>OY856350.1:25000-4825000 GCA_963693475.1 Ectropis crepuscularia
TCCGGGTTGCATCGTCATGATGACAACCGAAGTGCGGGGGACACGTATCCGAGGCACCTTGGACTTCTTCTTCACTGGCTTCTTGACCTGGGCCTTTTTAGCCTTCTTAGTCTGGTTTGATCCCCCTTTTAACACGCCCGCAAAGCTGGGGTCAGCTATATCTGGACGTGAGGGGCCTGGATCCTCACAGACTGGTGCCACCGTTTTTGAAGACTTGGTCTTCTTTCCTTTACCCTTGCCCTTTTGGGCACTTTGTGGGAACGGCTGGTTAGTCTCCACTTCCACAATCATTCCCTCTGGAGGGTTAAGCCATGGGTCCATAGCTGGAGGCAGAGGCGCCCCCGGCGGAAGCCCCAAAATCTTTCGCCTTCTCTCCGCAATTTCGGAAGCCGTTCTCCTATGGGAGTACTTTCCCACTGCGGGAGCGGCACTTCCGGCCGGCATGACCAACTCCTCAACGGGGTAGGAAGGTGTTGATGGCCCCGGATCTACACTTCCAGTTGGTCTTGCCTGCGTCTTCTCCTTGCGGTCGGCGGCCAGCGGAGGTCTGACGCGCTTCTCTGGGAGAAGCCGTTCCTCCAGCGCTGCCATACGCGCATTTAACATGTCGCCGACTTGGCGAACCAGCCGCTGCTCGAGCTCCTCTGGAGCTGAACCAGCCAGTGTCGCACCGCCAGGACACGTCTGTCCAGTCACTTGTCCAGCTGCACGCGACTGCAGCATCTCCTTTCGAAGCTCAACGATCTCCTTTCGGAGATCCGACACTTCGTTTCGCAGGCGAGTGTTGTCGCGCTGCAGCTTTTCCGTCTCCTCACTGGTGGTCCTCTCCCTAAGGTCCCCAATGATCTCGCGGAGCGAGGTTGCGGAATCCTTAAGGGTGCGTACAAACGTGCCCTTAAGATTCCCTGATTTCACTGCCACGGCGACAATCGCGGCAACGCACTCCATTGCACGTTGTGTGAGGTCAGCCACGTGTTCCTCCCCCCGGTCCGCCGACGACTCCGACATCCGACTGGGTGTCGACCTCGCCGAACGAATCCTCTGGGACATGGCTGCGACCTCCTTCTCCGCTGTCAGCTCTAGCTCCTCCCTCTCGGCAGCAACAAGAGCAGCCTTAGCAGCGGCAAGTCCGGCGTACTCGCCCGTGGTGGGCGGTCGGCCTCTGCCGCGCCTCGGCGCATTTAACACCTTAGCGGCCGGGGCTTCAGACTCACTTCCAGAGGAAGCAAGTGATCCGTCACCGCTGTCGTTCCTCGAGCGCTTCCTTTTCGTCCGACTCGACGACTCTCGCGGCGTTGGCGACCCCATGGAAGCCACGCTCTGAGAGTCAGAGTCATCGACTGGACTCAAAAAACGCTCACAGTCCTCGTAGCGAGAGAGCACCACCCGTGCCTCTCTCAAACTCGCACCACCCAAAACCAATTCGTTTGCACAATCATTATCCGTTTGTTGTTTGCCAAGTTCGTTTTCATTATCAGTCGAGTGATTTTTGCTCCCCCCGTAGTACGTGGAGCAGCACGCCTCTTGCGAGGCGTGAAGGGATTCCTCCTCGCGGAGACCCTCCCGGGTAGACATGTTAAAATCACTTTTCTTTTCCATTATGTTTGCTTAATTTGGGTAAAGCTCCCCTGTGGGGGGTCTAGCGGCCGACCTCTCGTCGACCATGCCTGGATCGCGAGCCCGAAACTACGCCCTGTAAGCGGCGTAGTTTCGGACTCCCGTGCCAGACACTCTCCTCGGCAACCCCCGAACCTTGAGATTTGGAGCTTTATGTTGCGGCACCCAACGAAAATCGCAAAGTGTCGCAACACCAAGCGAACTCTCCGACCAACTCTGCGCTGAGAAGCGCCCGTGTCTGTCCGCGCTGGATTCTGCCGTCAGAGTCCACCGGAAGACACGCCACCACTTTCTGAAATGACTTGGATGTTAGTAGGCCAGATAAAGTATCAGCCCACTAACATTCCAAGTCATTTCAGTCCCCCCCCCCTACCGAACTTCTGCTCGTGCAACTCTAAGGGTGAGCAACACGTTCAGAAGTTCGGCCTTCTCCGACCGGAATTAGCCGCCACTGGGTAAGATATACGGAGATAAGTTACCGAGTGACGTTGCCCAGGATGCACCACGAGGAGGTTTCCAGTCACCGCATCCCAACCTAACCTAACCTAACCTAACCTAACCTAACCTAACCTAACCTAACCTAACCTAACCTAACCTAACCTAACCTAACCTAACCTAACCTTTTTTTTTTTTTTTTTTTTTTGTTACCCAGTGGAAATGCTTTACGCATACCACCGGCCCCCGGGGGGAAGCCGGTGGTTATGTGGGACTCTCCGTCACTCCCGACCGACGGCCTACCCACTAAAACCACTGGGGTGTCACCTCTCACCGCTTGGCGGCAGGCAGCGGGGTCACGGTTGCATTCTTCACTCGCCTGCCACCGCGCGCTGGCCGTTGGGCCTCCTCTCGGGGAGCCTTTGGCTCCATCTGTCTCTGCGGCGATGTGCGGGACACCGGCACATCGCTCGCCCTCTCTGGCTCCTTAGTGGACGCCGGGTTCCCCCGAACCCGTCGCCCGGAGCCACCTGGCTTCTGCCCGTCTGGCAGACCAGGAATGCGCTTCGGAGGCAAGGGGCAGCCCTTGCCGCCGATGCGGTGCTCGGCCGGCTTTCCTGCTGCTGCGCATATTGCGCAGTGCGGCTCGGCCGTGCACGCGCCGGCGTTGTGTCCGGGTCGACTGCACCGGTAGCAGGTGCTGCTACGGTCGACCTCGGACTTGCACTGCGTCCGGACGTGCCCTGCTACCAGGCACCGAAAGCAGCGCTGCGGTCTTGGGTCCAGCACGCGTATGCGCGCCTGACTCCAACCCACCCTTAGGCGGTCGCACTTTGCGACCCGCTTTGCCGCTGCTGCGGGGCAACGAACTATCGCCGTGCCGTTGCCCGCTACGTTGCGGCGGATGTCGCTGACCCTGAGTTGGTCAGCGGGACACTCCGCCACTCTGGAGATGGCCGCAGCCACCTCGTCCACCGACACAGAGTCGTCAAGTCCGGAGACTCGCAACTCCTCGCACCTGTCCGGTCTGGAGACTCGGACATCCTCCGTTGCGAAGACCTCCCTGAGCTTCGCTGCCAGGGAGTCGGCCTTTTCGGCACTGCACTCCCCTGCCACCTCCATCAATTTGCCGCCGGTAGCGGCCGTGCGGAAAGCAAGGGGCTCGATCCCCATCGCGTCCAGATCGATGCGCCCCTTGGCTGCCTCCAACGCCGCCTTATAGGTGAGGCCTCTCTCCGCTGCACCCGGCTGGATCGTAATGACCACAGCCGAGGTGCGCGGGATCCGGATCCTCGGCTTCGGCGCCCTCTTCGCCGCGGGTGCCGAGGTCCCGGTTGCCTTCCTTCCTCTCGCTTTTCTCTTCCTCCCTTTGCCCACCACCTCGACCCAGCCGCTGGCAGCCGGTTTGCTCGACGGTGGCGGGACTTCGTCACTTCGGATGTTCGCGGCCTTGCCGCTCACTGTCACTTCCTTGGGTTTGGCCATTTTGGCCGCTTTCCCCTTTCCCTTTCCCGGGCCCTTGCCTTTGGGGTACTTGGGGGGTGGCCACGTCTCCTCAACAACCGCAGTCGAGGCCAGCGGTTCCAGGTCCATGGGTGCAGAAGTGCACCCAGGTACCAGCTCCTGCGCCTCTAGACTGCGGTCTGCGGCAAGTGGAGGTCTGGCGCGCTTCTCAGGAAGAAGGCGCTCCTCCATTGCCGCCAGCCGGGCATTCACCATGTCCCCGACCTGCCGCACTATCCGCTGCTCCAGCTCTTCAAAAGCCGAAGCGGACCTTGCCGACGGGCCGGGGTACGCCTTAGGCGGGGGGACCGCCGCGCTCCTCGCCTTGAGCTCCTTACGGAGCTGTGCTACCTCCTTTCTGAGGTCATAAATCTCCTGCCTGTGTCGCATATTTGTGTTTGCGAAGGCCTTCGCCTCCCTGTCGGTGAGTCTCTTCTCGTAGCTGTCGTGCACCTCTTGCAAGACCCCAACGGCCTTGAGAAGGGTACTCTGAAAAGGCCCCGACAGGTTCGTGGAGTGTTTCGCCACTTGCTCGATAGTGGCGTAACATTTCTTCCGCTGCCTATCGAACTCGTTTTCACGAGCGAGATCCGCCATTCTCTCCTCGTGCGTGATGGAGAGCCCCCATGAATGGAGATCTTGATCCAGCTCCGACTCCGACGTTGGCCTCAAAGAGGCGTCCGCCGAGTGAGTCGGAGTGGTCATATGGGCCACCAGCTCTTCGGCCTTCCGCTCCATGTCCCTCTTTGTCTCGGCCAATGCTGCCGCCCTAGCGGCGGCTCGGCCGACGCCCGCGCCTGTCGTCGGCTGTCGGCCCCTGCCTCGCCTTCGCTCAGCGTGGACTTTGGTTGCCGGAGCATCCAACTCAGGGTCGGTGCTCAACGGATCGCCCTCACGGCTGGTCCTCTCGCTAGAGCGGGGCCGCTTCCTCTCGCTGCTCCTCCCCCTTCCGGGAGAAACAGACATCTCGCTACAGTGCGAGGAGTCGGAGTCCCCTCCAGGACTCACGAAGAGTGTGCACTCCCGTCTCCTTGCGCGCATAGAGCGAGTCTCTCTTCTCGTCTTTCCGTCAGGAACCAAATCTTTTGCGAAATCATTGTCCATTAAAAGCGTGCTATGGTCGTCGTTAGTAGGTATCGAGTGAAATTTGTCCCCCCCAGAAAACGAATGGGGACTGCAGGCCGGAGCCTGGAGGGATTCCCCCTCTCGGGGACCCTCCTGGGTAGTTTTATTAATTTCACTTTCCATATTCATTATGTTGCTTCATAAAGGTGAAGCTCCTCTTTGGGGGGTCTAGCGGCCGACCTCCCGTCGACCATGCCTGGATCGCCAGCCCGAAACTACACCCTGAAAGCAGCGCAGTTTCGGACTCCCGTGCCAGACACTCCCCTCGGCAACCCCCAAACCTTGAGACTTGGCGCTTTGCGTTGCGACACCTGACGAAAATCGCTAAGTGTCGCAACACAAAGCAAACTCTCCGACCAACACTGCGCTGAGAAGCGCCCGTGTCTTTCCGCGCTGGACTCTGCCATCAGAGTCCACCGGAAGACACGCCACCACTTTCTGAAATGACTTGGATATTAGTAGGCCAGATAGCGTATCAGCCCACTAACATTCCAAGTCATTTCAGTCCCCCCCCCTACCGACCTTCTGCTCGTGCAACTCCAAGGGTGAGGAGCACGTTCAGGAGTTCGGCCTGCCCCGACCGGAATTAGCCGCCACTGGGTAAGATATACGGAGATAAGTTACCGAGTGACGTTGCCCAGGATGCACCACGAGGAGGTTTCCGATCACCGCATCCCTACCTTTTTTTTTTTTTTTTTTTTTTTTTTTTTTTTTTTTTTTTTTTGTTACCCAGTGGAAATGCGTTACGCATACCACCGGCCCCCGGGGGGAAGCCGGTGGTTATGTGGGACTCTCCGTCACTCCCGACCGACGGCCTACCCACTAAAACCACTGGGATATCCCTCTTTCCGCCATGGGAGTCGGAGTCACGGGTGCTCAAAGTAATCTTCCGCAACCCCGTCTCCACGGCTTTGGTCCGCTGGGACCTCATCACTGGGAGCTATGGCTCTCCTCGCTATGGCGGCGATGTGCGGGATATCGGCACATCGCGCGCCCTCACTGACTCTGTAGTGGACGCTGGGTTCCCCCGACCCCGACGCCCAGAGTCGCCTGGCTTCCGCCCCACTGGCAGACCAGGCTTGCGCCTCGGAGGCAAGGTACAACCCTTGCCTCCAATGCGGTGATCGGCTGGCTTACTCGCCTCTGCGCACAGTGTGCAGTGCGGCTCAGCCGAGCACTCTTTGGCCCTATGTCCGGGTCGACTGCACCGGTAGCAGGTACTGCTACGGTCGACCACTGACTTGCACTGCTCCCGGACGTGCCCGACCTCCAGGCACCGGAAGCAGCGCAGTGGACGTGGATCCAGCACGCGAAGGCGCGCCGAACTCCACCCCACCTTGAGGCGATCGCACTTCGCGACCCGCCTCGCTGCGGCCGCGGGACAGCGGACGACCACAGTCCCGTTGCCTCCCGCGTCGCGACCGACGTCGCTGACCTTTATAAGGTCATCGGGGCACTCAGAAGCCCCCGATATGGCCATGGCCACTTCCTCTCTGGACACTGAATCATCCAGACCAGTAATGCGCAACTCCGCGCATTTGTCCGGTCTGGTGATTCTGACGTCCTCCGTCTTAAACACCTCCCGCAACTTTATCGCGAGGGAGTTAGCCTTCACGGCGTTGTCCTCCCCCGCAAGCTCCATCACCTTCCCTCCAGTGGCGGCCGTGCGGAAGCCAAAAGGCCCGATCCCCATCGCCTCCAGATCGATGCGCCCCTTGGCCTCTTCCAGGACCGCCTTATAGGTGAGTCCTCGTGCCGCGGCACCCGGCTGGATCGTAACAACCACAGCCGAGGTGCGCGGGACCCGGATTCTCGGCTTCTGCGCCCTCTTCGCCGTGGGTGCCGAGGTCCCGGTCGTTTCCCTCTTCGTCCTCCTCCTCCTCTTGCCCTTACTCACCACCTCGACCCAGCCGCTGGCAGCTGGTTTACTCGAGGCTGGCGGGGCCACTTCCTGTCCAACTTTAGCGGCCTTGCCGCTTTTAGTCTCGTCCGTGGTTTTGGCCGCCTTCCCTTTCCCCTTTCCCGGGCCCTTGCCCTTAGGGTACTTTAGAGGCGGCCACGTCTCCTCCAAGACCTCAGTCGAGGCTGTCGGCTCCTGGTCCATGGGTGCAGACGAGCTCCCAGGGACCGGTGCCCGCGCCTCCAGACTGCGGTCGGCGGCTAGAGGAGGTCTGGCGCGCTTCTCCGGAAGAAGGCGCTCCTCCATTGCCGCTAGTCTGGCGTTCACCATGTCCCCGACCTGCCGCACTATCCGCTGCTCCAGCTCTTCAAGAGCGGGGGCGGACCGTGCTGACGGGCCGGGGTTCGTCTTTGGCGCTGGCGGGACAGCCGCCACGCGCACCTCCTTGAGCTCCTTGCGGAGCTTCTCCACTTCCTTACGGAGCTCTTTTATTTCCGCCCGATGTCGCTGATTCGCGTGAACGAACGCGTTTCCCTCCCTATTTGTGAGCCTAAGATCGTACTCAGAGTGCACCTCTTTCAAGGCCTCAACCGCCTTGTACAGGGCACTCTGGTAGGGCTTTGACAGGTTGCCAGAGCGCTCCGCCACACGCTCAATCGCGGCATAGCACTGTCTCCGTCTATCGTCCAACTCCTTCTCGTGCGCGAGACCCTCGTCTTTCTTCGCCTCGGTGATAGAGAGGCCCCATGACTCCACCTCCGACTCAGACGTCAACCTCAAAGAGGCGTCCGCCGAGTGGGTGGGAGTGGACATGCGGGCCACCAGTTCTTCAGCCCTCCGTTCCATCTCCCTCTTCTGTGAGGCCAGTGCTGACGCCTTGGCTGCAGCTCGGCCTATACCCGCGCCTGTCATCGGCGCTCGTCCTCTGCCTCGCTTTCGTGCAACTTGCACTTTGGTGGCCGGAGCATCCGACTCAGGGTCGGAGCTCAACGGATCGCCCCCGCAGCTGCTCCTGTCTTCAGAGCGGGGCCGCTTCCTCTCCGAAGAGACCGATATCCTGCTACGCCTCGAGGAGGTGGAGTCCCCTTCAGGTTTCACGAAGAGTGTACACTCCCTCCTCCCAGAGCGCGCAGCACGAGTCTCTTGCCTTCTCCCTCCGTCGGTTTCCAATCCTCTTGCTAATTCGGAGTCCGTTTTTCGTTTGCTTGGTTCGTCGTTGGTGATCGCGTGAATTTTGTCCCCCCCAGAATACGATCGGGGACTGCAGGCCGAAGCCTGGAGGGATTCCCCCTTTCGGGGACCCTCCTGGGTAGATTTATTAAATTCACTAGACATACTTATTCATAATTGTGCTTCATAAGGTGAAGCTTCCCTTTGGGGGGGTCTAACGGCCGACCTCCCGTCGACCATGCCTGGATCGCGAGTCCGAGACTACGCCCTGTAAGCAGCGCAGTCACGGGCTCGCGCGCCAGACACTCCCCTCGGCAACCCCCGAACCTTGAGACTTGGCGCTTTGCGTTGCGACACCCGACGAAAATCGCTAAGTGTCGCAACACAAAGCAAACTCTCCGACCAACTCTGCGCTGAGAAGCGCCCGTGTCTTTCCGCGCTGGACTCTGCCATCAGAGTCCACCAGAAGACACGCCACCACTTTCTGAAATGACTTGGATGTTAGAAGGCCGGATAGCGTATCAGCCCACTAACATTCCAAGTCATTTCAGTCCCCCCCCTACCGAACTTCTGCTCGTGCAACTCTAAGGGTGAGGAGCACGTTCAGAAGTTCGGCCTTCCCCGACCGGAATTAGCCGCCACTGGGTAAGATATACGGAGATAAGTTACCGAGTGACGTTGCCCAGGATGCACCACGAGGAGGTTTCCGATCACCGCACCCCACCGCATCCCTACCTTTTTTTTTTTTTTTTTTTTTTTTTTTTTTTTTTTTTTTTTTTTTTTTTTTGACCCAGTGGAAATGCCTTACGCATACCACCAGCCCCCGGGGGGAAGCCGGTGGTTATGTGGGACTCTCCGTCACTCCCGACCGACGGCCTACCCACTAAAACCACTGGGGAGATCCCTCAAGGCGCCAAGAAGCCGGAGTTACGGGGGCTCATTGCACGCGTCCGCGACCCCGTCTCCACGGCGCTGGTCCCCTGGGACCACGTCTCGGGGAGCTTCTGCTCCATCCGCCACGGTGGCGATGTGCAGGACTCGAACACATCGCTCACCCTCACAAGACCCTCTAGTCGGACGTCGGGTCCCCCCGAACCCAACGCCCAGGATCTGTTACCAGTCAGCTACCGCGGTAGCCGACCCTTCCTTTTCGGCGGTGGCAAAGGGCAGGCCTTGCCTCCGATTCGATGCTCGGCTGGCTTTTTCGCTGCTGCACACAAAGTGCAGTGCGGCTCAGCCGAGCATTCCGCCGCTTTATGGCCAGGTTGGCCACAGCGGTAGCACTGGCTACCTCTGTCGACTGGACTTTTGCATTGCTCCCGGACATGCCCCACCTCTAGGCACCGGAAACAACGCAAAGGTCGTGGGTCGAGTAGCTCTACGCGTACCATGACCCACCCCACCTTTATCTTCTCGCTCTTGGCGATTTGTTTAGCCGCCACTGCCGGACACTGAACAAACGTCGTTCCTACACCTGCAGCGTTGCGGCGGATGTCCTTCACTCGAATTGAGTCCGGACTACAGCCTCCCACCCTTTCTATGGCTTCGGCCACCTCCACCTTAGACACAGAGTCGTCCAGTCCAGAAAGGCGCAACTCCACGCTTTTCACCGGTCTGGAGACTCTGATGTCTTCGGGCTTGAAAACAGCCCGCAAACTGTTGGCGAGGGCATCTGCCTTCGCAGCGTTGCCCTCTCCTGCCACCTCCAACATTCGGCCGCCAGTGGCTGCCTGTCGGTACTTTACCGACTGGATCCCCAGCTCCTCTGGATTGACCCGTCGTTTAGCCTCCTCGAATGCCTCCTTATAGGTCACGCCTCTCTCCCTTGCCTCAGGCGTCATCGTCATGATGACGACGGAGGTGCGGGGGATGCGCAACCTACGTTTTGGTGCCACCTTAGGCTTCTTTGGCGCAGCCTTTCTGGCCGGCTTTTTCGAAACTTTTTGAGATCCCTCCTTTACCACGCCTGCAAAGGTGCTGGTACGTGAGGGGCTCGGATCGTCACTAGCTATGGAAGCCACAGTTATCGCTGTTTGAGATTTCTTCCCCTTGCCTTTGCCCTTCCCCTTAACGGGGGCACTTGGCTGGGGATTCTCATTCTCCACTCGTGAGACCTGAGTCCCAACTGGGACCGCATCCGATGGCTCAGAGCTCAGAGGCTCAGAAGCCGCAGGTACCACCATGCCCTCTGGCGGATTAAGCCAGGGGTCCATAGCCGGAGGCAGCGGAGCACCTGGCGGGAGCCCCAGGATCTTCCGCCTCCGCTCCGCTATTTCGGCCGCAGTCTTGGGCTTGGAGTATCGGCCCGGAGAACCCAGAGGCGGTCGAGCTAACTCCACTACTGGCAGGTCAGCAGCAAGAGGAGGTCTGGCACGCTTCTCGGGGAGAAGGCGCTCCTCCAGTGCCGCCAACCTGGCATTCATCATTTCCCCGACCTGTCTTACAAGCCGCTGCTCTAGCTCCTCTGGAGCTGAACCGGCCTGCGATGACTTGCCGGGGTTCACACATGCAGCTGATGGTGTTGCTGCACGCCCCTCAATCATGTCCCTGCGGAGCTCTACGATCTCCTGGCGGAGCTCCGCCACTTCGGTCTGCAGGCGCGAGTTTGCGCGCTGCAGCTTCACTGTCTCCTCGTTGGTGGTCCTCTCTCTGAGGTCACCAATGATCTCACGGAGCGAGTTCGCCGAATCCTTAAGGGTGCGCACAAACGTACCCTTGAGATTCCCTGATTTTACCGCCACGGAGACGATCGCGGTAATGCATTCCATGGCCCTGTCTGTCAGGTCCATCACTAGCGGCTCATCTCGGTCCGCCGACGATTCCGACACCCGACTGGTTGTCGGCCTCGCCGAACGTATTCGCTGGGACATAGCAGCGACCTCTTTTTCCGCCTGAAGCTCCAGTTCCTGCCTCTCAGCAGCAACCAGTGCAGCCTTAGCAGCGGCAAGCCCGGCATAGTCGCCCGTGGTGGGCGGTCGCCCTCTGCCGCGCCTTGGCGCATTCCCTACCTTAGCGGCCGGGGCATCGGACTCGCTCCCGGAGGTCACGAGTTCTCCGTCACCACTGTCACACCTCGAACGTTTCCGTTTTGTCCTACTCGACAACTCTCGCGGCGTTGGCGACCCCATGGAAGCTACGCTTTGAGAGTCGGAGTCATCCACCGGACTCATGAAACGCCCACAATCTTCGTAGCGAGAGAGCACCACCCTTGCCTCTCTCCTACTTGCACCTCCCAAAACCAATTCGTTCGCAGATTCGGTATCCATTATTCGTTTGCCAGGTTCGTCGGTAGAGTCAGAGCGATTTTTGCCACCCCCAGAGTACGTGTGGCAGCACACTTCAGATGAAGTGTGAAGGGATTCCTCCGTTGGGAGACCCTCCTGGGTAATACTTGTAAAATCGCCTTTTTCCATTATTGTTTTGCTTCATTAAGGGTTGAAGCTCCCCTGTGGGGGGGTCTAGTGGCCGACCTCCCGTCGACCATGCCTGGATCGTGAGTCTGAAAGTACGCCCTGTAAGCAGCGCACTTTCAACCTCACGTGCCAGACACTCCCCTCGGCAACCCCCGAACCTTGAGATTTGGTTACTTTCTGTTGCGACACCCGACGAAAACTCGCAAAGTGTCGCAACACAAAGCGATCTCACCGACCCATCACAGATCCCTACTCAAATGCGCCTGCAGCGCCCGATGCCCGTCTGCGCGAGACTCTGGAACCAGAGTCCCCCAGAGGACAGACCACCACTTTCTGAAATGACTTGGATGTTAGTAGGCCAGATAGCGTATCAGCCCACTAACATTCCAAGTCATTTCAGTCCCCCCCCTACCGAACTTCTGCTCGTGCAACTCTAAGGGTGAGGAGCACGTTCAGAAGTTCGGCCTTCCCCGACCGGAATTAGCCGCCACTGGGTAAGATATACGGAGATAAGTTACCGAGTGACGTTGCCCAGGATGCACCACGAGGAGGTTTCCGATCACCGCATCCCCCGATCACCGCATCCCTACCTTTTTTTTTTTTTTTTTTTTTTTTGACCCAGTGGAAATGCATAACGCATACCACCAGCCCCCGGGGGGGAGCCAGCGGTTATGTGGGACTCTCCGTCCTCCCGACCGACGGCCTACCCACTAAAACCACTGGGGAGATCCCTCAAGGCGCCCTAGGAGCCGGAGTCACGGGGGCTCAATGCACGCTTCCGCAACTCCGTACCCACGACGCTGGTCCGCTGGGACCACGTCTCGGGGAGCTTTTGCTCCACCCGTCACAGTGGCGATGTGTGGGACTCGGACACATCGCGCACCCTCACGAGACTCTCTAGTTGAGCTTCGGGTCCCCCCGAACCCGACGCCCAGAGTCTCCGATCGTTGCTACCGGTGTAGCTCGCTTCTTCCTCCTCGGCGGTGGCAGAGCGCAGGCTTTGCCCCCAATACGATGCCCGGCCGGCTTGCTTGCTGCTTCGCACAGAGTGCAGTGCGGCTCGGCCGAGCAATCGCCCGCTCTGTGGCCAGGCTGGCTACATCGGTAGCACTGGCTACCTCGATCCACATTTCCTTTGCACTGCTCCCGGACATGCCCCACCTCCAGGCACCGGTAGCAGCGCAAAGGCCGTGGGGCCAGCAGCTTGACGCGCACTGACACCCACCCCACCTTGATCCTCTCGCTCTGGGCGAGTTTCCTTGCCGCCGCTGCAGGGCATTGGACGAAGGTCGTACCAATACCTGCAGCGTTACGGCGGATGTCCTTGACCCTGATCGAGTCAGGGCCACATCCTCCCAACCTCTGAATGGCCTCTGCCACCTCCACCTTCGACACTGAGTCATCAAGACCGGAAAGGCGCAACTCCGCGCACTTTTCAGGTCTGTGTACCCGGATGTCCTCGGGCTTGAAGACAGCCCTCAATCTATTGGCGAGGGTATCTGCTTTCGCAGCGTTCCCCTCTCCCGCCAACTCGAACACACGACCACCAGTGGCCGCCCGTCGGAATGTAAGAGACTGGATCCCCAGCTCCTCTGGGACGATCTGTCTCTTCGCCTCCGTCAATGCCTCAGCGTAGGATATGCCCCTCTCGGCAGCCCCGGGTTGTATCGTCATGATAACAACTGAGGTGCGAGGGATGCGTATCCTAGGCTTCGGCGCCGCCTTGGGCTCCGTTGGAGCAGCCTTTGCCACTGCTTTCTTCGAGCCCTTTCTGGATCCTCCCTTACCCACCTCCGTCCAGCCGTTTGCGGCTGATCTGGACTGTGAGGGGCCGGGATCCTTTTCGACACTGGGAGTCACTGACTTGGGAGTCTTAGTGGACTTCCCCTTTCCTTTTCCTTTGCCCTTTGGGGCACTTTGTGGAGGCGGCGGGTTCGTCTCCATTACCTCTGGAATCATTCCCTCTGGAGGATTCAGCCAGGGGTCCATAGCTGGAGGCAGAGGCGCCCCCGGCGGAAGCCCCAGAATCTTTCGCCTTCTCTCCGCAATCTCGGTGGGCGTTCTTCTATGGGAGTACTTGCCCACTGCGGAAACGGCACTTCCGGCTGGCATGACCACCTCCATTTCGGGGTGGGAAGGTGTTGACGACCCCGGGTCTACACCTCCAGTCGGTTTGGCCTGCGTGTTCACTTTGCGGTCGGCAGCCAGCGGAGGTCTGACGCGCTTCTCTGGGAGAAGCCGTTCCTCCAGCGCTGCCATACGCGCGTTTATTATGTCGCCGACTTGACGAACCAGCCGCTGCTCAAGCTCTTCTGGAGCTGAGCCGGCCTGTGTCGATCCGCCGGGACACGTCCGTCCAGTTACTTGAGCTGCTGCGCGCGTCTCAAGCATCTCCTTCCGAAGCTCGACGATCTCCTTCCGGAGATCCGCAACTTCGGTCTGCAGGCGCGAATTTGCGCGCTGCAGCACCTCCGTCTCCTCATTGGTGGTCCTCTCTCTGAGGTCACCGATGATCTCGCGGAGCGAGGTCGCCGCTTCCTTAAGGGCACGTTGAAACGTGCCCTTAAGGTTACCGGACCTCGCTGCCACAGAAACGACCGTGGCAACGCAATCCATGGCCCTATGACAAAGGTCAGTTACCAGCTCCTCCCCCCGGTCCGCCGAAGATTCCGACACCCGCGTTGGTGTCGACCTCGTCGGACGGCACCGTTGGGCCAACTCGGCAACCTCACGCTCTGCCCTAAGCTCCATCTCCTCTCTTTCGGCAGCCACAAGAGCTGCTTTTGCCGCGGCAAGGCCAGCAAACTCACCCGTGGTGGGTGGTCGGCCTCTGCCTCGCCTCTGCGGCGTCACCAATTTTGCGGCCGGCTCCTCTACCTCACTATCTGAGGTCACGGAATCACCGTCACCGCCAAGACCTCGACCGCGCTTGCGTCCAGAAGGAACCGGAGATTCCCTCGACCGGAGAGACTCCACGGACACCAAGCTCTGGTTGTCCGAATCTTCCGTTGGACTCGAAAACAACCCACTCTCCTCATAACGCGAGAGCACCACCCGCGCCTCTCGCAAGCTTGCTCCGCCCAAAACCACTTCGTTTGCAATCTCGGAATCCGTTTTACGTTTGCCAATGTCGTCGTTTGATGTACTGCAATTTTTGTCCCCCCCAGAGTACGATTGGGGACTGCACGCCGGAGCGTGGAGGGATTCCCTCTCGCGAGGACCCTCCTGGGTAGATGTACTTTTAAAATTGCCTTCCATATTATTTGCTTCTTGAGGGGTGAAGCTCCCTAGTGGGGGGGTCTAATGGCCGACCTCCCGTCGACCATGCCTGGATCGCGAGTCCGAAACTATGCCCTGTAAGCAGCGCAGTTCCGGACTCCCGTGCCAGACACTCCCCTCGGCAACCCCCGAACCTTGAGATTTGGAGCTTTGTGTTGCGACACCCGACGAAGATCGCAAAGTGTCGCAACACAAAGCGACTCACCGATCCAAAGTGGATCCCACCACAAAATGCGCCAACTGCGCCCGATATCCGTCTGCGCAAGACTCTGCCATCAGAGACCTCCAGAGGACAAAACCACCACTTCTGAAATGACTTGGATATTAGTAGGCCAGATAGCGTATCAGCCCACTAACATTCCAAGTCATTCCAGTCCCCCCCCCCCTACCGAACTTCTGCTCGTGCAACTCGAAGAGTGAGGAGCACGTTCAGAAGTTCGGCCTTCCCCGACCGGAATTAGCCGCCACTGGGTAAGATATACGGAGATAAGTTACCGAGTGGCGTTGCCCAGGATGCACCACGAGGAGGTTTCCGATCACCGCACCCCACCGCATCCCTACCTAACCTAACCTAACCTAACCTAACCTAACCTAACCTAACCCATAATATTGGAAGTTTTGCAGAGCAAACAAGGTTCACATAGTAAATAAAGTATTTTTAAAATATTCATTCAAAATTGGTCCCAAGAACGAAAGGTTTACACGAAAAAACGTGAACTAGGTCCCAAGAACGAAAGGTTTACACGAAAAAACGTGAACTAGGTCCCAAGAACGAAAGGTTTACACGAAAAAACGTGAACTAGGTCCCAAGAACGAAAGGTTTACACGAAAAAACGTGAACTAGGTGAGCACAGAAGAAATTTATGTAAACACAAATTTTGTGCGGACACCTGGCCATCGCGAGTGGTCACTACCTATCGAGGACGTCCGTCTGGCCGCGGCGGACCTTTTGAAATTTGTTTGGTTGAGATCGGCTTATTATTTTGGAAGAAATCGCATAAAAACGAAAAATTTTCATTGTGATCATTGTGATTGTTGAATTTACTTACATACATACTTTCCAAGAGATTGTAGCAGTTCTGATGCACCCGAGGCCTCTTGTTTTTTGATATTCTGGTGTTTCGGGACGTGAACTGCATGCTTCCGGGCAGAAATTCTTCGTTTTCCAACCGCAAGTCACTGAAATTAGTACATAAAGATTGATAATTTCACAAAAATATTGTAATTCGAGGAATTTGAATTTTTAAAATTTTATTGTAATTCGGCCACTATAGATTTGAAGTTGAAGTAAGCTTATTTTCTGACACAGAACGTTACGATGAGTCATTAGAATCCATTACATTGGAAGTTTTGCAGAGCAAACAAGGTTCACATAGTAAATAAAGTATTTTTTTAAATATTCATACAAAATTGGTAATTTTTCAGTAAATTCATGAAAAGTGGCAATTGTTTTATGTGAAATCAATCTAACAGGGTGCCCTCTTGTTATCCAGGTCCCAAGAACGAAAGGTTTACACGAAAAAACGTGAACTAGGTGAGCACAGAAGAAATTTATGTAAACACAAATTTTGTGCGGACACCTGGCCATCGCGAGTGGTCACTACCTATCGAGGACGTCCGTCTGGCCGCGGCGGACCTTTTGAAATTTGTTTGGTTGAGATCGGCTTATTATTTTGGAAGAAATCGCATAAAAACGAAAAATTTTTGAGCGCCCACCCACCCATATGGTAGTTACGTAGGTAAACGAAATCGTATTTCTGAGCTACGGAAATTAGCTAACTTTTTTGTTTACCAACCGAATTGGCTGAAATTTGGTGGGTGGTAGGAACGTGGCCTGTGTTGCCCGTTTAATTTATAATAGTATTATATTTAAGTAGACTTAGGACGTTATTCGGGTTTTCCCGGTTTTTTAAGACGAAATTAAGCTTTACGACCCTTTTTTGAGGGTGAATCAATTGATAGGTGCGCTGATGCACTTCAAGTTTGTAGAACAAGCCTGTGGAGTGCAGGAGCTTAAATTTTAAGACAAGTCACGTACACATACACACAAATATACACACTTGTACAAACGCAAAACTCAAAAATTCCCATTTTACACACATTTACTTGAAACACGTACAGATACACTCACTACATACAATACATTTATACAACGCTACACACAGCAGTCACACACACCTTTACACACACACAATACATACAATTTATACACACACTAATACACCTCAGCGGCAAACGACCAGACACACCGCACTCTATTCTCTCATACAATCACGCGCGACTCACAAACACTCTCACCCACACACACACACACACACACACACACACACACACACACAATACACACCCGGACTGCTCTGGCTGGACGAACAGGTATCTGAAGAAACCTGAAACAAATAAAAGTACTTATTAATATATTGACAAGATAGGTTTTTACCAGACGTAACTATATAACTAAATCGGCTCTTTACACCGAAAACAGACAATTTACATACAATATTTATCTACAAACCAACATTTTTATTTATATTATTGCAAACTGCGCTAAATAGCGGTAAGGCGCTTTGACGACCACATTAGTGTTCCTTTTCCCTCGCGTATCCGTACCTGACAAACAGGAAATATGTTCCGAACTCCAGCGAAAGCCGGAAACGATAGCGCAAACCGAACTCTCACGTTGGATGGACCCAGTGACACTACAGGACCCGGACACAGCCGGGACCGGGCCTCGCCGGCCATCGCCGTGCCGGGCCGGGACCGGGCTTCGCCGGCCGCCGCCGCGCCCGCGCGCTCACCGACACCGAGCTCAACGGGGGGCTCGCCTGCGACTCGGAGGCGCTCCTTCGAGATGCAGATGAGCCCGCCACGGCGGGAGAGGACGGTGGCCGACGACCGGGTCGCAGAGGCGCGCTCCCTGCTGGTGAAGGCAAAAATCTTCCTAAAGAAAGGCGCCAAAAACACCAGTAGGGAGGTGATAAAGAATGTCACCGAGGCGGTGGAACGTATGTTCCAGCTCGTTAAGGAGAGCCAAGCGCCCGCGGCGCCCGCCGGACCGGGACCCGCCACACGGGACGGGGAAACGCAAACCGCACAAAAAGCCAATACAGACATACAGACGGACATACGAAAGGACATACAGACGGAAACACAAATGAAACAACATAAAATTTTAGAGGAAAAACTAGACAGACAACACAAAATACTTTATGAAAATAAAACAAAAATAGAGGAACTCTCCCAACTTATCCTGACAAAACATACGGACATACAAACTGACAGACAGACGTATGCGAGTGCGGCGGCGGCTCCGCCAGTTGCACGGCCGGAGTCGTCTGCGATGCACTCCGTAATCGTAGGATCAACAAATAAAAATGAGACGGGAGATGAAGTCTTCGAAAGGATGAGAAAGGTGCTAAATGCGAGGGAAGACGGAACCAAGATCGATAAAATAAGAAGAGCAAGAGACAGGAAAATAATTATAGGGTGCAGGGAAAAGGAAGATATAAAACGAGTACGGGAAAAAATCGCAGCAAATAATAAAAATTTCACGGTGGTAGAAATGAGAAATAAGAACCCTCTCATTAAGCTTTACGGTGTCCTCAGAAGTAACACGGACGAGGACATCGTGAAGTCCTTAAAATCCCAAAATAAAAATTTGTACAAGAATTGCGATGCAAATGAAACCCAGCTCGAGGTATATTACCGGGCAAGGTCGAGAAACCCTCTGACAACAAATGTGGTCATTAAGGTACCGCCGCCAGTATGGCAGGAAGCGACCGCCGCAGGGGTAGTACACATCGACATGCAGCGCGTGCGGGTCACGGACCAGTCTCCACTGATCCAGTGCTCGCGCTGCCTCGGGTACGGGCACGGTAAGAAGTTTTGCCAAGACCCGGCCGATGTGTGCAGCCACTGCGGCGGATCGCACCTTAGGTCCGGGTGCCCAGTTTGGCTCGCAGATGGCCCTGCGCATTGCGTCAACTGTGCCAAGGCGAAGCTTGAGAAACTCGAGCACAATGCCTTCAGCGGTGAATGCCCTGTACGAAGAAAGTGGGATGCGCTTGCGCGGTCCACTGTGGCATACTGCTGAGGGCAAAATTACTGAGACTCTAGCTTTCGTGGGCTCTGTCCGCGGCGACTTTTTCCACAACACACACAGAAACACAATAAAAAACAGACAACATACATCAAACAAACGAACTAACTATACAAACCATGTAAATGAGGCTCGTTTTCATTCGAAAACGAGTCAAATTTCGAGCGAAAATAAACACACAAGAACAGACAATAAACACTACACAAGCACAAATATAACAAGACGCACAAACATTCAAGCAATCACTCAAACAAGCACGCACGAAACATCCAGAGCAACGTATAAATTTTCACCTACAAGGTCGCGGCGGACAGATCAGAACACGAACGGCAATATTGCCAAAGAAAACAGCAAGAGCGGTGCCACCTGGGAGCCGAAATGGAAAGCCATATATGTAGTAAACAGACACAAAAACTACACCAAAACACTAACACAAAACACTACACGAATAAATACACAAACAGTACAAAACAAGTAAATGAATGGACAAGATGGCCTATGGCCCAAACATTTACGTATAACAAAACAAATAACAACTTATTAATTAACTAGCAAATACTGTTAAACATTGAGAAGACAATAAACACCACACAAACGCATAAAAACAAAAAAGACATATTATACACATAATGCATACAATTCCATATATATTGTGTATTGCAAGCAAAATACAGCTGTTACAATTTTACAAGAAAATGTGGCTAAACTAAGAAATTACGATATAGTATAAAACACATATACTAAGATAAGCTACACCGCATATCAGCAAAGCAAATCTCGTTATACAGCACAGCATACAATACAGCACACCACTTAATACAATATACCTCACAACACAGTACAACACTTAACACAACGCAGATCACAACACAGCACACAATAAAGCACAGTACACAACACACCACAGCAAAACACAAAACACAATATAGCACGGGAAAACACACAACGTAGTATAACACACATGACACAGTATACAAAACAGCACAGCACACAACAAATCACAGCAAACAACACAGCATAGCATACAATACAACACAGCACAACATACAACGTAGCACAGCACAATACAGTATAGTACAAATTACAATAACACACAACATGACATTACACACATAACAGCACAGCACAGCACACAACAAAACAAAGCACAAAAATACAGCACAACACACAATACAGCACAGTACACCACACAGATTATCACACTACGTAAGGCGAGTGGCACCGCCAGCTTTGGCGCAGATGGTAATAGCACTATAAGCATTAAACATAATGAACACATAGAATAGAAACACAATTTAAAATATGTAGGTACACCTAGAATAACGAGATAAGCCAATAACTACAAAAAAATACTGAACGTAAACATAAAAATTAAGTAAGATAACAAAATAAGACATGTACGAAATGGAACACTGCAATATATTGATATATATTAAACAGTGCCCGAAATGTATGTGTAAGAAATGTAATTGATAAGAAACCTCGACGCCAATACAAATAGGTAGTATAAGAGAAATTAATATTGTTAATAAAAGCTTTTAAATACTGTAAAAACATAGACAAATGTGTAAAATGTGAATGCGTAAAAACAAAAAGCTATTAACCGCAATGTAAAGGATAGTCATAATAAAGATAAGTAATAAGTAAACCTAATGTAGAACTAAAACTATAGAGTAATAAATTAAAATTGTAAACAAATAAGATAACCCACCAGCACACACTCAATTAGATAAAACACACAAGTACATTTATTATAAATTTTAACTTTTAATATTAAGAAACATTACTCTGTAAATAAAGAAACCCCCAGTACTCAACCCTGACTCCGTTAGGGACACACTTAGCTCGCGGGCCGGGCCTCTGCGCCCGGACAGGAAAAAAAAAAAAAAAAATTATATAAAAACCTAACCTAACCTAACCTAACCTAACCTAACCTAACCTTTTTTTTTTTTTTTTTTTTTTTTTTATTGTGTTGGGGAATGCATTTACGCACGAGTTAACAGTGTTGGACTCGGTGCCAGAAGGGCACAATACCAACTAAACCCCCGTCACAAAATTTCCCTACAATGGTGCAATGTCAGAGTTGCGGAACCGCTTTCGCATTCGCCCGCGCAACTCTGACACCACCATTCGCCCTTTCGGGCCCGCCTCGCGGGGGGTCGGAACCCCCGCATTGTGGCTCCTGGGACGCGCTGGAAAACCTATAGCAGCGCGTCCCCCACCTCGGGAGGAGCGTGGGCCATCAGGCAGTGCCCGATGGCCCAGGCCCTCCGAGCGGAGACGGGATGCGAGCCCTAGTGGCTCGCCCGCGTGTCCGCTTCCGCCTACAAGGAGGAGCGAGAGGGTCGAGTTCCCTCTCTCGCTCCTCCGTCTCCCTCCGCGAGACAATAGTCTCGCAGAAGGAGACGAAAGCTTCCCATGATCTCTCATTGTCGAGCATCTTGGGTAAGATGGTCGGCAATGAGAGATCTGCCCCCAGGACCGCGACCAGGGAACGTCGCGTGTCCTCCTCCCCCGGGCATGCCTCCAGTGCGTGTTGCGCGGTATCTTCCGCGCAACCGCACCGGTGGCACACCGGGGTCTCTTCCCTTCCGGCAACCCTACACAGATACCTCCCGAAACAACCGTGTCCCGAGAGCATCTGTGTAGTCCGGAAGGTGAGTACCCCATGGTCTCTCTGGACCCACTCAGTGAGTATGGGCCGCAGCGCCTCGAGGAGCCGTCGAGCGCCGGCCCCCCGCTGAGTGGATCCAGAGAGAATCCGCTCCCTCCACCTCTCCAGAGCGATGGCCCTGGCATCACTGCGCCACCGCACCACCTCCTGTGGGGCAGGGCGCAGCTCGTCCTCTTGGGCTCGCACCCGGCGCCAGTAGACCGAGGATAAGACCTCGGCCTCTAGGCACCAGGGCAGCGATCCCGCAAGGACGCATGCCACCTCGTGTGAGAGTGTGCGGTAACCCCGACACACTCTCACGGCCATCACCCTCTGGGCACTGTGGAGGAGCGCCTCCTCTGCGCGGCCCAACCTCCCTGCCCAAATGGGAGCACCATACATGGCCATGGAGCGCACCACCGCCATGTAAAGGTGGCGGCAGCGCGCTCCACCGCCTCCCATATTGGGCAGAAGCCGGCTCAACGCCGCCGCACTCTGCGTCAACTTGGGGGTAAGTTGACGCAGATGCGGCCCCCAGTTCCATCTGCTGTCAAGCACGACACCGAGGTATTTCAGTGTCGGCTTGACAGGGATGGTCACCCCACCCACCACGATATTGGCGCCTGCAGGTGGCGCTCGCCGAGGGCCATCGTGAAAACAGATGGCCTCGGACTTGTGGAGCGCCACCTCCAGGCCCAAACTCCTTATTCTAGCCACCACGGCCGCTACACCCGCAGTGGCTAGCATCGCCGCCTGGCGAAAGGTCCCCCCCCGTGCGGTAACTAGCGTGTCATCAGCGTAACAGATTAAACTGATGCCATGCAAGTTACCGCACCTAAGCACCCAGTCGTAGCCGAGGTTCCACAGGGGTGGCCCGAGAGCAGACCCCTGTGGAACCCCTCGTGACATGGGGCTCGACCCTTCCCCGTCCCGTCTTGGGTAGACTATCTCTCTGTCGGAGAGATAGTCCCCAAGGAGGCGCCGCAGGTACCGGGGCACTCTGTGGTACCCCAGCGCCTCTTTTATGGTGATCCAGGGCAGGGAGTTGAAGGCGTTCGCTATGTCTAGCGACACCGCCAACAACACCCCATCCCTGGATACACCCTCGTAGAGGTCGTTGACAAGACGAATAGCGTCAATTGTCGAACGACCTCTACGAAACCCGAACTGCCTTTCGGACAAGTTCGGGCCCACCCTGTCGAGGTGCTTGGCGAGGCGGGCAGCGATAATACGCTCCAAGAGCTTGTCCGCCTCGTCAAGCAGCACGATCGGACGATACCCCGAGGGTTCGTCCGCGGGCCGCCCCTCCTTCCGGAGGAGGACGAGCTTCCCCCTCTTCCATCGCCTCGGGAATCTCCCTTCGCGCATGCAGCGACTCAGGAGATCCCGGAGGCGAGGGCCGAGGGCGTCCTGAGCGAGGGCCCAAGCACGGCCGGGTATGCCATCAGGCCCCGGCGCCGTGTCCTTGGCCCTCATTCTCAGGACGGCGGCTCCCAACTCTCCCTCGGAGACGTTGAGAAGCTCGTCCTCCTCCCCCTCCTCCTCCTCGGCGGAGTCTTCGGTCCGCGCTACCATCGCCGTGGGAGGGACAAAGTCGGTTCCCGGGCTAGCCGGGAACAGTCCCTCGACCACCCGCCGCAGGAATCGTGGCTCCAGCATGCTGGTGACTGGAGGCGTCCATGGGCGAAGCTTTCGCCTCGCCAATAGGTAGGGACGCCCCCACGGATCACGGTCCAGTGTCTCCAGCAGCTGGTTCCACGATGCCGACTTGGCCTCGGCGATGGCAGTGCGGAGAGCCCGCGACGCCGCCCTGTAGGCGGCATAGCGGGCGTCCAACTCCGCCGGCTCCTGGAGCCTCCTCCGCCGGTAGTGCTGGTAGTGGCGCCTTCTCACTACGCAGCACCGCCGGAGCTCCGCAATCTCCTCCGACCACCAGTAGACCTGACGCTTCATTGGGAGGGCCTTTACGCGGGGCATGGCGGCATCGCAGACGTGCGACATCGCCATGCACAGCGCATCGGCCTCCGCGTCTAGGTCTACCGGTGGTGATGGAGCAGGGTTCCACGCCTGGACAATGGCTGCCTCCTGCAGCTTCTCCAAGTCCAAGCGCTTCAACCCCCATCGCGGGCCCATCACCGGCAGGGAGGCTCCCTGTTGTCTATCCGCCGTCGATGGGGAGACACTGAACGATATATAGCGGTGATCGGACAGTGTCTCCTCATCGACCAGCACCTTCCAATCGTGGACACGGCGTGCTAGCTCTGGGGTGGCGAAGGTCACATCGACCACCGACCCTCCCCATTGCCGCACGCACGTGTGCTCTGTGCCTCTATTGAGGACACAGAGCCCCGCTTCTGCGAGCCACTCCCCCAGCTCCCTCCCCTTTGCATCTGTCGTCGATGACCCCCACGCCACAGATTTGGCGTTGAGGTCACCGAGGACGATGACTGGGCGGGGGCGACTCCGTCCCACCAGGGTCCCTACCTCGCCGAGAAATCTCTCGAACTCGGCAAGGGCCCTGTTGGGAGAAAAGTATACCCCTACCACCACGGTGCCTCCCACCTCAGTCGCGACAAAGCCACTTCCCCTAGTGACTTTGTCGAGAGTGGGCGAGAGGGCCGGCGACTGTGTGGTGATTGCCACCAAACCATCCAGGTCCCCGACCCAGTCCGACCTGGGGGGGACCCGGTATGGTTCGGCCACCACACACACCGTGATCAATCGCTCCGCCATGCACTGGAGCAAAAGGTCCTGTGCACGGGCGGAGTGGTTGATATTGGCCTGGAGGAAAGTTAGTATGGGCGCCATACTAACTTTCCTCCATGCTGCCCCGCTGCTCCACCGTGGAGCCGGTCAGCTGCGACCCGGAGTTGGTCGCAGCAGACTGCCTCCTGGGAGCACCTGTCTTTGATGGGGGCTCGGCACAGGCGCTGCTCCCAGACAGGTGCCCCGCAGGCCTTCCCGCTGCTGCACAAAGGGTGCAGTGGGGGGCGGCGGAGCAGCCCTTGGCCTTATGGCCAAGTTGACCGCAGCGATAACATTGATCACTGCGGTCAACCTCTGACTTGCACTGGGCCTGAACGTGGCCCAGTGCAAGGCAGCGGAAGCAGCGGCGTGGTCTCGCTTCCAAGAGCTTGACCGACGCCGCCACCCAACCCACCAACAGGCGCCCGCCGTTTGCCACCAATTTCTTGGCGGCAACGACGGGACACCTGACAAAGGCGGTGCCCATGCCACCTGGGCCCCGCCTTATCTCCCCTACCTTTACTTCTGGCGCTGGGCATCCCCCCACCCGCGCCAGAACTGCCATCAACTCGTCGGAGCCGACGGAGTCGTCCAGACCACTCACACGCAAATCTGCGGTGAGGGTCGGGCGTGACACCGTCAGCTCCGAGGAGCTCCCAAAGACCTCCTTTAGTTTGGAGGCCAGGCAGTCGGCCTTGGCCTCCCGCTCTTCTCCCGGCACCTCGAGAATGCGCGCCCCCGTCATGGTGGTGCGCATTCTCAAGGGCGGGAGGTTGAGGGCCGCGAGGTCTATTCGACCCCTGGCCTCCCCCAACACCCTGGCGTAGGAGAGACCCCTCTCCTCCGCTCCCGGCTGCAGCGTGATAACCACCGCTGCAGTACGGGGGGGGCGGAGTTTAGGGGTCTTCGCCTTTGCCGGGGCTGACCGTGGCCCTTGCGCCGCTTTCTTCTTCTTCTTTTTCTTCTTCTTGGAACCGCGTCCGACGACTTCGGTCCAGGTCTCCAACGAGGGAGCCGGCCGCGAAGTCGTAGTCGCGGTTCCAAGAAGAGTATTCTCTAGGGATGAGAGCTCCTGTGTTCTCCCAGCTTTGCGCCTGCGTCGTTTTGGCGCAGCCGCAGAGCTGGGCACCGCAGACGAGGTGCTTGGCGGCGGCTCCTCCCTGCGCCTATCCGCCGCAAGAGGCGGCCTGAGGCGCTGTGGAGGGAGCAGCCGCTCCTCTAGCCCTTCAAAGCGGGCGGTGATCATGGTGCCCACCTGCACCATGACCGCCCGCATTATGTCCTCTAACGAAGCGGAAGCTTCTTCGGTAGGAGGAGCCGGAGGAGGGGCCTGCGGCGGTGGCCTGGCTCGTAACTGCTCATTTTCTTGGCGAAGAACCTTGAGCTCCGCCATGAGCCTGTTATTGGCCTCTACCAACAAGGCCACCTCCTCCGACATCGTCCGCCCGCGCATCTCCCCGAACGTGTTTTGGACCACGTTCGCCGCATCCTTGAGGGCACCCACAAACGTGCCCTTGAGATGCTTGGACTTGGCGGCCACATCTTTGATTGTGGCCACCGAGTCCGAGATAACCCTCTCAAGGGCAGCCGCGTCGTGACTCCCAGGGAGGCGAGGGTCCTTACGGAAATACGCCCGGGCCCTGTCATTCCGCTCGGCCTGCTGCTTGGCCAGCTCAGCCTCCGCATCCAGTCGGAGCTGTTCCTCGCGGGCAGAGTTCAGGTCTTTAATGGCTTTCGCCATACCCATGTACTTTCCAGTAGTGGGCGGCCTGCCTCTGCCTCGCCCTCTCCGGGGGGCGATGACCTTGGTCGCCGTCGGGCCCTCCAAGGTGTCGTCGGAGCCCGAGCAGGAACTGCCACAGGTCTCGCCCCTCTCGAGGCCTCTCTTGCGAGACCGCCCCTCCGATGAGTCAGACACCATCATCACCGAACCGATACTCGACGCGTCCGAGTCATCCCCCGCCGTCGTGCGTGTTAACATCACACGAGCCTCCTTCTTTCCACCGTCAATACCAAGTCGCATGCTTTCAGAGTCCGTTGTGCTTTTGCCGTGGTCGTCGTTTGTTTTTGGTAAGCAATTTTTGCCCCCCCCAGAGTACGCGGGGCTGCACGTCTCTTCCGAGACGTGGAGGGATTCCCCCTTTCGGGGACCCTCCTGGGTAGTTACCTTTAAATTGCGTTCCATTTTATTATTAGTGCTAAATTTGCCTGGTATAGCTCCCCTGGGTGGGGGTCTAGCGGCCGGCCTCCCGCCGACCATGCCTGGATCGCAAGCCCGAGACCGCGCCCTGTAAGCAGCGCGGTCTCGGACTCACGTGCCAGACACTCCCCTCGGCGACCCCCGAACCTTGAGATTTGGCTACTGTGCGTCGCGACATCCAGCGAAAAACGCCAGATGTCGCCACGCACAGCATCTCAACTATCTCCCCTTTTTGGTCCACCTGGGAGCTCTCTGCATAGCAGACAGCTCCCAGGGAACCCCGCACCATGTAGGCTTTTACGCGCGGCCCTCTCGGGTCACGTGTAGAAGCCCTTTCCTCACAATGACAATAAAAAATTTTTCGCCTACGATCTCTTCCAAACACACCGCACCGATCCGAGCCAAACAAACAACCGCGGGGGCTCATACAGAGCACCCCTGCGCCCGCCCAGCCCAGACCACTCGGCGAAGAGCCCTCTCTTTAGGGAGGATCTCCTAGGAGATTTCCCCTATTTGGTCCACCTGGGGAGCTCTCTGCTTAGCAGACAGCTCCCAGATGGACCCCGCACCATGTAGGCTTATACACGCGGCCCTTCCGGGTCACGTGTAGAAGCCCTTCCGTCTCGTCCGAGATTAGCCATCACACAACAAGATGCCGCCGGGGCAAGTTGTTGTGTGATGCCCGGGGTGCACCACGCGGAGGTTCCCGAACCCCGCACCCCAACCTAACCTAACCTAACCTAACCTAACCTAACCTAACCAAGGTTTTACATTGAAAATACATTGTACTAAAAAATTCATTAAAAATTTATCAAAATTGGTCTGAAGAAAGAAAGGTTTTCATCAAATAACCTGAAATAGGTCTGAAGAAAGAAAGGTTTTCATCAAATAACCTGAAATAGGTCTGAAGAAAGAAAGGTTTTCATCAAATAACCTGAAATAGGTCTGAAGAAAGAAAGGTTTTCATCAAATAACCTGAAATAGGTCTGAAGAAAGAAAGGTTTTCATCAAATAACCTGAAATAGGTCTGAAGAAAGAAAGGTTTTCATCAAATAACCTGAAATAGGTGAGCACAGAAGAATTTTATGTAAACACAAATTTTGTGCTGACACCCGGCTACCGCGAGTGGTCACTACCTGTCGAGGACGTGCATCTGGCCGCGGCGGTCCTTTAGCAATTTGTTTGGTTGAGATCGGCTTATTATTTTGGAAGAAATCGCATAAAAACGAAAAATTTTTGACCGCCCACCCTCCCATATGGTAATTTGGTAGGTGAACAAAATCGTATTTCTGTGTACCGGAAAATTGCTAACTTTTTTGTTTACCGGCCGATGACGCTCAAATTTGGAGGGTGGTAGGAACGTGGCCTGCGAAGCCCATTTTAATAATAATAATTATATATTTAAGTAGACCTAGGACGTCACACGGGTTTTCCCGGTTTTTTGTGACAAAATTTACTGTTACGACCCTTTTTTAAGGGTGATTACATGGATCGGTGCGCTGTTGCACTGTAAATTGTATAACAAGCCTGTGGAGTGCAGGAGCTTAAATTCTAAGACAATTCACACACACATACACACAAATATACACACAAATACAACACGAAACTCAAAAAATCACATTCTACACAATTTCACGCAAAAAACGTACAGACATACCCTCTACAAGAGCACATTAATACTACACATAAAACAGACAGTCACACACACACCTTTATACACACACAAGACATACAAAAACACACACACACCCACACATTAGGCAGGAAACGACCAGACACTCTGCACTTTCCTTCCACACAAACACGCACAGGCAACACACGACTCACAATCACTCTTACCAACACACACACACACACACACATACACCCATACAACTTGTTAACTGGTCGGCGATCGCCGGACGACGCTGGCTGCTGCTGACAGACACAAAAACCTGGAACAGAAACACACATACATATTATACACACAATACTTACTTACACAGACAAAACGGATAAGTTGACACTAACATTAAATTAAAATAATTGACAAAGAATAATAAAACAAAATAGACAAAGCTGACTCGGCCTTTTACACCGAGTTCAGATATACTTACCTTTATTATAATAAAAACTATTTACTCTATTTACTCTCGTTCTGTAGTAGTTGTTAGAATAGTAGCTCTTTAACCATGTTCCGGACTCCAGCGAAACCGACGCGAGAAAATCACGGCCGGACCATGACGTTGTCCGAAGCCGAAGAGCTCGGCCTGGCCTCGCCTCCCGGCGAACTCGCGGGGCCCTCTGGCTCCCCGCTGCACACCTCTTCCCCTCGCTCGTCTCCGGGGCCGCGGCGGACGGAGCGCCCGCCCGGGCCCAGGCCGGAGTGCCCGACCGGGCCCGGGCCGGCGCGCCGGCAGTCGCTCGATGCGGCCTCGATGCCTTCAGCGCGTGCTGAAACCCACGATCGCATCTCCGAGGCGCGATCCTTGCTCGTTTTAGCGAAGGAACAGCTGAAACTCTCGCGAAATACGAGCAGGGAGATAGTAAAGAAGGTTGTCTTGGCTGTCGAGCGGATGTACCAGCTGGTAGAGGAGAGCGATACCGCCGCTAGACAGCCTCAGGCGCCTAACACAGACAGACAAACGGAAAGCCGAAAAACGGAGACAGCACAGACAATACAGACTGACAAAGTAGTAGCTAAACAGACAAGACAACACGAAATTTTAGTGGAAAAAATTGACGAACAAACGAAAATAATTTTAGAAAATAAAGTCCAAATAGAGAAACTCTCCCAACTCGTACAAACAAAACAAACGGACACACAAACAGACATACCGAATGACCGACCTACTTACGCGAGTGTAACAGCGACCCCGTTATGTGGCGCAATGCACTCGATAATAATTGGTTCGAGAGACGAAAACGAGACGGGAGATGATGTTTTCAACAAAAGAAGGAAAGTGCTGAACGCGAAGGAGGAAGGAACGAAGATAGATAGGATAAGAAGAGCAAGAGATAGAAAGATTATTGTGGGGTGCAGGGATAAGGAGGACATTAGAAAGGTGAAGGAAAAAATTCTAGGGAAAAAGAAAAGATTCACAGTGATAGACATGAAAAACAAAAATCCCCTCATAAAGCTTTACGGTGTGCTCAGGAGTAACTCCGACGAGGACATCGTAAAGTCTTTAAAAAACCAAAACGGGCACTTGTTTGAAAACTGTGATATCGAGAAATCCCAGCTCGAAATCTACTACAGGGCGAGAGCGAGGAATCCACTGACCTCGAACATAGTGGTAAAAGTACCACCGACTGTATGGCAGGCGGCGACCGCCGCAGGGGTGGTGCACATCGACATGCAGCGCGTGCGGGTAACAGACCAATCTCCATTGATCCAGTGCTCGCGCTGCCTCGGCTACGGTCATGGCAAAAAGTTTTGCCAGGACCCGGCCGATGTGTGCAGCCACTGCGGCGGGTCGCACCTCAGAGCCGGGTGCCCGGTCTGGCTCGCGGATGGTCCCGCCAGTTGCGTAAACTGCGCCAAAGCAAAGCTGGAAAAGATAGAACACAACGCCTTCAGCGGTGAATGCCCGGTGAGAGTGAAATGGGATGCGCTCGCGCGCTCCACCGTGGCGTATTGCTGAGGGCGACATAAGAGTGACTCAAGCTTTTGCGAGTTCGGTCTGCTGCGAGTACACACTTAACACACACATCATAATAAAAAACAAACAGACTCCGGAAGAAACAAGATTACACTACTCAAATCAGACAAATATGATCCGATTTCTTTTGAAACTGGGTCAAATTTACGTCGCAAACAAACACACACAAACAGACAAAATACACTACGCAAGCACAAACACAGCAAATAATACAAAAACACAGTTACTCACTCACATGAAAACGCACAAAAAACAGAAAAATATACACGTACATAAAATGATTAGATCGCAGCAGACAGACAGCACGGCAAAACATAGCAACAAACATCAGTCCAGCAGTGGCGGTGCCACCTGGGAGCCAGATCGAAATGCGATGTGCAAACATAAAACACATAACAAACAAAACAACACAACTATTCACGTAACACGGCATAAAACACACACACACAAGTAAATGAACGAACAAGATGACCTATGGATCAAACATTTACGCAATATAAAAATAAACAAGAACTACCTACTTATAAAAAACGGAAATAAAATTATTAAACCGTACAACAGCACAACATACAGAAACGCACATCATTTAAACTACAGAACAGAACAGAACACAGCACAGCACATAACACACAGCATAGAAAATACGCAGAACAACGTATATAACATTACTACACACACACCACACAGCACAGCACGCACACACCTCATATAGCTTAGCACGAGGCACAACACATAAGGAAGCTTAACACAGTAATGAATAACACACAGCATAGCACTCAAAGAACATCATAACACAGCATATATCAAACAACAGAATACAACACATAGCATATACTGCAAAACATACAATAAGGCATAACACACACTCAAAATACCCATAGCAAAACACACATCACAGAACATAACGACACAGCACACACCACAGTAAAGCACACGGCACAGCAAAACACACACAACAATACAGTATTTATAACCAAACAACACACAGCACATCACACGACAAAAAAAAGCGAGTGGCGCCGCCAGCATGGCGCAGACTGTAAAAAGTGTAAAATGCACTATATTTATGTAGAAATAGCAACACAAAATAAAGATGTAAAACCAATGAGAGAAGCAAGTAACTACAAAATATATGTAAATAAATATAAAAATAAGATAGAAATAAGTTAAGTATGAAATGGACACACTATTAATATATTGATGTATATTAAAAAGTGGCCGAAACAGCAAAGTGTATAGAAATGTAATTATATGTAGCAACTCGAAAAATGGTATTGACATTAAATGTTGAGACTACAAAAATATTAAGACAAAATGTGTAATAAAACAAATAAAAAAGTAAATAACAATGTATGAATAGAGAGCAACGCAATATAGCGGAACGTCATAACATAGTAATGTATAAAAGAATATGTATGAAATAGGAAACCATCAAAGTTGAAATAAATGCACAATAGAAGAAAATATAAAGTAAATAAGCAAGTTAACCTTTAGAACATAATGTCAAATAGAAGAAACAAAAAATGTAAAAAAAAGCAATAGTAAAATTTTAGAACACAATGTAACAAGATAAAGCCAAATAGGATATATAAATTTCTAACTTTTAATTTTAAGCAAATTGTGATGTAAATAAAGAAAACCCCAGTACTCAACCCTGACTCTGTCAGGGACACACTTAGCTCGCGGGCCGGGCCTCTGAGCCCGGACAGGAAAAAAAAAAAAAAAAAAAAAAAACCTAACCTAACCTAACCTAACCTAACCTAACCATTCCCGCACCTCCCCTGGCCGTGCGCGCATTGAAAACGGGCAGCTCCGCGCTAGTTAAATCGAAAAAATAGGAAAAAGTGCGTGAAAACAAGTGAAAGTGACACAAAAACAAGTTAAAGTGAAAACAAAAGTGGTGGCATTAAAAAATCCAGGATCCGAGGAAAACTGGACACACAGGAACGGTTTTTCCAAATTTAACCACGTTTTTGGGGTTAGAATTGAAAATTTTGTCCTTAAGACGTTAACGCTGGCCAAATTAGAGCCTTACCCCACAGTTTTTCATTTGTCACTCTCTGGACAATATCAAGGAGCATCCACGGGCAACGTTCCAGAATTTTCCCGTCGCGCCCCTGGGAGATATAGAGGAAAATAGAAAAACCACGAGGAGCCAAACTTCCAGGATACAAGTTCTGGAATAACCCAAGCAGGCCCCCTCTGTAGCTGGACTCAGGAGGAGCACGGGAAGGTTTTGCCCGCTGGAAAATTCGAACCAGGAGCGGAGGAACAACACGTGTGCGGTTGGTGAAATACTTTGATAACTTTAAACCCTATTTGTTAAAAAATTGGCAGCGGTCACATAGTGATTTCAGAACTCTGAAAGAAAGCACAGTCCAAACCAATTGCATAGGTACCAGAATTATTAAATTCGGACTAGAATTTTCTGTACAAGAAAAATTTGTACTGAATTGAGCACCAAATCCAACCGCAACACGCAAAGCGGTGAGACCATCAAGATACCGCAACCCCGAAAATTGGGAAAAAGAAGGGGTGGAACAACACTCTAGGACCCGCTGAATGAAGTTTGTTCGCGAAGAAAAGTTTTTGACACATAATTCAGAAAATAAGGACCATTTGCAGAAAATTGTCAGCCACCCCTAACTTCGACAGCTTCTGGAGGGTGCAGAACCCCCCTAGGAAGCACCAAACATCCGACATCGTGGGAAGAACTTCAATCCCTGCGGTAAAAAAGATTTTTTAAATTTTTAAGAGTATTTTGTTTTGTATATTGTAAATTTTAGTGTGACGGGAGCGCAAACTCCATTACCAATTAAGTTGGTAACCCTTATAACTCGGGGGGGGTGCGAGATATCGCAAAAATAACAAAAAATTGGTTCACGTTGGGTGAAGCAATTATTTGGGTAATCTATCTATACCCACCCCCAAAAACTAACCCCGGTGAAATTTTTTCAAAAAACTTAAAAAATTTGTGACACCCCGCATCCCTATACGAACACACAACCCCCTGTTGATAAATTTGGGTCCCCATTCACCTCACCATACTTTTTCCGAGGACATAGCACCACCCCTAACCGCGAAACCAACCACTTGAAGTTGGCAAACAACAACCCCTAAAATTGTAAATTCAGTATAAAATCAACCCCCATAGTTACACATTAGCTGGTACGCCTCTCGTCAAGCTTAATTCATTCCCCATAAAACTCAAAATTTTGAACAAAAATCGAATCACAGTTTTGGCCTAGATAACAAATTTAATAAACTTAGCCAGATTCCCCCAACCGCAAAAGATAAGACGGTAAAGATAAGGATATTTCAAAAAACACCTTATAACTCAAAAACGGTGCGTCCTAGGTAAAAAAGGACGAAATTTTGCCCCCCCTCCCTTAAACCCACCCTCCGCTACGCACAAAATTGACCCTTCCGGACACAACCCCCAAGTTACAACCCCCTACCCCTTAAACTAAATTTTGACCAGTATAACTGGACCCCTTTAGAAATTGTATGGAAAAATTAAACTGTAAATAACTCGGGAACAAACAGTCCGATTGGAGAACGGTTTTCGGGAGTGAGGCGACCCAAACTAAAACTACAAGATAGAGCAATAAGGGCTCTACATAGAGAAAATTTGTAAGGGAATTAGATTTAAGTAATTGTTTTTTGTAGTATATAAGTAGACTAAATAGAGCAACCCAAAGTCTCTAATAAGGTGACTCTACATAGAGTATTATTGTAAAAATTTTCCTGACTCAGATTGTCTTCGTGTAACATATAAACAGGCCAAATAGAGCAACCCAAGGACTCTACAAAAAAAGACTCTACATAGAGCAAAACTGTAAAATCGGTGGTAGGTGAAGCGCGATCTTCACAGCCCGTTATATAAAATAACACTACACACATACAGTCACACACACCCTTACATACATAAAAGACATACAACTAAAATACATAATCAAACTCAAATCATTCTTACCAACACACACACACATACACACACACACATACACACTCAACTCCTAACTGGTCGGCGATCGCCGGACGACGCTGGTTGACTGATTGACGACACAAATTGAAACACGCACGCTTCTGACGCACACACATACACGAATACAATACTTACCAGTACTGCTCTCCCTTCACCGCACTTCCATCACACCACACAGTAGGCCGCTGGACGAAAGGGTTCTCTTGGGAAAAACCTGAAACAAACAAAACAGAATAGTTGACATTAAATTTATTAATTATTATTATTATTATTTAAATTAGGTATAATTCTGACAACAACAAACTTATATAGACAAGCTGACTCAGCCCTTTACACTGGGTCAGACGTTTATATTCCAAAAACTTTATAAATTAAATTTAAAAGCGCGGCGCCCGACGCCTACATTGGTCAACCTTCTTCCTTCTTCCTTGCTAAAACCTAAGCGGAAATGTTCCGCACACCAGCAAAACCTGACGCCATAGACGCAAACCGCACCTTGACACTGGCCGGACCCAGAAAAAACACAAAAATAAGTCCGCGTGAAACTGAACGCGAGAAAACACCGGACGCACCGAGCCAGGGCACTACGGCCGCCTCCTCGCCAGCCTCCTCACCAACATCGAGGACGGCGGGGGATTCACCGGCAGCTCGAAGGTTATCCTTCGGGATGCAGGTGAGCCCACCGCGACGGGAGAGGACGGAGGCTGACGACCGGGTCGCGGAAGCGCGATCCTTACTCGTAAAAGCCAAAACACACTTAAAAAAAGGCGCTAGAAATACGAGTAAGGACGTTATAAAGAACGTAGTAGAGGCGGTCGAGCGCTTATTTCAATTAGTGAAAGAGAGCCAAGCGACCACTGGACCGCCCCGAACAACACATAAAACAGACTCTCAAACACAAACAGACAGACAGACGAACATACAGACGGAACAGCACGAAACAATAATAGCAAGATTAGATAAACAAACAAAAATATTAATAGAAAACAAGCAAAAACTCGAGGAACTCTCAAAACATGTACAGACAAAACAAACAGACACACATACAGACAGACCGACATACTCGAGTGTAGCGGCAACCTTACCCGTTGTGAGGCCAGAGTCGTCAGCGATGCACTCAATAATCGTTGGGTCTCAAAATAAAAAAGATACAGGAGATGAGGTCCTCGAAAACATGCGGAAACTATTGAATGCAAGAGAAGAGAGGACAAGGATTGACAGAATTAGAAGGGCAAGAGACTGTAAAATCATAATAGGGTGCAAAAATAAAGAGGACATAAACAAGATAAAAGAAAAAATCGCCTCTAAAAACAAATTTACGGTAGGTGATATGGAAAATAAAGACCCACTAATAAAACTTTACGGTGTCCTCAGAACTAACATGGACGAGGACATCGTGAAGTCCTTGAAGTCTCAAAACCAACACCTATTTAAACAGTGTAGTATAAAGGACGCACAGCTAAAAATTTGTTACCGGGCGAGAGCAAGAAATCCCCTGACCACAAATGTGGTCGTCAGGGTGCCGCCGCTAGTATGGCAGGAAGCGACCGCCGCGGGGGTTGTGCACGTCGACATGCAGCGCGTGCGGGTCACGGACCAGTCCCCATTGATCCAGTGCTCGCGCTGCTTGGGATACGGGCACGGAAAGAAGTACTGCCGCGACTCGGTCGACGTGTGCAGTCACTGCGGTGGACCGCACCTTAGGTCCGGGTGCCCGGTCTGGCTAGCAGATGGTCCCGCAAGCTGTACCAACTGTGTAAAGGCAAAAATAGCGAGAAGCGAGCATAGCGCGTTTAGCGATGAGTGCCCTGTAAGACGTAAGTGGGACGCACTTGCAAGATCAACAGTAGCGTACTGCTAAGGGCACCTTACACCGATTCATACAAGCCAACCTAGGGCGAAAACAACTGGCTACAGAAGAGTTGCTAATCGAAGCGACTAAATCAAGAGCTGTAGCAGCGCTAATCCAGGAACCTTACGTAGGACTAGCGAAGAAAGTACGCAGCTACCAGGGCGTATGGGTCTACCAGAGCAATAAAGTAGGAGAAGGGACTGTTAAGGCGGCCATTGTGGTCTTTGACCCAACGATGGACGTCATACAGCACCCGGAACTCACCACAAACAACATCACAGTGGTGGGACTCCGAACAAAGGCCTGGCAGATCACGCTGGTATCTGTATACTTCGAAAAAGACAAACCGCTAAAACCGTACCTGGATCATATAGAGCTCATTATGAACAAAGTTGGAAACTCTAGGTTGGTAATCGGTGGCGACGTGAATGCCTGGAATATCTGGTGGGGAAGCACGGAGACAAACTGTAGAGGAGAGGAAACTAGAGCCACACTCGACGAGCTCGACCTGCAAATACTAAACTCCAACTCAGGGCCAACTTTCGACACAATTAGGGGAGGAAAGCGGTACAGAAGCTACGTAGACATCACGGCCTGCACAGCGGACATTTTCGCATCAGTAGGCAATTGGCGAGTTGAAGAGGGTTTGACAAGTTCGGACCACAACGGCATTACATTTACACTACAGTTACAGAGATCAGAAGGGACACACATCACAAGGACAACAAGACAATTTAACACGAAAAGAGCAAATTGGGACCAGTTTCGTAAGAAACTGGCCGAATATTTCACAGAAAATAAACTCACACACACGCACACGGAACACATTATAAACAAGGAACAAATAAATGAGGTAGTAAACTCATACACAAACGCAATAATTCAAATAAGCACAGACACTTTTCCAAAAATAAAACAAACACATAAACTCAAAATGCCGTGGTGGTCTGAAGAGCTTGAAAAACTCAAAAAACAAGTGGCTACGAAAAAGCGTAGAGTTCGCTGTGCCACACTGTACCGGCGAGAGAGAGTTGTCGAAGAGTACCTCAAAATAAAAGAGGAATACGAGCGAGCAGCAGGTCGAGCAAAAACGGAAAGTTGGAAGAACTTTTGCGAGAAGCAGGACAGGGAGACGGTCTGGCAGGGAATTTATAGAGTCCTCGGCAGAACCGCGACACGAGAGGAAGACGTCCTACTCGAGGTTGAGGGCAACGTACTAGACGCGAAAGGTTCCGCAAGGGCATTAGCCGAGTCATTTTACCCGGAAGACCTCACTAGTAGCGACAGTACGGAGCACCGCAGAGTGAGAATGAAAGCCGACTCAGTGAACAAAATGACGCATAGTGAAAAATGTGATCCGCTGTTCACAGAAACGGAGCTCTTCTCTGCGGTGAATGCCTTCAACGTAAAGAAAGCACCGGGTGCGGACGGCCTCACAGCTGACATCTGCCGAGAGGCGATTTTCACTGACCCGGACCTCTTCCTGAGCATAGTGAACAGTTGTCTCCAGTGCGCATACTTCCCCAGGAAATGGAAAGAGGCTACAGTCGTAGCGCTGCGGAAACCCGGCCGAGATAATTATAGAGTGACAAAGTCGTATCGTCCCATAGGCCTCCTACCGGTTTTGGGAAAAATTTTTGAGAGGATGTTGATGGCCCGAATTAGGTTTCATATCCTACCCGGACTGAGTACTCGCCAGTACGGTTTCATGCCACAAAGAAGCACGGAAGACTCCCTCTATACCTTAGTGACACATATTCATGCGAAGCTCGCGGAGAAACGCATGATCACATTGGTGTCACTTGATATAGAGGGAGCCTTTGACGGTGCGTGGTGGCCTGAAATTAGAGTCCGACTGGCTGAGAAAAAATGTCCGATAAACCTAAGGAGGGTCATCGACAGTTACCTCTGCAACCGGAGAGTGGAGGTCCGATACGCAGGGGAAACAGCTGAGAAGGAAACGAGCAAGGGTTGTGTACAGGGTTCTATAGGGGGGCCCACACTGTGGAATCTACTTTTAGATTCCCTGTTAAAGGAATTGGAAGACAATGGAGAGTACGTGCAGGCATTCGCAGACGACATAGTGCTGGCTTTCGATGGTGAAACGGCGTTGGAGATAGAAAGACATGCTAATGCCACATTGGCGCGTGTTCAGGAGTGGGGTAATAGAGTGAAACAAAAGTTTGCGGCACACAAAACCATGGCAATGACCATCACCCGCAAACTTAAATTTGACACCCCGCGCCTGAACATGGGCGGCATTGACATTGGCATGTCCAAAGAGATTAAACTTCTCGGCCTCACCATCGACGAGAAGCTGACCTTCAATAGTCACGTCGCGAATGTCTGCAGGAAGGCAATAAACTTTTACAGGCAGCTGTCGAGGGCAGCGAAAACACAGTGGGGGCTAAACCCGGAAACTGTAAGAACCCTGTACACAGCCGTTGTGGAACCGACCATCCTGTACGCGGCCAGCGCATGGGCGCCGGCAACGAACAAAATCGGCGTAAAAAAGCACCTAGATGCCGTGCAACGTGGATTCGCGCAGAAGATCACGAAGGCGAACAGAACGGTGTCTCTCCACTCTGCACTATTAATTGCTGGGCTGCTTCCGCTTGATTTAAAAATCAGGGAAGCGGCCTCGCTTTATGAATTAAAGAAAGGAAAATCCCAGCAATTAATAGGAGACCTAGAGATGGAAAAACAGACACCATATGCACAGGCACCACACCCGGCAGACTGGGTGCAACTTAAATTTGAATGCTTGGCAGACAGAGCAGCTCTAGAGCAATCACAATCCAGCGACATAAACATCTATACTGACGGTAGCAAAATCGAGGGGAAAGTCGGAGCGGCCATATCCATTTGGAATGGAACCGCCGAGATAAGTACCCGAAAATACAAGCTAGCTGATTGCTGCTCTGTCTACCAGGCAGAACTGCTTGCGATTGCCGAAGCAAGTAAAATTGCGCTGAAAAACGAAAAATCACACAGTTGCATCTTTAGTGACTCTAGATCGGCACTAGAGACAGCAACTAACGTCACGTCTCTCCACCCTCTCGTGCTCCAGATAAGACAAAATGCTGGTGAAATAGCAAAACAAAACAGAACATTAAAACTTTACTGGATCAAGGCGCACGCGGGGTTGGAGGGAAATGAAAGGGCCGATGAACTAGCAAAAACCGCAGCGCTGCAACTAAAAACTAAGCCGAAATATGACAAGTGCCCCACATCGTACGCAAAATACCATCTTAGGCGCAAATCCATAGCAGAATGGAATATTAGATATGCCGAAGGTCAGACAGCTTCGGTGACAAAGACCTTTTTCCCAGACGCTATACAGGCATACAGTACGGTAAAACACATGACCATAGACAAACACACCACACAACTGTTGACGGGGCATGGTGGGTTCTCCTCATACTTGTATCGTTTCAAGTGTAAGGAGAGCCCATCATGCGGCTGCGACCCGGATGTGGAGGAGAGCGTTATTCATCTAATCACCGAATGTCCAATGTATGGCCGGAAGCGTTTTTGCGCGGAGATGTTTATGGACACGGAAATAAAAAAAGACAATCTTAAGGAAATCATAAGCAATAAAGATATAAGAAACGTGTTTATAGAATATTGTACAGAAATAATAGGCATAGTAAATAAGAAAAATAAATAAGTAGAATTAAAAACAGGAAACTATTCCACATATTTGGATATAAATATATGGAATAAGTACTAGAATAAGAAGTAACCAAAGAATGTATTAAATTAACAATGTATAACATTAATTAACTATGTATGTATCAACATTAGTTAACTATGTATAACATATAGAATATTAGTCAATAAAGGAAACATGTACTAAACCCTGACCTTGTTAGGGACCTAGCTCGCGGGCCGGGCCTCTGAGCCCGGACTAAAAAAAAAAAAAAAAAAAAAAAAAAAAAAAAAAAAAAAACCTAACCTAACCTAACCTTTTTTTTTTTTTTTTATTGTGTAGGGGAATGCATTTACGCACGAGTGAACAGTGTTGGACTCAACCCCCGTCACAAAATTTCCCTACAATGGTGCAATGTCAGAGTTGCGGAACCGCTTTCGCATTCGCTCGCGCAACTCTGACATCACCATGTCACCCTTTCGGGCCCGCCTCGCGGGGGGTCGGAACCCCCGCTTTGTGGCTCTTGGGACGCGCTGGAAAACCTATAGCAGCGCGTCCCCCCCTCGGGAGGAGAATGGGCCATCAGGCAGTGCCCGATGGCCCAGGCCCTCCGAGCGGAGACGGGGTGCGAGCCCTAGTGGCTCGCCCGCGTGTCCGCTTCCTCCTGCAAGGAGGAGCGAGAGGGTCGAGTTCCCTCTCTCGCTCCTCCGTCTCCCTCCGCGAGACAATAGTCTCGCAGAAGGAGACGAAAGCTTCCCATGATCTCTCATTGTCGAGCATCTTGGGTAAGATGGTCGGCAATGAGAGATCTGCCCCCAGGACCGCGACTAGGGAACGTCGCGCGTCCTCTTCCCCCGGGCATGCCTCCAGTGCGTGTTGCGCGGTGTCTTCCACACAACCGCACCGGTGGCACACCGGGGTCTCTTCCCTTCCGGCAACCCTACACAGATACCTCCCGAAACAACCGTGTCCCGAGAGCATCTGTGTAGTCCGGAAGGTGAGTACCCCATGTTTTCTCTGGACCCACTCAGCGAGAAGGGGCCGTATCGCCTCGAGGAGCCGTCGAGCGCCGGCCCCCCGCTGAGTGGATCCAGAGAGAATCCGCTCCCTCCACCTCCCCAGAGCGATGGCCCTGGCATCGCTGCGCCACCGCACCACCTCCTGTGGGGCAGGGCGCAGCTCGTCCTCTTGGGCTCGCACCAGGCGCCAGTAGACCGAGGATAAAACCTCGGCCTCCAGGCACCAAGGCAGCGATCCCGCAAGGACGCATGCCACCTCGTGAGAGAGTGTGCGGTAGCCCCGACACACTCTCACAGCCATCACCCTCTGGGCGCTGTGGAGGAGAGCCTCCTCCCCACGGCCCAACCTTCTTGCCCATATGGGAGCACCGTACATCGCCATGGAGCGCACCACCGCCATGTAAAGGTGGCGGCAGTGCCCTCCACAGCCTCCCATATTGGGCAGAAGCCGGCCCAACGCCGCCGCAGTCTGCGTCAACTTGGGGGTTAGTTGACGCAGATGCGGCCCCCAGTTCCATCTGCTGTCAAGCACGACACCGAGATATTTCAGTGTCGGCTTGACAGGGATGGAAACCCCGCCCACCACGATGTTGGCGCCTGCAGGTGGCGCTCGTCTGGGGCCATCATGAAAACAGATGGCCTCGGACTTGTGGAGCGCCACCTCCAGGCCCAAACTCCTAATCCTGGCCACCACGGCCGCTACACCCGCAGTGGCCAGGATCGCCGCCTGGCGGAAGGTTCCCCCCCTTGCGGTAACCAGCGTGTCATCAGCGTAACAGATTAGGCTGATGCCAGGCAGGTTACCGCACCTCAGCACCCAGTCGTAGCCGAGGTTCCACAGGGGTGGCCCAAGAGCAGACCCCTGTGGAACCCCTCGTGACATGGGGCTGGAACCTTCCCCATCCCTTCTTGGGTAGACTATCTCTCTGTCAGAGAGATAGTCCCCAAGGAGGCGCCGCAGGTACCGGGGCACTCTGTGGTACCCCAGCGCCTCTTTTATGGTGATCCAGGGCAGGGAGTTGAAGGCGTTCGCTATGTCTAGCGACACCGCCAACAACACCCCGTCCCCGCATACACCCTCGTAGAGGTCGTTGACAAGACGAATAGCGTCAATTGTCGAACGACCTCTACGAAACCCGAACTGCCTTTCGGACAAGTTCGGGCCCACCCTTTCGAGGTGCTTGGCGAGGCGGGCCGCGATGATACGCTCTAAGAGCTTGCCCGCCTCGTCAAGCAGCACGATCGGACGATACCCCGAGGGTTCGTCCGCGGGCCGCCCCTCCTTCCGGAGGAGGACGAGCTTCCCCCTCTTCCATCGCCTCGGGAATCTCCCTTCGCGCATGCAGCGACTCAGGAGATCCCGGAGGCGAGGGCCGAGGGCGTCCTGAGCGAGGGCCCAAGCACGGCCGGGTATGCCATCAGGCCCCGGCGCCGTGTCCTTGGCCCTCATTCTCAGGACGGCGGCTCCCAACTCTCCCTCGGAGACGTCGAGAAGCTCGTCCTCCTCACCCTCCTCCTCCTCGGCGGAGTCTTCGGTCCGCGCCACCATCGCCGTGGGAGGGACAAAGTCGGTTCCCGGGCTAGCCGGGAACAGTCCCTCGACCACCCGCCGCAGGAATCGTGGCTCCAGCATGCTGGTGACTGGAGGCGTCCATGGGCGAAGCTTTCGCCTCGCCAACAAGTAGGGACGCCCCCACGGATCACGGTCCAGTGTCTCCAGCAGCTGGCTCCACGATGCCGACTTGGCCTCGGCGATGGCAGTGCGGAGAGCCCGCGACGCCGCTCTATAAGCGGCATAGCGGGCGTCCAACTCCGCCGGCTCCTGGAGCCTCCTCCGCCGGTAGTGCTGGTAGTGGCGCCTTCTCACTACGCAGCACCGCCGGAGCTCCGCAATCTCCTCCGACCACCAGTAGACCTGACGCTTCATTGGGAGGGCCTTTACGCGGGGCATGGCGGCATCGCAAACGTGCGACATCGCCATGCACAGCGCATCGGCCTCCGCGTCTAGGTCTACCGGTGGTGATAGAGCAGGGTTCCACGCCTGGACAATGGCTGCCTCCTGCAGCTTCTCCAAGTCCAGGCGCTTCAACCCCCATCGCGGGCCCGTCACCGGCAGGGAGGCTCCCTGTCCTCCGTCCGCTGTCGATGGGGAGACACTAAACGATATGTAGCGGTGATCGGATAGTGTCTCCTCATCGACCAGCACCCTCCAGTTGTGGACACGGCGTGCGAGCTCCGGGGTGGCGAAGGTCACATCGACCACCGACCCTCCCCATTGCCGCACGCACGTGTGCTCTGTGCCTCTATTGAGGACACAGAGCCCCGCTTCCGCGAGCCACTCCCCCAGCTCCCTCCCCTTTGCATCTGTCGTCGATGACCCCCACGCCACAGATTTGGCGTTGAGTTGGTCGGCAATGAGAGATCTGCCCCCAGGACCGCGACTAGGGAACGTCGCGTGTCCTCCTCCCCCGGGCATGCCTCCAGTGCGTGTTGCGCGGTGTCTTCCGCGCAACCGCACCGGTGGCACACCGGGGTCTCTTCCCTTCCGGCAACCCTACACAGATACCTCCCGAAACAACCGTGTCCCGAGAGCATCTGTGTAGTCCGGAAGGTGAGTACCCCATGTTTTCTCTGGACCCACTCAGTGAGAATGGGCCGTAGCGCCTCGAGGAGCCGTCGAGCGCCGGCCCCCCGCTGAGTGGATCCAGAGAGAATCCGCTCCCTCCACCTCTCCAGAGCGATGGCCCTGGCATCGCTGCGCCACCGCACCACCTCCTGTGGGGCAGGGCGCAGCTCGTCCTCTTGGGCTCGCACCCGGCGCCAGTAGACCGAGGATAAAAGCCCTCAGCCTCTAGGCACCAGGGCAGCGATCCCGCAAGGACGCATGCCACCTCGTGTGAGAGTGTGCGGTAACCCCGACACACTCTCACGGCCATCACCCTCTGGGCACTGTGGAGGAGCGCCTCCTCTGCGCGGCCTAACCTCCCTGCCCAAATGGGAGCACCATACATGGCCATGGAGCGCACCACCGCCATGTAAAGGTGGCGGCAGCGCGCTCCACCGCCTCCCATATTGGGCAGAAGCCGGCCCAACGCCGCCGCAGTCTGCGTCAACTTGGGGGTTAGTTGACGCAGATGCGGCCCCCAGTTCCATCTGCTGTCAAGCACGACACCAAGGTATTTCAGTGTCGGCTTGACAGGGATGGTCACCCCACCCACCACGATATTGGCGCCTGCAGGTGGCGCTCGCCGAGGGCCATCATGAAAACAGATGGCCTCGGACTTGTGGAGCGCCACCTCCAGGCCCAAACTCCTTATTCTAGCCACCACGGCCGCTACACCCGCAGTGGCTAGCATCGCCGCCTGGCGAAAGGTCCCCCCCCGTGCGGTAACTAGCGTGTCATCAGCGTAACAGATTAAACTGATGCCATGCAAGTTACCGCACCTAAGCACCCAGTCGTAGCCGAGGTTCCACAGGGGTGGCCCGAGAGCAGACCCCTGTGGAACCCCTCGTGACATGGGGCTCGACCCTTCCCCATCCCGTCTTGGGTAGACTATCTCTCTGTCGGAGAGATAGTCCCCAAGGAGGCGCCGCAGGTACCGGGGCACTCTGTGGTACCCCAGCGCCTCTTTTATGGTGATCCAGGGCAGGGAGTTGAAGGCGTTCGCTATGTCTAGCGACACCGCCAACAACACCCCATCCCTGGATACACCCTCGTAGAGGTCGTTGACAAGACGAATAGCGTCAATTGTCGAACGACCTCTACGAAACCCGAACTGCCTTTCGGACAAGTTCGGGCCCACCCTGTCGAGGTGCTTGGCGAGGCGGGCAGCGATAATACGCTCCAAGAGCTTGCCCGCCTCGTCAAGCAGCACGATCGGACGATACCCCGAGGGTTCGTCCGCGGGCCGCCCCTCCTTCCGGAGGAGGACGAGCTTCCCCCTCTTCCATCGCCTCGGGAATCTCCCTTCGCGCATGCAGCGACTCAGGAGATCCCGGAGGCGAGGGCCGAGGGCGTCCTGAGCGAGGGCCCAAGCACGGCCGGGTATGCCATCAGGCCCCGGCGCCGTGTCCTTGGCCCTCATTCGCAGGACGGCGGCTCCCAACTCTCCCTCGGAGACGTCGAGAAGCTCGTCCTCCTCCCCCTCCTCCTCCTCGGCGGAGTCTTCGGTCCGCGCCACCATCGCCGTGGGAGGGACAAAGTCGGTTCCCGGGCTAGCCGGGAACAGTCCCTCGACCACCCGCCGCAGGAATCGTGGCTCCAGCATGCTGGTGACTGGAGGCGTCCATGGGCGAAGCTTTCGCCTCGCCAATAGGTAGGGACGCCCCCACGGATCACGGTCCAGTGTCTCCAGCAGCTGGTTCCACGATGCCGACTTGGCCTCGGCGATGGCAGTGCGGAGAGCCCGCGACGCCGCCCTGTAGGCGGCATAGCGGGCGTCCAACTCCGCCGGCTCCTGGAGCCTCCTCCGCCGGTAGTGCTGGTAGTGGCGCCTTCTCACTACGCAGCACCGCCGGAGCTCCGCAATCTCCTCCGACCACCAGTAGACCTGACGCTTCATTGGGAGGGCCTTTACGCGGGGCATGGCGGCATCGCAAACGTGCGACATCGCCACGCACAGCGCATCGGCCTCCGCGTCTAGGTCTACCGGTGGTGATGGAGCAGGGTTCCACGCCTGGACAATGGCTGCCTCCTGCAGCTTCTCCAAGTCCAAGCGCTTCAACCCCCATCGCGGGCCCGTCACCGGCAGGGAGGCTCCCTGTTGTCTATCCGCCGTCGATGGGGAGACACTGAACGATATATAGCGGTGATCGGACAGTGTCTCCTCATCGACCAGCACCTTCCAATCGTGGACACGGCGTGCTAGCTCTGGGGTGGCGAAGGTCACATCGACCACCGACCCTCCCCATTGCCGCACGCACGTGTGCTCTGTGCCTCTATTGAGGACACAGAGCCCCGCTTCTGCGAGCCACTCCCCCAGCTCCCTCCCCTTTGCATCTGTCGTCGATGACCCCCACGCCACAGATTTGGCGTTGAGGTCACCGAGGACGATGACTGGGCGGGGGCGACTCCGTCCCACCAGGGTCCCTACCTCGCCGAGAAATCTCTCGAACTCGGCAAGGGCCCTGTTGGGAGAAAAGTATACCCCCACCACCACGGTGCCTCCCACCTCAGTCGCGACAAAGCCACTTCCCCTAGTGACTTTGTCGAGAGTGGGCGAGAGGGCCGGCGACTGTGTGGTGATTGCCACCAAACCATCCAGGTCCCCGACCCAGTCCGACCTGGGGGGGACCCGGTATGGTTCGGCCACCACACACACCGTGATCAATCGCTCCGCCATGCACTGGAGCAAAAGGTCCTGTGCACGGGCGGAGTGGTTGATATTGGCCTGGAGGAAAGTTAGTATGGGCGCCATACTAACTTTCCTCCATGCTGCCCCGCTGCTCCGCCGTGGAGCCGGTCAGCTGCGACCCGGAGTTGGTCGCAGCAGACTGCCTCCTGGGAGCACCTGTCTTTGATGGGGGCTCGGCACAGGCGCTGCTCCCAGACAGGTGCCCCGCAGGCCTTCCCGCTGCTGCACAAAGGGTGCAGTGGGGGGCGGCGGAGCAGCCCTTGGCCTTATGGCCAAGTTGACCGCAGCGATAACATTGATCACTGCGGTCAACCTCTGACTTGCACTGGGTCTGAACGTGGCCCAGTGCAAGGCAGCGGAAGCAGCGGCGTGGTCTCGCTTCCAAGAGCTTGACCGACGCCGCCACCCAACCCACCAACAGGCGCCCGCCGTTTGCCACCAATTTCTTGGCGGCAACGACGGGACACCTGACAAAGGCGGTGCCCATGCCACCTGGGCCCCGCCTTATCTCCCCTACCTTTACTTCTGGCGCTGGGCATCCCCCCACCCGCGCCAGAACTGCCATCAACTCGTCGGAGCCGACGGAGTCGTCCAGACCACTCACACGCAAATCTGCGGTGAGGGTCGGGCGTGACACCGTCAGCTCCGAGGAGCTCCCAAAGATCTCCTTTAGTTTGGAGGCCAGGCAATCGGCCTTGGCCTCCCGCTCTTCTCCCGGCACCTCGAGAATGCGCGCCCCCGTCATGGTGGTACGCATTCTCAAGGGCGGGAGGTTGAGGGCCGCGAGGTCTATTCGACCCCTGGCCTCCCCCAACACCCTGGCGTAGGAGAGACCCCTCTCCTCCGCTCCCGGCTGCAGCGTGATGACCACCGCTGCAGTACGGGGGGGGCGGAGTTTAGGGGTCTTCGCCTTTGCCGGGGCTGACCGTGGCCCTTGCGCCACCTTCTTCTTCTTCTTCTTTTTCTTCTTCTTGGAGCCGCGTCCGACGACTTCGGTCCAGGTCTCCAATGAGGGAGCCGGCCGCGAAGTCGTAGTCGCGGTTCCAAGAAGAGTATTCTCTAGGGATGGGAGCTCCTGCGTTCTCCCAGCTTTGCGCCTGCGTCGTTTTGGCGCAGCTGCAGAGCTGGGCACCGCAGACGAGGTGCTTGGCACCGGCGGCGGCTCCTCCCTGCGCCTATCCGCCGCCAGAGGCGGCCTGAGGCGCTGTGGAGGGAGCAACCGCTCCTCAAGCCCTTCAAAGCGGGCGGTGATCATGGTGCCCACCTGCACCATGACCGCCCGCATTATATCCTCCAAAGAGGCGGAAGCTCCTTCAGGAGGAGGAGCCGGAGGAGGAGCCGGAGGAGGGGCCTGCGGCGGTGGCCTGGCTCGTAACAGCTCAACTTCTTGGCGAAGAACCTTAAGCTCCGCCGTGAGCCTGTTATTGGCCTCTACCAACAAGGCCACCTCCTCCGACATCGTCCGCCCGCGCATCTCCCCGAACGTGTTCTGGACCGCGTTCGCCGCATCCTTGAGAGCACCCACAAACGTGCCCTTGAGATGCTTGGACTTGGCGGCCACATCTTTGATTGTGGCCACCGAGTCCGAGATAACCCTCTCAAGGGCAGCCGCGTCGTGGCTCTCAGGGATGCGTGGGTCCTTCCGGAAATATGCCCGGGCCCTACCATTCCGCTCAGCCTGCTGCTTGGCAAGCTCAGCCTCCGCATCCAATCGGTTTTGCTCTTCACGAGCACAGTTCAGGTCTTTAATTGCCTTCGCCATACCCATGTACTTACCAGTAGTGGGCGGCCTGCCTCTGCCTCGCCCTCTCCGGGGGGCGATGACCTTGGTCGCCGTCGGGCCCTCCAAGGTGTCGTCGGAGCCCGAGCAGGAACTGCCACCGGTCTCGCCCCTCTCGAGGCCTCTCTTGCGAGACCGCCCCTCCGATGAGTCAGACACCATCATCACCGAACCGATACTCGACGCGTCCGAGTCATCCCCCGCCGTCGTGCGTGTTAACATCACACGAGCCTCCTTTTTTCCACCTTCAGTGCCAAATCGCATGCGTTCCGTGTCCGTTGTGCCTTTGCCGTGGTCGTCGTTAGAATCTGTAGAGCAATTTTTGCCCCCCCCAGAATACGCGGGGCTGCACGTTTCATTCGAAACGTGGAGGGATTCCCCCTTTCGGGGACCCTCCTGGGTAGTTCTTTTAAAATTGCTTTCCATAATATAAGTTGTTTTACTAAATTAGAAGGTATAGCTCCCCTTTGGTGGGGGTCTAGCGGCCGGCTTCCCGCCGACCATGCCTGGATCGCAAGCCCGAGACCGCGCCCTGTAAGCAGCGCGGTCTCGGACTCACGTGCCAGACACTCCCCTCGGCGACCCCCGAACCTTGAGACTTGGCTGCTGTGCGTCGCGACACCCAGCGAAAAACGCCAGATGTCGCCACGCACAGCATCTCACCGATCTCTCACCTCTCCTCCCCTTGGTCCACCTGGGAGCTCTCTGCATAGCAGACAGCTCCCAGGGAACCCCGCACCATGTAGGCTTTTACGCGCGGCCCTCTCGGGTCACGTGTAGAAGCCCTTCCCTCACAATAACAATAAAAATTTTTCGCCTACTACGATCTCTTCCAAATACACCGCTCCGATCCGAGCCAAACAAACAACCGCGGGGGCTCATACAGAGCACCCCTGCGCCCGCCCAGCCCAGACCACTCGGCGAAGAGCCCTCTCTCTAGGGAGGATCTCCTAGGAGATTTCCCCTATTTGGTCCACCTGGGAGCTTTCTGCTTAGCAGACAGCTCCCAGATGGACCCCGCACCATGTAGGCTTCTACGCGCGGCCCTCCCGGGTCACGTGTAGAAGCCCTTCCGTCTCGTCCGAGATTAGCCATCACACAACAAGATGCCGCCGGGGCAAGTTGTTGTGTGATGCCCGGGGTGCACCACGCGGAGGTTCCCGAACCCCGCACCCCAACCTAACCTAACCTAACCTAACCTAACCTAACCATTACATTGGAAGTTTTGCAGAGCAAACAAGGTTCACATAGTAAATAAAGTATTTTTAAAATATTCATTCAAAATTGGTCCCAAGAACGAAAGGTTTACACGAAAAAACGTGAACTAGGTCCCAAGAACGAAAGGTTTACACGAAAAAACGTGAACTAGGTCCCAAGAACGAAAGGTTTACACGAAAAAACGTGAACTAGGTGAGCACAGAAGAAATTTATGTAAACACAAATTTTGTGCGGACACCTGGCCATCGCGAGTGGTCACTACCTATCGAGGACGTCCGTCTGGCCGCGGCGGACCTTTTGAAATTTGTTTGGTTGAGATCGGCTTATTATTTTGGAAGAAATCGCATAAAAACGAAAAATTTTTGACCGCCCACCCACCCATATGGTAGTTACGTAGGTAAACGAAATCGTATTTCTGAGCTACGGAAATTAGCTAACTTTTTTGTTTACCTACCGATTTGGCTGAAATTTGGTGGGTGGTAGCAACGTGGCCTGTGTAGCCCGTTTAAGTTGTAAAAATAGAAAATTTAAGTAGACTTAGGACGGTATACGGGTTTTCCCGCTTTTTTATGACGAAATTAAGTCTTACGACCCTTTTTTGAGGGTAAATCCATGGATAGGTGCGCTGATGCACTTTAAGTTTGTGAAACAAGCCTGTCGAGTGAAGGAGCTTAATTGTTAAGACAATACACACACACATACACACAAACATACACACTATACAAACGCAAAACTCAGAAATTCACATTCTACACTTAACCACGTTTAAACACGTACAGATTTAACCTCTACAAGAACACATTAATACTACGCATTACACAAACAGCCACATACACCTTTACACACATACAAAAAAGCACACACACTCATACATTAAGTAGGAAACGACCAGACACACTGTACTTTCTTCCACACAAACCACGCACAGGCAACACACGATTCACGATCACTCCCACTAACACACACACACACACACAACTCACTAACTGGTCGGCGATCGCCGGACGACGCTGGCTGCTGTTTGACACAGGACCTGAAACAGAAATACACAGGGGATTTACACCAGAAATATTATTATTATTATTATAGTATTTACAAAATTGACTAACATTAATATTATTGACCACGTCTTTTCGGCCCTATACACCGAAAACAGACACTTACCTTCAACATATCGGCCACTATTGCCGAGTATACAAAACCAGTCGCGACCTTGACCACTGGAAAACTTCCTCCTTGCCACCCGTAGAGTGAGAAACCAGATAAAAGATGTTCCGGACACCCGCAAAACCCGCAAAATTACTGCGTGAGGAGGCAAGCCGCACCATGACTCTGACCGAAGCGGAGGAGCTCGGACTGGTGTCGCCGGACTGCGAGCCCACCGGAAACCCCGGAGGAGCAAACCTCGCACCGGCCGGACCAGGCCGACCCGTGATAAGTCACGCAGGGCTGGGCCTCGCTGGACCATCGCACACCTCCTCCCCGCGCTCCTCCCCTGGGCCGCGCTCGCCACCGCGGCCGCCGGCGGGGCGCCGGTTGTCGCTGGACACCAGGCAGGAGCCACCGCGGAGCTCGCCGCCGGACGCGGCACGCACTGCTGCCGGCGACCGCATCTCCGAGGCGCATTCCTTGCTAGTCGTAGCAAAAGAACAACTTAAGATGTCCCGGAACACATCGAGGGAAATTATTAAGAAAGTTGTCGGGGCTGTCGAGCGGATGTTCGAGCTGGTGAAGGAGAGCCAGGCAGCCGCTGGACAGTCTCAGACAACCGGTACATACACACAAACTCACGACAAAAACATGACGACAGACATACTAGACAGACAGACCGACAAAATAAAAGACATACAAAACAGACAGACAGAAATAATAACAGACAAAATTGATGAACAAAGAAAAATCATTTTAGAAAATAGAGAACAGATAGAAAAACTGACAGACATCATACACACAAAATGGAACATTTCGACAAACAGACCGACATACGCGAACGTGGCCGCGGGCTCACCCGGCGCGAGAGGGGGGTCGGCGGCCATGCACTCCATCATCATCGGCTCGACGGGGGGGGGAGACCGGCGACGAGGTGTTCCAGAAGATACGGAAGGTGATCGATGCCAAAGGAGAAGGCATGCAAATCGACAAAATCCGCCGTACTCGAGAACATAAAATTATTGTCGGCTGCAAAAGCAAGGAAGGGATCAAAAGGGTAAAAGAAAAATTGGCCGAGAAGAGGGAGCACTTCACCGTGCTCGAAATGAAAAACAAGGACCCGCTAATAAGGATTCACGGTGTCCTCAAGGTTAACACCAACGAGGACATCGTGAAAGCCTTGAAAACTCAGAATGCGCACTTGTTCGCGGGCACGGATGTTGAGCAGGCCCAGCTCGAAGTCCGCTACAGGGCTAGGGCCCGAAACCCTCTGGCAACAAATGTAGTGGTCAAGGTGCCGCCAGCAGTATGGCAGGGCGTGACCGCCGCGGGGGTAGTGCATGTTGACATGCAGCGACTGAAGGTGACAGACCAGACCCCGCTGATACAGTGCTCGCGCTGTCTGGCATATGGTCACGGAAAGCGGTACTGCACGGAAGCTGTCGACGTGTGCGGCCACTGCGGCGGTCCGCATCTGCGGTCCGGGTGCCCGATCTGGCTCGCGGATGGACCCCCGGCATGCATCAACTGCACAAAAGCAAAGCTGGATAAAGTGGAGCATGGAGCTTTCAGCAACGACTGCCCGGTGCGGCGCAAGTGGGACGCACTCGCGCGGTCAACCGTTGCGTATTGCTGAGGGCACCATGGTCTTCAACCTACGGCCTCATAGACTGGCATGCTCTGCGCACGGTGGCTATACGGTAAATAAACACACACACGAGCACACAAAAGAAAGAACAACGCAGTACTACACAAGACAAACAAATTCGGCCGAATTTCATTCGAAACTAAGCCAAATTACAGTCGTAACGAACAAAACACAAACAGACAAATTATACTACACATGCATAAAACAACAAAACAAATACACAGACACAAAAATAGAAGCAACAAAACACACAATCATATATAACGCACTCAAATCACATATTAACACCTACCTAGCAAGCCACCGTGGGCAGAGCCCAAAAATCAACAAGATGGAGAGCGTAACACAGGCGGGCCACCGACAGAACGAGACAAATACAGGAAATCTAACGTACGATCACACATACACACTCACTTACACAAACATATTCAACCAGTAAATGCAAGAACAAGATAGTCTGTGTTACAAACATTTACGCAGATCAAGACACCGCAACGATAAAAATTCGAACACAAAATCCATACACGACCGTAAAAAATAACTACCCACATCGTAAAATTCACAATTTAAAAATTAGATGTTTAACTTGTGAATTTTACGATGCAGTTTACCGCACATAAACACAACAGCGCATTACCACACACTAGCACACAAACACACAAAATACAAATAACACAAAAGTCGCAACTACTACACAGTACACACAAAACTCATTCAGAATACATAACATAAAGGTGGCACCGCTGTACAGGTGTATGCATGCTACTAAAAACGGAAGAGGCATGCAAGCACACGTTGTGCTCTCTGCAAATAGCAATGTATGTATCTATATAAAACGTCAGATAAGAAATGCAATATAAAGATACAAGTAAAACTTTATGGTATAAATAAATATGTAAAAAAAAAAAAAAATGAATATAAATACAGAAGCAATGAAAAAATTCCACCCCTATATATTTGTTGATATATATACACAGGTGAATTAAACACATATAGCAAAACACAAAAAATTGTAATACTTGAGGAATACCGAAATGTAAATAAAGAAAGTTGAAATTGACACAGTCAAATTGTTAGATACAATGCAAATAAGGAAAGATAAATGTAAAACATAGAATTAAGGCCGTAGAATAAGACAGGTTAAAAAATGTTACAGTAATTAATAAATAAATGGAAACAAGTTAAACAAGCACATAAAACATAGTAGAAAACATTGTAAATTACCGATAATTATATATAATCGTAAATATATGTAACGAAACATAATATTAGAAAAGACATAGTTTGAAATTAATAATAGTGTGAAATTGGAATGCATAGTAATGTATAAGAATAAAAATAGAACACACTATATAAAGTAATAAAACTCGAAGTAAAAAATGTAAATATGTAAATGTAAAAATGTAAAAATTTAACAGAACTAACAGAAATGTAGCGCATACCAGAATTACTAAAGTAAAATAAGAAACAACAGCTAGAATAAGAATAGTAGTAATGTTTCACTTTAATTCATAAGAAACAACTTTTGTAAATAAATAAATCCTGCATCACAACCCTAATCACCCATGATAGGGATTTATAAAAAAAAAAAAAAAAAAAAAAAAAAACCTAACCTAACCTTTTTTTTTTTTTTTTTTTTTAAAAATTTCATCCTTACGCTAATGTAGCGGAACTGCGGGAACACTTTCGTAACCAACCGCGGCCCCGTCAGCGTTTGTCTTCTAAGACACGTCCTTGTGTAGGAGTATATTGTCCCCTGTCTTTTCTTGAGAGGCGCGTGGAAACACCGCGCGCGCCACCTCAGGAGCTACTGTCGTCGAGCAATGGACCCCCTCGAACCCATCGCCCAAGGCCCCTTTTCATGGAGGTTGAAGGAGAGCGTGGTAAATTCTCCTCCTACGCCCAGGACGACGCTGACGCATTGGAAGATCGGTTATGATCTCCCGTTCACGCTCGGCTGTTTCCTTCTGGAACATAACTTGTTCGCAGAACGAAACAGCCGCCTCCCATGATCTCTCGCATTCGACCATTGATGTGATCAGTGCCGGAAGCGAGAGATCACTTCCTACAGCTGCGACGAGGACTCGCCGCTCTTCTGCCCATGCTGGGCATTCCTGCAGTGTATGCTGAGCTGTGTCCTCCCCGCAGCTGCAGTGATGGCACATGGTCGTCGGTTCCCTCCCGGCTATGCGGCACAAGTACTTCCCAAAGCAGCCATGACCGGTGAGCACCTGCACAAGCCGGAAAGTAAGCGACCCATGCGCCCTGTTCAGCCAGCCCTCAAGGACGGGCTGAACAGCCTCAACAGTCCAGCTTCCAGCCTTAGGGTGGGCCAGTCGCTCCTTCCATTCTACTAACATAAGGAGTCGAGCGCGGTACTTCAAAATTTGTATTTCCCGTGTCGTCAACCGTTGTCCCCTGTTGCGAAGTTCCATTCGCCACATGTACATGTTCGAATTGATCTCCGCTTCCAGGTCCCATGGAGGCGATTCTGCCAATAGGCACGCCGCTTCACCGGATATCGTTCGGTATCCCCGAATCACCCCAATAGCCATTGCTCTCTGTGGCCGTCGTAGAAGGGCAGCTGTTCGGTTAAACCTAACCTAACCTAACCTAACCTTTTTTTTTTTTTTTTTTTTTTTTTTTTTTTGTTACCCAGTGGAAATGCGTTACGCATACCACCGGCCCCCGGGGGGGAGCCAGTGGTTATGTGGGGCTCTCCGTCACTCCCGACCGACGGCCTACCCACTAAAACCACTGGGATATCCCTTGTTACGCCATAGGAGTTGGAGTCACGGGAGCTCAATGGAATCGTCCGCAACCCCGTCTCCACGGCGCTGGTCCGCTGGGACCTCACCACAGGGAGCTATGGCTCCTCCCGCTACGGCGGCGATGTGCGGGATATCGGCACATCGCGCGCCTTCACTGACTCTCTAGTGGACGCCAGGTTCCCCCGAACCCGACGCCCAGAGTCGCCTTGTTTCTGCCCCTCTGGCAGACCAGGCTTGCGCCTCGGAGGCAAAAGACAGCCCTTGCCTCCAATGCGGTACTCGGCTGGCTTGCTGGCTTCTGCGCACAGTGCGCAGTGTGGCTCAGCCGAGCACTCATTGGCCCTATGTCCGGATCGACTGCACCGGTAGCAGGTGCTACTTCGGTCGACCACTGACTTACACTGCTCCCGGACGTGCCCAACCTCTAGGCACCGGAAGCAGCGCAGTGGACGTGGAGCCAGCACGCGAAGGCGCGCCGAACTCCATCCCACCTTGAGGCGGTCACACTTCGCGACCCGCCTCGCTGCGGCCGCGGGGCACCGGACGACCACCGTCCCGTTGCCTCCCGCGCCGCGACCAATGTCACTGACCCTTATTAGGTCATCGGGACACTCCGCGACCTCCGATATGGCCATGGCCACTTCCTCTTTAGACACCGAATCATCCAGACCAGAAATGCGCAACTCCGCGCATTTGTCCGGTCTGGTGATTCGAATGTCCTCCATCTTGAAAATCTCCCGTAGCTTTATCGCGAGGGAGTTAGCCTTTGCGGCGTTGTCTTCCCCCGCCAGCTCCATCACCTTCCCTCCAGTGGCGGCCGTGCGGAAGCCAAAAGGCCCGATCCCCATCGCTTCCAGATCGATGCGCCCCTTGGCCTCCTCCAAGGCCGCCTTGTAGGTTAGTCCTCGTGCCGCGGCACCCGGCTGGATCGTAAGAACCACAGCCGAGGTGCGTGGGACCCGGATCCTTGGCTTCGGTGCCCTCTTCGCCGTGGGTGCCAAGGTCTCAGTCGTCTCCCTCTTCGTCTTCTTCCTCCTCTTGCCCTTACTCACCACCTCGACCCAGCCGCTGGCAGCTGGTTCAGTCGAAGGTGGCGGGGCTCCGTCTCGTCCGGTGGTCATGGCCTTGCCGCCCACTGTTACGTCCTGTGTTTTGGCCGCCTTCCTTTTTCCCTTCCCCGGGCCTTTGCCTTTGGGAAACTTAAGGGGCGGCCACGTCTCCTCCAAGATCGCAGTCGAGGTTGACGGCCCCTGGTCCATAGGTGCAGACGAGCACCCAGGGACCGGTACCTGCGCCTCACGGCTGCGGTCGGTGGCCAATGGAGGTCTGGCGCGCTTCTCGGGGAGAAGGCGCTCCTCCATTGCCGCCAGTCTAGCGTTCACCATGTCCCCGACCTGCCGCACTATCCGCTGCTCCAGCTCTTCAAGAGCCGGGGCGGACCGTGCTGACGGGCCGGGGTTCGTCTTAGGCGCCGGCGGGTGAGAAGCCGCGCGCATCTCCTTCATCTCCTTGCGGAGCTCCTCCATCTCCTTACGGAGTCCCTTTATCTGGTCTCGATAGCGCTTGTTGGCGTTTTCCATCGAGCCCCACTCCCTCTCGGTGCTCCTGTACCGGTAGTCCTCGAAAACTCCCTGTAGGGTGTCGACCACGTCATGTAGGGCGCTTTTATATGGGCCTGACAAGTTCCCACAGCGCTTCGCTACTTTCTGAATGGTTGCGTAGCAATCTTTGAGCTTGTCTTCAAGCCCTTGATCGTGTACAGCATCCGCCTCCTTGTCCTCTACGGTCATGGACAGCCCCCATGAAGACTCCGTCTCCGACCCAGATGTCAGCCTCAATGAGGCGTCCGCTGAGTGAGTGGGAGTGGTCATGCGGGCCACCAGTTCCTCAGCTCTCAATTCCATCTCCCTCTTCTGAGCGGCGAACGCCGCTGCCTTGGTCGCAGCTCGGCCTACGCTTTCGCCTGTCGTCGGCGCTCGGCCCCTGCCACGCTTTCGTGCCACCTGCACCTTGGCGGCCGGAGCATCCGACTCAGGGTCGGAGCTCAGCGGCTCGCCTCCGCAGCTGCTCCTGTCTTCGGAGCGAAGCCGCTTCCTCTCTGAAGAGACCGATACCCTGCTACGCCTTGAGAAGGTGGAGTCCCCTTCAGGCTTCAAGAAGGGTGTACACTCCTTCCTCCCTGAGCGCGTAGCACGAGTCTCTTTCCTTCTCACACCATCGGTTTCCAATCCGCTCGCTATTTCGGTGTCCGTTATTTGTTTGCTTGGGTCGTCATGTTTGGTGATCGTGTGAATTTTGTCCCCCCCAGAATACGATCGGGGACTGCAGGCCGGAGCCTGGAGGGATTCCCCCTTTCGGGGGAAATTAATCTGGGTAAATCTATTAAATTCACTGGTCATTTTCATTCTAATGCTTCATAAGGTGAAGCTCCCCTTTGGGGGGGTCTAACGGCCGACCTCCCGTCGACCATGCCTGGATCGCGAGTCCGAAACTACGCCCTGTAAGTAGCGCAGTTGCGGACTCCCGTGCCAGACACTCCCCTCGGCAACCCCCCGAACCTTGAGATGTGGCACTTTGGTTTGCGACACCTGACGAAAATCGCTAAGTGTCGCAACACAAAGCAAACACTCCAACCAACTCTGCGCTGAGAAGCGCCTGTGTCTGTCCGCGCTGGACTCTGCCATCAGAGTCCACCGGAAGACACGCCACCACTTTCTGAAATGACTTGGATGTTAGTAGGCCAGATAGCGTATCAGCCCACTAACATTCCAAGTCATTTCAGTCCCCCCCCCCTACCGAACTTCTGCTCGTGCAACTCTAAGGGAGAGGAGCACGTTCAGAAGTTCGGCCTTCCCCGACCGGAATTAGCCGCCACTGGGTAAGATATACGAGATAAGTTACCGAGTGACGTTGCCCAGGATGCACCACGAGGAGGTTTCCGATCACCGCATCCCAACCTAACCTAACCTTTTTTTTTTTTTTTTTGACCCAGTGGAAATGCGTTACGCATACCACCGGCCCCCGGGGGGGAGCCAGTGGTTATGTGGGGCTCTCCGTCACTCCCGACCGACGGCCTACCCACTAAAACCACTGGGGGTGCCTCATGTCGCAGTAAGCGGGGCTGTGGGAAGTCTTCCGTGTGCGACCACCACCCCGCTTACGCTGGTCCTCTCAGACCTCCTCTCGGAGAGCCATTGGCTCTATCCGTCTCAGTGGCGATGTGTGGGGCACCCAAAACACCGCTCACCCTCTCGGGACTCTCTAGTCGGACGCCGGGTTCCCCCGAACCCGTCGCCCAGAGTCCCTTGGTCCAGCTACTTCCGTTGCAGCCGACCTTTCCCTTTTGGTGGCAAAGGGCAAGCTTTGCCTCCTATGCGATGCTCGGCCGGTTTGCTGGCCGCTGCGCATAGTACGCAGTGCGGCTTGGCCGAGCAATCGCACGCCTTATGGCCAGGTTGGCCGCAGCGGTAGCAGATGCTGCTCCTATCTACCTCATTTCGACACTGCTCCCGGACATGCCCGACCTCCAGGCAACGGAAGCAGCGCCGTGGGCGTGGGGCTAACAGTTTGACACGTGCTGACACCCACCCCACTTTCACACGGTCGCTTTTTGCGACGTGCTTTGCCGCCGCTGCAGGGCATTGGACATAGCACGTTCCAATGCCTGCAGCGTTGCGGCGTATGTCCTTGACCCCGACTGAGTCCGCAGGACATTCTCCCATCCTTGCGATGGCCTGAGCCACCTCTTCCTTTGTCACCGAGTCGTCCAGACCGGAAAAACGTATGTCCCCGCATTTCGCCGGTCTGGTGACCCGGACTTCCTCAGGCTTAAAAACTGCACGCAACTGATGTGCGAGAGAGTCAGCCTTCCCGATGTTTCCCTCTCCTGATAGTTCCATTAGACGTCCTCCCGCGGCCGCCTTCCGGATCTCCATTCTTGTGATGCCTAGCGCAGTCGTGTCGATTCGGCTCTTGGCCTCTGTCAATGCCTGCGCATAGGTCATTCCTCGCTCCGCTGCCCCGGGTTGTATGGTCAGGACCACGGCCGAGGTGCGAGGGACTCTGATCCTCGGCTTCTTAGGCGTCTTCTTCGCCTCCGATACCGGGGTCTTTGTCTTCTTCTTCTTTTTCTTCTTCTTTGCCACCTCCACCCAACCGGCATCGGCCGAGCTGTGTGGATGCGGCAAAGTCGATGAAGCGTCACGTCCTGTTTTAGCGGCTTGGCCGCTCACTGTCTCCTTCGGTGGTTTTGCCGACTTCCCTTTCTTCCCTTTGCCCTTGCCTTTAGGGGCTTTAGGAGGGGTCGGCTGCGTCACATCCATAACCTCAGATGAGGTTGACGGGATTGGATCGGGAAGGGCTCCGGGCACGGGATTCAGCACCGGATCCATAGCCGGAGGCAGAGGAGCCCCCGGCGGTAGCCCAAGGATCTTCCGCCTACGCTCTGCAATCTGGGACACAGTCCTAGGCTGCGAGTATCGCCCCGGAGAACCTAAGGGTGGCCTGGGCAACTCCACTTCGGGCAAGTCGGCGGCGAGAGGAGGTCTGGCGCGCTTCTCGGGAAGAAGGCGCTCCTCAACTGCCGCAAGCCTGGCGTTTATCATCTCCCCGACCTGTCTCACTAGCCGCTGCTCTAACTCCTCCGGAGATGAGCCGGCCTGCGATAACTTGTCGGGGTATGTTCGCACGGCAGATGTTGTTGCCGCGCGTCCCTCTGTTATCTCCTTTCGCAGCTCTACTATCTGGCTGCGGAGATCCGAGACCTCTGCCTGCAGGCGATTGTTGGCAACCAGCAGTCTCGTCGTCTCGTCATTTGTGGTCCTCTCCCTGAGGTCCCCAATAATTTCCCGGAGCGATGTTGCCGCATCTTTAAGGGCACGTTGAAACGTGCCCTTAAGATTGCCGGACCTCGCCGCTACGGAAACGACCGTGGCGACGCACTCCATCGCCCTGTGACAGAGCTCAGCTGTCAGCTCCTCCCCTCGATCCGCCGACGATTCTGTCACCCGACTGGGCGTCGACCTCGTCGGACGGCAACGCTGGGCTAACTCGGCGACCTCGCGCTCTGCCCTGAGCTCCATCTCTTCCCTCTCGGCAGCCACAAGTGCTGCTTTTGCCGCGGCAAGGCCAGCATAGTCACCCGTGGTGGGTGGACGGCCTCTGCCTCGCTTCTTCGACCCACCAAGTTTGGCTGCCGAAGCGTCTGACCCACTGTCAGAGCTCATGTCGCAGCTGTCTTGGTCCTGGTTCCTTGACCTCTTCCGTCTTAGTGTCCCAACCGGTGAAGATGACCCTACGGTCACTAGACTTTGTCGGGAGGAATCAGAGTCCTCCGGGCTCTTAAAGAGTCCGACATCCTCGTAGCGAGAAAGCACCACCCGTGCCTCTCTCCTACTTGCACCAGCCATCACCAACTCATTAGCCAGATCAGAGTCCGTTTTCGAATTGCCAAAGTCGTCGTTTTTAGGTACCGTGTGAATTTTGTCCCCCCCAGAATACGATTGGGGACTGCACGCCGGAGCGTGGAGGGATTCCCTCTCGCGAGGACCCTCCTGGGTAGTATTCTTAAATTCACTTGTATTCATGTTCATATTTTGCTTCGTTAGGGTGAAGCTCCCCTGTGGGGGGGTCTAGTGGCCGACCTCCCGTCGGCCATGCCTGGATCGTGAGTCTGAAACTACGCCCTGTAAGCAGCGCAGTTTCAGCCTCACGTGCCAGACACTCCCCTCGGCAACCCCCGAACCTTGAGATTTGGTTACTTTGTGTTGCGACACCCGACGAAAACTCGCAAAGTGTCGCAACACAAAGCGATCTCACCGACCCATCACAGATCCCTACTCAAATGCGCCTCCAGCGCCCGATGCCCGTCTGCGCGAGACTCTGGAACCAGAGTCCCCCAGAGGACAGACCACCACTTTCTAAAATGACTTGGATGTTAGTAGGCCAGACAGAGTGTCAGCCCAGTAACATTCCAAGTCATTTCAGTCCCCCCCCCTACCGAACTTCTGCTCGTGCAACTCTAAGGGTGAGGAGCACGTTCAGAAGTTCGGCCTTCCCCGACCGGAATTAGCCGCCACTGGGTAAGATATACAGAGATAAGTTACCGAGTGACGTTGCCCAGGATGCACCACGAGGAGGTTTCCGATCACCGCATCCCAACCTAACCTAACCTTTTTTTTTTTTTTTTTTTTGTGTGGGGGAAATGCATTTACGCACCGTCCACCGTGTAGGGACACGGCAGGTGTGTCGGGCTCTGCACCACTAAGAAGTGGTGCCCCTACCGACTAAAACCCCCACAGGTTTCTCCGTCATGGTAAGAAATAGAGCCGTAGGGTCACGTTCGCATTCGACCGCGTCTCCACTTCTTCCGTCACCCTTGCGGGCCCGCCTCGCGGGGGGGCAGAACCCCCGCATTTGGCTCCAGTGACGCGCCGGAAACCAACGGCGCGTCGCCTCCTCGGGAGGGCCTATCCCTAGATGGGGTTTCAGGCGGCCCTAGACGCCCGACGCCCCAGGCCCTCCAAGTGGAAACGGGGTGCGTGCCAGCGAGGCTCGCCCCCGTGTCCTCTTCCGCCTCCGCGGATGAGCGAGAGGGTCCACTTCCCTCTCTCGCTCTTCCGTCTCCCTCCGTGAGATAACAGTCTCGCAGAAGGAGACAACCGCCTCCCACGACCTCTCACTTTCGAGCATCTTAGACAAGATGGTCGGCAGTGAGAGGTCCGCCCCCACGACCGCGACCAGGGATAACCGCGGTTCCTCTTCACCCGGGCACGCCTCCAACACGTGTCGCGCAGTGTCGACTGCGAAACCGCACCTGTGGCACACTGGGGTCTCCTCCCTACCGGCTATTTTGCACAAGTAACTCCCAAAGCAGCCATGCCCGGTGAGCACTTGTGTTGTCCGGAAGGTGAGGACTCCGTGTTTTCGTTGGACCCACTGAGCAAGGATGGGTCGGATCGCCTCGAGGAGCCGTCGAGCGCCGGCTCCTCGCTGAGTAGGTCCAGCAAGAACCTCTTCGCTCCACTTCACCAGAGCCCTGTCTCTGGCATTCCTGCGCCATCGCACCACCTCCTGTGGGGCAAAGCGCAGGTGCTCGTCTCTCGCACGCGCCCGGTGCCAATAGACTGAGGACAGAACCTTGGCCTCTAGGCGCCAGGGCAGTGATCCGGCGAGAACACAAGCCACCTCATGTGAGAGAGTGCGGTATCCCCGACACACTCTCACAGCCATCGTCCGCTGGGCCCGGTGAAGGAGCGCCGTGTCTTGGCGGTCCAGCCGGTCCGCCCATATTGGAGCACCGTACAGCGCCATTGATTTGACCACCGCCATATAAAGTTGGCGGCAGCGTCCACTGCCTCCGCCCATGTTCGGGAGGAGCCTGCTCAATGCCGATGCTGTCTGCGTCAACTTTGGAGCAAGTTGACGCAGATGAGCCCCGAACTTCCACTTGCTGTCAAGCACGACACCAAGATATTTCAGTGTCGGCTTGACAGGAATGGTCACTCCACTCACCACTATGTGTGAGCCTGCAGGTGGCGCCCTTTTTCGGCCGTGGAAGCATATTGCCTCCGATTTGTGGAGCGCCACCTCCAAGCCCAGACTCCGAATTCTTGCGACTACGGCTGCAACACCCGCGGTCGCAAGCCGCGCTGCCTCGCGGTAATCTCTTCCTCTGGCGGTAACTAGCGTGTCGTCGGCGTAGCAAATTAGGCCGACGCCACGCAAGTTAGCGCCTCTGAGCACCCAGTCATAGCCTAAGTTCCACAGGGATGGCCCGAGAGCAGACCCCTGTGGAACTCCGCGTGACATGGGGCTCGCAACTTCTCCTCCTTCCTTCGTTGGGAACACTACGTCTCTCTCCGATAGATAGTTCTCAACGAGGCACCGCAGGTACCGGGGAACTCGGTGCAATCTGAGCGCCTCCGTGATAGTTGTCCAGGGCAGGGTGTTAAACGCGTTGGCTATGTCTAAAGACACCGCCAACAACACCCCGTCACTGGAGAACGCCTTCTCGGAGAGGTCGTGGACGAGATTGATAGCGTCAATCGTCGAACGACCTCTCCGGAACCCAAACTGCTTGTCGGAGAGATTCGGGCCCACCGTCTCGAGGTGCCTGGCGAGGCGGGCAGCGACGATACGCTCCAAGAGCTTGGCCGCCTCATCCAGCAGGACTATTGGACGGTAGCCGGATGGCTCGTCCTCAGGCCGCCCCTCTTTCCTGAGGAGGACCAGTCTCCCTCTCTTCCACCGCCTTGGGAATCTCCCTTCTCGCATACAGCGGCTAAGGAGATTCCTGAGGCGAGGGCCCAGAGCGTCCTGAGCGAGTGCCCACACACGGCCGGGTATACCGTCAGGCCCCGGCGCCGTGTTCTTGGCCCTCATCTTCAGGACGGCCGCTCCCAATTCTCCCTCTGAGACATTGGGAGGCTCGTCCTCCTCTTCCGTGGAGTCATCTTCCCGTGCTACAACAGCGGTGGGAGGGACAAAGTTGGTTCCCGGACTATCCGGGAACAGTCCCTCAACCACCCGCCGCAGGACGTGTGGCTCCAGCGAGCTGGTGATGGGGGGCGCCCAGGGGCGAAGCTTTCGCCTCGCCATTTGGTAGGGGCGCCCCCACGGATCTCGATCCAGCGTCTCCAGCAGCTGTCGCCATGACGCCTCTTTTGCTGCTGCAATTGCAGCGCGGAGAATCATTAACGCTTCTCTGTATGACGCATACAGGGCGTTGGACTCGTCCATGTCACAATTTCTTCGCCTCCGGTGTCGCAGGTAGAGACGACGTTTTGCCATGGAGTGGCGGCGGAGCTCTGCGATTTCTTCAGACCACCAGTAGACCTGACGTCTGCTGGGTAGGGCCTTTGCTCTGGGCATGGCGGCGTCGCAGACGTGCGACATCGCCTTGCACAGAGCTTCGGCCTCCTCGTCTAGGTCCACCGGTTCTGCCGGTCTGGCATTCCACGCCTGGACTAAGGCTGCTTCTTGTAACAGCTCCAAGTTAAGGCGCTTCAGTACCCATCTGGGGCCTGAAACGAACGGCACTATTGAACGCTGTGCCAACGAGGACGAAGAAACATCGAAGCGAATATAGCGGTGGTCGGAAAGCGTTTCCTCGTCCACCAGTACCCTCCAGTCGAGAATACTTCGAGCAACCTCTGGGGTGGCAAGAGTCACATCGACCACCGATCCTCCATCCCGCCGCACACAAGTGAGTTCCATCCCCACATTGACCACACACAGTCCCGTCTCAGTGAGCCATTCTTCTGCAATCCTGCCTCGCGCATTAGTTGTTAGAGATCTCCACGTAGTTGACTTTGCGTTGAGATCTCCAAGAACAATGACGGGGCTGGGACGACTTTGTCCCACGAGGGTCCCCACCTCAACGAGAAAGTCCTCGAATTCAGCGAGGGCCCTGTTGGGAGAGAAGTACACCCCTATTATCACCATGCCTCCGATCCCAGTTGCGACAAAACCACGACCTCTCGTGGTTCCGACGAAAGTGGGCGAAGGCACCGGTGACTGTGTGGTGATTGCCACTAATCCTTCCAGATCCTCAACCCAATCCGATCTAGACGGGACTCTGTACGGCTCAGTCACCACACCCACCTGAATAAGCCGCTCCGCCATGCACTGGAGAAGTAGATCCTGTGCACCGGCGGAGTGGTTGATATTCGCCTGGAGGAAAGTTAGCTTTGCTGCCATACTAACTTTCCTCCATGTCTTCCGCCTGCTCCGTTATTGGACGAGTTAGCTGCGACCTAGGCTTTTGCTTGGTCTTAGCTGGCTTCTTCCTTCCCTTTGTATTAGACGGGGACTTGGCGCAAGCTTTGCCCCCGAAAAGGTGTTCCGCGGGTTTTCCCGCGGCCTCGCAGAGAGTACAGTGCGGTGGAGCACTGCACTCTTTGGCCTTGTGGCCAATTTTGCCGCAACGATAGCAATCGTTGCTGCGATCCACTTCTGACTTGCACTGTGCTCTGACGTGGCCCAATGCAAGGCACCTAAAGCAACGGCGCGGTCTCGCTTCCAGGAGTTTGACCTGCGCCGCCACCCACCCCACTAAGAGGCGACCACCGTTGGCGATCATTTTCTTTGCGGCTGCAACGGGACACTTTACAAAAGCAGTGCCCATGCCTGCAGGGCCTCTTCTGATATCACCCACTTTGATATCAGCTGCAGGGCATGCACTTGACCGCGCCAGAGCCGCCAACAGTTCGGCGGAGTTGATAGAGTCGTCCAACCCACTCACTCGCAGGTCTGCGGTGAGGGTCGGTCTCGACACCTTCAACTCCTCCGATCCTCTAAATACCTCCCTGAGCTTCTCAGCCAAAGAATCAGCTATCGCATCCCTCTCTGTCCCGGGAATCTCAAGGATGCGCGCCCCGGAGGCTGACGCGCGCATCTTCAACGGTGGGACACCAAGAGCCTCCATATCGATGCGGCTCTTTGCTTCCGCTATTACACTAGCGTAGCTGATTCCTTTTTCCGCCGCCCCTGGTTGCAGCGAGATCACTACTGCTGCAGACCGCGGGGGGCGGAGTTTTGCCGCCTTTTTCTTTTGGTTTGCTTTAGGTGGGTTTGGAATGGGTTCCTTCCTCTGCGGGGCTGACTCCCTGTCACTTACGGGTCCTGCAGCCTTGTTACTCTTTTTTGAGGCGCGCCTTCTTCCCGCAACCTTAGTCCACGTCTCCTGACTTGGAGTCGTTGATTGTGCAGTCGGAGGATTTGCCCGTGTCACCGTCTCAGCCTTAGAACGTGTTTTCCCAGTTTTCAAGGAGGCACGTGTAGGTGGAGGCCCAGGCCGAGATGTAGCCGCAGATGTACTGGGCTGAGGCTCTTGTAACCTGTTTCTGTCTGCTGCCAGTGGTGGTCTAAGCCGCTTCTCGGGCAAAAGTCTTTCCTGGAGACCCTCAAATCGAGCGTTGATCATGGTGCCGACTTGCACCATGACCGTTCGCAACACCTCATCTAGAGCCGCCGGAGGAGAAGAAGACTCCACAACCGAAGTCGGGGGTGGCCTTGCTCGTAGCTGCTCCATGTCGCAGCGGATCTGTTTAAGTTCCGCGGTGAGCCTCTTATTTGCCTCTACAAGCAAGGCCACCTCCTCGGATACTGTGCGCCCGCTGACCTCTAAGAAGGAAGCCTTCATTACCTGGGCAGCTTCTTTAAGGGCCTTCGTGAGAGTACCCTTTAGCTGCTTGGACTTAGTGGCTACGCTGTAAATGGTGTCCACAGAGGCCAAGAATATTTCCTCGAGTTCTGCAACGTTGCAGCCACCCGTTTCTCGTGCGTCCTTAAAGAAAACACGCGCTCTTTCGCTCCTCTTCCTGTGCTCGTTGACCATCTGACACTCAACCTCGAGCCTCAAGTCCTCCTCGCGAGCACGCTTCAACTCGGCTTGGGCGTTTGCATACCCAACAAATTCGCCGGTTGTTGGCGGTCTGCCTCTCCCTCTCCTGGCGGCAGCTACCTTGGTAGCAGGGCCTTCCAAGGAGTCACCGGAATCAGAGCGGGAGCGACAACTCCCAAAACCGTCCCTCCTGTCGACGCTTCTCTTCCGAGAGCGTCTAAAAGGTGTATCGGACACCGTCTGCATAGACGCCGCGGAGGTGTCCGATTCACCTTCGTCCTCGTAACGCGTCAAGATGACGCGCGCTTCCCTCAACTTTTCCTTATTCCCTATCGATAAGCAATCAGAGTCCTTTTTACGTAAGCCAATGTCGTTTGTGGTATCAGTTAAGCAATTTTTGCCCCCCCCAGAATACGTGGGGCTGCACGTCTCTAGCGAGACGTGGAGGGATTCCTCCTTTCGGAGACCCTCCTGGGTAATATTTTGAAAATTGCCTTGGTCCATATTTTAAATTAGTTCGCTACATGAATGGGTATAGCTCCCCAGTGGGGGGGTCTAACGGCCGACCTCCCGTCGACCATGCCTGGATCGCGAGTCCGAAACTACGCCCTGTAAGCAGCGCAGTTTCGGACTCCCGTGCCAGACACTCCCCTCGGCAACCCCCGAACCTTGAGACTTGGTGCTTTGTGTTGCGACACCCGACGAAAATCGCAAAGTGTCGCAACACAAAGCAAACTCTCCGATCCTTCTTGGATCTACCAACCACGCGCTAAGAAGCGCCCGTGTCTTTCCGCGCTAGACTCTGCCATCAGAGTCCACCGGAAATCACGACACCACTCTCTGAAATGACTTGGATGTTAGTAGGCCAGATAGAGTATCAGCCCAGTAACATTCCAAGTCATTCCAGTCCCCCCCCGTACCGAACTTCTGTTCGTGCAGCTCCAAGGGTGAGAAGCACGTTCAGAAGTTCGGCCTTCCCCGACCGGAATTAGCCGCCACTGGGTAAGATATACGAGATAAGTTACCGAGTGACGTTGCCCAGGATGCACCACGAGGAGGTTTCCGATCACCGCACCCCAACCTAACCTAACCTTTTTTTTTTTTTTTTTTGTTTCCCAGTGGAAATGCATTACGCATACCACCGGCCCCCGGGGGGAAGCCGGTGGTTATGTGGGACTCTCCGTCACTCCCGACCGACGGCCTACCCACTAAAACCACTGGAGTGTCTCCTCTCACCGCTAGGCGACAGGGAGCAGGGTCACGGTTGCACTCACCACTGCCCTGCCACGTCGCGCCGGCCGCTGGGCCTCCTCTCGGGGAGCCTTTAGCTCCAGCCGTCTCTGCGGCGATGTGCGAGACACCGGCACATCGCTCGCCTTCACGGACTCCTAAGTGGACGCCGGGTTCCCCCGAACCCGACGCCCAGAGTCCCCTGGCTTCTGCCCCTCTGGCAGACCAGGCTTGCGCCTCGGAGGCAAGGTGCAACCCTTGCCGCCGATGCGATGCTCGGCTGGCTGACTCGCTTCTGCGCACAATACGCAGTGCGGCTCAGCTGAGCACTCGCTGGCCCTATGTCCAGGTCGACTGCACCGGTAGCAGGTGCTACTACGGTCGACCACGGACTTGCACTGCTCCCGGACGTGCCCAGCTACCAGGCACCGGAAGCAGCGCAGTGCGCGTGGATCCAGCACGCGAAGGCGCGCCGAACACCACCCCACCTTGAGGCGGTCGCACTTTGCGACCCGCCTCGCCGCCATTGCGGGACAACGGACCATCGCCGTACCGTTGCCCGCCATGTTGCGGCGGATGTCACCGACCTTCACCAGGTCATCGGGACACTCCGCCGCTACTGATATGGCCAAAGCCACCTCCTCCTTTGTAACTGTATCATCCAGACCAGAGATACGCAGCTCCGCGCATTTCTCCGGTCTGGTGATTCGGACGTCCTCCACCTTAAATACCTCTCTCAGCTTAATGGCAAGGGAGTTCGCCTTTGCGGCGTTGTCCTCCCCCGCAAGCTCCATAACTTTCCCTCCAGTTGCGGCCGTTCGGAAGCCAAGGGGCTCGATCCCCATCGCCTCCAGATCGATGCGTTCCTTGGCTGCCTCCAAGGCCGCTTTGTAGGTAAGGCCTCGGTCCGCTGCACCCGGCTGGATCGTAAGCACCACAGCCGAGGTGCGCGGGACCCGGATCCTCGGCTTCGGCGTCCTCTTCGCCTTAGGTGCCGAGGTCCCGGTTGCCTCCTTCTTCTTCTTCCTCCTCCTGTTTCGCCCCTTTTTCACCACCTCCGTCCAGCCACTGCCAGCTGGTTGAGGTGGGAGGGCTGCGTCCACTCCGGTGTTTGCGGCCTTGCCGCTCACAGTCCTGTCCGGTTTGTTGGCCGCCTTCCCTTTTCCCTTCCCTGGGCCCTTGCCCTTGGGGTACTTCAGGGGCGGCCATGCCTCCTCCAAGACCGCAGTCGAGGCCGTTGGCTCCTGATCCATGGGTGCAGACGAGCACCCAGGGACCGGTACCTGCGCCTCCAGACCGCGGTCAGCGGCCAGTGGAGGTCTGGCGCGCTTCTCCGGGAGAAGGCGCTCCTCCATTGCCGCCAGTCTGGCGTTCACCATGTCCCCGACCTGCCGCACTATCCGCTGCTCCAGCTCTTCAAAAGCCGGAGCGGACCGTGCTGACAGGCCGGGGTCCCTCTTTGGCGCTGGCGGGGGAGCCGCTGCGCGAACCACCTTCAGCTCCTTGCGGAGTTCCTCGATCTCCTTGCGGAGCCCCTTTATTTCGCCTCGCTGGCGACAAAACCCGCTCTCCAGCGAGTCATACTCCCGTTCGCTGGTCCTCTCCTTGTACTCCTTGAAGATGGACTTCAAGGAAACGACCGCTTCATTCAGGGCGTGCTTTAACGGGCCAGACAATCGCCCTGAGTGATCCGCCACGTGATGGATTGTGTCGAAGCAATCCCTGAGCTTGTTGGACAGCTCCATCTCATGCTCGACAAACTCTTCTTTTTCCGCTGTGGTGATGGACAGCCCCCATGAGGATTCCGCCTCCGACTCTGACGTCCGCCCCAAAGAGGCGTCCGCCGAGTGGGTGGGAGTGGCCATGCGGGCCACCAGTTCCTCCGCCCTTCTCTCCATGTCCCTCTTTTGTGCAGCCAACGCTGCTGCCTTGGCCGCAGCTCGGCCTACGCCTGCGCCTGTCGTCGGCGGTCGGCCACTGCTGCGCCTCGGCACATTCTTCACTTTGGCTGCCGGAGCATCTGACTCAGGGTCGGTGCTCAACGGCTCGCCACCGCAGCTGCTCCTGTCGTCGGAGCGATGCCGCTTCCTCTCAGAAGAGACCGAAGTCTTGCTACGCCTCAAAGAGTTGGAGTCCCCTTCAGGTTTTACGAAGAGTGTACACTCCTTTCTCCTTGAGCGCGCAGCACGAGTCTCTTTCCTTCTCACTCCGTCGGTTTCCAATCCGCTCGCTTTATCGGTGTCCGTTATGTGTTTGCTTGGGTCGTCGTGTTTGGTGATCTTGTGAAATTTGTCCCCCCCAGAAAACGAATGGGGACTGCAGGCCGGAGCCTGGAGGGATTCCCCCTTTCGGGGACCCTCCTGGGTAGTTTTATTAATTTCACTTGTCATTTCATTCATTTGCTTCATAAGGTGAAGCTCCCCTGTGGGGGGTCTAATGGCCGACCTCCCGTCGACCATGCCTGGATCGCGAGTCCAAAACAACGCCCTGTAAGCAGCGCAGTTTTAGGCTCGCGTGCCAGACACTCCCCTCGGCAACCCCCGAACCTTGAGACTTGGCGCTTTGCGTTGCGACACCTGACGAAAATCGCTAAGTGTCGCAACACAAAGCAAACTCTCCGACCAACTCTGCGCTGAGAAGCGCTCGTGTCATTCCGCGCTGGGCTCTGCCATCAGAGTCCACCGGAAGACACGCCACCACTTTCTGAAATGACTTGGATGTTAGTAGGCCAGATAGCGTATCAGCCCACTAACATTCCAAGTCATTCCAGTCCCCCCCCCTACCGAACTTCTGCTCGTGCAACTCTAAGGGTGAGGAGCACGTTCAGAAGTTCGGCCTTCCCCGACCGGAATTAGCCGCCACTGGGTAAGATATACAGAGATAAGTTACCGAGTGACGTTGCCCAGGATGCACCACGAGGAGGTTTCCGATCACCGCATCCCAACCTAACCTTTACCTTTTTTTTTTTTTTTTTTTTTTTTTTTTTTTTTTTTTTTTTTTTTTTTTTTTTTTTTGACCCAGTGGAAATGCGTTACGCATACCACCGGCCCCCGGGGGGGAGCCAGTGGTTATGTGGGACTCTCCGTCCTCCCGACCGACGGCCTACCCACTAAAACCACTGGGGAGATCCCTCAACACGCCTATGGAGTCAGAGTCACAGGTACGCGTTTGCAGTCTTCTGTGACACCAATCCACAGCGCTGGTCCCCTGGGACCACGTCTCGGGGAGCTTCTGCTCCACCCACCTCGGTGGCGATGTGCGGGACTCGGCCACATCGCGCACCCTCACGAGACCCTCTAGTCGGACGCCAGGTCCCCCCGAACCCAACGCCCAAGGTCTCTTAGATCAGCTACCGCGGTAGCATACCCTTCCTCTTTGGCGGTGGCAAGGAACAGGCCTTGCCTCCGATCCGATGCCCAGCTGGCTTTTTTGCTGCTGCACATAAAGTGCAATGCGGCTCAGCTGAGCATTCCGCCGCTTTATGGCCGGGTTTGCCACAGCGGTAGCACTGGCTACCTCTGTCGACAGCACTTTTGCACTGTTCCCGGACATGCCCCACCTCTAGGCACCGGAAACAGCGCAAAGGTCGTGGGTCCAGCAGCTTGACGCGTACTGAAACCCAACCGATACGTAGTTTCGCGCTCTGCGCGAGTGTTTTAGCCGCCGCTGCAGGGCATTGGACGAATGTCGTTCCAACGCCTACAGCATTGCGGCGGATGTCTTTGACTCGAATGGAGTCCGGACGACACCCTCCCACCCTCTCGATGGCCTCTGCGACCTCCACCTTAGACACCGAGTCGTCCAGCCCAGAAAGGCGCAACTCTGCGCATTTCTCCGGCCTGGACACCCGGATGTCTTCGGGCTTGAAAACTGCCCGCAGACTTTCGGCAAGGGCATCTGCTTTCGCAGCATTGCCCTCTCCCGCCACTTCCAGCATTCGGCCGCCAGTGGCTGCCTGCCGGTATTTTACTGACTCGATACCCAGCTCCTCTGGGTTGACGAGTCTTTTGGCCTCTTCGAATGCCTCCTTATAGGTCACGCCTCTCTCCTTTGCCTCAGGTGTCATCGTCATGATGACAACAGAGGTTTGGGGGACGCGCAACCTATGCTTCGGCACCTTCTTAGGCTTCTTCTTTTTCGACTTCGCCTTCGGGGCTGGGCCCTTCGGGGCTGGGCCCTTCGGAGCTGAGCCCTGCGAGACTTTCGTACCCTTCGCTTTCATCACGCCAGCGTAACTTTCAGCCGATGCTGATTTAGTTTGACGAGGCGGGTCACTGCTAGATCCAGGTCGGGCAGCCAAAGGTTGGCTTTCTAACGTTACCTCCGGTGGTTTTGCCGACTTCCCCTTCTTCCCAATACCCTTTCCCTTAGAGCTTTTAGGGAGTGTCGGCTGCGTCACATCCATTACCTCAAAAGAGGTTGATGGTATCGCGTCAGTGGTAAGAGGAGGTCTGGTGCGCTTCTCGGGGAGAAGGCGCTCCTCCAGTGCCGCCAACCTCGCGTTCATCATCTCCCCGACCTGTCGCACAAGGCGCTGCTCCAATTCCTCTGGAGCGGAGCCAGACTGCGATGACTTGCCGGGGTACGTGCGAGCGGCAGATGTTGCTATCGCACGTTCCTCTATAATCTCCTTACGGAGCTCCATGATTTGGCCACGGAGGTCCGCAACCTCTGCCTGCAGGCGCCCGTTGGCAGCCAGCAGCCTTCGCGTCTCATCATTTGAGGACCTCTCCCTTAGGTCCCCAATGATCTCGCGGAGAGAGTTTGCCGCGTCCTTAAGGGCACGTTGGAACGTGCCCTTGAGATTTCCGGATTTCGCTCCCACGGAAATGATCGTGGCAACGCACTCCATAGCCCTTGACGCGAGGTCCTCCGTCAGCTCCTCCCCCCGGTCCGCCGACGATTCCGACATGCGACTCGATGTCGTCCTCGCCGCACGGACCCGATGGGACATGGCTGCGACCTCCTTCTCGGCCTCCAGCTGAAGCTCCTCCCTCTCGGCAGCAACCAGTGCAGCCTTAGCAGCGGCGAGCCCAGCGTACTCGCCCGTGGTGGGCGGTCTGCCTCTGCCGCGCCTCGGCGCATTCCCTACCTTAGCGGCCGGGGCTTCGGACTCGCTCCCGGAGGTGACGAGTTCTCCGTCACCGCTATCACATCTCGAGCGTTTCCTTTTCGTCCGACTCGACAACTCTGGCGGCGTTGGCGACCCCATGGAAGCCACGCTTTGAGAGTCGGAGTCATCCACCGGACTCAGGAATCGCCCACAATCCTCGTAGCGAGAAAGCACCACCCTTGCCTCTCTCCTACTTGCGCCTCCCAAAACCAATTCATTTGCAGTTTCGGTATCCTTTATACATTTGCCAGGTTCGTCGTTCTGATCGGTATCGTGATTTTTGCTCCCCCCGTAGTACGTGGAGCAGCACGCCTCTTGCGAGGCGTGAAGGGATTCCTCCTCACGGAGACCCTCCCGGGTAGACCTTGGAAAATCACTACTCATTATCATATTTTGCTTCATCAAGGGGTGAAGCTCCCCTGTGGGGGGGTCTAGTGGCCGACCTCCCGTCGACCATGCCTGGATCGCGAATCCGACACTACGCCCTGTAAGCAGCGCAGTGTCGGACTCACGTGCCAGGCACTCCCCTCGGCGACCCCCGAACCTTGAGATTTGGTGTCTTTGTGTTGCGACACCTGACGAAACTCGCAAAGTGTCGCAACACAAAGCGATCTCACCGATCCATCGCGGATCCCGACACAAATGCGCCCTCGGCGCCCGATGTCCATCTGCGCAAGACTCTAGAAACAGAGTCCCCCAGAGGACAAACCACCACATTCTGAAATGACTTGGATATTAGTAGGCCAGATCAACCCACTAACATTCCAAGTCATTTCAGTCCCCCCACTACCGAACTTCTGCTCGTGCAACTCTAAGGGTGAGGAGCACGTTCAGAAGTTCGGCCTTCCCCGACCGGAATTAGCCGCCACTGGGTAAGATATACGGAGATAAGTTACCGAGTGACGTTGCCCAGGATGCACCACGAGGAGGTTTCCGATCACCGCACCCCAACCTAACCTAACCTTTTTTTTTTTTTTTTTTTTTTTTTTTTTTTTTTTTTTTTTTTTTTTTTTTTTTTTTTTTTTTTTTTTTGACCCAGTGGAAATGCCTTACGCATACCACTGGCCCCGGGGGGGAGCCAGTGGTTATGTGGGACTCTCCGTCCTCCCGACCGACGGCCTACCCACTAAAACCACTGGGGAGATCCCTCTCAACGCGCCGCAGGAGTCGGAGTTACGGGAGCTCAACGTACTCTTCCGCGACCCCGTCTCCCTCGACGCTGGCCCGCTGGGACCACATCTCGGGGAGCTTTTGCTCCACCCGTCACAGTGGCGATGTGTGGGACTCAGACACATCGCGCACCCTCACGAGGCTCTCTAGTTGAGCGGCGGATCCCCCCGAACCCGTCGCCCAGAGCCTCCTATCGTAGCTACCTTAGTAGCCGTCTTTTTCTTTGGTGGCGGCAGGACGCAGGCCTTGCCACCAATGCGATGCCCAGCCGGCTTTTTGGCTGCTGCACACAGTGTGCAATGCGGCTCGGCCGAGCAATCGCCCGCTTTGTGGCCAGGCTGGCCACATCGGTAGCACTGGCTACCTCTATCCACTTCTCCTTTGCACTGCTCCCGGACATGTCCAATCTCCAGGCACCGGTAGCAGCGCAAAGGCCGTGGGGCCAGGAGCTTGACGCGCACTGACACCCACCCCACCTTGATCCTCTCGCTCTGGGCGAGTTTCCTTGCCGCGGCTGCAGGGCATTGGACGAAGGTCGTACCAATACCTGCAGCGTTACGGCGGATGTCCTTGACCCTGATCGAGTCAGGGCCACATCCTCCCAACCTCTGAATGACCTCTGCCACCTCCACCTTTGACACTGAGTCATCCAGACCAGAAAGGCGCAACTCCGCACACTTTTCAGGTCTGTTGACCCGGATGTCCTCAGGCTTGAATATAGCCCTTAGTCTATTAGCGAGGGTATCTGCTTTCGCAGCGTTCCCCTCTCCCGCCAACTCGAACACACGGCCACCAGTGGCCGCCCGTCGGAAAGTAAGAGACTGGATCCCCAGCTCCTCAGGGACGATCTGTCTCTTGGCCTCCGTCAATGCCTCAGCATAGGATACGCCTCGCTCGGCAGCCCCGGGTTGTATCGTCATGATTACAACCGAGGAGCGAGGGATGCGTACCCTAGGCTTCGGCGCCGCCTTGGGTTTCTTTGAAGCAGCCGTCGCCGCTGTCTTCTTGGAAACCTTCTTAGATCCCTTTCCCACTTCCGTCCAGCCCTCTGCGGCTGGTTTGGACTGTGAGGGGCCTGTATCTTTTCCGACACTGGGAGCCACTAACTTGGGAGTCTTAGTGGACTTCCCCTTCCCTTTGCCTTTGGCTTTTGGGGCACTTTGGGGAGACGGCTCGTTCGTCTCCGTAACCATTCCTTCTGGAGGATTGAGCCAGGGGTCCATAGCCGGGGGCAGAGGAGCCCCTGGAGGGAGCCCAAGGATCTTCCGCCTTCTCTCCGCGATCTCGGTGGGTGTTCTCTTATGGGAGAACCTTCCCACTGCGGAAACGGCACTTCCTGCCGGCACGGCCGACTCCTCTACGGGGTAGGAAGGTGCTGACGGCCCCGGGTCAGCACATTCTGTCGGTCTTGTCTGCGTCTTCACTTTGCGGTTGGCGGCCAGCGGAGGTCTGACGCGCTTCTCTGGGAGAAGTCGTTCCTCCAGCGCCGCCAACCTGGCATTCATCATTTCCCCGACTTGTCTTACAAGCCGCTGCTCAAGCTCCTCTGGAGCTGAGCCGGCCTGCGACGACGACTTGCCGGGGGACGATCGCACGGCTGATGTTGATGCCATGCGTTCTTCCATCATCTCTTTGCGGAGCTCCGATATTTGAGTTCGGAGGTCCGCTACCTCCGATTGCAGGCGTCGGTTTGCCACCATTAATTTCCGCGTCTCCTCATTTGTGGACCTCTCCCTGAAGTCCCCAATGATTTCGCGGAGAGAAGTCGCCGCATCTTTCAGGGAACGCACAAACGTGCCCTTCAGATTACTGGATTTCGCTGCCACGGCAACAATTGTGGCAACGCAATCCATGGCCCTCATTGCTAGGTCATCAGTCAGCTCCTCACCCCGGTCCGCCGACGATCCCGACATCCGACTGGTTGTCGATCTCGTGGGACGGCTCCGTTGGGCCAACTGAGCAACCTCTTGTTCCGCCCGTAGCTCCATCTCTTGCCGTTCAGCAGCGACCAGAGCTGCTTTTGCCGCAGCAAGGCCAGCAAACTCACTCGTTGTGACTGGTCGGCCTCTGCCTCGCCTCTGCGGCGTCACCAATTTCGCGGCCGGTTCCTCTACCTCACTGTCTGAGGTCACGGAGTCACCGCCACCGCCAATACCTCGACCGCGCTTACGTCCGGAAAGAACCAGAGAGTCCCTCGACCGCAGAGACTCCACGGACACCAAGCTCTGGTTGTCCGAATCTTCCGATGGACTCAAGAACTGTCCACTCTCCTCATAACGCGAGAGCACCACCCGCGCCTCTCGCAGGCTTGTCCCGCCCAAAACCAACTCATTTGCCATCTCGGAATCCGTTTTACGTTTGCCAATGTCGTCGTTTGATGTACTGCAATTTTTGTCCCCCCCAGAGTACGATTGGGGACTGCACGCCGGAGCGTGGAGGGATTCCCTCTCGCGAGGACCCTCCTGGGTAGATGTACTTTTAAAATTGCCTTCCATATTGTTTGCTTCTTGAGGGGTGAAGCTCCCCAGTGGGGGGGTCTAATGGCCGACCTCCCGTCGACCATGCCTGGATCGCGAGTCCGAAACTATGCCCTGTAAGCAGCGCAGTTCCGGACTCCCGTGCCAGACACTCCCCTCGGCAACCCCCGAACCTTGAGATTTGGAACTTTGTGTTGCGACACCCGACGAAGATCGCAAAGTGTCGCAACACAAAGCGAACTCACCGATCCAAAGTGGATCCCACCACAAAATGCGCCAACTGCGCCCGATGTCCGTCTGCGCAAGACTCTGCCATCAGAGTCCTCCAGAGGACAAAACCACCACTTCTGAAATGACTTGGATATTAGTAGGCCAGATAGCGTATCAGCCCACTAACATTCCAAGTCATTCCAGTCCCCCCCCCCTACCTAACTTCTGCTCGTGCGACTCGAAGAGTGAGGAGCACGTTCAGAAGTTCGGCCTTCCCCGACCGGAATTAGCCGCCACTGGGTAAGATATACGGAGATAAGTTACCGAGTGGCGTTGCCCAGGATGCACCACGAGGAGGTTTCCGATCACCGCACCCCAACCTTTTTTTTTTTTTTTTTTTTTTTTTTTTTTTTTTTTTTTTTTTTTTTTTTGACCCAGTGGAAATGCCTTACGCATACCACCGGCCCCCGGGGGGGAGCCAGTGGTTATGTGGGACTCTCCGTCCTCCCGACCGACGGCCTACCCACTAAAACCACTGGGGAGATCCCTCATGGCGCCCTAGGAGCCGGAGTCACGGGGGCTCAATGCACGCTTCCGCAACCCCGTACCCACGACGCTGGCCCGCTGGGACCACGTCTCGGGGAGCTTTTGCTCCGACCGTCAAAGTGGCGATGTGTGGGACTCGGACACATCACGCACCCTCACGAGACTCTCTAGTTGACCACCGGGTCCCCCCGAACCCGACGCCCAGAGTCTCCTATCCTAGCTACCAGTGTAGCTCCCTTCTTCCTCTTTGGCGGTGGCAGAGCACAGGCTTTGCCCCCAATACGATGCCCGGCCGGCTTGCTTGCTGCTTCGCACAGAGTGCAATGCGGCTCGGCCGAGCAATCCCCCGCTTTGTGGCCAGGCTGGCTACATCGGTAGCACTGGCTACTTCTATCCACATTGCCTTTGCACTGCTCCCGGACATGCCCCACCTCCAGGCACCGGTAGCAGCGCAAAGGTCGTGGGGCCAGCAGCTTGACGCGCACTGACACCCACCCCACCTTGATCTTCTCGCTCTGGGCGATTTTCTTTGCCGCCGCTGCAGGGCATTGGACGAAGGTCGTACCAATACCTGCAGCGTTACGGCGGATGTCCTTGACCCTAACTGAGTCAGGACCACAACCTCCCATCCTCTGGATGACCTCCGCCACCTCAACCTTCGACACCGAGTCATCCAGACCAGAAAGTCGCAAGTCCGCGCACTTTTCTGGTCTGTTGACCCGGATGTCTTCGGGATTGAATACCGCCCTTAGTTTGTTGGCGAGGGTATCTGCCTTGGCAGCGTTCTCCTCGCCCGCCAACTCAAACACTCGGCCACCAGTGGCCGCACGCCTAAAGGTTAGAGATCGGATCCCCAGCTCCTCTGGGTCAATCCGTCTCTTTGCCTCCGTCAAGGCCTCAGCATAGGATACGCCCCTCTCAGCAGCCCCGGGTTGTAGCGTCATGATGACAACCGAGGTGCGAGAGATGCGTATTCTAGGCTTCGGCGCCGCCTTGGGCTTCTTTGAAGCAGCCTTCGTCGCTGTCTTCTTGGAACCTTTTTTGGATCCCCCCTTACCCACTTCCGTCCAGCTCTCTGCGGCTGGTTTGGACTGTGAGGGGCCTGAATCCTTTCCGACACTGGGAGCCACTATCTTGGGAGTCTTAGTGGACTTCCCCTTCCCTTTGCCTTTGCCCTTTGGGGCACTTTGAGGAGGCGGCTGGTTTGTCTCCATTCCCTCTGGAATCATTCCCTCTGGAGGATTAAGCCAGGGGTCCATAGCTGGAGGCAGAGGCGCCCCCGGCGGAAGCCCCAGAATCTTTCGCCTTCGCTCCGCAATCTCGGTGGGCGTTCTCCTATGGGAGTACTTTCCCACTGTCGCAGCGGCACTTTCAACTGGCACGACCGACTCCACTACGGGGAAGGAAGGTGTTGACGGCCCCGGGTCAACATTTCCAGTCGGTCTGGCCTGCGTCGTCACTTTGCGGTCGGCGGCCAGCGGAGGTCTGACGCGCTTCTCTGGGAGAAGCCGTTCCTCCAGCGCCGCCATACGCGCATTTAACATGTCGCCGACTTGACGAACCAGCCGCTGCTCGAGCTCTTCTGGAGCTGAGCCGGCCTGTGTCGATCCACCGGGACACGTCCGTCCAGTCACTTGAGCTGCTACGCGCGTCTCAAGCATCTCCTTCCGAAGCTCGACGATCTCCTTCCGGAGGTCCGCAACTTCGGTCTGCAGGCGCGAGTTGGCGCGCTGCAGCATCTCAGTCTCCTCATTGGTAGTCCTCTCTCTGAGGTCCCCGATGATCTCGCGGAGCGAGGTCGCTGCGTCTTTAAGGGTACGCACAAACGTGCCCTTAAGATGTCCCGATTTCGCTGCCACGGAGACAATCGCGGCAACGCACTCCATTGCCCGATGTGTTAGGTCCGCCACGGGTTCTTCCCCACGGTCCGCCGACGATTCCGACATCCGCTTGGGTGTCGTCCTCGCCGAACGAATCCGTTGGGACATGGCTGCGACCTCCTTCTCTGCCGTCAGCTCCAGCTCCTCCCTCTCAGCAGCAACTAGAGCAGCCTTAGCAGCGGCAAGTCCGGCGTACTCACCCGTGGTGGGCGGTCGCCCTCTGCCGCGCCTTGGCGCATTTCCCACCTTAGCGGCCGGGGCTTCTGACTCACTTCCAGAGGAAGCAAGTGATCCGTCACCGCTATCGTTCCTCGAGCGCTTCCTTTTCGTCCGACTCGACGTCTCTCGCGGCGTTGGCGACCCCATGGAAGCCACGCTCTGAGAGTCGGAGTCATCGACCGGACTCAAGAAACGCTCACAGTCCTCGTAGCGAGAGAGCACTACCCGTGCCTCTCTCAAACTTGCACCACCCAAAACCAATTCGTTTGCATAATCATTATCCGTTTGTTGTTTGCCAAGTTCGTTTTCATTATCAGTCGAGTGATTTTTGCTCCCCCCGTAGTACGTGGAGCAGCACGCCTCTTGCGAGGCGTGAAGGGATTCCTCCTCGCGGAGACCCTCCCGGGTAGACATGTTAAAATCACTTTTCTTTTCCATACTTTTTGCTTAATTAGGGTAAAGCTCCCCTGTGGGGGGGTCTAGCGGCCGACCTCCCGTCGACCATGCCTGGATCGCGAGTCCAAAACTATGCCCTGTAAGCAACATAGTTTTGGACTCGCGTGCCAGACACTCCCCTCGGCAACCCCTGAACCTTGAGAATTGGTAGCTTTATGTTGCGACACCCGACGAAAACCGCAAAGTGTCGCAACACAAAGAAAACTCTCCGATCCCTCACGGATCCACCGACTCCGCGCTATGAAAGCGCCCGTGTCTGTCCGCGCTAGACTCTGCCATCAGAATCCACCGGAAGACACGCCACCACTTCTGAAATGACTTGGATGTTAGTAGGCCAGATAAGAATCAACCCACTAACATTCCAAGTCATTCCAGTCCCCCCCTACCGAACTTCTGCTCGTGCAACTCTAAGGGTGAGGAGCACGTTCAGAAGTTCGGCCTTCCCCGACCGGAATTAGCCGCCACTGGGTAAGATATACGGAGATAAGTTACCGAGTGACGTTGCCCAGGATGCACCACCACCGCACCCCAACCTAACCTAACCTAACCTAACCTAACCTAACCTAACCTAACCAGCCCCAAGGTTTTACATAGAAAATACATTGTACTAAAAAATTCATTAAAAATTTATCAAAATTGGTCTGAAGAAAGAAAGGTTTTCACCAAATAACCTGAAATAGGTCTGAAGAAAGAAAGGTTTTCACCAAATAACCTGAAATAGGTCTGAAGAAAGAAAGGTTTTCACTAAATAACCTGAAATAGGTCTGAAGAAAGAAAGGTTTTCACCAAATAACCTGAAATAGGTCTGAAGAAAGAAAGGTTTTCACCAAATAACCTGAAATAGGTCTGAAGAAAGAAAGGTTTTCACCAAATAACCTGAAATAGGTCTGAAGAAAGAAAGGTTTTCACCAAATAACCTGAAATAGGTGAGCACAGAAGAATTTTATGTAAACACAAACTTTGTGCTGACACCCGGCTACCGCAAGTGGTCACTACCTGTCGAGGACGTGCTTCTGGCCGCGGCGGTCCTTTAGCAATTTGTTTGGTTCAGATCGGTCAAGTATTTTGGAAGAAATCGCATAAAAACGAAAAATTTTTTATTGTTTACTCACACTTTCGAAGCAATTGTAGCAGTCCTGGATTCTCTCCCGGCTTCTTGTTTTTTGTTATTTAAGTATTTCGGAGTGTGTACCGCATGAGTGGGGGCAGAATTTTTTCGTTTTCCAACCGCAAGTAACTGAAAAAAGTACATGAAAGTTGATTATTTCACCAAAATATTGTAATTTCTTGATTTAATTTTTGAATTTTTTATTGCATTTCTGTCACTATAGATTTGAAGTTGATATTGGCTGACTAACTGACATTTCACGTTCTAATGAGTCACGGAAGCGCATAACCTTGAAACATTTCATAAGGAAACAAGGTTTTACATAGAAAATACATTGTACTAAAAAATTCATTAAAAATTTATCAAAATTGGTAATATCTCAGTAAATTCATAAGGAATTGCAAGTTTTTTGCCTTCAGTCAATGATAAAAGGTGTCCTCTTGTTATCCAGGTCTGAAGAAAGAAAGGTTTTCACCAAATAACCTGAAATAGGTGAGCACAGAAGAATTTTATGTAAACACAAACTTTGTGCTGACACCCGGCTACCGCAAGTGGTCACTACCTGTCGAGGACGTGCTTCTGGCCGCGGCGGTCCTTTAGCAATTTGTTTGGTTCAGATCGGTCAAGTATTTTGGAAGAAATCGCATAAAAACGAAAAATTTTTGACCGCCCACCCACCCATATGGTGGTTACGTAGGTTAACGAAATCGGTTTTGTAGACCAGCATTTTCTGCTAACTATTTTGTTTGTAGACAGATCACCTTGAAACTTAGAATGTAAGACCGTTGTGGCCTGCGTTGCCCGATAAAATTTTAATAAGTAAGAAATTTGACAAACTATAGGAGTTATTCGGGTTTTCCTGCATTTTCACGACAAACTGACTCAAATTGCCACGTCACGCGACATATACATTCGCAAACGCGTCAATTGTTTAGAAACACACTCGCACAACACAAACACACAATACTCACAACCCCCACACACACATACATACACACACATGCGACCAAACATTCGCAAACACACAACTAGAGATTTAATTTACACTGATATACTATATACACACCTCTCTCTTACAAACACTACCTGCATGCACACACACACACACAAAACGAACATACACATAACCACTCACGCAACAATACATACATAGCTGACATTTACATTCACACTTACCGTAAAAAGTCGACGACCGCTGGACGACGCGACGCAGGAAAACCTGAAACAGAAAAATAGCTTTATTAGTTATATACATATAATCTAAAATAATCTTAAGGGAGGTACAGTAGCTGTTATAGGTCGGCCTCTTACACCGTTCCTATATATAGCTCAACCTCAATTGTAAAATAGATATAAGTAGAAATAACGACTTATATAACAAGGACATATTCAAGTACGAATACATATATATATATAAATCTTGACAATAAATTTAAAGCTATAGACAGGTGTATCCTATACAATACACACACCATATAATTTAAACAATAAAATCCCGCTTGAGATATCCAATAAGGGTTATAAATAAATATGTACCGCACACCTAAGAATCTAACCCGCGAGGACCCGAGACTGAACAAAAATAATAAAATGCTGACTTCTCCAGTCGGAAGCGTTGACATGACTGGAACAGCCCGAGGTGAGACCGTAGACTTGGAGAGACCGCATCGACCCTGTTCAACTACACCACCACTGGAACAAAGGGTGGCCGCCAAGATCCAGGCCTCCGCGGTTAGAAGACTCTCTGGCACGGTGACGAGTACTCCGGAGAGGGCGCGATCTTTTCTCGTTGATGAGATCGCTGAAGCGCAGCACCTGCAGCAGCACATCATAGAAGTTTTTAAGACGTCAAAAAAAAACACGAACAAAAACATCGTTAAATCAGTGCTGCAAGATGTCGAGCGGCTCTGCGGCCTCGTACGGGAGGCGACCTCCAGAAAAGGCGTGGACTCCGCTGGGCATACTGCAGCACAAAAAACAGAATACGAAGAGCACACAAAAAAGTTGGAAAATATCATAGAAAGGCATTCAAAGGACATAAAAGCAAATAATGAACAGATGGAAAACCTAACGGTACTTTTAACAAAGCAAACATATGCTGCTGCAGTTGCGACCCCCCCACAAATTCTAGGTCACACAAAGCCCGAGTCTGGGGTCCTGCACTCGGTGGCGGTTACAGCTAAAGATGGAATACAAACAGGGGAACAAATACTGACCATAATCAGAAAAGTAGTCAATGCAAAGGAAGGAAACGTCAAAATAGAAAAAATTAGGAAAGCGAAGGACAGACGGGTAATTGTGGGATGTCAGACTCAAGAGGAGAGAAAGATAGTTAAGGATATTCTGACCGAAAATTATTAGTATGAATGTTATATTTATGTATAATTAAGAATAAGTCATATATTATGTAGTAGAAATAAGATCTGTAAAAATGTTTTAATAAAGTACAAACCCCTAACCCTTACTTGTTAGGGATAATCTCGCGGGCCCGGTCCTTGCACCGGGACAGGAAAAAAAAAAAAACCTAACCAGCCCTGAAAAACCAGAACAAACATATTTTCAGGGAGAGTGAAGGGCCTCAATATAAAGTCGAAATAGCCTTCAAAAGACGTACTAGAAACCCTCATACCAACCACGTCATACTGAGGGTGTCCACCACAGTCTGGCAACGCATGCTGGAAGCGGGAGCGGTCCATATCGACCTACAGCGCGTAAGGGTGGAGGACCAGTCTCCACTGGTGCAGTGCTCCATGTGCCTTGGCTACGGGCACGGGCGCCGCTTCTGCACAGAGGCTATAGAAAAGTGCAGTCACTGTGGTGGACCACACATGAAGGCAGAGTGCGCAAATTGGCTAGCGGGAGTGGCACCTTCGTGCTGCAACTGCATGAAGGCAAAACAAGACAGGACCGACCACAACGCCTTCAGTCCGGAATGCGCGATCAGGAGAAAATGGGACTCCTTAGCCAGAGCAGCAGTGGCTTACTGCTAAGGGCGTCCCGGCTACGAACAAGGACCCAGATAATGCGAGACCATACATTGCCCTCCAAGCCAACCTGCAAAGGAAGGAAAGCGCGACACAAGAGTTGATGATAGAAGCACAAAAGAGGGGGGTGGCTTTCGCATTGCTCCAGGAGCCATATATCGGAGGAAAGGGCAAAATGAAAAATTATAGAGGTGTGAGGATCTTCCAGGCCGCATCGGATGACGGTCCAGTCAAAGCTGCAGTAGCAGTCTTCGACCAAGATTTGGACGTCGTCCAATGCCCTGACCTCACGACGACAAACATCGCTGTCGTGAGGATAAAAACGGAAGCCTGGGAGATCGCCACAGCCTCGTTCTACTTCGAGCCCAAACCCCATAAAATAGAGCCATACCTGGAGCAGCTGAGTAAAATAAGGAGAACCTCTCCCCAAAACTTGATTGTAGGCGGCGACGCAAACGCAAAGAGTGCGTGGTGGGGGAGCGCGACTACCGACGAAAGGGGCGAGGACATGGCCGGCGTGCTTGAGGACCTTGACCTTCAGGTGCTCAATGACAACACCATCCCTACATTTTTCACCGTGCGGGGAGGAGTTACGACCAGCAGCTTCGTGGACGTGACCGCATGCGCGCCGGGACTGCAGGACCTGATAGTGGATTGGAAGATTGACGAAGGGATCACGACCTCGGACCACAACGCTATTACGTTCAAGATCAGACTGGAAAAATCAAAAGGAGTTAGTGTAAAAAGAACAACTAGGGTATATAACACAAAAAAGGCTGACTGGGAAAATTTTCATAAAAAACTGTCAGAATTGCAAATTACCAATAAAATAAATAAAGAGGAAATAAACAAAATAGAACATAAAGAAGAATTGGAAAATAAAATAAATACATATGTTAACATCATAATAGATACATGCAACAAAAGTGTCCCTAAACTTAAAACGAATACAAAAATTAACTTACCGTGGTGGTCCGAGGAGCTCGCTAACCTGAAGAAGGAGGTCACTGCAGGAAAAAACCGGATACGGTGTGCTGCGCCGATCCGCAGGGAGAGGGTTGTCAATGAGTACCTGAAAAAGAAAAAAGATTATGAAGAGAAGGTAAAAGAGGCACAGATCCACAGCTGGAAGGACTTCTGTGCAAGACAGGATAAAGAGGGGATGTGGGAGGGAATTTACAGGGTAATCGGAAGGACAACGAAGCGACAGGAGGATCTGCCTTTAATAAAAAATGGTGCTGTGCTGACCCCTAGAGAGTCGGCAACGCTATTGGCGGAAACTTTTTACCCGGAGGATGTTACATCGGAGGATAACCAAGAACACAGGCGCATAAGGGATGAAGCTGGCCAAATAAATGCACGGAGCCATGATGAACAGCATGATCCGCCATTTACGCTCGCAGAGCTCAAGACATCAGTGGACAGCTTCAACCCAAAAAAGGCACCTGGCTCAGACGGACTCACAGCAGACATCTGTCAGAGGGCGATAGGACGACACCCTGACATATTCCTGGCACTGGCAAATAAATGCCTAGAAATTGGTTACTTCCCAAAAGCCTGGAAGAATGCTACCGTTGTAATCTTGAGGAAGCCAGGCAGGTCGGATTACACGGAGCCAAAAGCCTACAGGCCAATAGGTTTGTTGCCGGTGCTGGGAAAGATTCTGGAGAAGATGCTGGTGAGCCGAATAAAATGGTGCCTAGTTCCCCGCCTGAGCCCCAGCCAGTACGGGTTCATGCCGCAGAGGAGTACCGAGGACTCCCTCTATGACCTAATGAACAGAATAAAAAACAAGATTGCTCAGAAAAAGCTAGTTACACTAATCTCATTGGACATAGAGGGAGCCTTCGATGGCGCCTGGTGGCCCGCGATACGGGTTAGGCTGGCGGAAGAGAAAACTCCAGTAAACATCCGAAGGGTAATGGACAGTTACCTCCGAGACCGAGACGTAAATGTGGTGTATGCTGGGGAACAGGTGTCCAGGAAAACATCTAAGGGATGTGTCCAGGGATCCATTGGTGGACCCATCCTGTGGAACCTGCTCCTCGACCCTCTCCTCCGTGGCCTAAGGGCACGTGGCGATTATTGCCAGGCCTTTGCCGATGACGTGGTGCTGGTCTTCGACGGGGATACGGCCCTAGAAGTTGAAAAACAAGCAAACGAGGCGCTCGCCTATGTTCAGCAGTGGGGAATTCGAAACAAAGCAAAGTTCGCACCACACAAGACCAACGCTGTAGTGTTCACGAACAAGCTTAAATATGACGCCCCACGGCTGAACATGGGCGGGACCCCAATTTCAATGATTAAAGAGACCAAACTCTTGGGGCTCTGGATAGATGACAAGCTTACTTTTAACACCCATGTCGCGAAAACTTGCATAAAAGCAATAAACATCTATAAACATCTGTCCAGAGCCGCAAAAATAAGCTGGGGTCTTCACCCGGAGGTAGTCCGCAGTATTTACACCGCAGTTGTAGAACCGATTGTGCTGTATGCTGCTGCGGCGTGGGCATCGGCTGCCAAGAAGCAATGTGTGCGAAAGCAATTGAACGCGGTTCAACGTGGTTTCGCGCAGAAGATCTGTGGAGCTCACCGCACGGTCTCCCTTAACTCAGCCTTGGTGCTGGCCGGGATACTCCCCTTGGACCTCAGACTGCAGGAAGCTGCAGCCCTTTACGAGGCTAGGAGGGGAGTGTCCTCGCCTGTACCGGAGGGCGGGGAGATCGAGCGGAGAGCTACATTTGCAGACATCCCACATCCAGCGAGACGCGTTGAACTGCAGTTTGAAGACCTGGTAGACGAGGAACAAGTAAAGGAAACGAAACATCCCGTAAAAATATTCACCGACGGCAGCAAAATTGAAGGGAAAGTCGGAGCGGCCCTGTCCTTATGGACGGATACCGCCGAGACCAAATCCAAAAAATTCAAGCTGTCGTCCTATTGCACCGTCTACCAGGCTGAGCTTTTCGCAATCCACGGTGCTATGGAGGAGGTCCTTGGCAGCCGATGCTTATCGTTCGGGATATACAGCGACTCCAGAGCGGCCCTTCAGGCAGTGACAGGCGCCTGCTCTCTCAATCCCCTCGTCATGGAGATAAGAAAAAAGGCAAAAGACATCCAAGAAACAGGCAAAGACATAAAATTGTACTGGATCAAAGCCCATGCCGGACTCGAGGGGAATGAGAGAGCAGACGAGTTGGCAAAACAATCGGCGCTACAACTGAAGACCAGGCCACACTACGACAAATACCCTGTTTCATTCATCAAGCGACAAATCCGGATGGAGTCGCTTGATGAATGGAACAGGAGATACACAACAGGCGAAACGGCATCCACCACAAGGGCGTTCCTCCCCAATTCGATCGACGCGCACGCAGTTGTCAGGAGGGTAAGACCTTATGGAACCCTGACACAGATGTTGACGGGTCACGGCGGTTTCTCACACTATTTACATCGCTTTAAGCTCAAAAGTGACCCGTCATGCGTGTGCGAGCCGGGTAGGGGAGAAACGCCCTTACATGTCCTGACAGAATGCCCAATCTACAGTAAAGAAAGATTTGAAACAGAGCAAAAAATTGGTCAGACAATAATTTTGGAAAACCTGGCCAACATCTTAAGCAATAAGCATATATATCAAAGTTTTTTGGATTTTGGCGACGATATTTGTAAAAAAGTTATTGATAGAAATAAATAGACTTAAAATTGGATTGGCACAAGTATTTTTGAATACTTGCCTCCAACCTAAACGAAATATGAAGTATAAACATTCGGATAATTATATAAAAAACCAAAATTTAATATGCAAAATCAAAACTAGATTAATATTTTATGTAACTCTGTAAGCAAAAAATGTAAATATTATGATATAAGTAGCATAAGGGAAAGTAGATTTAATAAGTTTTGTTTACACAACAAATAAAGATGAAAACCCCTAATCACCAACGTTAGGGATAGCTCGCGGGCCCGGTCCTTGCACCGGGACAGGAAAAAAAAAAAAAAAAAAAAAAAAAAAACCTAACCTAACCTAACCTAACCTAACCTAACCTAACCTAACCTAACCTAACCTAACCTAACGGAGCCGCCGCCGGTGCCAAGCACCTCGACTGCTGCGTCCGGCTCTGCGCCTGCGCCAAAACGGCGCAGGCGCAAAGCTGGGAGGCCACAGCCTCCACCACTGCCAGAGAATCTTCTTCTTGAAACCGCGACTGCGACTTCGCGACCGGCTCCCTCGTTGGAGACCTGGTCCGAAGTCGTCAGGCGCGGTTCCAAGAAGAAGAAGAAAAAGAAGAAGGCGGCGCAAGGGCCGCGGTCAACCCCGGCTAAGGCGAAGACCCCTAAACTCCGCCCCCCCCCGTACTGCAGCGGTAGTCATTACGCTGCAGCCGGGAGCGGAGGAGAGGGGTCTCTCCTACGCCAAGGTGTTGGGGGAGGCCAGAGGTCGAATAGACCTCGCGGCCCTCAACCTCCCGCCCATGAGAATGCGCACCACCATGACGGGGGCGCGCATTCTCGAGGTGCCGGACTTGTGGAGCGCCACCTCCAGGCCCAAACTCCTAATCCTGGCCACCACGGCCGCTACACCCGCAGTGGCCAGGATCGCCGCCTGGCGGAAGGTTCCCCCCTTTGCGGTAACCAGCGTGTCATCAGCGTAGCAAATTAAGCTGATGCCAGGCAGGTTACCGCACCTCAGCACCCAGTCGTAGCCGAGGTTCCACAGGGGTGGCCCGAGAGCAGACCCTTGTGGAACCCCTCGTGACATGGGGCTGGTACCTTCCCCATCCCTTCTTGGGTAGACTATCTCTCTGTCGGAGAGATAGTCCCCAAGGAGGCGCCGCAGGTACCGGGGCACTCTGTGGTACCCCAGCGCCTCTTTTATGGTGATCCAGGGCAGGGAGTTGAAGGCGTTCGCTATGTCTAGCGACACCGCCAACAACACCCCATCCCCGGATACATCCTCGTAGAGGTCGTTGACAAGACGAATAACGTCAATTGTCGAACGACCTCTACGAAACCCGAACTGCCTTTCGGACAAGTTCGGGCCCACCCTTTCGAGGTGCTTGGCGAGGCGGGCAGCGATGATACGCTCTAAGAGCTTGCCCGCCTCGTCAAGCAGCACGATCGGACGATACCCCGAGGGTTCGTCCGCGGGCCGCCCCTCCTTCCGGAGGAGGACGAGCTTCCCCCTCTTCCATCGCCTCGGGAATCTCCCTTCGCGCATGCAGCGACTCAGGAGATCCCGGAGGCGAGGGCCGAGGGCGTCCTGAGCGAGGGCCCAAGCACGGCCGGGTATGCCATCAGGCCCCGGCGCCGTGTCCTTGGCCCTCATTCTCAGGACGGCGGCTCCCAACTCTCCCTCGGAGACGTCGAGAAGCTCGTCTTCCTCCCCCTCCTCCTCCTCGGCGGAGTCTTCGGTCCGCGCCACCATCGCCGTGGGAGGGACAAAATCGGTTCCCGGGCTAGCCGGGAACAGTCCCTCTACCACCCGCCGCAGAAATTGTGGCTCCAGCATGCTGGTGACTGGAGGCGTCCATGGGCGAAGCTTTCGCCTCGCCAATAAGTAGGGACGCCCCCACGGATCACGGTCCAGTGTCTCCAGCAGCTGGCTCCACGATGCCGACTTGGCCTCGGCGATGGCAGTGCGGAGAGCCCGCGACGCCGCCCTGTAGGCGGCATAGCGGGCATCCAACTCCGCCGGCTCCTGGAGCCTCCTCCGCCGGTAGTGCTGGTAATGGCGCCTCCTCACTACGCAGCACCGCCGGAGCTACGCAATCTCCTCCGACCACCAGTAGACCTGACGCTTCATTGGGACAGCGAAAACGCCAGATGTCGCCACGCACAGCATCTCACCGATCTCTCACCTCTCCTCCCCTTGGTCCACCTGGGAGCTCTCTGCATAGCAGACAGCTCCCAGGGGACCCCGCACCATCTAGGCCTCTACGCGCGGCCCTTTCGGGTCACGTGTAGAAGCCCTTTCCTCAACAATAAAAACTTTCCCGCCCTCACGCGATCTCTCCCCAAACACCCGACCGATCCGAACCAAACAAACGACCGCTGGGGCCCACACGCAGCCCCCTGCGCCCGCCCAGCCCAGACGACTCGGCGATCACCCGTTCTCCTAAGAGGATCTCCTAGGAGATTTCCCCTTTTTGGTCCACCTGGGAGCTCTCTGCTTAGCAGACAGCTCCCAGATGGACCCCGCACCATGTAGGCTTCTACGCGCGGCCCTCCCGGGTCACGTGTAGAAGCCCTTCCGTCTCGTCCGAGATTAGCCATCACACAACAAGATGCCGCCGGGGCAAGTTGTTGTGTGATGCCCGGGGTGCACCACGCGGAGGTTCCCGAACCCCGCACCCCAACCTAACCTAACCTAACCTAACCTAACCTTTTTTTTTTTTTTTTTTTTTTTTTGTCTGTGGAAGGAAAATGCATTTACGCACGAATATCGGGATAGACAGTGTTGGACTCGGTGCCAGAAGGGCACAATACCAACTAAAAACCCACCACTAGATTTCGCCTACAATGGTGCAATGTCAGAGTTGCGGAACCGCTTTCGCATTCGCCCGCGCAACTCTGACATCACCATGTCACCCTTTCGGGCCCGCCTCGCGGGGGGTCGGAACCCCCGCATTGTGGCTCCTGGGACGCGCTGGAAACCTATAGCAGCGCGTCCCTCACCTCGGGAGGAGCGTGGGCCATCAGGCAGTGCCCGATGTCCCAGGCCCTCCGAGCGGAGATGGGGTGCGAGCCCTAGTGGCTCGCCCGCGTGTCCGCTTCCGCCTGCAAGGAGGAGCGAGAGGGTCAAGCTCCCTCTCTCGCTCCTCCGTCTCCCTCCGTGAGACAGTAGTCTCGCAGAAGGAGACGAAAGCTTCCCATGATCTCTCATTGTCGAGCATCTTGGGTAAGATGGTCGGCAATGAGAGATCTGCCCCCAGGACCGCGACTAGGGAACGTCGCGCGTCCTCTGCCCCCGGGCATGCCTCCAGTGCGTGTTGCGCAGTATCTTCCGCGCAACCGCACCGGTGGCACACCGGGGTCTCTTCCCTTCCGGCAACCCTACACAGATACCTCCCGAAACAACCGTGTCCCGAGAGCATCTGTGTAGTCCGGAAGGTGAGTACCCCATGTTTTCTCTGGACCCACTCAGCGAGAAGGGGCCGTATCGCCTCGAGGAGCCGTCGAGCGCCGGCCCCCCGCTGAGTGGATCCAGAGAGAATCCGCTCCCTCCACCTCCCCAGAGCGATGGCCCTGGCATCGCTGCGCCACCGCACCACCTCCTGTGGGGCAGGGCGCAGCTCGTCCTCTTGGGCTCGCACCAGGCGCCAGTAGACCGAGGATAAAACCTCGGCCTCCAGGCACCAAGGCAGCGATCCCGCAAGGACGCATGCCACCTCGTGAGAGAGTGTGCGGTAGCCCCGACACACTCTCACAGCCATCACCCTCTGGGCGCTGTGGAGGAGAGCCTCCTCCCCACGGCCCAACCTTCTTGCCCATATGGGAGCACCGTACATCGCCATGGAGCGCACCACCGCCATGTAAAGGTGGCGGCAGTGCCCTCCACAGCCTCCCATATTGGGCAGAAGCCGGCCCAACGCCGCCGCAGTCTGCGTCAACTTGGGGGTTAGTTGACGCAGATGCGGCCCCCAGTTCCATCTGCTGTCAAGCACGACACCGAGATATTTCAGTGTCGGCTTGACAGGGATGGAAACCCCACCAACCACGATGTTGGCGCCTGCAGGTGGCGCTCGTCTGGGGCCATCATGAAAGCAGATGGCCTCGGACTTGTGGAGCGCCACCTTTAGGCCCAAACTCCTAATCCTGGCCACCACGGCCGCTACACCCGCAGTGGCCAGGATCGCCGCCTGGCGGAAGGTTCCCCCCCTTGCGGTAACCAGCGTGTCATCAGCGTAACAGATTAAGCTGATGCCAGGCAGGTTACCGCACCTCAGCACCCAGTCGTAGCCGAGGTTCCACAGGGGTGGCCCGAGAGCAGACCCCTGTGGAACCCCTCGTGACATGGGGCTGGAACCTTCCCCATCCCTTCTTGGGTAGACTATCTCTCTGTCAGAGAGATAGTCCCCAAGGAGGCGCCGCAGGTACCGGGGCACTCTGTGGTACCCCAGCGCCTCTTTTATGGTGATCCAGGGCAGGGAGTTGAAGGCGTTCGCTATGTCTAGCGACACCGCCAACAACACCCCATCCCCGGATACATCCTCGTAGAGGTCGTTGACAAGACGAATAGCGTCAATTGTCGAACGACCTCTACGAAACCCGAACTGCCTTTCGGACAAGTTCGGGCCCACCCTTTCGAGGTGCTTGGCGAGGCGGGCAGCGATGATACGCTCTAAGAGCTTGCCCGCCTCGTCAAGCAGCACGATCGGACGATACCCCGAGGGTTCGTCCGCGGGCCGCCCCTCCTTCCGGAGGAGGACGAGCTTCCCCCTCTTCCATCGCCTCGGGAATCTCCCTTCGCGCATGCAGCGACTCAGGAGATCCCGGAGGCGAGGGCCGAGGGCGTCCTGAGCGAGGGCCCAAGCACGGCCGGGTATGCCATCAGGCCCCGGCGCCGTGTCCTTGGCCCTCATTCTCAGGACGGCGGCTCCCAACTCTCCCTCGGAGACGTCGAGAAGCTCGTCTTCCTCCCCCTCCTCCTCCTCGGCGGAGTCTTCGGTCCGCACCACCATCGCCGTGGGAGGGACAAAATCGGTTCCCGGGCTAGCCGGGAACAGTCCCTCTACCACCCGCCGCAGAAATTGTGGCTCCAGCATGCTGGTGACTGGAGGCGTCACGGATCACGGTCACGGCCACGGATCACGGTCCAGTGTCTCCAGCAGCTGGCTCCACGATGCCGACTTGGCCTCGGCGATGGCAGTGCGGAGAGCCCGCGACGCCGCCCTGTAGGCGGCATAGCGGGCATCCAACTCCGCCGGCTCCTGGAGCCTCCTCCGCCGGTAGTGCTGGTAATGGCGCCTCCTCACTACGCAGCACCGCCGGAGCTCCGCAATCTCCTCCGACCACCAGTAGACCTGACGCTTCATTGGGAGGGCCTTTACGCGGGGCATGGCGGCATCGCAAACGTGCGACATCGCCATGCACAGCGCATCGGCCTCCGCGTCTAGGTCTACCGGTGGTGATGGAGCAGGGTTCCACGCCTGGACAATGGCTGCCTCCTGCAGCTTCTCCAAGTCCAGGCGCTTCAACCCCCATCGCGGGCCCGTCACCGGCAGGGAGGCCCCCTGTCCTCCATCCGCTGTCGATGGGGAGACACTAAACGATATGTAGCGGTGATCGGATAGTGTCTCCTCATCGACCAGCACCCTCCAGTTGTGAACACGGCGTGCGAGCTCCGGGGTGGCGAAGGTCACATCGACCACCGACCCTCCCCATTGCCGCACGCACGTGTGCTCTGTGCCTCTATTGAGGACACAGAGCCCCGCTTCCGCGAGCCACTCCCCCAGCTCCCTCCCCTTTGCATCTGTCGTCGATGACCCCCACGCCACAGTGTGTGGTGCAGTGCGGGGCGGCCGAGCAGCCCTTGGCCTTGTGGCCAAGTTGACCGCAGCGATAGCATTCTTCGCTGCGGTCAACTGCTGACTTGCACTGGGCCTGAACGTGGCCCAGTGCAAGGCAGCGGAAGCAGCGGCGTGGTCTCGCTTCCAAGAGCTTGACCGACGCCGCCACCCAACCCACCAACAGGCGCCCGCCGTTTGCCACCAATTTCTTGGCGGCAACGACGGGACACCTGACAAAGGCGGTGCCCATGCCACCTGGGCCCCGCCTTATGTCCCCCAGCTTGATTTCTGGCGCTGGGCATCCCCCTGCCCGCGCCAGAACTCTCGTCAACTCCTCGGAGTTGACGGAGTCGTCCAAACCACTCACACGCAAGTCTGCGGTGAGGGTCGGGCGCGACACCGTCAACTCCTGGGAGTTGCCGAACACTTCCTTTAACTTGGAGGCCAGGCAGTCAGCCTTGGCCTCCCGTTCTTCTCCCGGCACCTCGAGAATGCGCGCCCCCGTCATGGTGGTGCGCATTCTCAAGGGCGGGAGGTTGAGGGCCGCGAGGTCAATGCGACCCCTGGCCTCCCCCAACACCCTGGCGTAGGAGAGACCCCTCTCCTCCGCTCCCGGCTGCAGCGTGATGACCACCGCTGCAGTACGGGGGGGGCGGAGTTTAGGGGTCTTCGCCTTAGCCGGGGTTGACCGCGGCCCTTGCGCCGCCTTCTTCTTCTTCTTCTTCTTGGAACCGCGCCTGACGACTTCGGACCATGTCTCCAACGAGGGAGCCGGTCGCGAAGTCGCAGTCGCGGTTTCAAGAAGAGTTCTCTCCGGAGGTGGGAGCTCCTGCGTCCTCCCAGCTTTGCGCCTGCGTCGCTTTGGCGCAGGCGCAGAGCCCGGCACAGCAGTCGAGGTGCTTGGCACCGGCGGCGGCTCCTCCCTGCGCTTATCCGCCGCAAGAGGCGGCCTGAGGCGCTGTGGAGGTAGCAACCGCTCCTCCAAACCCGCGAAGCGGGCGGAGATCATGGTGCCCACCTGCACCATGACCGCCCGCATTACATCCTCCAGAGGAGGCGACTGTCCCAAGGGAGGGGGGGGAACTGTGGCTGCCGGGGCCGGAGTCGGTCTCTCCCGTGCAGCCTTCAGCTCCGCAAGCTCACGTCGGATCTCAGCGAGATCCGACATGAGCTTTTTATTGGCCTCCCTCAGGAGAGCCACCTCCTCCGTGGCCGTACGCTCGTTGAGCTCCTTGAAGGAGGCATCAACCGCAGTTGCTGCCTCCTTCAAGGCGCGCACGAACGTGCCCTTGAGGTTTCCGGACCTGGTGGCCACCGATGTTATGGTGGCCACCGAGTCCTTCACCACCCTGGCGAGTTCGACGGAGTCAACTCCGCCGAACTCGGGGGCCTCCCGCCGCCTCGCGAAGAGGGACCTCGCCCTCTCGCTCCTCGCCTGCTGCTCGTCGGAGAGCTCCTCCTCGAGCAGCAGGCGCTGCTCTTCCGCCCTCGCGAGGCTGAGCTCGGCCCGCGATTTGGCCAAGCCGACGAATTCGCCGCTAGTAGTAGGCGGCCTGCCCCTGCCTCTCCCTCTCCCCCTCCGGGCAGCGGGTACCTTGGTGGCCGTTGGGCCCTCCAAGGTATCACTGGACCCGGAGCAGGAGTGGGAGCGGCAGCTGTCGTAGCCCTCCCTCTCCAGGCTTCTCTTGCGAGAGCGTCCTTCGGAGGGAACGGGCAAAGACAGCTCCAGCCTCCCACTACCGGCGGAGTCGTCATCGCTGTCGCTCGCCGCCGTCGCCGTCTCGACACGCGTGAGCAACACGAGTGCCTCTTTTGTTCCTAGCGCCTCAGCGCCCATTCTTGTGCATGCAATGTCCGTTGAGAATAAGCCGTGGTCGTGAGTGTAATCAATATTGCGGTTTTCGCCCCCCCCAGAGTACGCGGGGCTGCACGTCTCTCGTGAGACGTGGAGGGATTCCCCCTCTCGGGGACCCTCCTGGGTAAAACCTTTGAAACCGTCTTGTATATCCATATTTTTGAAGCTGAATTTAGCGGGTACAGCTCCCCTGGGTGGGGGTCTAGCGGCCGGCTTCCCGCCGACCATGCCTGGATCGCAAGCCCGAGACCGCGCCCTGTAAGCAGCGCGATCTCGGACTCACGTGCCAGACACTCCCCTCGGCGACCCCCGAACCTTGAGACTTGGCTGTTGTGCGTCGCGACACCCAGCGAAAAACGCCAGATGTCGCCACGCACAGCATCTCATCGATCTCTTTGGAGATCTCCTCCCCTTGGTCCACCTGGGAGCTCTCTGCGTAGCAGACAGCTCCCAGGGGACCCCGCACCATGTAGGCTTCTACGCGCGGCCCTCTCGGGTCACGTGTAGAAGCCCTTTCCGTCTCGTCCGAGATTAGCCATCACACAACAAGATGCCGCCGGGGCAAGTTGTTGTGTGATGCCCGGGGTGCACCACGCGGAGGTTCCCGAACCCCGCACCCCAACCTAACCTAACCTAACCTAACCTAACCTAACCTATACTAACCTAACCATCTACAGTAAAGAAAGATTTGAAACAGAGCAAAAAATTGGTCAGACAATAATTTTGGAAAACCTGGCCAACATCTTAAGCAATAAGCATATATATCAAAGTTTTTTGGATTTTGGCGACGATATTTGTAAAAAAGTTATTGATAGAAATAAATAGACTTAAAATTGGATTGGCACAAGTATTTTTGAATACTTGCCTCCAACCTAAACTACATATGAAGTATAAACATTCGGATAATTATATAAAAAACCAAAATTTAATATGCAAAATCAAAACTAGATTAATATTTTATGTAACTCTGTAAGCAAAAAATGTAAATATTATGATATAAGTAGCATAAGGGAAAGTAGATTTAATAAGTTTTGTTTACACAACAAATAAAGATGAAAACCCCTAATCACCAACGTTAGGGATAGCTCGCGGGCCCGGTCCTTGTCCCCGGATACACCCTCGTAGAGGTCGTTGACAAGACGAATAGCGTCAATTGTCGAACGACCCCTACGAAACCCGAACTGCCTTTCGGACAAGTTCGGGCCCACCCTGTCGAGGTGCTTGGCGAGGCGGGCAGCGATAATACGCTCCAAGAGCTTGCCCGCCTCGTCAAGCAGCACGATCGGACGATACCCCGAGGGTTCGTCCGCGGATGTTACCTCCAACCTTTTTTTTTTTTATTGTGTAGGGGAATGCAGTTACGCACGTTGTGCTGGACTCGGTGCCAGAAGGGCACCCCTACCAACTAAACCCCCTTCACAAAGGTTTCGCCTACCATGGTGCCGTGTCAGAGTTGCGGAACCGCTTTCGCATTCGCCCGCGCAACTCTGACACCACCATTCACCCTTTCGGGCCCGCCTCGCGGGGGGTCGGAACCCCCGCATTGTGGCTCCTGGGACGCGCTGTAAACCTTATAACAGCGCGTCCCCCACCTCGGGAGGAGAATGGGCCATCAGGCAGTGCCCGATGGCCCAGGCCCTCCGAGCGGAGACGGGGTGCGAGCCCTAGTGGCTCGCCCGCGTGTCCGCTTCCTCCTGCAAGGAGGAGCGAGAGGGTCGAGTTCCCTCTCTCGCTCCTCCGTCTCCCTCCGCGAGACAATAGTCTCGCAGAAGGAGACGAAAGCTTCCCATGATCTCTCATTGTCGAGCATCTTGGGCAAGATGGTCGGCAATGAGAGATCTGCCCGCAGGACCGCGACTAGGGAACGTCGCGCGTCCTCTTCCCCCGGGCATGCCTCCAGTGCGTGTTGCGCGGTGTCTTCCGCGCAACCGCACCGGTGGCACACCGGGGTCTCTTCCCTTCCGGCAACCCTACACAGATATCTCCCGAAACAACCGTGTCCCGAGAGACCCCAGATGGCCTCGGACTTGTGGAGCGCCACCTCCAGGCCCAAACTCCTAATCCTGGCCACCACGGCCGCTACACCCGCAGTGGCCAGGATCGCCGCCTGGCGAAAGGTCCCCCCCCTTGCGGTAACCAGCGTGTCATCAGCGTAACAGATTAAGCTGATGCCAGGCAGGTTACCGCACCTCAGCACCCAGTCGTAGCCGAGGTTCCACAGGGGTGGCCCGAGAGCAGACCCCTGTGGAACCCCTCGTGACACGGGGCTGGAACCTTCCCCATCCCTTCTTGGGTAGACTATCTCTCTGTCGGAGAGATAGTCCCCAAGGAGGCGCCGCAGGTACCGGGGCACTCTATGGTACCCCAGCGCCTCTTTTATGGTGATCCAGGGCAGGGAGTTGAAGGCGTTCGCTATGTCTAGCGACACCGCCAACAACACCCCGTCCCCGGATACACCCTCGTAGAGGTCGTTGACAAGACGAATAGCGTCAATTGTCGAACGACCTCTACGAAACCCGAACTGCCTTTCGGACAAGTTCGGGCCCACCCTGTCGAGGTGCTTGGCGAGGCGGGCAGCGATAATACGCTCCAAGAGCTTGCCCGCCTCGTCAAGCAGCACAATCGGACGATACCCCGAGGGTTCGTCCGCAGGCCGCCCCTCCTTCCGGAGGAGGACGAGTTTCCCCCTCTTCCATCGCCTCGGGAATCTCCCTTCGCGCATGCAGCGACTCAGGAGATCCCGGAGGCGAGGGCCGAGGGCGTCCTGAGCGAGGGCCCAAGCACGGCCGGGTATGCCATCAGGCCCCGGCGCCGTGTCCTTGGCCCTCATTCTCAGGACGGCGGCTCCCAACTCTCCCTCGGAGACGTCGAGAAGCTCGTCCTCCTCCCCCTCCTCCTCCTCGGCGGAGTCTTCGGTCCGCGCCACCATCGCCGTGGGAGGGACAAAGTCGGTTCCCGGGCTAGCCGGGAACAGTCCCTCGACCACCCGCCGCAGGAATCGTGGCTCCAGCATGCTGGTGACTGGAGGCGTCCATGGGCGAAGCTTTCGCCTCGCCAACAAGTAGGGACGCCCCCACGGATCACGGTCCAGTGTCTCCAGCAGCTGGCTCCACGATGCCGACTTGGCCTCGGCGATGGCAGTGCGGAGAGCCCGCGACGCCGCCCTGTAGGCGGCATAGCGGGCGTCCAACTCCGCCGGCTCCTGGAGCCTCCTCCGCCGGTAGTGCTGGTAGTGGCGCCTCCTCACTACGCAGCACCGCCGGAGCTCCGCAATCTCCTCCGACCACCAGTAGACCTGACGCTTTATTGGGAGGGCCTTTACGCGGGGCATGGCGGCATCGCAAACGTGCGACATCGCCATGCACAGCGCATCGGCCTCCGCGTCTAGGTCTACCGGTGGTGATAGAGCAGGGTTCCACGCCTGGACAATGGCTGCCTCCTGCAGCTTCTCCAAGTCCAGGCGCTTCAACCCCCATCGCGGGCCCGTCACCGGCAGGGAGGCTCCCTGTCCTCCGTCCGCTGTCGATGGGGAGACACTAAACGATATGTAGCGGTGATCGGATAGTGTCTCCTCATCGACCAGCACCCTCCAGTTGTGGACACGGCGTGCGAGCTCCGGGGTGGCGAAGGTCACATCGACCACCGACCCTCCCCATTGCCGCACGCACGTGTGCTCTGTGCCTCTATTGAGGACACAGAGCCCCGCTTCCGCGAGCCACTCCCCCAGCTCCCTCCCCTTTGCATCTGTCGTCGATGACCCCCACGCCACAGATTTGGCGTTGAGGTCACCGAGGACGATGACTGGGCGGGGGCGACTCCGTCCCACCAGGGTCCCTACCTCGCCGAGAAATCTCTCGAACTCGGCAAGGACCCTGTTGGGAGAAAAGTACACCCCCACCACCACGGTGCCTCCCACCTCAGTCGCGACAAAGCCACTTGCCCTAGTGACTTTGTCGAGAGTGGGCGAGAGGGCCGGCGACTGTGTGGTGATTGCCACCAGACCATCCAGGTCCCCGACCCAGTCCGACCTGGGGGGGACCCGGTATGGTTCGGCCACCACACACACCGTGATCAATCGCTCCGCCATGCACTGGAGCAAAAGGTCCTGTGCACGGGCGGAGTGATTGATATTGGCCTGGAGGAAAGTTAGTATGGGCGCCATACTAACTTTCCTCCATGCTGCCTCGCTGCTCTGGAGTGGAGCCGGTCAGCTGCGACCCGGAGCTGGTCGCAGCAGACTGCCAGACTGACAGACTGGGAGCACCTGTCTTTGATGGGGGCTCAGCACAGGCGCTGGTCCCCGACAGGTGCCCCGCAGGCCTTCCCGCTGCTGCACAAAGGGAGCAGCGCGGGGCGGCCGAGCAAGCTTTGGCCTTGTGGCCAAGTTGACCGCAGCGATAGCATTCTTCGCTGCGGTCAACTGCTGACCTGCACTGGGCCTGAACGTGGCCCAGTGCAAGGCAGCGGAAGCAGCGGCGTGGTCTCGCTTCCAAGAGCTTGACCGACGCCGCCACCCAACCCACCAACAGGCGCCCGCCGTTTGCCACCAATTTCTTGGCGGCAACGACGGGACACCTGACAAAGGCGGTGCCCATGCCACCTGGGCCCCGCCTTATGTCCCCCGGCTTGATTTCTGGTGCTGGGCATCCTCCTGCCCGCGCCAGAACTCTCGTCAACTCCTCGGAGTCGACGGAGTCGTCCAAACCACTCACACGCAAATCTGCGGTGAGGGTCGGGCGCGACACCGTCAACTCCTTGGAGTTGCCGAATACCTCTCTCAGTTTTGAGGCCAGGCAGTCAGCCTTGGCCTCTCGTTCTTCTCCCGGTACCTCGAGAATGCGCGCCCCCGTCATGGTGGTGCGCATTCTCAAGGGCGGGAGGTTGAGGGCCGCGAGGTCAATGCGACCCCTGGCCTCCCCCAACACCCTGGCGTAGGAGAGACCCCTCTCCTCCGCTCCCGGCTGCAGCGTGATGACCACCGCTGCAGTACGGGGGGGGCGGAGTTTAGGGGTCTTCGCCTTAGCCGGGGTTGACCGCGGCCCTTGCGCCGCCTTCTTCTTCTTCTTCTTCTTGGAACCGCGTCTGACGACTTCGGACCAGGTCTCCAACGAGGGAGCCGGTCGCGAAGTCGCAGTCGCGGTTTCAAGAAGAAGATTCTCTGGCAGTGGTGGAGGCTGTGGCCTCCCAGCTTTGCGCCTGCGCCTTTTTGGCGCAGGCGCAGAGCCGGACGCAGCAGTCGAGGTGCTAGGCACCGGCGGCGGCTCCTCCTTGCGCCTATCCGCCGCAAGAGGCGGCCTGAGTCGCTGTGGAGGGAGCAGCCGCTCCTCCAACCCCGCAAAGCGGGCGGAGATCATGGTGCCCACCTGCACCATGACCGCCCGCATCACGTCCTCCAGAGGAGGCGACTGTCCCAAGGGAGGGGGCGGAACTGTAGCTGCCGGGGCCGGAGTCGGTCTCTCCCGTGCAGCTTTCAGCTCCGCGAGCTCACGTCGGATCTCAGCGAGTTCCGACATGAGCTTCTTATTGGCCTCCCTCAGGAGAGCCACCTCCTCCGTGGCCGTACGCTCGTTGAGCTCCTTGAAGGAGGCATCAACCGCAGTTGCTGCCTCCTTCAAGGCGCGCACGAACGTGCCCTTGAGGTTTCCGGACCTGGTGGCCACCGATGTTATGGTGGCCACCGAGTCCTTCACCACCCTGGCGAGTTCGACGGAGTCAACTCCGCCGAACTCGGGGGCCTCCCGCCGCCTCGCGAAGAGGGACCTCGCCCTCTCGCTCCTCGCCTGCTGCTCGTCGGAGAGCTCCTCCTCGAGCAGCAGGCGCTGCTCTTCCGCCCTCGCGAGGCTGAGCTCGGCCCGCGATTTGGCCAAGCCGACGAATTCGCCGCTAGTAGTAGGCGGCCTGCCCCTGCCTCTCCCTCTCCCTCTCCGGGCAGTGGGTACCTTGGTGGCCGTTGGGCCCTCCAAGGTATCACTGGACCCGGAGCAGGAGTGGGAGCGGCAACTGTCGTAGCCCTCCCTCTCCAGGCTTCTCTTACGAGAGCGTCCCTCGGAGGGGGAGCCGGGTAACGACAGCTCCAGCCTCAAACTACCGGCGGATTCGTCACTGTCGTCCGCCGTCACCGCCGCCTCGACACGCGTGAGCACCACGCGTGCCTCCCTCGTCATTCCCGTCTCAGTGCCCGTCCTCATGCTATCAGTGTCAGGTGTACGCAAGCCGTGTTCGTTAGTGTTATCAATGTTGTGGTTTTCGCCCCCCCCAGAGTACGCGGGGCTGCACGTCTCTCGCGAGACGTGGAGGGATTCCCCCTCTCGGGGACCCTCCTGGGTAAATCCTTTGAAACCACCGTGATGCATTTATGTTGTTTGCTACATTGGAGGGTATAGCTCCCCTGGGTGGGGGTCTAGCGGCCGGCCTCCCGCCGACCATGCCTGGATCGCAAGCCCGAGACCGCGCCCTGTAAGCAGCGCGATCTCGGACTCACGTGCCAGACACTCCCCTCGGCGACCCCCGAACCTTGAGATTTGGGTTCTGTGCGTCGCGACATCCAACGAAAACGTTAGATGTCGCCACGCACAGCATCTCACCGATCTCTCACCTCTCCTCCCCTTGGTCCACCTGGGAGCTCTCTGCATAGCAGACAGCTCCCAGGGAACCCCGCACCATCTAGGCTTCTACGCGCGGCCCTTTCGGGTCACGTGTAGAAGCCCTTTCCATAACAATACAAAATCCTTCGCCCTCACGCGATCTCCCCCAAAAAATTCCCTACCGATCCAACCAAACAAGCCAAAACGACCGCGGGGGGTCACAAACAACTCCCCTGCGCTCACCCAGCCCAGGCCACTCGGCGAAAAACCCCTCTTCCTCAAATCAGAGGATCTCTTAGGAGATCTCCCCTTTTGGTCCACCTGGGAGCTCTCTGCTTAGCAGACAGCTCCCAGGGGGACCCCGCACCATGTAGGCTTCTACGCGCGGCCCTCTCGGGTCACGTGTAGAAGCCCTTCCGTCTCGTCCGAGATTAGCCATCACACAACAAGATGCCGCCGGGGCAAGTTGTTGTGTGATGCCCGGGGTGCACCACGCGGAGGTTCCCGAACCCCGCACCCCATGTTACCTCCAACCTAACCTAACCTAACCTAACCTAACCTAAGGGTGGACTTTTGCACGCTGGGTCCGTCCGATACCACGCTTGCGTAGCTTTTTTGTTCTATGCTGTTCCTTAAAAGTTCAATTTCGTGTCCGTTTTCTTATATTAATTTGCTCTGTTTTACTAGCATTTTTAAAGCTCTGCGACTGATTGACGCTGTATGACTTGAGGCGATCCAACGCTTGCTCCTCTTACAAGTTGGTACAGGCAATCCACCGCTTCCACAACATTTTTGATAACCTCCCTGCTGGTGTTTTTCGCCCCTTTTTTCAAGCAGGTTTTGGCTTTAATAAAATGGTGTTTTGCAGCATAAACAATTGAAGAAGTTTCTTCCACAACTTGCAATTATACCATTAAGAGGATAACATTTCACCAATAAGTATTTTTTTTATCCAAATTGTGTTTTTTTTATAAAATAAACGGAGTCCAATGATTCACTGTGATAATTTATACATTATGGGTTTTATCGTCATTTTGCACACCATGGCTGCATAAGTTAACTAACATCTAGAGTGGTACAAGCATATGTAAACAGCAATGCAATGTAAAATTAACGATATTGTCACATCCTCAAATCTTCCGTGGTACGGCCGCAGGTAGCAGTCGTGAGTTAGTGCTGTGACGGTGCAATTTCCTTAGCCAAATATATCGATGAAATTGTTAATATATCGATAAAAAAATAGTGAATGCGGTAAATGTGACTTTCTTATTTCATAAATGATTAACAAAATATGTAATGTTCAAATTTATCATTTGATTTTGCTTCAAGATCCTGATATCACTACAAAGTATAAAACAAAGTTACTTTTCGCGCCAGTCCGTCCATATATATGCTTAGATCTTTAAAACCACCAAACCGATTTTGATGCGGGTTTTTTAATCGATAAAAAATTTCAAGAGGAAGGTTTATATGTGTAGTACGTACATAAAATAAGATAATATAATATAGACTAAGGTCTAACCTTGTGGATACTTATGTAATCAATAGGGTGGAGCACGAATGTATGGACAAAAAATTTTTTGTAGTTTGGAAGTTCTAATAGCTCATGCTCAGACGTGGGGTGTCACATTTAAGTTTTCTTGTGATTACCATTGCCATTGTTTTGTGTGGCGCAAATTTGAGCTTATTTGTGACACCCCACCCCCCAACATACCCGAGAGCGGCATTGGCACTCCTCTCAACCTCTGCCGCCGTCTCACCGTCGAAGACCATTACGACGTCATCCGCAAACGCCTGCACAGTGCACATATACCCCCTTCGAATGCAGCTCTTTCAATAGTGGGTCCAGCAGCAGATTCCATAACATGTGAAACTAGTGAAAAGGCGCCACTACCAGCACTACCGGCGGAGGAGGCTCCAGGAGCCGGCGGAGTTGGACGCCCGCTATGCCGCCTACAGGGCGGCGTCGCGGGCTCTCCGCACTGCCATCACCGAGGCCAAGTCGGCATCGTGGAACCAGCTGCTGGAGACACTGGACCGAGATCCGTGGGGGCGTCCCTACCGACTGTGGAATACGCTGCCTGAGTGGGTATTTCCCGATAGTTACAATCTTTGTGTCTTCAAATCGAGAGTGAATCGGTTTCTTCTAGGTAAACACGCTCCATCGTAGACCGCATCGTCGCTTAACATCAGGCGAGATGGCGGTCAAGTGTAAACCTATAAAAGTTAAAAAAAATGGCGATGAAAGAGGGGGAAGCTCGTCCTCCTCCGGAAGGAGGGGCGGCCCGCGGACGAACCCTCGGGGTATCGTCCGATCGTGCTGCTTGACGAGGCGGGCAAGCTCTTGGAGCGTATTATCGCTGCCCGCCTCGCCAAGCACCTCGACAGGGTGGGCCCGAACTTGTCTGAGAGGCAGTTCGGGTTTCGTAGAGGTCGTTCGACAATCGACGCTATTCGTCTTGTGAACGACCTCTACGAGGGTGTATCCGGGGACGGGGTGTTGTTGGCGGTGTTGCTAGACATAGCGAACGCCTTCAACTCCCTGCCCTGGATCACCATAAAAGAGGCGCTGGGGTACCACAGAGTGCCCCGGTACCTGCGGCTAAATCTATCTATAACCTGCTGAAAAACCTTGGCTTGCACTACTGCACTTCTGGAAGTAAGTTTTATACTAGAACGAGTATCTAAAGCTGCATGGTAGGATCATATTATTGGATTTGGCTGGGCAGGAAGAGAAATAAATAAATATTGGTGGACAATTCACACACAACAATCTGACCCCAAACTAAGCAAAGCTTGTGTGATGGCGGCTAGATAGCTGATATAATACTCATATAGTTTTAAATACATACTTGTTATACATAGAAACTAGAAACACCCAGACACAGTGCAAACATTTGAATTCATCACACAAATATTTGCACTGGGTGGGGATCGAACCCACGACCCTCGGCTTCGCAGGCAGAGCTACTACCCACTAAGCCACAAGGCCAGTCTACGAGTACGAAATAAGTAGATACGAGTAGTGAAGGTGAGTGTTGAAGTACGTCACAAAGGGGCCCCTTTTAAACCTACGCCCGAGTCACAAGTCTCGGGGTCTACTCGATATTTCTCTCTCTGCCACACGATGGACCCGGCACCCGCACGGTGAATCCATGGAATGCTAAGAAAGTCGTCTCTTCCAGAGCTGCCCGTTCACAGAGTTCAGAGAGTTCACACGTTTTTGTCCTGCTGCATCAATTGCCACAGCTTTAAAGAGGAAAACGAAAAATTGTAAGCCGTCACATGACGCCTGGCAGATGTGAAACATCGAAATTATTTTATACCATAACAATTCACTGGGTCATTTCTTGGAAGTACACTTACTTATTAACATCAATACCTATATCTAAAAATTGATTGAAAATTTATTCTGACAATATACGTATCAAACGATTCAGAATTTTATAAATCGGATGCTGAATCTATCGTGTCGGGAAACGATTATTTAAAAAAAAAACATTTGTTTAAAAAAATAGTCAATAAACTGTTAAAAATTTATTCGGAATCGGATAAGGACTCTATCGTCTCAGGAGCAAATTAAAAAAAAAATTGTTTGAAGTTTCAACATCCAAATTTAAAAACTTTGTTAGCTATTTTTGATATTAACGGATTTTTTTGTATGTGTTCCCGAGAAGATAGAATATTTATCCGATCCATGAAATTCTGAATAGTTTGATACCTACATATATTGTTTGAACATTTTTTTTAAAGTACATAAACTATTTGGTTAACCCTAGAACCATACCCATCTTAAACTTTCACTAACGGTTCCCTGGAGTACAAGTGTACCCCAACAATAATAACACATTTGTGTAAGGATAACAATCTTTTTTATTTTCAAATCAGCTTACATACATTATTTAACATTATTTTCAGTGATACTAAGCACAATCAAATCACATTAATTAGGAACTATAAACAATTTTGGCATATTTTGTTCTGATGTGCTACGTGCAAATTTTTCAGCTGTACCGATAGCGGAAAGTTTTGCATGTAGCACATCGCGTACGTGATTTGCGGTCTTTGGACCTTGGACAGAAAAAATACTTTCCAGATTTTAAATTAGAAGAAATTCCCGCAGGCTATGGGCGTTTTTCCTCATGTATATCACCATTACTTATTTGTAGAGATGTTAGCTAGTTGAAAAAGTTGGGTATTGAAATTTGTCTTCTAGGTGAGGTTTTATGAGATCAAAAGCCAGAGCCTTTAAGTAATTACGCCTATTCTTGAATATAATTGATATCCACAATATTTAGTATCCCATAGAAGACACAAAGACCCCAGCGGCAAGTTTTGCGCGATTCAGTGTAAATATGATATAGCTGGCCAAAAGTATCCACTCCTCCCTTTGTTTGATTTTAAAAACTTGTTATTTCTGGTAGATTCACCGACTTGTCTTCATCAGGTTTATAATGCATGGTGGAAACTTGACCATGGAAACGTGAACATAGACATTATAATAATAATAATAACAATAGTCTGTTTCAATAGACTTTGAAGACGTTGGTTGTGCTATCCGGACGGCTCAGAACTGGAAAAGTCCTGGGCCGGACGGATTGCACAACTTCTGGATTAAGTGGTTTCGATGCTCACATGAGCGTTTGGCAACACAATTCCAAGAAGCCCTCGAGACGGGTTCTCTTCCCAGTTTCATGACTACCGGAGTCACCTTCCTGCTCCATAAGTCTGGTAGTACCACGGAACCAAAGAACTACAGACCCATCACGTGCTTACCTACCATCTATAAGCTGCTTACATCCATTCTGAGAGCAAAAATTAACGCGCATATTGTCGCAAATAACGTTTTGGCCTCCTCTCAGAATGGATGTAAGATTGGGTCCCGTGGTACTAAGGAGCTGCTCCTCATTGACACGACCATTTGCCAACAAGTCAAACGAAACAAGGGAGCCCTCTCCGCTGCTTGGATTGACTATAAGAAGGCCTATGACGCGGTGCCCCATTCGTGGCTAGAAAGAGTTTTAGAGTTGTACAAAATAAATCCAATTCTAAAATTTTTTCTAAGCAAATGCATGGGACAGTGGGTCACAGTCCTTCATCAACCAGGTAGCGTAGACAGCTCGTTTGTTTCGGAGGACTTGATAAAGATTGAAAGGGGAATATTTCAGAGAGACAGTCTGAGTTCCCTATGGTGGTGCCTATGTCTGAATCCTCTCAGCACTCTGCTAAAAGATTCAGAGTTAGGCTATCGTCTTCGTAGAGGAGGTGAGGTTATATCTCATTTGCTGTACATGGATGACCTCAAACTTTTTGCACCGAAACGCCAAGACTTGTTGGAGCTATTAAAAACCACAGAGGTTTTTAGTAATGCCATCAAGATGGAGTTCGGTGTCGACAAGTGTGCGGTCTTTTTTTTTTTTTTTTTTTTTTATTTAAATTAGCCACTCCACAGACACCGGGGTCCGTGATCTTTGTCATTACAATTCTTTTTTTTTTACATGTTTCTTGGATTAGGAGAAGATGAGGAAAATAGGGGGGAGTAAGGAACATGTTAAACATAATTCTTGTTCTAATAATAGCTCGTCTGTTGAGCCGATCACTACCGGTTGACTATTCCGGGAGTAATCGACTCGACATCGATTCTTTGCCTAATTGTCATCTGCCTAAGCCGCCTCCTCCCGGCCCAGAGCCTCCACAACGGCCGCATTTCTGTCCCTGATGGCCATCTGCAGGTTGAAGTCTCGGATGGTCTTCGGTGATGCAGCCAACGCTCGCCGCACGAACCGGCCGATGGCGTCATCGGTGTCGTCAGCGTAGTATGTGAAGGTCCCCGTATGCCGTGAGATTGCAACAACCGCATGGGGCACGCTCTCGTGCAGCTTCATGTTAGCCTTGGTTTTGATTGCGATTACCGACTCGTATGTTAGTCCCTGAGCTTCATGGATGGTAAGGATGCGTGACCCGGTGCCTGACCCATAACCCTGGTTTGTCAGGGTCTCCTTCTCATCTTGAGTGTGAACTAAAAAGAGGGTGTTTGGAAGGGTGTTGGGTATTTGCGCTCCCTTATATCTTCTCTGCTCTAGGGACTTTATACGGGACGCTGAGGAGTACATACCGGAGTATATTTCCCTCAGCGCATATGCGACATCCATCGGGTTGCGATGAGTGCAGAGCAACTCCTGGCTGATCTTTGTTACCAGGTTTGGGCGGTGATACCTCATTTCGAAGAGATTTTCCCTGTCGATGTAAGGCAACTGATTGACGTCTCCGATGAGGACAATTTCATCAACACCAGACAGACTTGAAGCCATCACAATGGCTCCAAAATGGTTCATGAGAGCTTCATCCACCATGAGGCGGCTGAAACTTTCTCTTCCGAAACCATTTACCAGAGCAGAAGCCATGGTTCGCACTCTGGTTTTGACCAGATTTCCTATTCGGTGCGATAGCTTTTCTCTGAGATCTTTTGCTGCCTCAGTTGTTGTGGTGATGATGGCGTCCTTGTCCACGTCGAAGTGTCTAATTACCCATGTTGTCTTTCCACATCCCGGAACTCCGTTAACCCAATGTATTCTCGGTACCTCCCAATTTTCCCAATTCGCTTTGATGTTTGAGTTCCCTTCGATGGTCTTGGCCATCTCTAGGATCTTATCGTCCAGCATTATCTTGGTGCATCGGGCGGTAACTACAATTGGGTCGTTTGGTGTTGTCGCATAAACAGGCATTCCCGCGCGCTCTGTCTCTTTCTCGTTCAGTGTCACGAAGCCATTTTCAGCACTGTAAGCTGCCATATACTGTCCTGTCATGGTTCCCTTGATGACCCGGGAAGTGACATTATTGTAAATGGCTGCTTCGGCCTCCTCGAGTTTCGCCTTTAAGAGGCTTTCACTTCCTAGCCTATAGAACTGCATGATGTTTTCGCAGGTCTTGAGGTTGACTAGTCGTGTCGCGCTCAGTGTGGCTATGAATTCGATGAAGGCGTTTCGTGCATGGCTCCGCGGCTCCGAAGCCGTGACATAGCGCGGCGGTTCAACCTGTCCCATGTCGGCTCTCGTTCGGCTCATCTGTTGCTGTGAAGCTGCTTTGGGGGTCTTTGACGTCGAGGGGGTTGATGAATGGGATGAGATTCGGAGTACGCTCTTTGCTGCTGCGTTGAAGGCAGTCACGAAGGCCGTGTTGGTGCCTCGGCTGTCACTTTGATTGGCTGAAGCTTTTTCCGCGGCTGCCCTCTGCTGTGCTCTTTCGGAGCCGGTTTGGATGGTCGAACTAGGAACAGGATGTCCCCAGCTGTCAGTTGCATTTGTGTGGTCGTGCGAAGGGGCTCTGAGGAAGCTCAGATTTTCTCCCCTGTCTTCGTATACGACAACCTCATGATGCTTAGAGGCCTCAATGCAACCCAGCCGGTCTGCGACTCTCGCTCTTGAGTATTCGATTGCCATCGCGTCCACGCTTATCACCCGGGGTGCTTCACCTGCATTTCTGCTCAGATGTGCGAGCAGCGCACTTGCCTGTGTGAAAGGCGTCCGACCTTCCGAGTATTCTATTAGTGCAATCGTTTTGTTTTTCGATCGCACCAAACGAAATCGGTGGCCGTCTACCTCGTACACCGGCATAGCGTCGTAGGTTTTCCGCTTCATTGTGACTTTTGCGGTACTCCCATTAAGCAGGCAAGACAATCCAGGTGACAAACGGGCTCGTTTCCGTTCCCAGGCGAAGCAAAAGCTTATTCCGAATCTTTCTTTGTTGCTGTCCATGAAGAGAGCCACTCCACGGACACGGATCCCAGCCTCTCCTCGATCTGCGTTCTCCAGTAGTTGTTGGATGGAGATGCTCTTCGAGGAGTTATGTTGGGCGGGAACCGCATTCCACGCGGCGTCCACAGACAGCGGGACAGGGTGTGGTGGCGAAGGGGGGCGCGTATTTGAAATAGTGGAGTTTCTCTTGGCCGCTATGCGGAATGAGGTCTCCATGAAGGACAGAAGCCGTGTTCTGTTATCAGGATCTGCTAAGATGTTGTGGAGATCCGAGACAACCAGCCTTCCGTCGATCATAGATTCGAGCTCATGTCTTGCGGCCATGTGTGCGGTCATGCATGTACAGCGAGGGAAAGTAGTAAATTCAGAGAATTTACAACTTTCCGAGACTATAACTCTCAGATCCCTCTCCGAAGACGAGACCTACAAATATCTCGGTATGTCACAGTCGTTGGGTATATCAGCAGATGACATTAAGAAATCGGTGAAGGAGCGCTTCTTTTGCCGGCTGACAAAAGTAGTTAAAAGTCTTTTGTCAGGCGGTAACAAGGCGCGAGCCTTCAACGGTTGGGTAATGCCTCTGCTGATATACTCCTTTGGCATACTGAGATGGACTCAGACTGAGCTCGACGCCCTGGATAGAAAGGTCCGTCAACTGCTCACAACACACCGCATGCTACACCCGCGCTCGTCTGTTATGAGACTGTATATTCCGCGGAAGTTGGGGGGTCGAGGCTTTTTAAATGCCAAGAACCTTCACAACCGCGAGGTATGCAGTCTCAGGGATTAACATTAACATTCCGCAACAGTGGGTCCGGGATGCATCGCGATGTTGTGGCAGTTGACAGGAGCTTCACGCCTCTTTCATTGGCAAACGAGAACTGGCGCAAACCATCGGTGCTCAGCACTGATGATCGCAAGGAGGTATGGAAGAGCAAGGAGCTACACGGGCGATTCTATCGAGCCCTAACGGGACCCGATGTGAATCCGCTCGCATCGGTGAACTGGCTGCGCTTCGGGGACCTCTTCGGAGAAACCGAGGGTTTTGCCTGTGCAATTGCAGACGAAGTTATCAAGACGAACAATTACCGGAAATACATAATGAAGGACGGTACGGTCGACATTTGTCGGGCATGCCGCCGTCCAGGCGAATCACTTCGTCATGTTATTTCCGGTTGTTCGCATCTTGCTAACGGCGAGTATTTGCACAGACATAACCTAGTAGCCAGGATCATCCACCAGCAACTTGCTCTTCGATACTGCCTTGTCGAGTCCGAGGTGCCGTACTATATGTACGCACCTCTGCCAGTTCTCGAGAATGGTCGTGCATTGCTCTACTGGGACCGCTCTATCATCACGGACAGGACTATTGTCGCCAATAAGCCTGATATCGTGCTGGTAGACCGGTCTCAGCGCCGGGCTGTGATCATCGATATCACCGTACCACATGACGAGAACCTCGTGAAAGCCGAGAAGGACAAGCTTAGCAAGTACCTTGACTTGGCTCATGAGGTTACCGCCATGTGGGATGTTGATTCGACGATCATAGTCCCAATAGTCGTGTCGGCAAACGGCCTTATAGCGAAAAGCCTCGACCAACATTTCAAGAGGCTTTCGCTAGACGGTTGGATCAAGGGTCAGATACAGAAGGCAGTCATCCTAGACACAGCGCGCATCGTCAGGAGGTTCCTCACTCTGCAGCCCTAACCACCGGTAGCTTGGGCCCTGCCCCGCTGCTGGCGGCACCCTAGTTTTTAAGTTTTTTATAATGTTAATTTTATATAATATATTGTAAAAAACTTTAAAATTAAGAAGATCAATAAATGAGTGTATAATAATAATAAATATTGGTGGACAATTCACACACAACACTATCTGACCCCAAACTAAGCAAAGCTTGTGTGATGGCGGCCAGATAGCTGATATAATACTTATATAGTTTTAAATACATACTTATTATACATAGAAACACCCAGACACAGTGCAAACATTTGAATTCATCACACAAATATTTGCACTGGGTGGGAATCGAACCCACGACCCTCGACTTCGCAGGCAGAGCTAGTACCAACTAAGCCACGAGGCCAGTCACTAAGCCACGAGGCCAGTCTTATGTCTTATGAGGCCAGATTATGACCATAAACAACACTAAATAACACAAAAATATAAAAATATAATACTTACGTTACAAGTACTCTGGGGTACCGGAGTACCCCACAAGCCATGGACTACGTCCACTCGCAAGCAAGACCGCTGGACAAACGAGATATCGGTGGGTCGCCCCACCCCAGGCAAATACCCGGATAAAATAATTGCCAACCTATCCTTACATCCCACATAAACTCAAATTTTGTGGAGAGTCCTAGCTACGTACGAGGCTTTCCACCGGTGTAGTGCGTGTACTGGACCACTACGATCCTTTCACACTTTGTTGGTTGAAATCCGTTCAGTACTTTCCACAAAAAGTGACAAAATTGCCGCCCACCCTAGATATATATATGTCGGCGGACAGAGTCTCGCCATCATCATCAGTAATCTCATTCTTCTGCTGTGGGCATAGCCGATGGGTAGTGTTGGATGAAAACTCGCAAAAACAATAGGATTTATTGTACAGGTAACAAATTAGGTATCACAGGTAGTTTAACAAAGTACGTATCGTAGAACGCGCGATGGTTCAAGCTCAACCGCTCTGGCCGACCGCCGCACAAGAAGTCCCGTGCGCTCGGCTCGGCCGGGGAATGTTGACTCATCGAACGCCGACAGGTGGCGCTTGCGTCCCAGACACGACTCGATTGTAACTCGATTGCGATTCAATTCCGACATATATATAACATATACTTTGCTAACTTTTTTATTTTCCAGCCGATTGCGCTTAAACTAAGAACTTAAGGTAGACGTGGTCTGTTTTGCCCGAACAACTTTTAATAACTAGGGGTTTCTGTTAACTATTGTTTTTATTCGGGTTTTTCTGATTTTTGATTAGACTGTGACCCAATTCGCCACCCAATACGACCAATACGTGCGCAATCGCGTTATTTGTATAAAAACACACTTTCTTAACAAAACCACATAATATTCACAACCCTCACACACACATACGCACCCTAATATTCCCAAACATACAACTTGCGATTTTTTCTTCACACTCACATACAATATACACACACACACACATACTCTCACGAAATGACACATAACTGACTGCTGATGACACATAACACGAGCTGACTAACGGATCACATTGCACACTTACCGTAAACAGTCGACGACCGCAGGACGACGCGACGCAGGAAAACCTGAAACAGGAATAAACGTTACGTCATATACTTAGAAATTCACTTAGAATAAGCGTTAGTTAGAACCCGAGATTAAATTAAATAAATTTTAGACTACAACTAGAACGACGTACAAGTACCTACCATTCACGACCAAACACGTACCGGAACATACGACGCGACGTGAAGAAATTACCATACCCTGACCACTGCATAACTCTCCCCCTTGTCATTCGTCGACCTGTACAAACAAAAAGATGTTTCGGACGCCCGCGAAAACCACGAGACCACTACGTGAGACCACACGATGACCCTGGCCGAAGTAGAGGTGCTCGACCTGTTAGTGCCGGACTGCGAGCCCACCGGGAACCTCGGAGGAGTGAATCTCGCACCGGCCGGGCCTCCCGCGCTCCACCCGCTTATAATATAGGTAAGGTGTTTTATGTTTGAACCCAGTATTTTTCTGGAAACATTGCCCTTCAAACCGGAACACAGTAATGTTTGCGCACTAATGTCTGGCGGCAGAATAACGGGCAAAGGTGTGGTACTTCCCCAGACGGAGTCTGCAAAGAGGCCCACCACTACAAAAACCCGAGTATTTTTCTAGCGTAAATGTAAATGTATGAACAACAGCAATAGAACAACAGCAATAATAGCAAAATTCTTATTAACACAAATGTCAGAAATCATTTACATAAATGTAATATTTCAGTACCATAAACACCATAAGTCTTATAATCAAGATCAAATCTACCGTTTCTGTCAATTCAATTTTAATAATTAAAACCAGTGTGGTTTTAATTACATTGTAAGTAGATTGTGAAAATAGCATACGCGCTTCCTCCCGTGTTTTAAAGAACGATTTGTATAACCCAACTCTGAAATAATTATAATTGATCCGTGCAAAAATAATTTACAAAAAAGATTGTTAATACATAAAATATATCAAACAAACTATCAAAGACAAACAAAATCTTTAACAGAGTATTTAAATAAAGAAGAATTTCCTTAGGTTTTGTTTAACGTCTCAACGTAACCTTACACAAAGTTTCAGACTAATATTAATATTAAAATTAGTTTTCATTTAAACCCAGTTTCTGACGCGCAGACGTTGGACTGACGCTGAGATATTGCTCTGCAGCTTAGCCCAGGATACAGGACCGGAGTTAGGGGGAGGGGCAGTATGATGGGACAATGCGCGACGGGGCAAACCTTTCAAACAATCTTTAAAATAAGTAGTGGTAGGACTCTTAGCGGAGTCCGCCTGAGGAAGTAAGTACCATACTTTGCCAGTTATTCTACCGCCAAGCAGTAATGGGCAAACATCTACTTTATTCCGGTTTGAAGGGCAATGTTTCCAGTGAAATTGCAGCGTTTAGAGATATAATATCTTAGACCTCTGGGTGACGAGCGCAGTGCAGTCCTAGGTAATGATTTGGACTCTTCGTGTTCCAATAGCTGCGTGTCACTGTGCTGTTATGTAGCAGGCATGTTGCTTACAACCAGGCACATGTCCTACTCGTCTCGTCAGTATACATATACTACAAAAAAAACTGCTGATTTGTAAAAGTCTCTAGATATTCATAAGTCAGACCGCTTCTTACCCGTGGTACTACCGGTGGTACTACTGGTAGTACCACGGGAAATGTTTTTTGCCCGTAGTACTACTAAACAATCTAGTAGTACCACGGGAGATTTATTTTACCTCTGGCACTACTTACTTATAAGTCGAAACAATATTAAGCGTTAGTCCCGATCGGGCCACCGCACCGGAAATAAACCACTATTCTTATTTCAAGTAACTATTGTATTAGAATCTTTTTTCAAATAACTGAAAATAAAACTTCGAATTCAATTGTTTAGAAGAAAGTTAATTTTGAATTTGTCAATAACAATAAATACATGGCGTCCTTTCTCTAAGCGTACACGAGTTTAAAATTGTTTATAGTTTTGTTTAATGTGACCCATTCATTAACTAGGTAAGATAACAAAGGTGAATTCATTCATTCATTCGGGTTATTATTTTCCATTAAGTATGTGAGTGCATTTTCCAGATTATCGAGTTTTAGTTTATTTTACAGCCATGTGTGATGCAGTTGCTACAGAAATTAATTATATACAGAGAAAAGGAGGCACTGTGCTCCTTAGTGGCGGCTATCAATATTATAAGTTAAAAGAGTACGTAAATGGCTCTGTCATTTGGAGATGTGCATTGTACAAAAAACAAAAGTGTACTGGAAGTGTAACGATAAAAGTGAGTTTTTTATTCATATTTAAGAGATGCTGTTATATTATATTGTCTTATGTTTAGTCGAAACAGATAAATTTTAAGATAAAAAATGTATATTTCAGGATAAAACCATTTTAAAAGATGTTATTCCGCAAGAACATAAGTGTCAATCTGATTATGGAAAAAACCAAATCGCGATGACTATTTCAAATTTAAAGCAGAAGGTTACGGAATCTAACAAACCAATAGAAAGACTATACAAAAAAGCATTTAAAAAGATTAAAGATGATGGCTACAATCTGGTTACAAATGTGCCACTTTTTACCAGTGTGCAACATAGCTTGTACGACATGCGCAACAGATCAGCAAATGTAAACAAAACTGTATTCAAGAACGTTGAAGATGTACATGTGCCTGTTAATCACTACTCATTTATTCTTGCCGATTATTACTATGAAGGAAACCGTATATTGATCTTCTGTAGTCATGCTGCTAAAGCCAGAATGTCAGAATTTTCAGAATTTTTCGGTGATGCCACCTTTTATGCATGTCCACCCCCATTCACCCAGCTGTATAGCATCCTTGGAGATGCCGGAAGTACCACAGAAACAACTAAAGTCGTTCCATTGATCTTTGCTCTCCTAATGAATAAAAAACAAAGTACGTATGAAGTTATGTTCGAGTTAATAAAAACACGACTCCCAACTTTTGTGGCAAAACATTTTCACTGTGACTTTGAGGTTGCTGCGATTAATGCAATTTTAAGTGTTTTCCCAGGAGTCAGTATCATTGGATGTTATTATCACTGGCACAGATGTGTCATGAGAAAAGGAAAAGCACTTAAATGTGACAAAAAGCCCGAAAACCGCATTGTTGCATTAGTTGCAGCATTAGCATTATTACCAGCTGAAAGAATAATGGAAGGATACGATTACGTAAAGACTGAGAGCGAGTTCTTCGAAGTAAAGAAATTGCTACAGTATGTAGAACGGACGTGGATGAAAGGACACATGACAGGAATAATAAGTGTGTTTGGTAAACGCCACCGAACGAATAATGTTATTGAATCATGGCATTCTAAAATAAACAAAATTTTGAAAAAAAGTCCGGTGACACTTATGAGACTACTAGAAACCTTAGAAGACCAGTCAACGACAAAAGTTTTATCCAAATTCTCAAGTAAAAGAAGAATGCAGTATATTAAAATTGACGACTGTATCAGACGGATACAAATGCAACTTATAAATAACGATGTTTCATTGGAGCTAGCATTAGAAAAATTGCGTAGTTTTTAATTTTCCAAAATTAGATGTGATTTATTTTATTTCTTTGAGATTTTTTTGGGATTTTGTTACTTACCAATAGTAACTAGAAATGAAATAAACATTGTTCGCTTAATATTGATAGTGTTTCGACTCTTAAGTAAGTAGTGCCAGAGGTAAAATAAATCTCCCGTGGTACTACTAGATTGTTTAGTAGTACTACGGGCAAAAAACATTTCCCGTGGTACTACCAGTAGTACCACCGGTAGTACCACGGGTAAGAAGCGAGTCAGACGACATCAGATTCAACTTCAATAAAAGCGATGTAGGCTGGGTCAAAAATAAAACATCCTAATTAATCCGTCAGCTAGATTACGGGAAAATTTGGGGCACATATTTTTTCTTTTAAATTATTGAAAATAGACATACATAATCAAAGTTTTAGACTGAGAGGTTGAGACGTCACTTGTCGGTAAAAATCGTCGCCACAAGTGACGTCACTCGAAAACATCTAAGCACTGTCTTTTGGTCATTTTTTGTTTGTGAAACAATAGAAAACATACGTGAGCAATATATTTTAGATTATAATTAAATCAAATAGAACAACAGCAATAATAGCAAAATTCTTATTAACACAAATGTCAGAAATCATTTACATAAATGTAATATTTCAGTACCATAAACACCATAAGTCTTATAATCAAGATCAAATCTACCGTTTCTGTCAATTCAATTTTAATAAACGAACTTCTTTGTAGATCTATATCATAATGTCCAATCAAAATAAACAATCAACACAAGATATTTTAAAATATATTAAATACAATATATTTATTTAAAAATAAATTAAAATGCCTTCTAAGAAGAAGACATATTATACAGTAAATGAGTTTCTGACTGATAAATTAGATTCAGATTTGTTATGATTTGTAAGCTCTTATTTATTTGTGGACATTGGCATCATAGCTAAATTAATTACTATAATGCTTTCATTGTTATTACTTTGTTATAAATAAATAAACAATTTTATGATTATGTGAATAGTTAATAATAAGGAATTTGCAGCCTTTGAATGGTGCAAATCCACAGTATCTAGTTACACGATTTTTCAAGCTTTTAATTTGGCCATTGGTATTTGGTATAATTGTTTTTTATTAATGTAAACAATAATAATGTGAAATTGGTAGTCCTTGATTCGGCAGTTTAGAGTGGTAAATTAAGAAAAAATGAATAGTAAAGTTTTTTTATCAAATTGTCATAGACAACCTGATATTTGCATGCCGTAAGGTTGATTATGGAGTTCTCAATGTAAACATATAAAATCTTATTGTAATTTTTGCAAATAAAGAAATTTATTTATTTATTTATAAGATTTATATCTTAGTTTAGGTATCAATCACAAGTTTTATTTTATAGGTCACACTGTTGTTAAAGGAAATTATATAAGCTATATCCTAATCTTTTGAAGTAGGTACTATGCCGATCTTTAGAAACAGTACGAAAGTATCACAAGTTAACTACTTACTACAAAATACATATTAATCCGATTTAATAATTTACCATTGAATAATTATTAATTAGGAATATTAAGTTAAACACTAGCAATACAAAACCTCTAAAAAAAATTGTTGTCTGTAAAGTCGGTTTACTGACGATAGTTCAACGTGACAACGTCTTAAGAAAATACTGATGGAATAGTAGCATTTTTCAAAAGAAAATTTTAATTTCATTTGTTTAATAGATTTGTATGTAAACATTAATCAGTAGAATTTAGTAATTTTCAATCAAAACAATGCAAAAAACAATGCAAAAAGCTTTTAGATGCCGGGGATCGAACCCGGGGCATTTCACATGCAAAGCGAACGCTCTACCGCTGAGCTACAGCCTCGCTTGAACTACTGGTCGAAATAATTAATACAACTGTAACAAGGTAACGACCGACGGTAACGTTACATGACGTCATGTTTTGCGGGCGTGCAGCCGGCTTCATCGAATTATAAGACGTTATCACGTCAAAAAAGTTTTACACTGAGTTTTTGTATTCCAAAGCTATGTAAAATCTTTGTAATGCGTCACCGCCCGAACAGCCCGCTCCCTCTCTCGATTTTATTCGAAAACAATGTGCCTCTAACCTCGTAGCCTCGTATAGAATCGAAGCGTTAGTGCAATGGATGTAGTGCACCACATAAATCAGAGATGGCGCCTCAGGTCAATTTGCATCGGGATAATAATAGAAAATCTATATTTTCTCCTTGTCGCTATGAATTTCCAATAAATTAGGCACTGTGAGGTTCACGACACTGCTGGGTACAAACAACGTCACAAAAGTTTCAGTATTAGAAGCACAATATCCAAAAGCTTGTCTCGGTGAACGGTAGTAGTGTATGTGTGTAGTGATGAAAACAATTTTTCACTTCTTCGCACTTCCTCCAAAAATATTGTGGCTAATATGTGTTCTGGCGCACTATGTACAGTTTCTTCGAAATTGTCACTAGTTATTTTATAACATATTTGCTCGTAAAGGGTCTCTTATTGGACCAATTTCTGTATCGTAATGTATCTTATTACGCACTAGTGCTGTAATGTGTAATGTAAAACGCACGGTTTCAAAATGCTCCGTCCACAGACTAGGTAGAGAGATATGCTCCGTCTAAAACGAACGGTACCTTTTTAAATCTTAGTAAAGAGTTTTTATGTCAGAAAAGTGTGATCAACATTTTATGAATAAAATTAACTTTGAGAGGTAAAATATAATAAAGAATTATTTAATTCGTTAATTTAATTAATTTTGACCATAAACTACTTTAATTTTTCTGTAACAAAACACAAAAATATTAATGTACTTTATTACTAATGGCATACCGGCTGGTTCTGTGCCGTTATCTATTCTATGCCGTTGCTTAAAAAAAAAGGCGCCGATGCGCGCGCATTGCTAATCTGTGATCCATAGTGATTACTTACTCTGTGCTGTGATCTGTGATCAAGTAAATATTATTCCGCGCGTTTTTTTTCGCTGTATTGTTTTTATTTGAAAATGTCGTCAGAGTTTTGTTTATTTCCTCGCAAATATGTTATAAAACGTCGTATGACATACGTGCGCTTTGATAATTACAGCCTCTGCTAATTATAGCTCTCGCCTTCGCCTCGAGCTAGCAATAAAGCCTCCGCTGTAATTATCAACTTACCGTACTTATATCATAATGTACTATTATAAAAAGTTCGCAAAAGTAAACAAAAACATAAATATTGTGCGGAGGACGAATGTTTGCCGTTTGGCGTGCTACCCGCATTTTTTTGAAGTGAAAACTTCTTTAGGCGCGCCTAGACAGATTTTTCGTGGGCTGTGAATTGAATTCATTCGTCACGCTCGGGTATGATAAGAAAGCTTCGGGTAAACTCGGGACCATGGCTATTGGCCATCTAGAAATACGTCAGTCAATGGGAAATGCTGAAAGAGCGTGGACAGGCCATCATGGCATGGCCATCTAGAAACGCATCAGCCAATGGAAAGTGCTGGCGCATTTCTAGATGGCCATGCCAAGATGGCGAGGCCACGCCCTCCGTTTACACCCGTGTAGTTTCCAAGGTAAGCTGCGTTTTAAGTTTTCACTTCTATTGGCAGTTCCTATGACTGCCAAGTTTTTTCTTTTTTAATATTATTGGTAGAATTTCTTATTACTTTATCACTCAAGTACAGATAGTGCAATCCACGAAGACGCGCCTCACTATTCCTCCTAACCGTTTATAGTATGTGTGCAAGCTTCCGACAATGTTTGAGTGTTATCGGTACACACTAATTACCTATGAATGCACACGCACACTACAATGACTGGTGAATGGTTCGCGACTGACGCTCGGAGCAAACGCGATTGGTGGAAACGAAAATTGGTGGGGCGCGTCTTCGTGGATTGCACTATCTATAGACCAATTATATTTTCACAAGCAAACGGTGGCTTTTGTAGCAGTTTTTGTGAAGGGATTAGATAACCATTGTTCGATGATATTTTACACACCTATAGTATGTGCTTCAAGATATCCTTTGTGCTATAAGTTCGACGTTTTTTTGTGTGTGTATTTTTCTATCTGCATCTTAGTTAACAATTTTTAATTTATTTCTGCTGCAATTTCAACTCTATAAACTCCCGCCCTATCTGTTGTACTCTTGTGACGGCCCTGGCTGGATGCTCGGGAATTTAAATTCGCTTCTATGTTTGTATGAATAAAAATCGGTTTAATATTTTCAGAGCTTAATGTGTCTGTGTGATTAATTTAGGTCTCTCCTGAGGTTTTATTCATTAAGGATAGTTTCTTTGCCTTTTTTCTGTGAGAAAATTCAAGATATTTATGCTTTACCGTTTTTCTGAAAAATAATAATCGTAAAGAAATGGTTATCAGCTTTATCGAGATGCTATTTCCCTGTTAAAGATATTTTTCAATTTCGCCAAAGGCCGATGTAACATTTTGTAATTTTTTCTAACCAACGCCGTCCCCGGTTATTCCGTTAATTCCAAATAACAGAGAAACAAATGAAGCTTAAGGAAAATAGACTTTATTATATGTATAAAAAAGTTCTTTGTAGATTTATTATTGCACGTACTTACAGCTTTGTAGGTATGGTAAATAGTCAGTAAAAGATGAACGTTCAAAGAGGCTATCTAAAGGCAGGAGTTTTATTCGCTTTATTAAAATAAAAGTGGAAACCGCACAAAAGCTTCCCTATCATTAGCAAATAAACGGCTAAACCTTATTTGGCTGTATTTCGAATTCCGTATCCACACTATCGCAGTTGCCGCAGACAGCGAAAAGCTTTATTAAAATGTTGTTTTACCTTATGGTTCTAACGACAAATTTAATAGCGCGTTTTAGGCTTCTAGTGGCGCCATCTAGTTTGCTCGGAACGGACTAATCGAGCAAGAAACTGTAAAATTGCATTAATTAATTTTTTATTTTATATTATTATAATAATAAATTTATTTAAAAAGTTTGAAATTAGTAATATTATTTCAATAATAATAATAATTGTAATTAATAATCAATAATAATGATAATAAATTCTTCAATATTAATAAAAATAGGAGCTGCCCAACTAAAAAAACTATGAATATATACATTTCATAATTTAGTGTTAATAAGTAACTTAAAAAAATTAATAAATGTTTATTTTGTTGTTTATTTGTTTAAGTTTGTTGTATGGAAGCCCCCCTTAAATATTCATTTTATTTTATTATTAGTATTTGTTGTTATATAGCGGCAATAAAAATACATAATTTGTGAAAATGTCAACTGTCTAGCTACCATCGTTCTTGAGTACATACACCCTGGTGACAGACGGGCGGACGGACGGATGGACGGACAGCGAAGTCTCAGTAATAGGGTTCCGTTCCGGACCCAAATATGTCATATTGTGGCATAAGCACAATTTTGCTCGTAGCCGCCCAGTGGTAGAGATCAGAGGATTCCTAGCCTAGTCCATAGCAGCAAGTAGTAGGTACATAATGTAAAAATTCTTATAATAGTGCGTTGTTACTTTGATCGATGTTTTAATAGTACTCTTTTTATTGACGATTACAAAAAACTGCTAACTAGATCTAGTTTAAACCAATTTGAATTTGAAGTTAAATAAATAAATAAATATTGGTGGACAATTCACACGTAACACCATCTGACCCCAAACTAACAAACCAAGCTTGTACGATGGCGGCCAGATAGCTGATATAATACGTATATAGTTTTAAAAACATACTTATTATACATAAATATAAACACCCAGACACAGTCCAAACATTTGAATTCATCACACAAATATTTGCATTGGGTGGGAATCAAACCCACGACCCTCGGCTTTGCAGGCAGAGCTACTACCCACTAAGCCACGAGGCCGCTGAGTTAACCAATAGTGAACCAATTGCAAGTTTGCATGGTAATGAAATGAAATGAAATGAAATGAGGTTTATTTGCGCAAACATATGTAGATAAATTAGGTGTAATTTGTACAATCATGTCCATTATGTTTTCCTCGTGAGAGGTATGCAAACATTTTTTAAACAATATCAAAATGGTATTTACTAAAAAAAAAAGATATATTTTAAACAATGTCAAATTAATTGATAATAAAAAATAATTGAGTCAAAATATTCAATGTCATTGTCAAATTACGCGAGGTTGAGATTTAAAATAGAATACATCACAATAAACTAATACTGATATGTGTAATTATAGTATCAAGTATTTCATATTATTTCGTAGTTTGATTTATTGGAATACCACAGTACACATTCAAATACTCGTCTACCGAATAATAACACCCGTCGAGTAGCCATTTATGCAGATGACGTTTAAAACTGCTCTCAGACATCTCTCTGATTTCACTGAGAAGGGCATTATACAATTTTATGGCCATTTGAAAAACATTTTTTTTTGATATTTCCAGTCTACAGTAAGGAGTTTTAATTATAGGTCCAATTTTAGACCGCATCTGTCTTTTGGATGCCTCCTGTCTTGTTATAAAGATTTCCGGGCTACTCTTGACAAGAAGGCATAAGCTCTTAATGTACATGGACGGTAGTGTGAGTATTCTATATTTTTTGAAAATTGGCTTACAAGAATCCAGATCACCAACTCCTCTTATTGCTCTCAAGCATCTCTTTTGTACCAAGAACATCCGGTCAACGTCAGTAGAATTTCCCCATAAAATCAGGCCATATTGGAGAACAGATCCTACATAGCCGTGGTAGGCTTTAAGAGCTGCTTCCACTGATGTGGTTTCTCTGATACGGCGTAACGCGAAGATGAATCGGTTCAGTTTTTTACAGACCTCATCTATGTGGACTTTCCAGTTTAAGTGGCAGTCCAGATATATCCCAAGAAATTTTGTAGTGGTGACATCCTCTATCTTTGTATCATCGTAATCAACATTCAGCTTTAGTGGTTTTATCTGTGGCGTGTGAAATTGCATCACTTTGTTTTTTCTAAATTGGCTTTTAGGTAATTTTTACTAAGATATGTCACTGTTCCATTAATTGTTTCATTGATGTCATCTTCAAATTGTTTCAAATCTTGTTTCTTTTGTTCATTAATCAGAATTGTGATGTCATCAGCAAATAGTATTGTTTCATGAGTAGTTATGTCAGGTAAGTCATTTATGTATGAGACAAACAGTTCAGGCCCAAGTATTGAACCTTGGGGAACTTCTGCCTCGTTTATTTTGTAATCTGATCTGTTAGTTGCTCTAGATTTAGTATTTTCATCAAAGCTCGTAATTTCCGTACATTGTCTTCTATTTACCAGATAAGATCTAAACCATTCATTTGCAGTTCCTCTAATGCCATAGCTATACAGCTTATTTAGGAGGAGTTCGTGGTTGACCATGTCAAACGCCTTACTCATATCGAAAAACAGTGCAACTACATGTTCTTTATCCTCTTTGCCTTGTATGATGTGTCTCACTAGTTTGAAGTTTGCCAAGGTTGTTGATTTTTGTTTCCGAAATCCATATTGTTCTGGTTTAATAATATTATACTTTTCAAAAAACTCCTGTAACCTTATGAGCATAGCCTTCTCGACAATTTTTGACAAAATAGGAATTATGATGTACATAATGTACATCATAATTTTTTTTGTCATTTTCTTATTTTAGAAGTTACAGACACACACATTTTATCACTTAGGAAGAGTTAAGTATAGGGCACCCTCAATTTTTTTTCTATTTTTGTGCGAAAATTTTAATTCGGTTCACAGAATACATCTACTTACCAAGTTTCAACAGTATATAGTTCTTGTAGTTTCGGAATAAAGTGGCTGTGACATACAGACAGGCAGACAGACATGACGAATCTATAAGGGTCCCGTTTTTTGCCATTTGGCTACGGAACCCCAAAATACAATCAATAAATTATCTTAGTTCATTAAGGTGTCGTTTTGAGTCGAACGTGAAATAAAGAAAAAAAACATCAAATCTATCCATCAATTTTAATCAATATCAAACAGTTTAACGGCAATGGATAAACTACCTACACTCAATTTTCTTAAGTCAAAGACAAAGTTCTTTATTCAAAAATGTACAATTTACACGTCAATTTAAAAAAAACAAAAAAAGAACATACAAAGTGTATACATTTTTAAAGTTTAAATTTAACATTTTATTGTATGTTAATAAGTATCGTACAAATAAGTGTCAACCATAAAATATAATAATATGTGCTTATTACAATTTTAATGAATAATGTCATTTTTTTTAAATTTTATTGTGAGTTTACCATCACTCTCTAAAAATATACTCTTATACATTTTCGTGATATTCATGAAAAATATTTCGTTCTTCTTTATTCATTTTTAGACGCAGTCTTCGATCTGCCATAAGTTGCTTATGGAATTGAAGTCTAGATTCAAGGTCTGAAGCACTTTTGTCATTTGGGAGAGATGTAATTAATTTGTCTTGCGACTTTCCCAAAACATGCGTTTTTGTAACTCTTAGATGTTTGCTGTTTGTAGAGTTCGGAAGGTTTTTTTAGCTTCAGCTAGTTCAGTTTTTTTAGCCCAAAACTATTGTGAACCCTAAAGGGAGTAGAGGGATCAGCCGGATGTTTTAGTAGTGGTAGGACTCTTAGCAGAGTCCGCCTGGGGAAGTACCACACCTTTGCCAAATATTCTACCGCCAAGCAGTAATGTGCAAACATTACTGTGTTCCGGTTTGAAGGGCAATGATTCCAGAGAAATTACAGGGCTTAGAGACATAATATCTTAGATCTCTGGGTGACGAGCGCAGTGCAGTGCTAGGTAATGATTTGGACTATCATGTTCCAATAGCTGCGTGTTACTGTGCTGTTATGTGGCAGGCATGTTGCTTACCATCAGGCACATGACCTGCTCGTCTCGTCACTCTATGCTATAAAAAAAAAAAAAAAAAAAAATGTCTCAATCCGAACCATGGCTTCAATATCTTTCTGACATTGGCATCTAGCTTTGCCAGGAGGGTTTTAGCGATGTCATATACTAGGAAAGGCCAAATGAGACGTGATGCTTTTTTGATATTGCTGATAGGCTGTTGATCTACCTTATTGAGGCTGTTCATGAAATTTTCAACAACTACCTCTAACAATGGGGTGAGACCATTGTAATTTATATTTCTACCAAAAAATTTGAAAGACACTGCCTCTGCAATTGTAGCAACTCTTTGGCCACTTATGGAGAGTCCCGGATCGTAAATAGTATATTTGGTATTCTGTCTACCCAGATATAGACAATGACATTTACTTTTGCCCTCGATCGCTCCGTCCATGTACAAAACTCATCGACTTTGTTCAACAATTCTTGACACTGTTTGGGATTGCATGTAAGGTCGTCCTAGAGAAATTTAAAAGGCTAAGATTGATTCAGTGTACTTATTGTTGATTTTAAACCGGTAGCCCCATTTCTTTTCACGGGATATTATTTTTTTTACTAAAATATTTATAACTATTTTAAATATTGGTATGGTTGGGTGCTCTATTGATGGTGTTATTATCAATAAAATCAGGTACGCTGACGCAAGCGGCTCTCCGCCTCCTCTCTCCTAAGCGGCGGGTGCGGGGCAGTGACAACACCTACTTTAGTGCAGTGGCGGAGAGCCTCGTCAATATAATATCGTCAAAATGTCGTATTCTGCGTTTTATGTACTGCACGGCAGAATATGTAGTAAGTAGTGCATTAGTAGTAAAACATACCTGCCAACGAAAAATGTCGTTGCAAAGCCTCGCGACCTTTTCAGCCATCTCATAAGCGACCAACAAATTATAAATCAAAATCATGTATTTGTACAAAGAGAAGCACTTCGTTGGTTTTTTTTGCTGGTAGAATCCTATGTAACTCGTCAGCAATTGAAATATAAATACTCCACACAACACCCAATGCAATAAAAAAGCACATAGTTGCGTTGCGAAGAAGTTGAAGAAGTAATTTAACACAAAAAACTATTTGCGAATAGTTTTTATTAACCAACTCACAGGCATTAAAATATACCAAATTGACTACCACAATAGTACGTTATGATATAATGCGCTAAGTTGATAATTACAGCCAAGGCGTTATTGCTAGCTCGAACCGAAGGCGAGAGCTATAATAAACAGAGGCTGTAATTATCAAAGCGCACGTATGTCATACGACGTTTTATAAAATATTTGCGAGGAAATAAATAAAACTCTGACGACATTTTCAAATAAAAACAATACAGCTAAAAAAAGGGCGCGGAATAATATTTACTTGTTCACATATTTATTAGCAATCGGCAGCAGCAACATTTTTTTTTTTTGCAACGGCACAGAACCAGCCAGTATTACCGTATATTTTTGTGTTTTGTTACAGATAAACTGTTGTAATTGATGGTCAAAATTAATTAAATGAACGAATTAAATACTTCTTTACTATATTTTACCTCTCAAAGTTAATTTTATTCTTAAAATGTTGACCACTTTTCTGACATGACAACTCATTACTAAGATTTGTTAAAAATGTACCGTACGTTTTAGACGGAGCATTTTGAAACCGTGCGATTTACATCATACATTACCGCACAAGAACGTAATGTACATTACGATACAGAAATTCGTGCAATAGGAGACCCTTTACGAGCAAATGTGGTATAAACCATATTATGGTACATTTAACCATATGCTCTCTTAATCTCTTATTTCTTTTATTTACTTTTAATTTTTGCGGCAACTTGCGCGGCTTCCTTTCAAATAATTCATCATTATACTAAAGGAGACGGCCCATTTTCCATGGGCATTTGCCCCACAGAAAAAGTGCAATAGACTTGACCAAAATTTGATCATTGTATAGGATTTTTAATATATATTGAGGAACCATTTATGTTTTTATCCTGCATAGCGGGGTTTAAAAGATATCAACTAAAACATTGACAAAAAATAACGCCGCAAGTAGGTAATCATGAACGTGATTATATACTTACTACTAAAAGAAGGTAGTAAATTCATTAATTTGCGACTTACTGTGCTCAAAATAATGTCGACTCAACACAGAGAAGGACCGGAGATTCGGCCAAACCACAAAAAAAATACGAAACCTTTGGAAATATAGAGAAATTCCATGTGTTGTGTGAGTTTCGAACGAATCGATTTTCGAACGAATTTTTACTGTACGTAAACTTCAACTGAACAAACAAGAGAAAAACATGGCTGACTTTGACTATAGTCTGTACACATAGGTACAAATGAAAGAAGTTTTCAACGTAGTACTTATTTAAATTCACAATAACTTCTCTGTTTTAACGCCGTACAACGCCATCTAGTTTGGTTCTATGGAACTACAGTACCTTAATACAAAATTACTTATACATAGTCATTAAGGTACTTTTTAATCACCAATTTGCAATCCCCGCTTGGCAGGTTAGTATTGAATGTACAGTTTGAATTATTTAATTATATGTTATTTTAATTAAATAACTTGTTTAGGTCTCCGGGGCTAATTAAGTACCTAAACTTGAAACGACTTGGGGCAGAAATGAGCCGTCTCCTTTCATAGAGTTGAGCATGACATACAAAATTAAACCCAGCAGCTAATCGAAAATCCATTATGTACAATATCATGCTCGTACATAGCAAGGAATCCCAATAAATTAGATTTATACAGCTTTATAATTAGATTTATTTTAAACTGATTGCCATAATTAATTCTGCTATTACTCTAATAACTCTTGATCGATTGAGTCCTTTCACTAAGCAAGCAGTAATTACGATATAATATGCCAAAGACCTTTTCAATGGATAAAAATACTTCCAAGATGTTCATGATTTTGAATCGATAAATATAATTATAAATTCTTAAGAACGACTCTTACGTGAAAAATGTATGTTGAATTACCGTCCAGTAATAGTACATTATGATATAAGTGCGGTAAGTTGATAATTACAGCCGAGGCTTTATTGCTCTCGCCTTCGGCTCGAGCTATAATTAGCAGAGGCTGTAATTATCAAAGTGCACGTATGTCATACGACGTTTTATAACATATTTGCGAGGAAATAAACAAAACTCTGACGACATTTTCAAATAAAAACAATACAGCGAAAAAAAACGCGCGGAATAATATTTACTTGATCACAGATCACAGCACAGAGTAAGTAATCACTATGGAATGCGCGCGCATCGGCGCCTTTTTTTTTAAGCAACAGCACAGAACCAGCCGGTATGCCATTAATAATAAAGTAAATTAATATTTTTGTGTTTTGTTACAGAACAATTAAAGTAATTAATGGTCTAAATTAATTAAATTCACGAATTTAATAATTCTTTATTATATTTTACCTCTCAGAGTTAATTTTATTCATAAAATGTTGACCACACTTTTCTGACATAAAAAATCTTTACTAAGATTTAAAAAGGTAACGTTCGTTTTAGACGGAGCATATCTCTCTACCTAGTCTGTGGACGGAGCATTTTGAAACCGTGCGTTTTACATTACACATTACAGCACTAGTGCGTAGTAAGATACATTACGATACAGAAATTGGTCCAATAAGAGACCCTTTACGAGCAAATATGTTATAAAGTATATTTATTAGCTTACAAAATTTCATAAATGTATTGAAACTGTTGTAAATATTCATTTCATTTTATTCATTTGATTGTTCATTTACAAACAATAGCTTTATACACATGATACATTATCATCATTATTATTATTATAAAACAGTGAAAGCAGCAATGTTTGTCTGCCTAGTTCGCTCTATCTTGTACGTCTAATTTAATTTTAAAGCTTTCACGCTTAAATTTTAAATATAAGCTAATATAAATGAAATATTCATAGTATAGTACCTAAATGTATGTTTGTAAGTTGGAAATGGACCAGTTAAACATTATTAAAGGCTACATTTTACATAATAAATACCTATTTACCCCCACATTCATCATCATCAACAGCCCACTAAACGTTCCCACTGCTGGGACTCGGGGCCTTTTCTCGCAAGGAGAGAGTTAAAGAAGATTAAACCCCCCCCCCCCCATTTAAAGACATTAAAGACTCCCACATTAAAGAAGAAAAAAAAATTGTTGTCTGTAAAGTCGGTTTACTGACGATAGTTGAACGTGACAACGTCTTAAGAAAATACTGATGGAATGGTAGCATTTTTCAAAAGAAAATTTTAATTTCATTTGTTTAATAGATTTGTATGTAAAAAGTAATCAGTAGAATTTAGTCATTTTCAATCAAAACAATGCAAAAAACAATGCAAAAAAGCTTTTAGATGCCGGGGATCGAACCCGGGGCATTTCACATGCAAAGCGAACGCTCTACCACTGAGCTACATCCCCGCTTGAACTACTGGTCGAAATAATTAATACAACTGTAACAAACATGCGGCGAGGTAACAACCGACGGTAACGACCGACGGTAACGGTACATGACGTCATGTTTTGTGGGCGTGCAGCCGGCTTCATCGAATTATAAGACGTTATCACGTCAAAAAAGTTATAGTAGTATTCAAGTTATATGAAATGGTAATAACGTTATTGTTTTGCGATACTAACGACAGATGTTCGTACTGACTGTACGTGACGTTGGTCCACAAATTTTAGAAACGTATGATTTTACATAACATACAAACAGATTACACATAAAAAGCACATAATTAAAAATTATGCTTTTTAGATCAGTGCTTTTCATCAAGGCAATTAGAGTGCATGAGCATGAACTTGTTTGGTATAATCTGAAACATAATTTTCCTTCTTTATCTCACTGCTGGGTATAGACCTATATCTTGCTTTGTCATCTATATCTTTATGCTTATGATAAACTTAATCATCTTATCATCATTTGTAGGCTGCAGACGTCTACTGCTGGACATAGGCTTCAATAATGACCGGTGTTGTGGCGCCTCCGTCCACCGACCTCCCGCGACCGAGACAATATCATCGGTCCATCGTGTGGGGCCATCCTGCACCAGCCAGTCCTACGTCTACCAGTTCGTGGTCGCCATTTGAAAACCTTTACTCCCCAGCGGTTATCGGTTCTGCAAGCTATATGGCCTGCCCATTGCCATTACAATTTGCTCATTTTAAAAGCTATGTTGGTGACCTTGGTTCTCCTGTGGAATTCTTCGTTTTGGATTTATCACGCAGTGAAATTCCGAGCATAGCTCTCTCTATTGCCCGTTGCGTAACTTTGAGCTTGTATATCAGGTAAACTTAATAGACGTGGGAAGTTTGTAATACAACAATGAGGTAAGTTACGCAGAAGCCCATAATCGTCCAAGGCAGGCTGGTGTCCAGAGGGAGCACTTTGTAAACGAAAAACTTCAACGGATTAGCTTCCACGTAGCTGATGAAATCCTTCAACTGTTCATATGTATATTGATCTGCAAGAAAGTAAAATTGTAAGTATGGTATTGAAGTATTTATAAGGGAATTTTAAAAACGAGTTCGCAACTTCTATTTTATCTAAGGAAATAAATACCTTTGGATCGTGAGTCAAGTCTATGGTACGCCAGCACTTTATTTTGCAGGATATGGATTATTTCTCGTGCCTTTTTAGTTAGCATCCCTGCGGCTACTGCAGGACCAAATGTTATTAAAATAAGTGGAAGCCATCCAAATATGACATTTAACATCTGAAATTAAATATGGAACAATTATTGGAACGATGTAAAGAAACTTTGAGGTCGTTCTATTTAATGGGTATCTGTCGCAGCCAGATTGTATAATCTGCCGTATTACATTACAAAAACGTTTTGAAAAGCAGAAAATGTTTAGTTCCGATTCTTAACACTCATGGCGCTGCCTGATATAACAACAACTATGGCGTTGAACACTGTAAATGTTTTGCTAAAGTGACTGTGGACTCCAGAATCCAATTCGGAGGAATTTTGAGATGGCTCACTATTGTTTACCTGGATGTTACTTGGAAACTATTTAGTTTCCATCGCTCACCTTGTTAAGACTAAATTGGACTAAATCGCATTTGGGTCCTATGTAACCTACTCAGGGTACATAGAACCCAAATCCGACTCGGAGCACCCCGACTCTACCTAGTCTTGTCGCTACTACCCCTAAAGTGTAATTAAAAAATGCGGGAGCTCCTGGCGGCAGCCCATCCGGAATCAAAAAAATTAGTAAGGAATATCGTAAGAAATAATCTGCCTGATGAATAAAATTAATTCTTATTTTAAACATTGAAATTTGAAATAAAATGAAATTTATTGATTGAATTAATGAATTTAAATGAAATTTAATTTAAAATTTCGATGATTGATAAAAATTGAAATTGATTGAATTGATGATTTTAAATTGATGATCAAAAAATTGAAATTGAAATGAAATTAAATTTATTTGGTTCAAGAACAGAGTTACTTAAAAACAGGTTAGTGTTTACTTAAATCATAAAGACAAACATTGATTGTTTTGTAAGTATGGTCACTCTACAATTTAAGCAGTAATACAATGCGGTTAAACGTGGGCCGCCTTATTGAAGAACGTATCGCAATGACAATCCAGCTAATCGTTGAACAGCTACATTACATAACGGCCCTGCTTTTCAAAACGGCAAGCCGTAATAAAATACGGCGAATTATACGATCCGGCTGAGACATATCTACCGTTCAGTTTTACGCGAAATTTGGCCGGTTTTAACTCCAAGAACAAGCCTTACTCAATTCTGGGTTCAGCACCTGATTGGACTATTTTAATGGACACGTATGAAAAGCACTACAAAATCCCAGAGGATGTGGGTGTTTCGTCATCCAGACCGGACATTTTCCTTTTTTCTAGGGCTACGAAACGCATAGTCCTGGTAGAACTTACCGTACCGTGGGAAACTAATATACCTAAAGACCACGCAATGAAACAAAATAAGTATTACGACCTTCAAAATGAATTAACAAAAAATGGCTATGTAGTTAATTTATACGCTGTAGAAGTAGGAGCGAGAGGTATACCAGCAAAATCTCTCTATAACCTGCTTAAAGACCTTGGATTGTCCAGAAGTGCAGTAAGTTCTATACTAGAACGAGTATCTAAAGCTGCACTAGTAGGATCATATCGGATTTGGCTGGGCAGGGAGAGAAATACGAGTAGTGAAGGTGAGTGTTGACGTACGTCAATATAAGGGGCCCCTTTTAAACCTACTACCCGAGTCACAAGTCTTGGGGTCTATTCGATATTTCTCTCTCTGCCACACGATGGACCCGGCACCCGCACGGTGAATCCATGGAATGCTAAGAAGTACGTCTCTCTAGGTTTTTGTCTCTTTTGTGCCCAAATTCTGCAAATACCTAAGTAACGTAAGTAACGACTTAACGGAATCTCAAGTTCCAGCGTTGATTTAACTCCGTAGTAAATAAACAACGTTGTAGTCGCTATATCGAAAAACAAAGTGACAGAAAACTGAAAAAAAGTTTTGTACAATGTATTAATATTTTTAACAATTAGCTGCGCGTCGGTGTTCCAGCTAGTTTCAAAGTATTCATGATTCTTTTGGGAAAATAAAAACTAGCACACGTTTTATTTTGATGTAGGTATCTATGTCTGATGTAATTATAAAATTGAATCCAACACTGTTCAGTAAATTCGATAGCTGAATAAACTAAACATTGCTGGATTAAATCGAAGTCTTATTAGATGTTGGACTTCTTCGCAAATTACATATAAACTATGAGTAAGTTTCATCACAAGACAAACACTAGAAATCCACAGGAATAGTACAGTTTATTCAGTTCTTAGATTACGTGATCAATTATAAATAAACGTGTATGAACAGTGAAATTTGCGCGGGCGCGTACAACCGTACACTAGATCCGAGAGTCGACGACTAGGGACCGCTGCGGAGCCGCGGGCATACCCGTCCGGCGACAGTAGAGCATCCCAGAGCGAAACCGCTAGCGCTGATGGCGCGAAGGTGTGAGCGAGGGGTGCCTATTAAAACGCATAATTTTTTGTTCCTAATTTACTTTGTCATAATGAATGTAGCATAATGTATAGTGTCATAATGCAACTTTCGCATAATAATTTTTTGACGTCATGTGTTTTAAGCATAACAATCTATTGTACTATAATTAATTCGACTACTGATGAGACGCGTAATAGTTTTTAGTCATATTTTTTACTTGTTCTAATTTTTTTAAGGTGCCGTTTAAATTGCATATTTTTCCCACTAATTTATTTTGTCATAATGAATGTAGCATAATATATATATAGTGTCATATTGTTAATTTGCATAATCGTTTTTTGGCGTAATGTGTTTTAATCATAAAAATCTATTGTACTACATTCGATTCGACTGTTGCTTAGACGCATTTAGGCATTTTTAAATATTTGTTGTGCTACGTAACATATAACCAGATTACATAGGACCCAGATCCGACTCGGAGCACCCCGACTCTACCTAGTCTTGCCGCTACTACCCCTAGAGTGTATTTAACAAATGCGGAAGCCAGCTTCTGGCGGGAGCCCACCCGGAGTCAAAAAGTGCACCGTAGGTGTACGTAGGTATTTAAGTCCTAAAAACGTTATGCCTACATTACTGCCTACATTACGAATAATAAATACTGTTGTCAAAGTACCCACCCGCATTTTGCACTCCCACGTATTTTATTTATGCTACTGCAGTCCGCTCTTTGCTCTTGCCTTTTAGTTAGGCGTTTAAAGGTTATGCCGTTGGTAAATATGTTAAAGTATTGTTATGCTTTTGGAAATGTGTGCCTTTAAACATTATGCTATTTATATTTATGCTTCGACACGTTATGCTAAGTTTTCTTTATGCTATATTTGGCTATGCGTTTAAACATTATGCTAAGTTATCGTTATGCTATATATATGGTTATGCTAGTTAAGCATATGCAAAAACAGTTATGCGTTTAGTTGTTATAGTAAATTATGATTAGTCCTAAAAATGTTATGCCTACTTAAATTAGTACAAAAAATGTTATGCTACCACATATAGACCTGTGAGTGAGACAGGTGCACTCGCGAGGAGCTTAACGGGAATGCGGCCGCGAGTGGCACCGCAACCCCACAGAGCAGTGTACTGTAATATTAAAACTGATTTTTACATTTGCATTTACAGTAATAGATCCACAGAACTTCGTAAAGTGTTAACAGATAAATATCTACGTGGACGGATCAAGCAAACATACTTTGAAATTATAGTGGACTACTTGTTTTAGCAATGGCTCAATCCCTGTCTGCAGCTCATCCAAATAGCTAGCTCTGTTCCATCTTGCAGGATGGGAATGAACCAAACTTATCTGTTTATCTAACTAATAAAAACGTTGCCAAATATTTATATGCGTTTACATCCTCAGAAATGTTTCGTCACAAGAAATTGCTAAGAATGCTTACAATGTATTTGTATACCCTCGTTTAACTTATCAGCTACCTGGCCGCTATAGTACAAGCTTAGTTTGGTGTCAGATGGTGTTGTGTGTGAATTGTCCACCAATATTTTTTTACTAAAACGATCTATTCATGTTTTATTTAAAATATTCTTCTCCCTTTTCAATTCAAGATTCATGCAAAAGAATTAGCATAGGTGACAAATGAGTGCCTTTTTTATGTGAGCGAAACACATTTACGTATGACCACCATGCAGGGACATGGTGTGTCGGGCTCGTTACCATGGGAGTCGACGTGGTGCCACTACCGACTGAAACACACAAATTTCCAGGCCAGGGGTCAGGGTCGCGGGGTCACTTTTCGCATCCCCATCAACGGTCGTGACCCACCTGCCACCGCCCTTGCGGGCTCACCTCGCGGAGGGTGTCTGCACTCCCGCATTTGGATTCAGCGACGCGCCGAAAATCGGCGGCGCGTCACTTCATCGGGAAGGTCTATCCTTAGGTAAAGTTTCGGCCACCCCTAACGTTCAACGCCCCAGGCCTACCAGTCGAGACGGGGTGTGAGTCTGAAGCGTGACTTCAGACAGAGGTTTCCAATTCTCGCTCCTCCAACTCACACGACCTCTCAGTCTCACGCAACATTGTTCAGCAGCGAGTGCCCTACCCTCACTACCGCAGCTAGGGATAGCCGAGGTTTTACCTCTGAGCACTTTGTTAATCAGAGTACCCGTAGAGGAGGAGACATTTTACTTGCCTGAAATATCAGCCGAGTAAACTTCCCAAGTCTTCCAGTCCCCCTCCTCAACCTCTACACGCCCAGCCCCGGCCAGGATTCACCATCATACAACAAGATACCACCGAGACAAGTTGTTGTGTGATGCTCAGGATGCACCGCGTGGAGGTTCCCGAGCCACGCACCCCACAACACTACATAATGAGTGCCTAGCGCAACAATAGGGTACAATCCTCAAAAAAACTAAGTTACCCGTTAGTTAGATTGCCAAAAAATATTGTACATGTATTTTTTCTTTTGTTTCACAAATAAAAAATGACGAAGATACAGCGCTTCGAAGTTTCGTGTGACGTCACTTGTGAGTACGATTTTTTGGCTCACGAGTGACGTCGCGACCCCCCACTCTCGAAGTTTGATGGTCTATATCTTTGAAAATTTTCAATATTATGAAAAAACAAAAAATACGTGTCCAATATTTTTCCATGATCTAACTGACGGACTAATTAGGATGGTGTATTTTTGACCCAGTCCGGTACCCTGTTCATGATTCACAACCAAGTCAAAAGGTCTCTGAGCACCCACGAATAGGCAGTAGACAGGCGTGTTAGGTTGTATTCTGCCATCTTCTTCTCTCAGACTACACAAACAGAAGAACAGGCGTCTGCTATGCGGAATTTCTAGTGGGATCGCCGTTAACGACAGTAGCTTGCTAAGTATATAATCCCCCGGTAACGTCATCCTAGTATCAATCGACCATGGAGTGGGCAAGTTATGTTGTGTAGAAAAAAAAGAACCATTATTAGAAGTAGAATTTTTCTCTAATTTGGTCCCGTAGTGACGTCATGAACGGTGAGTATGCACCACGTTGCTGTAGTGTTAGTATTCTGTTTTCTATAGAAAGATGTGAATTTAATACACTAAATTAGTAGTGTGTAGTAAAAGTAATACACAAAAATGCACTTACCAGACGACCGTGAACGCGTTGGATCTGGAGAGAAATATCAGACAGATCTTTGTAAAGTTTATAAAATGTAATAATATCATCACCATTGTAACTTTTTAAATTGTTAGCTAACGTTGTCAGCCGACATTTGATAACATAAAAAGCAAATAGATTCACAATCACAACTAAATCTCGATTAAACCGCACCCAAAAGAAAAAAAAGGTAATAATTATTCGACTAAAGCACGAATCGGAAATTCTACAAACAAATAATGTAATAAACCCTCGCACAATAAAAATAAACATTCCTGTCCATATGATTTTTTTTGGGATGTTATAATATTTACCAGACAAATTTAATTTAAAATCAATTTCTCGAAACATTGTCATGTATGTTGCTGTATAAATTATCTTATTCATAAACATGAAGCAACATATATACGACAAGTGAAGAGCAGCAAAAAGAAGATGCTTAACAAATATAAACATTTGTTCATTATAATATATTCTCATCAAACAGAAAAATGCTAGAACGATTGTTGGAATGGTGAAAACAACTTCGAAAATACGTTTCATTTTTGTCGATTTGTAGTTTAAGGACCCGAAATCAATTCCGCTTAAAATAAACATTAATATAAATCCCAAAGACATCATTTTATGGTACGTTTGTTTTTCGGTGTTGAATTTTATCAACATTTTTGACAAAGAAATGTTAGATTCGGCCTGGATGGAGTTCTACTGTTGTTACTAAGTGTTGACAACACTCAATAATGTGCTGTGGATAACAACACAAGTTATTATAGGACTCAATAATGTGCTGTGGATAACAACACAAGTTATTATAGGACTCAATAATGTGCTGTGGATAACAACACAAGTTATTATAGGACTCAATAATGTGCTGTGGATAACAACACAAGTTATTATAGGACTCAATAATGTGCTGTGGATAACAACACAAGTTATTATAGGACTCAATAATGTGCTGTGGATAACAACACAAGTTATTATAGGACTCAATAATGTGCTGTGGATAACAACACAAGTTATTATAGGACTCAATAATGTGCTGTGGATAACAACACAAGTTATTATAGGACTCAATAATGTGCTGTGGATAACAACACAAGTTATTATAGGACTCAATAATGTGCTGTGGATAACAACACAAGTTATTATAGGACTCAATAATGTGCTGTGGATAACAACACAAGTTATTATAGGACTCAATAATGTGCTGTGGATAACAACACAAGTTATTATAGGACTCAATAATGTGCTGTGGATAACAACACAAGTTATTATAGGACTCAATAATGTGCTGTGGATAACAACACAAGTTATTATAGGACTCAATAATGTGCTGTGGATAACAACACAAGTTATTATAGGACTCAATAATGTGCTGTGGATAACAACACAAGTTATTGATTGAATTTACTGACTGGTTCTTTGATAAGCTTGGAGCATCATTGTTAATTATGACAGCGATGGTTGCACAGGGCTTTGTAACTTTCACATTTTTCGATAGAAATATAGTTGTTTACGCTTCGGCATATGAAATATGACCTTTAAACTCTTTGAACAAATTACTCTCTAGGGCGTTTCATGATGATTCTAACGGTATTGTTTGTTTAATACTCCAAATGTAAACTAACAGGTTTTATACTAGAGTATGAGTGTTTTTAAGACGTTAAATTTAATGATTTAAGAGATCATACATTTAACTGAATATATTAGTTTTAAATATTAAATTCATTAAATACGCCATAAAATACACGAAAAAAAAGTGAATTGAAAATTAAAACTAACGAAACATTTTTAGCCGTTTGTGTAATATATTACACGCTGGTGTATCAAGTGGAACAGTTTACCTTGAAGAGCAAAGCATGTCGGATGACTTTGGTATTTTAGATGTACCTACAAATACCTACATGGCACTTAAGGTCAGGTGCAAGGACCTCTACCATGAGTTTATGTAGATCCTACTCGCTAGCGACTGCGTAGTGTCCATTTCACGAAAGAAGTCCCGCGGACAATTGTGGAACTAAATTTGACAGATGGGGAGTTCGGCCATGTTGTCGTTTGTCGATGTTATCAAGGTGCGTTTGTTGTGGTAGATATTTTGTGAGTGTATTATTGGATTAGTGCGTTATAAGGTTTATTTACTATGCCAACAGTTGTAAAAAGTGCAGGTCGAGAAATGATATTAAAGGTGAAGGAGTTCTGTGAAGCGGAACACAAGAATCGCGGCGTTTTAATACCATTAGACAATGTTCGCAAAAGAGTCGCCGCCATGACAGGTAAATTTTGGGGCTGCCATATTATACATATTTTTTCCCGATTGATTTATAGATTGGAGTTAAGTTTTTTTTAATGCACGATTTTTATTACGGAAAATTTGAAAAGGAATTTACACAACACAACAAAAATTTGTAAAGTTATATTCAACTATAATGTAATTAGATACGGAAATAGTCATGGTTAGATTTTTTTTTAAATTGTTCATTTTATTGCAGGTGTGTCAGAGAAAACTGTAACGAGAGTTACAAAAGAAGGCGCAACAGCGGCGAGTACTTCTAAAGTTATCATCACCCCAGGGAAGAGTCGCCCGCATCCCAAAAAGTTCGACTTGGATGGATTTGATTTGTGCGCTATACGGCAAAAAATTCATAGTTTTTATGTTGTGAAGAAGGAATTACCTACATTGGCTAAATTACGTGCAGCTTTGAGAGAAGACATAAATTATCAAGGAAGTATCACAACATTGCACCGTATATTGCATAGCATCGGTTTCAAGTATAAGCGATGCCAATCGAAACGTAAATTACTAATGGAACGTTATGATATTACTGCATGGCGTTCAAGATATTTGGAGAGAATCCGAAGAAATCGCAATGTGGAAAAAAAACCTGTAGTATATTTAGACGAGACCTATATACACAACACTTATCATGCCAAAAGTTGCTGGCAAAGTGAGGAGGAGCCTGGGGTGTTCGTGTCAGAGTCATCAGGGAGTCGTTGGATAATTGCTCATGCAGGAACTGAAAATGGTTTTGTTAATGGTGCATTGTTAATGTTCAAATCCCAATCCAAATCCTCAGATTACCACGATGACATGAACTCAACAAATTTTTTGAAATGGATGAGTGAGAAAGTCGTTCCTAACCTGCCTGAAAGGTCACTTGTGGTAATGGACAACGCTCCGTATCATTGCACTCAAATAAATAAAGCACCTACAATGTCAAGTATTAAACGTGACATGCAGGAATGGCTGCGAGGAAAGGGAGTATATTTTGAAGATACTTGGACAAAAGCTGTATTATTTGGATTAATTAAGCAAAACAAAGGTCCACCTATATATGCCGTGGATGAATTATTAAATCTCACAATCATGAATTGCTAAGATTGCCGCCTTACCACTGTGATCTCAATCCGATCGAAAAAATGTGGAGCCTTGTAAAGAGACGGGTAGCGGATAAAAACGTGGGCCAAGATCCAAAAGAAATTGTACGCCTAACAGAAGAGGCTTTCGAGTCTGTTACAGCGGACGATTGGGCAGTTCAATGTAAACATGTACAGCATTTGGAGGAAGAATATTTAAAAAATGATGGTCTTATGGATGAAGAAATGGATCGATTTATTATATCTACGGCTAGTGATAGTGAAACAGAATCTGATTCTGTTTCTATTCACTCTTCTGACAGTGATCATAGTATGACCGATCATAATTATTCAATAAAACTTTGAATAAAACTTTTTAAATGTTATTTTATTTTTCTAATTTGAAGTTGGTTGAACATCTATATTTCCATTTTATATTTTAGAAATTACAGGAAGATTAATTTTTCACTAATCTGACCTTAGCAGTATAAACATCAAATAGGTACTTACCTATATAAAAAATATATTCTATTAAAAACATTTTTTTTCTTATCTAACTGTTCGAGTACGAAGTTAATAAAATGAAACTAATGAACTATAAATTATTTCCCCTGATTTCCCCATACCATATAAATTTAACCGTGGCAACATTATGTCGCGCGAATACAGCGCTGCGTCTGCGGGACTTCTTTCGTGAAATGGACTTTAAAAGATTATTATGGCGAAATTAACCGCGCCCCTAGCGGTTACTTGGAGAACTAAAATCGGCAGTATGAGTCATTAAGTAGAAAACCTATCGAGTTAAGACTCGCTATCGAATAAAGTTTTTAGCAATTGTCATATAAAGTGGTACCATGAGTTACAAATTTGACAGTCGCCTTCGAGTAAAACTGTTTCGATAGCAGTAAAGTTATTCACTAGCCCATTGAAGCGTGAAAGTGTTGGTTAAAGTGCGTCTAGATAACAAATACATTAATTTTAACAAGATTGTGTACCGAGATAGTGTCGGGGAGAAATTATTTAGCTTGGAATCGACGGAAACGACGCGATCAAGGAAATTTTCAAGCAAGCATGCGAACGAAACTTGCAGAACCACTTCCACATATTAGTGAAAATAATTTCAGTAAAGAATATAGGCTTAGTAAGGAAGCTTTCGAAGATTTATGTGAATTACTAAAGGATCATAAGGACTTGAAATCCAGACAAAGAGTATCACTTGAATTAAAGGTAAGGTCAAACTTGCATAAATTCAAAATATTCATAGTTTGTATAGGTTACTTAACTCTTACATTATCAATAGTTAAGTATTTACTTTTATTAATATGATAATATGACCTTTCAGGTTTTATGTCTATTATTATTCTACGCCAACGGTAGCTATCAGTGTATAACTGGGAAAGCGCACCATTTTTGCATTTTTCCCAAGAAGCTATGAGTGTGTATATTCAGGAAGTCACAACAACTAAATTGACATGAAACATCGTCTGTCTATAGTCATTGACACGAACTACAACCAAGACAAATTTAGAAACACATAATATAAGCCTTAGATTATCCGCTACTTTAAGATGATTTCAACTGATAGGATTATTGGAATTACCTGCCTTCTCTTTCCTTTTATTGTAGCTAGAAAGAGGCAGCTTTATCATGTGTGAAGTTAGAAACAAACCAGATAAACAATCGAGTTGTCGCTATAAAGTCCGTTCAGCTCATGGTACGTGATTATTAGAAGTCTATTCGATGTTCGGTTTGCTCGCTATCGACTACGGTAAGATGGTAAAATGTTTCGATAGCAACTCATGGTAAAGGTGCAGGTGATACATTCAATGCTCGCAAGTGTGAGATCGTGGGTGGGATGAAACACCCCAGGGGTTTTAGTGGGTAGGTTGCTATCTAGCAGAGAGTGTCACATATCCACCCGGTTAGCCCTGAAGCCGGGTGGAATTCATGAGAGATTTTCCCTGGGGAAAAAAGGGTCAGCTACAGAAGAAAACCCTTCAATAGTTGTTGCGTGAAAGAATAACAAACATACATACATTATTATAAACTTTCGCGATTATTTCGACACACGGTCGTGTGGCGAGCCCAAGCTTAGACCGTATCGTCACTTAACATCAGTCGAGATGGCGGGCAAGTGTAAACCTATTAAAGTTAAAAACATATTGTACGAAATATTAAAATGATGAAAAAGCCGTGCGCAAACATCAGATCATTCAATTAATAAAAGTGTATTGATGAAGAGGTTGAACAGTTTCGTTTTAATTGAATAACTAAACAGCTGCGTTTGCGGAAGGAAAATGAATGTTAAACTTTTTTCTAGCTCAGAAGTGTCTACCGAGCAGAGCATGTGCCTGATGGTAAGAGACACACCTGCTCATGACAGCAGTTCGAAGCGCAGCGTCACACAGCTGTTGGAACATGAAAAATAAAAATGTTTACTTAGCACTATAGAATAGAATAAGCTATGCGTTCGTTACCCAGAAATAAAAGATGATTTATGTATTTCTTAAGAAACATTGCCTTTCAAAGCGGAACACAGTAATGCTACCACCCTACTACTTGGCTTGCAAAGGTTACCCTGTTCCTGCTACATCCCCAGGTGGACTCTGCAAGGAGTTCTACCACAGTCAAACGAATACTATAATACAAATAATAGATAGATAGATATACTTTATTGACACACCAAAAGAAAAGGATAGTTACAAAGTCAAGGTTATTTTTTCATATATGTACATTTGTAGATGCGTACGGACTGGAGGCAGCCTCAAGGACAGCGTCCTCGGCTCGGGGCGAGGCTGCCTGGGCAGGGAGTCTACACAACACGAGGCAGCAGGCCGAGGCAGGTTGGCTCGGGTGGAGCCACGAACGAGCCATAAAATGGCGCAAGAGTAAAAACATTTTTAATAGAGGTAGTAACTATGTGTAGTATATATTTATTGTGGTCGGTTGGGAGTGAAAACCTGCAAAATAAACTGATACATAATTAACATGCATAATATTACTTGCCAGATTCTCTGACTAAGCTTTTTTTCTCGTGGCTTTTCTTCTCGGAAAGAGCCTAAAAGATTATTAATTTTATTTTTGACTTCGCACATTTTTTCATTGAAACTTTGTGTTAATCTTCTGCGTGTTTATCAATTGTTTCATTGTAGTACCTTTCATCACGAGGATCCCACAGAACCCTTTGCTTTTGCATAGAAACTTATAAGCTCGATACATTTTACATTGCTCCAATTCTTCGCCATTATCAGAAATTTTATTTAAATTGTTAAAACCAAAAAACTTGTAAGCCAATTTTCATTGATAAAATAACCTCAAAATATGCAAACAATAAGTTGCTGAAACAAAATAGTTAAAAAAAAAAGCTATGACTTAGGTACACCGACTTTTAGCCACTCAAATTATTAAGGGCTGAGGACGAAACAAAATAATACAGTGCTTTTGATTGGCCGAACATTCGTTTGACGTGATTTGAGTAACGAAGTAGTGATGTGACACTAATATCGACAGTTCAGATCACTAGGCTATTGCGCTCTAATGTCAATAATATAATACGAGTCACTTTTAATCTACATATGCGTTAAAAAAACTTTTGATATCTACGTTAATGAAATTAAACTGTGTTACTTTTTGACCTTTTGCTGAAATTAATAATACTTTGGAAGCATAAGTATAGTTACTAACAATTTATGTGGGACTATAATTTATAAAATTACGAATTATATTAATCACTTTTTAATACAGATACACTCTTTACGCCGCACTTTAATAAACTCACTCATTAATAATAGAATATTTTTCAGTTTTTTAAATGGATTAGTTTTGTATAACCGCTGACTTTGATTTTCATTGGTTCAAAGCCGTCAGATGTAAACTATCGTGAACATATTATTATAACACTGTATTTTGTATGTCTTTTTGTTTGGCTTCTATCCACTCCTCTTTAGTAACTGGATCGTCCGGAGATCTAAAAGAAAACAATATAAACATTGGTTATTGCCATTGCGAAAACAACGAATTATAATTTATTATTATTATTTATATTACATTTTATTGCGTGACAAAATCCGAAACGAGGCAGTCCGCAGAAGAACGAAGGTCACCGACATATCTCTTAAAATTAGCAAGTAGAAGTGGCAATGAGCAAGCCATATAGCTCGCAGAACCGATAACCGCTGGGGAGTAAAGGTTAAAATGGCGACCACGAAACGGCTGACGCGGTGTAGGACGGCCCTCCACACGATGGACCGATGATATTGTCTCGGTCGCGGGAAGTCGGTGGATGGAGGTGGTACGAGACCGGTCATTGTGGAAATCATTAGGGGAAACCTATGTCCAGCAGTGGACGTTTGCAGGCGGGAAATGATGATGAAATTTTATTGAATAATATCGATAAATCGTTCATCAACGGGTTCCCATTAAATTTTTTTAATGTTCGTTTTTAATGTTGTACATTGATAATGTTATTTTTACTAATTACTCACTTTTGAAATAATATGTAATTCTTTGTAAAATTAGACGTCCAGGCTATACTTTTGGCACCGTTTCACTTAGCAAAACCCCATATTTTTATAATTGACGCTTTTTTGTTAGCTTTCTCTCTTCGGAATCGAAATCCTGACTCACTGATCTCGCAATAGGCGCCAAGGTTTGTGGCGCACTCACGCTACTAAAAAGCGCTTTTTGATTGTATGTTTAACGCGTTCATTGAATGACGACGTTTAATTTAATGAGTAAAGGACAACTCGTCAAGTTATTTAATGTAACGTCCAACGTCTTGACTGAACGTCATTTAGCGTAGTCGTCAAATGGGATACAGCCGACTTTGTAATGTTTGGTTAGGGTGACCATAACCTAACCTAATCTACTAACCTAAATTACAATCACCTGACTGATTTGACGCCCGCTATTCAAAGGGCTATGTTACAATACGCTAATTAGTTGGACGTTGAATGACGCTTGTTCAATCAACGTTCGGCCTAGTCATTCAATTAAATCTCGTTATTCAATGAACGCGCAAGTCATTCAATCAAATAGGAAATTCAACCAGATGACTGCGACATAAGTTATGGATAAAATGGTAGTACTCATAAACATTTCCACATATTGAGGCAATTACTTTTTTATTTTAATTAAACCGAAACCATTCTACTTCCTGAACCATATTCTTTTATTAATTTAAAAGTACGATGCTTGCGCGCGCTTTCTTATATGCCTTTGCAACATTTTTAACATTTTCTAGGCAAAGGTAAATCAGAAAAACGAAATCCAAAAGGGATACATTATTTTTGGTTCAAATTCAAGTCGTAAACATTTTAAATACAAAAACAAAAATCTTTATTGCTCCTTGCAGGTAAAATAAGATGATCCGAAACACTTTAAAAGTTGACCTATTTACAAAGTAGCGTCTTCTTTTAGAGGCATGCAATATGTCTGGCAAAACAATTCGTTTTAATCTTAATTTATTGAAACTTTAACTTGTATATTTTTTTGTTTGTGTGGGTTCCTCCACACAACAATGCATTTACAAATTGTCTGCTATCTAGGGATACGGCAGGGTATGTCCAGCTTGTCATCGCTAAAACCTCCACGGGTCTCTTCAGCCGTGGTTCGGCGGCAGAGTCGCGGGACCGCCTTTATTTTCTACCGCAACCTGCCCCCTGCCCCCCTGCCCCCCTACCCCCCTGCCCCCCTGCCCCGCCACGGTTCCCGCCCGTAGGCCCGCGGCCCTCGTCTCTGTGGGCCGGCCCCGCGCGGACGGCCGCGCCGCAACCCAGCGGCGTGTCATCTCCTCGGAAAGCCCTATTCCTAGGAAGTGTACCGGACGTCCGGCAACTCAGGCCACCCAGCGCAGACGGGATAGGAGCCAGTATCACTCTTGTATCCGTTTCCGTCTCGTCGGCTGAGTGAGAGGATATTGCGTGTATTAGGGAGGTCTTGTGAGATGGAGGAACGTGAAGAATCATGCTCCTCCGTCTCACACGACCTCTCACTGTTGATCATTAAGCTAAGATGGGGCGGCAGTGAGGTGTTCGCTCTCACAACCATGGCTACGGATAGTCGCGGTTCCACCTGCGTAGCCACGATGGCCTAAATAACATTGCAGTCTCGTTTTGAAACATCAAAACTTTGTATTTTATATTTAATAATAAAAAGTTAACCTAGTATTCTTTTTCCTTTAGATTCATCAAAATTTAAAACATTTTTGCGGCGGCGAGGCGCGCTTTCCGCGCAGCGCTGCGATAGTAGCGGTAGTGGTAGCGGTGCGAACACCGTTAATTAACCTATTATTCTTTTTCCTTTAGTTTCACCAAAATTTTTAAAGATGTTTGAAGTTAAAACTTCTTTTGGCACGCCACAGACAGATTTTTCGTGGGATGTGAATAGAATTCTAACGTCACGTTATCAGGAATGATAAGACATTTTCGGGTAAACTCGGGACCGTGGTCATTGGCTAACTAGAAATGGGTCAGCATTTCTAGATGGTCATGGTCATGGCCACCTGCCACGCCCGCCGGTTTCATCCGCGTAGTTTCCAAAGTGAGCTATCAAATTCTGAGTTAGGTATAATTTTTCAATTCTATCGGCAGTTCCTATGACTGCCAATTTTTTTTTTGACGTGATAACGTCTTATAATTCGATGAAGCCGGCTGCACGCCCGCAAAACATGACGTCATGTAACGTTACCGTCGGTCGTTACCGTCGGTCGTTACCTTGTTACAGTTGTATTAATTATTTCGACCAGTAGTTCAAGCGAGGATGTAGCTCAGTGGTAGAGCGTTCGCTTTGCATGTGAAATGCCCCGGGTTCGATCCCCGGCATCTAAAAGCTTGTTTGCATTGTTTTGATTGAAAATGACTAAATTCTACTGATTACTGTTTACATACAAATCTATTAAACAAATGAAATTAAAATTTTCTTTTAAAAAATGCTACCATTCCATCAGTATTTTCTTAAGACGTTGTCACGTTGAACTATCGTCAGTAAACCGACTTTACAGACAACAATTTTTTTATGGGTAACAAAAGAAACTTATTTTTCTACCAATTTAATATATGTGAGGATGCGAAAGTTTGGATGTTATTTAATCACGTTGAAACCTCAAACCAACTGTTCTTAGGGGACGAGCCTAGTTCTAACATACTCCTTTAGTGCCCATAGGTATGAATGTCATATGAGCTTAATTGTCAAAAATGCAATGTTTCCAGAGAAATTGCTGGGCTTAGAGATATAACATCTTAGATGTCTGGGTCACGAGCGCATTGCAGTACTAGGTAATCATTTGGACTCTTCATGTTCCAATAGCTGCGTGCCACTGTGCTGTTATGTGGCAGGCATGTTGCTTACCATCAGGCATATGACTTGCTCGTCTCGACACTTATTTAATTCTTTATTAAAAAAAAAAATAATGGCAGTCATAGGAACTGCCGATAGAAGTGAAAACTTATAACTCAGAATTTGATAGCTTACTTTGGAAAGAACACGTGTGTAACCGGAGGGCGTGGCCTGGGCATCATGGCATGGCCATCTAGATATGCGTCAGCATTTCCTATTGGCTGATACATTTCTAGATGGCCATGGCATGATGCCGAGGTCACGCCCTTTCAGCATTTGCCATTGGCTGACGCATTTCTAAATGGCCAATAGTCATGGTCCCGAGTTTACCCGCAGATTTCTTGTCATACCCGAGCGTGATCCTAGAATCCAATTCACAGCCCACGAAATATCTGTCTAGGCGCGCCTAAAGAAGTTTTCACTTCAAAAATTGGCAGTCATAGGAACTGTCGATAGAAGTGAAAACTTATAACTCAGAATTTGATAGCTTACCTTGGAAACTACAGGGGTGTAAACGGAGGGCGGGGCCTCGCCATCTTGGCATGGCCATCTAGAAATGCGTCAGCATTTCCCATTGGCTGATGCCTTTCTAGAAGGCCATGCCATTATGGCCTGTCCACGCCCTGTCAGCATTTCCCATTGGCTGACGTATTTCTAGATGGCCAATAGCCATGGTCCCGAGTTTACCCGAAGCTTTCTTATCATACCCGAGCGTGACGAATGAATTCTATTCACAGCCCACGAAAAATCTGTCTAGGCGCGCCTAAAGAAGTTTTCACTTCAAAAAGGTCAACCGCGTTTATTAAAGCGTTTTGTAGATGTGTGCATGGTTTGTTTAGGTGTGTAACATTTGTCTTAGTACAAACAGAGGTTTGTTTGTTGCTCTTGTGTGAGTTCAAGTTTACAAGTGTGTGAAACATACGTTCCCCCAATGGCCGGCTTACATTATTCCAATCCAGCGATCGAACCCAGCGCTGGTTTGCTTACTGGAAAAATGTAAACCGGCACTGGAAAGTATCAATCCAGTTCCAATGCTTTCCAGTACCAGTTCACATTTTCCCAGTAAGCAACCCAGCGCTGGATTCGGTTGCTGGACTGGTATAATGTAGGCCGGGTATAAATCCTCGAAGCATTGAAACAGCTTAACGGAGAGACGACAACTTAGCTGTAACAGTCTTAGGCCCGCCATACACGCTACGGTTTGCCGGAGAGGTCTACCTGTGGAGTTATGCCTGCGCAGGTAGACCGGAGTGTGTGTGGGAAGCCTGCACAGGCGACCGGAGCAAGATCGAAAATCAATTCTGTTCGGTTGGACTGCGCAGGCATAACTGCACAGGTAGACCTCTCCGGCAGACCGTAGCGTGTATGGCGGGCTTTAGCTTAAGATATTAATCTTTCTTTTCTTCTAGAGACAGCAATAGCAAAGCCAACACAGATGTAGTTAGGCGGTAGACCCGCGGACCGGGGTCACATTTATACAACACAGATGCAGTTAGGCGGTAGACCCGCGGACCGGGGTCACATTTATACAACACAGATGTAGTTAGGCGGTAGACCCGCGGACCGGGGTCACATTTATACAAATAATTAATATTACGGTAATGAGAACTACGCGGTGAAAACAGGGGACACTATTATGAGCTAAATTAAATTGTGCTTTGTTTAACTTTTTTCACCGCAATTTAAACAATCTATCAAACTCAAACTCAAACTCAAATTCTTTATTGCCAATTTATAATAATACATAATGTGGATTCACCGTCCCCGAACTAGTTTAAAACTGTATTTCGGGGTCCGGTGGCCTCCTCCCAAGATACATGTATTGCAATAAATATTATACAGCAGCAAGCTAATCAGATCCGATTTATATTAAATACAATAATAATAATTAATTAATTAATAATAATAAATGAATGAGAACTGCATGCGCGCCTACTACAAGGCTACAGAGGGAGGAACCCACCTGACCGCGTACTGTGCCAGGATGTTGCTTCTGTTTCAGGCCCTTGAACCAACCGTCGTCGCCGTGTCTGCTCAACGACTGTCTGATCAAGTGAGAGCAATCCGGCGGTGCAAACTGCTGGATGACTCGGCACTTGATCGGCTACGCCTGGAAGAACAACATACTCGCCCAGTTTCTGCCTCGTCGCGGGATTCGCCCGCCGCGTCGTCGACCCTGACACTGGCCTCAGTGCCACCGTCAGAGGTGACACTTGCGGCACCGGTCGACCCCGACTACGAGGAGGAAGACTCAGCGAGTAGTAATGTATCTGACCAGGTAAGAGGGCAACTGAGGAGTGCTTTGGAAGACGCGATCTTCCAATATCGACTCACACCAAACTCTAGGCCGCGCTTACCACGTTTGCCCACTAATAAACGGAATTTGGCTTTGATGGGATGGATAGAAGTGTCCGTCAACTGCTCACAACACACCGCATGCTACACCCGCGCTCGTCTGTTATGAGACTGTACATCCCGCGGAAATGGGGGGGTCGAGGCTTTTTAAATGCCAAGAACCTCCACAACCGCGAGGTATGCAGTCTCAGGGATTACTTCCGAAACAGCGAGTCCGGGATGCATCGCGATGTTGTGGCAGTTGACAGGAGCCTCACGCCTCTTTCAATGGCAAACGAGAACTGGCGCAAACCATCGGTACTCAGCACTGATGATCGCAAGGAAGTATGGAAGAGCAAGGAGCTGCACGGGCGATTCTATCGGGCTCTGACGGGACCCGATGTGAATCTGCTCGCGTCGGTGAACTGGCTGCGCTTCGGGGACCTCTTCGGAGAAACCGAGGATTTTGCCTGTGCAATTGCGGACGAAGTTATCAAGACGAACAATTACCGGAAATACATAATGAAGGACGGTACGGTCGACATTTGTCGGGCATGCCGCCGTCCAGGCGAATCGCTTCGTCATGTTATTTCCGGTTGTTCGCATCTTGCTAACGGCGAGTACTTGCACAGACATAACCTAGTAGCCAGGATCATCCACCAGCAACTTGCTCTTCGGTACTGCCTTGTCGAGTCCGAGGTGCCGTACTATAAGTACGCACCTCTGCCAGTTCTCGAAAATGGTCGTGCGTTGCTCTACTGGGACCGCTCTATCATCACGGACAGGACTATTGTCGCCAATAAGCCTGATATCGTGCTGGTAGACCGGTTTCAACGCCGGGCTATGATCATCGATATCACCGTTCCACATGACGAGAACCTCGTGAAAGCCGAGAAGGACAAGCTTAGCAAGTACCTTGACTTGGCTCACGAGGTTACCGCCATGTGGGATGTTGATTCGACGATCATAGTCCCAATAGTCGTGTCAGCAAACGGCCTTGTAGCGAAAAGTCTCGACCAACATCTCAAGAGACTTTCGCTAGACGGTTGGATCAAGGGTCAGATGCAGAAGGCGGTCATCCTCGACACAGCACGCATCGTCAGGAGGTTCCTCAGTCTGCAGCCCTAACCACCGGTAGCTTGGGCTCTGCCCCGCTGCTGGCGGCAAACTAGGTTTAGGTTTTTATAATGTTTTTATGTTGTTTTATATATAAATATTGTAAAAACTTAGGCTTAAGAAAGGAAATAAATACGTACATAATAATAATAATTACTTAAACTAATATTAAATTTACATTATTAAATTTTTAAATTTCGAGGACATAAAGAATAGGGAAAATAGCCTAAACTATGATATGCTATACAGTGTCTATGGTGTTCGTTGTATATACATTTCCGTTGTGTGGTAATCCATTTCACCAAGAATTGTTGCTAGTATTAATTTGCAATCAAAATAGTTCAATTTAAATATATTCCTGTTATTATTTGTTTTGTTATATAGATACGGCCCCAGATAATAGCCAAATCGCTCCGCAAATTTAGAGTGCGTTTGTGAAAGCTTGAATATTCCTACGCTATTTCTATTCTAACGTTTCTGTGTTGGGTTGACCTGCAGATAAGTTTGTGGTTTTTTATGCTGATTGAGAATAGTTTGTTGGATAAACATTTGGCGAACCGTCAGGACATCACATTCCATAAATAGGTCTACTGTAGGATATAGTCGGGGTTTAAAATTGGAGACCTTTAAAATAGCTCGTTGGGCACATTCCAAAGGCCTCAAATGAGTCTTGCAAATCCCTCCCCAGCTGGTAATACAATATGTTAATAACGATTGACAAAGACCAAAATAAAAAGACCGCATTAGTTTGGGTTTCGCAACATGTCTTAAAGTCTTGAATATAGGAATAAGTTTTCTTATACGGCCTTTTAAAATTGTGATATGCTCCCGAAAAGACAAATTTCTATCCAAAGTAACCCCAAGGTACTTTATTGAATTAGTGCGGTTGATATTGGAACAAGTACAATATGTCTTAGGGCATTTTGACCTGTGTACAGTAATTTTAAGATATTCTGATTCCGTAGGTTGTGATTTATTTAGAATTGAAAATGTTATGTACTTGGTCTTTTCCACATTTAGGCTAAGTTTGTTATTCAGTAACCAAGAGTTGACCTTGTTGAAACCAGCTTGGGCTGCAAGATAGATTCGTAACCAAGATTTCTCACGAAACAGTAGCACTGTGTCGTCTGCGAACGTTACAATTTGTGCACTGTTCAAGGTAAGGTTACAAAGGTCGTTTATAAAGCACAAAAAGAGGGTAGGACCTAAAATGCTGCCCTGCGGAACACCGTGAACCACTGGCAGGAAGCCACTAATATATTTGCCGATTTTCACGCATTGATTCCTGTCATCAAGATAGTTTGATAGAAGTTGAAGCGGTAGACCACGTATTCCGAGGCGTTCCAATTTGCTTATGATATTAACTTTTGGTAAGGCGTCAAAAGCCTTTTGCAAATCTAAAAATATAGCCAGCACCCTATCCCCACCATCCATACCCTCAGCTATTGAGTTGGTCAGGTTATACACCGCGTCGGCGGTAGAAATACCTCTACGAAAACCATATTGGTTGGGGCTGAACAGCTTGTATTTCTCCAAGTAATCCACAAGCCGCCTATTTATGAGACGTTCAAGAATCTTTGAGAGTGCTGGTAGGACTGAAATCGGTCTGTAATTATTGAAATTCTTCTTGTCGCCGCTTTTAAAAATAGGGTGAATGAGAGCCTTCTTGAGAGCGGTAGGGAAGACACCTGTTCGAAAACTAAGGTTACATACGTAGGCTATCACTGGTGCAAGTGCAGTAGCGCTATGTCTCAACACAAATGAAGGAATACCATCACAACCAGGGGCACTATCAGTTTTGAGGTTACTAAGGATGTGATAAATCTCTGTAGAATCAGTTTCCAATAATACAAAGGAGTTGGGAGCTGCGAGTGAGTTATCGTTACTAGCGTCATTCAAGACAGTCTCTGGGATAACATTGTCGGCGAGACTCTTACCTATACCTACAAAGTATTTATTGAGGTCGTCTACAATAACTTGAGGTGATACTTTCTTACAGGTGAAAAGGGCCTCGTTTGATGATTTAGGAGCTTTAAAGTTTGTAATTTGATGGATAACTTTCCATGTTTTCCTTAAATCAGATTTTGCTTCAGTGAGTTTTTCCCTTTGATATTTATGCTTCACTTTTTTTATTTAGTTATTACAGAAATTCCTGTATCTCAGATAAGTTACCCTGGCTAAATCTGACTCAGGAGCATCTCTCACTTTTGTGTGAAGTCTGTCTCGATTTCTTATACAACGTAAGAGGCCCTGAGTCATCCATGGTTTTAATGGGCTTAGTTTACGTGACGGAGAAAAAGTGGTTGTATTATCCAACAGTGTCTGAGTCAGAATGGAAAGAAGTTGGTCTGTAGCTTTTTCAGGGCTTTCTGTGGAGTAGATAGATGAGAAATTAAGCATCGATAGTGTTTCGGTTATACCAGCATGGTTAATTTTGGCTAGAGGTTTAGGTTTATATTTTCTTACCGGTGTATTTAAAGACAGTATCACGGGATAATGATCTGTTATGCTACTTTTAACTACAAGTGTAATGGCGCTAAGATCAGTTTTAAGTATAACATGATCAAGACAAGTTCTTTGACGAGTAGGAAACAAGTGTGCGGGCATCAATCCATGCGACGCTGTCAAAAATAAATAATTATCAGTTAATTGCCCTGGTTGACTAGACACCAAGTCAATATTGATATCTCCTACAATGGCAACAGTGGAGTAACTAGCTACTGACTCTAGTACCCTTTCCAATGACCTCATAAATGTATTTCGGTCCTTAAAGGATGGAGAACGATATATTGATACTATTGCAGCTTCAGTACTAACCCTAGTGACCAGGCAGTTCCCATCCGAGAACGTAGGTTCATATGTCATTGCAGATAAATCAATCCTAGCGTAAACGACTACTCCGACATTTTGGTTAAACGTTATTTGGGAGTAGCTACAGCTATAGTTGGGTAGATTGGGTGGAGGATTACCACTGGATAACCAACATTCGGATAAAATTATAAGATCGGGTTGGATCTTCATCACCTCAAGTGTCAGCAGAAAACTATCAAGGTTACACGAGATACTTCGTATGTTTACGGATACCAAGCACAAACCTTTATTTGATTGGTTTAATAATAGGGGCACTTCGGACGTTTCACATAAGCACGATGTGGAAACAGTAATGCTGTCTATATTATCCGTATTGATTGCTTCCATAATTTAAATATACTATTGTTATATTGAAACTTTAAATTAGACTGCACCACACACATAGCGCGGTGTTTCACCAATTGAAATATATTATATTGTATAATAGTTAATAAATTGTTTCTATAGCACAAGTCAGAGCATATAATGTAATTACCACAAATAAATAAATGCAGTTCTAATTCTGTAACAGACGCGCCAGAAAATGAGATACCAAAATACAAGAAAAACCCAATTCGGAAATAACCCCACACAAAACACAACCACAACCACCAATCCCCACGTTCCCACCGGTGGGACTCGGAGTCCCTTCTTGCGAGAATCACTCTCGTGACGCCATGATATAATTTGTTTAACTTTAATGAAAGTCAAATTGCCCGCCTGGGGAATTGCACACCTTTGCCAGTTATGCTATCACCAAGCAGTAATGTAAAACACATCAATGGTAAAACATCAATATATTTCGGTTTGAAGGAAAATGTTTCCAGTAAAATTTAAGGCATAGATATACACCATTAAGTCTCTAGGTGACGAGTGCAGTGCCAGGTAATGATTTGGACTCTTCATGTTCCAATAATTGCGTGTCACTGTGCTATGACGGACATGTTGCTTACCATCAGGAATTTATCCAGCTCGTCTTGTCCACTTTATGCTGTTAAAAAGACCGTATATATTTTATTTTATTTTTGACGCCAGTAGAAAGTATCACAGGTTACACCTAGCATAGCATAACTGGGTGTCAACTTCAAAAATAGCAAATAGTTCTTACATAATTATGCTGATATTGGAGAAATATCTAATTATATTGTAATGTATAAATGTATCTAGTGTGTGTTTTGTCAATAAAGATTATATTATTATTAAAGTGATGACACAAAATAGTGCCCACATTAATTAAGGGTGTCTATGTCAACTATAAATATCTGCAGGACCAAAAACATCTACAGTGTGTTGATTTTTAAGAAGGAATCTATTCTCCTTTAAAAATTTGAGCAACAAAGCCCTGTGCAACTATCAACATTCAACGCCTTAATTAACGATAACGGTCTGAGCTTACGAAGCAAGAGGCTTATTAAGGAATTTCAGTCAATAAAATGAATTGTAACAAAACGCACAGAGTCAAAAGTAAATCAATCCAGACTATATTATTGTAACAAATTATTTATTCCATTTTGTGTCGAAAATGTTGATAAAGTTCAACTCTGAGAAACAAACTTCCTGTAAAATTATGTCCTTAGGATTCATATTAATGTTTTTTATAAGCGGAATTGATTTCGGGTTCCTAAAATACAAATCAGTTGGAGTAAAACTTATTATCAAAGTTCTGTTCATGATTCCTACTATCGTTCTGTCTGCTTTCTGTTTGTATAGAACACACCAATCTGAAAATATAATTGTATTTAATAAACAATTTTATTTCATCTTTCCTCATTTGTTGTATATGTGCTGCTTCATGGTTATGAATAAGATCGTTTCTCCAGCAACATACATGACAATGTTTGGTAAAATTGATTCTAAATTAAATACGTCTGATAACCATTATAATATCCAAAGCAAAACAATGATAACTACTGTGTTATTTTGGGTTGCACGAGGAGTTACTTTGTTAGTCACTTGTGAAGTGTACGATTCGTGCTTTAGCGGAATAATTATAAACCTCTATTTCTTATGGATGCGGTGTTGTCGGGATTTAGTTGTAGTTGTAAATGTATTCGCTTTTTATGTTATCAAATGTCGGTTGGCAACGTTGGTAACCAATTTGAAAAATTACAATGGTGATAATTTCATGTTGTTTCATGAACTTTTTAAAGATTTGTCTGATATAGCTGTCCAGATTCAACGCGTTCACGGTCGTCTGGTGAGTGCAATATTACCTAATTAATTGGTCTACATTGTACATTTTGTCAAATAAAATTAATTAAAATAAATTATATAATGTATTTCCTATACATAATTATAAAGAACATAATTATCAAGTCCATAGAAAACATCAAAGTTACGGTAAAGTCTTCTTCTTCTTCAAGCGCCTCTTAAATGCTGAAGGTTGGCCGTCAGCTTCTTAAATACGTCTTTGTCCATTGCCATCCTCGGAAAAGCTGCTCGACAGAATTAATGCCGGTCCACTTTTTATCCGGGGATATTACGGAGCCATGATTTTTTCCGGCGTCCCGCGTGTCGTTTTCCTTCACATTATTATTAGTTGAAGCAACTCATAAGTATCATGCACGTTCATGCATATAAGTAGCACGTGACCGAGATATTCAATTTTGCGCTTCTTGATGGTAGGAATCATTTTTCGGGTCATGAAGACGCGCTGTAATACAGTTTCATTTCTGACCTTTTGTGTCCAGCTAATGCGTAACGTGCGACGGTAACACCACATCTCAAAAGCTTGTAGGCGCTTCGTAGTGTCTTCTTTTATTTTTTTCGGTCCATGTTTCGCAGCCATACTTGACAATAGGCCAGATATAGCACATATTAAGTAACCGCACTCGGAGCTTTATGATAAGTTGACGACAGCACAAAACCTTCTTCATTTTGTTAAAAAAAACTCGGGCAATTTCTATTCGGGCCTTGATTTCTTGAGCAGATTCCCATGCTTCATTCACCCAAGCCCCAAGATATTTGTACTGTCGTACCCGCTCAAGTCATTTACCAACTACATATATGTTGGGATTAAGGTCGGAGTTCCTTGAGATTACCATGAATTTATTTTTGCTGGTATTTATTCTATTCTCGCTGTTTTCATTAACTTTATCTAGCATTAACAGCAACCAAATTTTGCACAGTCGTCAGAGACGCGATTAGCAGGCACCGGTGGAAGCAGATAAATTAAAATCTAGGTGTAGAGTATCCACATCCAGCGATGACCACGGTCCTCACTCATGAGGGAGCGACCATAGAGACCATAGAGGTATCTAGCATTATTTGTAAATCACTTTCTGTAGAAGAAATTAGTACAGTGTCGTCCATATATCGCAAATTATTAACGACAGTGCCGTTGACTTTTATACCAGCATCAAGGTCCTCAAGAGCCGCCGACGTGACAGCTTCTGAGTAGGTATTGAAGAGGAGCGGAGACATAATACATCCTTGGTTGACTCCACGACAGATCTTGATTTCGTTTGTCTCCTCATTGTTAACTCTCATGGTAACCAGGTAACTGGTTATCATAGAGATTGCGAATAATTCTGACGTCTCTACCATCCAAACCGATCTTGACTAAAAAGCTCAAAAGTTGCTCGTGTCTAACTCGATCAAATGCCTTTTCATATGACTTTGTTGACACAAAGCACAGCAGTACGTCAGTTTGCATGTCTCTACATTTCTGCAATGTTCTTGACATTGAGGGCAAAAAGAGCTTCTCTAGCTCCGACACCCGAACGAAACCCGAACTGGCTAACTCCCAGGTGTTCTTCACACTTAGGTCTTATTCTGTTTTATATGATGCTTAAAAATACTTTTAAGCCGTGACTCATTAAACTAATCATACGATACTCCCCACATTTCTTAGCGTTTTGCTTTTTGGGTAAGGTGATGAAAGTAGATTTTAGCCAGTTGCTTGGGAAGATGCCAGTCTCGTAAAGAGTTTTGTAGGTATATCTAGCTGATCGTCTTCGAGTAATTTAAGGATCTCGATAGGCTCGTTGTCAGGTTATGGTGCTTAACCTGATTTGGCTATTTTCAAGGCCCGTAAGACTTAAAATTTCAATATAGAAGGACCCGTGTCGTCTGTCGACAAGAGAACGTTTCTAGACGAATCCGAGAACATATTATTATCAGCAACATAGTTACACCACATCGTCTTCTTAGTATCGGGGTCTAAAATGAGATTACCGTCCGTGTCAGTGAGGGTGTTTCAGCTTTGCGTTTTTGACCTACCATTTCCTTGATATGTTTATGGGCATTGAAACTATCATGTTAACGAAGGAGGTTTTCTAAGTAGGAACATTTATCACTATAGTATGTGTTCTCGGTCTTCCTAATGTCGTTTCGAATGATAAGGTCAACTTGCTTGTACCGATCTGGGTCTTTTAAATTGTCTCCGCTTCTCCATCAGCTGCAAAATGGAGTCCGTCATCTAGTCTTGTTTTTTGACCACATGTGCAGGACGCAGGTGTTCTTGACATATGTCTTTTACCTTTAGTGTAAGGCTTGTCCATGAGTCGAAACTGGAACCACGTCGATTTAGCGCAATAATCGGCGGCCTAGTTGTTTATCACCGTATGGACTTTTGCCCGTGTGTCGTGTTCAACAAGCATACGGTAAAGTCACTAAAGACCAATTACTCAAAAGTCCCATGTACCGATCCTTGACCGAAAGTCAGTGCGAGGGTCCAGTAATAATTTTGTATAGATATCTCTGAAAATTTGATTTTTAAATGGCTACAGGGTCACACAAAACTCCTGCACTAGGTACTCCAAAAACGGCAGAAACCACTGTAATGTAATACATTTGTTTGACAATGTTTTGTCTTATTGTATCCGCGGTTTTAGTTTTAAGTAATATTCGAACTTTGTTTTACTATGGTCGTGATACTTTGATTCTTACAGATTTTTACATACCGTGCTATTAATCGTAGCCGCACACGGGCTACCGACCACATCCCTAAAAAGCCAGCAACCTGTTTCTTGCAGTTTTCAAACATTTTATCTGAACTCGCCGCACAGGGTGACGCCAGAGCTCGCCACTTGCTGCAAAACGACGCTTATCGCTTCTTGCTGCTGCTTGTAAAACGACACGCGGCACTCGTGCAATTTTCAACCTTTGTCTTCCTTGGCGATGATGTTTTTTTAACAGAAGCAGCACAATTAAACCTTCTTCGTTAAGAGTTCATTATGATACTGCACGAGTCAAAAAAGTAGCAGCTACCGACCGCAAGTGTCGAACCAGTGTTCGATCACAAGTAACTGTCGCGCGCTTCAGCTGCTTCTGGCTTCTTGTGGCGGTGTTTGTGGCTGTCGCGTGTGACATTAAAACCATCTTCCGTTGCACAAGTCGTGATAGTCTGAAACGAGAAATATGTCGCCTGGGAATTGCAGTACCGGCCCTTCTACCGCCTCATTAAAGCGGCGTTGGCTTTGCTGCTGTCTCTATAATTTCAAACGAAAAGAAAAGAGAGACCAATGTCAAAGCTAAGACAGTTTTAGTGAGGCGGTAGACTCTTCGGTGCTTCCAAGGTTCGCAACCTGTTGAGGTCAGCACCGTTTTGGTTTTGATGTAATAAGTATCGCTAATGAAAAAAATATTAAATCTTAGGCTCCCATAATATTACAAGCTCTGCTTAGGGCGGTTTTCTTTATATATTTATCTAAATATATTTTTTTAATATTTTTGTTCGCAGTTTTCTGTCACATTATTTTGCGATGTACTGGTTACAACGTCGTTTATTTACTACGAAGTTAAAATAATGCGAGAAAATGAGTATTTGGTAAGATAAAATATATAATATCTAAAATAATTTTCAGTTTTGTTAGATAAATAGTACGCTTTACCAGGTTGGGCAAAGAACTTTGAGCGTCTGAATTTGGCTTTATGGTCTACGAGTCCATGAACCCCAGGCCTTTGTTATTTTAACAAAGCTAAAAGTTTGTCAGAGGATGCTCCCAATTTAGGTAAGAACGTTACTCCATTATGAAGTTTGGGTCATCCTGAGTTGGGCAGATAAACGGTAATAAAGGTTTGTGAACTATCCTACCTAAACTTCTAATAATTGGGTCTATATGGGGTGGCATAACATTTTTTGTCCTATTTTAGGTAGGCATAACGTTTTTAGGACTAATAATAATTTACCATAACAACTAAACGCATAACTGTCTTCGCATAATGTTAACTAGCATAACCATACATGACATAACGATAACTTAGCATAATGTTTAAACGCATAGCCATATATAGCATACAGATAACTTAGTATAATGTTTCGACGCATAACTATGAATAGCATAATGTTTAAAGGCATACATTGAGAAAAGCATAACAATACTGAAACATAATGATCAACGGCATAAACTTTAAACACCTAACTAAAAAACAAGTGCAAAGAGCGGACTGTAGCAACATTATTTAAATAAAATACGTGGGTGTGTGAAATGCGGGTGGGTACTTTGACAACGATATTTATGATTCATAATGTAAAGGTAAAGGTATCTACTAATTTAATGGGATATCATTGCCAATAGTATCTGCCATTGTCGCATTCGTGTTATCATACTGTTGCTGTGAAATGATTTAGTATATTTTGAGGATTAAGAATCGTTGGTCTGAGAATAACACCATTTTTTTTTTTATGGTAAACACCGTTTTTATGGTACGTACAATAAAAGGTCTTTATGCGGTAGTATAACAATTGTTGTGCTAATTTATGTAGACAACGTTTTTAGGACTTAAAAACCTACATACACCTAAGACATAATATGGTGCACTTTTTGACTCCGGGTGGGCTCCCGCCAGAAGCTCTGTAGTCAGCCCTGAGTGTCGCTTCTCCATACTCGGCCTGCGCTCCACTACGGAGGTCGCCGGCTCGCTTCGCTCGCCACCTCCCCCCTTCGCTACGCTTGGCCTCGCATGGATCGCTCCACTCAGGACCTCCCTTGAGCTTCTGGCTCCCGCATTTTTTAAATACACTCTAGGGGTAGTAGCGACAAGACTAGGTGGAGTCGGGGTGCTCCGAGTCGGATCTGGGTCCTATGTAACCTGGTTAACCATTACGTAGCACAACAAATAATTAACAAATGCCTAAATGCGTCTGAGTAACAGTCGAATCGAATGTAGTACATTAGATTTTTATGGTTAAAACACATAACGCCACAAAACGATTATGCAAAAGTTACATTATGACACTATATATTATGCTACATTCATTATGACAAAGTAAATTAGGGGGAAAATAATATGCGATTTAAAAGGCACCTTAAAAAAAATTAGAACAAATAAAAAAATGCCTAAAAACTGTTATGCGTTTCATCAATAGTCGAATTAAATGTAGTACCATAGATTGTTATGCTTAAAACACATAACGCCAAAAAATTATTATGCGAAAGTTGCATTATGACACTATACATTATGCTACATTCATTATGACAAAGTAAATTAGGAACAAAAAATTATGCGTTCTAATAGGCTCCCCTAATAATTATTTTATTTATTTGGAACAAACAAAATCTATTGCCATCAAATAATAATTTAATCAATACTGGACATATTACTTACAGCGCCATCTATATATGTGGATATTTATGTAAACATGATTAAAGCATTGATAATAACATAGATGGCGTTATGAATAATAAATGAAATAAATTATATTTTCTTTATACAATGTCATATTACTAGCTGTTACCCGCGACTTCGCCCGCGCGAAATAAATACTAAGGTAACTCAGGCAGTACCTTTACCATTAATATACCCAGACACATTTACGGTTACTAAAAACAGGTTATAATAAAACAATTTTATACAATTTCATCAAAATTGATTCCGCTGTTTAGGTTTGAAAGCCTAAGATACATTCGTCCCCCATTACAGCTCCAATTTTATCCCCATACAGTTTGAAATTACAAAATTGCTAGCACAAACATTTATTTGCTACGTGTCAAGTGCCTATATACAGAGTTTCATGGTTTTATATTCAACTATTGGGAACTTTCATATTGACATTCATCCCCCATTTCAACCACAATTTCATACCCGTACAGTTTAAAATGACAAAATTGCTAGAACAAACATTTATTTGCTTCGTGTCAAGTGCCTATATACAGAGTTTCATGGTTTTATCTTCAACGATTGGGAGCTTCCATCCCCCATATATGCTTTCATCCTCTATTTAAATCCCAATTTCATCCCTATACAGTTCGAAATAACAAAATTGCCAGAACAAACATTCGTTTGCTTTATGTCAAGTGTCTATATACAAAGTTTCATGGTTTTATCTTCAACGGTTGGGAACTTCCATATTGTCATTCATCCCCCATTTCAACCCCAATTTCATCCTCGTACAGTTCGAAATAACAAAATTGCTAGAACAAACATTAGTTTGCTTCGTGTCAAGTGTCTATAAACAGAGTTTCATGATTATATCTTCAACGGTTGGCAACTTTCATATTGACATTAATTCTCCATTTCAACCCCAATTTTATTCCCGTACTGTTCAAAATTACAAAATTGCTAGAACAAACATTTATTTGCTTCGTGTCAAGATCTTATTTACAGAGTTTCATGGTTTTATCATCAACGATTGGGAGGTTCCATATATACGTTCATCCCCCATTTCAATCCCAATTTCATCTTTATACAGTTCGAAATTACAAAATTGCCTGAACAAACATTCGTTTGCTTCATGTCAAGTGTCTTAATACAAAGTTACATAGTTTTATCTTCAACTCTTGGGAACTTCCATATTGACATTCACCCCCCATTTCAACCCCAATTTTATCCCCGTACAGTTGGAAATTACAAAATTGCTAGAACAAACATTTGTTTGCTTCGTATCAAGTGTCTATATACAAAGTTTCATGGTTTTATCTTCAACGGTTGGGAGCTTCCATATTGACATTCATCCCCCATTTCAACCCCAATTTCATCCATGTACAGTTCGAAGTTACAACATTGCTAGAACAAACATTTATTTGCTTCATGTCAAGTGTCTATAAACAGAGTTTCATGGTTTTATCTTCAACGGTTGGTAACTTTCATGTTGACATTCATCCCCCATTTCAACCCCAATTTCACCCCCGTACAGTTCGAAATTACAAAATTGATGGAACAAATATTTAATTGCTTCGTGTCAAGTGTCTAGATACAAAATTTGATAACTTTGGAAATGACGAATTTTCATACAACCGTTCATCCCTTGTTTCACCCTCTTAGGGGTTGAATTTCGCAAAACCCCGTCTTAGCGAGCGCCTACGTGCTAAAAAAGACCTCCATGCAAAATTTCAGATTCCTAGCATTTGTAGTTTCTGAGATTCCTTGATGAGTGACCTTTCGCTTTTATATATTTTATATAGATGACGTGTAGTATTTTCTATGGATTATAAAATTAACTCATTGGAATCTTGTCAAGTATGGTAGTATGTATGAAGGTATTTCAATAAAAGTTAGTTTGCACTGAACAATCTACTCGTTTACTTTAATAATTTATGGGATTATTCCTGATTTTCCAAGTTTTTTCGTGATATTTTTGACTTTTTGATTTGACTTGATTGACAAATTATTCTTTCGTTTCACAGACAAAGCAAGATAGATACATAGATATACTCTTTATTGCACTTACATAACAAAGAAAAATACAGAAAAAAAAACAAATTTTTGTTTCACCCCCGACTACCTTGGATTTAAAATTTGTACAATATTCTACTAATCATTTGACATCTATTTTGAGGAATTTGTGAAAAAAAATGTAACTCGCCATTTTATTGTAGTGGCCATCTTCGATTTTAATTTTATTATAATATTTAGTACTTTGCTAGTCAAGCCTTTTAGTTTGATACCCATTTTGAGGGGGGTTGTGGAAATATATTTAATCCACCATTTTGTTGAGGCGGCTTATAAACCAAACATAGCTAACGCCCGCCACACACTCTACGGTCTGCCGGAGAGGTCTACCTGTGCAGTTATGCCTGCGCAGTCCAACCGAACAGAATTGATTTTCGATATTGCTCTGGTCGCCTGTGCAGGCTTCCCACACACACTCCGGTCGACCTGCGCAGGCATAACTTTGTGCAGTTATGCCTGCTATATTAGAGTTCTCCGGCAGACCGTAGCGTGTATGGCGGGCCTAAGAATCACAGCAAAGAAATTCGCTTTCAAATTAAAAAAAAACGCAATAAAATCAGTTCATCCGTTTGAGCCACAGACAGACATATGACACCGACGCCAAATATGTATATAACACCCCTCTTTTTGGTCGGGGTTTAAAAAAGATAGTCCGAGTCGTTCTATAATATTTGAAAGCACCCATAATTTAAATGAAATGAAATGAAATTTATTTATTTGGATCAGTAAAAACAGTTGAATGAGAAGAAAAATAAATTTGTATTGTATTTATGCAGATGCTAGAAAAACTAAGAATATATCAAAATTCATTGAATACATTGAAGCACGACCGATTAATTTCTACGCCTACAAAGTCTATTACCTTCAACGCAGATCTTATCGGAATGACGTTAAATTTCTGTTATACTTATATAATTCAGTTTGCACACGTGTATTGATAATGAACATAATATAAATCATAATCCCATTAACCATTATTAGTCCATGTAGTTCCCATTATATTAGGTATTAAAGACAAGAAGACGAAAATGCTCACTAATGTTGGAATTATTTTACTGTTTTGTATTCGGATCAATTCCACAAGTTCACTCGGAAAATCATAGATGACGTTTTACACGCCTAGTTTCCGTCCGTAGAGTAGTATCATTTGTCCGAGCATCTTAACGCAATGGCAAAAACTGAGGCTCTTAAAATAAAAATAAATTCAACATCTGTAATATTTTTGTACTCATGATCATTAAATAAATAATTACTAATTTCTCATATAAATGTATAAGAAAAAAATATGTTGCATACAGTTTTTGACTTAATTTTCGAACACAGTCAGCGTTATAAAGCAGGTAGGGTAGCAGTATACATAATGTATGACTCGATGACATCTCGTATGATATATTTGTTCTGCTCTTTGTGACTCCTTTGCGCAATCTTTCATATAAACTACAGGGTGCTTTGATATTGATATTTGCAATTGATCTTTTAAAATACATTTATTTAATACTAGCAGTGCTCTGTTGTTTTACCTGCGTATTTCTCGTTCTCGTTGCGTTATTTCAGGCCAAATTATAACCATGTTTGTTCCAAAATTCAAACACAATTGTTTTTTTTTATGTTTGCCACTCCACAGACTCCAGAGTCTGTGACCTTTGTTTTTTTTTTTTTTTTTTTTTTTTTTAATTTAAATATCTACTCCACAGACTCCGGGGTCCGTGATCTTTGTCAATACAATTTTTTTTTTTACAGATTTCTTGGAGTAGGAGAAGAAAAGGAAAAAAGGGGGGAGTTGGGCACATTTCAAACTTAATAACTTAATTCTAGAGCTCGTCTGTAGAGCCGATCACTATCGGTTGGGATCCTACCGCTAGTAATCGACTTCACATTGAGTCTTTGCCTTGCCATTTGCCTAAGCCACCTCCTCCCGGCCCAGAGCCTCCACTACGGCTGCATTTCTGTCCCTGATGGCCATCTGTAGGTTGAACTCTCGGATGGTCTTCGGTGATGCAGCCAACGCTCGCCGCACGAACCGACCGATGGCGTCGTCGGTGTCGTCAGCGTAGTAAATGAAGGTCCCCGTGTGCCGTGAGATTGCAACAACCGCATGGGGCACGCTCTCGTGCAGCTTCATGTTTGCCTTGGTTTTGATTGCGATTACCGACTCGTATGTTAGTCCTTGAGCTTCATGGATGGTAAGGATGCGTGACCCGGTGCCTGACCCATAACCCTGGTTTGTCAGGGTCTCTTTCTCCTCTTGAGTGTGAACTAAAAAGAGGGTGTTTGGTAGGGTGTTGGGTATTTGCGCTCCCTTATATCTTCTCTGTTCTAGGGACTTTATACGGGGCGCTGAGGAGTACATACCGGAGTATATTTCCCTCAGCGCATATGCGACGTCCATTGGGTTTCGATGTGTGCAGAGCAACTCCTGGCTGATCTTTGTTACCAGGTTTGGGCGGTGATACCTCATTTCGAAGAGATTTTCCCTGTCGATGTAAGGCAACTGATTGACGTCTCCGATGAGGACAATTTCACCGACATCAGACAGCCTTGAAGCCATCACAATGGCTCCAAAATGGTTCATGAGAGCTTCGTCTACCATGAGGCGACTGAAACTTTCTCTTCCGAAACCATTTACCAGAGCAGAAGCCATGGTTCGCACTCTGGTTTTAACCAGGTTTCCGATACGGTGCGATAGCTTTTCTCTTAGATCTTTTGCTGCCTCAGTTGTTGTGGTGATGATGGCGTCCTTGTCCACATCAAAGTGTCTAATCACCCATGTTGTCTTTCCACATCCTGGAACTCCGTTGACCCACTGTATTCTCGGTACCTCCCAGTTTTCCCAACCAGCATTGACGTTTGAGTTCCTTTCGATGGTCTTGGCCATCTCTAGGATCTTATCGTCCAGCATAATCTTGGTGCATCGGGCAGTAACTACAATTGGGTCGTTTTGTGGTGTCGCATAAACAGGCACTCCCGCGCGCTCTGTCTCTATCTCGTTCAGTGTCACGAAGCCATTTTCTGCACTGTAAGCTGCCATATACTGTCCTGTCATGGTTCCCTTGATGACCCGGGAAGTGACATTATTGTAGATAGCTGCTTCGGCCTCCTCGAGTTTCGCCTTTAAGAGGCGACAGGCGACAAACGGGCTCGTTCCCGTTCCCAGGCGAAGCAAAAGCTTACTCCGAATCTTTCTTTGTTGCTGTCCATGAAGAGAGCCACTCCGCGGATACGGATCCCTGCCTCTCCTCGGTCTGCGTTCTCCAGTAGTTGTTTGACGGAGATGCTCTTCGAGGAGTTATGTTGGGCGGGATCCGCATTCCACGTGGCGTCCATGGACAGCGGGGTAGGGTGTGGTGGCGAAAGGGGGTGCGTATTTGAATTAGTAGAGTTTCTCTTGGCCGCTATGCGGAATGAGCTCTCCATGAAGGACAGGAGCCGTGTTCTGTCATATGGATCTGCTAAGATGTTGTGGAGATCCGAGACCTTTGTCATTACAATTACCTATCTTTTCATTACATATTTCTTGATTTTTTTTATATCATATAGCATGACATGTGCCTGATGGTAAGCAACATGCCTGTCACAAAACAGCACAGTGACACGCAGCTATTGGAACATGAAAGTCCAAATCATTACCTAGCACTGCACTGAGCTCGTCACCCAGAGATCTAAGATATTATATATCTAAGCCCTGTAATTTATCTGGAAACAATGCCCTTCAAACCGAATTACAGCAATGTTTGCACATTACTGCTTGGCGGTAGAATAACTGGTAAAAGTGTGGTACTTCCCCAGGTGGACTCTGCTAAGAGTCCTACCACTACCAATGTTATTACATCCATAACTGGCAAAAGAGGAAAATAAGGGGGTGTTGTGAACATTGTAGACCTAATATGAGTACTAGTATGATTTTGTCTGTTGAGCCGATCACTACCGGGTGTGATTCCGCTGGTAATCGACTCGACATCGTCATTTGCCTAAGGCGCCTCCTCCTGGCCCAAAGTGGCGAGCTTTGGCGTATAAAATGTATGAAAACTGTAGGAAATAGATCAGTGGTGGTGTTCTGTGGCCGTGGTCGGTGGCCCGTGTGCACAAAGAGCGACACAAAGATACAAACTGTAGGAAATAGATCAGTGGTGGTGTTCTGTGGCCGTGGTCGGTGGCCCGTGTGCACAAAGAGATCAGTGGTGGTGTTCTGTGGCCGTGGTCGGTGGCCCGTGTGCACAAAGAGCGACACAAAGATACAAACTTTTGCATTTGCAATATTAGTAAGATTTCTTAATTTTCAACCATTAAGCTAAATAAACAAGCCTTGTAAACTCAAATACCCTCTAACGCCAATAGAATAACTCCATTTTATGAAACTGCACATCTAAACCGAAATACTTTACAATGAGTGGAATCAATGTCTTTAAATCGAGAGTGAGTCGGTTATTTTGCAGTACATCGTATTCTACATCGTATCGCATTTTTGCTTAACAGGCGAGGTAAACCTATTATTGACTAGCAGAGCTGTGCCCGCGGTTTCACCCGCGTTTTAAAGGTTTTGTTTTTCCACGGAACTCTAATTTCTTCTCAAGTAAGAGCTTATGTCTCAAAACATCAACTGTGGTGATGAAAGTTCCGTGATAATTGGTCCAACCGTTTTGGAGATTAGCAAGAACAGACAGACAGGCAAATAATTCAAAGTTTGTTTTTAGATGCAGATACCGAATTTACTTTCAAAATTGAACTAAGTAGGTAACGCCTTGTTCAAAGTAGGTAAAAACTATCTTTTTATTAGACATTACACGCAGACACCTCTTATTTTATTTATTTGAAGAGATAAAAATAGTCTCATTTCGGTTATATTAACTTTCTAACACGCAATAAAATTTCTCCAATGCTTTTACCGATCAAAGCAATAGATTTCGGCACATGTACCTGCCTGTAGGGTAAATGTAAATTGGAACTAGGTAGCGATATTGCTGACAAAGAGACGGGTATGTGCCTCGGGCGACGCCTCATATGCTAATGTCTACCAAATAATGTCATGACAGCTTATTTTGATATACGATGCGTTATTATAACGCTATCCATTCAATTAGCTGTCAATGTTGATAAAGGTTATGTTTTATGGTAAACTTTTACTTATTATTAGTAGTTTATTGGTTTTTTTGTTTGCTTAAATATTTTTGCTCTAAACTTTGGCAGTTTTGCAGTCCGTGCAGTTTGCTATTATCACAGATTACAGAAATAAAACCAGATGGAGCGCGCAGAACAGAGCTACTGAAGCAGACAAAGGAAATACAAACGCTGAAGCAAATACAAACTCCAGTCAGTATGAAACGGACTTCCGTGTTGTACGGGAGTCCCGTGTGATTTTAAGTTTTGTTTTAAAAGATGCCGTCTTGTGTCTTCAAACATTGCAAACAATGTTCCCAAAAACAAAAAAAGGAAAGAGGAATATAATTTCATAGGAAAATTTGAATATTTTTACTGTTATTTATAAAATTTAGGCGATTTCATTTTGGTGATGAATGGAACACAACACCTCAACGAAAATAGGTTAGTGTGGCGATACTAAATGGAAATTATTTTCCCTGAATTTAGGGTAAAATATAGATTTTATATTTTTTTAGATACTCGTAGACCAAATTATTCATGGGGATTGTATTATTCAATTTAATATAATTTCAAATTTAATTTTGGTAAATGCTAAATTAGTAAAATGAGTAATTTATGACATAAAAATGTACAAAAAACAAAATCATCACTACATCATAAAATTTGTTTGTGTATTTATTTATTTCGTTAGTGGCACCACTGCCCAAAATAATACAAATTTTGTTTCCTCATGAATCAAAAGGTTATATGGAAGAGATCGCTTTTAGCGACAAGATCGCCTTTTGTGCCCATTTTGTTTTGTTATTATATGTGTTACTTCTTGTCAACTTTGTTTATGGTGCCAATAAAGTGTTTTGTATTGTATTGTAATGTCATTCGATATGTTATCTAAGTGAAACGGTGGCAATATAATTGGTTATAAAATGATGGTTTATAAAATAAAACATTTGTTGAAGGAAGATATTTTTGAAGTTAATATTATGCATAACGTTGTTTGTAAAATGAAATATTTTTAAATTTTTAAGTTTTTTAATATTATACGGTTACTTGATTTTAAAGTCTTGTTTTGTCAAAAAAAAAAGGTGAATAATAAGTGAACTGTTAAAATGATTATTTAGTTAGTTTTTTTTGTTTGTTGTTTGGACCTATAACATACAGGTAGTCTACATGCATTTTATCAAAAATAGTTTGGTGGTAAAGATGGTTGTTTTAATTTTTGTTTAACCTATCTAAATTATACTAATTTTATTATTTGCGATTCAAGTTAATTTCTAGTTGCATGCAAAATCAAAATTATTCATAGAATGGAAATAGTAGTAACAAGAAATCCTTGCATAATCGGTGTAATAATATTAATATTTTAAAATATCAATTGATGTGTTTATTATACGTGAAGATTTCCCAAGCTAAGACGGGGACTTTTTTCTTAAGACTGACAACATTATACAAGTCATTTGGAACGTTGATTTGACAATTTTAAGTCAACATGACTAATTACGGGCTTCACAGTGTTGTTCACGAAGGTTCCATCTGTGTTTTATTTCTGTAATCTGTGGCTATTATGCCCATTGTATTTTATATCAGCCGTTTAATGTTTACTAAACAGCGCCGGTTAACTAGCAGCCTGAATTATATTCAGACATTTGGTCAAACGCCAAGGCAAAAAAGATGTGGTGTGGGCACCAGGTAGAAACAAAATTCCTTCGTATAATAATTATGAAAACAACACAATTTTCGAAAAAAAATTGCTTAATATTGTTATTTATGGTACCTATCATCAAAGAAATAACATTGAAAAATTACAAAATACATTAATTTCACAACATTACATTGGTCACGGGCAGGTTTAACACGTCACTTCTGTTATTTATATTTTTATTACGGTTTTAGTTTAATTTTTTTTCACTTCAGTTGACCAGCAACTAATAACCGAACTCCTCCTAACCTGCCGTAAGGGACTTCGTTCCAGTAACTTGGATCGTTGACATGCCGCAGATATGTCAATTTGATTTGAAATTATAAGGAAAAAAATCCTTTTTTTAAGTGAAAACTTCTTTTTCAGACAGATTTTTCGTGGGCTGTGAAATGAATTCTAGCGTCACGCTCGGGTATGATAAGAAATCTTCGGGTAAACTCGGGACCATGGCCATTGGCCATCTAGAGATGCATCAGCCAATGGGATATGCCAAAAGGGCGTGGCCTGCTCATCATGGCATGGCCATCTAGAAATGCGTCAGCCAATGGGAAATGCTGACGGACGCATTTCTAGATGGGCATGCCATGATGACCAGGCCACACCTTCCGAATACACCGGTGTAGATACCAAAGTAAGCTATCAAATTCTGAGTTATAAGTTTTCACTTCTTTCGGCAGTTCCTATGACTGCCATTTTTTTAAAAGTTTTATAGGTTTACACTTGATCGCCTTCTCGCCTGATGTTAAGCGACCATGCGGTCTACGACGGAGCGTGTTTACCTAGAAGAAACCGATTCACTCTCGATTTGAAGACACCAAGATTATAACTATCAGGAAAAACCCACTCCGGCAACTTATTCCACAGCCTAGACTTTCTTATCATAAAAGTAGAGTCAAACCTCTTCGGACGTGTCTTTGGAATATCAACCATGAAACGGTGCCGCTTCGTCGAGCTACGAGAAGTCCGATAGAAAAAAGGGCAAGGTGGTATTAGATCCTGCAGATCAGTTGCACACTCTCCGAAGTGTATCCAATAAAAACCGGTAGGCTAGCAATTTCCAAATGTATCCTTTTATACGAGTATATATGTTTACAATTTTGTCTACAAAAATACACTGTGATTACATCTAACTTATACTCGCCAAATAGTTACCAATCTATCATATTACATCAAACCATTATTTTAAAACAAACATCAATTTGAAACGTGATATTCTACATTCTACGCCCCTACTGGCTAATAATGCGATCTGCCAATAAAAAGTATCACTATCAATCCTATTTGTAAACCTGGCAGGACGGCCTCGGGCTTAAGTGCTTGTTACACTTGGTTAAATTTAGTCGACTGAATTTAGTAAGAATAAGAATAAGAATTCATTTATTGCCATACTGTGTTTACAAAGATCTTAAAGTAGCTTAAATGTACAAACAGTGTGCCCAATTACGGACATGCAATATGTGTCACATAGTGACGTAGTAGGTACTCAACGTAATAGTCGCAACTGAATTCAGTGAAGTGTAATACCATTCAATAAGCTAGCATCTTAAATTCAGAAACGAGAATTGTTTGCTTCTAACTTGCTTCTGAACTCACTCGACTAACCTTACTTCTGAATTTAGTCACTTAATTTAACTACGTGTAATAACCCTTTTAACGTTACCAAAATACCAATAGCATTAAACTACTGTTTATTTATACAATGGCGCAACGAGTTCCCGATATGTCGATGCATTTCATGCCCCATGTTCAATGGAAAACTGCTGCATGAAGAGAGTTATCAGCGAAGCTGTTTTTTGTAGTATTATTTGCAGAGTTCACCTGGGCTCCACTCATTTGCCAATTATTTGATCTTATTCCACTACTTACTACTTAGTATTACTACGAGCATACGTTGATCATACGCAAAATATACTTGACAGCATGCTTTAAAGATATTTGTAGCATAAATGAACCATGCTTGAGTCCTTGAGTAGCATATTCAAAAATGATTTGACATGAGTCATACACGAAGCTTACAGAACAACATACATATGGTTCTCATAATTTAAAAGTTTGCGTGATACATAGTCAGAGCATTTTCAAGAGAAACCATGAAAGTACGCGGAGCCTACGTAATCATGCATTAAACATACATAAAACATACATGAAACCAATATGAATCATACCTGAAATAATACTTTTCTACCTGTACTATATCAAACGAAATCTATACTCGTACAGATATGTTATTCGTGAATGCAAGGAGATGATCACCTGAACGAAATAAAAATTGCACTGCCATTCGAGCAGCTTCCGTATGTGACGTCATATCCTATAAACCCTCCATAAAATAAACAACAATACGAGCTCCTGCATCAGTCCCATAAAACCAACCAATAGAATAGAATGCGTCAAAACCTATCTCGATAGATCTGTGATGCCAGCTCTGGGAGTTTTGCCTGCGCGTAAGGAAAATTGTGATGAAACAAAAGTAAAGATAAAGACTGAAGTAGTGATGTCTCATGTTTAATTCATAAATGGGTTACTAACATGTTGTTATATAACCGGAAAAGTTCGATGTATGCATTAGCAGCATTCAAGGGGCCTTTTTTTCAAGAGAACGGCTATTGTAAAAAAAATCGTTTATTTCTTTTATATTTTGTCTTTTATAAAAAACGTCGTCCAAACTTCCGCAGTGTCTCAAGACGAAAGTCTTTGACCAGTGCGTGTTGCCAGTGATGACTTATGGAACAGAGACGTGGTCGCTTACTATGAGTCTCGTAAAAAAGCTCAAAGTTACCCAAAGGGCAATGGAAAGAGCCATGCTCGGAGTTTCCCTGCGTGATAGAATCAGAAATGAGGATATCCGCAGGAGAACCAAAGTAACCGACATAGCTCACTGAGTTGCCAAACTTAAGTGGCAATGGGCGGGGCACATAGCTCGCAGAACTGACAGCCGTTGGGGAGGAAAGGTTCTTGAGTGGCGACCACGTACCGGAAAACGCAGCGTTGGCAGGCCTCCCACAAGATGGACCGACGATCTGGTGAAGGTCGTGGGGAATCGTTGTATGCGGGTGGCGCAAGACCGGATTTTGTGGAGATCCTTGGGGGAGGCCTTCGTTCAGCAGTGGACGTCCTTCGGCTGATATGATGATGATGATGATGATGAAAACGAAAACAATAGTTATTTGTTGTACAAGAGTGCAAAGTGGCTTTTTAACCGCGTGCTCAATTTTGATGACCGAGCAAGCGAAGGATTCTAAAGTTGAATCACGAGCGTAGCGAGGGATTCAAAAATTAGAATCCTGAGTGTAGCAAGGGAATCAAAAGGGCACAAGGTGAAAAATATTTGCACTCGAGTGTAACACGTAATTTTTCATCCCCCCCTAGCGAGGAAATTACTAAACGCTTTGCGCATTTTCAGTTTCAGTCGATTCTGTTGGCGTTAAATAAACTTCTTGGTCGCTAGAATCACTTATTATTATGGTATTTCGGTTTTTCATTTGTATTCAATTTTATAAGTTTTAAATTTAAGTTTATTTAGCCATGGTTTTAACAATAACAATATGACGTGAAAATATGGAGAGTTGACCGATTGAGGTGAGGAGTTTCATGTGTACATGAAAAAGTGTCCGCCCAAATGCATTAAATTATAGTAGCGCTAAATTTGCATCAGGGCACATTTTAAAGGAAATTAATAAACGTACTATTCAGAATTCATGAATGAAAAATATTGGTAGTCATAGGCACTCCCGATAGAAGTGGTAACTTATAACTCAGAATTTGATTTTTACTTTGGAAACTACCCGTGTGAAACCGGAGGGCGTGGCTATGAGCATGGCCATCTAGAAATGCTGACACATTTTTAAATGGCCAATGGGAAAGGCTGAGGCATTTCTAGATGGCCATTGGCTATGGTCCCGAGTTTACCCGAAGATTTCTTATCATTCCGGAGCGTGACGCTAGAATTAAATTGGCAGCCCACGAAAAATCTGTCTTTGGCGCGCCAAAAGAAGTTTTGACTTCAAAATATATTGTACCTACATGTTTTCTCAAAATAGTAATTATTAATTTGATGTTATATTTACTACATTATTTTGTACTGCACAAGTAGTTGAAATTATCTATTAGTTACTATTTAAGTAGTCAATAATATTTAATTATTTAACTCGGCAACTCGGCATACTTAAATTCGATTACAATTGATTCATTCATAGCATTTCAAAATGTTTTGCCATTTGAAATAACATTCTTTACCTCTATCCTCCATACGTGAAAAGAAAATTGCGCGCAAAGCATTTAAAAAAATAGTACACCAAAGAGGTTCCGAGTATGAGTTTTTACGTTAATTTTCATAAATACTTGTACTACTTGGTATTTAATAGATTAAATATCATGTTTTATTGTCATTAGTCAACTTAAAACTTCATTGAGCCTAGCTAGTTAGCTCGTCTTTACCATCAATCTGATACAGATGATAAAATGTGGGTAATTTTTACAATAAATTGGGGTAGCTGAGAGGGTTTGATGCTAAAATATTAAATCTTTTCCCCATTTCGATATTTTATTTATCCTTTACGCGTGTATTTCATATTCTTAATCACCGTCGGTCGTTTAATTCTCAGTTCAGGTTAATTTAAAAAATCCATCATCTTATATCTCTGGGTGACGAGCGCAGTGTAGAGCTTGGAAGTGATTTGGACTCTTCATGGCCCATTTTGTAGTTTTGTGAAACTCTGCTGTTATGGGCAGTTTTACCATCAAGCACATAACCAGCTTGTCTTGTCACTCATACCTATAGTTAAATATCACCAATCTGTTATAGGGCACCTCAAAACTTTACGTTGGCAATACTGTTGGTATTTTTTGAGTTTTACGACACTGAATACTTTAATCGGACTTTTATGATTGTTTTAGTATCCAGTTTATGCTTGCATTTAAATATTGAACATGGGGTAATCGACTGTAAGCCATTATCTCCCATAGAATATGGGATAAAGGTACATATCTACCTATTCTCTCTTCCTTTTTTTCTTCTTAATTTCAGCTATTTTTACAACACACACACACATATCTTTACTGCTGTTTGCTGGAAAGATAAGACATCACAAAACATTTTAAAAGTTGACTCACACAAACTGGCTTCTTCGAGAGGCATGCAATATGTCTGGCAAAACAATTTGTAAAGGTCTGAATTTATACAATGATAAAAATAATAGTCAGCTGATAATAAATAGTCTTCTATAGCTTTAAATCAGTTGTATTGTATTATGCTATCTGATTATTTATATTCTATACATTTCTGGCTACTTTTCGGTTCTCCTATTTAAGTGTTATGTTCGGTGAGCAGAATTACGCCGACGTCGTGTGTTACTACCATAGCTTCGCCAGCTTTTGATCACCGTAATAGTTATGAAACTGCTTTTTCTCAACACACACGTTTTGTTCTGCGAAGGTAGTTTGGCCTGTGTTTAACGTAAATTTTGAAATCGTTAATCAGTTTTTGTAGTGGTAGGACTCTAGGCGGAGTCCACCTGCGAAAGGACCACAGTTTGCCAGCTATTCTCCCGCCAAGAAATAATGTGCAAACATTACTGTGTTCTGGTTTGAAGGGAAATGTTTCCAGATAAATTACAGAGCTTGTATAACAACTACATATAACAACTTAGATCTCTGGGTGGCGAACGCAGTGCAGTGCTAGGTAATGATTTGGACTCTTCATATTCCAATAGCTGCGTGTGACTGTCCTGTTATGTCAAAGTCAAAGTATTTTATTCATAAATGTACAATTTACAGGTCAATTAATAAAAAAATAAAAAACAAAAGAAAGAGCATACAAATTGTATACATTTTCAAAGTTTGAAATGACTACTTTACTGTATTATAATAATTATTGTACAGAAAACTGTCAAGCATTATGCGAGTATTATGTTCCATGTCAAATGTTTGTATACATTTTTATAGGACTTTCACCATCACTCTCTAAAAATTTGGTGTAACTATAAAAAGTTTGATCGATCTGTTTTTGATCTGTTTTTGAAGCTGCCGAAACTTGGGCCAGATATAATTATTTTGGGAAGCGTGTTATAAACTTCAGGTCCCATAATGTAGCAGGCATGTTGCTTACCATCAGGTACATGTACACTCTATACTATAAAAAAATATCATATCATGAAAAATTTGTGTTTTATGAATGTAAAGATGTGACACAATCATTCGGTTATCTAAACATGTTTGCCCATTACTGCTTGGCGGTAGAATAACTGCCAAAGGTGTGGTGCTTCCCCAGGTGGACTCTGCTAAGAGTCCTACCACTACTCTTATCTTTTTAAGAAAACTCCGTCCCTTGCAGTTTTGGGAGTATAACAATTTAGCTAAAACTGAATGTTTCTAAGAAAGTAATAAATCAAATAAATAGCAAGTCAGGTCAAAATATCTCGACCCTCTATTGGTAAGGTAATTCAATAAGTCAACTTAATGTGTATTTTTATAGCACAACGCCGAAAAAGAATAGACTTATCATACGTGATCCCACTGCAATGGGCTATTGAGTTTGATTTGTGAGGAATCGATCTTTTTCAAAACAATTTATTCAGGATCTATACAACAATTATGTACAACAATTTATTGTCGTCAGGCAGATATGATAGAGTAGTGGCGAAAACATCGCACATTTCACCATTGAGAAGTCGCAGGTTCTAATACCATCCGCCATCTAATATCAGTGTTCTCGGTTTTATCGGATACTTTTTGGAGAGTGTACAACTAGTCTGTATAATCTAATGCAGCCTTGCTTTTTTTCTATCGGACTGCTCGTAGTTTGGAAACGCGACATCGTATCATGGTTGACGTTTTAAAAACAAACGAAGAAGTTTGTCTCTACTTTTGTTTTAAGAATTTCTGAGTGATATGTTCAAATCGAGAGTGGATCGGTTTCTTCTGGGTAAGCACCTTCCATCGCAGGCTGCATCGTCGCTTAACATATATTTTATTTATAAATATATTTATTTTATTTAGTATATAGAGGAAAAGAAAAACATTGTGCATGTCACATTCATAAGGGTTAAATTAACGATCAACTTACATAATTATATATAAGTAGAGAATGGCTGTTATTGGGCATGAAGTTTAAAAAACTGTTTTAAATAACTACTTTAAGTTTAAGATTTGACTCTATGCCTGTTGTCATTCCTAAATAAATAAATAAATAAATAAACATGGGGCGAGACGACGGTGAAGTGTTAACTTATGTATTGTAATAGTTTATAAGAAACCTCAGAGTATTATTCTAAGTCCAGAATGTACGAGTTTGTCATCACTACTGGCTTTCACGGTATCGCCTGTCTGTCTGTCTGTCTGTTTGTTCTGACTAATCTCCAAAGTGGCTGGACCGATTATGACGGGGCTTTCACTACTAGATCGCTGAGGTTTTAATACATAACTGAGGCCACTCTTACTCGAGGAAAATAAACAGGGTTCCGCGAAATAATCAAAAAACCGCGTGAAACCGCAGGGCAGAGTTAGTATAACATATAGTGACGGGTGCCATGGTACCATGGTCACATTATCACACTGAATACCAAAGCTTATATATATTTTCGGTTCACAAATAACAAGATTAATATTGAAATTGTGCAACGCAATACGAGAGACAAATAAGACCCCATGATCACAGGCCGGATGCAAATAAATAATTTAACAGATACACGTATGAAATATGTACGGGTATATGTTTCGTATAAATATTGACGAAGATGCAAGAATTGGGGATGCGGTATATCTAATAATACGTCCGAAAGCAGAGTCACTAATTTACTGTTGCAGAGAGTAATTTACTGTTTGATTTTGTGACCTTTTTGGAACATTGTTTTAAGTTATCGTGGTAGTTAATTCCAAAATGTATAGTAAAATGATTATTTATGGTAGGTATTAGTTAGCCCTTCCTTGACAAAGCAAAAGTAACTATTTCTGTCTATGTGTAAAGCTTTTATGCCTTTATCTGTGAAAAATCTGTCTTTTTAATACAAAAAAACAGTCGCATAATATTTGAAAGTTAGCATGTAATTTTTTACATTTTCTCTTTCTTGCATTTTTTGTCAGTTAGAAGCTTAAAATTTAGTAATTTTATGTTGAGATGTAAATAAATGTGGCATTCAAAATTTCTAAGCCATAAAATAATGGTATGAACTACACGGGTGCAGTGCGCACGTAGTAAATACAAGTTTATTTATATACTAACCTGTGGAGTCGCAGTATGGTTAGAGACGGGAATCAAGATGCGTCACTACTGTACAACTTGTATGTTTGTGTGATAAATACAAAAAATGTTTCGTGTCTCGGTGTTCTATATATCACATCAATGTACTTACAGTTGTTTTAGGATTACTTTCAACTACCTGGCTCCCATAGTACAAGTTTATAGTTTATTATTATGGCTAGTTATTGATGTGTGAGTTGCTAAAGCGCCGCCAAACGCGCGAGCCTGTCACCCTCACGCTAGACATTTATAAGATTAATAGGATATTTGTTTTTAGTAAAACACATCCACGTTATAAAATGATCTGTTGTTCACAAGAAATAAGAAATGTGTGTAGGTATTCTTACACAAAATATTTGTATGATGAATTCAAGTATTTTTTCTGAATCTGGGTGTTTCTATGTATAATAAGTTTGTATTTAAAACTATATTTAGTTTGGGGTCAGATGGTCATCTTCAACAGCCCACTAAACGTTGCCACTGCTGGGACTCGGGGCCTTCTCTCACAAGGAGAGAGTTAAGGCCATAATCCACCACGCTGGCCTTGTGCGAACCAGATCAGATCAGTAGGGTCAGATCGTGTTGTGTGTGAATTGTCCACCAATATTATTATAAATACTATAACAAAAAAAGGTGTGTGCTTAAGACCACACGGCAGAAGTGAAAACTTAATTAGCTGATTTTTGTATTAGATAGGTATGTCGTATTATAATAAAATATTATGGATCGTATTAGTTGAATAAACGAGTAAAACAAGCCAGAAATTAAAGTAAATATTTATTGAAATTTTATTTATATACAAAGTAGCTGTTACCCGCGACTTAGTCCGCGCGAAATAAATACTATGGTTACTCAGGCAGTACTTATTTGTATACCCAGATTGTATACACATTTATGGTTAGTAAAAAAAGTGTCCATGTTCAAAAAGTTGTTGGCCGAGGCCGGCTTTTTAAAAGTTACTCCAACTTTGTATGCATTCACACGGTGCACCCTTATGATGCCCCTAACATTGTCCGCAAAAAGATTGGTGAGTGTAATAGGATTTTTGTTACCGACTTTCTCCTGTTCCGTCGATTCCACATACACTACACAGTCTCCACTACGATTTTCTGGGAATAGTCTCTTTCTCTTATAAAGGGGTTTTCTAAATAGTTTGTAAGAAACATTTTCACTTGGATTTGGCTTCAATAGTTTTCTTTTTCTGGTCTGTTCGACGGGGTCACCCCCGTCGCTAGCGACGCTCATACTTATTTATACTATTGACTATATACAAAACTAAATATTTACACGAAAGAAACGAAATATTTACACAGCAAAACTAATTAATTTGATTGTGAAAATTTTAAAGCACCCGTCGTGTTTTCCCGCCAAAAGAAAAGTCTTTTGGAGTTGGTAGCCGTCAGTGTTGCCACTATGATTTTGAGCTTGTCGCCAAGTAGTTATGAAACAAAGTCGCCGGTTTTGATTGAATTATTAAGGGAATAACAGTCTGGAAGAATACATAAGCTATTTTTATCCCGGAAATATAGCTGCTAGTAAGAATATAAAATGGCACTGGTCTAAGTACCTACAATGTTAAGCAATTTAAATTAAAAGGAAAAAAGGGAAAAGGAATAACTTAAGGCAATAATTAACATTATTATCTTGTAAGATTCAAACGAAAATACAAATGATTGAATAAAATGTTAATAATATAATTGGGAAAGTACCTGCTATAATGTGCGTATTGTTTATGTTTGAGAGAAAGAGTTAATTTCCTTATAAATATGATCTGACTCCCAATGACCTTGTGTTTTTCCTTCTCCAACCTTCTACACTACACTAGTATATTTCCCTTTGTCGGTAACACGTCGTCTAAATCCGCTAAAAGGTTTTAAAAATTCGCCAGTTTCAGCGACAAAGTCGCTAAGGTGTCAACACTGGTTGCCGGTAGCGAGCAGCGAGAGAGAGAGAGAGTATCTATTGTCCCATGTCCTCCTCTAACAATTATCTTTCTCGGTCTGGCACGTTTGTTGACCACATTATCTTTCTCGCTCTAGCATCCCGAGTTTACCCGAAATTTCTTATCATATCCGAGCGTGATGATCACGTGATCATGAATCCATTTCACAGCCCACGAAAATTCTGTCCATAGCGCGCCTAAAGAAGTTTTCACTTCAAAAAGGAAAAAAGCGGTACTAACAACTTACTACCGTTACTTAGTACGTAATTCGTTTTTTTTTTCTAAAAGCGGCTCATTTGTTTCGTAGCTCCGTGTGTCCCGGGTATTGGAGCGAGTGTGCAAATGTGATGAGGCACATTAGGGTTCATCGCCGCCGGATTGATGGCGTGCATTTGTTTTCGTCGCGATATTGGACGACTCTATCTCGTTGACATTCTATTTATCTCGGCATAGAAGATATTACGTCGAATTCTGATGTTTTGTACTTAAGCTCATAAAATATATTATCATCAGCCTATTTAATATTCGTCCACTGCTGGACGTAGGCCTCTACTAATGAACGCCATAAGGTTCGCATCCACTTTCGACCACCGACCTTTCACACGTCGTCGCTCCACCTGGCTGCAGGGCGTCCCACTCTACGCTTGCCGGTTCGCGGTCGCCACTCCAGGACCTTCCTACCCCAGCGATAGTCGTCTCTTCTACAGATATATGGCCAGCCCATTGCCACTTCAACTTACTAACTCTGTGGGCTATGTCGGTCACTATAATTAGTTCTTTGTCGGATTTAATCATTTCTGATTCTGTCCTTTAAAAATAAAACATATACCTACTACAAATATCTAGTACTACAGTACCATATACTACGAACGCTGTAAGGTACACCTTACAACGTTCGTAGTACCTATATGAATATTTTTTTAATTCCGAAGACGTGATTCCTCATAAATTATGTACAAGCAGCACCCGTAGTTTTATCCGCTTTCCATTCCCGTTACGTTTTAAAAAAAGAAGTATATTTGATATTCCAAACTAAGAGTAATAAAACTAATTTCTAACCAACCCGATCTGAGCAGCTGTAACGACGTGCTTGAGCAACAGAAATGCCTTCAAAAGAGAAAATAAACACAATAGTTTCCTCACGAGGGGTTCCATCAAGCCAGTGGTGATGAAAAACTTGTCTATCTCCAATTGGAAAATAATCAGAAGTTTCTGGCGAACCTCCGACCTTGAGATTGTAAAATCGGTCATTTTTGCGACTTGGCCACCATGGAGTCATTGGATTCGTTCTGATTGGGATAACACAGTTTTATCATTACTTGGAATAAATTACAGACAAGTGTTTAGGTACCTATACTGTCAAGAGAAAAGGTACTGGAACGAGGTTACAGAAATACTTTATCCTACTCAAGTATCGCGAACGTGACAGTTTGATGTTTTCTGGCCAAAGAAAAACATGGACAGATTTATATTAAATTTGGATTTTAGTTCGATTATGGTCTGGTAAAGCATAAATATATACTTGTACTTTGTCTCATCAGCCTTACGAGATTACCGCTTCAATAGTTCCGATAGTTGTGCCAGTGAACTGACTTCTAAGCGAAAAGCTTCGATATCCGAAAATGTATGTAGTGGTAGGACTCTTAGCAGAGTCTGCCTGGGGAAGGGCCACACCTTGAACAGTTATTCTACCGCCAACCAGTAATGTGCAAACATTACTGTGTTCCGCTTTGAAGGGCAATGTTTTCAGATAAATTACAGGGCTTAGAGATATAACGACTTAGTTCTCTGGGTGACGAGCGCAGTGCAGTGGTAGGTAATGATTTGGACTCTTTATGTTCCAATAGCTGCGTGTCACTGTGCTCTTATGGGGCAGGCATGTTGCTTACCATCAGGCACATGTCCTGCTTGTCTCGTCACGTTTTATGACAAAAAAAGAGTTAGATGCACGCGGCAGTCATTCTCGACACAGCATTCATCGCCGGGAGGTTCCTCGCCCTGCAGCCCTAGTTACCGGTAACTTGGGCACTGCCCCGTTCTGTTCTTGTATATTTATTTAAATGGTGTAAAATTTGTTTATTTAACTTATTGGGGCTCAATAACTATAATTTTATAGGCAAATATTTGTGGTCATTCCTTACAGAACACTAACTAGCACCAAACTACGCAATAATAATAATAATGCTATCACGTGCCCCTTTATTTGTAAATAAGCTTCCGCAAATTCTCCCAAAACTAACCCTAATACGAGTACGTAACTTAATCAACCTGTTAAAATTAATGTGTAAATAAGGAGTACACTCCATTAGCTGATTCGAGAGCGCCTCGCCCGAGGCAGTGGTTCACTGGGTAAGGATTCATTAGGTAGAAAGACAAACAAGGCTTTTGAGGTAACGATTGATGTGTAGTATAAACACTCTGTGTAATTGCGTATTAGCAGTAGTAGGACTCTTTGCAGAGCCTGCAGAAGATAAGCCAGTTATTTTAACGCTGAGCAGTACTGTGATAACGTTACCTGGTTCCGGTTTGAAAGGAAATGTTTCCAGTAATATAGGGTAAAAATATAAATAATTGTCTATCACTTGTCCGAGTCTACGACTGTTTGACTCTACGACTCGTGGCACTGAGCTGTTATGGACAGACGTATTGTTTATCATGAGGTGCATATATTGCTCCTCCCATGAATGTTATAATCTTGAAATGTTTTTTTTTACTTAGTTTTGCACTTGGGCACCATCTCGCCTGATGTTAAGCGACGATGCGATCTACGATGGAGCGTGTTTACCTAGAAGAAACCGATTCACTCTCGATTTGAAGACACAAAGATTGTAACCATCGGGGAAAACCCACTAAAGCAACGTATTCCAGAGCCTAGACGTTCTTATCACAAAAGTAGAGTCAAATCTCTACGTTCGTGTCTTTGGAACATCAACCATGAAACGATGTCGCTTTTTCGAGCTACGAACATTCAGATAGAAATGTTTAATGTTTGTTGCTTAATCACGTCTGAACGGATCGGGTTGAAATTTGGTACACAGTAAAATTTTCGTCTAGAATAATAAAAAAATATAGTGATACGGGAAATACGCAGCTTAAACCGCGGGATCATGCTTAATAGACTACTGTACAGGCCCGTGAACAAAATTTACGTAGTAAATGAACCACCAGGAGACCTATGTAGGATGATAGAAGGGTATAAAGTAATAAAATTCAGCACTATGTCGTCACTTGTAAGCTGTCCAACTGAGTAGGTACAGTCGAAGCCCCCCTGGGTTGCAAACCTCGCTCATTTCTCCTTGTCGCATGATTTTTGTACGGCATTGCGAAATAATGGACTAAGAGAGGTATTGAAACTATACAAATTATAAATTTTAAGTTTTTAAATATACAGGGTTACTGGTTATCAGCCTGCATCCGTTTAAGGGCATGTTCTGTATATATAAACAAACAACTTTTGTTCTACAACTTTCGTTAAAACTTAATAGATAACCCAAAAAAAATTGTATTAGATGCCCTTTTTTGTACTGTTTAGCGACTTTTTAGTATTTATTCACTTCGGTACATCATTTTTTGCGCGTTAAAAAGCGTACGCGCTCTCGTTACTAATTGTTACGAAGAGTTACGATACGATGTACTAAAAAATACTACTAACTAGATCGAGTTCAAACCAATTTTTGGTAGAAGTTTGCTTGGTAATCACATATATTTTGTAGTTTTGTCATTCTCATATTGTAGAAGCTACAAGGGGGGGGGGACATTTACACATTTTACCACTTTGGAAGAGTCTCTCGCGCAAATTATTCAATACAGAAAAATGTAATATTAGGAACCTCAACATTATTTTATATTATTTTATATTATATAACATTATTTTATATTATTCACCTATCTATAGAAACTCTACACGCACGGGTATAAGGAAAAAAATATTTGAGTTTCAGTTTTAAGTATGGGGCACCCCCCAAATTTATTGTTTTTTTATGTTTTTTATCTTAATGCTTAATATCTACTAGCCAAGTTTCAACAGTTCTTATAGTTTCGGAAAAAAGTGGTTGATACATTTGGCCGGACAGGCAGACATGGCGAATCTATACGGGTTCCGTTTTTACGTTTTACGGAACCCTAAAATTGTGAGACTAAAATCGTAAGAAAAATATGTAATGGAAGTGACGCGCAAAAACTGCCCGTGCCCAGTGTTGCGAACTTTATTTTTCATATGATCGTGCCTTTATAAATAATATTAAGCAATATTTATTTTTGCAAATTGTGTTGCTTCGATATCATTCGCAGGAAGTTCGTTCCTACCTGGTGTCCCATGACACCACGTCTTTTCACATAGTATAGTGACGAGACTAGCAGGATAAATATGTACATAAGCAACAAGCTTGCCCATAGCAGTGCAGTATCGCGCAGCTATTATTAGGATATGAGGAGTCCAAATCATTACCTAGCACCTGCACCGCACCACACAGATATATACTGGGTATAAGATAATTTATCTCTATGACCAGCTATTTCTATATGTATGTAATGCTATATAAGTGAATTACATTACAATGAACCTACAGCTCATACTTCACCAACAGTTTCTGTAATACTTCATTAAAAAATAAAATAAAAATAAAATAAATGTATTTCAATCAAATAGATCTTAACTATACAATATTTTCTTACTTCTATAAACAAGTAGATTATTTTGTTAGCCTGAACTAGGTAGAACCTGTGTTTCAGGCGAGAGAAATGCTTATTTACCTAAGAGTTACATTTCGGAAGAAAATAAAACTAAACAATTTATTAATAATTACGATATCGGTAAAAAGAAAAGGTATTTAAGAACTACTTTGCTTACCAAAATTATAGGTATGCAATTCCTTAATTATTTTGTAACTAATATCATATGTTCAGTTTCCACATATGACAGAGTCAGCAAATACTCGGAGACAGTTTGTTTACAGTTATATAAATTTTGATTGTAGATGCATAACAATCTATTTACTCGATTGTAGAGTAATGGTCCTAGAAATATGAAAATTCTACTTGTGAAAGCGTGTTTTGTGTGTGCCAGCGAGATACATACAATATCCTTACGTCTCTTGTTGGTATTGTTAGTGGAGTATGATAGTATTTTGTGCTGTTTTATTGTCGTGTTCAATATAAATAGTAGTCTTACAGTTAGGATATTACAGGATTTATAGAGCCGTTCCGTAGAGAAGAGAAATGGGCGAAATGTTGCGACTTTCAGTATGGCCAATGGCTCTTTGTGCTCTTTGTACTGAAATCATTAATGTCTTAGTAGCCCCTCCCCATGATGTAATACAGTATGTTATTATCGATTGGCATAAAGCTTTATCATTAGGACATGGCTTCATGTTGTTTTTAATAACTTTAGGGTCGTCGGAAGAGTCCCTAATTATACACAAAATATGCTCGCAAAATTTCATCAAGTTACATTTTCGTCTCCATTATGATTTTATCTTCTTTTTTTGATACTCATTACTCTAAATAATAAATACTTGAATACTATTACAAAATTGAACACAAATAACAGTTCGACATGTTTTGAAGTGTAATATTTAAGCTATAATTTATCATTTCTTTGAGGTAACATTAACGATGCTTATTTGTCAATAAACTCAATGTTTCTGTTTATCTAATGACACAAACACAAAAATATTATTATTACAACGTTAGTCATTGTGATAAACGTAAATGTGATAAATAATTCGCTCTACAAATAATCCACCATAGTCGAAAAAAAAAAATTAAAAACTTAAAATGAAAATCCTAAATATTTTATTATACACTGAAAACATATTCAATTTATACCGTAACTTTTTCAATCTCAGTAATATAGCTAAAGTTTTTATAGTTATTAGAACAGTAATAGAAATAATTTGGATAGTCGGCGTTGATTATTTATATGATTCAATTGATTTATTAACAGCGTGTAAACATGATACTTTGCAACATTTAAAAATTTCAAGTTTCAGCTCAATTGGATTGCTATTGTTTATTTTGTACAAGTCTGAAAATTTTTGTAAAATGTTGACTCATTTGAAAGCAAGCAAAACTCATTCTCAAAGAAAATCATTAGGGACTAAAACTAAATTCAGAAATATTTCCTTAATATGTTTTTTAACATTGTATTTTGTTCTACATTTTGGATTATTGACTTTAAAACATTTATTTATCGCAAGAGGTTTTTCGAAAACAAATTTGTGGATTACTTTGCTCTGTCGGTTCCAGCACAACGTAAGCGACTTTAGACAATATCTCGAAATGGGTGTTGTATGGAGTGTTTATATTTCGATTGCTGACCAATTACATAGCATTGTAAACGTTACTAAAAACGAAATCATTCATCAGCAAAAGAAAAGTGAAATAAAACCAGTCAAACACATCGCTTTGTATAGGCATTTTAGTTTATTCGATGATGTGTCGATTGGTTACGAAATCCTTGAAAAAGCTGCGAATCTTTGCAATGATATCTTTTCTTGGCAGGTGTGTGAAAGGTTTACTAATGTTCACTAGGGATCCTGCCTTTTCGCAGAAAATTGATTGGTCGATTATCACTTGCCAACCAACGGTTCGCCGATGTTTCAGTTTGACAACTGACGATTGTCAAATATTTGTATGCCAACGTTTCATTAGGCAAAATTGTTGTTTAGCAGATTATTATAATGACACAATACGTTCGGGGCACTTATCATTTGCCAAATCTTTCACTACGCAAAATAACTTGCAGACGAATAACGTTTTATTTATTTATTTATTTATTTATAAAGAATTGCCGACATGTGCTAACAGCGTAGCCAACACGCACAAACGGCCTTAATACACATACATTACAAAAAATATTGTTAAACACAAAAATATAAACAGTAAAAAAAATGGATATAACAGAGATGCAACACAAAAGTACAATAATTACATTAATTAACATAAGTAACGAAATTGATACATATATCTAATACACGCTTAAATTTGTCAGAAAATATATCTAGTTCCGGCCTTTGAGCGAGCAGAACGTTGAGAAAATTCAGTGCCCGAGTTGTTGGCGCGTACAGAGCCGTGTCGGTGCGCACGCGCACGGCCTGGAACAGCGGCCGCGCGGCGCAGGCGCGCGCCGGGCGCGGTCGGTCCGGCACTGCTAGCGAGCATCGAGCCAGAGCGGCAGGGTTATCGATCTGACCGTTTAGCAGCCAGTAGAAGTGGATCAACAGCGCACACTTCCGCCTTAGCGCCAGTGTATCGAGCCCCACCATTCCGGTGACGAATAGTGACGGATACAAATAAGGATAATAACCGTAGATTTTTTTATAAAGAAATCGGGAAAATTTTCGTTGCACACGCTCCAACATTACACTATAGCATTTCTCATGCGGATCCCAAACAATAGCATTATATTCGAGCTTGCTACGTACAAACGAATAGAAGAGAGTTACTATAGCTCGCCTATCATGAAATCTAGCCGATTGTCGCATTACAAAACCGAGCGATCGATAAGCTTGGTTACAGACGTTTTCTATATGCTTGTTAAAAGTAAGCTCAGTATCTAAAGTCACCCCTAAGTCGCGAATTTCTGTGACGCGCTCCAAGCTGACAGCGGACATGTGATAATCGAACTGAATGGGATACCGAGACCGTGAGTATGAGATGACTTTACACTTAGATTCATTCAACTCTAACATATTGTCGTCTCCCCACTTTATCACATTGTCAATGTCCACTTGCAGAGCCTCACAATCTTCCGCACTACCGATACTCAAAAATAGTTTCAAATCGTCAGCGAACATGAGACATTCAGCTGTCCTCACGACCCTCGGAAGGTCGTTAATCATAATTATAAATTGAGTAGGTCCCAATGTACTGCCTTGACTCACGCCAGAGCAGACTAAATACGGAGCTGAACGAAATCCACAGAACTCTACGTACTGAATCCTGCCGGTAAAGTAGCTCACAAAAAAATTTAGTAGCTTTGGCGTAAATCCTACAGCTGCACACTTTTTTAACAGAATTTTGTTATCTACGCGATCGAAAGCTTTCTTAAAATCAAAATAAGCAGCATCTACTTGCTTTCGTTGATCCATTTCAGTGACCGCGTAGTCCACAAAGTTTATCAGATTCGTAGCGGTAGACCTACCAACCCTAAAACCGTGCTGAAGCTCGCTGAGTTGCGTCTTCACCTGGCTCGTGATGTGGCGGTTTATTATTGATTCAAAGACCTTTCCGAAAGTTGAAAGAACAGCTATAGGCCGATAGTTCTCTACCTTTGATCCGGAACCACCCTTAGGTATCGGCGTGACTCGCGAGGTTTTCCACACGCTCGGATACGAGGCCGTGGCTAGAGACAAATTATAAATATAAAGGAGCGGTGTCATAAAACTTGAAATACAGTCCTTTAATATAAATGGGGGGACACCGTCGGGCCCAGCCGACGAAAGCGCTTTCAAGCGTCGAATAGCTATTACTAAGTCAGACGGGCAAATCGTGTCCAGCGCGACCCGCGAGGAGGAGCCCCGGGCCTCCGCCGCGCCCCGCTCGGCGTCCGGCGCGGACAGTTCGGTACTATGCTGCAAAAACACCGAACTAAAATGAGTTGCAAACGCATTTGCTGCTTCAACTCCCGACACAGTATGACCCTCATATTCGAATTCGCTACACGCACGCCTAGGACCTTGTTGATCCTTTATAAACGACCAAAAAGTCTTAGGATCTTTCCTAATATTCGTCTCAGTTCGCCAGATGTAATTGCCGTATGCCAGACCTATGAGGGACTTTGCTTGTTGCCTATAATATTTGAATAACTCCCGATTAAAATCCAAATTAAACCGTTTAAATTTTTTTAAATGAAAATGTTTGTTCTTTAACGCAGTGATTATCTCCGCAGTAAACCATGTCGGATAGTTATACTCCCATTTAGATGCTCGTTTTCTATTTTCTTTAATAGGTACACTATTTTCAAAGCAGCAAACTTGGCATACAAGAAATCAACAGCCTCATCTATATCGGATATCAAAAACAAGTCGTCCCAGACAATAGAACCTAACTCAGAATACAATGTTGTAAAGTCAGCTTTGCGGAAGTTCCAAGCGCATGATGAGTCACTATCTCCGGAGCGGCCGGCCGGCGCGCGCGCACCGCACGCTCACCGACAGCGGGGGATGATAGGAGTCAATTTTGACTACGGGGTCTACATCACTACTGACCTCAATCCACTCGTCGCTCTGATCGCTCAATACTAGATCCAATATTCTACCAAATTCGTTACGAATTTTGTTGTGTTGTTTTAGCTCACAAAATTCTAAGAAACAATTATAATGTCTAACAACATTCTGACTGCACGAATTCAGATTAAAATCACCTAACAATAACATGTTGTATTTTCTGTATTTTATTCTTAAATTTTCTAAAACAGATAATGTGTCTATGTATTTGGAATCGACTGAATTAGGTGGTATATAGACAACGCCGCATATCACTTTTTTAGTTTTAAAAGAAATCATTCCTATCAACACTTCTACGTCACCGTCGTAGCCGTCTACGTCGGTGACCTGTAGTACGGTGTAGGAGTCTCGCACCGCGAGCAGCAGGCCTCCCCAGCCGGCGTCGACCATCACGCCGCCGCGCCGCACGGAGCGGTCCCGGCGCAGCACGGTGTACCCCGGCGGGAATACCTCCGCATCATGTACGCTAAATTTATGTTATTTTTGTTTATGTATCAGTTCCCTTTTCGTACATTTGTATTGTGATAAAAGACAAACTCATTTTACATACAATTTAATAGCAACAGAAATCTACATACACATTTGCAGAATTTCAAAGTGCGGAGCGAAGTTTAGGTGAAATCAAAGGAATCGGTGAGGTAAGAACTGTGACTAACAATGCCCGAGATGAGCGAATGACACAGCGTGCCGCGGCATCGGCCGACAAAGCTCCAAAACCAAATCGCAACAGAAAGTTACATCCACATTTGCAAAATTTCAAAATTCGGAACAAATTGTTGGTGAAATCAGAAGGAATCTGTTAGGTTAGGTTAGAACGGTGCCCAACAACGCACAAGCCGAGCGAACAAAGACAGCGTGCCGCAGCAGCGGCCAGCAAAGTGCCGAAACCAAATCGCTTTTGTTTCAGTACACAGAACACTTGGATATGTGCTACATTAGAAAAATAATTATGAAAAAAATAAGATCAACCTGCATATATAATATTATTATTTAACCCAAATGAAAATGGCATCTTTGTAAATAAATTTCTTGAAAATTTGATCGAAGACTCAGTATAGTAGCTTTTTCGAAATCTAACTCACATACTTACCAACACTAAATTAATATTATTCTAACTGAAACATTCGCTACATGAAAGTTGGTCTTTTCAAAGTGGCATTATAAAAGGAAGACCAAACGTACAGTTGGCAAATGTTAGATTGGGAATTAAAACAAAATTTTGTGATAAGTTTGGCAAATGATTATTCGGAGAAATAGAACACTGCGAAACGTTAATTGAAAAGTGATAATCGGCCAAACAATTTTCAGCGAAAAGGTAGAGATCCATGTTCACTAATGTGTAATAATCATTTTACATCCCGTGAGTTTGTCCAACGTTGGTTATAGTTTTAAATTAAGTCTATTTATAAAAAAATGTTTATGAAAAGAACGGATACTGGGTATATAAAGAGACGAAATTCTTAGCATTCCATAGATTCACCGTGCGGGTACGGGTCCATCGTGTGGCAGAGAGAGAAATCCCGAGTAGACCTTGGGACTTGTGACACGGGCGTAGGTTTAAGGGGCCCCTTTTTGACGTACATCAACACTCACCTTCACTACTCGTATTTCTCTCCCTGCCCAGCCAGATTCAATAAGATTCTACTAGTGCAGCTTTAGATACTCGTTCTAGTATAGAACTTCCTGCACTTCTGGACAAGCCAAGGTCTTTCAGCAGGTTACTAAGAGATTTTGCTAGTATACATACCTTTCGCTCCTACTTCTACAGCGTATAAATTATTTACCCAGTTGATACACTTTGGTAACTATATTACACCGAATTACGAAAAAATACAAAATTTACTTTACGGTTGGGTTTTAGGCTGGAAAAAAATATTTTGGTGTTTTTATTTGGGAAGATATATAAATTAATATGGTTTTGATGGCGTCTGCATGAACCGGTCTTTATTTTGAGATAAGCCACGTTAAAATTAAAGTTCATTTATATAGAAAAGTCGATAAAAATTTTGGTGGGAAAATTGGTTCCGAAGTATTGGAAAATTAAAAAAAAATACAATTTGTGCTAGCGAGTGCAGTTTGTTTGTTTTTTCGTGTTTGTTATATCGTATACAATTAATTTAAAATATGAAACCGCTATGTGTTCCTTATAATTTAAAATGTTATAGCTCTAGTACACTTGAGATTTCGAAAAACTCCGACACAAGGATCAAAATTGTAAGTTTACAAATCTAGCACATTAATTTAAACAAACTATACCGCCAGAAGCGTCTTGAAACGCTCTTGAGAATAATGGGCTTAAACACATATAAGTAACGCGGCACTTCCTATGCCGAAGTAGTGTTGGGTAGGACATGACATACAAAAGAGTTTGTAAGAGTAGCCTCTTTTTTGTACTGAGCCAGTACAATGTACCACTTCAAATGAGGCGAGGCGTACTAAAGCTCGGCGATACATTTGAAGTTCCGAGTAAAAACATGACATTTGGCGTTATTGCAGTACAATTACAGTCTGAACTCTGATTGATGACATACTAAAAAACAGTAAGGTCGGAGGACGGAGAGTAGGTCACGCGACTTCGCGACTGCCGCGACATAAAATTTGAAGTAGTACAATATAAAATGTTGAGCCGCTCTTACATCTTGACGTCATGTACGGGACAAATGTACCGCCTCTTGTATGTCCTACTCAACACTATGCCGAAGCGTAAACAAACGCACTTAGGTAATCTGACCCGCGTTACCCGTTTTTTGTAAAATCGAGTCACCAAAAGTAAAGCAAGCGGCTACATAGCCATTTTTTGTTAACTTGTTTACAAGGTCGTAATATTTATTTTGTTTCATAGCGTGGTTTTTAGGTTTATTATTTTCCCACGGTACGGTATTTTCATTATGCGTTTCGTAGCTATAGAAAAAAGGAAAATGTCCGATCTGGATGACAGAACACCCACATCCTCTGGGATTTTATAGTGCTTTTCATACGTATCCATTAAAATAGTCTAATCAGGTGCTGTGCCCAGGATTGAGTAAAGCTTGTTCTTGGAGTTTGAAGTTGATCCCTCTTTTACAAAGTTAATTTGTCGTCTATCCTTTTTGGGCTCTAGCTACTGAAAGGCTTATGGTTTCACGTATGATTTCAAGTACTCTGTCATAGCGCTGTGAGTAATGACCCCTATTAAGTAGCACCTTGCATTCCACCATTATGTGCCTTGCTGTACATATCGCCTCACCACAAGTATAACAACATTTTTCAGAGGCTTTTCCTCACTTTACCAAGTTACTCTGGTCAGGGAGGGTCATTTGGAAAGCATTTAGATAAAATTTTAATAAGGCAGGAGACCAGTCATAGAGCAAGGTGCGCCACTTCAGAGCTAGTGAGATACAAAACTCACCTATGGTTAACCACACACTTTGCATTTCTAAATTCATAGCGTGCACTTTGTAACTGTAATTTTCGTCTTGTTGTAGAAAGGTTTTTACTATCTCTCGGTCTTCCCTTTTCTTTCTCACATCCAACCCAGCCGTATTTACTTGTGCACCTGCCATAAATTGTTTAAAAATCGAAGTTTAGATTCAAGGTCTGAAGCACTTTTGTCTTATGGGAGAGATGTAATTAATTTGTCTTGCGACCTTCCCAAAACATGCGTTTTTGTAACTCTTAGGTGTTTGCAGAGTTCGGATATTTTTTTTAGTTGGAGCCAAAAACTATAGTGATCCCTAAAGAGAGTAGAGGGATCAGCCGGATGTGCCAATCCAAACCATAACTTTTATCATTAGCATTAGCATCTAGCTTTGCCAGGAGGGGTTTACCGATGTCATATACTTACTAGGAAAGGCCAAGTGAGACATGATGTGAGATAGTTGTCGTATATCCATGCTTTTTGAAGTGAAAACTTCTTTAGGCGCGCCTAGACAGATATTTCGTGGGCTGTAAATTGGATTCTGGCATTACGCTCGGGTATGATAAGAAATCTTCGGGTAAACTCGGGACCATGGCTATTGGCCATTTAGAAATGCGTCAGCCAATGGGAAATGCTGAAAGGGCGTGGCCTCGGCATCATGCCACGGCCATCTAGAAATGCATCAGCCAATGGGATGTGCTGACGCATTTCTAGATGGCCATGTCAAGATGCCCAGGCCACGCCCTCCGATTACACCCGTGTAGTTTCCAAGGTAAGCTATCAAATTCTAAGTTTTCACTTCTATCGGCAGTTCGTATGACTGCCATTTTTTTTGATATTGCTGATAGGCTGTTGGTCTATTGAGGTTGTTCATGAAATTTTCAACAACTGTCTCTAATGATGGTGTACGTCCTTTGTAATCTATCTTTATACCAAGAAATTTGAAAGTCACTGCCTCTGCAATTGTGGCAACTTTTTGGCCACTTATTGAAGAGTCCCGGATCGTAAGAAGTATATTTGGTATTTCGTCTACCCAGACATAGAGAATGACATTTACTGTTGGACTTCTTAGCACGGAGAATAAAGATACTTGCGCACGCACATAAATAATTATACACATACGTACATTTATTTTGGACAAACTTTCTTAGAGGTACGAATGTAATGGTAGGAACATAAATAAGCATCTTTGTGTTATGGACGAATAACCCACTAATAATAATTCACCACAAAGTAACCAACCAACTGTCAAGTTCTATCACTCATTCTATAAAACATATTGTTTCAGATCGTCATGATGATATACAGCGTCGTCCTCAGCAACATCAGCATAATGTACAATGATGTCCTGATGAGTGTTAAAGTACGTTTTCACATACATTTTACTACGACTGCACAATAATAACAAATACGAGGATTTTATTCGGATAAAAGTCAAAGTCGTCTTGTCCCGCTTATTTGCCAAATACCAATACTTCATTTAAAATGCACTTGGGTGTGTGGTGCCATGTCATGTCATGTCAGCAAACGAGTCTTTCTAATTTGCAAATATGCGTTTAATTATCTATGTATAGAATCGGAAAGCTGACTCAGTAATTTTTTGGTTCTGATTTTTAGTTCATAAACTGTATTATCTTTATATAGGTACATACTTAATTCTGCTGTACATGTGTCGACAGTGAGCACGTCCTAAACGGCTGGACCGATTTTAATGAGTTTTTGAAGTGAAAACTTCTTTTGTCGCGCCACAGACAGATTTTTCGTGGGCTGTGAATTGAATTCTAGCATCACGCTCGGGAATGATAAGAAATCTTCGCGTAAATTCGGGACCATGGCCATTGGCCACCTAAAAATGCTTCAGCATTTCCCATTGGCCATGCTCATGGATACGCCCTCCGGTTTCACTAGCGTAGTTTCCAAAGTAAGCTATCAAATTCTGAGTTTTAAGTAAGTTTTTACTTCTATTGGTAGTTTCTATGGCTGTAAATTTTTTTTGTATGCGTTTGGGTAGGACCCTGGATGGTCAAGTTCACAAATCAGTCCGGCAGATGGCGCTGCAGGTGGTATCTAAGTTATTATCTGAGCGAAGCCAGAACGGGCCGCTAGTTATATCATATAATCATCTACTCCAGCGGACGTCATTCAGTTTATGTATATCTTCTAAATATATAAAAGCGAAAGGTCACTCATCACCGAATCTCAGAAACAACAAATGCTAGGAGTCTCAAATATTGCATGGAGGTGTCTTTTAGCGTGTAGGCGCTTACTAAGAAGGTGTTTTGCGAAATTCAACCCCTAAGAGGGTGAAACAACGGATGGACGGTTGTATGAAAATTCCGTACTTTTACAAGTTATAAGCATGAAATCCACAGAACCGATTTTAATGAAATTTAGTACATAGACTAGACTTCAAGAAAGGACCAATAAGGAAATAAGACTTTTTTGTCACGGAAAAAGGGTTGAAATGGGGGATGAAACGTAATGCGCAAGTTTGTAGTTGTTGAAGATAAAATCATGAAATTTCGTTTCTAGACACTTGATGCTAAGCAAATAAATGTTTGTTCTAGCAATTTTGTAATTTCAAACTATAAGGGCATGAAATAGGGGTTGAAGTGGGAAATGAAAGTTTACATGGAAGTTCGTCATTGTTAGAGATAAAGCAATGAAATTTTGCAACTAGACACTACTTGATATCCATACTAATAATTATAAAAGTTACTCTGTCTGTCACGCGTTGACGCCTAAACCACTGAACCGTTTTTGGTGCAATTTGGTGCACAGATACACTAGACTCAGGAAAAGACAAAAGCGATTTTTTATCACAGATAACTAAAGGCCTGAAATTGAGAAATTGAAGTTTATTTGAAAGTTCGTCAATGTTGAAGATAAAGCTGTAATTTTTTGCTACTTGACACTTGAAATCCATTCTATTATAATACTCGTTTTTTAGAGGTCAATGTGAGAGCAACTATGTATGTCTGTTTGTTACGTTTTAACGCCTAAACCAGTGAACCGATCATATACACACAAAGTTCAAAACAATATTCACAGTACAAATACCATTTCACATAAAACAAAGAAGGTTTTATTGCCGCATATGAACTTGTGTCAGCGGACCCCAAACTAGGCTAAGCCTGTATCTTGGGAATCCAGAGACCTGTTATACATAAAACCATTTAAGCTGTTTTATGCATGTACAAATACTGCCTCAGTTATCTTAATTTCGCTCGGACGAAGTCGCGGGTAAAAGCTAGTAATGTATATAAGCTGAATGACGTCAGCTGGATGAAGGCCTGCCGCCAAACATCGCTACATAAAGCGGTCTTCTGCCGCCCGCATTCAACGATTTGTTCGGATAAATTGATTTATAAACATTAATTCGGGTCACTTTATTTTTCAACTTACATTTCTAAATTATGTGTTTGTTTAACGATTTTAATATAAATTATGTTGATTACACATTAGTTACCGACGCGACGTGGAAAAGACATCAATAATTTCACCTAAAACTTAACGACAGTTACTAAAAAGTTCCCAAAAAGTAATACTTAACATTTATTATTTAATTAAACATAAATTGAAGTTTTGGTGATTAAAATGCTCGAAGTATTTTTCCCAATTAACTACTAAGAGCCTAAATGCTTGATGCATTTAGCGTTATAATTTTGGCAACGAAATGAACAGAAGCAATGCATTCGGTTTTTAGGAAGAAAAAGTACGAAAATATTTTTTTTATTGTAATCGTCATCTTTTGCCCCTTCTCCTGTGCATTTGGTCCATATAAGCTGGTGCCTATGCTGACCTAACTAAGTAAGCTAAAATACTGACCCTGTATTGGATTACCCATGTTTTACAGGGAGATCAGATACTTTTTGGGTCGATTGCATATAAAATAGTTGTGGCTGAGTTGGTGTTTGGCATCTACGCAGTATCAAATGCAGCCCAACAAATTATCAACAACGGAATCAAACTGAAGCAAATGATGAGTAGAATACTCTTAGATTCGTGTATTTGTAAGTAAAATTTTGTAAGATAAGGAACACATTTTATAACACATTTGCTCGCGTCTATTTCACCAATTTCAATATCGTAGTGTATCTCACTACGTACTTGTGCGGTAATGTAATGTAAAACGCACGGTTCATCAAAATTCTCCGTCTAAAACGAACCATACGTTTTAGGGTTCCGTACCCAAAGGGTAAAAACGGAACTCTATTACTGAGACTTGGCTGTCCGTTCGTCCATCCGTCTGTCACCAGGATGTATCTCAAGAACGGTGATAGCTAGACAGTTGAAATTGTCACACATGATGTATTTCTATTGCCGTTAAAACAATAAATACTAAAAATAAAATAAAAATAATATTTAAGGGGGGCTCCCATACAAAAAACTTGTTGTTTTGCCGTTTCTTGCTCGAGACGGACTAACCGTCTCAAGTAAACTAGATGGTGCCACTAGTAAAAATAAAACGCAATATCGAATTCATCAACAGAATCATAAGGCTAAAATCAAAATCCAAGAAAATATTTTGTTTGTCTGCGGAAATTGCGATGTATGAGGAATTCCGGATGAAGAGGTTTGCGCCGTTTATTTGCTAATGGTACGGAACCCTTCGAGCGGGAGTCCCACTCGCACTTGGCCGGTTTTATTTAATTCTGAGCAAAGAGTTTTTATGTCAGAAAAGTGATCAACATTTTATGAATGAAATTCTATCGGACTTCTCATAGCTCAAATAAAGTGGCCAAGTGCGAGTTGGACTCGCCCATGAAGGGTTCCGTTGCAGCAAGTAACATTATATACATAGTACACATAGTTCTTGTAGTTCGTTGTAACTTTGATCGAAGTTTCAATAATAGTGTATTTATGACGTACTAAAAAAAAACTACTCATCAGATCGAGTTCAAACTAATTTTCGTTGGTAGTTTACATGGTAATGTACATCATATATTTTTTTTAGATTTTTCATTTTCTTACTTTAGAAGTTAGAGGGGGGGGGACACACATTTTACCACTTTGGAAGTGTCTCTCGCGCAAATTATTCAGTATAGACGAAAATGATTTTATAAACCTCAACATCATTTTTAAAGACCTATCGATAGACACCCCATACGTGTAGGTTTGATGAAAATAAAAATGTTGAGTTTCAGTTCTCAGTATGGGGGGCAACCCTAATTTTTCTTTTTTTTAAATTTTTCTGTTGAAATCTTAATGCGGTTCACAGAATACATCTACTTACCAAGTTTCAACAGTGTAGTTATCATAGTTTCGGCAAAAAGTGGCTGTGACATACGGACGGACAGACAGACAGACAGACAGACATGACGAATCTATAAGGGTTCCGTTTTTACGTTTTACGGAACCCTAAAAAGCGACATGTTTCATGGTTGACATTCTAAAATCACGAACGAAGAGATTTGACTCCACGTTTATGATGAGAAGTGTCTTTTCGAAGTCATGTGTGGAATGCCGCTTACTTAAAAGGGTGAAGGAAAACATCGTGAGGAAACCGACATGTACCTAGAAGTCAAGGACCCGGAGTCTGTGGAGTGACAAATTAAAAAAAAAAAAAATCAAGGCTATTTGGAAATCCTTTTCATAAGTTCTCCCAGATGGCCAATAATAATAATTTGTTTTTTTGACTGGCCTCGTGGCTTAGTTGGTAGTAGCTCTGCCTGCGAAGCCGAGGGTCGTGGGTTCGATTCCCACTCAGTGCAAATATTTGTGTGATGAATTCAAATGTTTGCACTGTGTTTGGGTGTTTCTATGTATGTATAATAAGTATGTATTTAAAACTATATAAGTATTATATCAGCTATCTGGCCGCCATCATACAAGCTTTGCTTAGTTTGGGGTCAGATGGTGTTGTGTGTGAATTGTCCACCAATATTTATTTATTTATTTTCCTTTATTTCTCAGGTGAACCGCAATATAAGACCGCGAGGGCGTACCTCAACATCCTGAAGACTCATCCTATTCAGATGTCGACGTTCGGATTCGTGATCGACATGACACTCTTGCCTGCTTGCGTCGCTTTCTGCATGTCAAACCTTGTTGTGCTGTTGCAGTTTAATAATGTTGTTTAGATTAGTTGCTACCGATTGCATCCGCAATAAAGTAGTTCGTCAGAGAACTAAAGTCACGATATAGCTCAGCGTATAAGCAAACCGAAGTAGCAGTGGGCCGATCATATCTGTAGCAGACCTGATAACCATTGGGATAGACGTGTTTTGGAGTAGAGACAAGGAATTGGCAAACGTAGCGTAGGATGCCCTGAGACTAGATAGAATGACGATATACAAGAGACGCCTGGTGATGGCTAGAAACGTAAAACCGAGGATTGCTTTGAGTGGAGTTTTACGGGAGAGGCCTCAAGCAGACGAATACAGACTGATTATGACGAAATCCTGTAATTAATAAAACTCTTTTCTGTCCACCATTGCTCTTTTGCCGCAAAATGGTGGTAAAATAATCTGTTTCTCTTTTTCAGATATTGTCAGAACTCGTGATCTAAAAAAATTCATTGTATATATAAAACTAAATTAAACTTAGAAAATGATAACAACACTTGACACAAATCTACCTGGGATTGTCTTAAACCTGGCTATTTCATATAAATATCATAGTTTTAATACAGCTAACTCATATTTATTAGTTAAGTTACTTTGCGTCTGTTGTGCTTATGCTTGGTAAGCGTTAGAGGCCGACGGGCGAAATCATAAGCTTTATAAGATAAGCATATAAGTAACCCACTAAATATTCCCACTGCTGGACCTTGGGGCTTCTCCTGATCTTTAACCTTTAAATTTCATAGAAAAAGGCAGTTTTCTCACGACATACATATTCCTCATGGTGATATTAAGAGGGTTTGGGTAAACTTGGCGTCGTATTGAAGAAACTTGAGTATTTTGAAACAATGAAATGTGAATATAAATATCTTTTGGTATAGGAAATAGGCTTTGTTAATTCAGGTAAAACACTTGTTTTGTGCTTCAAACTCGTCCTAAATTAGGAACATTTAGTGTGGAGTTTATGATATAATATCTGTTAGTTATAAACGTAGCATAAGAAAAACGACATACGTCATCTGCAGCTTGCAGACGTCCATACTGCTGGACATAGGCCTCCCCCAATGATTTCCACAATGACCGGTCTAGTGCCGCCTCCATCCACCGACTTCCCGCGACCGAGACAATATCATCGGTCCATCGTGTGGGGGGCCGTCCTACACTGCGTCTGCTGGTTTGTGGTCACCATTCGAGAACCTTTACTCCCCAGCGATTACCGGTTCTGCGAGCTATATGGCCTGACCATTGCCACTTCAACTTGCTCATTTTAAGGGTTATTTGAGTTACGGATTTCCTCGTTTCGAATTTTGTCACGCAGTGAAATGCCGAGCATAGCTCTCTCCATTGCCCGTTGCGCAACTTTGAGCTGCAACGACAAAAACGACAAACGTAAATTAACTTTATACAAAAAAATAACATCATCTGTAAGTACTAATATTATATAAAGCTGTTTTTGTTTTACGCGCTAATCTCAGACACTATTGAACCAATTTCAAAAAATATTTCACCGTTGATTATATTTTGCATGTGATCCTGATATTTCGAGAGCAGCTTGCAAATCTTGGGTAGGTATTTGAGGCAAGCTGAAAATTTGTTGTATAGCTCTCCCATTATTTATCAACACGGAGGTGCAGACCTGGCTGGTGAGAGGTGGGGCTAACTGGATCCCTCAATTTAAATCACTTGACAGGTAGATAGTCCTTCCAAAATTATCTATCTTTTTTTTTGAGAATCCCTATTTTTTAGTTCTAAATAACAAACTTTGCTACACGCTCTCGGAACTCGGAACTAGCTCTTAGAATATGAGTGCTATAGGCTGGACATTACGTACTACGAGCGAAGCCAGTGTGGACCGCTAGCTACAATAAAAAATGTGAACCATTAGCTACAAACTAGTTTTAAACTGTTTCGATAGCTAGATTTATAATCTTAAAATATATCATAAGTACCTAACTTTAAGTAATTACCGTAGAGTTGAGCATGAATCATAAGCAGCCTGCTGGGACTCGAGGCCTTCTCTCACAAGGAGAGAGTCAAGGCCATAATTCGCCACGCTGGCGAACTGCTGGTTGGTGAATGACACATGACCTCGAAATACTCTAGAAAGATGTCGGTTTCCTTGCGTTGTTTTAAGTTTTTAAGTTAGCGGCATTACGTAAATGACTTCGAAAATACATTGATTATGTGTGGGATTTGAACTCGGGGCTCCGAATTGGCAGTCGCCATTCTCCTGACTAGACCAGCCGTAAGGCAATCTTCACACTGCCCCGCCCCACGGAGCGTAGTGCGTGAATGCGTGTTCATGCGCGTATGTAGGTAAGTATGTCGCATCCACGCGCGTTCATGCAGATCACATACCTATGTACATGTGGAGGAACACCCCGCGCGTGGATGCGGGCACGACGCACGGTGCGGCACACCGAGCCCCGCAGTGCCGTGCGGGATTTTGGTCGGGCTTGGCGTGTGTTTGTGTGAAAGGAGTCAGAGCCGCGAAACCGCCGCATTAAGAGGGCGCCTAGTGCCAGAAAACGAAAAAAGGACATTTTCGACGCCGCTCACTGAAGTTAAGAAACTAAAAACTACGACAAAAAAAATATTGACGTGTGGGTACAATCAAGAAAAAGCACGATAACTGAATATAATTTTAAAAATACATTAGAGTTTTTTACAATAAAAAAATAAAAATGACACCGAAAAAACCCGTTTTAATTCGAGTACTCGGAATTATCAGCGATGACCCCACATTATTTTTTGGTAATAAAATTCCTAGTTGTACGTTCTAGTAAAGTAACCGAACACTTTTTTAAATTTATGTTTAATTATTGAGTAACTAAATAAAACTTGGTCAAAAATGGACTCCTGTTTTAATATTGATTTTTCCTCCAAACTGTGTCATGTCATTCTCGACTTTATGTTTATCGCATTCAGAAACGCGTCGCGCGGGTGATAACTGATTTTTCCCTGGCATTAGGCGCACTCTTAACGCACGTGTGTGCGTGATAAACCCGCACGATGATACAGCTCAAATCTGCAATCCCGCAAGTACGCGCGCAGATGCACCGACATGCAACATGCAGCGTGGTGCGTGTTAATGCGTGAACAAACATGTCCATTTATTTAGTTCCGATTATTCACACCGGCACATCTTTCTTTGTAGTCATTAATTTTACATTCAACGGTCGCCTGGAATTTATCAATTTTAGCAACAAGGTGATCATTTTTACGTATTTTTTTTTTTTATATGTAATAATAACCATTTATGTACTATTTACTCATCTAACATTAGCTATAAATTTAACCTTAAGTTAAAATAAAGTTAACTATAGTTATAATTAATCATGTACAGTTTTTTTCTCTTAATATTTAAGCACCTTTAACATTTTCAAGAAACATAGCTCAAAAAGTAATGATGCAAGATTTATACTGAATGCGAGAATACGATTTAAACTCACCCCCAGATTCTCGCGCCTTAGGCTGCAGCTTAATTAACCTTAGGGTTAATCATTCTCTGACTGTAAAGCCCTAATAAGTTCGGAACGTATAATACAAACTGAATGATTTTAGAATAACACTAAATTGGACCTAAAGTATATAGAGTTAAAACACAAAGTCATGGTGTATTAACTAGATAATGAATTAGAGATTAGACAAAAAATATGACATGAGGAAGGAAACTATATCAAATGAATATAATTAATTTTTTAAAAACAGGGTTACTCAAATTAGATACACTAAGACGAAGGCGACGCGTAGAAGTAGTACAATTTTAACATGTGCCTAAAACCCTGCCAGTCGACAAACTTCATTAGGACCAGGGAAGTTGTTTATTCATTCTGAATAGGTTTTCTTTTGAGAAGATTCACGAACTTCACACTTTATTACAAACCTTCAAAGTGAAAGTTGTCCATAATCTTAACATGGAAAAATCCAGTGTCGTGATGTTTGTTCCCAGTGAACTCTTCATAAAATTAACCAATATTCATGAAAATTGACATTTATGTGTATTTATGTTTGTAATCCATACTCCATGTCCATAATTTAACCTCCTTCACCTCAAAAGGAAGGAACAGCACATCTTTATGTCATCAGCGTAACCCCAAATTAAATTACATAGGTACTCAAATATTTGATAAATGCTATCATTATTTCGTTACTTGTTGAAAGAAATAGTCCTATCGTACTAAATATTATTATTTTTAGTATAATTACATTCTAACAATAAATCGCTATTAACATTTATAATCAATCATCATCATCTTCTTCCTTCTAGACCTTGTCCCATTTACTTGGGGTCGACCTTTCTACTGAGCACGATCTCCTGCTGCATCCGTGTCGATTATAAATAATCAATTATCATGTTTAACAATAAAATTACAACGTCAAAATTAATTATTATATTTTACAAGTTTTTGCATGTTTTGTGTGGCTACGATTTCTGATTTTTTGAATTTACTTCTATGAAAACAAAAAGCATCGTTAATGTTGTCAGCTTCATTCAAAATGCTTTTATGCTTACAATCGTGTATATCTCTACATCTGATATTGAAAAATCATCAACATTTAACCAGTTCTGGTATTACGTTTTCCCACTTCATCACGTCTGTTACGTTATATTTTTTGCGTCCCTACCACTTCACAAAATGTTTGTTCATTTCATCGCGATATTAAGTCTTTGGATTTTATGTTGAAAACTGAGAAAAACAATAATTTGGATCGACTTGAAATTTTAACTTTACTTATCTGTGTAGGTTACAGACTATCTGTGTACTACCTCTCTATATGTTTAGATAAAGCCAGTTTGTTGCAACGAGAAAACATGTGTAACAGTATTTTATACATAATTATAACCACATTTCTGGACTTTGTCGATGTTCATAGCGTTTTTATTTTTCTCGCAATCTATTACCGTCTGAAAACCCTTTCTTTTTATCTAAAAAAAACTGATGACGTCTTAGTGCCTATTTGTTCTAGTATTTCTATCTACAAATATATTGCTGATTTTGCAGAAAAAATCAAATCTGTGTATAATCCAACGGTAAGTTGTATATTTTAAATAAAGGTATGACGTGAAAACATCCTTAACTTTTTTATTGTTTTTATAAACTAAACATTTTAATGTGACAAATTTCGTGAACAGTTTTCATCATTCATGCAGTAATGTTGTCTGAAATATCAGTATCAATTATATTATAAATATATAACTTTATCCTGTTCCAATGCCGAGTCAAAGGTCTCTCTTCCCTCCCTCCCCCTCTTCCTCTTAATAATAGCAATTACGTACTGTCGCCGTGTCGGCTGGTCGCCGACGCAAAACATAGGCAACTAGGCCCAGGAGACCAAACCGAGCGACAGTATTCCAAGTACATTCGTGCAGAATGGACGTCGAAAAAGCTGCTTTAGTAGCGCTACTTATATAATGAAAAGAGGGAAAAATAAAAGCAAATCAAGAGAGTATTGGTACTTTCTTTGTTACGAAAAAAGGAGATAAAAAGTAGTTTTTTTTTTATGACGACGTGAGAAAATACCCTAAGCGGGTATTTTCTTAGTATTTTTCTTTAAACCTGAGCCATTTTCGTGCGCGACGTCCGGTCGTTACGATAGTTGGTCGCAGTGTGAACGGGTCCATTTGAAGCCGTGTTCCTATTGGTTGCCGTCGACCGGCAGTCGCTTGTGTGTCGCCACAACGCAGCGAGTCGACGACCAAGTGCGCGGTTACGTACCAACCACCTATTTACGCGTAAACTGTAGTAAGTCACAGTCGCTGAGCAACCAAGTCGCCGGCGATCAGTCGACAGTGCGCAATAGCTCTAAAGGATCTCTATCAAAAGCTATTGTGAGTCAATCCTTGTAGTATTGATCTGGTAACCACTACTAGATCTCGGATGATGGATATTTTCTCCCATAATTGTTCTTTCATACGACAAACGCATCCCGCCCAGTCGTATTTGTAGTATAGCAGTCTTCTAAACCACCTAATATTCTCGAAAGGTCACTAAAAATAATCTATAATACTTAAATATTTTTTTAAAACTAATCAGAAAATAAAACTTGCTTTATTAATGATAAGTATAATAAAACGTATTACTATATATTATGTATATAAAACGTATTATGATGGGTTCACTATATGTACACAAATAATGGTCGGGAGAATCAGATGGTTTGACATTTCCAGTTTGGCAGTATATGGGCAAGAACTTTATGGGGATCTTGGGCGGTGTGGTAGTGGGATTCCGCCACCGGTATTCAATCAAAACGTCTGAAAAGATTTTTGAATTATAACATTCCCCAAAATAAAGCCAGTTAAGAATAACTGATGTTGCAGGTATTCAGGAGCTACCACTTACCGTCTGGGGGACCGTAATCTTATTGCCACTCATCGTATAAAAAATAGTACCTGGGTTACCGAGCTTTGCTCGGTTTAAATACTAAATACACTTAGATACCTACAGATAAAAGACTCCAAGAAATAGATTTTCTTTAAAAAAATAATTAAAAAAAAGAGAACGCATCTGGATTCGAACCCGGAGCTACTAATTCGTGGCCGCTATGAGCGCCCGACTTCCCGTCTGAGCTAATTATGGTGTCGCGTCAAGCGGCGAAATTTACCTTCGCTTTCTAATGTCTAATGTGACAGTTTTTCATTGTTTAAAAACGCGCATAATATGCGTTTTTTTAAAATGAAACCTAGTTAGATCGATTTATCGTCCCCGAAATCCCCTGCATACATAGTTTCATGAAAATCCGTCAAGCCGTTTCCGAGATTCAGATTATATATATATATACATACAAGAATTGCTCGTTTAAAGGTATAAGATACATTAGGAACGCTGTCATTGTATATTACTTATGTATGTGTAATGATACACATTCGGAAAAGCTTTCTCTTAAAATCATGTCTTTCTGCCAACTATTTTACTTTTGGGTTGTTTTACTTCGATTTACCTCAATTGTACTTAATTTTTAATGCTACTGATAATTTTCTTCCAGTTTCTCATTTCAATTTTGATGAATGTTCCTAGACTGTTGATTTCGATCTATCGTTTCATTTGGGTCGTTAAATATATGTCAATTAAAGTAAGTACAATATTTCTAAGTAACAGTATTGTAACACATGCCATTTAACTGAAACTTAACCAAAACTTAGCTGAAACCGAAACCAATATGTGGGTTAGGTTCTCAGTTTCGGCCGAAACCAGGGCTGAACTGTCCGCCAGTTTCTCAGTTTCGGCCGCGAGCAGACTTCGGTCAGTTTCTCAGTTTTGACCGGGAGCAAACTTCGTTCAGTTTCTCAGTTTTGACCGGGAGCAAACTTCGGTCAGTTTCTCAGTTTTGTCCGGGAGCAAACTTCGGTCAGGTTCTCAGTTTCGGTCGGGAGCAAACAAAGCGAGTGCGCTTAGACAGATTTATATACGAGTAGAATTCTTAGTTATGACAAACTGAAATATCACAATAAAGCATTCATGTACTACCACCGCAAGTGGCGGTCTCATTGCTGGGAGTAATCTCTACCAAGCAAAAAGCATAAAAAAATTACCTGTTATATAAGTAATTCCATAAATGTATTTGTTTAATGTGCACACAAAAATTTGAATACTTATTCCAAAGCTAAAAGGCGATCTGTGTAAAGTTGTGGAGACACAGTAATAAAAGATATCAAATAAGCTCAGTATCGTACATTGAGAGAGGACAAGAGGTGGTCCAGCAATGAACCACATAAACATATGTCCGATGATAATATCCACACATAATTAAGGCGAAACTTCATAAGCGGAAGCGTAAACAACGCACTTACGTAACCCGACATCAGTTTTCCCGCCAGTTTTATTAACGTGCGCACGCGTCATAAACTCAAGTGGTAATAAAAAGCTAACAGATTTTTTTGTCTAACAGGCGTGGCCTTACAAATTGTATTTAAATCAAGCGACATCACTGATCACTGCACCAGTGACTCTAGCTCCGGCACTCGCTGTCGGGTGCTTGGCGATGGAATCTAATACAATCTTGCTGATATTAAATGACAAATTGCTTTTGGAAACAGGTAAATTATAAATTACGTTAAAATTTAAGGTAAATTGTGGTTGTGGAAATCTTTGCTTTTCACCTAGAGATGTAGCACTTCTTTGACAACTTTACTATGAGCGAGCAGTAGGTAATATTCTCGAAGATAATTGGGATAACGAATCGGTAAAAAATATATCATTAGAATTAATTCGTCAGGTAGATTATAAAAAAAATATAAGACACGTTTTTTTGTTTTGTCTAATTAATTACTGATAATCGACAAAGATATGGATCAACAAACTTTCGGAGAAAAGGGTTGTGACGTCACGTTTTGGTGAAAATCGTACGCGAAGTAAATTATTTATTAAAGTGAAAACTTCAATGCTAAACTCTGTATCTTTGTTTTGTGAACCAAAAGAAAATATACGTGTTCAAATTCTTTCAACAATAAAATTTAACTAACAGACGGATTCGTTATATTTAATCATCGTTTCAATAGGGGTGTTAACAATTTTTCGGAATTGCTTTAGTGATGAGATATGATGAGTTCTGGGTAGTGTTAACATTAATATTGTGATATTAGTTGAAATTGGTATGGAAATATGATAAGTAGATTGATTGCTTTCATATATAAATACTCTACTACGGATATGCATACGACTAAGTACTTATAGTTCGTTAGTATGATTGCGTTAGAAGAACCCTGCACCTTCTGCGCATCTAAAATTTGGTAACCTGTGAACCATGATCTACTAAATAAAAAACGAACATAAACATTACAAAAAGTATCCGTGAAAAAAACTTTGTCTATTGGTACTACAATTTAACATTTTTGTTGCAGATAAGTTGAAATGTCAAGAACTGAAGCAATTTATTCAGTACGTGGAAGCTCGACCTCTCAAATTTACGGCATACAAACTAATTCCACTCGATGCTAATTTACTGAGCATACTCTTCAATTTTTGCGTCACTTACCTTATTGTTATAATACAATTTTCACATATCTATTAAGCAGTGGCAAAAAAACCCGAGCTCGAAGCATGATTTCATAGCCTCGATTTTTATCTACAGTCTGTTTTTTTTAACCAACTAGAACCGAACATACGAGTTTATGGACATACATTATTACTAAACGAAAGATTAAACCGACTTCAAAACCATCGCACTTAAAAGCGAAAACTAAATTCATGTAATTGTTATAAGCGCTACTCACTCATCTATTTAAAGTTGGTTCCCTCCATTTCGAAACAAAAGGGAATTATTGAAATCGGTTTATCTTTCTCGAGAAGTTTGGGAAGATTCACAAGAAAAATGTGATTTTGTGATCTTCTTTTTTTTCTTTCGTTTTCAATTTAAAATTAAACTCAGAGCAGAACCTCGACAACATTTCATACCTTTTGTGTAATCTGCGAGACGTCGATGACGAGAGGTCGTCCAGATAAATGTAAACAAATTTTAGTTTTTGAAGTGAAAACTTCTTTCGGGTCACCACAAACAGATTGTTCGTGTTTGAATTGAATTCTAGCGTCACGCTCGGGAATGATAAGAAATCTTCGGATATACTGGGGACCATGGCCATTGGCCATCTAGAAATGCGTGAGCATTTCCCATCGGCCATCTAGAAATCTTAGTACCTCCAATGCTAATCACCTGATGGGACACTGGCTCACACTGCAACGGAGAAAGCAAACTTGTTTGCAACTCAGTTTGCGGAATCTTCGCGTCTAGATGCTGATAGCGCGACACCTCCTACTCCACCTGACTGTTCGACTTTTATGTCAGAGATACGTATTCGCCAAATGGAGGTTCGCAAAGTGCTACGCAATCTGGACGTGAATAAAGCCAGTAGCCCAGATGGTATTCCTGCTCTGGTATTGAAGGCTTGTGCGCCCGAGTTGTCACCGATACTGACGCGCCTATTTAGACTCTCTCTCCAAACTGGGCTAGTACCGAACTCTTGGAAGCTTGCCAATGTGCAACCAGTGCCCAAAAAGGGTAGTCGTGCTGACCCTGCCAACTACCCGCTTAAAACCGCCTGGTCCCCTTATTACGCCTTCCCCTTATTAAAACCTTATTACGCATACGCTAAGCTTATCTTTTGCGGTTGGGTTTTTGGCGCCAAAAAAATTTCGTATTTTTATTTGGGAAGGTATACCCATATTTTTTTGTTTTATGGCATCTTGAACCGGTCTTTATTTTGACATAAACTACATTAAAATTAAAGTTCATTTACATAGAAACTTCGTAAAATGAAAATAAAAAATAATGTTTTATTTTTGGCGGGATAATGGTCCCGAAGTATTGAAATATTTATGCTATGAATTTATGCTATAGAATGCAGTTTTTTTATGTTTGTTATATTGTATACAACAAATTTAAAACAAAAAATCACTACGAGATATGACAACTTAGATCTCTGAGTGACAATCGCAGTGCAGAGCTAGGTAATGATTTGAACTCTTCACATTCCAATAATAGCTGCGTGTCACTGTGTTGTTATGTGGCAGGCATGTTGCTTACCATCAGGCACATGTCCTGATCGTCTCGTCACTATTTATTTAAAAAAAAAATTGGCAGTCATGGGAACTGCCGATAGAAGTGAAAATTTATAACTCATCATTTGATAGCTTACTTTGGAAACTACACGGGTGTAACCGGATGGCGTGGCCTGGGAATCATGGCATAGCCATCTAGAAATGCGTCAGCATTTCCCATTGGGTCACGCATTTCTAGATGGCCATGCCATGATGCCCAGACTACGCCTTTTCAGCATTTTCCATTGGCTGATGCATTTCTAGATGGCCAATGGCATGGTCCCGAGTTTACCCGAAAATTTCTTATCATACCCGAGCGTGACGATAGAATTCAATTCACACCCCACGAAAAATCTGTCTAGGCGCGCCTAAAGAAGTTTTCACTTCAAAAAGTGGCTGTGTTGCGATGTGACTTATTGAAGGCCTTCCATGTCACACACCATCTTTAAAGCTGAAATGCTATAACATAGCCGGGAAATCATACGCGGTGTTCCATGTCTAGTTATCTTTGGGAATGCAGCTAATAGCATCGTTGTAGAGAGTTACATATATTATCTAGCGCACGAGAGCCAGTGAGCAGCAAACTCAGGTACTGAGATAGTATGATCGAGCGTTTGAATTTGACTCTTGAGGCAGTCTCTAAATAAGGCGACGTTCAACGAGGGAAAGACGCGGGCCAGCGGAAACAGACATCTCTGTTCCATGCCACAGGAAGAATACGATGTACCCGATATAAACCGCCATGTCCATGCATGGTGGTGATACGTTTTCCCAAATAGGAAAAAAAAGAACAGCAATGGATGCATCACTTTCGAAAGTATTATTTCGAAATGTGAATCAATTCGAGGACATTTGGTACATTGGCACGGCGGGTCAGGCAGTATTTCCAGTCTAGCTCTTATCCACTTTCACGCCCATGATAAAACTTAGCCAGTATGTTCTACATAATATAAGCTAATTTAAAAAAAAAAAAAAAATGGTCTATTTGTGAATTCCAAGGTAAAAAAAATAATCTCATTTCTATATGATTTTTTTTATATTCACAAATAATCCAGTTAAAAAGCTTATAAAATGATAAGCTCAATATTATAAGTCTAGTGCTATAATTATTTAATTTTATGACTTGGTAAGTAATCAGCTCTGAAGTAAGTGTACCTGCTGCATTCCCGCTGTGTCAACAACATTTCAAAGTCCCTTGACTTCATAGCTGATCATTATATTACAAAAATATTGGATACGCATATCAAGGATATTTATAGGTAATGTAGGTAAGAACATGCTCAAATAACACTTGAATTGGAAACATCGACTTTTTTACGTGTTCGCTTCGCGGGGAACGCCCATATCCAAATTTAAATTGGTACGTACAGAGGACTTTTAATTGATTTGTTAAGAAATTTGTTATGTCAAATGCAATCAAAGACAAAAAAATTGAGCTCAGGTCTTGTAGTGTTGGTAGCTTAAGTGCTATTAAACAATGGTTCCTGATCTTAATCCCAGGGTATGTATTTATTAAACAGAAAATTTCTTTGTTGTCAATAAAATGTTACTAAGCAACTGTTTTCTTGATACGGTAACGCTAAGTAATCAACCTGTTTGTGTTTTACGACTATAATAATTATTATGTACGACTAACTTCGTAACGGCGATAACATTAGATAAATTATCAGCGTGGTTACAAGTTACAGCATTAGATAATTGTGTTACTTTTTATTCAATGGAAAAGAAATATTTCGTTCTGTCACTATAACATGCCTACATTGTCTATGGTCTAATAAATATTGGAACGAAGTTCCTTATGGCAAGCTTGAAGGAGCGCGGACTAAGTAGAGAGATGTTGAAGGAGATAGGGATTTGCTGCGCGATCGAACTGAATTATATATGAGACTAAAACCACAGTATAAGGAAGTACTACCAGTAGTTCATCGCCTTTGATCGTGGGAGAAACGTCGATAATGTCTAGACACGGGTGGGGTATTCGCTAACAAAAATGCTTTTAAAAATGCGGCACCAAACTAAAATTAAAACATACGGGAGACGTCAGCCCTGAGCCGCGCTCCTGCAATACTAACATTGAAATGTAGGCAATGGAGAAGCGCGCTTCCCGCGTCTCACTCCGCACACCCCGCATGATTGCCCCGTCTAGACGGCTTCGTCGAACGGCTGAATGATATTATAATAGACTGTGCTAAGACCGTAAGAATAATAATATCCGTGGACGGCGTGAAGAACTTGACATCTCGAAAATGCCAATTTTACAGGGCAGCCATTTGAAAGTTTGATATCTCCTGTAGCGAGAGTATTTGGAGTAAGCGTACATTTAAAACGTGTTTTGATGGATATTTGGGTCCTTTTTCTAATGATGGCTTGAAATGTATGAAATAATTTATGGTTTCTGTGATAATCGACATATCAAATGTTGTTATTGTTGGGATATTGAGGCTATGCGAGAGTAAATAGTAAAAAGAGATGTTACTTGTTCAAGTGTTTATAATGAAGTAAGTCATGTAAACAAACAATCAATTTAAATATTGAATAAAAGAATATGTCAATCAGATATAAAAGAAATATAACTGATAAAGAGTCTGTACACAACAAGAGATTAAAGACTATCTACAACAGCCGCCCTTAATCGATGTTGTGCTTGACAACAACAAAAGTTAAATTTCTAGTCCTAAACTAATTGTACACCTTTTGTGTACCATAGGCCCAAGTGGCTTAGTGAGGACATCTGCAGGCATATCACTACTTTTTACATATTCTAAAGTAACAACATTATTGGATACCTTTTCCCTAATAAAGTGAAACCTAGTATCAATATGCTTCGTCCTGCTGTGGTGTATAGGATTACGAACGAGGTTGATGGCACTCTGGCTGTCAGACGTTAAGTTAACTGAAGTAAGTTTACCTGTTATCTCATATGTAAAGCGACGTAGATAACACACTTCCTTAGTAGCAGACGCTAACGCCATGTATTCGGCTTCCGCAGATGACAAAGCAGTCGTAGGTTGCTTCTTTGACTCCCAGGATACTGGTCCTCCACCTAGCTTGAAGGTATAGCCGGTATACGACTTCCTGTCGAACGGACAGTTCGCCCAATCGGCGTCGCAAAAGCCTTTTAAAGGTTCTCCGCTTCTCCTGTAAACCAAGGAATAGTTTAGAGTACCCTTCAGGTACTGTAGAACCCTCTTTGCAGCATTCCAGTGTTCCTTAGTAAAACACGTATTAAACTGACTCAAATAGCTTGTCGTAAAAGCAATATCGGGGCGAGAATTCTGTGTCAGGTACATTAGGCTTCCAATCAAGTTTTGGTTGGGATAAGACTCACAAACATCACCATCACTTCTCCTCTCCATGCATTTTTTCACTAATGGAGTATTCACCGTCTTGCATTCCCTCATATTGAACTTATCCAACAGTGATAAAATGTAATTTGATTAATTTATTTTAACACTCTCGGAATCGCATTCAATTTGCAATCCCAAATACGATTTTAGTCTTCCGAGATCTTTTAGTGAACAATATTTCGACAAATCTTTCTTAACAACGTCAAATGTCAATTCAGAATTATAGAAGACAATTATGTCATCGATAAAGACACCCAAAATCATGAGTTCTAGACCAAAGAGTTTAGTATACACGCAAGGCTCCGAGGGAGTTCCTATAAAACCTATTTTTATAAGCGTTTCGTTTAATTTTTTGTTCCAAGCTCGTGGTGCCTGTTTAAGACCGTATAACGATTTTCTCAGCAAGCAAACCTTGTCTTCCTTGCCTTTTTCTACGAAACCAAGGGGTTGCGCCATGAAAACTTCTTCTTCTAAATCTCCGTTCAGGAACGCGGTATCGACATCCAAGTGCTTCATTCTTAGGCCCATCTCGGCAGCTAGTGCAAATAGAGTGCGCAACGAAGAATGACGAATCACTGGTGCAAAGGTCTCGTCGTAGTCCACTCCTTTGACTTGATTAAAACCTTTGACGACGAGTCTTGCCTTATATTTCGTAATATTACCATAAGCGTCCTTTTTAATTTTATAAATCCATTTACATGGTATAACCTTTTTGTTAGGTTTATCTACTAAATCCCACGTATGGAGTTTATTCAGGGAATGATACTCATCAGCCATTGCATGCTGCCATTTCTCAGCATCGTCGGCATGAGTAGCTTCATAGTATGTCGTCGGTTCCCCAGAATCGACCGATGACACATTGTACGTAAGGAAATCCGGTTCTCTCCTATTTCTAGAGGGGTACCTCGGCTCGTGAATAGGTTGTTCCTCACTCACACTTGCTGATTCTACATCATCATCAGGAAGCGTCAGTTCATGAGAGTCTTGCTGCTCTTCCTGATGAACCTGAACTTTAACCCTATGCTCTGATGTAGATGATTCAGCCGCAGGATCGGTACATTCATCACAATCAAAAAATTGACAATCTTCTGTTTCCGGTTCCTTGTCTTCAAATAATAATACGGAGTCTGACTGTACCACTGGTTCAGTCTCCCGCTGCTTCAACCCTGTAAAGCTATTTTCAAAAAAAGTTGCATCTCGGGACATAGACACTTTTCGTGGGTTAGACGGATCCCTAAAAATATAAGTATTAGGGTTTTCTGAATAACCGACAAAAAATGCTTCTTTTGCCTTTAAATCTAATTTCTTCCTGTGACATGAAGGTATGTGAACTAGTGCTCTACATCCAAACACTTTCAAATGACCAAGGTCACTCCTACGTCCACACCACCTGTCATAAGGAACTTGTCCACCTAAAGCTCTGTGAGGCGACCTATTTTTAAGATATACAGCAGTCCTGAAAGCGTCTTCCCAGTACGCTTTCGGCAGTGAGCTTTCAGCCAGTAACGTTCTCGCCTTTTCGGTTATCGATCTATGAGTCCGTTCAGCTACTCCGACTTGTTGAGGGCTGTACGGTGTCGTCATTTGATGGTCAATACCTTTAGAGTTTAGGTAATCATTAAAATCCTTATTGACGAACTCCTTCCCTCCGTCAGTCCTGACCGCTTTAATCCTTTTATCTAATTGATTTTCTACAAAGGTTTGAAAAATACAAAACTTATCATTAACCTCTGTCTTTGAAGAAATAAAATAAGCAAATACCTTTCTTGTATAATCGTCTACTAAAGTTAACATATACTTATTCCCCTGAAAGGAGGTTGTAGACAAAGGCCCACATAAATCAATATGAACCAATTCTAAGGGTGAGGTAGCCCTATTAAATGCTTCCTTCTTAAAAGGTTTTCTTGCTTGCTTTCCTTCTACACAAGCGATGCAGTTCGTTTTATCTACTATTTTAAACTCTACGCCTACCTCGTGATTCTTCAGTTGACTCATGCATATACGACACAAGTGTCCTAACCTCTTGTGCCAGAGTTGGTAACTATTCTGACAACCAGAGTGCACATCCTGCGTCAAATAATTGTTTGCCGCGTTATCGGGAACATTTACTGTACAATCAAGTACGTACAGCCCACCACAGGGCGAGGCATGAAGAACGGAATCACCTGTAAAACGAAAAGTATTATTTTTATAAAAATTACATCCACTTTTATCAAAAACACATATAAAACCCTTATCAACAGCTTTCTGTACAGATAACAGATTTGCTTTTAAATCAGGAACAAAAGCAACGTCACTGATCCTGTTGACAACGTTATCTGGTGTATTTATTGAGACATTTCCAATTCCGCAGCACTGTATTTGTTCTCCGTTTGCGACTGTGACGCTACCATTATTCATTAAAGAAATATCTTGAAACCAATCACGTCTAGAAGTCATATTTTTGGAGCATCCCGAGTCTACGTACCAAAGATCCTTATTAGACTGGCCAAAAGTGTTATGAGCAGTAAAAGTGGAATCGTTTCCTTCTACAGCATTAGCTTTCTCCTTCTTGCTTCTCAGTGGACAGTCCGGCCTTTTATGTCCAGGTACTTTACAATCGTAGCACACTATTTCTTTCTTCTTAGATTTAGATTTCAGTCTGGCATTAAAAACGGAATCCACTGGTGCAGATGCAGTTTTGGACATCTCGTTCAGCAGTTTCGATTTGACTAAATCAGTTGTTACGTCGACATTACAGTTCTCTAGCGCCATAATAAGAGGCTCATATTTTGGAGTGAGACCTCCCAAAAGTATAGCGGCAATCGACGTATCTTCTATCACCTTGTCAATATCCGCCAAGTCCTGTGCGGTTGACATAACTGCATAAATGCATACAGTTCGATATTCTCGAAGTCTGACAGACTTAATCTGTACAGTTTACGCTCTAAAGCTAGTCTTCGTCCCATACCTTTGTCCTCAAAAGCTTTTTGCAAACATTTCCATGCTTCGGCTGCAGTTTTAGCACATCTGACGTGCGTAATAGCTGTACCGTCTACTGTTAAGCAAATTTTTGCAAGTGCTTTTGCATCGTTTCGTACCTTGATCGAGGCGGGAATAGTGTCATCTACTGAATAACCACTTACTGTTGCCCATAAATCCTCGTGTAAAAGGTAATTATGCATCTTGAACTTCCATGTAGGATACCCTTCTTTATTCTTCAGGCAAAAAGATGGAATCGAATATGAATTCGACGAAGTTGACTTGTTAACAATTGAAAAATCTCCCGATTCTTTTGACATTTTATTGAAAAAAAAAATATTATCAAGTCACACAAAAAATCACACTATTACTATATCAAGTAGTATATTTTCACATGCACGCTCTCATCCCTTGTGCTCATAACGCACTCGTGCTGATAACGTGTTGGGATATTGAGGCTATGCGAGAGTAAATAGTAAAAAGAGATATTACTTGTTCAAGTGTTTATAATGAAGTAAGTCATGTAAACAAACAATCAATTTAAATATTGAACAAAAGAATATGTCAATCAGATATAAAAGAAATATAACTTATAAAGAGTCTGTACACAACAAGAGATTAAAGACTATCTACAACAGTTATTTTTGTGTTTATATGAACAACTCAACTTACATAGCACATTTTTCACTATTTCAAGAGTTATCAAGTTATTCACCACTAAATTTGTTAAAGTTTTGATTTTTTTTTTGAAATTTTTAATAAAATTGAGTTTAAATGAAAGTTCCCGTTCCCGTTGTTCCCGTTGTTTTCCGGGATAAAAAGTAGCCTATGTGTTCTTCCAGACTATAATCTCTCTGTGTTCCAAATTTCAGCCCGATGCGTTCATACGTTAGGACGTGATTGAGCAACAAACATCCATACTTTCACATTTATAATATTAATAGGACATAATATTAATAGGATGTATTATCAAAATGATTAAAATTCTTGCAAATATTGGTTATCATCGTCCATATCTGGGTCACAAGGTGCTTTATTAATAGTTTTGATATTAATGTAAAAAAAATCCTTGAAAATCTCATCCCCAAATTCTGGACGATCCATCATATCTTTCTTCTTTTGGAGCTTCCTGGAATGTAATAATAAGTATTTTAAGTAGTCATAGCACCGCCATCCATAAACCGCCATCCATAAAAGACCAAAGAGTACAATCGGTTCCTTTAACTAGCGTTGTACTATGAAAAGGCGTTTGACTCCGTCGAAATACGTGCTGTTTTGTGATACTTACAGCGATCCCAAGTTAACTGGCGAAAGATCGAGGTGATGAAGGGTCAATATGACGCCACTATGAGGACGGTATAAGTTCAAAACTAGCAGACAAAATATTTTCCTGGAGTCTAATAATTGGTGCTGGACGACTTGGCTAACTTTTCTCAACGCAACGGTATCCGGATGAACTTGGACAAAACCAAAGTCAGGCGCAACCAGATCATTGCTCCAGAACCGATTGCCGTCCATGGAACTGTGGAGACAGTTCGAGATATTATGTTTGCCTAGGGCAGACGCTCGAACTGGGTAGAAATATCTTTCAGAGTCCTTCATTCAGAATCCAGTTGGGCTGAGCAGCATTTGGATAACTTAGTCAAGTTCTAACCCATCCCACGGTGTCTGAAGAGAAAAGTGGACAACAAATGCGTCCAAACCGCTATGACCTACAAAGCTGAAACGTAAACACTGACAGTGAAAATAGTCCGTAAGCTCAAAGTCACTCAGCGAGCTATGGAAAGTGCTATGCTTGAGGTTTTCTGAGACATTTCATCCGCAATAAAGTAATTCGTCAGAGAACTTAAGTCACCGACATAGCTAAGCATATTAGCAAAAGAACTGGCAGTGAGCCGGGCAGACCTGATAACCGTTGGAGTAGACGGGTTTTGGAGTAGTGACCGAGAATCGGCAAACGTAGTATAGGACACCTGGAGACTAGTTGGAGGGTCGATCATTATATGGAAGACAGCTGTTGGTAGTTGGAAATCTATGGCCAAGGATCAGGCTTTGTGGCATATTATTGGAGAGACATACGTCCAGCAGTGGACGAATGTGGGCTGATTATGATGACTGCAGAAACATCATTTCTATTGTGCTATCTTATACCTTTAAACGAGCAATTCTTGTACCTATATAAATATGTATATATATATAGAATCTGAATCTCGGAAACGGCTCGACGGATTTTCATGAAATTATGTATGCAGGGGATTTCGGGGACGATAAATCGATCTAACTAGGTTTCATAAAAAAAAAAACGCATATTATGCGCGTTTTTAGACAATGAAAAACTGTCACATTAGACATTAGAATGCGAAGGTAAATTTCGCCGCGCGACGCGACATCATAATTAGCTCAGACGGGAAGTCGGGCGCTCATAGCGGTCACGAATTAGTAGCTCCGGGTTCGAATCCCGACGGGTTCGCTTATTTTTTCAATTCTTTTTTTTATGAAAATCTATTTCTTGGAGTCAATTATCTGTAGGTATCTAAGTATAGTTTAGTATTTAAACCGAAGTATCGAGTATTTAAAGCTCGGTCGCCCAGGTACTTTTACTATTATATCCCATACAAACCTCTTTTGCCTCAACAGAGGCTAAATCGGGGATAGTACGATTAAAACTCCAAAGCGAATTTGGTAGAAATTATTGCAAGTCAAGTGCATTGCATGTTTTTTCGCCCTTTTCCTTGTCAGTCCGTTTTTGGCATGATTTTTCAGATCTATCATCTATCATATATAGATCTATCAATCAAATACGGGGATAATACAACAATCGGTTACCAAGGTCGAGTACCGTAGTCGGTCAAGTTTCGAATTCTACATTACTCGACAAATTCACAAAAGCACTCTAGTAAAACCTCTAACGCCACGGCTCACTAGCCGACGAACAATCACATTGCTCGCACATCCTACACCTGGATGACTACCATGGCTCACTAGCCGACGTAATCCATCGCATGGATCTCCTGTGTGTATCACTCGCTGGCTACACACGATGGTCTTTCCAGACTACACTTTACAGTTTACGGACAAAGTAAAAAAGTCAACTATTTAAACATTTTAACCAAACCTAACAAGATATACCAAATTCACTATACAACAGCCAGAGCGACATACCACAGTCGTTCATCAAACCTCAAATTTACTCAGTACAACCAAGCACGGCTTTAATTTAGATCACACAAAACTCTCGAGTAAGACATCTAGAGCCCCGGCTATCCAGCCGACTAGCAATCGCATTGCTCTCACACATCCTGCGCAAGGATCAGATCTCCTCAAGATCTCCCGTGTGTCACCCCCTGGTGACCTCACGTACATGGTCTTTACAGACCCCGACCTCGACCAGAGCTAAACGCACACCGCGCTCCCACGGACTACTTGAGTTGCCTCAAGAGATACCGATTTCTACCGGTTAATAGGGGTCATTACTCACAGCGCCACAGAACGAGTATTTGAAATCATACGGGAAGCCATAAACCTTTCAGCAACTAGAGCCTTAAAAGGATTGACGACAAACAAAATACAAATATTAACTTTGTAAAAGCAGGCTCAACTTCATACTCCAAGAACAAGCCTTACTCAATCCTGGGTACATCACCTGATTGGACTATTTTAATGGACACGTATGAAGAGCACTATAAAATCCCAGAGGATTTTTTTTTAACTTTTATAGGTTTACACTTGACCGCCATCTCGCCTGATGTTAAGCGACGATGACCGATCACCGATTCACACTCGATTTGAAGACACAAAGATTGTAACCCTCGGGGAAAACCCACTCAGGCAACGTATTCCACAGCCTAGACGTTCTTATCACAAAAGTAGAGTCAAATTTCTTCGTTCGTGTCTCTGGAACACCAACCATGAAACGATGTCACTTTTTCAAGCTACAAGCATTCCTATAGAAAAAAGTCAAGGTGGTATTAGATCATGCAAATCAGTCGCACATTCTCCGAAGTATATCCGATAAAAAACCGATAGGCTAGCAATTTTTTGCACAAGAGTGTCGTTGCCTATGAGCCTTTTGACACGTCTCTCAATCGATTCCAGAGCTTCCAGCTGATACTTGGCCGATCTATCCCAAAGCTGCGAACAGTACTCCATACAGGAGCGAATATGTGCTTGATATAATGTAAACAACTGTTCTGACTTGAATTACCTTTGCACTTTTGAGAGGACACCTAGTTTTTTGGCAGCTAGTTTAGCCTTGGACTCGATATACGAGCCAAAGTTGAGTGTAAAGGTCAAAGTAACGCCCAAAAGCTCAAAACGGCCAGAAACCGGCTCGGATACACCTCGGAAAGTTGGAGTCAGTTAGAATAGACTCCTTTTAGTGGAGAACAGACACGCCTGCATCTTACTCTCGTTGAACTTGACCAGATTGGCATCGCCCCATTTAGACATCGCCTCAAGGGTTAAGCCTAAATGCTCGATGAAACTCTCTCTCAGTATCTGAGTTTGTTGCCCGCTGTCTCTCACGCTAGATATGTAACTCTCTAGAACAGTACTATCATCTGCGTACCCAAAGATACCGGGCTTCAACAGATCGTTGATATGTAGTAATGGGTTAAAGGCAAAAGCAAAGAGATCGGTTTAACTATTTATTTAGTTATAAAGAAATGTAATGACACTATGACAGTACACAATTAGGTGGATGAGAGAGCGTGCCACAACAGAAAAACATTATACTTGTAAATAGCAACTCTTAAACAACAAATATTGCTATGCTAATAAGCGCAGGCGTCCCATACTTTCAACATCCTCTCCTAGACGCAGACGCTTTTCAATCAAGCCCATTGATAAGGCGAAGTTTTCATGCTTCGGTCTATGAAGTCCTTTCGTCAATATATCGGCGACCATGTCTTCAGTGCTTCTATATTGAACCATGATTAGTTTGGCAGCAATCTTCTCTCGTACAAAGTGGTAGCGAACGTCTATATGCTTACTGCAGGCGTGGTAGACTGCATTACCTAAAATACTAATTGCGCTTTGATTATCGCAGTAAAGGGTAATAGGCGTACATTTAAGTTCTGGTTGAAACTCGTCTGCCATCTGTTTCAACCAAATAGCTTCTTAGATGGCCGACGCCATGGCCATATATTTAGCCTCAGTAGTAGAAAGGGCTGTGGTCTGCTGTTTCTTAGAATTCCAGTTTATTGCGGCACCCTGGAACAGAAATATGTAGCCAGTGCAAGATCTTCTATTTTCGACATCATTTTCCCAATCTGAATCGCAATAGCTTGAAATTTGGCCATTGACTTTCCGTCTATAAACAAGTTTCAAATGTCCCGAGTCCTTTGTGATAAGTTTAACAAGCAGCCAATAATTTCCTGATATGGAGTGTTCTTTAAAATTTCTTGTTGATCTTTAGCCTTCTTTAGTTTAATGTTAGCATTGACAGGCGTCCCCATTGGTTTACAATTATTCATTCCATATCGTGTAAGTATTATGTTTATGTAATTGGATTGATCAATAGAAATAGTATTTTCATCTTGTAAAATTCTAAAACCAATGTTTTTTGTTTGTTTGGCTGTTCCGAAATCTTTCATACAGAATTTATCTTTTAATTTCCCTTTTATTATCTTTGAAGTGGTCTCATTATTAAAAAATATAAGTATATCGTCAACATATTATACTGTTATAAAAAGCATATCATTTTCATTAACAATGCGGTGGTACACACATGGATCTATGTTTAAACGAGTCATTCCAATTTCTAACAGAGTTGTGTTTAATTTCTTGTTCCATTGCCTGCTGGCTTGTTTAAGTCCATATATCGACTTATTTAATCTGCATACTTTATTTTCTTTATCTTCGTAGCCAGGTGGTAAAGACATATAAATTTCTTCATCAATTTCTCCCTGTAAGAATGCAGTGACAGCGTCCATTTGGTGTATTTTAAGTCCATATTTGGCTGTTAAAACCAATCAAGTATCTTATGGATGTATATCGGACTACTGGTGCATATACTTCATTGCAGTCAATGCCCCTTGTTTATATCCCTTGATTACAAGTCTTGCTTTATAGCGTGTGACTGATCCATTGTCATCCAACTTAGTTTTATATACCCATCTGCTAGGAATTTATGATTTTACTTCTGGTAAATTGACCAGAGTCCATGTATTGTTCTTTATTAATTGTGCATATGCTTCATCCATGGGTTTCTTCCAGTCATTCGTTTTTTCACTTTTTAGAGCTTCTTGAAGATTTTGTGGATCATTCTTAAGTAAATTGATTGTCGACTCCACATTTTCACACATCAGTGATGAAGGACTTTGATGATAATCATCATTTCGGTTTCTCGTACTCCGCTGTTGTGGTCTCAAAGTAACATTAAATTCTGGTGAAGTGTCAAGTGAACTATCAGGTAAGTATGTTTCATCAATAACATCTTCATATTTATCAGAATCGTCAGAAATACAAATACTTTCAGATGCAGCTTGTGTTTCTGTTCGAGTATCTGTTTCATTATGACCCTCGATATCAACGTTATTTTCCACAGTTTCTTCGGGTTCATCACACAATGGTAAGTAAATATTTTTCTTTAGTTTTACTTCATTGCAACTCTCTTTTATATTTTCATATGGATTTTCTTCTATTTCATTTTTACTAATTTTATTTTCTTTTTCAGTTACTTCATTTCTTTTAATTGAAGCTTCAAGAAATACAACATCTCTACTTATAATTCCTTTCTTGGTTTCAAGATCGATGAATCGATATCCCTTTGTACTGTCACTATATCCAACAAAGATTAATTTACGTGATTTTACATCCAGCTTCGTTCTCTGTTCTTTCGGTATATGCACCATAGCAAAACATCCGAATATTCTCATATGACTGAGGTTTGGTGTTTCTCCGGTCCATATTCCATGCGGTGTTTCGCCAGATAAAGCCGAGGTAGGTGAGCGGTTCACTATATATGCGGCTGTTGCTACTGCTTCTCCCTAGAATGTGACCTGTAATTCAACATTTAGTAACATACATTTAGCACGCTCTATCAGTGTTCGGTTCATTCTCTCGCTCATCCCATTCTGCTCCGGAGTATAAGGATTGGATGTTTGGTGCAATATTCCTTGTTTTTTAAGTAGTTATCAAAATTGTTGTTATATTCGGTTCCATTGTCACTTCTTAGAATTTTAACTTTTTTATCCAACTCATTTTCTACTCTATTTTTAAATTCCACAAATTTATCAAAGACTTCGCTTTTGTTTTTTATAAAATGTACATGTACTTTTCGAGACAAATCATCAATAAAGGTTACAAAATACCTTGCCCCTCCTATAGAAGTATGCTTCATCGGTCCACATACATCACTGTGGATTAGCTCTAGCAAGCCAGTTGCCCGGGAGCCTTCAGTGGGGAACGGTTTTCTCGTTTGCTTTCCTTCCAGACAGGTTACACAGGTGGAATTTCCTGTTCTTGGTGACAGTTTTACACCTTCTGTACAGTTAGGTAATTTATTAAGGTTAGCAAAATTCAAATGACCCATTTTTTGGTGCCACAGATAAGTATCATCATCAGTTTCAGCCATCTTACCTTCCATATTTTGATTTTTACAGGTATTTAACAGATAAATCTCATTAAATAATTTAGCTTCTGCAACTAGCTTACGTACGGCGCACAGACATGGTCTTTGACACGCAAACAGAAGTTCAAACTCGGGGTCTGTCAACGCGCAATGGAGCGCAGTGTACTCGGAATTAAACTCACCGACCGCATACGTAACACAACCATACGCTCAAAAACTAATATAACAGATGCCACTCAAAAAGCGGCCATGCTCGAATGGGACTGGGCGGGTCATATATGCCGAATGCCGGAACAACTCTGGGCCAAAAGAACAACTAATTGGGTCCCACAACGTGTACAACCAGCCGGGCGACCCAGGAAGAGATGGCGGACCGAACTCGATACATATAGGGAAGATTGGAGGACTGCTGCTCTGAACCGGAAAAATGGAAGGAGGGGAGAGAGGCCTTTGCTCTGCAATGGGACAATTTATAGGCTGAGAATAAATAAATAAATAAAAACTAGCTTGTTACTCAGATTATAAATTTGACATCCTTGTTCATTAAAAATTACTTTACATCCACTTTTAATGATTTTACTGACGGACAGCAAATTTGTTTTTAATTCTGGTACATTTAAAACATTTCTCACCTGTATACAATCAGTTGCCATTTTTTGCATTTACCTTGATGCATACATTACCACAGCTTTCAACTTTTAACACTTTGTTGTTAGCAATTCTTATGCTCGGTAAACATTTCTCACCTGTATACAATCAGTTGCCATTTTTTGCATTTACCTTGATGCATACATTACCACAGCTTTCAACTTTTAACACTTTGTTGTTAGCAATTCTTATGCTCGGTACAGATGAAGATGTAACATCGGTGAGCCAGTCCCGGTGCATAGTCATATGCATGGATGCTCCTGAATCAACATGCCAATAGTCGGAGTCACTTCCTGTGGATGCTGAAAAAGCTGCAATATATCCTGTTTTATTATCTGTTTTTTCAATATTATTTGTCTTCTTATGCCTACTTTTTTTACTGAGATGTCCGTACTTATTACAGTTAAAACATCTAGGGTATTTTTTATTAAAAAAACTAATGATCGCTTTTGGGTTGATATTTTCTTGTGTTTGAATAAAGTGCGGTAGTGTCTGATGTCTTCACTTCTTGTATTAATTTATTTTTTACCAAATCAGCACTAATCTTCATTCCGGAACTTTCTAAACCCATAATCATGGGCCTATACATTTTTGGCAATCCAGCCAGCATTAATGTGTCCAACCACTCATCGTCCACATTGAATTTTATATTCCTTAACTTGTGCGCAGCTGTCATTATTTTGTTTACATAATCTTCAACTGATAAACTACTTTCCAGGTTAGTATTGATGAGTTCCTTTAATAAACCAACTTTTCTTGTCAATCCGCTGTCTTCGAATGCTTTTGTCAAATTATCCCAGACCTGTTTTGCATTTTGGGCTTCTTGAATGTGAACATATAACATCGGGTCCACTAATAGTATTAATTTCGACTTAGCTTTGATGTCTAGCTTAACTGAGTTAGGGTCATCAGCTGCCGGTGCTTTCAAAATGCAGTTATATAAATCTTCATGTTGAAGGAATGCTTTTACTGCAAAACTCCGACTTGCCCAATCGTCACGACCCGTAAGTTTGCCAATCAACATCAATGAGTTGTTTCCAGCCATACTTTTACGACATTCAATTAGTAAATAGCTAAAAAAAAAGAATACAGTTCCGAACGCGGTAACTAAAAGTGAGGTTATACACGCGATTTTACTTTTTTTTACAAATTACTGTTGAAATACTGTTTAAAACGCAAAAATTACTTTAAATTACGGACTATGCTGGGCCCATAACCTGATGGGTTAAAGGCAAAAGCAAAGAGGTCGGTTTAACTATTTATTTAGTAATAAAGAAATGTAATGACACTATGACAGTACACAATTAGGTGGACGAGAGAGCGTGCCACAGAAAAACATTACACTTGTAAATATCAACTCTTATACAACAAATATTGTTATGCTAATAAGCGCAGGCGTCCCATACTTTCAACATGTAGCAGGAAGAGCGACGCAGAGAGTACTGACCCTTGAGAGACTCCGGCATTTAAAGCCATTTGATCCGACGAACAGCTACCAATGACGACTCGTACGGAACAATCCCTCAAGAAGTCCGATATCTACGCAATAAATCCAGAAGACAAACCATAACTAGAAAGCTTGCTTGTAAGGCCAGTGTAGCCCTTTAAAACTCCCTGGTCCCTTTGGGGACCACTAACGCAAACCAAACAAGCTTATCTTTTGCGGTTGGGTTTTTGGCGCCAAAAAAAATTTTTCGTATTTTTATTTGGGAAGGTATACCCATATTTTTTTGTGTAATGGCTTTTCCTTGAACCGGTCTTTATTTTGACATAAACTATATTAAAATTAAAGTTCATTTACACAGAAACTTCGTAAAATGAAAATAAAAAAAAATGTTTTTTTTTTGGCGGGAAAATGGTCCCGAAGTATTGGAATATTTTTTTCATCCCACCAGCTCGGTAAGATTACTTTTGCTCCTCGATATCAGGGCGCAAAAGTCGCTTTTACCCTCTAGAGGTTAAAGTAAATTTGAATTTAGAACATCGTGTGTACTGAGGTTTTGAATTAAAAACATAATTTAACCTATTTATTTCTACCTCCTTGGTGCCGAATTCATCATACATTTATTTTTAATTTCTTGAAAACTCATACTCGGAACCTCTTTGGTGTACTTTTTTTTTAATGCTTTGTGCGCAATTTTCTTTTCACGTATGGAGGATAGAGGTAAATAATGTTATTTCAAATGGCAAAACATTTTGAAATGCTATGAATGAATCAATTATAATCGAATTGAAGTACGCCGAGTTAAATAATTAAATATTATTGACTACTAAACTAGTAACTAATAGATAATTTCAACTACTTGTGCAGTACAAAATAATGTAGTAAATATAACATCAAATAAATAATTACTATTTTGATAAAACATGTAGGTACAATATATTTTGAAGTCAAAACTTCTTTTGGCGCGCCAAAGACAGATTTGTCGTGGGCTGTCAATTTAATTCTAGCGTCACGCTCGGGAATGATAAGAAATCTTCGGGTAAACTCGGGACCATAGCCAATGGCCATCTAGAAATGCCTCAGCCTTTCCCATTGGCCATTTAAAAATGTGTCAGCATTTCTAGATGGCCATGCTCATAGCCACGCCCTCCGGTTTCACACGCGTAGTTTCCAAAGTAAAAATCAAATTCTGAGTTATAAGTTACCACTTCTATCGGCAGTGCCTGTGACTGTCAATATTTTTTTTCATGAATTCTGAATAGTACGTTTTTTATTTCCTTGAAAATGTACCCTGATGCAAATTTAGCGCTACTATAATTTAATGTATTTGGGCGGACACTTTTTCATGTACACATACGAAACTCCTTACCTCGATCGGTCAACTCTCCGTATTTTCACGTCGTATTGTTGTTTAAACCATGGCTAAATAAAGTTAAAGTTTAAAACTTAGGTTAAAAACAGTAAAATTGAATACAAGTGAAAAACCGAAATACCATAATAATAAGTGGTTCTAGCGACCACGAAGTTTATTTGACGCTAACAGAATTGACTGAAACTGAAAATGCACAAAGCGTTTAGTAATTTCCGAGGAAATATTCCGAGGATAACTAAGGTAAGGGATGAAAAATTACGTGTTGCACTCGAGTGCAAAGATTTTTCACCTTGTGCCCTTTTGATTCCCTTGCTACGCTCAGGATTCTAATTTTTGAATCCCTCGCTACGCTCGTGATTCAACTTTGGAATCCTTCGCTTGCTCGGTCATCAAAATTGAGCACGCGGTTAAAAAGCCACTTTGCACTCTTGTACAACAAATAACTATTTCATCCCACCACCTCGGAAAGAGTACTTATGCTCCTCGATATCAGGGCGCAAAAGTCGTTTTTACCCTCTAGAGGGTAAAGTAAATGTAAATTTAGAATATCGCGTGTTGTCACGTTAGTGAACCTATGAGGTTTAGGTGGGAGAGGTAGATGAAGGTGGAATGATAAACAGTTATAAAACAAGTATATTAAAGAAATAAATAAAGATTGAATAGGATAAAAAGAAAGAAAACGTAACTTAAAATGAGAAAATTTCGAAATTAATTATCTTGAAGGCCAGTGAGTAAATGCTTCCCAACAGGTTTCCTGGATGTAGTTGTGATCAGTCTGGGCTCGCAGATGTCCACGAGGAGGGCTCCACCTAGCACGGTAGAGATCTCTTGCCAGCAGTCCCCGTGGATGTAGCTGCTTCCAAACGAAAAGGGCTCCACTCAGCACGGTAGAGCTCCCTGTCAGCAGTCTTGTGAAGGTAGTTGCTTCCGGCTCCACCTAGCACGGTAGAGCTTCTCTGCCAGCAGTCTTCGTGAAGGTAGTTGTTTCCGGCTCCACCTAGCACGGTAGAGCTTCTCTGCCAGCAGTCTTCGTGGAGGTAGTTGCTTCCGGCTCCACCTAGCACGGTAGAGCTTCTCTGCCAGCAGTCTTCGTGGAGGTAGTTGCTTCCAACAGTTTTCAGGGTGTAAGTACTTCCAAGTTATTTCAAGGGATGTGATCGTTGAACGATAGTGGCTCTCAGCCGTTTAGACCTTTCAAGGTTTATTACTGATCTTGATCGCTTGGAAGTCTTTTGTAGGTTAATGTTCTTCTGTTGGAAGCTGATTTCTCACTGACCTTCTCAGCCGATGAGATTCATAAAGTAAACTTTTGATGATTTGAATCTGGAGAAAATAAACTTTATTTTAATATTGACAATTCAAAGAGGATTAATTCTAAAAACTATACAACCTTATGAAAAAGAGTAAAAATTGCTAAGTGACAAATAGTTTTTTGAAGTATTTACATTATGTAAACAAACTAAATTTTTGGAAAAACGTAATTATTATAGATTTAGAATAAGGTATATGATACAAGAAATATATCACAACAACCAGAAAATTATTATCTATCGAATGGACACAATTAAAAGGAAATTAATGATATGAAAATTTTGGTATGTAAATATCTAAGAATTCTATTAATAAATGTTAGTTTTGAGATGAAAATAGAGGTAAAATGTACATTTACAAATTGTAATCAATATGTAATGTTACATTATTCCCCACGTCTGCGGAAATTTTACGCTTCTGTAAAATTTGGGAAGAGGTTCTAAAGGGTTTAAGAGAGGTATTACCTTCACGCAAACATAACTCCATTCAAGTAACCTTTCAAATTTTTTCATTCATCTCTTCCATTCTGTTTGGGTGTAAGTTCACATTCAATGACGAACACTCAAAGCATACACTCTCGGCGATGGCAGGCTTTTTTAAAGAGTCATCAACCGCTCTAATAGTCGGCTTATTTAAAGAGTTATCACCCGCTCTATGGATAGAAGAAAATAAGAATGATAAAAGGGATGAACATAGGGCTTGATAGTTAGGCTTATTTATAGAGTTATCATCCGCTCTTTATAAGGGGAAGAAAGTAATTAAGGATGAGCATAAGGGCTCAAAAGATAGCACGAGCGGTAGGACTCAAAAGCTAACATGAGCGGTAGGGCTCAAGAGATACCTTGAACGGTAGGGTTCAAGATAAGCGTATGAGTTTAGGGCTCATACAAAATCCAAGAGTTAGATACTCATTGGTTAAAGAGTTAATGAGTTTAGAGCTCATTAACTTGAGAAAGTAAGAAAATTAGAAAAATACTAAAGAGTAAATAAAATACTGTAGGTTAATGATGAAGAGAGATCATGAGGATGAGATGAGGAGAGGAGAGGAGAGGAGAGGATGAGAAGATAAGTTAATAACCAAAGAGTGCCGAAAAGAAAATATTAAGTATATATACTAGTGTAAGTATGTTTTAGAATTTAGAAGAAATTCAGGGGTTGAGGAATCAAAGGTTAAGGGGGTAAAGGTTGAGGAAATCAAGGGTTGAGGAATCAAAGAATAAGCAAGAGAGGGGGGGTTGTTTTTGAAGGTTGGGCGCCAAATGTCACGTTAGTGAACCTATGAGGTTTAGGTGGGAGAGGTAGATGAAGGTGGAATGATAAACAGTTATAAAACAAGTATATTAAAGAAATAAATAAAGATTGAATAGGATAAAAAGAAAGAAAACGTAACTTAAAATGAGAAAATTTCGAAATTAATTATCTTGAAGGCCAGTGAGTAAATGCTTCCCAACAGGTTTCCTGGATGTAGTTGTGATCAGTCTGGGCTCGCAGATGTCCACGAGGAGGGCTCCACCTAGCACGGTAGAGATCTCTTGCCAGCAGTCCCCGTGGATGTAGCTGCTTCCAAACGAAAAGGGCTCCACTCAGCACGGTAGAGCTCCCTGTCAGCAGTCTTGTGAAGGTAGTTGCTTCCGGCTCCACCTAGCACGGTAGAGCTTCTCTGCCAGCAGTCTTCGTGAAGGTAGTTGTTTCCGGCTCCACCTAGCACGGTAGAGCTTCTCTGCCAGCAGTCTTCGTGGAGGTAGTTGCTTCCGGCTCCACCTAGCACGGTAGAGCTTCTCTGCCAGCAGTCTTCGTGGAGGTAGTTGCTTCCAACAGTTTTCAGGGTGTAAGTACTTCCAAGTTATTTCAAGGGATGTGATCGTTGAACGATAGTGGCTCTCAGCCGTTTAGACCTTTCAAGGTTTATTACTGATCTTGATCGCTTGGAAGTCTTTTGTAGGTTAATGTTCTTCTGTTGGAAGCTGATTTCTCACTGACCTTCTCAGCCGATGAGATTCATAAAGTAAACTTTTGATGATTTGAATCTGGAGAAAATAAACTTTATTTTAATATTGACAATTCAAAGAGGATTAATTCTAAAAACTATACAACCTTATGAAAAAGAGTAAAAATTGCTAAGTGACAAATAGTTTTTTGAAGTATTTACATTATGTAAACAAACTAAATTTTTGGAAAAACGTAATTATTATAGATTTAGAATAAGGTATATGATACAAGAAATATATCACAACAACCAGAAAATTATTATCTATCGAATGGACACAATTAAAAGGAAATTAATGATATGAAAATTTTGGTATGTAAATATCTAAGAATTCTATTAATAAATGTTAGTTTTGAGATGAAAATAGAGGTAAAATGTACATTTACAAATTGTAATCAATATGTAATGTTACAGTGTACTGAGGTTTTTTTATTTATTTATGAGGTTTTAAATCGAAAATATAATTTAACCTTTTTATTTTTACCTCCTTGGTGCCGAATTTATCTTCTTTTTTTTTTAATTCGTTAAAAACTCAGACTCGGAACCTCCTTGGTTTACTTTTTTTTTAAATCCTTTGCGCACAATTTTCTTTTCACGTATGGAGGACAGAGGTAAGGAATCTTATTTCAAATGGCAGAACATTTTAAAATACCCACTATGAATTAATCAATAAATTGTAATCAAATGCCGATTTAATAATTAAATATTATTGACGACTAAAATATTAACTAATAGACAATTTCAACTACTTGTGCAGTACAAAATAATGTAGTAAATAGAACATCAAATAAATAATTACTATTTTGAGAAAACATGTAGCTACAATATATTTTGAAGTGAAAACTTCTTTTGGCGCGCCAAAGACAGATTTTTCGTGGGCTGTCAATTGAATTCTAGCGTCACGCTCGGGAACGATAATAAATCTTCGGGTAAACGCGGGACCATGGCCATTGGTCATCTAGAAATGCGTCAACCTTTTCCATTGGCCACCCGCATTTCTAAATAGCCATGCTCATAGCCACGCCTTCTGGTTTCACCTGCTTAGTTTCCAAAGTAAGCAATCAAATTCTGAGTTAGATAGATAGATAGATAAACTCTTTATTGCACTAAATAAACAAAAAAAAAACAAAATCTAAGAAACAACAACTTAAAAAAAAAAGAACATTTAGTAACAATTGGAGTTATATGCTTTCACATCTATAGGCAATGCCTATGACTGCCTATTTGTTTTTTCTTGAATTCTACATGTTTATTTATGTCCTTTAAAATGTACCCAGGTGCTAACTTAGCGCTACTGTAATTTAATGCATTTGTCCGCCCGGACACTTTTTCATGTACACAGATGAAATTCTTTACCTCCATCGCTCAACTCTCCATATTTTCACGTCATATTGTTATTGTTAAAACCATGGTTAAATACTCAAAGTAAAAATTGGAAAATTGAATACAAGGGAAAATCCGAAATACTTAAGTGATTCTAGCGACCAAGAAGTTTATTTGATACCAACAGAATTGACTGAAACTGAAAATGCGCACAAAGCATTTACCTAGTAATTTTTTCGCTAAGGTGGGATGAAAAATTACGTGTTGCACTCGAGTGCAAAGATATTTCACCTTGTGCCCTTTTGATTCCCTTGCTACGCTCAGGATTCTAATTTTGAATCCCTCGCTACGCTCGTGATTCAATTATAGAATCCTTCGCTTGCTCGGTCATCAAAATTGAGCACGCGCTTAAAAAGCTACTTTGCACTCTTGTACAACAAATAACTATTAAAATTCAAATGTATGCTATAGAATCCAGTTTTTTTGTTTTTTCATGTTTGTTATATTGTATACCACAAATTTAAAACAAAAAATCACTACGTCTATCTTATAATTTAAAATTTTATAGCTTCAGAACACTTGAGAACACGAAAAAAATCGAGTCAAGTGTCAAAAATGTTAGTTTACATTTCAAGTACACTAATTATAAACAAAAGATACCGTTAGAAGCATCTTGAAACGTTCTTGAGAATAATGGGCTTAAACACGTACAAGTAACGCGGCACTTCATATGCCGAAGCGTAAACAACACACTTAGGTAACCTGACACCCGTTTCTCGCCAAAATTGTAAAACGCAAATACCTACGGGAGTAATAAGTGGGTAGTAGCTTTGCCTGCGAAGCCGAGGGTCGTGGGTTTGATTCCGACCCAGTGCAAATATTTGTGTGATGAATTCAAATAATTTGACTGTGTCTCTGTGTTTCTATGTATATTTAATAAGTCAGTACTTTCATATAAATTAGTACTGTATCAGCTATCTGGCCCCCATAGTAAAAGTTTTGCTTAGTTTGGGGTCAGACGGTATTGTGTGTGAATTTTGCACCAATATTTATACATGTATTTGTTTTTTATGGCGTCGATAATTTTCGAAGAGTGAAACATAACTTCTTCGTTGAATTAATAATTGACCTTAGTAGTCTATTTTTAAATTTGTGTACTCAGCACTTACTTAATTTGATTATAATACCACTACGGCTACCTTAACAAAAGACAATTAATAAATTTTCTTAGTTCACTAAAGTTGTTGTTCTGAGTCGATCGTGAACAATTGTTATATAAATAGTAAAGAAAAAATCGAATTCTTAACGGCAATGGACGAACTACCTAAAATAAATTCTTTCATAGTAAATGTTCCTGAAGTTCATAAAAAATCTTTCGAAATTCTTTATAAATTTTTACATGCAGTTTTTGGTCTGGATTTTGGGTTTTTCGACTATTCCAATAAAAAGAAAATTATCAAGTACCTTACTCTATCCGTTCACTTTGTAGCGACCATTTTTGTGCTGTCATGTTTTATTGCTTCTTCAGGAGATAAAGCTCTGCTTCATATATCTTACAGCGTAGAGCATTTCATTTTTGTCTTTATTACATTTCGGATAAGGTATAACTTATACGAATACCTCAACGACATGGCTAAACTTGAAGCCACAATTCAAATAAAAAATAAATGGAACCTCAAAATCATTTTTGTTTCTATAACCATTTTAATGACTGCTATTAAAGTTTCTACTTTGGCCTTGTGGAATTTTTCACAACACGAGTTCGTGAAGCCTGTATGGGCACTGGTTTATTATTTGTTGTGGTTAACTCACGACTATGTATCATTTACAATATCTTTTGTTTTTGTTTCTATTTACCGTCAATTAAAATTGATTTCTTGTCAAACAGAGACAGCTAGAGACTTTGCCGCGTTAAGTTCTCTCTATAAATTCTTAGCAGATACTGCTGAATCCATAAAGAGTTCATTTGACCCCTTGGTAAGTTTAATAAACTCTACCGAATTTAGGTCAAGCCACCGTTACGAGTATATCCATATTATAATTTATGTCTTGTTCCTTCTTCTTATCATTATGAAAGTGGCCGACTTTATCAATTTTTTCACCATGTTGCCTCTGTTTTCCAAATGATTGTCGATTCTTGGAATAAATTGACAGCACTTTGTGTGGAGTATGTTATGAATTACTTTTTACAGATACTATCGAAAATTTTGTTCAATGTTCCCGAAATTATGTTTTACATATTTATTCTGGTGCGTTGGATTAAATTTGGAATAAATTCGGTAAGTAGACAGTGTTGTAATTGTGAAAAAAAAGTTTAAATTTTTATGCATCCTGTGTAATTAATATTTTTTGTTAAATTTTGAGGGCCAATTACGCACCAAGTAAGTCAAAACATAATGCGTTAGATAGAGTCGTGCTTATAATGCGTATTAATAGTAACATTCTGACATTAAACGAAGTGAAGGGCCCCCCACATGATGGAGCGATGATATTGTCTCGTTCGTGAGAAATCGGTAGATGGAGGCGGCACAAGACCAGTTATTGTGAAATTCTTTGACGTCTGCGAACTGAAGATGATGATGATGATTTGTACACATTTCCAGAGTGACGCTGCAAAATTTACACTTGCAACAGTAAGTGTTACTATCACACTGATCGAGACTGTTATGCCTGCACTGTTGGCCGATATGGTGACTACGGAGGCAAACAATATGAAGATCGCGCTTCATAACAAGTTGATGAAAGAGCAAGGTAGTATTCTGTATTTAGAAACTACAGGCTTGCATTTGACCGCTATCTCAGCTTATGTCAAGTGACAATGCGGCCTACGATTGAGCGTGCTTACTTACAAGATACCGTTTCACTCTCAACTTTAAAACACCAAGAGTATATCAAGCTGAAAACCTGTCACATACCTCTCCCCTGGTCTTTATTTGTCATACTCCTTGTGTTTACTTGTCATTGTGTACCCCAACACAGAGGTGGAGACATGGCTAGTGAGGAAAAAGCTGGCTGGGGAAAAAGTTTCTTCGCATTTAAAAAAAAAGTTGTAAACATTTTTTAATGTAGTTTATTTACATTTAACTAAAGTATGTAGGTACCATTTTGTTCGATAACCTTTTGCCATCTTGTAGGTAGGGATATGACCCCATTGCTATATAAATTTTTGAGCTTCAGATCAGAATACCGCTACAAGTGATTTTGGCAGTCTTCTCGTGATGTTAACCTGACACTACCTAAAGAATTTTCATGCGACCGAAACAGGTGGAAATCTGAAGGTGCAATGTCAGGACTTTACGGCGCATGCAATAACACCTCCCAGCCAAACTATTTTAATTTTTGCAGAGTGGCTAAATATGTGTCAGGTCTAGCGTTATCATGATAAAAAACCACACCCCTTCTGTTGAATAATTTCTGTTGATCCGGCCGCTTTTGAAGTGAAAACTTCTTTAGGCGCGCCTAGACAGATTTTTCGTATGCTGTGAAATGAATTTTATCGTCACGCTCGGGTACGATAAGAAATCTTCGGGTAAACTCGGGACCATGGCTATTGGCCATCTAGAAATGCGTCAGCCAATAGGAAATGCTGAAAGGGCGTGGTCTGACCATCATGGCATGGCCATCTAGAAATGCATCAGCTAATGGGAAATGCTGACGCATTTCTAGATGGTCAATTGGTCATGCCATGATGCCCAAGCCCCGCCCTCCGGTTACACCCGTGTAGTTTCCAAGGTAAGCTATCAAATTCTGAGTTATAAGTTTTCACTTCTATCGGCAGTTCCTATGACTGTCAATTTTTTTTCTCAATTTCTTGCTTTAATCTCATCAGTTGTTGGCAGTAGAGTTTAAAATCGATGGTCCTGCGATGGTGGTAACAGCTCACCATGAATAATGGCCTTCCAATCCCACCACACACACACACACAGCATGACTTTGTTGCGAGTTAACCCGGGTTTTGTAACAGTCTGTGAAGCCTGACTGACCTTTGATCACGACTTTTTTTGCACGTTCTTGTCGTACGTGATCCACTTTTATCACCAGTTATCAGCTTTTTCAAAAATAGTTCAGTTTCATTACGTCGTAATAAAGAATCATAAATGAGTACAAGGTTCATTAGGTTTCTTCCGGTGAGCTTCTGCTCCCGAGGTACTCAAATATCGAGTTTTTGTTTACTTAGTTTTTTTGCGCCAAAACTGTTTTGTGGTCAATTCCTAGTCCTTCAGCTACGTCGTAACTACTGAGATGCCGATCTTGCTCCACTTTTTCACCAGCCAGATACAAATAGAATAGCCAAAGAGATTTTATTGTTCACTTTTTATTTCATACTGTAATGCGAAAAGACTTTTTCCCCAACCTAATAGATAAATATAAAAGCGAAAGGTCACTCATCAATTCCTTGATGAGAGATTCCTTGAGATTCCTCTCAGAAACTACAAAAGCTAGGAATCTAAAATTTTGCATGGAGGTCCCTTTAAGCACGTAGGCGCTCGCTAAGACGGGGTTTTACGAAATTCAACCCCTAAGAGGGTGAAACAAGGGATGAACGGTTGTATGAAAATTCGTCATTTTCAAAGTCATAAAATTTTGTATCTAGACACTTGACACGAAGCAATTACTTAAATGTTAATTCTATCAATTTTGTAATTTCTTACCGTACGTGGGTGAAATTGAGGTTAAAATTGGGGATGAATGTCAATATGGAAGTTCTCAACCGTTGAAGATAAAACCATGAAACTCTGTATATAGGCACTTGACACGAAGCAAACGAATGTTTGTTTTATCAGTTTTGTAATATCGAACTGTACGTGGGTGAAATTGGGGTTAAACTGGGGGATGAATGTCAATATGAAAGTTCCCAAGTTGAAGATAAAACTATAGAACTCTTTATATAGGCACGAAGCCAATAAATATTGGTTTTTGTAATTTCGAACTGTATGAAATTGGAGTTGAAATGGGGGACAAACATCTCTGACGCACCTTACACCTAAACAACTGAACCGATTTTGATGAAATCGTATAAAATTGTTTTATTATAAGGTGTTTATAGTAACCGTAAATGTGTCTGGGTATACAAATAAGTACTGCCTGAGTTACCTTAGTATTTATTTCGCGCAGACGAAGTCGCGGGTAACAGCTAGTATAATATACGTATAGGAGTGGTACGTGACGAATTTTTGACGTGATAACGTCTTATAATTCGGTGAAGCCGGCTGCACGCCCGCAAAACATGACGTCATGTAACGTTCCGCCGTTACCGTTAGTTTGTCGTCCGTGCCATGCGGACGAAGCTAAGCGCTGAGGGCGCCACCCGCCGAGTCGAGCGGTATCACTACTCGCGCTATCAGCGTACTGATTTCTTAAGACGTTGTCACGTTTAACTATCGTCAGTAAACCGACTTTACAGACAACCATTTTTAGCTTGGCTTAAATTTGAAACCAGCTCTCGAAATATACTAGAAGTACGTTTCATCAATAAGACAGTAAAGTAACCTATTTTTTATTTATTTTTGCAGATGCTCAAACAAGGAAAGATATATCAAAATTAATTGAATACATAGAAGCACGACCGATGAATTTCTACGCCTATAAAGTTATTCCCCTCAACGCGGATCTAATCGGAATGATGTTAAATTTTTGCATTACTTATCTCATTGTGATGATTCAGTTTGCACACGTGTATTAAATAATGGAGATGATATTCTAAACCCATTATTTTACGTGTTACTTCTGCCCAGTTTGTTCACAAATATTTGTTGGTTATGAACATCATCTATAGCGTGTATGTTCAAACGCACCGTCCTGGATTGCCAAATAAGAGTTCCTGGTGTCAACAACAACAACATCAACAGCCCACTAAACGTTCCCACTGCTGGGACTCGGGGCCTTCTCTCGCAAGGAGAGAGTTAAGGCCGTAATCCACCACGCTGGCCCAGTGCGGGTTGGCGGATGACACATGACTTCGAAAAATTCTAGTACATGTCGGTTTCCTCACGATGTTTTCCTTCACCGTTTTAAGTAAGCGGCATTACGCACATGACTTCGAAAAGACAGTGGTGCGTGTGGGGTCTCCGGGGTGTGGAACCCGGGGTCTCCGGATCGGCAGCCGCCGTTCTCCCGACTAGACCACCGTAACTTATACTCCTTGTGTAAATATGGATAATTTAGAATTTATAGAATTTTTGGAAATTTCACAAAAGTTAATCTATAAATACTTACCCCATATACAATCTCTGAAACTGTTTAAGATTTACGATTTGTCCGGGCAAAACATAATTTGGGATATGAATGAATATGCATTTAAGAGAATTCTTGTTATGTATTTTGGTGTTCCTACATGTATAAAAATATGATGTAAGCTTTGCACATCGTTGCTTAGTTTTTAGTAGCTTAGTAGTAAGTGTTGTGTAAAAACGCTTATTACTTCAAAGGAGTACAAAACATATGTAGCTACAAAATAAGCTCCAGTTCGTTAAGTTTTCGATTCAATAATAACGGCGGCGCGGCGGTTTTTATCGCGACCTTAACATTACAAGAGACCGACACCAAACTGCGAGAGTTATAATAGTTACTTGACATTATAATTTTGTATGGGTGCAATTTCGCGCCGCGACCGCGACAGGAGACCAAGACATCAGTACATCTTTCAAGACATTTTTAAGGAAAATCACCTTTATACTAATTCTTACACTGTGTTTCTGACAGCCCGCATCTCTAGGATAGGTTATTTAACAAGTATCTGTCAGGGGTTCTGGATTCATGGACAAACTCCATAATACGAAAAAGAATACAAAGTCCTAAAAAGTGCCCCAAAAATTGTAAGCTTGTATTAAACAAGTAAGGTTTTGTTGGATAAATTGGCAGAGTTTACATTTAATCTCAATTATAATGCTTATAGCTCGAAAAGGCGATATGGCGCCATGTCATCATTAATCGACATAATTTATAAATATGTTTGGTTGTATAATATACTTGTATCAATAATAAATATATTTATTATATATATTTATATATATTAATATATTTACAATATCAATGGTAACCCATTAATTGGGGGCAAAATTGAAAGAGAGAACCATTGCAACAAGGGTGGCTCCAAGGGGAGGTCATGAGAGTCATTACCCCTGGGCTGGTTCCAGAACCGTGGTGGACCACTAATTATACCGCTCGTGTGCACTTGTTGCTTGGTTTTGTAACTTCACCACCAGTATGTTGCCCCTCAGACGACAAAACTGGCAAAACTTAGTAAACGACAAAAAAGGCGTTGCATTGCAAGGGGATGATACCCTTGCAATGCAACGCCATGTCTAATATAGTTAAGCGGTACACTCCACTTGTATTTCATAGCATTGCATTGCAGAATTGCATTGTATTGTATTGTAAGCTCCAGGCAGTAGTACCTTAAGTTAGTGTGTAATATTTGATTGATTGGTGTGGACATTAATACAATCTTACTAATTGTAGAAATAAACATTGTGTTTTTGTTTTTTTACTACACGTATAAATGTATAAGCAATAAATTAGTTCAGTTTTATTTACATAAAAAGTTAATATATATACATAAAAATATAAACGACGCACTAGATGATGATAGTAAGTTTTAAATATAACGTTAACACATGCACTTTGCTTATTTTATTCTATGTAAAAAAAAACAAATATTTCGCTACAACTTCGGATTGTTCTATGATTTTCTCATATTATACCACAAAACCGATCGTAATTTTAAAGGTTTCTAATCTAAATAAGTAAACAAATGTTCTACGCTTACATTACACATGCTGGCTGAACCCTACGAGATAGATCAAAATAATGAAATTTCCAAACACATTTCCAAAATTAAAACAAAACTGTCTCAGTTCATATATGCGGCACTATCTATTCTAAAATCAAATACCGATCTAAAGACCGCTAAGAGCGCCTATTGTGCATATGCTTTCTTCTGGTTAAGGTACGATATCGTATTATGGGGAAACAGTATAGACGCAAACAATATTTTTATTACCCAGAAAAAATGTATAAAATATATTATGTATTTTAACAAATATCCACCAAAGCAATGGTTGTAAACCATTTAATATCAAACAAAATACTAACATTACCCAGTATTTACATTTTAGAAGCTGCCATCTTCGTTAAGAAGCACCCTAGTCCACCCGGAATCCCAAAGTAGTGATCAGCTCAACAGATGAACACTAGAATAAGGTCTAAAATGTTCCCAACTCCCCCCTACTTTCCTCTTCTTCTCCTAATCCAAGAAATATGATAAGATAAGATAAGATAAGATATTTTTATTGGCATAAATTGAATACATACATTACTATTGTTATAATAATATAAGTTACTTTTATGGCCTCGTCAGATTTACAATTAATAACTTCATTAATTTGTACTGTGAGTACTCTTGAAATATGTAAAAAAAATGGACCAATACACCTCCTGGCAACATCCAGAATCATAATCTGCGTGCTTCTCTGATTTGAAAACCGTACACCGAGTGTGGTCCTCATATTTTGCACACTTAAGTCCACCCAGCGCTCGTTCTAGTATTCCGATAAGATATAAAATATTCAAGTCGTTTTAGCGTCTCTTACGCAACACCCATCAAATTTTTATCTATACCTATATTTGTCTTATTTGAAAATGTTCATAACAGCGTTGAGTACAACAGACACACAACAGAATACAAATACTATCCATATTTTGAATTTCAACCAAACCTGCTTAGTCTTTTTGGCATCTTATTTACTATTTCTACCCTAAGGAATTATGTATTTTTTCACAACGAGGAATAAATAGCCGATTTGCTATTCTAAACTATTAACTACATGTGTTTGTTATCTAAGGAGCTACACTTGCACTTTTTTGGGATAAATAGTAGTATGTGCTTTTATCTATTTTATAAACTACTAGCTTTTACCCGCGACTTCGTTCGCGCGAAATAAATATTAGGGTAATTGATAACTGAGGCAGTATTTGTACACACATACAAAATTACGTTTACTAAAAACAGCTTACATTAAAACATTATTATACAATTTCATCAAAATCGGTTCAGTGGTTTAGACGTTTCAGCATAACAGACAGCCAAACAGAGCTCGTATTTCATCCCCGTACAGTTTGAACTACAAAATTGCTTAAACAAACATTTATTTCGTGTCAAGTGTCTAGATCCGAAGTTTCATGGTTTTATCTACAAAGTTTCATCCCCCATATCAACCCATATTACATCCCCGTACAGTTCAAAATTACAAAATTGCTGCAAAAAACATTTATTTTATTTGCTTCTCGTTAAGTGTCTAGAATCTGTATACGTAGTTTCATGGTTTTATCTTCAACAATTACGACCTGATATACTCTTTCATACCCTATTACATCCCCGTACAGTTCGAAATAATAAAATTGCAAGAACAAACATTGATTGGTTTTGTGTCAAGAGTATAGATACGAAATTTCATCGTTTTATCTTGAACATTAAGGGGGAAGCGTTTATCAGCTAGCTTCCTCAAATGTAAACCTCCACTGCACGTGGTGCGCCCTGCTGCCAACTAACGAGGCTCTGACGACCGAACCAATGGACATATGGGTATAACCATTAAAAACCAGTCCTAAATCGACCAGGCCAGAGACCGACAGCGGCGTCACTGGTGCAAAGGTCTGGCCCCGCGGTCACCAACCCGCCTGCCAAGCGTGGTGACTATGGCAAACACCCCCCTTATGAAAGACACAAATAAGAAACGGCCCATAGTCCCCGGCGGCTCCGTTATTCCAGGCGCTGGTGGCAGCCTTGGTTCCGGCAAAGCATGGGGTGCAAAGAATCCCCGGCAGATGCCACGCCACCAAACCCCACGACTCGACCTGGCAACTTATAATGCACGGACGCTGAGGGCTAACGAAAAGATTGTAGAGTTGGAAGAAGAAGTGGACAAGTTGCGCTAGAATATTATAGGGTTATCCGAAGTCCGAAGACAGGGCGAAGGCAGGAAAACCCTCGATTCCGGCAACTTGTTCTACTACCGGGAGGGAGATCAACAATCCCAAGGAGGTGTCATGTTTATCGTCCGCAAGTCTCTCGTCAACAACGTGATAATGATCGAGAGTGTGTCGAGCAGGGTTGTGTACCTTGTACTTAAAATCACCGACCGAAACTCATTGAAGGTGGGTGGTAGTGGCGCGTGGTGGTCATAAAAGTAACAAACTCTTATGAGCAAAATCTATTGAAGGGATGGAATGAATGACGGATGAACTGGATGAAGTTTGGTTTCTAGATTGATATTAGTCTGAAATAACTCATATACTAGGCACTTCTAATCCTTGTAAATTAAATAATATTAATAAATTAGGAATATTAACACATGAGTTTAACTTTATCAGTAAAAACAGAAAGGTATAGAAGATACAACTAAAATTAATGAATTTATTCCAAAAATAACAAAGACTCGGATAAGGTTCATTAATTTAAAATCTTAACAATGCTACTGAAAGGGTTCTGTAGTTTGCTTATAGATTCTTCGCCAAGATAGGGGGACATTAATCATTTGCTTACTGCGGACGAAAATAGATAAAATATTACTTTGTTGTTGAGTTTAACTCAATGGAACGGGAAAATAACGCAGATAAAATCGCGGAGCGACGCGTCTTTTAATTGTAATATAGAGTGGACAAGACGAGCAAGATAAGCTTGGATAAGCTTTTTTTTATATATTTTAAATAGTGACGAGACGAGCAAGACATGTGCCTGATGGTAAGGGACACGCCTGCCCCATAATAGCACAGTGACACACAGCTATTGGAACGTGAAGAGTCCAAATCATTACCTAGCACTGCACTGCGCTCATCACCTGGAGATATAAGATGTTTTATCTCTATGCCCTGTAATGACACTGTAAATATTGCCCTTCAAACCCAAACACAGTGGTGTTTTCACATCATTAGTTGGCGGTACTGTGGTACTGTGGTACTTCCCCAGGCGGACTCCGCAAAGAGTCTTACCATTACAGCACCTTAATAAAAAGTAGGTGAATATTTTGACATTGAAAATGACAAAACTTTTATTGTACCTACTCATAACAAAAAACATTCATAAAATAAAAACAAATATTAGTTCTTACAATAAAAAAAAAACATTTTATATTGTGTTGGGGATTTTTTTAAACAAAAGAGCCTGGATGCGGCTCTTTTGTTTAAAAAAATGTCCAAATTAAAAAAAATATATTAAAAATTGTATACGAACACACCACGATCCATAGGAGCGATGCCTACGTGCAACAGTGGATGACTGTAAATAGACTGATGATGATGATACAAACATTATAACTGTGTACAAACATTAGTATTTTAACTTCTTTTTTGTAATTTACCCAAATCCAAGTAAAACTAATAGAATGCTTATGTACACTAAGCACCTAAAACCAAAATGCCTTACATATTAAAACGACACAAGGTCTAAATGACCTACTAGTAGTAAAATGTCCTATTATCGGAATGACACAAGATCGAAACCACTTGATAGCAAAACGGCCTTATAACAAAATATCCTCCTCTGTGCAGTAAGAAAAAAAAATGTTTTTTGTACAAACTCGTATGATGATAATAAGCATATACGTGAACCGAAAAAAATAAAAAATAAGAGCAAACGAGAACTTTAAAAGTCGCAAAAATACACAAAACATATTAATGTTAGTGTTATCAAAAAATATTATTTTCATTTCGAACTGAATCGAACGGAACGAAAATGAATTGAAATAAAATTCCTATAAATTTTTGTAATCATTTTACCCTTACTCTAGGTCCGACTGTATTCGTATATATTATCTATTCTCTAATTTCTAGACTAGTGTCATAGTCCAGTCATTTAAGCTTAAATTAGGTAAGAATCTCGGAATTCGAGATACCCAGCTGTAAGTCTGTAAATACTTGTATATTGACACCCTAAAAGTTGTCTCAAAACCTACATAAATCATGGTAGGGTGTGAGCAACTATTAAATTTCAAGGTCAAAGGTCACAAAACTCGGTTTTTGCGCTTTGGAAATATCTCATTTCCTATGGGTTTTTTGCTATTTGTATTTATTATCAATATTGTAGAGTACAAAATTTTCTACAATTTTTGTTTGAAATTTTTTTTTATACGGTGAACCGTTTTCGAGATAGAGGGCGGAGAGCGCGCGGTCACAGCATCACTTCAGGTCAACCGGTGCCTCCGGTCGATAACGAGAGATATACAGTTTTCTCAAGTTCTTCCATGATTTCGGGGTCAAAGGTTCCATATTCGTTAATGTCCCTCTGATATGGTAGATCATTGAGACAAGCTTGCCCATTACATTGACCACAAGCTAAAGAGCATTGCCAGCCCGCATCCACATCGCGAACCATTTTTGCAGTTGCAGAAAATTTGGATGAACTAGCTGCACTAGCAGTATTGGAGGAAGAAAATTTTTCAGCCCAGAGATTATTAGAGAGTGGAATTCAAACCTTATTAGCAGTCTATCATGCTCCAAAATGTGTGAAAAGTCTCGATCGTCTTCGTTATATGCATTACTTCAAGTCTATAAAACTTAATAAACCTGTGCAGCTGTCAAATATTCTACCAACAGTGCAGCTGCTTATCAACATTTCAAACGTGTATATTATCAAGTGCGTACTGTGACCGCGAGCTCTCCACCCTCTATCTCGAAAACGGTTCACCGTATAAAAAAGTTTATAAAGCAAAATATGTAGAGAATTTTGTATTCTACAATATTGGTCATACAGACAAATAGCAAAAAACCCATAGGAAATGAAATATTTACAACAAAAGCGCAAAAACCCGATTTTCGTGAACTTTGACATTGAAATTTAATAGTTGCTCACACCCTACTATATGTAGGGAGAGAGATGAGACAACTTTTAGGGTGTCAATAAACAAGTATTTACAGACTTACAGTTGAGTATCTCGAATTCCGAGGTGAACTTACTAAAATGACTGGACTATCATTCGATAAATAGATGAACATTTTTGAGGCGATCTATTTAAAACATTTTTATAGAAAAAACTAAACGGACTCCTTCAAAACCACAAAAGTCATTCATATATTATTTATTACATTAATTATTATAACATTCATTTATGTATCACTTATGAACACCATTTTGTGCTCGTAGTTGCTGAAAAAAAATGCACTGGGGACACTCGAATAAATATCATATTTTTTTGTGAAACCAACTAAACGCACTGTTTCAATGAGACAGCAAGTTAGTACGAATACATTATCATGATATGCAAATTTAAGATTTTTGTTGATAATTAAAGTACACAAAATCACGAGGCTATCTCTGAACAAGACTGAATTTTGTAAACAATGAAGAAAAAAATATCAAAATCGATTCACAATCAGAGCTATCGCGGAACATAGCTACATAAAAAACATATAACCGGATTGAGAACCTCCTCTTTTCCTAAAAGTCGGTTAATAAAGAAGCAAAACAGTTTTATATTGGTTTGTCGTTCCTTCGTTCTGTCAATGTGATGTGATGCCCGGATACACATTTCATGAGGTATTCCATCTTGAATTTAAGTTTAGTGATGTCACCACCGAAGCTGAAACGCCGCAAGGTATGCGACAGTACTGTTTTCATTAATATCATTGCGTACGATTTACCTGAAAGAAAAAATTAAGCTGTGATCATCGTTTGACATATAGTGGTTAAAAAAAATTGACAGTCCTATGACTGTCATTTTTTTTTAGCCGGATAGCCGATATAAGTGAAAACTAATAACTCAAAATTTGATAGCGGAACTACTAACGGCACGGTAGAACTACGGTGAAACCCGAGGGCGTGGCCATGACCATGGCCATTTAGATCAGCCGAGTTTACCCGAAGATTTCTTTAATTTACGACCGTGACGTTTGAGCTCAATTCACAGCCCACGGAAAATCTGTACGTGATGCGCGAAAAGAATATTTTCATTTCAAAAATATTAACAAATTAAGACAAATGAATCATTATTAGGAGTCTCGCTGTATAGACTTCTTTCTTGTACAAATCTCGATATGTTTCAGTTGTGAAAACAAGCACAGCGCGCGACGACAGGGGGCGAGGGAGGATATCTCCACGTGGCGCACCCTGAGCATTGTGAAACTACTTGCCTCGGAGTTATCTTGTTGTGAGACAAATGCATTTGCAAAGGTTTTGTTCCTTTTTTTTATAGCATAGAGTGACGAGACGAACAGGTCAAGTGCCTGATGGTATGCAACATGCCTGCCACATAACAGCACAGTAACACGCAGCTATTGGAACATGATAGTCCAAATCATTACCTAGCACTGCACTGCGCTCGTCACCCTGAGATCTAAGATATTATGTATCTAAGCCCTGTAATTTCTTTGGAATCATTGCCCTTCAAACCGGAATACAGTAATGTTTGCACATTACTGCTTGGCGGTAGAATATTTGGCAAAGGTGTGGTACTTCCCCAGGCGGACTCTACTAAGAGTCCTACCACTACTAAACTTCTAAATCTATTTATTACCTCTTGGTAATAAATAGATTTAAAATTCAGCTTTTGTTCATAGATTAATAACGCCTAGAAACCGGGTTCGCGCAAGAAATGTGAGGCAAATCATAGTGAGCCATTTTGGCTTCGTCCGTTCGAAACTACCATCAGTTGTCAAGGTCACACGCTAGTGCAATTAATTAAATTAATCCTAACAATTAAAAACATTATGATAGTTTGTGTGATCCTTCACTGTACATAATCCACGACATAAAATTTTTGATTGTCGAACTTCTGTACATACTACTTACGCCGACATCAATCTACATTATGGCTCGCTTAAAATGAAGCGTTGGTTTGAAGACTATCGATCTAGGCGTTATTAATCTATGATTTTGTCTGTACTCACCGATACAGTTACGTTTCCCGAGGCCGAACCCCGAGTAGGCGCCGGGCACGGGCTTCCCCTCCAGCCACCGCTCTGGTCTGAACACATCGACGTCAGGACCCCACAGGGGATGACGGTGGACTCCGTAAAACGACATGATAATGTGGTCTCCCGCAGGGATGTAATGATTTTCTGTAAACAAACAAATAAAATAGTCCAAATACAAAGACTTAAGCTCAATTCACAGCCCACGGAAAATCTGTATGTGGCGCGGCAAAAAAGGTTTTCACTTCAAAAAATTCATTGAACTCTGTGAAAAAATAATAATATTCTATGATAATATAATTAAGATAATGATAAGATAATATAATTATTCTTACTAAGTTGTAGTCCTCTCGTCAAAGTCCTGGGACTGATAGGACCGACGGAATAAAGACGAAGTGTCTCATGTATCACCGCTTCCATATACACCAGCTTCGGCAAGTCATCTTTGGTCACATCTCTGTCTGAATCCCCAAATACTTCGGTTAACCTGTTATTAATAGTGTAATAATTATTTTGAAAGTTGCTCGCTATGTGTACTACACCATCGATATAAACTATAAGACGTGCCCTGACCACCTCGAAATTGGTAATAGGGTGCGTCTGTATGTGTATCGTAGGTGGTTTATACATCACCAATCTACTTGGCCCCTAGAATCGCCTAGCGGCGAGGTATGCTGTGGTTCTACTTATTTTGGTTATTGACAACAAATAGGGATAAGTAAAATCGTCCGGCGTTTGCCACATCTTGCAACCGACTAGAAGGGAAAGAGTGAGCTCACTCTTCGCAACAATGACATAATTTCGTGCGCCTGAAGTTCGAGAGGGCACGTCCAAGGGTTTATATCGATGTACTACTCCACTCGCTCAATCACTCACGTTATCCTAGATTTTGAATTTTGAGACACACTAATCCTGTCCCACTAATATCCTACTTCCTACTAATATTGTAAATGTCATCGTTTGGATGTTTAGCTATTTGGATGTTTGTTGCTCAATCACATTGTAACGTCTCAACGGATCGAGCTGAAATTTGGAACATAGATTGTAGTCTGGAAACACACATTTCTATCCCGCGAATGTAACGGGAACAGGATGTACGCGGGTGAGTCCCGGGGGCGCCGCTAGTATTGAGTCCCGGGGGCGCCGCTAGTATTGAGTCCCGGGGGCGCCGCTAGTATTGAGTCCCGGGGGCGCCGCTAGTATTGAGTCCCGGGGGCGCCGCTAGTATTGAGTCCCGGGGGCGCCGCTAGTATTGAGTCCCGGGGGCGCCGCTAGTATTGAGTCCCGGGGGCGCCGCTAGTATTGAACATGTTTGACAGTTCACGCTTGTTTATTTAAAAATGTGTGCCTACATGTTAAGAGTGCGCCTAATACCAGGGAAAAATCAATTTTCACAAGCGCGACGCGTTTCTTAATGCGATATACATAAAGTCGAGAATAGCATGACACAGTTTGGAGAAAAAATCAATATTAAATCAGGAGTCCATTTTTGACCAAGTTTTATTAAATTACTCAATAATTAAACATAAATTTAAAAAAGTGTTCGGTTACTTTACTAGAACGTACAATTAGGAATTTTATTACCAAAAAATAATGTGGGTTCATCGCTGATAATTTCGAGTACTCGAATTAAAACGGGTTTTTTCGGTGTAATTTTTATTTTTTTATTGTAAAAAAACTCTGATTTATTTTAAAAATTATATTCGGTTATTGTGCTTCTTCTTGATTGTACCCACACGTCAATATTTTTTTTGTTGTAGTTTTTAGTTTCTTTACTTCAGAGAGCGGCGTCGAAAATGTCCTTTTTTCGTTTTCTGGCACTAGGCGCCCTCTTAATTCACACGAACTATTTTATAATGTCTAGCCGTGCCTTGCGATTTCACTCGTACCTATAGTTTCCGGTCCCGTTATTTTCTCCTGAAAAAAAATTAACCTATGTGTTTTCCAAACTATAATTTAGCTATGTTCCAAATTTCAACCTTCTTCTTCTTCGTGTCGATGATGCATTTTTGTTTCCTTAATATCTATTTTATAACTATACCTACTATCTAATTATTATTTTTTTACTGAACTTTTTTTTTTAATTTTAGATGTTTTTTTGTTTTATTTTTATGTGTATTTTTTTTTCTTTTTCCTAAGAAAACTAAATTTACTTACAATTTATTATTGTTTTTAATATTTAAATTTGTGCTGCCCAATATTCAGCAACTGCAACTCCTGGTAGCGAGGCCTCCATCAGGTCGGTTCTGGTGCAGCTGGCTGGGCACCGCGGGCAGGACAGCAGATGCTGCATGGTCTGAGTGGCACCACACTCGCATAGGATGTTATTTGCATCGGAGTATCCCCATTTCGCCATGTTAACTTTGCAGCGACCCATTTGGGTCCGGAGTCGGTTTAGTGACTTCCACGTGGGCCATGCTAAGTTGCTACCTGGGGCAAGCTCTTCGGCTGGGGCCACGAACTCATGGGGACAGGTCTCGTTCCACTGTTTGCAGCGGGACTCTCTGGGTGAGTCAGACATTATTGTTGTAGAGTTAAGAAAGCTTCTGCGGCTCTTGAGGCGTATGCTTGGTATTTTTACGTTGTAAAGTGGATGTCTGTTTTCTTTTTTTGTTTTTCTTTTTCTTCTGAGCAGGTTACACTTCTACGAACTTTTGGTGGGGCTATTCCGGCTAGAGGGTAGAGTGAGTTAAGAGGGGTGGGCTGCAGACAGCCTGTTATTTTCCTACATGTGTCATTTAGGGCAGCATCATTTCAACCAATCAATTTCAACCTGATCCGTTAGGACGTGATTGTGCAAAAAACTTCCAAACATCCAAACTTTATAATATTAGAGACTGAAATTAAACACGTAATGAACGTATTCTCTGGACTTTGACATTAGCCATATTACACAATATAGTTATTTTAATTTAATTTGCGGTTTCAGTGAGACATGAAACCATGTAGGTTCAGTAACGAGTTCCAGTACAATTTTATTAAATTAGGTTTTTTATCGCGAGAAAATAACGGGAACGGGAACTATGCGGGTAAAACCGCGGGCTACTGCTAGTAGTATAATTATAATTACACACATATATATAAGAACCCGTCAATTTACCCGCGTATCATCCGTTATTACCCTGAAATAAAAATCCCAGATTATAATTATTTAAATGCATTCCAAATTTCAACCAAATCCGTTCAGATGTCCCGACGTGATTGAGCAACAGACTTCCAATCATCTTACTTTTCTCATTTAAAATATTAGTAAGAAATACAAATCAGATCAAAAATCCAAATTCGTCACACAAACGTATGTTATGTCCTGAGCGGGATATGTTATAGTATAGGTTGACAAACAAGTTGACCCGATGAAGTTAGCTGCGCATGGCTGCGCTGAAACGTTTTTATGGTATCTTTGGTGGAAGTGTACATGCGCGAACTTTCCCCTTCCAAATTAATTTTGAGTCAACTGGTTTGCCGGCCACTATACGAGTACTTACTCTTGAAAGATCTTTTGTTGAACTTCAGGATAGCTTCCGATGACAACGCACACGTACGTGGTGACCCAGGCCGTCGTGTCCACTCCGGCGACCATCATGGTGTGCATCTCTTCTTTTAGATCTTGTTCCGTCAGAGTACCCTCCGCAGTGAGTTGCAGCAGACGATTTAAGAACGTATTATCAGTTTTATCTTGAAATAAATCAATAATGGTAAATATTTTTTCAAGAAATAGGAAAGTGTTAACATCGTTAGTTTTTTTTTCATTAGCAAAATTTTAAATGGCTATGTAGATAACATAGCACACTAAAACTGCGCAATACGTTTATCCTTACACTTAATATTCCAGAATACAGATTCTGTTAAAATAGTTAAAATTTACAAAAAATCTACCTAAAAGCACAGAATAAACATTAGTACAAGTACAGAAGACTCACTGAGCGAAAAAAAATATACAAATAGCGACTCTTGCTGGGACACAACAAAGTGCAATTCAGCTCGTATTAGCGCTCAATGCCTATACGATATTCACCTAAACATTTGCGCTCTCTTCTAAAGCGTAACTCTGTTGCTGTCTGGCGCAGAATGATGTGCAAAGGTTGTCGACATATTTATCTAAAGCCGCCTATACACACTGGCCCAGTTGAGGCCAACGCCAGTGTGTGGAGGATCGTTTTGTCATGACTTGTGATCACTTGCCGTCGCTCGCCTAGCTGGCCGAGTGACGGCAAGTGGCCAGTGTGTATAGGGCTCTTTTGCTTTGACTCGTCTCTCGTGACCGGTTTCGGTTTTTGTGCACAAAACAAAGGCGCTCGGCGAGTAGCGTCCTATTCTCCTATTGGCCTACCTCGCTTTAGCCTGTGCTCGGCCAGTGTGTGGATGCTACCTTTTGTCTCGTGCCGTTTTGTCGACGCTCGCGTTGGCCTCCACTGGGCCAGTGTGTACCTATAGGCGGCTTAATATAAAAAATTGGCAGTCATAGGAACTGCCGATAGAAGTGAAAACTTATAACTCAGAATTTTATAGTTCACTTTGGAAACTACACGGGTGTAACCGGAGGGTGTGGATTGGGTTCTAGCGTCACGCTCGGGTATGATAAGAAATCTTCGGGTAAACTCGGGACCATTGCTATTAACCATTTAGAAATGCGTCAGCCAATGGGAAATCCTGAAAGGGCGTGGCCTCGGCATCATGGCATGGCCATCTAGAAATGCGGCAGCATTTCCTATTGGCTGATGCATTTCTAGATGGCCATGGCATAAAGGCGAGGCCACGCCCTTTCAGCATTTCCCATTGGCTGACGCATTTCTAAATGGCCAATAGCAATGGTCCCGAGTTTACCCGAAGATTTCTTATCATACCCGAGCGTGACGCTAGAACCCAATTCACAACCCACGAAATATCTGTCAAGGCGCGCCTAAACAAATTTTCACTTCAAAAATAAATTAACCTTCCGTTATGTAAGTAGTCAGCATTGTAGCACAGATTAATATAATAATACAGGCAATGCAAAAAATGATAACTCTTTGTTTGTTTCTTTCGCTCATGCATCCATATACAACACAATATGCACGCAACGTCATTTTGCGCGGGAAACGTGTTGCGCGAGCTTTCAGCCGTGCGTCCGACAACCGACTCAACCGACTGTCACTTGTTCCGTGTGAGTAACGGTTAACGGTCTAGCTGTAGGCTAATAACGCGCGACCTTGAGAGAGTGGTGATGCCCTGCTAAAAGTATGGTCAATCGGTCAGAATTATTTGTAAACATAAACACGACAACGACATTGATAACGAACGGTACCTACGACGGCCGGGCACCGGGCGCACCTGCCTTGCAAAACTATATAAATATTATTATATAGGTAGTCTAGTCAACAAGTTCAAAAACGTGTAAAATAGACATTAAGCTCCTAGAAACATGTGTGAACAAATTAAGATTACAAAATGAAGGTCCTTCAAAACGAAAATTAACGAAATTCCTTAATAATTTCGTAACTAATGATACTTAAGATATTTTGAAAATAGATCCTGAGAGAAGAGGAAATTTGCAACATAAAGCTTTAACTCCTGTTCATTCAAAATAAACATGTTTCTCTAATCTAAGCATTCAACCGGAAGAGGTCAAATAATATTTAATCTGTTTTCAATTTTTATATCATCTGTCAAGATTCTAAGCCCTCTCTCTTTCGGGCGGGCGCCGAGCTGGACGGTCGTGTCCAGCACTCAGTCAATAATTCAAGTCAAACTCTGTCGGGCGGGCTCTCAGCCGAGACGGTTGTCTCCGACATTCAAAGTAATTCAAAGTCAATCATAAGTGTCATTATTTAACCTCAAGCCGGTCAGGTAATCAGCCGGACGGTTGTTCCGGTAGTCAGTCAATAACTTATTATTCATCATATTTGTCCACGAGGCCATCCGCCGGGACGGTTGGGTCAATTCGGCTCAATTCTTAGTGTTAAGTTCAGGCTTGTAAGCCAAATGATCAAAGGACGGTTGCGTCCAACTTTAGTTCAATAAACCAGTGTTAAAATACGATTCCAGTGTTTTCAATTAGTATCACATCAGATCAGTCAGATCGACATAGTCTAGGTCCAGTTCAGGATCCCACATCATCATTTAACATCAGCCACCACCGCGTGGACCGGACCGTGCACGCTGTCAACCGACAGCCCCGATCGCCGCTTCGAACCCGCCGGTCATCGCACGGTCGGGTTGCGCACAACTCCTAGAACTATATCTTTATTATTTATACAACTTTATTAACGCTTAAAGTAGCGCTTTGCGAGGGAGCTACGTAGAAGCGGCGTCTAAAAAACCGGCATATCATCTAAAATATTGATTTTACAGTATTCAATATAAATTTAAAAAATTGAAAAAAATATATTGATACATACTTAAACGTACAAAACCTTGGGAAAAGACATAAAATATGTCGATTTTTCACAAAGTTATACCAATGTTAATCAACTGATTTAATATTCAATGAGTTGCTAATGTAATTTTTTTGTTAAGTATAAAGTTTTTACAGGTAAACAAATAATACATACTTAACGGATCATACGGCCTGGTGATGTCAGCAACATGGTGTTTTTCTGACCTTTTTTTATTTACCACCTGAAAAATAAAAAATGTTGATAATAAAATGGTATCTGTACGCGCCGTTCTTTCTAATATATTTATTATTTATATGATTTTATGATTTCTATGATTACACACATACACGCACACACACACATTTCAAAAACTCATTCCTTCATTTCCTACCCTTTAGTCACCTGTGACAATCAGTGTGTCGTTGAACCTCGCATAAAACGCATTCGCACTAAATCACCTCGTCTCTGTGTAAAATATATTCAAATTTAATAAATCTAATAATTCGCGGCCGCGTGTGTTACAACCCAAATCGACTGTGAGAAAATATATATCAGCGCCAAGGACTACAGTTACATTCGAAGGACTCCAATTAAACAACCAAGTGAGCGTACCTATCATCAAGAAGACACCAGGTACCTACTTTGTCACTCCTATAACGTATAAATTTTCCTCACAAGTTTCATGTTCCATTCCGAGCCGAATCGTAAAATGCTCGCTTTCCTTTCCACTCACACTCACACTCTTCACACTCAAACACACAAAAATAAGCACAATTTATAAAAATCCGCATATTTTACTCGCCATTTTCTACCCTCTCTCTCTCATTTTAATTACGCCAAATTAAAAATTAATCTCGCTACTCGTATTCGCAAACTACGTTATATATGTATTTATTCTACGCTATTATATTATAAGCGCAACATTATCCGCATATTTAATTAATTTATCGATAGTTCCTTAACATCGAATTTTACTTATATCTACCCTCACGTACCGCGATTTATTAAATTTGCAACGCTCACGCAACCTCAACCGTTTTTAACCGAATACCACCCCCAATTATAATGGCGGAATTAAAACGCAAAATAATTCTTTTGGAATCTAAAAAAGAAGCATTATTTCAAAGAATGCAAGAATTATACGACCTCAGTCTGGACGTTTCCAATCCCGCGATTCAAATTAAATTCCTATCGCGAGTTCAGTCGTTGGAGAAAACTAGGACCGATTTTTTGGAAATCGTCGACGACTTAAATTTATTACATCTAAAACAGGATGAAGAGGTCAGACCTAACTAAGCCGTAATTAACGCCTTCGATGATTTATATTGTAGTGTATTAGCTGCAGAAAAGTCATTTACGACGCACAAGGTCAACTCAGAACGCAATAAGTTTGAATTTACCAGAAAACTACCCCCGCTTGAACTTGCCTCATTTGACGGTTGCCCTAATAAGTGGCCAGTATTTTTTCAAAATTTTAAAAACCTCATCCATGAAAATACCGTTCTTTCTACAACCGAGAAGGCGCAATATTTAATAGGCAAATTATCAGGTAAAGCCTTAACCATTTGTTCAGGTATTCCACCTACCGGAGAAAATTACAATATTTTGTGGAATAACCTAGTGGAGAAATACCACGATGTACGAGTCCAGGCTTCCATGTACCTTGAACAGATGTTGCATTTCAAATCGCAATCATCAGATGCATTCATCGAACAATTTTGTGCCGCTGAAGCTGCGTTACGCCGATTAGAGGTCGATGACCTCTCGGATTTTATTATCAATCATATCGCGCTCAGTAAATTAGACAAAGACACACTCACGCTATTCGAACAATCACACAGACATGTAAAAATACCCAGTTTCGCTCAGCTCAAACAATTTATAAAAGAACAAAACAAAATACATTCCTTGCGCTCATCATACGCAAACACTAAACCTACTTACGCTAATCACAAACAAAATACCGCTCCGCAATCAAAATACACAAAATCAACACATTCTTTTGTCACCAGTTTCAATTCTGTCACTGCCGGCAACTCATCTCAAACGCAACCAAAATCATCATCATCATCACTCGCATTCACGCCTCGCTCTTGTCAGCTGTGTAAAACTCAGCCAGAACACGCTCTGTACAAATGCAGTTACTTCTTATCACAAAACGCACATACACGCAACTCATTAGTCAATAAACACAACTTTTGTCGAAATTGTTTGGGATTTCACAATATAAACGATTGCAAATCTCAAAACTACTGCTCCATCTGTCAACGCAAACATCACACTCTTATTCATATTGATAGTTTTCGCCAACATTATTCCGCTAATAATAATCACGTAAATAAATATAATTCGTCTCAAAATACGTCGATACGACCTAACTTCACGCCGCAAAATCAGCTGAGCGATATGAACGCCGCGCCACGCGCTGTGACGGCTACCGTAGGTACTGAGCCGACCTTTTTACCTGCGCCTTTTGTAAACAAAGCAGCGCAAGCGCATACAGAACAAAATAACTTATCGTTCTCAGCTATTTCCGATTCTCCTATTCTAAATTACAATAAAAATACTACTGTATTGTTACCTACCGCGTCCGTGTATACATACGGTCAAGATAATAAATGTAACAAATTACGCGTATTTCTCGACACGGGTTCTATGAGCCATTTTATAACAAAAGAGTGCTGTGAACGGCTCAAACTCAAGGTTTATCCTAATACAACTACCATAAAAGGGATAGGTAAATCAGAAAGTACCTCGTTCGGTACAGTTTCGTTCAAAATTCATTCGCGATTTGATGATCGATGTGTTTACACAATACAAGCTTGCGTTATTGATTCCATCACTGATCATCTGCCGAACGCACCGATAGACTTGTCTCAATTAACGCATTTAAATGATTTACCTATGGCCGATGAAAACTTCTTCATACCAGCTGAAATAGACTGCTTAATAGGCAATGAATTATTCCCCCTGCTATTGCGTAGTAAAATAGTAACTTCGCCAAAATCGTCAGTTGTGGGGCTGGAAACGACCCTTGGTTTTGTGGTGGGGGGGAGGGCGAGCTGTAATTTAATCAGCTCGCGCTCTTATAATAAAACATTTCTTTGCCATGTTGAATCGCCTTCGTTAGATACTCTTACTCAAAGATTTTGGGAATTAGAGACTGTTCAAAATAAAAAACACCTCAGTCCCGATGATGAAGAGTGCGAAAACATTTTTCAATCGAGCTACTCGCGCGATGGTACTGGTACCTACACTGTACAGCTTCCATTTAAATCGGACGCCTCAAAGCTAGGTGATTCGTATTCTATCGCTAAACGACGCCTTATTATTCTAGAACGCAAACTCAACGCCAACCCCGAAATTCGTAAAGACTATAACGCAACGATACAAGATTACATCGATAGAGGTATTCTATCAAAGGTCGAAAACCCGCGTGACGTCGATAGCTCGTATTATATACCGCATAGGGCTGTATATCGTCCTGATAAAACCACCTCTAAAACACGCATTGTTCTCGACGCAAGTTGCAAAACAACTACAGGTAAATCGCTTAACGATTTACTTTTCGCTGGACCTAATTTACAGCAAAATATATTTGACCTTTTAATAAATTTACGTATATTTTCTATTGCTTTGTCCGCCGATATCGAGAAAATGTACTTTTGTGTAAAACTCGCACCTTGTCATCAACCCTTTCAGCGCATACTATATAGATTTAATTATGAATCTCCAATTGAAGTTTATCAGTTTAACCGGGTGTCGTTCGGAGTCTCGAGTTCTCCTTATCTCGCGATGCGCGCCGTACGGCAGCTTGCTGCCGACGAGCGAAGCAATTACCCAATCGCTGCTTTCGAAGCCGAACATAGAATGTTTATGGATGACTACGTTTCGTCTGTAGATGGAATATCGAGGGCTGAACAGACCTATGACGAAATGGTAAAGTTATTCATGGCCGGGGGCTTCAAATTAATAAAGTGGGTTTCAAACAGCGCTGAACTTATGAATAAAATTCCGCAATCGCATAAAAATCCACAACAAATTAATTTTGATTCAGATTCAAACGTCAGTACTAAAATTATAGGTATGCAATGGCAGCCTACTGATGACGTTTTTCTATTCACAACTCATAATGATAAGGACTCAAATGAATATACAAAGCGCACAATCCTTTCCGCTACTGCTAGATTGTTCGACCCGTTGGGTCTTTTAGGTCCCGTGACCGCATTTGTGAAATTATTGGTTCAGGAATGCTGGCAGCTTGAATTAAGCTGGGATGATCCAGTACCTGATCCAATTAAACAAAAGTGGATACAATTCAGACGCGAATTAACAGATTTAATGCAAATAAAAATACCTCGTCATGTAGGTATAAGCGCAAGTCGTCACGTGACTATTTTAGGTTTTGCAGACGCTAGCGAGCAATGCTACGGCGCTGCCGTGTACATTCGAGTTAGCTCCTCCGCAGGTTCCCCAGGAATTGTGAACCTACTCACCTCAAAGTAACGAGTCGCGCCGCTTAAGAAAATTTCACTCGCACGCCTAGAACTATGCGCCGCGCTGCTTTTAGCAAACGTCATAGCTTCTGTGCGTGATATAATTAATGAACGCTGTCCAATAAATTCAATATATGCATTTTCGGACTCAACTGTCGCACTGACGTGGATACACTCACCCGCTTTTAAATTTCACACCTTTGTCGCAAACCGAATAACAGAAATCAACGATAAACTCTCAGCTCATAACTGGTATCACGTCAGCGGTGATCAGAATCCCGCGGATATAATATCGCGTCCGCTAACGCCTAGACTATTACTAGACAAACCTATTTGGTTTAAAGCACCGCAGTGGGCATCTCGACCTATCACAGGATGGCCTATACAACCATTTATAGTCTCCTCCAAGGAAGACAGTCGTATGGAAGAGAAAACGGTAGCTTTAGTAGCCGAAACTATTACTCTCGAGAGTCATCCGATTGATTTACTGATAGAACGCATATCATCTTATAAAAAGTTATTACGCGCTACTGTTTACGTGCTACGCTTCGCTAGAATCTTAAAAACAACGAATACTGTAACGCCTTCTGACTTAGATTACGCAGAAATATATCTCATACGCCATGTTCAAAACCTACATTTTGCCATGGATATTCACGCATTAAAAAATAACAAACGCATTGGTAAAAAACTTCTTAAACTCAACCCTTTTATTGACGCCGACAATATTATACGTGTCGGTGGTCGTCTCGCTCACTCGCAACTCAATTACGGACAGAAACATCCGACCATTCTACCTCCGAAACATCGCCTTACGCAGCTAATTGTTGACCATTATCATGTATGTAATCTACATACTGGTCCTTCGCTCTTGCTCTCACTACTCAGACAAAAATTTTGGATTTTGGCTGCTAGAAATCTAGTACGTCAAAGAGTCCATCAATGTACTATTTGTTTTAAAAATAATCCTAAATCTCCTAATCCATTAATGGGTGATTTACCTTACTTTCGCGTTTCCGAAGCTAAGGCTTTTGTTTTTACGTCAGTTGATTACGCAGGGCCCTTTTTCATAACACACATTCGACGTCGTGGTATAAAAAGTCAAAAGGCATATATATGCCTCTTTTGCTGTCTCTCTACGAAAGCCGTTCATCTAGAATTAGTCTCAGACCTAAGTACTGATTTATTTCTCGCGGCATTCAATCGCTTTATAAGTAGAAGAGGCCCCGTGTCTATTATATATAGCGACGGAGGAACAAACTTTTTAGGAGCTCAACGGAAACCAAATGAGATTTACACTCTATTAGAATCTGAATCTCATAAAAACTATATTGGCCAACATTTAGCTGATCAACGCATAAAATTTATCCGAAGTCCACCCTACGGTCCACATTTTAATGGACTGGCAGAGATAAATGTGCGCTGCGTAAAAACGCATCTGTACAAAGTAATAGGTCTTAAAATCTTAACCTATGAGGAATTGAACTCCACTCTAGTTCAAATAGAAGGATTATTAAATAGTCGACCGCTGTGCGTACTCAGCTCCGACCCGTCTAATCTTTCTACGCTTACGCCTAACCATTTTTTAAATATAACGCCACTCAAATTTTTACCATCTGAAGATGTAACGAGCATCTCAGACAACCGCTTGACTAGATATCAATTGGTAAACAAAATAATTCAAAGCTTTTGGCGCCGATGGAGCCAAGAGTACCTAACCTCGCTACAACAACGCGAAAAGTGGAATACGGTGACCAATCCTGTAGAATTGGGTTCAGTAGTGGTCATCAAGGACAACAATGCGCATCCTCTTTGCTGGCCTCTGGGTGTAGTAGAAGAACTATATACCGGTAAAGATGGTATCACGCGAACTTTAAAAGTTCGCACTGCTGCTGGCAGTTACGTTCGGCCAGTGGTTAGAGTTTGTCCTCTTCCACTTCAGTAAATTTCGCATCAGTTTCTATTTCTAAATCGCTTAGTTTTCTATAACGCTAAATTTCAATAGTTTTTTTAAATAGTAAATATTATAATTTGGTAATTAAATCTCTCAATCAACGTTACAGCTCCGCTTAGCTATTTACAATAGAGGAAACCTCTAGGCCGGGGGAGTTGTACGCGCCGTTCTTTCTAATCCTACTACTATTATAAAGGCGAAAGTTTGTAAGTATGGATGTATGGATGTTTGTTACTCTTTCACGTAAAAACTACTGAATGGATTTGAATGAAACTTTACCACAATATAGCTTATACATCAGAATAACACATAGGCTATAGTTCACACATCAGAATAACACATAGGCTACAATTTTTGAGGTTTTTAATGTGAGGTCGTAAAAAAAACACATTTTTTGCGCTTACATTGCAAACGCTGACTGAATCCTACAAGATAGATCAAAACAATTTACTACAGTATTGTACAACTTAAAAAGGTCTACAAAAAAGTCCGTGATGGTATATGTTTATCTCTTAGGAATAACCCACAATAACCATTTTTTATCCTTTACTTTGTACGAGAAATAATGGCTTATTTACGAAGCGATTTTAAGCAATACAGTATTAATCCTTATCCAATTAAGTATCTTAAATACATTGTGCATTTAATAAAGATCAATATGGCTTTTTACAGCATGTAAATTAAATAAATATTTTCGAAGATATCACAGATTTAAAATGCAGAGTCATAGCAATTTCGGCGATAAATACCGTTTCGGTGATAAATACCGGCAGCGGTGCCAGGCGAACGGGGCGTGGGGGGAGCGGGGTAGGTGCGGTGGGGAAGAAGTGGCTCATCGCTGAGTGCGCGACCCGAACGCGGGCAGACGTCGTTGACGGTTGTGTCCGTTTTGCGAATTTTCAAGGCACTAGCGATTTGATAAAAACGTATGGTCGCCTACTTTAAGTAATATAGGCCTAAGGTTAGTTATTGCCAGGTTTCTTTTTGGTTAGGAGTTACACGTACAAAAAGATACTTCATTTTTACGAATTACTTCATTGATAATTCAATTACTATATAGATAGGTTACTTACAGTTAATTATAACAAATTATATAAATAGGTTAATTATAACGAATTACTTCATTGATAATTCAATTACTATATAGATAGGTTGTTTACCGTTAATTATAACAAATTATATAAATAGGTTAATTATAACGAATTACTTCATTGATAATTCAATTACTATATAGATAGGTTAATTAAATAGGCAAGGATTGCATTAAAGTACAATCATAACAATAACTACCGTACTGTATTTTTTGGAAGTATAGATACAACACGTACTTAAGAATTATGCCGCGAAAGCGTAAGTCTAATCTTTCCCAAAGCTCTAATAAAGCTCGAACTATGAAAGTAGCTAGACTTAACGAGACGTTTCCACAAGCCGAACTGCGAAGGCTTAAACAAGCAGAGCGTGAGGCAGCTCAAAGAGCTGCTGAGACACCAGAGCAGTCCCAAGATAGACGTCGACAGCATGCTGAGTATCTAGCATCTCAACGGGCTGCAGAGACACCCGAACAGTCTCAAGCTCGACGTCAACAGAACGCTGAATATCTGGCATCTCAACGGGCTTCTGAGACACCCGAACAGTCTCAAGCTCGGCGTCTTCAGCAAGCGACTTACATAGGGTCCCAAAGAGCTACTGAAACTGTTGAAGCTGCTGAAGCTCGCAGACGCGCTGTTGCTGAAAGGGCACAACAGCGACGATTAATATTTACAAGAAACGCGTGGGGAGTATTCGATAAAGCTGCATTTGAGTACGATGAAACTCTTGATTACGAAAGCCACAAGCTTATAAAAATAGAAGCGATGAATAAAGAATGCAGATTTTGCGGTGCTCTTAAATGGAAAGAGGAAGCTGCAGGCATGTGTTGTTCGGGAGGAAAAGTAGTTCTTCCTTCAATAGACGAGCCTGTTGAACCTCTTAAAGAACTTTTTTCAAATGAAACAGATGAGTCTCGCCGTTTTTTAAAAAACATAAGAAAATACAATACATGCTTCCATATGACATCTTTTGGAGCTGATAACATTGTGTCGATGCCAGGATTTTGCCCGACTTTTACAATCCAAGGGCAAATATACCACATGAAAATTCGTGATTTTCAAAGTTATCAAATTTTGTATCTAGACACTTGACATGAAGCAATTAAATATTAGTTCTATCAATTTTGTGATTTGGCACTGCGCAGGTGTGAAATTGGGGTTGAAATGGGGGATGAATGTCAATATGGAAGTTCCCACCCGTAGAAGATAAAACCATGAAACTGTGTATATAGACACTTGACACGAAGCAAACAAATGTTTGTTCTATCAATTTCGTGATTTCGAACTGCACGGGGGTGAAACTGGAGTTGAAATGGGGGATACAAAAAAAAAAAATACAAAAATGTTTATTTCCATCAAACAGTAAACTTACGAAACAAGTATATCGGGGTCTCCTTTTAAGCATAAGATATATATACCTGTAATAGGAGACTCCGCCTCTCTATAACTATGACAATTCTTTTGTTTACAGTAATTTATGTGTTGTGAGTGTTAATTGTGTGTTGTGTGCGTGTGTGAGGGGGGGTGTGTGTGTGTGAGTGTGTGTGTATGTGTGTGAGGGTGTGTGTGTGTGTATGTGTGTGAGGGTGTGGGGGGGGTATATGTTTGTGCGTGCGTGCAGCGTGCATATTAATTTTTAGGATGTATAGGGGTGAGTATAAAAATATGTATAAAAATATGTATAATTGATTATTAATAATTTGGCATGCATATTGACAATCTTCCAATTTATTCAAGTAGTTTATTTTGGTAGGAATGTTTTTATCGTGAACATTGTTACCCATATTTTGTTGTTCAAACTTGATTTTAAGTAAGTACATTTAAACTACCAACTCACTTAATTTATTTAATAATACTTTTTTAATAATGATTCTGTTTCATCATAATTTTTACTAAGTATCCAATCCATCAAAGCATTTTTACAGTCATGAAACTGCATAGAGTAGATCTCTAATATTCTGTTAATGGTATTATACAAATGTGCAGACCTACATACGAATTGATTACTTGCAAATGAAGTTTTGGCACCCGGAATCGCAATAGCTATATCTCTTCGTCTTTTTTCAAGCACCTTAGGATCAACATGTACTCTTCTATGGACTTTCAGAATTGATTTAACTATATATAGTTTTCTGACTGTTAGAATTTTACTCAAGGAGTATAACTCCTTTGTTGGAAATCTGTAAGGCTTAAAATACATAACCTTTAATAATATTCGTTGTGCCCTTTCAATCTCTATAAATTTAGTTTTCCCTGCTCCACCCCAAATTGGTAGGCAATATGACATAACAGATTGAGCTAAAGCAATGTATATTTTATTTAGTAACCCTTTTGGCGCCACGTGTCTAAGTGTTTTGAAGACCCAAATTAATGTTCTTATTCTGGTACTGACCACGTCTATTTGTGAGAACCAAGACAACCTTTGGTCAATCTGTACTCCTAAATACTTGGTTTTGCTTACTTTTTCTAAAATAGGGCAATTACAATCATCTTCATGTAAGTTGTTATTACTATGGAGTTTAATGGTAAACTCCGTATTGGGTTGGGTTCTGTTGTAGATGGTATAACACATATAGTTGGTTTTTAAAATATTGAGAGTAAGTAGGTTTTGTTTTAGCCACTGAGTTATTTTGATAAGGTCATGTTCTGCCTGCGCACGAACCTTCTCCCATGTGGTGTTAGAGAAAACAATAGCAGTGTCATCAGCATAGGAGATTATTTTCGCATTATTTCCTATTTTAAGATTACACAAATCATTTAAATATATCAAGAATAAGGTAGGACCTAGTACACTCCCTTGTGGTACACCATACGTTACATGTATGTTATCACTAATATAATTACCTATTTTAACCTTCTGTGTCCTGTTGCTTAAATAATCTCTAAAAAGATCAAAAGGCTTACCTCGCACACCAATACTATCAAGCTTTTGCAGAAGAATGGGAATATGGACAGTGTCAAAAGCCTTTTTTAAGTCAAGATAAACTGCTAAACATTTCTTTCCTTTATCGAGTTTATCAACTATATAGGCAGTAAGAGCTGTGACAGCATCTTCAGTCGATTTACCACTTTGAAATCCATATTGTGAGTCAGATATTAAATTGAATTTATTAAGATAATTGACCAATCTACAGTTTATCAACCGTTCCAAAATTTTTGAAATGCATGGCAGCACCGATATAGGCCGGTAATTGTTAAGATCACCTTCATCACCACCCTTGTGCACGGGCGTTATAACTGATTTTTTGAGTAACTCAGGAAAAGTCCCCTGATCAAAACAAAGATTTGTCAGATGAGTCAAAATTGGTACTATCTCAGCTTTTGCTAACTTAAGAAAGCTAGTTGGGATATTATCCCAGCCAGCAGCGCTGTCTGATTTAAGGCTCATAAGCATCTTGTGCACTTCTTCAAAATCAGTATCCAAAAACACAAATGAATTTGATTGTGGGTGTCGGATATTATTCGTTATTTGGTTAGCAGAATTATCATTCTGTAACGTATTTTCAGCCAATTTTTTTCCAATACTAGCAAAATAACTATTAACTTCGTTAATAGATTCATTTGGGGAAGATTTTAAACTAAGTAACATAGAACTGTCAGTTTTTGTTCTATTTAATTGTGCTACAGATCTAATAGTTTTCCACAGTGTTTTGGTGTCATTTGTAGAGTTAGCTAATTGTGTTTTTTCGTAGTTTCTTTTTAGTTTTTTTAATAAATTGTTACAAAAATTTCTATATCTCTTGTAAGTGATGCTTGCAATTTCATTCCCGGGATCAATTTTAGCCTTTTTTTGTAGTCTGTTTCTGTTTCTAATACAGCGTAAAATTCCGGTGGTTATCCAAGGCTTTATAGTCCGTTTATTTTTTGCAATGTTAATAGTAATTGTATTTTCCTGTAACGAAGCTGTAATTTTATTTATAAGGTTTTCTGTTACAGAGTTAGCGTCACAACAATTTAAAAGCTCATTAAGGTTTTTATTTTTTAAACTGTAAAGGGCCTCATCAAAATCAGTGACTGTTTTTATTTTCTTACACTTTACTGTACAATTTTGACATGATAAACTCAAAAATGTCATTAAATGATCAGTGACAGTAGTCGATAGAATAGCAACCTTAGCAGATACTTTTGTATCAGTCTTCAACATAACGTGATCAAGACAATTTTTTTCTCTAGTTGGATGAACATGTCCTGGTAAAATGCCATGTATACTTAACATATTGAGATAGTTAAGTCTGTTTATTATTTCATAATTTTGATTATTTTCCCTTGATATCAAGTTAATATTAATATCTCCCATTATTATAATATTTGTTTTGTATTTCGTTGATTCTAAATGTTGGTTAAGGGAATTTATAAAAGATTCAGCACATTTATTTGACGGAGAACGATATATACCCAGTACACAACTATTAGGAGTATCAACTTGCAAGCAAGATGCATTCACTAATTTTATTTCTTTTACAACAGTATTGGTGGTTCCGTTTTTGATATATACCGCGACTCCATCATTTTGATTTATATGATGGCTTGATGCATAAGACGTATAATTTGTTACAGAAGGAATTGGTTTATCAGGATTTATTCTACATTCTGTTAAAATAAGTATATCAGGACTAATATTTGTTGTACTTAATGTTGTAATAAAATCATCAATATTACTATATATACTCCTGATATTTTGGCAAAAAACTTTGAAATCATTGTCCCTAACACACAATCTACTACTAAGGTCCTCAATATCGCACTGAATACTTTTCGCAATCTTGATATCGTCTATTTCTTTTAAAGTTTCAAGTGATCTATCCATAAATGGCTAAAAGACAACAGGAAGGGTTTATGAAGCCATTTAAATGGAGTGATAACATTAAATGGAATATTTCTGTACATGTGATATTTGAAAGTACTGCATAATTATTATTGATTATTATAAGTATATACTGTAAATATATTGGATAATTAAAAAAATCCTTCGACCTTTTTGTGAAGTGTAGTTTGGTGTTTTGTGAGTGAATAAATGAGTAGTGTAAGGACGTATATCTTGTGTTAGTTGAAGTGATATTAGTGTACAATAAAATTTTAAATATGCTACTAATTTCCAAAGATTTACACAATATTTTACATAAAACTATAAAGCGAAAATTCAAGTAAAGGCTTAGTCATTTATCTGTTTCCAATATTAGTTGGTGAACTTGAGTTTCGTTCTTAATCAATATGATAGGGGAATTTTCATGCTTTCGCACGTAGACCTTGCCATACGCAGTCCAACAGAATTTATATTTTTTGGATTTGACTAAATCTCGTGCCAAGAAGTGTAATCGGGCTCCCTTCAGTGTAAGCTGCTCCGATATATAAACTGGAGTGTCTTCTAGAGTATGCATTCCCAATTGAAGCGCACAGAGCTTCTTTTTATGCTTGGCGTTGAAGTTCTTGCACATTTTTAATATATCTGTTTTTAGCATAGTAGACGTTGTTTCCACAATAATTGGAGTGTTTTTAACATCCTTCTTTCCTCGCACCCGATAAATATCTTTGACATCATTTTTGGTTAAGCTGCTGCCGACATTCTTAGATAAGCTGACAACCATCTCTAATAAATCATCTTTGGTTTCTGATGGCTTTTTTGGCACGTTTTTCAGCTCAAAATTAGCTTTCCTACTTCCCATCTGCAGGTCCTCCATTTTGTCTTCTAATATAATGATGTACTTTTTGTCTTCGCGGATAATGTTCTCTAGTTCTTGTATTTTCTTTTTAAAATCTTCGTTCTGCTTTGTTAGCAGCTCCATAGAGGATAGTATATTTTGGTTTCCCAGCTGGATGTCTTTAAGAATTTTGTTATGTTTTTGTTCTTGGTGGAGCATCATTGCTTTAATTTCATCTTTAAAACGATTAATTTCTGAAGAATAATCATCATGCCACTTTCTTTTGTAACGAGCGGGAGCAAACCCAGTCGGCGTTTTGTCCAAATAGCTCGACTGACTCACGTCCGGGTCCGAATGTGATCTATCCATAACGCCTTCCATTATGTTTCGCAACTTCACAGGGGTACGTTTAGCACAGACGAGTAATTCAGGCGCTCTCTTGTGAGTGGACTACCCAACAACGCTCAGCAGTTCATCAGGCGATCAGAAGGCACCAAGAGGTCGCACGACTACAGCGCGACCTGCCAGCAATCCGTAGGAATGTTCAGCAAACCACCAGGATATCAGATATCACCAAGAAGTCACTCGACGACAGCGTGACAGCCCGCGGTCCTTAGTAATGCTCAACAAACCACCAAGCGATCATCAACCATCAAAAGGTCACTCCACACACAAACACGACGCCAGAGTGGATAGGCCGGTGATCCGTCGGAATGCTCAGCAAACTACCAGGCGATCATAAATTATCAAGTGGTAGCAGACAGCAGTGTGATAGTGACACAAAACTATGTGAAGTTTACAGAAATGTTCAACTGATTACCAGGCTGTCAGCAGGCAGTTAGAGTCAGCACATCAACATCGCGACAGCCGAGGATCCGTAGTAATAATGTTCAATAAATCACCAGGTTATAAGCAATCACTCTAGTGATTGTTGTATGTATAGTCGCAGCGCAACTCGTTAAAAACTCGTAGTTACATTCAGCAGAGTACCAGGCGATCAGCATTCACCTAGAGATGGCACGACGAATTCAAATTCAGTATGTTAGCTATTCGCTATATTGTTCAGCACGCTACCAGGCTATAAGCGGGTATCAGGAGATTGCATTACCGCTGAGCGGGTATGACGTAGTTGCGACAGAGCAGGATACAGGACAGTCTCGCATCAAATGCACTCACACGGCGCGTCGTATAGTTGAGTAAAGATGACTAATTCGCTCACCGCGCTTCACTTCGACCTTCCGCTGCACCGCTTCGCTGTTTATGCGCTCCGTTTACGTCGATCGAATTAAATTTCACTTTTTTGTAATTATTCATTTATTTTCTTATTAAAAATTATTTTTAATTGCTTTTATTTTTTATGTAAACTGACGAGAAGTCACCGTTAAGACGTCTGAACACCTCAGCGGTCCGGGGGGGAGAGTGAATGAATTGGGGCTGAAATGGGGAGTGTATGTTGATATGGAAGTTCCCAATCGTTGAAGATAAAACTTTGAAACTCTTTATATAGATAGGCACTTGGCACGAATAAAGACAACTAAATGTTTTTTTTATAGCAAAGAGTGACGAGACGAGCAGGACATGTGCCTGATGGTAAGTAACATGACTGCCACATAACAGCACAGTGACACGCAGTTATGAGAACAGGATAAAGCTAGCAATTTTGTAATTTTGAACTGTATGGGCATGAAAATAGAATTGAAATGGGGGACGAATGTCTCTTACGCTTTAACACCTAAACAACTAAACCGATTTTTAGGAAATTATTTTATTATAAGCTGTTTTTAGTAACTGTAAATATGTCTGGGTATAAAAAATAGATACTGCCTGAGTTACCTTAGTATTTATTTTGCGCGGACGAAGTCGCGGGTAACAGCTAGTATATTTATTATTTATCTATGATTACACGCATACACGCACACACACACATTTCAAAAACTCATTCCTTCATTTCCTACCCTTTAGTCACCTGTGACAATCAGTGTGTCGTTGAACCTCGCATAAAACGCATTCGCACTAAATCACCTCGTCTCTGTGTAAAATATATTCAAATTTAATAAATCTAATAATTCGCGGCCGCGTGTGTTACAACCCAAATCGACTGTGAGAAAATATATATCAGCGCCAAGGACTACAGTTACATTCGAAGGACTCCAATTAAACAACCAAGTGAGCGTACCTATCATCAAGAAGACACCAGGTACCTACTTTGTCACTCCTATAACGTATAAATTTTCCTCACAAGTTTCAGTATCTATAACTAGTATCCCTAATAACATTTCATTAATGAGTGTCCTGATCGGAAGCCATGTCATTTCCAACCAGGTATTTAGCAATACTTAATGTAACATGAAATTACATGGCTTCTGATTTGTTGTATTTGATGTAATTTGTTGTCCAGTGCTTAGATTTTTTAAAACATTTATATAAGTTTACACTATCGCCATCTCGCCCGATGTTAAGCGGTCTACTATGAAGAGCGTGCTTACCTAGAAGAAACCAATTCACTCTCGATTTGAAGACACCAAGATTATAACCATCGGGAAAAACCTACTCAGACAACCTATTCCACAGTCTAGACGTTCTTATCATAAAAGTAGAGTCAAACCTCTTCGTTCGTGTCTTTGGAACATCAACCATGAAACGATGCCGCTTCTTTAATATCTGATAGAAAAAAGGGCAAGGTATTAGATCATGCAGATCAGTTGCTTACTCTCCGAAGTGTATCCGATAAAAAACCGATAAGCTAGAAATTTTTCAGCAATGTTCAACACTTTGCAGTCTTTTTCGCACAAGAGTGTTATAAATTGTTTTAAAATATTTCCAAATGCAGCTTTTTATGGGATAAAAGGATGAAATAATTAGTGTGTAACATGCTACAGAAATTTCTGATCCAACCGCCTGTAAGCCTTCAACAAATCGTAATTCTGTAAACGCTGCTACATCTTCCATGTCATTTTAGGAAACACTGTATAAGTACAAGTACCTATCGATACATAAAAAATTGTAAAAATCCCAGCCCCCATTGTATGAAATTTTAGATTGAAAGTTAAGCAAATATTTATTATAAGTATGTGGCGTATATGCTGGTATGTCGCCTCTGCAAATCCAAATCATACAACAATCTGGTAATACGAGCTTAAATAATTCCATTTTAAAACCGCTACCGTTTATAACGTGTAGCGCCTCTTTACTCCGTTGGGTTTGCAGGGTGACACACAGGCCGCGCATGCGAGGAGCCACGCACAGACTAAGTAGAGATGGAGCCACGCGACAGTCGCTGCCACCAAAGAGAATGTAATACTGCTGCACGTCAGGGTGTGCCTGACGTTTTGCGCTTCTCGCCATCTACTTACATAATGTACATATTTCCTAAATTAATTTCTAATTAATAATTGTACGCATTTCATCACTATATTCTGTTTCAACTGTTGTAATATTATCTTGTGTCACGTACATTACACATCAGATCATAATCCATTATTTCGCAACGCCGTACAAAAATCATGCGACAAGGAGAAATGATCGGGGGTTGCAACCCCTCCCTCTTCGACTGTACTTCATCATCATTATTTCTAGATGGCCGTGGTCATGGCCATGCCCTCCCGTTTCACCCGCGTAGTGAGCTACCAAATTCTGATTTATAAGTTTTCACTTCTAACGGCAGTTCCTATGACTGCAAATTCCTTTTATTACTAGTTTTGACTATTTACGATGACAGCGCCACCGGGTTAGTTACAATAAAATTCACATACCCATTCAGATACTTTGTTCATTTCTGCAACGATCGTCAACTCTTTCTTCTTCAGCCCACATAACTCATACATGAAGTCACTCTGAAGCCACACGTTCTGGGTCCTCGTTGTAAGCATTTCCAACAATATTTCTGATTTCTTCGAGTAATTTATAAGACAGTCGACGTTGTCGAGTTTAGGAAGATCAAAAAAAGTTTCTGCAATAAGAATATAGACGATTTACTATTTATTATTCACAAAATACAAATGGTTACTTCCAGTAATGAATTTAGCAATCGTGAACAATCGTGTGACGCAATCAATTAAAAGAAAACTGTAATGGGTCCTCCCATAAGGAATATTTAAGGCGTAGCATTGTTATTTTTTATATCAGTAAAAAGCTAGCTTTTCAACACCATCTCAGCAGATGTTAAGTAACGACTCGATCTACCAAAAAAATCTACCCAAACTTACTTCCACATGGAGTACCTACATACACTGCGAAACATGAGTAGAACCTATTCAGGCAAATATTTTTTTCTCTGCTTTAAAGTAAATAATAAACAATAAGCATAGATTAACAACGCCTAGATCGATAATCTTCAAACAAACGCTTCATCTTAAGTGAGGCAAGTGTGTGTGTGCGCTGTACAGGGATTTCCCGAAAGTGTCCTCACTTTCGGGAAGTTTTATTGAATGTTGTACTTACATGAAATCGTTTTATTGAATGTTGTACTTACATGAAATCGTTTTTTTTCAATAACATGTACATGTACAACACAATAAATTAGAGTATCTCAAAACATTTTTCGTATATCATATTTATATACCTTTGTTAGTAGAAAACGAGATTTAAGGGATCGCGGTGGTGGAGGAAACCTTTCTAAGCGACCGCGCGCTCAGTTCGGTCTCTTTCCTGCCACCGGACCTCCTCTCAAGCGGTAGCTCTGATCGTTTGACCAGCCAAAGTTTAAATTGTAATCTTTATCTGTAGAGTTCATTTTAAGTATCAGTTTTTAGATGATTTAGTTTAAATTGTTTAAGATCTTTAAGAATAGACTAAAAGTTCACATATTGAATGACCTTACGCTCTTAAAAAAATAAAGTTAACATAAGCAAAAAAAAAAAAAAAAAATTACGTCTTACTACATATTACTACACTGTGGTCTGTTTTCTACGCTCATCTCGATTGATTCTTTTGCAAGTCGAATACCGGTTTTGCACCTTGCTCGCCTGTTGACAACGCGTAGCGAACATTTATTAAAATAAATAGTTGTTTACCCACATTGTGTTTTGTAAAAAAAGGTTGAATTTTTGTATGTTGGATTATTTATATACAAAGTTGCTTACCGGCGTTTTGTTTTGTAATAGGGGTTAAATTAGGATTTTTTGTTTGTTAGATTAAAAATAGTTGTTTACCTGCATTGTGTGTTCTAGAAATAAGGCTAAGATTTTTGTTAGATTAAACTGATAATCTAACGTTTAAATACAACTATTGTGTTAGTGGTTCTATTACGACTTAAATGATTAACTAACTATAAATTAATAATCGGTGGGTGCCTTTTCTGGCCCATTTGTTGGGATCATTTTTGATTTTTTGTTTGTTAATTTTGTTTTGAATTTGTATTTGTCACCCACTAGATACCTACGTAGAAATCGAAGCAGTGATTTTGTTATACTAATTTTAAGTTGTTTCTCGCATAAGTGAAATGTAAAGTTTCTTGCTGAGAAATAAAAAATTCTTTAACCAGAAGATCAGTTTGATTTCGTTTGTATTATGGTTACGTTTCGTGTATAAATGTTATTGTGTAAAACTAATTGTGTTTTTTGTTCTTTTCCCACCTCTGGTCTCTTATACCTTAATATTTAACCAGTGCGTGTTGCCAGTGATGGAACTGAGACGTGGTCCTTAACTGTGGGCCTCATAACAAAGCTCAAAGTCACACAGCGAGCTATAGAGAGAGCTATGCTCGGAGTCTCTTTGCGCGACAGAATCCGTAATGAAGATATTCGCAAAAGAACGAAAGTGGCCGACATAGCTCAAAGGGTAAGCAAACCGGCAATGGGCAGGCCACATCGTTTGAAGAACTGACAACCGATGGGGAAGAAAGGTTCTCGAGTGGCGACCACGAACCGGAAGACGCAGTGTTGGACGGCCTCCCACTAGATAGACAGATGACCTCACAAAGGTCGCTGGAAACCGCTGGTTGCAGGTTGCGCGGGACCGTTCGTTGTGGAAATCTAGGGGGGAGGCCTTTGTTCACCAGTGGACGTCTTGCGGCTGATGATGATGATGATGATACCTTAATAAAACACTTTAGGTATGGTTATTGAATACAAAATTAAAGAAAAAAACATTTTTATTTTTAATTACATGTGAAGTTGTTATTACGCATATTACTATTGTAAGAGTTGATTTGGTGGGTGGTATGCGATGTATTAATAACCTACTATACAGGTGGCATCTTGGTTGTTGGTAATTCATTCGTTTTTAAGAAACCATCAAAGACATTGTACACTCTTAACATAAGGTGTGATGGCGGTCAAGTGTAAGCTTATAAACGTTACTAAAATACATGTATCTCAGGTAAAATGTATCTCACATTTATTCGGATCACTCTTGTTTTGCACTTATCCCACACACATGGAATAGCATAACTGAACTAGCTCAGTACTGGCAACACTATAAATTGATGTTAAAAAAAATAGTTTGAGTTTAATAACTACAGCTATTTGTTCCACCAAGAAATTAGAAATTAATTATTATCTTCTCACTAGTCACACTTTTCCAACATGGCTGCCAGATGTGGGTAAGTATATTTTTTTGTGTAACGTAGTGACTATTGGGTACAATACAAGTCCAAATGCAGTAGGTATTTACTTACATACGAATTATTATGTTTAATGCCGTTTCCGACGCGTTGTAACACCCATTTGCTACACAACCCGTCATAATGTGTTTAATTGTCGAAGATGTATGAGCTAGCGCTTGACATTGAGAACTGATGGCAGTTTCGAACGGACTTAAACTTTTTTCTGACCCGATTTCTAGGCGTTATTATTCTATGATGATAAAACTTACCGTTTAATACCTTCGTGGACACATATTTTACAAAATTTGTGATGTTCAAAGGACCAGTCCGCGCTTTTGTAGCCAGATCAGTATGAACCAGGTCGCGGACATGCTCGTTAAGCACCTGGATATAGCTTTGTACCAGGCTAAGACCAAAAGATGGGCTCAAAACTCGACGATGATGCCTCCATTCAGTTTCTGGAACAAAAATGGTTTCACATCAGGTTAAATGAACGCAGAAATGAATAAAATGATGCAGTGTCATTTACTGTAAAACGATGGTTTTCAAGAACAGCGCAGAAGAGGTTTCTAAGATGAAGAGTGCGGCGGTGTTTTTTACTTTTAAGAAATATTTTTGGAGATTTTTTCTCAGAGGTGAAAAAAAGAGATAATTCATGTTTATGTTTACCTACAAGTATAATGTTACAAACGTATTTACTATCTATCCAAGCTGACTGGTTGAACACTTTACATATTGATATAGCGTGTTCAGTACTCGATTCTCTTTCTATTTACGTAAGAAAAATAGGTGCTTAATATTTGACTAATTTAACTTTAACTATCCGACAATAACTAAATCCGACTAAAAATTTAAAAAATAATATATATTTTGTCTTTCATCAGCCAAAAGTGCCGAACATACAAAAACAAAGAAGATCGGGAACAAAATTACAGTGAAAACTAACATTACGTGAAGAATAGTGCAACAGATATTATTGCGAAAATAACCTAAAGTTGCAAAATCACTGAAGTGAAGTGAGTAACATATCGAAAGGTTGTCAACCCGAACAAAGTATTGCCAGCCCAAACCCAGTGTGGCCAATAGAATTCCAGTGTTGCTAACACAAATCCAGTGTTACCAAGCACAATCCAGAGTTGCCAACTACAAATCAGTATTGCCATAATAGTAAACTTAACCCCAAAATGGAAGGAATAAATATGGAACAGCTTATATCAATTTTGGATGAGAAACTCAACAATCAAACTCGTCTTATAACAACTTCTGTTACGAAAAACATAATGGAGGTACTTGATGAAAAAATGAAATTTATTATGGAAGAAAATAGTATCCTTAAAACAAAAATATCTAAACTAGAAACGGAAATGAAGTTTTTGAAAGATGAAAAAAGGAAAAATAATTTGATCTTTTTTGGAATTGAAGAAATGCAAAAGTCCGAATGTGAGTTGGTGGATTACATCAAGGATATCATAAAAGAGTCGGGAACACACCTCGATAGTAATGAGATAAGTAAAATATATAGAATTGGGAAGCAGGTTATCAACAAAAATCGCCCAGTTGTTGTCACCATCACAACGCTTTGGAAAAAACATTTGATATTGCGAAATAAGGTCAAACTTCCACAAGGAATATATATCAAGGAAGACTATTCTAAAGAAGTGCTAGAAAAACGCAAACAGCTGCAGTTGCAAGTTGAAGAAGAAAAAAAAAAAAGGAAATGTAGCATTCTTAAAACATGATAAGTTAATAGTGAGAAAAAACAGAGATAGTAATACAGAAAAGAGAAAAAGAGAAGAGTCTAGTTCACCAAACTCTTCTAATCAAAAGAAAACTACTTCCACGACCTCTCACAAAACACAAATTAATTCAGCGCCCAAAACTGTTGTAAAAGACATTATAAAACCTAATATTCTCAAATATGTCGAAAGAGGAAGATCAGCTTCATTATCGGATAAAACTTCAAAAAACTTGTGAATTGCATCGACACCCGGAACCAAAACAACACAACATCAATAAAATCAACTTTTTCGAAAGGCACCCCAATCCGGCCAGTCACCGTGGGGGAAGAAGACTATTACCCTCCAACTAACATCATACAAAACCAATTGCGCATTCATTTTAAAAGACATCACCAAATGGAAGATACAATACACATTGCAACATACAATACGCTATTCTTAAGAACTAATGAAAGCCTAACAGAACTGATGCTAGCTCTAAAAAATGTAAATTGGTCAATACTGGGTCTGAGCGAAGTCCGACGTCTAGGCGAGAGTATAGAAGACCATGGACAATTCATACTTTATTATAAAGGAGAAACACCAGGTTTATATGGGACAGGATTTTTAATAAAAAACGAGCTGAAACCATTTATAGATGAATTCATTGGTGTCTCGGAGCGTATTGTAATGCTTAATATAAAACTACCCCCAAAGAACGAAAAGTGGTCAATTGTTCAAGTCTACTCTCCAACTGAACAATCCAGCAGTACAGAAATCGACACATTCTACTCCACGTTACAAGACGCAATAAACAATCACTCACACAACAAATTAGTGGTAATGGGTGATTTCAATGCTAGAACAGGAGCAAGAGGAGACGGAGAACAAACAATTTTGGGCCCATATTGTTCAGGCAAAGAACAAGAAATGGGGAGAGACTGGTTCAACTAGCGTATGAGAACAACTTAAAAATACTAAATTCACTATTCAAAAAACGGGAGAACAACAGATGGACATGGATATCTCCAGATGGCCACCACAAAAACGAGATAGATTATATACTAACAAACCAAAGTAACATCTTTCGAGACTGCAGAGTCATAAATAATATTAATTTTAACAGCAACCATAGAATGATAAGAGCCAAGTTACAAGTAAACACACTCACAAAAAATAGACCGTTTAAAGTAAAGCAAACCAACAGCATAACACTAGAATATACTGAACCACTAAAAGAAAAATTAGATCAATTCAAAGAAAAAACAAAAAACTTAGACATACAGAGTAAATACAACAAGTTCCAAGAACTACTCTATACTGATAAAAAAGGTAAACCAGAGAATAGAAACGACAAGCAAAAATGGATAACAAACGAAACTAAAGAACTGATAAGAAAAAGAGCAGGCCTGATATCTAACCCTGAAAAATCAAAAACTACTAGAAACGAAATAGCCAAGATAAGTAATCAAATTAAAACACACATGCGAAAAGACCGTCAGAGATACAGATTGGAACAACTGGAAAAATGCATACAAAGAACTGGAGGCACTAAAAAAGCAACTAAAATACTATTGGAAAAGCGAGACTGGATACCAAATTTATTAAATAAAAATCATAAAAGCGAAAAGCGCCGCCCAGAAATCATATCAATAGCCACTCAATTTTTCAAAGAATTATATTCAAGAGAAAGTAATACACAAACAACAATCCTAACAGGAGGAAATGAAGTGCCGGAAATATTATATGAAGAAATAGAAAAAGCTGTAATAGCTCAAAAAATAGATACAGCCCCAGGATCGGATGGTGTAAGTAACGAATTTCTCATCCTAAATAGAAACCACCTAATACCAGTTCTCAAACATCTCTTCAATGAAATCTTACAAAACGAAATAATACCCCACCAATGGGCAACATCATCTATAGTACTTTTGCACAAAAAAGGAGACAAAAATGACATAAACAATTATAGACCTATAAGTCTATCTTCGAATATATACAAGGTCTTCGCTAAGGTTATACTCCACAGAATAACTAACATGCTCGATGAAAATCAACCTAGAGAGCAAGCAGGCTTCAGGAGCGGATACTCTACTTTAGACCACATTCATGTCATCAAACAATTGTTCGAAAAAGGCAAAGAATATAACACAACCTTCTACTGCTGCTTCGTAGATTACAGCAAAGCTTTCGATACGATAGAGCATGAAGAAATCTGGCAGGCACTCAAAAACCAAGGCATTGAGAACAAATACATTAGAGTACTAAAAAACATCTACAATAACAGCAAGGCTAAAATAAAACTAGAGAAGGAAGGTGAAGAGTTTAAAATTGAAAGAGGCGTACGCCAGGGGGATCCGCTATCGCCAAAACTCTTCACAGCCGTTTTAGAAGAAATCTTTCGGCAATTAGATTGGGAGAAATGTGGACTGTCCATTAATGGTGACTACCTATCACATTTGAGATTTGCAGATGATCTCATAATCCTCTCGTCATCAAATGAAGGACTGCAAACAATGCTGAATGATCTGGTCAGAGAAAGTGGCAAAGTGGGATTGGTCATGAACATATCAAAGACCAAGGCTATGACTAACGACAAACAAAAACCTATTCTGATCAATAATAACCCAATCGAATATGTTAATGAATACATTTACTTAGGCCAGATAATCTCTCCTGTAGATCTAACCTCAAAAGAAATTGATAGACGCATTGGAAATGCTTGGAAGAAATTTTGGAGTCTAAAGGAAATAATGAAAAGTAGAGACATTAACATAATTATCAAACGGAAACTCTTTAATATCAGCATACTTCCTATACTCACTTATGGCTGCCAAACATGGGCACTTACTAAAGCACACATAAAAAAGTTAGAAACCTGCCAAAACTCTATGGAAAGGAGCATGCTGGGGAAAAAACTTTCTGATAGAATAAGAACTGAAACTATAAAGAAATTGACGAAAACAAAAGATATCACAAAAACAATAAAAGCATTAAAATGGAAATGGTCAGGACACACAATAAGAGGTAAAGAAAAATGGACGAAATTGATTATGAACTGGTTCATAAGTCATAAGAAAAGGAAGAGAGGTAGACCATTTAGAAGATGGGTGGATGATATCAAAGCCATAGCAGGAGGCGCATGGACGAGAACTGCTAAAGATAGAGAGGAATGGAGAAAATTGGAGGAGGCCTTTGCCAACAAGTGGCATACAGACAGGGTAGTCGTTGCATAATAGTTAAGCGTAGAATGTAAGAAATTAACACAAGTGAAAAGTAAAATGATACTAACATAGATAATAAAGATAAATTGTAAACGAAATGTCTGAAATAAAGGCTATTATTATTATGTACGTATTTATTTCCTTTCTTAAGCCTAAGTTTTTACAATATTTATGTATAAAACAACATAAAAACATTATAAAAACCTAAACCTAGTTTGCCGCCAGCAGCGGGGCAGGGCCCAAGCTACCGGTGGTTAGGGCTGCAGACTGAGGAACCTCCTGACGATGCGTGCTGTGTCGAGGATGACCACCTTCTGCATCTGACCCTTGATCCAACCGTCTAGCGAAAGTCTCTTGAGATGTTGGTCGAGACTTTTCGCTACAAGGCCGTTTGCTGACACGACTATTGGGACTATGATCGTCGAAACAACATCCCACATGGCGGTAACCTCGTGAGCCAAGTCAAGGTACTTGCTAAGCTTGTCCTTCTCGGCTTTCACGAGGTTCTCGTCATGTAGAACGGTGATATCGATGATCATAGCCCGGCGTTGAAACCGGTCTACCAGCACGATATCAGGCTTATTGGCGACAATAGTCCTGTCCGTGATGATAGAGCGGTCCCAGTAGAGCAACGCACGACCATTTTCGAGAACTGGCAGAGGTGCGTACTTATAGTACGGCACCTCGGACTCGACAAGGCAGTACCGAAGAGCAAGTTGCTGGTGGATGATCCTGGCTACTAGGTTATGTCTGTGCAAGTACTCGCCGTTAGCAAGATGCGAACAACCGGAAATAACATGACGAAGCGATTCGCCTGGACGGCGGCATGCCCGACAAATGTCGACCGTACCGTCCTTCATTATGTATTTCCGGTAATTGTTCGTCTTGATAACTTCGTCCGCAATTGCACAGGCAAAACCCTCGGTTTCTCCGAAGAGGTCCCCGAAGCGCAGCCAGTTCACCGACGCGAGCAGATTCACATCGGGTCCCATCAGGGCCCGATAGAATCGCCCGTGCAGCTCCTTGCTCTTCCATACTTCCTTGCGATCATCAGTGCTGAGTACCGATGGTTTGCGCCAGTTCTCGTTTGCCATTGAAAGAGGCGTGAGGCTCCTGTCAACTGCCACAACATCGCGATGCATCCCGGACTCGCTGTTTCGGAAGTGATCCCTGAGACTGCATACCTCGCGGTTGTGGAGGTTCTTGGCATTTAAAAAGCCTCGACCCCCCCATTTCCGCGGGATGTACAGTCTCATAACAGACGAGCGCGGGTGTAGCATGCGGTGTGTTGTGAGCAGTTGACGGACCCTTCTATCCAGGGCATCGAGCTCAGTCTGAGTCCATCTCAGTATGCCAAAGGAGTATATCAGCAGAGGCATTACCCAACCGTTGAAGGCTCGCGCCTTGTTACCGCCTGACAAAAGACTTTTAAGTACTTTTGTCAGCCGGCAAAAGAAACGCTCCTTCACCGATTTCTTAATGTCATCTGCTGATATACCCAACGACTGTGACATACCGAGATATTTGTAGGTCTCGTCTTCGGAGAGGGTTCTGAGAGTTATAGTCTCGGAAAGTTGTAAATTCTCTGAATTTACTACTTTCCCTCGCTGTACATGCATGACCGCACACTTGTCGACACCGAACTCCATCTTGATGGCGTTACTAAAACCTCTGTGGTTTTTAATAGCTCCAACAAGTCTTGGCGTTTCGGTGCAAAGAGTTTGAGGTCGTCCATGTACAGCAAATGAGATATAACCTCACCTCCCCTTCGAAGACGATAGCCTAACTCTGAATCTTTCAGCAGAGTGCTGAGAGGATTCAGACTTAGACACCACCATAGGGAACTCAGACTGTCTCCCTGAAATATTCCCCTTTCAATCTTTATCAAGTCCTCCGAAACAAACGAGCTGTCTACGCTACCTGGTTGACGAAGGACTGTGACCCACTGTCCCATGCATTTGCTTAGAAAAAATTTTAGAGTTGGATTTATTTTGTACAACTCTAAAACTCTTTCTAGCCACGAATGGGGCACCGCGTCATAGGCCTTCTTATAGTCAATCCAAGCAGCGGAGAGGGCTCCTTTGTTTCGTTTGACTTGTTGGCAAATGGTCGTGTCAATGAGGAGCAGCTCCTTAGTACCACGGGACTCAATCTTACATCCATTCTGAGAGGAGGCCAAAACGTTATTTGCGACAATATGCGCGTTAATTTTTGCTCTCAGAATGGATGTAAGCAGCTTATAGATGGTAGGCAAGCACGTGATGGATCTGTAGTTCTTTGGTTCCGTGGTACTACCAGACTTATGGAGCAGGAAGGTGACTCCGGTGGTCATGAAACTGGGAAGAGAACCCGTCTCGAGGGCTTCTTGGAATTGTGTTGCCAAGCGCTCATGTGAGCATCGAAACCACTTAATCCAGAAGTTGTGCAATCCGTCCGGCCCAGGACTTTTCCAGTTCTGAGTCGTCCGGATAGCACAACTAACGTCTTCGAAGTCTATTGTAATAGACTCCATGGTTTCGATAGACTCACACGCACGTTCAACAACACGCATCCAAGCTCCCTCCGTGTGCTCGACAGGCACCGACCAGATGCTGCGCCAGAAGTTTTTCATAGCGTTGGCATCCGGTAGCTGCCCATCGTTCACATGTCGACTAGTTCCTTCCCAGTTTCGGTACACCTTCCTTTGATCACTTTGGAAGTCGCGATTTTGCCGATATCGATTCACACGCTCTCTGTAGCGGCGAATACGGTTTGCCCACGCATAAACTTTCTGCTTCAGATAGTCAATGCGTTCCGTAACATTGGCTAGATAGTGCTGGGGACTGATACCAGTCCCAGCGAATGCCTGTGTCACGAAACGCATGACTCGGGGACGACTGTTCCCCTGACTGAAGCAGATTAGCTTTGCTATAAGAGTCCTGAATGTGCTGATACGCCGTTCTATTCGCATTTGCCATGCGGGTGCATCTCTGGCGGTTCGCGTTGTACGGTCAGTGTCTGGAAACTTGACACGTGCAACGCGACACGCCGCGATAGCACCGCAGTACAGAATAGAATGGGTATCAGTCAAATCTTTGCTAGTACCCAAATAGGGCACCAGCAAAGTATTCAGGGCTCCCATCAAAGCCAAATTCCGTTTATGAGTGGGCAAACGTGGTAAGCGCGGCCTAGAGTTTGGTGTGAGTCGATATTGGAAGATCGCGTCTTCCAAAGCACTCCTCAGTTGCCCTCTTACCTGGTCAGATACATTACTACTCGCTGAGTCTTCCTCCTCGTAGTCGGGGTCGACCGGTGCCGCAAGTGTCACCTCTGACGGTGGCACTGAGGCCAGTGTCAGGGTCGACGACGCGGCGGGCGGATCCCGCGCCGAGGCAGAAGCTGGGCGAGTATGTTGTTCTTCCAGGCGTAGCCGATCAAGTGCCGAGTCATCCAGCAGTTTGCACCGCCGGATTGCTCTCACTTGATCAGACAGTCGTTGAGCAGACACGGCGACGACGGTTGGTTCAAGGGCCTGAAACAGAAGCAGCATCCTGGCACAGTACGCGGTCAGGTGGGTTCCTCCCTCTGTAGTCCTGTAGTAGGCGCGCATGCAGTTCTCATTCATTTGTTGAGTCCATCGCATGCGACGCACTACACCACCGGTAGCGGGGGCCGGGCGCGAGGCAGATTGCCTCACAGGCCCCAAGCATGCTGGCAGCGGCGGACGGCCACGACGTCCTGCTCTTCTGGGCGGCGGGGTCCGTACCGCGTCCTCGTCACTCGAACAAGCACTCGTGTCGCGGGGAGTCAAGAAAGCTTCATCCTCCGACGACAGGCTTGGCGGTGACGGGACACGGTCTGGTGTTGGTTGTGCGCTATGTGTTTCCGCTTCATTCCGTCTTCTTAACCGTGTAATCATTATTTTCACATTCCATTTCTTAATATTTGTTTACATTGTAGTGTTTATGATGGATCTTGATTGACAGACTATTGTCAAAATGCATTTTCTATTTTGTTGAGGAAAATTAGGTTTAAACTATTATTTATGTTTTTCGTATATTTCTTCGAGGTTTTTCGTATTAGATTTTCAAAAATATGAACTATAAAACTAAGGAGAATGGAAGAAACGTAATAAAATTACATACGGTCGAAAAAAGACGTGCAGTAGTGACAGCGGTTTTTTTTTTTTTTTTTTTTTTTTTTTATTATTATTATTATTATCCGACAATAAAAATAAGTAGGGTCACCAGCTCAGCGTGCATATTTATACCTCTAAAATTCAACAGCTGCGCCAAAAGTACCGTCTTGTCTTGACGTACCTAGTCTTGGTTGTAAGCCCGGTCGCTGATACTATCTATTACTTATTCTGTGCTAGAGCGCTCGGCCGGCGGCGGCGCCGAGAATTCACTCGTGTCACACAGAATACTGCATAGTAATGAACAGCTGAGCTGGCGACCGATAGGCACTGTGTTGTCCATAATTTCCGTGTCTTCGCACATTAATATAATTAAGGTTTTAGATAGATAGATAGAAACTCTTTATTGTGACACGAAAAAAAACTTAAAATATTACAGAGACACACTTATAAACTAGCACCACAAATGGCGGCCTTATTGCTGAGAGCAATCTCTTCCAGGCAACCAGCATCAAGGAAAAAAGCCTACAAACACTCGTAGGCGGCGGAAGCGACATTAATTTAATAATACTACTAAATATATATTTATATAACTACATAAAATAATAAATATATCCCTATAAATATGAATTTACATAATTTACTTTACACATACTAATAATAATAAACTATTACCACCAAAAGTGAGGACATGATATATAGTAAATTAGGACAACACTCAGCACGTTACAGTATGAACCAGCAGATATCAACAGTGCCACCACCTACAATTTACTAGTGTCAACAGTCTTACACTGCGACAAATAAAAATCCTTTAATCTTCGTTTAAAAATGTTCAAGGATTGCGACTGTCTCAAAGAGCCCGGCAAAACATTCCACAAACGGACAGCCGTAACGGTAAAAGAGTCTCCATAGAAAGTAGTCTTGTGTGATGGTGTGGTAAGGTTGAGTGCTACAGCCGCTCTCAAAGAGCGTGGACGTGAAGTTTCATGACAGAAAGTGAAACGTTCTTTAAGATAAGAGGGAAAAGTAGGATTGTATAATACGTTATAAAGAAGTGATAAGATGTGTGCATTTCTGCGGAGACGGATTGGGAGCCACTTGAGTTTTGCGCGAAATTCAGATATGTGGTCATATTTGCGCAAGCCAAATATGAACCTGATGCAGAAATTTTGAAGGCGCTCAAGCTTGTTCAGTTGTTCCTCAGTGAGATCTAGGTAACAAACGTCTGCATAATCAAGGATGGGAAGAAGCAATGACTGGACAAGCGCAATTTTAGTGGAAGTAGGAAGAAAGTTGCGCAATTTCATCAAAGCTCCAGCCGCAGCGTACAGCTTCCTGCTAGTTGCTTGAAGTTGCTGACCCCAACTCATACAGCGATCCATAACAATGCCCAGGTTCTTGACAGAGCTGCTATAAGGTATAACAATACCATCGAACTCAATGTTAGGGAGCGATTTCCAATCTATGTTGGAATACTGCCTAGAACTACCAATAATTATGGCCTGTGATTTGCTGGGATTAACATTTAGACCAAAGCATTTTCCCCACTGACAGACACTAGCCAAATCTACATTCATGGTGTTAATCGCGTCTGAGATTTTTGATAGAGGTGCATGTGAATAGATTTGAAGGTCATCAGCGTAAAGATGGTAGGACGAGGAAAGGTTGAAAGAGATAGAATTGATGAAAAAAGAGAAAAGCGGAGGGGATAGGACGCCACCCTGAGGGACTCCGGCAGAAGTCGCACACCAAGAAGATAAATTATCCTCAAGGCGAACTCGCTGCCTATGACCACAGAGATAGCTAAAAAACCAGTTAATAGCGGATGGGGAAAAATAAGAAGAGCGTAACAAGGCCAAGAGAACATCATGATCAACGGTATTGAAGGCATTGCTAAAATCAAGAAGTACCATCACGGTAAGATTACCATTTTCCATAGAAAGACGGATGTCATCAGTAATCTTTACCAGTGCACTGACGGTACTATGCCCCGAACGAAACCCTGATTGAAAAGAATTCATTAAATTAAAGCGGGAAAGGTATCTACTAAACTGATTATGGACAAGACGTTCAAGAACTTTAGACAAGAAGGGAAGTATCGAGATGGGTCGAAATTCCGAGAAAGATTTAGGATTAGGGTTCTTAGGCAAAGGGATAATTTGTGCATCTTTCCACGCTGAAGGGAAAACACCGGAGGAAATAGAGGTATTGAAGATGACACAAAGTACAGGAAGGAAAAGTTCAAGGACAGGGACCAACATGTTGCGGCTAATGCCATCGCTACCTACCGCATTAGAAGAGATTGAAAGAATGCTCTTCTTGACCTCGTCAGCAGAAAATTCATTAAAATTAAATGGAGAATTATCAGAGACAGTTAGATTGGAAAGGGAAAAAAGAGTATTGGTTTTGGTTTGTAAGTCAATAACTGAAGAGGAAGAGAAATGTTGATTTAACAGATTTAAATCAAGATCCCGAGGAACATTATCTAACCGCGATTTGCCGATTCCCATCGTCCTCAAAAATTTCCATACTTTTGCAGGATCATCGTTATCAACTGAAGTATGAACATGACGTCTTAAGGCGTCCCTGCAAGCAGTATTACAGCGATTTCGAGCTTTGACATATGCTGTTTTTGTTCGGTCTGTCGGATGACACTTAAATTTGAATTTAGCAGAATCTCTTTTGCGCATTAAAAGTTTTATGTCACTAGTGAGCCAAGGCGCTGGAAGATGCTTAATTTTTATAGGTCGCAGGGGAGTATGCGTATCATACAGCTGTATTAAATTTGAGTTGAAAATAGCAATCTGGTCATTAACTGATTCAGCATCAAAAACCGGGGCCCAATCTATATTGCGAACATCAGATTCAAACGCCGCTTTGTCCATTCCACTGAAATTGCGCTGGAGGATAATTTTAGGTTTGGATTTGGGAGGTCGAACTTTATACGATATAAAAATGAGATCATGATAGGAAAAACTAGCAGAGCATTGGCCGTGCTTGGCGACATGTTGAGGAGAAGAAACAATAATCAGATCAAGTAGCGAAGGAATACAATCAGGAAAATGATGCGTGGCGCTTAAAGGCAGAATTTGCAAGTTATAAGAGTTTGTGACAGACTGAAGGGAAAAAGTTCGGCGATCCTGTTTGAGGAGACAGGTGTTGAAATCGCCCATTATTATAGAGTGTTTGTAAAGTGGCATATGATTCTCAATTAGTTTTTCAAGTGAGGGAAAGTAATTAACATGCAAGGAATGGCAATAATAGACTCCGAGCAATATTTTAGTATGAGATAAAGTAATCTCTATAAATAAATGTTCGCCAGCATCGGAAGGAGGAGGCTGCACTGATGTGTTAATTACAGAGAAAGGAATATGAGATCTCAGGTATATAGCCACTCCTCCACCACGGCTGCCCGTTCTGTCGTTGCGAATAAGGCGAAAACCAGGTAGGGAATAAGAGACAGAGGGAAGACTAGGTTTTAACCAGGTTTCCGAGACACAAATTGCATGAAGATTTTTATCGCAAAGGTACACTTACATATCATTTATGTGACACGGAACACTCTGTGCGTTTATATGTACCACATTAAAATTTTTGGAAACATCACAGAATTGAGCATTAAGTGTATCAGAGAGGGTAGCAAAACTATTGTCACCAGCACTTGAGGTTGAAGAACACGGTGAGACGAAAGGAGAACTGCTGTTGCAATCACTGTTGTCCATGAAATTATCCATGAGGTAAAAACAAAATTATACTGTACTGATATAAAACAAAATAAAATAAATAATAACAATTAAAATAACAATTATAAATCCCTAACAAAAATCATAACTCTAAAAAAATAATACAATACAATACAATACAATACAAAACACTTTATTGGCACCATAAACAAAGTTGACAACAAGTAACACATATAACAAAACAAAATGGGCACAAAAGGCGATCTTATCGCTAAAAGCGATCTCTTCCAGATAACCTTTTGATTTATGAGGAAACTAAATTTGTAATATTTAATAATAATGACTTTTCAAAAATTATACATAAATCGATACACTCGTCTGCCTACTTTGTTCATTAAAAGCAAAAAAAAAACTAAAATAAAGCAAAATCAAAATAAAAAGCCGTACAAATTTCACATATCGCTACGTTAGTACCTAACATGCAATAGGCGTGGCATGAGACCGTGTTATAAAACATAATCTATGCGTAAAAACAAACCAAAAAATAAAAAAGTAAAACTGACTTTGACGCTTGACATCTGTCACTACGGGCGATAGATTAACGTCAGTGTCACACCAAATCATGAGATTGATCAAGAAAAATTACAAACATAAAAATTGCAATTATTTTAAGAAAAAGCGGGTCGAATTATGATTATGAGCAGTGGTTAACTGTAATTATACATCGTAGGATAAAGTGATGAATCCTAAACTTATGAGCTAACGTGAAAAATGACGGCTTACATTGTTGTAAATAATGTATGTACTCGAAAAGATGTTGGGCTTAGCGAATACGCCTCGGCTTAGCGCCTGTAGCAGCTGTTGCAGTAGGCCCAACGGCCTTCTTCTGCACAACAATTGGCGACGACTTGTGAACGGCGCTTCCACCAGGCGAAATCCTTTCAAGCTCGCTTAGGCTACTTATAAGGTGGTGTTTACCATCCGAAATGATGTGTATGTTTCCATCATGAGTCCAGCAATTATTGACACCGAACTGCTCCCTCGCCATCATAAATGTTTGGTGTCTTGACTTGACGAGAAACTCGGAGAGGGTAATTTTGGTGCCCTTAAAGGATGATTTTGATGTCCATAACTTACTACGGACTGCAAGATCCTTGAGTTTAAATAAAATGGGTCGAGGCTTGCCATCCTTGACAATGCCTATTCGCTGGCAACGGGTAATACACCCACTGTTGAATGTGTCTAATTTAAGATGTGTAGTGACAGTGCCAACCACCAGTGTTGTGATGTTTTCATCTCTAGCTTCGGGCACCCCATGCAAAAGCAATATCTTACGACGGCTGCTCATCTCAAGCCTGTCCACTTGCTGTGCCAAGAGGCCCATCTGTGACTGGAAGTCTTTTAACACTTGCATAGTAAATGACTTAAACTGAGCATAGTCAGCGGCAAGGTTGGTTGAAGTGTTACCTGGAGGTGGAGTTTTCTGCAGCTCACTTTCAAACTGTGCCATGCGCTTATTAAGCGCCTCCATCATGTCCAAGAATGATTTTGGAGTGCTGCTCATTGTAGTGTGAAGAATTTAATTAAAATGAAACCTCCTCCAGTGTTTAATAAGGAAAATTTTATATGGCAGACGAGGTATATCTCTTATATCACTGAATCAAACATAAATTAGGCCAAATAAATCACTATTTATATTTATTAACTCAAAAATATATGAGAGCTAATTTCGAATTGTTATGTCACTTCTACCCCCACCAGAGGAAAAAACTTCTTTTTTCTTTGTAATTTATTTGTATTTTTATAATTATAGATAGATAGATAGATAGATACTCTTTATTGTACACACCATAAACAAACAAAAAACACTTATACAGGAGAGAACAACAATAAGACTAGTGTTACAAGCGGCGGCCTTATCGCTAAAAGCGATCTCTTCCAGGCAACCTTAGGATGGAAATGGTTACTAAGAATAGTTTTAAAAGCGGGGTGTGTATCAAAAATATTTTAGTTACATACACTAAAAAGAAACATAATTACCTATATACGAATACAGATTACATACTAATACTTAAGATACTTGTAAAATATACTAATATATAATATGAATACGAAAAATAAATTAGTAAACCTACATAGAACATACAAAGATAATAATATATGCAATGATATACATGAAACGTATGTATATTCTTAAAAATTACATTGCAGTAGAAACTTGTAAATTTGACAGAAAAGGTAGATAACAAATATAATTAGATTACTGTGACTCCAGCGTTGACAAATAAAACTCTTTTACGTTACTTTTAAAAGAATCCAGTGATGGAGATTTTCGTATAGAAACAGGCAACTCATTCCATAACTGGACAGCCTGAAAAGCAAAGGATTTGCCATAATACATCTCAGAACGTGCAGTTGGGGAATTCGAGGTCAAGTTAGTTTTTGACCTCAGCGGCCGAGCATGAGAGTACCGCCATAAAGTGAATCGTTCTTTGAGGTAGCATGGAGTGGAGGGATTAAATAAAATATTGAATAAAAGGAAAATAATGTGAGCATTACGACGCAGACGAATGGGTAACCACTTGAGCTTGGCGCGAAAATGAGAAACGTGGTCATATTTACGTAAACCGAAAATGAATCTAATAGAGTAATTTTGAAGGCGCTCAAGTTTTTGAATCTGGTCTTCTCTAAAATCGGGGAAACAGACATCAGCGTAGTCCAAGATAGGTAGAAGCAGAGACTGTGCAAGAGTAGTTTTAGTGGCAGTAGGTAAAAAGTTGCGAAGTCGTCTAAGAGAACCCCCTGATGAAAAGAGTTTACTACTGATAGTTTTAATGTGATTGTCCCAAGAAAAGGTTTGGTCAAATGTCACTCCAAGATTTTTGACTAAATCGCTAAATGGTATACTAACCCCATTAAAAGTTACGTTAGGAATGAGCGTCCAGTCAATTCTCGAGACCCAATAGGAGCTGCCTATCACTATGACTTGAGATTTTTCGGGATTGACGTTCAAACCAAAAGATTTGCTCCATTTACAAATACAGTCTAGATTGATATTAGTCTTTGCAATCGCTTCATACAGGGAGCCTAGTGCGGGCGCGCGGATGCGTGCAATGATCACAGTGAGCCACGCGCACCCGGCGTAGCTACATACAGGGAGCCTAGTGCGGGCGCGCGGATGCGTGCAATGGTCACAGTGAGCCGCGCGCACCCGGCGTGGCTACATACAGGGAGCCTAGTGCGGGCGCGCGGATGCGTGCAATAGTCACAGTGAGCCGTGCGCACCCGGCGTAGCTACATACAGGGAGCCTAGTGCGGGCGCGCGGATGCGTGCAATGGTCACAGTGAGCCGCGCGCACCCGGCGTAGCTACATACAGGGAGCCTAGTGCGGGCGCGCGGATGCGTGCAATAGTCACAGTGAGCCGCGCGCACCCGGCGTAGCTACATACAGGGAGCCTAGTGCGGGCGCGCGGATGCGTGCAATAGTCACAGTGAGCCGCGCGCACCCGGCGTAGCTACATACAGGGAGCCTAGTGCGGGCGCGCGGATGCGTGCAATAGTCACAGTGAGCCGTGCGCACCCGGCGTAGCTACATACAGGGAGCCTAGTGCGGGCGCGCGGATGCGTGCAATAGTCACAGTGAGCCGTGCGCACCCGGCGTAGCTACATACAGGGAGCCTAGTGCGGGCGCGCGGATGCGTGCAATAGTCACAGTGAGCCGTGCGCACCCGGCGTAGCTACATACAGGGAGCCTAGTGCGGGCGCGCGGATGCGTGCAATAGTCACAGTGAGCCGTGCGCACCCGGCGTAGCTACATACAGGGAGCCTAGTGCGGGCGCGCGGATGCGTGCAATAGTCACAGTGAGCTGTGCGCACCCGGCGTAGCTACATACAGGGAGCCTAGTGCGGGCGCGCGGGCGCGTGCAATAGTCACAGTGATCCGTGCGCACTCGGCGTAGCTACGTCAGCTGTCGCAAACTATAGACGACGATTTTTATGGTGTATACGAAATAAATTAAAACAGAAAAATGTGGTATATTGAATAACAGGAAATATCGAGATTACACCCAAAAAGCTACCTAGCAAGCTACCCCAGCTACAAACACTAAAGAAAATGCAAACTTTTGTAATAATAATTGTTCTGAGAAGAAATTGTTCAAAATTTTGAGGAATAATAGACAGGTAAAACCTGTTCAATAGAGATGTTAACAATTTTTCAGAATTGATTTTATTTTGAAGCTTGATGTTTGTTTCCTATAAAAGAAATAATTAAAAACACTAGTATTTTCGATGTATAGTAGTAGTAGTAGTACTAGTAGTTTCGTTAGTATAATAATTGCGTAATTTTTAAATATTTCCGCTGAAATACTATCGACTGTTACCGGACATCACTAACCACAGTACATTGGTCGCGATTTATGACTGATGTGTACTAAAAACATATAAAAACACATCGAAACCGGTCTATCCGTTTAAGGTCTACGATGCCACAGACAGACACACACATGGACAGATATACATACATCGACGTCAGACTTACAACACCTCTTTTTTGGTCGGGGGTTAAAAATGCAGAGAAGTAAACAGTTTAGTCAATCTTCGACAGCTTGTTTTGTGGTTAGTGACGTAATAAGCTATACCACTGGTGTTAGCAGTAACGTGACAACAGATCATAATATATATACCTAGCATTTAAAATTATGTATGATAAATTTGCTAGGTAATATTAAATTACAAAAATGCGATTTTCCGTATTCTATGAATTTAAACTCATCTCATATATAAAATTCTCGTGTCACAGTGTTTGTTTCCTTACTCCTCCGAAACGGCTTTACTGATTTTAACCAAATTTTACATGCATATTCAGTAGGCTTGAGAATCGGCTACTAGCTATTTTTCATACCCCTAAGTGACAAGGGTTGTTCACCCCAAAAATTTTTTTTTAAATTTTCTGACAAAATTTTTTGTTTTTAAAAAAAAAGTGCACGCTATGAATTTAGAAATGCAAAGTGAGTGGTTAACCATAGGTGAGTTTTGTATCCCATTAGCTCTGAAGTGGCGCACCTTGCTATATGACTGGTCTCCTGCCTTATTAAAATTTTATCTGAACGCTTTCCAAATGACCCTCCCTGACCAGAGTAACTTGGTAAGGTGGGGAAAAGCCTCTGAAAAATGTTGCTATACTTGTGGTGAGGCGATATGTACAGCAAGGCACATATTGGTGGCATGCAAGGTGCTCCTTAATAGGGGTCATTACTCACAGCGCCATGACAGAGTACTTGAAATCATACGTGAAGCCGTAAGCCTTTCGGTAGCTAGAGCCCAAAAGGGATTGACGATAAACAAAAGACAAATTAACTTTGTAAAAGAGGGCTCAACTTCAAACTCCAAGAACAAGCCTTACTCAATTCTGGGTTCAGCACCTGATTGGACTATTTTAATGGACACGTATGAAAAGCACTACAAAATCCCAGAGGATGTGGGTGTTTCGTCATCCAGACCGGACATTTTCTTTTTTTCTAGGGCTACGAAACGCATAGTCCTGGTAGAACTTACCGTACCGTGGGAAACTAATATACCTAAAGACCACGCGATGAAACAAAATAAGTATTACGACCTTCAAAATGAATTAACAAAAAATGGCTATGTAGTTAATGTATACGCTGTAGAAGTAGGAGCGAGAGGTATACCAGCAAAATCTCTCTATAACCTGCTTAAAGACCTTGGATTGTCCAGAAGTGCAGTAAGTTCTATACTAGAACGAGTATCTAAAGCTGCACTAGTAGGATCATATCGGATTTGGCTGGGCAGGGAGAGAAATACGAGTAGTGAAGGTGAGTGTTGACGTACGTCAATATAAGGGGCCCCTTTTAAACCTACTACCCGAGTCACAAGTCTTGGGGTCTATTCGATATTTCTCTCTCTGCCACACGATGGACCCGGCACCCGCACGGTGAATCCATGGAATGCTAAGAAGTACGTCTCCGTCTCTCTTTGTATAATGTGGCGTTAAAAAATACATACAACCCTAAATTTTTACCCTTTTATCACCAACCCTTATTTTTTAATAGCCATTTTAGTAATTTAATCATTTTTCATCCGCTAGATAACTAATCAATTATAGTCTTTTTAGGGTTCCGTAAAACGTAAAAACGGAACCCTTATAGATTCGTCATGTCTGTCTGTTTGTTTGTCTGTCCGTCCGTATGTCATAGCCACTTTTTGCCGAAACTATGAGAACTACACTGTTAAAACTTGGTAAGTAGATGTATTCTGTGAACCGCATTAAGATTTTTACAAAAATTAAAAAAAAATAAAAAATAGGGGTGCCCCCCATATTTAGAACTAAAACTCAAAAAAAAATTTTTCATCAAACCTACACGTGTGGGGTGTCTATCGATAGGTCTTCAAAAATGATGTTGAGTTTTCTGAAATCATTTTTATCTACACTGAATAATTTGAGCGACAGACACTTCCAAAGTCGTAAAATGTGTCCCCCCCCCCCCTCTAACTTCTAAAATAAGAGAATGATAAAACTAAACAAAATGTATGATTTACATGCAAACTACCAACGAAAATTGGTTTGAACTCGATCTGATGAGTAGTTTTTTTTTAGTAAGTAGGTACGTCATAAATACTTGGCTGCTTTTATTTCTAAATGTTTTTCACTCTATTTCGATTAAATTTTCCCGGAGCTTATGGCAAATCTAAAATCTATAATATTACAATGAATCGCAAAATTGTTGGTAAGCGCATCACTCAACAACGCCTGGACCAATTTGGACAATGCTATGTTTTAAATGTTCATTGAAGTCCAAGGATGGTTTTTACGGCGAGAAAAAAAGGAGTAATTGCCGGAAAAACTCTAAAAACAGCCCTTTTCTTTTTCCCATACAAACGTTTCCTATCTAAAATGTTAAGGCAATTTGAGCTTTATTACTATTGAATAAAGTTCATATTAAATTAAGTGATTTCCCATTCAAACGTTTTCTACCTAAAATGTTAAAGCAATTTGAGCTTTATTGCTATGAAATAAAGTTCATATTAAATAATAGGCACTCGCTTATGTCTAAGCAATATTTATGTGTTCCTAACGTCAAGGAGTCAATTTGCACTTTATTCCCACTGCACAAAGTTCAAATTCCATCATGTCTATCAAAACAGTTGGAGGATAGGAGGATCTAATGTCACGTCCCGAAACCAACTCAGAAGAAACTCAACAAAAGCGATAATATCGCGAACCAAATTAAATTGAATAATCACAAAACGTAAGACTCATTAGTACTGATTTTGAATTTGGTCGGCTTCACGATATTATTTACTTTGATTTAGTTTCGGCACGCGATATAAAATGCGTCAGTTTTCACGTCACTATATCAATCAAGTGTCAGTCAAACACAAACCGCGTTACCAAAACTGTTTATTGACTAATCCACCTAGAGCCATTAATATATAAAAAAGTGTTTTATTATTTTGAATTATTGATTTAATATCCCTATCTGTGCAAAATGATTTGAATACACACGTTTGTGCTGTGGAGTGCATTATTTTTGGAGTAAAACTAACGGACAGAATACGAAACACCATACTGCGTTCCAAAACCGGAATAGCCGATGTGACTCAAAAAGCAGCCAATTTGAAAGTGGGATCGGGCTGGACATGTTTGCTGCATGTCGGATAATTATTGGGCTAAAATTACCACGCGGAGGAACCCAGATTGCAAACGAGACGCAGCAGACCAAAGAAACGATGAAACGACGATAAAAACGCAAGACAACCTCCACAAATATCGGAAAGACTGGACTGTATTAGCCATAGAAAGGGAAAAGTGGAAACAGGGTATGGAAGCCGTTGCCCAATATTAGGACAAGACAGCTACATGATAAATAAATATTAATACCTATTATGTAAATGAGATAGATGCAAATGAATTAAATTTCAAAATTCAAGAACAAATTACAGGCGAACTGAGGATTTATAAATCAGTTGATTCGATTCAATATAATGTCGTCAACAATTAAGGGAACAAATAATTGTAGTTTTACTCAAACGATCTGCTCAGTTAGCCGGAGATGAAGTGCCATCAGCCCCTATTATGACAAGAAGACCATCTAATAGAAAACATTATCTCATAAGTAACAAAGTTGGAGAGAAAATTGTGCGCTGAAGATGTGCAGAGGTGCTATAAAAAGTATGACAGGAAAGTTATTGGTGGCAAGACTTTCAGAGCAGCTCAAACAACTACAAAATGCTCTGTATGTGAAAGTTTTCTGTGTCAAAAATGTTTCAATAATATTCACTGATTTATTTTTGAACTTATTAAATTGATTATTTAGTTTCTAAGTAACTTTCTTTTTTTGAATAAAATTATTTCAAGGTGATTTTTATTTTTCTTTTAATATCTCCTTAACTGATTGTCCGATTACCAACCCAAAACCACTGGAAAAAGTGTAGAAAGCGTGCGCATTTCGGATACATACTGCTTTAACTGAAATGGGGAGTGTGTATCATAAACTATACACACTCTTTATGACATTGTGTATCCTAAACGATACACAAGGCGCTGAGCGTGTTATAGTGTTTGTGGTATTAATCTAGAAAACCCATGATTCTCACATGGTCAATTGTATGTTGCATATTCCCTCCCGTGTTCGAAAACCAGCAGATTTGTTTGTCCATGTGCCAGGTAATCAAACCAAAAACGTCGTATATCACAAAGCACTACAATGAAAATAAAACTGATTTTTGGTAATAACTTGATTAACAATAAAGAGATTCATCATCATTATCAACCTATTTAATATTCGTCCACTGTGCCACAAGGTGCGGTCTTCTGTATTCTGCATAAAGGGATTACTTGCTTTTAAATGCTTATATACGTTGAAGTAAAATGTTATTAACTGTATCAAGTTTCAACAGTATAGTTCTTATAGTTTCGAAAAAAATGGTTGTGACATACGGATGGACAGACAGACAGACATGACATACCCATAAAGGTTCAGTTAGTACGTTTTACAGAACCGTAAAAATGGATCTTCGAAATGTATGTATGCTCATAACTTTTGAATGACTGCACCAAATAGGATGATTCTTTGTTTGTTATTGTCGGGACAAGATTTGTACAGCAGAAAGTCTAGAAAATTTAGACGAAATGGTGGTACGAAGTTCACCGGGTCAGCTAGTAATTACTATAAGTTTATCCCTATTCAACATTTACAGTAAGTGTACAAAAATAATATCCAGCCGCGCAAACAGGCTTAAGAGCCTGCCACACGCGCGTAAAGGTACAAGTTCGCGCTGAGACCGCAACGCGAGACCGCGACAGATACATAACATTATGGAATTTCCTGCCAGTTCCTGCCGAGACCGCGACGCGTGTGTCTCGGTCTCCTGTCGCGGTCTCGGCGCAAACTGGCGCCCAAACAATTCCACAGTGTCAAGTGCCTTTCGCGGTGTCCTGTCGCGGTCTCAGCGCAAACTTGTAGCTTTAGGTCGCTCATAGTCCAGTGTAATTACGGAAATAAATAAACATTAAATTATGTAGTTTGGGGACTATAAAGGATCGATAAGGGGGTGCATTCTGAGCATATATTCCAATTTGAGGGATTCTGGCGAGGTCAGCTCAAGGTCATTTTGATGAAAACGCGTTTAATTCGATATCTCGAGAACTGTTAGTGTAAGGCAAAAAATTGTCGAAACCTTTTCTCTTCTAAATTAAATTTACTAACTTTTATATTTATAATTTTTCTTATTTTCATTAATAATTTTCAAGTTATTGCTTCCGAAATGCAAGAATTTTACTTTTTTCCCCCTTTTTTATGTTTTGCCATTTTCTCCCCAACCGTTCAATTTTATGAAACTTTACGGACCATCAAAAGTGTAGATCTTTTAATAATGAACAACTTTTTCACACACAATGTTAAACCAGCTTCACACGTAACGATATATCGTAGCGATTAATCAGTGCATACTGATTTGCGCAGATTTATCAATCGTGTGTATAACAAATTCTGAACGATTTTTCATACACGCCATCGATAAATCTGCACCAATCGGTTTGCATAGGTTCATCACTAGGATATATCGTTACGTGTGTAGCTGGCTTTATAATAAAAAATAATAGTATTGAGTACTTACCCGGTGCTGTGATCAGTCCATTTCCAAGCCATTCCTTAGTAAATTCGAAAACAAAGTGCTTCGTCAACGCAACGTTGGCAACTGTTATTAGATCGTCCGGGTCTGTGATGACTGAAAACGACGTAGTAAAATAAATATATTATGTTATTCTTGGATAGTCATTGTCATAGTACTTTATTCATAACAGTGTTGTTACATGTCATAAAATAAATCTTATATATAAAATTCTCGTGTCACAGTGTTTGTTTCCTTACTCCTCCGAAACGGCTTTACTGATTTTAACCAAATTTTATATGCATATTCAGTAGGTGTGAGAATCGGCTACTAGCTATTTTTTATACCCCTAAGTGACAAGGGTTGTTCGCCCCAAAAAATTTTTTTTTAATTTTCAGACAAAAATTTTTGTTCTTATTTTTTTATAATGTGGCGTTGAAAAATACATACAACTCTAAATTTTTACCCTTTTATCACCAACGCTTATTTTTTAATAGCCATTTTAGTAATTTAATCATTTTTCATCCCGCTCGATAACTGATCAATTATAGTCTTTTTAGGGTTCCGTAAAACGTAAAAACGGAACCCTTATGGATTCGTTATGTCTGTCTGTTTGTCTGTCTGTCCGTCCGTATGTCACAGCCACTTTTTGCCGAAATTATGAGAACTACACTGTTAAAACTTGGTAAGTAGATGTATTCTGTGAACCGCATTAAGATTTTTACAAAAATAAAAAATAATAAAAAATAGGGGTGCCCCCTATATTTAGAACTAAAACTCATTTTTTTTTATTAAACCTTCACGTGTGGGGTGTCTATCGTCTATCGATAGGTCTTCAAAAATGATGTTGAGTTTTCCAAAATCATTTTTGTCGACACTGAATAATTTGCGCAACAGACACTTCCAAAGTGGTAAAATGTGTGCCCCCCCCCCCCTCTAACTTTTAAAATAAGAGAATGATAAAATTAAACAAAATATATGATGTACATGCAAACTACCAACGAACATTGGTTTGAACTCGATCTGATGAGTAGTTTTTTTAGTACGTCATAAATACTTGGCTGCTTTTATTTGTAAATGTTTTTCACTCTATTTCGATTAAAATTTCCCGGAGTTTATGGCAAATCTAAGATCCATACTATTAAAATGAATCGAAAATGTGTGTCGCACTCAACAACGCCTGGACCAATTTGTTGTGCTTTGTTTTAAAAGTTCGTTGAAGTCCAAGGATGGTTTTTACGGCGAGAAAAAAAAGAATAATTGCCAGGAAAATTCTAAAAACAGGCCTTTTCTTTTTCCTATACAAACGTTTTCTAACTAAAATGTTAAGGCAATTTGAGCTTTATTGCTATTGAATAAAGTTCATATTAAATGAAGTGCTTTCCCATACAAACGTTTTCTAACTTAAATGTTAAGGCAATTTGAGCTTTATTGCTATGAAATAAAGGTCATATTAAATAACAGGCACTCGCTTATGTCTAAGCAACATATGTGTGTTCCTAACGTCAAGGAGTCAATTTGCACTTTATTCCCGCTGCACAAAGTTCAAATTCCATCATGTCCATCAAAACAGTTGGAGAATAGAAGGATGTAATGTCACGTTCCAAAACCCACTCAGAAGAAACTCAACGAAAGCGATAATATCGCGAACCAAATTAAATTGAATAATCACAAAACGTAAGACTCATTAGTACTGATTTTAAATTTGGTCGGCTTCGCGTTACTTTGATTTAGTTTCGGCACGCGGTATAAAATGCGTCAGTTTTCACGTCATTATATCAATCAAGTATCAGTCAAACACAAACCGCGTTACCAAAAGTGTTTATTGACTAATCCAAATATGTAGTCATTAATTAAAAAATGTTTTATGTTGTGTTTTATTATTTTGAATTATTGATTTAATATCCCTATCTGTGCAAAATGATTTGAATACACACGTTTGTGCTGTGGAGTGCAATATTTTTGGAGTAAAACTAACGGACAGAATACGAAACACCATACTGCGTTCCAAAACCGGAATAACCGATGTGACTCAAAAAGCAGCCAATTTGAAAGTGGGATCGGGCTGGACATGTTTTCTGCATGTCGGATGATTATTTGGCCAAAATTACCACGCGGAGGAAGCCAGATTGCAAACGACGACGCGGCAGACCAAACAAACGATGGCAAGACAACCTCCACAAATATGGGAAATACTGGACTGTATTAGCCAATATTAGCCAGAAAAGGAAAAGTGGAAGGAGGGTATGGAAGCAATTTCCCAATATTGGGACAAGACAGCCACATGATAAATAAAAATAAATACCTATTATGTAAATGAGATAGATGCAAATAAAATAAATTTCAAAATTCAAGAACAAATTACAGGCGAACTGAGGATTTATAAATCAGTTGATTCGATTCAAGATGATGTCGTCAACAACTAACTACCTATCCACCGGAATTTTTGAACTCGCTGGATTTTCCAAGATTGCGCCACCTTATACCTTATCTTCAAGTTGGATCGGTAGTTAAAATGTTGTGAAATATGAACGAACCACGTCCTTGCGACGGTACACCGTTAGCTACAAAAAATACTGAACAACGTGATAGAAGCATTTATACTGAAAGGAAAGTATAAAGGAGAATACGTTTTGATACCACGCATCCCAATGATTCCGACTGATGCACCATTTGAGTTTAAACGACTACAGTTTCCAGTGCGGCCTGCTTTTGCTATGATCATAAACAAGTCCCAGGGGCAACCTTAACACGCTCAGCGCCAAGCCCTATATGGAAATACTACCAAATTTTGACAACTATTAATTTTTGTTTTTTTAGTGTTGTGAGTTGTGAGGTGTTAAAATAGTATAGAAAATAATCACATCCCCTCCCCCGTCATCCCTTTTTTTACCGGTGCGGTGTGTATATTTTTTGATACACGTGGCCTGGGAAATACTTTAAGGTCTATAGATAAACTATTCTCCAGGCCATGTGTATCAATAAAAAAACACATTTTGTAATATTATTTCTCTGTGTTTCTCTCTTGAATGCACATTTATTATTCAACCAAATAGTATCTCAAGAAACTTACTATTACTCAATTCAGGAAACAAATAATTGTAGTTTTACTAAAATGATCTGCTCAGTTAGCCGGAGATGAAGTGCCATCAGCCTCTATTATGACAAGAAGACCATCTAATAGAAAACATTATCTCATAAGTAACAAAGTTGAAGAGAAAATTGTACGCTGAAGATGTGCAGAGGTGTTTTAGTGTTTGTGTTATTATTCTAAAAGACCCTTGATTCTCACATGGTCAATTGTATGTTGCATATTCCCTCCCGTGTTCGAAAACCATCAGATTTATTTGTCCATGTGTCAGGTAATCAAAGCAAAGCACTACAATGAAAATAAAACTGATTTTTGGTAATGACTTGATTAACAATAAAGGGATTCATCATCATTATCAGCCTATTTAATATTTGTCCACTGTTGGACGTAGGCCTCTCCTAATGAACGCCACAAGGTGCGGTCTTCTGTATTCTGCATAAAGGGATTACTTGCTTTTAAATGCTTATGTACGTTGAAGTAAAATGTTATTAACTGTATGAAGTTTCAACAGTATAGTTCTTATAGTTTCGAAAAAAAATGGTTGTGACATACGGATGGACAGACAAACAGACATGACAAACCCATAAAGGTCCAGTTAATACGTCTTACGGAACCGTAAAAATGGATCTTCAAAATGTATGTACGCTCATAACTTTTGAATGACTGCACCAAATAGGATGATTCTTTGTTTGTTATTGTCGGGACAAGATTTGTACAGCAGAGAGTCTAGAAAATGTAGACAGAAAAAATACATGGTGGTACGAAGTTCACCGGGTCAGCTAGTATAATAATAAATACTCAAATCAATTTTAGGTCGATCAGATTATTAAGTATACCGGTAAAGTGCCTGCTCGATAAGCCAATTTTTAAGTTTGTGCTTGAAAGATCCTCTCGTGGCTGGCATTCTTAATTTAAAGCGGCAGATGATTTAATACTCTGTCGCCGTGACGTGCATCAGTTTGTCCGACTTGGTCAGCCGGTGCGGCACAGCCTAGCAATAAATCAGCTTAGCTTAAAAACTGTAGATTTTGTGCGGCGTATGTCAAGGTGGAAGGCCTGAGTGGGGGTATGAAAGATTTTGACTTGTGAGCTATGCGGTTATAGGGTGATAGTGGGGGAAGGGGCGCTTATCCACGGATGTGAAAGTGACCAACCAAAAACAACATAAGACTCGCCGTATTTTAAATCACTCCTTAAGTACAATTTTGTCTGTTCCACTTTGTACGTACAAGCTTAATTATGCAAATAATAGTAGTTAGTAGTAGTAGATTTTTAGTTAGTTGAAGCTTTGGTTGAGTTAAAGAATTAGGTGGATTAATCTCGTAAAAATAGGAATGTAGTCACTTTAATTCACCATAATAGTTTTCCATTTTGAGTATTACTCTGCAGAAACCGCCGTTTTCAAGACTATCCAAAGAAAACTCGTTAAAAGCTTTATTCAGTTCTGAAACAAGAAAATTTAATTCAAAATATTTTCAATACACCCACTAATTACTTTTGTTAAGTATCTAAAAATAAATCTATTCTTACCTAAATGTATATTTTTTTTAAATGTGTATTACTTCCAACAAAAAAAGATTTAGCACTGGTAGAAGCTAACTACAACCTAAGCTAGATTGTAGTTTTTATGTTTTTTATAATTACGTGTGTAAAAATGCAAAAAAAATTTGGTTGTCTATAAAGTAATTATTTGCAACTAGCGGCCCGCTCCGGCTTCGCTCGAATAATAACCTAGATATCAACTGCAGCGCCATCTGCCGTAGCCTATGTTACTCGGGAATAATGTAGCTTTCCAAAGGTGAAAGAATTTTTGAAATCGGTCCAGTAGTTTCGGAGCCTATTCATTACAAACAAACAAACAAACAAATATTTCCTCTTTATAATATTAGTATAGATTAAAATTTCAAATTCATGTCAATGATTGATCAAATGATCAAATGAATGTAACTTTGTTTGTTGCGCTTTAACGCAAATACTACTAAACCGATCATCATAAAAGTTTGTACACATAGTTTTGGAGATATTAGAAGTTTATTTATTTTTTATTTATTTATTGTTAAGGTACACAAAACAGTATACAATTAAATCAAATGAACAAGGTTATAAAATAATAGGTACAGTTCCAAATCGTATAACTAAAATATGTGTACACAGCGTGAACTAAAAAATATTATAACTGTTCGGAATAGAATGACAATTATACTCATATAGATTACTCACAGCGCCATAACAGAGTACTTGAAATCGTACGTGAAGCCATAAGCCCTTCGATAGCTAGAGCCCAAAAGGGATTGACGACAAACAAAAGACAAATCAACTTTGTAAAAGAGGGCTCAACTTCAAACTCCAAGAACAAGCCTTACTCAATTCTGGGTTCAGCACCTGATTGGACTATTTTAATGGACACGTATGAAAAGCACTATAAAATCCCAGAGGATGTGGGTGTTTCGTTATCCATACCGGACATTTTCCTTTTTTCTAGAGCTACAAAACGCGTAGTGCTTGTGGAACTTACCGTACCGTGGGAAACTAATATACCTAAAGACCACGTGATGAAACAAAATAAGTATTACGACCTTCAAAACGAATTAACAAAAAATGGCTATGTAGTTAATTTATACGCTGTAGAAGTAGGAGCGAGAGGTATACCAGCAAAATCTCTCTATAACCTGCTTAAAGACCTTGGCTTGTCCAGAAGTGTAGTAAGTTCTATACTAGAACGAGTATCTAAAGCTGCACTAGTAGGATCATATCGGATTTGGCTGGGCAGGGAGAGAAATACGAGTAGTGAAGGTGAGTGTTGACGTACGTCAATATAAGGGGCCCCTTTTAAACCTACTACCCGAGTCACAAGTCTTGGGGTCTATTCGATATTTCTCTCTCTGCCACACGATGGACCCGGCACCCGCACGGTGAATCCATGGAATGCTAAGAAGTACGTCTCCGTCTCTCTTTGTATAATGTGGCGTTAAAAAATACATACAACCCTAAATTTTTACCCTTTTATCACCAACCCTTATTTTTTAATAGCCATTTTAGTAATTTAATCATTTTTCATCCGCTCGATAACTAATCAATTATAGTCTTTTTAGGGTTCCGTAAAACGTAAAAACGGAACCCTTATAGATTCGTCATGTCTATCTGTTTGTTTGTCGGTACGTCAATCGTTTCAAATTTGTTTTTCCCTAACACTATCTTCATTATATTTACTTTTTGTATTTTCCTGCCTCTAATGGTTGTCTGGAAGAAATAAAAAATCGGTGGATGTCGCTTAATCTCGAAAGCTTTTTAAGCGTGCCGGTTTCCCCACTATGCTTTTTTTTCACTAGGTACTTGGAAAATAAAATCAGTGAAACAGGGAAGATTCAAACCTACAACTTCACGAATCTGAATCGAACATTTAGTTACTCTGCCGCCGAGCCACGGCTGGAGACCCCTGTGGGAGTTTAAGTCATTAGGGGCATTTACGCTCACTGGTGTCGAGTTCGGCATACCCTGGCCCGGCCCTGCACGGTGAACGGCGCATAAATGCATCTCCGTACAAAAACAAAATTGGTACTTAGTCATAGGAACTGCCGATAGAAGTGAAAACTTATAGCTCAGAATTTGATAGCTTACTATGGACACTACAGGGGGAAAACCGGAGGGCGTGGGCATGAGCATGGAAATGCTGACGCATTTCTAGACGGTCAAAGGCCATAAAGTCCCCGCAGTTTACGTTTAGTTAAGTTTACCCGAATATTTCTTATCATTCACGAACGTGGCGCTAGATTTCAATTCACAGCCCACGAAAATTTCTGTGGCGCGACAGAAGTTTTCACTTCAAAAACTGGTTTTGTAGATATAAAATGACGCGTGCCGTAGTTACACGTCTCCCTCGAGGAAATAATTGGCAGTCATAGAAACTGCCGATAGAAGTGAAAACTTAAAACTCAGAATTTGATAGCTTACCTTGGAAACTACACGAGTGTAACCGGAGGGCGTGGCCTCGCCATCTTGGCATGGCCATCTAGATATGCGTCAGCATTTCCCATTGGCTGAGGAATTTCTAGATGGCCAATAGCCAGCGTTCCGAGTTTAGCCGAAGCTTTCTTATCATATCCGAGCGTGACGAATTAATTCCATTCACAACCTACGAAAAATCTGTCTAGGCGCGCCTAAAGAAGTTTTCACTTCAAAAGTATGTAGCCCTTTTATTTAGATGTCGATTCTGAATAGAATGATAACGATTCGGTTTGGTAAAATTATTGAAAAAATGCTTACTTACTCTCGGAATTACCGATTATTTTGTGCGTATGGCCGATGATGGGAAGATATCCTTTCGCCATAGGTCCTGAACCACTTCTTAAAATTTTCAACCACCAACCATACAAACCAACACAAATCGCCAGAAACAACAAAACAAAAGCTGGAACCATTTTCAACAATTTTTTTTCTTAGTATTCGTTTTTAAAACAAATTTGGACTTTGAACTCCGTAACTTTACATTGAAAATACTATAAACGATAAGGATTTTAAAATTCCTTAACAACATTAAGTGCTGCAGGATATTGTATAATACATATTTTTACAGCAAAGTAACACAACATTATTTCAATATCCTTTTACAAATGTCGGAGTTGGAGATTGTCGATCAATATATAGAACGGAGACATATTCGAATTTTTAAATAAAATGTATAGCAGTGCTTTAAACCACCGCATATCAAACATTTACTCAAGACACATGTTGAATAAAATGCTACTAATTATAATTAATTATGATTTTATGTCAATGTTTGGATGTTTGTTGGCTAATGATGTCGTAATGTACAAACGGATCGGGCTGAAAATTAGAACACAGTTAGATAATGACATAAAGAAAAACAAGGCCATATTTGTATCCCGGGAAGATAACCGAAACATGAACTTCGTGAGTAAAACCATAGTGTTTGTTGCTCAATTACGTGAGAACGTATAGAATTATCTTATACTAGCAGCGCCCCGCGGTGTTACCCGCGAAGTTCCCGTTCCCGTTGTTCCCATTGTTTTTCCGGGATAAAAAGTAGCCTATGTGTTCTTCCAGACTATGATCTATCTGTGTTCCAAATTTCAGCCCGATCCGTTCATACGTTAGGACGTGATTGAGCAACAAACATCCAAACATCCAAATATCCAAACATCCATACATTGACATTTATAATAATAATAATAATAATATATCGCCTTCGTAGGGGAGGTGAAGTTATATCTCATTTGCTGTACATGGACGACCTCAAACTTTTTGCACCGAAACGCCAAGACTTGTTGGAGCTATTAAAAACCACAGAGGTTTTTAGTAACGCCATCAAGATGGAGTTCGGTGTCGACAAGTGTGCGGTTATGCATGTACAGCGAGGGAAAGTAGTAAATTCAGAGAATTTACAACTTTCCGAGACTATAACTCTCAGATCCCTCTCCGAAGACGAGACGTACAAATATCTCACAGTCGTTGGGTATGTCAGCAGATGACATTAAAAAATCGGTGAAGGAACGCTTCTTTTGCCGGCTAACAAAAGTACTTAAAAGTCTTCTGTCAGGCGGTAACAAGGCGCGAGCCTTCAACGGTTGGGTAATGCCTCTGCTGATATACTCCTTTGGCATACTGAGATGGACTCAGACTGAGCTCGACGCCCTGGATAGAAAGGTCCGTCAACAGCTCACAACACATCGCATGCTACACCCGCGCTCGTCTGTTATGAGACTGTATATCCCACGGAAGTTGGGGGTCGAGGCTTTTTAAATGCCAAGAACCTCCACAACCGCGAGGTATGCAGTCTCAGGGATTATTTCCGCAACAACGAGTCCGGGATGCATCGCGATGTTGTGGCAGTTGACAGGAGCTTCACGCCTCTTTCATTGGCAAACGAGAACTGGCGCAAACCATCGGTGTTGTGTTTAGATGTTTGAATATTTGAATGTTTGTGGCTCAATCACGAAATTAGAATATGTACAATTAGATTGTACTCTGGAAGAACACATAATTAGAATATGTACAATTAGATTGTACTCTGGAAGAACACATAATTAGAATATGTACAATTAGATTGTACTCTGGAAGAACACATAATTAGAATATGTACAATTAGATTGTACTCTGGAAGAACACATAATTAGAATATGTACAATTAGATTGTACTCTGGAAGAACACATAATTAGAATATGTACAATTAGATTGTACTCTGGAAGAACACATAATTAGAATATGTACAATTAGATTGTACTCTGGAAGAACACATAATTAGAATATGTACAATTAGATTGTACTCTGGAAGAACACATAATTAGAATATGTACAATTAGATTGTACTCTGGAAGAACACATAATTAGAATATGTACAATTAGATTGTACTCTGGAAGAACACATAATTAGAATATGTACAATTAGATTGTACTCTGGAAGAACACATAATTAGAATATGTACAATTAGATTGTACTCTGGAAGAACACATAATTAGAATATGTACAATTAGATTGTACTCTGGAAGAACACATAATTAGAATATGTACAATTAGATTGTACTCTGGAAGAACACATAATTAGAATATGTACAATTAGATTGTACTCTGGAAGAACACATAATTAGAATATGTACAATTAGATTGTACTCTGGAAGAACACATAATTAGAATATGTACAATTAGATTGTACTCTGGAAGAACACATAATTAGAATATGTACAATTAGATTGTACTCTGGAAGAACACATAATTAGAATATGTACAATTAGATTGTACTCTGGAAGAACACATAATTAGAATATGTACAATTAGATTGTACTCTGGAAGAACACATAATTAGAATATGTACAATTAGATTGTACTCTGGAAGAACACATAATTAGAATATGTACAATTAGATTGTACTCTGGAAGAACACATAATTAGAATATGTACAATTAGATTGTACTCTGGAAGAACACATAATTAGAATATGTACAATTAGATTGTACTCTGGAAGAACACATAATTAGAATATGTACAATTAGATTGTACTCTGGAAGAACACATAATTAGAATATGTACAATTAGATTGTACTCTGGAAGAACACATAATTAGAATATGTACAATTAGATTGTACTCTGGAAGAACACATAATTAGAATATGTACAATTAGATTGTACTCTGGAAGAACACATAATTAGAATATGTACAATTAGATTGTACTCTGGAAGAACACATAATTAGAATATGTACAATTAGATTGTACTCTGGAAGAACACATAATTAGAATATGTACAATTAGATTGTACTCTGGAAGAACACATAATTAGAATATGTACAATTAGATTGTACTCTGGAAGAACACATAATTAGAATATGTACAATTAGATTGTACTCTGGAAGAACACATCATTTGCTTTTTATCCCGGTAATATAACGGGTACGGGGACTACGCGGAAGAAACCGCGGGCCGATGCTAGCTGTGTTACAAATGTGAAAGTAACACTGTCTGTCTGTCTGTCTGTTACTCTTTGACGCCTAAAAGACTGAACCGATTTTGATGAAATTGTATAAAAATGTTTTAATATAAGCTGATTTTAGTAAATTTAAATTTGTATGGGTGTACAAATACTGCCTCAGTTACATTAATAAATACCTATTTCGCGCGGACGAAGTCGCGGGTAAAAGTAGTATTATATATATAGTTGGATAGGATTAATTTCAAAATTAAATATTCAGTAGGTAGTTTAGTAGATATTGTAATTCGCGCAAATTAACATTACGCCATCTGAGTCACCATACACTCATAACAGGCAATCTGTTAGTCGGAAGAACGGCGACTAGCCCGGGGCCCCGGGTCCAAACCTCACGCGTGTCACTATTTCGCAGTCATGTGAGTAATGTCACCAACTAAATAACGGTGAAGGAAATTATCGTTAGGACACCGACATGTATCTAAAATCTGTAGAGGTCATGAATCAATTTGAGCCGCACTGGGCCAGCGTGGTAGATTATGGCCTTGACTCGTTCCTTGCGAGAGAAGGCCCCGAGTCCCAGCAGTGGGAATATTAAGTGCGCTCATGTGCTACCCGTTAGTACATCCCGTGGTATACTTAATCAAAATCTTATTTCCTACTAACATCATACAGTTTTGATGTTTGTTGCTCAATCACTTTGGAACAGATCGAGTTGAAATTTGGAATGCAATTAGATTCTAATCTGAAATATCACATAGGTTACTTATTATTGCGGGAAGATGAAACTGCGTGAGTGAGCCCACGAAGTGATTCTATTTATAAACAAAATCATATTAATCTTGAAACAACTTTTATAAGTAACTAAACCATTCAAACCAGACAATCCCAGAAAGCAGTTAAGTTCCGGATTTTCCCCCAGGCGAGTATGAAATTGAGAAACAGTAAGTCAGATAAAGTCAGCGTTTCACCTCGAAGGCGAAACTCCAGGTATCACCGTCGTTAACTTACAAGAAAGTCAGTACTAATGTAATTAAAAAAAAAAAGAAAGCAAGATCGAATTATAGCTATGATCTTCTAGCTTTAGTTACACCATTATAATATTATTGAGAGTGAAAATCTATCTAATAAGAGTAAATAAATATATCACCGAAATGTATGTACGCTCATAATTTTTCAATGAAGACATCCCAATTAGATACCTGTTTTAGATACCAAATTAGTTTTTTTTTTATTAACTAAAACGGGCGTACAGACGAATTACATTTTAGTTAACCCATCTTTTAATCGGACTTTAATTTTTGTTTAAACAAATGTTTCTCATCTATCTTTATTAATTCTTTTGGCAAGTGGTTATACACCGTTGGAGCCATACATAAAACACTATTGCTAAGTAACGTTGTTTTACGATCAGGTACCTTTAGTTTATGTCTAAGTCTTTCTGATTTCAAATTAATAAACAAGTTTAAGTTACTACGAACAAACATTACACATTCATAAATATACAAACAGGGCAGCGTTAGTATTTGTATTTTTTTTAATATGATCGGCAGCTGGTTCTTTGACGCAGCTTGCAAATGGCCGTTACACACTTTTTCTGTGCCCTGAACACTCTTTCCTTTTCTGTGCTGTTCCCCCAAAATATAACGCCATAACGAAGCAATGACGCAACACCACCATTATAAGATGTCAAGACTGTGCTTTCATTGGCTGATTTGGATAGCATGGAAAGCGCATAAGAACGTTGATTGAGTTTTGTACAGAGGTTGTCAATGTGGATTTTCCAATTTAAATTACAATCTATGTCAAGTCCATTTCGTAGTGTGTGTAGAGTCGTTTCGTAGTGTCAATTTCGTAGTGTTAATAATGTAAATTGATTGTCCGATCGTGTTAATATCTAAGTCATACAATTTATTTATTTTGTTGCAGAATGTCATCAAATTAGTTTCATTTAAATTAACTTCTAAATTATTACATGTCAGCCAATAATTTGTAGAATCTAAAGTCTCTTTGATTTCTTTCTCTATACAAATAACAAATCATTTTATTCAATTTTAGAAAAATTATTAAGTACATACAAACTTGATAACTAATATAAATACAAAAAACTTTTTACTATACTCTAAAACAAATAATACGAAAAGTTTTCGTCAATAATCTAAAATAACCCACCCCGAACAGTACCCGGTGCAAAAGTGCCCATTATACTGGCCGCATTACCTCGCTGAATTGCCATGGCCAGCCTTTGCACCAGGTACGAGCCGGCGATATACAAGATATACAAGATCATAAGTCCTTTCCAGTAAACAGTACTGTACTGTCATCAGCAAAAAGATCTGTTGGTTTATTAGTGGCCTTAGTATGGTCATTTATATAAATAATGAACAGTAATGGACCCAAGACACTACCTTGCGGTACGCCGTATTTTACCGTTTTGTATTTTGATGTATGCGTGACCTGTTTTTTGGTTTTTGAGCAAATATTATTGATTTCTGTGCATTGTTGGCGATTTGATAAGTATGATTTTATTAGATTACTAGCTGAACCCGCTACTTCGTTCGCGTACGTTGATCTTGCGACCTTATTAGTGCATTCGTAGTACTTACGTAAAAATGTTTGGATGGGTGGTCATTACACAAACCGAGTGATTTGTTTTTCCACACAAAAATATATTTATTCAAGTTTAGCAACTTCATATTTTATATTTTAAGCAACATCAAACACACTCGTAGTAAGGTTGTGGAGTATCGAACATAGCCGCAGTGTTAAGTTTGTAGGATTTTTATAGGATACATTATGAAGAGTCTGTAGCTGATGTGCGTGATCTGATACTTACCCACTTGTACATTTTTACAGGATGATATCCTAAGTAGTAGGTGATAGACTTATTAGCCGATGTAATATTTAAGACTCTAAACCATGTGTGTTTCAAATGTCAATCTAATTGGTAATGTCTTTCTGTCGTTAATATTTGTTTCGTTAGGGCCCATGCTTTTTCCGAGATGATAGGTAGTATTATGAGACTATATAAACTATCTGTGTTTCAAATTTCAACCAAATCAAACCTTTACATAATATATACATAATAATACTTAGTAAGATAACATTTTATTCAATTTTAGAAAAACAACGTTCTGCTTTGGTTCTGCTTCTGCACCGAAGCTTGTTGAACACTAAATTTAGTACAGTATTTGGATTGAAATAATATCCGAAAAAACAAAAACCGACTTCAATTATTATCATTTCACGTCAACTAACTAATTTCTAGGCAAGTAAAAAGTTCACTCGACTAATTTAAGAAGCTATGACTACGTCGTCCAGATAAATAGATACTGGTGAACCATTCACACACACAACTTTGGCTTTTTCCACCGCTAATGTCCCAGCCCTACTCAAACCGGAGTGGTCTTACGCGTGACGATGGCAAAAGACCTGACGGCATGAGTTTTTTGCCTTGGAAGTTGAGTCGGCCCCTAGTGTGGGACGCAGCTTGTGTCGATACTCTGGCACCATCACTTCTTCGAGAGACACATGGTAGGGCCAGTGCAGCGGCTAATTCAGCTTAGCGTCTCAAACGGCGGAAATATGCAACCCTCGGTAGTGGTTTTATATTTAAGCCCTTTGGGGTTGAGAGTTGAGACTTCGTGCCTGTGAAGGCCGGGAGCTGACTTCATCTTCAAAAGCCTTTCCGAGAGCTTCGCCGAAGCAACGCGTGACCAAAATGCTAGCGTTTATTTGGCCCAACACATATATATCGCTATTCAGCGTGGTACTGCCGCCAACAGGCTGGGCACGCTTCCGACTGGTAGTGGGCTTGAACATCTTGTCATCCAGTTTTTGTTAATATTCAAAAAACCGCCTCCCTGTTTTCCATATAATATACGTACATGGTAAAAACGGGACCCTATTACTGAGGCTTCGCTGTTCGTCCGTTCGTCTGTCACCAAACTGTATCTGAAGAACGGTGATAGCTAGAGAGTTGTAATTTTCACAGATGATGTATTCATGTTGTCGCTACAACAATAAATACTACATTACACATTTTCTAATAAATATCAGATTGTGTTTCGTACCATGAGCTGCCATTTTGTGGAAAAACATAAGACAGGTACTGTCATATTATTACATGACGATAGATGACGAATGACGGATTTGAGTACTGTGTGTGTACCAGGAAAGAGCTTCGAATCCGATTCCGATAAGTCGAAACCTCCGATTACTATTAGACCTTCGTTTCCGACTTCGGCTCCGAAACTTTTAAAACGGAGGTTATAATCGGAGGTAAGGTGTATAAATATTGGAGATAATCCTTTATTGTGGTGGGTAGTAAATTAAAATACAAAATCCCAACTTCCTAAATCAATTGCTCGTCAATGTTTATCGTGTCCACGTGTTTGGCAAAAAAAAACACCCAATAAAAATGTATCTCCTGCCACCACTTCTAATCCTGCCTATGCCTCCGACTTCGGTTCCGACTCCGATAAATCAAATTTTAAAACTCCGACTCCGCCTTCGAATCCGATAAAATGACCTCCGTTACATCCCAGCAGTTCTACTACGAAAACAAACTCCGAATGATCGCATCCGACCGACAGCTGAATCGGATTGTAGCCTACCACGAAAAACATTCGGATCGATACATTTCGGGTCGAAAGATATAGACTTAGGTCGGATTAGGGTCGGATCGAACGAAACGGCCGATCTGATCAACCGACCGATTGTCTTTCGTGGTCGGAAACTTCATAAGTTCGGCCGATATATCGTTTATCGGACTTCGTAGTAGACCTGCTGTTGCTTACATTGTCACAGAATACTTAGAAGTTTGTATGTACCGAACTCATTAATTCCGTTATTATTTAATTTCTATGTTATTTCCGAACCACACGAGCAGTAATGCTAAAATTTTGATGAGACTATATTAGAAATGTGTTCTTTCTAACAAAATAAGAATTAACGAAATTGAACAACGCAAACATGAGTTACAACCAAAAACACATTCTGACTTTAACCCCTTTCTGCACAAAAACCGTGCAAAATTTGGGGATTAAAAGTAGACAGCTACCATCTACTTAGTATGATCTTAAATCATGTCAAGTTTCATTTGAATTGAATCAGTAGTTTCGGCGTGATGTGAGTTCCCTATACACACAGACAGACAGACAGACAGACAGACAGACAGACAGACAGACAGACAGACATGAAAGAAAAAAAATGCAGTTTCGCCATCAGTATCGACTATGGAGTGCCCCCAAAATTTTTTTTTCAAAATATCTTCAATGTACAGAATTCGACCCGCTACAGTTTTATTAAAAGTATAGATATAGATATACATTACCTCTAATGCCGTACGCATACAATTTATGCAACAATACTTTATGATCCACACGGTCAAAAGCTTTTGTAAAATCCATAAATAAATAGGTAATTATAATAGGTACATATACATATCTCTGGGTGACCTGCGCTAGGTAATAATAGCTAGTATATACAGTGTTAGGCATTGATATGATATTTTCATGATCAATAGCTGACACTGTGATGTTATGTACTTAACTGAAAGCTACACACTACCTTTCAAGTATAAATTTTATTGAAATCGGTTCGGAGTAAATTGAAATATCATCAAAATCAAAACTTTGCTCATCTTGACTACGTATTTGTAAGACCTCGATGTATCATTTGCACAGTCTGTTGATTGGACTCAAATATGTTTCCATTCCTATACGTTTATTTAATTATTAATTTATTCGCTTAAATGTGTAAACGGGTATACAAAAGATGTTAACAAATACACATGTTCAATACAAAGTTCCGTATTCCACCTTTCGACATGCAAAATCATAATTTTAAACTAAATCACACAATGTCAACAAAAAAACTACAGAATCATCAGTAATAGACTACAGGCCCGTGAACAAAATTTACGGCATAGTGCTGAATCTTATTACTTTATACCCTTCTATTATCCTACATAGGTCTCCTGGTGGTTCATTTGACCCGTAAATTTTGTTCACGGGCCTGTAGTTTATAATCAACCAGGGACTAATGTAAGGTAAATCCGGGGGTGGTAAGGATGAGAACTCAACCGGTTAAAGTTGAATCCTCAAACCTTCCCGGAAAAAAGTTAAGTTGAAGTATTAATAAAAAATGATGACATTTTCAAGCGTTTATTTGTATCAACAAATTTAGAAAACAATAATAAAAAGGGTAAAAGGGTCAGGGGTTGATCGTTGTGTCGCTGTTACCAGAAAACTAAAGGGGGAATTTAAAATTCCCTCAACCTCTTTGAGTCTAAAAAAACTAAGATTCCGCCATACAGGTTCCCTGAGTAAGGATCGGTAGATTGAAAATATAACCGGAAGTAGTGAGGGGTTAAGCCCAGGCAAAACTCACTCGGTTAGGTTTAAGAGTTAATTTGAGAAATTTACCGCATTCGAAATTCTAGGATCCTAAAGGGTTACTAGTGAGAAGTGACAATTAACAGTACAACGGGCCAATATGCCTTCAACAGTATGGTAAAAGACCACTGAATTTACAATATAATAATTCTAGAAAAGAACTAGAATTGTTTAACAAATTTAACTTCACTGGCTCAACGTGAAACGCTAAGGTTTCCAAAACAAAGTTAACAAGATACCACCAGATAGGACCTATAACTTCACTTTATAAAATTGTTAATAATATCACAATGATAATAATATATAAACGGACAAGTACATGTTTAGTTTCAACGCGCTAAGAGTTGAAAAAGTTGTTAAACTAGATAAACACAGGTTAGGGTGTCTCCGAGGCTGATATCTCAACTGCCCCGGTTTCACCTCTGTACTTAGTCAATTTACCATCAGGTTGTTACATTTCAACGCAATCCATGTTGAAAATGTAAGTAAAACCTCAGTTCCTACAAACTCATAAGTAAGGTTAAACTAGTAAAACATCAGTCCGACAAACTCATAAGCTAAGTTAATAAATGACACAGTCAGAGGACAACTCAATCTCTGTCTGTCTTAATAAGTGTGTATTTTAACATAGTACACACCCTTATCATATCTTCACATTCACAACGTCATAATTTAAGTATTACATTAGACAAACATTGTTAATACAATTACCTACATAGTTAGGTAAATCACCATCTGACCACTGGCAACGCACTCAATGTTGACAGTGTACAGTAAGCTAAACTATTAAGTTATTTAACTTACTCTCAGGTTACATTCCTACGCACCAAATGTAGGAAATGTAATTAAACTGCAGTGCCGACAAACCCACAAGTAAGGTTCAAAAATGACACAGTCAGAGAACAACCCAATCTCTGTCTGTTTCATTAACCACTGTCTCCATATCAAAGCATTCACAATGTTCCAAGTTAAGAACATTAATAAGTTAATGTTTTATGTTAGATAGGTAACTATGGATCCAGGGGATATCTTCCTCGGGGGGAATTAAATTTGTGTCTATATTAATTAAACAATATGGGGTCTATATTATAAAAAACACTAAGAGGGCCTAAGCTAGCCGCTCACTGTATACTCAGGTAAATTAGGGTATCTAAGTACCTATATAATAAAGTTGGTTAGCACGGTAACCTTAGTAAAAATAGAAAACTTTTAGCCTAACAGAAGAGAGGGAACCACGCTAAGCGTGCCTCCTACATAAATTCATTCTCAATGGCAAAAGTATATCATTCACTAATTGACAGAAGGTCAACGATAGGGAGACGTCCCTTCACCGCGAGCGAAACTACATGAATCTGTATCTTAACGGAAGGACTGAACCCGGAGACTCCGAATGCGGCGCACGCGGACACAGGTCACGAGATCATACGAGGTCGGCCACCCGCCGGGTTTCGCCTTCACAATCGCCGGGTCCAAGTCCTGCGCAGTAGCCCACTAGACTCTGGTACCTCTCAAACATCTCTCTACAGACACGTTCCAAACACGCCCACGTCATACACCTCCGCCATACACCTCCTACAAAAAGAAAATAACCTATAAGTAAAAATCTCACTACCATCCGCCACGCGGCTTCACTCGAAAAGTGTATGCACTTACCCCTACGGAGAGGCGTTTAAATTAAATACAGCAGAGATGCCGAGGCGTCCCGGGGCCGTACGTAGCTTGCCATCCTTAATGCGTCACAAATGAAATAAAATTATTTAAGCGAGACGCTCGCTTCGTCTTTCAAATCAAAAATGGCCACCTTCCGCTAAAATTGCCAACCGCGCACGAATAGTGATGTGGTAAAACCAATCAATCATTCCAAACAAAAAAGATTATAAGCTAGAGATGTGACTTTTTTCCTCCGCGACCACAGACTAAAGTCGCGTTCAGAAAATGCAAAAAAAAGGTGTTACACTAAGTGAAGTGATAACCTTTATCAACCAATGACAGCACAAATCAATACAATAGCCAATTGACCGCCATTAACAGGCCAGCATGAAATAAGGAAAGCTGTTTATGATCATACCATGTTTTTTAAAAAAAAAAATTGATTTTATTTCAAGTCACATGACTCATATGTTGTTAGTAAAAAACTTAAGGCTATGTTAGGACGAATTTCTAAATAAATGTCAACGCTTAATAAATGAATGAAAAACACATTAAACATTAAATAAATACATTTGAAATTGAATTTTGAAATTAATTAAGAAAATAAAATTATATTGATCTCACTAAATACTCAAATGAAAACATATACAAGACAGACACTATTGTTTTAGTTCAAAAATCTTTTTATAGGGACATTTGGAATGCGACAATGACATTGAACCCAGTGTCTCCTAATATGACAATCAGGTTTGTCACTGAGAACTTTCAGGATGATGTTGGAACCCCCCCTCACTCTATGCATCAACGAGGCAATACGACGCCTCACCACTGTATGGAAACCATCGGTGCGTGCGTGTGCAAACATTGCCGACGCACTGCAGTAGCGCGGCAGTCCCAACATCACCCTGAAAGCATTGTTGTACTGTACTCGCAGGGCATTGAAAGCCCGCTGGGTATAGTTGACCCACAGACTGCATGTGTACATATTTTGGCAATAGGCTTTAAACAACATGATTTTTACCTCATTGCTACACTTTGCAAATCTACGTGCCAACATATTACAGCGGACCGCCAACGCCCTCCGTTCCCTTTCAATGTCCTTGTCGTCATTCAAGTCTTCTGTAATGATATGTCCCAAATATTTAAACATTTGAACCCTAGCAAGAGGCCTCCCATTTAGTAACACAGGTGCTACACTTAACAATTTACGACCCTTGGCCTTAAATATTAATAGCTCGCTTTTTTTTTACATTATACAGGAGGCCGTGCGCTTTCACATATTCCTCACATACTGCAATTAACCTTCTGAGTGCTGCTATAGATGGACTGAGAAGAACTACGTCATCTGCGTAGCTTATGCTGTTTACGCACTGACCATCTATTGAACAGCCTATCCCAGTACTGCTCAGCTCATCCACCAGCTGGTTCACGTACAGGTTAAAGAGCGAAGGTGACGTCAAACCCCCTTGTCTCACTCCGCACCCCAAACTGTATTCTTCCGAAAGATCATTAAGCCATTTGACCTGGTTTATTTGCTGCTCGTACCAGTATTTAAAACTCTTGATGATCTCAGCGGGCATACCAGTTTCTTTTAGTTTAGTCCATAGTATGTCATATCACCACTACCATTTACATATTTTTGTTTTTACCATTATCATTACATTTACCTCATACAATTCAATTTAAATTCTATCGTTATCGTTGAGTTATCGTTAAGTCTTAACTGATGCATTATGTATGTATTTAAAACCATATAAGTAATATATCAGGTATCTGGCCTCCGTCACACAAGCTTTGCTGATTTTGGGGTCAGATGGTGTTGTGTGTGAATTGTCCACCAATATATTTATTTATTTATCTACTATCTGTTAGACTTGGCTGGCACTGAGATCAAATTAACGAACGAGTAGCGCTTGTAATAATAAAATTATATTATCTAACTTATTTTTCGCTTTTGAGTGCCTATTTGTGGTTTTGAAGTCGGTTTAATTTTTTTGTGTAAAAATTTTAATTTACCCTTTTTAGTGCAAAACAAGTTTTTAACAATGCATTTACACAATTTCGTGTTGACGAAATCGAGTTTCATAACTTTTGTGAAATCTACAACCATGTCATCCAGACAAAATTGTCGGCAAATTTTTGTTTTTTGTTCAATACTTATTTCAAAAATTACCCGGCTTATTTAGATAAAATTTACCTGTGAACATTCGGGAAGTATTCCCATCCGAACAAAATAAAACATCGATCATTCGGGCGTTCTCGAGAAATCAGTTAACATACATAAAAAATAAATAAAAATAAATGGTGATCGAATTGATAACCTCCTCCGTCTTGAAAGTCAGTTAAAAAGGGCAATTTACAAACTAAGGCAGTTTTAATCAGGCATTAGACATAGTCTGTCATGTCACGGTAACCACATGTAATGATTAGATGCGACATTGACTTGGTGGTACTTTGTACAAGAGTCTAAAAATCGGAACTTGGCGAAGTCTAATTTCTGGATCTTACGATAATAATGCAACGTAACTTATCAGCCACTCTTTGAAAACGTAATATTGGTTCAAAACATTGTAAACATTGTTCTTTTTTTTTTAAATAAAGAGTGACGAGACGTGCAGATCATGTGCCTGATGGTAAGCAACATGCCTGCAACATAACAGCACAGTGACACGCAGCTATTAGAACATAAAGAGTCCAAATTATTACCTAGCACTGTACTGCGCTCGTCACCCAGAGATCTAAGATGTTATATCCCTAAGCCCTGTAATTTCTCTGGAAACATTGCCCTTCAAACCGGAACACAGTAATGTTTGCACATTACTGCTTGGCGGTAGAATAACTGACAAAGGTGTGGGTGGTACTTCCCCAGGCGGACTCTGCCAAGAATCCTACCACTAATAAAGGTTCAAGGCTTGTTCAAGGTTAAGGAAGCGTCATTTTGTGAGGCGCGTATTTTCACTATCACATTTTACGTTCTACTGAAATTCGGCTGTCAGACAGACTTCATACGTAACTTCAATTGCTATCCAACGCTTCAATGGGGGGCTCGCGCCTCTCTCTCTAGTTGAACGCAATTCGGTTGCAACAATGCGCAGGAGCCATACGATACCAGGACGTCTACTCTAATGCAACGAAAACGTAATTTCGAAATAAACTCGCGATTTTCCAACTCCGATTCTACTTCGATCCGTCGTTTTGTTTGTTTAAATGTTCTAAGCCTACTCTAATTAGAGTATGCTTAGAACATGCTTAGTATGCACAAACAATGTTGTATCGGACGAAACGAAGTAGAACGCGAGTAGGAAAGACGCGAGTTTTTTTTCGAAATTTCGCTTTCGTAAAAACAGAGTAGACGTCCAGTACTTACACAACTCAGTATCGCCGCGTGGTACTGACGGGACTTAAATATGAAACCGAATGCAGCGTAAATTTCGCGATTTATTTTACGCTGCCTCCAGATCAAAAAGCGCGTCACTCTAATTAGACTGGCCTCGTGGCTTAGTTGGTAGTAACTCTGCCTGCGAAGCCGAGGGTCGTGGGTTCGATCCCCACCCAGTGCAAATATTTGTGTGATGAATTCAAATGTTTGCACTGTGTCTGGGTGTTTATATGTATAATAAGTATGTATTTAAAAACTATATAAGTATTATATCAGCTATCTGGCCGCCATCATACAAGCTTTGCTTAGTTTGGGGTCAGATGGTGTTGTGTGTGAATTGTCCACAAATATTTATTTATTTATTTATTTATTTATAGTTATTTCAAACACAGACCAGTTTGGATTTTTTCACAATTTCGATCTTCGAACAAACAGTAGGGGCGCAGTGGAATCCTGCTGTAGGCGAAACATGCATTATGTATAGCTTTTTATAAAGCAAAGTCAGAAATGCAATTTGATACAAAGTCTCAACTTTAATGTGATCTGAGATAAAAAGACCTGAATGCGCTTTTATAGTCCTATGTGATTTTAAAAGCTTAAAAGGTTTATCGCCGCATTCTAAATATTAGTTGTTTATCGAGCGCTGTTTTTCTTTTAGTAGAAACTGACTAACGGTAGCCTGCATTGGTGAGCCTCTACTACCTATCTGACTATTGAGTTAGCGCGGGAGCGCAGGACTCAAAATAACCTAACCTGACATTCCTAACATACATAGGTTTTATACTTGTACTACTACACGTACTGTACTACATTGTACTTACCTTTAAAAGCATACTAATATGAAATCTGATACCTGTAAGAAAAATCGAACTAGCTAGGAGAGAACTATCTAAATCATACATAAGTACATACCGAATATATAATAAGTATTCTAGCTGAGTGCTATAGGATCGAGCGCGCTCGCACACCGGAAGTCGCGGCGGCCTGTGACGCCATAGATCGTAGAACCTAAATAAATAAATAAATAAATAATAATAAGGCCTAAGATGGGCCCTCCAAACTTCAGGGCGCACGCAATCATGTCAAAGTTGGGAAAAGTGAGCTCACTCTTTCCGTTCTAGTCGGTTGCAGGACGCGGTGGGAGCCGGACGTTTTCATCTATCATTATTCGTTGTCAACAACCAAAATAAGTAGAACCACAGCAAATCTCGCTGCTAGCGATTATAGGGGGATTACTAGATTGGTTGTTTGTAAACCTAAGTGGTTTATGTACCTAGTGGTTGGATACACACAGAGACGCAGTTTATTATCAATTTCAAGGTGATCAGGGCACATCTTTTGATTTATATCGATGTGTGACGCGGTTACGGCCACTATCTCACTCACGGGAGGGCTGCCTCAGACGGCACGGCCTCGGCTCGCGCTGACGCCGGGAAGGAGTCAAGTTCGGCACTTAGTGCCTAATTACAGAGTTACTGCCTACACCCACCGAGTCGTGACGGTGTCAAAAACCAGTATAATACGTCAGTAAATAATATCGTCTGACTTTTTTATTTTGCGTCACACCGTCAATAAACGAGCTTTACTTTGAAAAAAATATTTAAAAATCATAATATTCTTGTAAAACACAACTGTAACTGTATTCTATAACGTCTTCAATAGTCATAAAACGTCTTTTAGCTCATTTACTCATTGCATCTATACATTGCAATAAACATATTTATTTATTGCACAATTTTTTGAAGTGAAAACTTCTTTAGGCGCGCCTAGACAGGTTTTTCGTGGGATGTGGATTGAATTCTAGCGTTACGCTCGGGTATGATAAGAAAGCTTCGAATAAACTCGGGACCATGGCTATTGGCCATCTAGAAATACGTCAGCCAATGGGAAATGCTGAAAGGGCGTGGACAGGCCATCATGGCATGGCGATCTAGAAACGCATCAGCCAATGGGAAATGCTGACGCATTTCTAGATGGCCATGCTAAGATGGCGAGCCCACGCCCTCCGGTTACACCCGTGTAGTTTCCAACGTAAGCTATCAAATTCTGAGTTATAAGTTTTCACTTCTATCGGCAGTTCCTATGACTGCCAATTTTTTTTATTAAACATTTCAAAATATATGGCTTCATTTTGGTCTGCTACTACCAGCCCGGTCTTCACCTCCATGTTGCGGTATGATAAGAGAACTTTACTATGTGACAGGTTTACAGCTTCCCTCAAATACCGAAGATTTACTGCCAGCTATCGAAATATCAGCTTTTACGTTTCATAAACTTGAATGGTATTTTTTTTCCATTCAAAACTTGCATATAACAAAGCTGCATTGTGATTTCAGACTGAAATCAATCTGTTATGTCTGAACTGAAGAGATACATTTTAAAATCCGTATATTGGTGTAACTGAAGCTAGTCTGTGCCGCAGGCAATTATATCAAAATAATTGACAGGCGTTGAAAATTCAATCCTGCTAAAATAATGCCCAGCTTTCTCAATTTGGTAAAAAATCATTGTACAAGTTACCGACCTACACTCGATTAATAAATTACGACGTATTTTTTTAATCACGGGCATTACGTCAGTACGAAATCAAAATTACGTCATAGTTAATTCACAGCGTTAGCTGTAGATCATAAAAATAAGACAAAATCAAATTACATTAATTGTCATTCTGACGACATCACCCTAATAAACTAATAGACTACAGGCCCGTGAACAAAATTTACGGGTCAAATGAACCACCAGGAGACCTATGTAGGATGATAGAAGGGTATAAAGTAATAAGATTCAGCACTATGCCGTTACTTGTAAGCTGTCCAACTGAGTGCAATTGAAGAGGGGGGGGTAGCAATCCTCGATAATTTCTCCTTGTCGTATTATTTTTGTACGGCGTTGCGGAATAATAGATTACAAGAGGTATTGAAACTATAAAAAATATACATTTTAACTTTTTAATCATTAGTTTGCCGGAAAAATTTACAGAGTACGAGTAATTTACAGAGCAAATTTGGTCATTTGATTAAGTACGGCATTGGTTCCATACAGTTTCAATACCTCTTCTAATCTATTATTTCGCAATGCCGTACAAAAATCATGAGACAAGGAGAAATGGTAGAGGATTGCAACCCCCCCTATTCAATCACACTCAGTTGGACAGCTTACAAGTGACGGCATAGTGTTGAATCCTACATAGGTCTCCTGGTGGTTCATTTGACCCGTAAATTTTGTTCATGGGCCTGTAGTCTATAACGTATATTATACAAACTAAGTTTGTCTGGAAATAATATACTTACTCATTAATATACGTTATAAAAAGTTCTAAAACTATGGAAGTTTTTGAAGTGAAAACATCTTTTGGCTTTTTAGGGTTCCGTAAAACATAAAAACGGAACCCTTATAAATTCGTCATGTCTGTCTGTCCGTCCGTATGTCACAGCCACTTTTTGCCGAAACTATGAGAACTACACTGTTGAAACTTGGTACCTAAGTAGATGTATTCTGTAAACCGCATTAAGATTTTTACAAAAAAATTAAAAAAAAAGAAAAATTCGGGTTGCCCCCCATACTGAGAACTGAAACTCGATTTTTTTTTTTCATCAAACCCACACGTGTGGGGTGTCTATCGATAGGTCTACAAAAATGGTGTTGAGGTTTTTAATATAATTTTTGTCTACACTGAATAATTTGCTCGAGAGACACTTCCAAAGTGGTAAAATGTGTGTGTCTCCCCCCCCCCCCCCTCTAACTTCTAAAGTAAGAGAATGAAAAAACTAAAAAAAATATATGATATACATTACCATACAAACTACCAACGAAACTTGGTTTGAACTCGATTTGATGAGCAGTTTTTTTTCAGTACGTCATAAATACACTATTATTAAAACTTCGATCAATGTTACAACGAACTACAAGAACTATGTGTACTATGTATATTATGTTACTTGCTGCAACGGAACCCTTCATGGGCGAGTCCAACTCGCACTTGGCCACTTATTTAAGTCATAATTTCATAAATTAAATTTAAAACAAAAATGGGACTGTCATAATAAATATTCAAAACTATGACAATAGCAAGTAACTATTTTCTTATAAATATGTGCTATAATCTTGTTTATATTTTTTAATATCAAAAGAGTGACGAGACGAGCTGGACATGTGCCTGATGGTAAGCAACATGCCTGCCACATAACTGCGCAGTGACACGCAGCTATTGGAGCATGACGTGTCCAAATCATTACCTAGCACTGCGCTGCGCTCGTCACCCAGACTTCTAAGATATTGTATTTCTAAGCCCTGTAATATCTCTGGAAACATTGCCCTTCAAACCGGAACACAGTAATGTTTGCACATTACTGCTTGGCGGTAGAATAACTGGCAAAGGTGTGGTACTTCCCCAGGCGGACTCTGCTTAGAGTCCTACCACTACCAAAAGTGGTAAATCGAATAATAATCACTACCGTAACCAGCATAACAACTTGTGTTAGAATAAAATGAGACTCACCACAAAATTAAATTGATCAATGATCTTTTTTGACGAATAAACCAATCGGTGTGTAGATACTATTTCAGAGCTGAGTTCTGCATGCCGTGATAACAATTTTAAATTACTGTAAATAAGATAGAATACAACAGAGCTTGTGCTTAAAACAAAAATGAGGTTAGGCAATTTTATTATATTCAAAATGATTTCTTCAAAGATGAAAATATAGTATATTTTATGGAATACACATATTAAGCCAAAAATTAAGATAACTAACGAAACAGTAGCTATTTATTACAAACGCAAACTGGGCGTAAAATATCCAATCCGCAGGTTTTTTTTTTGAGTACAGATCGGTAATCATTCCGCCAGAGAGCGTTGGAAGTGAAACAACTGCACCGCAGTTTTAAATATTTAAAAATCAATAAATCAATTGTTTTGTGTGTTTGAGGTGATAATTGCGAAATTAAACAGTGACATTTTATAATAACATCATATTCGGGACCAAATACAATCATTTTACTGAATTAAACACACAATTGGAATCGGGATGGTGTCGGAGTGATTTATACCACTAATAACCCAAATGGAAATGATGTAAGTGCATTTATATTTGCTTTACAACTACAGTGCAATGATTACCAAGAAATATGTGATAAATAGTGTAGTTCAGTAACTTTGTCGCCTGAATGTATGGAGTAGGATGCGTTAATTCCGGTAGATCTGATTTTTTGCAGACTTGTTTATTATGTTGGCTTGTGTGATTTGTCCTATTTTGCCGGCACAAAAGAGCGGGAGGGTCATGTATATTGGTGTATAACCAGCATACATACAGGATTTTGACCGAAATTAATTCTCTAGGAGTAGTCAATATACTTGAATGTTGTGCGATTGAACTGGTTGAACATAAAATTATTGTGGTTTGCGTATAAAGATCCCCAATAACAAGGAAGTCCATACTGGATAAGTTTTTAAAAGCTTGTCGATTCTTTGAACCGTATTTGTTTCCGCAATAGGAAAGTTGTTATTTGTGGTGACTTTAATATAAAGAAGACGGCTCATTTCTGCCCCAAATCGTTTCAAGTTTATGTACTTAATTATCCCCGGAGACCTAAAAAAGTTATTTAATTAAAATAACATATAATTAAATAATGCAAACTGTACATTCAAAACTAACGTGCCAAGCGGGGATTACAAATTGGTGTGATTAAAAGTACTTTAATGACTGTACCTAAAGACAGCCATGTTTTTTCTCTTTTTTACTTCTGTTGAAGTTTACGTAAAGTGAACGTGCTGTGTCATTTTGTCCGGATTGCGAAATTGTAGTTTTGGCGCCAACGTAAAAAAACATGTCGCCTCATTGTCATTGTATTATTTTTTTTAACTTGTGTATTTTCGAGTGCCAATGTGTAATATAAATGGTGGATTATTACAAATTACTATTTGATGTTCGTGAACGTACTTCTTTGACGATTTTTAGTAAAACTTGAAAATATTGAAATACGTAATATGGAAAAACACAAAAGGCGTACGACGCCAAAATAAAAAAAAGTGAACAAAATTGACACATCATCCGATTCGTTCGAAACTCGGTTCCAAAAAAAATGTAAAATATGCTCGATTCGTTCGAAACTCACACATCGCGATATTTATTTCAACGTTTTAGTTGATATCTTTTAAACCCCGCTATGCAGAATAAAAACATTAACAGTTCCTCAATATATATTAAAAATCCTATACAATGATCCAACTTTGGTCAAGTCTCCTGCACTTTTGCTGTGGGGCAAATGCCCATGGAAAATGGGCCGTCTCCTTTGTTGCATAAAGGGCCGTCTGTTAGACAATTTGAAGAATTGATGTCATGTTAACCTTAAATTCAGTGTAAATGAGGCCACTAGACTGGCTAGCAAAACTTGCCTCGATAATATAGCACACAATATTAAAGGTGGTTCTGCAAAAGTGTCAGAATTTGCTCTGTCAGATCATACAGCCCAAATTTTGAGTTGCCCGGTTAAAAAAAGTTACTTTATAACACATTTCTATAGGCGTATTCGAGATTATAGTAGTTGTAATGTTAATAAGTTTCTTGAATGCCTAGGCAGTCTCTCATTCAATAATGTATATACTGCTGTAAATGCAGATCTAACATACAATGAATTTATTGATTTAATTATCAATTGTTTTATGACCTATGTTTCCCTATTGTAAAAGTTAGGGTATGTGTGAATAAACGTCCGAGATGGCTAAGTAAAGGTATAAAAGTCTGTGCTAAACGTAAACGTCTCCTACTCTGGAAATATAGACGTTCTTTAGCAAATCATGACAGAATACTCTTTAAAGAATATGCAGCTAGACTTAAACGTGTCATAAAACAAACACAAAGGGTTCAAAATAATCATTGTGTCCAAGAGTCAGACAATAAATGCAAGGCTATTTGGGACATAATAAATAGAAACAAAAAATCTGACGTGAAAGAAAATATTGGTCATATATAAAAAAATATAATTTAAAAACTCAAAAACCCGACTGCGTAAAAAGTGAACCAAACTACGTACTCGCATACTAAAAAAACTGAAAAGAATAAAACAAGCATTTAGATTTCTGGTGGTCTAAAATTCTATAATATGTTATTGTATTAATACTATTGAAATATATACAATATTTTCTAATAAAATAACATTACAACTGAAGAGTCGGGATCCATTATTATTCGACATACAATCTAATTGCTCAGTGGATTCGGTATTATTATTCGACATACAATGTAATTGTTCAATGGATCGCGACTGTTCAGTTGTAATGTTCTTTTATTAGAAAATATTCTATATATTTCAATAGTATTAATACAATAACATATTATAGAATTCTAGACCACCAGAAATCTAAATGCTTGTTTTATTAATTTGACATAAGTTTGACCCGAATTTGACTTGTCTATAGCCTGGCAGTAGTCCTGAAAGTCGTATGCTTTACTTTTCTGCAGCGATTGCTCAACCTTATGGTAAAATGAGTCCGCAGTCGTATGCCCGGGCTCGAAATACTTCAGCACTGTGATTGTAGCTGCAATGTCGCAGCTATTAATTATGCCTATCAAAAAAGACATGAGACACCAGTTTTTCTTCTAAGCTGAATATTCTTCCAGTCATATTGTTATTCTTACTGCATCTCTACAATTTAGTAAAAACACCCAAAAAGCACTCCTGGTGAGTGCTTTTTGTTCTCTTGATTTCTGCCAGAAATGAGTTCATGCCAAGTTGTAGCTTGTACGCTGTAGCGTAAACTAAATCAGTGTTTGTATATTTTTGGAGAGGCACAAAAGTTTCGTCATTTACTATTAATCTAGGGCAATATATTGCACTTTTGAATGAATCTAACCGATGAAGCATAATGACCTGAAACACAAACGTTTTTTTCATTTGAGAATTTTTTGCATCTGAATCGTATTGTTTCCGTGCTTTCGTGTATTTTTCTTTCTGTTTCGCATAATTATTGCAAATATCACAATCAGGACCACGACTTTCTTTGACGTGGTTAGGATTGTGAAGATCAAATACTTCACACATTTCACATTCTTCGAGGCCAAGTCTCGTGAATGAAATATTCATTACATTTGGGATGTGATTTCTGTAGGTTTCAAAACAGCAATTGACCTCCAGGTGAAGTCTTGTGAAATCGTTATGCATCATCTTGATGGTTAAACTGCTTGGCAAATTCAAACATATTCTGGAAAACCTCTGCAGATGGTGGCAAATTTTCAATCTCCGAACATAATAAATCTTACATAGTCGAAATATAATAGTGACTTTCTTGTATCTGCGTTAATTCGGTAAGGGCAAGAATGGATTGCTGATTGATAGTTGAGTAGAGAGCTGGTTGGGTAATGTCTGGATGAAATAAAGCTGATTTTTCTAAAACCAGTTACGGCGAAGCTGATTGTAGTAGAAGTAGCGGTTGTGACAAAGTAATTTCTGTAAAGGCTGGTTGTGTTTAAGGTAGCTGCTTCAAAGCTGGTTGCAAATGATCTTCTGATTTCATAAAATTTATTTTTACTGGTTGCAAGATTCGGCTGTTAGATAGATCTTGGGTTAAGTCGTATTTTTGTGTGTTATTGTAAGAATGGCTAAATTCAAATGTACTGCTTTCAATGTGTTTGTTATCTAAGTACTTTATTTTTATAGTTTTGCGATCGTCATCTCTGTTGGGACGCGACTGATCGAGCAACAAATCCTAGTTAGAATGCAGTAAACTACTCCAAAAAAGAAGTAAAACATCATAAAATGCTCAAATTATCAACTGTCATGCAGTAAAAACTACTTATACTGCAATTTAAGGTGCAATATATTATTATTTCAGTGTCAAAAATTATCGAATATACTGCAGTAAATAAGTCAAATACTGCAATTTAATTAGTAACATTTACAACAAAAAGTAGCATAAGATAGAGATAAAGTACAGTTTTATCAATTTTACTGCATTTTGCTTTGTTTAACACATGTGGGAAAAATAGGTAATGCTTTTTAAAACATCGCATCTTAGTACCTTACTGCATACTAGTCTGTAATTCATTTCGAAAAGTAATTAAAACCAACTTTGCAGTACTCATATTTTCAGTACATTAGCTATTTACTGCATTTTAGTTTATGTGGTTACTACGTTTTTAAGATGTAGTTAACCGATCTTTTGTAGTGATGATAACATTTACTGCGTTTTACTTAGAAAAACAAAGAGTCGTGGCAGACGTAATTGCTATTACTGTATTTAAGATAGTTTCACGTTAGAGTTTGCATAAAATATGACTAGTTACTGCGTTGAGGGACCCGTTTTTTTCTATCTTGTAGTCGGAAAATTCAAAAATCGATTTTATCATTCGATTCCTTATGACGTGTTCATTACGGTTCAATATTAAACTCAATACCGTCAAAATGTCGAATACTGCGTTTTAAGCACAGCACGGCAGACTTGTAATCGGTGTGGATATTTATAACAAAATACCTCAATCTATTAAGAAAGCTGATAACAATAATATTTTTAAATTAAAACTAAAGAATTTTTTAATTGACAAAGCATATTATACTATTGTTGATTATTTTAATGATAAACTTGACGATTAAATTGACATTATAAACATTGACATTATATAGAAATTAATGAAGTTATTATTGTAAAATTGAGTTATAAGTAATTGAAGTTTTGTAATTGAAACAATTAAATTAAATTAAATTAAATATTGGTGGACAATTCACACACAACACCATCTGACCCCAAACTAAGCAAAGCTTGTGTGATGGCGGCCAGATAGCTGATATAATACTTATATAGTTTTAAATACATACTTCTTATACATAGAAACACCCAGACACAGTGCAATCATTTGAATTCATCACACAAATATTTGCACTGGGTGGGAATCGAACCCACGACCCTCGGCTTCGCAGGCAGAGCTACTACCAACTAAGCCACGAGGCCAGTCAATTTGTATTTAATAATGTGTGATGTTGCACGCCCTATGGGTGCGGATATAGTGATACATTGCTTAAATGTATTATTTTAGATCTGTTACTAATACCTATATGCCAGCAATAAAGAATTTGATTTGATTTGAAACGTGATAAAAAAGCAAAACAATTGTACAAATGAGATTTTAGTAATGAAAATTTCAAGAAATTTCCGTAGAATGTGAAGACATTAATCAATCGTGTTACTGTAGCTAAAAATATTAGCTCATAACAAAAATGTAGATATATAAACATTGTGGATGAGCAGGTTGCTAAAAGTACTTGAAAAACTTTTGCAATCGTTTTCATTCTTGGGGTGAGGTTTAAGAAACCAAAGTCAATTTATATAACGCGCAGAACACTTTCAATGCAAAAGGAATGAGTGAAGTAAAATTCACTCACGATTGGAATTGATTATTTGCATAGAAACTATTATGTTGATCAACTATGTAAATCCTATTCAATTTTGAATTCATGTCGCTTATTTTGTAACTTTAACAAGTAATTTTGAAGTTGTAGAGGCAGTTGATGAAAACGGTTATTGGAGAGAGCTTATTTAGAAACAAATATGTAAGTAATGTCAGAATGTAACTTCAACGTCCACTTTTACATTAAGATGATGATGATGTCGTCCGCGTCGTGTCCGACGATGGTGACTCTGGTTAGTTTCTGGCATGTGCTCGAATGTGGCTGGCAAATCCAAACTTAGTCTTGAAGACCCGGTCGCATGTCGCGCAGTAGAGTTGGCCTGCACTATTGTATATGTAGTTGTAAGAAGGTTTCGGGCGGCTCTTACGAGTTTGACGTTTGAGGTCTATGTTAGAAAGGCGGAAATTCTCAAAATATGTAACGCCCTTTCCAACTTTTGAAGGCCAAACAGGCCTTTTCTGTGCATCGTCCTCCCACCTATCAGCAGACAAGCCACAAGACAACAGGATCCTCTTCAAAACGTCTTTGTAACGTAGATATTGTCCACCGGAACTACGCTTTCCTCGCGAGAGTTCTGAGTAGAAGACACTACTGGGCAGTCTACAATCATCCATTCGCTGGATGTGGCCGCACCAACGCAACTGTCCCTCATGAGTAAGGCCTCCACGCCAAGGGCATCCGAGCGACGAAGGACATCAGCATTTGTAATAGGATCCTGCCATTTAATGCGCAAAATGAAGCGCAGACACTTTACGTGAAAAGCATCCAGCTTTCTTATATCTCCCTTTATACAGGCACCAAGTTTCTGCAGCGTATAAAAGAATAGGCAGCACAATGGCACTAATGGCAATACCTCTTCTAATCCACTATTTCGCAACACCGTACAAAAATCATGCGATAAGGAAAAATTATCGAGGATTGGAACCCCCCTTCTTCAACTGTACTCAGTTGGACAGCTTACAAGTGACGCTATAGTGCTGAATCTTATTACTTTATACCCATCTATCATCCTATATAGGTCTCCTGGTGGTTCATTTGACCCATACATTTTGTTCACGGGCCTGTAGTCTAATATTCAAACACATGTATGAGGACGTTAAGTGATCAAACTTTTATGGTTTCATTACTTGTCGTGATGGTCAGAGTAAAATGTTTTCATGAAAATGGAACATTTAATCGAAGGATCTATTTAGCAATTAACTAGCAGCGCCTCGCGATTTTACCCACGTAGTTAACGTTCCTGTGGCTTTCTCTGTGGTAAAAAGTAACCTGTGTTCTGACAGGTTACTTAGCTGTGTTCCAAATTGTAACACTATCTGTTTAGACGTTACGACGTGATCGAGCAAAAAACACGGAGAGCTGCTAGTAAAAGAATAATAATAAGTTAGTAGGATAATGATATAACAAAAAATTCACAGAGTATTTTATATTTATAGTGAATTTTTTTTTGTTTGAAGTGTTGTTTCGTTATCATAAATTTAGGAAAACGTGTTAGTCGTAATTATAGCTTTCTTTTCTTAGGAATTTTTTGTAGGTATCTGATAAAGCAATGCAAATGTGATTTATTGATTAATGTAATTACTGTGATAAACCGAAAAGCTAACAAATTTTACACGCCTGCGTCGTTTTATTGATAAATTTGAACAAATTGGCATCGCCTCTTTTAGAGACCGCCACAAGGGTCAACTTCAAATGCTCAATCGAACTCTCTCTCAGTACCTAAGTTTGCTGAGCACTGGCTCTCGCGCTAGATATGTACCTAACTCTATACAACGATGCTATTATCTGCGTACCCAAAGATACCAGGCTTTAACAGATCATTGATATTATGTAGCAGAAAAAGCGTCGCATAGAGTACCGACCCTTGAGGAACTGCGGCATTGATGGCCATTTGATCTGACAAACAGCTATCAATGACGACCGTATCGATTGATCCCTCAAAAAGTCCAATATCCACGCTATGAAATATGGCGACAAATCATAAGTAGAAAGCTTGTTTATAAGGCCATCGTGCCAAATCCTGTCGAAAGCCTTCGAGATATCCAGGAAGACAAGTGCTTCTCCGTGTTTTATTGAAACGAACATAAGGTTTTGCGAATACTTTTACTTATTCAATAAATTTATTGCAATACCGAAATTATAAAGCCTGCGCATAAACATCGGATTCCTCTGCCATTTATTTTGTAGCGTTTTTAACATGTTACAGCGAGACGCAATGGTCCAGTTGTCTATAATAATGGTGCGAGTGGCAAACGTGCCACAATCCTGAGGCCGTAGGTCCAAATCTAGCCTGCGCCTCTGATTTTTTTAAAGTGCAGACGTACCAATTTGTCGTCACCTCTAAGTTAAAATACGAAAAGAAAACATTGTAAGCAAGCTGGTGATTTCCTAGAAAATTTCGAGGTCTTATCTTTTTAACTGACTTTAAAAAAAAGTAGGTTTCTCAATTCGACCGTATATTTTTTTTTTTTTTTTTTTTTTTATGTGTGTTCGGGGATAACTTCGTTGTTTATTAACCGATTTGGATGATTCTTTTTTTGTTGGATAGGAGACATTCCAAGGGTGGTACCATGGTAAGGAAACCAGGATCTGATGATGGAATCCTGCAGAAATTGAAGAGAACTTGCAAAAATTGTAGGGGCGACAAGCGCGATTGTTAATTTTTCCATTAAGTATTTACAAGCACTACAATTTATTTTGGTTTGGCACTACGAAGATTTGGAAGCGATCTGATGATGGAGCCAAAATACTGTCGAGGGAACTCCTCAAAGATTTACAGCAGTTATCTAGTGTTTGGGCTTGATTAATATGTATTGATGAGCACTGTACGTCTAGATGTCTATGGACTGTCTTTCATCATCATTATAATGTCTATGTTTGGATGTTTGTTGCTCAATCACGTTGTAACTAATTAATTAATCGTTAGACCTTTAAAAACTGCAAGGTAGACTAGTGCGTTTGAAAATGTTTCAATTAAGTATTTTAAAGCACTACAATTGAATGAAGGTCTGGAGTCGATCCGATGAAGGAGTCGAAAGACAGTCGAGGCTACTCCTCTACGATCTACAGCAGCTACCTTGTGTATAGGCTTGATAAAGCTGTATCGATTAGCACTTTACACATACCTAGGTGGGATGTGACTGTTATTAGGGGTCTGACGATGAAGACAAAGGACAGTTATGTGAGCTATTTAACGGTTTACAGTAGCTAGTGTTTGTGCTTGATTCATGTACTCTTAAATATTGATGAGAACTTGGCACCCACATGGGTACTGAGTACCATTTTACAGGTCTAAGTACACCGACCATCCTGGATTTGAACACTTTATCATAGTGAATATTATTCTACTAGTCAAGTTTTTTCTTTATCTTCTCACCTAATTCAAGAATTATTCATCTAACCATCACTTAAAATCGTAAAATAAAATAATTTTAACAAAAAAGAGAACCGACTTCAAACAGTAAACTAAAAAGTAAAAAATAAATCTCTTTACCACAAAGTAGAACGTATTTTGATTAATTTGAACAGACATGATTAAATAAGTATTTAACAATTCTGAAGTCGGTGCCAAGTAAAACAACTACAGCTGAAGCTAACATTAGTAGAGTAGTAAATCGAACTGACATTTGGAACATAGACAAGTTATTGGGGACATATGTATGATAGACAGGAAGGTTGTTGCAACATTTACTTGGCACCGACTTCAGAATTGTTAAATACTTATTTAATCATGTCTGTTCAAATTAATCAAAATACGTTCTACTTTGTGGTAAAGAGATTTATTTTTTACTTTTTAGTTTACTGTTTGAAGTCGGTTCTCTTTTTTGTTAAAATTATTTTATGAGTTATGCTTTCCAAAGATGTTTTCGGTGCAACTTGTCCGTTTCTTCATGATGTTTTCTTTCACCTAAGTTCAAACGGATTAAACACTGTTGTAATGTAAAACTCCAAACTCTGCGTTTGGAAAAATATTCAGAGATGTAGGTGAAATTCGTTTCTACGACCTGATGTTTTATTAAATCGCCACGAGGCCAGCACGACTGTTTTGATTTGAATAAATTAATGAAATATGATTGTAATTATTTATCATACTATATAACCTATACAAACCCACTATGAGAAAGTACGAAACTCGCAATACAATAGTAGAAATAGAGTGGTAAAGAAAAAAAAATATAGGTACATTACACCTTATGTACACGGAGTTTAGGTAGAAAGTCGCGCGTGTGGGCCTATGCGATAATGAATTGTATAAAAGTGACATAGGAAGAATATATATCAAAAATAATATTAATTAATTTATGAAAATGAGGTGAGCCAAAACAGCTATACTATAAAGGAATCGTAGTTCTCATCAGTAGAACTACTAACAAAATGGGCCTAACCCTGAAATCGCAGAAAACCTCCATGCGCGGTTGTCACTTCTATAACAGCTGAAGATAATGCCTTAGCTGGGGTTAGTCAATAAAACCCACCAGAGTTAGGAACGTTGTTAATTGATCCCTAGATCGTACGAGGAATTTCCGACTCCAATGTTGCTTTTTTCTTGTTCTAAGTTGTCCATAACGGTCGACGTAGTAAATTCTCTTTTGGCTCAAAAATAAAAGAAAAGATAATGTTTAGGTAATCAGCGTAACCTCAGATTCAATTACGTTGTATATGGTGAATGTTTTAATTATTTCGTAATTTGTCGATGGAAATAGTCGCATCTTAACATAATTTAAAGTTTCAGTATTTTAGTACTACTATATAAATTGCTACCGCCATTTCATGTCTACCGCTATGTTTAATAATTATAAAAAGACAATTTCAAAATTACTTATTGTATTTTACAAATTGTTTCACGTATTATGTGGCTACGACTTTGGATTCTTCGAATTTAGTTCAATGAAAATCAAACGCATCGTTAATGTCTTCAGCTTCATCCAAAATGCTGTATTGCTTACTTTCATCTACATATTATATGGATCTCAAACTACAAAATCATCGCCATATAACGTGTTTTGGTACTGCGTTTTCCCACTGCAACATACCTGTTACGTTATATTCTTTGCATCCCTACCACTTCACAAAAATGTTTGTTCATTTCATCGTGATATTAGATCTTTGGATATCATGATGAGAAATGAAAAAGAAAAAGATTTATTTAGCCTTGAAATTTTAACATTATTCATTTGCGTAGGGTACAGACTATCTGTATTGTTTTTATATTTTACTGAAACCAACGTGGAAGATATAACACGACACGTATTGTCATTTTTTTCTTATATTCTTGCTTCCGTATTTATTGACTATATCAATGTTCATAGTGTTTTTATTTTTCTCGCCATCTATTACCGTCTCAAAACCCTTTCCTTTTACTTAAAGAGAACTGATAACGTCTTAGTGCCCATTAACTTTGCCATTTCTATTTACAAATGGATTGCTGATATTGCCGAAAAATACACACGTGTTTATAATCCAATGGTAAGTCAATTTTTTTACAACGATATGACTGTTTTAGTCGTATAGTTCGTTTCGCACATCAATAACACATTTTCTTGGATTTTTCTACTTTACTGTAATAGGTGTACACTTTTTTTTTTATAGCATAGAGTGACGAGACGAGCAGATCATGTGCCTGATGGTAAGCAACATGCCTGCCACATAACAGCACAGTAACACGCAGCTATTGGAACATGATAGTCCAAATCATTACCTAGCACTGAACTGCGCTCGTCACCCAGAGATCTAATATATTATTTATGTCTCTAAGCCCTGTAATTTCTCTGGAATCATTGCCCTTCAAACCGGAACACAGTAATGTTTGCACATTACTGCTTGGCGGTAGAATATTTGGCAAAGGTGTGGTACTTCCCCAGGCGGACTCTGCTAAGAGTCCTACCACTACTAAAACACACTTGACCGAATTTTCAATTTTGCGGCGATATTTAAGACTTCGAAGTCTTTTTCGAACAAGGTCGTCGTCGCCTATGACCCTTTTGGCACGTCTATCGACAGACTGCAGATCTTCCATCTGGAATTTAAAAAGGTGTGTATATTAGTAGTCCATACAAAAGTGAAATGTGTTTACATGACGAACTCTTCAGACTTGAAGTATCTTTGAGAAGGCAACTAGTTTTTTGGCATCTAAATTATCCTTCATTTTGATTAAAAAGATAAATTGAACATCAAAGTAACGCCCAAAAGTTCGAAATGGTCAGTAAATTAGAACTTTGAAAAGTAGGAGTCAGTTGAAATTGACTCCTTTATTTTCCGATAACAGACACAACTGCGCTTTTCTTGAACTAAATTTGATCAGGTCAGCATCGTCCCATTCAGAGACTGCTCCATGGACCAAGTTTAGACGCTCAATCATAAACTATTTCTCTCTCTTTCTCTCCGTGCCCGAGGTTGTTCTCCACTAGCACTCTGGCTAGATTTGTTACTCCCTACAAACTCTTCATCATAGCTACAGTGTACACACCGGGCTGCAACATATCGTTGATATGCAGCAGAAAGAGCGTCGCAAAGTGTACCCTCCCACCCATTAAGGACTCCGGCATTGTCAGCCATATTATCCGACGAGCTCATACCAATTCACGTATCTATGACCACTCTTCAATATCCAAGCTGCACTGCAGGAGTTTCTTCTTGCCTCTTGCATGCTTTACTCTAAATGTAAGTGAAGTATGCTAAATTATCACCAGTAGACAGATTTTTTTGAAGTGTGTATTGTCGGTCACTGAAGAGATCGTTAGATTCTAAGTACTTCAAGGTTATGAGGTTAAAACACGTTCCGTAGTATTCCAGAGTACGGATGTAACCAAGTTAGACCTTTAGTTCGTAGGCTCAGTACAATTATATTTTTGAGCATTGGTTGCAGGTTGGCAAGCTTCCATGGCATCAGTACTTGCCCAGTTTTGATATAGTCTAAAACGCTTCTGTAAAATAACTATTTCTATTTGACGAATTGTATGACGTAGTAGTATTCTCTGATTTAATAAATTGTTTTAGTATTATATTTGCCTATCTTTTTCTAATGTCAAGTAAAAGCTTTATATTTCAGCACAGCAGTTTTAAGGGCTACCTTTAATTGCCCTCTGAATATCATTATAAAAAATATAGGTATTCCTTAAATAATATTATAATCTAAACATAAAGCAAAAACTGTATTAGTAATGATTAGTAGTATACAACATGTAGGTATCTTGTATTGTATTAAATTTGCTGTATTAATCGCTTTTATGTAAAGAAGCAAATTTTGAAGGCCTATCTATTAATCTCTATTCTTTCTCAACTTCTTCAATCAACTAATTTTAAACTTTTTGCTTCGCATTTTTTTAAAGTTATCGATATTTTTTCTTACAGTTTCTTATTTCACTTTTGATGAATGTTCCTAAACTGCTGGTTTCGATCTACTATTTGGTTTGGGTCCTCAAATATATGGAAAGTAATGTAAGTAAAAAATCAATACATCACTAAGTAATAATATTCTTAATGTTAATTACAAAACATGTTTTTATATAATTACGTGGCACTTAATATAAGACTGATTTTAGGTACACCTTTCTTTAATTAGATATTCAATGAGTTATCAGTGATTTTAAAAGATGCGCTACAAATTCTTTAATTCAATTCCAGACAATCATAGTGACATGTTATACGAAATACCATTTTTTAACAACGATACATAGAAAACAGTTTATTGTCTCTCTCAACTCACGCTCCACATGACGCGACGCCCGAATTGTTGAGTGCAATCTCTTCCAAGTAACAATCATGAAATAATTCACTTTTTTTTTTAAATAAAGAGTGACGAGACGAGCAGGACACGTGCCTGATGGTAAGCAACATGCCTGCCACATATCAGCACAGTGACACGCAGCTATTGGAACATGAAGAGTCCAAATCATTACCTAGCACTGCACTACGCTCATCGCCCAGAGATCTAAGTTGTTATATCTCTAAGCCCTGTAATTTCTCTGGAAACATTACCCTTCAAACCGGAACACAGTAATGTTTGCACATTACTGCTTGGCGGTAGAATAACTGGCAAGGTGTGGTCTTTCCCCAGGCGGACTCTGCCAAGAGTCCTACCACTACAAAACACTTACAGTTCTACATACTCGTAGGAAGCATAACCAGGACTACCTAAATAAAATGAGTCTCCGATTAGCCGAGTGCTCAGTGTAAGGAAAAGGGCTGCGATGCGGCCACAGAGGCGGAACCGCGGCTGTCCCTAGCCGCGGTGGTGAGGGCGGACCTCTCGCTGCCGACCATCTTTGTCGTGAAGATCGACAGGGAGAGGTCGTGTGAGTTGGAGGAGCAAGCAATAGCGCTCCACCACTGAGATGGAAGCTGACACGGGAGCGAACCCTGAGATTTGCGCTAGTTAAACGGCACTGTTTGTAGTAAATAAACTAGGCTGTTGATTGAACGGCTCATCAAGCTAGTTGGCTGGTGGATGATAGCAGCTGCCAAACGAGCTCAGTGGCGTAAATTGAGAGAAACATTTGCCCAACAGTCGACTAAATAGGGCTGATGATAATATTCAGTCATAACAGTCTTTTTTTTGTCCAACAGGTTTGGTTTCACAATTTGTATGGAAATCAGGCGACATCACTAGTCACCGCATTAGTAACCCTGGCTCCGGCACTCGCTGTCGGGTGCTTGGCGATGGAAGCTAATACAATTTTGTTGATATTAAATGACAAGTTGCTTTTGGAAACAGGTAAATAATATTAAAATTTTAGGTTTTCGATAGAAGTACTTTTTGCAGAACGCTTCGAGAAGTACATCTTCTTTGTCAATTTTACTACTACTAAGCTGCTTTATAATGTCAAAACAGTTGGTGTACTCAATGAGTATCTACGGTAAGGATATAATGTACCTCTAGAATGTTTTAGGTCAAATTACTACACGAACAAGGTTGATCAATAAAATAATTTTAACAAAAAAGAGAACCGACTTCAAACAGTAAACTAAAAAGTAAAAAATAAATCTCTTTACCACAAAGTAGAACGTATTTTGATTAATTTGAACAGACATGATTAAATAAGTATTTAACAATTCTGAAGTCGGTGCCAAGTAAATGTTGCAACAACCTTCCTGTCTATCATACATATGTCCCCAACAACTTGTCTATGTTCCAAATGTCAGTTCGATTTACTACTCTACTAATGTTAGCTTCAGCTGTAGTTGTTTTACTTGGCACCGACTTCAGAATTGTTAAATACTTATTTAATCATGTCTGTTCAAATTAATCAAAATACGTTCTACTTTGTGGTAAAGAGATTTATTTTTTACTTTTTAGTTTACTGTTTGAAGTCGGTTCTCTTTTTTGTTAAAATTATTTTATTTTACGATTTTAAGTGATGGTTAGATGAATAATTCTTGAATTAGGTGAGAAGATAAAGAAAAAACTTGACTAGTAGAATAATATTCACTATGATAAAGTGTTCAAATCCAGGATGGTCGGTGTACTTAGACCTGTAAAATGGTCCTCAGTACCCATGTGGGTGCCAAGTTCTCATCAATATTTAAGAGTACATGAATCAAGCACAAACACTAGCTACTGTAAACCGTTAAATAGCTCACATAACTGTCCTTTGTCTTCATCGTCAGACCCCTAATAACAGTCACATCCCACCTAGGTATGTGTAAAGTGCTAATCGATACAGCTTTATCACCTATACACAAGGTAACTGCTGTAGATCGTAGAGGAGTAGCCTCGACTGTCTTTCGACTCCTTCATCGGATCGACTCCAGACCTTCATTCAATTGTAGTGCTTTAAAATACTTAATTGAAACATTTTCAAACGCACTAGTCTACCCTTGCAGTTTTTAAAGGTCTAACGATTAATTAATTAGTTACAACGTGATTGAGCAACAAACATCCAAACATAGACATTATAATGATGATGAAAGACAGTCCCAAGACATCTAGACGTACAGTGCTCATCAATACATATTAATCAAGCCCAAACACTAGATAACTGCTGTAAATCTTTGAGGAGTTCCCTCGACAGTATTTTGGCTCCATCATCAGATCGCTTCCAAATCTTCGTAGTGCCAAACCAAAATAAATTGTAGTGCTTGTAAATACTTAATGGAAAAATTAACAATCGCGCTTGTCGCCCCTACAATTTTTGCAAGTTCTCTTCAATTTCTGCAGGATTCCATCATCAGATCCTGGTTTCCTTACCATGGTACCACCCTTGGAATGTCTCCTATCCAACAAAAAAAGAATCATCCAAATCGGTTAATAAACAACGAATTTATCCCCGAACACACATAAAAAAAAAAAAAAAAAAAAATATACGGTCGAATTGAGAAACCTACTTTTTTTTAAAGTCGGTTAAAAAGTAAGAGAGTAACCTATATTAGCCGTGGGATACAGAAGACTATGTATTATGATGATGATATATTAGTATTACATTATGTCGCTTAAATATATATGACTGATAAATATGGACACGGTAGAGCGCAGAAATTCCGGCGCAAGTATGAATCCTTTGATTTAATTCTATCAATTTAATTAGAATTATAATTTGTTAAGAAAAGTGTCATACCCGGTTTACATTATTCCAGTCCAGCGACCGAATCCAGCGCTGGATTGCTTACTGGAATAATGTAAACCGGCACTGAAAAGCATTGACTGGCACTGGAACATAGTAATGTTTGCACATTACTGCTTGGCGGTAGAATAATTGACAAAGGTGTGGTACTTCCCCAGGCGGACTCTGCCAAGAGCCCTACCACTACAACCGCACTACAACCACTACAACCACTTCCCCAGACGGTGTCTGCCAAGAGTTCTACCACTACTAAAACATAGTATAATTTATACCTTTTTTGTAGATAAATCGAAGTGTCAAGAACTAGAGGTATTTATCCGCTATATAGAAGCTCGACCACTCAAATTCACGGTATACCGATTAATACCACTCGATGCTAATTTATTGGGAATTCTCTTCAATTTTTGCGTCACTTACCTCGTTGTTATTATACAGTTTTCACATCTCTATTAAGCAGTGACAACTCAGAGGTAAAAACACACCCGAATTTACAGCGTGAGGTGGTTGGCTCGAGTTTTGTCCTTTGGTCGTAGGTATGCCACGTGCAGATACCAATGTACTGTGTAACACAATGCTGCTGTGAGCAGGCGTGTTGCTAACGATTAGGCGCATGTACTGTTTGTTTACTAAAAAAAATAATTATTGATTAAATTTAGTTACTCTTTCGTTTTAACTTAAAGCTTGCGCCACCACGATTTTAAATTTTTGGAGTATTAAAATTTATAAAAAAAATCTAACACGGTGTCAAATAACATAGATTGCAAACATTCCCCCCGAGGAGTTCCCACATAGACGACATAAGGGAGGCTCAGTAGCCTCGGCCTGGTCAGCCACGGGAAAGCGTGGAGGAACCATAGTGACGCCGCTCATCTAGGCTTTACCTCCGAGCCGACGACGATGCGGCCAAATAGGCACTGTTCTCCCTGTCCTCTGCAGCCGAAAATTGGGAGGTGGAACCACAAACTGACCCGTTGCAGGGGACCAAGGAGGACCAGAAAGGGGGTGTCAGATACCCCAGACGCTGGAGCATGACAAAAAACCGTGTTTAAGTGCAAATTAAGTAATATGACCGTTAGTTTTAGGTTTTTAGGGTTCCGTAAAACGTAAAAACGGAACCCTTATAGATTCGTCATGTCTGTCTGTCTGTCTGTCTGTCTGTCTGTCTGTCCGTCCGTATGTCACAGCCACTTTTTGCCGAAACTATGAGAACTACAGTGTGGAAACTTGGTGAGTAGATGTATTCTGTGAACCGCATTAAGATTTTTACAAAAGAAATTTAAAAAAATAAAAATTAGGGTTGCCCCTCATACTGAGAACTGAAACTCAAAATTTTTTTTTTCATCTATCCTACACGTGTGGGGTGTCTATCGATAGGTCTTCAAAAATGATGTTGAGGTTTCTAATATAGTTTTTGTCTACACTGAATAGTTTGCGCGAGAGACACTTCCAAAGTGGTAAAATTTGTGTCCCCCCCCCTCTAACTTCTAAAGTAAGAAAATGAAAAATCTAAAAAAAATATATGATGTACATTACTATGAAAACTACCAACGAAAATTAGTTTGAACTCGATCTGATGAGTAGTTTTTTTTTAGTACGTCATAAATACACTATTATTAAAACTTCGATCAAAGTTACAACGAACTACAAGAACTATGTGTACTATGTATATTATGTTACTTGCTGCAACGGAACCCTTCATGGGCGAGTCCAACTCGCACTTGGCTACTTTATTTGAACTAGATGTCATCACCGTCATTTTGACTCGCGGTGGCGACTTTAAGGAGATTCTGTGAACAAAATGTATTTTGTGTGTTATCAAGTGCAGTATAATTCAAGTACAATATATCCGGTGACGTAATTAATTCAGTGGTTTAATTTAGTAGTGAGTTATCGTTTGTTCAAACCGACACCCTGAAACTGACTAACTTTAGAAAATATTTATAACTTACTTCAGGTTTATTATACTTCTTCCGTTAAATTTATTATTCTGTAGTTGAAGTTAGATTTCTTAGCATGAAGAATAAAAGTATAAATTTTTTGCGTGTGAACATTATGTACGACTCACCCGTTTTTTCTATTTGTCTGATGTTAGATTAAAATAAGATACAGAGTTGAGTTTAAAGGTCACAGCTCATTAGACCCACACGGCACCCACACCGAACCGCCTCGTCGCACCGCGTCCACTCGTTGTCGACAGCGGTCTACAGGTGGACGCCGCGTTATTATCAATAAACGTCGCGCGGTCAACCAGTGGACCCCGAGGGGTCAACGAGGCGTATTTCCAATCTATACAAGGCCAGAACGCAAGGGTATGAAACTAATCACGTATAGATTGTAAATAAGTTTTTTTACTAAGATCTTCCAAACCATACAAGGCCAGTACGCAAATACTCGCGTATACTTTGTAGTAACGTAGAAGTATTATGCTGTTACAAAATATACAGCGCCAGTACGCATACGGACTAATCGTGTATGTTTTGGAACAAGCGCGCGAAGCTTTATTGTAGATGTTGGTTTCCCAGATCCGACTCGGAGCACCCCGACTCCACCTATTCTTGTCGCTACTACCCCTAGAGTGTATATAAAAAATGCGGGAGCCAGAAGCTCAAGGGAGGTCCTGAGTGGAGCGAGCCATACGAGGCCTAGCGAAACGCAGGGGGGAGGTGGCGAGCGAAGCGAGCCGGCGACCTCCGTAGTGGAGCTCAGGCCGAGTATGGAGAAGCGACACTCAGGGCTGACCGCAGGGCTTCTGGCGGGAGCCCACCCAGAGTCAAATCTCAGCATCGGATCGACAACATAGACAATCAGTACGAAAAATTATTGTATGCATCGTAATAACAGATTTATAACAACATTACAATATAATATACTCGTACGCGAACAGTTTCCTATGGCTGCGTTCTGGCGTTGTATAGAATGAAAAGACGCGATGCGAGCATCCACGTTACAAACTATACACCATCAGTACGCAAAACTCTTGTATGGTTTGTAATAACAGATTTTAAAACAACATTACAATATATACTTTCGCAGTTTTCTATGGCTGCGTTCTGGCGTTGTATAGTTTGGAAATACGCGTCAACGAGAGGACGTCGCTTGGTCCACGAATTTTTTCTTTATTCATTTTGAAAGCAAAAACTATACGTCCGACTCGTTCGAAAGAGACGCTGGGAATGAAGGAATGGTGGGGAGCGGTGCATCGCCAAGTATCATCCGCGCGTGAATCTTTCGCGGGCAGCGCGCGGTCTACTCGGACCCCACGCGTTGCCAATGCGCAGTCAACGCAAGGCAAACATGCGAGCAGCGAGTTATAACTGAGTGGTCCACCCGGCCTCTGCGCGTGGAGGCTTACGATCGAGGCGATCCGGTGACATTACGGAGTTTCTATAGTGAGCGCATACCCATACAAGCCCATGTAAAGAATACTAGCCGCAGAGGGCGATGCGGTGCGGAGTGGGTGCCGGGTGGTTCAAATGAGCTGTGACCTTAAGTCAGGGTTTGTGTACGGGGCTTAGTAGAATTTTAGTGATGACGCCATATAAAAAAATCGGACGTGGTCTCGCTAAAAAAACTGTGTCACTAGAGTCGGCCACATTTGCACGTGTGCGTTGTCAGGTTGTCACTGATAGGCTGACACCCACACACATACACAAGTTTGCGGGTGTTCCACTGATGAGTATATGTGTCCGTGTATGCCTGTATGTAACAGCGCACACGTGTATATTATGTGGCTGACTCTATGGACACAGTTTTTGTTTTAGCGAGACTACGTCCGACTTTTTTTATACGTCCATGGATGACGCATAGTGATTTCAAATCAATAAGCGTTAAAGACTATACTCAATACAGACACCACAAGCAAAGTGATTGATTTAATTGTGAGGATAAACGTTAATCATAAAGTAATTTCAGCTTTTTCTTTTCATTACAATGTTTTAGACACATAAAGTTATAAATAAGAATGTTGATGTAGGATTTTCTCGAGAAATAAGACATGATGGCGATAATATTAAGTACATTATCGCCGGACCCGAGAAAGGGCTACAAGTGCAATTTCAATTACTTGCACAATAAGTAGAATTTAAATTACTTGCGGTATAAAGGTCTGGTGTGGTAAGGTTGAATAGGGTTATAAAAGAAAGAAAAGAAAAGAATGAGAGAATTACGATGAAGGTGAATTGGTAACCATTTAAGCTTTTAACGAATATGAAAAACGTGATCATATTTTCGTAAACCAAATATGAACCGGATGAATAAAACCAGCCAAGTGCGAGTGGAACTCCCGCACGAAGGGTTCGGTACCATTAGCATATAAACGGCGAAAACCTCTGGCTTCAATCCGAATTCCGCATACATAGACTATCACAGTTTCCGCGGACAGGCTTTTATCCAAAAACCTTTACTAAAATTTTGTATTTACGTTAATATTCTAACAACGAATTCAATAGCGCGTTTTAGTAATCAAGTTTGTTTTATGGGAGCCCTTAAATATTCATTTTATTTTATTAGTAGTACTTGTTGTTTATAGCAGCAATATAGTTTCAATATAAAATGTCAACTGTCTAGCTATCACCGTTCTTGAGATACAGCCTGGTGACAGACGGACGGACGGACGGACAGCCAAGTCTCAGTAATAGGGTTCCGTTTTTACCCTTTGGGTACGGAACCCTAACAAATTGTGTAAGCGCTTCTATCTTGTCTAACTGCTCTTTGGTGAAATCAGGAGATACCATAGATATAATTATGCACCACGCTCACTAATAATGTTCCGAAGAGTCTAGATATGTGACTGCAGGGACGCAAGCGGGGCATGGGGAAGCGAGCGGAGGGAAAATAGGTGTTCCAACCACAGAATACTCCATAACAAGTGTAAAGCGTGGCTCTAAAAATGTTCTATTATGTATAGATAAGTAGAGACGAACTTCTTAGCATTCCATGGATTCACCGTACGCTTGCCGGGTCCATCGTGTGGCAGTCGTATATTTGCTTCAGATATTTTATAATGTACCGATACAAGATGAGTAACATTTATGTAACGATTACTGGTAAATAAAATTGTTGTATCACCAACTCTTAGTTTTATTCATAACTCTGTAATATTACGAGTAAGTATTTACAATTATTCGTGAACGTGTTTACCTACTATACTGAAATAGGCTTGCCATTGTTGACATTAGGAGGAGGATGAAAGTTTATTAATTCATTTCTGGTCCTAAAACGTATCTCGTGTGATACTCAAGTTTCGATTGCTTAAAGTTTGTCTTCGGCATATAAAATCATTATCTCTCAAAACTCAAAAGACGTTTCGGGAAAATTTACTCACTTCCCCATTAAATGTGTTGATGGAACGCTAGAACAGGAGATACAAATTGGTTACCACCAGGATAAAGGAAATCTCCATAAAGTAAACTGCATTAGTTGAAAACCCTTTATATTTGTCAAGTTTTATTTCAACTAGTAAGGTATGTTTGTAGTGCAATAACCAAAATTGTAAAAATGAAAGCGGTCAAGTGCGAGTCGGACTCGCCCACGAAGGGCTTCGAAGTAGCAAGCAACATAATACAAAAGTTCGTGTAGTTAATTGTAACTTTGATCGATGTTTTAATGAAAGTGTATTTAAGACGAATTAAAAAAAACTACTTACTAGATCGAGCTCAAACGAATTTTCGGTGGAAGATTGCATGGCAATGTACATTTGAGTTTCAGTTGAGTTGAGTTTCAGTATGGGGCGTCCCCAAATTTAATCTTACTTCGGTTTACAGAACACATCTACTTACCAAGTTTCAACAGTATAGTTCTTATAGCGTCAGAAAAAAGTGACTGTGACAAACGGACAGACGGACAGACAGACAGACAGGACGAATCTATAATAAGGGTTCCGTTTTTACGTTTTACGGAACCCTAAAAAGATGATTAATAAAATAAGCGGTAGTGACATCAGAGACGTCGCACGTATTTTGTTTTCTGGTGACCCTTTTGATTTACCTTACGATTTTAACGACAAAGTCGAATGCGCGTTTTAGTGTACTAGTGGCGCCATCTAGTTTGTTTGGAACGGACTAATCGAGCAAAAAACGGTAATCAAAATTATGAATCAGTTATCAGCAAGGTGGATCCCTTTGGCTCTGCGACCGTCATCCTGGTCCTATCATTCCGCATTTGCAGTTTAAACTAACATTAAACGTGGCAACTAGGTACTGGTAATGAACTTTGGGTGTTGATGTGAATACTGTTCTAACTGATTTACTAATATTCAAATACGGTTTTTATCTTATTAGATTCTCATTATCAAAATCAATAGAATTAATTAAACATATGGGCAAAAATCAACCCTGATTGGAGCCGAAAATTAGAACGACCCCCGGGTCCCGGATCCAGACAAAGGTGGCTTAAACAAACTGGAATTGCACAACAAAACTGGGACACAAAAACCGTTAATTAGGCTATCTAGGAGGAGGTAAAAGAAGTCCTTATCCAGCAGTGAGACACTGTACGTTAGTAATAATAACACATTTTCAATTTTTTTGGGCATATATCATGAATTTTAAGGCCTGTCTTAAGTAGGAAACATTTTAATTTATTTGAAGAGATGTGTTTCATCAATATTTAATTAATTCATTGGAATGAGCAGGACCACATTAAATCCAATTTGTTGATTCATTTTAATTTTCTAAAGTCGAGTTTTGGTATTCCGGTGTAATTTATTTTGATACATTAATTTTACTCGTATTTTACTTGATTACAATTTTAGTAGTAGTAAATTGAGTATTATTTATCTGTGTAAAGTATGAATCCAATTATATTCTGAGTATTTCTGGTCAGTCTTTTACCTTTACTAGTTCCAATTTATTAGATTACAAGCAAACGTTTTACATAGTCAGTTAATTGAATTGTGTTTTTTTGTTCCAGGAATTTGAAGAAGTTATTTCTATAACTTAAATGATAAGGGAGCATTTCTATGCTCCCTTATCCGTATCCGTAGACTTTAGCATTTCTCACTAACGCATACATTTCATCGGGCGAAAAAAGCACCTAGCGTTTTTTATTGTTTCTAATGACCGAGTGCATAGAATCATCCTCATTTTGGGTGTGGCCCCTCCTGTAAGAACCGATTCTTTTCAAATCCAAAGGCTTTGGTGCATAGAAAACTTAGAAAACATATAGTAATTATCTGAATCCAGGGAAACTTGTTGCATACCCCGGTCTTTTTATTTTGTAGATATATTCATATACAGCTAGCAATTTTCTATCAATGCCGGAGTCCCTCAAAGGTAAGTGCTCTCTGCAACTCTCTTTGTACTACATATCGACGATTTGTTGAATTCCGGTATCTTCGGATGCACAGATGATAACACATATCTGTCGCAAAAAACAGTGAGCAACAAACTCGGGTACTGAGAGACTTGGCAATCTCAGAAAGGGGCAATGGTAATCTGGCCAAGTTTAACGAAGGAAAGATGCAAGCGTGTCTGCTCGCCGCGAAAATTAATCGACTGCAGCAGATTCCTACTTTTTGAGGTGTATGCGTGCAGTTTACTGATCATCTCGAGCTTTTGGGCGTTACTCTGACATCTACGAACGTTCACCTTTGGCTCATATATTGAGTCCAAAGCCAAACTATCTGACAAAGAATTAGTTGTCATCTTTAAAGCTGAGCAGTTGCTCTTGTTATAGCTACCATAGATTTGCTCTTTGCACCGTTACGATGGACTAAGTCTCAGCTGGAGACTCTGGATCGATTGAAAGATGCGTCAAAAGACTCATAGTCAATTAATGACATTCTTGTGCGAAAAATATTGTAGTCTTGAACATCGCTTTTCGTTAGTACATTCGTCCAAGATTTTTTATCGGATTCATTTCCGGGAGTGTGCAATTGGTTTTCGTGATCTAATACCACCTTGCCTTTTTTTCTATCAGACAACTCGTATTCGTAGTTCGAAAAGGCGATTTTGTTTCATGGTCTATGTTCCACAGACTAACAAAGAGTTTTGATTCTTTCGTGATAAAAATGTCTAGATTGTGGAATGCGTTGGCTGAGTGGGGTTTTCCCGATGGTTACAATATATTTGGTTTTAAATTGATAGTTAATCGGTTTCTTCTAGGTTGGCTAGTCGCCTAAGTTGGCGATCAAGTTGAAACCTATAAAATTAAAAATCCATTTCGTTAGTTTCTCTATGAGCAATTTGGGCAATTGGGCATACTACATTAAGCAATAGCCTTTCTTACAGTGATTTTAGTTATACTAAATATGTTTTCCAGTCTTCTATTCATTGCTACTTTTCTTCTTCTTTTAATATTTTTTGGACGGAAAAATAATAACTTAGTATTAGAAATATGAATGGACAGTATCTCGTTAGCTGCTTTAATATTTTAATCATCCGAGTTATCCTTAATTCATTCAGTTATCCTTAATTAATTCTCGATTAAGTGTTTCACATACGAATCAAATTTTACAGCAATTTTGATATACCTACTTATGCTTACGAATCAAAATGTTTTGAACAGTATGACCAAAAATAACGTATTTAAAAGTGTTATAAAAAGCTGAAAAATTAATCTCACAACAAAGGCGTAAGTGTAAAAACCTACAAAATATTGGTGTAATCCCGCAGCAAGAAACCACTCGTTAAAAAATACTGTCTTATTGGTAGTAATGATAACGATAATACCTTGAAGTAACTATGTATGTTTACCCCGTTAGTGCTATGCACGAAGTATATTTTTTCGGGAAGTTTTTTTTTTTTTTAATTTTGTCATTTTTGGAGATAAAATTACGAAAAAAATTGAGAATATGTATTCGCATACGCTCTATTGAAAAATCGTTGATCTACGTAGCTTACGACTATACTAGATCCCCAACCGGGGTAGATCCCCAACTAGATGGAGCGATCAAGTGAGTGGCTCTTCGTCAACCAAATTTTACACGGTCGTCAGAGACGCAATGAGCAGACACCGGTGGAAGTAGATTACAAAATCTAGGTGTAGAGTATCCACATCCAGCGATGACCATGATGACCTCAGTCATGAGGGAGCGACCACAGACAGAGACGACTATACTAAGGACATACATACAAATATTCATTTTAAGGGTTCCATTAAACGTAAAAACGGAACCCTTATAGATTCGTCATGTCTGTCTGTCTGTCTGTCTGTCCGTCCGTATGTCACAGCCACTTTTCGCCGAAACTATGAGAACTACACTGTTGAAACTTGGTAAAAAGATGTATTCTGTGAACCGCATTAAGATTTGAACAAAAAAATTGAAAAAAAAAAGAAAAATTAGGGTTGTCCCCCATACTGAGAACTGAAACTCAAAAATTTTTTTTTCATCAAACCTACACGTGTGGTGTGTCTATCGATAGGTCTTCAAAAATGATGTTGAGGTTTCTAGAATCTTTTCATCTACACTGAATAATTTGCGCGAGAGACACTTCCAAAGTGGTAAAATTTGTGTCTGTGGGCATTCATACAATATTACATACCTACATACATACAAATATACATTTTATACACACATATATTTCACACATAAATATAATATAACTAATTTAAATTCAATATTATATTTATTTAGCAATCCTATATAAATAAATATTTATTTATAAATACATATAAATAACTCCCATAATTTAACAACTATCTATGACATAAACACTCCAAGAATATCTATTTACTTTATAAATACTTATATTATTTATTCTAATCAAATTGCCGTTTAAATAATTGTATTTATCTATTACCAATGCAACGGAGTCATTGGAAACAAGCGCACGCGCCGAGCCTTTTGTTCTGATTTCAATAGCGGCCGGGCTCGGGCGCGACACAGCTTACGCGCTAGTTTCTACGGCACTTACCTGCCGCGGCCGGCGAGCCTCGCACGCGCTACGCCAGTACGATGCAAACCGTCAGTAGTTCATCACCTTGTTAATACCTTACATATATCGCAGAGTACTGTGCAGCGCCACTCACGCTTTTGTATTGCACCTTTATATACTACATATTATTTTATATTAAAATTAAATATTGGACGACAGTGTGTGAGGAGTTTTAACCAAATAAAATTTATACTTGAAGAACCAGTTGTTTAGTGTAAATATCCACACTCCGCACCACCACGGCCAAATGTCCCCCCCTCTAACTTCTAAAGTAAGAGGATGAAATCTAAAATCTAAAAAAAATATATGATGTACATTACCATGTAAACTACCAACGAAAATTAGTTTGAACTCGATCTGATGAGTAGTTTTTTTTTCATCATCATCATCATCAGCCGCAAGACGTCCACTGCTGAACAAAGGCCTCCCCCCTAGATTTCCACAACGAACGGTCCCGCGCAACCTGCAACCAGCGGTTTCCAGCGACCTTTGTGAGGTCATCTGTCCATCTAGTGGGAGGCCGTCCAACACTGCGTCTTCCGGTTCGTGGTCGCCACTCGAGAACCTTTCTTCCCCATCGGTTGTCAGTTCTTCGAGCGATGTGGCCTGCCCATTGCCACTTCAGCTTGCTTACTCGTCGAGCTATGTCGGCCACTTTCGTTCTTTTGCGAATATCTTCATTACGGATTCTGTCGCGCAAAGAGACTCCAAGCATAGCTCTCTCCATAGCTCGCTGTGTGACTTTGAGCTTTGTTATGAGGCCCACAGTTAAGGACCACGTCTCAGTTCCATAAGCCATCACTGGCAACACGCACTGGTTAAAGACTTTTGTCTTTAGGCATTGGGGTATTTTGGACTCAAAGATGTGTCGAAGTTTCCCGAACGCTGCCCATCCGAGTTGGATCCTTCGCTGGACCTCTTTGTCGAAGTTGGATCTACCTAATTGGATCTTTTGACCCAGGTAGACGTATTCGTCAACAACTTCGAGTGTGGTATTCCCAACAATAACCGGTACAGGTGAGACATGCACATTTGACATGACCTTCGTCTTGTCCATGTTCATCCTCAAACCAACCTGTTGGGATACTCTACTGAGGTCCCTGAGCATTGCACCGAGGTCCTCCAGCGATTCCGCCACAATGACTATGTCGTCGGCAAACCGAAGGTGAGTGATGCATTCGCCGTTGATATTGATGCCATGTCCGTTCCAGTCCAGTAGCTTGAAAACGTCTTCCAGCGCAGCAGTGAACAGTTTCGGAGATATAACATCTCCCTGTCTCACGCCTTTCTGTAGCTGGATATGTTTTGTGCACCGGTCCTGTAATCGGACAAACATTGTGGCTTTGCTGTAGATACACTTCAACACTTCGATATAGCGATAGTCGATGCGGCATCGCTGGAGAGACTGAAGCACTGCCCAGGTCTCGATGGAATCGAAGGCTTTCTCATAGTCCACATACGCTATACATAGTGGCCGATTATACTCCTCGGTTTTCTGTATAATCTGGCGGAGCGTATGTATATGGTCTATGGTACTATAGCCTTTTCGGAAACCGGCTTGTTCGGGTGACTGAAAGTCGTCAAACCTGCGTGCGAGACGATTCGTGATTACCCTCGAAAACAACTTATAAACGTGGCTCAGAAGTGAGATGGGTCTGTAATTCTTCAACAAGGTGTTGTCACCTTTTTTGAAGAAGAGCACCACCACACTTCTGCTCCACGCTTCTGGCGTATTACCGTCAAGTATGACGGAGTCGAACAGCTTCTGGAGGACTTTAAGTACCGGATTTCCACCCGCTCTCAGAAGCTCAGTCGTAATTCCGTCATCGCCAGGTGCTTTGTTGTTTTTAAGTTGTTTGAGGGCCATCCTAATCTCATACAGGCTGACTTCCGGGATATCCGGGATATCTTCGTACCAAACCTCAGAGTTCTTGTAGGTGTACGTGCATATCGGCTGATACCATCCGCAATATTATTGGGGAAGAAATAAACAAGGGGATCATTTGTCACTTCAATGAATTGCAGCGGTCACTTATCAGCTTGCGGGAGTCTTTTGCGGTGCATCACGCGATGATTGAGGGGCTCACTCGAAATGTGGACGCACAAAACAATTTGTCGAAGGAATTGCGACAGGCAAACAACGCATTGAGTTCCGCCTCTCATGACATCTTTCGTCGAATTGGTTCTCTTGAGGGACTCCCGCGCTACATCAATCCTGGAGCGCTGAACCAGGCACCACCTACGGCACCGGCAACTTCTCTTGATAGAAAATCGGCTCCTGATCGTGAGGATCGTCAACGCCAACGCAAAAAGAGAGATGTACTCATATACTCGCCTAACAAATGTGAACAGCCGAATGCAAGCGATCCAATGCCAACGTCTAGTTTGGAGGACTCCATTGTTAGTATGCCCGTGTTTCAGCCGGTAAATGAACAGTTCCAGTCCAAGGTAGTACCCGAGGTAAAATTAGCCAAGACTTCTAAGCTTCAGACCGAGGGGCACCAGGAGCCTAAACGTTCATCATCACTCCGCTGCCTTGCAGGTCCCGCTATTACACCTCTCAGAGCGGTTGAACCACGTAAGTATATTCATTTGTGGAACATGCTCTCTACCGCTGACGAAATCAAAAATTACTTGAATGAACTTTGCCCACAAAAACCATTTATAGTTGAAGATTTGAAAACGAAAAATAATTATAAATCATATAAAATTGGTGTACCTGAAGAGTGCTTCGATAAAATTTTCTCAGTCGATATCTGGCCCGAGAACGCGCGCGTTAACAAGTGGGTGAACTTTAAAAAGCGTTTCCCTGAAAATCGGACATTTCGGGGCGGAGTCGGCGAGCAACAAGCCGGGTAGTACGAGTCGTTCACAGATCAGTATATTTTACCAGAATGTACGGGGTCTGAAAACCAAGCTGTTGGATCTGAATAAGAGCTTACTCCTCTGTGACAGCATGCTGGTGGCAGCTACGGAGACTTTTCTCGATGGCTCGGTGGAGGACGCCGAGGTCGTTCCTGCTAGCTGGTCGCTCCTGCGCCGGGACCGGGGCTCGCCCGGCGGCGGCGTCTTGCTCGCCGCGGGTCCGGGCCTCACACTGAGGAGGCGACGGGACTTCGAGACAGATGCTGGAGAAGACTTGTGGGGCTCTTTCACTCACGGTGGTGTCACTTTTTATGTATGTGTAGTATATATTAGCCCTAGTGCAACTAATGACGTATATATGAACTTGTTCTGTAAGATTGAATCCTTTATCAGGACTTTAAATGGAAAGATCATAATAACAGGCGACTTAAATATGAATAGTGCATCTGTTAATATAAGTAATTATTATGAATATTTTTTAGAATATTGTGACGTAACTGATTGTAATGCAATTCTTAACTTTCACGGCAGTAAGTTGGATGTAATTCTAACGCGCGAATGCGATGAGTCACTCGTCAGTGTTATTGAGGCGCCGGCCGGAGGGGTGGTTAATATTGATAAGTATCATCCTCCCCTTGAAATTACATTCACTTTAAATTCGTGTAAAGATACAGGCACTAAATTATCACCTAGCAACATGGAAGTATATCGCGACTGGAATTTCAAGAAGGCTGATTTCTCGCGTTTGAATAGTTTGCTCAGTGAATGCTCGTGGGAATGTGTGTACCAGTGCAGTGAGGTCCAGGCGGCGACTGATGGTTTTTATGACCTATTATATTCCGTCTTTGATCAGTGCATTCCTATGAAAAAGCGTTTGAAGTGTACTTCTTCTAGATACCCAGTCTGGTTCACGCCTGATATCATAGCGGATATGCGCAAAAAGAAATCACTGCATAGAAAGTGGAAACTTTATCAGCGTGAGGAGGATTACCAATCCTTTTCTGACCTCAGATCGAGCCTGAGGTCCCGTATGTCCGAAGCCTACAAACTCCATATTGCGTCACTTGAAAACGACTTGAAAAAGAGTCCACAGAACTTCTGGAGACACGTGACTAATTTAAGATCCAAAGGCGGTTTTGAGCCGATTGTCGAATACGAGGGAACTCCTCGAGAGGGGGTCGCGGCGGCTGAAGCTTTTGCCAAATATTTTTCAAGTGTTTTTCTCGAGGATGCACCATCCTTGAATGCTGAGCAGTGTGTGTCTGACGAGGGTGGTACTGTGGATGTTCCCTATATATCGCCGGAGGATGTCAGCACTGGTTTGAATAGACTCAAGGCCAATAGCTCGCCGGGCCCGGACGGTTTGCCGGCCTCTATTCTCAAATCCTGCAAGGAACATTTGACTCTTCCCCTCTGTTTTCTCTTTAATCTGTCACTGGCAAGTGGTGTTTATCCACGTCAATGGAAATTATCGAGAGTCACTCCAATACCTAAGACTCACAATAAGAAATCAGTAGATGAACATCGCCCCATTGCGATTTTGTGCTCGCCGGCCAAAACTTTCGAATATATTCTGCATCGTGAGATATATAGACAGGTCTCTCAATATCTATGCGATGAGCAGCACGGTTTCCGGCCGGGAAGGTCGGTAAATACGAACCTGCTTGGACTCGTCGAATTCGTTTCGAGTAGTATGGATCGCGCCATGCAGGTGGACGTTTTGTATTTCGATTTTCGCAAGGCATTTGACAGAATTGACAATGACATACTATTGCAGAAGCTCAGTAGTATGGGGTTCTCACCTAGGCTTCTCAGGTTTTTTGCGGATTTCTTGCGGGATCGTCAGCAATTCGTAAAGTATGGAATTTATGTTTCTCAAACATACTTCACGCCTTCCGGTGTGAGTCAGGGATCGGTTTTGGGACCATTGCTGTTCCTCATTATGATTAATGACCTGGTTAAAGAGGTAAAGCACGCCAAGTGCTTATTGTATGCCGATGACTTGAAACTTGTCCTTGAAATTCAATCATTGGTCGATTGTAGGAGGTTACAAGATGATATCGATGCTATCTATCGGTGGAGTCTGCGCAACAAAATGTTTTTTAACCCTGACAAGTGCCACGTGATGTCCTTCGATCGGAAGCGCATCCCTATACAACATACTTATTTTATTGATAAAGATGTCATGAAACGTGTATCGATGATCAAAGATCTGGGGGTAACGTTCGATCGGACACTATCCTTCAATGAACATGTATCAATCACCGCGAAAGAGTCTTATCGGCGGCTGGGGTTTGTTTTGCGGAATTCGAGGGATTTCAGTGATCCTTATGTCCTCAAGCTTTTGTTCTCCACCCTGGTGAGGAGTAAATTGGAGACGAGTGCTTGCGTGTGGAACCCACATTGTGATACTCACATTTTATCTTTGGAGAAAGTTCAAAAGGCCTTCTTGAGAAACCTATACAAGAAAACATTCGGTTATTATCCCTACTTATATCCAACAGAGTTTTTGCTTGGTCAGCTGGGTTTCAACTCCTTGAAAGTAAGGCGTTCCTTTGGCCAGCTCAAGACTGGCAGCCAGATACTTAGAGGAGACATGGAATCGCCTAGTTTACATAACCTTTTGTGCGTTTTAAGTGTGCCGGATAAATATCTCCAGCGCCGGCCCAATCGGAAACATAATCTGTTCGCCACCAAGCCGAGCCGTACAAAGTCGCGAGATTTTAGTCCTTTATGCAGAATTACTCGGGGCCTCAACGCATTCCTTGGTAGTCATCCAGAATGTGATATTTTTTGTGATCGTTGGCCTGACATTTGTAATCTTCTTTTAAAATTTTGTGAAAGTAATTTTGTATAATACTTTATTTTGTTTTGTATAAGGTGTAACTTCTAAGAATTTAAGTTTGCTGTTCTTTTTTTATTTTTTCTAGTTTGACTGTAATGCTTCGGCTACATTAGCGGAGGAAGATTCTTATCATGTTGGCAAATAATTTCGTGTTCACACAAATTCGTGTTCGGGTATAGGTGATGTTCTTGTCAACATTGAGGCGGGCGAAGACATTACTGCATCGCCTTCGCCCGAAAACTACGCGATGATAAGATGTACCTACCCGGCCATATTCATCGCGTTAACACTAGCCCGCTAATGTAGCCAAAGCATAATTAATTCATAAATTTCTACAATTGATTGACACTTGAATAGTATTTCACTTAATTTAGTTTTAGAATGTAATAAGTGTAATTGGCATTAAATTTGTCGTTCTTATTAGTATTAATAAATAAATCTTCGGTGAAGTGCCGGGTCAGCTTGGCTCTGGGGTCTTTTGCCATGCTAACGACAGGTTGTGCTTGTGTAGAGGTGTATAACTGTTCATAGAACTTCTCAATGTCCTCCAAAATCTCGGGCTTCGACGAGACTACGTTACCGCTATCGGTCTTCAGTTTGGCCAGCTGACTTTGCCCAAGAGACAGATTTCTTGCGAACACTTTCGAGCCTTGGTTCCGCTTGATCGCTTCTTCAATACACGAAGTATTGAAGCAACGTATGTCGCGTCGCACACAAGTAGAGATCCGTCTATTGAGCCGTCTGTATACCGTCATGTCGACCGAAGACTGCAACCGCATATCTCGCCTAACTGCCATGAGATTTAGAGTATGATCGGAGAGCTTTAGGGTTCTATTTTGGCGTCGGCTCTTATAAAATTTCCTGCCAACTGCTTGAACAGTTTCCACCAGCCTGTCGTTTATTTCGTCCGCCGTTACGCATTCATCTAAGGCTTCGAAGCGATTTTGAAGTTCGAGTTGAAAGTTATCGGGATCTTCAACTTGAGCATAATTTGGTCGGAGCGTGGACTTCATTAGACGTGATCTTTCGAACTTAATGTTTAGATTCAGCGTGCCTCTTACAATACGGTGATCGCTGCCGGTCTTAACCCTACTGATCACAGAGACATCGCTGAATATTTGCCGTTTAGTCGTCATAATGAAGTCGATCTCATTTTTTGTGGAACCATCTGGGCTAATCCATGTCCATTTTCGTTGTGGCTGTTTCTTGAAAAAGGAGTTCATCATAAAGAGGCTCTCCCTTTCCAAGAAATCAGCTAGACGTTGCCCTCTTGGGTTCCGCTGCCCATATCCGAATTGTCCCACTCTCAACTCATCACCGCTACGTTTGCCCAGTTTCGCGTTGAAGTCTCCCATCACAACTGTGAAATGTGTTGGCGAGACATGTATGGCTTTGGAGATGTCCTCATACATGGTCTCAACCTCTTCGTCGGGATGTGTCGAGGTCGGTGCGTACACCTGTATGACCTTCAATGAATACCGGTCGGTAATTTTAAGTACAAGGTACACGACCCTGCTCGACACACTCTCGATCATTATCACGTTGTTGACGAGAGACTTGCGGACTAAAAACCCGACACCCCCTTGGGATTGTTGATCTCCTTTCCGGTAGTAGAACAAGTTGCCGGATTCGAGGGTTATCCTGTCCTCGCCCTGTCTACGGACTTCGGATAACCCTATGATATCCCAGCGCAACTTGTCCACTTCTTCTTCCAGCTCCACAATCTTTTCGTCAGCCCTCAAAGTCCGTGCGTTAAACGTTGCCAGGTCGAGTCGTTGGGTTTGGTGGCGGGGCGTCTGCCGGGGATTCTTCGCACCCCATGCTCCACCGGAGCCAAGGCTGCCACCAGCGCCTGGAATAGCGGAGCCGCCGGGGACTAGGGGCCGTTTCTTTATTGTGTTCTTCATAGGGGGGTATTTGCCATAGTCACCACGCTTGGCAGGCGGGTTGGTGACCGCGGAGCCAGCCCTTTGCACCGATGACGCCGCTGCCCGTCACCGGTCTGGTCAATTTAGGACTGGCTTTTAAATGGTTATACCGCCATTGGTTCGGTCGTCAGAGCCTCGTTAGTTGGCAGCAGGGTGTACCACGCGCAGGAGAGGTTGACATTTGGGGAAGCTAGATGTTTAGTGCTTCCCCCTTACACCCCTTAGTTTTTTTAGTACGTCATAAATACACTATTATTGAAACTTCGATCAAAGTTACAACGAACTACAAGAACTAGGTGTACTATGTATATTATGTTACTTGCTGCAACGGAACCCTTCATGGTGAGTCCAACTCGCACTTGGCCACTTTATTAGGTATATAGAATAAAACATAAGAAAGAAAAATTAAAAGTGATGCAAATAACAACAATAAAGAATTACTGACCACAATATCATAGGCTCGCTTCAACTTGATCGATATGTCGGATATCATCGTGTATAGTAAATGAAATGAGATAATATTAACATTCCAACGTTCTAAACATGAAGTAAATCTTTCCAGTCGACATTTTATAGAATAAAATGCAAACACGTTTACAAATACATTCAAGTCTCGACATAGGCGCAACCATAAAAAATATAAATACCCGATGTTGAATTTGGACAATTTTGAAATACGACACAAGCAATCACTGCACATCCTATTCTGATAATACCTAAAATTAATATGACTACTAAGGTTTTAACAATCAATTTATTTCGCAGACTTGGGGATTTCAATCTAATGAATAATTTCAAAATAATTTCACTTTGAAAGACAATCAAACAACCAGCCAAAGAATAGTCTGAGTTCGTAAACATGAAAGCGCACACGTAACATTTATGTTGAACGACATAAAACAAATGCAGATAATGTTGAGAAAGCATTTCTCCTATGTCAGTCATATTAAAATAAGAAATACCAATAAATGAAAGGATAAGAAGAAAATTTGTAATGTACTTTGCTTTAATGGATTTATATTTAATGAAACCATAATCGACACTGCTAGTTAGATGCAAAAATTGAAAAATTGTAGACATTATTTTAGTAATTATTTCGTGTATGGGAGCAATTTTAATCAACATGTTTTAACGTTTTTCGAAATGAAGTGTACACGCGTTTTATTTGAAATTGGAATGAATGGGAATGTAATGAGTAGAAATATTATCGATTCCCTTGTTTATGGCCTTCACTTGTCACACGTGCAATAGTGTGATTAAAGGTTTTATTGATGGTGGTTTATAATTTGTACACAAGAGTTAGAGGTATGTAACGTAATGTAGTTCTCGTTGTATTTTAATTTTGTACATAAAGGCTCTGACCGTTAAAATCATGTTTGTTAGGTTTATCGAGATTTCTGTTATTTAAAAACGTAAAATAAATGAAATTAAGTACACAAAAAGTAATTTGAATTTACAGAATTCTTAAGATCGATATAAGATAAATCTACTGAAATTGATTGCAAATATTTCGATTTTGTCCGTGTTCTTCTTTTCAGTCAGGTAAAGTAATTCAATGAACAGTAGTTTTAATTAATTTGATTACAATTTAAGCGCCATGGCTACAATATTATAACAGATTTATAGCCTGAGTGTAATAGAAATAGAATACCAATATTATTATTTACGCCGAATCTAAAACAACTATCTTGATATTTCTTCATATTTTTGGAGTGTAGATCAATAGTTGTTTTTATTTGTAATTTACGTTTTCACACCAAGTGAAGATTAAGCAATTTTTCTGGTATTTTTTTGAAGTGTAGATTTAGTTACATCCTTCTTATAGGTTAATTATTATTATTAATTGATTAATTTGAAAACTTAACTTTTATTAAGTGTAAAGTAAAAATACATTACAATTTTTCTGCACCGTTGTAATTATATGCGATATTACGCATATACATTTGAAAAGAGAGTGGTGTTCGTGGGATTCAAACCTGGGGCCCCGGTTCGGCAGTTACCGATCTCTTGACCAATCAAGTTATCACAACACACACACACACACAAAAATGTTTTGCCCTAAATATAGGCTTTTTAAGCTCCGAGTGCATTAGATTAATCGACGAATTACAAAAGTTGACAGCTTAACATAACATAACTCTATGTTCGTTGGAATACACCGATAAGTAGCACTTTTGGAAAAAGGCAATATCGAAGAACGTTGATGAAAAAAAGTACAAATCCTTCCGAGTCTATTTACTATCTCTATCTATCTACCAACGCCAATTTTACGAGGCCTTGATTAAATACGGAACATTCACCATGTTTAACCAAAGACATACTTTTAAAATACTTGAAAAATGTATCATTGATACTAAAAGTTAAAACAAATTAGCAAATAACTATCACAACTACGTTAGCTTTTATACAGAAAACCTCTGTATTTATATTGTGTAGTCTAAATACAAGATATTTTATCATAACAGCTAGTTCAGCTAGCATTCTGATAAATGTTCAACGTAAAAGAGCACGCAATTGCATCTATCCATCACAAGTGCATAATAAGCACAATACTCCCGAAAACAGAACATCAGCTTCAAAAAAAATGTTTTGTCGCTGAAAATAAATTAAAATTAAATACCTATGTATGTGTTAAAGTCATAAGTAATAGTCTTTATTCGTAAACACATTGCACGTCAAATTACAATTTATAGCGGATTATAAAAAAAAATACATTCATAAGGACTGCCAATAGATGTACAAACTGAATTCTAAGTTATACCTTGAATTTGATAGCTCACTTTAGAAACTACGCAAGTGAAACCTCAAGGCACTACTAGTCTGGAATAAATCTTTAAAGAATGGCCATTTAGATAAGTATTCTGAGCAAGGGTTTATAGAAATGCGGCAAGGTGAGAAGCAAGAAACCGTGTCTTAGATACCGCTACCCTTCACGATACCCAGTATTCGTGTGTGATCCAGTCTTGTGGTATTGCAGCAACGATTTCAACCCATCTTCTACGTTGGTATGTTGGCTAACATGCGAACACTGCTAGGTTGCTTAGCGGCATGGTTCAGTCTGGTGGTGAAGACAGCTGGCAGTTTGTCACCTGTTTCGCACAACCCAGAGACTAAGTGTTCGGTTTTACAGGGCGATATGGTCGCTTAGCGACAAAGCCCTTTCAAAATATACCTGGGTGACCGAGCTTTGCTCGGTTTAAATACTAAAAATACTTACGATACCTACAGATAAAAGGTTACAAGTAATAGAATTTCTTTAAAAAAAATAATTGGCAGTCATAGGAACTGCCGATAGAAGTGAAAACTTATAACTCAGAATTTGAAGCCTACTTTGGAAACTACACGGGTGTACCGGATGGCGTGGCCTGACCATCATGGCATGGCCATCTAGAAATGCGTTAGCATTTTCCATTGGCTCACGCATTTCTAGATGGTCATGCCGTGATGGTTAGGCCACGCCCTTTCAGCATTTCCCATTGGCTGACGCATTTCTAGATGGCCAATGGGCGTGGCCCCGAGTTTATCCGAAGATTTCTTATCATACCCGAGCGTAACGCCAGTGACGCTAGAATTCAATTCACACCCCACGAAAAATGTGTCTTCTAAAAGCGCGCCAAAAGAAGTTTTCACTTTGAAATACTTGGGAGGTGTAAAGGAACATTCTGATGGAACGAAGTTGTACAAAATATTGCAACTCTTTACTGTTTCTGTTGCCCTGGTACTGGTACCTAGGGGCAAACGCAACTCTTTTATATTTCTGTTGTCCTGGTATCTGGAGATAAACGCTGGGCTGTTGGAGGTAGGTAATCGAAACTCTTTACTGTTTCTGTTGCCCTGGTACCTACCTGGCCGTTTTTACCGAGTTTACCCGAAGATTTCATATCCGATCCGATCCATTATCATATATATCCAAGCGTGACGATTGATGAATCCATTTCACAGCCCACGAAAATTCTGTCTATAGCGCGCCGAAAGAAGTTTTCACTTCAAAAATCGGTTAAGGGTCCTTTTTGACTGACGAATGCGATCGGTCCCAACAATTAGCAATACCACAGTAGTGGTAGGATTCCTGGCAGAGTCCGCCTGGGGAAGTACTACACACCTTTGCCAGTTATTCTACCACCAAGCAGTTATGTGTAAGCGTTACTGTGTTCCGGTTCAAACGGCAATGTTTCCACAGAAATTACTGGGCTTAGAGATATAATATCTTAGATCTCTGGGTGACGAGCGCAGTGCAGTGCTAGGTAATAATTTGGACTCTTCATGTTCCAATAGCTGTGTGTCACTGTGCTGTTATGTGGCAGGCATGTTGCTTACCATCAGACACATGTCCTGCTCGTCTCGTCACTCATTAACATAAAAAAATATATATTGACGTTTTGAATTGAGTAACTGTAACATCTAGTATACTGTGTATAAGCGCCGAGTCTTGCTAATTATACTCTTAAGTTTAATGCTTGATCTCACTGTTCTATATTACCTTGTATTTTTGCTCGTTTTAATCCACTGCGTTGTTCTCCGGATGAAAGGTTCCCTTTAAGCAGGATGAATAGCATACAAGTCCTGAGATCTTTTGTTATGGTTGAAACAAATAGATTGAATGAGTATTATTTTTAAATTAGGCAAAAACTTAAAACTGTCTTTTACAGAAGTATCTTACATTCTTTTGTGTACCTACATTTAAAGGTATAAGTTCGCGCGGAGACCGCAACACGAGACCGCGACAGGCACTTGACACTATGGAATTGTATGGGCGTCAGTTTGCGTCGAGATCGCGACCGCGACCTGTCTCGGTCTCCTGTCGCAGTCTCGGCGCGAACTGGCGCCCATACAATTCTGTAATGTCAAGTGCCTGTCGCGGTCTCCGGTCGCGGGCTCCTGTCGCGGTCTCGCGTCGCGAACTCAGCGCGAACTTGTACCATAATGAAAAGCTGTTAATTCCGAAATAATAACATACTTTTTATATTTGTTGGTATGTACGAGTATTCTTAGATATTACGTACAAAACTGCTTGCACCATGATAATCAGTGGTGTTGCTATAACATAAATCAGAACTAATATTTATCGTCACTTGTTTTAATACATGGATGATCGTAAAGTTGTCTAAAAGAAATCGCTTCCAGCGATAAAGCCACCACCTCTAGATTTTATGGTTTTGAACACGCTTTTTTTCTCTGCATTGTTGTTGTTTTGTGTATTCAGTAAAGCGTATGTATCTATCAAATGACATATGAGTACATCACTCACTTTGATGCGATGTTTAGAATCCATACAAATTCAGTTACTCGTTTCGACGTGGCGTTATTGTCGTATTACTGTTTGAAACTAAATAGATTAAACAAATATAAATAAATAAATAAATATTGGTGGACAATTCACCCACAACACCATCTGACCCCAAACTAAGCAAAGCTTGTGTGATGGCGGCCAGATAGCTGATATAATACTTATATATTTAAATACATACTTAGTATACATAGAAACACCCAGACATAGTGCAAGCATTTGCATTCATCACACAAATATTTGCGCTGGGTGGGAATAGAACCCACCCATTTTGATTATGTCTAAGAACGTATAGTTCAAGCCTGCCGTCAAACTTGTGTGGTAGATTCATGATAAGGATGTCTCGTTGACGTATTCAGTTATTCATGGAATCATAAGGGTTCGTTTATCTACATCACTTTCCATTCAGTTATGATGATATTGCAGTTTCTATTGAAAGTAAAATGGCGTTTTTAGAAATGCTGAGCGAAATATTCTTGGAAATGTAAAGGTACTTACTGAAATTTTATTTTAAAAATATGTTTTTGTATTATGGAATTATTTGCAGGTGCTACCTGGGATAGATATAGGTACACCTAGGTTAGAATAGTTTTTTTTACAGCTTAGAGTGGCGAGACGAACATGACATGTGCCTGGTCGTTAGCAAAATGGTTGACCATAACTGCATAGTGATACACGACAACTATTCGATCATAAATATGTATCATAAGTATTATTATATGTATTTAATACTATATAAGTACCTATTATATCAGCTATCTGGACGCCATCATACAAGCTTTGCTTCATCATACATCAACAGCCCACTAAACGTTCCCACTGCTGGGACTCGGGGCCTTCTCTCGCAAGGAGAGAGTTAAGGCCATAATCCACCACGCTGGCTTAGTGCGGGTTGGCGGATGACACATGACTTCGAAAGATTCTAGGTACATGTCGGTTTCCTCACGATGTTTTCCTTCACCGTTTTAAGTTAGCGGCATTACGCACATGACTTCGAAAAGACAGTGGTGCGTGTGGGGTTTGAACCCGGGGTCTCCGGATCGGCAGCCGCCGTTCTCCCGACTAGACCACCGTAACTTATGTAAGCTTTGCTTAGTTTGGGGTAAATAAAAATTGTCCACCAATATTTATTTATTATGAAAAGTCCAAATTATTACCTAGCACTGTACTGCGCTCGTCACCTACTTAAGTATATAAGATGTTTTATGTATACCCTGTAATTTCACTGGCAACACTGGCCTTCAAACCGGAACGCGTGAGGTTTTCTCATTACTGCTTAGCAGTAGAATAACTGGCAAAGGTGTAGTACTTCCTCAGACGGACCCTGCAAACAGTCCAACCAATACAAACACCCCACTATCCCAGTTATTCTACCGCTAAGTAGTAGTTTGCAAACACTACTGTGTTCTGGCTCGAAAGGCAATATTTTCAGAGAAAATGCGGAATAAATCCTACTTATATGATAAATGTCAATGTATAGATTTTTGGATGTTTGTTACTCAATCACTTCGTAACGCATAAACGGATCGAGTTGAAATTTGGAGCACAATGAGATCATGGTCTGGAAGAACACCTACTTTGAAGGAAAATGAAGGAAAATAACGTGAACGGGAAAAACGCCGGTAGCACCGCGAGTTGCTGCTAGTTTTTAGATATTGTTTTATTTTTATTTTTTTTATAAAGAGTGACGAGATGATCAGGACATGTGCCTGATGGTAAGCAACATGCCTGCCACATAACAGCACAGTGACACGCAGATATTGAAACATGAAGAGTCCAAATCATTACCTAGCATTGTACTGCGCTCGTCACGCAGAGATCTAAGATGTTAAATCTCTAAGCCCTGTTAATTTCTCTGGAAGCATTGCCCTTCAAACCGGAACACAGTAATGTTTAAGGTTTGCAGGAAGCGGGGAACGCCGAACGTTTTTACCTATCAGTATTTGGTATCAACAACCAAAGTAAGTAGAACCACATAATTTCTCGCTGTTTGCGATACTAGAGGTCAAGTAGATTGGTTGTGTGTAAACTACTTACGCTAGACACAGACGCAGTTTATCACTAATTGCAAGGTGCTTAGGGGACATTCATTGGTTTATATCGATGCTGCCACTCGTTAATGCACCATTTTTCGGTTTTACAATTTATCTGTGACATAATATAATATATGTACTAGCGGCCCATTCCAGCTTCGCTCGGATAATAACCTAGATACCAACTGCAGCGCCATCTGCCGGACTGATTTGTGAATCTAAACCATCCAGGGCACTACCCAAATGTATGCAAAAAAACATCATTCAAATCGGTCAAGCCAAAAAGGAGTTCACTTACAACGAAAAGTGGCATTGATTTTTATATAATTATGACATGACATAATATAATAAATATATTATACAGATGGAGCCTTTCAATACGAATGTGTGATGTTACTGAAATCAAAATTGAAATTGTAGGTGCAACACAAACATTTATCGCAATTGACTATCTGTGTGCAAATATTTGCAGTTCCATCGTAGGCTTTCAGTCAGTAATGGTTTTCGAGAGCTGCATTGTTTTTGGATGCTCGCAAATGCGCATCCATTTTTATACACGTTTACGTTCAAATGCGTCATTCTATATGCAGTACTATCACAGTCTATTAAATCATACAGTCGTTCGACGAAGCCGTCTATACGGGGCAATCGGGCGGGGTGAGACGCGGGAAGCGCGCTCCTGCATTGCCTACATTACAATACTAATATTGCAGGAGCACGGCTCAGGGCTGACCTCTTCCGTATGTTTTTGTAAAATTCTTGTGAAATATTTTAATAAGCATTTTTGTTTGCGACAGACAACCTTATCCGTGTTTAGACGTTATCGGCGTTTCTCCCAAGATCAAAGGCGATAAACTACTGGTAGTATATCTTTATACTGTGGTACTGTACTGGGTTTAATAAAACAGCTCTTCTAAGCCGTTCGTGTCAGACAGACAGACAGATAGTAACACATCATTGTGCGAATCAAAAGAGTTAAAACAGTCACAACATCCTCGTATTAGAGACTTGTAATTAGTGTCATAAATGGTGACATTATCGCTGATAGGCAATTTCTTCCAGGCATCCTTGGGTTGAACAATAATCTTAGAAACGCTCATAGCGTGGGGAGCAATATAAACGTTTACGAAAAAAAACACGCAACCGATAACCTCTTCTTTTTGGAGTCGATCGAAACATACTTAATTTTAAGAACACTCCTAACTCCTTCACTTTTCAAACAATAGCAGCTATACATTCGGGAGCTACGCTGCCACAGACAGACACGTCAAAAACAACTCTTTGTTTTTGGGTCGTGGGTCAAAAGGATATTTATTGAGTCGCGTTCCATTTTCAAACCAATATCGGACATGCGTTTAATTTTACCGTTTCTCTGTTCCCGCCAATTGAGCAATAATAAAATTTAAAAGCAATCCCATCGCTTAAAATTCAAATCGACGTATGAAACACCACAAAGGATCATGTAAATGAGTTTACATCACCCGTGAAATCTCGTTTTTTTGGTGGATCTCTTGTTTTGCTTGTTAATCCTGGATTCCACAACGCAGGTCACCCTAGTATGGGATCTATATGACCCCATATATTACATTTGATTGGATTGATATTAACATGAGCTGGAAGAAGAAGTGGACAAGTTGCGCTGGGATATCATAGGGTTATCTGAAGTCCGTAGACAGGGCGAGGACAGGATAACCCTCGAATCCGGCAACTTGTTCTACTACCGGGAGGGAGATCAACAATCCCAAGGGGGTGTCGGGTTTATAGTCCGCAAGTCTCTCGTCAACAACGTAATAATGATCGAGAGTGTGTCGAGCAGGGTCGTGTACCTTGTACTTAAAATTACCGACCGGTATTCATTGAAGGTCATACAGGTATACGCACCGACCTCGACACATCCCGACGAAGAGGTTGAGACCATGTATGAGGACATCTCCAAAGCCATACATGTCTTGCCAACACATTTCACAGTTGTGATGGGAGACTTCAACGCGAAACTGGGCAAACGTAGCGGTGATGAGTTGAGAGTGGGACAATTCGGATATGGGCAGCGGAACCCAAGAGGGCAACGTCTAGCTGATTTCTTGGAAAGGGAGAGCCTCTTTATGATGAACTCCTTTTTCAAGAAATAGCCACAACGAAAATGGACATGGATTAGCCCAGATGGTTCCACAAAAAATGAGATCGACTTCATTATGACGACTAAACGGCAAATATTCAGCGATGTCTCTGTGATCATTAGGGTTAAGACCGGCAGCAATCACCGTATTGTAAGAGGCACGCTGAATCTAAACATTAAGTTCGAAAGATCACGTCTAATGAAGTCCACGCTCCGACCAAATTATGCTCAAATCGATGATCCCGATAACTCTCAACTCGAACTTCAAAATCGCTTCGAAGCCTTAGATGAATGCGTAACGGCGGACGAAATAAACGACAGGCTGGTGGAAACTGTTCAAGCAGTTGGCAGGAAATTTTATAAGAGCCGACGCCAAAATAGAACCCAAAAGCTCTCCGATCATACTCTGAATCTCATGGCAGTTAGGCGAGATATGCGGTTGCAGTCTTTGGTCGACATGACGGTATGCAGACGGCTCAATAGACGGATCTCTACTTGTGTGCAACGCGACATACGTTGCTTCAATACTTCGTGTATTGAAGAAGCGATCAAGCGGAACCAAGGCTCGAAAGTGTTCGCAAGAAATCTGTCTCTTGGGCAAAGTCAGCTGGCCAAACTGAAGACCGATAGCGGTAACGTAGTCTCGTCGAAGCCCGAGATTTTGGAGGAGATTGAGAAGTTCTATGAACAGTTATACACCTCTACACAAGTACAACCTGTCGTTAGCATGGCAAAAGACCCCAGAGCCAAGCTGACCCGGCACTTTACCGAAGATATCCCGGAAGTCAGCCTGTATGAGATTAGGATGGCCCTCAAACAACTGAAAAACAACAAAGCACCTGGCGATGACGGAATTACGACTGAGCTTCTGAGAGCGGGTAGAAAACCGGTACTTAAAGTCCTCCAGAAGCTGTTCGACTCCGTCATACTAGACGGTAATACGCCAGAAGCGTGGAGCAGAAGTGTGGTGGTGCTTTTCTTCAAAAAAGGTGACAACACCTTGTTATATACTCAATACTCAATACTCAATCATTTATTGCTTCATCATGTTACAGATATTCAGGATTACAAGAACAGATTACAGTTAACAGTTTAAGTCGTAACACAACGTACCCCAATGGGCATTGCAATTAAGATAATAATTATTTTTGAGCGAAGTTTTTTTATTCCACAGTCAAAGAACCTAGTTTTCCATCCTCGAAAATTCTAAAGTCGTCGGTTAAAAACTCGCTAATACTATAATAGGCTTTCGAGATCAGCAGATCTCTCAGGGTCCTAACAAACTTACGCTCATCTTCGATTGACTTAATTTTAAGAGGCAGTTTATTATACATTTTTATTGCCGAAGCATGCGGACCGGAACTATGTATTTTTAATTTTGACGTAGGCACGTTCAAATTATATTTATATACCGTCCTGATAGGGTAGCGCCGGTTTTCTACTACTTTTTCAAATAAATTTGGATATTTTTTTACAAATTTGCAGTTTTCCAATATATATAGTGATGTCAATGTTAGAATTCTGTATTTAATGAAATATGGCTTGTGGAAATGTGGTTTGCTGATATCGGGGAGTTTAACGTTGGCGAGGATACGCACGCATTTCTTCTGTAGGATGAAGAGGTCAGCGGCATCAACACTTCCACCCCAAAGTAAAATCCCGTATGTCAGCCTGGAGCAGGCGTACGCATAGTAGGCCGATAAGGCTGTATCTAGGTCGGTGCCTCGTCGTAGCTCTCTTAGAGCGTAAATAAAACTGGACAATTTAGATTTAATTTTTTTTATGTGAGATTTCCAATTAACGTGTGTATCAATATCTATACCTAATAATGTGGCTGCGTCAAGAAATTCTAATTTATTATTATTATATGTGAAATTCATGTCAAGGGGGATTTTTTGTGGGGGTCTAAATTGCATAATTTTCGTCTTAGTAAAATTTAATTCCAAGAAATGATCAGTCATCCAGTCAGTGGTTTGGTCAAATAGTTCGCGAAGTTTGTCAGTTAAATTTAAATTATTATTACATGATGTCACGATGGAGATATCGTCCGCGAACATTATGCAGGAGCTGTCAATTGTTTTTGGTAGGTCATTTATGTAAATTAAAAACATTTTGCAGCCAATTACACTGCCTTGAGGAATCGAGCTATTTATTGGTATTGGAGCCGATCTAACCACATCTATAATTCCCGTTGTGATATTATAATTTTCAAGTTCTACGCACTGTTCCCGGTCGTTTAGATACGAACGGAACCAATCATGTGCTACTCCACGAATACCCACACCATTGAGCTTGTCCAAAAGTATATCATACTGTACTCTATCGTATGCTCGTGTCATGTCTAACATAATTGATAATGCGTATTGTTTATTATTCAAAGCTTTTTGGATTTCATTTATTAGTGTATAGACTGCCAAAGTGGTTGATCTATTTTTCCGAAATCCATACTGTGAGTCATCAAAGACTTTGAATTTTTCACAAAAGGAATTTAATCGCGACTGCATTAATTTTTCGTAGACTTTCGATGAGGTAGGTAATAAAGATATCGGCCTATAATTTTTTCTATCGTGTTTTGACGATTTTTTATGTATCGGTTTGACGATTGCCCTCTTTAGAAAGTCGGGAAATAATCCTTCCGCAAACGATTGATTAATCTGTTGAAGAATTACAGACCCATCTCACTTCTGAGCCACGTTTATAAGTTGTTTTCGAGGGTAATCACGAATCGTCTCGCACGCAAGTTTGACGACTTTCAGCCACCCGAACAAGCCGGTTTCCGAAAAGGCTATAGTACCATAGACCACATACATACGCTCCGGCAGATTATACAGAAAACCGAGGAGTATAATCGGCCACTATGTATAGCGTATGTGGACTATGAAAAAGCCGTCGATTCCATCGAGACCTGGGCAGTGCTTCAGTCTCTCCAGCGATGCCGCATCGACTATCGCTATATCGAAGTGTTGAAGTGTATCTACAGCAAAGCCACAATGTCTGTCCGATTACAGGACCAGTGCACAAAACATATCCAGCTACAGAAAGGCGTGAGACAGGGAGATGTTATATCTCCGAAACTGTTCACTGCTGCGCTGGAAGACGTTTTCAAGCTACTGGACTGAAACGGACATGGCATCAATATCAACGGCGAATGCATCACTCACCTTCGGTTTGCCGACGACATAGTCATTGTGGCGGAGTCGCTGGAGGACCTCGGTGCAATGCTCAGGGACCTCAGTAGAGTATCCCAACAGATTGGTTTGAGGATGAACATGGACAAGACGAAGGTCATGTCAAATGTGCATGTCTCACCTGTACCGGTTATTGTTGGGAATACCACACTCGAAGTTGTTGACGAATACGTCTACCTGGGTCAAAAAGATCCAATTAGGTAGATCCAACTTCGACAAAGAGGTCCAGCGAAGGATCCAACTCGGATGGGCAGCGTTTGGAAAACTTCGACACATCTTTGAGTCCAAAATACCCCAATGCCTAAAAACAAAAGTCTTTAACCAGTGCGTGTTGCCAGTGTTGGCTTATGGAACTGAGACGTGGTCCTTAACTGTGGGCCTCATAACAAAGCTCAAAGTCACACAGCGAGCTATGGAGAGAGCTATGCTCGGAGTCTCTTTACGCGACAGAATCCGTATTGAAGATATTCGCAAAAGAACGAAAGTGACCGACATAGCTCAACGAGTAAGCAAGCTGAAATGGCAATGGGCAGGCCACATCGCTCGAAGAACTGACAACCGATGGGGAAGAAAAGTTCTCGAGTGGCGACCACGAACCGGAAGACGCAGTGTTAGACGGCCTCCCACTAGATGGACAGATGACCTCACAAAGGTCGCTGGAAACCGCTGGTTGCAGGTTGCGCAGGACCGCTCCTTGTGGAAATCTAGGGGGGAGGCCTATGTTCAGCAGTGGACGTCTTGCGGCTGATGATGATGATGATGATATTAACATATTGGTATTATTGTATAAATGTGCAATTTGCACACTAATTCAATAATAAGTTAACTATCCTTAAATTTATTATCTATATATATATATAAATAACTAGCCGTAAACTTTAAATACAGATAGAGGCTGAAAAAATGTCATTGTAGATTCATTCTAAATAGATACATATTATTATCAAAGCATTCGTATACAAACAAACAAAAGCCATCAAAATCCTTCAAAAATCGACTGCGATTTAAAGTTATAATTACTCAGACACTGGACCAAATTACATAAGAAGCAATCACTAAGACATGAAAGGCACAGATTACAGAAATAAAAGTGATGGAAGGTATAAGAAAGTAAGTTTTAGTATTTTGTTCATATTTCAAAAGTCACCACTGATTTCAATAAAAATTTTATGGGACTACCTCTAAAGTATGAACAAAAATAATATTATAATAGTTTAAAAAACTTAAACCCCCGCTATTAGCACGCACTATAAATTTAAGCCCTTTCATTTGATTCCCATATCATGGGAGGGATTTCAAACAGCCAGTTTGCCATCTTGGGGAGGCCGCCATATTGGATTTGTAATGACGTTTTTTAGCTAGTCATGTATTGTCATCAGAACTCAGAGCGTGTGCAAAATTTCATCCTAAGCGAAGATCGGGAAATGGGTCAAATTAAGATTCCAAGTTTTTTTTACATACATAGTTAGTTACAAGTGAAGCTAATAAAAGCGTGTTAAAAATCATTAAAATTGTTTCACAATTGCTGGAGCTATCGCGTAACATACATAAAAAAATACACATCTTTTTTTGAAGTCGGTTAAAATTAACACTTGTAAAGTCAATAAAGCTATACATAAACATTTTAATAAGCTTTCAATATCAAAGGTGACATGTCAAACGTATTCTCTTTTACATACGCTCAATTAGCTATCGCGATTGATCCAGGGGTGACCAACCCGTCGATTAAACGATAAACGTGGCACAGGTTGGCGAGCCCTGATCAAAGGGTGATAGCTCAACCGTTTCAGCGAGTTTAAGTACCATATTAGAGAATCAGGAAGAGACAAGGTGATACGATTTTTAAATGTGTGGAAAATATCACTGTTGAATCTTTATTGATAGCTTGATTATTGCTGTGAGTATTGCCTTCAATAGTCGCGGTAAGAACTTGATAGGATATTTGCTTCTCGCCTCTTCTCTTTTTTATTTCACCTCATAGTCCACTACCTCGGGGACAGAAGCTGGCTGTATGTACCGTACAATGGCTGTTTAGCAGAACCATAAACATCCCACTAAATGTCCCCACTGTTGGGGCTCGGGGCCTTCTCTTGCAAAGAGAGAGTTAAGGCCATGATCCACCACAATGGCCCAGTGCGGGTTGGTGGATGACCCCCTGACTTCGAAAGATTTTAGGTACATGTTGGTTTCCTCACGGTGTTTTGTTTCACCCTTTAAGTTAGCGGCATTACGCACATGACGTCGAAAAGACAATAGTGCGTGTGGGGTTTGAACCTGGGGTCTCCGGATCGGCAGGCACCGTTCTCCCGACTAGACCAGCCGTAACTATAGGTAATACAGATAGATGGATGGATGGATATATTATTTTGTTACAACACCGTATCAAAGCTACGGTACCTATAGATATGAATGAAAACTGAAACCGGAATAGATCATGGTCTAGATTTATATTTAGGGCACTTTTAATCGCATCACAATTACAGGAACAAGAACATTTTTTGTCTAAGCATCACCATGCTTAGAAGACTTATTTACACGAAAATGCTTTGAAGATTTATTCCAGACTAGCAGCCCCCTCCGGTACACCCGCGTAGTTTCCAAAGCTAGCTATCAAATTCTGAGTTATAAGTTTTCACTTCTATCGGCAGTTCCTATGACTGCCAATTTTTTTTTTGTGAACTATAGTGTAGGGTTTCATGGTATTATCTGTATAAATAGTTCTTATGATTTATGTAATGATACACAGTGGGATTCTGATAGACGAAAGATTTATTGTCAACGGCTTACAAACTATCAAAGTACTTTATTCATAAATGTACAATTTACACGTCAACTAATAAAAAATAAAAACAAAATAAAGAGCATACAAACTGTACACATTTTCAAGGAGCTAGTTGTTATATTTGTTACAATCTACTCAGTGTATTTATGCATTCTTCTAGATAATTATAGGTATTTGTACTAAATTTCATCAAGACTGATTCAGTTGTTGCTGAAAGAAAGTTTATTTTTCAACGTACCTAATTATAAAATTGTTAAAATAAAATAATTCACTTCTAGGTGTTTTGTATCCAGATGATTTGGTGTTTATTGAGTTAGGCTGCCAGTTATTTTGTGAAAGGCTGACTTTTGCCTTTTCAAAGGTTTTGGGTTGGGTTGGGGTTTGGGATTCAATGTAATTTTGAATGATATTTACACTCATCTGGTGGATTTAGAAATCATTTGATTTATTTGTAAAATGCATGATACATACTTGTGATGATACAAATCGAGAGTGAATCGGTTTTTTCTAGGTAAACACGCTTCATCGTAGACCGCATCGTCGCTTTACATCAGGCGAGATGGCGGTCAAGTGTAAACCTATAAAAGGTAAAAAAAAAAAAAAAAAAATTATCCTACTAATATTATAAAAAATGTCAATGTCTGTCAATGTCTGAGTATTTGGATGTTTGTTGCTCAATCACGTCCTAACGTATGAACGGATCGGGCTGAAATTTGGAACACAGATATATTATAGTCTGGAAGAACACATAGGCTACCTATTATCCTGAACTAACAACGGGAACTTCGCGGGTAACACCGCAGGGCGCTGCTAGTTTATCATAAAGCTTTGAGGGTCAACTCTGCTGTATCTATGGCAATAGAATATGTAATAGTTACTTTTGTAAGCCTATTATAATGAATTGGGAGCTAACGTCAGAAAAAAATAGTCTTGTGCTCATAATAGGCAATAATCCAACTCGCCAGCCAACTGCAGGCGAATGATACATGTCCTGAAAAGTCGATTTCGTTTTCTTGAAATATACTGATTTCCTCACAATATTTTCCTGCATCGTCACAGCCAACGATGATTACAAACACGAAGGTTATTATAGGAACATATCTGTACATGGAAAAATACTCCTATAGGAATTCGACCCAGCGATCCCAAGATTATAATAATTAGAATCAGACGTTTAATCCACTAGACCATCCGTAACTTGCTAATTATTAATAATTATATCGCCAAGCAATAATGTACCAAGATTACTGTGTTCCGGTTTGAAGGACAATGTTTCCAGTGAAACTACGGGGCATTGAGATAAAATATCTTAAATCTCTGGGTGATGCAGTCGAATCCTAGGTAATGATTTGAATTCTTCATGTTCCAATAACTGCGTGTCACTGTGCTGTAAGTTATAGGCAGACATGTTGCTTCTCATCAGGGACATGTTCCGTCTCGTCACTTTATACTAAGTATATAAAAAAATATATAAAACGCAGCTAATATTAAAACATATAGAGACAAAGGCGAAAACTTATGCAGTACCTACAATCCTTCATCCCCAGTGACCTAGTTTCTTCCCCATTTTTCCGTAATTACTCACGGGGTGCTTTGTGAACACCCCCGTTTAGGGCCCCTGGTGCATTACTACAAGCCCTATAAGCGCTTGCAGGTTTTTTAATCTAAGAGAAATGAGACACACTTAGATAGGGCTCAGTAGGATAACTTCGATGAAAACAGGACAGCTTCTTGATTTTAAAAACATCTACATATTCTAGAGTTTACTCACCGTAAAGTTATAAATACTGGATAAGCAGCTCACACGTGTGTTTCCATAGCTAGGGACCTTCTCTCGCAAGAAGAATCAAGCTCAAAAATCAACGTGTCAGTTTCTTGACGATATGTATGTTTTTGTAGTGGTAGGACTCTTAGCAGAGTCCACCTGGGGAAGTACCACACCTTTGCCAGTTATTCTACCGCCAAGCAGTAATGTGCAAACATTACTGTGTTCCGGTTTGAAGGACAATGTTTCCAGAGAAATTACAGGGCTTAGAGATATAACAACTTGATCTCTGGGTGACGAGCGCAGTGCAGTGCTAGGTAATGATTTGGACTTTTCATGTTCTAATAGCTGCGTATCACTGTGCTGTTGTGTGGCAGGCATGTTGCTTACCATCAGGCACATGTCCCGGTCGTCTCGTGCCTCTTTATTAAAAAAATGAAAGTTTATTTCGAGATTATGTTTTCGTAGAAAGAGAGTTGATGTCCTGTTATCTTTTTAATCATCGATCAACGCAACAACGACGAGGTGTTTGTTACACGCGTTCGACATGTTTCTGTATGTTTCTATATTGCAGCTCCTAAACGGATGGACCAATTTTGATGCCACAAAATGGCATATAACCAATTGGTACTCTACTCTAAATATTGATATGAAATGAAATAACTCCCCGATAGTTGCAATCTTTGTGTCTTCAAATCGAGAGTGATTCGGTTTTTTGAAGTGAAAACTTCTTTAGGCGCGCTATGGACAGAATTTTCGTGGGCTGTGAAATGGATTGATGATCACGTGATCATCACGCTCGAATATGATAAGAAATTTCGGGTAAGCTCGGGATGCTAGAGCGAGAAAGATAATGTGGTCAACAAACGTGCCAGACCGAGAAAGATAATTGTTAGAGGAGGACATGGGACAATAGATACTCTCTCTCTCTCTCTCGCTGCTCGCTACCGGTTACCAGTGTTGACACTTTAGCGACTTTGTCGCTGAAACTGGCGAATTTTTAAAACCTTTTTAGCGGATTTAGACGACGTGTTACCGACAAAGGGGAATATACTAGTGTAGTGTAGAAGGTTGGAGAAGGAAAAAGCTTATGTATTCTTCCAGACTGTTATTCCCTTAATAATTCAATCAAAACCGTCGATTTTGTTTCATAACTATTTGGCGACAAGCTCAAAAACATAGTGGCAACACTGACGGCTACCAACTCCAAAAGACTTTTCTTTGGGCGGGAAAACACGACGGGTGCTTTATAATTTTCACAATCAAATTAATTAGTTTTGCTTTGTAAATATTTCGTTTCTTTCGTGTAAATATTTAGTTTTGTATACATATAGTCAATAGTATAAATAAATATGAGCGTCGCTAGCGACGGGGGTGACCCCGTCGAACAGACCAGAAAAAGAAAACTATTGAAGCCAAATCCAAGTGAAAATGTTTCTTACAAACTATTTAGAAACCCCCTTTATAAGAGAAAGAGACTATTCCCAGAAAATCGTAGTGGAGTCTCCAGTGTAGTGTATGTGGAATCGACGGAACAGGAGAAAGTCGGTAACAAAAATCCTATTACTATTTACTAAACTATTTTATTAAAACTATTTAACTATTTTATTATAATACGACATACCTACCTAATTTTTCACTTCTGCCGTGTGGTCTTAAGCACACACCTTTTTTTTTTCTAGGTAAACACGCTCCATCGTAGACCGCACCGTCGCTTAACATCAGGCGAGATGGCGGTCAAGTGTAAACCTATAAAAGTTAAAAAAAAAGTTGACTAGTAAAATACGGAACATTATGATTAGTTCAAATCCAACATGGCCGCCACCACAATTTAGTGCAAAAACCAACGATACAAATTCACAAACTTGCTCATTGATAATATTAGTATAATCTGGTTTCGGAATGTGGTCTATTGTCACCTCAAACTGGTGATAGGAAGTATAAGAACCTCTGCGTTCTATAATGATAGGGAGAGGGGAACTCTGCGTGAGTATGAAAATCATCACGCTTTTATCAAGGAAAGTTGTTCTCCGTATTTGTAGGTAGAATGATAACGTTCTAAAACAGTAGGCATATATGTAACTAACAGCGCCCCGCGGTGTTACCCGCGTAGTTCCCGTTTCGTTGTTTTTTTTTTCGGGATAAAAAGTAGCCTATGTGTTTTTTCAGACTATAATCTATCTGTGTACCAACAGTGTTTCTGTTGTCACCAACCAATCTGTGTTTCAGCCCGATCCGTTCATACGTTAGGACGTGATTGAGCAACAAAAATCCAAACATCCAAATACCCAAACATCCATACATTGACAATTATAAAATTAGTAGGATATACACAAACTCAAACTCTTTTATTGCCAATTTATAGCAGATAATGTGGATCCACTATCTCCGAACCATGTAGTTAAAAACTGTATTTGGAATCCAGAAACTCAAAAACTACCGTATTAGTTCCTGATAACCTTAACATTTAACCACATGAGCAGTACTAAAAAATATTCATCAAAATTGGTAAACTTTTAAAAATTTATGACATCACAGACAAAAAATATAAAAGTCGTAATACATTTAAAGTGGGCGCAAACCGTAACGTAACCGTTCGTCTATACGTACGAACCAAATGTGAAAGTTTATTTTATGCATGTTTGTATATATTTGAAATCATAGGTTTTGACGCGATAGGAAAAACTAATGAGAGTAAATATTTACAATGCACGAAAAACTAAGTATTACACGCATTTTTTTTAAATTATTACCAAATTCATAATTTTCCTGTTACCCTAGTCACTCACGCTCATTTCGTATAGTGCTTACTAATGCTCGTCTAATCTAATACTTACTTACCATTAGTACATCCATGGTACCGCAATTTAGTCATATACATACTATATCTATGCATCTCTTCATGTACCTATTGCCCTTTCACCACCAGTCATTGCAATATTGAACGACACCGTATCACCCCGAGATGGATTTGGGCCATAATTCCTGAATACAAACTTATACCATGACAACGGACCAACAACTACTGAATCGCAGAGGATTACAACCATCGCTTGTTATTCTCTTAAAACATCGGTTTCAGAGCCGAGTAAGCCAGCAGGGAAAAGTGTTTTTGAGTATATTCTCACCATGGTGAGAGTAATTGGTAAATGACGTGTCCCATTTAGGGGCCTGATGGACAGACATTAGGACGTCTGCGTTGTTGTGGCACAAATTCCATTTGTACCGGGGTCCGGGGTCCGGTGTAATTTTGCAAATGTGTGGAAGCGATGAGCCGAAAAGTGACGAAATGTCAAGTGACAAAAGAATGCGGGTTTTTTTTTGTAATTGCATGGAGTATGTGGTTTGCGTTTTGGGGAATATAAACAATGGCTGTTTTTATAAATGATCATGGTATTTTTGTAAGGAATACGAATATGTGTTCTGTGTGTGGGTATTTGTTTGTATAAAATTAGAACCAGCGTAATTTCAATTCCCGTGATTTTCTCGCAAACAAAGTAGCCTAGGTATATGTTTTTCCAGATAACCTAACTGTGTACCTAATTTCAACTCGATCCGTTCCGACCTTACGACGTGATTGAACAACAAACATCCAAACATTGATATTTATATTATGAATAGGGTATACTTTTTTTTTTTAAATAAAGAATGACAAGATGAGCAGGATATGTGCCTGATAGTAAGCAACACGCCTGCCACATAACAATACAGTGAGACGCAGCTATTGGAACATGAAGAGTCCAAATCATTACCTAGCACTGCACTGCGCTCGTCACCCAGTTGTTATATCTCTAAGCCCTGTAATTTCTCTGGAAACATTGCCCTTCAAACGCGAACACAGTAATGTTTGCACATTACTGCTTGGCGGTAGTATGGCTGGCAAAGGTGTGGTCCTTCCCCAGGTGGATTCTGCCAAGAGTCCTACCACTATACCAAGAGATTTATCAAAGTTATTTACAGACGGTTTCAATACCTACGTACTGTAAGGTAATCCGCGAAGCACAGCTAGTAAAAATACTATAAACTCAAATAATGTTTAGCGGCTTCCCCCATGCTACATAATAATTATATCACGTACATATTCAACAGTGAAGGATTTTTTGGGGTTCCGTAAAACGTAAAAATGGAACCCTTATAGATTCGTCATGTCTGTCTGTCTGTCTGTCTGTCTGTCTGTCTGTCTGTCCGTCCATATGTCACAGCCACTTTTTGCAGAAACTATGAGAACTGCACTGTTGAAACTTGGTAAGTAGATATATTCTGTGAACCGCATTCAGATTTGAACAAAAAAATTATAAAAAAAAGAAAAATTAGGGTTGCCCCCCATACTGAGAACTGAAACTAAAAAATTTTTTTTTCAGCAATCCTACACGTGGGGTTTCTATCGATAGGTCTTCAAAAATGATGTTGAGGTTTCTAAAATCATTTTCGTCTACACTGAATAATTTGCGCGAGAGACACTTCCAAAGTGGTAAAATATGTGTGTCCCCCTCTAACTTCTAAAGTAAGAGAATGAAAAATCTAAAAAAAAATATGATGTACATTACCATGTAAACTACCAACGAAAATTAGTTTGAACTCGATCTGATGAGTAGTTTTTTTTAGTACGTCATAAATACACAATTATTGAAACTTCGATCAAAGTTACAACGAACTACAAGAACTATGTGTACTATGTATATTATGTTACTTGCTGCAACGGAACCCTTCATGGGCGAGTCCAACTCGCACTTGGCCACTTTATTTTGAAACCAGTTCAGTAGTTCCTGAGAACAGCGCGTTCAAAGCACCTCTTCAGCTTTTTAATCTTAATATATATAAATCTCCTGTCAAGATGTTTGTCTGCGATGGATTCCTAAACTACTTAACCGATTTTAAATTAAATTGGCACACCGTGACCAGTCTGGTCCAACTTGAGAGATAGGATAGTTTTTATTTCGATTAATAGTCTTTAAATGACAATATCCGAGCGCAGCCGGAATGGGCCGCTAGTATGAATATAAAATAATGTTAGCAACTTCTCATCCAATACAATTTATCCACATTTAAACAACATTATTATTTAATAGCTTTTCTCTGTCATGTTTAAAGTTATTTTCCTTTCATTTCCGAGAGATCACCGCGTATTTACTCCTTTGTAACGAAAACCTTGAACTTGCTGGATCGTATGAATATCAGGATCGCCTTGGCAATGTCCTTGGCTTGCACGGGATGGGGTGTTTCTGCACTTATGTATTTTCTAAAAACTAGAAGTTTACATAAATAAGGTTTTTTTTATTTGTCTTAACTTTCGAATCAAAAACAATAGTGTTACAAGTTTGACGAGGGTGTGTAAGGGTAGCTCCCCGACATAGTAGCTCCCGTATGGATAATCATTTGTTTTGTTTGTAAAGTATCGAGAGCATTCTTAGCTTTGTTTGATGATAATCTGCCAGAGTGGGCGCCACAAAGTGCCTAGTCACGGGAATATTAGATAATATAACCTAGTATTGGATCACAACGCCCTCAATATAAGGTTTCACCGAAAAAGATAAGATTATAATAGACATATTGATATGAATTGCATTAAATTGGAAGACTACTAGTCATTGCAACACAGGGTACGGCGATGACTAGTGTTTGAATATCAATAGAATTTAAACGATTACATGTATGAGCTTCACAAATTTGTATTATTTTATTTTATTGATAAGATGATAATACGATATTTCATGTAATTTATGTAATTATTTTAAATGTAATTGATTTTGTTTCAAATAAAATTAGTTATTTATATGAAACAAAGAAATGTATTTACACATGTACCTACGCTAAAAACTCGAAAATTATTGTATTGTTAAAACGTACAGATTTACTCAGAAGTTATTTATAAATAATATTAATTATGTTGATATTTAAAAACCACTAAGAACACCAATTTCCATAATTAATTATAGAAGACTATCTTTGCAGTATGATCTACCTAACGAAAAACAAAACATTAAAACTGATTTACAACTGGCAGAGCTATTGCGTATCATACTTACAAACAAAAATAAAACCGGCCAACTGCGAGTGGGACTCCCGCACGAAGGATTCCGTACCATTAGCAAATAAACGGCGAAAACTCTTTGGTATTATTCGAAATTTCTTATACATTCCAATTTCCGCAGACAGCCAACTTTATGCCTTTATTATTTAAATATTGATTTTTGGTTCATGATTCTTACGATAAATTCAACATCGCGTTAGTGGCGCCATCTAGTTTATTTGGGACGGACTAATCGAGCAAAAATCAAGTTTGTTGTATGGGAGCCCCCCTTAAATAATGTTTTTATTTTATTTTTAGTTTGTGTTGTTATAGCGGCAATAGAAATACATCATCTGTGAAAATTTCAACTGTCTAGCTTTCACCGTTCTTGAGATACAGCCTGGTGACAGACGGACGGATGGTCGGACGGACAACCAAGTCTCAGTAATAGAGTTCGGTTTTTACCCTTTGGGTACGGAACCCTAAAAATCAGCTATAAGGGCAGACGATAAAAGTGACAACTACTACAAATGAAGCTTACTCGACACAGTTCTTTGGTAAATCCATAGATGGCGCTGTAATAAAAATACTAAAAATGTTTTTGGGAAGCGTTACGATTTTGGAGTGACGGTGACGCGAGTCTCTTGATTTTTGTTTACTCTTTTTGTTCATCCAAAAAATACCCGACGCGCCTAAATAAGTTTTCGCTTCAATAGAACATACAACCGAAATGAAAACCTCTTTTTTGAGGCCTGTTAAAGTTTCTAAGAAATGAGCAAGGTTGAAACGTTGAAACCTACGATACTTGTGAAATTGTACGCATTACACAAGTCGATTGTTTGTAAAAGATCATTCTCAACGATAAGGTCAATACTCAATACTCAATCATTTATTGCTGATATTATGGTACATTAGTTGGTCTTATTTATAAGTACATGTCATAGGTGTCATAAGTAGTTACCATAATTACCCTGAATGGGTGTGGCAATATAATTTGTATCGTGCGGAGCGGATCGATTCATTCTATAATAGTTATTGATTTGTCGGTAAGATATTCGTCTATTGTATAGTATGATTTCTCGAGTAATAAATTTTTTAAGGTTTTGACAAACTTTTCGTCAGAATTTATTTGTTTTAGTTTGTAAGGCAATTTGTTGTATATTTTTACTGACATTATATTTGGACCCGAGCTATGCAATGTTAGTTTTGAATTTGTTGTGAGATCGGCAATAGCTACTTCATTTTTATGATTTTGTGTAGTTTTGTTTAGTAATTAAAAGCCTTAAAGAGCTAATTTAGCTGTCTATCACTAGCAGCGATCCGCGGTTTTGCCCACGTAGTTCCTGTTCCTGTTATTTTCCTGGGATAAAAAAGTAGCCTATGTATTCTTCCAAATTTCATGCCCGATCCGTGCATACGTTACGACGTGATTGAGCAATAAACATTTATAATATTAGTAGGATGTAGGATAGGATTATTCGAGTTGTGGAGAAATACCCCGGTCGAGATTTCCTTGACAGTGGCGAAGGTTAACAGTAACAAAGATCCGCCCACGACTCGTCCACGTGTAAGTTCTCTATTCTGCTTTGTTCAAAGTTTTATTACTGCGACTTGTAAGGTCAGGGTGTGTTATTAAAATTAATGCAGTTCCTGAAAATTAAGATAAGAAAATTCATTGCTTCGTAAAGAGATTTCATAAGAGATTACTCGATGTATCAAGACACCTGATTTAACTCAAACTAGTCTACTAAACTTTGTTTGACGTCACAAAAATCTATAGTATCCAAGAGACCACTTTCATTGTACTCTAAAGTTTGAGGAATTTTTGACTAATAGATACAAATTTTGAGTACCTAAATATAATACTAAATTTTTAGTCGACTAAAACAAATATCTTAAGTAAGCAATTAAAAAAATCGTATTATTCGTCTAAAATTACTACCGCAGATAGCAAAAGAGCTCAAAAACGGCTAAAAAAGTTGTGATAAAACATATCTCAGAACTATCATTATCATTATCAACCTGCGTTCATTCACTGCTGGACATAGGCCTATCCCATAATACCCCACTCAGGCCAATCTTCGGTCTTACGTCACTAACCGCCACTTAGCCTTACAGCTAAGCACACTCACGACTAATTCATATTTCAAACAAAAAAAAAAGAAAATTGGTAAATCCGTTCCGAAGCTACACATCATACAGATACGTAAAATTTTTAACAATGTATTTTTGCGTCCGGCCCTATAAACTAAGAATGTTCTCTTTGAAACGATTCCAACTATCACAAACTATGGTAGATATTCAAAATATTATTACGATCTTACACTCGTTTTGCTCATCACATCACTGCATTTAAAAAACCCATCACGGTTTTGCCATATTTTTCTGTCAGCTCTATTCTCGCCCTTCTGCGAGTTCCTTTCAAGCGAGTTTCAAGCACACTTTGAATAATTGAAAGAACTTCCAAGAGGTTAGGGTTCTACCCTTTATTTGTACCTACAGAGTACAGTTTTATGAGTACATGAGATCAAATGATTGTTGCAAATAGAGTACTTTGTCGAGTTATTCTCGTCACCCGTCTCAAAACCTTTGAAAACGAAAAGTGTAAGTGTGTTTTTACCGGTTATGAACTTCGAAATTAATGCGAGTCGATTATATCGACTCACTCAGATTAAAGGCGCAAGACGAGCTATAGAACGTTTGTAATAAGAATGCTTAAGTTGTGGAATGCGTTGCCTGAATGGCTTATCCCCGATAGTTACAATGTCTTCAAATCGAGAGTGAATCGTTTTCTTCTAGGTAAGCACGCTCCATCGTAGATTGATAGCATCGTCGCTTAACATCAGGCGAGATAGTTGTCAAGTGCGAACCTATTATACTTCAAAAAATACATAAAAATAAAATCACAACATTTCCCATCCTACTGTCCCACTAATATTATGAATGCAAAAGATTGGATGTTTAGATGTCTGTTACTCAATCACGTCGGAAATCTGAATGGATTGTGTTGAACGTTGAAACAAAGAATAAAGTCTGGAACAGCACATAGGATAGTTTTAACTCAGGAAAGTAACGGGAATGAGAACTGCGCGAGTAAAACCCGAGAGCTAATATTTAAATAACTTTAAATAATACCAAATTACTAAACATTTCAGTGCATCTGCAATGAAGGCAATGAAGTTTACGTACTGTAAAGAAGATTACAGAACTACTACAAGTATATTTATAGGTCACTGGTGCAGTGTTATGAGGGTGGTTGTAGGAATTGGAGCGGTGTTAAAAATGTAACTCCTAGTTAGTTCGAAGAGGTACCCACCATTACTCACTTCTTTTTACGAATACGTATTTTACGTAGTGAAAATTATCTATTAACTAGCTGACCCGGTGAACTTCGTACCACCATGTATTTTTTCGTCTACGTTTTCTAGACTTTCTGCTGTACAAATCTTGTCCCGACAATAACAAACAAAGAGTCATCCTATTTGGTGCAGTCATTCAAAAGTTATGAGCGTACATACATTTCGAAGATCCATTTTTGTACGGTTCCGTAAAACGTACTAACTGGACCTTTATGGGTTTGTCATGTCTGTCTGTCTGTCCATCCGTATGTCACAACCATTTTTTTTGAAACTATAAGAACTATACTGTTGAAACTTGATACAGTTCATAACATTTTACTTCAACGTATATAAGCATTTAAAAGCAAGTAATCCCTTTATGCAGAATACAGAAGATCGCACCTTGTGGCGTTCATTAGGAGAGGCCTACGTCCAACAGTGGACGAATATTAAATAGGCTGATAATGATGATGAATCCCTTTATTGTTAATCAAGTTATTACCAAAAATCAGTTTTATTTTCATTGTAGTGCTTTGTGATATACGATGTTTTTTGTTTGATTACCTGGCACATGGACAAACAAATCTGATGGTTTTCGAACACGGGAGGGAATATGCAACATACAATTGATCATGTGAGAATCATGGGTTTTCTAGATTAATACCACAAACACTATAACAAGCTCAGCGCCTTGTGTACCTATCGTTTAGGATACACAATGTCATAAGGAGTGTGTATAGTTTATGATACACACTCCCCATTGCAGTTAAAGCAGTATGTATCCGAAATGCGCACGCTTTCTACACATTTTCACAGTGGTTTTGGGTTGGGAATCGGACAATCAGTTAAGGAGATATTAAGAGAAAAATAAAAATCACCTTGAAATAATTTTATTCAAAAAAAGAAAGTTACTTAGAAACTAAATAATCAATTTAATAAGTTCAAAATAAATCAGTGAATATTATTGAAACGTTTTTGACACAGAAAACTTTCACATACAGAGCATTTTGGAGTTGTTTGAGCTGCTCTGAAAGTCTTGCCACCAATAACTTTCCTGTCATACTTTTTATAGCACCTCTACATATCTTCAGCGTACAATTTTCTCTCCAACTTTGTTACTTATGAGATAATGTTTTCTATAAGACGGTCTTCTTGTCATAATAGGAGCTGATGGCACTTCATCTCCGGCTAACTGAGCAGATCGTTTTAGTAAAACTACAATTATTTGTTCCCTGAATTGAGTTATAGTAAGTTTCTTGAGATAATTTTTGGTTGAATAATAAATGTGCATTCAAGAGAGAAACACAGAGAAATAATATTACGAAATGTGTTTTTTTATTGATACACATGGCCTGGGGAATAGTTTATCTATATACTTTAAAGTATTTCCCAGGCCACGTGTATTGTATCAAAAAATATACACACTGGTAAAAAAAGGGATAACGGGGGAGGGGGTGTGATTATTTTCTATACTATTTTACTACTTCACAACAACACTAAAAAAACAAAAATTAAAAGTTGTCAAAATTTGGTAGTATTTCCATATAGGGCTTGGCGCTGAGCGTGTTAAGGTTGCCCCTGGGACTTGTTTATGATCATAGCAAAAGCAAGCCGCACTGGAAACTGTAGTCGTTTAAACTCAAATGGTACATCAGTCGGAATCATTGGGATGCGTGGTATCAAAACGTCTTCTCCTTTATACTTTCCTTTCAGTATAGTTGTTTCTATCACGTTGTTCAGTATTTTTATAGCTAACCGTGTGCCGTTTCAAAGACGCGGTTCGTTAATATTTCACAACATTTTAACTACCGATCCAGCTTGAAGAGTAGGTATGAGGTGGCAATCGTGGAAAATCCAGCGAGTTCAAAAATTTCGGTGGATAGGTAGTTGTTGACGACATCATCTTGAATCGAATCAACTGATTTATAAATCCTCAGTTCGCCTGTAATTTGTTCTTGAATTTTGAAATTTTATTCATTTGCATCTATCTCATTTACATAATAGGTGTTAATATTTATTTATCACGTGGCTGTCTTGTCCCAATATTGGGCAACGGCTTCTATACCCATATTTGTGGAGGTTGTCTTGCCATCGTTTCTTTAAAATGATGTTGAGGTTTTTAACATAATTTTTGTCTACACTGAATAATTTGCGCGAGAGACACTTACAAAGTTGTAAAATGTGTGTCCCCCCCCCCTCGAACTTCTAAAGTAAGAGAATGAAAAAACTAAAAAAAATATATGATGTACATTACCATGCAAACTACCAACGAAAATTGGTTTGAACTCGATCTGATGAGTCGTTTTTTTTTAATACGTCATAAATACACTATTATTAAAACTTCGATCAAAGTTACAACGATGTATACTTATGTGCACTATGTATATTATGTTACTTGCTGCAACGGAACCCTTCATGGGCGAGCCCAACTCGCACTTGGACACTTTATTTTTGTACAAATCTTAATGCGGTTCACAGAATACATCTACTTACCAAGTTTTAACAGTGTAGTTCTCATAGTTTCGGCAAAAAGTGGCTGTGACGTACGGACGGACAGACAGACAAACAGACAGACACGACGAATCTATAAGGGTTCCGTTTTTACGTTTTACGGAACCCTAAAAAGACTATAATTGATTAGTTATCAAGCGGGATGAAAAATGATTAAATTACTAAAATGGCTATTAAAAAATAGGAGTTAGTGATAAAAGGGTAAAAATTTAGAGTTGTATGTATTTTTTAACGCCACATTATAAAAAAATAACAACAAAAATTTTTGGCCGAAAATTAAAAAAAAATTTTTGGGGTGAACAACCCTTGTGACTTAGGGGTATGAAAAATAGCTAGTAGCCGATTCTCAGACCTACTGAATATGCATATAAAATTTGGTTAGAATCAGTAAAGCGGTTTCGGAGGAGTAAGGAAACAAACACTGTGACACGAGAATTTTATATGTAAGATATTAGAAAATAATCTAGTTATATTAGAAATAGTTATAAAACATTGAATAAAAAACAAAATAGTAGGTAATCCTAAATATACGAGTATAATAAACAATTTTTTTAAGCCTTGTCAAAAAAAAGGGGTTTTATAAGTTTGTTGTGTGTAGATCTATGAGGATTTACCATAATAATTGAGCTGAGCGTGTTGACATGTGTATGTGTCTGTATACAGGGCTACTAGTAATCAGCCTGAATTCTTTCAAGGGGATGTTAAGTACATTAAACACGTCAACTTTTGTTCTACAGTTTATAAAAAATCGTATATTTTTTTCTCTTACAAAATAATAAGTATTTTTTTTTTTAATTAATATTGGTGGACAGTTCACACACAACACCATCTGACCCCAAAATAAGCAAAGCTTGTATGATGGGGGCCAGATAGCTGATATAATACTTATATAGTTTTAAATACATATTTATTATACATAGACACACCCAGACACAGTGCAAACATTTGAATTCATCACACAAATATTTGCACTGGGTGGGAATTGAACCCACGACCCTCGGCTTCGCAGGCAGAGCTGCTACCAACTAAGCCACGAGGCCAGTCAAATTTGCCCGGTCTAAAAGCATGACACTTTGTAACAATTCAAACAAGAGCGTCCGCGCTTTTTAACGCTCGATAAGTGATATACTGAAGTAAATAAACACTAAACAGCCGCTAAACAGAGCTAGAGAGAACAACAAACACAATTTTTTTTGGGGTATGTATTGAGTTTTTTGAAAAGTTTTAGATCAAAAGTCTTCTTCTTCTTCTCAACCAAGATCAAAAGTTGTTTGTTTAAATATACAGAACATACCCTCAAACTGATGCTGGCTGACTACCAGTAACCCTGTATGTACCTGTGAGTTGTTACTCGTCATATTTATAAACGGTTGAGTAATTGCTTGTTTTGAGAAAGGGAAGATCAAGTCGCGATCGAGTGTTATATGAATGGGCATTCTGCTAAGAATGTGTTAATAGATTCGCGAAACCCCGGATTCAAATCCTGCGCGCACCATTGTCTTTTCGAAGTTATGAGCGAAATGCCGCTAACTTAAAACGGTTAAGGAAAACATCGTGAGGAAACCGACATGTACCTAGAATCTTTCGAGGTCATGTGTCATCCACCAACGACCTGGTCAAAGGTATTTTGACGCACCTTTGGGCACCTTTGGACACAACTGCGTTGGACCTAAAATTGTATTTATAGCGCCATACGACACGCGACTCAGTTCACAGCGGTCAGTGCGCGGGAGGAAGTGAACGAGTTATTGCTGGCCATTCAAATGGCAAAAAATGTTCAGTAAGCTACGTCCTTCCTTTGAAGTCATTATCCACCAACCCCAAGCCAGCCAGCGTGCGTCTCCTTGCGAGAAATGTTTACGAAAAGTTGCGAGTCGCAGCAGTGGGAACATTTAGTTATAAGATTTAGTGTTTATGATTAGGTACATTTTATGCCAAGTGCCTAAAATTTATATGTCAAATGTAAAAATTTGTCAAATCGTGACTAATTTTTCACTTCGATCAAACATTTCACAGGGTTTCACCGCGCTGATGTTTTTCAATAGCGGTGAATTTAACTTCGCTTCAAAAAATCGTCAGTCATTATATATAATCGCTGGTCATCATATTAACAGCGACGAAAACGAGCGGTCATTTCTAACGGTGACATTTTTGAGGGGTTATAATCGTTTTGAATATGCGTACGATATCTAATAGTCAGCTTTTATGCTAATTTTTTAGGGTTCTCTAATAAAAAAGAAACCGTTTTTATTAATCTAATTTTCAAAATTATTCGAACATTCACTCGATTGGCAGGATTTTGACTACCTACGTAATTTGATATGTGTGTGTGTTTGTTTTTTATATATATAATACTATACAACCGTGTGTGATGATGTGATTTTATCCGTGTAGTTCCCGTCCTCGTTTTATTCCCAAAAAGAAAAGTATACCATGTATTGTCCTAGACTATAAATAATCTATCTGTGTTCGAAATTTCAACCCGAACCGCTCAGATGTTAAGACGTGATTGAGCAATAAACATCCAACAAAACGTTAATATCATATAAGACAAATGACAGAGATGAACTAACAGTAGCTATAACGTCACCAATAAAATTGCTAAGATATTTTTTTTTCTGTTTTGTATTATTTGATGTATATTTTATGCTTTATGGCTTTTTAATAAAAAGTTATTGTATTGTAACTGTAGTACGTAAACGTACTTACTGACTTCTGATAAATTGGTAAAAGGACATAAATATTTTAATATAGGCAACAAATCTAAGACATCTGAACATACAAATATAAAAACTTTCACATTTATATAACACTTAACTTTAGTAGGTTTGTGGGATTTATTTGGCTTCTTACTCTGCTCGTCGCATTTTCCCAAGGCCAATAGTTTTGGCTGTTGGATTTTGAACCATGACAGTAACGTAGGTAAAAACCAGTCTGGAGCTTAGACCAATGACAGTAAAAATTATGGTCACGTGATCGAGTGACCACAATTTATTACTCTCTTGCCTTGTGTTTTATGGCCATCTAGATAAAACACAAGGCAAGAGAAGAATCGTTCCGACCGACCAATGTTTTTTTTAATAAAAGGTGATGAGATGAGCAGGACATGTGCCTGATGGTAAGCCTGCCATCATGGTGCCATCATCATGCCATCGTGATGCCTGCTACATAATAGCACAGTGACATGCAGGTTTTGGAACATGAAGAGTCAAAATCATTACCTAGCACTGCACTGTGCTTGACAGAATTCTAAGTTGTTATATCTCTAAGCCCAGTAATTTCTCTGGAAACATTGCCCTTCAAACCGGAACACACTTATGTTTGCACATTAATACTGCTTGGCGGTAGAACAACTGGCAAAGGTGTGGTCCTTTCCCAGGCAGACTCTGCCAAGAGACCTACCACTACAAAATGTCACCAAATTTTATCCCTATGGCCCTAATAGATTTAAACATATCTACTCCTATCCTACTAATATAATAAATGTAAATTTTTGGATTAGATGTTTGTTGCTCAATCACATCGTAACGACGGAACAGATCAAATTAACGGGAACTCTGTGGGTAAAAAACCATGGGGTGGTGCTAGTTAGATATAACTACGGAACCCTTCAATAACGCGACACGACACTTGACTAAATTACTTTTTTCTACATCCCGACTGCATTTGCATACATTTGAGGCCTCGTTTTAGCTGTTTAATGGGACGTATGAGACATAAATATTGTCTCATTTCAACTCGCTTTTTTTGTTTTTCATTTCTCTGTTTTGCATAAAAATCGCCCGAAGGTCTTATTACGCATACCGCTTTGAAGGATTAAGAGAAAGTTGGAATTTTAATCGCTTTAAATGTATTTTGAATTAAAATTTGTGATATTTTTTGTGGAAGAGGAAAATTTTTCATCGCATAATTTTTAATCATCATATTATTTTACAACGAATTTTTTAGTTTCTTAATTCATGAACATTGCATTCATGAGCAAACGATGTTTTGTTTATTCTTTTTTATACTTATAGTACCTGGGTGACCGAGCTTTGCTCGGTTTAAACTTAGTATACTTAAATATACTTAGACACCTACAAATAAAAGACTCCAAGAAATAGATTCTCTTAGCAAAAAAATAAATTTTAAAAAAGAGAAGCCGTCTGTATTCGACCCCGGAGCTAATAATTCGTGACCGCTATGACCACCCGACTTCCCATCTGAGCTATTACGCTATATAATTTACCTTCGCATTCTGTCTAATGAGACAGTTTTTCACTGTCTAAAAACGCGCATAATATGCGTTTTTTTTTTAAATGAAACCTAGTTATATCGATTTATCGTCCTCGAAACTCCCTGCATACATAATTTCATCAAAATCGTTCAATCCGTTTCCGAGATTCAGATTCTATATATATACATACTAGTTTTTACCCGCGACTTCGTCCGCGCGAAATAAAAATTAATGTAAATGAGGCAGTATTTGTACTCATACAAATATACGTTAACTAAAAAGTTTTAAAACATGTTTATTCAATTTAGTCCAAATCGGTTCAGTGGTTTAGGCATTCAAGGGTAACAGAGAGACAAAATTACTTTCATAATCTGTATTTTGTATAATAGTATGGATTTCATGTGTTTAGTTGCAAAATTTAACGCTTTATCTTCAACATTGACGAACTTTCATTCCTTATATTCCAACCTTCCACCCCTTCAACTCTTTCTGTGATAAAAAGTCGACCTTGTTTTTTCCTGAGTTTAGTCTATCTGTGCACCAAATTGCATTAAAATCGGTCCAGTGGTGCAGGCAAAAAGCGTCAAAGCGTAATAGGCAGAGTTACTTTCATATGTACCTATAATATTAGTATGGATATCAAGTATCTAGTTGCACAATTTCATGGTTTATCTTCAACAATGGCGCACTTTCATCCCCCTATTTCACCCCCACCCCGTACAGTTTGAAATTACAAAATAGCTGGAACAATCTTTTATTTGCTTCGCGTCTAGTGTCTAGATACGAAGTTTCATGATTTTATCTTCGACAATTGCGAACTTCGATATAAACTTTCATCCCCCATTTCAACCCTTTCAACCCTTTTCTCGAATTAGATTTTATGCCTATAACTTTGAAAACGATGAAATTTTCATAAAACCGTCCATCCCTTGTTTCACCCTCTTAAGGGTTGAATTTCGCAAAACCCCGTCTTAGCGAGCGCCTACGTGCTAAAAGACTCCTCCATGCAAAATTTGAGGCTCCTAGCACTCGTAGTTTCTGAGATTTCGTGATGAAGTGACCTATCGCTTTTATATATATAAATTTACTAGCTGTGCCCCGCGGTTTCACCCGCGTCTATTTGAGGAAAATCCATACTAAAATATCCATTGCTGGCCACTTTATTACGTTTTACGGAACCCTAAAAATACGTAAATAAGCAACAATGCATTGTTGTAGAACAAATTAGATTACTTCAAATGACACAAACTTCAAATGTAGACACGCGCCGTCACAGACTACAGCGACCAAAGAGAATTTAAATTCACGGAACTAAAGCTCTCGAAGAGAAATATTTTTCCACGTTTTCTTTACATTCTTCACTCATACTCCGTACCTATTGATAGTAGCGTAATGTTAAATACCTTATAGCCTTCCTCGATAAATGGGGTATCCAACAAAAAAAGAATCTTTCGTATCGGTCCAGTAGTTTCCGAGATCCTAGCGTTCAAACAAACAAACAAACTCTTCAGCTTTATAATATTAGTATAGATACAAGAATGGCTCGTTTAAAGCTATAAGATTATTTTTGAAGTGAATACTTCTTTAGGCGCACCACACACAGCTGTGAGTTCGTGTGCTGTGAACTGAGCTCAAGCGTCACGCTCGTAAATGAAAAAATGTTCGGATGAACTCGGGACCATGGCCATTTGGAAACGCTAACGCATTTCTAGATGAACATGTTTAGAATACCTATTTAGACAACAATACTTTGAAGATTTATTCCAAACTAGCAAAGGGTGTATATAACCGGTATCACGCGCGTAGTTTCCAAAGTGAGCTAACAAATTCTGAGTTATAAGTTTTCACTTCTATGGGCAGTTGCTATGACTGTCAATTTTAAATCACTAAATAATAGCGCCACGCGGTTTTAGTCACAGTTTTACACACACAGTTCCCGTTCCCGTTAGTTTCACGGGATAAAAAGTATTCTGTTCCACACTATAATCTAATTGTATTCCAAATTTCAACTCGATCCGTTCAGAAATTCGGGACTTCCAAATATCCGAACATTCACATCAATGGATATCTCTCGCAAGGAGATAAATAAGGCCACAATCGACCACGCTGGACCAGTACGGATTTATTGATGACACATAACTTCGAAAGATTCTAGGGGTATATCGGTTTCGTCACGATGTTCTCCTTCACCGTTTTAAGTAAGCGGTATTACGCACATGACTTCGTGTAAGACAGTGGTACACGTGGGGTTTGAACCCAAGCTATTTTCTGATCTGTGCCCAAGGGCTCCGGCAGTCGCCGTTCTCCCGACTAACCAGCAGTAAGTTAAACTTAACCGAAGCAGTTGAAAAATGACAAAAACTTTATTACCACAAAAATTACAAAGATATACAAGAAAAAAAAAATCTGTCCAATTGAGTTTTGAATTTTCGTTAACAACTTAAATTAAAATACAGTGGTGTCCGTTGGTTTCCCACTAGGCAAGCCTGTATCGGGAAAACCAATATTCAGAGTAAACAATAACACTTTTAACTAAGCTTCGAATTTAAGACATTCAACAGTTGACAGTTGAAACTAAAATTGATCTATTACTACAATATTATACTAAGCAGTTAGATAGGTACAAAAGACTGACACAAACCCAATATAATACAGTTAAAAAACATTTTTCAGTATGGCCTCTGTTTTATCATAACTCTGTGTCTTGAGCCAACTTCGGATGATATGCTTAGATTCATAAACTTTTTTATCCTTTATGTCACAGTACTAGTTACGCGTACATGTTATTGTAATTGTATGCCAGTTTTTGTTAATAGTATAGAGTCACAGGACGAGCATGTCATATGCATGATGGTCACGCAGCTATTGGAACATAAGGAGTACAGATAATTACCTAATAGAACACTGCGCCCGTCACCCAAAGATGTAAGGTGATTATCTATATGCCCTGTAATTTATTTAGAAACATTGCCCTTCAAATAACACAGTGTTTGTGCACTGCTTGGCGATAAAATAACTGGTAGTGGTGTGGTACTACCTTATGGTACTAATTAGAGGCTTCAAAATGTCCTACCGATACAAAAGAACTTTTTTTTTGTAGTTTCAGACCTATATTTCCTGAGAAACTTTAGCGCAGATAAAAAATGTATTAATAGAAATCACAAAATTATTTTATTTATCTAAGTAGGTAGTTATGTCTTGATTCCATCAAGTAAAACGAAATATCTCTGTGTAACGACTTCGCCGGCAATTAACCAGAGTGCGCCGGTTTTATTGTTAAGCCTATTAGCGATAGAGACATCTTTTGTCTTCTTAATTCAGCGGTCCAAGTCACAAACTTTGAGCTTAACTTATGTACACAAAATATTGTTCACAACTTTGACCAATCTCATGTTTTAGTCATTAGTGAATCTGCTTTGTAAGCTGTGAGTAAATTTTGGTAAGATTTGGTAAAAAAAATAAGTGAAAGAAGGAAAAGAAGTGAAAACTGATAACTTGGAATTTGATAGCTTACTTTGGAACCTACGCGGGTAAAACCCAAGGGCGTAACCATGACCATGTACATCTAAGTCATCAGAGTTTCCCCGAAGATTTTTTTCATTTAAAAACGTGACGCTCGACTTCAATTCACAGCCAACGGAAAATGTTTATATGGTGCGCCAATAGAAGTCTTCACTTCAAAAAACGATATTGTCCCAGTAATAGGCAGTGCAGATGGAAGTGAATACTGTAAACTTAGAAGTATAAGAAGATAAAGTATCAAACAGCACCAATGTAGCATAATAAGTCACCTGTGCAGCTACTTACAGCTATACTGCTATCGAGCACGCCGAAGACACGAACTCAAGAAGATTTCACCCATCTTCGAAATATCTAACGCTCCAGTTACGTTCCGCTGTTTCGTCGCCTCTCCAGTCAAGCACTCAAGAAATCACTTAAGGAACACAACGACAACTGGACCAAGAGGTTAGACTGTAGACAGTTGCTGAGCCTGAATCGGCAACAGTTACGTCTGGTCACAGGCGCACTGACTGGTCACGGTTTGTACAATGAACACCTATACACACTAGGTATTACCGACAGTACTCTTTGCAGAGCCTGGCTCGAGGCTCACTCACGTGCTGATGGAGTGCACGGGAGTGGCGGTACATCGGGCGAAGTTCCTGGGTACACCGGGGACGCTCCGCGAAGCATGCGGCAACGTGAAGACACTGCTGGGTTTCCTGCTGGAGCTGGGTTGGCAGGAGTGAAGCCTTCTTCCCACACACGCAAAACATCGAGACGTCGAGTTGCGGAAAACAGCCCGCTCACGAATACGAATACATACTGAAAAGTGCATTACATCGGTTAAAAAGATTTCACTGCATAACAAATGCAACATACCTAAGTGGAGATCAATCTAAGATATTACTCAATTTGTCTGTTACTTTTTGATTGCAAATGATAGCAAGGTGATAGAATAATTCCCAAAGGTGTGCTACTTCTCTAAGCAAACTCTGTAAAGATATTTCTACTACCAAGATGCAACGCATTCAGTTAAATTTAGTCATAAACAAGTACATAATTAAAAAAAAATACACAATGCAAATATGTCAAACTTTAGGTCACACGTATCCTTCTTCCTACTAATATTATAGATGCCAATGTATGTATGTTTGTTGATCAATCACGTCGTAACGTAAGAACGGATCGGGCTGAAATTTGGAACACAGATAGATTATAGTCTGGAAGAATACATGCGCATTTTTATCTCAGGGAATCAACGAGAACGGGAACTATCCGGATAAATAAGTATATATAATATACATATAGGTGTACAAGTAAAGCACATACGAGCTATATTATGCGTCTAAGATTTATAGCACAGCTAAATTTGAAACATCTGAACCGCTTTTGATGACAGCTTAACACAATCTCGACCAATGCTCTTTTCAAACCATAACAAACAAAATCAATATCGGTTCATTTGCATCGGTTTGCTACATTAGTTCGGGATGCTCACCCACATAACACACATACACATACGTATACAAAGACAACTCAAACCAGTGAGCAAGTGAGGGCACTCGCTCAAGGTTGCGCGGTTTTAGCCTACCGCTAGACCATTCCTTCCAAGAAACAAGAAAGTGCCAGTCGGTTGTCGGACGCAAAACGTTTCCCGCGCATATTGTTATTAGCTATGTCGTAAACCCTCCGCGCTAGACAGGGACAGAGTCACGCGTTAGAAAGAGCGCAAATGTTTATTTGAAAATCGCGACAGGTATTGCGAGCTGAATTGAACTTTGTTGTGTCCCAGCAAGAGTCGCTATTTATATAACCGCTTGCTACTCCGGCTGCTCTTCGCGTTTACAAATTTGGCGGGAAAACGGGTGTGAGGTTACCTAAGTGCGTTTGTTTACGCTTCGGCATATGAAGTGGCGCGTTACTTGTACGTGTTTAAGCCCATTATTCTCAAGAGCGTTTCAAGACGCTTCTAGCGGTATCGTTTGTTTATAATTAATGTACTTAAAATGTAAACTAACATTTTTGACACTTGAGATTTTTTTTTGCGATTTCTCAAGTAGTCGATCAGCTATTATATTAATACTTTATAAAGAAGACAGTGGTTTTGTGGCTTAAATGTGTTGTATACGAAATAACAAACTCGAAAAACCAAAAATAACTGCATTCGATAGCACAAATTATTTTAAAAAAATTTTTCAATACTTCGGAACCATTTTCCCGCCAAAAAATTTAATTTTTGTTTTTTTTTTAATTTTACGATGTTTTTATGTAAATGAACTCTAATTTTATTGTAAATTATATCAAAATAAAGACTAGTTCAAGTAGAAGCCATTAAACAAAAAATTATCGATATAGCTTCCGAAATAAAAACACGAAAAAATTTTTTTCCCGCCTAAAACCCGACCGCAAAGTTCATTTTGTATTTTTTCGTCATTTGGTGTAATATAGTTACCAAAGTGTATCAAGCGGATAATTGTTTTTGGTAAGTGTGGCTTTTGTACTAATATTTATTCTGTGGTCAAACTTATACACACAGTCGACAACCCATCGTTTTCACGCCAAAGGTTAGTAAAAACTTTGACGTGGCTGCCATCCGCTATCGCTTGTGGTTTAGTCCATTCATCAGCTATCTACTCGCAGTGACGACTATTTATCAACGTCTCGTCTTAGCTATCCGATTACAACGTGACGTTTTCATTCCTCCCCCGGATTCACTTATAATTCGCTTCTTGATCTCGAACGCCCCTGTTATTAATGCTGAACATCATTAATTGTGGGCCAATTCATTTATCTGCGTGGCGCCGCTGGATTTTTGGTAATTGCTTCTTTGTATACTACTTAGGTTGTTGTATGCAACTTCTTTGTAATCCTGCTATTATTATCAACGCGAAAGTTTGTAAGTATGGATGGATGAATGAATTAATGTGTGTTAATGTTCGTCGTAACCATAGACTTATGAAATACTAGCAGCGCCCCGCGGTGCCCTGCGAAGTTCCCATTCCAGTTGTTCCCGTTGTTTTTTCGGGATAAAAAGTAGCCTATGTGTTCATCCAGACTATAATCTATATTATGTGTTTCAAATTTCAGCCGGATCCGTTCATACGTTAGGACGTGATTGACCAACAAACATCGAAACATCCAAACATCCATACATTGACATTTATAATATTAGTAGGATAGGGTAGTAGGAAGTAGGATAGGATACAGGGACATGGCCAAAGCTGCGACAAAATGGCACAAACGCGTTGGCCTAAAATTGCATTTTTAGGCCCAGTGCGACTTAAGGCCTGTTTTCATTTTGATTAGTACGCGTGCGAGTGAGTATTGCAGGTGTTGAGTGATTAGTAGCAAACACGTGTGGACACCGATTGATTATTGCGAGTACATAGTAATCTTAAACAAATACACGGGTAACTCACGTATAAAATAGTCAGAACAGTCCGACTCGAGTTTCGATCGCGTCCGAATTACCCGTTACCCGTGAGTTACCCGTGTATTTGTTGAAAATGTGTAATAACCACGTTAGTTTTCATACTAAAATACATAGTAATCAGTCACGATTACTCACTCGCACTCGCAATCGCGCTCACACTCGGACTCGCACTAATCAAAATGCAAACCGGGCTTTAGTTTTCAGCAGTGAACGAGTTCTGTTGTAGCTGGTCCGCGATCGCGGCACTCGCGTAGTTCGTATGGTTTATAACAGATGTCGCTGTTTTTGCTTGTATTAAGCAATGTTCTATAAAATGTTCAGTAAGTCACGTCCTTCCTTTGAAGTCATTTGTAGTAACGTATAAACGGATCGGCCTGCGATTTTGAACATAGATAGATTATAGTCTGGAAGAACACATAGGCTACTTGTTATCCCCAAAAAATCGGAAACGACGAGAACTGAAACTACGCGGGTAAAACTGCGGGGCACTGATTGTTGTATATAGGTACGCAGCCTACTAATTGTTCCCTCTGCTGAACTCAGGGCCTTCTCTCGCAAGGAAAGAGTTAAAGCCATAATCCACTACGCTGCCCCAGTGTATCCACACTGGTAGATGACAAAAGACCTCGAAAGATTCTAGGTACGTGTCAGTTTCCTCAAGATGTTTTCCGTCACCATTTTAATATAGCGCATTACGCACATGACTTCGAAAATACAGTGGTGCGCGTGTGATTGGAATCCGGAGATTCCGGATCGGCAGTCGCCGTTCTCCCAACTAGACCAGCCACAACTTAATGAATTGTTTTTTTTTTTTTAATAATGTTTATGAGACGAGCAGGACACGTGCCTGATGGTAAGCAACATGCATGCCACATAACAGCACAGTGACACATAGCTATTGGAACATGAAGAGTCTAAATCATTACCTAGCACTGCACTGCGCTCGTCACCCAGAGATCTAAGATGTTATATCTCTAAGCCCTGTAATTGCTCTGGAAACATTGACCTTCAAACCGGAACACTGTAATGTTTGCACACGACTGCTTGGCGGTTTACATTATTCCAGTAAGCAATCCAGCGCTGGATTCGACCGCTAGACTGGAATAATGTAAACCGGGTATAATACTAATAAACATCTGTGAAATTAGCTTATTTTGTCTAGCTTTTTTTTCTGTACGTATTTAATGTTACAGTCGAAATTTATTTCTAAAAGTCAGTTCAGAGTCCGTCTGGGTAGTACAAGACTTTTTCCAGTAATTCTATCGGCAAGCAGTGACGCGCAAAATATTGTTGTTTCGGTTTTCTCTGTAATATTACTGGAGCGTATTTCCAAACTATACAACGCCAGAACGCAGCCATAGGAAACTGCTAGAGTATATATTGTAATGTTGTTTTAAAATCTGTTAATACAAACCATACAAGAGTTTTGCGTACTGATCGTGTATAGTTTGTAACGTGGATGCTCGCGTCGCGTCTTTCCATTCTATACAACGCCAAAACGCAGCCATAGGAAACTGTTCGCGTACGTGTATATTATATTGTAATGTTGTTTTAAATCTGTTATTACAATGTATACAATAATTTTTCGTACTGATTGTCTATGTTGTCGACCCGATGCTGAGATTTGACTCTGGGTGGGCTCCCGCCAGAAGCCCTGCGGTCAGCCCTGAGTGTCGCTTCTCCATACTACTCAGCTCCACTACGGAGGTCGCCGGCTCGCTTCGCTCGCCACCTCCCCCCTGCGTTTCGCTAGGCCTCGTATGGCTCGCTCCACTCAGGACCTCCCTTAAGCTTCTGGCTCCCGCATTTTTTATATACACTCTAGGGGTAGTAGCGACAAGACTAGGTGGAGTCGGGGTGCTCCGAGTCGGATCTGGGAAACCAACATCTACAATAAATCAGTCAGTATAACATCTTGATAAAACATCTTAGATCTCTGGGTGACGAGCGCAGTGCAGTGCTAGGTAACGATTTGGACTCTTCTTGTTCCAATAGCTGCGTGTCACTGTACTGTTATGTAGCAGGTATGTTGCCTACCATCAGGCAAGTGTCCTGCTCGTCTCGTCACTCTTCATATAAACAAAAAAATGCAACTGCTCACGTACAAATTGTAATGTTAGTTTCGCGCGCTTATTCCAAAACATACACGATTAGTCCGCATGCGTACTGGCGCTGTATATTTTGTAACAGCATAATACATCTACGTTACTACAAAGTATACGCGAGTATTTGCGTACTGGCCTTGTATGGTTTGGAAGACCTTAGTAAAAAAACTTATTTACAATCTATACGTGATTAGTTTCATACCCTTGCGTTCTGGCCTTGTATAGATTGGAAATACGCATTACTGGAAACATTTTCTAGTAAAATTACAAGGCACGGAGATCTTATATCTCTGGGTGAGGAGCGCTGTGCAGTGCTAGGTAATGATTTGGACTCTTCATGTTCAAATCATTACCTAGCACCACACTGGGCTCGTCATCCGGAGATATAAGGTGTTTCATCTTCTAGCCCAGTAATTTGTCAGGAAACATTACCCTTCAAACTGGTGCTCAGTAAAGTTTGCGTACTATTGTTTGGCGGCAGAAAAGCTGGCAAAGATGTGGTACTTACCTAGGCAGACTCTGGAAAGAGCCCTACCACTACAAAATTATGATATTACTACCACATTATGATTTACATTGTATTAAGATAGTTATGAAATAACATTACTGCAATAAAACTTCAGAATATTATTTTCAAGGGATTTTATTCCATAAATCTTACTTAATTTATCTTAATTTTTACTATAACTTATAGCTATTTGTTTACATTTTTTTTTACAATTCTATATTGGCCTGTGAAAACCAGGTTAGGTACAGATTTTGATTTTGCACGCAGTTAAGATCTCTAGCTTCTGCCTTATTTGACATACAGACATGGTATTACAAACAAAATAGAATAGGTTTAATTTTCATCAAGTAGGCAGCCTATTGACAATGTTGTGAATAACAATATGACACCCTAAAATTGCAATCACAGTTACTTTTTATGGATCAAAAACAAACCTCGCGGCGTTAGAGTGTAATTTGACGTTTCTCACAAGTTTACGGCGACAAATAAGGATATATTGTTCGTAAAAATTCTTGGTTCTGTTTGGGTGTTTCAAAAATATTAAATGCTATTTTATTTATTGGGTAAACGGGTAACTCACGAGTAATGAGGTTGGTCAATCCGACTCGAGTTTCGGCCGCGTCCGGCGGCCTTTTTCAAGGAGAGTGTACGCGCACGATGGCTGCCCGTTTGGCCCTAATTACACGTGAGTTACCCGTTTACCCAATAAATATGTGTAACAACCACGTTAATTTTAATACTAAAATACATGGTATTTTGTTGTATGTCAGCTATTTTTCAATATTACATGCATTGCTTCATTTGGAGTTTAATAGTGCTGTGTGAAAATAATATTTTATTTTTAATTATTTTTATGTTATATTCTCACACAACAGTAACTCTCGTAACTTCACTTCCGCGAAAATAACAATCAGAATATATAAAAGTATTTGCAAATATTTAAGTGAAATTGTGTCGATTTTTTGCAAATCCAGATTCCCAAACTATAATCTACGAACCTAACATAACCCCGAAAAGATAACCGCTTCTAGCTTGTTTACTGACCAACATAATCCTAAGTGGCAGTCCATTCATAGGGCACAACTATACATATTACATTAAAATCAGCGCATGTAGCATAAACTAAAAAAACACCAGAAAATTCAAAATAAAATACAACAATATTGTACTGTAACGGTTTAAATTTTGTGTTAGTGGAATGAGATTTGATTTTTAATAGAACGTGAAAATTTACCTACAGCGACATCTGTAGTAATATACTCGAGGCTTTAGGCGCTGCCAAGAAGCAACGTCTCCTGTGAGCAACGCGTTTCGCCACCTAACTCATAGATGGCGTAACCGTCATTTTAGAAGCCGGAAACAGTTTTATTCTGGTAATTTCTAAAACCTTCCTCGAAGCTCTGCGATTATCGACCGTAAGGCACTGAGAATAGACCCGGAAATGGTGAGAGATCCTCTGCCAGCGTCATTCAAGGTCGAAATCACGAGCAAAGAGTCCAAAGTTTGTTGTATAAAATCGTCCACCTTTTTGACGAGAGCGGTGAACGAGATCATTCTACTTTCTACTCCTATGGCTACAAGTCGTTTTTATAATAAGTGGTGAATAATCCTGAAGGTGCAGAGAAGTGTTCGACAAGAAGGACATAATCCCGATACCTGAAATCGTGTAACCTGGGGAAAAGCGAGGAGATCGGCTGCTGTGCCTATCCAGAAGACTGTTCCAGAAGGCCAAAACAAGGCAGGCTACTTCTCTGCACCTTCGGGTGATCAGTTCTGCACCTGGCGTGCCTTTCAAACGCCGTTCCCAACATCTCAGGTGGGTGATATACTACCGTTTAACATATCTGCGTGCATTCTTCCTCGCGCGTTCCCAGCGTGCGAAAGCAAGCGAAGGAAGGAACGCGGGCGGTGGCGTGCCGCTCGTGACGTCACAGTTTATCTCATCAATTTAGATTTCTCTTAAACCCTGTTGACGTCCTGCTGCGTGAACGTACCTTATTACCTTGTTTTAATTGTGGAAAAGGGACACTGCATTTTCCCTAAAGACAAAGCATATTTATCATCAGATTGTCATTCGCGATCAGCGGGCTATAGATGTAACGTAGACACTTGTAAGATTAATTGATTGAGCCCGTAGGAATCTTTTAATGATGTGTAAATACAAAGAAATTTAATACTTGATGTGCCGATTAGCAGTAAATTTATTTCATGTGAGAATCTTGGATGCAAGTGTAAATTTGTTCTATAAATAGATCCAGAAAATAAGCATCTATATTTGTATTATTATTTGGCATTCCAAGGCTATCATTATCAGTTTGTTTGCTTCAATATTAGAATCCTTATATATAAATTTCTTATAATTTAGATCTGAACTTAATCCCCTACTGCGGTGTTGCTAATGTAAAAATATCAGGGGTTATTTCTTTTATTTTATATTCAAATGTAAACCTGGTCTATAAATAGATTTCAGACCAATATATGCACTCATTCTCTGTGTACTAACATCAGATCTCTCTAAATCGCATCAATAGTGTAATTTTTCCTTCGTCTTTCATATATTGTAAAACCTGGCTTAACCAGAAGGCCAGAGGCCTGAGAGGATCCGATGATTTAAAATTTTGTATGCTAACATAATTTAAGATAGGTTATAACCTGCAGTTAGCTGTAAGTCACACCTCTCTAATTTTCTGTATAATAAATGTGTGGTTCCGTTAAAAAGCAGTAATAAACGTGTGAATTTGTTGAAGTGTTTTGTTATTTTATCCTGCTTAGGAAATTATTTATGAAGTAAGGGAAGCTAGCCGTTTTACACCTTACAATACAATAATAACTTTTAGTTTTTGGTTGATCGTTTATGCCACAAAAAGGCGGATCCATCAAAAGCATGGTGTATACGTGGGACCTTACCGCTAACTATGACGCGGGAAAGAGAAAATGATCAACTGAAACAAAAAAAAAAATAGTACTGACATCGGTTATGCCATAAAAAGGCGAATCCGTCAACAGCATGTTTTATACGTGAGACTTCGCTAACTGTGACGCGAGAACGAAACAAATTGTAAACTTGTACGCTAACTTACCTACTCTATTTTTCAGCCATTCAATTGTACCATCCTGAAGCAAATCAATAAATAGCAGGGTGTTTACGTGGAACTTAACTGCTGACCATGACGTATGAACGTGCAAATAGTAAACCGGTACAAAAACTTTATTTTCAGCTAATCGGTCAAGACATCCAAAGGCCATCCATCAACAGCATGGTACATACGGTAGGATTTAACCGCTGATTAAAACACGTGAACGAAAAAATGGTAAACTAGTAAAAAACGTATTTTTTCTGCCGTTCTAGTAAACCATCCCAAAGCGACTATCAACAGTATGGTGATTCATAATCAAGTATGAAGCGGAATAATACACGCATTTAGGAAATGCGTATCAACTAACTCACAGCCTGTAATATTTCTATCAGAGATTTACATAGACTAATCACTACACAGGATTATTAGTTACCAGCCTGCATCCTTTTAAGGGAATGTTAAGTACATTAAATACGTCAATGTTTGTTCTACAGTTTATGAAATTCGTGTATTTATTTCATAAAAAATAAAAAAAGTGTATTTCCCAGGTTTTTTTAGACCATGCATCGAAATCTTCGTAACAATATAATATTGTATAGTACATAGTAACAAGCAAGACCACGTGCCCATTCTTAAACGCTCGATAAAAGATGTGCCGAAGCGAGTTAACACTAAACAGCCGGTTAACAGTGCTAGAGAGGACAACAAACACTATTTTTTTGCTCGACATTGTTAGTAATTACTTTGAAATTTTGCAAACGTGATCGTCTTACTATACATTCCAAAACAGCTCGAGACTTTTGGATTAATTATACCACTGGATACTTTGACATTAATACTACCGTATAACGTATAAGTGTGCGTTGCTGGTGCATTATTACCGGCTTCTGAATGGCGACATCGATAACCGTGAGGCCTTGGCTCGTTGCTCGTTCGCTGTCCCCGACCGGCCGCGCGGCTCGCGCGCGTGCGCCGTGCGGACACTCTCCCAGGAGCCGCGCGCGTGCGCCGTGCGGACACTCTCCCAGGAGCCGCGCGCGTGCGCCGTGCGGACACTCTCCCAGGAGCCGCGCGCGTGCGCCGTGCGGACACTCTCCCAGGAGCCGCGCGCGTGCGCCGTGCGGACACTCTCCCAGGAGCCGCGCGCGTGCGCCGTGCGGACACTCTCCCAGGAGCCGCGCGCGTGCGCCGTGCGGACACTCTCCCAGGAGCCGCGCGCGTGCGCCGTGCGGACACTCTCCCAGGAGCCGCGCGCGTGCGCCGTGCGGACACTCTCCCAGGAGCCGCGCGCGTGCGCCGTGCGGACACTCTCCCAGGAGCCGCGCGCGTGCGCCGTGCGGACACTCTCCCAGGAGCCGCGCGCGTGCGCCGTGCGGACACTCTCCCAGGAGCCGCGCGCGTGCGCCGTGCGGACACTCTCCCAGGAGCCGCGCGCGTGCGCCGTGCGGACACTCTCCCAGGAGCCGCGCGCGTGCGCCGTGCGGACACTCTCCCAGGAGCCGCGCGCGTGCGCCGTGCGGACACTCTCCCAGGAGCCGCGCGCGTGCGCCGTGCGGACACTCTCCCAGGAGCCGCGCGCGTGCGCCGTGCGGACACTCTCCCAGGAGCCGCGCGCGTGCGCCGTGCGGACACTCTCCCAGGAGCCGCGCGCGCGCACCGACACGGCTAAGTTCGCGCCCACCGCACAGGCCTTCGCCCTACTCAATGACTTACTCGCCTATTCGCCGGAAACTGATATATTTTTTAGTAAGCAACGAGAATTTATTGCTATAATCATGAGATTTTTAAGTGTGTAGCTGTAGGGCTACATGCTATGTGTTGAGTTGGCATGTAGCCAATAGTGAATTGTAAAACTATGATTTGTGATGTGAATTTTGTAATGCTATTTTGTACTTATAGTAATACTGGTTGCTGTGCGTGTTATTGTTAATTGTTTAAGTAAATAAATAAATACCGAATTGCCGCAAAATTATCACAGGGAACTAGAACTGCCATACCATTGTGTTGTTTGGGTTACCGGCTAATTTCAACCTCGAACATCTATTGTTGATATTCTTTCTTCCTGAAGGCATTTAAAGGAAATCCAAAAACCATTCCATCCTTGTAATACGAAGTCAACTCTTCTGATGTGAAACATGTGGATATCTCAGCTACCGCCGACTATGAGAGGTTGCATCATCTTCCAGAAGTATCACCAATCTTTTTTATGTCGTTATTCTGTAAATAATACAGCAAAATTAAAAATATTGTACAAAAATATAAGTATTTTTCTATAACAACTTTTGAAGCTTTGGTGGGCTAGTAACTTGGACTATCCACAACCATCGGTCTTAGGTTTGAATCCCGCTTATACGCCTACATTTTTGCAAATGTAGATGTATGACTTAGCTATCATTTTATCACTCATCAATCATATTTAATTAATCCACAGAAATTTCAGTCAGGCTGGAGCCAAGATCCTATATTTTTTTGAATAAAGAGTGACGAGACGAGCAGAACATGTGCCTAATAGTAAGCAACATGCCTGCCACATAACAGCACAGTGACACGCAGCTATTGAAACAAGAAGAGTCCAAATCATTACCTAGCACTGCACTGCGCTCGTCACCTAGAGATCTAAGTTGTTATATCTCTAAGCCCTGTCTCTGGAAACATTACCCTTCAAACCGGAACACAGTAATGTTTGCACATTACTGCTTGGCGGTAGAATAACTGGCAAAGGTGTGGTCCTTCCCCAGGCGGACTCTGCCAAGAGTCCTACCACTACAAAGTAATTTCTCTGTAAACATTGCCCTTCAAACCGGAACACAGCAATGTTTGCACATTACTGCTTGGCGGTAGAATAACTGGCAAAGGTGTGGTATTTCCCCAGGCGGACTCTGCTAAGAGTTGTTTACCATCAGGCACATGTACTGGTCGTCTCGTCACTCGTTATTTAAAAAAAAAACAACAACAACTGTTATATTATACAACTTTACTGTTTTACGTATGTTACCCATCGATATAAATCAATATGGATGTGCCCTCTTAAACTTTAAGCGCATGGCATTATGTTATCGTTGGGAAAAGTGAGCACACTTTTCCGTTTTAGTTAATTGTAGGAAGCGGTGAACGCCGGACGTTTATACCTATCGATATTCGTTGTCAACAACCAAAATAAGTTGAACCGCAACATACCTAGCCGCTAGCGATTCTAGGGGTCATGTAGATTGGTAGTTGTAAACCACTCACGCTACACACAGAGACGCAGTTTGGTAAAAGTCTAATCTTTTGATTTTTAATATTATTCCTGAAATTCCTTACATGTGTTTGTGTAACAACGACGTTATTCCTCATTCTTTAAATTACTCTTGTAGATTCAGATCCGTGAGAAATTAAATTAAACAATAGACATTATTTATTGAACAAAAATATTATAACAACCAAATGAGATGTCTACTAATATATTGTATATTATTACAATAATTATTTATTTATTAAAAAGCCACAAAGCAAAACAAAAACATAAAAAATAACAAAACAAAAATAATACTATAGCAATTTCATTGGCGGCCTTATCGCTTAGAGCGATATCTACCAGGCAACCGTGCAAGGGCAGTGAATTGCATACGAAAAGTGGCCCTAATATATTATGTATCAAAATTATTTAAAGTTTTGTTTTTATAAAAGTGTTGTAATAATAATGTCTTGAAAAAAAGAAGTGCGGAAGAGTTCCTACTATTTTTTATATTGGTTAGAAAATATTTACAGTAGATCCAACCGTTTATTTTCTTTTTGACAGCACCAATAGAACGTAACTGCGTAATGTAACGCAAAAGTTCACTTTTAAATGCGAGGTTTTAAAAATATGACAACTGCTTAAATTTGCTCCTTGATACCGTATAATAATCATCTTTCACAAAATTAGTCCATAAGTGCAGTAGTTTTTTTATAAATTACATAAAATAGCAAACGTTTTAAAAAAATTACGTTCTATGGCTATCAACATAGTGATGTTACGAAGTTACGATTGAGATATCGATATTGTTTATGAACTATTTTTACACGGGTGTTTTCCGTTCTCGGCAGAGACGTACTTCTTAGCATTCCATGGATTCACCGTGCGGGTGCCGGGTCCATCGTGTGGCAGAGAGAGAAATATCGAATAGACCCCAAGACTTGTGACTCGGGTAGTAGGTTTAAAAGGGGCCCCTTATATTGACGTACGTCAACACTCACCTTCACTACTCGTATTTCTCTCCCTGCCCAGCCAAATCCGATATGATCCTACTAGTGCAGCTTTAGATACTCGTTCTAGTATAGAACTTACTGCACTTCTGGACAATCCAAGGTCTTTAAGCAGGTTATAGAGAGATTTTGCTGGTATACCTCTCGCTCCTACTTCTACAGCGTATAAATTAACTACATAGCCATTTTTTGTTAATTCATTTTGAAGGTCGTAATACTTATTTTGTTTCATCGCGTGGTCTTTAGGTATATTAGTTTCCCACGGTACGGTAAGTTCTACCAGGACTATGCGTTTCGTAGCCCTAGAAAAAAGGAAAATCCGGTCTGGATGACGAAACACCCACATCCTCTGGGATTTTGTAGTGCTTTTCATACGTGTCCATTAAAATAGTCCAATCAGGTGCTGAACCCAGAATTGAGTAAGGCTTATTCTTGGAGTTTGAAGTTGAGCCCTCTTTTACAAAGTTAATTTGTCTTTTGTTTATCGTCAATCCTTTTTGGGCTCTAGCTACCGAAAGGCTTACGGCTTCACGTATGATTTCAAGTACTCTGTCATGGCGCTGTGAGTAATGACCCCTATTATTAAGGAGCACCTTGCATCCCACCAATATGTGCCTTGCTGTACATATCACCTCACCACAAGTATAGCAACATTTTTCAGAGGCTTTTCCCCACCTTACCAAGTTACTCTGGTCAGGGAGGGTCATTTGGAAAGCGTTCAGATAAAATTTTAATAAGGCAGGAGACCAGTCATATAGCAAGGTGCGCCACTTCAGAGTTAATATCGGATTTATTTTTATGTAAAACCGTTATATTGATGCGCCTCTGGAAAACATACAGCATTATTAGAAGACGTGTTTATCTGCTGGTGTATATCCAAAAAAGAACAAGGTTATGATGACTGAAACATTTGAATACTTATTAAAATAAAGTACTAAATAACATTTTGTAGTTAGGTAAATTAACAAAGTTTATTTACGTCTGATGTAAACTTTGAAGAACCATTTTCACATGATAACTCTTGAAATATTAGATTAATCAATAAAACGGACCTTTTCTAAAGACTAGTTTATTTCCTACAACTTTCGTTTAAATTTTTTTTCTTATGTTCATACGTTTTGAGTTAGAAGAAGCTTAAATTCAGTTATTCTGCCAAAAATATTATAAATTAATGAATTGTATTAAAATGAACAATTATTTTATTTGTGGTTATGTTAGACGACAAAAACTTTGTACTTGTAAGACAAAACAGATACTGAGTCTAATGAAAGCCAGCATTAGACGAAGCGAGAGAAAATAGAAAGCAAACTAGAAGATAAATAATTAACGGATTCAAAATATCCATTTCAAACTATATAAATACATTTGAACTATACAACAATGACGTTTAAAGTGGTGGCTCTCTACTAGCCAACTAATATTATAAAATACTTTAAAAAGATAGAAACTCTTTATTATTCACAATATAATACTTAAACAACAGGGACTTATCCTAGAACTAGTGAACCAAGTGGCGACATTATCGCTAATAGCGATCTCTTCCAGGCAACCGAAATACCATGAGTAAATACCATGTTATGTCTAGCACAAACCCCAGGATATGCCATAAATGCCGAAAGATGCCCATACCCAGCCTTCTGGCTCGTTCCCACCACTGGAACTCGGGGCAAGGCCGTGGCCCGCCGCGATGGTCCGCTGTACATGTCGCTGAAAGATGTCATCACATTAACATCTTCACGAGTATTGATAATACCCTAGACATTTCCGAGAATGAGGGTAGATTTGTTACCTTTTTTAAATGTTACAGACCGAATACTCATAAGTATTGTTGCGATGGTAGTATAATCATAGAAAACGAAGATAATTTGTGTGCTATCACATATTACTAGTCCCTATCTAAGAAAACCCGAATAAATTTCGAGTCAAATTAAATAAATTTTACTTATAGCAGTTACTTAACATCCTGTTATTGAAAAATTAGATATGTCCAGTCTATTGAAACAGTGCTATAGACGCACAACTAGTAGACGTAGATCAGGTATAGCAGTAACCTTTGGGTGATGAAATAATACCCAACCGACTGATGAGACATTATTAAGCCAAATATGGAAATATTTTAACACATTAAGCATATCAGGTTAATTTATTTAGAAATTAACGAAAATGGTACATGTTCTATTTTTGCCCTAAAGTTTATAGTTTCCGAGATATTAGCCAAGCTCGCAGCAATGCTTTACTTTTAAAAATTCGGCAACCGGACTTCAGGACTGATTTTTCGCAGGCAACCCTAGGTATGTCATGTTCTTATTTGCCAAAATAATCTTTAATTTTATTTAATTTCAATTCAATAACCAGACCGTTGCAAAATGCTACTATCGATGTACCTGTTTATACTTGGTCACAACACTATAACTGACAAATTAGATCTGTCAAAAAGAAAATAAACGGTTGGACCTACAAGTAATGTAAACTAAATGTAAATATTTTCGTAACATAAAAAAGTAATTGCTCACTAAGGGACAGATGAAAAAATTGTTACTTTGACTAAGATTTCATACAATTTAGAAGAATTCCAATATGTCTCAAAAACCCATGGCATTAAAACTACCCAACATAAAGAAGTGCGATATTTAAGTCTTTGCTATCATATTTTTATTTCTACGCCCTAACAGGGTCTAGGCTGATTTAATTTTAAGTTAACTGTATAGACGCACCAACAATAAAAATAATATGATAAAACTTACGCGACTGTAAGATGGGGGTTGCCTTTAAGCGAAGCATCGGTAACTTGGCACAGCGGCAGTATTATAGTCGCCAAGCTCAGCGTCAGTATGCACTTCGCAAAGTAACTACGATGCTGCATTACACTTTAATTGAACGTTGACTTTGACATCAGGAGAACTTCACAGCGCCGACTTCAATTTTCAATTCAGCTTGCAGCCATTCTGAAACGTAACCATCCTTGATATTAATTTCCACAGCAATATCAATAATTTTGATTTTAGTGATATATAGTGAGACTAGCTGTACCCGCGGTTTTTTTATTGTATAGAGTGATAAGACAAGCAGGACGTGTGCCTGATGGCAAGCTACATGCCTGCCTATAACAGCACAGTGACTCACAGCTGTTGGAACATGAAGAGTCCCAATAGTTATCTAGCACCTGCAGTCGTCAACCGGAGACATAAGGTGTTTTATCTCTTATCCCAGTGATTTCTCTGGAAACATTGCCCTTCAAACCGGAACACAGTAATGTTTGCGCACTACTGCTTGGTGGCGGAATAACTGGCAAAGATGTGGTACTTCCCCAGGCGGACTCTGCAATAAGCCCTACCACTACTATTGATACACTTCTATTACTACAATTTTCCTCAAGAAAGAGTTACCCATGTTAGGCCTTAGAAGATAAGTAATCTGGTAGTGAAAATCCCGTCATAATCGGTCCAGCCGTTTCAGATATAAGCCGGAACAAACAAACAGACAGACAAAAAATGTAAGAAAACCATTCGAATCGTATACAATAGTGTCGAGACATCATGTGCCTGATGGTAAGCAGTAGCAGGCATGTGCCTGCCACATAACAGCACAGTGACACGCAACTACTGGAATATGAACAGTCCAAATCATTATCTAGCACTGCACTGCGCTCGTCACCCAGAAATCTAAGATGTTATATCTGTAAGCTCTGTAATTTCTCTGGAAATATTGCTCTTCAAACCGGAACACAGTGATGTTGGTATACGTATTTTATTATGTATGTTGTAAATAATACACGTAATAAAATATCAATTTAGACTAAATTAAAATAATCTACCTACATGAATATCTTTCTAAAGACCTTAATGAATTTTATGATTTAAAAATATAAGTTTGTCATTGAATTTATGATTGAATGCAACGGCACTTTTACTAGTTTTTTTATTTAATGACATAATTATCATGTAATTATTATTTTGTTGACATGTAAAATGACATTTAATTATTAAATTATGATTATGATGATTATGATTATCTATTTGAAAATATTTCGATTAAGAGAGAGTTATTGTTTTTTTTTTAAATAAAGAGTGACGAGACGAGCAGGACATGTGCCTGATAGTAAGCAACATGCCTGCCACATAACAGCATAGTGACACGCAGCTATTGGAACAAAAAGAGTCCAAATCATTACCTAGCACTGCACTGCGCTCGTCACCCAGAGATCTAAGTTGTTATATCTCTAAGCCCTGTAATTTCTCTCGGAAACATTGCCCTTCAAACCGGAACACAGTAATGTTTGCACATTACTCCTTGGCGGTAGAATTATTGGCAAAGGTGTGGTACTTCCCCAGGCGGACTCTGCTAAGAGTCCTACCACTACAAAATTGGTGATGTCAATTTATGTCGTAAGATACAATTGTTCGTATATTACGCTAAAAGTGCTTGTAGAGATACAAATATAAATAAATAATTTAAATGTATACGGAATAGTCAAAAGAAAAAAAAATGTCAATGAAAAAAAAAGAGAATGACAAAAATATTTAATTGAGATAATGATACCTTGGCGATGTCAATTTATGTCATCATATTTCGCCAAGGCCGTTCGCCAACACAACTATCGGTTTTTAGATCGTGCAATTCCCGGAATTTGTTCATTTAGGAATTTGTTATTATCGGAATTTATCATTTTCGGATTTTGTTCGTTTAGGAGTTTGCCAATTTTGGAATAGATGTTTTAGGTAGTTGTCGTTCTTAGCCTGAGGGCAATCAACATGTAACATGGCGGTAAGCTCATGAGCCAAGTCCAGGTACTTGCCAAGATTGTCCTTCTCTGCTTAGATTGCTATTATGAAGTACTCATTGTAACTATTATTTATTATAACATGTGTCAATCAATTACTTATCTTTGAGTTAAGTAAGTCTCGTTTCTATTGTATGAAGTCCAGAATGAAGTCTTCCGAACAGCAATTTATTTATTTTTGAAGTGAAAATTACTTTTGGCGCGCCTAGACATATTTTTTGTGGGTGTGAATTGAATGCTAGCGTCACGCTACGGTATGATAAGAAATATTCGGGTAAACTCGGGACCATGGCCATTGGCTATCTAGAAATACACCAGCCAATAGGAAATGTTGAAAGTGCGTGGTCCGGCCATCATGGCATGGCCATCTAGAAATGCGTGAGCCAATGAAAAATGCTGATGCATTTCTAGATGGCCATGCCATGATGGCCAGGCTACGCTCTCCGGTTACACCCGTGTAGTTTCCAAAGTAAGCTATCCAATTCTAAGTTATAAGTTTTCACTTCTATCGGCAGCTCCTATGACTGCCAATTTTTTATTTATTCATTTATTTCAGACTACAGTCCACAAAAAATAAAAATTTATAATTGTTTTGCTATGTCAAAAAAAAACAACCAATAATCAAAACCAAATCAAGTAATAGGCTTTATTTATTAGATAAAGAGTCATCTATTATATTATACTGATATATTTTTATTCCTTTGACACCAGACCTGTCTTCAACTGTTTTGGAACGATGTTGTAGAATCGTGGACAAATTCTAATACGGGAAAGATTATTTGTTCTCTGCAAATCTAAGAAAATTTGTGTGCGTGGCGAGTGTCTGGTCTTAGATCAGACAATTTTACGGTTGTATTGATAGAGAAGATTATTATACACGTATTTGACAAAATAACTCAAAATTTGATTTAAACAACAAAAAAACAAATTTGAAAGTTTCGGTGTTCTGGTGTTTGTTACTCAATCACGTCGAAACGTCTTGACAAATCGGGTTGAAATTTGAAACTCAGTTAAAATATAGTCTGAAATAGCACCTAGATTAATTGTTATTGTAAAACATTTCGGGACGGGAACTACGCAGGTAAAATTGTGCTGCACTGCACAAAAGAGAAATAACAATGGTGACTTACCGTTATCTTTATAGAAGAAGGGTATTCACGTAGAGGTGCAGCTCTGCAAAGCATTACCCTAAGTGTATCCTGAAAAATATTTTGATTTATTACAACAATTGTAGCAAAAATTGACTGGTCTCGTGGCTTAGTTGGTAGTAGCTCTGCCTGCGAAGCCGAGGGTCGTGGGTTCGATCCCCACCCAGTGCAAATATTTGTGTGATGAATTCAAATGTTTGCACTGTGTCTGGGTTTTTCTATGTATAATAAGTATGTATTTAAAACTATATAAGTATTATGTCAGCTATCTGGCCGCCATCACACAAGCTTTGCTTAGTTTGGGGTCAGATGGTGTTGTGTGTGAATTGTCCACCAATATTTATTTATTATTTAAAAAAATGGCTTGGAAACAGAATTTGGAGTCGATTTTCCTATAATTGTATTATTATTGTAGTGTAGCGGAGGCTCAGTCCACCTGATGAAGTATCACACCTTTGTCCGTTATTTTACTGCCAAACAGGAATGTGCATACGTCATCGCGGTTCGAAAGCCAATCCTTCCAGAGAAATCACAAGGCAACATTACAAACAACAGAGAAAGGTCATCTTATATCTTTTGGTGACGAGCGCAGAGTAACTACAAGACAATAATTTGGAATATTCACGCTCCAATAATAGCTGCGCCACACTGTGCTGTAATGAGCAGCCATGTTGTCCATCGTCCACCATCAGGTACAGTCCGCGAGGTATAAGCTGAGCTTTGCATTAGTGTGAGTGATCACATGCATACGCATCTATTACCAAAAGTACAGTCAGACAACAAACTCTTAAACAACAAGCTGACATTAACTATCCAGGATCAATATGGTCATTGCGAAAAGAAGTATCTCTTTTAGGATTCAAATGGTCAAGGACAGAGAATAACAGAAAAATTTTAATGGAAAAGCATGAGATCCGTCACCTACGTATAACTTATTTACTTAAAATTTCCGAATACCGTATTCAGGGCAGGCCTATCGTTTATACCAATATACAATTGATACTGCATAATAAACAACGATTTATTGAATATAAAATTGACACCTTATTAAGAGAACATGGTCACAGCGTCCTGCGTCTGACTGTACTTTTGGTGATCACTCACACTAATTCAAAGCTCAGCTTATACCTCGCGGACTGTACATGTTATACTCGTCTTGTCACTATAAAAAAACATAACCATGTAGGAAAACTGAAATATTTCAAGAATCTGTCCAAATCATGCGGCATTTGTCCCGCGCCGAGTTAGCGTGGTGGATTATCCACCTTGATATCTAATGATCTTGATGATCTTGATGGCCTTGATTCTCTTCTTTCCAGAGAATGCTCAGAGTTCCAGCCGTAGTAACATTTAGTTGGCTGCTTATGGTGAAGCTTTACTACATTTTTAATTGACCTATTATTATAAGTTGATTTTATTTTGAGATTATGTCAAAAAGTTTAACAGACCGTTAGTTTAAACTTAAACCGCGAACCGTTAACTTGCAATCCAAAGTTTTAATTTTCAAATACCTACACTACTATCCAGGTTAAGTAGGTAACTACTTAATGTGTTATAAATTTACATGACATCGTTAACAGATATGAAATGAATGAAATGAAATGAAATGAAAGTAATTTTGAAATGAAATGAAATGAAAGTAATTTATTCCAGATTAAAAAATCCATATAACATTAAATTAAATGAAATGATATACGTGGAAACTAACAGAAAAACTTAGTTGTGTCTAATTTTAAAATATTATGAAAATTTTTAATGTTGAAAAAATAAAAAGCTAATTAAATTGTAATCGAGTCAGACACTAGACATTTTTTTTAAATCAACTAAACACAGAAACACTGTTAAACAATAAATAAACAGCCAGGTAGTACTCGTACTCGTAGGTACTCGTACCTACATCATATAGGTATAGTCCAGGAACTTTGTCGCCTGAATGTATGGAGTAGTAGGCGTTAAATCCGGTAGATCTGATTTTTTGCAGACTTGTTTATGATGTTGGCCTAATTATTGTCCCAAGTTTGTGACCTCGAGCGACGAACGCAACTTTGTCAAAAATCGAAAAAACCGCGAAAAAATCGTTAATTTTTCAAATTTTGGCGATTATATCCCTAAACGACTAGTTTTTGTAAAAACTTTCTTATGTCATTTATAAAGTAGAAGTAGACTAAATTTGCTACAATATGATACTAGAATTGTCTCTGTACACCCAATAGTTTCTGAGAATAAGTCTTTCAAAGTTTATAATTTTTTTCGTACTTCGCAATTTTTAGCAATATTTTAACTCCTACTTGACCACTTTATGGCACAGTTACTGCGGTTTTTAACCCCCGACCAAAAAAAGAGGTGTTATAAGTTTGACGTCGAAGTCTGTCTGTCTATCAGACACACACACATACAGGTCTGGCTCTCAATGTATCTGTCTCTGTGTGTATCTGTCTATGGCCCTGTAGAGCTCAAACGGATGGGCCGATTTCGATGCGGTTTTTTTTATTTGAAGATACATTTTTGTGTTGATGTTTTGAGCTATTTGTGGTTAACATCGATTCAAGATGGCCGCTTCCACCAAATGGCGGACCAAATATTTCACCACAATCTACCTCAATATGGGTATCAAATGAAAGGGCTTGACTAGTAGAATACTATACAGTATAACAAATTTCAAATCACAAAATGGCGAATTACATAATTTTTTTTTCACTAATAACTTAATATGGGTATCAAATGAAAAGGCTTGACTAGTAGACTACTATGCACTATGACAAATTTCAAATCCATGATGGCCGCAATCACAAAATTACGAAATAAGTTTCTTTTTTCACAATTACCTCTAAATGGTATAAATATGGTATAAATATAAATTTTTCATAGTGTATAGTAGTGTACTAGTCAAGCTCTTTCATTTGACACCCATATTGAGGCATTAGTGAAAAAAAAAATTATGGAGTTCGCCATTTTGTGATTTGAAATTTATTATACTGTATAGTACTCTACTAGTCAAGCCCTTTCATTTGATACCCATATTGAGGTAGATTGTGGTGAAATATTTGGTCCGCCATTTGGTGGAAGCGGCCATCTTGAATCGATGTTAACCAAAAATAGCTTAACCCGTCCAGGGCACGACGCGTAAACAAATGCATGTACCAAAGTGCCACGCTTCCCGCCAAAAATTTTTTTTTGAGGTTGGGAAGATTCTAAATTGGATAAATTTTGATGTATTCGTTAATTATATTGTACAAAATATACATCACTGCAATGGTCTTGAACCGCTTTATCATTTTTACGATTAATAGAGATAATTACACTTACCGGAATTTAGTATTTCTGTGTTGAATATGATGTTTACAAATTTTTGGTCGTCACCTCGCACAATTCGCATGATTATGGCACTTTACGATGTAATTTTTACACTCACAACACATTCACGACAAAGAAGGACCTTTTATGCACCCATTTTAGTAACACTTTCACCACAAAACGAAAATCTAATCAAGAAAAAGATTTAATTATCACGAAACAAAACGGTCCGCCATTGCGTTACACAGCCGCTACACCGGCACTGCCGGCAAACAAAAGCACTCAGTTGACGAAAAAATAGTTTACGTTAGTTTTTATTGCTGTAAACTCGACACTATCTGGTATGAAAGTGTTCATAGATATATTATACGTTAGTTTCCAGGCGATATGGAACACTACAATCGCTATATCGAGTATTATTTATTTAAATAACCTGCATGACGGACAATTTCGTACGCTTGACAAAAGTTTTCACATTTTATTTCGAAATATAAGCATCTATCACTAAAAAAAACACTGTTAGTACCTTACACATATATATTTCAGTAGATTACAGCACATTTACTCATCGTTTACGGTTTCCTGCCATTTTCGGAGACAAATAATCTGAAGCACTTGCACTCGAAAAATTGCAAAATGGCGGACCTAAAAATTTATGTTGACGAAATTTCTTTGATAATTATTTTTTTGTAATGTTTGTACACTTGGACTGGAAACAGCCAATAGAAATCGAGATTGTTATCTAGGCAATCGATTCGTGTAACGAAAACAAAGGATTGTCTATAGGCGACCGAGACAAAAAATAACAAATGAACGGCGCTCGCTTAGTATCACCCGTTAGATACTAAAGCGCTCGGGGGATTTGTTCCTTAGTATCACCCGTTAGATACTAAAGCGCTCCGGGGGTTAAAACATCAACACAAAAATGTATCTTCAAATAAAAAAAACCGCATCGAAATCGGCCCATCCGTTTGAGCTCTACAGGACCATAGACAGATACACACAGAGACAGATACATTGAGAGCCAGACCTGTATGTGTGTGTGTCTGATAAACAGACAGACTTCGACGTCAAACTTATAACACCTCTTTTTTGGTCGGGGGTTAAAAACCGCAGTAACTGTGCCATAAAGTGGTCAAGTAGGAGTTAAAATATTGCTAAAAATTGCGAAGTACGAAAAAAATTATAAACTTTGAAAGACTTATTCTCAGAAACTATTGGGTGTACAGAGACAATTCTAGTATCATATTGTAGAAAATTTAGTCTACTTTATAAATGCATAAGAAAGTTTTTACAAAAACTAGTCGTTTAGGGATATAATCGCCAAAATTTGAAAAATTAACGATTTTTTCGTGGTTTTTTCGATTTTTGACAAAGTTGCGTTCGTCGCTCGAGGTCACAAACTTGGGACAATCATTAGGCCAACATCATAAACAAGTCTGCAAAAAATCAGATCTACCGGATTTAACGCCTACGGTAATGTTTAAAGTTACTGCACTAGTAGGCAAATTTTACATTTTGGTTGTCATTAATAAAACTGCTAAATACACGATTTAAACTTACCTACAAGGAACAACATCTCAAGTTTTAAATACCGTACAAACAGTATCATCAAAATTGATTGACTAATGGCTGAGTTATATCATAATTTGCATACAAAATTAAAACTTAAGTTGAGAAAATTATTTACCGCGATCATCACAGCTTTTAAACTTTTGTGTTTAACACGTCATGAAAACACTAGATAAGGCTTATTCGATATTTAAATCATTGCTTAATTATTATATATTATTATTGCCGTCGCATTTTAACCACCGTGGTCGCGAGAAGACTAAAGAGAATGCGCAGCGTCTGACGTGTCGTTGGGAAATACAGAATCTCAGTCTACCCTCAATTTGTCAAAAATCGCAGAATACAACGAGAACAACAACACAAAACATTAATCGTGTCAAAATTTATCATACTGCTTAGTAAGTATTCTTAGAAATGCGCAAGTTAGGGTGTTTAGATGATTGTTGCTCAATTATGGCAGCGTCTGGACGGATCGGCTTGAAATTTGGAACATATACAGTTTATAGTCTGGAATACCAGAAACGCTACCTTCTATAAAGCGGAAAAATAATGTAAATGCAAACTTTGCACGGGGCACTGCTGACCGTATCAAAGTTTCCTAAGTAGTTATTAAGTAAGTAGATGTAAGAAAACTCCGTTATTCGTTCTACTTATTTTGTTATTTTTTTCATAGGTACAATAATGATGTTTTAACAATGCTATAAATTATTACTCCCGACCATCTTTCGGCTCTGATGAGGAAATGAGAATTGAATCTAAGAGAAAATTAGTTGGTAGACTGGCACTACCGGAACCCAACACAAGAGTTACCAGGTATAATACTGTAAAATAATAAAATTCGACTAATATACGAATCAAAACTAAAAATCATGACATACATTATTATTTTAGATGTAGTGTAAATGCACTGTAACGTTTTCAAGTTATCATGGTCGTTTTGTGAAAACGATAATCAGTAAACTGTAAATCAGCCCCCAGTTTGGGCAGCTTCAAGAACCGATTAAAAAACTAGCTCATCGATCAAAACTTTTTATAGTTACAGCGATGTTTTAAAGAGTGATGGTAAACTCACAATAAAATTGTAAAAAAATTACATTGTTCATTACAATTATAATAAATACATATTATATTTTAATGGTTGACACTTATTTGTACGATACTTATTATCGTACAATAAAATGTTAAATTTAAACTTTAATAATGTATATCTCTATACTCTTTGTCTGATCTTATTCTTTGTTTTTTTTTTAATTGACGTGTAAATTGTACATTTATGATTAAAGAACTTTGACTTTTACGTTTAACAACTTATTAAGCATGCCATAATAGCTCAAAGTTAAATCAAGGACAAAAAATATCGACACCGACTTTGATAAAAAAAATCTAACGGTTTTACATTTACGAATACGCTAAAGAAATAAACAAATGAATTATCGCTTAGAGAATGTGGCGAAACCGACACAATCATGAAGTAGTAGGTTTGAATCCCCTCTGTACTGCAAAGTAGTTTTCCAAGGGAAGATGAGCAAGATTGTAACGCTGGGATTAATTGCAAGGGAATACATCCTGAGGAAACCCAAGTGTGTTCGAAGAATCTGTCGAGACCAAGCGTTATCCGCCAACCCGCGCTTCTACCGCCTAACTAAATCGGCTATCGCTTTGCTAATGGTGTCTCTATCATTTCAAGCGAAAAGAAGAGAGAGAAACATCAAAGCGATGACATTTTTCGTTCGGCGGTAGACCCCCCGTACTGGGTCATCATGATGGATGTTTTCTTATATATATTGAAGAGTGACGAGACGAGCAGGATATGTGCCTGATGGTAAGCAGCATGCCTGCCACATAACAGCACAGTGACACGCAGCTATTAGAAGATGAAGTCTAAATCATTACCTAGCACTGCATTGCGCTCGTCACCCAGATATCAAAGGTGTTATATCTCTAAGCCCTGTAATTTCTCTGAAAACATTGCCTTTCAAATCGGAACGCAGTAACGCTTACACGTTACTGCTAGGCGGTAGAATAACTGGCAAAGGTGTGATACTTCCCTAGGCGACCTCTGCCAACAGTCCTACCACTACAAAAACACATATATTGAGCTGAAATCGAACCCATGACTCCCGGACCGGACCGGACCCAATCCGTGGGTAAACTTACTACAATAAAGCCATTCGGAAATGAAAATTAACAACGAAGAAACGAAACGCTCAGATTCGGATTTCGCTCAAGCCACCTTAAAGAAGCAGATAGAAGGCAGAAGCGTTAAGCAACCATTTTTTTAACAAAAGCGCTGATAATGATGTAACTCTAAAAAAAAAATAGGCGAGACGACTCGACTAAAATAACTAAGTAGTCAGTCAGTTAGATTAGTAAAAATATTGTAAACGTATTTTTTCTTAGGTTTCAATAACAAAAAAATGACGAAGATACAGTGCTTCGAAGTTATAAGAACAAGAACAAGAACAAGAACAAGAACAAGAACAAGAACAAGAACAAGAACAAGAACAAGAACAAGAACAAGAACAAGAACAAGAACAAGAACAAGAACAAGAACAAGAACAAGAACAAGAACAAGAACAAGAACAAGAACAAGAACAAGAACAAGAACAAGAACAAGAACAAGAACAAGAACAAGAACAAGAACAAGAACAAGAACAAGAACAAGAACAAGAACAAGAACAAGAACAAGAACAAGAACAAGAACAAGAACAAGAACAAGAACAAGAACAAGAACAAGAACAAGAACAAGAACAAGAACAAGAACAAGAACAAGAACAAGAACAAGAACAAGAACAAGAACAAGAACAAGAACAAGAACAAGAACAAGAACAAGAACAAGAACAAGAACAAGAACAAGAACAAGAACAAGAACAAGAACAAGAACAAGAACAAGAACAAGAACAAGAACAAGAACAAGAACAAGAACAAGAACAAGAACAAGAACAAGAACAAGAACAAGAACAAGAACAAGAACAAGAACAAGAACAAGAACAAGAACAAGAACAAGAACAAGAACAAGAACAAGAACAAGAACAAGAACAAGAACAAGAACAAGAACAAGAACAAGAACAAGAACAAGAACAAGAACAAGAACAAGAACAAGAACAAGAACAAGAACAAGAACAAGAACAAGAACAAGAACAAGAACAAGAACAAGAACAAGAACAAGAACAAGAACAAGAACAAGAACAAGAACAAGAACAAGAACAAGAACAAGAACAAGAACAAGAACAAGAACAAGAACAAGAACAAGAACAAGAACAAGAACAAGAACAAGAACAAGAACAAGAACAAGAACAAGAACAAGAACAAGAACAAGAACAAGAACAAGAACAAGAACAAGAACAAGAACAAGAACAAGAACAAGAACAAGAACAAGAACAAGAACAAGAACAAGAACAAGAACAAGAACAAGAACAAGAACAAGAACAAGAACAAGAACAAGAACAAGAACAAGAACAAGAACAAGAACAAGAACAAGAACAAGAACAAGAACAAGAACAAGAACAAGAACAAGAACAAGAACAAGAACAAGAACAAGAACAAGAACAAGAACAAGAACAAGAACAAGAACAAGAACAAGAACAAGAACAAGAACAAGAACAAGAACAAGAACAAGAACAAGAACAAGAACAAGAACAAGAACAAGAACAAGAACAAGAACAAGAACAAGAACAAGAACAAGAACAAGAACAAGAACAAGAACAAGAACAAGAACAAGAACAAGAACAAGAACAAGAACAAGAACAAGAACAAGAACAAGAACAAGAACAAGAACAAGAACAAGAACAAGAACAAGAACAAGAACAAGAACAAGAACAAGAACAAGAACAAGAACAAGAACAAGAACAAGAACAAGAACAAGAACAAGAACAAGAACAAGAACAAGAACAAGAACAAGAACAAGAACAAGAACAAGAACAAGAACAAGAACAAGAACAAGAACAAGAACAAGAACAAGAACAAGAACAAGAACAAGAACAAGAACAAGAACAAGAACAAGAACAAGAACAAGAACAAGAACAAGAACAAGAACAAGAACAAGAACAAGAACAAGAACAAGAACAAGAACAAGAACAAGAACAAGAACAAGAACAAGAACAAGAACAAGAACAAGAACAAGAACAAGAACAAGAACAAGAACAAGAACAAGAACAAGAACAAGAACAAGAACAAGAACAAGAACAAGAACAAGAACAAGAACAAGAACAAGAACAAGAACAAGAACAAGAACAAGAACAAGAACAAGAACAAGAACAAGAACAAGAACAAGAACAAGAACAAGAACAAGAACAAGAACAAGAACAAGAACAAGAACAAGAACAAGAACAAGAACAAGAACAAGAACAAGAACAAGAACAAGAACAAGAACAAGAACAAGAACAAGAACAAGAACAAGAACAAGAACAAGAACAAGAACAAGAACAAGAACAAGAACAAGAACAAGAACAAGAACAAGAACAAGAACAAGAACAAGAACAAGAACAAGAACAAGAACAAGAACAAGAACAAGAACAAGAACAAGAACAAGAACAAGAACAAGAACAAGAACAAGAACAAGAACAAGAACAAGAACAAGAACAAGAACAAGAACAAGAACAAGAACAAGAACAAGAACAAGAACAAGAACAAGAACAAGAACAAGAACAAGAACAAGAACAAGAACAAGAACAAGAACAAGAACAAGAACAAGAACAAGAACAAGAACAAGAACAAGAACAAGAACAAGAACAAGAACAAGAACAAGAACAAGAACAAGAACAAGAACAAGAACAAGAACAAGAACAAGAACAAGAACAAGAACAAGAACAAGAACAAGAACAAGAACAAGAACAAGAACAAGAACAAGAACAAGAACAAGAACAAGAACAAGAACAAGAACAAGAACAAGAACAAGAACAAGAATAAGAATAAGAATATATTTATTGCTCTCACTGTGTAAAAATAGGTCTTAAAATATAAAAAAATGTACAACAGTGTACCCTTGACGGGCGTGCAACATTATCAAGTATACAAAGTTCTGTTTTCGATGACATTATTTTGAACAGTTACATACTATTTTATAGACATAGTCATCTAAGTTATACATAGACATAGTCATCTTTCCCATCGTTAAAATACTCTTTTAAATCGTAAAATGCCTTGGTTAGGAGCCATTTTTTTAATTCTCTTTTAAATGGATATTTCCCATTTTCCCATTTAGACGTTTTCGAGTCAAGTCACGATATGGTACGATTTTTACTATAGAGTGACGTCACAACCCCGTAGTCCAGAAGTTTGATGATCTATATCTTTGTCAATTTTTGATAATTTGATAAAACAAATTGCATCTCTGTGTGTAGCGTGGTTTACAACTACCAATCTACTTGACCCCTAGAATCGCCACCGGCGAAGAATGTTGCGGTTCTACTTATTTGGTCATTGACAACGAATAGTTAGAGCGGTTTCGCACTACGTCCGATCCGAATTCAATCCGAAGCCGTGAAAATATGGATCTAGAAAACTAGGACGTAGTGCGAAACCGCTCTTATGGGTATAGGTATATATTATATATATTATAAACGTAACACGTATTATTGTGTTCCATATTTTTCCATGATCTACCTGACGAGCTAATTAGAATGGTTCATTTGTAAACCTGTCGTCATCCCGATTAGGATATAATAAGCAAATTAATTTTACTTCACTGCAAAGAAATAAAAAATAAGTAGGTAATTACATTAGGATCAGGCTTTGGTTCTTCATACTGTTAAGTACGTAATTTATTATAAATTAAGAAGACAATTAGTTCATAAATAAAACAGCTATGATCAGTCTACAGCATTATATTTCGGAATCAATCCTTCATCATACCAACTTATTCACAGCTGCCTCGTGCAGCTGAAGTAGTACATTTTGTAAATGTTAGATACATAATTAAAGAAAACGCTTTACAGTACCTTAAATTCAGTAACAGATGTACAATTATCAAGTATTAATTTACTTAGATATTTATCGGTTTACTAGTACTTTTAATTTAAACATTTCGCTTAGACTTGCTGCTGCATATGATTTACCTTATCAAGATGTTTTACGAGTCCAAAACAAGAGCTGGATTGTTTCCCGCCAAAACTATCCAGCCACAGACTAAACATAAAATCAAACCCGGAATTTTAGGGTTGCCATAGAATATATTTCGGTATTCTTACTATTCTTTCAATAAGAACTCATTTAAATTACTAATATTGCTAACAGCTCGGCCATCCTGCTGAAGCGAGTCCTCGCGCTACAATAATAAATAGTTAAATATATATGTTGCAGGGTTTTAAATTTATTTCACATATTTGACAAAATTATACCAGTAATTCTGCTCTATTTCTATAGTAATAATAATAATAGCCTCTATTCAGATAATGCTTACAATTTTTCAATGTCATTACAATTTAAAATTCTTAAATTTAGATTGCCATCGCACCGTCTGTTTACTTATTGGCAAAGGCCTCTTCCAGCTGCCTTCAAACTTCTTCCCAAACGTTAGCTTTTCTGCTGTCGCTTCTATGTCATCGACCCATCTTCTGAGTGGTCTGCCACGATTTCTTTTCCGATCTCTAGTGAACCGGTACATAATTGACTTTGACCATTTTTCTTTTCCTCTAATTATTATGTAGGTATCCTCGTATCCTGCCCATTTCCACTTAAGCTTTCTAACAGTTATTGTTACATCTTTTATTTTTGATTTTGCTCTTAAAGTTGTTGTTCTTATTTTTTTCGATAACTTTTTTCCTATCATACACCTTTCCATGGGCGTTTTGGGATGTTTTTAATTTTCTTATATAATATAATATTGTTGGTCACCCAGGTTTGACAGCCATAATGTAATAAGTACGTTATAGTCCGTATCCATTATCATTTAGTTTCTATCTATATTTTAAATAATAATTATGTATGTTACAAGTAGTTACAATTTGTGTTTCAAATTAAGGAACATAAATAATTAGTAATGTTTGAAAGAAAACAAATAAAATTGAGCACATAGCATCATCAGTCACTATATTTTTTTTTTTAATATTTCTTTAAATGTGTCATTATACTTAACAAGGAAATATTTTCATAGTTACATCATCAAATCAAATCATTTTATTGACACACACAGTTTAACAATGTTTATTATATTTGCATTTACAATTCACAATAATAAGATTGTACGACAAGAACATAGTAGGTATTATTGTTGCATTATAAATTAAGCTTCTGTCAATGAATCTCTAACTAGGCCTAAGCCTGTATCTAGTCACCTGTTTACCATTGTCCATTTTGTTGTTTTGTAAAATGTACTACAAAAATATGGGCTAGCTTTATATAATTATAATAGTGTTCAATCCAAAATACCGAATCAGCGAATCAACGGTAGGAACAATTAAGTAAACCTTGATATATTGTTATGCTTTAATTTCTGACGATTATTACATTAAAATTATAATTATATATACATATCTTTAATTTCAGTCATATACGATAACATATCTACTTTATCCATACTTTGCGGTAGTCAAAAGATAACCTGCATTTCATAAGAAACAAAACAATTATAACCGAATTATTCATATTATATACCTATATATTGTTACGCTATAACACAGGTTTAATCCTAGGTTGGGTAACAATGCTTCTCAATCGGAATTACCAATCAAGGATAGATAATAATATGTGAACTTCAAATGTTTGTTAGTGCCGAATAAATTTAACTTCATTTCAAATTTCATTTCATTTCAATAATTAAGTAACGTAACAATTACAACAGTTTTTGGTCTTAGTTGTAATAACTTTACTAAAAGTTTTATTCGTTGAACATAATCCAAAGTAATAATTTACTCACAAATTAATGATGATGAATCACGTCAATGGTTTATCTACTAGGCAATTTTAACGTATCTAAACATTTAGCATTATAACCTGCTTCATATGGGTGATTAAATAATTTTTACTTATAGGTATACTTATACGGAATCCTTGATTGTTTCGTGATCAACAATCTGATAGTCTCTATTGGAACTTGATTTGAATATAACGTATTAAAACACATATTAAACGCCATCAATGACTTGAGTTTATCTGCGACTACCACGTCTTCATATCGACCGTGGCTATTAGAGGCATAACATTAATCAGATTTTTTTATATTTGTCAAAATTTCTAATACAATATAGGCCTTGAAATTTAATAGCTAATTTTATCATTACTTGGCGTTCCGCGCCTTACATTCTCACTAAATCCTCGTCGTTGAACCTTATTGATGAAATATGCACGTATGTTTCGGATCTGATCATTGTCGTTCATTACTATATAGATGATATCTTAATTTTGACGATATTTATTTCTTATAATATATTTATTATTTATACAACATTCAATTATTACTACTTTCGGATTGTTTTAGCCTCGTTTCGTAAACATGTGCGTATTGTCCTTTACGCGTAGGTATTCTATGTTATGAAGTGTGTTTATGTAAGTATATTTTATTATATTATGTTCAGGCATTATATTATTTACTAGCCACCTACCCCAGCTTCGCTTGCGGTAGGTATATAAATAGGCTATAAATAGCCTAAAGCCCTCAAAGACCACGCACACATCCAACGGTGTAATAACTCTAAAATCAGCCTGGTGGTTCCAGAGATTAGTGCGTTCAACAAACAAGATCTAGATCTTTATAATATTAGTATAAAGTAGGTATTGCAATATATATGTATCATATCTGTATGGCGTATTTACTTTTAAATGATATGTATTCTATTTGTGTCATTATTTATGTACGTAAGTACCTATATCATGGATACCACACCCATACCTTCACTTGTTACCTTGTCGTAACAACTAAAAGGTCATCTAGAAGAGATCGCTATTAGCGATGGGATAGACTTTTGTGTACAACATTTTAATTACAAGTTTACTCACTTTTTTGTATTGTTTTGTGCTATAATAAAGTATTTTGTATTGCATTGTATTGTATTCCATACAATCTTCAGGATACTCTAATAAAGTCCAGGATATGAATCTATAACTTCTCCTTGGGACTCCTATTCTAAATCATCCAAATGTAGGTTGACAGCTCAATATTCGATGTCGCAATTGAATTCATGGAACTACACCCTTCAACGAGCAATACATGGTACTGGATCTGTTAGTGAGTGTTGTTCTCGGCGCATTGCGGTCTGACAATATTTTAAGTTGCGTACTCTGAAGGTTAACTCTAAATTTACCAAAAGAAGATGATAATGAGAGGGTTTCAGGTTCGAACGAGTGGAGCTTTTGCTCCTCTGAGGTTGTTTTTTTTACTGTTAAAAGAGACTGTCCTAAGGACCCAAGAATACCTGCCACGCCGTACTTAGTTGAATCTGTGTGGATCGGCCAAAACGGCCCGCAAATCATGGAAAGCTATTTAAGCCCAGTTGGTTCTTCGATGTACTTAGAGTACCTACTTCGAAACCGCCTTCAAGTCCAGGCTTTAAACCGTTAATACTGACATCAAACCCCAGGGAGTCTGTTAAGTTGTAGCGTGAAAGAAATGCCACTTCGATAGTTCGAGGCTTTGCCCGTTTTTTTTGTCATGAGACATACGATACGTCTTGTACTCGTATATTGCTGGCTTCGTATCCTTCATTTCATCAATTGTGGCAAACTTCTAAATCTTTTTCCGACGAGAAGCAATCGCTTTATTCAACGAGCAAATTATGTAGCTCCGACTTTTTTTTTTTTAAGTTTTGGCTGCTAGTCACAATTGAAGAAGTGCCCTTTATTATCAAATGCAACAGAACAGATATCACTCATTACAACTTGTAGGTATAACTCGATTAACTAAAGTGCTGTTCTAAACCGAATCTTCGCTTCAGCTAGATTTCAGATAACATTTTCCTGACCATCATCAAGTGTGATTTAGGAAGGCATCAAGGCAGTAATATAATTATATAGACACTAGCGGCCCGCTTCAACTTCGCTCGGAAACCTCCATACAAAGACTATCCCATCTTTCAAGTTGGATCAAGCCTTACGCGGTGCGCAAACCAGACTACAACCGCAGAGTCCGTCGCGGACAGACAACATAACACGTACTTTTGTGTATGTTACGAGTTATTTTAGAGCTCCATTTATGAATTGAATGGTTTGTTTAGATTGCCTCTTTATTCTTGTGATTTTATTGCAACAGTATGTGATGGTATTGATCGCCCCGGACCAATAACAACTTCGTTGTTCAACTAAACACTTAAAACTCGAAGAAAACTTAAAACTCTTGGTTCAGACATATTTTCGAAAAAAAGGTAATAGGCGTATTCGTTATTTCCATATTAATTTCTTAATACAACTAGTACATGCCAATTTAACACCATCATTCGATAATACTAGAGTATTATACTATAAGCTTTTTTTTATAAAATACAAAGTAACATTAACATTAATACGAATAGCGAGTTCTAGTTTTTTTTTCCAGTTAAACCGTGATCAACTGATCCATTCAAAACTGATTCTGGACAATATATACATGTCGACATTTTTTGATACATCCTGAGCTTTTCTGTTTACGTTCACTTTGAGCAATGGGTCTAATGGTTTGCAATTTAATACTCTTAAGCGATCGTCAATTCAGTGTAATTAACAGTCTGCTATCTTCCGTATCTCTTTCTACATCTGCGATATTCTTCTTGTGTATGCTTTTAAGTACTTAACAATATTGCCTCTATGAGACCATGTCGTGCAAGTTTGGCAAGCTTTGTTTTCCATTCGGCCCAGCTATTAGAGTAACGTTTCTGAGATTTTGCAATGCCTGTTATTGTGTAAAGCAAAGTGGACTATTTTCTTTTATTCCCATTCGTAAATTATGACACATTACTTTGTAACTCAAATCATTGTAGTCTGACCTTTAACATTGGATCAAACTCGAGTTTTACGTTGGTAAAAGAAAGCTCAGCAGTCGAATGTCCATATCCTTCAACACATTAAATAAATTTATGAAGAATATCATAAAATATCATGAAGTTCAGGTTCAAAATGCGATGAACAGAAGTGATATTGCAAAGAGTAAAACAAACTCATTTTTAAAGTAACTTAATGCGTCGCTATAATTGCAGCGCCTCTCTCGTGTCTCTTTTTTTTGCTGTAACCTTGAGAAAAGTCGCTTGTACTGTAACGCTCCACAATTTCTCCTCTTTCCAAGAGCAAACGATCTTTCCCTAGACTGTGAATCTTCGTGAAAACCTATGACCTTTTATGTCTATCATTATCGTTTGTCTTACTTTTACCATATAATGGCCTTCTGTTGCCTCAACAACTCTTCGTTAAACCACGTCAAATTTACATTATAAATCGAATCTATATATTTATGTGCGGCTGTGGACTTGCCTGTTAAAATCCAGACTACCTTCCACATCCTCGCCCTGGTTCTAAACCGTGTCAATTTACGCCATTACTTAAACAAATTCAAATTAGAGCGCTTGTGGACTTGCCTGTTATCCAGACTCCCTTCCACTTTCTGGCTGCGGTTCTCAGTTTATCAATTTACAGCACTACTGAACAGATTTAAATTAGAACGCTTGTGGATTTGCCTGACTCCCTTCCACTCCCTCGTTCCAGTCCTTGTCAATCGGTGGAATGCTCGTTATCTGAGCGCGCCCTTTGCAGCGCTCGATCTCAGGTTCAACATTCATGCCGCAACTTTCGACGCTATCTTTGCGTCCTTGGTGCGGCCTATCCATAATCTGGAACTTTCAATAAAGGCATTAATAATTGTTCAACCTACCTTAAAATCCATCTTTCTCATATATGAGCAAGTACTTTCATCAGATTACTTTAGTTTAGAACACTGCTAAACTATAATGAGAAGCTCTGGTACCTACTTTCTACCTTGATAATACTAGGCACGTGTGACTCTAGTTTCAACCCGTTTACATGTAAAATCTATAAAAGTTTAACTCATTGAGTTACATCTTGGCTGAACAATAGCCACCTCAGCCGCGGTTCACAGCTCAACTCCATTCTCAAATAATGGCACATGCTGTGACTTAAGATCATATCACGGCAATGTCAATTTAGTTCATAGCTATTGGTAGAAAAGTGGAGTTTAATTTAATATACGTCACATGCCCATGGTTATCTGACTCAGCAGTTAAATACAGTTTCTTTAAAATATTCTACGTGCAAAAGATTATCTCTCAAATTGGATTAATCGCTAAAACGACTAGACAAAGACAATATTTACTCTGTCCAGATCTCCATGTAAGTTATAAACATAGTATCAAGAAGGCAAAAGCGAGTTGACGTCAAACCATTTGAACTGGTTTATATACCGAACGCATTACCGCTTCGCTTCGTCATGGTACTCTACATTTAATAGTTCGGTTCGTTGTAGTACTCTACATTTAATAGTTTCATAGTAGTCTGAGGACATTTTATAATTATGATATGTGATGCGGTTCGTACATACAGCTTCAACGTCTGACCCATGATCTGACATGCATGTCTGTTGAGTCACCATTTTTATTCCCACAACTGGAACTAAAAGGGTCTTCTCTTAAAGAGACAAACGCCATTATCCATCACTCTAGCAAAGTGCCGTTGGACGAATAACGTATCCCTGAAAGTTATTGTTCTAGGTCCATACCGGTCCCCTTGTGACTTACAGGACATGTGTCATCAGACATCATCATAATATAACATCAGTGGTCATGACAAAGTTTCACTAACAGAACATGGAAAAATACTCAAACATGCGGTCGGAATTCGAACCTCATGTAAATCGAACGTTCTCATAACTAGGCAACCAAAATTTAGAAAATAACACTTTAATAAGCCTCAAAGTAACGTTAATGGTTTGTCCAGAATTGCTGACATTGCAGTTATTGGTGCTACATATTTATCGAAGCATGATTTTCGAAAACTATATGAGAGAGTATCTTAGTAAAATGGCATACCCTTTTTAAATTGCATAGAAAATATGAATAGCCGTCATTTACACATTAATTATTATGTGTAATATTGTGTGCAGAGCTAGACGGATATTGTATTTGGTTTTTATACAAAAATAATAACAAAATCAGAACTGGCTTGGCTGTTTGCATAACTATAGCCAGACTATGTTTTTAATTTGATCATCTCGAAAATGCGGTATAGGATGCAGTCTACTAGACTTATTCCAGTAATATATGTAGTGAGGACCGCATTGCGTGAAAATTCAAAAATGGTAAGTACCTACACGGAATAAAAATCCACTTACGTGATATTGTTCACTCCAACGATCTTAATACACAGACGTGCCCTCACAAACTTCAGGGCGCACGTAATCATGTTATCGTTGGGAAGAGTGAGCTCACTCTTTCCATTCTAGTCGTTTACAGAAAACGGTGAACGCCGGACGTTTTTACTAATCGTTGTCAACCACCAAAATAAGTAAAACCACAGCATATCGCGCCGCTAGCGATTCTAGGGTCAAGTAGATTGGTTGTGTGTAAACCACTTACGATACACTTAGAGACGCAGTTTATTACCAATTTCAAGGTGCTCAGGTCTGTTGGTTTATATCGATGGTTCACTCTGCAACTCATTAAACCGTCAATTCAATTCATTTAATTTATTCCTTGCGAGAATAGGTAAAACAATTTGACATATTAATTGAATGCCGTACATTTTATCACAAATTAAATACTGATCATAGAGTTTTCGTATTGAGTGACATTAACAAGCAAACAATAAGCGTTGAGAGAAAAAAAAAAAAAACTTTGAAAAGAATTAAAATATATGTCGCATGGGCGGGATCAACGGACAATTATATAATTTTCTATTATTAATTATAGTCTTCTTGTCCGCCGATCCCACTTCTGAATTGTTAAGTACGTAATTTATTCTAAATTAAGAAGACAATTAGTTCATAAATAAAACAGCTATGATCAGTCTACAGCATTATATTTCGGAATCAATCCTTCATCATACCAACTTATTCACAGCTGCCTCGTGCAGCTGAAGTAGTACATTTTGTAAATGTTAGATACATAATTAAAGAAAACGCTTTACAGTACCTTAAATTCAGTAACAGATGTACAATTATCAAGTATTAATTTACTTAGATATTTATCGGTTTAATAGTACTTTTAATTTAAACATTTCGCTTAGACTTGCTGCTGCATATGATTTACCTTATCAAGATGTTTTACGAGCCCAAAACAAGAGCTGGATTGTTTCCCGCCAAAACTATCCAGCCACAGACTAAACATAAAATCAAACCCGGAATTTTAGGGTTGCCATAGAATATATTTCGGTATTCTTACTATTCTTTCAATAAGAACTCATTTAAATTACTAATATTGCTAACAATACGATTTTAGATAACTGCAGCGTGAACTAAATCTTCATTTGGTAAGGAATTGACGGCATTCGCCGTCTTATTACACTTTATTTACATAATTTTGCTTAATACAAAATAACTTCTTCATTATAATACTCGTATAAATATAATAACTGTCGCTGGTGCCACCATAAATGATGGATCGATATGCAAGAACCTTCCATTTCTACGTAATGAATTGTTCTGTGGCGACCAATCTTCGAACTCCCTAATATATTTCATAGTCGTGCTGCATTTCTACCCACATTTTTTCAAATAAAATACTACATCTGTCATCGATGTAAATCAACAAATGTGCCCCTCTCAAACTTTAGAAGCACGGAATTATGTTATCATTGGGAAGAGTGAACTCACTTTTTCCGTTTTAGTCGATTATACGAAGCGGTGAACGCCGGTCGTTTTTTTTTTAAATAAAGAGTGACGAGTCGAGCATGACATGTGCCTGATGGTACAACATGCCTGCTACATAACAGCACAGTGACACGCAGCTATTGGAACATGAAGAGTCCAAATCATTACCTAGCATTGCACTGCGCTCGTCACCCAGAGATCTAATTGTTATATCTCTAAGCCCTCTAATTTCTCTGGAAACATTGCCCTTCAAATCGTATCAAACTTTACACCTATAAGAGCGGTTTCGCACTACGTCCGAATTTTCTAGATCCATATTTTCACGGTTTTGGTTTGGATTCAGATCGGACGTAGTGCGAAACCGCTCTAACTATTCGTTGTCAATGACCAAAATAAGTAGAACCGCAACATACCTCGCCGATGGCGATTCTAGGAGTCAAGTAGATTGGTAGTTGTAAACCACTCACGCTACACACATAGACGCAATTTGTTAACAATTTTAAGGGGTTCAGGGCACATCTTCTGATTGATATCGATGATATCTGTACCAACTTGGTTTGAAGCACAATAAAATTACATTTTGTGGGGTAAACATTCAAAATTATGTTGAAACGAACATTCTAACTTCTAACGTATTTGTGACGTAAGTATACTTTCTACTTTCTACCCATAATGAAAAAAATGACACAATTTAGAAATATTATCTAAGTTTTTATTTTAAATATGATAGGTTCGCACTTGACCACCATCTCGCCTGATGTCAAGCGACGATGCGATCTACGATGGAACGTGCATGATCATGCATATCAGTTGTACACTCTCCGAAGTGTATCCGATAAAAACCCAATAAGCTAGCAATTTTGCGGCGATGTTCAAGACTTTGAAGTCTTTTACGCACATGAGTGTCATTGCCTACTCGTATGAGCGTTTTGGCACGTCTCTCGTTCGATTCCAGAGCCTCCAGCTGATACTTAGTCGATCCATCCCGAAGGTGCAAACTCCATAATGGAGTACTGTTCGCACCTTTAATTTGTAAGTACACGAAATAAACAAATGAATCAATACTGTGAGGAGTATTTGAGAAGATCGTCCAATATAACGAAATTCATAAAAAAAATCGCGACACAATTGATGTATATTTCATAACAAAATGTATAAATTTAAAAATGAACTTAGGAAGATAGTATTTACGTCATATGTTCGCTTAAGTTGATTTTCATTATCTATGTTGTTTAGTTTGTTAAGTAAATTATAAAGTACTTCTTGGTTGTGTTTATATATTTTTAGTTTTGTTATAGTTCTGGTTGCATGTAGGTATGAGTTAAGTTAAAGTTATTGATTTATATTGTATGTATTTAATTTAGAGACTGCCTCAATATTCTAGTTAAGTTGTGTGTGCATGCTTTGGATAACAGTTTAGAACATTACAATTGAATAATTTATCTGTTTTGTAGATACATTAACTGTAATCTGTTATGTACATACGCCAAATTAAATAAAAAAATTAAATAAACATTGTCTTTGTAGCAGTGCCTTGGCGGGTAGTGGGTAGGTATAACATTTTTTTGGGGGCCCTAATGAAGGGTAAAGATTTCTCACAAAAGAAAAGAAATGTTTGCATAAATTAAAATAATTATTTATTCATCATGATTATGTAATTATCACTTTCCAAAATTTTTACAAACAATTAAAATTAAATGTGACTTAACGCACGCTTTGCACGAAAAAAAGGTTTTTTGACTTCTGTCATTTTGAAATAAAAAAGATTGGGAAGGTTTTGTTAATGTTTGCTTACGCACACCGGGGCCCGATTAACGTTCTATTTGGCCCGATTTACACGATACACGATTAACTTCCCGGTGGCCTAAAGACTAGAACGTTCGATTTCACAATAGTCTTAATAGGTTGCAGGTTCGAATCCCACCTGCAGACTTGCACCTCTAAAAGTATTTTCCAAGTGCAAATGTACCAGTTTGTCATCAAAATTGAGTTTAAAGATGGCAGGAATATGAAATAAAGGACTATGAAAACTACCTAGGTACTTTGATGACAATCGTTCGAGCTGTTTCCGAGATTCATCATCATCAACAGCCCACTAAACGTTCCCACTGCTGGGACTCGGGGCCTTCTCTCGCAAGGAGAGAGTTAAGGCCATAATCCACCACGCTGGCCCAGTGCGGGTTGGTGGATGACACATGACTTCGAAAGTTTCTAGGTACATGTCGGTTTCCTCACGATGTTTTCCTTCACCGTTTTAAGTTAGCGGCATTCCGCACATGACTTCGAAAAGACAGTGGTGCGTGTGGGGTTTGAACCCGGGGTCTCCGGATCGGCAGTCGCCGTTCTCCCGACTAGACCAGCCGTAACTTCCGAGATTCAGATTCTATATATTACTAGCGGCCCATTCCGACTGCGCTCGGATATTGTCATTAAAGACTATTAAACGAAATAAAAACTATCCTATCTCTCAAGTTGGACCAGACTGCTCACGGTGTGCCAATTTAATTTAAAATGGGTTAAGTAGTTTAGGAATCCATCGCGGACAAACATCGTGACAGGAGATTTATATATATTAAGATTAAGATATTGTATATATACAAGAATTGCTCGTTTAAAGGTATAAGATAAGATATTATTATTTTATAGTACAGAGTGACGAGATAAGCAGGAGATGTTCCTGATGGGAAGCAGCATGCCTGCCCTTAAGAACAGTTTCACGGAGCTATTGGAACATAAAGAGTCCATATAATTACCTAGTATTGCACTGTGCTCGTCGGTCGCCCAGAGATATAAGAATTATTCAGTAAAAGTCAAATAATAGGATAAAATATGCGATCCGGGATGCGGTCCTATATTAACTAACTAGCTGTTACCCGCGACTTTGTCCGCGCGAAATAAATACTAAGGTAACTCAGGCAGTACCTATTTTTGGGAGCCTATTAGAACGCATAATTTTTTGTTCCTAATTTACTTTGTCATAACGTATGTAGCATAATGTATAGGTTCATAATGCAACTTTCGCATAATAATTTTTTGGCGTTATGTGTTTTAAGCATAACAATCTATTGTACGACATTTAATTCGCCTATTGATGAGACGCATAATAGTTTTTAGGCATTTTTTTAATTTGTTCTAATTTTTTTTAAGGTGCCTTTTAATTCGCATATTATTTTTAACCTAATTTACTTTGTCATAATGAATGTAGCATAATATATAGTGTCATAATGTAACTTTTGCATAATCGTTTTGTGGCTTAATGTGTTTTAATCATAAAAATCTATTGTACTACATTCGATTTGACTGTTGCTCAGACGCATTTAGGCATTGTTTAATTATTTGTTGTACTACGTTGTTCCGTATAATCGGGCAACACTATATCGGGCCGGCGTTTAGCGTGTCTGTGGTCGCCGGCTGTCATTCATACGTTGTCTCTGGTCGCGGGAACGACACTCACTTGTTTTTTTTTGTTCTGGATAACATTTTTTTCAATTACTGGATTAGTGCTGCTATTATTGTGTAAAAGTGGGCTACTGGACGGGCCCCTTCCTCCAACGCCGGATCGTTGAACGCCGGATCGTAGTGCCGGTGGACTACGCTACAATTCGGAATCTCGAACGGGAATTCGAGACGACGGACGCCGCGCCGCCTGGTTTGGTATTCCAAATTCTTTTCCGACCCTGTTCCCTTTATCCTTGACGGCCAAACTGGGTTTTGGACAGCGCCAAGGACAATAGGTGAGTTAATTCATTTGTACATTTACGGGGGACACTTAAAATCGGTTTTAGCCACTTAATTTAATGTTTTTCATCTCGCTGATGGGCCCCGAGACGATAGTTCAGGACAATTATTGAACATTTTCTGGTAGCAGGAGCGTGGTTAACCGTAAATACCCCTTTTTTGTTTTTATTTTTCTGGGAAAATATATCAGGTAGGCCAAATATTTGGGGGTTCCCAGTTTATAATTTCTCCCCAAACTGTCGGGAAATTGGTATTAAGTGGTATCCGGCTTAATAGGTTGCGGATATAATTGTTGTGACATTGTCCGAACTTTAAGTTAATTTAAAATTTAAATTTAAAAATGGCTTCGGATTTGGCCAACCAGCTCCGGTGGTTTGAATCCTTACAAGGATTGGTCGGCCGGAGGGACCGTGACGAGGCGCTGTTAAACAGGGCAGCGCACCTCGACAGGCGCCTGGAGGTCGCTGAGAGGAGCACAGGATCGCTGCGGGATGCAAGGCCGCCTCCAACTGAGGAGCAGATGGAGAGGCACGACGCGGACATGCGGCGCATTCTGGAATTGTACGACGAGGTCTCCGAAGGGGTTCGCCAGCTGGAGAGGTCTCGTCAGGGGAGGGCGAACTCGGGACCCGTCATCAGGGAAGCGGGTTCGGGTGTAGTGGGACGCCTTCCCACCCTGGACTTGCCCAAGTTTACAGGTAACCTGCGAGAGTGGAGCGGCTTCCGGAGTATGTTCGCCTCTCTCGTGGATTCACGCACGGATCTGACGAAGGCGGAGAAACTGGCCTATCTCCGCACGTCACTGGAGGGTGAGGCACTCTCCCTGATCCAGCACCTGGAGCTGGACGACGACAAATTCGGCACGGCGATGGAGTTGCTGGAGACGAGGTTTCAAAATCCTCGGCTCCTCGCCGACGCTCACGTGTCACAAATTCTGGGGCTGCCGAAGGTGACTGAGAGGTCTCAGTTGCGTCCACTAATCCTCACACCCGTGAAGGTGGCGTACAACGCCTTGCGCAGCTTGGGACTGCCAGTAGAACACTAGTCGTTTCTGCTGGTCCACATTCTGCTGGGCAAGGTGCCGCTGGAGTTGCGCGCCCGGTTCGAGCGGGAAAGGGGCCTTCACGGCGACCCGAAGGTCTTCCCCACGTTCGAGGAGCTGCTTCGGGTCCTGGAGTGGGAGGCGAGGATGGTCGAGTCGGCGCCTCAGGAGGCGCAGCCCGCCGCTTCAGCTCGTGGCCCTGCCGGAACAGGACCGCGACCTGTGAATCCCCGCACTCAGGGTGGGGTGAAGCGGACGGCGACGGTGACGAGTGCGTCGGAGCAGGAGTGCCCGAACTGTGGCCAGCCTCACGCGCTGGTGCAGTGTCCGGCCCTGCTTGCGAGGACGACTTCCGACCGACGAGGGATCGTTCGGAAGTTGCGTCGGTGCTACGGGTGCCTGGGGGGTCATTTATTCAATGCCTGCCCCACGGCACGGCCGTGTCCTGGGTGTGGGGGACCACACCACCAGCTCTTGTGCACCAGGAGCGATGGTGCTGGTCGACAGCCCTCAGGGAGGGGGCCCTCCACGGGCGGGGGCGCTCTCACGCAGAGCCACGCATTGTATAACAATGAAGTGGCTACAGCGTGGAGCACGCCCCCTCCACCCCAACTCACGGCAGCACCGGGCAGCCCAACAAGGGGCGTCCTTCACGTGGCTCGGTCACCTCGGTCACAGCCCGCGCGGACGCGGGCGAACTGGAGGGATGGAAGGGTGATACCGGAGTCACCACTGGGGTCACCTTCTCCGCCGCCGGATCAGCGACTAATGCAATGGAGGCCGTTCACGCCTCCCCTCCACGAATATCCGAGGCTGGACTACCACCCGCCCTACTTTCGGTATGGCAGGGCGGCTGGATATGCCCCCCCTCCGATGGCCCTTTGCACTCGGCAGCCATACTGGTCTGGGCCTTGTAGTCCGACGGGTTCGGACGGGCCTCGGAGGGATTGACTAGCGTCCGGTCCCTTGGCACAGGATCAACCGGTGGTCCTGCTGCCCACACTCTGGTTAAGGGTTTGGGGTCCCAGAGGCGACTACGTCCGGATACGAGCGCTCTTGGACACAGGGTCCCAGGGATGCATTGTGACAACCCGGGTTGCTCATCGCCTGGGCCTGGCTCGGTTTCCGTCGCCGACTCCGTTGCGAGGAGTCGGGAACACAGAGGTGCGGTTGGCTGGACAGACCCGCCTCTCCTTCTCGTCCGTACATTCCTATTCGGAAAGGATTGCGGTCAGTGCCACCGTCATGGATTCGGTTGTCGGTTGGCTTCCTCAGGCGGACATAGATCCGGATTTTTTGTCCTGTACTAAGGGTCTCAGGTTGGCGGATCCCCGCTTCGGGATGGCGGGTCCGGTCGATCTGTTGTTGGGTTCTGATGTACTAGGTCACATTATGAATGGGAAGCCTAGACTGTTGGACCAGTCTTCGCTGATGGCGCTGCCCACCATCTACGGGTACGCCATTTTGGGAATGGTGGATGAGTGGCAGCAGTCGAATCAGGCTTCCTTTACGGGAACGGCCCTCGCTCAGATCATGCAGAAGTTCTGGGAGATCGAAGAGCCGCCTACCGTCTCTCGGCTGGATCCTGAGCACGTGGAGTGTGAGAACTTTTATCAGGCTCACACTCGGAGAATGGTTTCTGGGCGATTGGAGACTAGGCTGCCCTTCCGGGATAACCCCCCGCGTCTGGGCCAGTCTCGATCATTGGCCGAGAAAAGGCTCAGGTCCATGGAGCGACGCATGGCTCGAGATCCTGTACTTCGGGAAAAGTACATCGAGTTCATGAGGGAGTATGAGGCACTGGGCCACATGTCTCCGGCTCGCGACGACTGGTCGACCATGGACCACTACTTTTTGCCTCATCACGCCGTTTTGAAGGCGTCGACGGGCAAACTCAGGACAGTGTTCGATGGATCCGCTCCGACTTCGACAGGAGTGTCACTGAATCAGTGCCTCCACACAGGACCGAAGTTACATCGGGATATTGTAGACATCATCCTGAATTTCCGTAGGCACCAGGTGGTCTTGGGAGCGGACATCCGAATGATGTTCCGACAAACGGTCATACACCCCGAGGACAGGAGGTTCCAGTTAATCCTCTGGCGGGAAAGTCCTCAGGACCCTATGATGGTGTATGAGTTGAACACCAACACCTATGGGTTGAGATCAAGCCCCTTCATTGCAATCCGCTCACTGCTGGAGTTGGCGGAGCAAGAACGGGCTCGGTACCCACGTGCAGCCGCAGTTCTGGAACGCGACCTATACGTGGACGACGTTTGCACTGGCGCGCAGACGGTGGAGGACGCTCTGTTGCTCCGGGATGAGCTCACAGAGCTTCTCGCATCTGGAGGCTATGAGCTTCGAAAATGGCTCTCTAACGACCCCAACGTCCTGGCTGGTATCCCGGACGATCACCAGCAGGATCCCGGGTTCTTCGAAGAAGGTGACGATCCGCACGGGATTGCGGTTCTGGGCATGCAGTATCAACCGGTTGCTGACATCTTCACCTTTCGGGTGGCACTGGAAGCCACACGCGCGTGGACAAAACGGACGGTTTTGTCCACCATCGCCAGGATGTTTGATCCAAATGGTTGGATCAGTCCGGTTCTGTTCGCAGCCAAGTGTCTGTTACAGCGACTTTGGACTCTGAAGGTCTCATGGGACGACCCCCTGGTCGGAGACTCGCTTAACATTTGGCTTCGTTTGATATCTGACCTCGAAACGGTCAATCGAGTGGCGTTGCCCCGGCGCATTCTGCCACCAGGCTGTAGTCGGATCAGCCTGCACGGGTTCTGTGATGCGTCCGAGCTGGGCTATGCCGCATCTGTGTACTTACGTACAGTTGACGCTGGAGGCCAGGTTAATGTCACGCTATTATTGGGGAAGAGCAAGGTAGCTCCTATCAGGACACGACTCACTATTCCGAAATTGGAATTGAGCGGAGCCACATTACTTGCTCGGCTGCTTAAGCACGTATATCAGGAACTGTCCACCTCGATAGACATCCGGAATGTCTATGCGTGGTCAGACAGTCAGGTCGTACTTGCCTGGTTAAGAGCAGCCCCTCACACCTTGGAGACTTTTGTGGGAAATCGGGTTTCCCAAATCCAAAACATTGGACTGGACATGGTTTGGAGACATGTCCCGGGTGAGTTGAACCCCGCTGACTGTGCTTCGCGCGGCTGTTCCGCGCCGGAGCTAGTTGATCACCCCTTATGGTGGGGTCCGGACTGGCTGCGGGAGCCAGAAGCTTCCTGGCCAGCTCTCGGCATGGACTCGGAGCGAGCGGAGCTGCCCGGAGTCCGCATGCATGCGATTGTGGCGGAAGTGCCCCCAGGCCCTGATTGGTTGACGGGTCGTTACAGCAAGTTGGATAAACTGTTGGGGGTAACTAGCTGGATTAAACGCTTCATCCACAACTGTCGTTACCCTCGTCAGAAGATGTGTGACCAGATCGCCACTGTGGAGGAGCGTCGGAGTTCTTTGCTGCACCTCATTCGGCTGGTGCAGGGTGAGAGGTTTCCGACGGAACTTGAGGCGCTGCGCTGCGGTCGCGCTCGCTTGAAGGGTGCGGTCGCTAAATTGAATCCTTTCACAGATCAGGATGGTCTTCTGCGCGTAGGAGGTCGGCTGCGGAAAGCCAACCTGCCGTACGGCAGCAAACACCCCTTGTTGCTACCTAAAGGAGGTCCTCTGGTGGACCTGCTGATCTCCGATCGGCATATCAGTAACGCGCACGCGGGATGTGGCGCGCTTCTCGCTGTGTTGCAGCGTTAATTCTGGATCTTGTCGGCTCGCAGGGCGGTCCGAAAGGTGCTGTTTAGATGTGTCCCTTGTTATAGGCTCAAGGCGTCTACCATGCAGCCCATGATGGGAGATCTTCCTCCGGATAGGATTTCTCCCTCGAGGCCGTTCGACGGGGTCGGAACGGACTTCGCTGGGCCCTTCTCGGTCAAGTCATCGACGTTGCGTAACGCCAAGGTCGTTAAAGTCTACCTGTGCGTCTTTGTGTGTTTGGCCACCAAAGCAGTCCACCTGGAGCTGGTCTCTGCGCTGTCTACGGAGGCCTTTGTCGCGGCGCTGGATCGCTTTGTAGCGCGAAGAGGAGTACCCTCTTTAATACGTTCGGACAATGGCACAAACTATCGAGGAGCGGCGAATTATTTACGCGAAGTTAATAATTTTTTAAATTCTGGTAATAATAGTTTAAGTCTGGCTCTCGCCCAGCGGGGAATCAGCTGGCAATTTAGTGTGCCGGCCTGTCCTCACTGGGGAGGAATTTTTGAGGCTGCGGTGAAGTCTGCTAAAACCCAACTCCGCCGTGTCATCGGGGAGACCGTGTTAACTTGGGAAGAGTTAGTTACAGTACTTTGCCGCGTGGAGGCAGTGCTTAATTCCCGTCCTCTCTGTCCAATCTCGCCTGACCCTAACGATCTAGAAGTCTTGACGCCGGGTCACTTCTTGATCGGTCAGCCTTTAACCGCGTTGCCGGAGTATCCCTGGAAGGATGAGCGCCCCGGACGCCTGTCCCGTTTTCAGTTATTGCAGCAAATAAGTCAAGACTTCTGGAGGCGCTGGTCGGCCGAGTACTTGCACCTTCTGCAACAACGGGTAAAATGGACAGATAGGACGGAGGCCCCGCGGGAAGGGGACTTAGTATTATTAAAGGAGGCAAATTTGGCCCCCCTACTTTGGCGTAGGGGACGTATTTTAAAATTGATATCCGGTACTGATGGCACACCCCGCGTGGCGGAAATTCTGGTTCCTGATTCCAGACTTCAGCGCGCGGTGTCCTCTCTGGCCCGCTTGCCTCTTTATTAGATATACGTATTTTTCAAGGTTAAAATTTAATTTAATTTATACCTGTTGCCGTGGAGACCTTGGGTTGTTGGGGCGCAGAGGCTAAAGGGTTCCTCTCAGAATTGGGGCGCAGGCTCAGGGAGAATACGGGTGACTCCCGCTCTGGTGCGTTCCTGGAGCAAAGGTTGGCCATTGCCATTCAGCGTGGGAACGCGGCGAGCATCATGGGCACTTTTGCGCCGGGAGCAGTTAGAGGTGGGTTATTCGGAGATTAGTTTTTTAATTATGATTTTGTTGTCATTCTATTCTATTCTATTTATCAATTAAATCAGTAAAGTATTTTATCCCGAAGTAAACTGATTTAATTTTATTACTATTTTTGGTAAATTTTTTTTGGTTTGATTTCCACTTTCGGGTCAAAGTTGGGAATTTCGTTTTATATGGGTTCCGGATACTACTAAATACTGGTTACTAAAATTGACCTGGAGTTCAATTGGTCGGGGGTTTTGTTCCGTATAATCGGGCAACATTATATCGGGCCGGCGTTTAGCGTGTCTGTGGTCGCCGGCTGTCAATTGTACGTTGTCTCTGGTCGCGGGAACGACACTTACTTGTTTTTTTTTTTGTTCTGGATAACATTTTTTTCAATTACTGGATTAGTGCTGCTATTATTGTGTAAAAGTGGGCTACTGGACGGGCCCCTTCCTCCAACGCCGGATCGTTGAACGCCGGATCGTAGTGCCGGTGGGCTACGCTACAATTCGGGATCTCGAACGGGAATTCGAGACGACGGACGCCGCGCCGCCTGGTTTGGTATTCCAAATTCTTTTTCCGACCCTGTTCCCTTTATCCTTGACGGCCAAACTGGGTTTTGGACAGCGCCAAGGACAATAGGTGAGTTAATTCGTTTGTACATTTACGGGGGACACTTAAAATCGGTTTTAGCCACTTAATTTAATGTTTTTCATCTCGCTGATGGGCCCCGAGACGATAGTTCAGGACAATTATTGAACATTTTCTGGTAGCAGGAGCGTGGTTAACCGTAAATACCCCTTTTTTGTTTTTATTTTTCTGGGAAAATATATCAGGTAGGCCAAATATTTGGGGGTTCCCAGTTTATAATTTCTCCCCAAACTGTCGGGAAATTGGTATTAAGTGGTATCCGGCTTAATAGGTTGCGGATATAATTGTTGTGACATTGTCCGAACTTTAAGTTAATTTAAAATTTAAATTTAAAAATGGCTTCGGATTTGGCCAACCAGCTCCGGTGGTTTGAATCCTTACAAGGATTGGTCGGCCGGAGGGACCGGGAGGAGGCGCTGTTAAACAGGGCAGCGCACCTCGACAGGCGCCTGGAGGTCGCTGAGAGGAGCACAGGATCGCTGCGGGATGCAAGGCCGCCTCCAACTGAGAAGCAGATGGAGAGGATCGACGCGGACATGCGGCGCATTCTGGAATTGTACGACGAGGTCTCCGAAGGGGTTCGCCAGCTGGAGAGGTCTCGTCAGGGAAGGGCGAACTCGGGACCCGTCATCAGGGATGCGGGTTCGGGTGTAGTGGGACGCCTTCCCACCCTGGACTTGCCCAAGTTTACAGGTAACCTGCGAGAGTGGAGCGGCTTCCGGAGTATGTTCGCCGCTCTCGTGGATTCACGCACGGATCTGACGAAGGCGGAGAAACTGGCCTATCTCCGCACGTCACTGGAGGGTGAGGCACTCTCCCTGATCCAGCACCTGGAGCTGGACGACGACAACTTCGGCACGGCGATGGAGTTGCTGGAGACGAGGTTTCAAAATCCTCGGCTCCTCGCCGACGCTCACGTGTCACAAATTCTGGGGCTGCCGAAGGTGACTGAGAGGTCTCAGTTGCGGCCACTAATCCTCACACCCGTGAAGGTGGCGTACAACGCCTTGCGCAGCTTGGGACTGCCAGTAGAACACTGGTCGTTTCTGCTGGTCCACATTCTGCTGGGCAAGGTGCCGCTGGAGTTGCGCGCCCGGTTCGAGCGCGAAAGGGGCCTTCACGGCGACCCGAAGGTCTTCCCCACTTTCGAGGAGCTGCTTCGGGTCCTGGAGTGGGAGGCGAGGATGGTCGAGTCGGCGCCTCAGGAGGCGCAGCCCGCCGCTTCAGCTCGTGGCCCTGCCGGAACAGGACCGCGACCTGTGAATCCCCGCACTCAGGGTGGGGTGAAGCGGACGGCGACGGTGACGAGTGCGTCGGAGCAGGAGTGCCCGAACTGTGGCCAGCCTCACGCGCTGGTGCAGTGTCCGGCCCTGCTTGCGAGGACGACTTCCGACCGACGAGGGATCGTTCGGAAGTTGCGTCGGTGCTACGGGTGCCTGGGGGGTCATTTATTCAATGCCTGCCCCACGGCACGGCCGTGTCCTGGGTGTGGGGGACCACACCACCAGCTCTTGTGCACCAGGAGCGATGGTGCTGGTCGATAGCCCTCAGGGAGGGGGCCCTCCACGGGCGGGGGCGCTCTCACGCAGAGCCACGCATTGTATAACAATGAAGTGGCTACAGCGTGGAGCACGCCCCCTCCACCCCAACTCACGGCAGCACCGGGCAGCCCAACAAGGGGCGTCCTTCACGTGGCTCGGTCACCTCGGTCACAGCCCGCGCGGACGCAGGCGAACTGGAGGGATGGAAGGGTGATACCGGAGTCACCACTGGGGTCACCTTCTCCGCCGCCGGATCAGCGACTAATGCAATGGAGGCCGTTCACGCCTCCCCTCCACGAATATCCGAGGCTGGACTACCACCCGCCCTACTTTCGGTATGGCAGGGCGGCTGGATATGCCCCCCCTCCGATGGCCCTTTGCACTCGGCAGCCATACTGGTCTGGGCCTTGTAGTCCGACGGGTTCGGACGGGCCTCGGAGGGATTGACTAGCGTCCGGTCCCTTGGCACAGGATCAACCGGTGGTCCTGCTGCCCACACTCTGGTTAAGGGTTTGGGGTCCCAGAGGCGACTACGTCCGGATACGAGCGCTCTTGGACACAGGGTCCCAGGGATGCATTGTGACAACCCGGGTTGCTCATCGCCTGGGCCTGGCTCGGTTTCTGTCGCCGACTCCGTTGCGAGGAGTCGGGAACACAGAGGTGCGGTTGGCTGGACAGACCCGCCTCTCCTTCTCGTCCGTACATTCCTATTCGGAAAGGATTGCGGTCAGTGCCACCGTCATGGATTCGGTTGTCGGTTGGCTTCCTCAGGCGGACATAGATCCGGATTTTTTGTCCTGTACTAAGGGTCTCAGGTTGGCGGATCCCCGCTTCGGGATGGCGGGTCCGGTCGATCTGTTGTTGGGTTCTGATGCTAGGTCACATTATGAATGGGAAGCCTAGACTGTTGGACCAGTCTTCGCTGATGGCGCTGCCCACCATCTACGGGTACGCCATTTTGGGAATGGTGGATGAGTGGCAGCAGTCGAATCAGGCTTCCTTTACGGGAACGGCCCTCGCTCAGATCATGCAGAAGTTCTGGGAGATCGAAGAGCCGCCTACCGTCTCTCGGCTGGATCCTGAGCACGTGGAGTGTGAGAACTTTTATCAGGCTCACACTCGGAGAATGGTTTCTGGGCGATTGGAGACTAGGCTGCCCTTCCGGGATAACCCCCCGCGTCTGGGCCAGTCTCGATCATTGGCCGAGAAAAGGCTCAGGTCCATGGAGCGACGCATGGCTCGAGATCCTGTACTTCGGGAAAAGTACATCGAGTTCATGAGGGAGTATGAGGCACTGGGCCACATGTCTCCGGCTCGCGACGACTGGTCGACCATGGACCACTATTTTTTGCCTCATCACGCTGTTTTGAAAGCGTCGACAGGCAAACTCAGGACGGTGTTCGATGGATCCGCTCCGACTTCGACAGGAGTGTCACTGAATCAGTGCCTCCACGCAGGACCGAAGTTACATCGGGATATTGTAGACATCATCCTGAATTTCCGTAGGCACCAGGTGGTGTTGGGAGCGGACATCCGAATGATGTTCCGACAAACGGACAAACACCCCGAGGACAGGAGGTTCCAGTTAATCCTCTGGCGGGAAAGTCCTCAGGACCCTATGATGGTGTATGAGTTGAACACCAACACCTATGGGTTGAGATCAAGCCCCTTCATTGCAATCCGCTCACTGCTGGAGTTGGCGGAGCAAGAACGGGCTCGGTACCCACGTGCAGCCGCAGTTCTGGAACGCGACCTATACGTGGACGACGTTTGCACTGGCGCGCAGACGGTGGAGGACGCTCTGTTGCTCCGGGATGAGCTCACAGAGCTTCTCGCATCTGGAGGCTATGAGCTTCGAAAATGGCTCTCTAACGACCCCAACGTCCTGGCTGGTATCCCGGACGATCACCAGCAGGATCCCGGGCTCTTCGAAGAAGGTGACGATCCGCACGGGATTGCGGTTCTGGGCATGCAGTATCAACTGACTTTTCGGCAGTTCCAGACTTCAGCGCGCGGTGTCCTCTCTGGCCCGCTTGCCTCTTTATTAGATATACGTATTTTTCAAGGTTAAAATTTAATTTTATTTTATTACTATTTTTGGTAAAGTTTTTTTTGGTTTGATTTCCACTTTCGGGTCAAAGTTGGGAATTTCGTTTTATTTGGGGTCCGGATACTACTAAATACTGGTTACTAAAATTGACCTGGAGTTCAATTGGTCGGGGGTTTTGTTCCGTATAATCGGGCAACATTATATCGGGCCGGCGTTTAGCGTGTCTGTGGTCGCCGGCTGTCAATTGTACGTTGTCTCTGGTCGCGGGAACGACACTTACTTGCTTTTTTTTTTGTTCTGGATAACATTTTTTTCAATTACTGGATTAGTGCTGCTATTATTGTGTAAAAGTGGGCTACTGGACGGGCCCCTTCCTCCAACGCCGGATCGTTGAACGCCGGATCGTAGTGCCGGTGGGCTACGCTACAATTCGGGATCTCGAACGGGAATTCGAGACGACGGACGCCGCGCCGCCTGGTTTGGTATTCCAAATTCTTTTTCCGACCCTGTTCCCTTTATCCTTGACGGCCAAACTGGGTTTTGGACAGCGCCAAGGACAATAGGTGAGTTAATTCATTTGTACATTTACGGGGGACACTTAAAATCGGTTATATCTGCTTAATTAATGTTTTTCATCTCGCTGATGGGCCCCGAGACGATAGTTCAGGACAATTATTGAACACCCCCCTTTTCAACCCCAATTTCATCCCCGTACAGTTCGAAATTACGAAACTGCTAGAATTAACATTCGTTTGCGTCGTTCCAAGTGTCTATATACAAAGTTTCATGGTTTTATCTTTAACGATTAAGAAGTTTCATACAACCGTTCATCCCTTGTTTCACCCTCTTAGGGGTTGAATTTCGCAAAACCCCGTCTTAACGAGTGCCTACGTACTAAAAGGGACCTCTTTGCAAAATTTCACATTCCTAGCATTTGTAGTTTCTGAGATTCCTTGATGAGTGACCTTCCGCTTTTATATATATATAAAGATAATACGTAGATACATACTATGCGCGATGCGATAACCATAATCGTTATTTTGTCTACGAGTTGCATACACGTCGTGTTTTCTAAGGAAGCTTGGTGGATAATCTAGGTGATAGCTATCGAATTAGATATCGATTACGTTTTAAAACTGGTTTATATATTATTATGTATATATATAAACATTATGGTTATAAATATTATATAAATATATATTTTTATGTATATTTTTACCCTGGCTAAATAACGGGAATGAGAACCACGCGGAAAACACCGCGGGGCGCTGCTTGTATTATAGAAGAACTTATGTTTGTCTGTATGTTCTTTATGGAATCGTAAACAATGCATTTGATTGTGATCCTCGACAAAGTTTTTGTGCATGACTCGAAAGACGGTTTCTAAGTTGGTACGACCAATTTCCGACAGTTATACGTGACTCAATCATGTAACGTGAATCTCGACTCAATATCGACTTAGCAAATTGAAGGAATTAGTAAAAATACCAACTACTTCCGGATGGTAGCGGACGAACGTACAGGGCGACCCAATTTTTGTTTTAGAGTAGTGGTTTTTCACTTGGCTGCCATCTCCCCTGATATTAAAAGACGAAGCGGTATACAATAAAGTGTGTAATACAAGAAATATTTTTTTTAAGATATAGAATGAAGGAACATAGCAAAGGTAAGCAACATGCCTGCCCATAGCAGTACATTGTCACGAAGCTATTGGAAAATGAAGAGATGAAATCATAACCTAGCGCTGCGCTCCGCTCGTCACTCGGAAATTGAAGATATATCTCCATGCCATGAAATTTATCTGACACTATTGCCTTTCAAATCGGCATTCGCAGTGACATTTGCACATTATGCTTAGCGGTAGAATAACTAGCAAATGTATGCACTTCCTCAAGCGAACTCTGTATAGAGTCCTTCACTATTACCAAGATTTACTGTTGATTTGAATACACCAAGGTTGTAATACGAGTATAATCATCGTTAGCATGGCATGGAAATGCTCATATTGTATCTGCATACAACCAATGTAAGCTAGGTGTGCTGTAATCTCAGAAGTGCGGAGTTTAGCCCTCTCTAGTCAAAGGGTGCTGAGGGTTTTTCTCAGTGCATACATGCCGATGAATAATTGGTACAACCCTCCAGTTCAACGCTCTTTGGATCCCTTTTTGTAATATTTTATGAAAACAGTATGGACGCTTTAGACATTTTGTAAAGTGCAGCTACTTAAGTACCAATTGATATTTATTAGAAACATTGACAACATGAGTTATGTTATGCATACTATGCACAACAGTTTGGCCCTTATTTTAGTTTTAAGTTTGTCCAAAAATTCAAACTGTTGGACTGAATTTCTTTAAATAAGTGTTGCCCCACACGGGCCACACACGACAGTCACAAATGCCGCCACAAGAAGCTAGACGCGGCTACAAAAGTAGCTGAAGCGTGCGACAGCCACTTGTGGCCGGTGGTCGACACTTGCGCACGGTGGCTGCTACCTTTTGAACTCATGCAGAATCATAATGGACTCTGACGAAGAATGGTTGCACTGCTTCGGTTTATAAAAAAGTCATCGTGGATTATGAAATCGTAGTTTTAGCTAAAGTCAACGGAGAAAAGGTCAAAATATCGCGCAAATGTCCCATGTAACCGTTTTTTAGAAGCCGGTTCCGGCAAAAAAAGCAAAAAGCGGAACTTTGTAGAAAGTAGCAAGCAGGGTTTTGTGGTTGTGGTCGGTGGGCCGAGTGCGGCCACGCTAAGAGTTATAGTAGTACTGGTGAGAGTCATATTTCATTGTTATTTAAAACGATGCTTACCGAGAATGTTACCAGTTCAGCATTATTTAAATATTTTATTAGATATTTGTACTTAAGTCCCGCAGTAAAATTATAATTATACACCACCGTGTACCATTGTAAAAGTTCAATGTCAACCTTCACATTTGATTTATTACTAGGATTTTAACAAAATTTGAATCTATGATAAACGACCCTAGACCACTTTTCTAAATATTTTAGTATGTGACTAGTCTCCGTAAGGTTTTACTGTGTTTTTAAAAAAAGAGTACTTACGTAAAAGTACGAATTTTTCAAAAAAATTCGTGTGAACTCGGAGTTAACTATTCTTAATAAATATAATATAAAATCACGAAATAAATTAGCTACGGGTTTCTATTGTGGGGGTTAAGCCCAAAATGTTTCGTTACAAGTCGATTTGCCCTTCTGCCATTGCGTTACGATAATAAGGTACGTCTGCATGTCAGTGTGTCAGTGACATCTTCCGTTTAAACTGGCGTAGGTGTAGCAGTAGTGTGTCATGGGGGTGAGATACAATGCTACCGCATTATAAACTTTGAGACGTCTATTTAACGAAGCTTCATGAATAAAATTGTATTATTGTACCTTTGTATTGAACGTTCTACAGCTTGACCGAATTTTTTAACTGTCAAGTTGAAGACTGTAGCATAAACAGCCTACTCAATGTTCCCGCAGCTGGGACTAGGGGTTTTCTCTCGCCAAGAGAGAGTAAGAGCCACAATCCACCACGCACTACAGTGCGGTCTGGTAGATGACACAAGACTTCGAAAAATTTTAGGCACATGTTGATTTACTCACGATGTTTTTCCTTCACCATTTAAAGTTAGCAGCATTACGCACATGTCTTCAAAAAGACAGTGGTGTGCGATTAGACCAGTCGTATCTTTGAATATTTTAGATTGTGGATTGCGTAATAAATAAATAATTTAATTAAATGTCGTGTGTGACATTTCACACACAACACCATCAGGCCCCTAACTAAGCTAAGCTTGTACTATGGGATTCAGATAGCTAATATCTTATACCTTTAAACGAGCAATTGTTGTATATATATACATATATCGAATCTGAATCTCGGACACACTCGAACGATTTTCATGAAATTATGTATGCAGGGGGTTTCGGGGACGATAAATCGATCTAGCTAAAATGTATAATTATAAAATGACACTTTATGCTTTTTCAGGCAATGAAAAACTCCTATAATATCATTTGAATTCGATAGCAAATTTCGCCAGGAAACTCATCGGCTGAATAGCTGAAGCGGTAGAGGGCCGCTCTCGGTGGCGGGAGGTCCCGGTTCGAACCCTGGTGGTTACTTTCTCGTTTTTTTTTGTAATATTTTAATAAGTTTTATACCATGTACTTAGTGATATTTCATCATAACGTAGTCTGTCTAAATATAATAAAAAAAAGCGAACAAAGCTCGGTCAACCAGGTACTGATACTTATATAGGTATTGAAGACTGTACTATGGCACAATCAATTGACACACAACACCATCTGACCCAAACTGAGCGATATGTCAGGCAGATAGCTGATATATTATGACTTACATAGTTTTAAACAAGTACTTATTATACACTAGATGTTAGCCGCGACTTCATCCGCGTAGAATTCTGATTTGGTCTGTGTAAGTATATACATATCATCATCATCATCAGCCTATCTTAGTCCACTGCTGGACATAGGCCTCTCCCATGGCTCACCACTCAGCCCTATCCTCGGCTATACGTCTCCATCCACTGCCATAAAAACACCCAGACACAGTACAAAATAATATGTAAATTCATCAAACAAATATTTGCAATGTAATAATTTTCACGATTAATTTAATATGCCTATATGTTATAAATACTACTTGATTGTACTTTTAATTTATAATTTGACTTGTAAATTGCATTTATAACATATTTGCTCGTAAAGGGTCTCTTATTGGACCAATTTCTGTATCGTAATGTATCTTATTACGCACTAGTGCTGTAATGTGTAATGTAAAACGCACGGTTTCAAAATGCTCCGTCCACAGACTAGGTAGAGAGATATGCTCCGTCTAAAACGAACGGTACCTTTTTAAATCTTAGTAAAGAGTTTTTATGTCAGAAAAGTGTGGTCAACATTTTATGAATAAAATTAACTTTGAGAGGTAAAATATAATAAAGAATTATTAAATTCGTTAATTTAATTAATTTAGACCATAAATTACTTTAATTTTTCAGTAACAAAACACAAAAATATTAATTTACTTTATTATTAATGGCATACCGGCTGGTTCTGTGCCGTTGCTTAAAAAAAAAGGCGCCGATGCGCGCGCATTGCTAATCTGTGATCCATAGTGATTACTTACTCTGTGCTGTGATGTGTGATCTGTGATCAAGTAAATATTATTCCGCGCGTTTTTTTTCGCTGTATTGTTTTTATTTGAAAATCGTCAGAGTTTTGTTTATTTCCTCGCAAATATGTTATAAAACGTCGTATGACATACGTGCGCTTTGATAATTACAGCCTCTGCTAATTATAGCTCTCGCCTTCGGCTCGAGCTAGCAATAAAGCCTCGGCTGTAATTATCAACTTACCGCACTTATATCATAATGTACTATTATGAATCAGGAAATGCAAAATCCATGTGGGTAGGTACTAATCTAAAAGGAGCAAGTTTTATTCATCCCTAGCTGTGCCCCACGGTGTTACCCGTTTGATTCTCGTTCCTATTATTTACCTGAAATAGAGTAGCTTATGGTCTAATCCAGATTATGTTCTATCTGTGATCAAAATTTCATTGTAATCTGTTCAGCCGCTCTGACGTCATTGAACAACAAATACCTAAACTTTCGCATGTATGATATTAGTAGAACTTATAAACAATACGAACTTACTATTAGACATCAGTTAGTAGCGGTAGGACTCTTAGCAGAGTCCGCCTGGGGAAGGACCACACCTTTGCCAGTTATTCTACCGCCAAGCAGTAATGTGCAAACATTACTGTGTTCCGGTTTGAAGGGCTGTGCTTCCAGAGAAATTACAGAGCTTAGAGATCCAACATTTTAGATATCTGGGTGACGAGCGCAGTGCAGTGCTAGGTAATGATCTGGAACTCTTCATGTTCCAATGGCTGCATGTCACTGTGCTGTTATGTGGCAGGTATGTTGCTTACTATCAGGCACATAACCTGCTCGTCTCGTCACTCTTTATTAAACAAAAAAAATTAAGTAATATTATTGTAAGCCATAACACAGCCGTAGGTAATTAGTGAATTAATTTTAATTTGTTTGAAAACCGATTTCGATAAAATTTACGTGTAGCTATTCTGGGAGTACCTGTACCCTAAAAAATAATTATTATAAAATTGGGCTGCCCTGAAAAAAGTTATGCGAATCATACATAAACAAATATACACGCCGACGTTACCTCCTCCGTTTTACGTCAGTTAAAATTCAGAACGAAATCGGAATACAGCCTTAGGGTCAGGATGGTTGGATGGCCATTAGAATATTCCTACGAGTTCCGAGCTCGGGTTTCCATGCGCCACAAACAATAATAAAAAAACGGCCAAGTGCGAGTAAGGCGCGTTCATGGAGGGTTCCGTAGCAGCAAGTAACAGGTACATTTAATTATATTACATAAGTTAGATATAAGCAACTTTTACTATACGCAACACCCTATGTACAGGGTATAATGTGTATTGCATTGTTACACCGATGTACCTACTCATTGTAAAGCGTTGTAATTCTAAATAAATAAATAAGAGAGTGCAAAGTAGCTTACTAACCGCGCGCTCAATTTTAAATATGGGTCCGTATAATACAAATAATTTATTTTCCAAAAATCAGAATACATGTTGTATTCTAATAATAAATAACATGATGGTAAATTAGCAAGAATTAAACATAAATATACAAAATAGATATTTCCGAATTTACATAATGTACAAGTTCTTGTTGTTCGTTGTAGAAGTATCTTTTATAAAAAAATCTGGATGGAAATTTGCAAGATTTTGTAAGTATCATCGTATATTTTTTTTAGCTTTATCACTCTCTTATTTTAGAAATGACATTTTAGTGTCTCTCGCGCTAACTATTCAGTGTTTTTTTTTCCTATTTTTGTGTGAATTCTTAATGCGGTTTACATAATACATCTACTCACCAGCTTTTAATAACATGGTTTTTAAAGTTTTGGAAAAAATTGGCTGTGACATACCTACAGATAGACAGGTATGTCGAATCCATAAGGATTCCGTTTTTGCTTATTTGGCTACGGAACCCTAAAAATTTGTGAGTTTTACATGGACAAAACAAAAGATTAGAATTCGTTTGTTTTACTGGAGTCTCGTAGAGATGCTGAGCCACAGATTACAGAAATTCTGTAATCTGTGTGCTGAGCTATAATATATATTTTAAAGGTGGGACCGCACTGGCCGACGCGACGCGACGCGACGCGCCGCGGCCAAAAAGTCACAGATCACAATATACTACTAGCACAGATAATTAATTTTACGTTCACTCATTCATTCTATGCTGCCATATAAAAATTTTTACAAAACTGGCCAAGTGGGCTTTGACATTTTGTGACCTTCGAAACGGAACACAGTGATTGTTGCAAATTACTGCTTGGCCGTAGAATAACTAGCAAAGATGGTAGTTCCCCAGGGGGACTCTGCAAAGAGTCCTACCACTACTAAACTATCTATGGGTGTTGAGCGCTTTGCAGTGTAAGTAATGATTTAGACTTAAAGAGTCCAAATCATGTTCAAACGCTGCGTGACGCTAGGTTGTTATGGCTTACCATCCATGTTCTGCTCATCCTGTCGCATTATACATATGCCTCACTTTGGCATTATGGCATTAAGATATAGTTATATCAAACTTTTTCAGATTGAAAACTGTTAGGTTTATTCCGAAACTTGATCAAAAACAACTTCAACTGGTTGCATAGCCAAATGGACAAGATAATACCACAATTTAACTATATATCGACTGTTTTAACATTAAAACGCTATATATTTATAAAGGAACTACGTAGAGATATTCCGCAAGATATAAAGCAATCTACGAGTACATTTAAGAAGTTCAGTTCGATTAACTCTTTTGTTGTTCGACCATCTTGTTTTACTTTTCACACTAAAAAAAATGGCAGTCATAGGAACTGCCGATAGAAGTGAAAACTTATAACTCAGAATTTGATAGCTTACCTTGGAAACTACACGGATGTAACTGGAGGGCGTTGCCTCGCCATCTTGGCATTGCGTCTAGAAATGCGTCAGCATTTCCCATTGGCTGACGCATTTCTAGATGCCCAATCGCCAAGGTCCCGAGTTTACCCGAAGATTTCTTATCATACCCGAGCGTAACGTTAGAAATCAATTTACCCCCCCCCCCACGAAAAACTTGTCGAGGCGCGCCTGAAGAAGTTTTCACTTCAAAAAAGAATTTATGGTGATTGTTAATTTCGTAAGATTCCATTCAAAAGATCGTATATTTTGCGTACGATTTCGACTTTGCAATCGTACATCGTACATGAGCCAAAAAGATCTTATAAATACGATTTAAATCGTATTAACTTGTATCGTTTGGCAACACAGTTCGTAACGGTAATGTTTGTCACTGATTGACTGACACTGGCATTTAATAATATCTCGAAAATGACGGCAGCTTCAAGATTTACTTATCTGTGCTAGTAGTAGACTCCGTGCCATCACTGAAGTACTTTGGCGAAATTATTGAACTAAGCCACTATAATATCATAGGTTTCATCTGTCATTGTGGAATACGACAGTGTCTCCTTTCGCCAACGGTCACTAGTGGTGGCGCGGAGTCTATATTGTGATCTGTGACGATTTGGCCGCGGCGCGTCGCGTCGCCTAGTGCGGTCCCACCTTTAGTCGAACTTCAATAATAATGGAAGTCGTTCTCACTTTGAATGTATTTATTATTTTTGTGTGATTATTGTTTAAGTTTGTCATCCCATAACTTAAAATTGGATAAACTCCTTATAATCATTTTTCTTGTGCAAAAACATAGACTTTTTATATAGTCCCATGTGGTTATTACTGAAGTAGGGGTTTTTTTAATACATACAATTTTACTAAATACCGATATTTTTTCACACATCGCCATTTAGCTCCAAACCAGTCAGACAGCTTTCATTATATTACTACATATTATTATATTTTATTACATGTTTATGATGCATAACCAATGTCCATATATATCACACAAATGTTTATCCTGGATGGGAGTCGAACCCACTTCCTACAAATCACCGAGTTTTCTCACTACCGAATTCCGAGGCTGATCAACGACAATGAACGTTACTAAATCTATAGTAATTAAGTTCGAGTAAAGCTATTTGCGATACTTGTATTACAAAAGGTTCAACAAAGTAAGCTGGCTTTAGTTTATGCAATGTTTTATTTTCGGTGCATTTTATTTTTTATATTTTTGGTATTCGCGAGACTTCCTGCACGATGATCAAGTTACACTCAAAAAGGGGTGTTTTAACGCGTGTTTTCCATAAAACCAGACAGTGGATTGATTTCAACAATTTCGGTTGAAATTCTACTAAGATTATAAACGCGAAAACGTAAGGGTCAGCGCAGACAGAACGGAGTGCAGCGAAGAGGATTTTATTAACGCACTTCAAAATAAACTTTAAAATTATTACAATAAAGTGCAAAAACGCTTGCCCGCGTATCTTCGAGGACGCGCGAGCATTTTTTGCCTGGTTCAAGCATTTATGCACTTTATTGTTATAAGTTTAAAGGATATTTTCAAGTGCGTTAATAAAATCCTCTCCGCTGCGCTTCGTTCTGTCTGCACTGAGCCTAACTGTTTTGATGTTTGTTGCACGTCGCTGAATAGTTCGGGAATCGTTGAAATGTAGGACACCAGAGACTGGTAAAATGACAATAACCCGTGGATATGATGGCTGGCATGACACATACATACGCTACTCATTATTACGGGAAAACAAGGCGCTTATAAGCGCGGGTTGGTGCTCGTCTAATATATAACATTTTAGTGTCAGTGTTAGGCTGTAAGCTGCTCCGAAACGGCTTGACGAATTTTAATGAAATTCGTTAAGTCTGAGAATCAGTTTTTATCGAAGTATTTTTATCCTTATATAGAGTAGGAATAGTCCACATCAAACATTTTTGTATTTCGATTTTTGGTTATAATTTTGTGTCTTTTTTTTGTATGATTTTTTGATTTGACATTAAAACTTAATTTTTGAAGTGAAAACTTCTTTAGGCGCGCCTAGACAGATGTTTCGTGGGCTGTGAATTGGATTCTAGCGTCACGCTCGGATATGATAAGAAAACTTCGGGTATACTCGGGACCATGGCTATTGGCCATTTAGAAATGCGTCAGCCAATGGGAAATGCTGAAAGGGTGTGGCCTCGGCATCATGCCATGGTCATCTAGAAATGCATCAGCCAATAGGAAATGCTGACGCATTTCGAGATGGCCATGCCATGATGCCCAGGCCACGCCCTCCGGTAACACACGTGTAGTTTCCAAAGTAAGCTATCAAATTCTGGGTTATAAGTTTTCACTTCTATCGGCAGTTCCTATGACTGCCAATTTTTTGTTTTTGTACCTACCACCTCTCGTGTTTTACGCGATGGGATGCATGGGATAGGATGGGACCCAGAGTGATGTGGGGGAAGAACAGCGCCGGTATTGCGGTGCGACGATCACCTAGCCCTCTGCAGCCGAAGAGTGGAAGGCGGTGGGATCACAGGACCTGACCCGCCGCAGGGGTTCCCAGGGCACACAGACGAGCGAGCGTCTCGTATCCATGTTATATCCATCAGTGGGATAGATAATGTTGTGGATGATGATAATGAATAATACAGAAAGACAGACATAAACACTTTATTATGGACACCAGTAAATTACAAACAATTGAGCAATACAAATAATAACTTAAAATCTAGTGCCATAAATGGCGGCCTTAACGCTAAAAGCGATGTCTTCCAAGCAACCATTAATAGCTGGAAAAACACGTTAGAGTGAAACAGTAACAATACGAGAATAGTTATTTGTTGTACAAGAGTGCAAAGTGGCTTTTTAACCGCGTGCTCAATTTTGATGACCGAGCAAGCGAAGGATTCTAAAGTTGAATCACGAGCGTAGCGAGGGATTCAAAAATTAGAATCCTGAGCGTAGCAAGGGAATCAAAAGGGCACAAGGTGAAAAATCTTTGCACTCGAGTGTAACACGTAATTTTTCATCCCCCCCTAGCGAGGAAATTACTAAACGCTTTGCGCATTTTCAGTTTCAGTCGATTCTGTTGGCGTTAAATAAACTTCTTGGTCGCTAGAATCACTTATTATTATGGTATTTCGGTTTTTCACTTGTATTCAATTTTATAAGTTTTAAACTTAAGTTTATTTAGCCATGGTTTTAAGAATAACAATATGACGTGAAAATATGGAGAGTTGACCGATTGAGGTAAGGAGTTTCATGTGTACATGAAAAAGTGTCCGCCCAAATGCATTAAATTATAGTAGCGCTAAATTTCCATCATGGTACATTTTAAAGGAAATTAATAAACGTACTATTCAGAATTCATGAAAGAAAAATATTGGCAGTCATAGGCACTGCCGATAGAAGTGGTAACTTATAACTCAGAATTTGATTTTTACTTTGGAAACTACGCGTGTGAAACCGGAGGGCGTGGCTATGAGCATGGCCATCTAGAAATGCTGACACATTTTTAAATGGCCAATGGGAAAGGCTTAGGCATTTCTAGATGGCCATTGGCTATGGTCCCGAGTTTACCCGAAGATTTCTTATCATTCCCGAGCGTGACGCTAGAATTAAATTTACAGCCCACGAAAAATCTGTCTTTGGCGCGCCAAAAGAAGTTTTGACTTCAAAATATATTGTACCTACATGTTTTCTCAAAATAGTAATTATTTATTTGATGTTATATTTACTACATTATTTTGTACTGCACAAGTAGTTGAAATTATCTATTAGTTACTATTATAGTAGGCAATAATATTTCATTATTTAACTCGGCATACTTCAATTCGATTACAATTGATTCATTCATAGCATTTCAAAATGTTTTGCCATTTGAAATAACATTCTTTACCTCTATCCTCCATACGTGAAAAGAAAATTGCGCGCAAAGCATTTAAAAAAAAGTACACCAAAGAGGTCCGAGTATGAGTTTTTATCAAATTAAAAATAAATGTATGATGAATTCGGCACCAAGGAGGTAGAAATAAATAGGTTAAATTATGTTTTGAATTCAAAACCTCAGTACACACGATGTTCTAAATTCAAATTTATTTTAACCTCTAGAGGGTAAAAACGACTTTTGCGCCCTGATATCGAGGAGCAAAAGTACTCTTTCCGAGCTGGTGGGATGAAAAAATAATTACAATGTGTCTTAATAACATAACACACAGATAGTTAAAAATAAATAAAAAATTGACAAAAATATGTTTCTTACGTGTGCTATTTTCAGACAACCCCGACTTAAGTTCAGCTTTATTAATTGTTAACCGTTAAAATTAATCAATCAACCCTGTACAAACAAAGCACTCCACTAAATTGAAAACTAACCAATATATTATGACAAATCAATAACAGGAAACACGAAGAACTTTATGTTAAATAAAGGTTTCTTAGAATTATTTGTTGAACTCCTGTGTTTGAAATTAAACGTTTCAAACGTGTGTGTAAAATGATATATTCTATTAATATTCTCATTGGCCTCGAAAATTTAGTTGGCGTGTTTCATAATTTCCTGAATTTTGGTTTAGTAACAAAGTTATTTGCACTTTTATGGGCTGTGGTCAAGATAGTTATTCTTATTTGGGCTACTTTTTCATATCTTATACGTGACGACAATATAGTTAATTGTTTGTTTTCATTTATTTATACCATTTTAACTATTTTAAACGCGTTGTGGACCTCTAACAAATTTAAAACTATGTTAACTTTACTTAAGACTAGAACAGATTTTGTTTCAAACAAGTTAAATACAAAAGAGTTTCGAACATTACTCTTGATGTATGTTTTATTTGCAACGTGTTATGTCTCATATATTCTTTCACATTTGTTTCACATTGTAAATGAAATGATTGTGAAATGTCGTAATGAAGAACTGTTGTGTTACATACGACCGGTTTGTGAGTTAATCGTACTTGAAAACTCTGCTCGATTTATGTTTGAATCGAGTTTAGTGTGGAGTATCCATATTGCTGTAGCAGATCGATTACGCTGTCTTATACATGAAATAGACAATAAGATTATTTGGATAGCCAACGAGCCAACAATTTGTGAAGAAAAAAAAATCTTTGATAAATGGTGTGCAGCGTATAAAGTTATTGTTAAAGCTACAATCAATTGCAACATCGTATTTTATTGGCAAGTAAGTAACGTATGTGAAAAAAAGATTTTATTTAAATTCTTTATTGCTATAAAGAATTTATAGCAATAAAGAATCCTTGCTCCTTGCGAGAGAAGGCCCCGAGTCCCAGCAGTGGGAACGTTTAGTGGGCTGTTGATGATGATGATGATTGCTATAAATACAATCTTTTTATAATAAACTAGGTTTTTGGGTTACAATAATGGGCCGGTATAAATGACTTTGCAATTTTGCGATGTGAATGTTTGACAACAAACTTTGGCTCAGTACATGATATATCTACCAAAGAAGTCGATAGCGCGTTTCATTCTACTAGTGGCGCCATCTAGTTTGCTTAGGACTGTACTGATCGTTGGTGATCAAGTTTGTTGTATGAAAGCCCCCCTTAAACATTTATTTTATTTTTAGTATTTGTTGTTATAGCGGCAATATAAATACATCATCTGAGAAAAAATCAACTGTCTAGCTATCGCCGTTATTGAGATGCCGCCTGGTGACAGACGGAAGGACAGCAAAGTCTCAGTAATAGGGTCCCGTCTTTACTCTTTCAGTACGGAACCCTAAAAAAATATGGTGGTGGAATTGATATAAAGGTGGCATGGATTTAAATTCGGGCATTGCACCAAATCCAAAATTAAGCAATATACAATTTAGTTTTTTTTTGTTCATATTTCTAAAACCACTGCACCGATTTCGATAAAATGTATACAGGACCACCTTTAAACTATTATCTACCAAACAAAAAAAAACCATCGAAATTGATTCACAATTGGCGGCGCTGTCGCGTAACATACCTACAAAAAAATAAAGTGGCCAAGTGCGAGTTGGACTCGCCCATGAAGGGTTCCGTTGCAGCAAGTAACATAAAATACATAGTACACATAGTTCTTGTAGTTCGTTGTAACTTTGATCGAAGTTTCAATAATAGTATAAATATTGCTGGGTCAAAAACGGGACTATACTCATCCGACGTCAGGAGGGCGCCCCGGCCGTCGTCATCAAATCACTGGAGGATGTCGTGCAGTCCCCGAGTTCCCCAGCACCCGACTCAGCCTTATCTCTCAAATGAAAGTTTGCTTTACACGTTGATTTTAATTTTTTTCCAGCATACTTTTTTACTAAGTTTTAAAAATCTGCATCATAATCTAGGATTAATTCTAAGACATAATATTTTCTTTTTTTACCTGCTTTCAAAAATGGCATCTCATTTCTGTACCGCAAGAATCTCTTTATACCGACACGTTTCTCATCAGACTCATACTAACGGACTGTGTTGGTGTCTTGAACCAGATCTGTTTTATACTTTTTTACCAGTTGGATACTGGTCGGATTCTATTGTTAATCAACTGCAAATAGTTTTGATCATCATCATCATTATCATCATCATCGATGGGTCCATTTAATACCTTAGATGAAATCGATGATATGCTAACTGTGTCATGTCACATTCACGATTCTATAGAGTCTTGCAAATTATTTCTGATAAAAAAACCCAGGACACAATTTTAAAATCATTTACCTCAATATCAGAAGCTACAACTGTAATTTTGACGATTTTGCCGTCTGTTTGAGTCGTTTTGGTATTACCTTTGACGTCATTGTCCTTACGGAGTGCTGGCTCACAGATAGTGTCAACATTCATAGTTTACCAGGCTACAATCACTATAAAACTAAAAAACAAACAAACAAAAATGGTGGCGTGGTAATTTATGTAAAATCCAAGTACCGCACAGTGTCTTTTGAACCTGACATCGCTGACGCAGATTTTCTTGTGGTACAACTCAATGGGCAAGCTTCAGTACTGGGGATTTATCGATCTCCATCTATTAATAATTTATCGCCTTTTTTGGATTCTTTGAACTCAGTCATATGTAACCTCCAAAGCTTTCCATTGATACTGACCGCAGGTGATTTTAACATCAACATTTTAGATACCACCGACAAACAGGTATCGGCGTATCTATGTCTAATGGCTTCACTTGGATTACTCCCTGCGATTACAGGTCCTACTCGAATTCGGTCCTGTCTAGACCACATATTTATCAAATCTAAACACACCGCCTTTGGCTCGATTTGCTCTTCCTCAATAACAGATCACTCTATAGTAGTAGCCGGTGTCTCTCAACCAATTCGAAATGCAAGTAAGCAACTTAGGTATCAACGAAAGTTTAATCTGGATGACGCGGTTAAAGAGTTAAAGGACGCGGATTGGTTTTCGGTAACTTCTGGTCAAGATATTGACGCAGCTGTTGAAGCTTTTAACAATATCATGACAAAGGTTGTGAATAAACACACTAAGATATTGAAATTGCGTAGGCAAGCTGTGCCCCTAAAACCATGGATAACACCAGGACTATTGCGGTGCTTGCGTCATAGAGATAAGCTATATATCGATACCAAAAACTATCCAAGCGATAATCTGCGACACAAAGTATTTATCAGATATCGAAATTTTCGTAGCAAGCTCCTTCGCAACGTCAAAGCTCAGTACAACAGTTTACTTTTAGAGCAAAACGCGAACAACCCAAAAAGTCTCTGGAAAACAATCAAGAACATCTGTTATAGCTCTAAAATAAAACATTCCGCGACCGAACTGTTTAACACTGACTCAAATGCTAACCCCCTAAACCATTGTAACCAGCACTTTGTATCTGTTGGGCAAAAACTTGCTGATACTATTCTTAACAAGCTCAATAAAACAGAAGAAACGTTAATAAATTCCTACAAGCTTAGTATTTGTCGCCCGGATTCATTGTTTCTTCTACCAACTGACTCACACGAGGTACTTAAAGTAGTTAATGGCATAAAAACTGACAGTGCATCAGGGCCTGATGCTATCTCAGCTCAACTTATAAAGAAATCTATCAGCTCCCTAGTGATTCCACTTACTTTCATATTTAACCTGAGTCTTGAGACTGGCATCTTTCCAGACTGTTGGAAAGTGGCTGCAGTGTGCCCAATTTACAAAAGTGATCCGAAAAACATCCCTGATAACTACAGGCCTATTGCACTACTGAGTATAGTTTCAAAAGTATTGGAAAAACTGGTTAACTCCAGATTAATTGGTTTTTTGGAAAAACACAATCTAATATGCGAAAATCAATTTGGATTTCGACGGGGCAGGTCTACTTCTGATGCCGTATCTCTACTCTCGAACGTTGTGTCTTCTCATGTCGACAAAGGGAACCGGTGTCTCTCGGTATTTCTTGACTTGGCGAAGGCCTTCGACTCGCTTTCAGTGGGCCTGCTACTGAAAAAACTAAGTACCGTCGGAATAAGGGGTGTGACTCTCAATTGGTTTGAAAGTTACTTGTCAGACAGGCGACAATACGTTAAGTCCAGTTTTCCCCCTATCTCCAGCGACCACTTACCTATCAAATTTGGCGTGCCACAAGGCAGCATTTTAGGCCTAACGCTCTTTATTTTGTATATCAACGACATTCTCAAGATAAACCTAGAAAACGCTGATATTATCACTTACGCAGACGACACAGCTATCATTTTTCACGGGAAAACTTGGAACCACGTCTTTGGCTTGGCCAGTGATGGACTATCAACCATAGCAAAAATTCTAGATGAAAACCTGCTCACATTGAACACGGGGAAAACTAAGTACGTCGCGTTTACAAAGACCTGTGTGTCATCCCCTCCGGCCAATTTGAATTTAAAAATTCACTACTGCAGTTCGTTCTTTAATTCTCCATCTAATCCTTGCTCTTGTGTTTCGATTGATCGCGTAGTCTGCATGAAGTATCTAGGTATTTTAATTGACGAAAATCTATCCTATAGGCAACACATCCAGCATATGTCAGCACGAACACGAAAACTAATCTATGTGATGAAGAATCTTCGAGACTGTGCCCCTGTGCCACTTTTGAGACAGATCTATCTCGCGCTGTGCCAATCTATAATACAGTACTGTATTGTCGTTTGGGGCAGTGCGGGACAGACCATATTCATGTCGTTAGAGAGAGCGCAAAGAGGTCATCAAGGTCATTCTCCGCAAGCCTTTTCGATATCCCACCAACTCGCTGTATAAAGAGTTCAAAGTATTACGTGTTCGACAACTCTTTCTGTACAACGCTGCTATAAAAAATCACGCTACCCTAAAGTCACGCGCTGACTACGAGCAGCTCAAGGACAAACGCGCCTTCCCATGTCAAATCCCTGTACCACGAGTTGGATCACAAATCGCGAAGCGTTCCCCTTCGTTCTCCCTCCCACTCATTTACAATAATATTAGTAGAAAACTGAACAAAGATCAACACAACCTCCCGCTGTTCTCATTCAAAAGAAGCATTAGAGACCTTCTACTTACGCTGTCATATGAAGAATCTGAGAGTATTCTCCACGGTATTTTAAGCTAACATTTTATACATTCACAAACCAAGGTACAAAGATGAGGTACCTAGCTATTGTCATGCACTTATATTTTTTTACTTCATGTTACAACTGAGAATGCTTAATTAATGGTTTTTTTTCCTTGCAACTCAGTCTTCAAGCCCAGGAAGATTTGTGCTACTTCGCACCAGGGCCTCAAGATACAAGCTCTGTGCTTAGTTTGAGGCCCGCTATATGTCTTTCTGTACACAAACACTGTTATAATAATTCATTGTCATCCTTTTCTAATATCTTGTGATGTTTTGTGTATGATGTTAACTTTCTGTGTGCAAATAAATTATTTCTATTTCTATAGTGTATTTATGACGTACTAAAAAAAAACTACTCATCAGATCAAATTTAAACCAATTTTCGTTGGTAGTTTACATGGTAATGTACATCACATATTTTTTTTAGATTTTTCATTCTCTTACTTTAGAAGTTAGAGGGGGACACACACACATTTTATCATTTTGGAAGTGTCTCTCGCGCAAATTATTCAGTATAGACGAAAATGATTTTAGAAACCTCAACATCATTTTTGAAGACCTATCGATAAACACCCCACACGTGTAGGTTTGATGAAAAAAAAATTTTTGAGTTTCAGTTCTCAGTATGGAGGACAACCCTAATTTTTCTTTATTTTTAATTTTTCTGTTCAAATCTTAATGCGGTTTACAGAATACATCTACTTACCAAGTTTCAACAGTGTAGTTTTCATAGTTTCGGCAAAAAGTGTCTGTGACATACGGACGGACAGACAGACAGACATGACGAATCTATAAGGGTTCCGTTTTTACGTTTTACGGAACCCTAAAAACAACAACATGCAACCGAATTGATAACCTCCTCCTTTTCGGAAGTCGGTTTGATCGGAAAAGAGTTTGATCGCGTATCTGAAACGGATTTAAAACAACACAAATTATAGGATTTAATTTTAAGCGCCTGATTTTCTCTTGTTTTTAAAGGATAAGTGATGATAATGATAGGAGCCGTCTGATAGTAAGCGGAAGCCGTTGCTTATGAAACTCTGCGACATTGACGATGCTAAATTTTTATACTTTTCAAACGTAGCCTTATTAACTTTTGAACTTTTGCCTGGAAGAGATTTCTCTCAACAATAAGGCCGCCACATGTTACGCTAGTTTCTTAGTGTTTTCATTGTAATATTTTAATTTGTTCGTGTCGTAATCAAGAGTTTCTATTTCTGTCTATCTACGAACTTTTTTAACTTTATCTTCAAGAATTATCATGTCTCGCTGTGGCCAGGAGTTATGAAACTGAATCTTTTAAGCTGATGTATCGTTTTAGTGAAGAGAGTTGTACTTCAAAAATATATAAAACAAGGCCACGTATTTATGAACAGAGTGGTGATGAGGACTCCATCTGACAGGTCATTTCGTAAAAATAAAATCTAGACATTCAGTTTGACAACGATTTCATCATTGTTATTATTTGACGTGAGATAAATTTTTTGCCTTAAAAATAAATAAAGTGGCCAAGTGCGAGTTGGACTCGCCCATGAAGGGTTCCGTTGCAGCAAGTAACATAATATACATAGTACACATAGTTTTTTTAGTTCGTTGTAACTTTGATCGAAGTTTTAATAAATAATAAATATTGGTGGACAATTCACACACAACACCATCTGACCCCAAACTAAGCAAAGCTTGTGTGATGGCGGCCAGATAGCTGATATAATACTTATATAGGTTTTAAATTCATACTTATTATACACTAGCTGTACCCCGCGGTTTCACCCGCGTCTAATTGAGGAAAGTCCCTATCCATTGCTTTAAAAAGCTATGATCAGTTAATGAACAATAGAAAAACAATAAAGGAACGCTAGGTTTTTTTTTTCGTACAGGGATCTACGAAAATGTGTATACTTAGTACTTAGTACTTACAGGTATTTTAAAGCATTATGTTTAGTTTTCTTTTCTTGCGATAGAAGAACAAATTGGTGATCTCTCTGTAACCTGATACTCTTGATAGCGCAACATATATCAAGTTGTCCTATGAAAATCAGTCTCAGCGTGAATCGATTCCTTGGTGCTTAAATGATTGCCCCTGTGTTTTAATAATAATTACAGTAAACGTAGTCCTTAACGGGAAATTGTATTACAATTTTAAATACCCTACCAACTAAAACCTCCGAGTATTTCACCTTTGCCACACACGGCGCGAACACATGAATGCTCTCGCACTCTTTTGCGAACCCGCCGCGGAAAAATGCACGCCGTGATCACCGGTGACCAACCGTGGGAGCTAGACGTCCTCACGTCTGGACACCTTTGGTCTCCCGCAGCGGGCCAAATGCTCGACCTCATCACCTATCACCATCCATATGAAGAAGACGGGGACAGCAGCTCACTGATATACTGGCACTAATCTTCCCCTACAGCCCCACCGCATCCGCCATCATACTGCAGTGGGCAGGGAGAACGGCACACCGTAATACTGGTATTCCTCTCTAGCCAAGGTCTCCCCTCTACAGCCACAGTGCCTACCACCTAGCATCACGGCATTCACGGCACATTACAGTCACGCCGGCACCGTCTGCGCCGCGCAACTCCCTCCTGACTGCGTCGCTTGGACCGCAAGGCCAGGAGCCCATAGCCCTGGTGAGCAGTCCTACTGCGGGTTTCTCTTAGCTTCACTGTGACTGTCCAGGCCACGGCTACTACTGGACCCCCGCCTCGTCAATGCGGGAAGTCCTCGGGAAGGAAGGAAATGATATCTCGAAGTCCAGTGACGAAGAGTTCCAGTGTACACCGGCGCAGCCCTCCCGCACCCCCTCACCTGCACCCTCGCGACAACAACCGTTGAGCTTGCGTGCGCGCCGTGCAGCTGCCCGCAGTGCTAATCGAGCTGCGAACATGCGCGCGCACTCGCCTTGAAGAAGATCGCCGGACGCGATCGAAACTCGAGTCGGACTGTTCTGACTATTTTATACGTGAGTTACCCGTGTATTTGTTTAAGATATCTCGTAGAGCAAGCGGCGGCCGACAGCCATCTACTTTCTATTCGCCGTGATCTTTTATTAGAAAAGTAGTTGAAAATTATACGCATTTTTTATGTGGGCGAACAATTACGCACGGTCACACATTGACATAGTGGGATATGTCGGGATCGACTTTACGAACGAATATGGTACCCCTACCGACGAAAACCCCGGCAAGTTTCTCCAGCCGTTGGTTGGCAGCAGAGTCTTGGGACCGCTATCGCACTCGACCGCGACTCAGCCATTGCCGTCGCCTTTTGCGAGAACACCTTGCGGTTCCAGTGACCCGTCAGATACCAGCGACGCGTCACGTCCTCGGGAAATCATATCCCTAGGTGCGGTGTCGGACCGCCTTAAACGTCCGACACCCCAAACCCTCCAGTGGAAAAAGGATCCGAGTCAAGTGCACCTCTAGGATCGCTCCTGTATCCACTTTCGCCTCATTGGATGAGAGAGAGGTCATGGCGTGCTCTCGCTCCTCCAACTCACACGGCCTATCACTGTCCAGCATCTTGGCCACGATGGTCGAGAACGAAAGGTTCCCCTCACGACCGCGGATAGAGATGGCCGCGGTTCCGCCTCTGTACCTACCTACATCACCTCGGGGACCATCATCTGGAAGACAAAGCTAAGAAACATCACTGGACCACGTGAACACAATAAAGTGGTATATTATTCTGTTGCAGAGTTGTTTTAAAACTACGGATATTTCCTAAAGTATTCATTTAACTCAAATAATGTCAAGATGTTTGCGACAAATAATGTATTTATTCGGATAAATATTAACATCATGGCTATATATGAATAATCCTATGGAAACAATGTATTCGTCTTCTTCTTCTTTTTTCTTATGGCTTCCATTCGGTAATAGGTATTACCGCAATTTTATTACAATTAAAACATTACACATAGAGTGTCGTTAATGTTCTAAATGTTCTTCATTGGAGTAGGTATATTTTTTTATTCAGGTGATCAGTCTTCTTCAGATAATTTTGCGCTGGATTGTCGGAAAACACTTTAGTGTAAAATCGAGGCAGCAGGATTCTTACTGTACTTCCAAAGTTTGATTGTATGAATAGTTATGTTAGTGTATAAAAACCAACGGACGAATTATAAACAACAATAGGTACACAAAATAGAAAAGAAAGATATTAAATTCGATAATACAAAACGTAAATATGCAATAATGCATTGTTGTAGAACAAAAATGACACAAACTTCAATAAATATAGACACGTGCTGTCACAGACTTCAGCGACCAAAGAGTATGTAAATTCTCGGTACTAAAACTCTCGAAGAGAAATATTTTTTCCCGTTTTCGTAACATTCTTCATTCATACTCCGTATCTATTAATAGTAGCGTAATGTTATATAGCCTATAGCCTTCCTCGATAAATGGACTATCCAACAGAAAAAGAATCTTTCATATCGGTTCAGTAGTTTCTGAGATCCTAGCGTTCAAACAAACAAACAAACAAACTCTTCAGCTTTATAATATTAGTATAGAAGTATAGATAGAAACACCCAGACACAGTGCAAACATTTGAATTCATCACACAAATATTTGCACTGGGTGGGAATCGAACCCACGACCCTCGGCTTCGCAGGCAGAGCTACTACCAACTAAGCCACGAGGCCAGTCATGAATTTATGACGTACTAAAAAAAAACTACTCATCAGATCGAGTTCAAACCAATTTTCGTAGGTAGTTTGCATGGTAATGTACATCATATATTTTTTTTAGTTTTTTCATTCTCTTATTCTAGAAGTTAGAGCGGGGGGGCGACTTTACCACTATGGAAGTGTATCTCGCGCAAATTATTCAGTGTAGACAAAGACTAAATTAAAAACCTCAACATCATTTTTGAAGACCTATCGATAGACATCCCACACGTGTAGGTTTGATGAAAAAAAAATTTTTGAGTTTCAGTTCTAAGTATGGTGGGGCAACCCTAATTTTTCCTTTTTTTTTTTGTAAAAATCTTATTGCTTTCACAGAATAATAAATAATAAAGTAATTTATTTCTATAAGAATAACAGCACATGAATACTAATTGATATTGTTGAAATAGTGTCATACACATGGCTCCGCAGTTTATGTGTTGGGTCCCAAACTAGGCTTGGCCTGTATTTTGCGCACCCGAGAGTACAGTTTAATGCAGTGCATTTAGCGCTGATCGGGTTGTAAGAAATTTTAATGACTTGACAATATGTATTATATAATAATAGAGAGACGAACTTCTTAGCATTCCATGGATTCACCATGCAGGTGCCGGGTCCATCGTGTGGCAGAGAGAGAAATTTCGAATATACCACAAGACTTGTGACTCGGGCGTAGGTTTAAAAGGGGCCCCTTTTGGTGACGTACGTCAACACTCACCTTCACTACTCGTATTTCTCTCCCTACCCAGCCAAATCCGATATGATCCTACTAGTGCAGCTTTAGATACTCGTTCTAGTATAGAACTTACTGCACTTCTGGACAAGCCAAGGTCTTTAAGCAGGTTATAGAGAGATTTTGCTGGTATACCTCTCGCTCCTACTTCTACAGCGTATAAATTAACTACATAGCTATTTTTCGTTAATTCGTTTTGAAGGTTGTAATACTTATTTTGTTTCATCGCGTGGTCTTTAGGTATATTAGTTTCCCACGGTACGTCCTACAAGGACTATGCGTTTCGTAGCCCTAGAAAAAAGAAAAACGTCCGGTCTGGATGACGAAACACCCACATCCTCTGGGATTTTGTAGTGCTTTTCATACGTGTCCATTAAAATAGTCCAATCAGGTGCTGAAGCCAGGATTGAGTAAGCCTTGTTCTTGGAGTTTGAAGTTGAGCCCTCTTTTACAAAGTTAATTTGTCTTTTGTTTGTCGTCAATCCCTTTTGGGCTCTAGCTACCGAAAGGCTTACGGCTTCACGTATGATTTCAAGTACTCTGTCATGGCACTGTGAGTAATGACCCCTATTAAGGAGCACCTTGCATCCCACCAATATGTGCCTTGCTGTACATATTAATGAATTTAAAGACAACGGATTACATTTACATAATTAAATTAATAGATATTTATCATTTCATTTCATCTGTCCGTGCATCAAGTAAAAATATCAGAATTAAATTATTAAATCAAGATCATATGAAAATTAAACTACAACTAAATTAAATAAAAAAAAATCAGAAAAAATAACCTAAAACTAAAACTTAATCAAATTAAAACCAGATCAAAATTAAATCAAAATCAAATGAAATCCAAACCAAAACAAAATCAAAATAGAATTGAATCAAAATTAAACCAAAGTCAAACAAAGCTAAATTAAAATTAAGTGAAATTAAGTTTGCTTCAATTAGCCATGAAAGCCTCATCAGGAAAGAAAAGTGGAAAGAAAACTGGCTTTTCCGGTGCATAGGAATTGCATATAGTAAAGAACGAACAAATAATTTGTACAGACCTGATCTGTTTTGAGTTTTCCTTTAGCCGCGTTTGGAATCTTTCCACTCATTCCACCCAAAAAAGACCCCCATCATCACAAATGGTCACCACACAATTAATAGCAAGATGCAATAATAATAATAAAGTAACACAGCTCTGCTAACTATTTTTGATAAATTTTGACGATACAAACATGAAAATTCTGATGAGGATGCCATATGTTGTGATGTGTGCATGTGTGTGAGGGTGTGTGTATGTGTGTATGTGTGTATCTGTGTAACAAAAATATACACACACAAACACAAGGTGTGTTTGTGTGTGTATATTTTTGTTGCGTCAATTTTATGTACACATGTACGAGAGAGCCACTAGGTTGGCGTATGGCATGAGGGAGTTTGTAGGGAAAAAGAAGTTGTAAATGGAATACATTTACTTACCAAGGTTCAATAGTGTAGTTCTCATAGTTTCGGCAAAAAGTGGCTGTGACATACGGACGGACAGACAGACAGACATGACGAATCTATAAGGGTTCCGTTTTTACGTTTTACGGAACCCTAAAAAGGTTACTACAACACATGTTTACCATAATAATTGATAATTTTCCGGAGGAGTTACAGGGCAATAAGATACTTAACGCCAGCTACACACGTAACGATATATCGTAGCGATTAATCTGTGCAAATTGGTTTGCGCAGATTTTTCGATCGGTGGCAGTTGCGATAGTCGATGGTCATTTGCATAGATTAATCGCAACGATATTCCGTTACGTGTGTAGCTGGCTCTCACTTTTATCTCTAGGTGATGAGCGCCGTGTCGTCACAACAAAAGAAATAGACTACCTACAGGCCCTTGAATAAAATTTACGGGTCAAATGAACCACCAGTAGACCTATGTAGGATGATAGAAGGGTGTAATAACTATAAACTTCCAAAAACGAAACCGGCTAAAAAGTCTATGGCTGCGAAGTAAATAACTCAAACTTGTCCTTTATTAACACAATCATAAATATTTCTTTCACAGACCTCTTTGATGATCGCCGCAATAGTCACTTTCCTCATTTTAATAGTTTTCTTTGATGTGAAATCTGCAGTTATGGTGAGATTTTAATTGTTGTTTATTACGAACCCCTACTATTACTGTGTTATACATTGACATATTATATAAATAGACGAAAGGTCTCAAACAAAATATCACAAATACAAAGCCTCCAGTTTAACTTCCCGAAGTTGTCAAAGTCATTTGACTTTGACAACTAACTCGTAATGGCGCAAATTACAGGGCTTAGAGATATAACATCTTAGATCTCTGGGTGACGAGCGCAGTGCAGTGCTAGGTAATGATTTGGACTCTTCATGTTCCAATAGCTGCGTGTTACTGTGCTGTTATGTGGCAGGCATCTTGCTTACTATCAGGCACATGACCTTCTCGTCTCGTCACTCTTTATTAAAAAAAAAAAACAAAAATCATCCCGATTTGATAAACCGGCTGATAAGTGATCGACGGGAATTCAGTCGGATCCAGCCGGACTGAAAATTACGCCGGATCGCAAGCACTACGATCACAGAGCACGCAACTATTGGAACATGAAGAGTCCAAATCATTACCTAGCACTGCACTGCGCTCGTCACCCAGAGATCTAAGATGTTATATCTCTAAGCCCTGTAATTTCTGATTTTCGGTTCAAAACGAACTGTTAGTAAGTTATTCAAGTGTAAGTATAATAAAGGTGGGTTATAAAAATGCCAATTCACGACTATACCAATTTTGATTTTGATCGTATAGTTAATATTTAAATATTTGAAGCTACCACGTAACACATATTATCCAAAAAAATATAGAATATTATTGTGAATGTCCTCTTTTATTCAAGTCTATTTAAAATAGACAATTTCTTACTTATATTTTTTTCTGTAACAGGGAAATTCTGAATTATGTTCAGCGATCATTTACAAAGTGGTTTTATGTGAATTTATGATCGCTCTTTATCTATGCTGTAACACAGCTCAGCAAATAAGCAGCAATGAGAAAAGGCTGAAACAGCAATTGTGTCGCATCCTTATGCATACATGCAAATGTAAGTACTTACTGAGAACGCACTCGGTAGTTTGCTTAGGCCCATTTTGAGATATCGGGTAATAAAGAAATTACTTACCTCAGGTAAATTCATCTTACTGATTTTGACGTAAAAGGCTATAATATCCTTAAGAAATAAGTCGCTAATAATTAATACTCCCAGACACATTGTGAGTGCCGTTTTGACGTTTTTGTTTAGTTTAGATGCTTTAATACTCCGAAAATAATTACTTATCTTATTGTAAATTATCGATTTCTACTCGATATTTGCATTAAAAGCTAAAACTACATGTGGTACATTTGGGAAAATACACACTTGCAGTTAAAATTTCAAGCCTCATATTTTAAAATCGGTGATATTTAGCGTGGTCTGCCAGGTTCACAACAACAGTCAGGTTCACAACAACAGTCAGGTTCACAACAACAGTCAGGTTCACAACAACAGTCAGGTTCACAACAACAGTCAGGTTCACAACAACAGTCAGGTTCACAACAACAGTCAGGTTCACAACAACAGTCAGGTTCACAACAACAGTCAGGTTCACAACAACAGTCAGGTTCACAACAACAGTCAGGTTCACTCGGTGCACGGTAATTTGTTCCGTTATAATTTTAAATTGGCATGATGACTAAAAAACTAATAACTCCGTCAGTCAGATTATTTAAAAATAATGTATAAGTACGTATATGTTTTGTCTCACAAACAAAAATTACGAATATACCTAAATAAAATATAGTGCTTACAAGTTTCGAGTGATGTAATACCCCGTTTACATTATTCCAGTCCAGCGATCGAATCCAGCGCTGGATTGCTTACTGGAATAATGTAAACCGGCACTGGAAAGCATCAATCCAGTGCCAATGCATTCCAGTGCCGGTTTACATTATTCCAGTAAGCAATCCAGCGCTGGATTCGGTCGCTGGACTGGAATCATGTAAACGGGGTATAACGTCTATTTACGATTTTTATGAAGACGTGACATTACAAGTCACTTCGTAAGTTTGATGATCAGGATCTTGGTCGATTAAAATAATTCGATGAAACAAAACATTACGTATCCCACACTTTTCTATGATCTGCCTGACGGACTAGTTCGAATGGTGTATTTTCAACCCAGTCATCATTCAGGGCGGGGCACATAGCTCGCAGAACTGACGACCGTTGGGGCGGAAAGGTTCTTGAGTGGCGACCACGCATCGGGAAACGGAAAACGAAGAGTTGGCAGGCCTCCCACAAGATGGACGGACGATCTGGTGAAGGTCGCCGGAAATCGTTGGATGCGGGCGGCGCAAGACCGGTCTCTGTGGAGATCTCTGGGGGAGGCCTTCGTCCAGCAGTGGACGTCATTCGGCTGATATGATGATGATCATCCAGTTAGCTTGAAATTTTTTTGCAGGTGTTTTGCTATCCACCCAGGGTACCTACATGCTTTTAACCTGGTACTAGTTTATAGTTTAAAAAAACTCGTGACTGGCAATGATCTGTTATATTAAACTTAGCCATTTATTCTACCGCCAAGCAGTAATGTGCAAACATTATTGTGTTCCGGTTTGAAGGGTAATGTTTCCAGAGAAATTACTGGGCTTAGAGACATAACATCTCAGATCTCTGGGTGGCGAGCGCAGTGCAGTGCTAGGTAATGATTTGGACTCTTCATTCGGTTCCAATAGCTGCGTGTCACTGTGCTGTTATGTGACAGGCATGTTGCTTACCATCAGGCACATGTCGTGCTCGTCTCGTCACTCTTTATTAAAAAAAAAAAAAAAAAAAAATTATTATTTATTTTAAGGTGAGTCACAAAACAAATGGATTAAAGCCTTGCTCCTGTTCGTGAGTACAAATCGTGTGCAGGTGAAAGTATTCGACTTGGTAGTCAACATGGCGCTGTTTCCAACATGCATCGCTATCTTCACTTCAAACCTCGTTGTTGTTTTACAGTTTAACAATATTCTATAAGGAGTCCGTGTAATGTAGTTTAATTGACATGTAATTTTGGATTTTAATTTGTTATTTGTATAATCTTATTGTATTGACATGTAACATGTATTTATTATTGATTTGGAATTGTAATTATTTTTAGTATCTTTTAAGACATGTTACTACTCGTTATCAATAAAAGAGTATGAGTATGAGTAAACTAAGGCCGTCATTACGATAAACAATAGGCGATACACAAATTCTCGCTGATTGAACTAGATTTCCGAAAACACTGAACGCTGCAAATTTTGGGACCTGAAACGGCAAGTCTTCTGCCAATACATGTGTAGGTATATGTCACCCGAAAATAGCAAGACTAAGTTGATACATTTTCTAGGTATTTGATCAACTTTTGGAATATAACAAACCGTAGTTGAGATGTATTGTTTAACGTATTTTAGTAAATTGATTAATTTACAGCTTTATCAATTTACTAAAATACGTTAAATAATACATGTCACGCTTTTATTAGCTTGGTATGCATGTATCTATGTTAATATGAATCTATGTATGGGCAAATGGAATCTTTGAATGTAATTTTCACCACTTACTGAACCACGAATTTAATTGAAACTTTGTGTAGTTGTAAAGGACCGATGACAATGCAATAATTTGTAAAGTTTGTCTTATCAACCATTAATTTTCACCACGGTCATCAAGATTAATTACTTTGTTTACATTTTACTTTCACTGACTATTTATGTTATTAGCTTATTATTAGTGTCATTCTGGCATATGTATACATTCAGTGATTATGTTACCGTTTTGGTTGTATTCCTTATTCTGAGCCGTTTTGGCCATTGCCAGAACATTGGCATTGTTTTCGTGCTGTTTTCATGACATGACTTGAAAGCCGATAATGCTTTGCTTGAAAGCAGATAAAACATTAGGCGGTCGCTATTTTAGTGCAAATGTATGAGTTTCGTTCATTCCTCTGTAGTGTTCGGCTTTCATCGGCGGTACCAAATTGGCCGATGACGTCACAAATCAAAGCATAGCTGAAAGCAGTAGCGAGGTATTGGATGAATGACTGTTCTATTTTTTTTCTCAAGAATACAGCAGAGCTTTTATTTATTAACAAAACAACATTACAAAGAGAGCTACACTAAACTATTTAACAGACAGACAGGTATATAACATACTAATTGATTACACTATACTCATCTGAGTTATCCATAGACCAAAGATGGTTGAAAAATAATTAAGCTCACTACCAGTCGGTTCCGTGCCCAGTATGCTGACAGTCTTACCATGCTAAAAAGTAATACCTATAATATTGGATAAAATAAACGTTTTGCTCATGCGTTGTGTCGAGCAGGATTAATTGATTTCTGTGAAATTCATATTTTTATTTTATACCACTACAAGATTTATTAGGTAAAATGTATGAGGTATTTGGTAGTACTGTTTGATTAGGTGATAGCCGAGGAAGGAAAGCGCAAACGCAGCTCTGGTTTGATGTTTTCATTTCTTATACTGAAGAATTATGATGAATACCTATTTATATGATAAATTATATCCTATTGAGATCATCAAATGGATAGCAAAGACGTTTGGATGTTTCTTGCTTCAAAACTTCGGAACGGATCGGATTGAAATATGGAACATAATCCTACTATCCTACTAATATCCTACGAATCGCTTCGCATCGCAGTTTTGTGTGAAAGGGAGCCCTTTAACCAGCTCCCGCGCCTCAGTGCCCCAACAATTAGATTATTGTCTAAAATACATAGGCTACGTTCCATTGTGGGAAAATTACGCGAACTATGTAGTGGTAGGACGCTTAGCAGAGTCCGCCTGGGGAAGTACCACACCTTTGCCAGTTATTCTACCGCCAATCAGTAATGTGCAAACATTACTGTGTTTCGGTTTGAAGGGCAATGTTTCTAGAGAAATTACAGGGTTTAGAGATATAACATCTTAGATCTCTGGGTGACGAGCGCAGTGCAGTGCTAGGTAATGATTTGGACTCTGCATGTTCCAATAGCTGCGTGTCACTGTGCTGTTATGTGGCAGGCATGTAGCTTACCATCAGGCACATGTCCTGTTCGTCTCGTCACACTTTATTTAAATAAAAAAGTTAAACCGCAGGGAGTTCAATATAATATTGTGACAAACAAGTATACAACAAGCCGACACAGACATATTATTACGATATTAGTCAAATTTGAATCGGAATATTTGAGCGGACGGTCCATAAATTCATATCGGGCGCTGTGACTAATTCCTACAGACACAGGTTGTAATTCACAGAGCTTCAACTTTTAGAAATGACAAATTACAAAACGAAAACAGAGACGTGGACGATTTTAATATTAAAAACAACGTGGCTATTACACATTTTAAATGAAGCTAACAACACATATGTACGGAGTAACACGGGTCGTTTGACTCAAACGGAAGAGTCAAACGAAAGCGGTCGCGCGCGTGCTCTGTCTTTGAAAACGGCCGCAGGACGCGGCCTAAACTAACGTAGGACTAGACTATAGATATGTATATCAGATGAGATACCCGTGTATTCATTTAAATAAAACCGGCCAAGTGCGAGTGGGACTCCCGCACGAAGGGTTCCGTACCATTAGCAAATAAACGGCGAAAACGTCTTTGGCTGTATTCGAAATTTCTTATACATCACAATTTCCGCTTGACATGCCTTTCGACGTGCTTTCACAATGACAGGCAAAAGTTTTTGCCTGTCAGCTCAGCAATATTGATTTTTGGCTCATGATTCGGACGATGAAGTCGATATCGCTTTCTATGTTTACTAGTGGCGCCATCTAGTTTATTTGCGACGGACTAATCGAGCAAAAATCAAGTTTGTTGAATGGAAGCTCCCCTTAAATAATCTTGTTTTTTATTTTTAATTGTTGTTACAGCGGCAATAGAAATACATCATCTGTGAAAATTTCAACTGTCTAGCAATCACGGTTCTTGAGATACAGCCTGGTGACAGACGGACGGACGGACGGACGGACAGCCAATTCTAGTAATAGGGTTCCGTTTTTACCCTTTTTGGGTACGGAACTCTAAAAAGACTAGGATGAGATAGACTATTTTAATTCTGATTGTAGTAATTTAGGTTACTTTAAAATGGATCGCTTAGTTCCGGATCCCATTAAAGATTTGATTGATACCTTGGATTCAGTTGTTTTATTTTAGGCAAGGAGCCCCAGTTATTGAAATACAATATATTTCACTCATTAAATGTGTAGCTATCTCTCTAACCAATATATCTAATGGCGAAATAATTTCTAAAATCTATCCTGTATTTTTCTAGATAAGTTTTCCGAGAATAAACAAAACATCACAAATGTATCCTTTATTACATTATTAGTTTAGGTAAGAGTAGTAACTGAAACTGCGTTGATTTTGTTTTAGTTAACAAAAAAGTTTTCAGTACAAAAAACCTAGTTTTAGATTCAAATTAATCAAATTGAAGAAATTTACTAGTATTTCTATCGAATTTGACCGGTTGTTTCTGAGTTCCTAGTGAATACATGCAAAAAAAACGTATGACTAAAATTTTTCTTTAATTTCAACAGTCACCTGTAAGTTGAGGCGGCTCTAAATAGTTTGAAGTCTTCACAAACAGTAGATTTTAATAAAGAGCTTAAACTCGTATCGGCATTGAAATATCGACAAACAATCCATACAGACACAGCTTCGATTTATTACACCCGAATACTTGTGAATACACCTGAATGTGAAAAACAAATTTAAACTTGTAAACGCGAATTTATAACTACGAGTATATACAGACATAGTTAGACTTTATGTAATAGAACAAAAAATTAGTTATTTACAAGTTGATATAATTTATTTAAACACTTAAATCCAATCCAACACAGAAACCACAAAGCTGGCAATTTTTGCGGCTAAAGATTGTGAAGTATTTTGTAAACACGGTTGTCGTTATCTGTAAGCCTTTTGGCACGTCTCTCTATGGATTCCGAAACCTTTAGATGTAACTTAGCTGACCCATCCCAAACATACGAATAGTATTTCAATACAAAGCAAATTTGTGTTTGGTATAATCTGCTGGCAGACAGAGATTATTTGCCATATTGGTCAAGGGAAGTTCGATGAACATCATAAAACCTCGAACTTCCCTTGACCAAAATGGCAAATAATGGCCTTAGCCATTTCGTTATAATAAATGGGCTCAAGCCTCAGGACGATGCTACGTTAAACTAAGTTTTGTACAAATACAAGCAAGTAGGTTTATATAAATGTTGTTTAGATTATCAGAGATGATTTACTGTTTCTCAAATAAAACAATATGATGTGCCCAAGTTTTACAATGCAATATTTTTAATCCCATGATCAGTTATTTGTCGTTAGTTAGTTTAGTTAATAAGATTAGTCGTTACCTCTCACGGTGGCAACGACTTGGGCCTTGGGACTTGGCTGTTTCTGGGCCCTCCAATGGAGCAAATATTAGTCACCGGCGCACTTCATCCCAAGATACGCCGTGACCACCTCGGAAATCAATCCGTAAGTAGGTGCTAGACGCTTTGCACGTCTAGACATCCTTAGTTCTCCGCAACGAGTCAGGTCTGTAGTTCTCCCGCCTACCACTTACCAGCCACAGAGGATAAAGAGATCGGCGCACAGCAATACTGGTGCTCATTTTTCTCTGCAGCTCTACTGAGTTCGCCATCTAATATCAAACTCCGTCAAGGCTGGGCCGGGTTTACAAAATGGTACATGGCGAGCGGTAGCATCCACACACTGGCCGAGCGCGGGCCTATGCGAGTGTCTTTGTTTTGTGCACAAAAACCGACACCGGTCAGAATCGAGGCAAGTAGTCACGAGCGACGGCAAGCGCAGACAAGTCAAGGTAAATGAGCCCTATACCACCGAAGAAATATTTTTAATTTTAATTATATAAATAGCGACTCTTGCTGGAACACAACAAAGTTCAATTCAGCTCGCATATACCTGTCGCGATTTTCAAATAAACATTTGCGCTCTTTCTAACGCGTAACTCTGTCTATCTAGGGCGGAGGGTTGTCGACATATCTAATAACAATATGCGCAGGAAACGTGTTGCGCGAGCGCTCAGCCGTGCGTCCGACAACCGACTGGCACTTGTCCCCTGGGAGGCACGGTCTAGCTGTAGGCTAAACTCGCGCGACCTTGAGCGAGTGATGATGCACTGCCTATTTACACTGGCCACTTGCCGTCACTCGGCCAGCTAGGCGAGCGACGGCGAGTGATCACAAGTCAAGGCGAATAGGCACTGGCAAAAAAACACACTGGCGTTGGCTTTCACTCGCTGGCGCTCGGCCAGTATGTATAAGGGGCATAATATTGGCGATCTTCTCCCAACATTGCGGTCTACTTTAGTCGCGCCAGTGCCTCATACACCGTGCAACCTACATGGCCACGTCGTCATCGGCTTGGAGGCAAAGCCTAAACGAACGCCCGCGTGATTTCTCTAACCACGGAACGGAGAAGGTATATGCGTTTGGGGTGAGAGATGTTTGTGCAAACACGTATTGAGATTTTTCTCCAAAACCACTTGTCCCATTTTAATGCAGTTTTCAACGATAGATTAAAGTTTGATTGGTGCATGTAGTAAGATAGATATTACGGTGCCAACTCACCAAGAGGCGATGCAATACATATTCAGAGAAATGACTGGGCTTAGAGATATACCATCTTAGATCTCTGAGTGACGAGCGCAGTGCAGTGTTAGGTGATGATTTGGACTCTTCATTTTCCTATAGCTGCGTGTCACTGTGCTGTTATGTGGCAGGCATGTTGCTTACCATCAGGCACATGTCCTGCTCGTCTCGTCACTCTTTATTTAAAAAAAAAAAAAAAATTTTTTTGTACAATTCAATGTTGCCAATTAGCTTCACCGAGGGTGAACAGGCCACGGCTACTAAGTCTCTTTGCCTCGTCAATGCGGGATGGAACCCTTCGGAGGAGTCGTGTAGTCTTCTCATACAATTATTTTTAATAATAATTTATTTCAAGTCACATATTTATGCTCATAATTAAAATTGAAAACAAGTAAATTATTTTCATTGCTAAATTTAAGTTAACACAATATTTCTGCGTTATAATATAGGTAAGTATAAATATTGGTGGATAATTCACACACATCACCATCTGACCCCAAACTAATAATAAATTAATGCTATACTACTTATAATAAATTAATATTATAATGATCAAATTATAATCTTTGTTAAGCTTCAATGTGTGCGCACAATAAGTTGGACACAATATTTGAACACCAAAGTATTAATATCAATTAATATCAATTATTAATTAAAAAAACTATTATTAATTAATTATTAATTCTGTTTATTTATACAACCCAAAAAAAATATACATGTCGGATAAGGCTAGTGTCGTGTTGGTTCTTGTTTGCGTCCATAACATTAAGTAAAGTACATAAAACATTTTACTTTCTCTTAAAAATCTAAATTTAATGTTATTGAATTTGTTACACCTTTCTACGATTTAAAAACTTAACTTAACTTATAAAAGTCATGAATACTATTATAATAACTGTATTGACCAATCGAAGCAAACTACACAAGTCTCGAGCGTGGTCGAGGCGCCATCTTCACTTTTTAGACAGGCGGGCAGTTTCGTGTTATTGATTCGAGAGCTAGTGACCGATCGAGTTGGATCGTTGTGTAGTCTATATGAAAGTATTTCAAAATGTTGGTTAAAGTGAGATCGGTGCCACGAACTCGCTGCTCGGTCTTAATTAATGAGTTATTGTGCAATCTACGTTAATAAGTGTAAAAACTGTGATCATTGTGCTTTGTGCTTACATCTCACCCTGATAACGCCCACAAAACCAGCAACCACTAATGACGATGTCGTCGAGGACAGTGTTTCTCCGATATACATAATATTATTAATGTCTAGAGTAAATGTGTCATCTGAATAAATACAATCATCGCGTCAACAAAAACATCAATAGTATGGAAAATTAGCGAAGAATCCAGCGGAATTATTTTATAAATTGTAAATTTGAGCGGCCGAGACTCAATGTAACGTATGAATCTCATAATATTTTCTACTTGTCGATTTCCTGTAACAAAAATAGTTTATTCAATAAAAATTGCCCATTTAAAAAAATTGGCAGTCATAGGAACTGCCGATAGAATTGAAAACTTAAAACTCAGAATTTGATAGCTTACCTTGGAAACTACACGGGTGTAACCGGAGGGCGTGGCCTCGCCATCTTGGCATGGCCATCTAGAAATGCGTCAGCATTTCCCATTGGCTGATACGTTTCTAGATGGCCATGCCATGATGGACTGTCTGCGCCCTTTCAGCATTTCCAATTGACTGACGTATTTCTAGATAGCCAATAGCCATGGTCCCGAGTTTACCCGAAGCTTTCTTATCATACCCGAGCGTGACGAATGAATTCAATTTACAGCCCACGAAAAATCTGTCTAGACGCGCCTAAAAAAGTTTTCACTTGCTACCAAACAGATCAATAATCATCTAATTCACGCCGCATTTCAAGTAATAGTACATTATGATATAAGTGCGGTAAGTTGATAATTACAGCTGAGGCTTTATTGCTAGCTCGAGCCGAAGGCGAGAGCTATAATTAGCAGAGGCTGTAATTATCAAAGCGCACGTATGTCTTACGACGTTTTATAACATATTTGCGAGGAAATAAACAAAACTCTGACAACATTTTCAAATAAAAACAATACAGCGAAAAAAAACGCGCGGAATAATATTTACTTGATCACAGATCACAGCACAGAGTAAGTAATCACTATGGATCACAGATTAGCAATGCGCGCGCATCGGCGCCTTTTTTTTTAAGCAACGGCACAGAACCAGCCGGTATGCCATTAATAATAAAGTAAATTAATATTTTTGTGTTTTGTTACAGAAAAATTAAAGTAATTTATGGTCTAAATTAATTAAATTAACGAATTTAATAATTCTTTATTATATTTTACCTCTCAAAGTTAATTTTATTCATAAAATATTGACCACACTTTTCTGACATAAAAACTCTTTACTAAGATTTAAAAAGGTACCGTTCGTTTTAGACGGAGCATATCTTTCTACCTAGTCTGTGGACGGAGCATTTTGAAACCGTGCGTTTTACATTACACATTACAGCACTAGTGCGTAATAAGATACATTACGATACAGAAATTGGTCCAATAAGAGACCCTTTACGAGCAAATATTTTATAAAAAGAATTATATCCTAATCGGTCCATTCCTATTATAGGAACCATGATGATCCACACATACACCGTACACGTCGTTACTCGTAGTGCCCATGGTCATGGCCACGCCCTCCGGGGCGTCTACCGCCTAACGAAAAACGCTTTGACGCTATGACATTGCCGTCTCTTCCATTTCAAGCAAGAAGAAAAGAGACAGCAATGTCAAAGCATCAAAGCATCAAAAGCATTTTTCGTTAGGCGGTAGACCCCCGTTTCACTCGCGTATTTTCCAAAGTGAGCTATCAAATTATGGGTTGAAAGTTTTTACTTCTATTGGCAGTTCCTATGACTGGCAATTTTTTTTTATAATATCTTAAGTTTTACAATTATACATAATATATAACAAGTACAATTAAATCGAATTTGTGTATCTATTAAAAAAGTGTTTCGATATTATCGGAAATTAATCATGCCCGTGCACAGGTACTAAGCATCTGGATCTCTGGGCAAAAATGAATGAGTGCCAGCCGCATTCGATGGCTTATCTCATAAACGTGATACATGTTCACAGTTTATTAGAGATCAGCAGCGCTCCGCGGTGGTTCCCGCGTAATTCCTGTTGTTTTGAATAAAAAGTAGCCAATGTGTTCTCCCCGACCATAATCTATCTCTGTTCGATATATCAGTCAGATCCGTTCAGCCGTTCCGACGAGATTGAACAAAAAATATTCAAACATTGACATTTAAAGAAGTAGTTGTACTTATACAGGGTTATTGGTAATCAGCCTGCATCCTCTTAAGGGGATATTAGGTACATTCAATACGTCAACTTTTGTTCTACAGTTTTTAAAAATTTATGTTTTTTTTTCATTTTACAAAATAAATAAAAAATGTATTTGCACAGTCTAAAAGCATCGAACTCTCCGTAACAATTCGTAACAAGAGTGCGTACGCTCTTTAACGCGCAAAAAAATATGTGCCGAAGTGAATACACACTAAAAGTCACTAAACAGTACAAAAAAGGGTAACAAACACTATTTTTTTTGGGTTTTCTATTGAGTTTTAACGAAACTTGTAGAACAAAACTTGTTTGTTTAAATATACAGAACATGCCCTTAAACGGATGTAGGCTGATTACCAATAACCCTGTATATTAGGCTAAAGATTACCTATAAACTATGAGAAAGTGTCGGGTATTTGAGACAACCTAACGAATGCGACTGATACTTATTTATTTTTATTCAGACAAGAGTACATGTGAGTAACTAAGTTTTCATTAAAATGTAAACGTTTTCACGCTAGCAAGTGTTCGTAGTTAGATATTTATTTTGATAATATTTTCAATACCATTTTCGTCCAATAGTCGATGATGTAGAATAATTGTTATTTTATTGGCTGCGATTCCCAGTCTTTCGGCGACCAATGCCGGAGTGAACGACATAATCAAAGACTTTACAAAAGGCACGTAGATAACGCGGCTTACGGTATGGAAAGAGTTCTGGAAAAAAAAAATTGGTGGACATGTCACACACAGCGCCATCAAACCAAAAACTAAACAAAGCTTGTACTGTGAAGGCCAGATAGCTGATTATGATACTTATGTAGTTGTAAATACATACTTATTATACATATGAAACCCAGAAATAGTATAAATATTTGGATTCATCACAAATATTCGCACTGGGCGGGAATCGAACCCACGACCCTCGGCATCGCAGTCAGAGTTGCTACCAACTAAGCCACGAAGCCATTCAAAAATTATCCCCTACCATCATCTATCATTTACATAGAATGTAAATAAGAACAGATGATCCAAAATTCTTTTGGATTCCGAGAGGTGCCATTTTTTTTTTATAAAGAGTGACGGGACGAGCAGGACATGTCCCTGATGGTAAGCAACATGCCTGCCACATAACAGCACAGTGACACGCAGCTATTGGAACATGAAGAGTCCAAATCATTACCTAGCACTGCACTGCGCTCGTCACCCAGAGATCTAAGTTGTTATATCTCTAAGCCCTGTAATTTCTCTGGAAACATTGCCCTTCAAACCGGAACACAGTAATGTTTGCACATTACTGCTTGGCGGTAGAATAATTGGCAAAGGTGTGGTCCTTCCCCAGATAGTATAAATATTTGGATTCATCACAAATATTCGCACTGGGCGGGAATCGAACCCACGACCCTCGGCATCGCAGGCAGAGTTGCTACCAACTAAGCCACGAAGCCATTCAAAAAGTATCCCCTACCATCATCTATCATTTACATAGAATGTAAATAAGAACAGATGATCCAAAATTCTTTTGGATTCCGAGAGGTGCCTTTTTTTTTTTATAAAGAGTGACGAGACGAGCACGTCATGTGCCTGATGGCAAGCAACATGCCTGCCACATAACAGCACAGTGACACGCAGCTATTGGAACATGAAGAGTCCAAATCATTGCCTAGCACGGCATTGTGATCGTCACCCAGAGATCTAAGATGTTACATCTCTAAGCCCTGTAATTTCTCTGGAAACATTACCCTTCAAACCGGAACACAGTTATGTTTGCACATTACTGCTTGGCGGTAGAATAACTGGCAAAGGTGTGGTACTTCCCCAGGCGGACTCTGCCAAGAGTCCAACCACTACAAAAAATAACACTGCCATAAAATGTTATAGTTATTTGAGCTTCCAGTTATAATTTACTTTGCCAGGTATTCTACCGTCAAGCAGTAATGTGCAAACATTACTGTGCTCCGGTTTGAAAGGACGTTTTCAGAGAAATTACAGGGCTTAGAGATATAATCTCTGGGCGACGAGCGCAGTGCAGTACTAGGTAATGATTTGGACTCTTCATGTTCCAATAGCTGCTTGTCACTGTGCTGTTATTATGTGGCAGTCATGTTGCTTATCATCAGGCACATGTCTTGCTCGTCTCGTCACTCTATACTATAAAAAAATTTTGCTAATCTGAAAACCTGGCACATACTTCTCGAATTATATCCAGACTCGGAGGAGCAGACCTGGCTAGTGAGTACCGGGACAAAACGAATCCTTCAATTTAGATCACCTGGCTTACAGAAAGCCTCACTTACATGATTTTGTTTAATCTAACCTACCTAAAAACTGGTACGAGCTCTCTGAATTTATTGGGATTTAGATAAGCAATTTATTAACGCTAATGGATTCCCCCAGTTCTTCTCAAGTGGCTCCCGCATTATGCTTTGTCGAGGCGGAGTGTGGGCAGTAGCTACGATACATATCTGAATGCTGGTAGCTCGAAAAAACGACATCGTTTCATCGTTGATGTTCCAAAGATAAAAACGAAGAGATTTGACTCTACTTTTGTGATAAGAACGTCTAAGATGTAGAATAGGTTTTCCCCGATGGTTACAATCTTTGTGTCTTCAAATCGAGAGAAAATCGGTTTCTGCTGAGTAAACACGCTCCATCGTAGACCGCATCGTCGCTTAAACATGGAGACGATGTATAGCTATAAACTTTTGTAAATAAAACGTACTTGACCGCCATCTCATCTGAACTAAAAACTAGTCAGCCATGATGAAGCAAAGAGGAACCCGATCTGAGGCCACTCTTAAAGGTGGCAATGTTTTGATCGATAATACGGCCATTTATGTAGGTTGCGTGATGTATAGGCACCGGTACAATTGCGGCAGGTTGCAATATTTGGTGGTGGGTATCGAGACTGTGGAGTGGAGAGCCAGGCGCGAGAAGACCGGCCGTATTACGATACACCCTTTTACCTGGACGACAAGAATAAGCAAAAAACGTTGCCGAGAAAAAGAAGTGCCAGTATTTTTTTATATTTATAAATTAGCAATTCCACATACCCCGGGGTCTATTTTGACCTTTTTGCCATTTCAATTTTTATTTCTTTACATATATCTTGGATTAGGAGAAGAATAGGAAAATAGGAGGAAGTTGGGAACATTTTAAACCTAATACTAGTGCTCGTCTGTTGAGTCGATCACTACCGGTTGGGATTCCGCTAGTATCGTAATCGACTCTACATCGTCATTTGCCTAAGCCGCCTCCTCCTAGCCCAGAGCCTCTACTACGGCTGCGTTTCTGTCCCTAATGGACATCTGTAGGTTGAACTCTCGGATGGTCTTCGGTGGTGCAGCCAACGCTCGCCGCACGAACCGGCCGATGGCGTCGTCAGTGCCAGTATTGACACGCCGTCCTTGTCCTCTGCAGCCAAAAAGTTGTAGGCGACCGGGCTTTGGACTGACCCGTCCCAGAATACTGAGGGTGCCTGGCACCCATCTATTAGTTTGTTTGAAATGGAAACGGCGCGGTTGGGTTCAGGGTTGGGTTAGAGAGGAACAGTGCTATTGGAGAGTTTTAGGCTGCGGAGAATTCACGGAAGAATGCGAGATCGTTCCCGCTTTCCCGCCGTAATCGACAAGCTAGAACACCATAAATATTTAAGTTGGTGTAATCGCCACTTAGGATGTCGTGTCCAAAATAGCACCACCAAGTGCGGCAGGTATACATAAATGCGCAGAAAACACGATATGGAAGAATATTAGTTAAAATCCCATAATATCTGGATTAATTTTGTACTGAGGGAGGTAGATTTAATATTTCTAAGCGATTCCCTCATTGTTGACGATCTCGAAAATCTTAGCATGTCTTAGTAAAGGTAAGAGGAAACAAAGGTGAAGACGTTCGTCTGAAGCTTACTTTCAAGTTAATTATTTTGCAGTATTATAGTTTGCAAGCCGTTCATAATCACGCTTTTCCAAAAGAGATGGATTGTAGTTGACTTTGACGGGTCGTTTAATAGAAATCATACTATTGGAATACAAATACTTATTTAAGGCTTGTAAATATCTAATAAATAAAATAATAAAATAAATTCTTGAGAAAAGTTAAATCTATAAAACATTTCAACATTTGAGCCATCGAACAAACTCACAGAGACAAAATAGAACTGAATCATGTTTTGTAATCTGGTCACAATGGTGGTATGTTAAGCCAAGTTCAAGAAACAGGACTGGCGAGTAGCATCGTATGTTCATAATACAGGAATCATTTGGAGCCACTTTTGACCTACTAATAACACTACCTCTGTAAGTAAGATAATATTTGATTAAGCTCTAAAAAATTACAAAAAGCTACTTACATCGCGTCCAAAAATGTCAAGCAATAGATTAAATAAAGTCATCAGTAGACCGCACGAGTTAAGCAACCACGTTATGAAGAACTGAAAAATGGCATTATTTATTTAGTAAAGGCAATACAAATTTAAACAATGTATTAATATATTGATTGATTAGTAGCGCTCATATCACGTACTTAGTACCGAGTTCGATGACTACTCGTCTTGCCGGATGTCATTCTCTTTCCGATAGGGAAGAATAATAATTATTATAAATATTTAATATAAAGAATCATAAGTTGCATCCTTTTATTCTTAACGATGGAGAAAGCAATGTACAGCGAAATTGAAGTGGGGGCAATGATTCCCAGTCGCCACCGGTGGCAACTGGGAATTTTTATTCCCATTTGCCTCCGGTGGCCATTGCCGCGGGGGCGACTGGGAACAAATCGGCAAGAGGATGACAAACATTACTGTGTTCCCGTTTGAAGGGCAATGTTCCCAGAGAAATTACAGGGCTTAGAGATATAATATCTTAGATCTCTGGCTGACGAGCGCAGTGCAGTGCTAGGTAATAATTTGGACTCTTCATGTTCCAATAGCTGCGTGTCACTGTACTGTTATGTGGTAGGCATGTTGTTTACCATCGGGCATTTGTCCTGTTCGTCTCGTCACTCTTTATTTAAAAAAAAATCGCGAAATGCTGAACTTGCTTAGCCGGTGGCAGGCCGAGCCGAGGCCGTGCCGTCGATGCGCCCTCGCGCACGCAGTCGTAACGCGACACTGCTCACTCTGTTATGCGGGTACGCTCGATAGCACTTGACAGAGTGCTTCCACTCGGTAGGTATGTATGAATCAGATAGTTCGATCTCAGCTAGGGCTTAAGTCGTTATTACACAGACTCGTTATTCAGACAGTCTTTCTCTAGACTGTCTGCATAACGAGTGGTGTAATAAGCGTTAGACTGTTAGACTCTGCGTTCAGACAGCAAGATCGGGTTCGGCGAGTCTTACTGGCTTACAGTCTGAATAACGAGTAGTGTAATAAGGCAAAGACTTGGCAAAGACTGTTAGACCGATAAATACATGACACTGACATTGACATATTATAGTCTTAAAATATCATTTCATTGGTTCGTGATTGGTTCATTGGTATTCGCGGTAATTTCTATTTTTGTGTTTTGGGTATTTGGAGTTCGAATACCATAATTTTAATTTTGATCTCGCTGTTATTATACCTATCTGAAATGTTTAAAATTCTTTTTTTTTATTTAAATTAATAAATATCAAAATAGCGTGCACTTAAGAAAAAGAAGTACTATGAAAAGTTCTTGAGCGCGCATTATTCAGACTGGTGTAATAGCAAGCTCAAAAGTTAGACTCTAAGACAGTCTAGAGAAAGACTGTATGCATAACGAGTGCTGTAATAACGCCTTTAGTTCTAATTTCTTTTCAGGTATCTAGCCCAGTAACTCTTATCACCTAAAAGTATGGAGTAATATCAGATCCGGTAGGCTGGACAGCAGCATTAAAAGGCTTATCTAGGCGCTGCAGCGGGGCCTTTGTGACTATAAACCTGACGTTGATATTACATACATTGTTAAAAAGTTTTTTCACAAACAAGGCATTTAGGGTCTTTTTAAACAGTTTTTTTATGGGACTTTTATGACTAGTCCCATGGCGTTTAGGGTTATAATCGCCAAAATTTAAAAAATAAAACGAATTTTCGCCAGTAGTTCCCGATGTCCTAGCGTTCAAACAAACTCTGTAGCTTTTTAATCTAAGTAAAGATAAAACTACCCCGTAATTATGGATTTAGTGATTTTAAAAACAATAAAAAATTAACATTAAAAAAAAATGCTTTAAATATTGTATGATTTTACTCACGATAAAATCGAGTTTCTTCTTAGTCTCTTCGACGCACTCAGCCAACGATTGATATATAGCCTGCATCTCATCTAGTTTGGAGCACCACCTCACGTTGTCTTTCAAATCATTCAATCTGACCAGTACTATCCAGTAAATATAACAATATATACCCGTTAATATATCCAAAGCGCAAACTGGTATGACAATGAAGTTCAGAAGATAAGAAGTTTGAGAGATACATTTTCGTCCCAAATATGAACATTGTATGCAATGTACGACCCCGTTTATCAATAAAATTAATAGAATGAATACAAAAAGTCTAAAGTGCAATTTATTTGATTTTTCCGATGATCCCAATAATTTTAAATCAATTTTTTCAACAGACATAAAAAAGTCGTTCATTACTTGCTTTGATTCCGTGTAGTTGAAAACAACACTCACAAGTACATATCCAATCAATATGAACAAAAAAACTATACCGAATTTATATAATTTTTGATGAGCAAGAGTAATCAGGTAACTTATTAATATAGCTTGACTTGTGGAAATGACTCGAAACAAAATATTAAGTATGCCATATTTACATCTTAAATTAAAAATATTTATAGAAAATATTAAGTAGACAAAACCAAAAAATATTTGAAGGTGCTTTGTCATGTTGATGTCCGACTGACGTTACTTGTTAAAGAGAACAATTTATGTCTGAGTAAAGAATAAGTAAGTTATTATGTAAAAGTGTGGCTTGTTAAGTAGGGCTAGACATATTAACTGTATTTAGGTTAAAAACTTCAAAGTCCTGAATATCGGCGCAAAATTGCTAGCTTATCGGTTTTTTATCGAGTATACTTCGGAGAGTGTACAACTGATCTGCATGATCCACCTTTCCCTTTCTTCTGTCAGACTTCTCGTATCTCAAAATAGTTATAATCTTGCTGTCTTCAAATTGAGAGTGATTCGGCTTCTTCTAGGTATTAAGCACGCTCCATCGTAGATCGCATCGTCGCTTAACATCAAGCGAGATAGTGGTCAAGGACTAACCTATTATAGATAAAAAAAATGGTTGAAAAGTTGACCTTTCTGTGATATTAGATGATCGCACAACAAGATACCACCGAGGCAAATAGTTGTTTGGTGCCCAGAGCGCGCCACTTGACAGTTCCACATATATTTATAGAGATTCTTATAATTACTCAATGATTTATCAATGTTACTTGGCTCACTCAGTATTAACGAGGCATTCTTATTTTAAATAAAAATTAAATAAATATTGGTGGACAATTTACACACAACACCATCTGACTCCAAACTAAGCAAAGCTTGAGTGATGGCGGCCAGATAGCTGATATAATACTTATATAGTTTTAAATACACACTTATTATACATAAATAAACACCCAGACTTAGTGCAAACATTTGGATTCATCACACAAATATTTGCACTGTGTGGGAATCGAACCCTCAACCCTCAGATTCGCAGGGAGAGCTACTACCAACTAAGCCACGAGGCCAGTCCATTTTGTAAGCAATTTGTTGTTATCTTTTTACTGTATTCTTACAATAATACAAATAATTTGTCATATTTTTACTTGTGTAAATAACAACACGTGTAAAGTTCAAGGCCAGCCCCTGAAATAGTTCATAGCGATAAAAAATACTCGTCCCTTTCAGCTCATCACAGTTGTTACTTGTACCCCTGTCGTTATAAATACTCGTCCCTTTCAGCTCATCACAGTTGTTACTTGTACCCCTGTCGTTAAAAATACTCGTCCCTTTCAGCTCATCACAGTTGTTACTTGTACCCCTGTCGTTAAAAATACTCGTCCCTTTCAGGTCATCACAGTGTTACTTGTACCCCTGTCGTTATAAATACTCGTCCCTTTCAGGTCATCACAGTGTTACTTGTACCCCTGTCGTTAAAAATACTCGTTCCTTTCAGCTCATCACAGTAAAGTTGTTACTTGTACCCCTGTCGTTATAACGAAAGTATTTAAGTAACTTATAATTGTAGCACTTAGAGAAATTGTTACAAACTCATCATTAAGGAAGATTTATAATCGTAACTACAATGATTAATCTTCTTTAATGTATCTTGAAATGATAATTTTACCTATTCGCTATTTGTGATTATAAATAAATCTGCAGATATAAATAAATAATGCTATAAAATTATGTATTTTGGTTGCCATCTATATATATAAAAGCGAAAGGTCACTCATCAAGGAATCTCAGAAACTACAAATGCTAGGAATCTGAAATTTTGCATGGAGGTCCCTTTTAGCACGTGGGCGCTCGCTAAGACGGGGTTTTGCGAAATTCAACCCATAAGAGGGGTGAAACAAGGGATGAACGGTTATGTGAAAATTCGTGATTTTCAAAGTTGTCAAATTTTGTATCTAGACACATGACACGAAGCAATTAAGAATTTGTTCTATCAATTTTGTAATTTCGAACTGTACGGGAGTGAAATTGGGGTTGAATGCGGTATGAATGTAAATATGAAAGTTCCCAACCATTGCAGATAAAACCACTAAAACTCTGTATATAGACATCTGACACGAAGCAAACGAATGTTTGTTCTCTCAATTTCGTAATTTCGAACTGTACGGGGGTGAGATTGGGGTTGAAAATATGGAATGAATGTCAATATGGAAGTTCCCAATCGTTGAAGATAAAACTCTGAAACTCTTTATATAGGCACTTGGCACGAAGCCAATAAATGTTTGTAGTAGCAATTTTGTAATTTCGAACTGTATGTGGATGAAATTGGGGTTGAAATGGGGGATGAATGTAATATTGAAGTTCCTAATCGTTGAAAATAAAACGACGAAACTCTTCATATAGGCACTTGACACATAGCCAATAAATGTTTGTACTAGCAATTTTGTAATTTCGAACTGTATGGGGATGAAATTGGAGTTGAAATGGGGGACGAATGTCTTTTACGCTTTCACACCTAAACAACTGACCCGATTTTGATGAAATTGTTTTATTATAAGCTGTTTTTAGTAACCGTAAATGTGTCTTGGTATAAAAATAGGTACTGCCTGAGTTACCTTAGTATTTATTTCGCGCGGACGAAGTCGCGGGTAACAGCTAGTAATTAAAATAAACCTATTCACTATATATTTGACGGATTCTAGGAAAGAACGCTCTATATTCGACATACACAGTCGCTTTTGGGCTAGCATACTCGTTCTATGCAACTAAATTTACAGTAAACTTATTAGTTACTTACTTACTTTAAAAGATCTGACGGCATGAGTGTTGTGCCTTGTAAGTTGGGTCGGCCCCTAGTGTGGGACGCAACTTGCGTCGATACTCTGGCACCATCACATCTTCCAGAGACACATCATAGTGGAGCCGATGCAGCGGCTAATTCAGCTGAGCGGCTCAAACGGCGGAAATATGCAACACTCGGAAGTGGATACATTCTTCTTCTTCCTGATCGTATCCTCATTACTGAGGGTCGTGACTACCATCGACGTCCTTAACCACCTTCCTCCAGGCACTCCTGTCTTGGGCCAACCGTAAGCAAGTTTGGATGTTTATCCTTGCTGAGGTCTTGATGGTGTCTATCCACCGGGATGGCGACATAGTGGATACATATTCGAGCCTTTTGGGGTTGAGACATTGGGCCCGTAGGGGCCGAGAGATCGATGTCCAATTAAGATAGATAGATCACTATTTATTGTGACACAAAAACAGAAATATTACAGTAAAACCCTTACGAACTAGCACCACAAATGGCTACTCCTTATGATTTATTACTCATTTTAATATTATACTATGTCTCAACGACTGGAGTTATACATGTTAGGGGTAATCGATTTACCCGGATATACGACGCCACTTATTTTATTAGAATGGCAATACGGCACAATGTGATTGACATCTTATAGCTTGTCAGTTGTCAAGTCAATGTCAACGTATCTGTCAGTAGCGCGTGTGATCGTTTGTCAAGACTACTATTTCACTTGCTCTCGGAACATCGCCCGCGCCGGACGTGCGCACTGACTGATAGAAAATACAACATGTCGGACGACGACGACCGCCATTCAGACAGCAATCCGTCTCCATCTCCGACAGCAGCGGTGGGATTGATTCCAAAATCATCCCACGTGTCTACCGCAATGCCTGCTACTCAAAATCAAGAATATTTTCGGTCGGAACCTGAATCTCAAGAAAATAGTGCGACGGGTCCATCGACTTCAAGAAACGAAGCACATGGCGCACCTTCACCTTTGGTTTTCCAAAATATGATGGCAGGCTTCCAGAATTCCAATCACAAACCTACGAGTGTTGGCGATTCTAGGAAGCTGAAGGCGAGCGAGATTTATTTACCGCAATTTGATCCAGACGATTGTCAGTTTACTGCGACCCAGTGGTGCGACGAGATCGAACACCATATGAAGAACAACTCTTGGACGGATTATGAAACCAGGAATGCTGTCTTTACTCGTCTGCAGGGACGTGCTAAGAAATGGGCTGCACGTTCTTACCCGTTGTGCAAAACTTGGGAAGAATTGAAGGAGCGACTTACTCGACAGTTTATCTCGACCAGGAGGTTCTGCGATTTGTTTCGCGACATGGTGGAGTACACGAACGACCAGGCGGCAACGTACATCGAGTATTCTACCAACAATGTGGCGCTGATAGACCGGCTGGATACTGGTTGGGGTAAGTCCAATAAAATTGAAGTGGTGATCTCCGGCATCACGGACGTCCAGGTACGCACAGATTTACTTAAAAATACCCCTACTAGTTTTGTCGCACTTGATAGGCTATCTGACTTCCGCACCCGTATTGACAATATTTGATCCTAGCAAACCGATCAAACTACACACAGAAGCGAGCGCGATTGGATATGGGGTAATTTTATTTCAAAAGGTCGACAATCAGTTGAAAGTTGTCGGTTATTTCAGTCAAAGGACGACGGATGCAGAGAGTAGATACCAAAGCTATGAGCTAGAAACTCTAGCAGTATTTAGGGCGCTGAAACATTTTCGACACTATTTACTTGGTAGGGAATTTAAAGTCGTTACAGATTGCAACGCTTTAAAGGCATCACGTCACAAACTGGAACTTTTACCTCGCGTACATAGGTGGTGGGCGTACATGCAGACCTTCGACTTCGAAATAGAGTATCGAAAGGGTGAAAGGGATCCACGTAGACTACTTGAGTCGTAACCCCACTAACTGTAAGCAAGCGAATGTTTCGCGTGTAAGTGATGAATGGTTGCAGGCTGCACAAAGGTTAGATCCCGACATTAAGAAAATTATAGACTCTAAAGAAAACGATACTATCGACGCCAATCTTAGATCGTCTTACACCTATAAAGATAATTTGTTGTATAGAAATTTTCAAGTAGACGGTAAAAACAATAAATTTCGTTGGCAATTAATTCAAAAGTTTCACGACGAATTAAAACACCTAGGCTGGGACAAGACTTTGTCCAAAATAAGAGTGTTTTTGGTTTCCGAACATGACTTCACCTGTAAGGACGTATGTTGACCACTGTTTACCGTGCAAAATTAACAAGAATCCCTCTGGTAAAAAGCAATCTGCGTTACATCCCATAGAGAAGGTTGCAGAGCCATTTCACACTATTTCACATACGAGTGGTAAATTGAATGGTGGTAGGATTTCCAAGGAATATGTGATTGTTATAGTCGACGCTTTCACCAAGTTCTGTCACTTAACTGCTGTAAAAGATCTGACTTCTTGATCTGCTTGTGAGGCCCTTAGAAATTTTGTTCACGTATTCGGGACACCCAAGCGTATTATCTCTGATCAGGGCACTTCTTTCACAGGATAAGATTTTCAAAAACTTTGTAAGGAATGGTGTATTGAGTTTCACGAAATCGCCAGTGGTGTGAGCAGTGCCAACGGGCAGGTAGAGCGTCTAATGTCTGTTCTAATTAATTGCTTTACAGTCGCTGAGAATCATGAAAACAGATCCTGGAAATCTGTTATCGGTGAAGTCCAACTGGCCTTGAATTGTACTGTATCGAAAAGTACGGGTAAAACTCCATTCCAGTTGTTGTTTGGCTGTAATAAGACACCGCCCAGATTAAACTATTTTGCGATACATCCCGATAAGAGAAACGGATAAGAGTAGGATGGACGAGCAGGCGACAAAAGATAAAATTCGTTACGATGCTAATAAAGCCGCTATTCATCCTTTCGCAGTTGGTGATCTAGTTCTAGTTCAGAAAAATCCCCTAATAATTAATAAGTTAAGTGCAAAGTTTAATGGCCCATACAAAATTACTAACGTCTCGTCTATCCGAATGAGCGTTACATGGTTGAACCATTATCTGGGGGACGGGCCCAATATGTGTGCCATGAACGATTACGTAAATATCCAGCTAGTTTACCTGAATTGTCAGAATGTCTTGATCCTGTAGAACCCATAATTGAATAGTTTTATTTAATTATGGAACAAATTGTATTGATTAATTTGGTATTCTAATTTGGTGTAATTAGTAATTTGGATTGAATTACTGTATTGAATCATGATCATTGTTTGAGTTGAAACGATAATTACATTGTTTTGTTGAACGTAAACCTGTGTTAATAGAAGACTTATGTTCATTGCTGGTTGCTAAAATGTTTTATTTAAACTGAAAGCTACTACGCTTTATTGAAGGATGGATTGAAAGCCTTATCGCTTTGTCCTGATGTCCTGCTGAAAGCCATCACCCAGGGTTGATGCTGAAAGCTGCAACGCTTTACACCGTGTTTGAAATGCTGCCTCTGAGCAATGCTGAAAGCCCCAACGCTTTGCTATATGCCAGAGCTGCGACGTGCTGAAAGCTTTTACGCTTTGTTTTGTGTGAGGTTGAAAGCTGTTTGTAAACGCTTTACTTGCGTGATATGCGCTGTGACGTGCTGAAAGCTTTTACGCTTTGTTTTGTGGAAGGTTGAAAGCTGTTTGTAAACGCTTTACTTGCGTGCTATGCGCTGTGACGTGCTGAAAGCTTTTACGCTTTGTTTTGTGAGAGGTTGAAAGCTGTTTGTAAACGCTTTACTTGCGTGCTATGCGCTGTGACGTGCTGAAAGCTTTTACGCTTTGTTTTGTGGGAGGTTGAAAGCTGTTTGTAAACGCTTTACTTGCGTGCTATGCGCTGTGACGTCTAGGCTGGACTTGACGTCGATAAATCAACGCGAGAGCGCGTTGAAGAGCAGAATAGCCGTGTTAGGGGTAGTCGATTTACCCGGATATACGACGCCACTTATTTTATTAGAATGGCAATACGGCACAATGTGATTGACATCTTATAGCTTGTCAGTTGTCAAGTCAATGTCAACGTATCTGTCAGTAGCGCGTGTGATCGTTTGTCAAGACTACTATTTCACTTGCTCTCGGAACATCGCCCGCGCCGGACGTGCGCACTGACTGATAGAAAATACAACATGTCGGACGACGACGACCGCCATTCAGATAGCAATCCGTCTCCATCTCCGACATACATTTTTCGTTTAAAAGAAGTAAACGATGGTTTTTATAAACTTCAAGGTATTTATAAAAAGATTGTTGATGAAACTGAGAAAATCAAGAAGAATCATGGTTTCGTGGTAAGTGCTTTCAATTTATGATTAAAGTACGCAGTTATCATTTTAATATCGAAGACTGACATGGATTATAATTTATTCTTTCAAATTCGTGCTGAAATGAACTAACGTTGCATAAAAGGACATAACCTCTAAGCTTGAACGATGTCGAGTTAAGATAAAACGTTGCCATCACGTCTGATGTTAAACAATGACACGGTCTACCACGGAGCGTGCTTACCTAGAAGAAACTGATTTGCTCTCATCTTAACAACATTAAAAAAATCACAGACAGTGCATTCTGCAGCTTAGATAGCTAAGCTTCATAATAACATTATTAGATACTAAAGTTGTTTTATTACGGGTACGAATTGCATCGGTATGCTCGTATATAAGTAAAGTATTGTTTCATATTGTGCTGATAATACTCTGTTAGCTTTTGGTATTGTTATTTTTTCTTTCCGCTTGAAATTATAGAGACCACCATCGTAAAAACAGAGTCAGTTCGGCGCTAAAATTTATTATTTATTTATTATTATTATTTTTATAGTTCGGCGCTAGAAGGGCGGGTCGGGTTCAAATTTGCAACACAATTTGAATATAGTCAAGAATAATATAAGCTATGTTCATTGCGGGAAAATAGCGGAACTGCGCGAGTAAAACTACGGAGTCCTGGTAGATTTAGTGAATCGCCTAAGGCTATAAGCTATTTTCACAGTTGTTTTGCAACTAGTAATAAGTTTGATTTTATTATTTAATGTAATCTTATCAAGTTACTTAATAATAAAGCCCTTTTATTTCGAATTTGCTATAAATTTGACAATACATATGTTCCTAGTTACAACAGTATGTCTCGCAATTCGACGTGCTTCCTGGCAGAGGCCTCCTCCGGCTCTCTCCATTGAGCTCTGTCTTCTGCAACTCTGGTCCAGTAAGGCCCCAAGGTTAGGCCGGTATCATCTCTCAGTCTTGTTTTCGGGCGCCCCTTACTTCTGATCTCCTCTCTTGGGTAACAAGTTACTTAATTACATAAAAATACGTATACATAGCATATAGCTACTATATATGTATGTCTGTACGATCCAAACATTTAGAACATCCAGATTAATTTCAGTAATTGAGTGATATTGGAGATGTATGTTTGCGAAAACATTCGTTTTTACTTTCAGAATTATTTGTTTACGTCCGAAGCAGAAAACACATTACAAATCATTAAACCCTCAATAAACGTCAGGCCAGCGATAATTTCCAGATTTAAACTTATATTGTGAGTGACGAGTTTTAACACGTAAGATTAGAAATACATAGCACGCACTCCAAAATAACACTTTATTATTAGAATTATAAATACCAAATAAATTCCCCAAGAACATATCAAAAATATACAAAAACTGTAAAATAAACAAACATTTTGCGACAGTTTTAACTTTTGAAGTGGGATATTTAAAAATAGTAAATATTGGTGGACAATTCACACACAACACCATCTGACCCCAAACTAAGCAAAGCTTGTATGATGGCGCCCAGATAGCTGATATAATACTTATATAGTTTTAAATACATACTTATAATACATTTAAAAAAACCAAAATCATAACCACAACAGATATTAATTGTTTTGAAAATAAAACTTGTGTAGCCATTTATTCCTGGATCAACTTGTTTGAAAATATAATGAATCATGTTTTAATCATTAGTTAGGGTACGGTATGGTACGTCAGGACCTTGGAATATAATAATATATTGAACGAAGCAAACATACCATCAAAATAGAAAATTTAACGCCATTACTCAAAAAAGTTTATCCATTAGCTATTATTCATTAATTAGGTAATACTCGTGGATTCAGACAAGCAAATATCACAATCTAAAGACACTTACAATGGTATGGTAACATATTATTACATGTTTATATACCTAAACAAGGGATGAAAGTTTGTACTACACTTTTAATGCCTTGGACATTTTTGCATGAAAATTCGTATGAATGGAGTAAGAGAGTAAGGACAAGTAAATCATTCTGAGTCATGTACAACAGTGTTTTTCAAAATTCTACCTCCAAGGGGGTGAAAAAGAGGCAGAAAGTTTTGTAAGATTTTCTTTTTTACTTTGAAACTTTTGCATAAAATTTAGTTTAGTAATGAATCTACAAATGACTACTATAATACGAATTAATTTAATTATCAAAATGGAGATAAAGCGTAAAAAATGTTTGGTATTGGATGCATCGGTGCAAGGTTCTAAGCATTTATTGTGAAGCAACGTACACGTGAAGTTAGCTGACACCTCGCCGGCGCGGCTAGTGTCAAACGTGAGTCACTTGATGAGGGGAGGGCACTGCTCGTCGACACACCAGCCGTGAACAACAAAAGTTAATATATATTAATATATTAACTTTTAATAAATAATAGTTAGTTCAAGAAAGTGTAAGCTTATTACGAAGGAAATTATGTCATAAAATATGTTTTTGTAATGATTTTCTGTATACCTACTTTAATTGAATAAACGATTTATTTTACAAAGTTTAGTGACGGGTGAAATAGGGGTATTTCACCTCCTGAGGATTAAATTTTGAAAAATCTTTACTTATATTCTTATAAGAAACCTTTGGTTTACCTAAATAAAGCGGGCAAAACCGCCGGCAAAAGCTAGTAATAGATGTAAATATGAGTCTGAAAATTATTAAAATAATTACGTAGGTACTTGATTGTTAATTGCTCTGAAATTCAAAACTTTCAAATAAAAAAATAATCAATCAGTATATCAACATAATGTAGGTAAAATTTAGTGGTACCAAATATCATTTGATCTTTTGCTATTTAAATAATAAATAACGTGCATTACCGAATTGGATTCTGTAGGTATCATAAAAATTAATGTAATAAAATTAATACTTTTATATACTTAAGTAATTTCAATTTCTTACCAACGACGCTCTGAAAACGTAATAAATTTCCGATTAGTTGACGAAGACTGGTTTGGTTGACTAAATATTTTGATTAAAAATTGTATGATACTGTTAATAAAACGGTTTTTCATTCTTCGTCTAAACTAACAAAATGAAAAAATCTCCAAACTGTACTTTACTCAGTCCACAGACTAGGTAGAGAGATATGCTCCGTCTAAAACACAGAACAGAAATCAAGAAGAAGTAGCAAGTAGGCGGGGCAATCGTAGTACTAAGTAAGCGCAATCTCCGCATACTTAGAGAGTACGCCCACTTCCGAATACTTAGTCGTGCTCTGCCACTACTGCAGTACTCCTGAATCCGCGATTTTGAATAAAAAGTAAGCAGTCATGCCGTATTGTGCAGTTATTGAGTGTAAAAACGATAGCCGTGCTAAAACTTTATCCAAAGGAGGCATATCGTACCATCGGTAAGTCTTATTTTATTTATTTTTGATTTTATTGTGAAAATAAATTAATATTAGCTTAAAGAGAGAAATGATTTAAAGGAAGTCAACTTTAAAGTCATTGTAATAAGGTCCATTTTCAATCAAGCTATATATGATATTCTCGATCATTCTATGCATGCGAGTAGCGCTACTCAGTAGCGCTACTCAATTAGAGATGGTACACAAGCTGTTGAAATTGCTAATATCGATATTTCTAACTTGTACAGTTTTGTGAAACAAATAATTTATATTATCTTTTGTTATATGGTATTTGAATAATTTAATTACATTTTATCATTTCAGTTTTCCTAAAAGTCCCGTTGTTAAGGAGAAATGGATAGAAGCTACAGGAAGGCAAAATTGGTTTCCTTCCAAAACAAGCACGATTTGCTCTGAGCACTTTTTAGACAGCGGTTTTATAATAAAAAAAAAAGGAAATAGGTACTGCCCTGTTGCCCTGTTTTTGTTGTTGATTTTTATGTATAAGCTTTTATTAGTACGAGTATTGTTTTTACTGAAACCCTGTTCCTTTTCTATATCCCTTTTGTTTATTTTAGTCTCCTCAAGTTTCTATTCATGGTTATAAAAACATCTTGAATTTTTACTGACAACAACTTAAATGACAAGGTCGTCCCTCAAAGAAAATAACTATTTCCTTACATTGTGAGTTCGATTCCCACCCAGTGCAAATATATGTGTGATGGATTCAAATATTTTGACTGTATCTGAGTGTTTCTATGTGTAATAAGTAAGTATTTATAACAGCTATCTGGCCGCCATATTACAAGCTTAGCTTAGTTTAGCGTCAGATGGTGTTGTGTGTAAATGTTTCACCTATATTTATTTATCTCTACCTCACTCAAGAAAAATATCATTCGACTAAAATACAAATTTTAGTGCTACTTGCCAAGACTAGAAGAATTTCATCATTACTTTATTTACTTAAGATATTTATTTAGTTTCCTCCGAGTATTTTTGTAGTTTCTTCCTAGTAATTACGCTCTTTTACAAAACTCTGTTACGCTTCACTCTAAAGTTAATAAAATTAAGATAGTACATGAACAAATTTAATCATAATATTATGATTACATTATACGATAGGTACGTAAACTGAATAACGTAATATCGATAATTTAATGAAAATGCTTAAGCATTGTCTTATTACTATTAGCACGACCGGCTTATATTTACGAATCCCTTATTTTAAAGAAGGTAGCGTTCATAGTTGCATAAATTACATAAAGTGCCATCTAGTATGAAGTAGCAGAACTAGTGAGCACTAGATGTCACTAATCTTACAATTAGTGACATCTAGTGCGCACTAGTGAAAACAACTTACATTTTTGAAAGATGATAATAGTTACCACCTTATTCTATTCTACTAAGGTTGAGTTTAGAAAGTTCGTAGCACTGATGTATGCGATACGCCCTAAAAGTCCTGATAATGGTACATAATAAGCGACTTAGTCACATTCAGGATACGGTACTTTTTCCTGTAACTATCCGCTTGCTTCACCCCGCGCCGCGGTGTTTTTGCCGTCGACGAACCTGCGCGTCAACGTTTTTTTCTCGCATGGCGCGCGGCTGACGGCCATGCACTTGAACGATATTTATGACCTAAATATGGAACAAAGACCCCACTTGTTATTTGTTTTCTTAGAATAGTTGAATAGACGCTTCAAAAGGTAGTTAATATACTAACATTTGTGACTCTTGTATGGGTATAAATCAGTGTAGAACCGCTTATTTTGAAAAAAAATTGACGTTGAACTATACATTTTTTTATTTAAAAAAGTACAGGGATAATGTACTTTTTTACAAGTTAGATTTAATAATAGACTAAATCTACACTATAATGACAACATTCCTCACCATACAAGTGTTTAATTTTTTTTTTAAACGCACATTTGAAAACCACCAAATGAAGTTTTGCTACGCGAGTTTTTCTGTTTCTACTTAAAAATTATTTTCTGTGCAATCATAACATGCACAATAAAAATATTAGTATTTTCGTAAAACTTGTTTCATCCTTTAAGCTAGGTAATAATTGAGATGATATTGAATTAACCAATAAATTAAAATATGGGAAAGAGTCACAAGAGTACCACATTCTCAACATTTGACTTTACGGTTCTTAAAACCCTTTGTACAGCAAACTTTATCATTTGGACAACTTAAAATATATTGTAACCAACCTCGTTTACAAGTTTTCGAAGTTATATTTCTGCGCAACACCAGCTTTATATGATTTTATTTACGTAAAAACCTGTTTTTCGACGCCGACCAACACAAGCGCAAACAAGATTGACTGACTGAAAAGTTTATTTTTTTCTTATAATACCCATAGAGTATAAAATGTTCTCGCTGCTTAAATTGAAGTGCCTTTCAACCCGAGTGAGATAGCATTCATTCTATAAGCATTATTTCCTTAGTAAAAGCAGGATAGAGAATTTTACTGAGTCTGGCGCGAATAAATAATGCGGACACTACAGTGTCCGCGTTGCTTTTGAGCAACTATAGAAAACGGACACTACACTGTCCGCGGTGAAGCAACCGGTTAGATAAAATTGAGTTATCCAAGAAAGTCGTAACAACATTTTGAATAGTTGACAATAACAGATTTATTGTGTTTAGCAATAGGGTTCATTTTTAGGTACGTAACTAAATGCAATACATCATTTTAGGTTCGTCACTATGGGACAAATCACTAGCATTGTTTTAATGTGTTTAAAATATATCAAAACCACGTTTGTGTGCAAACGTGATACGGTGGTTTTCCTAGTGAGATTCAGCTACGAGCCTTCTACTTGATTTCTGTTCTGTGGTCTAAAACGAACGGTACCTTTTTAAATCTTAGTAAAGAGTTTTATGTCAGAAAAGTGTGGTCAACATTTTATGAATAAAATTAACTTTGAGAGGTAACATATTTATAATACAAAATTATTTAATTCGTTAATTTAATTAATTTTGACAATAAATTACTTTAATTTTTCTGTAGCAAAACACAAAAATATTAATTTACTTTATTACTAATGACATACCGGCTGGTTCTGTGCCGTTGCTAAAATAAAAGGCACCGATGCGCGCGCATTTCTAATCTGTGATCCATAGTGATTACTTGCTCAGAACAAACAGAGATCTAAAGGTACAAGTTCGCGCTGAGACCGCGACGCGAGACCGCGACACGAGACCGCGACCGGAGACCGCGACAGGCACTTGACAATATGGAATTGTATGGGCGCCAGTTCGCGCCGAGACCGCGACAGGAGACCGAGACAGGTCGCGGTCGCGGTCTCGGCGCGAACTGACGCCCATACAATTCCATAGGGTTAAGTGCCTGTCGCGGTCTCCGGTCGCGGTCTCGTGTCGCGGTCTCGCGTCGCGGTCTCAGCGCAAACTTGTACCTTAAGATGTTATATCTCTAAGCCCTGTAATTTCTCTGGAAACATTGCCCTTCAAACCAGAACACAGTAATGTTTGCAGATTACTGCTAGGCGGTAGAATAACTGGAAAAGATGTGGTACTTCCCCAGGCGGACTCTGCCAAGAGTTCTACCACTACAAAACTACCACTTTTCTTAACCGAGCAATTTCACCTGATGCGAAGCTATAACTGTATCTAAGATGAAGGTTTATTCACGATTCATGCTAGATTTGAAAACATCCAGATTGTATCTATAAGGGACTATGTATACAACCACTCTGTGATTTGCTCACTACAGGGAAAGCATAATATTTCGTTTGTTAATTACACACATAAGGAAAGTGGAGACAAAACAAATTCATACACCTTGTATAGGTTAATGAATAACCTGTGACCCGTCCCAGCTTTGTACATTTTAACATCATTATAAAAATCAAATGTATTGTAATAAGAAAAAAAGCATTTGTAGTGCTGGCTTTTTATTATTCTTAAGTAAAAGTCATTGCCTTAAAAGTAACTTATTGTTTGTGCAGTCGCGGCCCGTTAAAACAGGTGACAAATTCATTATTTGCTGACATCGGTTTATTGGGGATAAGGACATCAAATTTATTTATGAATAAATGCAATAAAAAAGCCTTTTAAATATATCTTCTTTCACATTCGAGAGAAAACAAAAAAATATTTTCCTTTACTTTTTAGTAAATCACATTATCCTAATCTTCTGAGTGCCTGCATAAGGTGCGAGTATAAACAGATGGTGCAGAGTATATTAGCATTTCCTAGGAAACCTTCCAGTTTGCACCTGGCGAGTGCCAAGTTAAAATTTCATAAAAACGTTGGCGCGTATCATATTTTTAGGGTTCTGTGAAGAGACTCTATTAGCCCACTTTATTAGTTGACCCACTAGCTACGGACTGTGGTTTTACCTGCGCTTTAACTAAAGTATTGGTAACAATTGATGTGGTAATAAAAAAAATCTGTCATTTAAAGTGTTAAAAAAAATTGTACGCGTATTTTTTATGTATGCTAATATTATAAAGCTGAAGAGTTTGTTTGTTTGTTTGAACGCAAGGATCTCTGGAACTACTAATCCGAATTGAACGATTCTTTCTTTGTAAGATAGTTCATTTATCGAGGAAGACTAGATAGGCTATCACTACGCTACTATCAACAGGAGCCGAGCAGGAATGAAAAATGTAACAAAAACGGGGAAAAATATTGCTTTTTGAGAGCTTTCGTTGCGTGACAGCAAATGTCAAATTTCAAAGGTTGCGTCATTAGAACCTAAAGTAACCGAATTTGTTCAAAATTTGAATTGGTACGATCGATTTTCGATAGATGGCGTAGCAGCGCGCGCGCGTTCAGCTAGTGTTTTATAAAAATTACGAAGATACAGTGTAAAGAAATTTCGAATGACGTCACGTCTACATACGATTTTTATATAGAAGTGACTTAAGGGTACTTCTGATGAGCCGCGTCTGTTGCCTCAGTTAAATATTCCATCAGCCCTGTTGTTTCCTGATCCCCACTGTGCGACCGATAGACACAGGTATATATAATTTTGTCTATGCCTGTGTCCATCAGCGCCCAAAGAACAGAGAATCTGGTGTCCTCAAGATTACGGAGACGCCGACAGCAGATGTCGTCACGGGTGTAAAGGCACACACCAGCACGGGGCCGAAATTTGTGCTCCAAGGTGTACAGGGTACATACAGGCGTACAGGCGTACAGGGTACGCCACGTCCGACGGACGTGGCGTACCTAAGTTCTCTTCTCCGTTAAAAACAAGAGCGACGGCTCTAAATGGTGGTGGACTGCGGTTATATTGGAGTGCAGACCTCGAATATTTGTGAGGTGCACTTTGAGTGACGAGGAGTGCAGCCGCTTTATAACTTTGTTCCTTTTAATTTTCATATCCATGTTAGTTGAGAATGAGTGTCGGTGGGAAAACGGAAGTGGAACGAGGCTACACACTGCTGACCAACGGTCACAGCACATAACACTAAAACATTAATGGGAAACTAGTCTGGAGACTGCGGGGACGCCCGAGCCTCAGGATAGCGCATCCCAGGATTTTTCGCTAGATGGCGGGGCAGCCTTTCATGTGTGGCTAGCTCACTACTTGGGCCCCCAACTTTCTGCGGTCGGTCGCGGCAACCGTGTCTCGGATCCCGCTACCCTCTATGACTAGCTTTCCGATGCAGAGTATAGGTGTGCGACAATACGGTCTTGCAGTTATGCAGCAACTATTCCGACCCGTTTTCCCCTGATGGCGTCACCAGACAACATGCCGAAACACGGCTAGGCCGCTTGGCGGCATGACTTAGTCTGGTGGATGGTCACCAGCCACAACCGAAGCTTACCACCGGTAGTTTTGTCACCTGATTGGCCCAGGGACGACGTTTGGGGTTTTCTATTCACAGATGTTTCCCCACGGACGGAGATGACTCGGTCCCCAAAGTATATAATATTAAGTGAAGTAAACTTACTCACACGAAAGTAGATTTGATGTTATTGATCAAAATACAAATTCATTATAAATTCACTAATTTACGTAATTGATTGATTACCAGAAGATGTTACATATTTGATTGATGGTACATTTGTATATTTAAAAAAGTATCGCGTAGTGAATATTGCTTTTTGTGTGTTTCAAAATTAGTAATCGTATGTTAACGTACCTACTCAATTAGTTATATTAACATCTAATTAATGGGGTTTTCGATCAATCACGTATAATTTACTACCGTCTTTGCATGTTAGCTACATATAATATATTTTATTTCTAAATGTTGACGTATTATACCGGTTCCTACCTAATAGTATAATACATTATTTTAAACAAATAGACACAGAAGTAAATGCATACACCACAGTTTTGTTTAAAACACTCCAAGTTTGTTTTGGTTATGGTTTTGGCTTTTTTAATAACAAGCCAAAACCATAACCAAAACAAACTTAAAAAGCCCTCTTCAAAAGTCAAAATAGCCGTTAAATGTTTGTGTTTATTTCAAAGCATATTTATGTATATTTTTGTTATGTTCTTGGGTAACTAACTTAGTATTTTCATTTAATAATCAGGTTTTATTTTGGAGTGTTGTTACGGCCTTTCAATACCTGTGCTATGTGATCGTTACACTGAAAATAAAAACACATAATTCTTTCTATAAATTCATTGTTGATATGCAAGTTTTGGATCGAAAGTTGTATTGTCAACAAGCACAAAAAATTGTAGACAAACGAATAATTTTGTTAGCTCTGTTTGTTTACGGCAGTAAATCAGTAATAAGTTGCTTCCTTTGTGTTTCACGATTCGATTGCGAAAAAATATGGAGTTCTCTAATCATAATTGCAATAACTGATTTTCCTATACTTACTGTAAAAATTGTAAATGTTTGTATTATATACTACGCTCTATGGTACAGACTTCGCCTTTTCACAGTGAATTTAAAAACTAGTAATAATGATTTAATATCGGATTATCATATCCTGTATAAGTTGTTTGCTGATATAGTAGATTGTAGTGGTAGGACTCTTAGCAGAGTCCGCCTGGGGAAGTATCACACCTTTGCCAATTATTCTACCGCCAAGCAGTAATGTTTGCACATTACTGTGTTCCGGTTTGAAGGGCAATGTTTCCAGAGAAATTACAGGGCTTAGAGATATAACAACTTAGATCTCTGGGTGACCAGCGCAGTGTAGTGCTAGGTAATGATTTGGACTCTTCATGTTCCAATAGCTGCGTGTCACTGTGCTGTTATGTGGCAGGCATGTTGCTTACCATCAGGCACATGTCCTGCTCGTCTCGTCACTCTTTATTTAAAAAAAAAAAAAAGATAAATACAAGAAAGCTTTTGATCCCCTGGTAAGTTTCGCTAAGTAATACGAGGATCACACAAAAGACAGTGCTGTGCGCGGGATTCGTTCCCAGGACTCCGTATCGGCAGTCGTTGTTCTCCTTACTAGGCTAGCCGTCAATTCAGAACAGATCACAATGAAAATTAGCTAGCTAACTAGCTTACTTTGGTCATTTGACGTCAAACGATTAGAAAATTCTGAAAATTCTAAATTTGTTTATTTTACAGTAGCTGTACCTTGCGTGCAATGTTACGCCACCTAATGCTATTATGTTAACTCTGAAATGTTCTTTGACTCATGCACAACAATTTCACTAAAGATCATCACATGGTCAAATGCATAGGTTACATATCTATAAAAGACATCATCAACAGCCCACTAAATGTTCCCACTGCTGGGACTCGGGCCTTCTCTCACAAGGAGAGAGTTAAGGCCATAATCCACCACGGTGGCCCAGTGCGGGTTGGTGGATGACACATGACTTCGAAAGATTCTAGGTACATGTCGGTTTCCTCACGATGTTTTCTTTCACCGTTTTAAGTTTTAGCATTTAGCAAGCGGCATTACGCACATAGCTTCAAAAAGACAGTGGTGCGTGTGAGGTTTGAACCCGGGGCCTCCGGATCGACAGCCACCGTTCTACTAATCTAATAGATAAACATGCATTTCTGTATATAATATAAGTTTTAGTGGACGAAACGTTAGCTTTTACTGGATATTTTGAATTAAGACAAAAGGTAAAAAAAAATATATCAGACTAAGTATATTTTGGGTTAAGTATCTACGAGTATAATGCGTTTTTTGAATAAAACGTCTTACTAATTTTACAACCCATAGAGTAAGTGTTCGTTGCATTGGTGAAAAATGGTCGTATAATAATTGTATTATTTATTTCACAGTATTTTACGATGATAATGTTCAATACACCACATACAATGTCGTCAATATATTATGCTTTATGCTACATGCGTTCCAAAAACGATCCGGTAACTATCATTGAATTATTTTAGTGAGTCTATAGAATAATTTTGATTTATTATAGATAGCCTACTTTATTCGAATATTATAATATTATAAGGTTGGAAAAAAGTTTCTACGTATTTAAGAAAATTCAAAACATTTTTTAATAATTAAAGTTAATTGACATTTACTAAAGTAAAGGCACCATTTTGTTCGATAACTTTTTACCATCTTGTGGGTAAGGCATGATCCCATTGCTAGAGACATTTTGGGGCTTCTGATCAAAATACCGCGACAACTGGTAGTTTGTTTTGGCAGTCCTCTCGTGATGTTAACCTGTCACTAACTAAAGAATTCTGAAGAGACAGAAACAGGTAGAAATCTGAACGTGCAAGGTCAGGACTATACGGCGGATGCATTAACACCAACCTCCCAGCTAATCGACATATGCTAAGTAAAGGGGAAGTTTATATTTTTGGTGCTTCTCAATGAGTTGATTTAAAGAGTGAAGATGGATTAGGAGAGGTATTGAAACTGTATATCAATGCCGTACCTACATAATCAAATCTCTAAATTTAATCTGTAAATCAACGGAAAATCACAAATTTTTCTTATAAACTAATAAATAAAAACTTAACATTTTTAATTTTTATAGTTTCAATACCTCTTCTAATCTATTTTTCTGCAATGCCATACAAAAATCATGCGACAAGGAAAAATGATCGAGGGTTGCAACACCCCCTCTTCGACTGTACTCAGTTGGACAGCTTACAAGTGACGGCATAGTGCTGAATCTTATTACTTTATACCCTTCTATCATCCTACATAGGTCTCCTGGTGGTTCATTTACTACGTAAATTTTGTTCACGGGCCTGTAGTCTATTAGTAACAGGTATTAGTAATAGGAATACATTTGTCGTCAAACAGTAACAGTTAATAAATATTTAATTTGCGTTTTTAGATTTGGCTGTTGTTGTTCACACTAGACAACGCCATGGCGTTCCTCGATGTGAGCACAATTAACACCAGCCGTTTGTGCCGGTCAACTTGCCAGTCAAGTCGAAAATATTAAAATAGTACTTCACAATAAACTGCTTTTAATAAAAATGGTGAATATAATTATATTATACATTTTGTTTTCTGGAGATTTTCTCAACGTTGTCAAGCTCTACGCTAAGAAAAACTAAGTTCTCATGTCTAAGTTTTCATGTTCCAATAGCTGCGTGTCACCGTGCTGTTATTGCTGTTGTTTATTATCAAGAACATGTCTTGCATTGTATCTCGTCACTCTTCACCAAAAAATAATTCCTCGCTTCTCTTCCACGGTCTCATGTCATGGATTTGGCGCGAACTGGTATCCATGCAAAACTATAATGTTAAGTGTCTGTTGCGGTCTCCGGTCTCGGTCTCGTGTTTTTTTTAAATAAAGAGTGACGAGACGAGCAGGACATTTGCCTGATGGTAAGCAACATGCCTGCCACATAACAGGAGAGTAATACGCAGCTATTGGAACATGAAGATCAAATCATTACCTAGCACTGCACTTCGCTCGTCACACAGAGATCTAAGATGTTATATCTCTAAGCCTTGTAATTTAACTGGAAACATTGCCCTTCAAACCGAAACACATTACTGCTTGGCGGTAGAATAACTGACAAAGGTGTGGTGCTTCCCCAGGCGGGCTCTGCTAAGAGTCCTACCACTACAAAACTCGTGTCGCGGTCTTGGCATGATCCTGCACCTTGAGGCAGCTGTTTAATAAGTGTCTTAGGGAAGGCTCGTACCCGTCACCTCTGAAAATATCAAAAGTGTGCCCGATATTTAAAGGCAAAGATAAAAGGGACGACATTGATGGATATAGACCGGTATCGATTATACCAGCAAAAGCCAAAGTGTTCGAAAATGGCTTGAGTTCACGACTAGTGGCCTATCTATCGGAAACCGAGGCGCTGTGTGAATAACAATACGCATACCGCGAAGGAAGGTCTACGACTTCTCTAACGCGTGAAGTGGTTCGTGGTGTGTTGGCTGCTCGTGAACGCAAACAGTAAGTGGCTGTCTTGTGCTGTGATTTATCGAAGGCCTTCGATGTCGCGGACCATGAGACCTTAGCGTTAAAATTGAAACACTATGGCATAGCTGGGGAGTCATACGCTGTGTTAACTGACATGTTACGAGGCCGCTCGTTGTGGTGGATGCTGGCGATGGCGATGATAAATCAGACCCATTGTCTTCATCTATGGGAGTACCGCGGGGTTCGTCAGTTTCAAACATCATGTTTTCTCTCCTATTGAATGATCTCCCTGACGCCGTAAAGGGGGCAGACATATTCATGTATGCGGATGATGTGGCTGCCATAGTAACGGCCCTTTAAATAGAGGAATTAGAAGATAAATTAAATACTATAATTAATGAATTAAACACGTGGTTTTGTACCAACGGTTTTATGGTAAACTCAAAAAAGACTCATTTTATTCACTTTTGTCTGTCGGGCTACTATACAAAACCGCTAAATGTCTTGCTTGGCGGCGTCCGGATCGAGCAGGTACAGAATACAACATTTCTGGGGTTCGAGATTGACCGTTGCATGACTTGGGAACACCACATCGACAAGATGTGTGCTAAAGTAAGCAGTGCGTGCTTTGCACTAAGACGGGTGTCCCGAGTGGTGTCTGCGGATGTGTCTCGTTCGTGTTACTTCGCCACGGTACATTCCCGGTTACAGTATGGCGCCAAACTATACGCGCGCGCTGCCGACTGGGAACGTGCGTTCCGCGCCCAAAAACGTGCCGTACGTGCCATCGTGGGCGTGTCGCAATGCACATCCGTTAGACAATATTTCAAAGAGCTTGGCATACTTACGTTGCCTGCAATCTTGATCTACCAAGTGGCTGTGTATGTCAGAAATAACTTAGACTCATACAACACGCGAGGAGAGAGACATTCTTGCAATATACGCAACGCGGACAAGCTGGATAGTATACCACACTCCCTCACAAGATCGGAAAAGCTGACTCACATTATGGGATCGGAAGTTTATAACACTCTTCCTAAAATAGTTAAATCAGCCCCAAGTTTGGGCAGCTTTAAGAACTGATTAAAAACCTGGCTTATCGTTCAAACTTTTTATAGTTACAGCGATTTTTTAAAGAGTGATGGTAAACTCACAATAAAATTGTAAAAAAAAATGACATTGTCCATTACAATTGTAATAAATACATATTATACTTTAATGGTTGACACTTATTTGTACGATACTCATTATCGTACAATAAAATGTTAAATTGAAACTTTAAAAATGTATACTCTTTGTATGCTCTTTTTTGTTTTTAAATTTTTTTTTCTAAAATTATTCACCAAGTCACCTTGGATCCTAATACTTATTACAATCTAGCCTAATTAAAAAGTCTAGGCTAATGAGTAATTTATATCTAACTTAAATTGCTACATAGTTTATACATAAGAAGGTGAAGGTGAAGGTGTGGTTTATCAGCACTTTTCTTATTGACTCTGTTAAGAGGAAGTCACTTCTTTCACTTGACTTAGCACATTTAATTGTTTTATATTGTATTGCACTGACACTGCACTATACTAACTCAAAAGGTTTTGTTCTTTTAAGTCTTCTCACTGTGTCCGTGTTATCAAGGAGCTGGATAGCCTCGACATTCACATGATGATGAAGCCTGCGTTCATGTGCTTCTGCGTACTTCTTTATTACGTTTTTAAATATTTTTTTTAAAGTGGCAGAGCCTTTATTAACAAAACTAAAATACAATATGCAACCCTCGGAAGAGGTTACATATTTGAACCATTTGGGGTTGAGACATTGGGTCCGTGGGGGCCGGGAGCTCACCTCATTTTCAAAAGCCTTTCCGAGCGCTTGGTCGACGCGACGCGTGACCAAAATGCTGGCGTTTATTTGGCCCAACGCATAAGCATTGCCATTCAGCGTGGTAATGCCGCCAGCATGCTGGGTACGCTTCCGATTGGTAGTGGGCTTGAACATCTTGATTATCTGTAGACCTTCATTGGTCTATGGATAATTCAGATGTGCTTAGTGTAAGTAGTTAGTTAGGTATGTAGCGTAGTGTAGTTCTCTTTTTAAAATTGACGTGTAAATTGTACATTTATGAATAAAGAACTTTGACTTTGACTTTGACATCTCGTAACGTATAATCACTTACCAACTCTACGCGGGAGTTTGAGCAGAAACTTCATCAAAGCACTAAAACTGTCTTAATAAACCCCAAACAAACCAGAGAGCAGCATGTATGTAGAGTATTGTAGAGTCCCCAGTACAAAGACCAAACATTGTATTGTTACATACAAAAAATGTAGAACTTAGTGGGTGCCTTTTTTCTACGAGTCCGATACACTTTCTAATGCGACTTAGTTTGGGGTCAGGACGTCTACTCTCTTTCTACGATACTCGGATTCTACTTCGATCCGTCGTTTTGTCCGTTTAAATGTTCTAAAACTACTCTTATTAGAGTAGGCTTATAACATGTTAACGTCAAACAATGTTCTATTGGACGAAACGAAGTAGAACTGGAGTAGAAAAGTCGCGAGTTTTTTTTTCGAAATTACGTTATCATAGTAAGAGTAGACGTCTAAGTGGTGTTGTGTGAGAATTGTCCACCAATATTTATTTATATTTATATATTGTTCACAGGGAAGTCAAAACGGGATGAGATAAAGAGGTTTATCAGCTACCTGGAAGCTCGTCCGCTGAAATATTCGATTTACGGACTGATTCCAGTTGATGCGACCCTGCCCGGTGTAGTCCTTGGCTTTTTAGTGAACTACCTTATAGTTGTCGTTCAATTTACCCACTTATATGAATAAGTTAAAAGAAACTCGCACTTAGTATTATTTGTGCACGTTTTTTCTGCTAACTCACTGACTTTTTGACAATTTCATCTCTGTAATTGTAAGATTGCCTGCCAGAGATACGGCCGGCAGCAGTCGCACTTGTTTACAGGTTCTTGGTATTGTTATTATTCATGTAAGCTTATTATTTGGTAAATAGCAAAAACTTTGTATTTGTTCATCTATTTTATACTTCTAAAATATAAAATATTGAGGGTTTGATTATATATACAACTAGAGACCCGTTCCGGGTTTGCTCGGAAATTTTCAGATATTAAGACCTCACAAACCTTATTTGGCTCATTTACAAGAATTTTGTAAAATATCATAAAGATAAAATACATACATTCATTGTTTTATATGTGTATAGATTTAACAACTTAATACGTAAACATAACTCTATAATAATAATAATGTTTAAATGTTATTTAGAAACCTTAAATTTGTTTTAAGATGTGTTTAATGTTGTAGTAACCTTTGACATACAAATAATTAAGTGCATCGTCTTAATACATCTTTTCTGATTAAGTATAATTGCAGATAAAGTACACAGAAAAGACATTAGATTATTATATACTTGCTGAACCGTACGTGCGTTTCTGCGCTTGTTGTACCAATTAAAATTTAGAACACATTTGGTTATTTTAGGTTCTAATGACTCATGCTGTCACGCAACGAAAGCTCTCAAAAAGCAATATTTTTCCCAGTTCTCGTAACATTTTTATTCATGGCCCGCTCCTGTTGATAGTAGCGTAATATTATACAGCCTTATACCCTTCCTCGATAAATGAACTATCCAACAGAGAAAGAATTTTTCAATTCGGACCAGTGTTCCCGAGATCCTTGCGTTCAAACAAACAAACTCTTCAGCTTTGTAATATTATTATAGATTAATTATAGAATAAGATGCCATCAAAACGGTTCATTTATTGCTTGTATGGTAAAAAATACCAATTTCACACACACATATTAACACACTAGTAACATTATAGGTATTAAAAAGTAAAAAATATGTATTAACGACGATCTATGGTTCTATAAGCAAATTAACTACAGAATAATAAGCCATGTTGATCTATCACAATTTTAAAATACATGTGAAAACTGTATAACTACAATTAAATACGTAAAACACATACTAAGCACTATCCCAGGGAGACTAACGTCTAGAGGGATCACTTTATATGCGGTGAACTTCATGGGGCGAACTTCGATGTACCGGATAAACTTTGATAACTTGCGACAGTCCGTTTTGTCTGAAAAAAAGTAACGCATATTTATAAATATTTAGTTTCCTTACTACAAACTCACCTAGATTATAATTTAATAGCTAGTCTAGTCTAGTCTAGTCGGGAGAACGGTGACTGTCTTTTCGAAGTCATGTGCGTAATGACGCTAACTTTAAAACGGTGAAGGAAGACATCGTGATGAAACTGACATGCACGTAATCTTTTGGGGTTATTTATCATCCACCAACCCGCACATGACCAGCGTGGTGGATTATGACCTTGGCTCTCTTGTCACGAAAGAAGGCCCAAGCCGCAGCATGCTATGCTCATACACCTACTGTAATAGATACATTACAATTATAATTTGTACCTTGACAGTCGATCAGTTTGTTGTGTAAGATGTGTATAATATTTTGAGCTTGTGTGCCCAACACATCTGCGGCTAGTGCCGGGGCAAACGGTATAATCATCACATCCAATATTAGATAATGGTTCGCTCCAAGGAGAAAAAACCAGGACTGAAAATATTAAAAGTAGGAATAAATACAACTAAAATTTATAATAAATAAATAGATGGGATGTTGTGAGACACCAGCGGGTCTATCGCCTTACTAAATCTGATTTGGCTTTCCTATTGCGGTCTTTGTGATTGCGAAAAGAAAAGAGACAACAATGTCAAAAGTCAAAACTAAGACAGTTTTAGTTAGGCGGTAAACTCTCCGTTAAGCTCTGGTTTCCTAGGATAGCGGTGCCGTCATAACGTGCGGCCGTAACTTTACGGACGCAAAAAAACGGCCGTCTTTACGGTGAGGACATGGAAAAGTTCCACTGCCGTTATAGCACGCCATCAGCCACTAAGCTCAACAAGCAGGAGATAAAAATGGACGATCTTGATTTAGTTAATTATAATATAATTAAATTGGAGGATGAACTATCAGAAGAGAAAAATAATCGTTTATTCAAATCACGTAGTACAGAAGGCGCATTTGAAATTTTAGTACATCATCCCTACCTCAGTTGTTGTTGGAACTCATTATGTACGTCGTACGGACGTCGGTCAGGGCAAAAAAACTCAATGTATATATATAGCAATATGGCTTTGCCGCTATACACTTACGTTAAAAAAAACGTTCACGAACTATCCGACACTGTCAAGACGGCCGTCATTCAAATAGCGGCACCGCTTTTTGACATTACGGTGTCAATCACCGTCTTCTAGGAAACCGTGCCAATTTGTTTACATAGACAACGTTCTAGTGACGTCATTCACCGCTATATTGCGGCCCCTATAAAGTGGCATCGCTATCCTAGAAAACCAGAGCTTTAGGAACAAAGTTCCTTCAACTGATAAAGAAGAAACACAATATACAAAAAAAATATGTTGACTTTATCATTTATGTTACAGTCATCTGAAAAATAGAGTTGGCAACACTGGTTAAGGGCAGTTTTTACGCATTCGGCTTACTAGTATACATAGCCTAAAATAAATTTTAATGTTCCAAAGATTCGAACAAATAAATAAATAAATATTGGTGGACAATTCACACACAACACCATCTGACCCCAAACTAAGCAAAGCTTGAATGACTCTACTTTTGTGATAAGAACGTCTAGGTTGTGGAATACGTTGCCGGAGTGGGTTTTTCAAATCAAGAATTGGTTTTTCTAGATAAGCACGCTCTATCTAAAACCGCACAATCGTGTAACGTCAGGCGAGATGGCGTCAAGTGTAAAAATTACCAATAAATACCTTAAAATTACCCATAAAAATTAGAAAAGCCAGTTCGGTCACGCAGTAAAATGTCTAACATGCCTGACGAAGCAATTTTGTTTCAAAAATATCGACAAGATATAGACTCCGACGTGTTCCGAAACGCCTCTTGTCTCGACCATGTGTCTTCTCTACTTATTAAGGAAAACTTCCAGCAATATAATAAAGTGTAGTGTAGTACGGAATATTTAGTGAACGGCTTATGTTGATGTAGTAACTGTTACTCTTTGCGTCATCTCGCTTGTGCTAGTATGGGTCCGCCATATAATACGAGCAAGATGGCAATGTTCTTATTGCTAGCGAGCTTTGCCGTTGACAAACACACTAAATAACTATATAGTACCCATATATTATATTATCTAAACTATAGAATACGGTGCCTATATGGGTACTATATAGTGCTTATATTGTGATTTTCCTGATAGATGTAATTTTGCTATTTCAACTATAAGGCTAAGATTTCTTGGAGCAATTTTCAACTGCGCCTTCGGTTGTGGAACTTCTGTGGAATGCATATTTATGTAAAAATTAAAAGCACAATAATTCACAATGCGTTTTATGCGCGCGTGGCGTCGAGTCGCCGCTCTCCCGTCATCCGCAACGTTCGCGGGTAATCGCACTCGCAGCAGCTGCGAATTGCGAAAATCAGCGGTCTCGTGAGTTTTGAAATAATATCTCGTCGCATCCACCGCGGTTGCGGAATCGCGGCGGGCGCGGGTGTAAATCGTTCCATAAGTTCTTAGCCACCATCTAACTAATTATCTATAGAGAGCCTTGTTTGTTTTTTCGTGATGGCAAAGTATGCCATGCTCATTCAAACAAAATCTGGAATAAAAGATGAATCGATGGCAAAACTAAGATTAGATTGATATGAGCCTTGGTATTCCCTATCTTCTAGTATGGAGTAGAAACGTGTACAATCCTGGCCAGGGAAACACAAAGAATTGACGCATTCGAGATGTAGTGCTGGACCCGTATGTTAAGAATACCTTGGATTGCGAAACGCACCAATGCATCGATTCTAATCCAGCTCCAAATTAAAATACACCTATCCACTAAACTTATGTCAACAACTCATCCTTTCATATTTTGGCCATACAATGCAAAGAGATGATAGGAATCTAGAAAAACTCTGACCATAGTTGGGAACACTGAGAGCAAACGATCGCGTGGTCGCTCACCAATCAGGTGAACCGATCAATAGTACGAGTAATAGATCCATCTTCCTCCAATTTTTACTCGGTCATAAGAGACGCATGGGACAGAAATCGGTGGAGGCAGATCATCCGCTCCAGATGTTGATATCCATGATGCTTACCACGATCCTCAGACATGAGGGACCGACCTAAGAGAGAGAGAAGAGATTTGTTTTACCATACTTACCATTACGTTTAAAGTTTTCATCTCTATCACCACTTCATATATAAAAATCATGCTTTGAATTGTATTGCAAACTAAAGTTAGCGACATCTGCAACAAAATAATTAGGTTTTTAAATACCAATGTTTATAATAAATATAAAAATCTATCCAAATTTATAAAAATGTAGTATCTCTATGTAAAATCAAATTAACATCTTTTTACTAAGTTAAAGAAAATATAAACGCTGTTTAATCTAAAAAATCTTTAAAGTCCTTGTCTGTCTATTTGTTTCTTATGATCTTCAAAACGACTGGACCGATTATGACGAGACTTTCACTACCAGATAGCTGATCTTCTAAAATGTAACGTCATCATCAGCCTATCATCCACTGTTGGAAGTAGGCCTCTTCTATGGATCCCCACACGGCACGATCTTCTGCTGTTCGCATCCACTTGCTGCCAACCGCCTGTCGTACGTCGTGGCTCCACCTGGCTGCAGGGTGCCCCCCTCTACGCTTGCTAGTACGCGGTCTCTACTCTAAAATACGTCTACCCCAGCGGTTATCGGTTCTTCTACAGATGTGACCGGACCATTGCCACTTCAGCTTACTTATTCGCTGAGCTATGTCGGTCACCTTAGTTCTTTGTCGGATGATCTCATTTCTGATTTTATCCTTCAAAGAAAGACTGAACATAGCTCGCTCCATAGCTTGCTGTGCGACTTTAAATTGATAGACCAGTTTCACTGTTAGTGTCCACGTTTCGGCTTCGTATGTAAGTACAGGCAGAACACACTGATCGAAGACTTTAGTCATATTTATTTATTCATAAATGTTATTTATAACATATTTGCTCGTAAAGGGTCTCTTATTGGACCAATTTCTGTATCGTAATGTATCTTATTATGCACTAGTGCTGTAATGTGTAATGTAAAACGCACGGTTTCAAAATGCTCCGTCCACAGACTAGGTAGATAGATATGCTCCGTCTAAAACGAACGGTACCTTTTTAAATCTTAGTAAAGAGTTTTTATGTCAGAAAAGTGTGGTCAACACTTTATGAATAAAATTAACTTCGAGAGGTAAAATATAACAAAGAATTATTAAATTCGTTAATTTAATTAATTTAGACCAAAAAATACTTTAATTTTTCTGTAACAAAACACAAAAATATTAATTTACTTTATTATTAATGGCATAAAGGCTGGTTCTGTGCCGTTGCTTTAAAAAAAAGGCGCCGATGCGCGCGCATTGCTAATCTGTGATCCATAGTGATTACTTACTCTGTGCTGTGATCTGTGATCAAGTAAATATTATTCCGCGCGTTTTTTTTCGCTGTATTGTTTTTATTTGAAAATGTCGTCAGAGTTTTGTTTATTTCCTCGCAAATACCTATGTTATAAAACGTCGTATGACATACGTGCGCTTTGATAATTACAGCCTCTGCTAAATTATAGCTCTCGCCTTCGGCTCGAGCTAGCAATAAAGCCTCGGCTGTAATTATCAACTTACCGCACTTATATCATAATGTACTATTATAACATATTTGCTCGTAAAGGGTCTCTTATTGGACCAATTTCTGTATCGTAATGTATCTTATTACGCACTAGTGCTGTAATGTGTAATGTAAAACGCACGGTTTCAAAATGCTCCGTCCACAGACTAGGTAGAGAGATATGCTCCGTCTAAAACGAACGGTACCTTTTTAAATCTTAGTAAAGAGTTTTTATGTCAGAAAAGCGTGGTCATCATTTTATGACTAAAATTAACTTTGAGAGGTAAAATATAATAAAGAATTATTAAATTCGTTAATTTAGACCATAAATTACTTTAATTTTTCTGTAACAAAATACAAAAATATTAATTTACTTTATTATTAATGGCATACAGGCTGCTTCTGTGCCGTTGCTTAAAAAAAAGGCGCCGATGCGCGCGCATTGCTAATCTGTGATCCATAGTGATTACTTACTCTGTGCTGTGATAGAGTATCTCTCTACCTAGTCTGTGGCTGTGATCTGTGATCAAGTAAATATTATTCCGCGCGTTTTTTTTTCGCTGTAATTATCAACTTACCGCACTTATATCATAATGTACTATTACATGTCAAGTTTTAGAATTACAATTAAGGATATACAAAGGTCAATTAAATAAACAAATTAAAATAATAAAACTAAATACTAAATGCAAAATCAAACTAAAAAATCAAATCAAATGAATTATAAAAAAATATTAAACTATTATTAAATTAAGTATTCTAATACCACTCTTAATACCGCAGTACAGTCCTCCACTTTACAGTTTAGGAATTCCATCAAGCTGTAGAACGTTCGATCGACTAGCCAAAGCCTCAGGCAAGACTTGAAGACTTGGCGCAGTGGTAATACACTTAGGTAACTTATTATATACCGTCGGTCACAGACAAAGGTAGTCATAGGTAGTCTTCAGGCATTGCGGAATGACCGCTGAGAAACGAAGTTTCCCAAACGCCGTCCAGTCTAGCCGAATTCTCCTGTTTACTTCCTTGTAGGTGATAACATGTAACATAGGTTAGCTTCAGGTACTTAAGAAAATAATTATGGTTTCGTGTAAAACATGTTAAAAATTTAAAACGCTGGTAAAATCGCAGGCACAGCCAGTATTAAAGGTTCGCGTTTAACCACCAACTCGCCTGTTGGTAAGCGACGGTGGACGGTGTGGTCGAAGATGACGCACGTTGACCTAGAAAGTACCTATTCACTCTGACCTTGAAAAGTTTTACATTGTATCTCTCAGGGAACAAGGAGGCCGGCAACTTATTCCACTCTATAGCTGTACGTACGAGAAAAGTGGATTCAAACCGTTTTGTACGAATTTTGGCAATATCCACAGTGTATGGCTAGTAGTGGGCCGACTTACGACTTGTCCTGTAGTGGAAAGGGGACGGCAATATTAGGTCGTATAAATCCGCTGCACACTCTCCAAAATGCATTCTGTAAAACACTGTCAGACTAGCCACTTTTCGACGATGTTCTAGGCTTAGCAGCTTTTTAGCTACTAAGTCTCTATCACCTATTAGCCGAACAGCGCGCCGTTCTATCGAGTCAAGAGCTTCGAGCTGGTACTTTGCCGATCCATCCTATAGGTGGCAGCAGTATTCCACACTCGAGCTAACTTGGGCTTGAAAAGTAAAGTTAAGAAACTTATGATAGACGGGGTCTATCTAAGACCATGCATGACTTGAATATATCTTGTCCACTTCCGTGGTTTTGTCAATGACAGGTGATTTGATTGACGTATAGGACAAATAAACATTTTCGGAAAGCGCATAGATGAAGTAATATGACTCATTTTATGCCACAGAAACTATCATTGCATTCTCACAAATAAAAAACAATCTGATAAATCAACAAATTAATAATACACAAAACATAATAAATAACGAAGAATAACAATTTATTTAAAAAAAGGTAAAGATAACTAATATGACAATATTATATACCTTGAAACACTCACCACAGGAGCATAAGAGTTACTAATGTTGAACGTAATGTCAGCTATCACCTTATACAGACGATGATAGGACTCTATATCGATATTATCGTTCTTCAAAAGCTTGATAAATTTATCTAAACGACATTTCGCACAATAAAACACAAAAATATTCGATATTAAAACCACTTCTCGAAACATTTCAATAAAAAAGTAGCAAATGTTCTTGCCGTAGCCCGGGAGACACATACGATACACAAAACAAATAAAATAGGTCCACGTTGTTCGTATTATAAAAAAAAGTGAAATCGATAGCAAGTTTTTAAATTCTATATTGTAGGATTTAGGATCGACACCAAGTTTTGCATCCACATATTTAAATGTGGAAAGACAGCCAGCGAATGTGACATCTCTTTTCATAAACATAAAAATAAAAACTAACGCTACATATTGAAATATATACAAAGAATGGCGCCAAAGTGTAATCGAATGCACATCAATATAAGTTTGAATAGAGATGGCACTGGAAATACTTAAAACTTGTACTGAAGTTAAAATATTTACGATATTTTTTGTGTTCTTTGAATCGATCGCGATGAATCCAAAATCGATGCCAGATATAACACTAAATACTTGGTAAAAACTTGAAATCATTCGTGACATTATTTTAATGTTACATACAGTCTATTGTAATCTTCTGTAAGATTTTTTTCAATTTTTATTATTTTGTGTTTGCTTTCGCTCAAAATATGAGCCAAAATTTTGAATACCCCAAGTAACTAGGGGAATATAAAAGGAATAATCTACGTTTTTTTTTATTTTCCGTTCTGTGTTGTAACGATATGAAACTCGTAGCTTAGAGTGGAAATTTATAGCGTTTGAGTAAATTGATTAAGGTAATAATTACTTAGACGTATACACACAAGTTGTTGACCGTAAACCTTTCAGTTTAATTAGAAACGTTTCATATAATATTTATTTAGAAATTTGATATTGATAAGTTCTTTTGGGCTGATGATCCGAAGAGGCAAACCATGGGACTGGCATAAATGTTAAACACAGAACTTACACTAAAAAAGGTATTTTTATACCACATACTTTAAAGATTTTATGAAACTTCTTATTTTTGGACATACTTGGATTAAATTTTGTACGAATTGAATATGGCTAAATTAATAAATTACATATTACAGCATTTTCCAGAATTAAATCTCTAAGAAGATGTAATAGGGAATTAAAGTTTAATACTTAAACGTGTATCTCTTATGATATATGCATCTACGTATTTTTTTTTAAATTCAACTTCCAAAGGAGTGAAAAAAGGAATGCGTAAGGGATGCATGAAAATTCTTATGAACTACATAAAATACCTATTATTATTATTTTGCCCGTACCTAACGGGCAAAATAATAAGTTGCGGTTTACAACGCTTTACATAATTCAACGCCCAAGAGGACGAAATGGGAGATAAAAGTTGAAACATATGACCCTTGTTAGTTCTAAACATATAATTGGATGAAATTTCGTATGAATTGAGTTAAATGTTACAGCGTTTTCCAAGGTTAGACCCCTAAGGGGGCAAAATAGAGGAGAATTTTATAATTTCAAATGAATTGTGTACGGTCAACTATAACTGTATCCTGCTAATATTATAAACGCAAATGTTGGTAAGTATGTAGGGATAAATGGATGGATGTTTGCTACTTTTTAAACAAATACACGGGTAACTCACGTATAAAATAGTCCGACTCGAGTTTCGGTCGCGTCCGGCGATCTTCTTCAAGGCGAGTGCGCGCGCATGTTTGCAGCTCGATTAGCACTCGATCTATTAGACTTAGTGCTAATCGAGCTGCAAACATGCGCGCGCACTCGCCTTGAAGAAGATCGCCGGACGCGATCGAAACTCGTGTCGGACTGTTCTGACTATTTTATACGTGAGTTGCCCGTGTATTTGTTTAAAATGTGTAATAACCACGTTAGTTTTCATACTAAATATGTTTGCTACTGTTTCACGTAAAAACTACACAAGGGATTTAGATGAAATTTGGTACATACATAGATAATGGTCTGCAACATCATTTACTTTAACTTTTTATCCCGGGAAAATAACAGGACCGGAAACTACGCGGGCTGCTAGTGAGTAATTTATTACAGAGTTTTCCGAAATACAACGTCAAAGAAAGAGGCAAATGAGATGAAAGTTTGTATGAGATTTTTAACGTATTTTGACATATTTTCATGTAATTTTGTACGAATTGAGTATGGCCATAATAATGAGTATCGTTTTTAAAACTCAATCCCTGAAAAGGTAATAAAAAGGATGAATGTTTTAGATTAACGCATGGAATTAACCATAAAGGACACGCAAAACTCATCAATTTGCTCAGTTTGCTTAGAAAACTATGCCGATGACAGTTTTGGGTGAGATAATGAAGCATGTACTGCATGTACAGACGTTTCAGAGTGTGAAAATATCCACGTGGAGGAAAGACGCACGTTGTTCTCAAATATCCGTTGTTAGGGTATGGTACGAATGTCTATCCGGTACTAGGTGCCATTTTTGTAACTTCATTTTTTGTTATCAAAGTTTGATTGATGATATTAATTGAGCCTATTTCTGACTTCGGTTTTATATTTTATTCGCCCTATAAATTACCATAAAATATGAGTCTTGTCTCAGGCAATGGAATGTATTTTTCATTATATTGAATATACAACCACAACGAAGTCAGACTGAGCCGCTAGTAAATAGTATAGGGTGATGGTGATATATGTACATACAGACATACAGTTATCCGAATGTGTCAAAATTGCCGACCACAAGGCAACAGATGCCTGGAAATACCAATTTAAAACGAATTAGTTGAGGAATCAAAAACGGCCAGACCTTTTACTGGGAATTATAATTAGTCATAGTATGTTTGTAACCATGAATCACTTTATATGTAAATTGAAATTAAAATGAAATGCTTAATTCAGAACATTCATGCATAAAAGAAATGTTTTTTTTTCATCAAGGACCGATATTACTAGCCTTGGAATTCACTGGTCTCGTCCACTGGACCCAGAGCTATTAGTGATTTATTCTCTTACCCCCTTACGTTACGTTACGTATTTTTTCTAGAACATTGCGCATTAAACCAAACCATAGTAACATTTTCATATGACTGCTTGGTGGTCGAATAATTGGGAAAGGTTTAGTACTTCTCCAGAAGAGGGTTTGGCTCAATCTGCGAAGTGTCCTACCACTACTACAATCGTACATTAATTTATAATATATTTATAAATAGGCTAGTTTTCTTAGTCCTGGGCAATTAGGCCGCCACTTGTACTTAGTGCTTTCACTGTTATATTTTAATTTATTTGTGTCACAAAAAAGAGTTTCTATATATCTAGATAGATATCTACGTATTATTTTGTCGTTAGTTCATATCACGAGCAATAGTGTTTATAACATAGACAACTACTTCTACAGTAGTTATTCCATACAGTAAGTTACATAACTATTCCCATATACCAACAACAGGCATAACCCTTCAATAACTCACACATAATGAAACCATTCCGTACAATGACCGCAGCCAAATTGGCGGAGTTAACCTTGCACTGCGTCCGACGGGTTCTAATGACTTGGGCTAACTTTAATTTAATATAACTGCAACAAGACCCGCGTCTTAAACGCAACTTTGTAAGGATAAGGTCTGCGGTACACTCGGGACAACAGTCAGTTTTATTATTTGAACTGATTTTTTTTTGCAAAGTTGAGTGCTTAGTTGTGGGAAAAAATCGCTAGCTCAGAGATTGCGTCCCCGAAATCCTGAGATTTATGTAGCGGCGGCGGTTGTGGTGTAGTGGCGTGACGTTGACAGCGATGGAGTAGAGTGGGACATACTTTAACGCGTACGCTTTTTGTGTATATTAAATTTTGGGATAGCAGGATAACTAACTGCAGCTACCTATATGGTAGCTTTGTGCAACATTAGCGCTTCTTAATACTAAAATTCTGAGTTATAAGTTTACTCTTCTGTCGAAAATCCCTAATACTACCACTTATTTTCTTAATTCATGCATTACCTTTGATTTGTACATTAAGTAAACTAGTTTTATCAAATAACGTAGACTAAAAATTACACGATGAATCTCTATTATAGTAAATCCTTGAAAGTTTGTTTTTACTATTAAAATAGATCGTGCAAAGATCATCGTCTAAACAATACATACATACAGCATAAAAATAAGTAACCCACTTTATATTTCTAAAGCTAGGATTTGGAGGAGATTAAAATGTATTTTCTTACTAGAAGAAAGTTCAGTTATAAAACATATAATACATACATAGTAATACAACATGTACATAACGAGTATTTCTCAAACTTCTATACGAACTATTTTATTTTAACATTTTAATTTAATAATCAAAATTCCCTTTTTCCGGTGAGTGTGCGCGAAGCTTGTTTCTTCAAAATACATGGCACCGCTCTGTCGCGTACAGACGTACGTTAATGTGCGGTTGGATAAGTCTACATAGTCAACAATGCTGTAACTTCACACTTGCGATTTAATCGAGAATGTAGAGATTTTGTCGAGATCAAGATATTGTTAAGTCCATCTCAACAGCTTAAAGACAATTACTTGTAAATCTATCAGAGCTGTTTTGCTCACGACAATACATTTAAAAAGTAACCCATAAAATAACAATCATACAAATTTGAATAAATATATTTTATTTTAGTTTAATTTGTATCGTACTTTGGAGTATGCAATGTAGTGGTATTACAAAGAGTGTAAGCGGCAAATCAAATCAAAATCAAAAAAAAGGTACATACATGTACATGTACAACTTATATATTTCCATACCAGGTTACCATAAAACATGATTTATTCTACTTTACAACAGAAGTTAGTATAAAAAAACTTACCTTATTGGTATCCAAATAGTTTGCAATACCAATACAAAATAAATATCTATGAATCTATGCAATCATGCTTTATAAGATTTACAGACCTTAATTTTGATATTTCTAATGGAATAAATCAAATTTAGAGAACGCTAACTAGTTTGTGAATCATAAACTTTAACGACGCACATGAACAAACCACGTCTCATCAAACTGTCCACTAATTAAATCAGTGTCCCAGAGACACCATCTGCGTTAAAGGGTTAACTCATTTGGCCGCGTAACAGATTCGTTACGTAATGTGTCATCAGAGAATAAACTACGTAGAATAAGTTTTTGCAGCATATCAGCGTGCCTCATTTTCGACCGCAACATTACTTACCATCGCTTTATGGATGACTTGGTGGTCAAACGTAGAGCTATGTGCGTTAAAAATGATTATAATTATATTCACCAAAATAGGTGTTTTTTACAATATAATCTAACTGACTAAGCTTGGTTAACATATAACCTTTAGAGACCAGTTAGTTGTGTCACCAGTCCACTCTGTGTTCCCACATCTGGGACTTGGGACCGTCTATCACAACGAAAGAAGAGTGTATTATGTATTTTTTGGAAACATGAACATATTATGTAAACGCAATCTATGTATTTTAATGTAAACTAATATTTCTACTGCTGACCAAAAGTCTCGCCTAATTCGATCTATTTCTTTTAATTCTGACTTTGCATTTCATAAAAAAAAACAAAACATAGATTAGTTATAATCTTAAATTAACACATTTACAGGAACGCAAACTATGAAGGTGAATCCACAGGACACTGTTAGCTTATATTAGTCCTAATAAACTATTTTAGACAAAACAGTTCAAGTTTTGTCACTGAGTGTTTGTATACTGTCGCACTATCCAAGAGACATAGGTAATTTTACTCATAATTGGATTAGGCAATAAGCGAAGTGAATTGTAGCAGAATTTATTTGAATGGCATGTCGTTTAACCCATTAACAGTCGAAGGGATTAAAAGGGGACATAATTAACAATGTAATTAGATTAAAAATAAACCGTTACTAAGTCTGTTTGTAGCAAGATTTTGGTGAATAAAAGATCTGAATTTACTTTCATGGAGTTGTAGTTTTGAATCCCGTCTGCACTTCTCGTTTTTCTCTCAAGTACGAATTTTTACTTCACTGGCTTTAACAGTGAAAAAAAATATCGTGAGGAAAACGGTGAATTTCAAGAAAGATATCCTTCAATTATAATGTGTCATCCGTCAATCTGTATTTAATCAGCGTAGTGGATTATGACCATGACTCTCATCTTCTAAGGGAACGTTCGTAGTTTTATCAGTGAGAACACTAAGCGGGCTGCTTAGCAAAATATACGAAGTAATTTTAAATGATTACGGAATAAAATGGGTAGAGCCTGTATTAACAAAATCTAAAATACAATACGAATTAAACTACGCTACATACCTAACTAACTACTTACACTAAGCACACCTGAATTATCCATAGACCATTAATTAAAAAAAACATTAAAATTGAGGCATTAAAACATGCATTAAAATTGAGAAAAAAAAGCTCTCATGGCTTACAAGCGGTATAAGGACCTCATGCAAACATAAACGTCTATTAAAACCTATCGTGCTCTATTCTAAAAGCCCAATATTATCAAAGTACTACAAATCGTATACAAAAATATTAAAAAAAACAATCAACGCGTCAAAAAGAAACCAAGCAATATTTGAAATGAAAAACTCTGAAAACAAGACAAAATCTATGTGGAAAATAATAAAGGAGCGCACTAATAAATACATTAAAAAAACAAAAGAAAATCTGAAATAAAAAATTGACAACCAAATAATCTCCAACCCCACTACGATTGCAAATACTCTAAATAATCACTTCGCACACGTTGGCTCGAGCGGCGGCCGCGCGGCGCCGGCGCGCGCCCCGCCGCCCCGGTGTCACACTACGAGTATAAATACAATGTTTCTAGCCCCGGTGCAGCCACACGAAATACATCAAATAATTAAGCGGTTAAAAGGCAAATACAGCTACGGAATAGATGAATTACCAACGGTGCTGATAAAACAATGTGCGGAAGAACTAACCCTCCCTTATTATTTACTCATAAATCAATCGTTCAACGAGGGCAGTTTTCCAGACGAAATGAAAATCTCTCTAGTGAAACCAATCCACAAGAAATCTTCTAAACTGGATCCTAATAACTACAGACCGATAGCGCTTTTACCTATATCTTCTAAAATATTTGAAAGGGTTATGCAAAATCGTCTAAATTCATTTTGTGAAAAATTTGACATATTTGACGACGCTCAACACGGGTTTCGAAAAAATCGATCTACAGTCCTGGCAGTATACAAGTATGTCCAAGAAATATTAAAAAAATTAGATAGTAAAAATTACGCAGTAGGAATCCTACTTGACATGTCAAAGGCATATGATAGGGTCAAATTTGACATACTGTTAGATAAATTATATGACATGGGAATACGAGGTATAGTTCATGACTGGTTTAGATCCTATTTAAAAAACAGAAAACAATACGTAGAAATAGAATATTTTAACTTTGATAGCAAGACAATTGACAGAATAAGATCAGCGCCTATTCAAATTAACCACTCAATCCCCCAAGGTAGTGTAATTGGATGTATACTGTTTTTATTTTACATTAACACACTACCAAATATTTTGACTGAATTTAGTGTTCTTTTCGCAGATGACATTTCAATTTTGACATCATGTAAAAATAATTCTAATCTTAATAAAATATTAACTGACATATTTAATGGTATAAATAATTATATGACCGACCACTGTCTTGACCTAAATTTTGCAAAAACTAAAATAATACAATTTAGACCCCACAAAAAAACCCCTTGACATTGAATTTTACTTTAATCATAATAAATTAGAATGTGTGAGTTCGGCGACACTATTAGGTTTAGAGCTTGACACGCATCTGAATTGGAAAAAACACATAACCAAAATAAAATTAAAATTATCCAGTTTTACATATGCATGAAAAGAACTAAGACGGGCGTCTGACTTAAATACAGCAATAACAGCTTACAATGCGTTTGCTTCATCTTGGCTGAGATACGGTATTACCCTTTGGGGAAATAGTGTGGATGCAGGCAATCTCTTTGTGGCCCAGAAAAAGTGTATCCGTATCCTGGCCAATATAAAAAATCCCGACAAAAATATAGAACAATTTCACAAACCATACTTTGTCAAATTTAAAATACTTTCACTTACTTCATTATATATTTTGGAATGTTGTAAATTTGTAAGAAAATACAATGACTTCTTCGAAAAAATTGCAGATAAACCTCGGAAGACTCCATGGAATATCAGATCTCAATACAGGCACAAAATTGTAGAACCTAAATCTCGATTACAAATGCATAGCGCTGGCCCACACTCAATGGCTATAAAAACATATAATAAGCTGCCAAATGACATAAAGGACTTGGAACAAAATTACACTTTTATAAAATGTCTAAAGAATATACTAGAAATCAAGTGTTACTATAGATTACATGATTTTTTTAACGACAAATTTGACGACTTGGAAATGGAACGTTCCGTTGCTACTTTTGCCATGCCCTTACAGGGCCATATGTAATAACCACAATTTTTTTACCACCACATGCATGTACATATGACGCAATAAACATTTGAGTATTGAGTATTGACCAATAAAAGTCTACAGATAATTTAAGATGTTCAAACCCACTACCAATCGGACGGACCCCTACGTGGCGTGCCGCTAGCATACTGGCAGTATGCTAGCGGCACGCCACGCTAAATAGCGTTGGCCAAATAAACGCCAGCATTTTGGTCACGCGGTCGACCAAGCGCTCGGAAAGACTTTTTTGAAGATTACGGATTACGATACGGACACTACAGATTTGAACTCATTATTTTTACATTCATAGAAATTTTTTTTTAAATGTCACTAGATCAAATGATTATTATCATTATCAACTAGTCGTGAATCGACAGTATAAATTTGACTTTTTAAAAATTCTATACATGTCTATACTGTAGTAGTAATTAGTATCTTACTTTACTTGAAAAGTTTGGGAAACAAAATCAGAAAATGTTCGATTAGCCACAATATAAAACTTGGACCAAACATTTTTGCTAAACGGCTACTATGGGCAGCCGTAGTGCTTACCATTAGCTGTATGTCTTGCTTAGTCATTCTAACCAAAAAATACTTATTTTTGTATATTGAGTGTTTATTATTTTCTACAGTCATAATTGACTATAAGATATTGCAAAATACACCTATAACTTATTACTTATCAACAAATAACCCTCCCGCCTCTGGTGATATTTATAATTCAACAAACAGAACCCCTCATGCCTGCTTTGAATTCAAACGTCCAATCCACATTATCTGTTCAAATAAAAATATCATCTCGAAATATATACGATACGTCAACGGGAAATGCGTTAATATTTGTCAACGTCATGTCCCTCTAAATAAAGCGTACAAAAAGAGAATTCGGGACATTTTTTTCGCAAATGAACCGTGTCGACTTCGGCTTCTCTTATTAGATTAACAGGACGATTTGCAATTCTGTGTGTTCACATGTTTATTTTACGGAAATGAATCGCAATTTGGGAGGGGAGTGTGTTGTTGACTTAGCAATATTTGTTTTGTGGAGGTGGGTTATATACGGTACGGTGGGTAGTCAGGGGTTAAGTGCGAATAGACCAAAATCGTTTTTTTATTAATAATGTTTGAGTAAATTATCAAACATACAAATAATTAAAATCTGTATATTTAATTTTCACAATGGCAACATTGAAATGTAAGTTTTGTGATTTATAATGTAGCAACATTCTTCCCTTCCGATTTCAACTTTGCTAGGATAGGCACGCTATTTTGAATAAATTTAATAAAGTTAATTATTTCACCCCAAATACGCATTTTATTGTACATGCGTGTGGTCCTAGATGAGCCGCTATCAAGATTTTCTACAGATTGAGTGTAATTTCCGCGAGTTTGTGCGAAATAGGCATTTTCGCCGGCACGGCGTGGCGTGGTTTTGGCTATAGGTACCTACGTCCATATTGCGTCTATACGCTTTGTACGTCAAAATAGGTATCGCTTGCATTTAAGGACTGCAAGACACCGAGGAAATCTATTATCAGCGAGATCTACAAAGAAAAACACCAAAATTTAATCTTCATAAGGCAAAAGGACTCCATGACGCCAAGAAATTTAAACCACAGCGAGGTCTTGTAAGAAGTTCCAAAATTGTCTTATAAATTGAAGAGGCACCTAAATTCATCAAAGAGCAGAAGGTAACATATTAATTTCTAATTCAATTCAGTTCAATTTTTATTCTAACCTCGAAGATCAGAAGAAAAAAAAAATCATTGTCGGAAGGCAGTCTGGAATAATTATTATCTGTCAACTTCAACGTCACACTTATACGTCATTTGAAGTTAACTTATGACAGCTGTCAGACTCAATAGAACAATAGAATTCTACAATCTACATTTTCGACGATTTTAAATTGAATTGAAGTCTCAAGCTCTCAACTGAGTTACAAATTGCGAGGTTCTTTGGTATCTACGTTCTACGTGTTTTCAGTGCGTATACAGCAGTGCGTTACGATATTAGTGCGATCCGTGTACGTGTTTTCACTAACTTAGTCATAAAAGTGCAAAAGTTTCATAAGTGCGGTATACTAACCTTACGTTTGTTTATTTATTGTTGCGTATAACTACTACACGATGGAGGAACTCAAAAAGTTAAAGGTTAAAAGAGGATTACTAAAAGGTACTGTTACAAGAATCGAAAACTTTATAAATGACCCGATAAGCTTTGAATCTTCCAGTGTTGAAATGTTACAGGCTAGGCGCGATAAACTCATAACGACTCTGAAAGAGTACGAGAAAATACAATTAGACGTATTGACTATTGATGCAAATGACACTGAAAACATTGCAACATTGGAAGAGAAATATTTTCTAATCATTTCTAAAATTGAAACTCAACTTAAGGTCTTAAACACGTCCAAGGTGTCCTCATGTACAAATGTTTCTTCATCAAAATTACCTAATATCGAAATACCAGTTTTTAGTGGAGATTTTACAAAATACACTCCTTTTATGGATTTATTCATTGCTGTATTTGATAACAATCAAACACTTTCAGATGTTCAAAAACTATTTTACTTAAGAAAATATTTGAGTGATGAAGCATTAAATGTAATAATTAACTTACCATTGGTAAATGAGTCCTACAAAGAGGCGTTAAATTTACTTAAAAGGAGATATGATAACAAAGGTCGTTTAATAAGCAACCATATTAATATTCTTCTTAACTTGCCACCTATGCAGAAGGGTACTGCAGCTTCTATAAGAGCATTTATTTCTGAAGTGCAGCAACAGATCTATGCTTTAAAAAATTTAGAGCAACCCATCGATAAATGGGATATGTTGCTAATTTGCATTTTAACAAGGAAGTTGGATCAATATACCAACAGATCATTCCAGTTAGATAGAAATCAAAGCAGTCTACCAACTATGACAGAGTTTTTGTCATACTTAGAAAAGCGTGCTATGGCGCTCGAGGATAGTGGGGATAAGTCATCTCAAGAGAGTGTCTTCAAAAAACCCAACAAGGTGACTAATGTTGCCACAAACAGCGAAAACAAACCAGCTAAAAAATGCAGGTTTTGTACTAAGGGTCATTCACTATATGATTGCCCACAATTTAAATTGGCTTCCGAACAAGAACGTATCCGGTTTGTGAATAGTCACAAATTATGCACTATCTGTCTCAATGAGCACAATGGGAAGTGCAGATTTCATTTTAAATGTAAGACATGTAAGTTGCCTCATAATACTCTTTTGCATGAGAGTGGCAAGACTTCAGCTGATAGTGTAACGCTTCACTCGAGCTTGAGCCAAACACATGTGTTGCTACCAACCATTAAGGTCAAGTTATTTGATTTAAGAGGACGAGAGATATATGTTAGGGCACTACTTGACAGTGGCAGCCAGGCATCCTTTGTTACCAAATCTCTTTTAAAGCAATTGCCAGTTAAGTCTATGACTCAAAAAACCAATATTATTGGTTTAGGCAATAATTTAAATAAAATTGACAAATATGTTAATATCAATATTCATTCTCCAGTGAGAAACATAGAATTGAATGTTAAATGCAATGTTGTTGATTCGATCACTACACCATTACCTCAGCAGCATCTCAACATTTCCAATTTAAAGATACCAAAGGACATTGTCCTATCTGATGATAATTTTAATGTACCTTCTGAAATATCATTATTACTTGGTGCAGATGTTTATTTTGACATTTCATTAAATGGAAATATTAAGTTACAGAATGGTCCTGTTCTACAAAATACATTGTTTGGATATGTTGTTGGGGGAATGGTGAGTGACTCAACCAGCTCAAATGATACATTCTGTGCTGTATCAAACTTTGCCATATGTGATACCCACAAATTAGAGGATATAATGCAACAGTTTTGGTTATGCGAAGGGGTCCCTGAGATGTCTCTCAAAGAATCTAACCAATCTTTGGAGTTTGAAAAAGCTGAAAAATGTTTCACTGAAACTTTAAAATTTGAAAATAACCAGTTTTCGGTTGATATGCCTCTCCATTCTCAAATGAATGAGCTGCATCTAGGGGATTCTTTTTCTGTTGCTTTACAAAGATTTTTATCACTGGAGAAAAAATTTAAGCATAATCCGTTGTACTTAGAAAAGTATAAGACATTTATAGATGAATACATAGCTTTAGGGCATGCTAAAGAATTAGATGTGGCTGATTATGATACAAAAAATGGTGCAGTTTATTTCCTGGCTCACCATGGCGTTTTGAATGAAGAAAGCCTGACTACAAAATTACGTGTAGTCTTCGATGGTGGAATGAAGTCCAAATCAGGTGTGTCTTTAAACAATGTCATGTTCAACGGTCCCACTGTTCAAAGCGATCTCTTTGATATTTTAATACTATGGAGAACCTTTATTTACACTCTTATATGCGATATTCAAAAGATGTTTAGATGTGTCTATATCAATGCCCCTCAAACCAGTCTACAGAATATTCTTTGGCGTGATGACCCAAAAAAGCCGATTAAATGTTTACAACTGCAAACAGTGACCTACGGACTAAAAGCTTCTACATTCTTGGCAACACGTTGCCTGATAGAGCTGGCACACAGGTATGGCGATGAATTTCCTCTGGCGGCTAAGGCCATGCTTTCTAGTACCTATGTTGATGATGCAATATGTGGTTCTGATAATCCTAGTGATCTCCTATTGCTGAAAGACCAGTTGATAGGGCTATTACAAAAAGGCGGCTTTACTTTGCATAAATGGAGTTCTAACCATACACCGGCTGTGGCAGGTATTCCCAATGATAAAAAATGCTTTGAAAGTCTAGAGTTAAACAAAAATAATATAGTTAAAACACTAGGCTTAAAATGTGATATCCTAAAGGATACCTTAATTTTTTCAGTGCCAGTGATTAACGATGATGATATTCAAACTAAAAGAAAAATTCTGAGTTTCATTGGCAAAATGTTTGACCCCCTTGGCCTGATAGGTCCTATTGTGGTGGTGGCCAAACTTTTTATGCAAATGTTGTGGTCAATGAAATTAGAATGGGACTCTATATTGCCCCATGAACCACTCAAATATTGGAAAAAATATTTACAAAATTTAAATTCAATGGGAACACTTGCCATTCCAAGATGTGTTAACACCTCCATGATGAAAAGTGTAGAACTGATAGGCTATGCTGATGCTTCCATGAAAGCATTTGGTGCATGTCTTTATCTCAGAGTGATTAACTCAGATGGCACTGTGTATGTTAATTTGCTATGTTCCAAATCGCGGATAGCACCATTGAACAAGAATTTAACAATTCCAAAGTTGGAATTAAATAGTGCATTACTCTTAGCAAAACTTGCACATAAAGTTTATCATAATTTAACTTCAAGATTTCCTGTAAAACTTTATTTATACAGCGACTCACAAATTGTTTTGGCTTGGATAAAGTCTTCACAAATAAAATCAAATCCATATGTTTCTCATAGAGTAAATGAAATCAATAAATTAACTGGGGACTTCTCTATCTGGTCATATATAACTTCAGAAAACAATCCCGCTGATCTCATTTCAAGAGGGTGTGATCCTCAAAGGCTCAAGTCAAGTGAGCTCTGGTGGCATGGTCCACAGAAATTATCAAATAGAGATTTTGAACATTTGGTGAGGGAAGTTGTATTTCCCATTGACTCGTCCAATGTCGAAGATATGGTTACTGCCTGTGGTGTCACTAACCATACAGATAATTCAAATCACAAGCATGTCTCCTTTGATATTTTGAATAAATATTCATGCATCAATAAACTGCAAAGAGTAGTTGCCTATATTTTGAGATTTTGTAATAATTGTTTAAAAAACAAAAACAAAGAAAGCGTTTATTGTCACCACGGGAGATCACTAATGCTCAATCAATCATAATTCGTTGTGTTCAACATGAACACTTTTATAAAGAAATACAGTCCATTAAGAAGAAATTACCTGTAAAATCAGGGCTAGCTAATTTACATCCTTTTATAGATCAAGATGACATTCTTAGAGTAGGGGGTCGCTTACAAAATGCTACTGATATTTTGTATGATAAAAAGCATCCTATAATTTTGCCCAAGTCATCTCATTTCACTAGTATATTAATTCACAATGAGCATCAACGCTTGTTGCATGCAGGGACAAAATTAGTTTTAAGTTCTCTGTCCCAAAAATTTTGGCTCATTAGTGGAACACGTGAAGTAAAGAAGGTGTTGAAAGGGTGTCTTAAATGTTTTCGTATGAAAGCAGAAGCTGCATCACAATTGATGGGATCTCTCCCACAAGAGAGGCTTACTGCAGTGAGACCGTTTTATGTGGTAGGAGTAGATTTTTGTGGACCATTTCATGTGAAGGTGTCACGGATTAGAAATCCTATAATTACCAAAGGTTATGTAGCTATCTACGTTTGCTTTACCACCAAGGCTATACACATGGAACTAGTCAGCGATCTCACCACAGAAGCTTTTCTAGCATGTCTTAAGCGATTTATCGCTCGTAGAGGCTTGCCAGCTAAGATCTTTTGCGATAATGCAAAAACATTTAAAGGTGCAGCTAATAAACTGCATGAGTTGTTTACCTCAAAGGAGTATGAGCTCCACATGCAAAACTATTGTCTCCCCCAGAATATTGTATTCAAATGTATACCTTCATATGCCCCGGAATTTGCCGGACTATGGGAAGCAGGGGTCAAAAGTTTCAAATATCATTTTAAAAGAATTGTTGGAGATGTCGCCTTGACTTATGAAGCGCTATATACTATTGTTACAGAAATTGAAGCAATTCTAAATTCTCGACCATTGCTTCCCATAAACTCTGATGTCTCAAGTTTTGAGTATCTAACACCTGGCCATTTCATCATAGGCAGTCCTATGATGAGCTATCCTGATTTTGTTCCAAATATTGATATTAATAGGCTACAATTTTGGCGTAGATTATCTAAAATTAAACAAGATCTCTGGAAAGTTTGGTCCCAGGATTATTTAACGCAGCTACAAAGTAGGCCCAAGTGGTGCCAAGTCCAACCCAACTTAAAAGAAGGAGATCTTGTTATTGTACGCAATGACAATACTCCTCCGTTCAAATGGCCTATGGCTAGAATTGTAAAAACATGTCCAGGACCAGATGGCAGAGTTCGGGTAGCTGAAATTAAAATGGCAAATGGTAAAATCTATGTAAGATCTTATAAAAAGTTAAGTCTCTTACCGTTTCAATAGGTAATATTATTTACTTAAAAATGTATAATTTAAATAAGTTACTACTTTTTGATTCATTAACTTGTTACTGATTGCTTGCCTTAAATAACTATCTATACCTATTAACTATATCGATTATATAAATCTAGTTTATTACTTTTTCACAAATATTGTAATTATCACTTCATTGTTGTCACAAATTTATTTGAAAGCAGTGTAATTATTTGAGTTTGGCTTATTTTCTAAACTGTATTAATGGCCCTGGCCCAGCTATGTTTGAGTAAATTATCAAACATACAAATAATTAAAATCTGTATATTTAATTTTCACAATGGCAACATTGAAATGTAAGTTTTGTGATTTATAATGTAGCAACATTCTTCCCTTCCGATTTCAACTTTGCTAGGATAGGCACGCTATTTTGAATAAATTTAATAAAGTTAATTATTTCACCCCAAATACGCATTTTATTGTACAAATAAAGAGTGACGACACGAGCAAGATTTGTGCCTAATGGTAAGCAACATGGCAAAACAGTGACGCGCAGCTATCGGAATATAAAAAGTCCAAATCATTACCTAGCACTGCACTGCGCTCGTCACCCAGGGATATAAGCTGATTTAAGTTTTGTAATCTCTCTGAAAAAATTTCCCTTCAAACCCGAATACAATATTGTTTGCTCATTATTGCTTGATCATAGAATAATTGGCAAAGATATAATGCTTCCTCAGCGGAAGTCAGCAAATTGTCCTACCACTGCAAAAAGTTCTTAACTCCTTGTGGGTCGTTATAAGAGAAAGCCCCGATATAATAAAATGACTCATGACTTTGAGTGATTCCTCTAAAGCTTGTATTTTCACGAATCCTCTGATTGCTTCTAAATTCCAAATTATTAATATTGACTTTAGCTCGCAAACATTCTCAATGTTTCTTTGTTACCACAACAAAAGGTTTAGAATTGCACATTGAAATTAGTTGAGACATCGCAATATTTCATCAAAAGTTAGACAAAGAAAAAGGAAGTTTATTTACATTAAGCTAAAGTTCAATGTAAAATATATTTACGTTATTAAGGGTTCACAATCGAATTAGTAGACTACCCGTAGTTTTTGCTACTCAACACAATAGGTTCCTTGGAAAATGGACGGAGTCACTCCGCCGGAATTAACCTCTAGTTTTTCTAGAATAAGTTAATGCTGTTTTTGTTTAAAAAAAGAAAACAAGGTCGAGTTTCCTCTGAAATTTTAACGCTATTTCTTGAAACTTACCTGATAAACATTGCTTACCAGAAATAGCGATCAAAATTCAAAAACATTTTATTTCAACTGCAGTAAGTAGGTACTGTGGGTAAAGTACGAATACTATCGGTTGCAATAATTTTGCGAAACGGCTTACAAATGTATAGAAACCTAGACCTGCCCGCATTTCCACTAGCGTTTTAAGGATTTTCACTTTTCTCACGGAACCCTAATTATTTTTCTCACGTAAGAGTAGATTATGTTATGCCTCAGAACATCAACTATAAATATGGTAGTACAAGTTTCGTCATAATTAGTACAGCCGATTCGGATATTAACCGGAACAAACAGACAGATAAACAATTTAAAAATATTCTAAACCTATCTAAATTGGCACCCTATATTGAACATATATCTGCTATATTTGTTCTTAGCTGTAAGTGTGATATGACAAACAGGCGCTCTAATTAATTTATTTGTATAGATATAAGTATCGTCCGACAGTTGACCAGCTCTGTCATAATTTTAATAAGACAAAGGGAAACAATCCTAATTAAAGCATAAGCGTAAGAAACGCACTTAACGTTCCCACTGCTGGGACTAGGATTACTTCTCTCACAAATATAGAATCTTAGATAAAGATAAAATTAAAATTAAAGATAAAGATAGAATTAAGGCCATAATCCATCACGCTGGTCAAGTGCAGGTTGAGCGATATTGTAAAAAAACGTGGTGATATAAATAGTGGTTAACTCTACCGTACACAGATCGACGCTTAAAAGGCAAAAAAAAATGTGAAGAACTTTAATTTGGAGTACAAAATCAAGTAGTTGTGACTTATAGGCCATGTTTCGTGTTTTTTTTTCTTACAATAAAATTTGACGAATGGTCTGGTGTAAAATTGACAAAGTATCGCTTGGTAATTGTTGCCTTTCAAGCCTCGAGATCCATCTAAAACAATATGAATAAGAATAGGTAGTACCTATTTGTTTTATCAATTTGACAAAAAAAAAAGTGCGTAGGTACCTACTTGTTTAGAATATGTCTCAAAATCGTCTAAAAATGTCGTAACCCAGTATGACAGATTGAATCAACACTCTAATCCTATAATCTCATTGTTACCCGCGGCTTTGCCTGCGTTTTATGTGACGTTTGGCAATATCTGTCAAAACCTAATACTATAAAATGCGGTCTTGAAATGCGGTGATGTTGACGATTTGCAGAACTAATGGCAGTAGCGTACAAAAAGCGAAGCTGTAACTATTGCAGGTTTTACCCGAGTTGTGTGATTACCTTTGCAGTGTGTGTTAGTAAGTATCATATTAAATGGTTGCATGATAAATGTATACTTAAAAAAAATACAATTTAAAAAGTCAAATCCGTAAATACTACAAACACAAGTTTGGAGTCATCAATTTAGTCTCCGCACCCGAACAAAAGTGCCCATCAGACTGGCGACATTATATGGGATATGTATGGCCAGAGAAATGTTTGGCGCCAGATAGAAACCTGAGCGGGGATCACGTCTCCTCTCCCTAAGAAAACGATTTGTATCAAGTATGTCTGGGTTATAATATAACTTCCAATTTGATGATTTAAAATATTAGATGAAATTTAATTCAATAAGTAACCGCACTACTAGTTATACATTTAAATATATTTTTTACTTGAAAATCATAACAACAAATCTATTAAAACTTATTTTAAAATGTGTAACGCAAAGAGACTTATGATTGTAGCAATAATTACTAGAATATTGGAAACCAACGGCCCGTTACCCGCAGTATTCGGTCCCATAGTTTTACCTCATTAAAATTATGTTGTTCTAGATTATAATGGAACGCTGATATCGAATTTTATCCGGACCCATTTTGTACTTTTTGCATGAAACAGTCAGAAATAGCCTCACGTACATTTAAACACATCAACTTTCATTTGCAACATGAGTACCATTAGTTGCTGTATATTGAGTATTATAATATCTACGATCATTTCAGTACTTTTTTTTTTTTTTTAATTTAAATTAACCACTCCACAGACGCCGGGGTCCGTGATCTTTGTCATTACAATTCTTTTTTTTTTTTACATGTGTCTTGGATTTGGAGAAGAAGAGGAAAATAGGGGGAGTTGGGAACATTTTACACCTAATTCTAGTGCTCGTCTGTTGAGCGGTCAGGCACTCAACCCGAGAAAGACCAATGTGCTGCACTTCAACCTCTCCGGAAGGCGATGCGTTGCACTTCGAGTCGAAATGGAGGGAGAGACCTTACGGCAGGTTGACTCTTTCACTATGGTGGGTTTTCGGGTGGACAGATCCTTGACCTGGCTCGGCCATCTGGACGGCCTGTGCGAGCGGCTTGGCCGGGCTTGCTTTGCGCTCGAGCAGGTTGCCCGCGTGCTCCCGCAGGCCGCGGTGCGGAGCTGTTACTATGCGACCGTTCAGTCCCTTCTGGCGTACGGAGTCGACATATGGGGTTATTCCGCAGACTGGCACAGAGCTTTTGTTATGCAAAAGCGAGCGGTGCGAGTGGTCGCGCGCGCGAAACCGCGTACTCCAGCGAGGCAGATCTTCGTGGATCTGAGAATTATGACGTTGCCGGCACTGTACCTATTCCATGTATGTATGTATACGTTTAAAAATTTAGATGAGTTTGACAAAAACATCAGTAACCGAAATGGCAATATGTTGATTACGCCGAGACATCGACTAGCGAAGTCGAAGAAATGCACGCAAATCTTCGGAGCTCAAGTATTCAACTCCTTACCCATGAGTATACGGGAAGTGAGGTCAACAGCTGTTTTTAAAAATAAAGTTAAGATATTTTTGACAAACATGGCTCCATACACAGTCGAGGAATTCGTTCCAAACTTCCAATGACATTTTAAGTTGTACTTATTTGTTTATTTTTGTATTAATTATGTTATTTTATTATATTGTAATACGTGAATTTATCAACAATAATTAATTATTGTATAAAATTGATGGACCGTAACATAATGTTACGTAATACGCAATCACCTTTTGACATGTAATCTTTATTGTAAGTTACCAAGGAATAAATGAAATGAAATGAGCCGATCACTACCGGTTGGGATTCCGCTAGTAATCGACTCAACATCGATTCTTTGCCTAACTGTCATTTGCCCAAGCCGCCTTCTCCCGGCCCAGAGCCTCCACCACGGCCGCATTTCTGTCCCTGATGGCCATCTGCAGGTTGAAGTCTCGGATGGTCTTCGGTGATGCAGCCGACGCTCGCCGCACGAACCGGCCGATGGCGTCGTCGGTGTCGTCAGCGTAGTATGTGAAGGTCCCTGTGTGCCGCGAGATTGCAACAACCGCATGGGGCACGCTCTCGTGCAGCTTCATGTTTGCCTTGGTTTTGATTGCGATCACCGACTCGTATGTTAGTCCCTGAGCTTCATGGATGGTAAGGATACGTGACCCGGTGCCTGACCCATAACCCTGGTTTGTCAGGGTCTCCTTCTCTTCTTGAGTGTGAACTAAAAAGAGGGTGTTTGGTAGGGTGTTGGGTATTTGCGCTCCCTTATACCTTCTCTGCTCTAGGGACTTTATACGGGACGTTGAGGAGTAGGGGAGGTCAGCTCAAAGCGGACACCTTAACTTTGATTTCAATAATAGATGACAAAACAAACGATATTCTCATAGAGTTTTTGATGAATGGATAAAGAGTTAATTATATTTTCATAACATGTAAGGCGAATCCTCAAATGTGCGTTTTAATAAAATCCATTTAAATTTTTTGAAAAGTTGTCAAAAATCCGCTTTGCCCAAGTGGTCGCCTAAAGCGGCCACAAGGAATGGGAAAAGCGGCCAGCACTATTTTGTCTTAACTAACAGGCCATTCTTTGACAGTTACGAGTACCTACTTCTTCAGATTAACCGAGATCAGGTGACGAAGGTCTGGCGTCGATTTTAATAAAAATTTATTAGTTTTTTGTATTTTTTTATTGTCTATCTAATCAATAGTGCTGATTGTCCATAATCCACAGTTTGGGGTTTCAGTTTATGATTACGTAATCTCCTCACCTATAATATAAACTGATCAAATCAAATGCTCAGATATTGGAGTTATGGCATAGCGGACAGGGGCCACTTTGCCCGGACCGCTTTGCCTTTTCAGGCATTTTGTTATCAACGTAAATTGCTCTCACTCTTTCTCTACTTTGAAAAGAATGCAAGGCTACACGACTGTTCGCAATGATTCAATCAATTATACAACTAAATCACAAACATTAAAATATAACAAGATTGAGCCAAATCAGCAAATATTCATCATGCATTTTTTTAGTAGTACGGATAAAAATCATTCGCATCACACCACGGTTCTACGCATCTTACGAGTACGGTAAAGCGGTGACCCGGTGCGGGGAAGGAGACTGCCTATGCGTCCCAACTGGCAAAGTCACGATAATATTTAATGTAACTGAGTTATAGACCATGGCCGCTTTGCCTCCTATGGCCACTTTGAGCTGACTTCCCCTACATACCGGAGTATATTTCCCTCAGCGCATATGCGACATCCATCGGGTTGCGACGTGTGCAGAGCAACTCCTGGCTGATCTTTGTTACCAGGTTTGGGCGGTGATACCTCATTTCGAAGAGATTTTCCCTGTCGATGTAAGGCAACTGATTGACGTCTCCGATGAGGACAATTTCACCAACACCAGACAGCCTTGAAGCCATCACAATGGCTCCAAAATGGTTCATGAGAGCTTCGTCCACCATGAGGCGACTGAAACTTTCTCTTCCGAAACCATTTACCAGAGCAGAAGCCATGGTTCGCACTCTGGTTTTGACCAGATTTCCGATTCGGTGCGATAGCTTTTCTCTGAGATCTTTTGCTGCCTCAGTTGTTGTGGTGATGATGGCGTCCTTGTCCACGTCGAAGTGTCTAATCACCCATGTTGTCTTTCCACATCCCGGAACTCCGTTGACCCACTGTATTCTCGGTATCTCCCAATTTTCCCAATTCGCTTTGACGTTCGAGTTCCCTTCGATGGTCTTGGCCATCTCTAGGATCTTATCGTCCAGCATAATCTTGGTGTCTACAATTGGGTCGTTTGGTGTTGTCGCATAAACAGGCCTTCCCGCGCGCTCTGTCTCTTTCTCGTTCAGTGTCACGAAGCCATTTTCAGCACTGTAAGCTGCCATATACTGTCCTGTCATGGTTCCCTTGATGACCCGGGAAGTGACATTATTGTAAATGGCTGCTTCGGCCTCCTCGAGTTTCGCCTTTAAGAGGCTTTCACTTCCTAGCCTATAGAACTGCATGATGTTTTCGCAGGTCTTAAGGTTGACTAGTCGTGTCGCGCTCAGTGTGGCTATGAATTCGATGAAAGCGTTTCGTGCATGGCTCCGTGGCTCCGAAGCCGTGACATAGCGGGGCGGTTCAACCTGTCCCATGTCAGCTCTCGTTCGGCTCATCTGTTGTTGTGAAGCTGCTTTGGGGGTCTTTGACGTCGAGGGGGGTGATGAATGGGATGAAATTCGGAGTACGCTCCATGCTGCTGCGTTGAAGGCAGTCATGAAGGCCGTCTTGGTGCCTCGGCTGCCACTTTGATTGGCTGAAGCTTTTTCCGCGGCTGCCCTCTGCTGTGCTCTTTCGGAGCCGGTTTGGATGGTCGAACTAGGAACAGGATGTCCCCAGCTGTCAGTTGCATTTGTTTGGTCGTGCGAAGGGGCTCTGAGGAAACTCAGATTTTCTCCCCTGTCTTCGTATACGACAACCTCATGATGCTTAGAGGCCTCAATGCAACCCAGCCGGTCTGCGACTCTCGCTCTTGAGTATTCGATTGCCATCGCATCCACGCTTATCACCCGGGGTGCTTCACCTGCATTTCTGCTCAGATGTGCGAGCAGCGCACTTGCCTGTGTGAAAGGCGTCCGACCTTCCGAGTATTCTATTAGTGCAATCGTTTTGTTTTTCGATCGCACCGACCGAAATCGGTGGCCGTCTACCTCGCACACCGGCATAGCGTCGTAGGTTTTCCGCTTCATAGTGACTTTTGCGGTACTCCCATTAAGCAGGCAAGACAATCCAGGCGACAAACGGGCTCGTTTCCGTTCCCAGGCGAAGCAAAAGCTTATTCCGAATCTTTCTTTGTTGCTGTCCATGAAGAGAGCCACTCCACGGATACGGATCCCAGCCTCTCCTCGATCTGCGTTCTCCAGTAGTTGTTGGATGGAGATGCTCTTCGAGGAGTTATGTTGGGCGGGAACCGCATTCCTCGCGGCGTCCACGGACAGCGGGGCAAGGTGTGGTGGCGAAGGGGGGTGCGTATTTGAAATAGTGGAGTTTCTCTTGGCCGCTATGCGGAATGAGGTCTCCATGAAGGACAGAAGCCGTGTTCTGTTATCTGGATCTGCTAAGATGTTGTGGAGATCCGAGACAACCAGCCTTCCGTCGATCATACATTCGAGCTCATGTCTTGCGGCCATGAATCGGGGACAATCGACTAGCACGTGCCAGACCGTTTCGGGTTGGTCGGGGTCACACTCGCATGCAGGACTACTCTTGAGCTTAAATCTGTACAGGTATTCTGCTATTCCTCCGTGTCCCGTCAACGCTTGTACTTGGAAGGGAGTCAGTTTCGTGGTTCTAATCACCCGATATGCGTTTGCTATGTCGGGGAGGAACGTCTGGGTGACTTTTCCAGTGTCCGAGGTTTCTTATCGATCCTGCCATGTTTTGACCGATTCTTCGCGGATTTTCCGTTTGACGTAGGACAACGGGATCCCCTCGTAGTCCCTGGGTGATTCGGTGAGCGCCGCCAATTTGGCCAGTTCGTCAGCTCTTTCGTTGCCAATGGTGCCAACATGCGCTCTCACCCAGAAAAGACGAAGAGATCGCCCTTCAGCATTTATCTGTCCAATGTTTTCCTTTACACACTTTACCAAGGGGTGACTCGTTTTTGGGTTACTTAGCAGTTCGAGTGAAGATCGAGAGTCACTCAGGACATTAACTTCTGGGTCCTTGCTCGTTAACGCCATTTGAGTTGCCCGGTAAAGAGCATAAAGTTCCGATTGAAAGACTGTGCATTCGGAGTGGAGCTTGAAGGTCAAGTTCTTGACCTCTTTGCCATTCTCCCACCATGTTAGAGCAGCTCCAACTTTACCCTCAACCTTACTGCCATCAGTATAAATTTGAGGTCCTTCTGGAAGATTGGAGGTGTCTTCTATGAGCTCGTACTCTACGGATACCTGTGTGGACGGATGGGGTTGGTCCAGGTAGTTAATGTTCCGTTCGAGTTCCACTTCTGGTGGGAGGTAGTTTTGGGAGAGGTTTTTTTTTACTCTGTACAAATTTGCTGCTTCCTGTATCCTCAGATCCAAGGTGAGCAGACCGGAAAGGGCAAGTGCTGATTTTAGAGAAACAGTACGGTACGACTTACAGATTTTCTGGGCAAAACCTCTTTGGATTGCGTTCAAATGAGACTTGTTTTCCTCGAAGTCTGCCGCTTGCGCCCATACACTTGAGGCATACATGATGATAGGTTCCACCACCGCGACGTAGATAGTTCTCGTGATTTCGCCATTTAATCCCCAGGTCACCTTCGCTGCACATGCTAGCTGTCTATAAATGTTCGCCACCTTTTTACATTGGGCGGTCACATGTGCTTTAAAGTTGAGCCGTCGGTCGATCAGTAGGCCTAGCAGTTTGACTTCCTCGACCAGATCGAGCCGCACGCCGGACATGACAATGTTTGGAGGTTCGTACTTCAACTTTTTGGTAAAAAGCATTGCGTTGGTTTTATGCGCTGCAAAGTTGAGTTTGTTAATTTTACCCCATTCCACTGTCATGCTCAGCGCCCTGCTCGCTTGCTGTTCGATGATGGTCGGGCTGCCTGTAAATACGAGAACGACGTCGTCCGCGAATGCTTGACAGTATACTCTCTCGGCTTCTAGCATTCGCAGTAACGAGTCTAGGATCACATTCCAAAAGGTTGGTCCACAGATGGACCCTTGGACGCATCCTTTGGTAGTTTCCTTCTCAAAGACTGCTCTTGCATAGTTGACCTTGATTTTACGGTTGCTGAGGTAAGAGTTTACCATGTTGTAGAGGTTTGATGGGCACCTCTTTTTCGCTAATTGATTTTTGAGGGCGGGCCACCATGCATTGTCGAAGGCGCCTTCTATATCCAGGGAGATTAGGAGTACGGTGTTTTTACTGTCTACTCCTTTTTTGATGTGCTCTACCAGGTCATAGAGGGCGTCTTCGGTGCCTCTTTGGGGCATGAAGCCGTACTGTTTCCTACTTATGGTTGGGAGGAGATGCCATTGGAGTCGGTTTGCCAGAAGCTTTTCGACGATTTTTCCGGGAACGGACAGAAGACCTATGGGGCGGTAAGATTTTGGGTGTGTGTAATCTGTCTTACCGGGTTTGCGTAATATGACCACGTGCGCCTCTTTCCATTGCTTGGGGAAGTGTTTCAAGGACAAACATTTGTTTGCTATCGCCAAGAAAATCTTCCATTCGCAACGTATGGCTGCGGAGCATATATCAGCGGTTAGCCCGTCTGTACCGGGAGCTTTTTTTTTTCCAGTTCCGCTGATGTGAATGGTGGATCATTTTCCGGTAAGTTTTTAGACAAGGTTTTAGACAACAAAAAGAAAACGTTTTAGAAAAGGACAAAGGTTTTAGACAAGGTAAGTCAACGGAGGACGCTGCTTCTCTTTTGGTGAATTTGGTATCCTCTTACGTGGACGGAGGAGCGAGATGTGTTGCCGTGTTTCTGGACGTGGCTAAAGCTTTCGACTCCTTATCGCCTGGTTTGCTCCTGAGAAAGCTGGAGGCATCCGGTGTCAGAGGCGTCGCTCAGGATTGGTTCCATAGTTACTTAACTGGTCGTTCGCAATTCGTCAAAGTCGGTAACCACTCCAGTGATCAACTTCCAGTGAACTATGGAATTCCACAAGGAAGCCTGCTCGGTCCGACTTTGTTTTTGCTCTACATAAATGATATAGTAAACAGTGAGCTTCCCAATGCCGATATCATCACCTACGCCGATGACACTGCGATTGTTTTCCATGGCGAGTCATGGAGTCAGGTATTTCGCCTTGCCGAAGATAATCTGGCGGTCCTTGCCGATACTCTAGCTAAAAATTTGCTCACTTTAAACGCGCGTAAGTCTAAATACATCACTTTTGGCAAAACTTCGGTTTCTCGTCCACCCTCTCACTTACGTTTGAAAATCCATTGTTGCTCCACAGTTTACCAATCTCAATCTTCGCCTTGCTCTTGTAGCATCATTGAGGGAGTCCAGAGTATGAGATACCTAGGAGTAATAATTGACGAGAATCTATCGTTTAAATACCACATAAACGATATATCATCACGCGTGCGTAAATTGATTCATATTATGAAAAACCTGAGGGACTGTGCACCTATATCTCTTCTTAAGGACATTTACATCTCGCTATGTCAGTCAGTCATCCAATACTGCATTTCGGTTTGGGGATGCGCTGGAAAGACGTATTTGATAACGGTTGAGAGAGCACAACGGGCTCTAATTAAAGTATTGCTAAGGAAGCCTTTTCGTTTTTCCACCGATCTACTCTACTCCGAATTTAGCGTTCTAAGAGTTCGACAGTTGTTTGTGCTCAACGCTGTTATGAGGACTCACTCTTGCTTAAGATCCCGCGAAGATTACTTAACGTTATTGGCTAAGCGCTCTACCAGGGCATACTTACTGCCTCTACCCCACGCCAGGTCATCCCTTGCTAGGCGTGCGCCGTCGTACTCGCTTGTCTGTATCTACAACAACGTGTCGAGGCGGTTGCGAGACTGCGAACACTTGACGAAATTCGAACTTAAAAATAAATTAAAAGCCTGGTTACAAACTCTTACGTATGATGGCACTGAGGAACTCATAGGTTGTTTGTATAGTAAATAGTTCATAAACAGCCCAACCAACATTTTGGCGCTAATTTTCACCACTCTTATCGTTTGTATTGTTTTAACGGGTATATAAAAGTGTCTAGTAAAACTTTTGTTGGTTTAATGGTCATCAATATAACTAAATAACTCATTAAGATGAGTAACAGTAACAATAATACATAATATGACTTAAGAAGTTATAAAAGAGTTAAGCTGAACCACAGTAACGCTAGGTATTGTAACCTCAAGTAACAGTAAATACCTTAAGTAGTAATAAGGTTTCTAGTAAGTCTTACTATTCCCAAGTGTTCTTTAAGAGTGCTAAGTAGATGTTTTATACCACTTAACTTGCCTAGAAACGTAATATTACTTAAGAAGGTATGAAGGTTATATTCGCAACCATCATAGAACCTACTTTTATATAAATTCAAGTAACGCGAAACACTTAAAGTAATATTATAGTTTCTAATAACTCTTTCTAGCGACAAAAACTCTTGAAAATAATTGACAAAATATTTTTATTACCTAAATTGCTATAAAAGAAGTAATTGGAACTTATTTCCAGCAATTTAATTAAGAAATTAGAAACCACTATATATGATATTAGTTGGTATTATGGAGTTATTATTAGAGCCCTGTTCGTTACAACGGTGTTCGAATTTACTCTTATGTTATTCTAAGCAATATGAAAATGCAATTTAAACATTGTAACTTATATTTTCACTTGAAATTATAAAACATATGAAATATTACTTTTATAGATGTATAATGTCTCTAACCTCAAAATGGTGTATAAAATGTGTGTGGTCTGACTTGATCTCAAGTCTATTTGCTCTTGCTTGCTTGATTTTCGCTATGAGTTCGTGGAAAAAACGAAAAAGATGTGGAGGAGTCAAAAGAAAAATATCAAACGAATACAAATTAATAATCAAATCAAATCAATCAGTGTCATCCTGCGATAAAACCACCAAACTGCAAACAGTGACCATTGATGCAGTTCAGCATCATAGTTCTTCGTTGAAGAGAAGTATTGATGACCCTAGTCTGGGCTGTAGTAGGTTTTGCAACGAATATGTTCGTCCAGCGCAGCTTAAATGCCAAAGAAAATGTTCATGCTGTCCCAGAAACTCCATCGAAAATGTCGTTCAAGTGCAGGAATTTCAACAAGGTTCCGTACAGGTTTTTTTTGTTTTTGGTGAGTAGTTTATAGGTGATTATAGTAACAAATAATTTTATTTTTCACAGGACTAGAAAATCATAATATGTATGTGAGCAGTAAACATGGTGAAACGCAAGATATTGAACAGGGTTCTGTACAGCGAGAGCTTAATTTTACAGAAGAGGGTTCTGTAGAACGAGAATTTAATTTTACAGAAGAGAGTTCTGTAGAGCAAGAATTTAATTTTACACGAGAGGGTTCGGTACAGCGTGAATTTAATTTTACAGAAGAGGGTTCTGTAGAACGAGAATTTAATTTTACAGAAGAGAGTTCTGTAGAGCAAGAATTTAATTTTACAGGAGAGGGTTCGATACAGCGTGAATTAAATTTTACAGAAGATGCCTATTTATCTACTTATCCTCTTAGTAGTTCTCATAGCTCAGATGAAGAGCAAGAAAGCGAACATATAAAAAATTCGAATTTTAAAAATGACTTAAGAATATGGGCGCTAGAAAAAAATATTAGCCAAGCTGCCTTCAAAGACTTGATATCAATTTTGAATAAAAGATTTGTAAATATTTTACCATCTGATCCTCGTACGATTCTGCAAACTCCAACACAAATATGTCTCAAAAGTATCGACGGTGGTGAATATTGGCATAACGGAATCATTATTCCACTGACAAAAATACTTCATAATTTGGACATTGTGCCCAAAAATGTATATTTGAATGTTAATTTAGATGGGTTACCTATTTTCAAAAGCTCTAAATTTGAATTCTGGCCTATATTGGCAAATATGCACGAGATTGACGATGACCCGTTCATTATTGGTATTTATTATGGAAAAGGAAAACCGAAAAATTTAAATCTTTTTTTAGAAGATTTTGTGAATGAGAGTACTACAGTTTTAGATCAAGGCGTTTGTGTAAACGGCATTAAAGTAAACATCAAAATTAGATGTTTTATATGTGATTCCCCTGCTCGCGCTTTTATCAAAGGTGAATTACTTTCATACATCGAATAGTGTCATTTCATTAGCCATTTTATTATTATCATAAGTAAAAAAATCTAGTCCTATAAGTAAACATATTTTTGTGATAATTGAAAGCTAAAAATACAAATATCTCAAAAGGTTATTTACAAATATTATTTTTCAATGTTTCAACGAAATAGAAATATCTTAAAATATTGCATGAGACGTTTACGGTTTTCGGTTATTCCATTTCTTGTAAAGTATATTATTTTTACATTCATCAACAATGTTTTCTTAATTTTATATTTATCGTATTTATTAATTATTTACAGGTGTTTGCAATTTCAATGGAAAGCACGGTTGTCTAAAATGCACTACAGTAGGAAATTACTCGCATAATACCCATACAGTAGTATTTTCGTCAAAAATATCTCCTCCAAGGACTGATAAAGATTTTAGGGAATTGAAGTATGGTGCCCATCATAAAAAAGATTCACCATTATTGAAACTACCTATTGATATGGTTGAACAATTTCCAGTGTCGGACTCGTTGCATTTGATTCATTTGGGCATTATGAAAAGGCTACTTACGGGATGGAAGGACGGCAATTTCTTTAAATTAAAGACTAAGTGGTGTGCACGAGATATTGATCATGTTAATCTATTTCTCGGTAAGTGTAAGTTGCCTTCTGAAATTCATAGAACAGTAAGAACTCTAGATTGCATAGCATACTGGAAAGCAACCGAATACCGAACATTCCTTCACTATTTGAGTTTAATAATTTTGCAGGAAGTCTTACCAGCAGACGCATATCATCACTTCTTGAGCCTGTTTTGCAGCGTCACAATTTGTTATTCTCCAAAATACAACCATTTACTTCGGCTAACTAAAGAAATGTTTGAATATTTCGTAGAAAATTATAAACACTTTTATGGTGCCGATTACATTACAAGCAACGTGCATAATTTACTACATGTTGCAGATGAAGTTGAAAGATTTGGCCCGTTGCCAACATTCGATGCATATCCTTTTGAAAATAAACTTTATTTAATAAAAAAAATGCTAAGACATGGAAACAAACCACTGTCTCAAGTAGCCAAAAGGCTATCAGAACAAAATATAAATTCAAAATCCCTGAAAACAAAATGCACGTATGAAAAGCCTTTTTTGTCGAGACTCAGTGACACTGCGGTGCTTAACTTTGAGCATTTTATAATTTCTTGTAAAGAGAGGAATAAATATTTTCTATCATCTACTGATGATATTATTGAAGTTCTAAACATATCAATTAACGCTAAAAAGATAAATATACAAGGTAAAAAACTTATGGGGAAAATGCTAGTATTTGAAAAACCTCTTCGGTCATCTTTCTTAAATATCTACAAAGTATGCGAAATAAGTTTACAGAAAACTGATATCTTTCTGAGCCCTGATGATGTAAACTGTAAGCTAGTGTGCATTGTTCACGGCGGATTCCTGTATTTTATACCACTTTTACATACTTTATAATTTGAATTATAGTGTGTTTATTTAATGTATAAATAAACACAAGATTTAAAAAATAATTGTGGTTTTATTCAAAATATCTTATCACTAGATCCACTTGCCTGGTAAAAACAAGTTTAATAACTAAGACAAAGATACCGCATATACAACGCGTAACAAAAAGGGTATATCAATCCGAAAGGAAGTGAACCTTCACATGAAACTGAACAACTTTTCCTTATAAACATGGGTCGAAAAACGAAATACTACCTTGTCGAAAAAACACCTTAAAAAAATAATTACAATCATAAAAATTTCCAATCAAAATCCTTAGAAAAAAACTTTTTGAAAGTAAAAGAAAAAATAGGACATTCCAGGCTAGAAATAAAAAAGAACAAATTAAATGATTTAGCATTAAGAAATTCTATAATCAAAATCCTTCGGGGAAATGGGTAGTCTAGTGTACTTTTCCCTTTTAGTTATGATGTTTTCCTTCCAATTTATATTTTTATGTGTTTTTTAGATTTGGAGTGTGATCCCCTGTCTCCTTTCTTTTCTTTTTTCTGATTTTCACGATATTTTTATTTTCCTTGTTGGTGAAATCGCAATCTAGTTTTATTGTACCATGTACTTTTTCTTTTTCGCTATCTTTATCCTTTTTTTCAATTTCTCCTATTATTGAGTTCGAAACTTCTGCATTTTTCTTTTCGTAATTTTTTACTTTACTAATTTCCTTTAACGGATCTTCTTTATTTTCTTTTGTTGTTTTTTCGCTTTCGTTATCCATAGTTTCATTTTGTTTAATAATTGAGTTAGGATAATTTATGATTTTATTGTGATCGATTTTCTCTTTCTCAGTTTTATTATACGTGTTAGCATTTTCTTCAAAGATTGCACGTTTTTGAACTTTCTTCTTCTTGAAAGAGTTCTTTTCATTTTCATCTCTCTTATCGAGATTTCTTGTTTTATTTTGTGTGATACTTGAGTCGGGACAATTCATCTTTTCTTTGTTATTGTCTTGCTCTTCTTCAGTTTTATTTTGCGTGATGTAATTTTTTTCAAAAGACCCATCTGAATCTATTGTACTTTCTTTATCATTTGAAGAATTTCCCTCTCTTTCGTGATCTTCGTCTTCTTCCTCCGTGTTTTCATCGATATTAGAGTCGACATTTTCTGAAGTTTCGTAATCATTTCTTCTTTCATGATCTCTTTTCTCGACACTCCATTCATTTTCTTCAATTATCGAGTCTGAAGTCTTTGCGCTTTCTTCATCATTCCTTTTTTCTTCTATCTCTTCTTCAACTACGCTTTTTCTGTCAACATATTGCTTAAAAGAACTTTCCTCATTATTTTCATTTTTTTCTATATGTTTTTCCTCTATTTTAGCTTTTTTTGCAGTTGTTACAGATGTTTCTTCTTCGTCAGATTCAATTTCGTCATTTACAGACTGGTTTTTTGATCGTTTTGTGCGTTTTCTTGATGTAGACGCTCTTTCTTTTTTAGCCAAATTCCTCTTTTTGGCATTTTTAAGAATACTTTGGAAAAATTCAACATTATGTGAAACTGTGTATTTGTTATCCCAAGTGTGCACCATCTCCCAGAAAAAAGACAAAATGTTTTTGTAAGCTTTCCAGGCTATTTTAGCATCATTGTTACCTCGGCTGCCTCCACTCCAAGAGCATTGGCATAGAAACTTCCGCGAAAATAAAACATCAGCTAATGTATAAGCACAATCAATACCTTTGCCACCAGCGAAAATTACAGAGTACAATTGCTTTTTTTGTTGTCTATTGGCACTGTTTGACAATTCCAGTTCTAATTCATCCAATTGTTGAACAGTTTCAATTGGCTTGATGCTAAAAGCTGTATTACTTGGAGAATATTTGCATGCGCTCAATGGCGTGACTTGAAAGTTTTGGGAAAGGTTATTCATTTGCACCATAGCATGGTCTAATTGAACGGATAATGATGCTATTTTCTGAATCGTAGTAGTTTGTACATTCTGGATAGAGTTAAGTTGTTCCAATATTTTTGTTTGGTTTGTTAAGAGTGTATTTTGGCCTGTTATGAACGTTTCTAAGTTTTCTACATTCACGCTAGTTTCACTACTACACATGGGTATAACGTACTCGTAGGATAATTCACTATTTAAGTTTTCTGCAGGTGGTCTTACTGTTGTAGCATTTGAATTTTTCTCCTTTAATACTACGTCATGATGATAAGTCACAGAACTTTCTTGAAAAGTGTTGGTATTTCTTACATTTTGCTGCATATTTGGGTATAGATTCACCTGCAAGAAAAAGTAATGACTTGAAATTTTTACCCGCTGAATATTTGAGCTATTAAGTTATTCGTTATAAAGCTTCGCCGACGTATTTGCTTGTTGTTAGATGCACGAGCTAAGACAAGATAGGCGTTTGGGCGGCTCTTCAACTCTTTCACCAGAGATTATCTATTCTATGACCAGAGCTTGTAAGATCAGTTCTAGATTTTACAACCCAAACTATTAAAGAGGGGAAAATGGCTACTACTTATACTTTTATTATCCCAACGTTGAAAAAAGATGTAAAGTGAGTTCCCGTTTTTATAATGTCTTGGTTATCTTTTAATAAATGAAACACATTTTATATATGAAAAATTACCATTTACCAATTATAACCGCAGCATAGCTTTATTTCTTACATACTCAAATAGAAGTCATAAATAGGTAAAAACCTGTTTTTTATTAGCCGGCAATTTTGATTTTGGGCTCAACTTTGTATTTGTATGAAACATATTATGTATTTTATTAACTTTTATATCTAAAATATCAACAATAAAAAATAGCTTACGATGTCATCAGCGATGATATTCAAGTTTAATTCAGGTTTGGACTGCTTAGAAGTAGCTGAATTTGTGATATCATCTTCAGTGTCCGTGTGATTAATCATTTCTTGAAGGACGTAGTCGGCTGTCTCGTAGCTTGGTAGCTCTCTTCTTTTAACGTCACATTTTATTTGTTTCCAGTCATGTTCTGGTATTGATGTCCCAATTTTCAAGTACTTAGTTATGTTTTTTCGCGGATATTTTAGAATATTGTTATCTTCCCATGTTGATGGTACTGCTAACAATCTATGTTTGTTATATTCCCAAGTCTGGACTATTTTATAAGACATTCTGAAATTAATAAAAAAAATATTGTATTACTTGAATATACAGGTGTAGTGTGTGTGTGTGTGTTTGTGTGTGTGCGTGCGTGTGTGTGTGTTTGTGTGTGTGTATGTGTGTGTGTGTGTATGTGTGTGTGTGTGTGCTAGTTACTAGTGTAACTAGCACACGCTTTGGCACGCATAATAAGCCCGAAAAGTTAAAAATATGTTTAATACAGGAATCTTTTTTGTTTATTTATTGACATTGAATTGATTACCAGACCCCTAAAAAAATCAGTCAAGTGCGAGTCGGACTCACGTACCGAAGGTTAATCATTCTATTATCACTTAAATCTCAGGTACCTACTGGATAAACACTCACTAATCAAAGAAGATATTTTTGATACACACAAGTCTAGTTAAGTATTCTTTCATTATACAAAGGTAATACATACAAATCCAGTACCGATAAAGATGGGGAGGGGGTACAAACGTAACTTCTGTTTTAGTACTATCTACTGCCACAAGGCACAAACAAGCTCAATGTAATGGAATGGAATACAACTTATTATTTTAATATAATCCAGGCATTGTGGGTAGACAATTAGTTACAAGGTTAAAAAAATACTATTAAACGATATATGTAACTTACGTTCAATCCAAGCATAAGAATACGCTTACTACTCGATAGGAATGCGCACACAACCACACGTCGAAACAATTCGATCCAAACTAAACCAAAATGGCTGCCGCTGCCAGTCTCAACAAAGCGCGGGGCGTTGAAGGGGGGGTTGAGCAGGTAATCTAGGTATTGGTAAAAGATAGGTAACGAGAAAGCTGAAAAAAAAACATTAAATAAATCACGTATTTCTTTGTTTATTACTTGTATTATAAATAGCATAAGTACCTACCTTAATTCTTTGTTTATATGTAAGCTAAATAAATTCAGGATAATTGTGCTATACGTATCTCAATAAATTTATTTACTAAAAAAGGCAATGTGTTAAGGTGATTGCAGAGGTCACTAGCTAGACCTAAAAAACACTTGCCGAATATGCGATCTCACCGATTTTATCAAAAAAACTTTAGCATTTGATCTCAATCTTACGTCTTTACTTCCCTTCCTTGATGGAAGGGTTTTATCAATTGAAAAACGTAACCCTAAAATACTACTACCTTTACACCTAAGTCAAACCATTGTAAAACCAAACACTTCAAACTTGTTCTCTTATTACCTTTAAAACTCTATTCTGGTATAACACCTGCTACAATAGTTCTAACTACAACCTGCCTAGCACTTCTCGTTCATAAATAGTAATAATAGGAAACTAGGGTAATAAGAAATAGACGCCATGATAATTCAAACATAACCTTAAAGTAATTTAAGAAAAAACTAGTTTAAAACGCAATTATTACATCATAAGCTTATTTAAAAACGAATTATATACACTAAAATACACAACTACTATAAAAGACAAAGCCAATAGGCCGTTTTTATCTAAATGTAGGTTAAGTGTATAGCCCTCCTGATAAAATACAAATAATTTTTACTTGAAATACCACTTATTTTCAAGTCCCTGCAAAATTGAGATGCAAAACATATATGATTCTCTCAATAAAGTAACCCTCGCAATAAATTTTAAGTAAAAATTGTGGCAATCAAACTTGACTTACCGAGTTATAGACAATCCGTAACTTGTTATTTGCTTTCACTTCCATATTTCGCCGTCATATTGAAACAATAACACAAATTAAAATGACAGAAATAAAGTAACACTTCTGGAAGTAAAATTTATATGCCAAACTATATAGGAATACACGTGCTAGAGCCCTGAGTTGCTACTAAATACGGATCAACATATGTAAAGCAAATCCAAGATATAAATGGACCTAAAAAAGAACTTATATATAACCATACAAATTATACCAACATACTTTAGAACTTGTACACCACCAATAGTTTTTATTTTAACCATAGTACAAATTTTAAGGTGCTTCAGATGGCAAGATTTATATTGTGCCACCATTATAGAAACAAGAAATAAGTAGCAACTAACGCCATTCTATAACTGTTATGTAACGTTCAGTGTTAAAATAGTGAAAATAATGACCAATTTTATTACTTATAGAGCTAAAAAATGGGGCCCAATCGAGGGGTAGTAAGGGGTTAGAGCGTGCTCTAACACTAATCGCTAAAACTTTTATATGACTCTGGTTTGCCGAAATCACTTATGAAGGACTCTTTTATCACCAATGCTTATTACCAAAATGTTTGTTGGGAGTGGATAGCTTAGTTTGTTAGACACGGTTAGATATTCTTGTCAACTTCTAGAGTTGTAATAATTTTTATTTTGTTTAATTGTTTTCTTTTTCACCTTTTGTTTCATTGTAATAACTGTGTAAAATGTTCCATTTAGTTATTAGTAATCTACAGTTTAACTGAAACAAATTTATTCTTTGAAATTTCGCACTCGAGCTCCAAGATACAAGTCTTGCACTTAGTTTGGAGCTCACTGCTAATCAACAAATGTTTTGTTTTGTCAATACTAATGTTTAATTTTGTTAAAGTGTTTAACCTTGTGTTGGTAAATAAATTATTCTTATTCTTATTCTTATTCTTAAGTCCATAGGCGTTTCTGTCGTTTTCTCCCGTAGCTCTGTATGACACGGTTGGTCTGTGCTCTCAGAGTCGTCGGGATAGAAGGTTTTGGCAAGTAGTTCTGCTGATAGCTGTGGGGATAGAGTGTTACCTTCGATGTCTCTTAGGAGTATTTCTTCCTGTCTTGTCGAGGTTTTTCTCATCACTCTGTAGATCTTGTCCCACATACTTTCTTTTTCCTGGTTCGTGCAGAACTCCTTCCAACTCTCCGTCTGAGCTTGTTTGACTTTTTCCTTGTAGTCTTGCCGAGCAATTTGGTACTGTTCGACTACAAGTTCAACTCTGTCAGGGGCGGCATTCCTGATCCTTCTCTTTCGTCTAAGAACTTCTTTCTTCAGATTTTCGAGCTTTTTAGTATACCATGGGGGTGTCGGATTTCCCTTTGGCGAGTTTACCAGTGGAATGGTGTGTTCGCAGGCTTCATGTATACTAGCAGTGTAGCTCGTAATCATCGACTCGAGTTCTAGTGGACTTTTACATTTCCCAACTGACTCCGGCGAAATGTCTCTATCTTCAAGGGAAGATTTTAACTGTGACATAAAGTCTGACCACTTTGCCTTCTTGGTGTTGTATCTGCGTGTTGTTATTGGCCTCTGTTGTTCAAGAGCTTTAACTAGACGCAAACTGAAGGTGATTGCATTGTGATCCGATGTTGTAATACTTTTGTCAACCTCCCATCCCTCGATTTTTCCCAGGAGAGACTTGCTGCACGTTGTTACATCTACTATGCTTGTGCAGAGTTTGCCTTCCCTGACGATTTCGAAGGTTGGTGTATCGCCGGAGTTGAGAATGTACAAATCCATTTCATTGAAGAAAGAGTTTACGGCTTCTCCTCTCTCATTTTGAGATGTGCTTCCCCACCAGTGGGACCATGCATTCACGTCACCAGCAACAATAAGGTCTTTTGTAGCTAGTTTTTCGCTGAAATCTTTGATCCTGCTGAGGTAGGGGTCGACTTGTTGGTCTCCTTCTAAGTAGACGGAAATTACTCCCAGTTTTAGGCCTGTACCGCCCAGAAAGACAGCTGCTTCCGTCTCGGTGACAATTTGGGGGTCATGGATTACCTCCAACCTGTCGCCGAAAACTATTATGGCTGCCTAAACTGGTTTTTGCCTATTTAAACTGCACTGAATAATGCGAGTTCCAGGATATTGTTTCATCACGCCTTTGTTTCCTACATAGGGTTCTTGAACAAGGGCAACCGAAACCCCCCTTTCTCTCGCGACCTTCAGGAGTTCTGTCGTTGCATTCTTGGAGCGTTGCAGGTTTGCTTGGATGAAACGCAAACCTGGTTCGCCTACTCTTCGGGAGACTGAGCCACGTCCCTCATGAGTGCCCTTAGCAATAAGATATTCGGGACCGCGCTATACCATCCCATTTTACCCTTTCAGGGCACTCGCTACTAAAGGCATTATGAGCGAGTTCTCTGTTGGGGCTGTTTGGATGAGTATTCGCGCAATTTTTGCATTTGGGTGGCAGGTCTTCTTTTCTTGCCTTGCATTGGGTCCAGGAGTGGGCTTTTCCGCAATGACTGCAGGATTCATCCCTTTCCCGGCAGATTGCCTTTGTATGACCGAAACCTAGGCACCTGGTGCACTGCACCAATGGCGAGTGGTCTGCCACTGGTCTCCTCTGGAGTCCAATGTAGACCTTTTCGGCGTCCAAAAACGCTCTGTGAATGCGAGGTGAGACCTCGATCACTGGATGGCACTCATGCGGATTTCGCGCTTTTTTCCTGTACCGCACTCTAATCGCGCTCTCTTGCAAATCAACCCCCTGTAGCAGATGTTTATTCTGCGCCAAAAGGTTTTCCACTATCTCGTTGTCTTTGTGGTAAGACAGGACATCTCGAATGATGATCAGTGGATTACCCGCTTTCGCGGTCTCCACCTTTAGAGACTAGTCCTGCTGCACACGATTTCTAACCAGACCAAGGTCTTCCTCTGTGCTGCAGCTCAGGATAACTTTCCTGTTTCGACCTTTTCGCACTCGGTCAACCCTAGCTCCAGTCTTCTTCGTGTCCAGTGCTACCGCTATCCTTTCTATTAGATTTTCGGCAGTCGTGGGAGATGTGGAATTTGCCGTAGTCACGATGAGAGTATGGTTCGGTTTTGGCACGATTGGCTTAGCCGCTATTTTTGCGTAGTTGGGCTTAGATGGCTTGCCCGTCTCCGCTTGGCAGATTTCAGCCTCGATGCTTAGGCCTGGGGGGGGAAGAATTAATTTTTCCTGCCGCATCGTCCGGAGTTCTGACGATACAGCTTCTAGTCGCTCTGTGATGGGCAGCACGTGCTCGTCAATGTTTATTTTTATTATCAACGCCACCCCCATCCACAGATGGGGGTGGCGTTGGTTTCGTCAGTATTTTTTCGATTGTACTTAGTCTGTCCGAGTAATTTGGGGGCGTAGGAGGTGGAGGAGTCGACGCGAGCTCTTTCAGAATTTTAGCATTTTGGTGAAGGATCTCAATGGCTTCCGCCCTTTCTACGGTTGAGTCTCTCCGAAGCTCGTCGACCTGCCTCCGAAGAATTTCAATCCCGGTTTTTAGACCGAGATATTCGTTCTGCAGTGGAGTCAGATCGACGGAGGCGTTTCGACTTGGCGCAGTTGACTTGAGATAACCACTGATGTCCGTCACCACTTCGGCCGTTGTTTTGATTTGTTGGTGGGGCTCTCTCGTTTCAAAGCTCTGCCAGTCTCTAACGGCTTTTATCTCTTTTTGGAGTTCGTTCAGTGTTTCCCTGGCCAGAGCTACCTCCTTTGTTATATTATTATTATTATTTTGTACTGACTTGGTGTGGGCCCTTTCCACCGAGAGCAGCTCCATGGCGTGTCGAGTCCGCTCCTGTTCGAGTGAGGCGATGTGTCGGTGCCTGGACTCTGCCAGGGAAAGGACAATCTCGAAGAGGGTCTGGAGGCTCTCGATCGCAGTTTGTTTTAAATCCCGCCTTTGATTAGTGGATTGTTCGAGAGCGTCCTTCCCCCGGAGTAAGGCGTCATTTGCCACTTTCGTGGCGCTGTCCATCTCGACCCCCGTCCGCTTTGAGCAGTGTGCGATCAGCATACTGGTTCTTTTGGAGCGGGCGGAGGTCGGGAATGACGATTCTGACACGCTGTCCGTTTCTTCATACATCGTCAACTCTTTCGGAAGCGATATTCCACACTGTTTCCAGTTCTCGACTCTGTCCATCACAGCCAAGTGTTCTGGGCTCGACTCTGGCGCTGATGTTAACGGCACAGAGGTTTCGCTTGCTGTTCGTGAGCACGGTGGCGATGGTACTTTGTCGAGCAATGAAGCGCGGCTGGAGCCCACCTTGGTGGCATCCACAGGCACATCAGGGTACGCTTCCCGATGTTGCGTCGGCGGCACCACGTCTGACGCGCTGCTTTTAACATTTTTTTTTTTAAATGCGCTTGTGTAAGTTAGATGCTACTGACCTAACAGAAAGCACCCTTGGTCGTCTGGGTGCGTTGGCAGGGACAGAAGCGGGGCAGGCAGAAGTGGAAGGGGCGGCTTTTTTAGTTGTGTCAGACATTTTATACAATTTTCTAAATTAGGTTGTTTATGATGTTAGGCAAATTTACTTAATTAGGCTTTATTTACGCGGTTAGATTTCACTTTTAGGTTCTTATCCTACTCACGGGTATTCCTCTTCTTCTTCTATTCCAAGCTTGGATTTGTCAATATATTCACGTACACACTCAACGTAGATGTTCTTCGGTATTCGGCATTTCAGTACTAAAACAGATAATAAACTCCATCCCGTATTTCTATCCAATTTTGATACAAAATGTGGCCACCAACATATTTTGCGTACTGTTAAATTTGTGATACGTGATTTTTTTTAATAATCAATAACAATATATGTATCAATGTTACATTCTTAAATACATTTAAATTAAAGGTATCCACCCTTTACCTACGAAAATAAAAATATAGGTCAGCTCATCTTTTACTGAAGAGCAAGCCTAACATTGGGATAAAACAGACCCCATCTGCACCGAAGGGTTAAACTGTTACGAGCCCATAGCAAATAATGAGAAGTGTTTAAAAGAAATTTAGACCCCAAGGGGTGTTTACCGAGTAGTCCTTGTTGGGGTTAAGAATGGCGTCTCTTATAAAAACGTTGGTGTGAAATTAAAAACCATCCCGTTTTTGTCAGGAAATTATCTGTGAAAAGGAGTCTAATATATAGTATTTTTGTCTTGTTGTTAAAATATTATGAAAATAATAAAAAAGGGACTGCGTTTTTTTTAATTCTGCATTGTTGTATACTTATTACATTATCGGAAAAATTGGCAGTCATTGGAACTGCGGATAGAAGTGAAAACTTATAACTCAGAATTTGATAACTTACTTTGGAAATTACGCGGGTGAAACCAGAGTGGCCATGAGCATGGTCATCTAGAAATGCGTCAGCATTGAGAAATGCTGAAACATTTCTAGATGGTCAATGACCATAGTTCCGACTTTACCCGAAGATTTCTTATCATTCCCGAGCATGACGCTAGAATTCAATTCATATTCCGCGAAAAATCTGTCTGTGAAAAATTCACTTCAAAAACTACTCACTGAAAAAAGACAAATTAACGTATTAGAATGTGAACCTAGGATATCGATGGGATAAACATTATAACCAATTTGTGACACAGCTAAACTATGGCGGCTTATTTCCTAGTTTTATTATATTAAGCTACGCAACCCCAAAACTGTCGCAGATACGCAGATGTCTCATAAACTCTATAATAACTAATTTTAGTACCTCAGTTATGATTTCAACAAATGAGATATTATGTTTAACTGGTATATCTTGGGCTTACTAGTTAATACCTATTAAGTTATGGTTAGTGGGACATTTTATGGGACAAGTTTATTTGTGGATTAATTGGGGATCGTAAAGAAGGTAATATAAGTTTTAATAATACTTAATATTTCGTAATGTATCATATGAATTAACTAACAGTGGTTTTGCCCATGTATTTTTTGTTCCGTAACACCCGCGTAGCTCTCGCTTCCGTTTCGTTACCGGGATAAAAGGTAGCTAGTTTGATATTCCATACTAAGAGATTTGACTTGTTAAATAAACTACAACCCTATCCGTTTAGGAGTTCTGACATGATTGAGCAATAAGTATCCAAACTTTCTCTTTCTAAGGAGCGCCTTACGGTTTTACCCGCGCAGTTTCTCTTCCTGATATAAAAATAGCCTATTTCTGGTTAGGTTCTAACTGTATTTCAAATTTGAAGCCGATCCTTTCAGATGTTCCGACGTTTTGAGCAAGTAACATCTGAACATCCACACGTTTATTATGGCAGTGGGATTACCATGGTGATTAAGGCCAATTGTCCACGTAGCTGCACGACATCCGCACGATTTCGACAATTGTCGGATGCAAGACGAATGCTTGCATCTTGCGTACAAATAATGAAGTCTGTGTCCACGAAACGACAACGACACGACAGCCGCACGTCTTGCGTTTGTTCGTAGGATGCATGCATTCGACAAAAGACGCGTGCGTGGACAGTAGGCCTTAGGAGAACATCTGATTGCGAAGTCGTGAGGTTATTGAGTATTCGTGATTAAGTTTGAATCCCACTTGCGTCTCTTAAGTATACACCTTATAACGCGATTGTTTTTTAAAATTTCAAAACTGGCTATTTATTTTTTGATGTCTATTATGTTCTCTGTTTATTCAGATCTGGTTTGCACTATGATAAGGTATAGGTACGTCATATTATATATATGGTTTGAATAAACATTTCCTACAGGTTAATTCAGCAAGACGCGATGTATCGCTTAGCAGATTACAGCCCGCGGCGGCAGACTGTTTGTGAAGCTTGATTATGATGCTGTTTGGACAGGTAATATTGCAGCAGTCAAACGCAGGCCTTATATAAGCAACTCTGCTTAGTATGTGTACTTTGGTAATCTGGAGAAGGGAGATAAATAACACTGCATGCAGAAAAAATACCTATATATCATAAAATATGAGGTACTAAGCATCTGTGACAAAATTGCTCAAACACTTTGATTCTTTGAACATTAAATTTATTTTAATTTAACTTATTAAACAAGGTTGATGTTTAATTTTCAAGGGTTTAGTTATTTTTGTTTGAGTAGTAGTACTACTTAGTACTCCGAATCCTCTGATATTTATTGCGTCATATGCTTAGCATTTATTATTATGTATGACTAGGTATCAATTTGTGGCCATCTGTAAGGACATGACAAAAAAGACATGAGAACGGTTCATTTTAATATCGTCAAAACTAAAAAAACTTGCTGTTCGATGTAACAGTTTACATCTAATATTTTCTTAATACATTTCATAAAATGGTTGTTTTAAAAAAAACATATTTGGGTAATTTGTCAATCTTAACACTAATTAAGTGTAAGCCAAAGCTACGCATTTATAAAACTACTTCTGCCATAATTTGCATAAATCGTTTCAACAAAACAAATTTCGAATTTGTAACATGACAAGATTACGTCAACTTTGTACCATTTACCAACATTGAAAACTCCCTAACTGAATATCTGATCTTCAAAAGGCCCATCAAACCTGACCAAAGCGTCACTGAGGTATACAAAATCACCAGTTATAGCATATCCTTTTGTAGTCAACTCTGTAAACACCATAAACCCTAATATTCAATCATCAAGAGGTCATTTTATACTGGATAATGTCCTTTACTAATTTTAGATCAAACATATGAGCGAATGTATGCAAATATGAATAGGATATGTTTGGCTAGGTTCGTAAAGAGATTCCAGTACTGATAGGATTCAGCAAACATTCGGAGTAAATTCGGAGTATTCCCGGCAGGGAAGTTCCTCTTTACACACTCAATTTCCGAATAATTGTACTCCTAGTTTTCATATTTCAGATTATGATGAAGTTACCTTTGAAGAAACAACTACGTAACTATTATTTAACTACTAACACAATAACTATTCAGGCACTTTTTGAAGTGAAAACATTTTTTGGCACTCACAGAAACACAGATTTTTCGAAGGCTGTGAAATGACTTTAAAGGCCGGGTCACACAGAGGCGATCCGGTAGCGATAGCGATAGCGATCCGATACCGGCGAGTATGGGATCGCGCCCGCTTGCTGTGTGTCAGGTTGCATACAAATTCGAACATTACAAAAAATATCGTCTCGCTATCGGATCGCTATCGCTATCGGATCGCCTCTGTGTGACCCGGCTTTAAGCGTTCACGTTCATAAATCAAATAAATCTTCGGGTGAACTCGGGATTATGGCAATTTAAAAATGTGTTAGCATTTCTACATGTCCCTGGAGTGTTAAGATGGTTACCATTACACATTTACACATCTGACCATGGCCATGCTTAGAAGCCTTATATAAATAATAGCAGCGCCCCGCGGTGTTACCCGCAAAGTTCCCGTTGTTCCCGTTGTTTTTTCGGGATAAAAAGTAGCCTAAGTGTTCTTCCAGACTATAATCTATCTGTGTTCTAAATTTCAGCCCGATCCGTTCGTACGTTAGGACGTGATTGAGCAACAAACATCCAAACATCCAAATATCCAAACATCCATACATTGACATTTATAATATTAGTAGGATGTACACGATAATACTTTAAATAATTATTCCAGATTAGCAGCGTCCCCCGGTTTCACCCGCTTAGTTTCCAAAGTGGGCTATCAAATCCCGAGTTATAAGTGTTGACTTCAATCGGTAGTCCCTATGACTGCTATTTTTAGGGTTCCGTACCCAAAAGGGTAAACACGGAACCCTATTAATGAGACTTGGCTGTCCGTCCGTCCGTCCGTCTGTCACCAGGCTGTATCAATGAAACTTCAATGAAACTTCAATGAAACTTTAATAGTCTGTGAAACTATGTCTAAAAACAGTTGACAATGTCAGGGAGCATAATTTGGTCTCACTAGTCCCCACCGTGGATGGTATACAGACACTTTTTTGCTTCTGTTATGAAGGATAGTTCCTCGATAAGAAAAACAAAGCGGAGAAATTGATACATGTCATTTGTTACTTATCTTTTTTAGGTTTTTAGCGAGTCGTAGTTTTCTTGGCATTCAGCGAGTATTTTCTTTGTAACAAAACATAATATTATCCAATGAACGATACCTAATCACTGATACAATTAATAAGTTATTAAGACTAAGAATTATGTATTAAAATCACTATTCACATTCATAGAAATTAAATTTAGCATACAATGTTTTCAGATTCAGATCAAAACAATGTCAATGTACACTTAACTAGTTATGTGGTAGTAACAGATATCGATCGTATCGATTAAACACTTTATGACTCGATTTCTATTTTTTTATCTTTTAAATACATGTCTATACTATAATAAGCTTTTTTGACTAGAAAGCTATTAAGTGTATTCTTAAAGATGTTTGGATTCTGATTTGTCTTAATTTTCGCTGGTATCTTATTATAAATCGCTGACGCCATACAGAATACACTTTTAGTTAGAAATGTAGTTTTTGAGCCGAGACCATACAAGTTGCCCTCATGTCTGCTACCCATTGGCCACATCTTAAATAGCTCAGGGTGAGATTTTACAAAAAAAGCAACTTCGATTATGTAAATACAAGGTAGCGTCAACAGTCCCAGTCGAGTGAAGTGTGCTTTACAAGAATCTCTTCGTTTCAGTCCACATATAGCTCTTATGCATCTTTTCTGGGCTTTAAAAATTTTAGGACGATTTGTCGAATTGCCCCAAAACATAACACCGTATCGCAATATTGACGCAACGTGACCATGATACGCAGTTAGTAGTGTGGATTCATTCGCTACTTTGCGAAGTTGAAAAAGTGCATATGCGAATTGGTGCAGTCGTTTACAGATATTGTCGATGTGTGGTTTCCAAGTCAGTTTATTATCTATCGCTAGACCTAGGAAGCGTGTCATTGCTATTTCTGATATTTTTTCCCCCTTGTACCGAAGATCATTATTAAGTATGTCATTATTTTTTATTCTAAATTCAATTATGTTAGTTTTACTAATATTAATATTTAAATCATTGCTATTCATCCATTTTATTAGTGATGTCATAGTTTTGTCAATTTCAAATTGTATGTCAGTATTTTTGTCACATATAAATAAAACTGTGCTATCGTCAGCAAACAGAGTCATTGGGTGATTTGTAGCATTTGGAAAGTCATTAATATAAATTAAAAATAAAAGGGGCCCTAGGACACTTCCTTGGGGCACACCGTATCGAACTTGTTTTGCTGCTGATCTATGTGTCTTAAACATTGCTGTTTTAGGACATAGTCTGTTTAGTTCTGTTATTTGAATCCTATTCCTAAGATAAGACTCTATGAGATTGTAGGCATTGCCCCTTATACCGTAATTATTTAGTTTACTTAATAGAATTTTATGATTTACACTATCAAAAGCCTTTGAAATGTCCATAAATAGAGCCGATACTCTTTTATTTTTGTCCAAATTTGTCATAACATTACTCAAAAAATTGAAAATAGCTAAATTAATGGATTTACCCTTTCGAAAACCATACTGATCATTGCTAAAGATATTCTGCTGTTCAAAATAGTAATAAAGTCTATCATGTATTACCTTTTCAAAAATTTTTGAAAATATAGGTATAAGTGCCACTGGCCGATAGTTGGTAATTTGGATTCTGTCTCCTTTTTTAAATAGCGGCTTGACTATAGACACCTTCATTGACTCCGGAAAGACACCCTTTTCCATGCAAGTGTTTACAACGTGACTAAGAATTGGAGCTATAATCACAGCCACATCTTTTACAACTCTTGTTGATATTTCATCAATACCTACACTATTTGTATTTTTCAACGAACATATTATTCTTGCAATGTCAAATGGAATAGTCGGAGTCAGAAAAAGTGAATTTGGTTTCCGATTTTTTAATGTTTCATTATTACTATAATCATTGTTAATTTTATGTCCCTTGTTACTATTCCCCACATTGATAAAATAGTCATTGAAACAATTCGCAATCATGGTTGGATCAGTAATTATTTTGCCTTCAGTATTTTCTATGCTTGTCACAGTATCTTCGGGATAACGCTTCTTATGCTTGTTTATTACTGCCCAGGTGGCCTTAGATTTATTCTGAGCATTTTTAATGTAATAGTTGTTTTGAGACTTTTGTGTTAATCTGATAATCTTTTTTAGTCTATTCGAATATGTTTTAAAGGCATTTCTGGCGTCCACTGTTTTTTCTTTTCTATATTGCCACAGAAGACTGATTTTTCTTTTCGAGCAATTTCTGATGCCTTTAGTTACCCATTTTGGTTGATTTATATGTCTACATTTTACTTTTATCATGGGAAAGCACAAGTTATAGAACATAGTGAATAACTCATAGAAAGCGCCGAATGCGGCGTTTGGATCATTATTATTGTAGACTTCATCGAAATTGAGATTTTTGACACATTCATAAAATTTACGTCGATTGTCAGGGCTGTAATCTCTTCTCGTGGTGTACCACGATTGGATTCGGCAGCTCTTTTTTATAGGACATCGGAAGAGTTGAGCAGAATGATCCGAAACAGCTAATTCAAGCAGTTCACTTGTTCCCCCTTTTACGTTATGGATGATGTTATCTATGCATGTCCCACTGGATAATCTAGTTGGTTGATTAAACGCAAACTTAAGATTATATGAACTTAGCAATTCTTCGAACTTTTTAACACGAGGATTATTATCTAAAATATTAATATTAAAATCTCCACAAATTATTACTTTATACTTAAGATTATGACAACATTTTTCTAATATCTGTTCCAGTTGATCAAAAAATATCTGCACAGTACTACTTTTATTTTTTGGAGGTCTGTATACACAAACTACGTAGGCCCTATGTTCTGGTAGTTCGATAGCACAACATTCGACTATATTAGGCACAGACTTATTAACGCTAACTGTACTCAACTCCTTAAATTGTATTCCATTTTTAACCAAAATACATGATCCCCCTCGTCTCTGAGTTCTACAAAAATGTGATGCCAACTTAAATGATGGGATGGACAAAAGAGGTGTGTCATCGGGTTTCATGTTATGTTCAGAAAAACAGATAATATCAACATGTTTACCCTGCGATTCCAAATTCGATAAGTTTACGGTTACTCTGTTTGCTTTATTAATTAGGCCGTCAATATTTTGATGGAGTATGTTAATACAATTATAAACGAAAAAAACTACTGGCGTTATTTACATTCACATTATTTTGAGTCAATATATCAGCATTATTAGATAAAATGTCAAGATTTACGTTTACATGGTCATTATTACTTACTGCACTAATATTATTATTCGAAATATCATTATCATTAACAATTTTACTGCCTGTTTGTTCATGTTCATGAGCTTGTTCCTCAGTTTGAACATACTTGTCCACCATTTGCTTAACTTTTTGTTTCGCAAAGTTTTGTCGTTCATTACAATAATGTATGCGTAAGATTTCCCTGAGCAGTGAACGACTTAGATAGGAAGGATAATAGCGACGGTCTGGTCTATATATACCATAATTCATCTCAAGATAAGCAATATTTTTATATTTACCACATATAAATTTCAGCTCATAATTCAGCTTTGCTTCATTTAAATTTTTATTGAATGGTACTTCAGTTATAATTACATTGGTATTACAATTATATTTTAGCCACTGATTCATGTTGAGCTGAGTTTCATATGGGTTTGAGTCATGCATACCACCCATTACAATTATAAAATCATTCATATTGAAATTACAAACTTCAGCTGCTGCAGACTCAAAAATGTTCCCCAGAGGGGCTCCTGGCTTCCACAAACTTTTCACACTATATTCTTCTCCTAGATGTCTTTGAATCAATTTCCTAATGTGACGTCCTTGTTCGTCAGCTACGATTAAGACATTTGTTAGTGGTTTTTGGGTTTTTGTAACGTTTCTGCTATCTGTGATGATACTCACATGTTTTGTTTTGCTCTTGCTATTATGTAATTTACTGTGTTCTGTGTCTTGTACCGTATTTATGCATGTTGATGTCCGAGTGATGTTTCTCATAATATGTTGACTTTCTATTATAGTGCCATTGTCTGTATGTGAAGTAAGTTTTGTTTTTGTCGATTCATTTTTGTTAGTGGTAGTTTCAATGTTACGCACGTCACCATTAACTAAGGTATTTGTTTTGTTCACAAATGTTTTGTCCGGTGAAATTACATGAGATTCTATATTCGCAGAATTCAATTCGACAGCTTCGTATTGTACAATTGATACATTATCTTTTTTGTTTTCTATTGAATTTCTCCTTAATTTCCGCTTTTTTGGCTTAGTCAGATAATTTGGAGTTTCGCAAGTACTTGCATTATTATTTTTTAAGCATAGTTTTTTATATTTTTCCATTTCTAGTTTGAGACGTCTGTTTTCAAAATTAATATTATCTATTTTACGTTCTGATAATTTCAATTCTGCTTTTAATTTCTCTACTTCATTAGTCAAATGCATTAGAGTTACACTGTCATTAGCTGAATCGGGAGAGATACCAAACATCGTACTCTCAAATAATGAAGCTTCTGAGACATCTGTGAGTGACCGTGTTTTTCTGTATTGTCGAAAGGTGACACCGTCGTTATCTTGTATAGAAGTCATATTTATTTAGCAAAACAAATCTTCAAAATAAAACAAAATTGGTCATAAAATTAATTTAATTGCTTTATAACCGATTAATCGGTATATAGTTTAACTGATAATCGATTGTTGTCCAAGTCACTATTGCCAATCTGTTTCAGTCATATTCAATGTCAGTGTCATCCGATGTAATGACATCTTCACCAGTCCATGTCAATTTGTTGTTATTTGTGTTTGTGAAATTATTTCGGGTGTTTTTAAAAGTTGTATTGTGATCAGAATGTGTTTAGTACTGGATAATTGGTCAAATTACTGACCGTTACTTCAAAACAGTGAAATGGGTTGTATTATTGTGAATTTGTGATAAGTATTTAGCCAAAAATTTGGTACTCTCACCAACTCCTTTATGATCCCAAAGTTTGGTTGCAGGTTATGGTTTTCACTTTCACTGTTTTTAAACTATTCTGAGTTATTTTTCTGAAATTACTTAAATAAATCACACAGAGCTCTTGAGTTAACAGTTTACTTGGCTAGTGTTGCCAGTCAATCCCTAGAACCCTATCTCAAGAACGGTGATAGCTAGTTTGTTGACATTTTCACAGATGATGTATTTCTATTGCCGCTATAACAACAAATACTAAAAATAAAATTAATTTAATATTTAAGAGGGGGCTCCCATACAACAAACTTAGTTTTTACCGTTGATTACTTGATTAGCCCGTTCCAAGCAAACTAGATGGCGCCACTAGAAGACTAAAACGCGGTATCGAATTCGTCGTTACAACCGTAAGGTAAAATCAAAATTTTAATAAAGCTTTTCGTATGTATGCCTGTCTGCGGAAACTGCGATAGTCTACGAGTATGTATACGGAATTCTGAATAAAGTCAAAGAAGTTTTATGCCGTTTATTTGCGAATGGTACGGAACCCTCCATACGCGAGTCCCACTCGCACTTGCCCACTTTTATTTTGTAGTGTAGAGTGACAAGCGAGCAGCAGAAGGATATGTACCTTATGGTAAGTAACAGCATAGTGACACGTAGCTATTAGAACACGAAGTTCTACACTGCGCTCTTTACCCAAATATGTAAGATGTTTTATCTCTATGTCCTTCACTGGAAACATTGTCCTTCAAACCGGAACACAGTAACGTTTGCATATTACTGCTTGGCAGTTTACGAACATCCTAACACCCCTGATAATGTGTGAACAACAATTTAATTTTTTAACTTTTGATGTACAAAGAGGGGTTCAGACTATTTATTCATTACCTGTGAATGTAATGTGCACATTCCTGTTGCATTCTTGTTCCTAAGCACATAAACATATCGATTATGTTCCATTTCTCCTTGAAAATCTGACTTGACTAAACATAACCTTAACTGTAAATCTGAATATGGATTATTTATAGTATTCTCGTATTATTTGACATACTATGACCAAGTGTGGATTGGTGATTGTCATGTTGTGGCTGATCTAACCGGGATAACTAATTTCCTCATTTTTTGTTTGTAAAACAAAAGAAAAAGTATCTAACTGATAGACTAATTAGTTTTGTTAGTTGTTCGAAAAACTAGAATAAACACTAGAGTTTCTATTTTTAGCGTAAATATCAACGTTATAAATTTATTTAGCTGACACAAAGTGTGTGGATGGTGTGTGGAAAGCACATCCTTGCTTTTTTTTAAATATCAAAAATCATATCCACTCAAATGTTACTCGGAATGAATAGTTTGCAGCGATAAGGCCGCCTTGTGACACTAGTTTTTTATTGATCTTCTTTGTTTGTATATCAGTTTTTATTTTTATTTTGGGTGACTAATAAAGAGTGTCTGTGATTGCTATTCAAAAAAGTTGTGGTGTCTTGGGACATCAGGTAGCAAGTTCATTGGAATAACATAGAAGCAATACAATTTGAAAAAAAAACTTCTCGCGTGCTTATTTTTCTCTTCTTTCTTCGGGCACTTCTCAGTTTTTAGGCGTTACTTCCGTTATATATTTCGACGTGACAACGTCTAATAAATCGATGAACGCCAGCTGCATATATGAAAAAAAATGGTTGTCTGTAAAGTCGGTTTACTGACGATAGTTAAACGTGACAACGTCTTAAGAAATCAGTACGCTGATAGCGCGAGTAGTGATACCGCTCGACTCGGCGGGTGGCGCCCTCAGCGCTCAGCTTCGTCCGCAGCAGTTTCTCAGCAGCAACTAACGGTAACGGTAACGTTACATGACGTCATGTTTTGCGGGCGTGCAGCCGGCTTCACCGAATTATAAGACGTTATCACGTCAAAAAATCCTGTTATGTTCTGTTACGCTCATTGTACGCTTGCGCCGCACCTATCAATGTTTTGTTATGACATTGTCACGTTCAACTATCATTCGCAAACTACGGTTTGTTTTACAAACAATCAATTTTTTCTTACAGCTTTAGTCTCAGATCTTTTTCAGATCGTCCGCACAGCAAATACCTATCCCCTCCAAGCATGTCGTTAGGAACTTCGTTCCAATAAGAAAAAAAATATTTTGCGTATTAAAAGTAGTATGAAATCTTTACCACCGTCAATAATCGTTTGGCTATCCTATCGACCGGAAAAACGCCATAAGTCTGAAAATATCAAAAAACATTCACGTGTCACCGTTAACTCTAACAGTAAACGGTTAACGGCGCGGTGCCGGATAACTGTTTTATGCGCTATAACTGTTTAACACGTTAAATTCGTTTTATGTGTAGTTTTGTGCATGTGAATAAGTTTAATCGCAGCGCTATTAAAATTTACGTGATTCTATTGAACGCATTAGGTCTGTGGTTTTACTCCCTATATTTCATGAATGGTTTTGCGATGAAAGCTATATCGTTTCATGGTTGATGTTCCAAAAGCTCGAATGAAGAGCTATGATCACATGAGAGCCAATAATTGTAAAAACTTTGGAATGCGTTGTCTGGGTGGGAGTCTTATGGATATAATCAAGGTGTCACCAAGCCTGTGACAAACCGATTTTTCTATCGTAGTTTAGTCGATTTAGTTTTCACTCTCTATCGTTGACCACATCGTTGTTTAACTTCAGCAAAATATACGCGTCCCTATTATCGACTAAACAATATAAAAATCGAAGGCTTCATTTAATTTACAGCTAACAATATTATAATTGGAGTCGTATAATTTACATTAATTGAATAAGATTTAATAAATATATCTAAACAGTAAAACAAAATTGAAGAGCCTTAATTCAATACTCAATTATGTGTGGCAATGAATTTAGTGAAAACTAACAATTTAAAACTAATACAAAATAATTTGAGAATATAAGAGCGAACATTTCTTATTCAGAGGTATGCAATGTAAAGACAAATTGAGCCCATTACAATAACATTACAGTAACTCTGAATGGTTACCATTAGTAACATTCATTTAAACCTTTAAAAAACCAAACCAGGCATGCTAGAAAAAATACGTCAGGTATGGATTTTTTCTTAAACTTAATAACTTTTCGCAAAAATTATTTAAAAGTAAAATGAAAGGCTAGAAAATACAAACAAAACATGAAATACATTTCAAATTAACTATGAAGAAAATAGCTTAGACTACATAAAGAAAAAACTACATTTCCTAATCTATTCAAATTCTGTTGAATTTTAAAATCCCTGGAATACATTTCTACAATTTTCAAAGGAAATATGCTAATGTGACATCCAACGTGTCGACTGCTGAGTACTAAAACACATAAATCATATTTTGCATACGGAAATATACTGCGGAGTTCATCGGTTCCTTCGATTTGAGACATGTTTGGTAACTACCTGGGGTATATAGGAAGTGCTAAAAATATGGACTCGACAAGTTGTGAATATTTATTTACTGCTTTATAGATGACATTTCTTAAGCTATTTTACATTGCACTATATTATATGCATAAAGTAGTCATATACTCTGCTACAAACAAGTCATTAAAATTGGTCTCGGCGGTGAATAAAACACTTTGGTGGACATTTCTTATACAACAGTAAAATGAAGCTTATGAAACCAGATAAATAATATAATTCTACTAAAAATATCACTGTGAATGTAAGAGTGTTTGCATGTTTGTTGCTCAATAACCACAGAATAAACCGGTTTGAAATTTGTTTCTCAGATTGTAATCTGGAATAGCGTATAGGCTAATTTCAATTGTGAGAAAATAGCAGGAACTACTAGTACTTAGATAGTAATAGCAGGTGCTACTAGTACTAATTTTCCTTAATATTTTATTTATAAACTAAATAAATTCGTTAATTTAATTGATAAATAGAATAGAATAGAATGACAACAAAATCATAATTAAAAAACTAATCTCCGAATAACCCACCTCTAACTGCTCCCGGCGCAAAAGTGCCCATGATGCTCGCCGCGTTCCCACGCTGAATGGCAATGGCCAACCTTTGCTCCAGGAACGCACCAGAGCGGGAGTCACCCGTATTCTCCCTGAGCCTGCGCCCCAATTCTGAGAGGAACCCTTTAGCCTCTGCGCCCCAACAACCCAAGGTCTCCACGGCAACAGGTATAAATTCGTACTGCGACACCAACATACCATACTTTCGCTTCTTCTTATCAGCGGCTTCCTCTGCCGCGGCCGATGGTGAGTGGATAGTGCGACCTAGGTGGCTGGCGGCGACAGTGCTGACGCAAGTGGCGTCCCAAATTAAGCACTTCCCGTTCTTCCAGGGCACCAGAGTCAACCCGTCTGGTCTCTTGCCGTCCGATCTGCATAGGCCCGGGGGCTCAAGTACGCATGGAACTCCCGCCGACACTAAGGCTCTCCGAACTATGTCATTGAGTGCATGGTGTCGCGAGAACCTTCCTGCACACCGTCGGCAACTCAAAGCGTGATGGCCATTGGCTTCTACCAGGGAGCCGCAGGTGCATACGTGGGGTTCACACACCTTGCAGCCCAGGCGAAGAGCCACCGCAACGCGCAACGAGTTGTTATCCAATAAGGTGCCTAGGTGAGGAGAAGGTAGCGCCTGCAACCAAGACCCAGATTCAGGCTGCGAGACGGCCCGGAGTCTGGCCATATCCGCTCCCGAGGCACATGACCAAAGTTGTGCTTGGACCCGCTTGACCCCAATAGCATCCCACGCCCGTTGGCTTTGAGACTCTACGGGAGTCGACTCCCCGGAGTTGAGGGCACTCCAGACCATCAAAGCGTCAGAAGCATAAGGTAACCTTTCCTCGCTACCATTTGAATTTAGAATAGTAGCGGCAAGATCAGCAACCCCATGCACCGACGCAAGGAAAGCAGGCAGGCCGACATCTCGCGCACAACGCACCCCTAGACCCCCAAACCGAATTGGAAGAGCTGCCTGTGACCATTGACGTTCATCAAGGGCAACGTTAAGAATAGACTCAACCGCCGATTTCAGAGCCTCGTCAAACGCAGACACTTCAGCCGGATATTTCCAGGTGGGGGCCGTCCGCAACAAGTATGTTATTTTAGGAACGGCGAAGCACATTCGCAATAACACTATCGCCACGTGCGCGGAAATGTTTTTAAGGCGTTCACGAGTGCTGAGAAGAAGCCTCGTACGAGAGGTAATGGCCTCGGGAACAGCATCAGCAAAAATCGGGGACCCCAATAAAGTGAACTCCGAAGTCGACACTTCCTTAAGTCCTGGTAACATAGAACTGAAATGCGCAAAGTTTCCGCGCGCTTCCACACTGCAGGGGAAAAACTCGCATTTGGAAGGGTTCACCACGAGGCCGAGATCCTTGAGGAGTGGAATAAGTATCCCAAGGTCCTGAAATACTTCTTCCGGTTTACCTCCAATAGTGCCATCATCTAAATACCATATGTTAAGAGAGGATTTTAGTTCAACGATGAGCTTGTGAATGGCCAAGCTAAAAACAAGTGGTCCTAGTGGATCTCCTTGCTGAGCTCCTACTTGTGAAAGCATGAAATGGTCATTGAAACAAAGTTTGGAAGGAGTTCTATAAACTTGGTGGAGGAAAGGGTAGATAGAAGGAACTTTTTCCTTTACCTCCCTCAACAGGACATCCCTTTCCAAGGTATTGAAGGCATTGGCAATATCAAACTAGTACTTAGATAGTAGTGAATACATACTTATGATACAAAGAAACTCATCGTTTTGGCTGAGATTCGAATTCACAACCTTCAGCTCTGTGGGCAGACTTCTTTTCAATAGCACAATCATTAGATATTCAAACTGTACTTTTCATACTTATATTCATCTATTTCACACTTTCTTAACTTCTACAATTTCAAACAGCAGAACTCTGATACGAGTTTTGTCGTCTAAGAGTTCTTATCTGCTGTTTTTAAAAAAAAAAAAAGAAACGTAGGAATGTGATATACCAAAATTTCTGTAAACGATATAAAATCGTTTTTAATGTCATACAATGCTTGTTTTATAAACTAGCGTTATAAAAATCGAAATCGAATAGTTAAAAGGTTTCAAAATCGACGAAATTGAGTGCTTCGATGACTTTAACGGGAATGCGGTTGTATAATTATCATCGTTCCCATGACATGAGTCATTAAGAGAGACGACATTAAGGTACATGCATATGCCTGGACAAAGTGACTTGCATTAAAACTTGAAATAGTTTTATTTTTGTAACAACAATAGCTTATCTTGCTTAGCTACAGCCAAAGGCTAAAATAATTTGTACAAAGTGTACCTTTTGGAGTAGTAGATCCAATTTGCGAAATCCAAACATTTATTTGAGCAAAACACCATTAAAATTTCGAACAAACATAAATAAACATAGACAATTTGACGTTTGTGACGTCAAATTAACTGAAAGTGATATATTTGAGCTTAATATAAATTTCCTATAACGTAAGTCACATCCAAATTTATTATACATTTACCTCTGCTCAATAGAGAAATGCAGACTCATGAGTTAGTTTTCTCACATCGAAACGAACTTATCCTAATATACCGAGACTTCCATTGGAACTGGGAAAACTTCCAGAATTTAATATAGTTTACGACACCTTTGCTTTACACCCGTGTTTATACAGAACTTCGAAGTGCATTACGGAATATCTTATCCGTAATGCACGTCTTTAATAAAGTTGGATACGTTATGGTAATGCTCGAAAATTTTTAAATTTTTGAGTTATCGTTCTGTTTTATTTGGTTCTCGAATTGAGTTTGGTCTAGTGACTTCCGTGGATGCGTGGACTCTGTCCACAAAAATTGTAGCTTGGGGTTCGATCACCACTCAAGACGAATTTTTGTCTAAAGAATAAGTGCGGATGTGTGTTTAAGGCTTAATTTGTATACATATTCATATGAAATTGTACATAATATTATGATGTAACAGCTTCTGGCACCCATAGTGCAATTTTGCTATAAGACTGAAAAAAAGAAAAAGAGTGGACTAGGATAGAGTGGCGATAATGATATCTTTTATTGATTTTTTTAAAGATAATTGCTTCTACTTACCAACAGTGAGAAAATTTTGCAGTAATTTGTTAATAAACTGAAGCTTTTGAAAATCAACAATATTCAGCAGCGTTAAGTACATAAAAAATCTGAAGCGTATATTTTTCTTATTTAAATTAGATTTTGTGTTGGTGTTTTGTAGTAGGTAAAATAAAGAGTTTGAGACTATTTTATTTATCTTATTTATTTAGGTCTTTCCAGGGATAGCATTATGCATACCAAGCTGACTGCCAACCGACACAGAGGCATCTAAAGAAGGAAAAGATTATTATTCCGCCGAAGTCATTCTTTTCCGCACAAACAAAACTTAATCACTTTAATCTTTATTCGATCGACGTTCTTATGTTTTATGCAGTTTAGTAAATAAGTTTCGGACAAAATGCTCCCATGTGACATGGAAACAACTGTTCTGCAAATATCTCCGAGTCTTATTCGACAATCTATAACTCTTATTGCCAATGGTATAAGGTATAAATTTGAGTTGGAAATGTGAAGTTGGTCTGTGTGTGTTGATACGTGTATTCTTTCGTAGGGAAACCGGCAATCCGTCAAAGTCCGTTTTATTTATCGTTTTAGTTGAATTTTATCGAACTAATAGCTTCGGAGATATATTTACGATTGGTATTGGAATGGAAGCAAAAAGGGTTGTTTAGGAATAGCGAACATTTAGGAGATAGGGGTTTATTTGGCGCCAGGTAATTCAAATGGCAGTATAGATTTATTGACTATATTTGAGAAGTGGGAGTTTTGGTAAGAGACTGTGTCTACTTGGTGTAGTGCTTATCTTAAAAAAAGACCTATAGTAGAAGGCCTAAAGAGGCCTCTACCAAAGTTTGGGATAGTTCAGAAGACACAAGGTATAATAGTATTTTCGATACAGTTCCATGCATCAGTTTTACGGTAAATAAACAAATAAATGGCGGGAGTTGACACGAATAATTCTAATCACAGGCAGATAAATCTGGCCTTCATTTTCAGGATGTTGGGCGATCACTACTGTTAATCAAATTCGACAAAGTAAAATTACTGTTTCAATGTGTTAATGAGCTTGTTTTTTTTCTGTAAATATAACGTTAAAAATCAATTAATTCTCTTTTTAAGAATATCTAGATTATATTCACAGTTTAAATATTCTTAGTTCAAAAGTGGAGTCAAACGTTTTCGTTCGAGTTTTTGGAACATCGACCATGAAACGATGTCATTTTCTGGAGCTTTCAGCCTAACAAGTTAGGCTTAGAATAGGCTAACGCAAACCGACTCTAGATATATTAAGAGTGGCCTCGTGGCTTAGTTGGTAGTAAGTAAGCCGAGGGTCGTGGGTTCGTTTCCCACCCGAGTGCAAATAATTGTGTGATGTATACAAAAAAATGTTTGTTCTGTGTTTCTATGTAGGTATAAGAAGTGTAAGTAAGAACTATAAAATTATACCTAAGTACTATATCAGCTATCGGGCTGCAATAGTACAACCTTTGCTTAGTTTGGGGTCAGATAGTGTTGTGTGAAATGTTACCCAATATTTATTCATTCAAATATACCTCAAAATACACACTGCAATGACGGTCTTAAAATTAATATTAAAGACTTTTAATTGGCGGTATTATCCTATTTCGGTCTTAGAATACATCTTTGTCAAACATTTTCGCAACAGGAAGCGGACACCCATCAATTCGCTACACACGTCGTAACACATCATTAATCTCTGATCTATGTGACATTTAATTACCTAAAACACCATATATTAGGAATTCTTCCGTCCCCACCCTTATGGGTCACATCACTTCATTTGCCAACTTAAACACGCAAGAATTAAACGAAACTATACCTTGTTGAATGGAGAATAGGGTCCTTAAAATGTTTCGGTGGTATTGTTCGTAGTCAGTAATTAATATTGTCTTTCTTATTGCTTCACGCCTTAGATTTTATTACCTTGCTTTTATTGTTGTGTGTTATGGTTTATAAGAAGTAGATCTTATTAACACTACAAGAAATATTAATTATGAACTGGTCAATAACTAGAAAAAATTATGAAATGGGCCTTTTGCTTTTTGACGACTGTTGTGAACAAAAGATACATTTTCATTCCACGTTGTATTATACTTGGACTATTGAAAATGAAAGGCGTGATTTGTTATAAAAAAAATAGTCCCAAAAACTATTTACGTATTTTTAAAACTCTTTGTTTTACATGATTTTTGACACGCTTTGAGTTTTCCAATATCTGTCCCCGCAACCCTTTTTTTATGTGGGGGTAATGCATTTAGGTATGCCCACCACGTAAGGACACGACACCATGGGATACGTCTTGGTGCCCCTACCGACTAAAACCCCCACAGATTTCTCCTTCATGGCCAGGGGTCAGGCCCGCGGGGTCACTTTTTGCACTCCTACGACGACCCCGACCTACCTGCCACTGTCATTGTGGACCCGCCTTGCGAGGGGCGTTAGTACCCCCACATTTGGCTCTAGTGATGCACCGGCAATCAGCGGCGCGCCACCTTCTCGAAGACCTATCCCTAGGTGGGGCGTCGGACGGCTCTAAACATCCAACGCCCCAGGCCTTCTTGTGGAGACGGAGTGCGAGCCCAGAGTTGGCTATTCTCTAGGCTCGCCCCGGTGTCCACTTCCGCCTCAGTTAGAGAGCGAGAGGCTTCCAACTCTCGCTCCTCCAACTCATACGAACTCTCACTGTCGAGCACCACGGCGAAGATGGTCGGCAGCGAGAGGTCCGCCCTCACCACCGAGAGGTTTCGGTTTTATGGCCGCACGGCGGCCTTTGTCCTTCCACTGAGCACTCTGCTAATCAGATTGCTCGTGGAGGACCCTCATCTGAAAGACTTAGGAATTTTACTTGGCCGATATATCAGCCGAGTAACCTTCCCAAGTCTTCCAGTCCCCCTCCCCAACCTCTACACGCACTGCTCAAGGAGGGTGAGGAGCGCGTGTAGAAGTTCCCAGCCCCGGCCGGGATTCGCCATTACACAACAAGATGCCACCGGGGCAAGTTGTTGTGTGATGTCCAGGGTGCACCACGTGGAGGTTCCCGAGCCACGCACCCCGTCCCCAAACCCCTGTGTCAACCCCAAGGTTGCTTAGAAGAAATGGCTCTCACTGCTTTCCTATATTGTACGGTGTGTTATTTTAATGTATTATATTTTTATTATATATTTATGTTTTTTCTATCAGTTTTGTATCAAATTATAGGTATATGTATATATGGTCATTTTCAAGTCAAAACGGGCAATATGCATTTGGTTTAAGACTTCAAGCAATATTATTCCTGAGTAAAGAATACAACTATACTTTATTGCTTCCTGCATAAAATTTAAACCGAATGCTAGTAACAAATACTACAATAGTGTGGAGTAGTTGACAAATACTAGTACATTTCACAGTCTGGTGATTGCCACGATAAAAGCATGCACAATGGAAGCTCGTGCTGAAACGCCGACTAATGTATGATATTTGTTTTGTGACATGATACTTTGTTAGTATGTGACGGGAGTTTTGTAAAGTTGTATTAGGTAGGTGGTTACTTAGTCGAGGGTTATGCTTGGATGCAGCCTAGCGTAATGGCGTAGACGAATAGAACTATCGTCTGAGTGCTTGATCTGCATCATTTAATACCACCTTGACCTTTTTTCTATCGAGCTGCTTGTAACTCGATATATTCGCCTCGGCGTCGTGGCTTAGTTGGTAGTAGCTCTGCCTGCGAAGCCGAGGGTCGTGGGTTCGGAACCCAGTGCAAATATTTGTGTGATGAATTCAAATGTTTGCACTGTGTCTGGGTGTTTCTATATATAATAAGTATGTATTTAAAACTATATATGTATTATATCAGCTATTTGGCCACCATCACACAAGCTTTGCTTAGTTTGGGGTCAGATGGTGTTGTGTGTGAATTGTCCATCAATATTTATTTATTATTTATTTATTAACATTGATTCATAACTTTGATATATAAATACTCGAAACTCGAAAGAAAGGCTGTGGAACGCGTTGCCTGGGAGAATTTTCCCGGTAATAACAATCTTGAAGTTCGAATTCAATCATCAAACATCAATCCATCCTCACACATTTTCGTATTTGTAATATTAGCTGGGTTATACTAGCTAACAGGTTCTCATACTGCAAGTTTTGCTTAGTTTGGGGCTCAATCAATTCCCAAAGAAGTAAACTAGACAAACCTCGCTCAAGGAGCGACATAACTCAAAGAATAGGCAAGCTAAAGTGGCAATGGGCAGGCCACATCGCTCTCAGAACTGACAACCGATGGGGAAGAAAGTTTATCGAGTGGCGTCCACGAACAGGAAGACGCAGTGTTGGACGGCCTCCCACTAGATGGACAGATGACCTCACAAAGGTCGCTGGAAACCGCTGGTTGCAGGTTGCGAGGACCGTTTGTTGTGGAAATCTAGAGAGGAGGCCTATGTTCAGCAGTGGATGTCTTGCAGCTGATGCTGATGAAGTAAACCCCGCATTATGCGCGGTATACCGGTCTATCGGTCTTTGTCGTATCCGTTTAGAATTAAAGATTCAAGGATTGTCATTCCGAATTTGAGTCGTTCAAAATCAGGATGTCTAGTCTCTTTCTACGAAAACGTAATTTCGAAATAAACTCGCGACTTTCCTACTCTGGTTCTACTTGGAACTTGGATCCGTCGTTTCGTCTGTTTAAATGTTCTGAGTCTAATCTAATTGTATTATACGTGACGTACAATAGTGACAGTAGTGACAATAGCCGAGTAGCCTACTCTCCTTATAATATTTAAACGTCAAACAATGTTAGATCAGACGAAACGAAGTAGATCCGGATTAGGAAAATCACGAGTTTAATTAAAAATTACGTTTTTTGTAGAAAGAGAGTAGACGTCCAGTGTACTCACATTTTCCGGAATTTCTTGAGTTTTTGAGTTTTCTCGCTACAGTAACAATAGTACATTTTCGATTTATAAAGACGGCAGCATTTCATTGTTTTACAACCTCCCAATAAACATGCACACCTATAGTGTCTGTAATAACCTACTTTTAATTACTGAGATAGCGAATGCCATCCCATTCATTGCACTATAACTGCGAAACGTTCGTCTATAAACCAAACGTTTATGGCAGTCGGATGCGCGTACAAATGGTATGAGGGCTAGTGTTTTGATCACCTACAAGAGATTGAATCATCCGTATCGTTTTGTGTAAGAAGATTATTTCATCACAAGCAGCGCCTCGCGGTTTTACTCGCGTAACTACCGATCTCGTTATTTTTTCGGGATTGGAATGGACAATTTGTATTTCTAGACTATAATCTAACTTTGTTCTAAATTTCTCTCCGAGCCGTTAAGAGGTTACGATGCAACAATCATTCAAACATCCTCTACCAAACTTCATTTAAAATCCCTTGGGTAGTTTTTACGTGAAAGAGTAACTAACATACATCCACACATCTATCCATTCTTACAGACTGTCGCGTCTATTATTAATACATTTATAACATTAGTAGGATGTCAATGATTGAATGTTTGTACGTATGAACAGATCAGGTTGAAATTTGGAACACAATTAGATTATAGCTTAGAAAAACACATAATCTTGAAAAATAAAACAACGGGAACTACGCGGGTAAAATCGCGGGGCGCCGCTAGTTTATAATATAAGTAGGATTTATACCATTAAACCAAATCAGAAGCAAAATTCATTAAAATCATAATCGTTTGATTCGGACGCCCCGCAGAGACGTCTTAAGATGTTTCCACGGGATGGCAATTAATAATCATTTCGCGTACTTCCGGTCGCCGCCCTGAGGCCGACTTCCGGCGAGAGGCGCCGGGGGCAAACAATAGTATGTTAATAAATATCGTTAACTGTTGACGGAAACACCGAAATTGTTATGGAAGGTAGTTCATTTTTATTTCAACTTGATTCATTGTTATTTCAAATTGGAATTGGTAAGTACCCACTGTTATGCCCTAACTACACGAGGGTAGTTTTTCAACGAAGTTTTTCTTTTTTTTTTAGGATAGTAAGCTAGCAAGCTGGTGCTTCTAGCTTCGTGTAGACAAAACTAGGTTTGTGTAGCGTTGTCTACATGAAGCTAGAAGCTTGCTAACATCAGCTGGCTACCATAGCTTAAAAAGCCTCATGTAGCTCGAGTATTATCGCTAACTTACCGCTGGTCTATTTGGCAGAACGGCGACTGCCGATCCGGAGCTCTGGGTTCAAATCCCACGCGCACCACTGTCTTTTCGAAGTCATGTGCTAATGCCGCTAACTTAAAACGGTGAAGGAAAACATCGTGAAGAAACCGACATGTATCTAGAATCTTTCGAGGTCATGTGTCGCCAACGTTTAGTGGCCAACTTCAGTGGGAACGTTTAGTGGGCTGTTGATGTTGTTGATGATTATTTTAAAACCCAAATTACAATCAAATACCAGACACATGGAATTTATCCATGGCACAAACATTTTAACAATTGCATTTTTGAAGTGAAAACTTCTTTTGGCGCGCCTAGACAGATTTTTATAGTGTCGTCGTATGATACGATTTTTACAAACAAGTGACGTCACAACTCTCCGACAGTTTGAAATCCTTGATAATTCTGAATAATCTATACTAATATTATAGCTGAAGAGTTTGTTTGTTTGAACGCAAGAATCTCGGGAACTACGGGTCTGAATTGAAAGATTATTTCTTTGTTGGATAGTCCATTTATCGAGGAAGGCTATAGGCTATTTAACGTTACGCAAATATTAACAGGAACGGAGCATGAATAAAAATAGCAAAAACGGGAAAAAAATGCTTTTTGAGAGCTTTCGTTGCGTGACAGCATGTGTCTATCTATCTTTTAAAGGTTGCGTCATTAGAACCTAAGGTAACCGAAATTTTTCAAAAATTGAATTGGTACGACCAATTTTCGATATCGATAAAATAAAAAAACGCAGCCCATATATTTCCATTATTAAACTGACGGACTGGACGGATTAGAATTGTATATTTTTTAACCAGGCTTCATCTCAATTCGACAAATAAATTTGGGTCTCACAGACCCACCATTGAAACCCGACCCACCTTCAAACCACTGCACCTTATCGCTCCCAATCTCTCGCCCTAACCCCAACCTCCTAATTTATTCTTTCATTGCGTCTTATTATTTGCAAATGGTCTATTTGTCGCGACTTAACCCTTACCGCGCAGATGGGGTCTCCCGGACCGCGGATTACGCTCTCGTCTCGAATCGTCACAACGACGTCGTTCGCCCTTAAACGTTCACAATTTATTGATACGGACATTGACAGATATTACCGTAGGACTCGTAAAATGCAAGCCAGATTAAGGGTTCACCGGAATTTGCAAATGGGACCAGATGCACACTTATAACAGTATGGAGTTTAATAGAATTTGTAAAACAGTTTGAAGCGGACAGTTCATTTAATATTGTAATTTTGTAAGTTTTTAAAATAAATATTGATGGACAATTCACACACAACACCATCTGACAGTTATAGGGTATTATAATTATAGGGTTACTGGTAATCAGCTTGCATCCGTTTAAGGGCATGTTCTGTATATTTAAACAAACAAATTTTGTTCCACAACTTTTGTTAACAATCAATAGGTACATATCCTAAAAAAATAGTATTTGTTGTCCTTTCTAGCACTATTTAGCGGCTATTCAGTGTTTATTCACTTCTGTACATTATTACTTCTGTACATAGATCTTTATAGAGCGCGCGCGGTCTTTTTACGAATTGATACGAAGACCTAATCTATTGTAGATACGGGTTGCAGATTTGAAAATTACTCCAACGTTTACCGCTACTGGAGTCGAAGTCCGTTCACTGCAACAGTATATTACGGTTAAACTTAGGTTTAGCTATAATATAAACTGTGTAAATAACCCGATAATTAATTAGAAAGATCACATCTACCACCATTTTTCCTACTAATAATGACAATGACCTCTGCAAATGTTCTCATGAAAAATTAAAAAAAAAAAAAAAATTGTCAGTCATAGGAACTGCCGGTAAAAGTGAAAACTTAGAACTCAGAATTTGATAGCTTACTTTGGAAACTACACGGGTGTAACCGGAGAGCGTGGCCTTGGCATCATGGCATGGTCATCTAGAAATGCGTCAGCATTTCCGATTGGCTAATGCATTTCTAGATGGCCACGTCATGACACCGAGGCCACGCCCTTTCAGCATTTTCCATTGGCTGACGCATTTCTAAACGGCCAATAGTCATGGTCCTTAGTTTGCCCGAAGATTTCTTATCATACCCGAGCGTGACGCTAGAATCCAATTCATAGCCCACGAAATATCCGTCTAGGCGCGCCTAAAGAAGTTTTCACTTCAAAAATTATTGAAGTTATGATAAATTATCACAAGTTATGATACTGCGTATAGCGACATTTTACAGTGTGTCGCTCTCATTACGATCAGGGATTCTGCGTGGAACGGTTTATAAGCTATTGTTGTGCAAATTTCACCCGAGTGCGTGATTACAAGTTATGTGTACGGGTTACTGAGGTAAGCTCTTGAATCTATTTGCTATGCGAGACTCATCTGGTTCATGTATTTCTTATATCTACTAAATATTTAGTAGCGGTAGGACTATTGGCAGAGCCCGCCTGGGGAAGTACCACACCTTTTCCAGTTATTGTACCGTCAAGCAGTAATGTGCAAACATTACTGTGTTCCGGTTTGAAGGGCAATGTTTCCAGAGAAACTGCAGGGCTTAGAGATATAACATCTCAGATCTCTGGGTGACGATCGCAGTACAGTGCTAGGTAATGATTTTGACTATTTGTGTTCCAATAGCTGCATGTCACTGTGCTGTTATGTGGCAGGTATGTTGCCTACCATCAGACACAACACCAACCAAGGCAAACATGAAGCTGCATGAGAGCGTGCCCCATGCGGTTGTTGCAATCTCACGGCACACGGGGACCTTCATTTACTATGCTGACGACACCGACGACGCCATCGGTCGGTTCGTGCGGCGAGCGTAGGCTGCATCACCGAAGACCATCCGAGAGTTCAACCTACAGATGGCCATCAGGGTCAGAAATGCAGCCGTAGTGGAGGCTCTGGGCCGGGAGGAGGCGGCTTAGGCAAATGGCAAGCCAAAACCTCGATGTGGAGTCGATTGCTAGCGGTAGAATCCCAACCGATAGTGATCTGCTCTACAGACGAGCTCTAGAATTAGGTTTGAAATGTGCCCAACTCCCCCCTATTTTCCTTTTCTTCTCCTAATCCAAGAAATCTGTAAAATAAAAATTGTATTGACAAAGATCACGGACCCCGGAGTCTGTGGAGTGGATATTTTAAATAAATAAAAAAAAACATCAGACACATGCCATGCTCGTCTCGTCATTCTTTTTAAAACAAAATATTTTGTAATAAGAACATCGAAACCTTGGAATTCGTAGTGCATATTCTCTGGAAGATGTAATCTGGCAGTAGATTGTCTTCTAGGTAAGCGAGTCCTATCGTTAACTGCATCGTCAGCAAGTGCTGATATTTTTTAAAAATAAGCCTTGAGAATACTATAAGGTTTAAAACAGCTCTGCAGCTCCGAGTATTTTTATAGTAAGTAAGTAGGTACATTAGGTTAAATCTTTCGTTGCTACAATTTTTAGCATTAGGTAATGCAGTGTCGCACCAAAAATATCATCTAAATTACCTACAAATTATTACCGGGAGTCTGATATGTACTAATTCTGGGCGAATGCCTTCTTACCCGCTTTCCACTTATTTTTATCTATATCCTTGTGTTCGATATTTCAAGCAAACCTTTGTAGCTCTGACAAGTTTTTGACAGATAATAAAAACATCCTGAATAAGATGTTCAAGAAATACATCTTCTAAATACTTGTGGCAGCTCAACAACAGTTTGTTGAGTTTTAACAAATTAATAAACCTTATGAGAAAAAGCCCCGAGTCCCAAATGTGGGACCGAAAAGTAGACTAGAGATATATTTTTTTTTTAAATAAAGAGTGACGAGACGAGCTGGATATGTGCCTGATGGTAAGCAACATGCCTGCCTCATAACAGCACAGTGACACACAGCTATTGGAACATCAAGAGTCCAAATCATTACCTAGCACTGCTCTGCGCTCATCACCCAGAGATCTAAGTTGTTATATCTCTAAGCCCTGTCATTTCTCTGGAAACATTGCCCTTCAAACCGGAACACAGTAATGTTTGCACATAACTGCTTGGCGACATGTGTAGGGAAATGTGCAACAAAGGTAAGACTCGATGATTACTCCCTGGTTACTGTTAAGTTAAGATGAATGACCCGATAAATTATATCAAAACAAAAGACGTCTCTATGTAAAATGGCGTGTTTTCAAGCTAACGGCTTCTTAATGAGCGGCGAAGTAAGCGGAGCGAGAATGAGCGTCAGACGCGAACATATTAATTACCTTCCCTTATTTTAATGCACGTCGTAATATGATTGATGCAAAGGCATGAGTTTTATTTTAAATACGCGAAATATTCTAGTTTAAAATTGCATACTTTCAAGGATATTACTATTAGTGCAGTAACTTTATACATTATTACTAGTCATACTAGTCAAGTCATATTCTAGTCAAGCCCTTTCATTTGATACCCATATTGAGGTAGATTGTAATGAAATATTTGGAGGCGGCCATCTTGAATCAATATTAACCAAAAATAGCTCAAACCATTAACACAAAAATGTATCTTCAAATAAAAAAACCGCATCGAAATCGGCTAATCCGTTTGAGCTCTACGGTGCCATAGACAGATACACACACAGGCAGATACACATAGAGACAGACCTGTATGTGTGTCTGTCTGATAGACAGACAGACTGCGACGTCAAATTTATAACACCTGTTTTTTTGGTCGGGGGTTAAAAACCGGTCAGTAACTGTGCCATAAAGTGGTCAAGTAGGAGTTAAAATATTGCAAAAAATTGCGAAGTTCGAAAAAAATTATAAACTTTGAAAGAAAAAAACTTATTCTCAGAAACTATTGGGTGTACAGAGACAACTCTAGTATCATATTGTAGCAAATGTAGTCTACTTTATAAACGCCATAAGATCGTTTTTTCAAAAACTAGTCGTTTAGGGTTATAATCGCCAAAATTTGAAAATAAACGATTTTTTCGCGGTTTTTTCGATTTTTGACAAAGTTGCGTTCGTCGCTCGAAGTCACAAACTTGGGACAATCATTAGGCCAACATCATAAACAAGTCTGCAACAAATCAGATCTACCGGATTTAACGCATCCTACTCCATACTTTCAGGCGACAAAGTTACTGGATTATATCGTTTTACATAACATGACTTGACAGCGCAAAATCCTATTAATAATTATCATAAATAATTTGGATGTTTGTTGCTCAGGCACAATGGAACGTCTAAACGATTCAAGTTGACATTTTGAACACACATACATTTTTTATCTGGAATAATACATAGGCCACAAATTATCGGGGAAATAATGATATTGGAAACTATGCGGGATGCTGCTATTCTTACTAATAATAGAAATGTCAATGTTTGGATCTTTGGATGTTTTTTGCTCAATCACGTCGTTACGTATGAACGGATCGCGATGAAATTTAGAACGCAGCAAGGCACTACTAGTTGTATCTATTTTTATGTAAATTGTACTTGATTAATTATTTTGAAAAAAGTAATTGAGTGAAGCCGAAGTTACGGCTGGTCTAGTCGGGAGAACGGCGGCTGCCGATCCGGAGACCCCGGGTTCAAACCCCACACGCACCACTGTCTTTTCGAAGTCATGTGCGTAATGCCGCTAACTTAAAACGGTGAAGGAAAACATCGTGAGGAAACCGACATGTACCTAGAATCTTTCGAAGTCATGTGTCATCCGCCAACCCGCACTGGGCCAGCGTGGTGGATTATGGCCTAAACTTTCTCCTTGCGAGAGAAGGCCCCGAGTTCCAGCAGTGGGAACGTTTAGTGGGCGGTTGATGATGATGAATTAAGTGAAAAATTTTCATTGCAAAAGCACTAAGTAGCCAGAGGGCTACTAGTTGCTATAGAGGAACGTAAAGAGTTACGTTCTCGCTGGACCATAACCATTAAAGTTGTCGATATCTGTAAACAGGAAGCAATTCAAAGTAAACGGTTAGTTGTGTCTCTGAGGTGTCATACCTACTCGTATAATTTACTAGTGAAGTGAAACACTATTATATTATTAGTGGTAGGACTCTTGGCAGAGTTGGCGAAGTACCACACCTTCGCCAGTTATTCTACCGCCAAGCAGTCATGTGTTAGCGTTACTGTGTTCCGATTTAAAGGCCAATGTTTCCAGTGAAATTATATAACATATAACAATATGAGATATAACATCTTAGATCTCTAGGTGACGAGCGCAGTGCAGTGCTAGGTAATGATTTAGACTCTCTGTGATCCAATAGCTACGTGTAATTGTGCTGTTATGTGGCAGGCATGTTGCTTACCATCAGGCACATGTCCTGCTCGTCTCGTCACACTTTAATAAAAAAAATCACGTTGATTGCATAAAGTAATTATTTTTCAAATCAAAATAACAAAGTTATTGCAATCCTCAGCGAGTAAGGTGAGATGTTCCGCGCCATTTGTTTCATCCGTCACTACTCCGGATCATTTGTCAAACCTCGGATGTCACTACTCACTCTGATTTATGGATAGGAATGCAATTCATATAATGGATAAATATCGTATCGCGAATTTTTTTCAGAATTGGGGTGTCCGTGATTTACATCGCGTCAGTACTCGTCAACAAAACTAACCCATAACAAACACTAACGACATACCATACTTACTACCTACACTAAGCTCATCTAAGTTAATAATTCTTCATTTCCACAGAACAGGTTGTAGTGGTAGGACTCCTGGAGAAGTACCACACCTTTGCCAGTTATTGTGCCGCCAAGCAGTAATGTGCAAACATAACCGTGTTCCGGTTTGAAGGGCAATGTTTCCAGAGAAATCACGGGTCTTAGATATATAATATCTTAGAGCTCTGGGCGATGAGCGCAGTGTAATGCTAGGTAATGATTTGCAATTTCATGATCCAATAGCTGCTTACTATCAGAAACATGTCTTGCTTTTCTCGTCACTCTACCCTATAAAAAAAAGAACCGTAAAATTTTAAACATTATAAACATATTTTATGGTGACTTATACCAATAAGTCGCCGTAAAATTGTAAAACCGTCAGATTATAATCCAACACCGTTATATAATAAACTAACTTAACCTACCGCGAGGTTATATACGAGGTTATATATATACCTCACACGTTATGTTGTAAAAGGACGGTATTGCAATACCTACATACATACATTGTTAGCACGTAAAGCTGTTGAACCAAATCTGTGGTGCCGTTTTGTGGCATTTAAGTAGGCCTAATAATAATATTTGGGTTATTTGACTTGACTATTGTCAACCAAGTAGGTAATAACCTACGTTTACAATTCTATGGTATGGTATGGTATAGTATCACCATATCAGTGACGAGACGAGCAGAACATTTGCCTGATGGTAAGCAACATGCCTGCCACATAACAGCACAGTGAAACGCAGCTATTGGAACACGAAGAGTCCAAATCATTACCTAGCACTGCACTTGGCTCGTCATCCAGAGATCTAAAACATTATATCTTTAATATGCCTGTAATTCATCCACGATTTCAAATTAAACTTCGAAAGAAATTACTTTATGACAATAATAAATAAATATTGGTGAACAATTCACACACAACACCATCATACCCCAAACTAAGCAAAGCTTGTGTGATGGCGGCCAGATAGTTGATATAATACTTATATAGTTTTAAATACATACTTATTTTACATATAAACACCCAGACACATTGCAAACATTTGAATTCATCACACAAATATTTGCATTGGGTGGGGATCGAACCCACGACCCTCGGCTTCGCAGGCAGAGCTACTACCAACTAAGCCACAATGATTGAACTTAATTTAGAAGTTAGTTGGATCACCTATTCATTTGCCTATGAAGGTCTGGAAATAATCAAGAGTCAAGCCCACTAGGTACCAGTTGCAGATGCATATTGCGTCGATATTTTGATGAAAATGTACAGTTTTCTTATTTTCGTATGGCGGAGTTAGCTTGTTTTCCAATACCGGCGTAAAAATAAGGTATAAGCACTTAATAAGAAAAGTAAGCCCTATGTTTGTATGTTACTGTTTATGTGTCAGACGTACTGGATTTACATATCATTTTTGATGCCGAAGGGATAATGAATGATTAATTTATCATCAGATACATTTCATGGTCATTCTGTCACTGTATGATAATAAAAAAACAATAATAACAAAAAATAAAAAACAAAGCTGAACTTAAATAACCTATTTTTATGATACACCAGTATTTTTAGAATGTCACCCTACTGACAATAGCTTGGCGTGCTCTACAGGATAGGTTTACACTAAATTGAACGAGTATGTGGATCCATTTGTCATAACATCTAATGATACTATGTAAATTTCAACGAATATTAAACCTTGTTTAATTTGTTTAAGTGCACGCTTTGATATTACTCTCAAACCAACTAGGCGAGAAATCATTATACATGATAATTAAAATATTAATTTTGTTTATATGTAATAGTTTTGATGTTTCAATGCTTGTTTACTTTAGCACTCAGATAACCATTATGATTTGGAAATGCACATATTACCTACCTACGTTATTTTTAATCAGTTTCCGAGGAAACAGTTTTTCAGTTCATTTTACGCGTACGATATTGGGAAGATTGTCCTGGAACATTTAATTACATTATTCATTATAATATTTTTAAAGTGAAAATTAAAAAAGTGTTTAAAAATAATATATTAATACATAATGTCAGCAATTAATCAGTTATTTATAATCCTCAATAATCACATGAGTCCTGTTGGTATTTGAACGATCATATATAAATAAAAGTCACTGATCTATCATTCTGAGTTAGAGATAAATCTGACGTATTTATCAATTATCTTTTGTGGGGGAAATACATTTATGTATGCCCAACATGCAAAGAGATGGTGGCGTATGTCAGGCTCGACACCACGGGAGTCGACATGGTGTCCCTACCGACTAAAACCCTCATATGTTTCTTCGGCACGGCCAGGGGTTAGTCAGGTCGTATAAGATATATTATGTTTGTTCAAACCGTGAAAAAAGTATTTCATAAAAACAAATCTTAGTAGCAATCAGAAACACAATCATACCTAATATCTAAGTATCCATTAAGTATGTAGTGTAGATGGTGGACCTTTTTTATTCGTGTAGGTAATTGTAAGCTCTATTGCAACAGACGTAAAATTGGGCTCAAGACCATCTATCAAACCACACAATCCTTAATACCGTTAGTTATCAAATTATACAGTCTTTCTCTAACACAAAATGATTTTTGCTATGGTCATTTATTATTCAAAGAATCACAGACCTTATTTCTGGGATTGGTTTTTTTATTCCATCTTTACAAATAAACCCCACATTCTTAACTAAAAGCATAATTAATGTTAGTAGTGCATTGATTCTTGTTGCTAAGCATTTCAAGTAATGTTTTCCTTGTAATCTTTCAGATTTATAATTTTACAACCAATTTCTGATTCACGAACATACTATGAAAGTGAAATCGATAACAAAATAGGTCAAACTTGTTTTCAGTGATTTTCAATTTCCAGTTAAAATTTCCGAGCACTTCAAACTAAGGATTAGCGAATGCATTTAATCTCTGCGAACGAAAATTCCACTGATTAATCCAAAAAAGAGGTCACGACAATTTGTGATTGTTTGTAGGTTAGTAATGCAACTGGAGTGGTCAAACTGACCTGATTTACTTTCTTATTTTATCAATTAAACACACTTCAACTTGATATTGTTAATACTCGTTCCACTTTCGCGGAAAGTTACCAGATTTAGAAAATTCCCTGGCGATAATGAAAACAAAGATTAAGGATTAACTTTGGAATAGAACTAGTGGGCGGGGAAGTAAATATTAGTTGTTTATCGTTGTGATTTATGATGTAATATGATGAAATTATGTCCTGTTATCACTGGATATCTTTTGTCAAATTATCTGCACTAATCGAAGTCGTACTCGTATCTATTATATATTGTTGATAGTATTTGAAAAAAGTTTGAAGTGATAAAATTATTATCTTAAAACTTTTTGTAAATTTTTTCTAAGTTTTCCTTCCTATTAGATTGAGAGACAAGACGAGTATGACGTATGCCTGATGGTATACAACACGCTTGTCCACAACATAGCATCAAGATAATTTAAAAACTTTTATTTTAAGAAAAGTTTACGTTTGACAGAAAACTCCTCAAACGTCAAAAGAATAAATAATATTAACATATTTATATCATGTTCTTCACCTAGTAGTGGCCGATAGTTTTACCCAAGTAATTACCAGTAGGTACCGTAATTTTCTAATTCCAAATTACAAGTAGCTTATAAAATTTTGTGAAACTAATGCAGATTAAAAATCCATTTCACAACAAATCAAAATTAAAAAAATTCAAACGAACATACAAAATTCAAATTATATAAAAACATATATTTATAAATAGTATTCACGACAACAGTTGAAAATTACGCCCCTATAATTAACTTACTAAAGAAATGAAACTAGATCCTTGCATAATATTATGAAATTGGTGTTTTGTCGCACTGGCCAATTTGATCTATATCCTCTTTGGTTAGGAATTCTAACTTCAAATTAATTCAGCTATTTACTCATGCTTTTGTGTTTTGAAAATCGTATTTTTTTTTATTTGTTCTTTATTGTTATTTAGATGTTTCTTTAGTTTAGTTTTTCTTTTCGAGTAAATTTTTGCTTGGGGTAAGATTTGGCATCGCCAGGGTTCACCAGGGTTCAGCCACTATAGGTAATTATTATAATATTTCATACTAATAATATAAATGCAAAAAGACGCATCTCCGTACGGATGCTTTAACCTTTTCAAGCAAAAACGGATAAAATTTGGTACTTAAATGATGATAATAGATGATAATGGTTTGGAATAACACATAGGTCACTTTTCATCTCGGGAAACGGAAACTAACGGAATCGGATAACAGCACGACTGAAACCGCAGGATTCTACTAATGTATTATACGATGGCTATTTAAACATTAGATAGATTCAATATCATTACATTACATTATTGGATTATTAGCAAATAAGATTAGATATTATCAAATTACGGTATTAAACAGTATGATCTAGACAAGAGAATTAGTACTCGTATGTAATAAGAATGAAGCTCAATTAGGATTAATTCATAACAGACATACCGATACACTTACTTGGTAACGTTATATTTAAAATAAAATAAAAGTTTTTTAACGGGCAGAGCCTTATCAACAAAACTAAAATACAACGAGAACTACACTACCTACGCTACATACCTAACTAACTACTACACTAAGCACACCTGAATTATCCATAGACCAATAAAGGTCTACAGATAATCATGATATTCAAGCCCAATACCAGTCAAGAGCGTTCCCAGCATGCTGGCGGCATTACCACGCTGAATGGCAATGGTTTCTACGTTGAGCCAAATAAACCCCATCATTTTGGTCATGCGTCTCGTCAACCAAGCGCTAGGAAAGGCTTTTGAAGATGAGGTAGCTGAGAAATAAAGTTCACAATAATATGAGCATTATTCAAATTGTAATAACATCCTACTATTCCACCAATATGTATTACAATGCAAACAAAATGTTTGGGTATTTGCATGTTTGTTCCTCAATAGAATACAATCCTCAAAAATACTAATTAGTCCGTCAGTTAGATTACTAAAAAATATTGTACATGGATTTTTTCTTTTGTTTCACAAACAAAAAATTACGAAGATGCTTCTTAGTTTCGCGTGACGTCACTCGTTTTTTTACCCACCAAGTGACGTCACAACCTGACTCAGGAAGTTTGATGACCTATATCTCTGCCGATTTTTAATATTTTGAAAAAACTAAAAATACGTGTAAGTAAAAATATTATTCCATGATCTAGCTGACAGACTAATAAGAAAGGTGTATTTTGACCCAGTCCGATACCTAACATGATTCAACGGCTGCATTTTCTGTTCCAAATTTAAATCCGACCCGTTCAGACGTTACGGTGTGATTGAGCAACAAATATCGAAAAATTCACATTTGTAATATAAGTAGGAAGTAGAATTATTATCATTTTTTTTAGGGATGAAACAAAAATAATGTACGAGAAATAATATTAAGATTATTAAAATGACAATGAGCGGCATATCTGTAGAATGAACAACAATAGATGGACCAAACGTTTAGTAGAGTGGATACCAAGAGACAGTAAGAGAAGGACAGACCACACAAAAGATGGAGCGACATTTTGAACCAGAGGGGCTCTCACTGGATGCGGAAGGCACGCGAGAGACACGAATGGAAAGAATTAGGAGAGGCTTACGCTGCAGAGGTGACTACTACTCATACTCAATGAATAATACACTATGAAAATTAGAAACAATTTTTTTTTTAATAAAGAGTGACGACACAAGTAAGACATGTGATGTGCCTGATGGTAAGCAACACTCCTGCCACATAACAGCACAGTGAACGCAGCTATTGAAACATGAAGAGCCCAAATCATTACCTAGCACCGCACTGCGCTCGTCACCCAGATATCTAAGTTGTTATATCTCTAAGCCCTGTAATTTCTCTGGAGACATTGCCCTTCAAACCGGAACACAGTAATGTTTGCAAATTACTGGTTGGCGGTAGAATAACTGGCGAAGGTGTGGTACTTCCCCAGGCGGACTCTGGTAAGAGTCATACCATTATTTATCTTAAATTAATATAGATTTAACTCAATTATTTTGTCATTTTTGTAGTAGAAATCAGGGCTATTTTTAGTTTTTATCTTATAAGGATTATTATCATTCCAATATCGCAGTCATACTGTATAATAATGAAGCCGCAGTAATCACACGACATAGTATCGCGCTCAGTGGACACAGCAGAACACAGCGTCCGTAATTAGGTTGTTGACAGTTTCAGCTGACAGCGCGTCATGAACCGACCGATGATATATTACAACCAATTATAGAAGATAGCCTGCGGCGAATTAATATTTGGCTTAAATCTATACTAATATTATAAAGCTGAAGAGTTTGTTTGTTTGAACGCAAGGTTCTCAGGAACTACAGATTCGAATTGAAAGATTCTTTCTCTGTTGGATAATCCATTTATTGAGGAAGGCTATAGCCTATTTAACATTACGCTACTATCAACAGGAGCGGAGCATAAATGAAAAATGTAACAAAAACGGGAAATAATATTGTTTTTTGAGAGCTTTCGTTGCGTGACAGCATGTGTCTATCTTTCAAAGTTTGCGTCATTAGATCCTAAGGTAACCGAATTTGTTCAAAATTGGAATTGCTACAACCAATTTTATATAGATGGCGTAGCGAAGCGCGCACGACTCAGCTAGTAAGATTATATTAAACAACTAGTAGTAGTGACGCACTGTTTTACCTGCGTAACTAGTTTATGTTCCTAGCTATATTCCCGGGGCAAAAAGGTAGCCTGTGTGATTACAGTGTTCTATGAATGTTCCAAATTTTTTTCTCATTCGTTTAGACGTTACGATGAGATTGTGTGACTTTTATGCCCTGTAATTTCACTGGAAACATTGCCCTTCAAACCGGAACACAGCATTGTTTCCAAAGTCAAAATACTTTATTCATAAATGTATAATTTACACGTCAAATTATCCATTCATAATAATACAAAAGTTACGGATGGTCTAGTCGGGAGAACGGCGGCTGCCGATCCGGAGACCCCGGGTTCAAACCCCACACGCACCACTGTCTTTTCGAAGTCATGTGCGTAATGCCGCTAACTTAAAACGGTGAAGGAAAACATCGTGAGGAAACCGACATGTACCTAGAATCTTTCGAAGTCATGTGTCATCCGCCAACACGCACTGGGCCAGCGTGGTGGATTATGGCCTTAACTCTCTCCTTGCGAGAGAAGACCCCGAGTCCCAGCAGTGGGAACGTTTAGTGGGCTGTTGATGATGATGATGAATAATACATACCACATTACTGCTTGGCGGTAGAATGACCGGTAAAGGTGTGGTACTTCCCCAGACGTACTTTGCAAAGAGTCCTACCTTGGTTATATTTATGTGTGCCGCAGGCGAATCCGGGGTAGACCGCTAGTGTATAATATTACTAGTATTGGTACCGACCACTCTCCAATGCAAAATACGAAGTTGATTTAACAGGCTTAAATAAAATACCTCCGGTCCAGTTTTAATCAATTAACTCTTAAAACACACTAACTTAAATCTAACTTACAATAGAATCCAATCTGCATACTTAATTCTTACTTAACTATGTTTTGTTGGACATCGGGGTAGCATGGGCCATTGTTGACCATCTCTGAAAGCTGTCAGGGTGACAAATGGAATGAATAATTTAATAGGGTGTTAGTTTAGTAATTGGACATCAACGTAATTGAGTTAACTTTACAAACACCGCGTTATTCTGTATTGCATAGTAGTGTCCAGTTTTGAGGGAAGTGACAGACTTACATTCTGTAGGGTTCGGCTTTTGAATTTAATTTGCACTTCCTTGTCGTTCAGTTACTTAAATGGCCGATTTAAAAAAAGACTTTCAAGGTCTTACTTATTGTTTTATTTATTTCTATTGTTTTTGTTTATAATAAATTTTATTTAGCTATTGCTCTGTTATGTAGGTAACGGTTTAATTTTCGTTTCAATGAAATTAAATAGTATGTTAAATAATTTAGATTTATTTCATTGTTACTCTCTCGTTAAAGTTAGCGTTTTATGCAGCCTTGAACTACTTACACTATTCTTTTTTTAATTTGTACTACGCTAAGTAGCTTACTAAGAAAAAAATGCCTTTTTTGGTTCATAAATAACTGATTTGATTTTAGCACTTTTATATCGGGGGGTCTACCGCCGAACGAAAAATGTCATCGCTTTGATGTTTCTCTCTGTTTTCTTTTCGCTTGAAATTATAGAGACAGCATTAGCAAAGCGATAGCCGATTTAGTTAGGCGGTAGAAGCGCTGGTCTCATGTGCGTTTGTTACATGCTTTTTCAGATTTAACCTTAGAAACCATTGTAATTACTAAAATGTAAGTAAAACATTATTAACGAGCATATCAAATGCCTGAAAATAAGTAACACATCTGCTCATAACTTAACAGCAACTTCAGTGCATTACCCATTCGCATTACCTAGCACTTTACTACGCAAGACACCTAGATATACGTAAATAATTTTGCTCTGTCATATCACGCGACATTCACTTCACGTCAGGTGACATTGCTCTTCAAGCCCAAACACAGTAATATTTTCCAATAGCCGCTTATCGGCAAAATAACAGGGATAAGCGTAAGTATTTCCCAGGCTTACTCCGCAAAGAGTCCTACCACTACAAAAGTAAAGTATCAAAGTAAATCAAAGTTAACATGATGTTACTGTTTTTTCACGACCGTAAATTGATCTGTGCTGACCCTTTTTTGTCCATTGAATAATATTCTAATTCTTATGATAATAAAGGCGTTTTGACCCCTTCCGTTCTTATTTATTGCGGTATGGTATCAATAAATTGTTGTTTAAGCTACATTAGCTTCTTCTTTTCCATAAAAATGTATTTTTGGGCAGGTCGTAAAGAAGGTACTGTCAGTGACACCGAAGGGTTAGGGGGTTAGACTTAGGGGAATCAAGAATAAAACGTAGTGGCTATAAGCACTTGTTGACAAAAGTAAGGAATTCAATCTGCAAATAATTGATAAAAAATAGGTAAAATAAACATTTACATAGTAGTCATTCCTCACAATTAGATATCACTGATTTCGTAAAACCATTTTATATTGAAAAAAATCAAAAATATTCAAAGCATAAATCATTAGTGCCCCATCCTGACTTCCTGACATTCTGACAGCTCGGGTATCATAATAATAAACCAACAACTTTCAACAAAAACTTGCGACCGTAATTAAGCTATTCAAATAATATCCTATGTCTCGATTTGGACCAAATTAAATATGAACGCAAACATTCGTTGGTTGACTTGGCAAAGAGTTTATTGGGAACATAATATACATCGAATCACTGGATTTTTACATATTATTAATATATTAAACTAAAAAATTGCTAGCCTATCGGCTTTTTATCGGATACACTTCAGAGAGTGTGGGACTTATTAGCATGATCTAATACTATATTGTCATTTTTTCTATCGGAACGCTTGACATCGTTTCATGGTTGATATTTCAAAGACACGAACTAACAGATTTGACTCTACTTTTGTGATAAGACGGTCTAGGCTGTGGAATACGGTGCCTGAGTGGGTTTTCCCCGATGGTTACAATCTTCAAATCGAGAGTGAATAGTTGTTTTTTTTCTGGGTAAACACGCTCCATCGCAGACCGCATCGTCGCTTAACATCAGGCGAGATGGCGGTCAAGTGTAAACCAAAAAAAGTAAAAAAAAAAAATTCAATGATGATAATCAAACATCATAATAATGTGTCCGTTATACTGACACTAATCACTGTAACAGTGCATCATAATTATGCAAAAAATATTGTGCTTCGTTTTGAAGAGCAATATTTCCAGAGATATTACAGGCCAAAGAGATAACTCGTCAAATTATTGTAAAATCTTTTGCTGAGAAGCGCTCTGCAGTACTCAGCACTGATTGAAAGGCATCATCGTCAAATAAATGCGTTAAAAAAATAAAGTAGTTTTGTATTTTACTATGTTGCAACTTATGTTCTATGTAGCAAATAATACACCTGTTTATAGAAGTAAGAAAATATTGTATAGTTAAGATCTATTTATTGAAGTAAATTTATTTTATTTTTTTATTTAATGGCAAAAGGCAAATGGTCGGAACTGACTTCAGGTTCTTCAGGATTTCAGGATACTTCTTGCGTTGAGGATGTTGTCTAATCTATGGTTAATATATTGGTGGACAATTCACACACAACACCATCTGACCCCAAACTAAGCAAAGCTTGTATGATGGCGGCCAGATAGCTGATACAATAGTTAATATTTGACTTCTTAGCACGTACTTTAAAAACCAGATAAAGTATTAACTTATTGGGTACGGATATAAGTACACACATTTTTACATATTCTTTTCCATATGATTTGCACACCTCGTCTTATAATTTTCCACATATTTTCCCACCGTAACGTTGCCTGGAAGATATCACTATTAGCGATTAGGCCGACATCTGTCGCACTAGCTTAAAGTGCACAAATTGTGAATTCTTGTGTGTACTGCTGCTTTGCTTATGTATGTTGTGTTCACTACAGCGAACTCATAAATATATCAACATGCATTTTTATTGACTACCGAATTAAAAAGTATGAAAGCAAAAAAGATAAAAACAAAATAGCAATTTACAGCCCTGTTTCCCCGCAGCCGATTAACCGCCGATCTGTTAATCATCGGTTTGCATTATCGCCTCCCGTGGCGTACGATTGTTATTTATGGTTCTATTGCCGTATCTGTTTTAATTTTGTTCGGATTAAGAATCGAAATCAGATTGTTGTGAAAACGAATTAATTATTGTTTACTGGACAACTGGCCTTATGACTGAGACCTGGTAGTAAGGCTCTATAGCGGTAGATTGTAGGTTCGATTTACGCCCATATCAAATATTTGTGTGATTAAAGCAGACTTTTATTTTGTGTGAGGCTGTACATATTATGTAAGTATGTATTTATAATTACATCTTTCAATTTAACCCGAGTAAGACTGCGTTTGATTACATACTTGTCTGTTAATATTATAAAACTTGTATAACCCACACATGCCCGTTAAACATAAGGGCCAAATCTACAAAACAGTTACAAGACCTGTCGTTATGTATAGATCTGAAAATATTATAATGTTTAACATGCAAATAATATTTATGAATAAATAATATGACGATGACGACGATGTGTCGACGATTTTTATTTCGGAAAATGCAATATTCTTTGGAGATCTGATCAGGTCTTCCATCAAAATAGATCATTCAATAACCATAACTTTCACATTTATAATTACGATATAGTTTGATACAAAAAAAATAAGTAAATAAAATAAATACTAGTAAAATATTTTTTTAAATAAATAATACACGAGTATGAAAAAACTCAATAAATTATAATTACAATATATTTTGATTCAAAGAAATTAAGTAAGTAAAAAAATATACATACAAGTAAAATATTTTTTTAAATAAATAAAACACGAGGATAAAAAAAATCACTAAGTTAAGGTAGTTTGTGAAGTATTTTCTAAATAAATACATTTTTTGCAGGTACAAAAAATGTCCAGTCCATGTCAATAATGGATGTGAACAATGCTTTCCAAATAATAACTTTTTTTTTTAACAATACAGCAAAAATACAAATAGAAGTAAATTAGGTGGTAATGATACCCACCATTCATCGTTGGTACACAGGGCACCAATATTTTTGTCAAACTAAAAAAAATAAATTGTACACCGTGTGTGTTTGGTACCTCAAACAAAAAAACAAGGGGAATAACGGGAACGGGAACTTCGCGGGTAACACCACGGGGCGCTGCTAGTAAGTTCATATTATTCCTGAATAAAAAAGGTGAGTGCTTAAGACCACACGGCAGAAGCGAAAACTTCATTAGCTGATTTTTGTATTAGGTAGGTATGTCGTATTATAATAAAATATGATGGATCGTATTAGTTGAATAAATGAGTAAAACAAGCCAGAAATTAGAGTAAATATTTATTGAAATTTTATTTATATACAAAGTAGCTGTTACCCGCGACTTAGTCCGCGCGAAATAAATACTAAGGTTACTCAGGCAGTACTTATTTGTATACCCAGATTGTATACACATTTATGGTTAGTAAAAAAAGTGTCCATGTTCAAAAAGTTGTAGGCCGGGGCCGGCTTTTTAAAAGTTACTACAACTTTGTATGCATTCACACGGTGCACCCCTATGATGCCCCTAACATTGTCCGCAAAAAGGTTAGTGAGTGTAATAGGATTTTTGTTACCGACTTTCTCCTGTTCCGTCGATTCCACATACACTACACATTCTCCACTACGATTTTCTGGCAATAGTCTCTTTCTCTTATAAAGGGGTTTTCTAAATAGTTTGTAAAAAACATTTTCACTTGGATTTGGCTTCAATAGTTTTCTTTTTCTGGTCTGTTCGACGGGGTCGCCCCCGTCGCTAGCGACGCTCATATTTATTTATACTATTGACTATATATAAAACTAAATATTTACACGAAAGAAACGAAATATTTACACAGCAAAACTAATTAATTTGATTGTGAAAATTATAAAGCACCTGTCGTGTTATCCCGCCCAAAGAAAAGTATTTTGGAGTTGGTAGCCGTCAGTGTTGCCACTATGATTTTGAGCTTGTCGCCAAATAGTTATGAAACAAAGTCGCCGGTTTTGATTGAAATATTAAGGGAAGAACAGTCTGGAAGAATACATAAGCTTTTTCCTTCTCCAACCTTCTACACTACACTAGTATATTCCCCTTTGTCGGTAACACGTAGTCTAAATCCGCTAACAGGTTTTAAAAATTCGCCAGTTTCAGCGACAAAGTCGCTAAAGTGTCAACACTGGTAACCGGTAGCGAGCAGCGAGAGAGAGAGAGAGTATCTATTGTTCCATGTCCTCCTCTAACAATTATCTTTCTCGGTCTGGCACGTTTCTTGACCACATTATCTTTCTCGCTCTAGCATCCCGAGCTTACCTGAAGTTTCTTATCATATCCGAGCGTGATGATCACGTGATCATAAATCCATTTCACAGCCCACGAAAATTCTGTCCATGCCGCGCCTAAAGAAGTTTTCACTTCAAAAAAACTACATTTTTGACAAACGAAATTCGTTTCCGCCACTTCTATCCAACATCAAAAGATTCATATTTTTTGGAAAAGAAATCTTTGAAGCTCGCCATTAATTAATGTCGACGCCAAAGGGTTAATGCCTTAACCCTTTAATGCTTGTTGGGGTAAAAAATACCCTTCGGCCATTTCATGCACTCGTAAACTCTTTCCAAGTTATTGTTTCTTTTTCTAAAGGAGACTTTGAAATATCACAGTTATTACGTTTGATGTTTGTCGTTGGTTTCAATAAAGATTCTATAAAAGGGTTTTTATTAATTTTGAAATGTCAGTAGCAGTGACAAGAAATTGAAACGTTTTTTATTGTTCATTGACAGCAAAGGTAGGTAGACCTTTCTATTTACCCCTATTCATAAGAATTGTAATTATACACGTATACTATACAGTAATAATATTATTATTTTATGTGTTCCAATTTTCAACTCGATTTCTTCAGCAATTTTGACGTGATTGAGCAACAAACATCGAAATATCTAAACATTTGAACTTTCGCCTTTGTAATATTTGTAGTATTTTACAAGCATATTTTGTATCATCATCATCAGCCTATCTTAGTCCACTGCTGGACATAGGCCTCTCCCATGGCTTGCCACTCAGCCCTATCCTAAGCTATTCGTCTCCATCTACTGCCTGCCGTCTTCCGTATATCGTCACTACATCTAGTCATACTATTATTACCACTAATATTATAAATGTCAAAGTATGGATATTTGGATGTTTGTTGCTCAATCACGCCGTAACGTATGAACGGATCAGGCTGAAATTTGAAATATAGTTAAATTCTGTTCTGTAAGAAAGTTCTGGAAGAACACATTTATCCTGGAAAAATAACGGGAACGACGGGAACGGGAACTACGCGGGTAAAACCGCGGGGCACAATATCCTTATCAGTTACTCTTCACTTGTGAGTAATGTATTACTAATTACATAATACATTACTCACAAGTGATATAATCGGATAAGTAACATTATCGCTAATTTACGTAATAGTTATAAGATTAGTACATAAATCTCGCATAGTCCAAATCTAGCTCATCATTAATCAAAACTAACGATACCTAGGTCTTAACTTAGGCGTTACGTTTGATACCCGGAGTCTAGAGCGTGATTAACGAGCCCGGGCGATGACAGGCGAGGTGCACTGTACAGGGAGCGAGGTGATAGTACAGGGTGTTTACACTCTGAACTTATGAATGATGCATGAGTTTTAATAACGTTGAAAGGACGGGTATCCGTGTTAGGTTCGATATTACTTTTTAGCTGTTTATAAATACAAACACGTTAATCTTTGTTAGAGTTAGTAAGTAAAATAACATGATTTGAAGAGCTCAAAAAGATGGTTAATGAAAGGTTAATTTTGAGAAAAATCTTAGAATGTAACTTGGTACAGGACTGAAATAAACAATTAAAAATAAACTTTACAATGAAACAGTTTGGCTTTACTTTCATTTTACATGCAGTGAAGCAGTGGAGTATGTTGCCTGAGTGGGCGTTTCCTAACAGGTACAATCTGGATATCTTCAAAGTTAGACTGTTTCTTTTTTGTAATCCTTTCTATGATAGAGTGCTGCGCAAGCCTATATCTTGTAAATAAACCATAACATCAGGCGAGTTGGTTGTCAAACGAGCAGTTTCTAGACCAGGGTCGATAATTTTTAAAACCAAAAAAAATAGTAGTAGAATGAAACCCATTAGAAAAGGAGGGGAATATTATAAAAATTAAAGGAAAAATAAATTACGGGCGATCTGAGGTCGGGAAGGGGATGGGGTTGAGTTTTTAAGGGTAAAAAACGGTTATTCTCGATTTCCGGCAGGGTGGACTTCCACATGATCGTGGTTTGTCTGAAAGTGTTTTAACAAAATTCGTATTAACAATGATCATACTTTAAGCTAACGCATATCTTCTTCTCCATGAAATACCTTTTGATGGGCTACTATTTTTCGTAGGTCACTCAGGTATATAATTTATCTTAAAATAGTAATAAATAGACATCTACGCATATAATTTAAAGAAGATTCGACAACTTTCTCCAAATATTGTAGATGTCTTATTAAATATTAATTTTATTAACTTATTTGTTTATTAATTATAGTAGTATATTTTTATTTGCTATTTTCTTTTTTTATCAATGTAACATGTAATCTAACGTTTTTCGAGTAATTAAAGTGTTAATTTTAATAAATAGCTCAAATTTTTTTATAATAATGAAAAAAAAATTCGAATTCGAGTTTTTTTCGATTTTTTGCATTTTCTGAGAAGATTTACTATGGTAACACTTTTTTTTTTTCACCATCGGAAAGTAGAGATTTCAACAAACAGAAAACATACCAAATTGTTTAAAAAAGCTGATATTTTGACTGGTGACTTTTCGATTGAAAGTTAGGGTTATTTTTTCGATATTCATTCAAAATGATGCGAAAAAGTTAATATTTTTGATCAAATAAATTACAGCGTATTTGGGACATAAATAGATAAGTTTTCACCAAATTTCGTTAAAAAAAAAATATTTTTGTAAAAGATAAAAATAAAAAACCAAAAAGTTGGTTTTTTGAATTTTTCACGTAAATTTTGAGGTTATGTGAAAAAAGTGTGTATACAAAAGTTTTAGATCTTTTTATTACCTACAACTTTGCCATTTAACTTTTTTCAATTTAAATTTAACTTCCCGACCTCAGATCGCCCGTAATTTATTTTTCCTTTAATTTTTATAATATTCCCCTCCTTTTCTAATGGGTTTCATCCTACTACTATTTTTTTTCACTTTTTATTATTTTTAAAGGCTTCTACCCTGGTCTATTCATGTTTTCAGTGAAATCATAGTTAATAGAGTTAAAACATCGTATATATCAGGGTGACGAGCCTATTTATTTTAGTGCTAGGTTACGATTTGAACTCATTGTGTTTCAATAGCTGCTTGTCACTGTGCTGTAATGTTATAGGCAACATGCTTATTTTGCAACATCATCACTTTATTCTATAATAATAAAACTGTGCATTGTTGGAATATATTAGTAAATTATGTAGCTCCGATTATTGTCTTAAATTATTCCCAATGTTAATTAAATTAAAATTTATCCATCCTGTATCTACAGGGCGTTATCTAAGATGAGTTGGCATGTCTCGGCGCAAGCGATCGCCACTTGAACTGTCAATTAGACATTGACAACTATGATAGACGACCTCTAACTGTATAAACTGTATACTGAGAAATTCACTGTGATTTTGTATGAATTAGTGGTGGCTAAGGGGTTGAAACTTGACCATACTGAATTTGATCATAAGAAACTAAACAGTATTTATTTATCCGTGTGTATCAAATACATTGTAATTTTGTTGCTAACCAAATCGAAACCGAAAAATTGCTAGCCTATCGGGTTTTTATCGGATACACTTCGGAGAGTGTGCGACTGATTTGCATGATCTAATACCACCCTGTCCTTTTTTCTATCGGAATGCTCGTACCTCGAAAAAGCGACATCGCTTCATGGTTGATGTTCCAAAGACACGAACGAAGAGATTTGTCTCTACTTTTGTGATAGGAACGTCTAGGCTGTGGAATACGTTGCCTGAGAGGTTTTTCCCTGACGGTTACAATCTTTGTGTCTTCAAATTGAGAGTGAATCGGGATTTTTCTAGGTAAACACCGTCCGTCGTAGACCGCATCGTCGCTTAACATCAGGCGAGATGGCGGTCTAGAGTAAGATCCCAGAGATACCAGACGTCACCTATTTTCTGATGAATGAAATGTTGACGATTGAGTAGAGTTAGTAAGTATTTAGAACACAGTATATTCTTACTCGCTAACTTGCTTAGACGGCCAATTTTGAGATTTGGGGTAATGAAGGTACATACAAACATTACTTACTTCACGTATTTTCTAATAAGTGATTTTCACGTATGTTGTAGGCAATATCCTTAAAAACAAGGTCCCAATACTCCCAGACACTTTCCGTCAGCCGTTTTGCTTAACAACTCCAAAATAATAACTTAACTTCACTTAAATTCTCAAACTCAATTTGTAAATATGTTCGTCAGACAACTATTTTAGAGCTTTTTCCGATAAGACAGACCAATCTAAGGGGCAAATAATTTTAAGTCAATATTTTCTAGTAAATGTCTCACTCAGTCTTGCGCTCTTACCCATAGAGGCAGGCATAGTTGAGTTTAGGGGATGATTACCTACAACATACGTGAAAATGACTTATTAGAAAATACGTGAGGTAACTGATGTTTGTATGACTGTATCTTCATTACCCCATATCTCAAAATTGGCCGTCTAAGCAAGTTAGCGAGTAAGCATGTGTTCTTAGTACTTTGTAACTCTACTCAATCGTCAACATTTCATTCATCAGAAAATAGGTGACGTCTGGCAGCTCTGGAATCTTGGACTAAATGTCAATGTTTAAATGTTTGTTGCTCAATCACGTTGTAACGTATGAATGGATTGGGTTGAAATTTGAAACACAATATAATAATATTATTGCCTGAAAGAACACATACGACAGCTTTTATCCCAGAAAATAACAGGAACGAGAACTACGTAGGTAAAACAGCGGGGGCACTGCTATTTATGCATAATTTTAAAATATATTGGCATGAAACACTCCTATACAAACTATACCTTTATACAGGGTTACTGGTAATCCGCCTGCATCCTTTTAAGGGGATGTTAGGTACATTCAATACGTCAACTTTTGTTCTACAGTATAAAAAAAAAAAATGCGTTTTTTTTTCTTTTACAAAAAAAATTTAAAAAATATTTGCAAGGTCTAAAAGCATCGAACTCTTTGTAACAATTCGTAACAAGAGCGCGTACGCTCTTTAACGCGCAAAAAATGATGTGCCGAAGTGAATAAACACTAAAAAGTCGCTAAACAGTACAAAAAAGGGCAACAAACACTTTTTTTGGGTTATCTATTGAGTTTTAACGAAAAATGTAGAACAAAAGTTGTTTGTTTAAATATACAGAACATGCTGTTAAACGGATGCAGGCTGATCACCAATAACCCTGTATAAACAGTTTCTATACAGTATATCAATAACTTTATAAGTAACCTAGTCCATAGTTTTCTGTACAAATTATAAAAGAAATCTTACTCCTTCGTCCATGCAATTGTGTAAAAAGTGGTAGGTACAAAAGTTTTGGCAACTAAACCCCCGTTTACATTATTCCAGTCCAGCGACCGAATCCAGCGCTGGATTGCTTACTGGAATAATGTAAACCGGCACTGGAATACATTGACACTGGATTGATGCATTCCAGTGCCGGTTTCCATTATTCCAGTAAGAAATCCAGCGCTGGATTTGGTCGCTGGACTGGAATAATTTAAACGGGGTATTACAGATTGCGTGGATATTTATTGAATAGAATCAAATCGCAATGGATTTTTTTGGAATATTAAGGAAATACAAAGAAAATACATCACACGCATCACCACGTATCAACCTATTTGACACAATCTGATTATTATTAATAATACCTACTCTTTTGTTTATTGTACACATTCGTCTGTAGTCAAATTGAAAACAGATTAATTGTTGTCACCTGTTACTGTTGTAGTTAAATGTTACATGTTTAATTATATTTAACAATGTGGTTTGTATTCAGTCGTACGTAAAAAAAAATGAAGAAAGTTAATATTTAAAGATACTGATTTGATTTGTAAAGTTAAACATGGGGGCGCTGGGGTAGAACCATCCACTTTTACCGTCTTACTCAAAAGAGTAATTTGGAGGGGATGAGGCCTTAAGTGCATGGTCCTAGACCAGTGGCGATCATTCTTTTCAATAATTCTGTAGCATAAAGTTCATAAAGTTGTTAATAAATCTCTATATTGATTACTTTAGTTTAATTTATAACATTAAACCATAATATAATTTTGCTTTGTGATCAAACTTTGACCACATAGCGACCACTAGTTTGACAAATATGCATTTGTTACCTAAAACCGTCAGTTAACCAAGTCTCACAAAAAACAAAAAAAACTATTCTAAAATTAAACATCCAACCGACCAGTACCAATTTCAACAACCCATAAAACAGCGGGAAAACAGTTTCCACAGACCTAAATGGTCACGCAATAAGGTAAATTTTCCAATAAATGACCGTTCCACCGTATCCGAGGTAACTCCGCTGAATATTACCCCCTACTGGGTAATTCGTACTCGGAATTGTTTGTAAATGCGAAAAACGCGTGACCAGCATCTTTTAAGAGAGAAAAGTTATGAACATCGAGGTTCACTTCGGTTTGTTAAATAATTAAAAACTGTGTTAGTGTACGGTAAAACAACTGCTTCGTTATTGTGTAGAATGACCGGATGACCAGGAAATGTACTCGTACCTGATGGTAAAGAATACGCCTCCAACTTTTTGCACAAATCTATTGGAATATGAAGAGAGAAAAGTTCAGAACGTTGAGGTTCTCTCTGGTTTATCTATACTAATATTATAAAGCTGAAGAGTTTGTTTGTTTGTTTGTTTGAACGCTAGGATCTCGGAAACTACTGGACCGAAAGGAAATAATTTTTTTTTGTTGGATACTCCATTTATCGAGGAAGGCTATAGGGTATATAACATTACGCTACTATCAATAGGTACGGAGTATGCGTGAAGAATGTAAAGAAAACGGGGAAAAATATTTCTCTTCGAGAGCTTTAGTTCCGTGAATTTAAATTCTCTTTGGTCGTTGAAGTCTGTGACGGCGCGTGTCTACATTTGAAGTTTGTGTCATTTGAAGTAATCAAATTTGTTCTACAACAATGCATTGTTGCTTATTTACGTATATTTAGGGTTCCGTAAAACGTAATAAAGTGGCCAGCAATGGATATTTTAGTATGGATTTTCCTCAAATAGACGCGGGTGAAACCGCGGGGCACAGCTAGTTCAATAATAAAAACGGTGTTATAGTGGTGCGGCAAAACAACTTTTTCTGAAGTTAGGTACCTAGTTCTTTCGGTTTGGTAAGGAAAAATTATAAGACCATAAAATTATAACGCCTAGAAACCGGGTAAACGCAAGAAAATTGTGACAAATTATAGTGAGCCATATATATACTAATAAAATAAAGCTGAAGAGTTTGTATGAGCGCAAGGATCTCGGGAACTACTGGTACGACTTGAAAAAATATTTTTCTGATGGATAGTTCATTTATCGAAGAAGGCTATAAGGCTATTTAACATTACGTTACTATCAACAGGAGCGGAGTATGAATGTAAAATGTAACAAACACAGGAAAAAATATTGCTTTTTGAGAGCTTTCGTTGTGTGACAGCATGTGTCTATCTTTTAAAAAGTTGCGTCATTAGAATCTAAGATAACCAAATTTGTTCTAGATTTATATTGGTACGACCAATTTTCGATAGATGGCGTAGCAGTGCGCGCACGATTCAGCTAGTTAGTCATATAGTTATAATGGCTTAGTCCGTTCGAAACTACCATCAAGGTTTAGGGTTAGTGCATGCGTCTCCAAGAATTAAAAACATTGTGATGCTTTGTGCGGTCCTTCACAGTGCGTACCTACTCCATAAGCTGTTTACTAAGTACACATTAATGTATGTAGGTACATGGGTACGGTACCAACATATACACATATATCTGAAAAAAAAATGATTTAAAACTTTTTGTCTCTCTGTCTGTTTCGGCTAATATACGAAACAGCTAAATCGTTTGTGTCAGGACGTTCACTACCAGATAGGCTAAGAACTAAGCTTTTAAGAAAATAATTAGGATTCCGTGACAAAACAAAAACCCTTAAAACGGGGTTGAAACCACGGGCACACCCAGTCACAAATAATAATCTAAACCATTCAAGCACAAAAGTACAGTCAAACAAAAAAATCTCATACGATTGTACATTTTTAAATTCGTTCCATCGCAGACAACGGTCGTTGGACACAGAGTGCATTGCATTCTATTTACGAAAGGAAATGCCGTTGACAGAAAACACTCCTTTGTTCTGGGACGTTCCATTTTCAAATGGAACCTGGGGTTTGGCACGTACCAAGTTTTAATTTAGCTGGTGAATACGTGGACTGATTAATTTATTAGAATGTACCCAGCGTAAGTGAATGTAAGTAATTTGGATGTGAATAATTTAGAGATGTTCTGCAGTGTCAAGTAAATATTTTGTGTGTAGATGTAAAATAAAATTATTTTAACTTAACTTGTAACAAGATACTAGCTCTTGTAGTTTAAATTATATAAGAGCTAATAGCTTTATTTCACTTTTAGGTTATGGAAACTTAATTACTAAAACAACTATTTAAAAAAAAAGATAATTGTGTTTTTGTAGTGACAGTACCTAGCTACCTACTCTTGGCAGTAAGACTTGTCCACCTGGGGAAGTACTGCACATTGCCAGTTATTCTACCGTGAAGCAGTAATGTCAAACATTACTGTGTTCCGGTTTGAAGGGCTATGTTCCAAAGAAGTTACAAGACTTGGACAGATATCTTATATCGCTGCGGGATGAGCGCAGTGCAATGCTAGGTAATGATTATAGTTGCGTGAAACTGTGCAGTTATGGGCAGATATGTTGCTTACCATCAGGCACAGGTCCTGCTTGTGCTGTCAATGTAAAAAAAAATGTCAGAGATAGGACTCTTTACAGAGTCTACCTGGGAAAGTACAACATATTTGCAATGTATTCTACTGCTAATCAATAATGTGCTAAATATGTTACGGTTTGAAGGGCAACGATTCAAGAGAAACTAAAAGGTAAATCATCTTTTACATCTAGGTAACAAGCTAACAAGTGCAGTGCTAAACATCGATTTGGGTTCTTCATGTTCAATTATCATTATATTAATGCATTGAATAATTGTAATTGCAACAGATAAAGTATTGATTTATAAACATTAATATCCCACTAAATGTTCCCACTGATGGGACTTGGGACCTTTTTCCACAGGGGAAGACTCAAGGCCATAATTCACCACGCTGCCTCAGTGTAGGTTGGTGGATTGCCTACGCTCCCGAAAAAATCTTGGCATATGTTTTCTCACGATGTTTTCTTACACAGTTAAAGACATTAGCCATGAAAACCTTGTATGTCTTTACTAAGAAACACACTCAACGGTCCCGTCAGAATTTGAACCTACCATTGTGAATCCGATAATCTCGATTCTCGGTCCCGAATTTTTTTATATTTATTTTTATATTTATAAAGTAACTAGTTTTTTTTTTTTAATTTAAATATCTACTCCACAGACTCCGGGGTCCGTGATCTTTGTCAATACATATAGTAACTAGTCATTATATAAGAAAAACAATGTCCAGTCTTAAATTTAATTATTTAAGCATTCAAAACAGAACACAGTTTTTTATAGTATAGTAAAAAACGAACATATGCCTGGAGGTAAGCAACATGCCTGCCCATAACAGGACAGTGCCACACAGTTATTGGAATATGAAGAATCCAAATCATTACCTAGCACCGCACTGCACTCCACACCTGGAAGTATAAGGTATTTTATCTTGAAACATTGGGCAATGGGCATTGGCCAATGAGCATTGGGCAATGTGCATTGGGCAATGGGCAATTCAAATCGAAACACGGGAATGTTTGCAAACTGCTGATTCGCGGCAGAATGGCAAAGGTGTGGTCTACAGGCGGACTCTGCAAAGACCACTACCAAAAGTTAACAATAAACTTTAATATGTTACAAAGGTTCTCGAGTGGCGACCACGAACCGGAAGACGCAGTGTTGGACGGCCTCCCACTAGATGGACAGATGACCTCACGAAGGTCGCTGGAAACCGCTGGTTGCAGGTTGCGCAGGACCGTTCGTTGTGGAAATCTAGGGGGGAGGCCTATGTCCAGCAGTGGACGTCTTACGGCTGATGATGATGATGATGATGTTACAATTTACAGTTTCGACTCAAACTATAGCTTAACTAAAAGAAATATTGGTGAATAATTCACACACAACACCATCTGACCCCAAACTAAGCAAAGCTATGGCGGCCTGATCGATAACATAATACTTTTATAGTTGTAAATACATACTTATTATACATAGAAACACCCAGACACAGTGCAAACATTTGAATTCATCCCACAAATATTTGCACTATGCTTCAAAACACAACATGTGTAAATGAGTTCTAAGAGCCCTTACATTCCAAGCAGCTAAATAAAATTAAAATTGGGCTTTCCTTAACTTTGCAATCTTAATGGTTTTTATTGTTTTTTTTTTGTTTTGAAATGAAATACATAGTAGTTTTTCGACAACTAATTGGCCATTACCGTATCTAAATATTATGTGATAAAATGCATAGTAACTAGTACATATTCTGTAGTGGTAGTACTCTTGGCAGAGTCTGCCTGGGGAAGTACCACACCTTTGCCAGTTATTCTACCGCCAAGCAGTAATGTGCAAACATTATTGTGTTTCGGTTTGAAGGGCAATGTTTCCAGTGAAATTACAAGGCTTAGATATATAACATCTTATCTGGGTGACGAGCGCAGTGCAGTGCTAGGTAATGATTTAGACTCTTCATGTTTCAATAGCTGCGTGTCACTGTACTGTTATGTGGCAGGCATGTTGCTTACCATCAGGCACATTTACTGATCGTCTCGTCATTCTTCATTTTTAAAAAAATACATAGGTATGAAAATGAGGTAAATTTTTCAGCCCTTAATAAAACACACATCCCTCACTTCGATTCCACGCATCATTTTACCTAAATTGATATTATTCCAAATCACCCTTTTCGTATTTGTTCCCTTATAAAAGGTAAGGGACACCGCATAGAATTCAAAGGGCTATTTTGATATGTTGACAAATATGAATCTAAAAATAATATTTAATTTAACTCAGCACTCAAACTTCGACTTTAATACGAATGCAATACGATTGAAAATAAAAATTTTGTAATGATAATCCAAAGGTTTTATATTACCAAGGGATTTGAGCCGATTTGTTTGTGAAATCGAAAGTAGCCGTTCTTCATTTGAGTGAAAAGGTTCTGGATAAGCAGCTTATTATGTGATGGACTGTACAAATACCTAAAGTACTTTGGGCTTTGCTTTGATATGATCAGAAGATTTGTATTGTTAAAGAGATTAACTTTACGATTCGGAAAACATTTTGAACCGGCTTCAAAAAACCTCCTGTAGTTCTCTATTCAGTGTTATGTTTTTCAAGTGAAAACTTCGTTTGGCGCGCCAGAGACAGATTTTTCGTGGGATGTGAATTGAATTCTAGCATCACGCTCGGGTATGATAAGAAATCTTCAGGAAGAATTCTTAATCCAATGAATAATTTTGATGGTTCTTTTGATGGTTCTCCAAGTAGGTAGTAATGTGCAAGCGTCACTATATTCTGGTTATTTTGGTAATCACTTTTAAGAGATGTATTTTCAAAGAAATTACAGCAGATCGAGAAAAATCACCCCATATGGTCAAGTGCAGTGCAGTGTTAGGTAATGGTTTTGACTCTTCATGTTCCAGTCCCTGCTTGACAGTGTACTGTTATGGGTAGGCTTATTGTTACTTACCATCAGGCATATGTCCTGCTCGTTTCTTCACGTTATACTATAAAAAGCAAAACGCAAAATTGTAATAAATTCAGCAAAGTCATTGAATTCTTTCAAGAACAAACTGGACAAAAATGTCCTGTTTTTAATATATTTGTAAGATTAGAATGTGTTATTTCTTTATTAATATTGATGTACCTATATAGATAGATAGATAGAAAACTCTTTATTGTGATACAGCAAATCAAAAAAAATACATTGACAAACTTAAAAACTAGCATCACAAGTGGCGGCCTTATTGCTGAGAGCAATCTCTTCCAGGCAACCAACACAAGGAAAATAGCCTACATACAAAATACAGGCAGGGGGAGCGACGTTAATTTATATAATACTACTAAATAAATATTACTAAAATAAAATAATAAATATTAACTTATAAATATGCTACTACAACATTTAATACTAACAAAAATACGAATAACAAATAAAAATACCAAGAAAAGTGAGGAATATTAGGAAGAATAGTGATTCAAAAACAGAACACAAAACAATTCCAACTAGTTTAAAAAATATATATATGTATTTATCAATAAACTGTTCATCCTATATTATATCAAATTTGAATACTAATCCCTTAATGACTATAATACTCAAACAAATAGTTGACCCACTAGTAAGCGATCCAATTCCAACACCGACCACATTACGTATGCAGATTCGATAATGATGCGACTGCTAATGGTTTCTACGCCACTGATTTACATGATGCGTGTTTGTGTACGTCTATACGTATATATAGGTAGTAACTATAATTAAGTTTACCAAGTTTAGTGGTACAAAGTAATAACCTGATATTCCGAGCGCTGGGAGAAAACTTTGGGTAGATATTTGAGAAATGCTCAAAATTTGAATTGAAACTTTACACTGAAATTGAAACTTTTATTATTGATGTCAGTTAAAATGACGGGTAGACGAGTTCTGGAGTGGAGACCACTAATCGACCGTAGTGTAGGACACCCTGAGACTAGGTCTGGTGAAGTGACGATATACGAAAGGCAGCTAGTGGCTGTTGGAAACGTAAAGCCGAAGAGCGGGCTGAGTGGCGTATCATTGGAGAGGCCTATGTCCAGCAGTGGACGAATGTGGGCTGATTATGATGATGATGATGAGTTACATATTATGATCTTGCGTTGTAAGTACTTCCAGGACTAGTCTACACCAGTCCTAAGACAGTAAGGCCAAGTGTTAGTTGGTAGCTGTTAAATGTATTATTTTTTACGCAATGTTTTTTTATCACAGCAAAAACCACAGCTAATGTAATGTTTATTTTAGCTTCAGACATATTTAATGTAAATGTAAATGTAATGAAAATCATCAGCAATGCTGAATAGGATGACTTTGGTACCCAAACTAGGTTTCCCTAGTTCCCTCAAACAGTAAACTTATCTGCACTAATAAATACTTGGAGATACAAATGAGGTAAGAAACTACAACTTTATGCTTAGGAAACCAATATGCTTCCCACTGAGCCATCGCCGTTGCTTATACTATTTCATCAACACCAATATTATAAAGCTAAAGAGGTTTTTTTAAGGCGCTAATCTCATAAACTACTCAACCGCTTTCAAAAAACTTTTTCGCCGTATAACATTGACGTGATCCCTGAGTACTATTGGTTATACATAATTATATTATTATGAATATTGGTTATACAAGCGAAGCCGGGACGGACTGCTAGTAACGTAATATAACCAAAAAAATGGCGTAGAAGCAGTGAACATAATGAAAAATAGCCTCCAGCTGATTCAAAAACAAAAAAACATTTTGCAGGGTTCACAACGAACGTATCCCGTTACATACGGTAAGGGTAGCCTCAATATAAACAAACATACACAAATACTTACATATTCAATACATTCACAAACAATTTTTTTGTGGACCGTGTACATTATTATATTACGACATATCAATAACATACACTGAGAAAGTTTGTCTGTATGTATGAATGTAATAACGAAAAACCTATTTTTTATAGTACACAGCTATAGTACGAGCAGGACATGTGCCTGGACGTCTACTCTAATTCAACGAAAACGTAATTTCGAAATAAACTCGCGATTTTCCAACTCCTATTCTACTTCGATCCGTCGTTTTGTCCGTTTTAATGTTCTAAGCCTACTCTAATTAGAGTGTGCTTAGACCATTTAAACGTCAAACAATGTTGTATCGGACAAAACGAAGTAGAACGAGAGAAGGAAAGTCGCGAGTTTTTTTTTCGAAATTTCGTTGTCGTAGAAACAGAGTAGACTACGTCCTGGTGGTAAACAACACACTTGCACATAACAGCAGTGTCCCGCAGCTATTGGAACATGAAGAGCTCAAATAATTGTCTAGCTCATAGCACTGCGCTCGTTACCCAGTGAAATACGATGATTTATCACTATGCTCTGTCTTTTCTCCGGACACATCGTTCTTCAAAATGTAATACAGTGATGTTTGCACATTACTGCTTAGCGGTAGAATAACTGGCAAAAAAGTTACACTTCTACCTTTTTGTTTTAATACAGCCTACTAAACTTACTGTTAATGTTTGTTGCCCAATAACGTCGTAACGTCTAAACGGATTAGGCTAAAATTTATAACACAGATAGATTATAGTCTGGAAGAAGACGTAGGCTACTTTTAATTCCGGGAAAATTAGGGGAACGGGAACTACCTGGGTAAAACCGCGGGGTGCTGGTAGTTATAAAATAAATGCGAAAGTTTTTTTTTTTAAATAAAAAGTGACGAGACGAGCCAGACCTGTGCTTGATGGTAAGCAACATGCCTGCTACATAACAGCACAGTGACAATTAGCTATTGGAACATGAAGAGTCTAAATCATTACCTAGCACTGCACTGCGCTCGTCACCCAGAGATCAAAGATGTTATATCTCTAAGCGCAGTAATTTCTCTGGAAACATTGCCCTTCAAACCGGAACACAATAATGTTTGCACATTACTGCTTTGCGGTAGAATAACTGGCAAATCTGTGGTACTTCCGCAGGCGGACTCTGCCGAGTATCCTACCACTATTAAAGAAGTTTAGATGTTTTAATGTTTATTGCTCAACCTCATATAGAACGCCTGAACGAATTGGATTCAAATTTGGAATACAATTAGATTATAGTCAGGAAAAGACACATGAGCTTCTTCAGAGACTTATCAGGAGAAAACCGCGCGAACGGGAAATGCACAAGTAAAACCACGGAGATCTGCTAGTTGCATTATATCATTTTCGAACAGGTGAATCCGCGCGATCCTGCTAGTGATTCCAAAGCCCCGTGCAGTCATCCGTCAAACAACACCGCGAGGTTTGTTTGGTATAGAAAAATGTATTGGGTTCCGTATATTTTTTTACAAAACATTGTTAAATAGTTAAAATAAAAGATATTTTGTATGTTCTACGTTCTCGTTTTTGTGGCATTGTTTTATGGTTTTTGTTACAATGTTTAATTTATCCTTTTCTTTTACTCATTATGTACCATATACCTAGGTCTAGCTTTGATCATCATTTCGCCTGATAGTGAGCAATGGTTTAAGTGACAAATTGTAATCTATTTCATTGAAATATAAAATAATTCCAATTTTTTTTTATAATTAATAATATAATCATTTTTAATAAATAATTGAAACATCGGTATCTAACGTAAAACAAAGCAAACCAAAGTTCCTGGAGCAAAGGTTGGCCACTGCCATTCAGCGTGGGAACGCGGCGAGCATCATGGGCATTTTTGCGCTGGGAACAGTTAGGGGTTGGTTATTCGGAGATTAGTTTTTTAATTAGGAGTCTAGTCTGGTATTTTAACGAAATCGATGTGTCATTGATACCTACATATTTTAAAACGTAAAACTTGTTTTAAGTTTGTAAGTTATTTGAAAAATCATTTCACAATAAATGCTGCAGTCCACAAAAAGCATGCAAATGCATTTTCAGGTTTGGAATAAAAAGTATATCGCCGCCATCATACAAGCTTTGCTTAGTTTGGGGCAGATGGTGTTGTGTGTGAATTGACCACCAATATTTATTTATTTTTATTTATTTGTAAATAAAAAAAATTTATTAACTCCTTTTTTAAATTTGGGAAGTTTTAGATTTTTTTTTTGAAAAATCACGTTAATATGAGAAACACGGATCTCTAAGAATAATCTACCACAACAGCGAAATGTTTTAAACATTAGACGGGGTTATATCGGAAAACGTTTTATTTTGCCGAGATGATAAATTGAATCCACCTCCCACACTAGACACGCGTCTGTAATAACGTGGAAAATGACTTTGTTTTATTACATCACGTGTGTATTACATTATTTTATAAAAAAAATGTGTGCGCTTAAAACCGCACGGCAGAAGTGAAAACTAAAATAAGAAATACTTAACTATATAAAGACTACTAAATAATTTTAATTTAAAACTTTTACGGCTGAATGATTAGTATCCATGGCCAAGAATAAATTAAAAAAAAAATTTACGCGGGTCGAAAATGTTGTTTGACTCACAAGTTTTTAGTGTTTGCTATTTAGTTATGTCATACCTATTTATGTATTTCGCTAAAAATGCATAAATATGTTGTGTTATAGTGTATTTGTGTAAGCACTTTCTTATGAAAATGGGTATCATTTTGAGTGTTTACGTAGTGTAAGTGCTGTGATAAATTATTACAACCATAACTTTTTTGCAATGGACGTGAAATGCTAATTTAACATTTCGTGACAGGTTCAATTGATGTGGTAAGTACCTAGAAGTTAATGTCGTGATAAAAAAGTTTAAAAATTCGCCAGTTTCAGCGAGAAAGTCGCTAAGGTGTCAGTCAACACTGGTAGTGAGCAGCGAGAGAGAGTAAGAGTATGTATTGTCCCATGTCCTCCTCTAACAATTATCTTTCTCGGTCTGGCACGTTTGTTGACCACATTATCTTTCTCGCTCTAGCATCCCGAGTTTACCCGAAATTTCTTATCATATCCGAGCGTGATGATCACGTGATCATTAATCCATTTCACAGCCCACGAAAATTCTGTCTATAACGCGCCTAAAGAAGTTTTCACTTCAAAAAAAACAAATACGTTGCCTGAGTGAGTTTGTCTCGATGATTACAATCTTGGTGTCTTCAAATCGACAGTGAATCGGTATTCTCTAGGTGTACGAGTGAGCACTTTCCATCGCAAACCGCATCGTTGATTAACATCAGGTGAGATGGTGGATCAAGTCTAAGTACTTGTAATTGTAAATATAAATATATATATATAAATGATTGTAAATATATAGAAAATATAATATATTTGAGATGTAGTGGTAGGACACTTGGCAGAGTCCGCCTGGAGAAGTACCACACCTTTGCCAGTTATTCTACCGACAAGCAAACATTGACAGTGCAAACATAATACTGTGTTCCAGTTAGAAGGGCAATGTTTCCAGAGAAATTACAGGACTAACCAGGATAAGCCGAAACGTAAACAGTGCGCTTTCGTAACCCGATAGCAGTTTTCCCGCCAATTTTGCAAACATCCGCGCGTGTCAGTAATTTTTAGGTTTATTGAAAGATTTAGCGATAAGGTCGCCTTTAGTGGTAAGGTTTATTCCATACTATAATCTTACTTTATTTCAAACCAGCAGCGTCCCGCTGTTTTACCCGCGTAGTTCCCGTTCCCGTTGTTTTATCGGGATAAAAAGTAGCCTATATGTAACTGTGTTCCAAATTACAGCGCAATCCGTGCATACGTTACAACGTGATTGAGCAACAAACATCCAAACATTTTCATTTATAATATTAGTACGATTTTAACCCGATCCGTTTTGACTTCCAGACGCGATTGAACAACAAACATCCCGACATCTAAGCATCCAAATTTTCGCACGTATAATAATATGTACTAGTAGCGCCCTTTTTACCCGCGTAATTCTCGTAACTTTTCCGGGATAAATAGCGACCTGTATGTTTTTCCAGACCATAAGATAAGATAAGAAAACTCTTTATTAAAAGGCACAAACAAAAGAAAAATTACAAAAGAAACTAAGAACTATTACACATTTATGACATTTTAAATGGCGGCCTTATTGCTCAGAGCAATCTCTTCCAGGCAACCGTGCATGGATAGGATTGTATATACAATAATGCGGCCCTTAATATTTTAGGTAAATTAATGTAGAAAATAGATAACAAATTATAACATCAAGTAAATAATAATTATGCTTAAAATACTACTTAAATTAAGAATACATACAATACATACATTAATACCATAGTCTGTGTTTCAAATTTCAACCCGATTCATTCATACGACGTCATTGAACAACAAACATCTAAACATCAAAACCTCCAAACATTGCCATTTATAATATCTTATATATAAAATTCTCGTGTCACAGTGTTTGTTTCCTTACTCCTCCGAAACGGCTTTACTGATTTTAACCAAATTTTATATGCATATTCTGTAGGTATGAGAATCGGCTACTAGCTATTTTTCATACCCCTAAGTGACAAGGATTGTTCACTAAGGCAAAACAACGTTTGCGGGGTCAGCTAGTCTTATATATAAAATTATCGTGTCACAGTGTTTGTTTCCTTACTCCTCCGAAACGGCTTTACTGATTTTAACCAAAATTTATATGCATATTCAGTAGGTCTGAGAATCGGCTACTAGCTATTTTTCATACCTTTATTTATATGGAAAAACAACGTTTGCGGGGTCAGCTAGTATAATATAAAATTCTCGTGTCACAGTGTTTGTTTCCTTACTCCTCTGAAACGGCTTTACTGATTTTAACCAAATTTTATATGCATTCTGTAGGTATGAGAATTGGCTACTAGCTATTTTTCATACCCCTAAGTGACAAGGGTTGTTCACTAAGGCAAAACAACGTTTGCGGGGTCAGCTAGTAATATATAAAGTAGAAGTATGATACCTCAGACATTCAAATGAAATTACCTAGGCAATTTTTTTCTAATTTTATAGGTTTCCACTTGACCGCCATCTCGCCTCATATTAAGCGGCGATGCGGTCTACGACGGAGTTTGTTTACCTAGAAGAAACCGATTCACTCTCGGTTTCAAGCCACCAAGATTGTAACCATCGGGGAAAACCCACTCAGACAACGTATGCGACAGCCGGGACGTTCTTATCACAAAACTAGAGTCAAACCTATTCGTTCGTGTCTTTGGAACATCAACCATGAAACGAGGTCGCGTTTTCGAGCTACGAGAATTCGGATTATTCGTATTAAAATTTCTCTCGAACAGATTTCAATCAATTTAAAACCTCGCAAGTAAACTGGATTAAAACGAGACAGGTCACCAAAGGGAGCGAGGCTCGCCGGGTCCGCTCGAACAATGGCGTATGGCAATTGAATATTGCATTTTTGTTTGTATTTCTGTAAACAGTATGTAAACGACGCGACTACAATTGAGTCAGTCTTTCTGTTTGCATTTGGCATAGAATCGAATGTGACACACAGGTCGTAAGGATGTATAGCATCTATATATATAAAAGCGAAAGGTCACTCATCAAGGAATCTCAGAAACCACAAATGCTAGGAATCTGAAATTTTGCATGGAGGTCCCTTTTAGCACGTAGGCGCTCGCTAAGACGGGGTTTTGCGAAATTCAACCCTTAAGAGGGTGAAACAAGGGATGAACGGTTGTATGAAAATTTTGTATGAAACGTGATTTTCAAAGTTATCAAATTTTGTATCTAGACACTTGACACGAAGCAATTAAATGCATGTTCTATTAATTTTGTAATTTCGAACTGTACGGGGGTGAAATTGGGGTTGAAATGAGGGATGAATGTCAATATGGAAATTCCCAACCGTTGAAGATAAAACCATGAAACTCTGTATATAGACACTTGACACGAAGCAAACGAATGTTTGTTCCATCAATTTCGTAATTTCGAACTGTACGGGGGTGAAATTGGGGTTGAAATGAGGGATGAATGTCAATATGGAAGTTCCCAACCGTTGAAGATAAAACCATGAAACTCTGTATATAGACACTTGACACGAAGCAAACGAATGTTTGTTCCATCAATTTCGTAATTTCGAACTGTACGAGGGTGAAATTGGGGTTGAAATGGGGGATGAATGTCAACATCCCAACCGTTGAAGATAAAACTATGAAACTCTTTATATAGGCACTTGACACGAAGCCAAAAAAAGTTTGTTCTAGCAATTTTGTAATTTCGAACTGTATGGGGATGAAATTGAAGTTGAAATGGGGGACGAATGTCTCTTACGCTTTCACACCTAAACAACTGAACCGATTTTGATGAAATTGTTTTATTATAAGCTGTTTTTAGTAAATGTGTCTGGGTATAAAATTAGTTATTGCCTGAGTTACCTCAGTATTTATTTCGCGCGGACGAAGTCGCGGGTAACAGCTAGTCCTATTATAAATACGAAAGTTTGCATGTTTCGTTGTTCTGTTGATGTTTCTTCGATGTTTGTTTCTCAAAAACGAACAGATGATTGTAGATAATGTTCTTAAGCTTTTGCGATTTCAACTCTGACTGGCTCCATCGCTTAGTTGGTAGTAGCTCTGCCTGCGAAACCGAGGGTCGTGGGTTCGATTCCTACCCAGTGCAAATATTTGTGTGATGAATTCAAATGTTTGCACTGTGTCTGGGTGTTTCTATGTATAAGAAGTATGTATTTAAAAAAAAAACTATATAAGTAGTATATCAGCCTATCTGGCCGTCATCATACAAGCTTTGCTTAGTTTGGAGTCAAATGGTGTTGTGTGTGAATTTTCCACCAACATTAAAAAAAATAAAAAATACAACTTATATTTTTAAAATATTTAAACACATAATGTTAACACTATAAGTACAAGCTTAAAACACAACCAACATAATTATTTAATTTTTTCAACGTTTCGGCAGTGTTACAACCGCCGTGGTCACGAGAAGACTGAAGAAATTGCGGGTCGTCTCATTAAGAAATTAGGAGATCTTCATCTACCCTCCCTATGTTTTTCCATCCTTTTGTTGGCTGAAAGAGATCGTTTTAAGCGATAAGTGTACCCATTGCTACTTTAATTTTAGTCTTTGAGCTTTTATGTACTTTATTTTTAACTTAAGTGCAATACAGAAATAATATATCTATCTAACTTAATTTCTTAAATAATGAAGGTCTTCAAAAATCGCAGAGTTGCCATCACGACAGACAACAAATTAAATAATAAACGTAATTAAGTCCTAAATAATGTTGACAAACGGTAGTAATTTGAATACTATAGGTATAGTTTACATTATCCGTATAATTGTCATTGCGGAAAAGTTACGAGAACGGGGGATCTACCGCTTAACGAAAACTGTCTTAGCCTTGAAATTGCTGTCTCTTTTCTTTTCGCTTGAAATGAAAGAGACGGCAATAGCATAGCCAAAGCTGATTTAGTTAGGCGGTAGAGGAGCGGAAATGCGAACGAACACACCTTCCGCGAGCATTGTTTAAAATAATAAATGTTGAACTTTATTCACGATTTATTATAACTCATATGCTGGCCAATTTAGTGCCACCGCTACCACCGTATTGGAAAAGTTTACTTAGCTCAAAACAAAAAAAAATGGTTGTCTGTAAAGTCGGTTTACTGACAGTAGTTGAACGTGACAAATTCAACTACGCCTTAGAGCGAGGTAACGACGCATGTCGTCATGCGGCGAGGTAACGGCGTTAACGGCACATGACGTCATGTTTTACGGGCGTGCAGCCGGCTTCATCGAATTATAAGACGTTGTCACGTCAAAAAAATGCGAGTCAAAACCCTGTATTTTTTATTGAAGTCAAATTATTATTTATTTTCCAAATAGTAAACTTTTGTGACGTAACGTGAAACACGTTATAAAACAATAAAGTGGCCAAGTGCGAGTTGGACTCGCCCATGAAGGGTTCCGTTGCAGCATGTAACATAATATTATACATAGTACACATAGTTTTTGTAGTTCGTTGTAACTTTGATCGAAGTTTCAATAATAGTGTATTTATGACGTACTAAAAAAAAAATACTCATCAGATCGAGTTCAAACTAATTTTCGTTGATAGTTTACATGGTAATGTACTTCGCATATTTTTTTTAGATTTTTCATTCTCTTACTTTAGAAGTTAGAGGGGGGGGGGACACACATTTTACCACTTTGGAAGTGTCTCTCGCGCAAATTATTCAGTGTAGATGAAAATGATTTTAGAAACCTCAACATCATTTTTGAAGACCTATCGATAAACACCCCACACGTGTAAGTTTGCTGAAAAAAATTTTTTTGAGTTTCAGTTCTCAGTATGGGGGCCAACCCTAATTTATCTTTTTTTTTAATTTTTTTGTTCAAACCTTAATGCGGTTCACAGAATACATCTACTTACCAAGTTTCAACAGTGTAGTTCTCATAGTTTCGGCAAAAAGTGGCTGTGACATACGGACGGACAGACAGACAGACAGACAGACAGACAGACAGACAGACAGACATGACGAATCTATAAGGGTTCCGTTTTTACGTTTTACGGAACCCTAAAAATGTTGGGTAGAGAGTTGAATATGGAGGTAAAAATTTATTCTACAACTAGCAGCGCCCCATGGCGTTGCCCGCGAAGTTCCCGTTGTTCCCGTTGTTTTTCCAGGATAAAAAGTAGCCTATGTGTTATTCCAGACTATAAGTAATCTGATATCTGTGTTCCAAATTTTAGTCCGATCCGTTCATACGTTAGGACGTGATTGAGCATCAAACATCCAAATATCCAATCATACATTGACATTTATAATATTAGTAGGACTATCCATCTGATTTTGCTAGCTATTTTCTGTGACAGTGTGTGTTTTCCATTCATCTGTATTCAGCGATGTTTTTCGTTACTTCCTTTTCCCGATTGTATCCCAATCGTCGCAAACAAATTATTTCTGAATTCCTTGATTTTGCGTCGAGTTCGAACATGACCGTCTAGATGGGATTTTACTATTTAGCATTTTATTTATTCTTAAGCTTACTTGGCGAATAGAAATCCTGTTTAATTTTAATATAATCTTGTTTGGTGGTATTATGTGTAAGTATTTTTATTCCGTATGAAAAGGAATCTAAACACTACAGCAAGATAGCAATGGAATGAGAAAAGTAAAACCTTTGTCCCAGAGGTACAAACTAAGACAAAGAATTAAAAAATGCCGTTTATTTTTACAGCTTATATTCAAAGTTACTATCATTACTGATAAATGTACTATGAGTTTATTTCGTCAAATATTAATATAATCGTAATAATATATTTTAAATGTGAAAGTTTGAATCTTTGGACACTTGGATGTTGAGATGTTTGGGCATTTTATATTTTATTGGTCAATGACATCGTGAAAATGAGGGAGCCAAGTCAAAATCTATTTGAAAATTGGTAGGGTTAGGAAGGTACTGGTGTGGAAATTGCGAACCACCAAACGTAGAGCGGGACACCTGGCAGCTAGGTAGCGCGACGATCTCCGAAAGGTTGGCGGTCGTAAATGTATGCGCAATGCAGAAGACAGTACCTTATAGCGTTCATTAGAAGATACCTATGACCAACAGTGGACGGGTATTAAATAAACTGATGATGATGATGAAACACTACTAATGTCGAACAATGAGTCATGTACCTAAGTGGTATGAACTCCCAAGATTTTATTTATCTAAAAAGTTGAATCTAATTCGATTCCTGCTTCGCTGCTCTGCCCCATCTTCGACGCTACGCTGGTACCTACGCTAGAAGCCCCCGAAATAGACATGTTTTTGACGCTAAAGTATCAATTCTTTCCATATAAAAAGAGCTTTTAAAAAGCATGATTTCGTTTCAAAAATGTTATGTTTGTTATCGTAGTACAACAATTTCTTACTTTGGTGTTAAAGATTTGTCTGAGTGGCTTGGTTGTTAAGTATCTAATTAGTGAATGAAGATGTCTAAATTTAGCCACAATTATCAATCCTCTCTCCAAGCCCTCCATTTGACGTCATTACACATACAAGCATCTCACCAAAATCACTCCCCGTAAAAGCGAACATTATCTCTACTCCGCCGCCCGTCGCTTCCGAATGTCGGCGAACTGAAGTTGACTAATGAATGGTTTCAAAATCATTACCTTACTGGTACGGGGGGTGATGTGTGGTTGTTTACATGACAATACGTGTTACTCTCGTATTTTATTAACCCACGACGCAAAAAAAGGCGGGGTGTTTTATGTTTGACATGTTTGAGTGTGGGTGTGTGCATGCATGTGTACGTGTCTCTCTCTCTCTCTCTCTACAAGCCTCTCTTTTTCTTTGCGTGTGTGTCTGGCTGTAGCATCGTAGCTCCGATACGGAGGAACCGATTTTAGTTTCGGTTTTTCCTACGAAAATATAAATAAGTCAAGTGTGTTTTTAGCTATGTTTGATGGAAATCGGTCTAAAATAGCCATTGCGTCGTTATTAAATAGCGGTTTACATGTTTAAACCCAATTCCCTAGATATGGAAATCATAATGAAAGAATGTGACTAGAAGAATACTGTGTTATACTACCCTCCTAAACACAAAACCGGTATCTAAAGGAAACTGAGTTTCGAGATAATATATTTTTTTTAAATTGGTTTTACTCAATCTAAGTCATTTGTTGCTAATTGGCTAAAAATTCTGTTCTTTTTTGGAGATAATGTAACCTTTCTAGTTGGTTGTGTTTAAAGAGAGAGAGAGAGATTATCCAAGCTAGCTCCGGTTAACATGAGTAGAAGTAAAATTAAGAGTTTGAATAGAAACCACAAGCTTAACGAATTAGATTTTATTGTCATATAAAAGTTTACAGATACCACCAGGTGGTGGCCAAAATGTAGTAGTAGTTTTGGGGTAGTATAAATTGAATTTACGGAAGGGGTCGGGGTCGTTTGCAAATCGAGAGAATTATATGGTTATTCGGGCGGACACACTGGCCTGTGTAAGCCGCGGAGAGTTGGGTCGCAGTCCTTCTGGGGGTTTCAGTGGTGTCAGCTGGACATGGCGAGGGTGCTCCTGTGTCCTACACGGGGGTAGCTCCTCTGCTTCTCATGCAGTGAGTGGTGGACCGCTGCCTCAAGAGTTGTAGTTTTTTTTTGGTATATCAGCCGGTGGTGGCTACAAGGTTGACCGTTAGGGTCTCAGCCCGGTGATGGAACCCTGGAATTGGTCGAAGGTGACCATTAGAATGTTGCCCCCAATATGAAGATGACTGCGACATCCACGGCTTGCTTCGTTGAAGCAGAACAAAACCCAAAGTGGTCCGCGCTTGATAGATTATGATGAGGCAGTCAACTTAACATTTTGTACACTGGGTAAATTACAATTACACAAGGAAAGCATAAATATGAGAAATAGCGGCAAAGTTTATAACGGTCGAAGGAAAATTAACCGTCATTTACTTTTCTAGTTACAGGTAGGTCATTGACCTTCAATTCTGACTTCTCGAATTCGCCGGCCGTTGACCTCGGTGTTCGATTGTCACAAAGTAATTGCTGATTTTAACAGATCATTCTGTAAGCGGTGTCTCCCGCAAAATCATCGGCAGACAATTCGATGAGCACAAAACTAACACAGTTCGTAAGCGGTATCACAATATGTTTTACACAATTATACACGTAACATTAATAGCGATGGAACAGTAATATATAATGTAAATTGGAAATTGGAACACTTACCCTATGGGGTTCGTTTCTAGTAAAGTTGATTACATTTTATCGCAATTAACAGTAGCGTAGTTTATTTTAATGTTTTTAAAACAGAATTACTTCGAATGGCGTCTGCCGGGAATGCGTTCCTTTTTAGGGTTCCGTAAAACGTAAAAACGGAACCCTTATAGATTCGTCATGTCTGTCTGTCTGTCTGTCCGTCCGTATGTCACAGCCACTTTTTGCCGAAACTATGAAAACTACACTGTTGAAACTTGGTAAGTAGATGTATTCTGTGAACCGCATTAAGATTTTTACAAAAGTTAAAAAAAAAAAAACAAAAATTAGGGGTGCCCCCATACTGAGAACTGAAGCTCAAAAAATTTTTTTTCATCAAACCTACACGTGTGGGATGTCTATCGATAGGTCTTAAAAAATGATGTTGAGGTGTCTAATATAATTTTTGTCTACACTGAATAACTTGCGCGAGAGACGCTCTCTAAGCCCTCTAAGTTCTAAAGCAAGAGAATGAAAAAACTAAAAAAAATATATGATGTACATTACCATAAAAACTACCAACGAAAATTAGTTTGAACTCGATCTGATGAGTAGTTTTTTTTAGTACGTCATAAATACACTATTACTAAAACTTCGATCAAAGTTACAACGAACTACAAGAACTGTGTGTACTATGTATATTATGTTACTTGCTGGAACGGAACCCTTCATGGGCGAGTCCAACTCGCACTTGGCTACTTTATTTATAACTTTATGTCACCTAGTGTCGTCTCACGCTATTGGATGGTTTGAATTTGTCGCGTCCCGATTGGTCCGCGACAGCGTTCCGTTTTACCATCTACGGCCGTTTTACAATTTAAAGGTTTCCTAAGACGGCAAGTCTATTTTTAATGATTTTAAGGGAACGGTTGAATTGACAACCGTTACAATAATGGGCGATGTTCAAATGTACCTACAGCTGTTTGCCTACACAATTATGGATATAAATCTAACACTCTAAGGGATTTGATATAACATGGATATAGAAACATCTTTTAGTGGTTTTAATATAGTTAAACAAGATAGGTACTGTTTTAAGGCATAGTTCATGAGATGCGTATTTTTTAGGCTCTTTGATGGCATAAAAATCAATGTTTTCATATTAGTGCAGTTCCACGACAAATATCAAACAAATTTATTAAAATGGCCGCTATGCTACGAAAGATAAAAATATTAATAATATAATAAAACGTAATAATAAAAAAGTCGTAGGTATTTACAATACTTACATATATTTCAATATTCGGTTACTTTTTTTACAACAAAAATACACCATCCTAATAAGTCCGTCAGGAAAAATATTGGATACGTATTTTTTGTTTTTTCATAATATTAAAAATTGACAAAGATATAGACCATCAAACTTCGAGAGTGCGGGGTCGCGACGTCACTCGTGAGTAAAAATCGTACTCACAAGTTTAGTACCGGTGTGAAGTTGGCAGCCAAAAGTTTCTGCCATATTATCCGACCAAATTAAAATGGTTTTTTTTGTACGATTTGCTTACATCAATTAATCTTGTGCTTATGCTTCAGAAAATTAAAGCAAAATGGTGAAACGCGATACTTAAAACTTGATAAAGCTCAAAAATAAACCAAAAAACTATACAAACCCAGGCGCACTTTTTTCGCCAAGCACACGTTTCCTTCAATAATGCGACCTAACGGCCCCTGAAATGCTGAAATATTATGTATTAGTATTGTAGCGTGTTTCATGCGCTATCAAAAAAACATAGTAAAAATGTGGCAGAATGGTTTCTACTTAGAAAAATTATCATCTGAAATCGCTCGGGTACCGAAATCTTAGGAGGAAAAGTTGGCTGCTGACTCATTGTGAACTCCCATAGCTGAAATTAGCCAAAAACCTTATCACATAATCAAGGTCTATAAATATTCTATCGAAGTGAGTCATTTCAGATAAGGATTCATGCCGTTTTAACCCAAAACTTTCCACACAAACAAAACTAGTGAAATAGCTAAACCTTAAAACACAACATGCTCGATTACGACCCGTAGGCCCCTGAAATACTGAAGTTTTTAGGTTGTATTCTATAAAATTATACCTAGTCTATCTAAAAAACATAGTCAGAATGTGGCAAAACGATTGCTTAACCCTCAAATGAGTTCATGAAAAATTTACAAAAAGATTTTAAGCCAAGTTCAAATTTCCTTCAATACTGCGACCTGACGGCCCCTGAAATTCTGAAATATTATGTATTAGTATTGTAGCGTGTTTAGTGCGCTATCAAAAAAACATAGTAAAAATGTGGCAGAATGGTTACTAGTAAGAGAAATTATCATCTGAAATCGCTCGGGTACCGAAATCTTAGGAGGAAAAGTTGGCTGCTGACTCATTGTGAACCCACATAGCTAAAATTAGCCAAAACTCTTATCACATAATCAAGGTCTATACATATCCTATCGAAGTGAGTCATTTTAGATAAGGATTCATGCAATTTTAACCCTAAACTTTCCACAGAAACAAAACTAGTGAAATAGCTAAAACTTAAAACACAACATGCTCGATTACGACCCGTAGGCCCCTAAAATACTGAAGTTTCTAGGTCTTATTCTATAGAATCATACCTAGTCTATCTAAAAAGTATAGTCAGAATGTGGCAAAACGATTGCTTAACCCTCAAATGAGTTCATGAAAAATTTACAAAAAAATGTTAGGCCAAGTTCAAATTTCCTTCAATACTGCGACCTGACGGCCCCTGAAATTCTGAAATGTTATGTATAAGTATTGTAGAGTATTTCATGCGCTATCAAAAAAACATAGTAAAAATGTGGCAGAATGATTAGTACTTAGAGAAATTATCATCTGAAATCGCTGGGGTACCGAAATCTTAGGAGGAAAAGTTGGCTGCTGACTCATTGTGAACCCCCATAGCTAAAATTAGCCAAAACTCTTATCACATAATCAAGGTCTATAAATATTCTATCGAAGTGAGTCATTTTAGATAAGGATTCATGCAATTTTAACCCTAAACTTTCCACACAAACAAAACTAGTGAAATAGCTAAAACTTAAAACACAACAAGCTCGATTACGACCCGTAGGCCCCTAAAATACTGAAGTTTCTAGGTCTTATTCTATAAAATCTTACCTAGTCTATCTAAAAAGTATAGTCAAAATGTGGCAAAACGATTGCTTAACCCTCAAATGAGTTCATGAAAAATTTACAAAAAAATGTTAGGCCAAGTTCAAATTTCCTTCAATACTGCGACCTGACGGCCCCTGAAATTCTGAAATATTATGTATTAGTATTGTAGCGTGTTTCATGCGCTATCAAAAAAACATAGTCAAAATGTGGCAGAATGGTTACTAGTTAGAGAAATTATCATCTGAAATCGCTCGGGTACCGAAATCTTAGGAGGAAAAGTTGGCTGCTGACTCATTGTGAACCCCATAGCTAAAATTAGCCAAAACTCTTATCACATAATCAAGGTCTATACATATCCTATCGAAGTGAGTCATTAAAAATAAGGCTTCATGCCGTTTTAACCCTAAACTTTCCACACAACCAAAATTAGTGAAATAGTTAAACCTTAAAACACAACATGCTCGATTACGACCCGTAGGCCCCTGAAATACTGAAGTTTCTAGGTCTTATTCTATAGAATGATACCTAGTCTATCTAAAAACAATAGTCAGAATGTGGCAAAACGATTGCTTAACCCTCAAATGAGTTCATGAAAAATTTACAAAAAATTTTTAAGCCAAGTTCAAATTTCCTTCAAAACTGCGACCTGACGGCCCCTGAAATTCTGAAATGTTATGTATAAGTATTGTAGCGTATTTCATGCGCTATCAAAAAAACATAGTAAAAATGTGGCAGAATGGTTACTAGTTAGAGAAATTATCATCTGAAATCGCTCGGGTACCGAAATCTTAGGAGGAAAAGTTGGCTGCTGACTCATTGTGAACCCCCATAGCTAAAATTAGCCAAAACTCTTATCACATAATCAAGGTCTATAAATATTCTATCGAAGTGAGTCATTTTAAATAAGGATTCATGCAATTTTAACCCTAAATTTTCCACACAAACAAAACTAGTGAAATAGCTAAAACTTAAAACACAACATGCTCGATTACGACCCGTAGGCCCCTAAAATACTGAAGTTTCTAGGTCTTATTCTATAGAATCATACCTAGTCTATCTAAAAAGTATAGTCAGAATGTGGCAAAACGATTGCTTAACCCTCAAATGAGTTCATGAAAAATTTACAAAAAAATGTTAGGCCAAGTTCAAATTTCCTTCAATACTGCGACCTGACGGCCCCTGAAATTCTGAAATATTATATATTAGTATTGTAGCGTGTTTCATGCGCTATCAAAAAAACATAGTAAAAATGTGGCAGAATGGTTACTAGTTAGAGAAATTATCATCTGAAATCGCTCGGGTACCGAAATCTTAGGAGGAAAAGTTGGCTGCTGACTCATTGTGAACCCACATAGCTAAAATTAGCCAAAACTCTTATCACATAATCAAGGTCTATACATATCCTATCGCAGTGAGTTATTAAAGATAAGGCTTCATGCCGTTTTAACCCTAAACTTTCCACACAACCAAAATTAGTGAAATAGTTAAACCTTAAAACACAACCCGTAGGCCCCTGAAATACTGAAGTTTTTAGGATGAATTCTATAGAATGATACCTAGTCTATCTAAAAACAATAGTCAGAATGTGGCAAAACGATTGCTTAACCCTCATCCTGAAGGGAAATATAAGTGTTGAATTTATATGTTCTAAAAAAAGCTAATTGGTAATTAGGTTACAATATTATAAATATGGCCGGATATTCCAGGTCCATAGCAAGAAAGTAATATGATTCTACGTAGGAAATTGAAGTGAGGCTACGCGAAATAAAAAATGGGTATAAAAAACCTGTTTCAGTGTAAAGTTTCAGATGATAATTTCTCTAAGTAGAAACCATTCTGCCACATTTTTGCTATGTTTTTTTAATAGCGCATGAAACACGCTACCATACTAATAAATAACATTTCAGAATTTCAGGGGCCGTCAGGTCGCAGTATTGAAGGAAATTTGAACTTGGCCTAACATTTTTTTGTAAATTTTTCATGAACTCATTTGAGGGTTAAGCAATCGTTTTGCCACATTCTGACTATATTTTTTAGATAGACTAGGTATCATTTTAAAGAATAAGACCTAGAAACTTCAGTATTTCAGGGGCCTACGGGTCGTAATCGAGCATATTGTGTTTTAAGGTTTAGCTATTTCACTAGTTTTGTTTGTGTGGAAAGTTTAGGGTTAAAATGGCATGGATCCTTATCTAAAATGACTGACTTTGATAGAATATATATAGACCTTGATTATGTGATAAGAATTTTGGCTAATTTTAACTATAGGGGTTCACAATGAGTCAGCAGCCAACTTTTCCTCCTAAGATTTCGGTACCCGAGCAATTTCAGATGATAATTTCTCTAACTAGTAACCATTCTGCCACATTTTTACTATGTTTTTTTGATAGCGCATGAAACACGCTACAATACTAATACATAATATTTCAGAATTTCAGGGGCCGTCAGGTCGCAGTATTGAAGGAAATTTGAACTTGGCTTAAAAAATTTTTGTAAATTTTTCATGAACTCATTTGAGGGTTAAGCAATCGCTTTGCCACATTCTGACTATACTTTTAAGATAGACTAGGTATCATTCTAAAGAATAAGACCTAGAAACTTCAGTATTTCAGGGGCCTACGGGTCGTAATCGAGTATGTTGTGTTTTAAGGTTTAGCTATTTCACTAGTTTTGTTTGTGTGGAAAATTTAGGGTTAAAATGGCATCGATCCTTATCTAAAATGACTGACTTTGATAGAATATGTATAGACCTTGATTATGTGATAAGAGTTTTGGCTAATTTTAGCTATGGGGGTTCACAATGAGTCAGCAGCCAACTTTTCCTCCTAAGATTTCGGTACCCGAGCGATTTCAGATGATAATTTCTCTAACTAGTAACCATTCTGCCACATTTTTACTATGTTTTTTTGATAGCGCATGAAATACGCTACAATACTTATACATAACATTTCAGAATTTCAGGGGCCGTCAGGTCGCAGTTTTGAAGGAAATTTGAACTTGGCTTAAAAAATTTTTGTAAATTTTTCATGAACTCATTTGAGGGTTAAGCAATCGTTCTGCCACATTTTGACTATACTTTTTGGATAGACTAGGTATCATCCTATAGAATAGGACCTAGAAACTTCAGTATTTCAGGGGCCTACGGGTCGTAATCGAGCATGTTGTGTTTTAAGGTTTAACTATTTCACTAATTTTGGTTGTGTGGAAAGTTTAGGGTTAAAATGGCATGGATCCTTATCTAAAAAGACTGACTTTGATAGAATATGTATAGACCTTGATTATGTGATAAGAGTTTTGGCTAATTTTAGCTATAGGGGTTCACAATGAGTCAGCAGCCAACTTTTCCTCCTAAGATTTCGGTACCCGAGCGATTTCAGATGATAATTTCTCTAACTAGTAACCATTCTGCCACATTTTTACTATGTTTTTTTGATAGCACATGAAACACGCTACAATACTTATACATAACATTTCAGAATTTCAGGGGCCGTCAGGTCGCAGTATTGAAGGAAATTTGAACTTGGCCTAACATTTTTTTGTAAATTTTTCATGAACTCATTTGAGGGTTAAGCAATCGTTTTGCCACATTCTGACTATATTTTTTAGATAGACTAGGTATCATTCTAAAGAATAAGACCTAGAAACTTCAGTATTTCAGGGGCCTACGGGTCGTAATCGAGCATGTTGTGTTTTAAGGTTTAGCTATTTCACTAGTTTTGTTTGTGTGGAAAGTTTAGGGTTAAAATGGCATGGATCCTTATCTAAAATGATTGACTTTGATAGAATATGTATAGACCTTGATTATGTGATAAGAGTTTTGGCTAATTTTAGCTATAGGGGTTCACAATGAGTCAGCAGCCAACTTTTCCTCCTAAGATTTCGGTACCCGAGCGATTTCAGATGATAATTTCTCTAACTAGTAACCATTCTGCCACATTTTTACTATGTTTTTTTGATAGCGCATGAAACACGCTACAATACTAATACATAATATTTCAGAATTTCAGGGGCCGTCAGGTCGCAGTATTGAAGGAAATTTGAACTTGGCTTAAAAAAAAATTGTAAATTTTTCATGAACTCATTTGAGGGTTAAGCAATCGTTTTGCCACATTCTGACTATACTTTTTAGATAGACTAGGTATCATTCTAAAGAATAAGACCTAGAAACTTCAGTATTTCAGGGGCCTACGGGTCGTAATCGAGCATGTTGTGTTTTAAGGTTTAGCTATTTCACTAGTTTTGTTTGTGTGGAAAATTTAGGGTTAAAATGGCATGGATCCTTATCTAAAATGACTGACTTTGATAGAATATGTATAGACCTTGATTATGTGATAAGAGTTTTGGCTAATTTTAGCTATAGGGGTTCACAATGAGTCAGCAGCCAACTTTTCCTCCTAAGATTTCGGTACCCGAGCGATTTCAGATGATAATTTCTCTAACTAGTAACCATTCTGCCACATTTTTACTATGTTTTTTTGATAGCGCATGAAATAACGCTACAATACTAATACATAATATTTCAGAATTTCAGGGGCCGTCAGGTCGCAGTATTGAAGGAAATTTGAACTTGGCTTAAAAAATTTTTGTAAATTTTTCATGAACTCATTTGAGGGTTAAGCAATCGTTTTGCCACATTCTGACTATACTTTTTAGATAGACTAGGTATCATTTTATAGAATACAACCTAAAAACTTTAGTATTTCAGGGGCCTACGGGTCGTAATCGAGCATGTTGTGTTTTAAGGTTTAGCTATTTCACTAGTTTTGTTTGTGTGGAAAGTTTTGGGTTAAAACGGCATGAATCCTTATCTGAAATGACTCACTTCGATAGAATATTTATAGACCTTGATTATGTGATAAGATTTTTGGCTAATTTCAGCTATGGGAGTTCACAATGAGTCAGCAGCCAACTTTTCCTCCTAAGATTTCGGTACCCGAGCGATTTCAGATGATAATTTTTCTAAGTAGAAACCATTCTGCCACATTTTTACTATGTTTTTTTGATAGCGCATGAAACACGCTACAATACTAATACATAATATTTCAGAATTTCAGGGGCCGTTAGGTCGCATTATTGAAGGAAACGTGTGCTAGGCGAAAAAAGTGCGTCTGGGTTTATATATTTTTTTGGTTTATTTTTGAGCTTTATCAAGTTTTAAGTATCGCGTTTCACCATTTTGCTTTAATTCTCTGAAGCATAAGCACAAGATTAATTAATGTAAGCAAATCGTACAAAAAAACCATTTTAATTTGGTCGGATAATATGGCAGAAACTTTTGGCTGCCAACTTCACACCGGTAAGTTTAGTGACGTCACACGGTACTTCGAAGCGGTGTATCTTCGTCATGTTTTGTTTAAAGAAAAAATATGTGTACAATATTTTTTGGCAATCTAACTAACGGGCTACTTAGTTTTTTTTGAGGATTGTACCCTATTCTGCGTTTTTAATTTTTAGAGAATTTGGAAATATATTATGTTATTATTTTAAAATTAATATTTCTAATTTTCTTAGTGATAAAACATAATAGGTATCTACTAAATCATAAACTAATATGATTCAGTAAAATTACAACAAAACCAATCAGTTCCAAACTCAGTTTCCAATACATTTCAATACATTAATTCCAAATTATCCGAATGCAGAACTTGTGAAGTCGAACAATGCAAGCTGTGCCGTTCGCAAATGGAACTAATCACTTAATGCAGGTACGAGTAGATCCGCTGGAGGAACGGAGAACTGAAATATTGAGAAGTTCGGCAAACTTGTGAAAAGAGCTGGAGTACCTTATTGAGTGGAACTACTATGGTTCCGACATTGGTGCAGTTTTCAATTCAGCTGTATTTTTTTTTTTTAATAAAGGGTAACCAGACGAGCAAGACATGTGCCTGATGGTAAGCAACATGCCTACCACAGAACAGCACAGTGACACGCAGCTATTGGAACATGAAGAGCCAAAATCATTACCTAGCACCGCACTGCGCTCGTCACCCAGAGATCTAAGTTGTTATATCTGTAAGCCCTCTGGTAACATTGGCCTTCCAACCGGAACACAGTAATGTTTGCACAATACTGCTTGGCGGTAGAATAATTGACAAAGGTGTGGTACTTCCCCAGGCGGACTCTGCTAAGAGTCCTACCACTACAAATTATGTATGTTTTTAAAGAAATTTTATCGAAGTGAAAACTTCTTTTGACGCACATATATTTTTCGTGGGCTGTGAATCAAGTTCAAGCGTCACGCTCGTGAATAAAAGACATCTTCGGGTGAAGTCGCGTTACCATGGCTACCATTACACATTATCATTTCTAGATGGCCATGCTTAGAAGACTTATTTAGACGACAATGCTTTGAAGATACATTCCAGACTAGCAACACCCTCCGGTTTCACCCGCGTAGTTTCCAAAGTGTGCTATCAAATTCTGAGTTATAAGTTTTCACTTCTATCGACAGCCCCTATGACTGCATTATTTTTTTTATTTAATTTATAGTACGGAGGTAACGAGACGAGCAGGACATGCGCCTGATAATAAGCAACCTGTGTGCCAAAAACAGCACAGCGGCACGCAGCTGTTAGAACAGGAAGAGTCCAAATCATTACCTAACACTGCACTATATACTAACATAGGTACTTATTAGACATAGAAACACCCAGACACAGTACAAATATTTGAATTCATTAAAACGTCATAGAAATCGCGTCATCGTCAACTAACGGTTTGTGAAAACATTTTTTCAATAACTACAGCGCCATCTGTGGTTTTAGCAAAGCACTACGTTAAGTGAGCAATCAAATTGTGTAAAGTTTCAGTCCTATCGACAGTTCCTATGACTGCCAATATTTTTGTACGATGTACATAATATAATAGGTACGCGTTACGCGATAGCTCTGTTTATTGTGAATCGATATTGCTCATTCTATTTCAGTTTAAAAAGTTATACTTCAGAGGTATTGTATGAATAATAATACATGGGACCACATACACATTTTTTTGTTGTTTAGTTTTATTGAAATCGGCGGAGCGGTTTATGTTACATCAACATAAATAAACAAAATCGTGTGCATTGTGTACCTGAAGATGAAATGTTCGTTTGTTAACATGGACGTATTAAAAGTCGGACGTAGTCTCGTTAAAACAAAAACTGTCTCACTAGAGTCGGCTACATTTGCACGTGTGCGTTGTCAGGTTGTCACTGATAGACTGACACGCGCACATATACACAAGTTTGTAATGACCCACTGATATGTGTATGTGTGCGTGTCAGCCTGTACGTGTGTACTGTGACGTGTGCGCTACACGTGCATATTATGTGGCCGACTTTATGGACACAGTTTTCGTTTTAGCGAGACTACGTTCGACTCTTTTTATACGCCCATGTTTGTTAAGTATTACTTTTGTTAAAATTTATAGTAGGTTATAGACTGTGTCTCAGGGCGTCCTACACTACTTTTACCGATTTGCGGTTACCACTCCAAAACCCATCTACCGCAACTGAGACTAGATGGAGTGACGATATACGAAAGATGGTTGGTGGCGGTTGGGAATGTAAGACCGAGGATTGGGCTGAGTGGCGTATTATAGGAAAGGCCTATGTCCAGCGGTGGACGAACACAGGCTGATGATGATAGACTGTGAATCGGTTTAATTTAAACTGGAGTCGGTTGTTTCATTCATCTAACAACAATACATCTAACAATTACTAATGTCAAACCTACTATTATTTACTTTATTGTAATACTTTTACTTTTAAAAATAGCAATACTTTTCCCTTAAATATTGACGCTTCGTAGTAGGATCCTAATATTATAGGGGTAGGTATCCTGAAGAATTTGTTCAATAAAATCTCAATAACTGAGTTGATTCGAGTCCCCTCCCGGGAGTGGCAGTATGCTAATATTTCTGAGAGCTTTCACGTGTAACCTGCTCTTTGTTGGTTTAGATTGAATTTCAGTTTCAAACATAGATTTTTTCTATTTAATAATGAATAATTGTATAATTACAATAATGTTATTTAATTATTAATGATCTAAATATGTACAAATACAACTACTGAAGTTTAGGTTTTTACTTCGATACTTGTAGCGCCATTGCGTCGAAGGTAACAACTAAATCAAAATTAAGAAGTCAAAAACATTACTCTAGAATAAGTATCACACAGGTATCCATATATTCCGAAATATGTATATTCTTAGGGTTATAATTCTTATAATTTTTTTATTAAAAAGCAGGTAGTTTCTAGTCTAAAATATCTAATTTTGTTTTCAAGTTCATTAACAAGTTTATTAAAAGTAATGAAGGATACAAAATAGCAATGGACAAAGTAAGTAACCTTATTTTACTACATTCTATGGTATCTATTTTGGTAAGGAAAAACCAGTGTAGTTCGTGCGCGTTCGCCATTAAACTTACGGATGTATGACAATTCAATTTGAACCCCAATAATATCGGATTACGTAATAATGGACAAAGGAATCCGAGAGTTGAGGAAACCTGCCTCACGTGCCAGCCAGGTTCTTATTAGGATACATACATTTACCGCCATACATACATTTACTGCCAAGCAGTAATGTGCAAACATTACTGTGTTCCGGTTTGAAGGGCAATGTTTCCAGAGAAATTACAGGGCTTAGAGATATAACATCTTAGATCTCCGAGTGACGAGCGCAGTGCAGTACGAGGTGATGATTTGGACTCTTCATGTTCCTATAGCTGCGTGCTACTGTGCTGTTATGTGGCAGGCATGTTGCTTACCATCAGGCACATGTCCTGTTCGTCTCTTCATTCATATTTTAAAAAAAAACTTTTTTAAACGATTAATGGTTTGCACTTGACCACCATCTTGCCTGATTCTTTTAATTAGGTATATTTTATAGGTTTACCCTTGCCCACTATCTCGCCTCGTGTAAAGCAACGATCCAATCTATGGTGGAGCGTGCTTATATAGGAGAAATCGATCTACTATTGATTTCAAAACACCAAGATCGTAACCATCGGAAAAAAATAATTGGCAGTCATAGGAACTGCCGATAGAAGTGAAAACTTAGAACTCAGAATTTGATAGCTTACTTTGGAAACTACACTGGTGAAGCTGGAGGCCGTGGCCATGAGCATGGCCATCTAGAAATGCTGATATGTCTAGATAGCCAATGGGAAATGCTGACGCATTTCTAGCTGGCCAATGGCCATGGTCCCGTGTTCACACGAAAATTTGTTATCATTCCCGAGCGTGACGCTAGAATTTAATTTACAGCCCGTGGCAAATAAAATAAAATAAAATTTATTTACAACAAGATTTACTATATCGCTATACTAGTTTTAACAATTTACAAAATAATTTATCATTAAAATTTGCAGCATAATTAGTTTCCTGCGAGCCCCAAACTAGGCAGGGCCTGTATCTTGGGATTGGGGAATCTGTCTGTGATGCGCCAAAAGAAGTGTTCACTTCAAAATCTCACAACGCAACGCACATCCTACTTTTCTACCACAACGGTTGAGTCAAACCACTTTGTTGATTCGTTCTACGATGGAGCGTGCCTAATTATGGCCGATTTAAACTGAACGAACATGGAGCTAGAGCTAGAACAAGAGCATTCTTTCTCGATCTTTTAACGAAAGATCGTTCTTAGCGTTTACACCAAAATATCATCGAGCAAGAATGAGAACCAAGAACTAGAATTCTTGCACGATAGATATTTAGATTAGCCGAGCGAATGCTCCTTGCTCATCGATGAGATCCAGACCGCGCGAACACAAGAACACTTTGAAGAGACCGCTCCGGGAGCGAGCAGTCCGAACACGCAAGAACGCTCTAAGAATCTGTTCGCACGCTCTAGTACCGTTTACATCAAGCGAGCGAGCATTCTTAGAATATTCCATAGAATCTTTGCGAACGCAAACAAAACAACGAAAGAATGCTCTACATTTGTTTACACCAAATTAATTTGATACAGTGGGGATAGAATGAGCATTCGCTCGTCTGATGTCAATCGGCCTTTAGAAGAAACCGATTCACTGTTGTGTGACTTGTAACGTTAGTTTTGTGTCATTATACATTGTGCAGCTCTACAAGCCTGCAAGTGTCTGTGGGACTGCATTTAATAAAACCACTTTTTTGCCCTGGTTCAACAACGTACATTTTTACGTTCATTAATAAAGTGGATTGAATTAATTAAATCCAGAGAACTGAGCATGGCAATCAAGAGGAAGACCTTCAACACATGCATCTTGCCATGCCTAACGTACGGCTGTGAAACTTGGGCGCTCACTATGGCTCAAAGGTCTAAACTTGCCAGCTGCCAAAGGGCCATGGAAAGGAGCATGACCGACGATAAGAGAAAGGACAGGGTGAGAAATACTGACCTTCGAAACAAAACGGGGGTCACCGATGTCTTATCACGCGTCGATCAGCAGAAATGGCGATGGACCGGTCACATGCTAAGGGACACAATGGGGAAGTGGAGCAAACAGGTGACGGATTGGTACCCAAGAGACGGCAGAAGGAATCGGGGCAAACAGTACATCAGATGGGAGGACGACTTACAGCGGGACCAAACTGGAGAAGAGTCGCAAATGACAGAGAACAGTGGAAGATGCTGGAGGAGGCCTATACCGAAAGGCACACTGTGCTAAGGGATATTTTATAAACAAAAAATGCAATGTATACAGAATAAAGGGCTAATTATTATTATTAATAAAGTGGCTTTAATATTTAGCAGTGGTTAGTGGTAAAGCTGTTTGCTAAGTCCGCCTGAGAAAATACCACACTTGATTTGAAGACACAAAACAGGTATTGTACCGCCAAGTAGCAATGCACAAACATCAATGTGTTCCAGTTTAAAGGGTAATGTTTCCAGAGAAATAAATGTTAAGTAAAAAGTAGGTTATGTTCTTCGAGGCTATAATTTAATCTTTCAAATTTCAACCCGATCCGTCTTTCATACATCCAAGCTTTAACATTTATAATAATATTGACGAAATTCTTCGATAATTCTTATAATTCTTTCGATATTAATTTACTAGTAAGATTTATTTGTTAGGTTTGCCCCTATAAACAAAATTAATTTTATTACAATGAGCAGTGAACTACACCCTTAACTCCTTACACAAAATTTTCGTCTTCAATTTGTATTTTTATTGTTTTGTAAAAAACACTACTTAAAAAGTAAAGTATACCAATCGGAACCCCACACAGAGGGTTCTATATAATAACATCGCAGAAGACGCATCAAAGCGTAAACCGAGGGCAGTAAATTGCACCGGACTACAACAGGGCAGTAAAAATTGCGGTTTGTATGGCTGCCGGACACGCCAACGTTTTTTTGGTCTGTGATTATTTTTATACGAGGGTATGAGCTAGACAGCTGCTCTGACAATGCGAGATGACTAATATACCTTCGATCAACGATCTCAATACAAAGATGTGCCCTCGCAAACTTCAGGGCGTACGGAATCATGTTATCTTTGTAAAGAGTGAGCTCAGTTTTTCCGTTCTAGTCGGTTGCAGGAAGTGGTGGACACCGGACGTTTTTACCTATCGCTATTCGTAGTCAATAACCAAAATAAGTAAAACCACAGCATATCTCGCCGCTAGCGATTCTAGGGGTCAAGTAGATTGGTTGTTTGTAAACCACTTACGATACACATAGAGACGCAACTTATTACCAATTTCAAGGTGCTCAGAGCGCATCTATTGGTTTATTTCGATGCCTTCGGTTATGTTACAGGTTTTTTTAATAATCATGCTAATATCGTACTTCCCAGTATTACTATAAATTGGAAAGTTTGTGTGTATGTAATATGTATGCATGTGTGTACTTTTTCACGGATTAATAAAGCTCTAGGATTTTTCCATAAAATTCAGTCATTTATCTGACATTGTTGAGACAAGCTTCGTAACACAAGTTTTAGTTAGACTGTTTTTCTTCGATTTATTATGCAAATCTGACTACCGTGTAAAAAAAAGTAATCATTTTTTGGGTTAGCCTATACTAATTTACTAATATTGTAAAACTGGAGAGGTTTTTGGTTGACCCCAAAAATCTCGGGATGATTACCGATAAAAAAAATACCGTTGGTTTTATACATACGTGATCACGGATAAGCTATAATATATTATGTATCACGGGCGAAGCCAGGATGGACCTCTAGTATATTTATATAGAGTGTAATACTTGTAAATAATGTGGCTTTTATTGGTAATATAATTTTCAGAATTGGTCCTGTAAGTTAGTAGATTCACAGGAAACCTCACAAACAAGAGATGTAGGGTTATAGGGTTTAGTAGTGGTAGGACTCTTAGCAGAGTCCGCCTGGGGAAGTACCACACCTTTGCCAGTTATTCTACCGCCAAGCAGTAATGTGAAAACATTACTGTGTTCCGGTGAAGGGCAATGTTTCCAGAGAAATTACAGAGCTTAGGTATATAACATCTTAGATCTATGGGTGACGAGCGCAGTGCAGTGCTAGGTACCTAATGATTTGGACTCTTCGTGTTCCAATAGCTGCGTGTCACTGTGCTGTCATGTAGCAGACATGTTGCTTACCATCAGGCACATGTCATGCTCGTCTCGTCGCTCTTTATTTAAATAAAAAATTAAAAAAACTCTGAACGGACTGAACCGATTTTAAAAATTATTGTTACCCATTGAAAGAAACATTATTTATAGTAAGTTTTATAGACTACTAGTGGCCCGTTCCAACTTCGCTCGGATAATAACCTAGATACCAACTGCAGCGCTATCTTCCAGGCTGATTTGTGAATCTAAACCATGGAGGGCTCTACCCAAAAGCATACAGAAAAATTCATTCAAATCGGTTTAACCGTTTAGGAGGAGTTCACTAACAACGAAAAATGGCTTTGATTTTTATATAATTTTATAGGCTGTTTATTGTGATCACTTAAGATCGCGATTAAGTCCTGTGTTACGTTTTAAAGCTTATAATCCAGTAAAAAGCCTGTCATTATGTATCTTAGTAGTAAACGTGATTTGAAGATAAATAAACTTTCCTCACCTCGATTTCAGTCTCAAAAGCTACAACAGTAAATCTCCCACATAACCTAACGCGGCCATTAACTGCGACCATTTCCAATTAAGCAGATTGAACCGAGTTAACGACTCGAGTACTAAACTGCGTTTAAATACGAGAATCGGACAGTTTACGGCAGCTTCGTGGAGCTTTGTTTTATGAAGGCTTGTGCGGTTTCGTGATAATAGTGGTGCTTCAAATAGATACTTATAAGGTTTACGGGAATGATTTGTTTGTACCTAGTTAACGCTGAAACCTTACAAGATTTCTTTTATCTCACTAATACCATAATAAATAAAATTTGTCTGCTATGCATGTGCGATTGTTTGTTCTCTCGATATCGAAAGACTAGCCAGATTCTAACTTGCATTTTAAACTAAATAAATTTAATTTAATTCCCATATCGTTTGAATAAAATTAGAGACGTTATACAGTGCCTGGATTTAATCGTAATTGTGTTGAACCTAGACCCTATTGTCACAGGAGCCAGGAAGATGGCATGATTAAAGAGAGAGTTATACAAGACAGCAATTGGATTAAGGAGGCGGCTCTAGATGATGATGTTGGAAACGTAAACTACTTTTTACCTAGTGGTTAAGTAGTGGTTCCACGAGAGATATTCAAAGAAAGTAATTGAGTAGTGTAAATCGTGTTTGCCGAAACTAAATTAAAACTTTTGTAGTTTTTCGTAAATGAGTAACAAACTTCCATACATACGCACAAATTTTCGCTTTTTTAATTTTTTATTAGTAGGAAGTGTATATCTTATTATCCCAATAAGATATACATACATAATAATCGGGTAACTACATGATTACACGTTATTGTTTTTCTAAATTAAAGTTTCTCGAAGACTTTCTTGTTTTCTATAAATGCAAGTTTCAGGAATTTGGATACAGGAATAAACGAAATAAAGCATTACTTTTTAGCCTTACATCCTCTAGTTTTTCTTTATAATATCTCAGTTTCACAGCAAAGCAATAATCGCATCACACGGCAGAGTTTCTCATAAATCATTTCGCCTGACAACCCGAGCGAGAAGGTTGCACATCGCCTCTGGGACGCCATTTGTCATAAACTTATGCTAGGGTTGGCGAAATAACAATTGTTGTTTACACACATTTTTGAGTACTATTTTATTCATAAGCACTAGCAGCTTACTAGATTTTGCCACTGCTTGAAATTGAAGTTTTGTCACACAAGGAGAGAGACAGGGCGATAACCCGCCATGCTGGGCAAAGTGCAGATCTGCAGAAGAAACATGTGCGCAAAATATGTCTTGCGTTAGTTATTTATGTATCTAATAATTGAGCTTATGCTAGGAATGGAAAGGTACGCAAATTGTAAAATTTGTATTTTTTTTATAGTTTAGAGTAACAGGACGAACAGAATGTTTGCTCGGTGATAAGAAATACGCTTGCTTATAACAACACAGTGTCATGCAGCTATTGAAACATGAAGAATACAAATCATTACTTAGCACTGCACTGCAATTGTCACCTTGAAATAATATGATTTATCTCTATGCCTTGTTACTTTTCTAAAAATATTTCCTTTTAATCCGTAACACAATTATGTTTGCATATTACTGCTTAAAAGAAGAATAACTGATATATATGTATATATGTGTACATTACGACGCAAACTCTGCAAAGAGTCTGACAGTTACAACCATGTTTTGTATTGTACTGTCTGGAAATATCATAAGTTTGAGGACAAATATCTATCTGGGTTCGACGATTGCAAGATAATTTGATTTTGGGCATTTTGTTTTAGCGCTTTTTTGTTGTTAAATTGAGTAATTTATTACTTTTTAACACACATTGAAATTACTTAATTGTTATAAATTTAAAGTAGATGATGTTAATTCTTGATGTTTTCAAATTACTGCAATATCCTTATTTCAACGGAGTCAATGCTTGAATAACTTACCAATGCTACGAGTACTTAATAGATGTTATATAGGAGCTTATTTTTTTTAATTTTAAATTTCCTACATCTTACGTGACAACCCCACTCCGGCTCGGAACGCAACCGAGCACGTGTGAGCGGTGATTGCATTCAGTGCATGAATCACGTAGTGTAGATTTCTGTAAGAAAACCTTGAAAAATATTGCACTCAGTGCACATTCATCTTCTAACTAGAATTGTATGAGGTAAGGGAGTGAGCGTATTTATGTTTTAAAAGTTATGATGTGGTGTCAGAAGTATCTAAACTAATTTCATTTTCAACTATTTCAATACTCTATAATAGTTATTTCTTATTAACCGAGTTCAACAGGAGGTAATCTATTCGTTTTAGTTTTCACTTCTGCCGTACATTCATTTTATATTATCATTTATTTTTGATATTTAGCTAAATACCTATTTATGTTTATGTATTGAATTATGTCCCAGTACTATATATTTATGTGTATATACCATATATACATAATGTGTTTATTTGTTAATGGAATTTATTCTATTTGTGTTTTTTTTTCGTATACGTGTCAAGGATACCACACCACTGCCTTCATCTGTAACCTGGTTCTTTATACCAAAAGGTTATCTGGAAGAGATCGCTATTAGCTATAAGATCGCTTTTTGTCCTCAAAATATTTTAATGTTATTTTTATTTACTGTTTTCTGGAATGATTTGTGGTATAATAAAGTGTTTTGTATTGTATTGTATTTTTTTTGGTAGGTGTATCTAACAAAATAGGTACCTAATAACTACATACTAAACCGAATTCTAAAATCTTGGAACCATCTCAATGATTTATTATCTCTGAGTTACAAAGTCTTCATAGTCAAAACTAGTAAGTTCTCCCACTCAAGTGAATTGGAGCTAGTTTTATGCAAAACTAGCGCTGCCCCGCGGTTTCATCAGCAATCATCATCTCAAGAATGTTAAAATTTTTACTATTTAAACCCTCATTATAATTATTATTGTATTGACAATTATTACAAAATCAATTATAACACAACTTGCGCACCTACTTGATCAACAATTTGCTCGCTATTAGACAAATATCGTCATTCTGTCATTTTCTTAATGTTTAACATAATTTTAAGAACCATAACAAAAGGACTTCTCAAAATTACATTTGATATTTAACAAACACTTCAGGTTTAATAGGCCCGGCTTCTCAACCTTAATCTCTAATTACTCGTAAACCGGCAGATGAAATGTTAATCGTCAGAGTGCGCATTAAAGGTTTGAGCACATTATGCCGGGCCGCAGCGGGGCGGAGCGGGCCGCAGCGCATCGCAAAATGCGTACCTAGCACATTTGTGACGGGCCGGGTCGCATTGCGTTGACGGATTTTGAGTACAGTGTACTGCCGGAATTTGCGTGCAACTGTACGTAATGGATAGCTCTGACGAAGAACTTTCGTTTTTTTGCCTGCTGTTAGAAGAAGAACAGCATAGACAAAAGAGAAAACGTAAAATATGGATACATCCCATTTGTTCCAAGAGAAAGATATTTGGCGAATACCATCATCTTTTTCCCGATCTTTTAGCAGACAAAAACAAGTTTTGGGGATATTTTCGGATGACTCCTGATCGATATTTTTAATTACTTGAAATAATAAAGGAGGATCTGCAAAAAAAAACTACAAGTTTTCGTGAGCCTATCGGACCAGAAGAGCGGCTTGTGGTGTGTTTAAGGTAAGTTTCACTATAGCATACTTAGTGATTATTAATTATCCTTTTTTCCTCCCATTTAATCCTGTGTAAATTGTATCTTAAATTGTTAGTGAGGTCGTACGTTAGGATCTTGTGTCTTTTTAATAGTTAGCAGCGGCGCTAGTTAGGGTATATTTTCATTTTAAAGAAAAAAAAGCGGTATACATAATGTCAATATTATATTATCACAAAATCACAGAACAAAAATCTTTCTATCTTAAACTCTAATAAAACTATTCTTAATCAACATCTTCCATTTCTTTTTCATTTTCCATTTTTTTCCATTTAGAATTTAAAAAAGCATTTAATGCGTCATCGTCAAGATCAAGAGCAATCTCTTTCTGTGTGTCAATATCATTTGGATTCACATTTGTTGAAGTTGGTGGTATTATTTGGTTTGGAGGTTGTACATCAACATCGTTTAAATTAACGATTATGGGTGGTGTGCTCTCTTGAGATAATTGTAATACATATTGTGGTTTAGACTTCTCCCTGAAAACCAACTCTTCTGCATCGGTAACTATTTTAAAAACTTCACGTTTTACACGAATTTGTACATCTTCCGGAAAATTTGAAACAGTTTCCCCCAAGTTCGTGAAAAAGTCAACAATTTTGTCAGGTTCATTTTTCTTGGCCGTGTATTTTTTTTCTAAATACTCTTGCAATAACGTGTGTATTGGTGAAAGCTGTGGTGGAGTATTTAAAGTTCTAGAATTTCTTTTATAAGGACGAGGTGAACTGTCTTCTGAAGAAACACGACGATTTCTTATAGTGCTTTGTGAAGTACCAGCACTTGAACCAGGGCTATCACTTCTATGAATATCGTTTAAAATACTATTATCCTCATTACTTGAGTCTTGGGAAACATTATTTGGTGGAAAATTTGAAAAAGTTTCATCCTCGTTGCTAATATAGGGGATAAGAAATGACAATAAATCTTCATATTTTGGTTTCTTCATATTTGTAGCAGCTTGTCCACTTTTTGTTTTCCTCAACTTTTTAGCGCGTCTGTAATTATCTCTTATACGTCTCCATCTGTTTCTGCAAGTTTTATCTGTGGAAGAAAAAATATAGGTATTAATAAAGTTAAAACATGCGGCATATATAGGCTGATAACCATGGCATTACACTAATGTACCAGAAAGGCTGCAGTTAGAGAGGAGTGGCGACGTATTGTGAAGGCCAACTCTGAAATGACGACCACAACCACTCTGGCAAGAGTGTAGCCTCTAAGAAGAAGAAGAATCATGCCATTAAAGGACACCATGGAACATAACCTCATTGGCTTGCATAAATGTAATGATCGGCCAAAAGACGTAAGATGTTTGAACCAAATTGCTTTTTATGTTTCAGATATTTGGCAACAGGAAATTCAATGAAGTCATTAGCCACTTCTTTTCGACTTGGTGAATCAACTGTTAGACAAATTATTTACGAGGCATGTACAGCCATATTTAAGAAGTTGTCACCCAATGTCATGCCTGTACCGACAGAAGCAGACTGGAAACGTAAAGAACAGCGTTTTAGAAGGCAATGGAACTTTCCAAATTGCATTGGGGCACTGGATGGAAAGCATGTTATTATTGAAGCACCACCGAATAGCGGCTCCCTTTATTTTTCTTACAAAAAAACGTTTACTATAGTTTTATTGGCCTTAGTCGATGCGGACTACCGTTTTACAGTCATCGATGTTGGTGCCTTGGGTAAAAATTCTGATAGCCTAATACTCAATAACTCTAATTTTGGCAAAGCTTTAATCGATGGACAGTTTAATTTGCCTGCTGATCGTTTAATACCAGGTACAGACATAAAGTTACCACATGTCATCGTTGGAGACGAAGCTTTTCCATTAACCAGACATTTGATGAGACCATATCCAGCAAATCAGTTGACAAATGACGAAGACAAGAAAGTTTTTAATTATAGGCTGAGCAGAGCTAGGCGTGTGAGCGAAAATGCTTTCGGGCTATTAGTGAAAAAGTTTAGAGTTTACGAAAGACGTTTTTCGTTATTGCCAAAACATGTTAATGTTATTATATTAGCCACTTGTTGTTTGCACAATTTACTGCGAAACGACATTTGCTACTGGTCTGAAGAGGAGGCTCAGATAAATGTGGTAACAGAAGCTCTAACAGATTTGCCATATATTGGAGGCCATGCAGCACTAGACGCAATGTGTGTCCGTGATCAATTTAAAAGATATTTCGTATCTCCAACTGGTACCATTGAGTGGCAGTCAAGGGTTATTAGAAGAGGTATGCGAAGAAACTAATATCTTGACACTAAGGTTATTCGATACTGCCCGCTTACTTATAAAAAACCGGCCAAGTGCGAGTTGGACTCGCATATGAAGGTTTTCGTACCACACATAATACGGAACCCAAAAAAATAAATAATACTCATTTTGTCGCCTCTGTCGTCATCGTCTCTGTGCGGGCCCGACTCGCACTTGGCCGGCTTTTCCTTTTTGAGGTACGGAACCCTAAAAATAAACCTTAAACCACAATTTCGCGACAATTATACAAATCTTATTTATTATTATTACTTACTTATGTTCATTATTATTGTCATCATTAATAAAGTAATACTTTACGTAGTAGGTATATATACTCTGTGGTAATACCTACTCTAATAATGAAAGACACACTATGGATGTTGGCAGCAATAAACATTTCCTCAGAAATCTGTCTAAAATCAATGATTACTTGGTCTAAATTATGTAGTAAAAAAATGTGTAAAAATGTGATTACAGTACATCACGATACAAGTGCGTTATGATGGTTATAACATAAGAAATAAATACTTGACAGTGGTACTTACCAGATTCTTTCATTATGTCCCCTATTTCCTTCCAAATATTATCTCTTCTTTGTTGATCGTCGTAATGAGGATCTTGTAGGTCATAAAGTTCTTTGTATCCTTGAACTAAGTTAATCAAAAGTTCTTCATTCATTTTTATGAACAACCACAAGAACAGGAACACGCAAATACTAAAAAATGTCGTGAAATGTTAATGAACACGTTTGCGCGTGCACAACAATCCGCTTGCTATAGCACACTGTTGACGGGGCGCAGCGGGGCGGGGCGGGTCGCATCGCACGGACGGAAATCCGCCGCGCAATAATGCGAGCCGCTGCGGCCCGACACAGTGTGCGTTATTTCATACAAATTGTATTGAAGCGATTTTTGCGCTCCGCCCCGCCCCGCTGCGGCCCGGCATAATATGCTCGAACCTTAACGGAGCATCGTCGGTTAGATTTAGCTAGAGGTGTACTTGCTTGTTTAGTTTTTGCAGCAGAATAATGATATGCCAGATTGTTATTCATTACAATTGTGTTGTCATTAGGCTTCGTTGTCTTATATCTAATTAGTAGTTAGACTGTATTTTTTTGAAGTGAAAACTTCTTTAGGCGCGCCTAGACAAATTTTTCGTGGGGTGTAAATTGAATTCTACCGTCACGCTCGGGTATGATAAGAAATCTTCGGGTAAACTCGGGACCTTGGCGATTGGGCATCTAGAAATGCGTCAGCCAATGGGAAATGCTGAAAGAGCGTGACCTCGCCATCATGGCATGGCCATCTAGAAATGCGTGAGCCAATGGGAAATGCTGACGCATTTCTAGATGGCCTTGTCATGATGGCGAGGCCACGCCCTCCGGTTACACCCGAGTAGTTTCCAGTAAGCTATCAAATTCTGAGTATATATATAAATATAGTTATAAGTTTTCACTTTTATCGGCAGTTCCTATGACTGCCAATTTTTATTTTAATTGTCAGTCTTTATTAATCTAGCAAAAACACAATGAGAACTACACTACGCTATAGACGAAGCTACTTCCGAGTAAACTAAGCATATCAACAATAGACTATAGACAATCTGAAGATAGCCAAGATGCTTAATCTATCAGGCGGAAACATGCACAGCATGCTGGCGGTATTACCAAGCGGAACGACAAAGATTTTACGACTATCATTAAATCTTATCTTTTAAAGTTACAACTTTAAAACTTATTTACTTTTAGTTTACAAACATTTCTAAGTATAAAAAACATTGCTCAAATTATATCAGTTGTCCAGTTGACATTTTCAGTAAAACATTTGATAAATGTTTATTCATAAAACCATGAAGAAAAAATCTGATTAGTTTTTTACATTCTTTTAAAATTTTATTTTTAATCTATAGCTACTTTTAATATAAAGAGAGACTTCATCACATTAATGTGCAAACATTACTGTGTTCCGGTTTGAAGGGCAATGTTTCCAGAGAAATTACAAGGCTTAGAGATATAATACCTTGGATCTCTGGGTGACGACCGCAGTGCAGTGCTCAGTGATGATTTGGACTCTTCATGTTCCTCTATAGCTGCGTGTCATTGTGCTGTGATGTGGTAGGCATGTTGCTTACCATCAGGCACATGTCCTGCTTGTCTCGTCACTCCTTATGTAAAAAAAAAACTTTTTTATATATCAAACTTTTAGTACACAAGTTTATATGTAAATCATGTATAAATTATTTATTTTTAACAGTAAAAAATCATTACACAATAGCTCCGTTTGCAAATTCACTGCCGCTTAAGTCACAAAGCCAGTGATTAGTATTATTTTTAACCGAATTGCAAAAAGGCGGAGGTAATCAATACAACCACCACTTTTTTACTCAGTAAAACTATATATTATTTTGAACTACACCTAAAATAAAAAACTTTTTATTCTGCAATAATATTTTGACGGCCAAATTTTAGGACGGATAATAACCAGAATGGTGCACCTCTAAACTAAACAGAACATCAGAAGTAAGATTTAAACAGCCGTCCTCATGATGAGTTGTAAACTGTTAATGTAAGTCGTGCGTTTTATCATGTTGCAAGTTTTAATAGCTAGGGCTGGGTTGGTTTCATGTCCTGAGTATTAAATTTGTTGACACTAACGATCTAAGCTGTTCTAATCAGCAGATTAAAAATGGTTGGATGGGTAAAGTACCTACTGAAGAAAATAAGAATTGTTCGGGTAAACTACAGACCTACATTTCTATATAGGTATACTATAAAAAAAATATTATGTATGGCAAAGGGCGGATTCGGCTATTCCACAACCTAGGCCGCTTGTGTAATACTGCTTTATGTAATATGTCACCGTAAAATTGTGAAACCGTCAAATTATAATCTAACGACATCAGATTACAAACTAACCTAACCAACCGTAAGATTATAATGTCACGCGTTAGATTATAATCGGACGTTCTTGACAATTTTACGGTAAGATATTACATTATAAAGCAGTACTACACAAACGACCTATTTTGAGGAATATTTTAAATTTTGAATGCACTTTTTTAAGATGGACATAATATCGTGTCTGAAAATCGCAATCACCATTCAAGTAACGCGTTCTGTAACGATGATGATGACATTAAACGTAAATTGTAAAAAAGATGCTTTCTAGTAGTAGCAGAAACGTTTGTTTAGACACTTTTATTAGTTCAATATATACTATACGAAATAAATAAATAAATATTGGTTGACAATTAATAGAAAGCTTGCTTTCGTTCTTCAATACTTTTTTGAAGTGAACACTAATTTTGGCAAGCCATAGACAGATTTTTCGTCGGCTGTGAATTGAATTCTATCATCACGCTCGGGAATGGTAAGAAATATTCGGGTAAACTCGGGACCATGACCATTGACCATCTAGAAATGCGTCAGTTTTTCCCATTGGCTATCTAAAAGCACTCAGCGTTACGAGATGGCCATGCTCAAGGCTACGCCCTCTGGGTTCACCCGCGTAGTTTCCAAAGTAAGCTATCAAATTCGGAGTTATAAGTTTTCACTTCTATCTGCAGTTCCTATGACTGCCAATTGTTTTTTTCAATTTAGTACTATCAGTAATTTGCTTTAAATTTACAGGACATTGTTCCTATGAAATAAATAAAAAATTACAACGCGTCGTTCTGGTCAAAGGATCGTTCCCTTTGAGCCGGTCACGCGTCGACGCGTCGCATTGAACGCCTGTTAAAATTTAATCACTTGCATATTCTTTTTGGCAAATGAGCTAGCTGTCTTTGATGTTAGGAAATTAATTTTTGGAATGACAAAGTAACGTGACTTATTGTTCTGTTTTATTTTTCGATAATAATTGTTCCTGTCTTCTTTTGTTTCCAGGAGAGTAATTTGGCTATTTTTGTTTGTTGTATTATCCCTACGTTTTAATTTTTGATGGTTACCTCGGCAATATAGCTTGATCAAAATCAAACCGTTTGTTTTTTCTTTTAATAATTATATTTATTAGTTATGAATGATAACAAAATTATTCGCTAGGGAGCCACGATCGGCCTAAGCGTTCGGTTTGTGACGCTTATTTAAATAATGACGTCATCAGGTAAAGATATCATCCGTAAACTAACTTTACAGACAACCATTATTATACAGCCTTTGTCACACCGTTGGACTTTTGATTGTCTCTGATGTCTCTTTTATGGTAAAGAGTGATGAGACGAGCAGGACATGTACTTGATGGTGAGAAAAATGCTTGCCCATTACAGCACAGTTACGCGCAGGTATTGGAAACATGAAAAGTCCAAATAACTACCTAGCACTGCACTGCGCTCGTCACCCATACAAATAAGTTATTTTATCTCTATGCCATATGGCAAACATATAAGTTATTTTATCTCTATGCCATATGCCATATACTTCGTCGATGCCCTGTAATTTCTCTGGAAGCATTGCCTTTCAAACCGGAACACAACGTTCAGGAAATTAGGGATAATTTCCTACACTTACTCTTATCTAGAAATAGCATAGCCAAATCTTCAATTGCTCCGAGCTCTTCTCTGTAATGAATTGGAAGACGAAGCGGTGGTCGCCTGCATGATGATTTCTGCTCTGTGGAGACATTTTGTGTGACATTTCATTTATTTCTTGAGCTTAGTGTACCCAATTTGACATCAGAAAAATATCAAATAACAGTATTCCCCTAAACAAACTAAAAAATCCTCTCACGCCCACTTTAAATCAACGGACCGTCCGAAAATGAAGCCAATATTTTACAAAAAGGAAAACAGAAATTGGATCGCTTCAAAGCTTTTATTTTTGTATATCACGTTCAATATGTTTTGGATTTCACTCAATAGAGGGCCTTTTGTAAATTAAATTGCGTATCCTTGGGGAGTCTGTTTTAAAGGTCTTCACATGTCCGGTTTTGGGGTTCCGCACGCAAAAAGAAATCTTCTTTTTATTTTAATGAACTGGCTGTACTTGCTACTTTGATCGCGTATGAAGGTCTAGCGCGATTTTTTTGGTTTGAAATACATTTCAAACTAGTGTTAAATAAGTATACGTATATTATGTTATGAGGCTTGACACGTTTTGGCAAGCAAGTGTGCAAGTTTGTAGTTGATAAATAAATGAATAAATTATTAATGCAAAAGTTTTGATGTATGGTTTTTTAATACGTATGTACGGCTGTTCTAATCGGGAGAACGACGACTATCGATCAGGGTTCTAATCCCACGCGCAACACTGTATTTTCGAAGTCATGTGCGTAATGCCGCTAACATAAAAACAGTGAAGGAAAACATCGTCAGGAAACCGACAAGCACCTCGATTCTTTTGAGGTCATGTTTGTGTCATTCGCCAACTAGCACTGTGCTAGCCCGGTGAATTATGGTTTTGACTCACTCCTTGCGAGAGAAGGCTCCGAGTCCTAAATTGGAATTATCAAACACCTACATTTTTTAAAAATAATTGTGCATAAAACTGTATCAAAATATCGGGGACTCGCTACCACCGTATATATTAACTATCCCGCAATGAAAAACAATAAACTAAATTGTATTAATCGTTTGTAAATACACAAATAGCTTTATTTAAATTGTCTTTGACTCATTAGGTAGTACAATTATTAAAAAAATGTTTTTATAATCACTAGATAAATACATCTATTCAATTTAAAAATTCACGTACAGAAAATGTTTCATTTGTATGTTATATATATTAACCCACTACAACAAATGAATATCTAATTGAAATATTGTACGGAACCACAATAGTTTGAATACAAAATACAAATTAAGCCAAACTACTGAATTTTCTTTTGTAGTATCACATTACTTTTACACAAGGGCTATCCTTGTCATATTATTATTTGTTTTTTTCATCACATTTGTAAAAACATCGGATCGAATTGATAGCCTCGTCCTGTTTCAACTCAGTTAAAGATCCATATCCATGATTTTAGCGGCTAAACCCGATTTCAGAATAAACTACTTTTTCGTAGATTACAGTTAAGTTTTTAGACGATAGGATACACCGGTATAGACTCGGCAAAGCTGGTTCGTCCAACGCCCAATCGGATAAACTAGTAGACTGAACTAGTTGAGCCTAATGTAAGTAAATAAATAAATAAATATTGGTGGAGAATTCACACACAACACCATCTGACCCCAAACTAATTAAAGCTTGTACTATGGCGGCCAGATAGCTATAAGAGTTTAATACATTTCAGTATAAACTGGTTTGGATAAGTCAGGTTTAAGAATGCTTAGACCTAATCTAACCGCACCAGATTATTAATTCTTTCTTTGTATGAACATACTTATCTCAGGAAATAACACAAGATTCACAAGAAGTACTCTATTTCTGATTAAACAGTTACAGATTTCAACTGTTTGGTGTTGATGCATTGGTCCGTTAAGTAGGTACTTGAAATTTATCTCCTTTTCAAAAGCCGAAACGACAGAAACATTTTTTCTACATTTAGTCCAGTAACTTTGTCGCCTGAAACTATGGAATAGTAGGCGTTAAATCCGGTAGATCTGATTTTTGCAGACTTGTTTAGGATGTTGCCCTAATGATTAATCCATGTTTGTGACCTCGAGCGTCGAATGCAACTTTGTCAAAAATCGAAAAAACCGAAATCGTTTATTTTTCAAATTTTGGCGATTATAACCCTAAACGACTAGTTTTTGAAAAAACTTTCTTATGGCGGTTATAAAGTAGACAAAATTTGCTACAATATAATACTATACTTGTCTCTGTACACCCAACTTTGACGTCAAACTTATAAAACACCTTTTTTTGGTCGGGGGTTAAAAAGTGCAGTAACTGTGCCATAAAGTGGTCAAGTACGAGTTAAAATGTTGCAAAAAAGTGTATGTCTGTAGTATCGTAGTTCCCGAACGGATTAACCGATTTCGTATTTTGTTTAGTGTATTAGTTGGAATTGCTCTTCAACTATATTTCACAGACTGGGTTTAATCGTTTCAAAGATATCAGCTCTTTTTTTACCTGAGGCAGGAATATAACAGAGTCGAGAACTGCGCAAGAAAAACTGCGGGATGATTCTAGTATTCAATGAAAGAATTAAATTCAATTCAAGGAAAATATATATTACGTTTTAAAGACAAACTACAAACTGTCAGTAATATTGGATCCCTTCGCAATCACAACCAATTCACTCACAGCTCGTGAAATGAACAATAGTCGTATTTTGAACTGACACTACGATACAAAAGCCATGATAAAATTTCACCTCGCATATTCGTTGCAATCCTTATTACCCTGAAACTTAAGTTTAAAATCACAACAAAAGCTTCAAATTATCTGCATGGCGTAAAATGTACATTACCACATTCGTGAAGCGTTTAACTGAAATGAAATAGGTTCTTATTTTAAAGACGTTAAAGACGTAAGTTATTTGGATGTGACTTTGCCAACGGTGATAAAAAGCCAAATTTTGACAATTAACCCAAAGGTTCCTTCTATGTGCAAATGGATTGGCTTGAAGCGAGTGGATGTTCTCTAGTCGGAGCATTTTCACGTGATTAAACAATAGCAATTGTTATTTAGATTAACTCGGGTTGGATTGTGATCGTATGTGAATAAAATGAATTATAATGTGTCTTGATAAGATTGTGTAGAAACGAAGTGAAATGTTATCGATTGTGTTGTATCTTTTGAAACCATTTGTATTAAGGCCGATTTACATCAGACGAGCGAATGCTCATTCTATCCCCACTGTATCAAATTCATTTGGTGTAAACAAACGTAGAGCATTCTTTCGTTGTTTTGTTTGCGTTCGCAAAGATTCTATGGATTAAATAATATGGAAAACGCTAAGATCGATCTTTCGTTTACACTAAAAGATCGAGAAAGAATGCTCTTGTTCCAGCTCTAGCTCTATGTTCGTTCAGTTTAAATCAGCCTTCACAGTATCACACATATCAATCAGTATGTAGTGTTATATTCTATTCTTTTTTTCAAAACTAAATGACGTTTGTTTGACGTCACAAACGTCAAAGTATCCTGAATCAATTTGCACAAAAAAAAATGATGAACTTTTAGACGCTGAAGCGTATTTCCAAACTATACAACGCCAGAACGCAGCCATAGAAAACTGCTAAAGTATATATTGTAATGTTGTTTTAAAATCTGTTATTACAAACCATACAAGAGTTTTGCGTACTGATGGTGTATAGTTTGTAACGTGGATGCTCGCATCGCGTCTTTCCATTCTATACAACGCCAGAACGCAGCCATAGGAAACTGTTCGCGTACGAGTATATTATATTGTAATGTTGTTATAAATCTGTTATTACAATGCATACAATAATTTTTCGTACTGATTGTCTATGTTGTCGATCCGATGCTAAGATTTGACTCTGGGTGGGCTCCCGCCAGAAGCCCTGCGGTCAGCCCTGAGTGTCGCTTCTCCATACTCGGCCTGAGCTCCACTACGGAGGTCGCCGGCTCGCTTCGCTCGCCACCTCCCCCCTGCGTTTCGCTAGGCCTCGTATGGCTCGCTCCACTCAGGACCTCCCTTAAGCTTCTGGCTCCCGCATTTTTTATATACACTCTAGGGGTAGTAGCGACAAGACTAGGTGGAGTCGGGGTGCTCCGAGTCGGATCTGGGAAACCAACATCTACAATAAATCAGTCAGTATAACATCTTGATAAAACATCTTAGATCTCTGGGTGACGAGCGCAGTGCAGTGCTAGGTAATGATTTGGACTCTTCATGTTCCAATAGCTGCGTGTCACTGTACTGTTATGTAGCAGGTATGTTGCTTACCATCAGGCAAATGTCCTGCTCGTCTCGTCACTCTTTATATAAACAAAAAAATGCAACTGCTCACGTACAAATTGTAATGTTAGTTTCGCGCGCTTGTTCCAAAACATACACGATTAGTCCGTATGCGTACTGGCGCTGTATATTTTGTAACAGCATAATACTTCTACGTTACTACAAAGTATACGCGAGTATTTGCGTACTGGCCTTGTATGGTTTGGAAGATCTTAGTAAAAAAACTTATTTACAATCTATACGTGATTAGTTTCATACCCTTGCGTTCTGGCCTTGTATAGATTGGAAATACGCGACGCTGAATTCTTACGCGAATATTTGTAATGCAACGGTTAATATACGTTACAGTGTTGGAACACAAATTCAATTACAAGCAGAACGGTATAGTACAATGAAACTGTCTCTTAATTTGAAAGTTTAGATATTTATTGCTCAGACACTTTGGAATACTGAACGAATCAGGTTGAAACTTGAAATACAGTTAGATTATAGTCTAAAATGACCATGAACGTGGGTATAAAAAAGTCAGACGTAGTCTCGCTAAAATAAAAACTGTGTCACTAGAGTCGGCCACATTTGCACGTGTGCTGTATGTGACAGCGCACACGTGCATATTATGTAGCCGACTCAGCATATTATAATGGACACAGTTTTGTTTTCCGACTTTCATATACGTCCATGAGAATGACACATAGATTATTTTTTGTCGCGGGAAAATAAAGGGTACCGGATCTGCGTGGGTATAACCGTGGGCTGTTGCTAGTAATATACATAATAATATATTTGAATAGATTATTAGTCATTAAGGTTACTATTGGCAGGACTACTAGTATTTCTTTGATTGTTAACTCACTGTAACAAACCAATAGTTTTGATAGTTTGTGAAGTATTTATAATTAAACTAGTAGAACCGTGCGCGCGTTGCACCCCATCTATCGAAAATTGGTCGTACCAATTTAAATTTTGTACAAATTCGATTACCTTAGGTTCTAATGACAAAACCTTTAAGGCCGGGTCACACAGAGGCGATCCGATAGCGATAGCGATCCGAGACGGGATTTTTTGTAATGTTCGAATTTGTATGCAACCTGACTCACAGCAAGCGGGCGCGATCCCATACTCGGTATCGGATCGCTATCGGATCGTTATCGCTATGGATCGCGTCCGTGTGACCCGGCTTTTAATTTTAAAAACATAGACACATGCTGTCACGCAATGAAAGCTCTCAAAAAGCAATATTTTACCCCGTTTTTGTTACATATTTCATTCATGCTCCGCTCCTGTTGATAGTAGCATAATGTTAACTAGCCTATATAGCCTTCCTCGATAAATGAACTATCCAACAAAAAAATAATCATTAAATCCGGACCAGTAGTTCCCGAGATCCTTGCGTTCAAACAAACAAACAAACTCTTCAGCTTTATAATATTAGTAAAGAAGTGTAGAAGAAGAAGCGAGAGGTATACCAGCAAAATCTCTCTATAACCTGCTTAAAGACCTTGGATTGTCCAGAAGTGCAGTAAGTTCTATACTAGAACGAGTATCTAAAGCTGCACTAGTAGGATCATATCGGATTTGGCTGGGCAGGGAGAGAAATACGAGTAGTGAAGGTGAGTGTTGACGTACGTCAATATAAGGGGCCCCTTTTAAACCTACGCCCGAGTCACAAGTCTTGGGGTCTATTCGAGATTTCTCTCTCTGCCACACGATGGACCCGGCACCCGCACGGTGAATCCATGGAATGCTAAGAAGTTCGTCTCATAGGTAGAGTACATTTTTAGTAGTATCCATGCCAGGTTGGTGGATTATTACCTTAACTCTCTTTTATAGGCTGTTTATTCTACTTTTGAAATTAAATAAATGCCGATTTTCCACTTATGCTCGTATGTAGCATTTTTCCTTTATGCTCGTTACTCGAAGAGATTTCTCTCAGCATTAAGACCGCCACTTATGTCGATAGCCTGCAAGTATTTAACTGTAGTGTTTTTATTTGTTTGTATCGCTATAAAGAGTTTTCTATCTATCTCAATATTAATAAAGCCATTGTCTATCTTATCTCAAATCTAAGCACCATAATATGAAGCAGAAAATACCAACAAAAGTTGGACTGAAGTTTCTAAACTACCAATGAAAAGAAAGCGAAGCGCGATAAGGCCGGACCATAATACTTAAATAATGAAACTATAGAACATTGAACTCTGTAATACACCGGATATTGCAAAAGTCGAACAGTTAAGAGGAAGTTACAGCTGTTCGCTTTCATAATTTCTAGAGAAAATAAATTACAGGGCATAGGGCATATTATCTTATTATATCTCAGGGAAACAAGCGCAGTGGAGTGCTAAGTAATGATTTGGACTATTCATGTTCCAGTAACTGCAAGACGTGATGCATGTTGCTTACCATCAGGCACTTGTTTAGCTGATTTCACCACTCTATACCTACCTACTTTGAAAAAAAACCAATACCATCTACATTATCATCGTTATTAGACAAAATCAAACTAACGCTTGACTAGAGATATAACAACTTAGATCTCTGGGTGACGAGCGCAGTGCAGTAATAGGTAATGATTTGGAATCTTCATGTTCCAATAGCTGCGTGTCACTGTGTTGTTATGTGGCAGGCATGTTGCTTACCATCAGGCACATGACCTGCTCGTCTCGTCACTATATATTTAAAAAAAAAAAAAAAAACTAATAAAAAAAAATTATGATCTTATTTGATTCTCTATTCTATTCTGCCGGTTTATTTTTTGTAACTGTTAAGGCATTATAATCCACTTTATTACTCTTTTATTCTAGTGAGAGACTGTATAGAAAAAATCATAAGGGTGAAACCCAATTCACTACTCTTAACAAAACAGAGATAAAGGAAGTGGGAAGTATGGACTGTGTTATATTCGTTTTGAGACTATTTGGAATATATAGAAAATGCTCGGATATGGCATCATCAGTACATTCTGAAATTTTAGAAACCCGTATACATGAAAATTATTTTCAGCATAAACAGTCCACGTTTTGTTTCTACTGCTGTAAATTAGGTTCTTTTCTTAATAATATAATTTCTAGACCATATAAAATACACAGTACTAATGGTGCTAAAAATGGGCTTGCGGATAACTCATTGCATATAAAGACACCAATCATGATGAAATGTTTTTTTTAAGAAACCTGTGATAGTTCGATTCAGATGGCAATTAGTTGCGACTTTTCATATTTTGTAGTATAGTAAAATTAACATAATTTTTGATAATTGAATATTTAATTTATTTGACGGGTTGTTTACCAATTAAAATTCCGTATGTGAGTTCAACTTTGAACGAGCGCAAAAACACATCGTTAACTTAACCTTTTAAACTAAAGTAAAACAATGTTTTATTTCCGTAGTATATGTTTTTATGTTATTAAATTTGAAATACTCACTTCGAATAAATTTTATTGGTATCTTTAAGTACCTATTTATAATTAAGCCTTCTCCTGTCTTTAAGTTTTCGTAGTTCTTGGTAATCTTCTTACTACATTAAACATTTGATAATAAGTGTTGATTCTGCGCAATTTTCTTTGTTATTTCGAAAGAATACTGTCGTGTAAATAATAAGCTCTGTTATAATACAAGGGTAAGTTTAAAATTAAAAGTAAATACGGTTATTGTCGCTGTGATGTACAATATAATGTAGGTAAATACATTAATTTCATCAATTATGGGACAATTTTATGATTTAACTAGCAGCGATCCCTTTCTCGTTATTTTTTTTCGGTGATAAGAGTAGCCTTTTTTTAATAGATTTACTAGAATGGAATAGAATGGGACTCGATGTGTAGGTACAAGAGTTTTGCGTGAAAAAGTCACAACATTTATTCATCCATAATTACTAACTTTTGCATTTTTAATATTCAGTACCTACTTAATGTAAATAAAATATAACATAGTACATAAAATCACAATTTGCAGATCGTTCGTTTAGTCTCCGCAAATATCGAATCCCTGCCCAAAAGTATCCTTCAGACTAGCGGCATTCCCACGTTGTATGGGAAATACTTATCACATTTTCTGTGATTATTGGTAGACCAAGTCGCGGATATTTTAGTGCAGTTTTATAGACCGCGCCCACGTGTAAACGGAACATAGTGCATGAAACTGCAAAGAAATATCGAGGACTCGTGCCACCATTCCAAAAATAACTGTACCTAGACTACATTTAAGTCAGAACAGTCAAAACAATGTTCAGCGACGATTCATCATCATCATCAACAGCCCACTAAACGTTCCCACTGCTGGGACTCGGGGCCTTCTCTCGCAAGGAGAGAGTTAAGGCCATAATCCACCACGCTGGCCCAGTGCGGGTTGGTGGATGACACATGACTTCGAAAGATTCTAAGTACATGTCGGTTTCCTCACGATGTTTTCCTTCACCGTTTTGAGTTAGCGTTTTGAGTCAGCGACGATTAGACAGACATTAATCAAAGCTCTGTATTTGTTGACTCACAAATTCCTATAAATAGGTATGTTAATACTTTAAAGGTTCAAAATACTTAGTAAAATGTTGAACTACCTTTACTAAATGTAGTAAGTTTTATCTGATTTCCCGAGAAATTCAAACGCCATTTTACCGCTAGATAGTATCTTAATCCAAAGTAAATGCCGTAATTATGCTAAGTGCTGGTGCTGTAACAAAAACCTCATGATTAATTGCATCTCGGGCTATCGGTCTAGACAGTAAATAATGCATTCTGCTCCTGAATGTTGCTAAATAGCATCGTGATCCTGCTGTTTTCAGCTGAGATTAATATTGAATAGTCTGTGAAGTATCAAAAGCTATTAATGTCTTTGTGCTTTTGTGGTTTAATCTCCAACAAAAGTTAGATGTATTTTTGAATAAGAACGTTAACAAAAACATAAATATAGTCCTAGGACCAGCGTATGCTTTAAGTAGTTAGGTGTAGTTAGTAAAAACCCTGTACAATATTTTCGCGATATTAGATTGATATCGAACTGGAATTGAGTCTGGTCAGGTTCAGGTTAGTTTGTTAAATGAAAGGAAATTAATTGTATTTATGTTAAATTTTGTGGTCGAAAGTCAACCTTAAAGCAATATTAATCTGTTCTCAATTCGACCATAGACATTAAAAGTAAACAAAATATTTACACGTCTGTGTTAAATACACGGTAGGTAGGGTGTGTTCAATATTTATACCAGAAATACCGACCTGGGGCCCATAAGCAGGTTTAAAACATTATTATTATTACACAGCTATACCGATTTTAATGTTTCCCCCATAATTGCAACAAAGTACCTAAAAGAAATCACTTACGTATGGTTCCCGGCGTTGTCCAAAGCCCAGTTTGGTCGATAGGAATAAGGAACGGGAGCAAAGGGGAATATGGAAACCAAACCAGACAGATTCCAGGCGATCTCCCGTCCCAGCACAAGCAACGGTCCTGCGTTGGAGTAGGGGCCAATCCAGCAGCCCACTTTCACGAATAGTCCAGCACTAATCCCGTAGTATCACAATTAACCGTTAATACTCTCTTCCCGCACAATATTACCGCTTTTATCCCGAAAAACACCAGGTTAGAAAAAAAGGGCGTCTTTTCGTTCCGGCGAAAAACAGACAACGTCACTTGACAACTGTCAACCATAGATCCGCTATGATTTCGCTCGGCCGATATAATGTTGCCAGATTATACGGAACAAAACCCCCGACCAATTGAACTCCAGGTCAATTTTAGTAACCAGTATTTAGTAGTATCCGGACCCCAAATAAAACGAAATTCCCAACTTTGACCCGAAAGTGGAAATCAAACCAAAAAAAACTTTACCAAAAATAGCAATAAAATTAAATAAAATTTTAACCTTGAAAAATAAGTATATCTAATAAAGAGGCAAGCGGGCCAGAGAGGACACCGCGCGCTGAAGTCTGGAACCAGAAACCAGAATCTCCGCCACGCGGGGTGTGCCATCAGTACCGGATATCAATTTTAAAATACGTCCCCTACGCCAAAGTAGGGGGGCCAAATTTGCCTCCTTTAATAATACTAAGTCCCCTTCCCGCGGGGCCTCCGTCCTATCTGTCCATTTTACCCGTTGTTGCAGAAGGTGCAAGTACTCGGCCGACCAGCGCCTCCAGAAGTCTTGACTTATTTGCTGCAATAACTGAAAACGGGACAGGCGTCCGGGGCGCTCATCCTTCCAGGGATACTCCGGCAACGCGGTTAAAGGCTGACCGATCAAGAAGTGACCCGGCGTCAAGACTTCTAGATCGTTAGGGTCAGGCGAGATTGGACAGAGAGGACGGGAATTAAGCACTGCCTCCACGCGGCAAAGTACTGTAACTAACTCTTCCCAAGTTAACACGGTCTCCCCGATGACACGGCGGAGATGGGTTTTAGCAGACTTCACCGCAGCCTCAAAAATTCCTCCCCAGTGAGGACAGGCCGGCACACTAAATTGCCAGCTGATTCCCCGCTGGGCGAGAGCCAGACTTAAACTATTATTACCAGAATTTAAAAAATTATTAACTTCGCGTAAATAATTCGCCGCTCCTCGATAGTTTGTGCCATTGTCCGAACGTATTAAAGAGGGTACTCCTCTTCGTGCTACAAAGCGATCCAGCGCCGCGACAAAGGCCTCCGTAGACAGCGCAGAGACCAGCTCCAGGTGGACTGCTTTGGTGGCCAAACACACAAAGACGCACAGGTAGACTTTAACGACCTTGGCGTTACGCAACGTCGATGACTTGACCGAGAAGGGCCCAGCGAAGTCCGTTCCGACCCCGTCGAACGGCCTCGAGGGAGAAATCCTATCCGGAGGAAGATCTCCCATCATGGGCTGCATGGTAGACGCCTTGAGCCTATAACAAGGGACACATCTAAACAGCACCTTTCGGACCGCCCTGCGAGCCGACAAGATCCAGAATTCACGCTGCAACACAGCGAGAAGCGCGCCACATCCCGCGTGCGCGTTACTGATATGCCGATCGGAGATCAGCAGGTCCACCAGAGGACCTCCTTTAGGTAGCAACAAGGGGTGTTTGCTGCCGTACGGCAGGTTGGCTTTCCGGAGCCGACCTCCTACGCGCAGAAGACCATCCTGATCTGTGAAAGGGTTCAACTTAGCGACCGCACCCTTCAAGCGAGCGCGACCGCAGCGCAGCGCCTCAAGTTCCGTCGGAAACCTCTCACCATGCACCAGCCGAATGAGGTGCAGCAAGGAACTCCGACGCTCCTCCACAGTGGCGATCTGGTCACACATCTTCTGACGAGGGTGACGACAGTTGTGGATGAAGCGCTTAATCCAGCTAGTTACCCCCAACAGTTTATCCAGCCTGCTGTAACGACCCGTCAACCAATCAGGGTCTGGGGGCACTTCCGCCACAATCGCATGCACGCGGACTCCGGGCAGCTCCGCTCGCTCCGAGTCCGCGCCGAGAGCCGGCCAGGAAGCTTCTGGCTCCCGCAGCCAGTCCGGACCCCACCATAAGGGGTGATCAACTAGCTCCGGCGCGGAACAGCCGCGCGAAGCACAGTCAGCGGGGTTCAACTCACCCGGGACATGTCTCCAAACCATGTCCAGTCCAATGTTTTGGATTTGGGAAACCCGATTTCCCACAAAAGTCTCCAAGGTGTGAGGGGCTGCTCGTAACCAGGCAAGTACGACCTGACTGTCTGACCACGCATAGACCTTCCGGATGTCTATCGAGGTGGACAGTTCCTGATATACGTGCTTAAGCAGCCGAGCAAGTAATGTGGCTCCGCTCAATTCCAGTTTCGGAATAGTGAGTCGTGTCCTGATAGGAGCTACCTTGCTCTTCCCCAATAAGAGCGTGACATTGACGTGGCCTCCAGCGTTAACTGTACGCAAGTACACAGATGCGGCATAGCCCAGCTCGGACGCATCACAGAACCCGTGCAGGCTGATCCGGCTACAGCCTGGTGGCAGAATGCGACGGGGCAACGCCACTCGATTGACCGTTTCGAGGTCAGATATCAAACGAAGCCAAATGTTAAGCGAGTCTCCGACCAGGGGGTCGTCCCATGAGACCTTCAGAGTCCAAAGTCGCTGTAACAGACACTTGGCTGCGAACAAAACCGGACTGATCCAACCGTTTGGATCAAACATCCTGGCGATGGTGGACAAAACCGTCCGTTTTGTCCACGCGCGTGTGGCCTCCAGCGCCACCCGAAAGGTGAAGATGTCAGCAACCGGTTGATACTGCATGCCCAGAACCGCAATCCCGTGCGGATCGTCACCTTCCTCAAAGAGCCCGGGATCCTGCTGGTGATCGTCCGGGATACCAGCCAGGACGTTAGGGTCGTTAGAGAGCCATTTTCGAAGCTCATAGCCTCCAGATGCGAGAAGCTCTGTGAGCTCATCCCGGAGCAGCAGAGCGTCCTCCACCGTCTGCGCGCCAGTGCAAACGTCGTCCACGTATAGGTCGCGTTCCAGAACTGCGGCTGCACGTGGGTACCGAGCCCGTTCTTGCTCCGCCAACTCCAGCAGTGAGCGGATCGCAATGAAGGGGCTTGATCTCAACCCATAGGTGTTGGTGTTCAACTCATACACCATCATAGGGTCCTGATGACTTTCCCGCCAGAGGATCAACTGGAACCTCCTGTCCTCGGGGTGTATGACCGTTTGTCGGAACATCATACGGATGTCCGCTCCCAACACCACCTGATGCCTACGGAAATTCAGGATGATGTCTACAATATCCCGATGTAACTTCGGTCCAGCGTGGAGGCACTGGTTCAGTGACACTCCTGTCGAAGTCGGAGCGGATCCATCGAACACCGTCCTGAGTTTGCCCGTCGACGCCTTCAAAACAGCGTGATGAGGCAAAAAGTAGTGGTCCATGGTCGACCAGTCGTCGCGAGCCGGAGACATGTGGCCCAGTGCCTCATACTCCCTCATGAACTCGATGTACTTTTCCCGAAGTACAGGATCTCGAGCCATGCGTCGCTCCATGGACCTGAGCCTTTTCTCGGCCAATGATCGAGACTGGCCCAGACGCGGGGGGTTATCCCGGAAAGGCAGCCTAGTCTCCAATCGCCCAGAAACCATTCTCCGAGTGTGAGCCTGATAAAAGTTCTCACACTCCACGTGCTCGGGATCCAGCCGAGACACGGTAGGCGGCTCTTCGATCTCCCAGAACCTCTGCATGATCTGAGCGAGGGCCGTTCCCGTAAAAGAAGCCTGATTCGACTGCTGCCACTCATCCACCATTCCCAAAATGGCGTTCCCGTAGATGGTGGGCAGCGCCATCAGCGAAGACTGGTCCAACAGTCTAGGCTTCCCGTTCATGATGTAACCCAGTACATCAGAACCCAACAAAAGATCTACCGGACCCGCCATCCCGAAGCGGGGATCCGCCAACCTGAGACCCTTAGTACAGGACAAAAGATCCGGATCTATGTCCGCCTGAGGAAGCCAACCGACAACCGAATCCATGACGGTGGCCCTGACCGCAATCCTTTCCGAATAGGAATGTACGGACGAGAAGGAGAGGCGGGTCTGTCCAGCCAACCGCACCTCTGTGTTCCCGACTCCTCGCAACGGAGTCGGTGACGGAAACCTAGCCAGGCCCAGGCGATGAGCAACCCGGGTTGTCAAAATACACCCCTGGGACCCTGTGTCCAAGAGCGCTCGTATCCGGACGTAGTCGCCTCTTGGACCCCAAACCCTTAACCAGAGGGTGGGCAGCAGGACCACCGGTTGATCCTGTGCCAAGGGAACGGAGGCTAGTCAATCCCTCCGAGGCCCGTCCGAACCCGTCGGACTACAGGGCCCAGCCCAGTATGGCTGCCGAGTCATAAGGGCCATCGGAGGGGGGGCATATCCAGCTGCCCTGCCATACTGAAAGTAGGGCGGGTGGTAGTCCAGCCTCGGATGCTCATGGAGGGGAGGCGTGTACGCCCTCCATTGCATTAATCGCGGATCCAGCGGCGGAGAAGGATAACGCTGGGGAGGTGGCCCCCGTGGTGACTCCGGTATCACCCTTCCACCTCTCCATTTCGCCCGCGTCCGCGCAGGCTGTGAGGTCGGTGACCGAGCCACGTGTAGGACGCCCCTTGTTGGGCTGCCCGGTGCTGCCGGGAGTTGGGGTGGAGGGGGTGTGCTCCACGCTGTAGCCACTTCATTGTTGTACAATGCGTGGCTCTGCGTGGGAGCGCCCCCGCCCGTGGAGGGCCCCCTCCCTGAGGGCTGTCGACCAGCACCATCGCTCCTGGTGCACAAGAGCTGGTGGTGTGGTCCCCCACACCCAGGACACGGCCGTGCCGTGGGGCAGTCATTGTACAAATGACCCCCCGGGCACCCGTAGCACCGACGCAACCGCCGAACGATGCCTCGTCGGTCGGAAGTCGTCCTCGCAAGCAGGGCCGGACACTGCACCAGCGCGTGAAGCTGGCCACAGTTCGGGCACTCCTGCTCCGACGCAGTCGTCACCGTCGCCGTCCGCTTTACCCCACCCTGAGTGCGGGGATTGGTAGGTCGCGGTCCTGTTCCGGCAGGGCCACGAGCTGAAGCGGCGGGCTGCGCCTCCTGAGGCGCCGACTCTGCCATCCTCGCCTCCCACTCCAGGACCCGAAGTAGCTCCTCGAACGTGTGGAAGACCTTCGGGTCGGCGTGAAGGCCCCTTTCCCGCTCGAACCGGGCGCGCAACTCCAGCGGCACCTTGCCCAGCAGGATGTGGACCAGCAGAAATGACCAGTGTTCTACTGGCAGTCCCAAGCTGCGCAAGGCGTTGTACGCCACCTTCACGGGCGTGAGGATTAATGGCCTCAACTGAGACCTCTCAGTCACCTTCGGCAGCCCCAGTATTTGGGACACGTGAGCGTCGGCGAGGAGCCGAGGGTTTTGGAACCTCGTCTCCAGCAACTCCATCGCCGTGCCGAAGTTGTCGTCATCCAGCTCCAGGTGCTGGATCAGGGAGAGTGCCTCACCCTCCAGTGACGTGCGGAGATAGGCCAGTTTCTCCGCCCTTGTTAAATCGGTGCGTGAATCCACGAGAGAGGCGAACATGCTCCGGAAGCCGCTCCACTCCCGCAGGTTACCTGTAAACCTGGGCAAGTCCAGGGTGGGAAGGCGTCCCACTACACCCGAACCCGCATCCCTGATGACGGGTCCCGAGTTCGCCCTTCCCTGACGAGACCTCTCCAGCTGGCTAACCCTTTCGGAGACCTCGTCGTACACATCTAGAATGCGCCGCATGTCCGCGTCGATCCTCTCCATCTGCTACTCAGGTGGAGGCGGCCTTGCATCCCGCAGCAATCCTGTGCTCCTCTCAGCGACCTCCAGGCGCCTGTCGAGGTGTTCTGCCCTGTTTAGCAGCGCCTCCTCCCGGTCTCTCCGGCCGACCAATCCTTGCAAGGATTCAAACCACCGGAGCTGGTTGGCCAAATCCGAAGCCATTTTTAAATTTAAATTTAAATTTTAAATTAACCTAAAGTTCGGACAATGTCACAACAATTATATCCGTCCCACCTGTATGAATATTTAATTATGAATACAGTTATATTAAACTGTCACGATTTGAACTTATATTGTGAACATAACAGGAAACTTGATCACGACCTAAATGTCTATTATTTATGATTGTTATTGTTTATGATCTATTTATTTTGAATGTCTTAATTATTGTATAATACTTGAAATTTATTATTATTAATCATTTTGCCCCTATACAGCAAACTAATTAACTGTTCTTTAACAATTGTGTAAAGTGACGAGACACATTATGATCTATATTAAGTTTTAGTTGTAAACATTTTGCAGCTCAATTTAGTGTATGTATTGATGTGTCAATAAATGATTATCTTATCTTATCTTATCTTATCTTATCCGCAACCTATTAAGCCGGATACCACTTAATACCAATTTCCCGACAGTTTGGGGAGAAATTATAAACTGGGAACCCCCAAATATCTGGCCTACCTGATATATTTTCCCAGAAAAATAAAAACAAAAAAGGGGTATTTACGGTTAACCACGCTCCTGCTACCAGAAAATGTTCAATAATTTATCCAGAAATTACCGTCTCGGGGCCCATCAGCGAGATTTAAACATTATCATTATTACACAGCTATACCGATTTTAATGTTTCCCCCATAATTGCAACAAAGTACCTAAAAGAAATCACTTACATATGGTTCCCGGCGTTGTCCAAAGCCCAGTTTGGTCGATAGGAATAAGGAACGGGAGCAAAGGGGAATATGGAAACCAAACCAGACAGATTCCAGGCGATCTCCCGTCCCAGCACAAGCAATGGTCCTGCGTTGGAGTAGGGGCCAATCCAGCAGCCCACTTTCACGAATAGTCCAGCACTAATCCCGTAGTATCACAATTAACCGTTAATACTCTCTTCCCGCACAATATTACCGCTTTTATCCCGAAAAACACCAGGTTAGAAAAAAAGGGCGTCTTTTCGTTCCGGCGAAAAACAGACAACGTCACTTGACAACTGTCAACCATAGATCCGCTATGATTTCGCTCGGCCGATATAATGTTGCCAGATTATACGGAACAGGGTGTTTAATATTTCTTTATGAATTTAAAGCTTTTTTATGCTATAATTAATAAAAAATAATACAAATACGAAAATTCTTATTACTGTTTGCAGGAAAGATTCAAAACATTTTAAAAGTTGTCCCACACAAACTGGCCTCTTCGACTGGCATGCTATATGTCTGGCAAGAGTATCTCTCTACTTAGTCTGTGGTCTGGCAATACAATTTTGTAAGTCTTAATCTATACAATGAAAAAAATGAATAATAGTCAGCTGATTAAAGTCTTCTTCTTCCTCATCTTCTTTTCTTTTTTTGTTCGGTTGTGTTATGTATATTGTCGTCTGTTTCTTCATCTATTCATTTATGGCTACAATTTTTTGTGCTACAACATAACAATTTAATCTATATAATAATAATTAATAATATATAAAAGCGAAAGGTCACTCATCAAGGAATCTCGGAAACTACAAATGCTAGGAATCTGAAATTTTGCATGGAGGTCCCTTTTAGCACGTAGGCGCTCGCTAAGACGGAGTTTAGCAAAATTCAACCTCTAAGGGGGTGAAACAAGGGATGAACGGTTGTATGAAAATTCGACATTTTTTTTAGTTATCAAATTTTGAATCTAGACACTTGACATGAAGCAATTAAATGTTTGTTCTAACAATTTTGTAATTTCAAACTGTACGGGGTGAAATTAGGGTTGAAATGGGGGATGAATGTCAATGTGAAAATTCCCAACCGTTGAAGATAAAACCATGAAACTCGGTATATAGACATTTGAAACGAAGCAAACGAATGTTTGTTCTAGCAAAATTGTAATTGCGAACTACACGGGGGTGAAATTAGGGTCGAAATGGGGGATAAATGTCAATATAGAAGTTCCCAACCGCTGAAGATAAAACCATGAAACTTTGTATAATATAGTCACTTGCCACGAAGCAAACGAATGTTTGTTCTATCAATTTCGTAATTTCGAACTGTACGGAGGTGAAATTGGAGTTAAAATGGGGGATGAATGTCAATATGTAAAGTTCCCAACCGTTGAAGGTAAAACTATGAAACTCTGTATATGGGCACTGACAAGAAGCAAACGAATGTTTGTTCTAGCAATTTTATAATTTCAATTTGTACGGGGTGAAATTGGGGTTGAAATAGGGGATGAATGTCAGTATGGAAGTTCCCAATCGTTGAAGATAAAACCATGAAACTCTGTATAATTATAGACACTTGACACGAAACCAACGAATGTTTGTTCTTGCAATTTTGTAATTTCGAACTGTATGGGGATGAAATTGTAGTTGAAATGGGGGACGAATGTCTTTTTCAGATCTAAACAACTGAACCGATTTTGATGAAATTGTTTACAATTGTTTTATTATAAGCTGGTTTTAGTAACCGTTAATGTATCTGGGGGTATACAAATAGGTAATAGGTAGAACCTTCCGAATTCATGTGTTATCCACCAACCCGCACTAGGCTAGCGTGGTGGATTATGGACTTAACTCTCTCCTTGCGTTAGAAGGCCCCGAGTCCCAGCAGTGGGAACATTTTGTGGGTTGTTGATGATGATGATGATAATATAGTTTAAGGAATAATTCACCACTCAAACAAGAAAATATTTTTTTTAATTATTATGGTGTAAAATTGATAATTTTGTGAATGCAAAGAATTTCTAAGAAGCCGTGTTTCCTGTACCATTAGCTATTTCCAATTCCCTAGAATAAACTACGTAGAGATTTTCAAATAACAAACCCATTGATTGAACTAATGCCTTGGAAAATGATCGTAAAATCGATCCAGAAAACATTTGCTAAACAATCATAATAGGACTCAAGTTTGTGAGTTCTCAGTCGTTAAGCCGATGTGCTTCCACTCCATCAAACACCGACTTCAAAGCTTATTCAAGAAATTCGTGGAAGATTGAAAATAAAGTTTGGACGAAATCATTATTCAGTTTGGCATATTGAAATAATGGGTAGATAAGATTAATTACAAATTTGTACTACTTAGTCGAATAAATTTTTATTGCAAATAAACAATGTTTATTAATACTGTTGGATAAAAAAGTGGGTATGGATTTATTTTATTTTTAAAAATTAGAATTATACATTTTATGAGTATCAGATCAGCTATCTGGTTCCCACAATAGATACAAGTTTTGCTTAGTTGCAAGGTGAAAAAGTTACGACGAATATAGGGTAATAAATTTTACTACCCTATATTCACTAATACCTTGTCATTTTTTCTTTTCTTTTGAAGTGAAAACTTCTTTAGGCGCGCTATGGACAGAATTTTCGTGGGCTGTGAAATGGATTTATGATCACGTGATCATCACGCTCGGATATGATAAGAAATTTCGGGTAAGCTCGGGATGCTAGAGCGAGAAAGATAATGTGGTCAACAAACGTGCCAGACCGAGAAAGATAATTGTTAGAGGAGGACATGGGACAATAGATTATACTCTCTCTCTCTCTCGCTGCTCGCTACCGGTTACCAGTGTTGACACTTTAGCGACTTTGTCGCTGAAACTGGCGAATTTTTAAAACCTTTTAGCGGATTTAGACGACGGCGACGTGTTACCGACAAAGGGGAACATACTAGTGTAGTGTAGAAGGTTAGAGAAGGAAAAAGCTTATGTATTCTTCCAGACTGTTATTCCCTTAATAATTCAATCAAAACCGGCGACTTTGTTTCATAACTATTTGGCGACAAGCTCAAAATCATAGTGGCAATACTGACGGCTACCAACTCCAAAATACTTTTCTTTGGGCGGGAAAACACGACGGGTGCTTTATAATTTTCACAATCAAATTAATTAGTTTTGCTGTGTAATTATTTCGTTTCTTTCGTGTAAATATTTAGTTTTGTATATAGTCAATAGTATAAATAAATATGAGCGTCGCTAGCGACGGGGGTGACCCCGTCGAACAGACCAGAAAAAGAAAACTATTGAAGCCAAATCCAAGTGAAAATGTTTCTTACAAACTATTTAGAAAACCCCTTTATAAGAGAAAGAGACTATTCCCAGAAAATCGTAGTGGAGAATGTGTAGTGTATGTGGAATCGACGGAACAGGAGAAAGTCGGTAACAAAAATCCTATTACACTCACCAACCTTTTTGCGGACAATGTTAGGGGCATCATAGGGGTGCACCGTGTGAATGCATACAAAGTTGGAGTAACTTTTAAAAAGCCGGCCCCGGCCAACAACTTTTTGAACATGAACACTTTTTTTACTAACCATAAATGTGTATACAATCTGGGTATACAAATAAGTACTGCCTGAGTAACCTTAGTATTTATTTCGCGCGGACTAAGTCGCGGGTAACAGCTACTTTGTATATAAATAAAATTTCAATAAATATTTACTCTAATTTCTGGCTTGTTTTACTCGTTTATTCAACTAATACGATCCATAATATTTTATTATAATACGACATACCTACCTACCTAATACAAAAATCAGCTAATGAAGTTTTCACTTCTGCCGTGTGGTCTTAAGCACACACCTTTTTTTATTTAGTGTTTAAGCCTACCCTGATTGATTTCTCAGGTACAAAACAATTTTCGAAATCCAAATAATAATTGTCAAAATAAGCGCATTCAAACGTTCAATGCCTTATTACTTTTTCTTTCAATTATAAATGCACCTTATACATTTTTGAGGTAACAAAGAGTGCAGTAATACTTTCAACTTTAATTAATTCGACAGTCGCGTTTCAACATATTTATATTCAAGTCACACGTAAGCCAAAAAGCTGACAGTCAGTAAAGTCAAAACAACACTTAAATTCGTTACGAATCAAAACTACAGTACAATAATAGCCATTATCTAAGAGTTGAAGTTAAAAGTAACAAAAAGACAAAATTGTGCTTAAGATAATATGAAAGATATTATCGATTAACCATAAAGATGTGTGAAATTTATGATAACGATGACGTATGTGGTACATAAGTTGATCATTTCTAGCGGCATGGCCACGTTAATGGATATAATGCGCCATATCTTGTACTTGAATGATCTGATTTCTATGTACTGAAGGAACAGTTGTATCTGAGACTTTGTATCTGCATCTGGAATAAGAACAAATAGAAAATTTAAAATAACTCCAATTTTTTAGAAACCATTGTTGGTGTACCTATTTATCAAAGTATACCAAAATAAAATCTAAATTAAAAAGTGATAGGGTGGGCAATTAATTCACTATTTTCATGAATTTTTAACTGACTGAAAAAAAAGCTGGTTTTCAATTCGGTTGTATTTTCTTTTGTGTGTAGATAAATGAGGTGACAATTCCGTCAATCAAAAATCTATTTTGATGATTTTTTTGTTGTTTCGTATTGTATTTGTATTTTACTACCTACTTCAGAAATGGTTTCAAATGAATTTTTTTGAAAATGGTGTTGCAGTTTTTGAAAATCAACAAAAATCTAAAATTTGATCGGAACAGTGTATTCAGTTAAATTCATTAAAAAAAAAAAGTTTATTTCATACATTGAAGTCAAAATTTGGTTTAAAGAGAAAATTTAATTATAATAATATTTAGTTATGAACTTGGCAGCTAATTACAAATAATATAGATTTTTTAAGCATTCTATTTTTCGTCAGTAGGTAATTAAAATCACCGCGTAAATTAGAGAAATCACTCTACTTGATAAGACTGCCCGTCAAATTGCCAAAAAAAACAATACAATGAATAACATACAATTAAAATATTTACCATTTTCGTCAATAAGTCTATGAATCAGAAAAAGTTTGATCTTTTCCACTTCGACCGCATAAAATTCCACTATGAGGAATGGTGAAAATAACAATCCACAAATTTGTATTATATGGATTATAACAAAACTGAGTGATTCTCTTGGCTCCTGAAACACAAAATATTTAATATTTAGTATTTTCAAAGTAGGTATAACCCTAGTATTTTAAAAGTCTTAATAATATTTACGTACTACCTTGTGGCTAAGTGGTTAGTAGCTCTGCCTGCGAAGCCGAGGGTTGTGGGTTCGATCCCCACCCAGTGCAAATATTTGTGTGATGAATTCAAATGTTTGCACTGTGTCTGGGTGTTTCTATGTATAATAAGTATGTATTTAAAACTATATAAGTATTATATCAGCTATCTGGCCGCCATCACACAAGCTTTGCTTAGTTTGGGGTCACATCGTGTTGTGTGTGAATTGTCCACCAATATTTATTTATTTATTTATTTACTTATATTTTTCAATAGGATGAGGGGTATTATTTTTCATGTAGTTTTTTATCTATACAATAAACGTTTTAAATTTTGCATTTTTAACGATAACTTTTTTCTAAGTTGGTACTCACCAAACCTTCCAATACTGCCAATATGTGGTAAACATTCAAAACCAGTTTAGGCAAATTACAAGCCACACTCATAAATAACTGAAAAAGAATACAAGGAACATTAGCCAAATAACCAATTAAATAGCTTAAGATACAAATAAGATACTATTATAAAAATAGCAACGTACTGATGCATAAAGTTCCGGAGCTACCAACTCGACCAAATCTGCTATGGTTCTATACAAATATAGGCAAAATTTCAATTTGTCCTCTTTTAAGGTCTTATTATTCTTGACATACAAGTAAAAGTTTTCTTCAGAATACTCCTCCAATCGAATTCTTAATACAGTTAATCGATATCTAATCGTATCGAATAAAATACATCTCCAAACTCGACTCAAATCTAACGCGAACGGTGAAAACATACTAAAAATATAATACGTCAAATCTTTGTAACACGTGTAATAATTGCAGTACAAATATGAATAGAAAAACCTAACTGACCATACTAAAATAGTGAAAATAAGCATCTTATATTTATCCCAACAATAATGTTTTCTTCTTATTCTGAGATACACGTCAACTTCGCTTAGTTTTTGAAGAAACATTCGCATTTTACTTTTGAAAAATAGAATTATCAAGACCGATGACGAATACTCAAGCAACGACCAAATTTGTGAGACCTCTTTGCTATCACAGCACATCATAGTTGCGAAAGAAATTGCCACAACTAACGTGATGCAGTAAACTTTTGCAGCTCTACGTATAATGGTTTTTTCGCTGTAAAAATTGAAATCATAGCCAAAGATCAGTAAAACTATCAGCATCGGTTCGTAAAGCCGAAATATTTGCTTTGATTTGTTTGTAGTTGGTGCAACTTTGGATACAGTTTTGGGTGACATTTTTGTTAATTTTCACTAATTAATGCCTTTCGTTTGTTAAAGTAACGACGTGTTTTGGTCGGGATAATTTTCACACTGTTTCGATGGTCGGTGTGTTCGACAGCAACAATCAAAGCCACCAATACATGGTATTCCTGTTACTGTCATTGCATTGCTACATTATATTTTTTTTCATTCTTATTTTAATTGTACTCTTATCTTGCCCACCGACCTAGCGGTTGTGGTTTCGATTCCCACAAATATTTTGTTTACTGCGTACTGACTATGTAGGCTCGATTTACACCGCGGGTTGCAATAAATCCAAGAGAACAAGATATACCTTTGAATACAATTCATGATTTATTCATGAATTATGATTTGGAGTCTTCATGTTCTAATAGCTGCGTGTCACTGTGCCGTTATGTGGCAGACATGTTGCTTACCATCAGGCACATGTCCTGCTCGTCTCGTCACTCTTTATTTAAAAAAAAAAAGTGAAAATGAAATAGCCAAAATGAATTTTGAGTGAGGTAAAAACCAAGACCTGACGTCCAATAAATTACTTCATAAAATATCACAGTTTTCGCGCCGCAATTTATGAAGAAACATTGCCTTTTAAACGGGAACACAGTGGTAACACATTATTACTGCTTGGTAGTCAAATCATTGGCAAACTATTTAACTGTGAATGTGTAAGCATTTATTTCCATTGCCTTAACGAGACTACCCAAACCCTGTCAAAGGCCCAAAAGCTTATCGGGTTTCCCGTCACAGCCTGCGTTGAAATGACCATAAAATTCACAAAAGCGGTATTCATGCTATTCACAGGCTTGTAGCAAAGCTTCTCTGTCATTCAAAACCTACACATAAATATTAAATGTATAAATAATAAGTAATGTTTTTGATGTGTTATGTTGATAAGTGTATTACTGAAATGTGATTTTATAGATGTCAAAGTCTTTGATGTCAATTACAATAGTTTTCAATAAATAAAAGTTAGTTTTGCGTTTAGGCCGATTTAAACTGAACGAACATAGAGCTAGAGCTGGAACAAGAGCATTCTTTCTCGATCTTTTAGTGTAAACGAAAGATCGTTCTTAGCGTTTTCCATTTTATATATTCCATAGAATCTTTGCGAACGCAAACAAAACAACGAAATAATGCTCTATGTTTGTTTACACCAAATGAATTTGATACAGTGAGGATAGAATGAGCATTCGCTCGTCTGATGTAAATCGGCCTATTTGGGAAAGACCCTAGAATGTGACTTGGAACGAAACTAAAAGAAACAATGAAATGATAAGTATGTATTTAAAACTATTTAATTATTATATCAGCTATCTGGCCGCCATCATACAAGCTTTGCTTAGTTTGGGGTCAGATGGTGTTGTGTGTGAATTGTCCACAAATAAGTAAATACTTACATAAAGTTTTTAAAGCTAATCTAATTCTCCGAAAGAAAAACAAGAATCGACTTCAATTTAAATTTATATTGAGACACACGACCAAATTTGAGAAAATCATGAGAAACCACAGACGACAGTCGCAGAAACCGTGTCTCCCACTACGACAACTTTCGATGAAAAGTATCAATGTGTGAAAATCCTGTTTCGCAGTTATACAGCAACTGTCCCGACTCATTTTTCTCAATAGCGTCACCAGGCAACATACCGGAATATGCTTTAGCCATTTGGCGGTGACCTATTCTGATGGCAGCCACGGCCAAAGTCTATCACCGGTAATGAGGAAGATGACTTCGTCAAAAATATGGATATCTATTAATTAATGCGTCAGGTAGGTTATGGCAACGATGGGACACGTATTTTTATCTTATCAAATTATTTTAAACTAATTAAACTATGGTTGGAAGATAATAATTATGTAAATAGTTAATTTTATTACATTGATCGATAATTTAATAAATATTTACATCATAATTCATACAACAAAGTCAATTTCAATTCAATTCATTTATGGGAACCATAAATTCAGAACGACACGTCTTAGTAATGTCATTTACAAAAAGCCAAAGAATCTGTATATATAACTAAATGACCGCCCGGCTTCACCCGCGATGAACGGGCGAAGCCGGTGAAATATTTTTTGAAAGCAGTTCAGTAATTCCTGAGAATATGCATTCAAACAAAAACCTCTTCAGCCACCTGCTACGCCATCCGTTGAAACCCGGTCGTACTAACTATTTCTCAATTTAGAAAAAAAAAATTGGCAGTCATAGGAACTGCCGATAGAAGTGAAAACTTACAACTCAGAATTTGATAGCTTACCTTAGAAACTACACGGGTGTAACCGGAGGGCGTGGCCTCGCCATCTTGGCATGGCCATCTAGAAATACGTCAGCATTTCCCATTGGCTGATGCGTTTCTAGATGGCCTGTCCACGCCCTTTCAGCATTTCCTATTGGCTGACGTATTTCTAGATGGCCAATAGCCATGGTCCCGAGTTTACCCGAAGCTTTTTTATCATACCCGAGCGTGATGAATGAATTCAATTCACAGCCCACGAAAAATCTGTCTAGGCGCGACTAAAAAAGTTTTCACTTCAAAAAATCCTTATCAGAGTTATAATAACGCAATCTTGGACACATACTGTCACGTCAACGCACGGTACGAAAGCTCCCAAAAAGGAATATTTTGCCCGTTTTTGTTACAATCTTCATTAATGCTCGATTGATGTATTCTGTGAACCGAATTAAGACTTTCACAAAAAAAAACTACTTAGAAAAAAAATACTTCGAACTGAAACTCAAAAATGTTTTTTTCATCAAAACCTTACGTGTGAGATACATATCTATGGATAGGTCTCCAAAAATGATATTTAGGTTTTTAATTAGTTTTTTTCTAAGCTAGATTGCGCGAGAGACTCTTCCAAAGTAGTAAAATGTATGTGTCCCTCGCACCCCCTGTAACGTATGATGTACATTACCATGCAAACTTTAACGGAAAATTGGTTTGAACAAGATCTATATATGAAGCAGTTTATTTGTAATCGTCCTATATACAGTATTATTAAACATCGATCAAAATTATTACGAACTACAACCATTTTCATACTATGCTACTTGCTGCTATAGAACTCTTCGTGGGCGAGTCCAACTAGCACTTGGCCACTTTTGTTGTTGTAGTACTATCTTAAAAACTGATTTTCTTAGACAAACTTTGTTGAGGTTTTAAGGGCGAATTTATTTCTGCCATTAAATTCTACCATTAAATATGTAATAGCCATTGTGTTTTTGAAATAAAAAAAAAACACTTTTTAAACGCATACAGGTCTGTAATCTTATAATATAATTATTAAAATACTTATGTCAAAAAATAATAATATAAAATAACCTACGGACATTAAGAAGAAACTATTAGATATGATTTACTTTGAGATGTTTCTAAATCAAATCTATTACAGATAATTAAGTACGACATATTATGTTGATTTCGTTGACATTTCTAATAACCACCACGAATTCTAACCACTGAAATTCTTAATAATTTTAAGTATTATATTACCTAAAATTGATGTAAATGTTTAAAAAGAGCAAAGATTTTCCAAGGGATTCTCTGCCATGGCTGTTAAAGCCAACGCTCCGTCGACTGGGATGATAGCTCCCGTGAGCAAAGCACTGTTGCTATCGCTGGCCACATGAAGAACCATCTGAGCAATGTCTTCGCCAGTACACGGCCTACCCATGGGGACGATACTCTCAAATTGTTTCATATATCTGTCACATTCTTCGTCTGAGAAATCCGTTATTCGCTGCAAATATTTCGTTGCCTGAAAATTAAAACACAATATTAGAAAACATAACAATTGAGTAGTTTAATAGCGGTTTTGAAATTAAAATTAATAATAATCTGGCAGAAATAACAAAATGTCTACGAAAATGCCGAACTTAATACGAGCAGGTACTAAAACATCAAAATACATTTTGTACTCTTTTTTAATTAAAGCGTAAAGTTATAGATCGAACAGGACATGTGCCGAATTGTAAGCAACACGCCTGCTCCAAGCAGCAAAGCGTTATTTATTTTATTTTAGTTATTGGAACATGAAGAGTTACCACAAGAATAGCTCGCGTTACTTCGTAAGATAAAAGTACTACATGAGCTGTCGTGACACTTTGTCAGCGGGTATAAATATGTCTTGCTCGATTCGTTATAAAATACTAAAAAACTAGTGCAAAGCGTAATAAATCGGTACTTACTGTAATACCAGGACTGACTGCATTAACTCGGACGCCTTTAGCAGCCAATTCCAGTGCCACCAATCGCGTAAAATGATCGATGGCAGCCTGAAATGACATAGCTTGCATTTATGTACAAATACAATATTTTGCACAATTTTGGTATTGTATGTGCATTGTACTCAAATAAACAACTTTTTTAAATAGTGGGATAGGATTAGTAGGAAGTAGTAGTGATCAAATATTTTATAGATTCCTTGGATAATATATGTTGTACCTTTGTCATGCTATAGGGTAAGCTACCAACACGTGTCATTGTTGCTAAGACACTTGATATGTTGATAATGTTGCCTTTCGACTCGATCAGCGCCGGTACCAACAATCTTGTTAAGTTGTAAACTCCTCGTACATTCAAATTGAAGACCCCATCGTAAGTCGCCATGTCTGTTGATTGTATGGTCGTCATTGCTCCGATTCCTGCATTGTTCTCAAGAACGTCCAACCTAAAATATACAATTAATTTTTATTTATTTCAAATTAAGCAGCTCCACAGACTCCAAGGTCCGTGACCTTTGCAATTTAGGTTAGGTATTTATAAAAATATCTTAGATTAGGAGAAGAAAAGGAAATAACGGGGAGTAGAGAAGATTTTTAACCTAATTACTAGTGCTTTTTAGTCCGATTTTGCTCGCCTCCTCCTGCCTGAGAGCCTCCACCACCACTGCTTTTCTAGCTCTGATGGCCATCTGTTGGTTGAATTCTCGAATGGTTTTCTGTGATGCAGCCAACGTTCGTCGTACAAATCGACCGATGGAATCGTCGCCATCGTCAGCGTAATCAATAAACAAATTGATTTCTTGATTACTTTCCTTTTCATTTACATGATTTAAAATTACCCCTTTTAAGCATTTAAAGCTACATACGAAAAAATACGTGTGTATGGTTTATCAATGTAATATTAGCTAATAGGTTTTTGTTAAAATTTATTATACCCAACTTCAATTTAATGTTAATTTTCTTGTTATTTGTCTTGAAAACAAAGCGGTGAGTATGTAAACAAAAATGATAAAAGCAAACCAATCAATCCATTTTGAAAATAAATGTTTCTCTCTGGTGTAGATCCAAAATGCTTTAGGGTGTCATTCGCGGTCCTCTCACATCCCTCATCCGTTGAAAGGTCAGCTCTAATGGTCAATGGTTTGATTCCATTTTCTTCCTCGCATCGTGCTGCGACCTTTTGTAGATTGATCTCATTAGTCCCAACTAGCACCAATTTAGCGCCATATTTTGCAAACAAAATGGCGGTCGCTTCGCCGATTCCCGCGCTTGAACCTGTCACCAAGACTACTTTATTGGTAAAATTTATTTCCATTTTTTTTAAGAAAAAAATGTCTATGGATTATGTAAACAGTATGCAGTTTGTACCACAAACAAGCATTTAATTAAACCCATTTATAAAGGACTTTTTACACCGATATCGATTGAATTACTGCGACATCTTGTGCAATACCTAGAACTGGTCTAGACAAAATAAAAATACTGATACGCATGATTTGCAATACAGGTTAGTTTGAAAAAGCAAAAATAATATTTAGAGGGATATTTTAAAACATCAGTACCTACCTACGAGATTGCAGATCTTTATTATTTTGTCTAAGGCATTGCCAAAAGGATTCACTGGGTATCTGCACTCTTTCACTCACTTGTTTTTTTTAAAAGAGTGTGTGTTGATGTGATCAAACCTTGTGACTAATAGTAAGCGGCACGTTTGCTCCAAAATCGCACAGCACCACGCAACTATTTAGGCGTGAAGAGTATTTATTAATGAAGGGAATCTCTGCCTAGCCTTACACTTCACTCTTTACTCGAGGTAAGTATTTATATTTTTAAATGTAGTATAAAGTAACGAGACGACCAGGACGTCTACTCTCTTTCCACGAAAAACGTAATTTCGAAATAAACTCGCGAGTTTCCTACTCCGATTCTACTTCGTTTCGTCCGATCGAACATTGTTTGATGTTTAAATGTTCTAAGGCTACTCTAATTAGAGTAGGATTAGAAAAATTAAACGGAAGAAACGACGGATCGAAGTAGAATCTGAGTTGGAATGTAGCGAGTTTATTACGAAATTACGTTTTCGTAGAAAGAGAGTAGACGTCCAGGACATGTGCCTGATGGCAAGCAACATGCCTTCCCATATAAAAAAAAAACAGTGAGAAGCAGTTACTAGATAATGAAGAGTCCAAATCATTACCTAACACAGTACTGCGCTCGTCACCCACACATACGAGTATAAAACGTTTTTTATCTACATAATATTTATTGTGTTTAATCCGTATAATTTCACTAGAAATATGGCCGTTTAAGGCGGAACATAGTGATGTTTTCACATTACTGGTTTACGGTGGTATAACTGGCAAAGGTAGTATCCACAGGCGGACTGTGTAGAGAGAATGATGTTACATTTGCCCTAAGTAGGTAATTTATCTTGAAATATTGTCCTTCAAATATTTAATTTAAAGTTAAGTCTGTTTTTAGAGTTCCGTACCCAAAGGGTAAAAACGGGACCCCATTACTGTGACTTAGCTGTCCGTCCGTCCGTCCGTTCGTCTGTCACCAGGCTTTGTCTCAAGAACCGTGATAGTTAGACAGTTAAAATTTTCACAGATGATGTATTTCAGTATTAAAATTAACGTGGTTGTTACACATATTGATTAGGTAAACGGGTAACTCACGTGTAATGAGGTCGGATTGACCGACCTCATTACACGTGAGTTACCCGTTTACCTAATCAATATGATGTATTTCTATTGCCGCTATAACAACAAATACTAATAATGAGATAAAATGACTATTTAATGTATGGGAACACAACAAACTTAATTTTTACCGTTTTTTTGCTCGATTAGTCCGTCCCAAGCAAGCTAGATGGCGCCACTAGTACACTAAAACGCGCTATCGAATTCGTCGTTAAAACTATAAGGTAAAATCAAAATTTAAGTAAAGCTTTTTGGATGAAAGCCTTGGGGTGTTGGTTTATTAAGCCAATAAGGTATTCGCCGTTTGTTTGCTAATGGTACGGAACCCTGCGTGCGGGAGTCCAACTTGCACTTGGCCGGTTTTTTTAAACCATATACCTACTCCAATAAAACTCATCTGGCGTCATCAAAGTACACATCCAGTCGATTAAGCTTACAGTGAGTGTATTCTACCGCCAAACTGCAATAAGCGAAATATTAATGTGTTCCAGTTTGAAGGGTAAAGTTTTCAGAGAAAATACAGGGCAAAGAGATAAATCATCTTTTAAATCAAGATAGCGAGTGCAGCATAGCGGTAAACAGAGAAAAGGACTCTTGACGTTCAAGTATTGGTTCTGTAGGTTAATGGAAGGCGTGTGTCAGGCATACGTCTCGTCACTCTGTTTTATAAAAAAAAACAATTTAGTAGGAGAAAGTTGGTTACAGTACTGATTTCGTTTTTTTATTTGAATTTAGCAACTCCGCAGACTCCAGAGTCCGTTACAGTCCGCGAGGTATAAGCTGAGCTTTGCATTAGTGTGAGTGATCACCAAAAGTACAGTCAGACGCAGGACGCTGTGACCATGTTCTCTTAATAAGGTGTCAATTTTATATTCAATAAATCGTTGTTTATTATGCAGTATCAATTGTATATTGGTATAAACGATAGGCCTGCCCTGAATACGGTATTCGGAAATTTTAAGTAAATAAGTTATACGTAGGTGACGGATCTCATGCTTTTCCATTAAAATTTTTCTGTTATTCTCTGTCCTTGACCATTTGAATCCTAAAAGAGATACTTCTTTTCGCAATGACCATATTGATCCTGGATAGTTATAATGTCAGCTTGTTGTTTAAGAGTTTGTTGTCTGACTGTACTTTTGGTAATAGATGCGTATGCATGTGATCACTCGCACTAATGCAAAGCTCAGCTTATACCTCGCGGACTGTACCTTTGTCATTTGTTTTCTTTTTTACATGAATCTTGGATTAGGAGAAGAAAAGGAAATAGTAAGGAAAGGTAAATAGGGAACATTTTAATACTAATTCTAGTGCTCTTTCTTCTTTCAGGCGCCTCCTCCCGACTCAGTGTCTCTACCACAACTTACTGCATTTCTGTTCCTTATGGCCATCTGCAAATTAAACTCTCGGATGGTCTTCGATGTTACAGCCAACGCTCGGCCCTACAAGTATTATTAGCCCTATATTAGTGGTATGACTCTTGGCAGAGTCCGCCTGGGGAAGTACCACACCTATGCTAATTATTCAACCGCCAAGCAGTAATGTGCAAACATTACTGTGTTCCGGTTTGAAGGGCAATGTTTCCAGATAAATTACAGGGCTTAGAGGTATAACATCTGAGATCTCTGGGTGACGAGCGCAGTGCAGTGCTAGGTAATGATTTGGACTTTTCATGTTCCAATAGCTGCGTGTCACTGTGCTGTTATGTGGCAGGCATGTTGCTTACCATCAGCCACATGGCCTGCTCGTCTCGTCACTCTATACTATTAAAAAAACCGACCGATGGCGTCATCGGCATCGTCAGCATAGTATGTGAACTGATTTCGTTCGATCTCATAACCATTTTTAATTAAAACGTCCTGATTATTTGTTTATCCAACTAACACAACCATTATCTTAAACTCAACCTGTTTAATCAATCATCTACGCAAAAAACATTTTTGGTGATGAAACTTTTGTCAAGAATGAAAATTTCATCAGTTTTGTTGTGGTAGGCAATGATTCCAATAATCGTAGACCGAGCACAGAACAATGATAAGCTATCAGGATTTCCTTTTACTCTGTAATATTAGAGGTGACAATATGATCATTAATACTTATGATAAGAAGCTATTCAAAAACTATATAGAGTTAGCCCTGGTAGAATAATTGAATATTCTTGACTCAGTCATCATGATTCAATAGAAAATATACCATTCTAATTAGTTTGTCCGGTAGATTATAGAAAAAGATAAAACACCTTTTTTTTTTTAATCGACCAAGATATACCTACTCGTAGATCATGAAACTTACGGAGCCCACTCCGAAAGTTGTGACGTCACGTCTACATAAAAATTGAATATTATAGAAGTGACGTCACTCGAAAATTTTAAGTACTTAAATATTTATCTTCGTCATTTTATATTTGTGAATCACAAGACAAAAATAAGTCTACAAACACTGTTTTCTAATAATCTAACTGACGGACTAATTCGTTTTTTTTGTCATCATGCGTATTATTATCGTACATATATATAGTTAGTTTTATAAGATCATGTTTTTTAAAACTCTAGATCAGCACTGGTAGCTTGAGCTCAAAGTACCGGTGCGGTGGTTAGGTTTGAGTGAAAAAGTCGAGTGAGTAACCTCTTGACAGATTTGGGGTATGTATCTGTATGTACTATATTTATACCAATAGCTGTGTTTTACTGTGCTGTTATGCGTGTTGTTGTAAATTACGGCTGGTCTAATCGGGAGAACGGCGACTGCCGATCCGGAGACCCCGGGTTCAAAACCACGAGCTCCACTGTCTCTTCGAACGCATGTGCGTAATACATCGCGAGGAAACCGACATGTACCTAGAATCTTTAAAGTCATGTGTCATCCACCAACCCGCGCTGAGCTATTGTGGTGGATTATAGGCCCTGACGCCTCTCGCATGGAGAGATTCATGCGAGAAAGTCGAGTCCCAGCAGTGGGAATATTTAGTTGGCTGTTTATGCTTTATGCTGTATTGCTTACCATCAGACACATGTCCTGTTCCTCACTATAAAAAAAAGTAAAATTATATGAAATGTAACAAATTCAGGCGATCCCTGTAGCAACTCCTTGCCGGAAAAGCAGACATCTAACTGACCGTCATCAAAGCGACAATGATGTATCACCATTACTTCGCATCACAAACACTTAATACAACATTTGTGTGCCCTGCCCTATTCAGCAAGTGAAAAATGAATCTGTTAAGGGTCTATCTACAACGATCTGGGACCATTTCCTGTTCCGAGGCATCCATCTTAGTCGGATGCTTGCCGACACCCTTTCTAAGTTATGGCGTGCTAATGATGGCTTATAGTGTTTTTGTAAATAGCTTATAGTTTTGAAGCTTCTGAAATTTGAATTCCTATTGAATACTATATAAAAATATAAGGTATAATATATATAAGGTAAACAAAATATACATTCTTTACACGAGTTTTCGTGACCACGGTGGCTGTAATGCTACCAAAACGTAGTGTATAGTTGGGAACACTGAGGGCAAACAATCGCGTGGTCACCAACCAGATGGACCGATCAAGTGAAGGACTCGTCTTTCTCCAAATTTGACTCGGTCGTAAGAGACAGAAGCCGGTGGAGGCAGATCATCCGCTCCAGATGCAAACCTAGATCAACTCTTTATTGCACTAAATTTAAAATAAAAGACATAAAAACTTAAAGACTAAAATTAAAGTAGCAATGGGCGACCTTATCGCTAGAAACCGCTCTTCCAGGCAAGCATAGGATGGAAAAACAGATACGAAAATATAAAAACGGGTAGTACTAAAAAAGAAGAGGTGGATACTTCTATAACATTACAAAAAAAAAACAGTAATAATGATGAGATAATGTTTTGAATGTGAACATCATGAGTAGCTCACGTTATGTTCTCAGTCATGGTACATAGGTTCTCTCAAAAGAAAATAGCTAAGGTCCAACACTCTGGCCAGGTGCTGTTTGGTGCATGATATGTCTGCAAAAAATGTGTTTCTAGACACAGGCCAGTTTTCTCGCAATGTTTTCCATCGCTATTAAAGTAAATAATAACAAAAGTGACGCCAGTTGTACATCTAGGGAACATACTCAGAGGTGCGGTGGGGCTCGAATCTGTAACCTCTCGATTATGAGTTGGGCGTTCTTGACACAAGACCACCACTAATAATCACTTAGTCACCACGGTTTTTGGTAATATTATATGAGTATTCACAGTTGTGATAAATAATTCAAAGCCTAAAAGAAGTTTTACAAAGATGAGAAGAGCGCTTATACTATTGGCAAATAACGAAACCCCCTTTCTTATTTGAACTTTTTTTGCGAACGGGCTTAGCATTTACCAAAAAAAATATCTAGATGCAATTAAAATCGAATGACGACACCTTAATCATAATGTTAGGAGAAAAAAAATGTAATAAAAACACTTGTTGAGAAGACTTTTAGGTAAATTTAAGTCCGTACCTGCTAATCGCACTCCATTGTAGAATGGATTTTAGTTTCACAAAGCGAGATAGACAATAGACATGAAAAGTAAATCTATCGCAGATGAATCAAAATACTGCAGATATAGATTTTCATGCTAACTTTTATTACTTGATTAGGATGCCAGTGACGCGAAACCATAAGATTTACATCTACGTGAAAGTGTTTAAACTCTTTGTACATTTTTTTTTCACTTTAAAAAATAAGTACACTGAACCTAACCGAAAAATAAATCCATATTGAGGTAAAAGAGAGATTTTATTTGTTCGCGTCGTCATGGCAACTCAATTAAAATAGGATCGCCGGACAAAAGGCCGACCATGCTCGTATAGTGCACCAACATATCTGTACAACGGCCAAAAGCGGAACTACTGACGTCCACAGAACACATACCCAGAAATTGTCTTACTTTTGACCTATTTAAAAAACGCAGGTTCTCAATTCAGTTAAATGTTTTCTTTTGTAATAGCAGCGCCAATTGTGAATCGATTTTGATGATTGTTTTTTATGTTTCATAGATCTTAGTTTAGAGATAGTCTCATATAAATTTTATAGAGATCAGTGTGGCGGTTTTTTTGAACAAAACAAAAATTGTTTTCATTTATTTAGACGACATAGTGATAGACAGATTGTTATACGATTTCGTCTATTTTTAAATTCAATTCCTTTTTTGTTTCAAAGACAATAAATTATGTAGGTGGCAGCACTTTTCGACCGTGTCGCCATCGCATTTTACAGATATGTTGGTCGTGCTGTAATGATCGGTATTATCTCCTGCCCGCTTGTTATCATGCTATTATTGATAAATACAATGGACATTGATACTTGAGTGAAGAAATATCTTATACAGAAGCGTTTTGGTGCAGAATAGGGGAATTAACGTTATGTAGTAACAAAGTAATGAGTAAATATTTTGAGGGAGTTTCTGGTAGCTAAATGAAAGAGCGAAGATCGGTCGACGAACCGCATTTCTGTATTTTCTCGGTCAACAGTGTCATTGCAAGGATTTAATACCTATAATAATATCCTTGCATTATTATAGAAAAAATACGACTGGCAACATTGATTGGATTAGATAAGTTACGGTGGTATAGTCGGGAGAACGGCGGCTGCCGATCCGGAGACCCCGGGTTCAAACCCCACGCGCACCACTGTCTTTTCGAAGTCATGTGCGCAATGCTGCTAACTTAAAACGGTGAAGGAAACATCGTGAGGAAACCGACATGTACCTAGAATCTTTCGAAGTCATGTGTCATCCGCCAACCCGCACTGGGCCAGCGTGGTGGATTATGGCCTTAACTCTCTCCTTGCGAGAGAAGGCCCCGAGTCTCAGCAGTGGGAACGTTTAGTGGGCTATTGATGATGTTGATGATTATTATAGGACTCGACTCTAGATACTGTAGATCGCAATCTACAGTCTATTTCCAAACCTTGTAGTGGTAGGACTCTTAGCAGAGTCCGCCTGGGGAAGTACCACACCTTTGCCAGTTATTCTACCGCCAAGCAGTAATGTGCAAACATTACTGTGTTCCGGTTTGAAGAGCAATGTTTCCAGAGAAATTACAGGGCTTAGAGATATAACATCTTAGATCTTTGGGTGACGAGCGCAGTGCAGTGCTAGGTGATGATTTGGACTCTTCATGTTTCTATAGCTGCGTGTCACTCCTCATGTGGCAGGCATGTTGCTTACCATCAGGCACATGTCCTGCTCATCTCGTCACTATTTATTTTAAAAAAAACCTTAAATTTTGTGTCTTCATTGAAAATTAATAAACATCACAAGTATCATTCAGTATTTTGTTACTACAAGAAATGACGAGGGTAAAAGTACACTAGATTAAATACATACGTACATAGAATTAAAACTAAGTCAAACATGAAGCTGCACGAGAGCGTGTCCCATGCGGTTGTTGCAATCTCACGGCACACGGGGACCTTCACGTACTACGCTGACGACACCGACGACGCCATCGGTCGGTTCGTGCGGCGAGCGGTGGCTGCATCACCAAAGACCATTCAAGATTTCAACCTGCAGATGGCCATTAGAGACAGAAATGCGGCTGTAGTGGAGGCTCTGGGCCAGGAGGAGGCGGCTTAGGCAAAAGACGATGTCGAGTCGATTACTATCGGAATCCCAACCGGTAGTGATCGGCTCAACAGATGAAATCGGACTGACTAGCTTTAGAATTACGTTTAAAATGTTCACCACCCCCCTACTCCCCTCCTTATTTTCCTCTTCTTCTCCTAATCCAAGAACTATGTAAATAAAAAAAGATTATTGTAATGACAAAAGTCACGGACCCCGGAGTTTGTGGAGTGTTTAAATTAAATTAAAAAAAAAAAAAAGTACACTAGAAATCATAAAGAATTTTACTTTTTTTTAATGTTATTACATGCAAGATTTGTGTTAAAACGTTAGTCTTCTTGTTATTTTATAATACCAAAATACATATGTAAGCAAGACATGCGTGATGGTAAGCAACACCCCCATAACAGCACAGTGACACGCAGCTATTAGAACATGAGGAGTCTAAGCGACTGTTTTTTTTTTACTTTTATAGGTTTACACTAGACCGCCATCTCCCCTGATGTTAAGCGACGATGCGGTCTACGATGAAGCGTGCTTACCTAGAAGAAATTGATTCATTCTAGATTTGAAGACACAAAGATCGTTCCTAGTCAGTGGAAAAACCCACTCCGGCAACGCATTCCACAACTTAGATGTTCTTATCATAAAAGTAGAGTCAAACCTCTTCGTTCCAGTCTTTGGAACGTCAACCATGAAACGATGTCACTTTATCGAGTTACGAGCAGTCCGATAGATAAAAGAGCAAGGTATTAGATCATGCATATCTGTTGCACACTCACCAGAGTGTATCCGATAAAAAACGGATAAGCTAGTAATTTTGTGGTGATATTCAAGACTATGAAGTCTTTGTCGCACAAGAGTGTTATTGCCTATGAGCTTTTTTGCACGTCTCTCAATCATTCCCGTTCCCTCCATACTTAGCTATCAAGTGCATCCAGTAGGTACTCAATATAAAACCGAATATATATTATGTGCTTTTTTTTTAACTGTGGGCAGAGCCTTTATTAACAAAACTAAAATACAATGAGAACTACACTACGCTACATACCTAACAACTTACACTAAGCACACCTGAATTATCCATAGACCAATGAAGGTTTACAGATAATCAAGATGTGTAAGCCCACTACCAATCGGAAGCGTACCCAGCATGCTGGCGGCATTACCACGCTGAATGGCAATGCTTATGCGTTGGGCCAAATAAACGCCAGCATTTTAGTCACGCGTTGCGTCGATCAAGCGCTCGGAAAGGCTTTTGAAAATGAGGTGAGCTCCCGGCCCCCACGGACCCAAAGGGCTCAAATATGTAACCTTTTCCGAGGGTTGCATATTTGCGCCGTTTGAATCGCTCAGCTTAATTAGCCGCTGCACCAGCCCTACAATGTGTCTCTGGAAGATGTGATGGTGCCAGAGTATCGACGCAAGTTGCGTCCCACACTAGGGGCCGACCCAACTTCCAAGGTACAACTGTCATGCCGTCAGGTCTTTTGCCATCGTCACGCGCAAGCCCACTCGGTTCGAGTATTGCTGGGACATTGGCGGTGGAAAAAGCCCGGCGTATGATGTCGTTCAGGCTGGCGTGGCGGCCAATACGACCCGCGCTTTTCGAACAAGAGAGACCGTGGTGACCGAGTTGGTCGACGGCAGTACCACAATGGCAGCGATGGGCTTCATACCACCACGCACCCAAGCGCAAGCTAACAGCTAGACGAAATGCAGTTGGATCTAATAGGCTACCGGTATTGAAAGATGGCAAAGCTTGTAACCAAAGGATATGTGCTTGGTAATGAACAGGTTCTTTATTTGTTTCTCGCCTTCTTCATTCTTCTTTTTCTGGCCCCTTTTTCCATTTCACAGTTACCTGGAAGAGACCGCTTTTAATGAAAGTATCGTCATTTGATTAGTAGGTACAATATCTTAAGATAGAGTTTATAAGTTGTTAAATGCCACAAAAAGTGTGTATTTTCTATCTAAATGTTTATCTATCTTGTTTTAAAATGACTTGCTGTATAATAAAATTATATTTACAATAAAATTATAACTAGCTGTGACTGCGGTTTCACGTGCTTTTTATAAGGATTTTTGATTTATTTCGTAAAACTCTCTTTATTTTCCGCATATAAGAGTAGCTTAAGTAAGCATTAGAACATCAGCTATCTAGCAGTGAAAGCCTCGACATAAATAAGTCCACCGTGCCGTTTTAGAGATAAGCTGAAACAAACAGACAGACAGACAAAAAAAATTGGCAGTCATAGTAACCGCCGATAAAAGTGAAAACTTATAACTCAGAATTTGATAGCTTACCTTGGAAACTACACGGGTGTAAACGGAGGGCGTGGCCTTGCCCTCATGGCATAGCCATCTAGAAATGCGTCAGCATTACCCATTGGCTGATGTATTTCTAGATGGCAAATAGCCATGGTCCCGAGTTTACCCGAAGCTTTCTTGTCATACCCGAGCGTGACGAATTAATTCCATTCACAGCCCACGAAAAATCTGTCTAGGCGCGCCTAAAGAAGTTTTCGCTTCAGAAAAGTTATCTTTACACCGGGACACGGGACTGATCGCTCTTGTCTTGTCGCTCTTGTGGAAGTGTCATATTTTTGTCGCGGCACATCACTATGTTGCCATAGCTAACATACATCTCATCTGCTTACGATTGGTACAAAGAAACCGTGCGGAAAGACCTGGACGTCTACTCTATTTCTCCGAAAACGTAATTTCGAAAAAAAACTCGCAACTTTCCTGCTCTTGTTCTACTTCGTTTCGTCTGATACAACATTGTTTGACGTTTAAATGTTCTAAACATACTCTAATTAGAGTAGGCTTAGAACATTTAAACGGACAAAACGACGGATCGAAGTAGAATCGGAGTTGGAAAGTCGCGAGTTTATTTCGAAATTACATTTTCGTAGAAAGACAGTAGACGTCCAGATCTACTGTCTTATTCTTTATCTAAGTAGGCATGTAGTTAAAACCGGTTATTTGAATATTACAAACGGAGACTTTAACTTTAACTTCATTTGTATGTATGTATAGACGGTAGGAATACGGCAAATAGGTCTGTTATTCCAAAAAGCGACGAATCCTCGCGCCGATATAACATCTGCAATTAGCAGCCTGTGACAAATGCCTGCCAGTAGGGGTGCCGCAAAATAATTATACTTTAATCTCTGGACATAAATCAAGGACGCTACTTAGCGCTCGATTAGCATCGAACAAGAGCGCGTAAATCATTGTGGCACGGCGGCCCTCCCATCTTCGATGTGTGCCGTGTCGCGCTGTAACTGAGTCGGTTGGCTGTATGATTTATTGTGGGTAGCACAGTATAAATAAATACTACTAATAGACTGTTGTGTTTGTACTGATAAAAAGCACATTACAAGGAGAATTTTAAATAATAAAATATAAGTATAACTTATTTTGGGTTAGACTTTGAAAACTATTTTATAAATGATCGCAAAAAATTGGGAATGTTTGCGTAATGACAAATTTAGTAACTAAATTAAATGGCAGAACATGCTCGTCAATAATCAAACTAATTTTAATTTAATAAAACAAGTCAATAACACAATAAGTTAATAATGCAATAAATTAAATAACCCACCCCTCACAGCAACCGGCACAAAAGTGCCCATTACGCTGGCAGCATTACCACGCTGAATAGCGATGGACAATCTTTGTGCCAGGTACAAAGAATTTAATTTTAGTTTAATACAGCGACCGGCTCAAAGTTATCAAAATAAAATAAAAAGACATGAGTCACATAACATCAAACTTGAAAAATGTTCTAAATGCATGAACCACAAAAAACTGGTATGGACTGATGGTTTTTCTCTCAGTCAATACCAACTTTTTGGCATAATATTAATTGAGCTGTACTCTTGAAACTGAAGTGAAAGATAAAATAACACAATACATCCATAAAACACATACACGCATGCTCGGACGTACACATTTACACACGCCTTCTCATACACACACACACAGAGAGAGATAGGGAGCTTTCTCTCTCTGTGTGTGTGTGTCATACACATATATATAAAATAGATAATTAACACAAACTATGAAGTATGAAGATAACTTCTTCAATGAATACCAAAACAAGCTACAATTTTACCAACGAATAACGCAATTTTTCGATGCGTCAATTGTTTTTTTTTATGAATTTTAATTTTTAATCCAATATTCTCTTTGTGCACGAAAAGGAACGTATGATCAAAATGACAGTATTTTAGCGATTACAAAAGCCAGTCCTGCAGCAAAAACTAAGTACTTAATACTTTCACAACCACAAAGCTTCAATCACAAGCAAAAACCTTTCAGGCAAAACGAAAAAGAACTATAATCTGTCTGACGCAGGTTTACCGCCAGTTTTAGTTCGACTTTGTTAATCGGAGTTTTCTCTTTTGATGATACACCTTACTTTAATGTTGAAACTTATTATTTTACAAAAAAATGTTTACTATTTAAGATAATGTTATCTAATACAGGATATTTCACATTGTTAACGGGATAGAGATATTAAAATGTAGTTTCTTGCACACATCCGTGAATCACGTTATGACATAAATGACATGCGTGTTAGTTCTTTAAAATATCTTAATCTTTTTAAAACCATTCGTCTAAAAATAAAAAATGGGAGCTATAGGGACTGTCAATGTGTCAATATTATTTATTAATAATAAAAAATATAGGTAGGTTTTATAATAAAATTATTTATACATTAAAACAGCACTAATGTTGCAAAATACGTTACCAGTATAGCTACTTAGATATACTACTGCTATTACACAAACATGACGGTAATGCGAAATTACTGCTTCACCGTTACTCCGACGCTACGCCACGCCAACCTCGCGAACCTATAAGATTTTTCAACGTGACTAAAGACGTTTCGAAAACGTAGCGACCATTTTAGGTGTGTTTTTTTTAAAACGCATGCAATGAAATACTTATTTTAAATTACATTTTTGCCCGTTTTTGCTACATTTTAAATTCATACTCCGCTCCTGTCGATAGTAGCGTAATGTTATATAACCGACCGAAAAGAAATCTTTCAATTCGGACTAGTTCCCGAGATTCTAGCGTTTAAACAATCAAAGTCTTCAGCTTTATAATTTTTTTTAAATATTAAAATTTTAAAATGTAATGTTATTTACATCTATAGTTAGGTACTACTTTTTAACCCTTGTTTTACTAATTCTAGAAATTTCGTACACACTGATACCGTAATCCAACCTTTCTCTTCGAAGTGGAAAATTGCTCGGCCAACTTTCTTTGTTCCCTGACCACTCACCGGATTTTTTACTATTAAATTCACTGAATAACTCGCACAAAAGCTAAGTACTAATAGTATAGGAGAGTTTGCGCGCTTTATTAACGTGAGTAAGTAGGTAAGGCAGTGCTGGATAAGGGACAATAAAGGTAACACAAATGTGAGATTGTAGGTTTGAATCTCACTTACACCTCTGATTGAAAAACTTACTGATTTTATGATTTGATTATTTATTTATTTATTGTATGACATGTGAACATAAATGCCAATCATAAAAAGTGAGGTCTTATTATATTTTTTTATTTCAATGAACTTTACTTTAGTAATAGTAAAAGTAGTAACAATTTTTTTTGTCAAAATAATGACCGATTGAAGATAAAAATACGCAAAATTTGGGCATTGCTGTCCAAGTTACAAAATATTTTTGACGTGATAACGTCTTATAATTCGGTGAAACCGGCTGCACCCCCGCAAAACATGACGTCATGTTACGTTTCGCCGTTACCGTTAGTTCGTCGTCCGTGCCATGCGGACGAAGCTGAGCGCTGAGGGCGCCACCCGCCGAGTCGAGCGGTATCACTACTCGCGCTATCAGCGTACTGATTTCTTAAGACGTTGTCACGTTTAACTATCGTCAGTAAACCGACTTTACAGACAATCATTTTTTTTTCGACAGAAAAGCTAAACTTGTCAGTTTTGTTACATTATTATCCACCACAACATATTAGGCACCATTAGTAATTATTACAACACATTAATAACTTCTCCCGTTGTCTTTCAAACTAAACAACAGTACGAGCGAATATTACAGCAATTTTATGCTCTCACGGTTCGTTTGTCGAAAATACGAGTATCTGGGTTTTTAGACCTTTGAGTGGGGATTGTCTCGAGTGAGGTAAAATAGTTCTTTTGTGGTTGCCGCTCTAGAATTTTTAATTTTTTTGCTCAAATTAATTCTGTATGAGTTTAACATGTGAATAAAAATCAGGGTTTGATAGAAAGATATTATTATAGATAAGTCAACAATCACGCACATGTAGGTACACATTTTTATTTTTGCAAAATAAAGAAACCAAATCATTACCTAGCACTGCACTGCGCTCGTCATCCGGAGATCTAAGATGCCTCTCTTCAGAGATCTAAGATCTCTAAGCCCTGTAATTTCACTGGAAACTTTGCCCTTCAAATCGGAACACAGTAATGTTTGCACGACTAACGACTAAAAACGATTTTAAGTAATTGCGGTCTAGGATGGAATGCGCTTAGCGCTTACCATACAGTAACCGATTCATTTTCTACATAAAAACACCTAAATTTCTGCTAAAGCAAATGCAAAAAGCTGCAGAGCTGAAAATATATTTGACCGACTTTAAAAAAAAGAAGAGGTTTTCGATTCGGTTGTACCTATGTATGATGCGCAATAGTTCCGCTAATTGCGAATAAATTATGATGTTTTTTTTGGTTTGGTAGATTATTATTAGAGAGTTTATTGAAAGCGGTATGTAATTTTTGAAATATGAACAAAAAGTAAAATTTACTTTAATTTACCTCGATGGCTAATTTATGGCTAAAAACATAATAAATACTAAATTTAATTAGTTTTAAATTGAAGTCGCCTTTTGTCTTCTCGGAGAAAATAAATTCATGTAATATTAAAACTCCGATACCCGTGTTAAAACCTAAGCAGGTACGATGAGCATACACACAATGTGACTAAAGGTCTTTTTACATATAAACGGGAATTCATTTAAACCTTTTCAACTCTACTCAAAAGTTTTAGACTTATTATAATAATTGGCGTTAAAAAAGAAAAGATGTTTTACTAGTAGAACCCTGCAGTTTTACTCAAGTTCTTGGAATTTTTTCATGATAAAAATGTAGCCTATATGTATGTTACTACTTCATACCATATTCTAACTGTATTCAAAATTTCAACCCGATGCGTTCAATTGTTCCGACGCGACGTGATTGAGCAACAAATAATAATACATCCAATTATCCAAACCAAACAGTTACACTTACAACATTAGTAGGTATAATTAAATAAAAACAAAACTATATATATATTCTAACAAAAAGTGAATCAATTGGCACTCTATTACGAAGAGCGATTTCGTACAGGTAACCAAAGTAACGAATAATTGTGGACATTTCTCTCACAACACTACTTGGCCCATAAACTAAACAAACCTTTTGGAACATAGAAACAACCACGCATAGATAAAAAAAAATATTGGCAGTCATAGGAACTGCCGATAGAAGTGAAAACTTATAACTCAGAATTAGATAGATTACCTTGGAAACTACAAGGGTGAAACCCCAGGGTGTGGCCATTTAGAAATGCGTTAACATTTCTAAAGTAACGCATTCCTAAGGCCAATTTACCCGAAGATTTCTTATCATTCCCGAGCGTGACGCTAGAATTAAATTCAAAGCCCACGAAACATCTATCTTACTTAAAAAAAAGTTTTCACTTCAAAAATACACCACTGCAAAAGTAGTGGTAGGACTCTTGGCAGAGTCCGCCTGGGGAAGGACCACACCTTTGCCAAATATTCTACCGCCAAGCAGTAATGTGCAAACATTACCGTGTTCCAGTCTGAAGGGCAATGTTTCCAGAGAAATTACAGGGCTTAGAGATATAACAACTTAGATCTCTGGGTGACGAGCGCAGTGCAGTGCTAGGTAATGATTTGGACTATCATGTTCAAATAGCTGCGTGTTACTGTGCTGTTATGTGGTAGGCATGTTGCTTACCATCAGGCACATGACCTGCTCGTCTCGTCACTCTATATTTAAAAAAAAATTAATAATACTTGTATTCATCACATTTATTACACAGATATTTGCACTTGGGTGGGAATCGAAACCACGATCCACGTCTTTGCAGGCATTGCTACAGGTAACTAGTAAGTGACTAAATAAAAGATCAAATTTCTTTATATATTTAATCCACAGTTCGACAACTTCCTTGTACTGTCGATCTCGCGGCAGTGTTGCGAGCAATCAGCCGGTTTACTGCCCTTTGTCTTCTTAAATCACCGCAGAGACAACTATCAGGCAGATGTACTCCTGTTAATGTTTGTAAGATATTTTGTGTGTAAAAAAAATGTTTGTCTGTAAAGTCGGTTTACTGACGATAGAACGTGACAACGTCTTAAGAAAATACTGATGGAATGGTAGCATTTTTCAAAAGAAAATTTTAATTTCATTTGTTTAATAGATTTGTATGTTAAAGTAATCAGTAGAATTTAGTCATTTTCAATCAAAACAATGCAAAAAAGCTTTTAGATGCCGGGTATCGAACCCGGGGCTTTTCACATGCAAAGCGAACGCTCTACCACTGAGCTACATCCCCGCTTGAACTACTGGTCGAAATAATTAATACAACTGTAACAAACATGCGGCGAGGTAACGACCGACGGTAACGGTACATGACGTCATGTTTTGTGGGCGTGCAGCCGGCTTCATCGAATTATAAGACGTTATCACGTCAAAAAGTAATCAGTAGAATTTAGTCATTTTCAATCAAAACAATGCAAAAAACAATGCAAAAAGAAAATTTTAATTTAATTTGTTTAATAGATTTGTATGTAAAAAGTAATCAGTAGAATTTAGTAATTTTCAATCAAAACAATGCAAAAAACAATGCAAAAAAGCTTTTAGATGCCGGGGATCGAACCCGGGGCATTTCACATGCAAAGCGAACGCTCTACCACTGAGCTACATCCCCACTTAAAATATCGTCCGATACAACCCTTCGTTGAGTTCTTCTTACGTACTTGAGGGGGAGGAATCTTGAAATTGGCGGGGGGTGGGGAGTGTCCGTTCTATCTATATTATCTATTCTATGCCGAAGTTCATCAAATTGGACGCTTTATGGATTATTAATAATCTACTTCCGGAAATATCTAATGATAAATACTTAAAAGCTTATGACAATTTTGATCAATAGAAAACAACAAGAAAAGTGAATTGTCTCGCACACGATATGAAAAGTAGAGTATTCACCTCAGGCATTACCAGGCCCATTACACAAGGCAGTGCTTTACTCCCTTGGTGAATAATCTACTATTAAATCATAGTTACGCTCGATAATTATTTCGATTGAATAGTAAAGCCATCGATTTTTTACTCATCGTGAAATAGTTCTGTTAACTTATTGTTTTAATTTTGTCAATTATAGCATAACCTACAATCGCTGCACTAGCGGACCGATGCTATTCATTTTAATGATGAAAGCACGAATATTCGACAATATATCACTGAATATATAATTAATATCGACAGAATCATTACCTTTATTGCTGTAATTATCGTTGCTTCACTTTTCACTTTTCACTGCACTTGATTTCATATTCAGTGAAATCATAATGTTTTTGCTTTATTATTTTCATGATCTATCATCTATCATTTCAGCCGAATAAAAAAAATCTGGTAATACAATTCATAATCTGCATCTGCCATCTATCGCATTAGAACAACGGAAGTAAGCTCCGCGCTATCACTGAAGACCTATGGCGAAATTATTGAACTAAGCCATTATAATATCATAGGTTTCATCTGTCATTGTCGAATACGACAGTGGCTCTTTTCGCCAACGGTCATGAGTGGTGGCGCGGACTCTATAATATGATGTCATCTAGCGGCAAGTAGCTGGTAAACTACTGCCGCTAGATGGCATTATCATATTTGAAAATAAAATGTTCTGTGTACAAATTCTAATCATATAATTTCATATAAATTTTTAAACTGTCTTCCATTTCAAATATAATATACGTATATTTCCTAGCTAATAGACACTTTCCTGTGTGTCAAAAATAGCTCCTATTCGCCGGCAATCAACGCAACATGCGATGGAAGTTTCATACAATGTTGTTACGACCGATACAGTATAGATGGCGCTAAAACAATATTTTTTAAATCACTCATATCTTCAATTGATGTTTAAAACAAATTGTTACATACTAAAATAATTAACTGTTGTTTTTTTTCAGATATTTGTTAGACAACGCGATCATAATAAAAGGCCGCCGTGTTTTAGACATCGGAGCCGTCTTTTATTCCGCTTTTATTGATAGTCGTTGTCAAATTGTCCTGTATTTAAAATTGTTTTGCTTTACAAAAAGTAATCAGTAGAATTTAGTCATTTTCAATCAAAACAATGCAAAAAAAAAAAAAAAATAATTTGTTTAATAGATTTGTATGTAAAAAGTAATCAGTAGAATTTAGTCATTTTCAATCAAAACAATGCAAAAAAACTTTTAGATGCCGGGGATCGAACCCGGGGCATTCCACATGCAAAGCGAACGCTCTACCACTGAGCTACATCCTCGCTTAAACTACTGGTCGAAATAATTAATACAACTGTAACAAGATAACGACCGTCGGTCGTTACCGTTGGTAACGTTACATGACGTCATGTTTTGCGGGCGTGCAGCCGGCTTCATCGAATTATAAGACGTTATCACGTCAAAAACTTTACGGAACCTCGATACAAATTAGCTAGGAATAGGCATGACGACGCGGTTTTACCCGCGTAGTTCCCGTGCCAGTTATTTTTGCGGAGTACAAAGTATCTTATGTGTTTTTTTCATATGGTAATCTATCTATGTTCCAAATTTCAGCCCGATCCGTTCAGACGTTAGGAAATGATTCAGCAACAAACATTGATATTTACAATATTAATAGGATAATAGAATTGCGTTACTAAAATTGCGTTTAAATGGTTTCACAACAAAAATCACTTTACATTGAATTGGCTATTTATTTAATGGTAAACATACTTTCGAATAGTTTCATGCTTTTATAATGGACTTGCCCATCCAGCTTTGAATGTTCATAAAGTAAGTTAAACAAAAAGATACCAAAATTAAACTTGGTAGGTACATATTTTATTCTGTTTTTTCTTTCTTTGTGTTTCTGGAGAAAAGGCCAAGCCCCAGAGTCTTACACCCTCTTATTGTTTCCCTCTATTCACATTCACTCGCTTCGTCACCACAAAATCCCATAGGTATTCAAACCGTATCAGCGCACCGCTGGTGGCGAGACTTATTGTCGAAATTAAACTAATTTGCTTCATCACTGTGGTTACATGTATATTTGTATATAGTTTTTAAAATCTAAAAAGTTCGTCTTGAAATTTAGGAAATACTAGCAATTTATTATAATTATTATATTATACGTATAACGTTACGCGTGTACGTATATGTTGTATATTGTATACTTGAACACGTCAAAAATGGAGTGCCATATGGTAAATTATCGTTAGTCCTAAAAACGTTACCTCTACCTAAATTAGTACAAAAAAAATTATGCTACTACATATTATAGTCCCTCAAAAATGAACGTATTTTTGAAAAACTCTTTATGTAACCTAGTTTTGTTCTAAACTATTTTCTAGATATAGATTCTCTCTCAGATATCATAACAGATTCTATTTTTGAGAACGAATGCTTTGAAATAGAAAAGGAAGTGAGTATTAAATATCAGAACCTTACCGAGAAGATCTACCTGCTTGGCCGTCAGGATCAGATTTCCACTGCGCTCGTAAACTCATCTCAAACAGTCGTGCGGCGGTGTAACGACGCGGAACTAACGCTCACTCAGTCACCTACCTACAGCCGGATACTATTACTACTATTACTTATTTTGCTTACTTCACGTTATTCTTCATAAAAAATTGATCTGGAATCAGTTGTGTACTAGTATTCATTATCGGATTGTTTGCTACGTTTTTGCCTTCATTCTTCATCAATTTGGATTTAGCTCCTTCTGCTTTTGCTGCTTCTCCTATCAGTCGTTCAGTTGATCCGACTTCATAAAAGAACTTAGTTCCGTTGCAAATATGTTTAGTATGTACCTACGTATGCTACTCCAAAGCTCTACCAATTGTGAATTGAATTTGATGATTCACCATTGGCAGTCACAATCTACTTTCAAACCTACAAACTTTCGTCTGTGTAACAATAATGTGATAGATATCATTTTTGTAGTTAAGTCTAACAAAAATGCAAAATTTTCGTAAAACACTATTGAAAAGCTAAAACCGCAGTTCTGCCCTTTTATCGACATATTCAAATTCGTTATTTGTTTCAATTATATGCCAAACCTGTCCCCACAGTGGCGAGTAGCGAGTAGGTACACAGCGGCAGAAATTAGTTTGCGTCGGAGCTATCAGTGAGACTATTATTTTCAGCTGGGGCTATGGGGTTCTGTCGAAACGCATCATTGTTGCGTTTGGATGGAGTTATGCAATGGTGATTGATTTAATCAACTCAATATTTTTTATTGTCTCCGAAAAAACAAAACTGATTATCCTACTATAATATTAGTACAGTCATTTAGTAGAAAAAATAGAGGTTACCTGGAAAGTTTTCCGGGAGTTTTGAAATTTGGCAATTTTATAGATTTTTGTATGCTCTTGCCAAATTTCAACTTTGCCACCTCGTATGGCTGCCGCTCGCGCCGCCATATTAAAAAAATGGCGCTCAAAAGCAGTGTTTAGATAATAACTCCTTTCTGGCGCATTTTACAGGAAGAACATATTTATTCAAAATAAAAGTAGAGAAAATTTCCTATAATTTATGTCTTTACCTTTTCTTTCCTAAAATCAACAGTTTCGGCGTACGAGCACCGTAAACCATTATACATCCACACCAACGTGTAATATCTTATACCTTTAAACGAGCAATTCTTGTATATAAATATGTATATATATATATATGTTATATATATAGAATCTGAATCTCGGAAACGGCTCTACAGGTTTTCATGAAACTATGTATGCAGGGGACTTTGGGGACGATAAATCGATCTAACCAGGTTTCATTTAAAAAAACGCATATTATGCGCGTTTTTAAACAATGAAAAACTGTTACACTAGACATTAGAATGCGAAGGTAAATTTCGCCGAGTGACGCGACAGCATAATTAGCTCGGACGGGAAGTCGGGCGGTCATAGCGGTCACGAATTAGTACCTCCGGGTTCGAATCCAATCGGATTCTCTTTTTTTCAATTATTTTTTTAAGAAAATCTATTTCTTGAAGATTATTTTATCTGTAGGTATCTAAGTATATTTAGTATTTAAACCGAGCAAAGCTCGGTCACCCAAGTACTTTACTTTAAACTGCTCATATTGTGATTTGTAAATTATAAAAATTATACGAAGGTTAAATATTGTTCCATAGAATGAAAACCTAGCTAACTACTAGTCTACCATGTCTAGCTAGTATGTTATGTCTTCAAGTATTTAAAAATCCAAATGCAGATCCAGAAGTCATTGCTAAAGCTGGAAAACGTTTCCTTGTCGCAGTATACAGCTACAGCAATGTGAAAAGTCGGAAAAGTACATCTCTAAATAATTATAGATATGCATGCTTCACAGCATCAGCATATAAGAGAAAATTTAATATTGCGTCGCTACCACCAACAGAAGCAGCAGCACGACAACATTCGTTTCGAACTTGTCACCAAATTCAGCAATGGTATGGAAACGAAAAAAAAAGCAGAACAATGAAGATGAAAAAGAGACAAGAACGGGCTCATTCCTGTTACTAAATTCGATCCCCCTGCTCCGGAAAGCTTACTGAAGCTTATTTCTCGCAAATGCAAGAAAGGTTGTCAAAAAGCTTGGGGATGCAGAAAAGCAGGACTAAAGTGCTCCGTTGTGTTTTTTTTTTTTTTTTTAACTTCTATAGGTTTACACTTGACCGCCATCTCGCCTGATGTTAAACGACGATGCGGTCTACGATGGAACGTGTTTACCTAGAAATAACCGATTCACTCTCGATTTGAAGACACAAAGATTGTAACCATCGGGGAAAGCCCACTCAGGCAACGTATTCCACAGCCTAGACGTTATTATCACAAAAGTAGAGTCAAATCTCTTCGTTCGTGTCTTTGGAACATCAACCATGAAACGATGTCGCTTTTTCGAGCTACGAGCATTCCGATAGAAAAATGGACAAGGTGGTATCAGATCATGCAAATCAGTCGCACACTCTCCGAAGTGTATCCGATAAAAAACCGATAGGCTAGCAATTTTTCGGCGATGTTCAAGACTTTGAAGTCTTTTTCGCACAAGAGTGTCGTTACCTATGAGCCTTTTGGCACGTCTCTCGATCGATTCCAGAGCCTCCAGCTGATACTTAGCCGATCCATCCCAAAGGTGCGAACAGTACTCCATACAGGAGCGAATCTGTGCTTGATATAATGTAAGCAACTGTTCAGACTTGAAGTACCTTCGCACCTTTGAGAGGACACCTAGTTTTTTGGCAGCAAGTTTGGCCTTGGACTCGATATACGAGCCAAAGTTGAGCGTAGAGGTCAAAGTAACGCCCAAAAGCTCAAGACGGTCAGAAACCGGCACGGATATACCTCTAAAAGTTGGAGTCAGTTGGAAGGGACTCCTTTTAGCGGAAAACAGACACGCCTGCGTTTTATTCTCGTTGAACTTGACCAGATTGGCATCGCCCCATTTAGACACCGCCTCAAGGGTCAAGTTCAAACGTTCGATCAGACTCTCTCTCTGTACCAGAGTTTGCGGCCCAGTGGCTCTCGCGCTAGACATGTAACTCTCTACGACGGTGCTATCGTCTGCGTACCCATAGATACCGGGTTTCAACAGATCGTTAATATGTAGCAGGAAGAGCGTCGCAGAGAGTACCGACCCTTGAGGGACTCCGGCATTGATAGCCATTTGATCCGACGAGCAGCCATCAATGACGACTCGTATGGATCGATCCCTCAAAAAGTCCGATATCCACGCAATGAACCCAGGAGACAAACCATAACTAGAAAGCTTGCTTATAAGGCCATCATGCCAAACCCTGTCAAAAACCTTTGAGATATCCAGGGAGACTGGAAGTGCTTCCCCGTGTTTCTCAATAGCTTCACTCCAGATGTGAGTGACGTACGCTAGAATATCCCCGGTGGACCGGTTTCGGCGAAACCCGTATTGCTGTGTGTACGAACTGTGGTGGTTCTTGCGATAATTCGCCATTTCCGTCACAAGACGACATTGAAGAAGAAGAAACGGACACTATTCTCGAGCAAATAAACGATGACATCGAGAAGGAAGAGGACCACGATGAAACTGATGATCCCATCGTCGATGATGCCGAAGAAACTTCCGTCTTCGATATTTCAATCGGTATTGAAGACGATGAAGACCCAACACCTGGTCCGTCAAGAAGAATGAAGCGACGGAAATTGACCTAAATACTTAAATAGTGAGTCAGATGTGGATTAGACCTGTAAACGTGTATGTGTGGAAACGAGTATTTCTGCCGAAACGTGTATTGAATTACACTTTACGGCGCTCCTACGCCGAAACTATTGATTTTAGGAAAGAAAAGGTTAAGACATAAATTGTAGGAAATTTTCTCTACTTTTATTTTGATTAAATATGTTTTTCCTGTAAAATGCGCCAGAAAGGAGTTATTATCTAGAAACTGCTTTTGGGCGCCATTTTTTCAAGATGGCGGCGCGAGCGGCAGCCATACGAGGTGGCAAAGTTGAAATTTGGCAAGAGCATACCAAAATCTATAAAATTGCCAAATTTCAAAACTCCCGGAAAACTTTCCAGGTAAAAATACTAAATTACTGTACTATATTACAAATGTCAATATATGGATGTTTTGATGTTTAAATATAAATAAATATTGGTGGATAATTCATACACAACACCATCTGACAAACTAAGCAAAGCTTGTAAGATGGCGACCAGCTAGCTGATAAAATACTTCTATACTTTAAATACATACTTATTATACATAGAAACACCCAGACACAGTATAAACATTTGAATTCATCACACAAATATTTGCACTAGGTGGGAATTGAACCCACGACCCTCGGCTTTGCAGGCAGAGCTACTACCCACTAAGCCACGAGGCCAGTTTGGATGTTTGTTGCTCAATCATGTCCTAACGTATGAACGGATCGGGTTAAAATTTGGAACACAGATAGATTATAGTCAGGAAGTACACATAGGCTACTTTTTATCCCGGTAAAACAACGGAAACAACGGGAACGGGAACTTCGCGGGTAGCACCGCGGGCGCTGCTAGTATTCATTATAAAATTAAATCCAGACACTCGACTATATTTCATAAAAATCATCGTCAAATCACTACGTTGTCTGAAACCATGAAAGCAAATTTTAGTTCTTTGTTGAAATGTACAAACCAACATACTGATTGCAATACAATTTATACGGGGCAACCTCTGAATTATGATCTACTAAACAAAAAAAATATAAAAATCGATTCACAATAATTGGTAGCGCTATCACGTAACATACAAGAAAAAGAAACATACAATCAAGGACCTCCTCTTCTTTGAATTCGGGTAAACTGAAATTGGCAGTCATAGTGATTTTCGACAGAAGTGAAAACTTTTAACTTAGAATAATTGTTGTATAAAACAGCACAATTTGCACAATACGTGACCTGTATTAATGATGACAAAATATACTACAGTGGTCCCGGTATTTTCCCGGGATCAAAAGGTATGCGTTATTCTTGACTATTAAATCTATCTGTATACCAACAAGTGACAAAATCCGAAACGAGGAAGTCCGCAGAAGAACGAAGGTTACCGACATAGCTCTTAAAATTAGCAAGTTGAAGTGGCAATGGGCAGGCCATATAGCTCGCAGAACCGATAACCTCTGAGGAGTAAAGGTTCTAGAATGGCGATCACGAAACGGCAGACGCAGTGTAAGACGGCCCCGGACACGATGGACCGATGATATTGTCTCGGTCGCGGGAAATCGGTGGATGGAGGCGGCACAAGACCGGTCGTTGTGGAAATAATTGGGGGAGGCCTATGTCCAGGAGTGGACGTCTGCAGGCTACAGATGATGAGATGATGATGATATATCAATCAATTTTCTCCAGATCCCTATATAATTACAAAAACAGCGACTAAAACCGTGGCGCACTACTTGATAATGTAATCTTACATTTCGCTATTGCACAACACCGTCCAGCAAAGCCAGCTAAATGCAAATCGCTGATAATCCATTAGTGCTGTGCATTGTGTACAGACACTAGCATTGTTCGCTACATTGTCGTGTGTACTCTCCACAATGTAGCTCGTGTGTAGGGCCCTTAATGAGTTAGGGATAAACAAATTACATATTGACTGACAGCTAAGGTGAAAAAAAAAACTCTGGATAGAAACATTAAAAACCACATCAATCTATCCTTACAATCCTAATCCTACTATCCTTCTAATATTATAAATGTCAATGTATGGATGTTTGTATTTTTGGATGTTTGGATGTTTGTTGCTCAATCACGTTCCAACGGACGTATGAACGGATCGGGCTGAAATTTAGAGCACAGATAGATTATAGTCTGGAAAAACACATAAGCTATTTATCCCGGAAAACAACGGGAACGGGAACTTCGCGGGTAACACCGCGGGGCGCTGCTAGTAATATAATAAAGCTAAAGAGATTTTTTGTTTGAACGCTCTAATCACAGGAACTACTGGACTAATTTCAAAAGTTCTTTCACCGTTGGATACGAGTATGTACGAAATTCCTTAGTTATGTGAAATTCACTAAAACACAGTTAAAATGAGACAGTGAGATTTTGGAGAAAAACTTAGTACGTTTAGGTTTATCTGGAAGACTTAATTTGTAGCTTCTAATTAAATTTATTTAAGTGTATAATGTAAAAAATAATTTTCAATCAAAACCGATAACTGGTTGGCAGATGTTTGTTTTTTGTTACAATTAAATTATTTACTTTTCTGGCATACATAATAAACTGTTTCTGCCTAGTTTCTTTCTCTAAATAAATATACCTTTATACCTACTGATATTAATTTATCCATACTAGTATCCACAGATTTAGCTTCCCCGGCGCGTGAGTAACTCGATAGTTCCACTGCCAATTAAGGGGGGCACAATGGCCGCGTAATGGAAACTTAATCCATTTAGCTCGTCATCAGCGAATGATTGCGACTTGATGACGAGCGGTGGCAGGTAACAGGGTAAAAGGACGTATCTAAAGCTTTCAAGGGGTAATTTAGATAGGGTTATATGTGTCATCGTTAAATTGTAAATGCCGTCGGATTATTATATAACGTCGTTAGAATGTGAAAGCCTAGCAGTAATGTGAAAACATCTGTGTGCCGGTTTAAAGGGCAATGTTTACAATGAGTACCGCACCGTTGCCGGTTACTCTACCGACAAGCAGTAATGTGTAAACATTCCTATGTTCCGGTTTGAAGGGCAATGTTTCCAGAGAAATTGCAGGGCTTAGAGATATAGCAACTTAGATAACTGGGTGACGAGCGCAGTGCGGTGCTAGGTAATGATTTGGGCTCTTCATGTTCCAATAGCTGCGTGTCACTGTGTTTTTATGTGGCAGGCATGTTGCTTATCATCAGGCACATGTCCTGCTCGTCTCGTCACTCTTTACTTAAAAATAAATAAAAAATGTTTGTAGTTAAATTACAGGGTATAGTAATAAAGTATTATTTCTCTGGGTGACGAGCGCAGTGCAGTTCTAGGTAATGACGTAGACTCTTCATGCTCATTGGAACACGAAACGCCCAATAGCTACGTGAAACTGTGTTTTAATGATTTTATTATCATAAGGCACCTGTATTTCACAACACAAAAAATACAAGCACAAAAAAACCTAATATAAGTATCAGTATATGAAGCAAAAACTTCGCAAGCCTGATTACGAAAATTACGCGGATGGAGGAGAATGAAATTTTGCACACATAGTTTCTATAAAGAAAAAGTGCAGGATGCATTTTTTTTTATAAATCATGAAAAGTATATAATTAAACATGACGCACTCTACCACGTACTTGACAGACACGCATGCTTACTGGTTTGTTAACAGACTTCCAAAAAGGAGGTTTTTATTGTTAAATTCTGTGATCAAATTGAGAATATTTGAATATTGTTTTATGATTCAAATAAAAATAAACAAAATTATGACCACTTGCTTGCACTTGCCGACCACTAGTATATATAAATAAATACAGTTTCTCAAATAATAATAATAAATAAATAATAAAGCAAGTACCTTGACTTGGCTCATGAGGTTACCGCCATGTGGGATGTTGATTCGACGATCATAGTCCCAATAGTCGTGTCGGCAAACGGCCTCATAGCGAAAAGCCTCGACCAACATCTCAAGAGGCTTTCGCTAGACGGTTGAATTAAGGGTCAGATACAGAAGGCAGTCATCCTAGACACAGCGCGCATCGTCAGGAGGTTCCTCTCTCTGCAGCCCTAACCACCGGTACCTTGGGCCCTGCCCCGCTGTTGGCGGCACCCTAGTTTTTAAGTTTTTTATAATGTTTATTTTATATATATTGTGAAAAACTTTAAAATTAAGAAGATCAATAAATGAGTGATAAATAAATAATAAATATTGCCGGACAATTCACACACAACACCACCTGACCCCACACTAAGCAAAACTTGTAATATGGTGGCCAGATAGCTGATATAATATATAATACTTATATAGTTGTACAAAGTAGTTGTGTAAACAATACAAATATTTGAATTTATCATACACACATGTTGGCACTAGGTGAGAATCGAACCCGGTTCACTAATGTTTCACAAACATTTTTTGACAAAATATCACTTTAAAACCAACTAATCGTATAATATTCATTACAAAAACTTTACGATACAAAAATGTTTCATTTTACAAACAACGTTTCGCATGATATTTATTTCAAAAATACCTTACATCAACAAATGTTTTATTTTACAAACCATCATTTTATAACCAATTGCATGGCAAACGTTTCACTTAGACAATGTATCGAATGACATTTTGTTTTTTGGCCATTTTTCATTTCATAAATTATTCTTTTTACAAAGTTAGCATTGACCAAAATAGAATTTGTAACAAATATTTTAAAAGTACCCGATACATTGTTTATGTAAACTATCAATTCTGTTTTGGTTCTGTGATTTACTTTTGCCTACCACTCCGATTAGGGTCTATCACTGATTTGACTCCGGGTGGGCTCCCGCCAGAAGCTCTGCGGTCAGCCCTGAGTGTCGCTTCTCCATACTCGGCCTGCGCTCCACTACGGAGGTCGCCGGCTCGCTTCGCTCGCCACCTCCCCCCTTCGCTACGCTTGGCCTCGCATGGATCGCTCCACTCAGGACCTCCCTTAAGCTTCTGGCTCCCGCATTTTTATATACACTCTAGGGGTAGTAGCGACAAGACTAGGTGGAGTCGGAGTACTCCGAGTCGGATTTGGGTCCTAAGTAACCTAATCGTCCCGGTGTGGTTACTAAGATATTCAAAAATTACAATCAAGTTTTTATCCAAATTTAATAAATGTTTGTTTTATAAATTGATTTGTTTGCCAAACTACACATTATAAAATGAAAATTTGTCAAGCGTTGGTTTTGTTTTTAAGCATTTGGTAGTTAACAAAAATATTAAAAGAATAATTTGTCAAATAATACGTTATAGAATGTATGTTTGTCAAATAATTAGTTTGAGATATAACCAATTTGTTAAATATTTTTTTGTTAAATAATCATTTCACTACCCGTGAGTTTGTCTAACGTTGGTTATCACATGTCGGTTTGTGAAAACAAGTTTATTAAAAGAACGGATACCATCGAACCCACGACCCTCGGCTTCGCAACCAGAGTTACTACCCACTAAGCCACGAGGCCAGTCAGTCAAAGAACAGATTACGAAGGCAGAATACTTCATTTAACTTCAGAAAATGTCCCTTATTAACAAAAAGTCACGCACATCCTTCACCGCTCTAAGGTAGCTAAAAGAGAATTCATTAGATTCTTCCTTTCACCACTTGAAGACGACGAAAATGTAGATAATTTCGCATGATGCGACAACTATATATACAGTATGGACATTATCAGTAAAATTGTACTTACTTTCTGTCCTACTTGGAGCTTGGTAGAAACTACAAATAAAAAATATATTTATGAGTGATTTTTGAAAGTTATCACAAATCCACTCGGTGGTTAGCATCTTAGAACACATCTCTGCTTGGATGTTCACTGAGAATAATGTATTCGTTAATTATGAATTAAGAGGTAATCCGAAAGAGAACCAAAGTCACCGACATAGCTTAGTGCATCAGAAAGCTAAAGTGGCGGATGTAAATATGACATTTAGTCATAGACCCGATAACCGTTATGGTAGACGGGTTATGGAGTGGAGACCCAACAAATCGGTATATGTAGAATTAGGATGCCCTGAGACTAGATGGAGTGACGATTTACTAAAGCTAACTGATGGCTGGCAAAGCCGATAATCGGGCTGAGTGGTGTATCAATGGAGAGGACTATGTACAGCTTATCGGGTCGAACTGAAATTTGAAATGAAAAAAGTTCGAATATCAGACTGGTGGACAACACTTATATATTGGTGGACATTTCACGCACAGCAAAACGACTGGTACGAATTGAAAGATTATTTTTTTGTTGGATAGTCCATTTATAGAGGAGGGCTAAAATTTGTTCTAGATTTGAATTGGTACGACAAACTTTCGATAGATGGCGTAGCAAAGCGCGCACGGTTCAGCTAGAATTATTTAAAATCGTAAAACGATATATTCTGAGAGAACAGACAATTTTCAAAAGACGCGGGTCAACCTCCAACTTGTTCTTACCCATCGTTATAAGATAAATAATAACGCCATGTACCAGTGTGCTAAAGCACCAATATGCCTCGACTTGTCCCTTTTGATTTAGGCACTAATCGTAAAAAGTACTTTACAGTTACCTATATAAATATACTCGTCCTTACTGCATTTGACATGTATATGATACCCAACACAGTAAACACAGAAGCTCACTTGTACCTTTGATTGAAGAAATAAAATGCCCCAAACGTCTCGGAATCTGATTCGAGAGGCTGGGGCGAGTAGGGCGGTTGTACGCTGTGACAGTAATGTTTCTTCAGAGTTTATGGTGGTTGTACCATGCTTATTAGATGAGAGTGGTCTGGCTTATTGGACTGACTGGCTACCTACTACCTACCTAAAAACTACTTAAACGAAGGGAAAATGGCTTTCAACGTGCCCTTATATAGAAGTAGTGGTAGAACTCTTTGAGTCATTCAGTTTTTTCATTTTCAAAGTCTTTATTTATAAATGAGAATAACTAGAAAGTTTGTACAATTACTAGTATCTTATTCCTAGTAATACAAAGCCGTGAGAATAATACATATTTGTTTAGCAAGTAATTCAATTAAACTTGATTAAAACTTTTAGCATAGATGGTTGGTAACTTAGAAATATTGAGGGTTAGTCTTAGTATTAAACTGAGTTTCTTTTTTTATGTAAGCTTTAGTGTTAGCAATACATTTTAGGCAAGTAATTATTTTACCTTTGCAAAAATTAAAGGGAGGTAGGCATAAGTAAAATTAATCGTTGGCGCGGTTAGCGCTCACAATTGACAACAAGAGCTCGCCGTGCGCAGGCTACGCGCGCACCGTCTCAGCCTCTCAGCTCGCTAGTGATACGGGCGAGATTGGTGTGCACGGCGGCCGATCGACGGCCGACAGGGCCGGCTGCATGTTATTCTATCTAGTCGTCGGCGTCGTGTGCTAGAAATAAGTGATGCGGTAATTTATATCGATTATATGAGTCGATAAATTTTATAGTTTTATTTCGAGTTTTACATAAATCATTTATTAGGGGGTTTGGACTGTTTCGATTCTTTTGTGTATAAAACTTTTCAGAGAGATTGTAAATATACTTGTCAATTTTAGGTAAACTAATATTGTGATGTAGTTTATGTAGATTAGCGCGGAAGGGAGTTTTGTAAGCACACTTTAAGGCTTTATTTTGCAAAATTTGGAGTTTGTTTAAGTTGGATTTACTAGTGCTGCTCCATACTGGGCAAGCATAAGTGATACAGGGTCGGACCAGGGTACAGTAAGTGCGCAGTTTGATCTGGCTGCTCAGGCACGAGCGCCTGCTCATAATAGGGTTCAGTCCATTTAAAGCCTTGGTACCTTTTATACACAGCTTGGTAATGTTATCAGTCCAGTTCAGCTTTGTGTCCAAGTAAGCACCCAGGTATTTAACCGAGCGACTCCAAGGTATACCGAAGTTGCCAATTTTTAAAGTTTTTAGTGGAGGAGTACGCTTGGAAGAAAACATAATTGCCTCAGTTTTACCTTCATTGATTTTAAGTTTCCAGTCACTAAAGTAGGTGAGAAACAATTCAATAGCAAGTTGGAGACGGTTGATGATAAGTTCCACATCGGACGAAGATGTGTATGATGCTGTATCGTCGGCAAAACAGGCTACATTAGTTCGAGGTTGGATTGGAATGTCATTTAAATATGCCAGAAACAGAATAGGGCCTGCAATGGACCCTTGGGGTACACCTGCAGGGACTGGTTTTGGGACAGACGAAAAGTTATTAATATGGACATTGAATGTACGATTTGAGAGATAAGATTTTATGATTTTAATTAAGTAAATTGGCAGCCCCATGTTGTACAGTTTATGCAATAGCCCATCATGCCAGACCGTGTCAAACGCCTTCTCGATATCTAATAGAAACATTCCTGTGGATTGCTTTAGGTTGAGATTGTGAGACACGGTTTCTGCAACTCTAGCAAGTTGTTGGATAGTAGAGTGACCTTGGCGAAAACCAAACTGCTCATTTATGAGCCGGCCACCCATGGCGCGCAACAAGCGTCTGCAAAGAATTTTCTCGAACAGCTTACCTAAACATGGGAGGAGACTGATTGGCCTGTAAGAGCTAGGTTCCGAGGGATCTTTACCAGGCTTCAGTATTGAGATCACTTTCGCCACTTTCCATGGTGAAGGAAAGTGATTGAGTATAAAGCAGGAGTTAAATATTTTGGTTAGCAAAATAATACATTTTTGAGGGAGATTTATAATTAATAAGTTGGATATTTCATCGGGACCAGGAGCTTTGCGGGGTTTTAATGTGACGATACTTTTTTTGACCTCCGATGGGCGAACATGCATAACGCTCTCGCTAATGGGGATATGATTGTCTAAAAGAGATAATGAGTTCTTGACAACTGGAAGTTTCTCACTGGGCCAGTCAGCAGTGAGCAACATATTGTTGAGAAAAGTGACAGCTAATAAGTCACATTTGTCCTGATCGTTTGTGATAACAGAGTCGTCATCCACTTTCAGCGCTGGGATAAGATTGGACGTAGGCCGTAGGGTCTTGATTAGACGCCAGATATCATTTGTGGGGTTGTCCACTTTCGATAGCTTGTTGGACCACATTTTTCCGTTATATTGTTTGATGGCTTGCGTTATTTGAGACTCCAGTAAAGAAATTTGATGTTTCCAAATTTTACACTGGAAGTGGTTCGTCTCTTTGGTGAAATATCTACGGAGACGATTTTTTTGACTGATTAGTCGTTGTATATGTCGAGGCAAAGAAGTGAAACTCCATGGTTTTAGTGTTTCAAGCGGGATGCAGGCATCACGTGCCTCAATCAACAAGTTTTGAAGGTCGGTGATGGCCAAGTCAATTTTGGGTGCTGTTTCATAGGTTTTTGTAGATAGGGTGACATTATTATTGAGAAAACTTCGAAATTTGCTCCAGTCCGCCTTACCATAATTAAATCTCTGAATTGGGCTACGACAGGCTTTACATGTGTAGTTGACTAATACTGGAAGATGGTTTGAAGACAATGCCGAGATGGAAGATATGTCGCAAGGAGGGTAAAAGTTTTTACTAAGTAAAATGTCAGGAACAGATGGCCTAAATTTAGCTGAATAATGCACCAAGGTGGGATTCTTTGGAGCGTGAACAATGTATTCACTGTTAAGCATATGTTCATATACTTTTTTGCCATGGGTATTAGTGGGACCCGGTGACCACAGAGGGTGCTTTGAATTCATGTCACCCATTGCTACAACAACTGAGTCTACTGCCATGATACGGTCAATATCACCAGTTATTAGTGGAAGATTAGGGGACTGATAGACTGCAAAAATGGCAATGTTAGTATTAACCAACTTCAAAGAAATGCCAATAGCTTCCAGATTTTGTGTTTTGGGTAGTTCAATTTGGTTATGTACAAGGTCTGAACGTACCAACAGCGCCACTCCCTGGCCAGAACCACTGTTGTGCTTGTCTCGTCGGTAACAGACAAAACCCGGGATATAAAGTTTCAAACGGTTTGTTAGTTTAGTCTCGCAAAGGGCTATTATGTCAACATTAAACTTACTCACGGCAAGATCGGCGAGCTCTTGTTGCTTTCTGTGAACGCCGTCAGCGTTCCAGTAAAGAATACGTAATTTTTGGCTATCAGACATAATGTCCGAGGTGGGATACTATCAGAATTACTTTATCCATAAAAGTATTACAATTTGTGAATTCAAGTTTTATCGATCTGATTGTGGAGAGAATCTCGAGCATTTCTATCGTTTGAAGATCTTGATGCGTCTTTACGGTATTTGCACTGCCTTGTTGAAACGGTGGCTTGTTCTGTTGTCTTCTAGAAGTGGCAGGAGGTTGTTCGTGACTCACAGGCGAATGTTGATATGGCATCTGGGTTTTACTTGTATCAGGTTTTGTTACCTTTGCCCAAGAGTTAGGAACCGAATTCTTCAGTTTCGCTACACTGGAGGCCATAACCTTTTGAAGTGTTTCTCTTTTCGTTTCAATACGAGCAATATATTTTAACCTTTCTGAACACTGCGAATAATTTGCGGGATGGTCCTTCTGACAGTTGCAGCAGAGAGCAGGTTCAGTTCTGTCTTTTTTTGTACATTCCCATGTGGGATGGTTTAGGGCACATTTTACACATCTAGGTGGGCGGTTGCAATTGCGCGCAGCGTGACCAAAACCTTGGCACCTGTAACACTGAGTGCCAGCCTTTTTATTGGGCTTGTAACGCTGTATGTCCACAACACAGTTGGAAAGATATTTGATGTTTTTGAACTTCGACATATCGGTGCCACTGGGAAGCTGGATTAGAACAGGTGGACATTCTGAAGGATGAAATGTGCGTAACTCAGAAAGACTAGCGCCAGGAAAGCCTAAAGACGCAAGTTCTTCAGCTATATTATCATGTAGATATTTTGGCAAACCCTTAATTACAACTTTGGGTAGCTTCTCGTCTTTTCTCGTAAAAGTGTGGAAGATTACATTTTCACTGGTTAAGTTGTCTTTCAGTAACTGGTGGTTATTGGCTGAATAGCATTGTATACGAACCAGGTTGTTCCCCCTGTGTTGGATGTGGTAATCTTTACAGTATTTGTCGAGTACGGTCCGAAGTTTATGATGAGTCCAAGGACCTCCTAACTCGACCACTATGACAGGAGTGTTATTAGAGATTTTCTTCTTTGCAGCACGAAGAAACGGGTCCGGAGATGTATCAGAATCCACTTGTAAGCCATCAAACCGATTTTCGGTTAACACTTTTGCGGTTTTGGCATTTTTGGTTGGATTCGAGACAAATTTCTTAGATTTTTGCCATTTATCAGGGGAGAGCTCATCTTCTCTGGGTCTCTTGTAGGGTATGTTGGGGTTTGATGAAGATTTGGAGAGGAACTTGTCCATGCCGGACCAAGGTGCTAACAAAATATCGATAGCGCCTCAGTCCATCACTAGTTCAGTTCGGCCGGAGTTTTATTGAATCCGATTGTAGGGTAGATCTTAAATAGACACTGTATGCGTGTGGCGGTAATGACAGCCGAATGCTGAATGAGTAGTGGTAGAACTGTTTATAGTAGTGGTAAAGGACTCTTTGCAGAGTTCGCCTGAAAAAACACACATGTGGCCATTGTCCTACCACCAAGCAGTAGTGTTAAAAGATCAGTATGTTCCGGTTTGAAGGACAATGTTTCCACATCACAATCACAGATATAACATCTTTTATATCTAGATGACGAGCGCAGCGCAGAAAATGACTTATACTCTTCATGTTCCAATAGCTGCGTGTCACTGTGTTGTTATGGGCAGACATGTTGCTTACAGACACTTGTCTTGCTCTTCTCGTCATTCGATGTTATAAAAAAGCTAAAAGGGAAAATAAATATTCTATTTCTGTAGACTATCTCTGTGTCAAATTTCATTTAAATAAATTCAGCCGTTATGGTGTGAAAGCGTAACAGACAGACAACGTCATTTTAACATTTATAATATTATAAGACCTGTTTGCATTTTAATAAGTGCGAGTGGGAGTGATTAGTGCAGGTGCTTAGTGATTAGTAGCAAACACGTGTGGACACCGATTGATTGGTGCGAGTGATACAGAAGTGGATGGTACTCGCACTACACACCTGCACTAATCAGTCGCGATAACTCACTCGCACTCGCCTTTATTTAATTGGATTTGACTAAACCTTAGCTGTACACACTATATACTTATATGATACAATAATACTCGTACTATACTTAAAATGATACAAGAATGAGATAATGTCTCCAATTTACTCAAATAATGCGTGACTCGTTGCCTACTTGTGGGGATCTTTCGCAATTTGCTTCGGCTTTAAGAGGTTTGAACGCATTTTGTGGCAAATAAGGGATCTGGGTTTATAAGGACATGATTACGGTGTCTTCTCTTGTGATGTACTTAAATCTTGAAGTTGGGATTAGGGTGGCTTTTCTACATTATCGGCGTGCACAAAAAGGTATGAAGTTTTACCTGTAAAGGTTAGCAGATTCATTGCGCACTGTTTGTTAAGGAAGAATCTATATTATAAGTTTGTTAATAGAGACATGTTAATAGAGTTGCGTAGTGTTGGAGCGCTGGTGGAGCAGCGGAAAGGGATGTGCGGGTTTGGTGTTACTTGTAATTTATCTTATAAAGTTATTCTTAATTCATTTAAAATAAATAAATATTGGTGGGCAATTCACACAGAACACCATCTGACCCCAAACTAAGCAGAGCTTGTAATATGGCAGCTGGTATGATACTTATGATTGAGAAACCGCGGGATACACTTAAAGACCAAAGTTAACTTGATACGGACTTTGATATTCTCCATCTTTTTATATGCTTCGGAATCTTGGACTCTAAAGGCAAGGATAAAGGGGAAGATTGATGCGTTCGAAATGTGGTGCTGGCGAAAAATGCTTGGCATCAAGTGGACAGCTCGCCGCACAAATGCATCAATCCTGAACCAGCTGAAGATCAGTACAAGGCTCTCTACCATCTGCACTCAGCGGACTCTTCAATTTTTCGGACACGTGGCTAGACGACATGAAAGCTTAGAAAAGTTAATAATGATCGGTCGCGTTGAAGGGAAGAGAGGTAGAGGCATAGCGCCATCCCGGTGGATAGACACCATCAAGACCTCAGCAAGGATAAACATCCAAAGTTGCTTACGGTTGGCCCAAGACAGGAGTGCCTGGAGGAAGGTGGTTAAGGACGTCGATGGTAGTCACGACCCTCAGTAATGAGGATACGATCAGGAAGAAGATGATACTTATATAGTTGTAAATACAAATACATATACATAATATATTCTCTACCAGCTGAATTGATGGATGTTCCTTACCGAAAATTTTGTGCTCAATTAAAAAAGTGGTTAGCAAAGAATGTTTTTATAAGTTGGATGATTTCTTGAACAAAATGTCATTTCGTTTGCATTTGTATGATAAGGCGTGCCATTAATGCTAACCACATCGCTTTTTGTTATTAGGTATATTTGCAGTATATTTTGCACTTAAATGATTGTTATATATTCCTGATGTAAATTTTGCATGCCGTCATGGCCGTTAATGGAAGAACCTTATATGAATTATAATTAATGCCCCTCTCCTCATCATATAACATATCTTTCCCCACATTTGGCCGTAGCTTGAAGAAGCAACATCGTTTAATAGTTGACATACCAATGAATCGAACCGAGAGGTTAACTAAACACTCGTGATGAAAACTGCTAGACTGTGGAATGCGTGGCTTGAGTGGGTTTTTCTCGATGGTTACAATCTTGATGTCTTCAAATCGAGAGTGAATCGGTCTCTTTTAGGTAAATACGCTCCATTGTAGACCGCATCGTCGCTTAACATCAGGTGAGATAGCAGTCAAGTGTACCTAAACCTATAATAGTTAGAAAAAAATCTATATGTTTTTACTTCGCTTGAAAGATACTAAAACTTTATCCCATGTCTGAGTTCCGATAAAACAGGAATAAACCTAACGCCTCTCAAATCTTCTTCGTCATAATCCATCGGATCTGAATATATTACGTCATAGCTCCGACGAGCCAATAAAACCGTTATGGGTATTGCTCCACATCTCTCCTTTATGTTCCAGTGATCCTGCATTCGGGGTAGAATACGTGAGTGAGCTTCCAGTATGAGTTTATATGTTAATTTTACATAAAGGATTTCAAGTAGTGATTACCCAGAGAGACAGTTTGAAAGGTAAGCTTATATCCAATGAGAGAAACTGATTCTGACTCTCCTCGGTGCTTAGTGGGTACTGGGTAGTAACTTTGCCTGCGAAGCCGAGGGTCGTGGGTTCGATTCCCATCCAGTGCAAATATTTGTGCGATGAATTCAAATATTTGTACTGTGTCTGGGTGTTTCTACGTATAATAAGTATGTACTTCTAACTATATGCTCGTATAAGTATTATATCAGCAGAGCTATCTGACTGCCATATTATAAGCTTCGGTTTAGTTTGCGGTCAGACGGCTTTGTGTTGTAAGGTTATCCGGGGTGTTATGGTTGAGAACTCAATCGGTGAAAATTGAATTCTCAAACCTCCCCGGAAAAAAGTTAAAGTTTATGTATAAAATAAAAAAATTAAGACTTTTTCAAGCGTTTATTGATAGGAAACCAAGGCATACAACAATAATAAAAAAGGGTAAAAGGCCAGGGGTTGATCGTTGAGTTACTGTTCCTTCAAAAATCAAAAAAAGGAATTTGAGGAATTCCTCGACAACCTCTTAATTAAAATTTGGTTATTCCCAGTACAGGGTCCTTTAGTAAAGGTGGGTAAATTCCGAATACCACCCTAGGTTAGAGAGGGGTTCAGCAAAGGCAAAACTCCCCGGTTAGGTTAGATAAGTAATTGGGCAAAAATTTACCCTCCTTACCGCCAGGAACCTATACTGTTACCGAGAACTGACAATATCAACCAAAATAAAAGGGGCAATAGGCCTTCATCAGTATGGTGTAAGACCATGAAATTTATAACTATAAATTTAGTAGATTAAGTAAGGTAAGAGAATAAAATTACCAATTATAAGTACAACGTCAGCTTCAACGCGCTAAGTGTTGAACGTTAAACTAACTTTAGTACACTCTAGATACAATAAGGTTTACAATAGCTCCTTAATGATATTATATCCACGGACAAATACAACATTCAAGTACGGAGGAAACAATCCGTCAGATTATGACTGACTCTCAGTCACTTACAGGAAGTAAGCCCCTAGAAAATACCGTTTACACCTAGTTTACTCGGGTGAAAAAGTATCTTAGGTTATAAAACATGGAAGTTGATTTATATAGGTCAAAAACCTGACCTTCACTAACCTACCACGGCCCATAGCCCGGCCTGGCGAATAGGCCTCCACCACTCTCCATTTCACTCCACCACCACTCACTCCACCATTTCACTCACTGTCATTTCATCACTATCAACCTAACAAAAACCTGTCGGGTTCAGTCGGGTTCTGGCGAGCGCTGTCCCGGCCACGAGGCACGAGCTCGGGGTCGACCGCCAAACTGGGCGCAGCCCGGGTCAGGAAACCCGGCCAAAACCGCCAGACACCACCACACCACACACCAGGACGTCTCCAACAACCGGGGCCTCCCCAACACCACCTCCCCTTAGAGAGGAGGTTCACTCAAACGCTTAAGACAGGCCCTCACGCGCAAGCCAAAGCCCTCGCTTGGACGGCGGTCGCCACGGGACACGTCACACAAGGCCGAGGGCCGACTTTATCACGGCCGTACGTCGCTTGCCATCTTAAATGGTCACAATAGTATAATCGATGCGAGGATAACCTTGAAACGTGACGGCCCGCTTGCTGTCCCGATCGAAAATGGCCGACCGCCCGAATAGGGAGGCGGTAAAAGAACGTATCAAACAAGCGATGATCTAGGGAGGGGAAATTGTATCACTTCGAAACCACAGACTAACGAATCGAAAAAAAAAGTGTTACAGTACTCCTCCCATCACCAGAATTTTTCGAAAGGAAAGAGAAAAATTCAGACGGCCCTCCGTCTCTACACCTAGCAAGCACAACACCCTACAGCTTCAAGCTAAAATAACAAAGAAAACCTAAAACAACTAGCAAAAATCTGGAATCCTATACAAAGATATCCTGAAAAAGATGTAGATATTGTTCTTCCTTATGTCCAAATAAGTGGGCTGGCCATAAATAACGATGAGGGTCGCACAACAGCGTCTCGCATCCTACCATCCACTCGTCGAACATCCAGTAAAACAAAAATCCTAACAAGTAAAAACTAACTTAATCCAACAACAAAGTCTATTCAAAATATTTGCAAACCGAACCTAAGGTTCTCAAACAATTCAGAAGTTGATTAGGGTACACATAACTACTGCGACACATAATCAACCACAATAGTACAAGCTTGGCCAATTGGTTCAAAGACGAACAAGTCTTCTCCATCATCAACGGCACCTACAGCAGGAACAGATACTCGGAGAGACGACAGCCTCTCATCAGCAGGAACGACCTCCTTCAAAAAAGTCTGGTAAACGAAATTTACCTAAAAGGTTATATAACAGTACAACGCCCTGTTAAAAAGTCAAGGTTAAAGACACGAGTGGGGGGTAGATCCCAAACAACGTGTAAAACTACAGAATCTATAAAGTAACATTCACATCTTCTGAGTTTATAAATGTCAGCATACTACGGGTCAAACACCGGCGTATGTTAAAAAGGCACAGAACGCGATAAAGCGTTCAATACAACGTTCTCAGAACCCTCATTAGGTTCCCTACAACAGCACATGTGAAACTCTGCCACACAAAACTACATAAACCGCTAGAATACTACGGGATTCTATAAAAATCGACGTCAGCATCAGCACCACCACTTCCAGCACATCAACAACATGGTTACCTAGAGCCTAGCTCTAAGGCCTCGGTCTCGAATTTTGCGGGCAGCGGGGCGGCGGCGGCAGCGGCGCGGGAGAGGGGCGGGCAACGCATACCTGTTCTCGAAACCAGCGGGCAGATCGCGCGGCACTGTAGCGGTGTAGTGTTGTGTTCGTGGTTGTGTTGTCGACATTCGCAAACGAAATGTCTGAAAATCGGCGACAACATCTTTTTGATTCAAATGTATTCCTAACGCTCGATTACAAACCAACGCCCGGGCGTCTTATCAAGCACAATATATACGTGAAAAATTCAAAGAATATTTTGTAAATAATCCCATTAGCTACTAATTAATTTGTAAACCATAATAAGCATTGTATATAACATAATAAATAATTTTTATATTCACCTACCTTCAATATTCAGTTCGTTTTTTGTTTCTTCCCATAATTGATTAATTATTCTTCTATTTTTATGGTTCACATCTTTGCTGTTCCATATGGGTCTCCTCTCAAAGATTGCCGAAATAATTTGCTCTTGCACGTCCGAGGACATTTTGATACGTCACAAAAAAAAGGACAACTCTATACTACAATGCAGACGCGCAACGCGGGACGGTCACCGCTCGACTGGAGTGCACCGCTCGTTGCCCGCCCCCGCGCCGCTCCCGCGCCGCTGTTTTCGAGACCCGGTCCATTTGACGATACGCAAAGATCCTGCCGCTCCCGCGCCGCCGCCGCCGCCGCCCCGCTGCCCGCAAAATTCGAGACCGAGGCCTAAAGGTTTATCTTCTGATCGCGACATCCCAACGCGGATACAGAAGTTATATAAGTCGCGACTCTATACAAGAAATCTGCTAACTCGTCATACTCAAGTATAAAAAGGTCTATCATCTGCTAACGATAACTCAACGCTAGTGCAGAAATAGTGATCAACAATAAGGTTACCTCAAGCCTAAGTCAAGAGGCTTATAATCTCTGATAGGGACATCCCAACCCTGATACAGAAATAGTACAATCAATAAGGTTCTCTGCTCGCGACAGCTTAACACGATTACAGAAATAGTAGAAACAATAAGGTTACCTCAAGCCTAGCTCAAAAGGTTTATCAACGGTGAGCGACAATCCAACGCTACTACCGAAACAATATAGAAGGCGATTCTAAATAAGAATACCGCTAAACGTCATCATAAAAATGCTATAGTATCAAAATAGCTAAAGTAAGAACAAGATAGGTATAAAGCTTCATCAATTGAGCTCCCTATTTAAGTATATAGTTATCCGGAATGACATCACAGACATACATAGTATAAGAATTCATCCAAATGATGCAATCGATGCACCTCTGTCATCACAGCATCTCGGGGTTGCTGAAAGAAAACCGACTATCACGGCATCTCCCAAGCGCAAAACATCTGAAGCTAAATAAAAGCCTTCCAAAAATTAACACCTAACAATAAAAAATAAACCACAAATATTAACCTTTGAATATGGACAAGCATCAATTCTATTCACACGAACCATTGCTGCTTCTAATCTAGATTGTTCAAAAAATCTACCTACAAAATTACACCAATCAGACCACTCTGCCTTAGAAGTTAAACAATGGCCCGTCTTGTTCAGTTTTTTGGCTGAACACAACGAGAACAATTTCTAATAGTAACACCCTTCTCGCCACATCGATAACAAATAAGCATAGGAGGCGCCTTACATGCCTTCAGGATATGACCCTTAGTCCTACACCTTACACAAAACTCGTCTACCGCAGCCACTGCAACTTCAAAATCCGGAGGCAGGAAATCCTCCAACAGCAAGTTCTTCAACTCTTTCCAATTATGAACGTCATCGCGTATACTACGATACCATAATAGAGCATCATCCGTAAACAACTCTACAGCCGAGGTATACAATTTAGATGGGGAAATATGTCTAGACGAGCTTAACTCTTCCAATCTCTCCAGGTAAGCATGAACACTACCCTTTCCATTAAACTTATGGTTTAGTGCGTGAACATTAGAAACTCGGTCACACGAAACAAAGCGCACAGCAGGACTACTACGAACTTCCTCGGAGTCAGCGACTGCATCAGCTCCATCAGCAGTTCCCAGCTCCTCAACAGTAGGGTCACCTTGAGCTCCACACAACGGCTTATCATCTGCAAGGGTAAATTCGACACTACTCCGAAAATTTTGCAAAATGCGATCCATCTTCTTAGTGATAACACCCAAACGTTCGTCAAGCTGAGCTTTACGGACACAGTCTTCCTCTATAGAAGGTGAAAGGCGACTCAACCGATGAAAGAGATGATTACCTAAACCTTGTATCCTATTCAGATATTTCAATAGTAATGGGCGTCGAGCACAAGTCTCCTCTAGTTCCCCTAGTTTACCCTGAACACACAGTAGTTCGGCAGAAATATCACCCTCATAAGTTACAATTTCATCAGTTCTCATCTGAGCATTCAACTTTTTCACCTGAGCTCGTAACTTTTGTATATTATCCTCCGGAAGGGCATCGCGGATACATACTTCATATTTCAACTCATCAACATTCAGTAAATGGAAAGATATGGGACGTTCCTCCATATTCAAAGTCTTAAGTAAACAGAACTATACTTTAAAATTAGATAAACTTAGTAATATAGCTTATGCTAAAAAGTTATAATACTAGCCGCACAATACAACAGTAGTTAACAATATTAAACCGTTATTTTTATAACAAACTCAAAGTTATATGTTGAAAAGGTAACAGTAACACGATCCAGAATCGAGCAACAGACCGAAACCAGAGGTAGAAGACCACGATCGAAGACTTATAGTAGTTAAGCACGTCTTGAAAGCTTTAAAAGAATACAACAATAAGAAAAAAATTATATAGTATCATATAACCAGCATATAGTCATATATATGATCTAAAAATAGCCTAGAAAGGTAGAAAACTTCACATATAGTCAGTAAAGTTAAAAAAAATAACATATAGTGTTATATAGCTAACATATAGTCAGGTATAGTAAAAGGATATAACAATAAACAGGTTGTGACAGCTCAACACAGCCTAAAAAAGTAGATAACTTTACTTATAATAAGGAAAGTTAAAAAGAAATTGACATATAGTAGTATATAACTAACATATAGTCGGGTATAGTAAAAGGGTATAATAATAAACAGGCAATGACAACTCAACAAAGCCTAAAAAGTAGAAAACTTTACATATAGTAAGTAAAGTTAAAGATAATTAACATATAGTAGTCTATAACTAACACATAGTCAGGTATAGTAGAATAATATAACAATATCCAGGTAGTTATAACCTAAAACAGCCTAGAAAGAACACAGAACATCCTATAAAGCTTCAATAACGTGCAAAACATCCCATATAGTCTTATTTAGCGTTATATAGTATATATATAGCGTATAAATGCTTGAAAATGTCCCTGTTCGGGCGCCAAATTGTAAGGTTATCCGGGGTGTTATGGTTGAGAACTCAATTGGTGAAAATTGAATTCTCAAACCTCCCCGGAAAAAAGTTAAAGTTTATGTATAAAATAAAAAAATTAAGACTTTTTCAAGCGTTTATTGATAGGAAACCAAGGCATACAACAATAATAAAAAAGGGTAAAAGGCCAGGGGTTGATCGTTGAGTTACTGTTCCTTCAAAAATCAAAAAAAGGAATTTGAGGAATTCCTCGACAACCTCTAAATTAAAATTTGGTTATTCCCAGTACAGGGTCCTTTAGTAAAGGTGGGTAAATTCCGAATACCACCCTAGGTTAGAGAGGGGTTCAGCAAAGGCAAAACTCCCCGGTTAGGTTAGATAAGTAATTGGGCAAAAATTAACCCTCCTTACCGCCAGGAACCTATACTGTTACCGAGAACTGACAATATCAACCAAAATAAAAGGGGCAATAGGCCTTCATCAGTATGGTGTAAGACCATGGAATTTATAACTATAAATTTAGTAGATTAAGTAAGGTAAGAGAATAAAATTACCAATTATAAGTACAACGTCAGCTTCAACGCGCTAAGTGTTGAACGTTAAACTAACTTTAGAACACTCTAGATACAATAAGGTTTATCATATCCTATTGATAATATGATAACAACAGACAAGTACCAAGTCAGTTTCAACGCGCTAAGTGTTGAACGTTAAACTAACTTTAGTACACTCTAGATACAATAAGGTTTACAATAGCTCCTTAATGATATTATATCCACGGACAAATACAACATTCAAGTACGGAGGAAACAATCCGTCAGATTATGACTGACTCTCAGTCACTTACAGGAAGTAAGCCCCTAGAAAATACCGTTTACACCTAGTTTACTCGGGTGAAAAAGTATCTTAGGTTATAAAACATGGAAGTTGATTTATATAGGTCAAAAACCTGACCTTCACTAACCTACCACGGCCCATAGCCCGGCCTGGCGAATAGGCCTCCACCACTCTCCATTTCACTCCACCACCACTCACTCCACCATTTCACTCACTGTCATTTCATCACTATCAACCTAACAAAAACCTGTCGGGTTCTGTCGGGTTCTGGCGAGCGCTGTCCCGGCCACGAGGCACGAGCTCGGGGTCGACCGCCGAACTGGGCGCAGCCCGGGTCAGGAAACCCGGCCAAAACCGCCAGACACCACCACACCACACACCAGGACGTCTCCAACAACCGGGGGCCTCCCCAACACCACCTCCCTTTAGAGAGGAGGTTCACTCAAACGCTTAAGACAGGCCCTCACGCGCAAGCCAAAGCCCTCGCTTGGACGGCGGTCGCCACGGGACACGTCACACAAGGCCGAGGGCCGACTTTATCACGGCCGTACGTCGCTTGCCATCTTAAATGGTCACAATAGTATAATCGATGCGAGGATAACCTTGAAACGTGACGGCCCGCTTGCCGTCCCGATCGAAAATGGCCGACCGCCCGAATAGGGAGGCGGTAAAAGAACGTATCAAACAAGCGATGATCTAGGGAGGGGAAATTGTATCACTTCGAAACCACAGACTAACGAATCGAAAAAAAAAGTGTTACAGTGTGTGATTTGTCCGACCAATTTTATTTTTTTTAATCAGTTTTTTTGTTACTTTTATGACTAGTCACATGACGGTCCCATTATTCATAACAATTGTAGCTAGGTACTAAAAGACGTTAAGGCGTAAAGGGCTATTTCAGCATGTAGGAGGGTCAGTTGAGGTGAGCCACATACCTGAACAGGTCTCTGGCCGCGTCTGACGCAGGCTCAGCCAGCACTCGGTGAAATCTTCCCACGTCTCGGCTACTCAGCTGGTAGCTCATCTAAAATTTATTTATTCTTTGTGTGATTTGCTGATTAACTCTTTGTTATTCAAAGTAATCAAAGTGAAATGGCACTGAGCCAATCAAACCTGTCGTCGACCCAAAATTCTACCACTAGACTTTAAATCCTAATAACATTTTAAATGAGAATGTTTTGATTTTTGTTACTTGCGATGGAACGCTGGAACGGATCAAATTGACAAACTCTGTATGGTACTAAATTAAAACGAAACTTTAATTTGCTTAGTTTGGGGGTCAGATGGTGTTATGTGAAATGCCCACAGATATTTTATTCATTTAATTCATGATTACTTTTGCAAAGTGTTTATCTATTTTATATAAAATAACGAGAGGAGTCAGGACATATGCCTGATGGTAAGCTATGCGATTGCCTATAACGGCACTCATTGGAATATGAAGAGTTCAAATTACTATCTAGTACTATACTGCGTTAGTCATCCAGATGTATAAGACGCTTTATCGCTGTACCTTGTGATATTGGCCGCCTTTTTGAAATTTTAAACAAGAATTTTTTTTTAAATTTTTTATTTTTTTTTAATTTTTTTAAAATTTTAAAACTAGATTGTCTGAAATCACATAGACTATTTTCATCACGGGAAAGTAACGGGGCAAGAGAACTACGCTATTTGTGGAAATTGCTGACACAACACCATCTAGGTTGGTTTTAGGAGTGATACTAGTATATTTGATAAATATTATTGCCCTCAGTATTTTACTTCTTACTAATATTATAAATTTCAGTGTTTGGATGTTTGTTGCTCAATCACGTCGTAACGTCGGAACGGATTAAGGTGAAATTTTGATTATAAATAGAATACAGTCTGACAGAAAATATCGGCTACTTTTTACCCCGACAAATAACGGAAACAGGAATGACCCGAGTAAACCCGCAGGGTGCTGCTAGTGAGTTAAGATGTAAATCTTATGTGTTATTCAGAAATTACTCAGTGGGACAGTGACCACCTGCCAAATGAGAGGAACTATAATTCTTTGTCTAATTGATTGATCGACATTGTTCACATCATTAGTTTTAGGAAACTGAAAATACGGTTTGCAGTGGAGAGATATTTATGAATCACTCACAGACCAAACATGAGTAATTGAATAAAGTTACGATTGGTCTACTCGTGAGAAACCCCGATCGAACACACAGTCAAAGTCATAAGCGTGAAAATGCCGCTAACTTAAAAAAAGGTGATGGAAAACATCGTGAGGAAACCGACATGTACCTTGAATCTTTCAAGGTCATGTGTCATCCAACCACTCGCACTTGGCCAGCGTGGTGGATTTTGGTCTTGGCTCTTTTCTTGCGAAAGAAAACGCTGAGTTCCAGCAGTGGGAACATATAGTGGGTTGCTTATGCTATTACACTCGCAGACCAGATAATCGTGGGATATACGACTTCTGCAGTGGAGAATGAATATCAGTAGGTAAACGTAGTGTTATGCATGTCATTAGTCCATCGAGTCTCAATACGTCCATTGAGACTCGATGGACTAATGATATACAGAAGATAATTTGTGGTAGTTGGGGCAGACTTAACAGACAGCAAAGTGGTCCTATAAGTGTTACGTATTTTTCCTTATCAGGTACAGAACCCTAAAAGTGCCATAAAGAATGACATACTCGATGACATAAGCAATAAGACGATAGAAAATCAAACACCGAAGTAGAATGGCCTTCAGAAACTGTTTCATATTATAGTTTTTTTTTAAATAAATAGTGACGAGACGAGCAGGACATATGCCTGATGGTAAGCAATATGCCTGCCACATAACAGCACAGTGATATGCAGCTATTGGAACATGAAGAGCCCAAATCATTACCTAGCACCGCACTGCGCTCGTCACCCAGAGATCTAAGTTGTTATATCTCTAAGCACTGTAATTTCTCTGGAAACATTGCCCTTCAGACCGGAACATAGTAACGTTTGCACATTACTGCTTGGCGGTAGAATAATTGACAAAGGTGTGGTACTTTCCCAGGCGGACTCTTCTAAGAGTTCTACCACTACAAAAATTGTCTAATTGTCAAGACACACTAACGTAGTGACCTCAAAAAGTGTTTCAAACTTAGTTGGATCGCCTTCTTTCAGAACCTTCATGTAATATTTAAAGTCCGCCACCGGTCCCAAAAGACAACCTATCATGAATGTATTCACTTCTCTCAGAAACCAGAAGTGGTATAACTTCACACGCAAAGTTACCCCCAAAAGCAATAAATAGTGACCTCGGTAAAGGGTTCTCACCGCTGCGGCCGCAAGCCCCATTTGAGTGACCGCTCGGCTGGACCCGGTGTTTAGAGGTCTTGTACTGGCGCGCATATTTCAAGGGCCGCATGTTTTCAATGGGATTTCCTTGGTCAGTTTTGCGGAAAGAACGGAAAATAACAATAAGTGGAAAACGTTATGTTACTTTATTCATACTTCCTTTATCCTACTAAATAATAGTATAAAGGCGAAAGATTATTAGTCTATTATGATACATTTATGTACTAGCGACCCGTTCAAGCTATGTTCGGATATTGTCATATTATAGCATATCATACCATAACAAGCCCACAAAATGTTACTACTGCTGTGACTCGGAGCCTTTGCTCTCAAGAAAAGTGTCAAATCAGTACGGGTTGGTGGATGACACATGACATCGAAAGATTCTAGGTACATATCAGTCACGATGTTTTACTCCACTGTTTTAAGTTAGCGGCATTACGAACATGATTTCGAAAACACAATGGAGTGCGTAAGATATGAACCAGGAGGCTCTGGATCAGAAGTCGCCGTTCTTCCGACTTCGCCGATTACCGTATTGTCATATAAAGATCGTTAATCAAAACAAAAAAATCCCTATCTCTGAAATTACCAAATTACACATACATATATCTCAACGATCCCCTCTTTCTTTCCATTTGATAGCTCTGTCAATTGTGAACCCATTTTGCTGGTTATTTTATGTTTTATTTGGAAGACCATAGTTCAGGTTGTTCCACATAAATTTTACGTAAATTGACCTGGCGGTCTTTGAAATATATTATGATCTAAACACTAAGATTTACTTTGATTTATCTGAACAACGTAGTAATCTTATGAAATTTGGTACTTTGTAAATTTAACTTTAAATTGATTACGGTTTTTATGAAATTTTTAAATTTGTGCTTAAAAATGTACTATAAACAGTTATTTTAATTCGAAAACGAAGAGTTCAAATGACACCCAAACATTGCACTGCGCTTGTAATCCAAAGATACATTGGATGACAAGCGCAGATGATTCATTTCTTTACCTTGTGATTTCTGTGGGAACCTTTAAAATCTGAACATAATATTTAGAAACTGGGCACCAGAAAATGTAGAAGTTTGCAGAGATATTTGTGCAGTGCAGTAAAGATCTCTGTAGACAAACAAGTAATTGTAGAAGTCTTAAGCTTTTGTAGCTAACTACGTAGTAAGTGTAGCGTAGCAGTGTAGTAGCGTTGGCTACGAAATGTAGACGTTACTATACTTAGCATTCAATTTATTTTCGCAGCTTATTGACCGGATTCGAAAAAGGTAGAACTTGTATTTTTTGAATAAAACACAAAAATTTACTTTCATTTATCTGGATGACTTAGCTTCTTTTGGTCGAGTGTCTGAATTTAATTTTAAATTGAAGACATTTCTCCAAAAAAAATGATTTTATTACTTTAACATGTGCTTTGAAATATATACTGACAATGTAATTAAACAAATATAACAACATACTTATGCGGTTTTTTTTTCTCACTTTTACACACAGACACTTCATTTAACTATTTCCGCGACAAAAATATAAGTTTTTTAAAGTACTTTATTAATAATTATTTGTCACATCCAATTTTTTTTTACAAAATTTTATTATCAATTTCCAAAAGATGATCAAAAATAACGTTAGTCCAAAAAAATAAACAGGACCTAGTAAAAAAATAAATAATACGACGGCATTTTTCAAAGCAAACGAACTAGAGCATCCCAATTCACTCTAATCAAACTTAACAAGATCAAGGAAAAAAGCGACCCATTTGTAGGTTTGCCCACATTTGTCTGTCTGTCAGTCCAATAAATAAGGCGAGAAGAACTGCCGGCCAATCCCGTCTGGGCCTTATCTGGCCTCATCACGACGGATCGATGCAGACAGCGCCGAAGAAAGGGTAGATCTCTCTAGAGTTTAACATTTTATATATTAAAAAACATATTTTATGTTTTAAGAAACAAGGTATAGTTTTTTTTTTGTAGGCTGAGTTGCATAAAACGAATGCTCTCACTGTGGTCGAAATTCGATTACAATTAATTAATTGAATTCAATAAAAGTTTTATGGTTGTTTACGATAACTGCTCCAAAATATCAGGAAGACGCTTCACCATTTAACCATAAAATGTTTGTAAAATGGTAAATATTTGAACTAATTATAATAGTCTAATTAAAATTAGGACAAAAAATATTTTTTGTGAAAAGTTAGTTATTCCAAGACCTTGGCTTGTCCAGAAGTGCAGTAAGTTCTATACTAGAACGAGAATCTAAAGCTGCACTAGTAGGATCATATCGGATTTGGCTGGGCAGGGAGAGAAATACGAGTAGTGAAGGTGAGTGTTGATGTACGTCAAAAACGGGCCCTTAAACCTACGCCCGAGTCACAAATCTTAGGCTCTACTCGGGATTTCTCTCTCTACCACACGATGGACCCGGCACCCGCACTTTGAACCCATGGAATGCTAAGAGGTTCGTCTCGTCTCTTTGTTTTCATGTATTTTAATTAAGTACACTAAACTTTATTCCCAGTAGGTACTTCCCATTTATTTGTTAAAAAATATTAGATCTTCCGAAGAGCTCTATAGCAATCCTCCTGAAGTGAAACATTCATTGGAACTGTTCAGGATCATTACTCTCTGCCCTCATTGTCTTTATTTCACTTTATTTATTGGACGAAGGACTTTTCCTGAAAAATTCACGAAGTCTTTTTCTTGCTATGGTTTGCTGGATGGTGTGGTCTTTGAGCAGAAATACCTAAATATGTAGATATATGTAAATGTATGTCACTATAGAACTGTATGTACATATATGTCCTCACTTTAATTTTTTTTTTACTTTTATAGGTGTACACTTGACCGCCATCACGCCTGATGTTAAGCGACGATGCGGTCTACGACGAAGCGTGTTTACCTAGAAAAAAACCAATTTACTCTGAATTTGAAGACACAAAGGTTGTAACCATCGGGGAAAACCCACTCAGGCAACGTTTTCCACAGCCTAGACGTTCTTATCACAAAAGTAGAGTCAAATATATTCGTTCGTGTCTTTGGAATATCAACTATGAAACGATGTCGTTTTTTCGAGCTACGAGCATTCCAATAGAAAAAATGCCAGGGTGGTATTAGATCGTGCAAATCAGTTGCACACTATCCGAAGTGTATCCAATAAAAAACTGATAGGCTAGCAATTTTTCGGCGATGTTCAAGACTAAATATTCCCACTGCAGTTCTCGCAAGGAGAGAATCAAGGCCAAGGCCACGCTGGCCCAGAGCGGGCAGTCTGTGATTGTCATCTACCAGGATGACACAATCACGAACTCGTAAGATTTGAGGTACATGTCGATTTCCTTACGTTTTCCTTCACCGTTTTAAGTTAGCAGCACATGCCTTCGAAAAGACAGTGGTGCGTGTGGTATTTGAACCCGAGGTCCCGAATAGGCAGTCACCATTCTCGCAACAAGACTTGCCGTAACATCAAGGTAAGATGAGTAAGGTAAGGTAGTAGGATAATGTTAGTTAATTATCTAACTTAAATTATTTCGCTTTATTGATTGGGTCAAAGACTTTTCTTGAAAAATTCATGAATATTATTTCTGGCTACTGTTCGGTATATGATGTGGTCTCTCCGCTGAATTATGTATGTCATTATAAAATTGTAGATATCGTCAGTTGTAGATATGTAGTGGCTTAATGGCTAGAACATGTGACTTACAATCGTGAGGTCCTAGGTTGAAATCCCATCTGCATCTCTGAGCATTTTCCAAGTACAGTGTATAAAATCATCACCATTGATTTTAACGGCGAAGAAAAGCATCGTGAGTAAACGAGATGTTCCAAGATTATGTTGACGTCGTGCATTACTCTTCAACCCGCTCTTGGCCAGCTGTGGAAACATAAATATAGCATTTTGTGTACATCAAGTTCAAATAGTTTTTGGTACATTTCCGCACCTCGAAGAGCACTTATAGCGCATCATGGAATGCTAATGCGATGACTAGTAATGATTAACAAGCAATACAATTTTTTTTTATTTATTATATAATAAATTTAATAATTTTTTTGGAACCGTATTTCGTATTTTAATTAGACCTCGAAGTGAGCGCATCAGCGCAAGTCTCAGAGGATTATCTGTAATTATCTCCTGACAGGACCTCCCCTGGTGAGTTATTTTATTGTAACGTTTAAATTAGACTTTTTAATGAGTTTTCTTTACAAATAATTAGCTAAAATGTTTTTATTAAATAAATAGACTATGAAAATATTTATTTAAAAAAAAAAGTGTTTTATACTTCGTATAGACAGGGCCACGACCAGGACAGATGCCTGATGGTTGATCCATTAACAAACTATATTATATAAGAAAATGAATTGATCCCGTTTGCTACCAATCATGATGTAAATTAATTAACTTAGGATTCAAAAATGTAATCTGCAAAACTAAAGTTAATCTATTATTATTTTAGGTTTTAGTTGTTTGTTTTGTCAATCGCCATCTTTCTAGCGTTTTTCGTATTTGTTTTATTGCAGTGGGTTTTTTATAATTATTGTTTAATTTACATTCTTATTTTGTTTGATTCCTTTTTTTAAATAAAAAGTGACGAGACGAGCAGGCCATGTGCCTGATGGTAAGCAACATGCCTGTCACATAACAGCACAGTGACACGCAGCTATTGGAACACGAAGAGTCCAAATCCTTACCTAGCACTGCACTACGTTCGTCACCCAGAGATCTAAAGATGTTATATCTCTAAGCCCTGTAATTTCTTTGGAAACATTGTCCTTCAAACCGGAACATAGTAATGTTTGCACATTACTGCTTGGCGGTAGAATAACTGGCAACTTTATTCCTTCCGAATTAAAGAGCGTTGTTTCCTATTTACATCAGAGTATAACTCCGAAGCGTCTTGTTCGGAACGAGTCCTCTCCAGGGAGTCGATCATCCTTCATGCGCGACAACTGCTTAATTCAACGTCCCATCAATTTAAATTTCAAATTAAGTTTATCGTTTGCTGACATACCGGTTCATTGCTTTTGAATACATGAATTCATTTTTCATCAAATAAAAATGTCTTTGAATTATAAAACCTTACATTAAGAATAAGTAAATAGATTAGGTTTTTTGGCACGGTTTCTTTGTACCAGTCGTAATCAGAAAGATGAGGTGTACTTATGTTAGCTATGGCAATATAGTGAAGTGCTACGACGAAAGTATGACACTGCCACAAGAGCGATCAGACCCGTGCTTTCGGAGTTAAGCGTTTGTTCTAACTCTATACGTAGTATAAATATGTAAAATCTTTCTATAAAACTGTTTTACAAAATATCCATAAGCAGTTTGCTATATGTTTCCACTGCTGAGACTCTGTGGTTTTTGTATGTTCAGTACAGTCCTTGATGAACAAGTGGGGATTGGAAAATGAGCACAACTTCTCGACTGACGTCCTCTGACGTCCTTTTTGTTAAGTGCCGGTTTTTTCTCGATGTTTCCATTTACAGTTAAAGGCAGTAGTGATTAATACGACGTAAGACCAACTAAAATAAATAAAAAGAAACTCAAGAAGAAGAAGACTTTAAACAGCTGACTCTATTGTTTTTTTTTTTTTTTATAGCATAGAGTGACGAGACGAGCAGGTCATGTGCCTGATGGTAAGCAACATGCCTGCCACATTACAGAACAGTAACACGCAGCTATTGGAACATGATAGTCCAAATCATTACCTAGCACTGCACTGCGTTCGTCACCCAGAGATTAAGATATTATGTCTCTAAGCCCTGTAATTTCTCTGGAATCATTGCCCTTCAAACCGGAACACAGTAATGTTTGCACATTACTGCTTGGCGGTAGAATATTTGGCAAAGGTGTGGTACTTCCCCAGGCGGACTCTGCTAAGAGTCCTACCACTACTAAAACTTGTTTTTCTCATTACATATATTAAGAAAAAAAACAAATTGTTTTGCACGACATATTGCATGCCTCTAGAAGAGGCCAGTATGTATGTATCGCTATGAGCGATAAGATCGCCTTTTGTACCCAAGATGTTTTAATTTTAAGTTTAATCACTGTTTTCTGTATTGTTTTGTGGTGTAATAAAGTGTTTTTGTATTGTATTATATTGTATGTATGGGTCATGTTTTAAAATGTTTTGTATCATTTTAACTTATTTGCAAACAGCAATAAAAAATAGTTAACAATTGTAAAAAATTGACTTGAGAAATTGAATTGAGTAAACAGTTTGTAAAAAATTGACGCAAATTAAAAATTTAACTCACTCTCAACTAATTCTTTATAAAAAAAACAGTATAACATTTTATGATTGGGCCAAATAAATGATCTGCTAAGATAGCAAAGTTTTGGAGTAAATTTTTTATTTATTACATTGATACTTAAATACAATTTTATAGTTTCTTGAGCCACTTATACTTTACTTCATTCTCTAGACGGCGGTATTTTAGTATTAAAATAATTATATTTCGACATATTGTCAATAAATATGCAGTAGGTAACAGACTCGAAGTCAAAAGAACGTGGTACCTTAGTCCGGATGATCAATCACGAAGACGTAGATGATGTACTAGTTTATCATCACCATCGGCTTTAACGGTAAGTATCGGGAGGAAACCGGTATGATGTTCCAAGAAAAACATATCTTTCTCATCTCTAGGATTTGTGACATCCATTGACCCACATTTGACCAGCGTGGTGTCAGGTGAACAAAATACGCCATACAAATATTTGAAGGATATTTTTTGTCACCAAAATTTGAACAGAAAGTATCACCTGTGGTAAGTCTGCTTACGGTACTGTTAATTTTAAATATGTATTTAAATACATATTAAATAAATTGGGATTTCGAGAACTTGGTCAACAGTAATATTAATTTAAAAACATTATAAGTTAAAAAGTACTTTTATAAAATCCAACAATGAAAACCCATCAAACCAAAGTTCCTCTGAATGCACGAGTGAAGCCTTAGATACGCATTTAAATATAGTAGATACGCCAGTAAACCAGTCATAATATGTATACGTTAAGAGAGAGAAATGTTATAAACATTGAGATTCTCTTCGGTTTGTTAAATAATTAATAAAGTAGCCAAGTGCGAGTTGGACTCGCCCATGAAGGGTTCCGTTGCAGCAAGTAACATAATATACATAGTACACATAGTTCTTGTAGTTCGTTCTAACTTTGATCGAAATTTCAATAATAGTGTATTTATGACGTATTAAAAAAAAACTACTCATCAGATCGAGTTCAAACCAATTTTCGTTGGTAGTTTACATGGTAATGTATATCATATTTTTTTTTTAGATTTTTCATTCTCTTACTTTAGAAGTTAGAGGGGGGGGGACACACATTTTACCACTTTGGAAGTGTCTCTCGCGCAAATTATTCAGTGTAGACGAAAATGATTTTAGAAACCTCAACATAATTTTTGAAGACCTATCGATAGACATCACACACGTGTAGGTTAGATGAAAAAAAAATTTTTGAGTTTCAGTTTTCAGTATGGGGGGCAACCCTAATTTATCTTCTTTTTAATTTTTTTTGTAAAAATCTTAATGCGGTTCACAGAATACATCTACTTACCAAGTTTCAACAGTGTAGCTCTGATAGTTTCGTCAAAAAAAGGCTGTGACATACGGACGGACAGACAGACAGACAGACAGACAGACAGACAGACAGACAGACAGACATGACGAATCTATAAGGGTTCCGTTTTTACGTTTTACGGAACCCTAAAAACTGTGTTAGTGTACGGTGAAACAACTTTTTTTTAAGGTTCCGTACCCAAAGTGTAAAAACGGAACCCTATTACTGAGACTTGGCTGTCCGTCCGTCCGTCCGTCCATCCGTCTGTCACCAGGCTGTATCTCAAGAACGGTGATAGCTAGACAGTAGACATTTTCACAGATGATGTATTTCGATTGCCGCTATAACATTCAATATAGTGAAAAATATGAACTTATATTATTGTGTCATTAATATTAGATTGACTTTTCGAACCACGTTTTAACCGCTATTCGAATAATTATTCTAAGCAATATTATGAGAAGACGTAGTTCACTAAACGTTTTCCACTGCTGAGACTTAGGCCTTCCATCGCATCGCAAGGAGAGAGTCAATAAATAAATGAATAAAACTGGTGGGCATTAAAACGCATAATGCGTTATTCACCCATACATCTATTATGCGAATAAAGTATGACCCATACATATTTTTGTAATAAATTTGGTTTCCTCATGATGTTTTCTTTCACCGTTAAAACTAGTGATAATAACAAATATTACATCAGCACTTGAAATAACTCGGAAGTGTCATCACAGATATTTAATTTCACAAGATTAAAATGATAGCATTAGCGTAAAATCAATGGTCTAACTTATCTCTTTTTAAAATTAAAATCACAGTTAGAAGCAAAGACAAGTTTTTTACGATTTCATAAAGCAGAGAAACCGGTTTTTCATTTACACGGTTTTAGTGGTGATAAAATATAATTAAAATATTTTATACTAGCCGTGCTTTCTGTATCTGTGTCTCTGTTGGTTTACGAGTGGTGTGAGCCGCTTTCAAACGACTACCGGTAAAGTTGGGATTACAATAAGATGAAGGGAAAAGCTAAAAGACAGAAAAAATTGAAAAATGAGAGATGTTATTCAAATAGCTAAAAGGCCTGAAAATCGATGGCGAGACGACCTAGCCAATATCAGAAACTGTATTTTTATGATGTTGGAAAGATATAAGTTGCCCAACATTGGTACAACTTACTGGTCTTAACAGTTAAAGTTTAGTTTAGAGCTGGATAATGACAGGAACAGGTCTTTGATAGTAATATAATAAAAATTACATTCCTTATTATATGCATGATGACTAAACATAACTAATTAGTACGTCATTTAAATTACTAACCGGTTTATTAAGTTAAACTTAAACTAATGTGCAAAAAGTTAAACAAATACATACAGACTCTATCTATTAGAATTTAGTTTAAAACCAGCTGAAAAAGGCGAGTCCACCGGTGGGCTTTCGCCGCCTGAGGAAACAGTTTTTTTGTTTTGTTTAACAAATAAAAAAATACGCAGATAAGACAGAGTTTACAAGTTCCGAGTGACGACAGGTCATTGTACAATTTTTATGAAGACATTTACGTTACAACCCTATGCTCCGGAAGTTGGATGTAATCTTTTTCGATTTTAAATAATTTGATTGAACATAAAATACATGTCTCACATTTTTCCAAAGTCTATCACAAATAATATTAACTAAAATTATGATATACATAGTTTTCATCCATTGGGCATTTGACATTGGGCAACGGAAAAATTCAATCATTCAATCTGTTGATTCATTAGTCAAAGACTAAAATATTTTTCAAAATGTCCCACTGTGTCTCTCTAATAAGGAGATAATATCAAAAATTCTCAGTTCGCGGAATTAACAATTCCACCAGCGTGTTTTATATTTGATGGCGAAGTCGTAAACCGGCGAAATGTCCACCGTGCTTTTATATTAGAGGAGATTATTGTACGCTAGTTTTTATTTCTAGTTTTAATTAAAACTCCCTGAAGATAACGTTATTTTACATAATGTTTTCTGTGAAACTAATGAAAGGACTTTCAGAGAAATTTCAGATCGGGTTTTTTTTAAATATCATAGATAATCCACTCGACCGTCATCTCTCCTGATGTTAAGCATGCGGTATACGATGGAGCGTTTTACTCTCGACTTGAAAACACCAAGGTTATAACTATCGGGGAAAACCATTCATGCAACGCGTTTTACCGCCTATTTTACTTCTTTTTTTACTTTCAAAGATCTTATGATCTGATCTTACAATTTTTTTAAAAATTGTATTTGCTTCGAACATATATAACTGATCCCAGAAACGTTCTATCGTATAAATAAGTAACCAAATGAAATGTCAAACTGACGCAACACCTATACCTATACATGATTTCACGTCAGTGAATGACAGTTAAATTATTTAGGTTATTGTTAAGTCTGGATGTGCAATTTTATCAAAATCACTGTACTAACAGTGAAAAAAAAACGTCAGATGGTACACGACATCCTACTTCTTATTAATATAGGTGAAAGTTTGTTAAGTGAAAGCTACATAAATCGTTACGGTCGGGAATAGCAGAGAGGCTACTTTATAAACATAATTTATAAAAAAAATATCATTTTACATGTCAAAAAAATAGTACAAAATATGTAATTAAATAAAGTGCCGTAAGTAAATGTGCCGTTGCACTTAATCATAAATTCAATCAAATTCAATGTCAAACTTATATTTTGAAATCATAAAATTCATTAAAATCATAAAAAGATTCAATTTTTTTAGCATGATTTCAAAAGATTTAAATTGTCTATTGCCGTGACATCATGGGGCAACTGATTGTAGACAATCGGAGACATGACATGCGTCAACTTGGAGGACTTAGTGAGGGAGTGTGGGACCGCAAGAATATATCTCAAGAAAATACAGAGATCGGGAAATAAATGAGAGATACTGCGAGATGTTACTTACTAATTATTAAAATAAACATACAATATTGAGATATCACGTTTGTTCGCTTCAGTAGTATTACAGTATTGTTATGATCTGAAATTGAGCCATTTAGATAGCCATAGTAACAAAGTTATATCTTGCCGCATTAACAACATTAAAAATAGGTAATGAACCGTTTACACCTTCAAAGGAAACATTAATTCCCGTTCCACAAAAGCCGGAGTTTAATTCCCTAATTAAAAGTGGCAGATGCAGGCACTTTACTCATTTCACACCTGAACAACCTCTTTTGGGTTGGATGGTAAAGTGCATTTTTAATCGCGTCTTGAAGGAAAGGGGTTGAGGGTTGCCATTTTTATCTTTTGTGTAATTCAATTATTACGTGGAAATGGGAGATACTTAGCTAAGGTCGACGGCATCTCCGCGGAAATTTGCATAAAATTAAATGTTGTTTTAAAACTTTAGACAGATAGATTCACGTTTAAATAATGTAACTCATGGATAATATACACTGCGGATCACAAAACAAGTAAATTATTCGACCAGACTTGAATTAACATTTTTTTAAAGACTTCAAGAAAAAATATAGTGGCCAAGTGCGAGTTGGACTCGCCCATGAAGGGTTCCGTTGCAGCAAGTAACATAATATACATAGTACACATAGTTCTTGTAGTTCGTTGTAACTTTGATCGAAGTTTCAATAATAGTGTATTTATGACGTACTAAAAAAAAACTACTCATCAGATCGAGTTCAAACTAATTTTCGTTGGTAGTTTACATGGTAATGTACATTATATATTTTTTTTAGATTTTTCATTCACTTACTTTAGAAATTAGAGGGGGGGGGACACACATTTTACCACTTTGGAAGTGTCTCTCGCGCAAATTATTCAGTGTAGACGAAAATGATTTTAGAAACCTCAACATCATTTTTGAAGACCTATCGATAGACACCCCACACGTGTAGGTCTGATGAAAAAAAATTTTTTGAGTTTCAGTTCTCAGTATGGGGGGCAACCCTAATTTTTCTTTTTTTTTAATTTTTTTGTTCAAACCTTAATGCGGTTCACAGAATACATCTACTTACCAAGTTTCAACAGTGTAGTTCTCATAGTTTCGGCAAAAAGTGGCTGTGACATACGGACGGACAGACAGACAGACAGACAGACAGACAGACAGACAGACAGACATGACGAATCTATAAGGGTTCCGTTTTTACGTTTTACGGAACCCTAAAAAGGTGTCGATTCGGTTGTAAGTTTTTTGTATGGTACGCGATAGTTGTGAAAGAGGTCTCATATCAATTTGATTTAAAATTTGCGTACCTCGATGGCGTACTTGTTTTTGTACTACGTCACTGTTTCATTAAAACTATGTGTTAAGTTGATTTCACTAAAATATGTCAAGTTGTTGAGTGTCAAGTTCAATTTAAAATTCAAGTCGTTTTTTGCTATGTCGGATAAAATTAAATTATATTCAGACTGTACATACAATGCTGAAACCAAAGACTTTAGCTGGTTACCTGAATGGGTGTTTCCCGATGGTTACTACCTTTGTGACTTCAAAACGAGAATGATTCGTACGCTCTATTGTAGACCGCATCGTCGCTTTACATCAAACGAGATAGCGGTTAAGAGCAAACCTACCATTGCTGAAAAAAACCTTACGAAAATAAATTAAATTAATGTTGTAGGTGTTTTTATAGAGTAAGTCTAAAAAGGACTTAACCTAAAAACAAATTAATATTTAAGCCAGAGTTTTAAGAAAGTACTTTTTTTCAACATAAAATTGAATCTAAAATAAACATTATACTCCATTATCAGAAACAAAAATGTCAGTAATTAATCTTACCCTTTCACGAGCTGTTGACTCTATCGCTGAAAGGATTTAAACTTTCGGCCTCATTAACTAGAATATTCATATTTTGGTAGCGATTCTTATAAATGTCAGCAAAATTAAAAATAAACGAAGCGAAGTACGCAAAGAAGCAAGTTTTTGTTTTACGATATTTGTTTTGTTATAATTTAGATGAGGGGGCGAATAGCACGCCACAATTGAGTACGAAGAGTCTAACCTAACCGAAATAAGATTCGACTTCTTTCACTTCTATAATTCTTAATGAAGTGAAAACTTCTTTAGGCGCACCTAGGCAGATTTTTCGTGGGCTGTAAATTGAATTCATTCGTCACGCTCGGGTATGATTAGAAAGCTCTCGAGACCATGGCTATTGGCCATCTAGAAATACGTCACCCAATGAGAAATGCTGAAAAGGCATGGACAGGCCATCATGCCATGGCCATCTAGAAACGCATCAGCCAATGGGAAATGCTGACGCATTTCTAGATGGCCATGCCAAGATGGCGAGACCACGCCTTCCGGTTGCACCCATGTAGTTTCCAAGGTAAGCTATCAAATTCTGAGTTTTAAGTTTTCACTTCTATCGGCAGTTCCTATAACTACCAATTTTTTTTTATGAGTTTAAAATTTCCCAAAACAAATTTTGTGTCATCATTGAAAATGAATAAACATCACAAGTATCATTGAGCATTTTGTTACTGCAAGAAATGACGAGGGTAAAAGTACACTAGAAATCATAAATAATTTTACTTTTTTTTAATGGTATTTAAGTTTATTACGTGCAAAATTTGTATCAAACCGCTGGATTTCTATTTATTTAATATTTTTTTATTAACAACATGAGGAAGACATGTTCCTGATGGTAAGCAACATCCCAATAGCAGCACAGTGACACGCAGGTATTGGAACATGAGGAGTCTAAATTACTGTCTAGCACTGTAGATACTGCTGTCGTCATCCAGAGATTTAATTTTAAGATGATTTAGTTAAATGCTAGGCACTTTGAACTCTTCATGATCAAGGTTGCGTGCTACTGAATCTCTATTTGCACTTAGAAAAACACAAAAAACTACAAGCGGGATTCAAACGAAAACCCCACAATTGTGAATTCAACATTGTCACTGCGTAGCCACCACAGATTCATGTAATTTAACTCATTTACGAATACATATACGTATATAAAGGGTTGCGTTAATTTGTACAAAATCCTTTTCATGTAATGTTACCTGGAAGACATCGCTCTAAAACTCTGTTTTTTTTTAAATAAAGAGTGACGAGACGAGCAGGACATGTGTCTGATGGTAAGCAACATGCCTGCCACATAACAGCACAGTGAGACGAACAATAATGCTCATCTGAACAATAATGCTCACAATTGAACAGTCTAGCTTATTACAGTGTCTTTTATTATATTTCTCCCTTATTTTCGCTCGTATACAGAATTTCCTTACCTCATCTTACCACAAAATAAAATCCCCGTCACTATTCATACCAAATATCAAAAGATAAGTACTTATCACTTGACAAGACCATAAATTTGATACAATATAGAGCTATAACATCTCCCTGAATTGGGAGATCGGCAAGAAATCAGGAGCACTCATATAAAACTACTGTTCCGTACAGACGTCTGTCACGTTTAACGAGGATATGTAGAGACGGGGCGCAGCAATCAGGGACTCTGTGCCGTTTATTGAAATCTCAGCCTTTTGAGGGCAGAGTAGGGACACTTCAGAGAATACATCCTATTAATATTGTAAACTAGCTGACCCGGTGAACTTCGTCCCACCATATATTTTTCGTCTTACAAATCTTCTTTAATTTCTTCATTAATTTCATAAATCTTCATTAATTCTTCGTACAAATCTTGTCCCGACAATAACAAAGACATAAAACAAAGAACCATCCTATTTGGTGCGGTCATTATGTTGGTCAATAGTTATGATCGTGTACGTACATACATTTCGAAGATACATTTTTATGGTTCCGTAAAACGTACTAACTGAACCTTTATGGGTTCGTCATGTATGTCTGTCTATCCATCCGTATGTCACAGCCACCTTTTTCGAAACTATAAGAACTATACTGTTGAAACTTGGTAAGAGATGTATTCTGTGAACCGCATTAAGTATTATATTAATAACATATTTATTTCAACGTAATTATATAAGCATTTAAAAGTAAGTAATCCCTTTATTGTAAATCAAGCTATTACCAAAAATCAGTTTTATTTTCATTGTAGTGCTTTGTGATATATGATCTTTTTTGTTTGATTACCTGGCACATAGACAGATGAATCTGATGGTTTTCGATCACGGGAGGGACGCAACATACAATTGACCATGTGAGAAACATGGGTTTTCTAGACTAATGCCACACACACTATAACACTCTCGGCGCCATGTGTATCGTTTAGGATACACACTGTCATAAGGAGTGTGTATAGTTTATGATACACACTCCCCATTTGAGTTAAAGCAGTGTGTATCCGAAATGCGCAAGCTTTCTATACATTTTTCCAGTGGTTTTGGGTTGGGAAACGGACAATGAGTTTAAGGAGATATTAAGAGAAAAATTAAAATCACCTTTAAATAATTTTATTCAAAAAAAGAAAGTTACTTAAAAACTAAATAATCTATTTTGTAAGTTCAAAATAAATCAGTGAATATTATTGAAACAGTTTTGACACGGAAAACTTTCACATAGTTTGTAGTTGTTTGAGCTGCTCTGAAAGTCTTGTCAACAATAACTTTCCTGTCATACTTTTTATAGCACCTCTGCTCATCTTCAGCGTACAATTATATCTCCAGCTTTGTTCTTTATGAGATAATGTTTTCTATTAGACGGTGTTTTTGTCATAATAGGGGCTGGTGGCACTTCGTCTCCGGCTGACTGAGCAGATCGTTTTAGTAAAACTTCAATTATTTGTTCCCTAAATTGAGTGATAGCAAGTTTCTTGATATAATATTTGGTTGAATAATAAATGTGTATAATGAAAACTGACGCATTTTACGTCGCGTGCCGAAACTAAATCAAAATAAATAATATCGTGAAGCCGACCAAATTGACTACGACTAATGATTGTGAGTCTTACGTTTTGTGACTATTCAGTTTGATCTGGTTCGCGATATTATCACTTTTGTTGAGTTTTTTCTGAGTGAGTTTCGGAACGCGACAATCCTCCTATCCTTCAACGCACACACGCACACTGTTTTGATAGATATGATGGAATTTGAACTTTGTGCAGCGGGACCAAGGTCCAAATTGACTCCTTGACGTTAGGAACACACATAATATATTGCTTAGACATAATTGAGTGCTTGTTATTTAATATGAACTTTATTCTATAACAATAAAGCTCAAACTGCCTTAACATTTTAGTTAGAAAACGTTTGTATGGGAAAGCACTTTATTTAATATGAACTTTATTTCGTAGCAATAAAGCTCAGATTGCCTTAACATTTTAGTTAGTAAACGTTTGTATGGACAAAGAAAAGGTTTTGTTTTTAGGGTTTTCCCAGCAATTATTCGATTTATTCTTGCCGTAAAAACCATCCTTGGACTTATACGAACATTTAAAAAAAAAAAATTGTCCAAATCGGTCCAGGCGTTGTTGAGTGATGCGCTTACCAACACATTTTGCGATTCATTTTATATTATAGACTAGCTGACCCGGTGAACTTCGTACCACCATGTATTTTTTCGTCTACATTTTCTAACTTTTCTGCTGTACAAATTTTTTCCCGACAATAATAAATACATAGAGAAAAGAATCATCATATTTAGTGCAGTCATTCAAAAGTTATGAGCGTACATACATTTCGAAGATCCATTTTTACGGTTCCGTAAAACGTACTAACTGAACCCTTATGGGTTCGTTGTTTCTGTCTGTCTGTCCATCCATATGTCATACTACCACTTTTTTCGAAACTATAATAACTATACTGTTGAAACTTAAGAGATGTATTTTGTGAACCGCATAAAGTAAGTATTTTATTAAAAACATATTTATTTCAACGTATATAAACATTTAAAAGCTACTAATAATCCTTTTATGCAGAATGCAGAAGACCGCACCTTGTGGCGTTCATTAGGAGAGGCCTACGTCCAGCAGTGAACGAATATTAAATAGGCTGATGATGATGATGATGATAAATACCTTCATTGTTAATTAACCCGTCCAGGGCACGACGCGTAAACAAATGCATGTACCAAAGTGCCACGCTTCCCGCCAAAAATTTTTTTTTGAGGTTGGGTAGATTCTAAATTGGATAAATTTTGATGTATTCGTTAATTATATTGTACAAAATATACACCACTGCAATGGTCTTGAACCGCTTTATCATTTTTACGATTAATAGAGATAATTACACTTACCGGAATTTAGTATTTCTGTGTTGAATATGATGTTTACAAATTTTTGGTCGTCACCTCGCACAATTCGCATGATTATGGCACTTTACGATGTAATTATTACACTCACAACACATTCACGACAAAGAAGGACCTTTTATGCACCCATTTTAGTAACACTTTCACCACAAAACGAAAGTCTAATCAAGAAAAAGATTTAATTATCACGAAACAAAACGGTCCGCCATTGCGTTACACTGCCGCTACACCGGCACTGCCGGCAAACAAAAGCACTCAGTTGACGAAAAAATAGTTTACGTTAGTTTTTATTGCTGTAAACTCGACACTATCTGGTATGAAAGTGTTCATAGATATATTATACGTTAGTTTCCAGGCGATATGGAACACTACAATCGCTATATCGAGTATTATTTATCTAAATAACCTGCATGACGGACAATTTCGTACGCTTGACAAAAGTTTTCACATTTTATTTCGAAATATAAGCATCTATCACTAAAAAAAACACTGTTAGTACCTTACACATATATATTTCAGTAGATTACAGCACATTTACTCATCGTTTACGGTTTCCTGCCATTTTCGGAGACAAATAATCTGAAGCACTTGCACTCGAAAAATTGCAAAATGGCGGATCTAAAAATTTATGTTGACGAAATTTCTTTGATAATTATTTTTTTGTAATGTTTGTACACTTGGACTGGAAACAGCCAATAGAAATCGAGATTGTTATCCTGGCAATCGATTCGTGTAACGAAAACAAAGGATTGTCTATAGGCGACCGAGACAAAAAATAACAAATGAACGGCGCTCGCTTAGTATCACCCGTTAGATACTAAAGCACTCGGGGGATTTGTTCCTTAGTATCACCCGTTAGATACTAAAGCGCTCCGGGGGTTAAGTTATTACCAAAAATCAGTTTTTTTTCATTGTAGTGCTTTGCAATATAGGTACGTTGTTTTTTGTTTGATTACCTGGCACAAAGACAAACAAATATGATGGTTTTCGAACACGGGAGGGAATATGTCACATACAATCGACCATGTGAGAAACATGGGTTTTCTAGATTAATACCACAAACATTTTAACATGCTCGGCGCCATATGTATCGTTTAGGATACACACTGTCGTAAGGAGTGTGTATAGTTTATGATACACACTACTCATTTCAGTTAAAGCATGTGTGTATCCGAATATTTTCCAAGTGGTTTTGGGTTGGGAATCGGACAATCAGTTAAGGAGATATTAAGAGAAAAATTATAATCACCTTGAAATAATTTTATTAAAAAAAGAAAGTTAATTAGAAACTAAATAATCAATTTATTAAGTTCAAAATAAATCAGTTAATATTATTGAAACATTTTTGATACAGAAAACTTTCACATACATACATTTTGTAGTTAAGTTTGAGCTGCTCAAGTCTTGCCACCAGTAACTTTCCTGTCATACTTTTTATATCACATCTTCAGCGTACAATTTTCTCTCCATCTTTGTTAGTTATGAGATAATGTTTTCTATTAAACGATCTTCTTGTCATAATAGGGGCTGATGACACTTCATCTCCGGCTAACTGAGCCGATCGTTTTAGTTAAAACTATTACAATTATTTGTTCTCTGAATTGAGTGATAGTAAGTTTTTTGAGATAATATTTGGTTGAATAATAAATGTGCATTCTAGAGAGAAACAAAGAGAAATAACATTACGAAATGTGTATCTTTATTAATACACATGACCTGGGGAATAGTTTATCTAAATAAAGTATTCCCAGGCCACGTGTAAAAAAATAAACACACCGGTAAAAAAGAAAGGGATGACGGGGGAGGGGGTGTGATTATTTTCTATACTATTTTAACATCTCACAACTCACAACACAAAAAAAAAAGTTGTGAAAATTTGGTAGTATATTTGCATATAGGGCTTGGCGCTGAGCGTGTTATGGTTGGGACTTTTTTATGGTCATAGCAGAAGCAAGCCGCACTGGAAACTGTAGTCGTTTAAACTCAAATGGTACATCAGTTAGAATCATTGGGATTCGTGGTATCAAAATGTCTTCTCCTTTATACTTTCCTTTCAGTATAGTTGCTTCTATCACGTTGTTCAGTATTTTTATAGCTAACCGTGTGCCGTTGCAAAGACGCGGTTCTTTGATATTTCGCAAGATTTTAACTACCAATCCAACTTTTAATGAAGATGTGAGGTGGCAATCCTGGAAAATCCAGCGAGTTCAAAAATTCCGGTGGATAGTAGTTGACGACATCATCTTGATAAGTCACCGAATCAACTGATTTATAAGTCCTCAGTTGGCCTGTAATTTGTTCTTGAATTTTGAAATTTAATTCATTTGCATCTATCTCATTTACGCAATATGTATGAATATTGAAGTGAAAACTTCTTTAGGCGCGTTATAGACAGAATTTTCGTGGGCTGTGAAATGGACTCATGGTCACGTGATCATCACGCTCGGATATGATAAGAAATTTCGGGTAAACTCGGGATGCTAGAGCGAGAAAGATAATGTGGTCAACAAACGTGCCAGACCGAGAAAGATAATTGTTAGAGGAGGACATGGGACAATACATACTCTTACTCTCTCTCGCTGCTCACTACCAGTGTTGACTGACACCTTAGCGACTTTCTCGCTGAAACTGGCGAATTTTTAAACTTTTTTATCACGACATTAACTTCTAGGTACTTACCACATCAATTGAACCTGTCACGAAATGTTAAATTTGCATTTCACGTCCATTGCAAAAAAGTTATGGTTGTAATATTTTATCACAGCACTTACACTACGTAAACACACAAAATGATACCCATTTTCATAAGAAAGTGCTTACACAAATACACTATAACACAACATATTTATGCATTTTTAGCGAAATACATAAATATGACATAACTAAATAGCAAACACTAAAAACTTGTGAGTGTGAGTCAAACGGCATTTTCGACCCGCGTAATTTTTTTTTTTTATTTATTCTTGGCCATGGATACTAATCATTCAGCCGTAAAAGTTTTAAATTAAAATTATTTAGTAGTCTTTATATAGTTAAGTATTTCTTATTTTAGTTTTCACTTCTGCCGTGCGGTTTTAAGCGCACACATTTTTTTATTTATCATGTGGCTGTCTTGTTCCAATGTTGGGTAATGGCTTCACATCGGCACATCGGCTATTCCGGTTTCGGAAAGCAGTATGGTGTTTCGTATTCTGTCCGTTAGTTTTACTCCAAAAATACTGCGCTCCACAGCCCAAGTGTATTTAAATAATTTTGCACAGATATTAAATTAATAATTCAAAATAATAAAACACTTTTGTTACGTGGTTTGTGTTTGACTGACACGTGACTGACACTTAATTGATATAATGACGTGAAAACTGACGCATTTTATATAGCGTTCCGAAACTAAATCAAAATAAATAATGCCGTGAATATTTTTGCGTGTTATTATCACAGACTAGCTGAATCGTGCGTGCGTTGCTACGCCATCTATCGAAAATTGGTCGTACCAATTCAAATCTAGAACAAATTTTACCTTGTTACCTTAGATTCTACAACCTTTAAAAAGATAGACACATGCTGTCACGCAACGAAAGCTCTCAAAAAGCAATATTTTTTCCCGTTTTTGTTACATTTTTCATTCATGCTCCGCTCCTGTTGATAGTAACGTAATGTTAAATAGCCTATAGCCGTCCTCGATAATTGGACTATCCAACAGACAAAGAATCTTTCATATCGGTCCAGTAGTTCCCGAGATCCTAGCGTTCAAACAAACAGAGAAACTCTTCAGCTATATAATACTAGCTGTGCCCCGCGGTTTCACCCGCGTCTATTTGAGGAAAATACATACTAAAATATCCATTGCTTTAAAAAGCTATGATCCGTAAGAGAACTGTAGAAAAACAATAAAGGAATGTAAGGTAATAAGGTAAGGTAATGTAAGGTAATAGGTAGGAATGTAATGTAAGAGGAAAATAAAAGAAAATGTTAAATATGCCGTGTCTTACGTTTTGTGACTATTCAATTTGATCTGGTTCGCGATGTCATCTCTTTTGTTGAGTTTCTTCTGAGTGAGTTTCGGAACGGCGACATCCGGCGACATCCTCCTAATCTGAAACGCACACATGCACACTGTTTTGATAGATATGATGGAATTTGAACTTTGTGCAGCGGGAATAAAGTGCAAATTGACTCCTTGATGTTAGGAACACACATATATTGCTTAGACATAAGTGAGTGCTTGTTATTTAATATGAACTTTATTTCTTAGCAATAAAGATCAAATTGCCTTAACAATTTAGTTAGAAAACGTTTGTATGGGAATCCGCTTTATTTATTATGAACTTTATCACATAGTAATAAAGCTCAAATTCCCTTAACATTTTAGTTAGAAAACGTGTGTATGGGAAAAAAAATGAGCTGTTTTCAGAATTTTCCCAACAATTATTTGTTTTTTCTCGCCATAAAAACCATCCCTGGACTTCAACGAACATTTTATTTAAAAAAAGAATTGTCCAAATTGGTCCAGCCGTTGTTGAGTGATGCGCTTACCAACACATTTTGCGATTCATTTTTATATTATAGATGTGAAAGTTTGTATGTTAAGATGTTTGGAGTTCAGTCGCGTCGGAATGTCTTAACGGATCATGTTGAAATTTGGAACACAGACATATTACAATCTGGTAAATATTCCAAAAGGAAAAAACGGGAATGGGAACTGCACAAGTAATATAGTGGGCCGCTGTTAGATGTTAATTAAAGTAATAAATATGTTATGAAAAGTGTTTATTATACTTAACGTTTTTGGAGTGAAAGCTTTTTAGCCGCGTTTATCACGTTTCGATAGAAAAAAAGTGAGAACGGCGCTTTAATGCCCGCGGCTCTATTGTAGCGTAGAGCGCGTAGGCGCCGCCTCCGTTGTGCGGACCGGTGAAGACGGGTACCACGGCGATGTGAGATCCATCCGTTCGAGGCTGGTGCCGGTCCGCCCGTTAGCGTCAAGTTTACGGGGTGCCGTAGATAGCCGCTTCAAAAGGATGTTCGGTGAAACGATGCACGCCGTGTGTTGGCATCATCGACATACTAATATACTCGTAGCGTCAGAGTGTCGGCGCGTCAGAACTGCGGCAAATCTGCGGACAAGACGCACTTTAGATGCTTTTTGAAGTGAAAACTTCTTTTGGCAAACCACAGACAGATTTTTCGTGGGCTGTGAATTGAGCTCAAGCGTCACGCTCGTAAGTAAAATAAATCTTTGGGTGAACTCGCGACCATGGCAATCTAGTCTAGATGGCCAGGCGTAGAAGACTAGTTTAGACGAAAATGCTTTGAAGATTATTTCCAGACTAACAGCGCCCTCCGGTTTCACCTACGTAGTTTCCAAAGTGAGCTATCAAATTCTGAGTTATAAGTTTTCACTTCTATCGGATGACTGTCAGTTTTGTAAATGGGTCTCCTTACACAAGGAGAAATCTAAAGCTGTAATCTTGCACTCTGGCTAAGTGGATCACCAGATATGACTCTTTGCAGAGTCCACCTGGAGATGTACCACACCTTTGCCAGTTATTCTACCGCCAAAGAGTAATGTTTTGTGTTCCAGTTTCAAGAATAAAGTTTCCAGAGAAATTACTGGGCTAAGAGAAAAATCATTTTTCTCTTAGCCCAGAAAAATCATTTTTCAGTTTGAACTGAATGCTGTTGATTTTGTAAATTAGTGTTGTCCAAGTAGGAAAAGCTAAAATATTATTATGCTTACTTTCAAATCATTTGCACGCCAGAAATGGCAGATTGTAAGGAAACACCATATTACTGTAATAACATCTCCTCTACCTACATTCTTGGCAAATAAATAATTATTATTTCATTTCATCTTACATCTACGGGTGACTAGCACAGTGCAGTGGCAGGCAGTAATTTGGACTCTTCATGTTCAAATATCTTCGTGGCATTTGACTGGTATGAGCAGGCATGTTGTTTACCATAGTAGTAGTACCATGGTAGTAGTCTTATAAGGTACAGTTATTGTTCTCTAAATCCAATTAGTTACACAATTTAGTAGTAAAAACCTCTGTAGTAAGCTACTCTACATCGCCAAGATGATTGTCACCGATATCCGTGAGAGGGCGTCAGTTCGTAAAGTTTTACGACTAGCTTCCGACCCGGCCTCGAGTCTAGTGAAGTGGGGGAGGACCTTAATACGGTAGTGCACGGTGATCCTAATACAGTTCGGCGTGTAATCTTGATTGGATCTTTGGTTATGTAACATTTAAAAGGGGTGTTATAAAATTGATTTATCTGTCTGTGTGTCTGTATATCTATCTATATTTAGTATAAAATCTACTTAGTATTAACATATGATAAATGTGTTTTCTTTTTAAATAATAAAATTAACAATATCCAGTAAACAATAAAATTAACAATTTAGTAGTGGTAGAACTCTTGGCAGAGTCCGCCTGGGGAACGACCACACCTTTGCCAGTTATTCTACCGCCAAGCAGTAATGTTCAAACATTACTGTGTTCCGGTTTGAAGGGCAATGTTTCCAGATAAATTACAGGGCTTAGAGATATCTCTAAGATATCTAAGTTGTTATATAACATAGATATCTGGGTGGCGAGCGCAGTGCAGTGCTAGGTAATGATTTGGACTCTTTATGTTCCAATAGCTGCGTGTCACTGAGCTGTCTTGTAGCAGGCATGTTGCTTACCATCAGGGACATGTCCTGCTCGTCTCGTCACTCTTTATTTAAAAAAAATACGCTCAAACTGTTCATTTAGGTGGTCTAGCACTACACTGCTCTATTTTGCAAAGTTAACGTTTTAAAAATATAAATGCGTATCTAATAATAATTTATTTGTTTGCCCAAAAATGCGCTAAATTATTATGGTAATACTCAAAACGGTAGGTAATCTGTCTCTAAAAAAATTTTATCTGTTTAAAGTAAGTCTTCCCAGCAACGCGTCGGTTAAGGCCGGGTCACACAGAGGCGATCCGGTAGCGATAGCGATCCGATAGCGATAGCGATCCGATACCGAGTATGGGATCGCGCCCGCTTGCTGTGTGTCAGGTTGCATACAAATTCGAACATTACAAAAAATATCGTCTCGCTATCGGATCGTCTCTGTGTGACCCGGCTTTTAATACGAGTACGTCTTATTTTCGTTTTGTTATATATTCTGTATGCCTGCTCACTTTTTACGACATGAAATGGCTGTTCAAGCAACACGTGCATCTTATTACAGTAAATAACATGCCTGCACACAAAACCAAATTGTAACACAGTTATTCGAACATGTCGAGTTGGATTCTTCAGCACTGCATTTTAAATAGATTTTCATCACTGCGTTCGTCAACCGGAAATTTGAGGTTATTTATTTGGTTTCTTGAAACATTGCCATCCAAACTAGAACAGTTTTGATTAGTGAATAAAACAGCGCTGTGGCACTGAAAACACACATTTGTTTCCTATTATTGGTTTACACTGGACCGCCATCTCGCCTTGTTAAGTGACGATGCGGTCTACGACAGAGCATGCTTACCTAAAAAAAAAAATTGGCAGTCATAGGAACTGCCGATAGAAGTGAAAACTTGTGACTCAAATGTTTTCACTTTTAATTGAATTGTCTAATTTATGAATCACCTAGTAAGATTTGTTAAACCATCGTAGGTCTTTGTACATTCGCATAATTTCAACACCGCCAGCTAAATCGATGGTTGCGCCATCTAGTTTTATATCGACGTAATTATACAAAACTCTTTACTGTATCTGTTGCCCTGGTACTGGTACCTAGGGGCAAACGCACCTCTTTTATATTTCTGTTGTCCTGGTATCTGGAGATAAACGCTGGGCTGTTGGAGGTAGGTAATCGAAACTCTTTACTGTTTCTGTTACCCTGGTACCTACCTGGCCGTTTTTAACGAGTTTACCCGAAGATTTCATATCCGATCCGATCCGATCTATTATCATATCCAAGCGTGACGATTGATGAATCCATTTCACAGCCCACGAAAATTCTGTCTATAGCGCGCCTAAAGAAGTTTTCACTTCAAAAACAATTTACTCGTGATTTAATGATACTGACCAACCTGAGGTAACCAACAGAACAAATCCATCCATACATCACATTTCACAGCCTAGACGTTCTCCTCACAAAGTCACGTCAACGTCAACCATGAAACGACGTCGGTTTTTTGCGCTGCAACTGGTTCGAAAGAAAAAAGTGGTATTAAATAATGTAGATCAATTGTATACCTACTCTCCGAAATGTATCCGATACAAACCGATAAACTTGTAATGTTCGGGCGATGTTCAAGATTTTGAAGTCTTTTTCGGACAAAAGTGGCGTTGCCTACGTCTATAGTTGCAAAAATAAATTACATTTCGTTTTACGCTTCTTTCTGCAATCCAAAATAGCACAATATATTATTTTCGTTCCCATAATTTGCACGGAGGTGTGTTAGGTCGCGCCCACAAACCCGTGATGCAAATCGTGCATCCACCGTGGTAATGCACCGTCACTTGTTATAATAAACAGGACATCAGTTTTGTGCACTGGCTTCGTCATAATTTGGGGTAACCATGAAATATGAAACACCTATTAGTAATGTTGCACATTTTAATTTATTTTTTTATGGTATGTATAGAGTGACAAGACGAACAAACTGAACATGTGCCTGATGGTAAGAAAAACAAAACACTCGAACTCTGCAAAGAATCCTCCAGTATAAATACATCCAGAAGAGTCCTACCACAGCAAAAAAAAATTGGCAGTCATAGGAACTGCCAATAGCAGTGAAAACTTGCAACTGAGAATTTGACAGCTTACTTTGGAAACTATGCTGTTGAAACCGGAGGGAGTGGCCATGGGCATCGCCAATGAGTTTACCCGAAGATTTTTTATCATTCCCGAGCGTGACGCTAGATTTCAATTCACAGCCCACGAAAAGATAAGCTGATAAGAAATCTTCGGGTTAACTCGGGACCTTGGCGATTGGGCATCTAGAAATGCGTCAACCAGTGGGAAATGCCGAAAGGGCGTAGCCTCGCCATCATAGCATGGCTATCTAGAAATGCGTGAGCCAATGGGAAATGCTGACACATTTCTAGATGGCTATGCCATGATGGCGAGGCCACGCCCTCCGGTTACACCCGTGTAGTTTCCAACGTAAGCTATCAAATTCTGAGTTACAAGTTTTCACTTGTATCGGCAGTTCCTAAGACTGCCAATTTTTTTTGTTTAAAAAAATCAATTCTGTGGTACTAAAGATAAATCACAATTGGTAACAATTTTTTTGAATAAAGTTTATACAAATCGTTGATTGACCTTTTGCAAATCTTTATTTGGTGTTTGGTCTAAACAGCTAAACAGTTATTTGTTATTCCGACCTAACTAGTGATGTATCAATTGTTGTTGTTATCGCATCACTAAACTTGTATCTTGTACTTGTATACGCAGTATATGCAGGTAAGAATTTACATTTTGACGAATTGACGATTAAAGTGACAACCTATAAAAGTTTTACTTACTAAACCACTTAAAAGGTACCCTACATTAAGCGTATTTTTTGTTTTTTCGTATGACCATATTTTAAGTGTAAAAATAGTACTTACAAGAGGGACGGCCTGCTAGTGACTAATAAAACAACATAATTTTTGCCGTGCTTCCTGTATATATTATAAGTATTCAAATACTTATAAAAGTAAACAAAGTATTCCAGCAAAGTTCTTGCTATTTTTTTATGTTTAATGTAGCTAGTTTTTCACAAACAGTGCCAAACTCATGGCCACATCGCATTATCTAGGTGATGAATGCAATCGCTTCATCGCGGCTCGCCTCAACCTGCCTGATATATCCGCCTCCCTTGGGCGCGGCACACCCTGGACACAGTATAAATACAACCAGAAGAATAACTAAATGTAGTACCTATATTCTGCAATGTAGAGTCCTATTGTAGAAATACCAGATATGTTCCCACCTACCACCAAATAATAATACTCAAACATTACTGTTTTCCGATTTGAATGATGATCCTACAGAAGTTACAGGGGAATGAGGTCTTATTTAACCGGGTGATGAGCACAGTGCAATGTTACACAGGGCCTTAGACTTATAAATTAAATTCCTGGTACTGTTCTATTACAAGCAAGCGTGTTGCTTACTATCAGCCGCAAAAGCCTAAGCTTAAGCCGCATAAGTCTTGCTCGTTATAAGCTGGTAAAACAAAAAAAATGGTAGTCATTGGAGCTGGCGAAAGAAGTGAAAACTTTACAAATATTCAATTTTATTATCATACTATACTAACGATGCACAAAACGTCAGCTGTATAGCTGCAGATATACTGTTATTACGCATATTTGTACCCTGAACGTCACGTTTCGCTGCTCCACCGCCGCTCAACCGCTGCACCGCTACTTTAGTACCTGGCTGACGCAAAACTACAAAATATTTTTCATACCAAAATGGCTCAACGCGTCGTACAAAGTTTTAATTTCGATACAAAAAAATCCCTAGGACAATTATTGTCAACCTACAAACTGCTTACAAAGATTTTACTCCGATTATCCAAAACATACAAGTTTACCTACTATATCAACTGTGGCTAAACTCCCCGCGCGATTTGCAAATGGCACGAATGACGTTACACTGATAGGTGCATTACTATGAGTCGTGTCTTCAGACAGACAGTTTATTAAACTTTGTTATTGTTAGGTGTTGCTACAAACTATGAAAGTGGAAGGCGTTGCCATAGATGGCAAAAGATAATTTCTATTACTGCTTATGAGTGTAACTTTTGATATTTTTGTACTGTCTTTTAAATTGAACTTATTAGTATTTTAAGTCAAATTGCCTGTGATTTTAGCAGTGATAGGATTTATTGCTGACTCCACCTAAGCAAGCACCACAGTTATGCCAGTTATTCTACCATCAAGCAGTAATGTGGAAACATCATTGTGTTCCAGTTTGTAGGGCAATATTTCCAGTGGTACTTCCCCCGACGCGATGGGCTTTTCAAAGAGTCTTACCATTTTTTGGTAACCCAGTGCATCTATTCTATGGTAGTGCAGTGCTAGGTAACGATTTAGACTCTTCATGTTCCAATAGCTGTGTGAAACTGTACTGTTATGGGCAGGCATATTTTTTACTGTCACGTACATGTCCTGCTCATTACGTCACTCTTAGCTACAAACAGATACCATTATTAACTGAAGCTGAAGATGTCTGTTTGAGAATGATAAAGTCGCTTTCAAGAAATAAATGAAATATAAACTCGTTAATTTAATATTCGCAACGTCTCAATCATAAAAAGGTTTATTTCCTTATTTCCATTGAGAAGGAAATACATAATTTTCGCATTTGTTACGATCCCGTTCGCTGCTAATAAACTCCCGATTCCAGATTTATATTAAAATTCAAAGGAAAGAGCTCCTGAATGAAGATTTTCGTCGGATACATTAAAATCTGTTTTCACCGGTTTTGTTTTTGACTGTGGTTTAATTTGTAAGCTTACGATATATGTTTTGGTCACTTGCATTTTTCTTTTTGAAATTTGGCGCGCCACAGTCAGATTTTTCATGAGCTATGAATTCAATTCTAGCGCCAGGCTCGTGAATGACAAGAAATCTTCGGGTAAACTCGGGACCATGGCCATGCTCATGACTACGCTCTCCGGTTTCACCCGCGTAGTTTCCAAAGTGAGCTATGAAATTCTGAGTTACCTACAAATTCTCAATTCTATCGGCAGTTCCTTACTGGCATTTTGTTTTACTTGCAGAATATGTTTAGGTTTTCTCTGCTAGAACTCAAGGGTTTTTCTCGTAAGAAAATAGTCAAGCCGAAAAATCTACTACGCTGGCCAATTTGACGGTTAGCGGATGTCATCGAATGATGTCATTTTTTAAACATACCGGTTTTCTCATGACATTTTTTTTTCATCAGGAAAGGAAGCAATGGCACAGATCAAAAAATAGTGGCTGTGGTGACAAACTTAATTTATACTTACCTACTTGTTAAGATACTCAGAAAAGTAGGCAGGATACGAAACGATTATGGAATCATACTATTATCATATCTAGGTTGAGTAGACTTGCGAAATGAAATGTTCGGATATAGACATATTTGGTGACTATCTTATTAACTTCAAAGTTAAGTAAAATCAAATAAAATTAAAAGTAAAAGTACCGAGCGTCCTTGAATCTCGTCTTCAATTTTATTATAATCAATAAAATAAAACTAGGGGTGTTATTACACATAGTTAAACAAAATATTTAAATATCAATTTAATACTGTGCTTTATTTCAAAGATCTTTACTTAACAATAATATTATCATAAGAATAATTACTTTAAGGATCAATGTTTTATCGTCATTTGTCAATACAAAGCCGAATAAAATTAATAAATAAACTTGCCAAGAGTTATAATAGCCCACTGCTTTTTATTTTATAATCTTGTCTCCTATCTGAAAAAAAAAAATGGTTAATTACTTGGTTGCAATTGACTTAAAAAAATAAGGAGGTCTCAAATCGTTTCTATGTTTTCTTTTTGTTTGTATGTATGTATGTTACGAGATAGCTCCGCCAATTGTGAATCAATATACTGTTTTTTTTTTTCATAGAACGTTCTCGTAGTTCAGAGATCCCACATAAATTTTATCGAAATCGTTTTTTAAAGTTAAAGAAATGGGGGTTTTTGAAATATTAACAAAAAACCTTTTGTTTTTTATTTATCTAGACAATTTAATAATGACTTCTTACGAAATTTTATCGAGCGTTTGAATTGGGTTTTCACGATCGGGCACCAAAAAAACTATGTTTTTTTTATGTACAGATGTGATACTATGAATCAATGTGGAGAGATCTGATGTGAAACAAACCACTCTTTCCTATAAAAAATATTTCACTACTCCTGTTGAGATAAATTTACATACGCCTACGCTCACATCTTTAGACTTGAACCAAACGCCATGTCCGTCGGGAAGGCAATAACAAGTCCATAAACCGTTTTTACTGCCTTTGTTCGAACAAATGTATGTCGGTTTTGACTTTTTAAACAATGAACGTATTTTTGTATGGGAACAGAAATAATTCTTAAGACGCTCTCGAATGGACTCCGAAAGGAAAATAGCTTTTTTAAAGTCGTAAAACCTTCGCTTTAGTGGTGGGATTTCTATTCTGACTGTTATTTGGTCTCTTCTTATGGGGATTGTATTAAATTTGCGTTGGAATCGTTGCCAGGATTGCGATTCGAAAAAATAGCTTCAATACGATTTATGTTTTAAGCGATCTCAAATAAAAGCGGTCAAGTGCGAGTTGGACTCGCCCATGAAGGGTTCCAACGCAGCAAGTAACATAATAAATAAATTATTGTAGTTCGGTGTAATTTTGATCGATGTTTTAATAATAATGACGTAATAATATTTATAACATTTTCTCGTGAAGGGTCTCTTATTGCACCAATTTCTGTATCGTAATGTATCTTATTACGTACTTGTGCGGTAATGTAATGTAAAACGCACGGTTTCAAAATGCTCTGTCTACAACGAACGATACCTTTTTAAATCTTAGTAAAGAGTTTTTATGTCAGAAAAGTGGTAAACAGTTTATGAATAAAATTAACTATGAGATATAAAATATGATTAGAATTATTTAATTTGTTAATTTTGACAATAAATTACAAAATTTCTCTATACCAAAACATAAAAATATTAATTTTCTCTTCATTACTAATGTCGCGATGTCATACTGGCTGGTTATGTACCTTTGCTTTAAAAAAAAAGCGCTGATGCACGCGGATTGTTAATCTGTGAACAAGAAATACGTCAGCCAATGGGAAATGCTGAAAGGGCGTGGCCTAACCATCATGGCATGGCCATCTAGAAATGCGTGAGGCAATGGGAAATGCTGACGCATTTCTAGATGGCCATGCCTTGATGGCCAGGCCACGTTTTCCAGTTACACCCGTGTAGTTTCCAAAGTAAGCTATCAAATTCTGAGTAATAAGTTTTCTTATTTTGTTTTCACTTCTATCGGCAGTTCCTATGACTGCCATTTTTTTTAATTTGAAAATGTCATCAGGATTTTGATTTATTTCCTCGCAAATCTATTTATATAAAAATCAATGCCACTTTTCGTTGTAAGTGAACTTCTCCTAAACGGCTGAACCAATTTGAATGAATTTTTCTGTATGCGTTTGAGTAGGGCCCTCCATGGTTTAGATTCACAAATCAGCCCGGCTGATGGCGCTGCAGTTGGTATCTAGGTTATTATCCGAGCGAAGCTGGAACGGGCCGCTAGTATGTTATAAAACGTTGTAAGACATACGTGCGCTTTGATAATTACAGCCTCTGCTAATTATGGTTCTCGCCTTCAGCTCGAGTTTCAGTTTAAAGTTGCCCCCATACTTGGATATATCCCTAATTTTTTCAATAAAAATCTTTTTTTTTTTAATCTTAATGCGGTTCACAGAATACATCTACTTACCAAGTTTCAACAGTGTAGTTCTCATAGTTTCGGCAAAAAGTGGCTGTGACGTACGGACGGACAGACAGACAGACAGACATGACGAATCTATAAGGGTTCCGTTTGTACGTTTCACGGAACCCTAAAAATGAGGAGGTTGTCAATTTAATTGTATGTTACGCGTTAGCGCCGCCAATTGAGAACCATTTTTGGTGTTTTTTTTTTTGTTTAGTTCACAGTCTTTAGTTCACCAGTTCATCAGTTCAGGTCACAGTTCAGAAGTGATCCCATTTAAATGTTATCGAAATCGGTGTAGTGATTTTGGTTACAAAAAACAACTAAAATTTATTTTCGTTACCTTGATGACCTAGTGATTGCTTCTTGTATTATTTAGTAGAATGCCGGAATTTAATTTAAAATTAAAGTCGGAGTTTTTTTTTTTTGAGAAAATAAATAAATATTTTTAAGTTAAGCATAAACTTTTCAAAAAATTGTTCTATTGTTTTACATATGAACTTTTTTTCAAAATAAAAATGAACGAAACAATAAACAATAGTTGGTGCTTGTAACAATTAACATTTTTCAAATACGTATTATGTGCCACCTATAGAGAAAAAAGTGAAATGTCTTCAACATAGAAACTTAATAAGTGAAATTACAGTTAAATATATTTAAGAAAATGAATAAAGACATTTTTCGAGATAAAAATAGCCTATGATATTGCTTGGAAGCAATCTCTATTAGCGATAAGTCTGCCATTTGTGATACCAGTTATAACTGTCATAAAAGCTGTTTTGGGTTTTTTGAAATTTTTGTGGTGTCCATAAGAAGGTATTTCAATCAAGATTAATAAAATGATTGAAGAAATTAATAAAATTTAAAAGAAACAACAATTGGCAGTCATAGGGGCTGCCTATGGAAGTGAAAACAAATAACTCAGAATTTGATAGCTCACTTTGGAAACTACGCCGGCGAAACTGGAGAGCATAGCTATGGCTATCTAGATCATCCGAGTTTATGCGAAGATTTCTTTTATTTACGAACGTGACACTTGAACTCAATAGAGTACCGGACTGGGTCAAAAATACACCATTCTAATTAATCTGTCAGCTAGATCATGGAAAAATATGAGACACGTATTTGTTGGTTTTTCAAAATATTAAAAATCGGCAAAGATATAGTACATCAAATTTAGAGATTGGGGGGTCGCGACGTCACTAGTGAGTAAAAGTCGTAGGCACGAGTGACGTCACGCGAAACTTCAAAGCGCTGTATCTTCGTAATTTTTTGTTTGTGAAACAATAGAAAAAATACGTGTACAATTTTTTTTTGCAATCTAACTGACGGACTAATTAGTTTTTTTGAGGATTGTACCCTATTCACAGCCCACGGAAAATCTGAATGTGTTGCGCCAAAAGAAGTATTCACTTCAATAATAAATTTATGAATTTAAATTGATCTTTGTGTCACGATAGTGACTTATTTGTTTCGTATTTGTTGACCAATGAGAGTTATGTTCTGGCTTCTATTAATTGCTTACCGAACTTGGGATTGCTCAAAAGAAGCCCCAGTAACCTAATCTTATACATAACTCTAGGTCAGTGGTATTGTCGGTCGTTCCCGTTTAAATTGAGATACATGTCGCGAGACGAAAATTATCCAGTTAACTAATGAGACACTTCCCAGCTTCATATGCGTAATTTAATTTTCGGTCAGTAGAGCTATAAAAGATTAGAATTACTCACAAAACGTAATAAAAGTTTTATTTTTATTTTTAAATAGTATTTGGACTGAGACTGCCGATAGAATCGAAAATTTGTAACTTCTTCTTGCAATTATTTTTTAAATTTAGCATTGCCACAGACTCCTAGATCCGTGTTTTTTGTCATTTGGGTATTTGATTTAACATATTTCTTGGATTCAGAGAAGAAAACAAAAAAGAAGCATTATGAACATTAGAAATTTTGTTAAGTTTCAACAGGCGCCACTTGAAAAACGTTAATACTCAAAGGACAATGCCCACGTCCCATACATTGAAAAACCTGGCCAACTTTTTTTGATTCTGAAAGTGTATAGAGATGAATAGTATCTAATTAGGATTGTTAATGCTTCTATAAACGTCTACTGTTTGTTGGTGTTTTTCATTTCCTAAATACCAAAAATAAGTTACAGTTAAATGAAAAGTAAGGTTATGTTTAGTGTCAAAATATTTTAGAATTATGTTTTCTTTTGGATTAGAACAGAAAAGAAAAGAAAGAACTATGGTATTGTCTTTCAAAACATATTTCTTATGAGAATAAATAGGAATAATAGTACTTCTAACTACCAACTGATTACCATAAAATAGATCTCGGATGGAATTATCATAGGCTACATAAGGCTACTAACTAAGCGCAGTGCATGTTCTAATAATTTATGACACTGTCTTGTTATATGTTAGGCACATGTCTCACTCATCTTATCATTGTTTACTAAAAAAAATACTTAAATCAGTGTAGATAATACTGTTCACCGATATCTTTCTACTGAATCTATGTTCAAACCAATGCAATAAAGGAGAGAGGATAAATAAAATATATTGTTTGCGATTATATTATATATATTTCTCATTTGATAATAATGTTAAACAATATTTAATAGCCCAAAACTACTACATAGCCAAAATACCCTGCTCGTGGATTTATGTGGTCCTGCTGTCTGGCCATCCTAGAAATCTCACGAAGAACTCTGCAATGCAAGTACCTACAGCAATACTGAAAGATGGCCTCTGCTGGCTGTCCTTATCATTTTCAATTAAAATATACATATTATGTATATTCTATTTGCTTCAGCAGAAGTCAGCTTGTGTCTGTCTTCTATAAGCAACTCAGGGTTTTAAAATTGGTAATTGCAAATGTTTTGTAGCAAGTTAGCGCTCTCCCCGAATTTCCTGTAGAGTATGAATACTTTATTTGCATAGAAATATTGTCACAGAAGGAAATATCTTCATTGTGATATAAATATTTCATTATTTTTGTATTCAAGACAGTAGCCTTAGGAGGTCCATAACAATCGAGCGTTTCCATCAGACAACACAAGGATATATATGGTTTTATGTAATTATTACCACAATTATGTAAGTAATAAGGAGCACTGAATCACATAATTCCCAGTTTTGTTAAAACCAATTTATACAAGAAGAAAACCAAAGTTAGGAAGAAAACCATGCATTTTGCTTGTTTACTTTTTTTTGCTTTGTCAATTTGACATTGATCTTTGACCAATTTGGATTTGGTGAAAATTGCATGCCACCTTTTTCCTCGTTTACATTACCAAAAAAAGCTTTGATAGTTTCTTTGTCGCCGTATTTATATATATCGTTATTTAAATATTATGTAAAAGTAGTAAATAAACGATATTGTTTGTAGTGGTAGGACTCTTAGCAGAGTCCGCCTGGCGAAGTACCACACCTTTGCCAAATATTCTACCGCCAAGCAGTAATGTGCAAACATTACTGTGTTCCGGTTTGAAGGGCAATGATTCCAGAGAAATTACAGGGCTTAGAGACATAATATCTTAGATCTCTGGGTGACGAGCGCAGTGCAGTGCTAAGTAATGATTTGGACTATCATGTTCCAATAGCTGTGTGTTACTGTGCTGTTATGTGGCAGGCATGTTGCTTACCATCAGGCACATGACCTGCTCGTCTCGTCACTCTATGATATAAAAAAAAAAAAAAAAAATTGAGATACATAATATCCATTTTCAATTTCAATCTAACGCTGATCACTAAAACGAAACGCAGGTACCGTTTCGTTATTGCAATATTTTACAAGTCAGCTTTGTTGGTAAATGGTAGTAAGTTATATAACTTCGCACACAAGTACAACAAAAAATCACCAATTTTTTAATATATAACTCATATGTCTACACGACAACTATTTTAGCGGGTCAAAAATGGGCATTGTCCTTTTGTCTCTTTTGAAACCGGCACATGCATAAATGCAGTCAAAACCGTATTAACTGCAATTTTAATAACATTTAATTCTTTGGAACTCTTACAGTGAATTCCTACTTGTAGTAAGTAGTTAACCGATTTTTTTTGTTAAAGAGTGATTTTTTCCTAAAACAACTACCAACTTTTGGTATTTGCGTTCTATAAGTAAAAATAAACACAAATTATCAGTATTGTATTGTTTATTTACTTTGAATAAACTTTATAATAATAGAATAGTCATTGAACCAAAACATGTCAAAAATTAAGATTTCGAATGTCAGAAAACTTAAGAAAAAGTACCTAGCATTTTTTCAAAAATAGCAATCTAACTTGCCACCTCTAAACGTTTGTAGCTTCTTAAACCCTAATTCTCAAAACTCCGACTTTCCTCAGTCATTCCTCTCCAACATCCAGTCATGTCGCCACTGATCTTCCTCCTCATCTCCATATTCGGTCAAGTGCTCGCCGCGTCTTCCAAACATCAGTACAACAGCACCACTTGTGACGACTTTCAGGCTACTTTTGCTATCAGGTACATTTTAACTTTTAATAACCTTTTAATTTTGTTCTGCGTTTATTTTCAGAGAGCTAAACTAGAAAAAACCGATTCACTGTAGACTCGAAGACATTTAGATTATATCCTTCACGAAACATTCTCACAGGCAACGCATTCCGCAGCCTTGGCGTCATTTATTATGAAAATGTAGACAAATCTCTTTGTTCAAGTTTTTGGAATATAAATAACGAAACGGTATCCCTATATTATAGAGCTACGAGCTTAAAATTCTAGTTCGACAGATTTTTTTTATGTTTCAGGAAAGTAGTAGGAACATGGCACGTGGTAGCCATTATTCCAGAAAAACAATTTCCCGAACGAGATGTCAACTGCTCCGTGATGGAGCTAAGCGAATCTGATGGAGTAAGTACACTATTTGACGTTACTTATTGTAATGCTTCTGCTACATTAACAGGCAAAGATTCGTATCGTGTTGGCGCGACAAAAACTTCGTGTTCGGGCATAGGTGATGTTCTCGCAGACATTTACTATATCGTCTTCGCCCGAACACTATGCGATGACACGATGTACCCGGCCACATTCATCGCGTTAACACGAATATTCGCCGTAGCTCGCTTATATAGCCGAAGCATTACCTAATTGTTGTCGCTCTATCCTAGTCAACTCCTGAATATAGGCCCCATGTTACGCTATTCAGGACTATCCTTGATTTTCCTCTCAAGTCACTGCTTTCTATCTTATGTCGCTCGATCGAATTTCAAGGCACCCTACGGTACATTTGCCATTTTGTGGTCTCCACTCTATTATTCACTCACTTTATTTTGTTTTGTTTTAAGTGACTTTTGGTTATTTTTTTAGTTAAGTGCAAAAAAGAGTTAATCTATCTATCTATCTTTCACTCTAGGACACGTCTAATTCAATAGTTATCGATCTTATGACAGACAGAACCTACCCGATGTCCCTTTCAGCTTGCTAATAATAACGTTATAATACGTGTATTAATGTTACGAATTAGCTTCATCATTTAATATTATGTCGATAACCTTGACAATCTGACGGATGACTAATTAGTCAGAGAGACGAACTTCTTAGCATTCCATGGATTCTTCGTGCGGGTGCCGGGTCCATCGTGTGGCAGAGAGAGAAATCCCGAGTAGATCCCGACACTACTTGTGACTCGGATGTAAGTTTAAGGGGCCCCTTTCCGACGTAGGTACATAAACACTCACCTTCACTACTCGCGTTTCTCTCCCTGCCCAGCCAAATCTGATATGAACCTACTAGTGCAGCTTTAGATACTCGTTCAAATATAGAACTTACTGCACTTCGGGACAAGCCAAGGTATTGCAGCAGGTTCTAGAGACATTATTGTATGAATTATAAATCGTTATGTTATATTTATCGGCTGGTCTAGTCGACCACTGGCGATCCGGAGCCCCCGGGTCACACCCCACATGCACCACTCCCTTTTCGAAGGCTTGTTCGTAACACCACTAACTTAAAAATAGTGAAGGAAAACATCGCGAGAAAGTGGACATGTACCTGTAATCTTTCAATCATGTATCATCCAACTGCACTGGACCAGCGTGGTGGATTATAGCATTGACTCTCTTGCGAGAGAATGCTTCAAGTCCTTATCAGTGGGAACATTTAGTGGGCTGCTTATATATGCATGTTATATTGATTATTTTTATTTATAGGCTGGGCTGAGATGGTTGCTGAGAAAGACCAAATCTTTAGAAGAAATAGCCATCAAACTGGATGGTAAATCCACCACCCTCCGCCAGAGATACCACAGAGAGCACCCTTACGACGTCTGGTCCAAGTCCGTCGAGGGAATCAACGGCTGCTTCCAACAGGTCATGTCCATCGACACTGGTGTTAATGATACAAGTAAGACAATGAACTCGTTATTTAATTAAAATAATTAAACATGCAAAAGGTTAAACAAATATAGACTCAATCTATATGAATTTCGGTTTAAAATCACCTGGAAGAGAAGGGTCCACTAACCTAACCAAACCTCCACCTATTCATGGTCACCTTCATTTATTGAAGTAAATTCAACTTAAAATTTCCATATTTTAGATTTAGCAGATATACCTCCACGCTATTCCAATTATCCTAGATTAAATTCATAAACTTCACGGAATATAATATTATCATTAAGACTGTTTGGTTTGTTTATCTTATTATCTCGTTTTAGAAAAAGTGGTAACTCATGCAATGATGCAGTTACACCTGATGGAAACCGGTGATTCATCCGGACCGTTCCTGCTGCAGATGCTGTGGGGAAGAGTGATCTCTGCCGTCGTTTATAAGAGGAATCGGGTGAGAGGACCAACGAAAAAAGTTAGCTGCTATTCAATGCAAGATTTTCATCAAACATAGCTAAGATTCACGACCTGACTAATGTCCCTTTTTGAATTAAAAGATAAAATCAAAACCAGTTCATCTGTTTGAGAGCTACTATGCCACAGACACACACACAGTCATGTCAAACATTTAAACACCACTTCATTTTTGCGACGGGAGTAAAAAATTTGCTACTACTGGATAATAATAAACGTCAATTTACTTTACATAAGCTTGCATAGGCATAAGCAGCCCTTAAAATATTCCCGAAGTTGGGACTCAGGGTCTCTCGCAAAGAGATAGTCAAGGCCATAATCCACCACACCAGCCTAGTGCGGGTTGATGGACGACACATGACCTCGAAAGATTCTAGGTACATGTCGGATTTTTCACGATGTTTTCCTTCACCTTATTAAGTTAGTAGCATCACGCACATGACTTCGAAAAGACAGTGGTGGACGTGGGACCCTGGGTGTCAGATTGACAGCCGCCGTTCTCCCGACTAGCCGTAGCCGTAGTCTATCATAATATGATGTATTTCAGGGTGTGACACAAGAGCAGCTGAAACCGGTGTTCGAAATGTTATCGAAATTGAGGGGACCGCAGCGATTGCCGAAAATTTGTAAGAATCCTCTACGAGACCTGTTGTACTTTTAATTAGTATTTAAGAAGTGCAATTGAATAAAACGTATGCGTATAATATTGTAAGTGATAATTATTTATTTCATTACTATTATCATCATCAACAACAACCCACTAAACGTTCCCACTGCTGGGACTCGGGACCTTCTCTCGCAAGGAGAGAGTTAAGGTCATAATCCACCACGCTGGCCCAGTACGGGTTGGCGGATAACACATGACTTCGAAATATTCTAGGTACGTGTCTGTTTCCTCACAATGTTTTCCTTCACCGTTTTAAGTTAGCAACATTACGCACATGACTTCGAAAAGACAGTGGTGCGTGTGGGGTTTGAACCCGGGGTCTCCGGATCGGCAGGCGCCGTTCTCCCGACTAGACTAGCCGTAACTTACTAGAGCAGCCGTAACTTATTACTATTACCGTATTTCATTACTAACAAAACAATAATTGTAATATACAATTTGTTGTAATGGGACTCTTTGTCGACCGTTTTAGTTAAGATGCTCGACAGTGAGAGGTTGTGGAGGTGGTGGTCTCATTCTGCGAGAAGAGGGTCTCACGGAGGAAGACTGAGGAGTTTTTTTTTACTTATATAGGTTTAGACCTGACCCCCATCTCGCCTGCTGTTAAACGACGATGCAGTCTACGATGGAGCGTGTTTACCTAGAAGAAACTTATTGACTCTTGGTTTCAAGACATCAATATTGTAACTATCGGGAAAATACCGGTTAGGATTGCCTGCTACAGCCTAGACGTTCTAATCACAAAAGTAGAGTCAAACCTCTTATTCTTACGTGTCTTGGGAATATCAACCATGAAAAGATGAAGCTTTTTCGAGCTACGAGCATTCCGATAGAAAAAAAGGCAAGGTGGTATTAGATCACGTAAATCAGTTGCACACTCACAACTAGAGGAGATGAAACCTCTGTGCCTGAGGTAACGGGTGTTAGTTTATCAAAACCTCGATCAGGAAACAATGCATCAATTTATAAGTGGTTTTTAATAAATTCAAAAGTTTAGAAAAGTTAACTTTTTTTTTAAACTTCTAAACTAAGTTTTTCTTATGAAAAGACTAACTGCCGTCACAAACACTGTATTTTTACATTTAAAAAATAAAATTAGGGTCAGGAACGTGACAAATCTGTTCAGATATATAATATTATGATTAATTCCAAGCCTTCCAAATCCACAAAAATCAATTGTTCGAGCCGTTTTAAAAGAACACAAACAAAAAATAAAGACCTTAGATTTTTAAAGATAAGATAAGATAAAGATAAAGATCATTTATTGAACAGAAACAAAATTACAATGAATTAGGTGGCTCTGCCTTTTGCTTTAGTATAAATACTGTGGTGCAAAAGGCAGCGTCTTCCATTTGAACACTTAATTATGATGTTCACAACAAAATGTAGGAATAAAAACAAACTTATAACTAATTTGCAAATAAAAAAATACTGTTAGAAATCAAATAACAAAATGAAACATAATTACTAACTTAAACTTATCTCAAGAAACATCATCAGAAACATCATTTTATACATCTGTTATGTCTCATCTACTACACTTAATTTTAGGCTTACATGTAAAATGCTTTAGAAATAAAACATTTTCTTTCAGACAACACCATGATAAGACAGTTGTATATACCAGATTTGTAAGTATACTTTTCTTCTTAGTCTTATTATTGCAAGTTTTAGCTCACAAAATACGAACATTCTAAAGATAATAAACACTATATTTTAGACTTTAAACTGCATTTATTACAGTTACCCGTTCAGAAAGCAATGAATTTAAGTTCTGTGAGCATTATTTGCGATCGCTTCGTATCGTGTCCAGCGGCTAACAAACTGTGAGCTCTCACGCCATCATACACGCTATCATACAAAATAGAAAGAATGGACTTGGTAAGTAAAATAAAGTAGGACTTTGACGCAAAGAATAAGAAAGTTAAGATATGACAAGATGTGACACATGAATTGAGCTTCTCATTTTTCTTACTACTTAGTGTTTAAAATAAAGTGGCCAAGTGCGAGTTGGACTCGCCCATGAAGGGTTCCGTTGCAGCAAGTAACATTATTATACATAGTACACATAGTTCTTGTAGTTCGTTGTAACTTTGATCGAAGTTTCAATAATAGTGTATTTATGACGTACTCAAAAAAACTACTCATCAGATCGAGTTCAAACCAATTTTCCTTGGTAGTTTACATGGTAATGTACATCATACATTTTTTTAGATTTTTCATTCTCTTACTTTAGAAGTTAGAGGGGGGGGACACACATTTTACGACTTTGGAAGTGTCTCTCGCGCAAATTATTCAGTATAGACGAAAATAATTATAAAAACCTCAACATCATTTTTGAAGACCTATCGATAGACAACTCACACGTGTAGGTTTGATGAAAAAAAATTTTTTGAGTTTCAGTTCTCAGTATGAGAGGCAGCCCTAATTTTTCTTTTTTTTTTTTTGTTTTTAATTTTTTTTTGTTTAAATCTTAATGCGGTTCACAGAATACATCTACTTACCAAGTTTCAACAGTGTAGTTCTCATAGTTTTGCCAAAAAGTGGCTGTGACATACGGACGGACAGACAGACAGACAGACATGACGAATCTATAAGGGTTCCGTTTTTACGTTTTAAGGAACCCTAAAAAGTACCTATCTATACTAATATTATAAATCTGAAAACTGTTTTTGTTTGGACACGCTAAGCACAGAAACTACTGTACCGATTTAAAAAAAAACACTGTTAGATATGTATGTGATCTTTGAGTGCTATAGGCTAATATGTACCAGGGACGACGTCAAGGCATACCGTTAGTACTTAAATAACTGGCCGATAGATATTGCCGCAGTGTCTGTATATTGTTTACTAGCTGTGCCCCGCGGTTTCACCCGCGTCTATTTGAGGAAAATCCATACTAAAATATCCATTGCTGGGCACTTTATTACGTTTTACGGAACCCTAAAAATACGTAAATAAGCAACAATGGATTGTTGTAGAACAAATTTGATTACTTCAAATGACACAAACTTCAAATGTAGACACGCGCCGTCACAGACTTCAGCGACCAAAGAGAATTTAAATTCACGGAACTAAAGCTCTCGAAGAGAAATATTTTTCCCCGTTTTCTTTACATTCTTCACTCATACTCCGTACCTATTGATAGTAGCGTAATGTAATATACCCTATAGCCTTCCTCGATAAATGGAGTATCCAACAAAAAAATAATCTTTCGTATCGGTCCAGTAGTTTCCGAGATCCTAGCGTTCAAACAAACAAACAAACAAACAAACAAACTCTTCAGCTTTATAATATTAGTATAGATAATACAAACATGTACCTACTACGTATTAACACACACTTTGATCTGTATTTGATCTGTTATGGGTGCTTAGAAAAAAATTATGAGAGAATTAAAAAAAAATTGTATGGGATCATAGAGATCTACTGCACATTCTCCATATCGTCTCCAATAAAATACTTATAAACTTGCTACGTTGCGGCGATGTTCCGAACCTAGGAGTTTTTTTACTAAGAGTTCCATTTTGTGTGTACCTAATTATATTTTATTTTAGCGTCCACATACAAATTTAACACATCTACACATTTAGTCTTTGTAAAATTCCATATAGATTGGTGCCTGGTTCCGTGATACTGCCTTATTAACTGGGCTTCTTTATTGCCCGTTAGAAAGATAATTTCACGTCGTTTGGTCAACCATACGATGAATGTTATGGAAAAGTTACTACACTTTTGGGGCAAAATAATTTAAGGGACATTATGGCTACACATGACTGATTTGTTTTTTGAGGTTTGGTTTGGTTACTAATCGTCCTATTATAAAACTTGGCTTTTTATCTTCGTCAAGTTTGATTAGGGATGATGATTGACAAGTGGGTCAAAAATATATCTAGTAAGATTATGAAAAATATTGGACATGTATTTTTTGTTCTATCAAATTATTAAAAAACCGAAAAAGATGTATACCATTAAAGTGGCTGTGACGTCAAGTCTACATTAAAATCGTATGAAGACGTGACGTCAATCGAAACTGCTATGCACTATATCTTGGTATTTTTTTGTTATTGAGGCAAGAGAAAAAATACGTTTACAAACTATTTTATATTTTAACTGACGTATTAATTAGTTTTTTTTTTAGTCGTCATGTCTTTTCATTCTACGTAACAAACACTGAATACTCCTATCTCAATATCAGTATTATGACCAGCTCATTTTTTTTTTAACTTTTATAGGTTTACACAGCCATCTCGCCTGATGTTAAGCGACGATGCGGTCTACGATGGAGTTTACCTAGAAAAAAAAACCGATTCACTCTCGATTTGAAGACACAATGATTGTAACCATCGGGGAAAACCCACTCAGGCAACGTATTCCACAGCCTAGACGTTATTATCACAAAATTAGAGTCAAATCTCTTCGTTGGTTGGAACATCAACCATGAAACGATGTCGCTTTTTCGAGCTACAAGCATTCCGATAGAAAAAAGGACAAGGTATACCACCTTATCATCATTAGATCATGTAACACACACTCTCCGAAGTGTATCCGATAAAAAACCGATAGACTAGTAATTTTACGGCGATGTTCAAGACTTTGTAGTCTTTTTCGCACAAGAGTGTTGTTGCCTATTTGTCCACCACGTGACACAAGCCATTCAAATAAAACGCGACTTAGCCCGTACCGTAATAGTCAGCACGATATATACCTAGTATTTATTTAGTACATTATGATTAGGTTATAGTAGTACCTTGCATACTCTGCGCTAGCTAGTCCAAGCCCTAGTAGGCAGTAGAGGCCTACAACCACAGGTCCTTTAAAAAAAAAGTTAGTCAATCCGATCTTTGGCATTAAGTTCCACACTGCCACTCTAACTATGTCTCTCTATTTAGACTGAACGCATTTTAAATTATATGTACCTATGTACTTTCGTAAACATAGTATTGTACTTGACATACACTTGATATTTGCATGCCGCAAGGTTGATTATGGAGTTTTCAATGTACTTTTTCAACTTTTAAGATCTTGTTGTACCTACTCATTGTAAAGTAATTATTTATTTATGTACAAAGTTTTCAAAAGTTTTTATTTTAATATTTAGTTAAACCTGACCAGAGTGTTGTTTACATTTCGTGTAATATTATGGCTTAAGATAATAACGTAAAATAAATATGTTTTATTCCATCATAATTCTAAGATTAAGAGATCCAAAGGTAATAAAACATAATGCCCCAGATTATCTTATCCCCAGTTCTTCACCCCTCCCATTACCCTTTCTTCGAGACATCAGGTGCACTGAAAAATTAAAATTCATTCTGTTTGAGTAACGACACAGAAAAGCGTCGTAAAATTAAAAAAGTGCCTTCAGGGATACAAAAGCTTATCACAAAGACTGAATAACCGAAAAATAACGGAATTCAGTTTTTCAAACTCGTCTAGTGTCCATATGTGTAGACGTAGCTAATCATTTCTGATTTACTAACGATATAAGCCATTAAATGTAAATATAAGTCATCTTTTTGTGATTTCTAAGAAAACGAACCACATATAATAATAGGTATTTCTCATTTAAAAAAAATGTAAACTTTTATGTTGTACATACATTTTTTTTATGTGGTTTTCATCTTGTTTATGTATGTTTATATTTCTTTGTTTTAAGCATATATTAGTAATCAAAAGTTTGTATTTGTAAGAAACCTAGTTTAGGATTCAATTTATGATTGTCTTAGTGTTCTAAATTAGACTATCTACTACTGTGAAATTGTATAATAGTTTTTTTATTTATCCTTTTATAAAAAACTGATAAGTCACTGCTAAATGATGATTTGCCTGAGTGGGTTTTTCCCGATAGTTAAAATCTTGATGTCTTCAAGTCGATAGTGAATCGGTGTCTTCTAGTTAAACACGCTCCAGGGTAGTAGACCGCATCGTCGCTGAACATTAAGCGAGATGGCGGTCAAGTTTAAACATATCTAAGTGAAAAAAATCAGAGCTATTCAAATAATAAAACCGGTATAATTTAAGAAAATACCGTTTTATACCCCATTTATCCCGCCTCTAGGTACACAAATACCCCCTAGGGGTACCCTTATCCATCTTGAATAGTCAGTTTTACGATCCTATTATAAAATGGTCTTTATTACCGTTTTATTGCTAAAAGACTTTAGGTAATTTCGTCACGGGCTGAGAGGTAAAGATGAGATTTAGAGGTTTAAACCCATCAAAAGTTCAGTTTAATATTTCGGTCAGCGAAGTCAATCAAAATTGTTTAATTAGTTTTCGGAATTAGATTCTGTAGAGACAATGGATGGTCGTTAAAGTTTTCAGGAAGTTGTGAATTCCTGTTGAGATAAGAAATGAGGTTAATAATTGCTGAAGTCTAATGAAATAAATAGATAAAACATATTTAAGAAACTAATAAAGCAAAAAAAATATCCTATATGTCGAATATAACCAACTAGAAATGGATCATCACCTAAACTCGTGCATTATAGAGTTAGAGGGACCGAAAGTTATGACACAAAGGAAAAAATTATAAAGTCATCTCTTAATATTTCCCTTTTGTTTTCGGTATCTTTTATTACACCGTCGCTTACCATCAGACGAGTTAATAGACAAACGAACCTATGTGCGCCAAAAAGTGAGGTAGAATTATATTATTAGTATGTAGTTGTTGAATCCACCTGGGGATGTACCTTTCCCAGTTATTCTACCGCCAAGCAGTAATATATTTCAGTTTGAAAGGCAATGCTTCTAGTAAGCTAAATTAATCGTATATATTCCAATGACGAGCCCAGTCCAGTGCTAATGTTTTGGACTCCTCATGTTTCAATAGCTGCGTGTCACTATAATTTTATGGGCTGGCATAAATAAATAAATATTGATGGACAATTATTCACACACAAGTTGCATGTACATGCATGCATGTATAGGTACTTATCATCAAGCATATATCCTGCTCGTCTCTTCACTCTTTAATTAAAAAAAAAGTTATGTCAGAAGGGTAACATTACTTAGCATTGAATAAAATATATTTAACATTGAGTAAAATATAATTTCACATATAGGTACTTATACTCACTCACAGAAACATATTCCATCAATCCGGTCCCTGTGCATAAACAATAGATATAAAACGAGTGAAGTGGAACACCCTCTATTCAGCCGCGTCAGCGTCACGGCTGTGACCCCCCTGTATAAAGTACAGGGTGCGGAATGCTTCGCTTCCGGTACCTGTGGACAGATTTTGAATGCTGAGCTATAACATTTTCATATTATGATAAATCTTTATTCAGTTCACATGTTTTCACAAAGTGCCAATGTCAATCGGTATTAGTTTTTACTAAAAATACCTTTTGTAAATATTGAACTTAAATTATATAAACATTTTAGAATACAAAATTACATTAAATAGCAAATATTTATTAAATGGTAGGTAAGTAACATAGATAAAGTAAGATAGGTCCAATATCGTATCTCGTATCGTAATAAAGTATCGTCGTCGACACGAATAAGAAGCAGAATTAGTCAACTGGAAGTTGGAAGCCACATTATGGTAGAACGGATGGACATATTGATCAAACTCAAAAACACAAGACAATATCCTGATGAAACACAAGACGTTGGCGAAATTGTGCTCACCAAACATTTATCTCACACAAATATATATCACCAAATAGAAGCCAGAAGTGAATCGAAGATGAAGAATCAGATGACATAAATAAAAACCAGAAATTAATAGAAGATGAGGAAGAAGAAGACTTTATTCAGCTGACTATTATTTAAAAAAAATTTTTTTTTTTGTTTTTATTTAAAAATTAAGACTAACAAATTGTCTTGCCAGACATATTGCATGCCTCTCGCAGAGGCCAGTTTGTATGGGGCAACTTTTAAAATGTTTTGTATTATCTTATCTTACCTACAAACAGCAATAAAGATTTTTGTATTTGTATTTTGTATTTGTATCAATTCAAGTTGTGGCCACTATCTTTGCAGAAGGCAATCTCATGACATTCATAGGTTTACCTATATGAATCCTAGCCATCAATTTACATCAGCTATCAAATATTGTATATTCATCGCATCTGCACCTAGCGCTTAGAGTGACTCTCTTTAAGTTTTGCTTAAATCTAGCCTGTGTGAAAGGCCATATTGTTTTTCCCCGTACGCACACTAAATTGATTACTACCTACATATATACACATTTGTCAAAATCGGAGGCCGATCGCCTTTCAAACTAGTATTAGGTATATAGCAACCTTCTACTTTGTTGTAACTTACTAAAGTTTGAGTCATTTTGTGACAGTAAAGTTATTTTTAAAGTGATTTTTCTTTTTCTCCCAATCATGGATCACCCTGTGGCACCACACATATTATACATTTGTATTTGCTGAGTGCTACAGCGCGCTGGACGCGAATCAATCACGGCAACTCACCATCCGCACCTGATGCTGCTCGTCCCATCCACTTACATGCCCGAATCCTGATATTACGGATTCGATCAAAAACCTAAAAACTGATTTTCTTTATTCTGCTACCCCAGGTGAAAGTAAATCATGTAGATAACTAAGATGTCGCTGGACATTTTTCATTAAATAAACAAAATAGAAAAAAATATTCTGAAATAGGTACAAAGTTACATAACTGTGTATTATACACATTTTACTTCTCTTGTTATATTTTTGCATGTTTTTTTTTTCTACAGGCTAATTCTTCCAAGGATATTCTATACTAAGATGGTATATCTCTAAACCCTGTAATTTCACTGGAAACATTGCCCTTCAACCCGGAATACAGTAACGTTTGCACATTACTGCTTGGCGGTAGAATGACTGGCAAAGATGGGGAATGACTTCCCCAGGCGGGCTCTGCCAAGAGTCCTACCACTACTTGTAAGGTTGCTTAGTAAAAGTTATTTATGAACATAAAAGGGATTTGTAAATACTACCTCTTTTATTCCTTTATTTTTGTCAATAATTGCCAACCATACAGCCCTACCACACAGTCATGTCGTCAACAATGTTTGACAAAATTATATTTTGATGAAGAAATCTTGAAATAGTATTTCTGCTGCTAGCCTGTAAATATGTTGTTCATTAAAACACATTTTGACGGCAAAACTCTTTTAGTGATATATTGTAATAAGCACTGGTTAGTAGGTATATGTAGTGGTAGGACTCTTGGCAGAGACCGCCTGGGGAAGGACCACACCTTTGCCAAATATTCTACCGCCAAGCAGTAATGTGCAGACATTACTGTGTTCCGATCTGAAGGGAAATGTTTCCAGAGAAATTACAGGGCTTAGAAATATAACAAGAGATAGATCTCTGGATGACGAGCGCAGTGCAGTGCTAGGTAATGATTTGGAATCTTCATGTTCCAATAGCTGCGTGTCACTGTGTTGTTATATGGCAGGCATGTTGCTTACCATCAGGCACATGACCTGCTCGTCTCGTCACTATATATTTAAAAAAAAAAAGGTACCATCTTTTTTTTATATAGATTTTAAAATAAGTTTTTTGTCTATTCTGTAAATGATATGTGTGTAATACAACCATGGCATTTTTTGTCACCGTGATTTTATTAATGTAACACATAATTAGTAGTTACACATTAATTACATGATTTCCATTACAAAATAAACTATCTAAACAGTAAGTCTAATACTTACACTAATTTGTTTCCGATATCAAATCTAGTTATTTGGTTAAGGACATCGTACACATGAGAAAATACGTTGTTGTTAACAAATACTCCCAGCTCAGCACACACTACTTATTTTTTGCGCTGGATGTAGAGACCATGGGCCCGTGGTCGTCCGATACTAAAAAATTAGTTTGGTCCTCGCCTCAGGGGATCCCAGGGCTGGCACTTACTTTGCCCAAAGCTGAGTTTAGCTGTCCAAAGAGGCAACGCTGCCAGCATTCTGGGTACCCGCCGCGCTGTGGCGATCTCAACGGCGTGTTCGACTTGTAAATTTGTATATTATATATAGTATACATATGTTTTGGATTAATTTCTTTTTTATATATTTGTAAATACAATGTGTTGGCAGAGCCTTTATTAACAAAACTAAAATACAATGAGGACTACACTACGCTACATACCTAACAACTACTTACACTAAGCACACCTGAATTATCCATAGACCAATGAAGGTCTACAGATAATCAAGATGTTCAAGCCCACTACCAATCGGAAGCGTACCCAGCATGCTGGCGGAATTACAACGCTGAATGGCAATGCTTATGCGTTGGGCCAATTGGCTTTTGAAAATGAGGTGAGCTCCCCGCCCCCACGGACCCAATGTCTCAACCCCAAAGGGCTCAAATATGTAACCTCTTCCGATATTTGCGCCGTTTGAGTCGCTCAACTGAATTAGTCGCTGCACCAGCCCTACAAATACTGTATATAGGTACATGCATTATTATAGTTAGTCAACAGTTTATACAAAAATTAATTATCTTGATGTTGTTAATGCAACCGTATAACATACGTATTTAATTTTTTCCTCATTATTTCTTAATCACCAACCGCAGTGTCCTCATTGAAACCCAGCCAATTACCCCGGTCGCCGGTCAAACGGTCCGGATCACTCGCATTCTTCCGTTTTCCGGACGATTTTTCATTAACCCGCGCGACCGCGCGATTGAAAACCGCTCGAGCGGCTAAAAAGCTATTCGGGCGACTAATTAGTCGCCGACAGCGTATGGGGTCGCTTTGATTGTACTGATAATTGTTTTGGAGGTAAGTAAACAGTGTCTATATGTGGTTGGCAATTAGTTTCAAGTGTTTAGTCGTGTGTTTGACAAGGTAAAGGTAAGAGTAATTATCGAGACATCCCAATTTGTCATGGTTAGTATCAGAAGAAGACTGTTTGATTCAGAGGTAGATTGACTGATCTCGTGGCTTAGTTGGTAGTAGGTCTTCCCGCAAACCGGAAAGTTGTGGATTTTATGCCTACTTAAAACAAAACAATGTTCATGTGTTGAATACAAATATTTGTCCTGGGTCTGAATGTTTCTATGATCATAAATATGTTTTTTACATAGTTATAGGGAGTCTATCAGCTATTTGTTTCCCAGAACAAAAACTTTGCCTAGTTTGGAGGTACCTACTTAGTGTTGCTTGAGGAACATCTAAAATTTTTCATTTTTTCACCTTCAATCACCTTTTTCATTTTTTATTCTGGTTTGAAGGACAAAGTTTCAAGAGAAATCTCAACACAAAGAGATAATACGTCTTGTATGGTGACACTATATATCTTAAATGGTGAATTGGTATATTACAATTTAATAACTAATCCCATGTGTGATTTTGCCATCTTAAGTACAACAAGCGAAGTACAGTGCCAGCCGTTGAATTGAAAGCTTATACCTTACTAAACTTATGTTTACTTTTTGGATGAACAAAAAGCGAGGAATTTACGTCATCCCATGAGTTTATTTAAACTGTATAATATGTGTGTATGTAGGTACGTACTGGTAAAAGTTATGAGTTTTCATTTCTATCGGCAGTCCCTTTACTGCCTTTTTTTCTTTGGTGTTTCTAGTTTCCTAAACTTACAACATTAAAGAGTCTACGTGGATAAATAAAATAAACAGTCAAACGATCTTTGTCCGAGCCAATTTAGAGCAATGGACCAATGAAGTAGAATCGTTAAATTTAATGTACACTAACTTGATGCTATAAAACAAGGTTAATCTCAATACACCGATAGCACTTATTATCTTTAGTGTTGGGATCTGAAAAATGTCGATATCGATAAAACAATAGTCAACAGTAACACACTTGGTAACACTTTGCAGTAATAAAATGTTCCTGTCAATAATAGATTTGATTGCATTGAAAATATGATGATTTCTTACTAATTATGATAAAAGTGCGTGCTTGAATGTTTCCATATTTATGTATGTTTCTCAATTATGTCGAAAAACTAAATAGCTATTCTATTTAATATGTAATTGAAGTTTAGAAGGAAATAGATTTTATTCAACCATAATACTTATATTAACTGGTAAACTCCGTAAAATTATCCCATAAGTTATATGTAACTATCTGTACCCTGCACGTGTTGCTACTTATCTAAAATTGATCGTATCAACTCAGAAACTTTATTTGGTTCATGCACAACAACTTTGTCAAAGATCACATGATCATAATGTTACATAATATCTTTATAGTATAGTTAGCAAGCCTAAAAGATTAAAACTATGCCTGCCTTTTTTTCTAATATGTATTTATGTTATTTTTCATTTTGTGTACTTAATTAAAATATTTGTTGACGTAACAACGTCTAATAAATCGATGAACGCCGGTTGCATGCACGAAAAAGTGTCCCGTTATGTTCCGTTACGCTAATTATACGAATGCGCCGCGTCTATTAATGCTTTGTTATGACGTTATCACATTACACTATTGTCCGTAAACCAACAGACTTTACAACAGACAACCAATTTTTTAAATGAGGATAAATTCCCTTTAATACAAACAATCGTTAAACCCGTAAATTGCAGCGGTAATCAATAAACACTGCATACCTAATTGAGCATTGCATCTATTATCACTATCGATAATACTTTGGTCCATCCCTAAAACCGGAAATAAAAATCGTAAATGAAGCCATTCTGCGCTGGGTCTCGGTACCATTAACTGCGTTTCGGGAGTCACGTTTACTGTCCTTTTATTTCAGGTGGTAACTTACTTATTTATTTGGGGTCATTGACTTTGAAGAATCGATGTGTGACTAAGGTAAACTATATGGGAGCTATGAATGTGATTTTAATGTTCTATCTTTTAGTTACTTTAAAAGAACAGTAGCTGTTAGGCTGTGTTACCAGTAGCCAAACTGTTAGCGATCAACTGAGTTATTGGCGTATCAGTTTAATTAGTACACAGCTTCCTAGGTGTTGTTTCGGTGTGGCGGTTTTTGTAATATTCAAATCAAATCAAATTCTTTATTGCTGGTATATAGGTATTAGTAACAGATCTTAAATAATACATTTAAGCAAGGTATCACTATATCCGCACCCATAGGGCATGCAACATCACAATATAACTATATCAAATATATATATATATAAATATATCATATATATATACTAGGGTGTCCCTTATATGGCAAAAAAAAATTTTTTTTAGAATTTCGAAACGCATAGCCTCTACTTTTTTTATGATTGCTAAAATATACTTAAATACGAAATTTCGTATTTGTAGCATGATTGCAACCCGTGCCGACCGAGCTCTAAAGTTTATTAGAAAATGGTGTTTTGGCCTGACATCTTGGTTTGATCCAAAATAGTTAAAATGCAACAAATAAAGTAAATATGAGTAATAACAAAATAAGATCAACACAAACTTTTATTTAAATACAAATTATAATAATAATTAATTAGGGAGACTTCTCTTTGGTGTAGTTTTTTTACAGTCTGGATACAGATTTCTGTGTTCCTGAACACAACGCAACAAAAACTGTTTTTGTTCTTCTTCAGCCGTGATAAGTGCATTAAAATCTTGCATTCATTTAACAGCTCTTTCAGCAGTGTCATTTACGACCTTTCAAACAACTTATTCGTCTTCTAGCTTCCAAAAAAGTAGTATTGTCACCCCAAGAAGATACATCCTCCCGAAGAAAACTGTCGTCGATCTGCAGTCGAGATAGAAATTGTTTGCTTCTTTGAGTCACAAAATCATCCATCATCATAACATCTGAAAGAAAGAAAAAACAGTCTAAAAAGCAAAAACTAAGCCACGAAACTTTGAAAAAAGAAACAAGAAAATATTAAGCTTACTAAAGAAATTTTGCGTATTTTCTTCCTTCGATGGGATATAGCGTTTGGCGGAATCTGAACTTTCATCTCTGTTTAAATTATTAATCGTTTTTGTCTTGGTTTTGAAATCAATTTCTTCATCATAGAGTAATAACATGACTGCTTCTTCACACAAATACCATAAATGATGAACAAACTTGCTTGTTGATGCCTTGGAACTTGTCGCGTCTAGTTTTTCATATTCTTTTAGAGCTTTCAAAAAGCATAAGTCTTGGTTAGGTGCTTTAATTGACACTGTACATTCGAGCCAAGGTTTAGTATACTCTTAACTTTTTGAAAATTGGAATATCTGGGCTACTTGTAATTTGCTTTACCTTGGTTTCAAAAACAGCTTTGAAGACCAACATCTAAAAATGATGACGACAAGCAAAAAGCAGTAATTCCCTTTCTAAAGTCTGCTGCAAAATAGAACAAGCTCCACTGAAACGGCCAGTATTTTAAGCTGTTGTATCGCAGCACCTACTTTATCATGTAGGTTCCAGTCAAAGAGTGCAGTTGAAATGGCTTTAGCTTGATGTTTTCCCGAAGAACTCTCTAATTTTGGCACTGCAAGAAGTTGTTCTCTATCGTCAAATGAAGCAAGACTTGGCAAGCGTTCTTCTTTTAAACTTCATACATCCAATCCAGGTAATAGTTTTCCATCCCAATGGACTATGACTACGTCAGGCAAATTATTCTGGAAGTCAGTTTTTATTGCTTCTGCCCTGGATTTTCTCGCCTGAGTACGATTTCGCTGAATCGAAGATTTGTTAATAGGAAAATCATCGGTGTTCAGACCAAGCGCTTCTACAACCGCATGGAGAATGTAAACTGAGTATCTTATGCTTAATTGGCATCGATCTAAAGCTGCTACCAGTTTAGGAGTCATGAAATTTTTCGTGCCTCTTTTAGAACTTTTTTCAGGGCAAGGAATCTGAGTATTAAGTACAGAATTCGAAATCTGTTCCTCATTCGAATTCTCCAGACATTCCAAGCTATCTACCGAAGAAGTACATGCAATAGCCAATAGCTCTCTTTGTTTTACCTTTCTTTCCTTTTCTTCCAATCGTCTTTGCCTAACTCGTTCTTCTTTCTCCGCCAATGTTTTGTCAGTTCCACCTAAGCATCCCGGTCGACCTGGGCTCTCTCTGTTTCCTTAAAAAATCTTTGTCTTCCTCTATCTTCATTCTGTCGAAGGCATCAGCATGTGCAATATGAAACAAGTTATCAAGGTCTTTTACAAAATTGTGTTCACGGTTCTTGAACGTGTCTTGAGTTTTCTCTTTTTTTAGTCTTGAGTTACAGTTTTTTTACAGCTCCCTCCAAACATTATATAAATCAAGAAGTTTCTTCACGCAGTTAGGAAATGCCTTTGTAGGAATTCTGGCTTTTCCCAAAATATAATGCACTCTCTTATAACAAGATTCGCACTTTCACTAACAGTCAGCTTAACCTCACGTATATTGTAACATAAAACGGTGAGAACTTGTCGATTAGATGGTAATTTTGCACCATTTATCTGGTGGCTTGGCAGTCCGATAAGGTAAATATTTTGTTTATCACTTCGTAATTCCACAGACATCTCCACACAATAAACAACAACGCACTAATAATGTTAGAAATCACATATGAAATGACAATTGAAACTCGCAGTAACAGGTCGGAGCGCTGCACCCGCGCAATTGTATGGACAAGTTAAAAACTCAAGTCGGCACGGGTTATCGTTTATAAATCGGGCTAATATTTATTTCTGTACTATATTAGGTCCATATAAAAGTTTTTAGAGGGTATGCGTAAAAATATATTGATGTTGAATTTTAAGGGACACCCTAATATATACATAATATCAAATATGAACAATAACACTAAAATTTGGTTTCATATATTAAGACGATATAGTGATATATTCTGATGCACTTTGGTCGAATGTTAGTTCATATTTAATTTTTAAATTGAAGTCGGTCTTAGTCGTGGTTATTGTTTTTTGGTAAAAATATATTATTTATGATAAAAGTATGTTCGACTTCAAGCGATGAAATTCAGCTTAGGTAAGTCATGGGTTGAGATGGACTTCGGCCGCCATTTCCGGTCCATTAACCCTTAGCACACCCTTATTGCTCCAATATCCCACAACACCTTTCGCTTATTCAATTTATTTCTTATTTCAAAGGGTCTGAAAGTGAATTGACGTAGTTTCAGATTTGTTACGGATAATTCAGGAAAAACAAAACATGCGGTTATATAGAACACCTCCGTTACAGTTGGTAGCTGGAAGCCTTCAATTCAATCTAAATAGTACCAAAAACCTTATAAACTAGAAGTAATTTGTCCTTAAAATAGCAAATTTGTCTATTTTGTAAAGGATATATTTGATGAGATAACGTCTAATATAAATTGATGAACGCCGGATGCATGTACAAAAAAGTGTCCCGTAATGTCCCGTTGCGCTCATTGTACGCTTGCGCCGCATCTATCAATGTTTTATAATGACATTGTCACGTTAAACTATCGTCCTTAAACCAACCGACATTACAGACAACCGATTTTTTAACTTTTTAGGTTTTCTTCCATCAAAAATTATACACTAGCCTAGCAGTCCTACGCGGTTTCACCCGCGTAGTTCCCGTTCCCGTTTTTTTTTTTGGAAAAAAAACTAAAACTGTTCTTCCGGACTTTGACTGACTATGTTAAAAATTTCAATTGAATTCAAAACAAAATGACCGAGTAACAAACACCCGAACATCTCAATATTAAAAATTGACATTTATAATATAAACTAGCTGTTACCCGCGACTTCGCCCGCGCGAAATAAATACTAAAGTAACTGAGGCAGTACCTATTTTTATACCCACACACATTTGCGGTTACTAAAAACAGCCTATAATAAAACAATTTCATACAATTTCATCAAAATTGGTTCAGTTGTTTAGGTGTGAAAGCGGAAGAGACATTCGTTCTCCATGTAAACTCCAATTTCATCCCCATACAGCATACAGTTCGAAATTTATTGGCTCCGTGCCAAGTGCCTATATCAAGAGATTCATAGTTTTATCTACAACGATTGGTAACTTCCATATTGACATTCAACCCCCATTTCAACCCCGATTTCATCCCCGTATAGTTCGAAATTTTAAAATTGCTAGAACGAACATTTATTTGCTTCGTGTGATGTGCCTATATACATAGTTTCATGGTTTTATCTTCAACGATTAGAAGCTTCCATGTATACTTTCATCCCATATTTCAATCCCAATTTCATCCCTATACAGTTTGAAATTACAAAATTGCTAGAACAAATATTTAATGGCTACGTGTCAAGTGTCTAGATACAAAATTTGTTAACTTTGAAAATGACGAATTTTCATACAACCGTTCATCCCTTGTTTCACCCTCTTAGGGGTTGAATTTCGCAAAACCCCGTCTTAGCGAGCGCCTACGTGCTAAAAGGGACCTCCATGCAAAATTTCAGATTCCTAGCATTTGTAGTTTCTGAGATTTCGTGATGAGTGACCTTTCGCTTTTATATATATAGATGGGACGTGAGCATTTTCATGTTTGTTGCTCAATCACGTTGGAATATTTAAACGAAAAGAGTTGAAATTTGGAAGACAAATAGATTAATATTTGGAGTATCACATAAGCCTTTTATCACGGCAAAATAACGCGAACGAAAATTACGCGGGTGAAACCCACGGGAGGCTGCTAGTATATCATATAGAACAAACCATCGTAATTTCCGTAATGTTTCGTTTAGTCTTTTTTTATTTAACATTTTCCTTTCACATCAAAACAAAACAGTTCCACGGCCATCAATAGCGCCCAAACGCGTATAAAATATTCACCGAGCGTCATTTGTCTTCCTCAAAAAATGCGCAAAAATGGGATTCTTCATCCGCCACATCATTTTCACCCCTATTTCCACGTAATAAAAAACAAATGATTATTGCTTATACTTGCTCATGCTTTTGTAAAGGAGTTTTTATACTGGATTTTGATTCGGTGATTTTTTTTAACTGTATTAATAAAAGGACGTGGATTTCAATTTGGTTGTATGTTTTTGTATGTATACGCAATAGCTCTGGCAATTTTATTGTGAATCGATTTTGATGATTATTATTTTGTTAGATCACACACTTCAGAGGTGGTCTTGTGTGTATTTTAGATTTCAAGTAAAATGTAGTAGTTTTTGAAATATCAACAAAAGTTAAAACATTTGGTTAATGAACTCTATGATATTATATTTGTTACTTTAAAACATCTCTCAGTATTTTTAATCGATTTAGTAAACAAATTAAACTTAATAAAATTTAATTTTAAATTGAAGTATGTTTTTTTTTTCGAAGAAAATTCAATCTACGTAATATAATGTAAACGTAAAATTTATGTCTGTCTGTATGTCCTTTATAGAATCGTAAACAATGCATTTAATCATGTATAATCATAATCAATCATAATCATGCAATGATGATCTTTAGCAACATTGTGTATGAACCAAAGAGGGTGTCTGAGTTGGTGCAACCAATTTTCGACAGATAGGACAGGTACAACTAATTTTGGTAAAAAAATATGAAATCAGAGTAAAAATATAAAGTCTAGTGTAAAAGTGTTCTAAGCCAAAGTTTTTAGTTCATTAAAGGTGCGTGCAGGCGGAAACAGTCGCCGGCGGAAGTCTTTGGCGGCGAGATCACTCGAGCCGCGGTTACCATAAAGCGTTAGATTTAGTGGACCTCTGTTTAGATGCAGAAAAAACAACTTATTATTTTTGTAAATTTATATATTTATTACAACTATATGACATGACAACTAGTCCCAATCCAGGAATTTTCAGATGTTTCTTTTGATTTTTTTTTTGTTCTTTGTAACTTTAATTAGAATATTTCATAAATTATCTCATACCTTATAACAACGGAATTCGTTCGTGTTTTTATGTTTTTTTTTTGTGTTTTATTGTTTATGTTATTTTACGAAAGTGATTATACAGTTGGCCGTACGTGGCCTTTACTGTCCATCAAATTCGTGTACTTGAGTCAACATTATAATCACTTATAAACCAATTTCAATGATTTTCTTTATTTTGTAGTAGTAGTTTCCTGCAATTTCACCCGTGTAGTTCCAGTTCCAGTTATTTTTCCAGAATAAAATAGTTTGTGTGGTATTTCAGACTATAACCTAAGCGTATTTCAAATTTCAAACCGATCCTTTTAGAAGTTCCGATGTTATCGAGAAATTAGTATTAAAAGCATTGGATCAGATAAAAGTTTGTGATACAGCCTGGAATATTACATAGGCTACTTTTTATCCCGAGAAAATAACGGGAACTAAAACCGTGGAGTGCTGCTTTTAAACATTTTTACAATAAGATAAGACAATACAAAGACTTATAAAATACTAGTGGCCCGTTCCGGCTTTGTTCGGATAATAACCTAGATATCAACTGCAGCGCCATCTGCCGGGCTGATTTGTAAATCTAAACCATCGAGGGCCCTACCCAAACGCATGCAGAAAAAATCATTCAAATCGGTTCAGCCGTTTAGGAGGAGTTCACTAACAACGAAAAGTGGCATTGATTTTTATATATATAAAATATGTTAACTATTATAATTACGTTGATAAAAGTATGCTACAATTATGCCACAACTGAAAATAAAACCATGGCCACACTACCTCCGCCATGAACACACACAAACAATTATACCTTCAAACAATACCGTCCTCGGGGAATCCCCGCAAAATGATCAGTCGCGTCTCATCTCCTGCGAGACGTCACAAGGTATACTAATGAAATGGGACTTTGATTCTCAAATCAAAGTCAAAATCTTTGATGTTTTTTTATTGTCGAGTTATTCATTTCCGCTGCTTAAAAGGCGAAGACTTTTTAGCATAGAAAATTCTAATGTGAATATGTTTCGTCTTAAGGGATATTGAATTTTTCGCTTTATTTAGCTCAAGTCAAGGATCGTAATACATTGCAACGAATAATCTCAAGATTATTTTTGTTTTGAAGTGAAAATTTCTTTAGGCGCGCCTAGACAAATTTTTCGTGGGGTGTAAATTGAATTCTACGGCCACGCTCGGGTATGATAAGAAATCTTCGGGTAAACTCGGGATCTTGGCGATTGGGCATCTAGAAATGCGTCAGCCAATGGGAAATGCTGAAAGGGCGTGACCTCGCCATCATGGCATGCCCATCTAGAAATGCGTGAACCAATGGGAAATGCTGACGCATTTCTAGATGGCCATGCCATGATGGCGAGGCCATGCCCTCCGGTTGCACTCGTGTAGTTACCAAGGTAAGCTATCAAATTCTGAGTTATAAGTTTTCACTTCTATCGGCAGTTCCTATGACTGCCAATTTTTTCCCATTGGTTGGACACAACACTAAATAGATCTAAGCTAAGCAAAGCTTATATTTATAATCCGGGCGAGAAAATTGATATACGATTAATACTTAGGTATATATTATTGTAACTATATACCTTACATGTGATACACAGAAACACTCTAACACAGAAGAAATATTTTGTGTGTTCATCACACAAATATTTCTCCTAGGTGGGAATTGAAGGCTCCGACTCCGCGAACAGACACCTATAGTAGCTTAATTTAAAAAATCATGTTTGTTTTTTCTTCACAAAACTATGGTTGTCAAAAAATCGAATGTCCTTCAAAACTTAAAATTCCATTTTTCAACTTGGAAATGAATTGTGATATCCACGAAAATTGTAATGTGATATTTTTCTTAACGATTTCAAATTATAATAGGTACGATGATTAACTTTTCCCCGCAAGTATGCGTATTTTTTCAAGTTAAGTTTTATCCTTATTTATCGTATTTTCCAGTAAAGCAACCCCGAACATAAAAACAATCCATACAACCTGCGACCGATGTTCGTAAGAATCGGATTTTCGCGTGAACGCACCGAAAGCCTCGTGACGAAATGCGTAAAAATTGTGTTAAGGACGTGCTTTAGGATAACGTCACTCAATTCTAAGTTCTAACACCAATGAATAGAAGTGATATTACAATAGCAGATGCGAAGGAAAAATCGGCAACGCTACGTCTGTGTTACCGGTGGTTACCGAGTAGCAAAGTTGGGATTGCAATTGTGTTAAACTTTATGTTACAAAACTTAAGGTTGAATTTTCAATGTAATTTGTTAACATTATTGGTGAAAAGAAAATCTTTTTGTGATATTGAATGTTGAGGTTCGTATTTGCGGGTTCATAACGATTCACCTTGTTAACGTTGAAGCTTTTTGAGGTATTAAGTTATTTATAGGGGAAAAGAGTTATTTATCTCGCTATGGAGATGGGGAAGTTATTCTGAGTATTTAAATTGGGTGGATTATTGAAAATCAGAGTAAAAAAGACCGGAGCCGAAGGCTAGAACGTACCATTTATAATAGTGAGGGCGTTCGTGGGTTCAAATCCCGTTTTGTACCTTCTGAGTATTTTCCCAAGGGCAGATGTAAAAATTTTTGGAAGTGAAAACTTTTTTGGCCACAGTCAGAATTTTTCGTGGGCTGTGAATTTAATTCAAGCGTCACGTTTATAAGTTAAAAAATCGTTCGGAGTACCACCGAGGGTGCCTTTGATAGGCTATACGCCTATAACACTTCATCACGTGATAGTATATTATAAATCGGTCCAGTAGTTCCCGGGATAAGAGCGTTCAAACAAAACACTTCTCCAGCTTTATGTATTAGTAGGGGGCATTTCACGTCAAGCGGACAACTAAAATAATATGAGATAAGATATGGCTAAATGACACTGGAACGTCACGGCAAAGTAAAAACTAACTACTAAAAAAATGTATGCTTAGAAAAATTCACATCTTCATTTTTAGTAAATTTTTAGAAGCTACATAGCTTTATAACTCGGCAATAAAACATCACACGAACAATAAATTGTGTGTACACACGTACACAGGTACCCAGCCACGTCTACTAGAAGTATACATTACAGAGTATCAACAAAATTCACGACCTCATATTTTTTGGTTGTCCGCTTGGCGTGAAATGTCCCAGTAGGTATATATTTATTGAACTGAAAACTCAAAGCAGTGCACCACAGACCACACAAGTCTTTTGTTTTTTTTTTATTTCATTCTTGGCCATGTACCTATACTCCTTCAGCCGCATCTGTCACTGTAGTGCCGCTGTGTTAACTATATTTAATTTACAATACGTGATGGTTTTTATTTGTTTATTCAATGGTCTTTAATAATATTACCTATATTAGTTTTCACTTCTGCCGTGTGGTGTTAAGCACACACACATTTTTAACTACCACTGGTTTTAACAACAAAGAAGAACACTGTGAAGGAACTGCCATGTTCCAAGACTATTTCAAAATCAAATGTCAATCCTCACTAGGTCAGCATAGTCAATTTCCTCAAGGAAACTAACTCCCCAAGGACCTAGGTCCCAGCAGTGGAAACATTTAGTGGGCTGTTTACGCTTGTACTAAGCTACATACGAAAATAATCTTCTAGTTTTTAAACTTTCAATAAATAAACTCGCATTAAAAATATTAAAAAATATTTCATTCAGATCGCAAATTTATCCTGTGTAATGTATTTAACAGAATCTTTACAGGTACGAGTGTTATAAAAATAATGAGCCCAATAAAAAAAAAACATTTATTTTTTAATAAAATTACAGCGTTACTTTGCAAACAATCATAATGAACGGAATTTAACGAAGCATTTCGTTTCAAAACAGACGCGACTCAAATTATCCATTTAGAATGAGGACATTGGAACGACAACGTTGGAGGAGCACACCTGAGGCTGGTAATCAAAGATGTGACCGAGGTACGGGACATTGAGTGTGAAGTGGGGTGGGGATTGGATGTTTTGAAACGAGGTTTCTTATCGGGAGTTAGACGATCTGATCAGACGGGAGCTAGTACAAAAATATGTTATAAGACTTTTTTCGGATTATTTTCATTGGAATGCTCGTTTCTTGAAAAAGCGACATCGATTCATTGTTAATGTTCGAAAGACTCGAACACTATCGTAAAGCGAACGTTTATGCTGGTTGTCTGCATTCGCCATTGCCTGAGTGACTTTTTCCCGATAGTTACAATGTTGGTACCTTCGAGTCGCGAGTGAATCGGTTTTTTCTAGGTAAACATTATCATAGTAAGACTGCGTCGTCGCATAGTGATCAAATCTATCTTGGTTAATAAAACTTCTTGCGTATAGCTGTAGATGAACCGCAAAGATTGAAGTATCAACCCGCTCTATGCAGACCTTACGTTCATTAATTTTTGTGTATAATAAATAATTCCACCGGCTAGATCACCGGATAAGCTTGGGAAATTGAGATGAGTGGCTTCAATGAAAATGAGGCCTACCTGTCACACAACCACAAACACTTTGTAAGTAATATTGTGTGTGTCAAATGTGCAAGCAAATATTGACAACCTTTTTGTTGCCATTCTCCATGCTACATTTTCGGCCACATCGTCACTTGTTTGTGAAAAGAAACTTCGTTATTCGTTCTACTTCTATTAACGTTTATTTCCATGTAGGTACTTAGATACATAGGTACAATAATTATGTTTTAACAATGCTATAAATTATTACTGCCGACCATCTTTCGGCTCTGATGACAAAATGAGAATTGAATCTAGTATGCCAACCACCAGACTTTTTATTTTAATGTTATCAAATTTCGCAGGATGGTACACTGTAAAATAACTGCTTGTAGGATGATAATTAAAAGAGACAATTAGTTAGTAGATTGGCACTACCGGAATTCAACACAAGAGTTACCAGGTATAATAATGTAAAATAATAAAATACGACTAAACTACGAATCAAAACTAAAAATCATGACATTCGGCCATCCGACCACGTGTTGCCTCCCGGCATACACATTAATCTCACAATTAGAATTCTGTGTGAAGTAGTGAATAATACAATTTAAAAGACTAAGTAAAGTTGGTACTAAAATTATACAATTATTACGTAGGCAGTAGGTACGTTAAATAACAAATATACCTATGTAAAACCAAGTAGATCACAATGAATTATTGTTTATCTGTTAGGTACTCACATATTTATTTATTTTTTTACAATTCAAGATTCTTATCGAAACCCTTGTAATCTATTTATTTCTTAAATAGAGTAATGTATTACAAATTACTGGACTGGTATCTAAATTTAAACAAGTGCAAGTTTTCATTTCACTTGAGACAATTGAAAATGCTGTAAATAATCAACAAACTAAAAATCATACATCCGTACAAATTTATGTGATTGTTTTATTTTTACTTATCAAACACCTGAAACTATTTACATAAATTAATTAGGTACATTACACTGTAAAACTTAACATTCCAATAATACAATGTGCAACAAGCAATTCACTAAATAGTGTCAAACGAGACATTGAAATAAATAAATTACGTACAATAGGTAATTCAGAACACTTAAATATAATATACCTATCAAGTAAGGAATATCTTTAAAATAATAACTAAGATCCAAACAAATCAGTTTCTATGTCAAAATGTAGCTCTTATCTAAATATAGTTTTGAGATGTAAACATCATATCAAATGTACTTATTTAAAAAAATTACATGATACATAATATATCAAATGAATCAAAGTTATTGGGGTTCTCATTGGAACTACCATCAAACTATGGTAAGTTGTACCTAATTACGGTTGCGTACGGTTTTACTGTTTATGACGATTTAGTTGATCTATTTACACACACACTTTTTGTTTGGTTAAAATTGTTTATATTTGAACAGTAAGCACTACATCAACCTAAAATTTTAATGGGCCTTCATTGTCCGATATAATAATATCCTTGTTCGGGATCGTTGTGAAACATGAGTTTAGTTTAGTCTCTCAAAACAGTAACGCAAAGTAAATCGTTAAAATTTTGGCCCATGAGCAAAGGTGTTGGAAGAACCATCAAACCTTATTTATTAATTATTTCATCGATTTTGCCATTTATGATGTCCCACCCGGTTGCAACGATTGAATTTTATTACTGGTCTAGAACATTTTGAAGTCTTACTTCAAAAGCCCTTTGGAACGGCAACTATAGCACGCGATTGAATTTAACTTAGTGATCAATACTATTCAATTCAATTCTTTATTCGCTCGTTAATGGGTAACAAAGATCTTACAATATTAGGTATACACACAGCCAAAAACAACCTCATATTAGGTATGCAAATTAATTAATTTGGTAGGTATATCAATACTAGGACTAGGATCTGTTAATTTTCTTAAAAGTGGGTCTAGTGTTTTAATTATATGAATGAGTTTATGGTTTTTGAGATTAAAGAAAAACAGAACAAGACTTCCGGCTCTAGACAATTAAATGCCTGTGCTCCATTGCTAATTGATCGATTGCATTATCTATTATACATAAATTATAAAATGTACCGCCTTTTTTCAGTAATCTCAAATCCGTATACTACTACACTTAGTTCATTCTCTAATTTTTCTCATTTCAATTGCAATTTTTATTTATCATTTCAACAACATAATGTATAATGGCACACTTTTACAACAATCAATGGTTTGAGCTTTGCTTTCCGGGTGAAATAATGATGAAACATGATTACAATTGTTCCTTCACTCAAGACTTAATATTTTAACATTCACAGCTTACTTGGTTTTCTTCCGGTTCTTTAGAGGTGGCGAGAGTTCAGTACTAGAACTACATTATCTGAAGAATATTATCAAAGAGATGGCATCGATCTCCTTCTCTTTTTCCTTTTGTTAGTCTTTCGCCAGCCAGGTGGTGTACTCACATCGTCTTCAGGCATCTTCGTACTCTCTGAAATTTAAACATAATTCCCGACAAAATCTGTTTTCGTACTAACAGTAACACAGTCTAAGATATCTACTGTGCGATTCAAACATATTTTTACGATTAATCAACCAGTAGATCTGACAAGAACAAGTTCTAATGTTAGACACATTTGTAAATCTGTTAAAATATTTCAGCCACGTTAGGCGTATATTTTACTCTGTTACACAATGGGAAATTATCGATTAGATATCCAGCGAGAGGCATACTCGCTCACAATCTGTTTTTCAGTTAACCAGCGAGACACATACTCACTCATAGTCAGTTAACCAGCGAGACACATACTAGCTCATAGTCAGTTATCCAGCGAGACACATACTCGCTCATAGTCAGTTATCCAGCGAAACACATACTCGCTCATAGTCAGTTATCCAGCGAAACACATACTCGCTCATAGTCAGTTATCCAGCGAGACACATACTCGCTCATAGTCAGTTATCCAGCGAGACACATACTCGCTCATAGTCAGTTATCCAGCGAGACACATACTCGCTCATAGTCAGTTATCCAGCGAGACACATACTCGCTCATAGTCGGTTATCCAGCGAGACACATACTCGCTCATAGTCAGTTATCCAGCGAGACACATACTCGCTCATAGTCAGTTATCCAGCGAGACACATACTCGCTCATAGTCAGTTATCCAGCGAGACACATACTCGCTCATAGTCAGTTATCCAGCGGGACACATACTCGCTCATAGTCAGTTATCCAGCGAGACACATACTCGCTCATAGTCAGTTATCCAGCGGGACACATACTCGCTCATAGTCAGTTATCCAGCGGGACACATACTCGCTCATAGTCAGTTATCCAGCGAGACACATACTCGCTCATAGTCGGTTATCCAGCGAGACACATACTCGCTCATAGTCGGTTATCCAGCGAGACACATACTCGCTCATAGTCGGTTATCCAGCGAGACAGATACTCGCTGATAGTCGGTTATCCAGCGAGACACATACTCGCTCATAGTCAGATATTCAGCGAGATACATACTCGCTCAGCAGAAATATCAATAAAACGTAATTTAAATAAACAATAAAACGATAGTGGATCGTGGTTTTGAACCCAAAGGTTAACACACAGTTTTGTTATAGAAAAAGTTATCCACTGTCTCGACAAAAATAATACTTACCGCTTCTTTTTAAAAATAACGTTTGAAATAATTTGTGACTTCCACAAAATTTGAAGTGGGTCACTCATAGTTATCGAGTCACACATACTCGCTCAGTTTTATCCAGCGGAAAAAACATGATTTCAATTAACAAAAACATACTTTAAAAACATACTTTAATAGTCAGGTAAAAAGATATTGAACGAAATACGAAATAATTGTGACTTCAAAACAATCTTAAATGGGGTAGTCATAAAATGTTGATGTGCTGATAAAAACAAGGTTTTGCTAAAATAAGCGAGGTAGTTTAACATTAATAATCGAGATTTTCATTTGACAAGCGCAAACAACAGCGAATATATTACGCGTATCATTATCCAATCCAAAAGTAAAAAAAAAAAAAAAACCACGTGGGCGTTTTATCATAACTTCAACAAATGAAAAATACATATTTTCTCAACATACCTTCGTTTCTGGTTTTGTTCCCTCTTCTGAGTTGAAAAGAAACTTCGTTATTCGTTCTACTTCTATTAACGTTTATTTCCATGTAGGTACTTAGGTACATAGGTACAATAATTATGTTTCAACAATGCTATAAATTATTACTGCCGACCATCTTTCGGCTCTGATGACAAATGAGAATTGAATCTAGTATGCCAACCACCAGACTTTTTATTTTAATGTTATCAAATTTCGCAGGTTGGTACACTGTAAAATAACTGCTTGTAGGATGATAATTAAAAGAGACAATTAGTTAGTAGATTGGCACTACCGGAATTCAACACAAGAGTTACCAGGTATAATAATGTAAAATAATAAAATACGACTAAACTACGAATCAAAACTAAAAATCATGACAGTTGAATCACCCACAAGAGTATTGGTGGCCAAACTTAGTCTAGTTTCAATAAAAAGGTATTCAAAAGGAATTGAGAAACCCCCCATTATTCCAAATATTTTTTAAGCCTTACAAAGCCCAAATACGTACCAACTTTTAAGCCAAGTTCAAAAGGTGACGACATTTTAAACGATAGAAAAAAAAAACAAATAGACAGCATTCAGCTTAAGCTACCGTCATTTCAAATATATTACTCAAATTATGTTTATATTCAATCAATCCCGTTTCACATTCAAACTTGTAGCCACTTTGATAAAGCTTATTTTGCCATGAAGGCATTTTGATTTCAAAAATGTACTGTTCATTAAACTTGATGTCCGCTAGCGAGAAAAATGAAACAAAAACCATTTCTCATTTCCGTAATCCAGGATTAACACATCATTAGCCTTCGCCTATGGGGTTTGAAAATCGAACCTTTTGCTATGTTAATTAAACAGATTAGCGGCTATATTCGCATGACCTATTTTTACCCCAACGTATTTCCTTTTTTGCAATCTCCAGGGCCGGTCTTAGGACTGAGTTGGTGGCTTAAAAATATATCAATGCTGTGATAATCAAATTATAAATGTTACTATATGAATGTTTGGATGTTTGTTGCTCCATCATGTCTTAACTATAAACCATGGTTTATATCGATGGTCGTAACGTTTAAACGGAGAGGGCTGAAATTTTGAACACAGCTAGATAGGTATAGTTGTTTGGAAGAACACAAAAGTTTTTTATCCCGAAAACAAAAAACAACTCAAACTGGAACAACCCGGGTAAAACCGCAGGAGCGTCGCTAGTAATGTTATAAAAGAGAAACTTAGATGTTCTGTATTGTTGCATCACTGTTAAATTAATCAGATTGAAATTTACAGCAACAGATATGGATTACAATACCACTTAAATACTTTTTACATAGAAGAAATGCGTAATTGCTAAGCATAATCGTTACTATAATTTTTTTTTTTAAATACGAGTCCTACGGTAGTTGGCTTCAGAGGGCCTTTACTGTACACTTTGCCAAAGTGTGAGTGAGCATAGAAGGCGCAATATGACTTACATTAATAGGTATAGAAGACTAGCTTAAACTTATGTTACTAACTATAGTTACATATACACGTAGTGCAAACATGAGATACGTCAAAACAAAAAAAAGTCTGTAGGCAAATCACCTCCTAAATTCCATCCTTACTACATCTCTGCTTGACACGCATGTTACGCGGTCCCCTATGGGTCCCCCGGGGTGATGTATGAATGATTTAAAAGAATATTTCTAATTAATTGCAGAAATATTGCCCGTATGTGTTAATTGGATGGCCATTATTAAGGCTTAGATTACGCTTCAGTTATCTGTAGGTTGTTTAAATATTAACTGTGCAAATGTAGGTTCTCTTGGGATTAGATTTTATTTATTAAAAATCCAGTATACCCATAAACCCAGTATTCTTCAAGTCAACCGATATTCACGAAAGTTAAGTCTAATTTGGTCCAATCTCAATAATAGTCGTATTTCTCAACTGTTTTTATTTCAAGAGGAGAAATTAAAGATCATTACCGTGAGGAAACTAAAAGTCGTTTCTTTCTAGAAACGACTTAGTTTCTTCATCATAGTGATTTTTCTTCATCGTTAAATGCAGTCGTGATGACAAACATGTACATTTACATACACTGAAAAAAAAGTCAGAGGTACAGGCGAGAATGTAATATATACGACCAAGAAATTGATTTTTTTTCACTCCTTGAAAACTAAACGCCAAACACCAAATCAAAATATTGTTCTTGGATTACTGATTGGCGCTAAAAGAAAGGTATAACAAGCCCCTCCAACAGCCACTGTATAAATATTTAAACAGCGTTTTAAATCGTTCCACACAAACATTTTGGCTGAGCTCTGAGCTCTCTATTACCCCAATCGTAACCACGAATGCGCTTAGACGCACAGAACCGTTACAATAACAAAATTCAAATCTTCAAAGGGTATCCTCAGGTTCTCACATGAGTGGCTCCATGACAAATTGCCTGTCTGCCAACCCTTGCCAGGTATTCTATGATTTATATGTTGCAAATAGAAAAATGTCGTTTTCCTGTTTTGTATGGTATGGAAAGTCATTATGTTGAAATGGTTTCGTGATTGTGTGGAATTGGATGAAGTAATGCCATTTTGTGTGACTTTTTACGTATATGAAGGGTTGATGAAAGATTAAGAACATAGTGAAGATAATCAGATCAGAAACTAATGATTTGCATTGAAATTAAATTCACTTGTGTTTGGAAATTCTATGTTTCAGAATAAAAATTAAATTCACAACATATTTCTCTAATCACTTGGTGGATTAATACCCTTTTTCACAATCGAGAAGTAGATTTAAATAGAGATAGGACCAAATCTTACCTTTGAGTAAGTATATTTGGAAATGCAGATGTACTACTACTTACCTTGGCATCACAACTGGGTTTAAAAACAAAGAAAAACATCGTGATGAAACCGACATTCACTCACAAGCTGAAAGTCAAGATCTTAATCTAACAAGATGGGCAGATGCGGGTTGGCAGTTGATACCTGTCCTCTAAAAATACACTTTTAGACCGCGCCGGTTTTTTCACGGTCTCCCTTCCTTACCGTTAAATCCAGTAACGATACGACCGTACAACAGGATTTAAAAAAATAAAGTGGCCAAGTGCAAGTTGGACTCGCCCATGAAGGGTTCCGTTGTAGCAAGTAACATAATATACATAGTACACATAGTTCGTTGTAACTTTGGTAGAAGTTACAATAATAGTGTATTTATGACGTACTAAAAAAAAACTACTCATCAGATCGAGTTCAAACCAATTTTCGTTGGTAGTTTACATGGTAACGTACATCATATATTTTTTTTAGATTTTTCATTCTCTTACTTTAGAAGTTAGAGGGGGGGGACACACTTTTTACCACTTTGGAAGTGTCTCTTGCGCAAATTATTCAGTGTAGACGAAAATGATTTTAGAAACCTCAACATCATTTTTAAAGACCTATCGATAGACATCCCACACGCGTAGGTTTGATGAAAAAAAAAATTTAGAGTTTCAGTTCGCAGTATGGGGGGCAACCCTAATTTTTCTTTTTTTTATTTTTTTTTGTAAAAATCCTAATGCGGTTCACAGAATACATCTACTTACCAAGTTTCAACAGTGTAGTTCTCATAGTTTCGGCAAAAAGTGGCTGTGACATACGGACGGACAGACAGACAGACAGACAGACATGACGAATCTATAAGGGTTCCGTTTTTACGTTTTACGGAACCCTAACAATCAGAGGTAATCAATATGCGTGACAATCACGTTATTTTAATACTGAAATTACAGTACATGGAAATATATATCAACCTATTATAATTCGGAGAGACGACTGCAATGCAATGCTAGGTAATGATTTGGAATCTGCATGTTTTAATAAAAGCGTAAGTAATTGCACATCATTATGTGCAATTACGGGCGGCCGAGTTTGTTACTCTCAGGCGCACGTTCTGTTTTTCTGACACATTATACTATAAATAAAGTAGCCAAGTGCGAGTTGGACTCGCCCATGAAGGGTTCCGTTCCAGCAAGTAACATAATATACATAGTACACATAGTTCTTGTAGTTCGTTGTAACTTTGATCGAAGTTTTAATAATAGTGTATTTATGACGTACTAAAAAAAAACTACTCATCAGATCGAGTTCAAACTAACTTTCGTTGGTAGTTTTCATGGTAATGTACATCATATATTTTTTTTAGATTTTTCATTCTCTTACTTTAGAAATTAGAGGGGGGGACACACATTTTACCACTTTGGAAGCATCTCTCGCGCAAGTTATTCAGTGTAGACAAAAATTATATTGGCAACCTCAACATCATTTTTTAAGACCTGTCGATAGACCCCCACACGTGTAGGTTTGATGGAAAAAAAAATTTTGAGCTTCAGTTCTCAGTATGGGGGGCACCCCTAATTTTTGTTTTTTTAAACAACTTTTGTAAAAATCTTAATGCGGTTCACAGAATACATCTACTTACCAAGTTTTAACAGTGTAGTTCTCATAGTTTCGGCAAAAAGTGGCTGTGACATACGGACGGACAGACAGACAGACAGACAGACAGACATGACGAATCTATAAGGGTTCCGTTTTTACGTTTTACGGAACCCTAAAAACAATATGACTGTGTACATAATATGCAACGATACTCAGAAATGCAATTGGAGTTCAATCTCAGAATTATTGTGAAATCAGGCGTTATAGCCACTAGACTACCACGCTTTCTATCAAATTAAATCACCCTAATTTTATTAACAGCAACGAATCCACACATAATTCCGCTCGCTCACTAATCCGAACTAAAATCCCCGCTCCATCATCATTTACGGTCTGCCGCAAAAAAACTAAAGTGGATCATAACATTCGATTATCTTTCCCACTTTTACAGAATCCAGTGATTTGATTAAATCTCCCTTATACTCGATTTTAGTAGAAATAGTTGCATTTAACCGCATTTTGGGGAGAACTACGGATTATGGCAAGTTGGGGTGAATATTTTTGTCTACAAATTTCATTATCATAATTGGTGTCTAGTTGAGATGGGATTTTAAGACTGGTCTTATTGTCGTAATGATTCTAATTTGTGTGTGTCATTGTTTTATATACATTAAAAATATTTCAATGTGTTTATTAGCACAGCTTAACACTTTTCTCAATAGGGGTGTTTTATCGTTTTTCATATCTTAATCCTACTAATAAATATTATAAATATCAATGTTTAGAAGATCGAATGTTTGTTGATCAATCGAGTTGTTTCATCTAAATGGATCAGGCTGAAATTTGAAACACAGGTAGAATATAGTCTGGAAAAACACATATGCTACTTTTTATCTCGGAAAAACAATGTGAACGGAAACTAATACTAAATTTTTATTGCAAGGAAGTAACTTGAACGGGAACTATGAGGGTAAAATTACGGTCTTTGTAATTGCATAACTGTTTGATTTTAAACAAGCAACTATCTCTGCATATCATCCCGCTGCATTCGTCATCCAGCAATATTTAAAAAAAAACTCTTTCATTTAGATTTCTTTAATTTTGGTTTGTGGTAAGAGTATGTTTGTTCTTTGAATTGACTAAACATATTCAAATTAAATTATTTCATCAATTAATTTACTAGATCCAACAGAATTTACTATAATAAATCTGATAGAAAGATTATCTTTATTGAAAAAAGTGGGTATGACATACGGACGGACAGACAGACATACAGACATGACGAATCTATAAGAGTTCCGTTGTTACGTTTTACGGAACCCTAAAAAGATGGGAAAAAATACAATTCACTACATATTACTGTGACACTTGTATTGTTTTCTACGTAGACACATCGAGGTGAATAATAATTTAGATCCTGATTAGGTCCTGTTTTACATTTATTTTGAACCAAATACCTACTTGATTTATCGCAAGAAAACAAACAGCAAAACTTGACAGAGTTCCGTACAAAAATGCATGGAGTTGTTTCATTGCAAAAATGTTACCTTACTTGTAGGTACGTATCGCAGCCACCAGTGACAACTAGAAATGATATAAAGATACCTTACATTTGGTCAATAATCCGCTATATACGTCTTATCTATGTTTCCTCATAGTGAGACGGCGCCAGCTGCCTCGCTATAATTCTTGCCAGGCCTCGATAGAAGCAATGATTATACCGAGTCCGAGGTGGAACTATTTGCTGGGATCCACTTATTCGTTTGACTAGAGGGTGTTCTAGGAAATAATAACTAAAATATTTTTTTATAAAAACTACTTAAATTATTCTAGGGTTTTAGGATTATTTTTTATTAATAATAATTATTTATTTATTTTGAACCTAAGTCGTCGTATTACCAATTCTTTATTAAGAACAAATTTCTTCGATTTAGAACTTTGTATTTCGGAGCTAGAGCGTGCGGAAGCTCTAACAGCATGCTGTCCACGCTTGTGGCTCGGCTGGACTGTCCATAATAACTCAATCATGTCAGCTTCATGCTATACACAGAAACTGAATCTAATGACGGCCTCATAGTCCGTTCAATTTAGACATTTGAAGGGACACAAATTAACAGCAAGCTGTAAGTGCGTGTACTTGTCTAAAACATAACTAAAAATAACCTTTTAAAGTTCTATATTATACTTACCTGAAAAAAAAAAAGATATTTCATAAATTGATTTTTTTTTCATGGAAGAAATTGTCGACTACAACTTTATAGTTCTTTGACTCGTTATATCTCAGAAACGATGGCTCTAAGAAAAAAGTATAAGGCATTTTTTTGTATAACATTTTATGATCTACAATTTTTGTCTGACATAACTTTATGATTAAACATACAGTTTTGATGAAAATTGCGAAAAAAATTTTTTTTCGAGATTATTAACCTTTTTTTTTAATTTTTGTTATTTTAAATATTGGTGGACACACTCGAATATTTTTTTTCCAGGCACCGGAGTGATTCGGAACTTTCAGAGATTGTTTTTAACTATGTTTTAAGCATTATGTTTTAAACAAGTACTCGTATTTACAGGTTGCTGCAAAATAAAAAATAACAGCATGGGTTGTTATTTTTTGGTATAATTTGGCCGGACTATTGTGAAATTGGCATTTTTGTTGTCTAATTACTGTTACATTGATCGTTGTTCTAAAATTATGCAATGGTGACTGATTATTTATTGATGTTTATTGTATACTTTTTTTAAAGTTACCTAAATTATGAGTACAATACATTTTTCGAATTTACCCATCACTATTTATTCATTAAGAAGAAAAACTTAAATTTAAGAATTTTGTGATCACCCTGTACCAGATTCCCATGAATGTAACATGATGTGGCGATATTATATAGTGCCCCCCACGCCATAAACCCGTCGGCAATGAAGACAAACTGCGCCGGACATCTTGCCACCGCGCGCTACTGTTTTGTGCTTGACCCTCCAAACAATTTCGTTGACAATGCTTCTAACAAACTGCGGCTCGAGGTTTTGGTCGATGTTTCCAGAGAAATTACAGGACTTAGAGATGTAACATCTTAGATCTCTGGGCGACGAGCGTAGTGCAGTGCTAGGCAATGATTTGGACTCTTGCGATGTTCCAATAGCTGTGTGTTACTGTGCTGTTATGTGGCAGGTATGTTGCTTAGCATCAAGCACATGGCCTGCTCGCCTCGTCACTCTTTAAAAAAAAAATGTTTTATAAAAACAGTTCGCTATAAATTAAATTCACATACTCGACCAAATTTCATGAGAATCTATCACTTCGTCGTCTAGATACATACAAGCAAATTTTAGTTTTATGTGCATATTTCCAAAACCGCTACACTTCTGTAAAATGTCTCCTCTAAAACTTCTAAATGTTCATCTATGATGACCTAATGACCACCTTCAATGATCTAAACATCGTCTCGGTGCAAATTAAAGTTTTAAAATTGTTAAATTAAAGATAAATCCCCAAATACGGTATTAATACGACGATTGAGTGATGATTTTTAAGTGAAACATTGAATAAAAACGTAATTAACAGTGAATTACGTTTAAACGGCTGAATAACCTGATCAGTCAATCTGGTCCAGATTGGAGTGGGAAGCAACTGATAATACTGTTTCACGTAGCTGCTAAGCCGGCCTGAGTCATTTCCAGTGTTATAAAGTGTGCAAAAGTAGTGCCCTTTTATATTGTTGTAAAATTGTAAACATACAATGAGATTGCGGGTCGTTTAAGTAAAACTGACCTTTGGACTCTTATCAACACTGCATAAAACTGCTCAAATACACCTAAAGTCTCATTGATTTTTATTGGTTCGTCTATTTTGACACACGACTCATAGGCACTGATGGATGAATGGTCTATGTAGACACGCAACACTGAAGATGCGCGGGTTCGAATCTCACGAATCGGTTCTTGTTTTGTAATTTGTTTTTCATTTTTGTTTGCACAAAATTGACTTTTGCTGTCCTGTTTTTCACATTTTGATTTTATTTCTGCTCATCCTACATCATACTAATGCAAAAAGACGAATTGTTGAATACAATGGAAAAATGTAATTTGGAAAATATTACGACAAGGAAGCCTCTTCAGAGGACGAGTTCAGTGAACGATTTGTCAACATCTACTAATAGTTCTACATTATTTGAAACAACAGCAATAAGCCTACCGAACTCATCTGTTGATGAAAGCTACATAACAAAGGAATTACAGGATAGAATAAGTAAACTAGAAGAGGCATTACTATCAGCAAATCAGGAAATTGATAACCTTTGTCTAGAAAATAGTAAATTAAGCAAAAGCCTCGAGAAGTCCAGTAAAATTATTGAATTGTACAAAAACTTGGAATATCGGACACATGCGGTTTATCACCTTTATCACCTTTAATTCGTCTAAAAAAGGGATCCAAACACAGAGAGGCCCGCAGCATCACTAATTCACCTTTTGTAACTCCTAAAAGAGGTCTGAAAATCAATAGCCAACATTCCCAACAGGCTATAGACTATCGGCCACAGGCAGCGATTAATTCTACGCCTAATAATCAACAAAGTAGAGTTGAAGAATTAACAACCGACATCGCCCGAAGAAGTGTAAAAAAATCCTCAAATTTGCAAAATGGCAACACAGATGAAATACACATCCTGGAGGACCATATACCCAAGAAACGCATTATAATAATAGCTGATCAGCATGGACGATACTTGAGATCAACACTTAACTCCTTGGCCGGACAGGACTATTCAGTTGAAAGTTATTTGATGCCGGACGCGAAATTTCGTCACATTTTAATGAGTCATAACAACAAATTGGAAAATTTAAATAAAAATGATTGTATTATTTTAATAGGCGGCTCAAATGAAACAAATCCTTATGAATTTTAAGGTCATCTACAATTTTTTTTGGATAAACACAAAGATACCAATATTATTATTAGTGAAATAATGAAAAATAATGTAGTACAAGTAAAAAAATTGAATGATGGCTTGAAATTGTTAAGTGCGAATTATGATAATGTACATTTTATTGACATGAATTTCAGTAGATTTATACCTAGCCAAAAATATTGTGTTTTGTTTAGGGCTCGACATATTTTGAGAGATATCATCCGTTTAGATTACAAATATAAATTGAACAATATGCCATTAATATCGAAATTTCTTTCCATGGCAGATAAATGCACTCAGACGGAGGAAGAGTTCAACAAAACTAATTATGATGAATTGACTCAAAGCCATGAACAAGCAAAGCATACAGTTAGCAGGGATTTTTTTCGAGTATAGCTTTGTGCACATCATGCACCAAAACATCAATGGTTTAGTCAGCAAAATGGACGACTTAACTATATCTGTGGAAGACTTGAAAAGAAATAAAAATATCTTTATTGACGTAATGTGCATAACCGAACATAATATGATAGAGAATGACTCGGTTATGCTCTGTATACCCAATTATGGGCTGGCTACAAAATTTTGCAGACCAAATCGATCCGGAGGTTCCTGCATTTTAATTTACAATCAACATAAATATAAAATATTGACTGAAGTAAACTCACTATCTGTAATGAATATATTCGAATGTTGTGCCATTGAACTTATAGAGCACAAAATTATTGTTATTTGTTTGTATAGATCTCCGAGAAATAAAATATCTATTAGGGAACAATTTTTCGCAAAACTTCACGAGTTGTTAAAGAAAACTTGTTATAGTAATAAAAAAGTTGTGCTTTGTGGCGACTTCAATATTAATACCATGGTGAAAGATCCCATTTCTCAGCGTTTTCAGGAAATATTAACACAGTTTAATCTAAAACTGAGCGTAAATAAACCCACCAGATCGCGTAGTCAGACATGTCTTGATAATATTGCTCATAACGCCAAAGGCTGTTCAACCACAATTGTGGAGCATGCTCTATCGGACCACACAGCCCAAGTGATAAAATGTCCTGTTAAAAGAAGTTACATCATTACTCATTTCTATAGATGGAGAAGAGACTTTAGCCAGGAAAATATAGATAAATTTATAAACGCCTTGAGTAATCTATCTTTTCAAGATATTTACACAGCTACGGATGCCAATACGGCATACGACGAATTTATAAGCATTTTTCTTTTGTTTTATGAGTTGTGTTTTCCACGGTTTAAAACAAAAGTTGCCTTATCCAAGCGATCAATGTGGCTAAGTAGAGGCATTAAAATCTGTACAAAGAGAAAACGTTCTCTACTATGGAAATACAGAAAATCTAAGGCCGTAAATGATAAAACTGATTTCAAACAATATTCTGCTAGGTTAAAACGTGTTATTAAGCAAACCCAAAAAGCTCAGAATAACTTTTTCATAAAACACTCTACTAATAAATCAAAGGCAGTATGGGATATAATAAATAAATATAAAAATCATAAAATCAAAGACGAAATTAAACAAATACAGTTTCACGGAAAACCCATTACTCATCCTAAAGAAATCGCTCAATGTTTTAATAATTTTTTCATAGACGAAATAGAGCAGAGTTCTGTAAATGGAATTTGCGCACAAAAGACACTCCGCCATAATAAATCCAACTCTTGTTTTTTTTCTCCGACTAATGAACACGAAATTGAGAGAATTATATTCTCATTGAAAAATACAAATACTGTGGGGTATGACGATGTACATACCAAAGTCATAAAGTCTGTGGCTAGAGTCATATCTCCTGTACTCTCACATATCATTAACAGCTGCATTGAAGAAGGTATTTTCCCAGATAAACTTAAAATTTCTGTCGTAAAACCTCTATTTAAAAAAGAAAATAGGGAAAATATGCGATTTTATAGACCGATAGCTTTAATACCTGTACTGTCTAAGGTTTTTGAGAGAGTCATTTATGAGCGTGTCAACAATTATTTTGAAAGCAACAATATATTTGCGTCAGAACAGACTGGTTTCCGGAAAAATAAATCTGTTGATATGTCAATGCTAAGTTTTCTTGAAAGAGTATACAGTGGTCTTGAACGTAAAACAAGAGTAACAGCGCTGTATATAGACATGAGCCAGGCTTTTGATCGTGTAGACCACAGTATTTTGATTGACAAAATGGAAAAATATGGGATAAGAGGATGTGCATTGGATATGATTAAATCATATCTGACAAATAGACGGCAATATACAGAAGTAAGTAGATTAAATATTAGAACTAAAGTAGAAGAAACACATTGTTCAGACACTAGAACCATAAAATACGGTGTACCTCAAGGAAGTATATTGGGTCCGCTACTATTTATTATTTACATAAACGACTTACCCCATGCCATACATGATCCGATTGTCATGTTTGCAGACGACAGTACCGTAATTTTTACAGAAAATGGTTTGTGCGACCATGAAAGCAATATTAACAAATCTATAGAGTTGACAGTTGACTGGTTAGAGAATAATAATCTTAAAATTAATTTGGACAAAACCCATATAATGACTTTTAAAACAACTAATAGTAACAATGACATTCTAAATATAAATTATCGTGGAAAGCAAATAACTGAAATCAATACAACAAAATTTTTAGGTATACAAGTTGACTCGGCTCTATCGTGGAAATCTCATGTGGAGCAGGTGTGCACCAGGTTAAACCAGTTTTCTTATGCTCTCTACATGCTGCGTAATGTCGTCAATGACGCGACTCTCTTGAGTGTCTACCATGCGTATGTCGGTTCAACACTAAGATACGGAATACTTTTATGGGCAAACTCCACAAACAAAGAAGCTGCATTTAAAGCTCAAAAAAAATGTATACGTTCAATTTGTAGATTAAAACCAAGAGACTCATGTAAGCCTTCCTTTCAAAAGTTAAAGTTGTTGACTCTTCCTTCTATTTATATTTATGAAGCCGCTCTTCTGGTCAGAAACAACATTCAAGATTATGAATGTTTAAAGAGTATTCGTCACAAACATATCTTATGTGCTCCAAAATGTAGATTAGCTATATATCATAAAAGCATTTTTGTTAAAAGGGTCGAAATCTACAATAATCTACCTAAAGTTCTGAAAGATATTGAGAGTAATAATATTTTCAAGCATAAGTTAAAAGAAATTCTTTTGGAAAAGGCGTATTACTCCATTGCCGAGTTTCTAAGAGACAAAGACTTGGCTCGCTTACAGTTTCTCATAAGTAAATAATAACCAGTGACCTGTTTTTTGTATATGTAATTTAATTTGGTACGAGTCTCATATTTTTAGTATTACGCATATTTGACATTTTATTTGAAATCTCTGACATTATTTTAACTAATATTGGTATTATTTATTGACCCAAATATTGTGTACCTTGGACATGTTAATTTGATTTTTTATTGTTTTTGCCATTCTGTATAATTGATTCTGCAATGTGAATTTTAAAAATAAACTCACAACATAAATATTTGCATGCCATAAGGTTAAAGCATGGCGCACCTATATATACTTAGCTTCAACATTATGTAACAATGTAAAATTGTACAACCCATGTTTTGCAAATGAAATAAATTGAATTGAATTGAATTGAATCTATCAAACAAAAAAAAAAGAGTCATCAAAATCGATTCACAAATGACGGATTTTTTTTTTTAATAGAGAGTGACGAGACAAGCAGGCCATGTGCCTGATGGTAAGGAACATGCCTGCCACATAACAACACAGTGACACGCAGCTATTGGAACATGAAGAGTCTCGCTGACGAAACGGGTGGGGTTGACGAGAGACTGCGCTCGTCACCCAGAGATCTAAGTTGTTATATCTCTCAGCCCTGTAATTTCTCTGGAAATATTTCCCTTTAAACCGGAACACAGGAATGTTTGCACATTACTGCTTAGCGGTAGAATAACTGGCAATGGTGTGGTACTTCCCCAGGCGGACTCTGCCAAGAGTGCTACCACTACAATCGCGTAATAAACATGCAGCCGAACTAAGAAACCTTTTTTGGAGTTTGTTAAAAACAATAAGAACATTTTCCTAAGACGAAAAGGACAAATACGTAGTCTTTTTGTGCATGCAAGTCAAAGAAACCATTTGAATATAACATGCAAAATAACGATATAAGCACGAATTGCAATTTTCGAGACCTATCTATTGTCAGTGCAGACTATTCAGTATTACTCAGATTTGAAGTAGACGGAAATACCGTTTTGCTGTCTTCTATTGTACAGAACCCTTTGACTCTTTAAGGTGATGCTATGTCATAGTATGACATTTTGTTTATTTTACAGGAAAGCAAAAATTATACTACAATAAGTAATTTCTAATTTCACAGTCTTGTCAAACAATTTTTTTTTGTAGAACCGTATACATCTACAAAAAAAATCAAAAATTTGATTGGAAAACTGCGAAATTTGAAATGATGAGTTTTAGCTTTTTTTTTCTCTAAAGTAAAAAAATGTAGATAATTAAAATGTAGCTAATCTAAATACAAGTATTATTAAATTAAGATCGCTTCCCCACCTACTAGTATATGTAGGCTATTTTCCTTTATGCTGGTTGCCTGGAAGAGATTGCTCTCAGCAATAACGCCTCAGCAATAGCACTTGAGGCAACTAGTTAATTAGTATTTTTGTGTAATATTTTAATATGTTTGTGCACCATATATAGTTTATATCTATCTAATCTGCCTCTTACATCGCGATCTTGCTCATACATCTACAACAATTTGCAAAACTATGTCAAAAAATGAAATCGTTATAGAATGGCAATTGAAATTATTTATATTTATAATTCATTGTATAATGTTATCAAAACAAAAGATTTTTTTTAATAATAATAAATATGTCTGCTAAGGATTTCTGGACAGAGAACATCGTATTGAGTAAATCCGTCTGACAACTAAAATATCATCGGCATAGCTCAGTTAGCTTACATCAGCAAACAACGGGCTGGAAATATTTATTTATCTGTCGATGAACCGATAACCGTTGAGGTTAATGGGTTCTGCCATGGAGACCGCGAAACAGTAAATGCACTAAGACACTCTGAGGCTGGACAGAGTGACAGAACTTCCAAACAGCAGCTGGTGGCAGTTGGACATTGACAGCTGAGCATCGGGCAGAGTGGTGACCCTTGAGAAGGCCTTTTGGCCAGCATTCGACTAGAGAAGGATGATAAAGATGTTAATGACTGCAGTATTCAGAATATTACTCAAGGACGCGTGACTTTCTACAAATTTATTGATTTGGATTTGGATCACTACTAATTTGATCAAACTTCACAATTATTCTTGTGTCAGTCTTATTTGTCAGTAAAAAAAATGTTTTGAAATGAATACGATAAATGTTCAATTGCAAACTTCTTCACAAATGTATAATGTCAAACTATGAGCAGGCAGGGTGGGCAGCATCTTAATCGACAGAACAAGTTTGGAACTTTGTGCTTTGAATCAAGAGATACATTTTGTCTTTGAAATTATTGCAAGTTTGTGTTTTGAGTTAACCGAAGCGAGAAAGTTTAGTGGTAGTATTTAAATACCGCTCTCAATGAATTTCAAAGGTTTATACCTACATTATTTATATCAAAATATGTATTTGTCGTTAACTGGCACATATAATTAGATTGTAAATATCTAAATTAATTATGTAAAGTAAACTTTGTGGTCTTAAATTAATCCTGTACAAAAATCACAGAATATATTAAAAAAAAAGTGTCGATAGAAGTGAGAACTTTTACCTTAGAATTTTGGTATTAAATATCACTAATGTCACATAATACGCCGCCTGTAGAACTACAGATATACTACTATTACGTAAGTCGGTCACGCAGTCTCACAAGATTTTTACCATCGAAAATGTATCTAACGCGCACGTCCCAATCCGCTGCTCTGACCCGCTCCAACGCTACGCCGTTACATTAATAGTTTGTGAGTGACGCAAACTATGAGTTTTTACCCCGGACCTCAGTACTGAGTGGACGTGTTCTTGCCCCTAAGTCAATTTTAGTAAAAAAATAATTAAGAATTTCATTAAAAAATATTAGTATCCATACCAGGAAAGCAGTTATCAAAGAAGAGGTTGAAAGTAAAATAAGATACAGTGTTCAGTGTGTTGGAGCAGGACAGCGCTGATTGCTAAGCTACCACTTCTAAAACAAGGTATTATTACCCTCAAAATTAAGTACACATTCATTAAAATACCGTGACCCTCAATACAATTTAACAGCAGAAACATTTTGTGGTTCAAGCGCCTAGAAAAATTGCCTGAGAATTTACATTTTACTGTATATTTCTCTACTTACGGTAACAGGACTGAACTCAAGTTGCAATTACTAAAATGCCACTCAAACGCACACCGCCAACATCTGTAACTAACTTAAAAACTGTTGGAAATGCATCCGACTCTAATACCGAGCATCCAGATTATGAGTCCGGCTCTAGTGTTTCAGTGAGAACTGACACCCACACACGTAGAAACTGTATCAAGCGGAAACGATCCGATACTTCTGATATTAGTAAGGGAGAAGTCCTGGAAATGTTTAAGGCTTTAAAGGAAACTCAAGAGCTCAAATTTTCTGCGATCCAAGAGTCTAATAATCAGATACTAGCTTCAATTGAATTTATGTCTACAAAATATGATGACATAGTCTCCAAGCTGCAGCATGCTGAAGAAGTTAATAAAAGCTTAACCAAGCGGATAGAGCATCTCGAATCACAGTTGGAGACTCAGAATAGGTTCAATAGATCGACGGGCATAGAGTTGCGGAATATCTCACAAAATCAAAGAGAAACTAAAAGTGACTTAAGAGAAATAATTAAAAAAACTGCAGACTTTTTGCAAATACCAGTTGCACTATCCGAAATAAAAGACGTCTATCGGATAAATACTAAGGCTACGCCCAAACCGATTATTGTTGAATTTACTACGGTATTTTTGAGAGACAATTTCATAGCCAAATATAAAAGTTTCAATAAGGAGCATCGTCTGGTGAAACTGAATACAGAGAATATAAACATACCTGGTCCTAAAAAGCCTTTGTACATCTCGGAAAATTTGACGATAAGAGACAGAATGTTATTTTATCACGCACGCGAATTTGCAAAAGATAATGGATTCCAGTATTGCTGGATTTCCTATGGAAAGTTGTACTTGCGAAGAAAAGAAGGTGAGCCACCGATTCGAATCTCTGCTATGGAAGATTTTGAAAAACTACGCAATCAATGACTATTGGTACAATACATATTTTATTTTGCTCATAATAATAGTAATATGGTTTATTGCTTAGATTTTTTTGAATTTCTCAAATTTGTTGTTTTAATGAAGTTTCTTTTTTTTAAAGTTATTATTGCTTATACAATTATTATTACTGACCACATAACTGCACTCACTGCCCACTCATGTAACAATAGTTTTGATGTAACAAATTCTACTAATTTACTAATTGCAATTTCAAGTTTTAATTTACCTAGCGATACAGAATGCTTTGATGTTTACCATTACCGAGCACTTACCATCTTCTTACAAATTGTAGAGTACTGTTCTAAACTGTTATTGTGTAATTATACTGCTCACTTGAAGCTGAACCTATACGTATATCTTCATTATAACTATGGCCTTAGTAAGTAACAATATTATAGATGACATAGACAACACCGGTACTATATTATGTAGATCGATAAACGACCCCTCTAAGTGTTTCACCATCCTCCAATATGATAACAACTACTTAAGTAAAAAAATGTCAATTCTATCTCTCAACATACGTAGCGTCCAACAAAATATGGATAAGTTTCTTGTCTTTCTTAGTACCTTTGATATAGAAATTGACATAATAGTGATGACGGAATGTTGGACTCAAACTTATGACCCTCCGTCTATTCCAAATTACAATATGTTCTGTTCCAAAATAAGTTTCAACAAGAATGATGGAGTCGTAGCTTATGTCAAAAATCACTTCTCTGTAAACTCATTTGAACCGCACATAAACGACGGCAACTGCTTGATTTTAGAAATTGACAATTTATACTCTATCGTATGTTCGTACCGTCCCCCATGTTTTAAAAATCCTACTAGTTATCTAAACTCATTAGACTCTTTACTATCCAGTCTGAAAATAAAATCTAACATAATATTAACAGGCGACATTAACATTAATATTTTGCCTGACGCTAAAGCTACAGAACATAGCTCTAATTATCTCGATATGATGGCTACACATGGTCTCATTCAGGGTGTCGATCTACCTACTAGGTACACCACTTGTCTAGATCATTTCATGGTTAAGACAAGTAACAAGTGGGAGACCTTAGTATTCGACGAACTGACTGATCACTCACCAATATTATTAGTAATGGATACAAAACAATTGATTAGAAATACTCCCCATAATTGTGAAACTGTTACCGATGTTGAAAATATAAGAAAAACTTTAATTGAACACGTGTGGGATGACTATTACAATATTGGGGATGTTAACGTTGCTACAAACTATCTTATTAACTTTTTACAAACTACAATTGAGGAAAACACAAGTCTAAAAAAGATTTCATGTAGACATAAACCATTAAAGCCATGGATTACTACAGGATTAGTAAAATGCATCAGAAAGAGAAACTTTTTGCAGAAACAAGCTAAGCTGGCATGTAATAATAATGACTCTATATTGTCATACAAAAGGTATAGAAATTTATGTAACCATATTATAAAAACTCAAAAACATAATTATTATAAACACCAATTATATTTATCAAAGAGAGATAGTAAAAGTACCTGGAGGATAATAAAAGAAGTTTCTAATTATACTTCAGAAAAAGTTTCATCGAATTCATTACTTAGGATTAAAAATTCCCCTGTAGCGTCGTTGACTGAAGTAAATAAGTATTTTACGTCTATTGGTAGTAAACTGGCTAACGAAACTCTTTGTAAATTAAATAAAAGTAGCATTGAGTTGGCATCTGTGATATCTAAGTCTCATAATAATCCTATCCACTCGTTATCATTGTTTTTAACGGACGATAAAGAAATTTCTAACACAATTTTTTATTTAAAAAATAGTAGAGCAGCGGGCCATGATAACATAACAACTAACATTATCAAATCATGTTCTGATTCACTGGCGGGGCCTATCGCGTATTTATGTAACCTCAGTTTTTGTAAAGGTATTTTTCCTGAAGCTTTTAAACAAGCTATTGTATCTCCCATATATAAAGCTGGTAACAAACTTGAACCCTCAAATTATAGGCCAATCTCGCTTTTATCTGTGTTATCTAAAGTTTTAGAAAAAATTGCTAACAAACGTCTTATATCTTACTTGGAAAAAAATAATTTATTGGCTAGTAATCAATTTGGCTTTCGTGTAAAAAAATCTACTGATGACGCAGTTCTCAAACTATCTACGATTCTTACTTCTCACTTAGATCGGAATAAGAAGTGTATTGCGGTGTTTTTAGACCTCCAAAAGGCATTCGATACCGTGGACATACCAATTCTTCTTGCTCGTCTAAACAACATCGGTGTGAGAGGAATTACACACAAGTGGTTTGCAGACTACCTTTCAAATCGTAGCCAGAAAGTTAAGTTAGACGGATATATAAGTACTAGTGAAGTGTGTAACTACGGCGTACCACAAGGATCAACATTAGGCCCCACATTATTTCTCATATATATTAACGAGTTATGTAAACTAAACTCTACCAAAGTGGAGATGTTGATGTTTGCAGATGACACAGTCTTGGTTTTCCATAGTGATACTTGGGCGGAGGTCTATATGGAGGCCGAGTTAGGGCTATCTCGCGTAATTTCATGGCTTGAAAATAATTTGTTATCCCTTAATACATCTAAGACAAAATACATGTCATTTAGTAAAACGAATGCAAATAGACCGCCTGATAATTTGCAGGTGAAAGCACACGTTTATCCTTGTAATATTTCAAGTGAACACAATAACTGTAACTGTAATATTTTGGATAATACACGAACCATTCGATATTTAGGTGTTACGATTGATGAAAAACTAAATTGGGGAGCGCATATTAAGGCTGTTGCAAAACGTGTTAGAAAATTAATATACGTTTTCAAAATACTAAAATTTGTAGCAGACGAAATACTACTGATTCGTACGTACAGGTCTCTGGCTGAGTGTGTTATTGGATATTGCATAAGTTCCTGGGGAGGTGCAGGACAAACATTAATGATTACAGCGGAAAGAGCCCAAAGAGCCTTATTAAAAGTAGCAATGAACTTAAGTTTTAGATATCCTACAACAGCATTATTTGAGAAATGTAAAGTATTATCAGTGAGGAAGCTATTCATCTACCATTGCATTCGTAGGTATCATAGAGATACAGTTCCAAACACTCATGATATTGAAAAAAGGATTACTAGGTTTCATGTACCGGTTTACAACAGTGAAGTTGCTTGGAGACATTATCTACATATGGCACCAATATTTTACAATAAAATTATTAGTTTGCAAGATATACGTAAAGTGGGGTCATATAAATTAAAGAATATTACTTACAATTGGTTATCCGGTTTAAATTATGGTGATACTGAGAAACTATTGAAAAAGATTTTGTAAGATAAATATTGTAATTAATTATTTTTTGTTTTCTACATGGTAATTTTCATTTATTTGAGATTATTTTGTTGTTTACTTGTTTTGTTTTGCAATTGCTTTAACCTATTGTTCCGGCCAGCGACGACGCCGGCGTCGCGACGTCACATAAAAAAATTATCACTCAAAAATGAAACTAAATTTTGTGTGTCTGTAAACGACAATGTATTTATTCATATAATCTCCTATCTCTTAGGCATCAAAATAAAATAATCATCGAGTATGTACATCATGTAAAAATAATGTTTTAAAGTCCCAAAAACCGGTTTGGCCCAATTTGGCCGCTTGGGGCTAGAGTGGTGTTGGTCATTAGGTTTGATTTTGTTATTTAATTTTGGCTTTTAACAGTATTATTTATTTGTTACTAAATTATAATAAGTTTGTTTTTTTTTTCTCTAATTTTTCTATTATAAACGTAAAGTTAACAGGTTGTTGAACATTGTATATAGTTAAGCGAAACTATGGAAGACGCTGCCTTTTGCACCACAGTGTTTACACTAATGCAGAAGGCAGAGCCGCAAAATTTTTTGTATCTCAATATCTGTTCAATAAATTATCTTTATCTTATCTTATCTTTATTGTTAGCTAAAAGTGTTCAAAGTGACTTAATAAATATTGTTCACTCAAAAAATTGTTTCAATAATCTATCCAACATCGATATAAACCATTGGATTTGCCCTCTCAAACTTATTATGTCATCGTTGGGAAGAGTGAGCTCACTCTTTCCATTCTTATCTATCACTTTTCGTTGTACAGACAATACAGGGTATTTATTATATGGTTGTCAATAAACAAAATAAGTAGAACGACAGCATGCATACCTCGCCACTAGTGACTCTAGGGGCCAAATAGTGGTGGTGTGTAAATCACTTACGGTAGAGACACAGACGCAGTTTATTACCAATTTCAAGGTGATCAGGGCACATCGATGGTTTATATCGATGCTATTCAAGATCTAAAAGCTCTTTCACATATTCGCATAATAAATCGGACTTAAATAAATTCAATATGTAAAATCCAGCAATGCAATCAAGAACGAAGATTGATAACGAATGTAATCTCCGTGAAGGATCCTTTGGCACGTGCTGTGACGTCACAGATGCAAATGTCCTTTAGTTTGACATGCGTGACGTGTTGACATTTCGTTAACGAATTAATGCGTCATAGATTTTTTTTCATTATAGAGTGACGAGAGGAGCAGGACATGTGCCTGATGGTAAGCAACATGCCTGCCACATAACAGCACAGTGACACGCAGCTATTGGAACATGAAGAATCCAAATCATTACCTTGCACTGCACTGCGCTCGCCACCCAGAGATCTAAGTTGTTATATCTCTAAGCCCTGTAATTTCTCTGGAAACATTGCCCTTCATACCGGAACACAGTAATGTTTGCACATTACTGCTTGGTAGTAGAATAACTGGTAAAAGTGTGGTCCTTTCCCAGGCGGACTCTGCCAAGAGTCCAACCACTACAGCTTGATGCTTGATAGCTTGATGGAGTAAATAAAGGAGAATAAATATTATACTTAAATAAAACAATGACGAAATTGTTTTATATATATACTGATCTATATACCTATCTACAAAACAATGCTTAAACCCTAATCTTCTCTTTAAGTACCAATGTACATCAATCATAAAAATATGTTTAATGTTTATTGTTACCAGTTTTTTGGCTCAGTTAAAAACTGAGTTATTATTTAAATAACATTTACAGACTTTTAAAATATTAGACTGCGCAGACAGCCTAAGTAACCCATACATGAAACACAAGTATCACGATAAGAGCCAATGTTATACGAGAATAGATTTCTTATTTCGAGGCCATATTAACCGATACATAATTTGAAATATGGCTCCTCGGCGTTCAAGAGGTCTCTGCTACGCCATCTGTCTTAATCCACTGTCACTGGAGCACGGTAGACGCTCGAACAGATCGCCTCACTGAATATGTATTAGTGTGTCTTCACATTAAAGCAGACCGCCATCGCGGCTAATAAACGCTCGGGGGTCATCCGTCTAGCTATTTTTTTTTAATAAATCTAATAAGTCAGTTGGCTTCTATTGCCTACTCACCTTTGGATTAGTGGGTAGGGCGCAGAGCCCTACTAACCTAAACTCTACGTACTCAACGAGTATTACGACCAGCGCAAGGGCACCACTGATGGCCTTCTCTGGTTTAAAGTAAAGACACGGGTAACTCACGTTTGATATACCTAGTCAGTCTTAAGATACAAGTTTGCGCTGAGACCGTAACAGGAGACCGCGACCGGAGACCGCGACAAGCACATAACATTATGGAATTGTATGTGCGCCAGTTCTTGCCGAGACCGCGACACGTGTGTGTCTCGGTCTCCTATGGACTCGGGCTGTCACGGGTAAAGAAGATCTGGATATCTCAGTAGTGGGGAGGATTTTAGCGTGTCAGCTTGTAGCCGGTATCTGAAGCTCTCATCACCATTACTTTACAGACGACCACTGCTTGACATGCTTGTGTTTCTTTTAATTTGTTATAGAAGTAGAATTAAAACTCAGTGATATGTAGTGTAAAACCAATACAGTCAGAGTTGCGCAGTTAATAGCCGCTGTTAAAAGCAGCGTTTTTCACGCGCTGGCAGTAATCTCAACTATGAAATGTCGCTTAGGGTGATACGTTACAATGGATTTACACAAAGCTGCTACAAATTTTGAGGGTATATTTATATTTTTGCGCGTGTTTTCGGTGTCGGGATGATAGATTGGCGAATTTTAAATTGGTTTGGTCGGATTGGTTTGGTGACAAGGGAGTAACATTGCCTAAGTCATTTGAATTGCGAATTTTATTGATCCTTAGCATGTAGCTTTTTAAAAACTGTTTACTTACCACGTTATAACGTACATGTACTCAATACATATTGGCTAGTAGTACCTACATGAGAGGTGAAGCGAGGCACTTAAAAATTGTAATAACAATTTAGATCCCAATGAAATTCCTACCCAAATAAATAATACGCATATCAAAAGCAAAAAATATATTAATTTTTTTATAATGTTTTCTGTATGAATTTAAATCACGAAAGCTGAAAACCTAATCAACAATCAAATTTATTGTAAATGTGTTGCCAAGATTTATTTCTATAGAAAAGTATGGAACTGAATCAAAGTAGGTATTTCAAATGTGCACCAAAATTTTAAATAATTACTCACGGCTTAAACTAATCATCAAGCTGTAATTTCTTGAACAAAGTCTCTAGAATTGATTGTGTTTCAATAAACCCGAAAGAAACTCGCAAAAAATTTGCGCTCAAATAAAATGTTGTATATTTAATGGCGGTAAGAACAGATTTTTATGTCAAAATGTCAAAAATCCAGTGTTTGTTCGCAGTGAACTTTTTTGCAAGTTAACGGATAGTTACAAAATTTGACATTCAAGTGTGATTTGATCAAACTTGAGAGATAGAATAGTTTTAGTATTGATTTTTATAAGTACCTATCAATATCCGAGCGATTCCGGAACGAGCCGCTAGTATAGATTATATTATGAGACGTCCTATTTTCATTCCTAATTTTGGCTAAATATGTTTAGTTTGCCCGACATTGTTGAGAAACAAAAATCCAAATTCTTACATTTTTAGATTAGCATCAGAGCCATTTCGTACCATACATTTACTACAATGTAGATAACTAACCAGTTGTCTATACCATGACATAAGCTCAGTAATTGATTCCAATAGGGCTAGAGGCGGAAGATATGGCCTTAATTAATATACCCGTAGACTAGAGGTGTCTAATTGAACGTACGTGATGTTTATTGGATGTGCGGAATCCTGTCTTTGCCCCTAGTCATCTATTCTATGCCTCTAGGCTACATGTTTAGCCGATTAGTTGCGCCTGATGGGAGTCATAGCATCTGTAAATACAGATATAAACACGATTATGTCACTAACATGACGCAAAATTGCATTTTACAAAACAACGCCAGCCTATAAAATTGTTTCCTATCAAAAAGTTCCCGAAGTAGGTAAAAAAAATCACTTCAAAAAATGAGCAATATAATAAAATAGGTACGTAACCCTACTATCCTACTAATATTGTAAATGTCAATGTATGGATGTTTGTTGCTCAATCACGTCCTAACGTATAAACGGATCGGGCTGAAATTTGGAACACAGATAGAATTATAGTCTAGAAGAACACACAGGCAATTTTTAAGCCGGGGAAAACCACGGGCACAACTGGAACGGGAACTTTGCGCGTAACACCGCGGGACGCTGCTAGTAACGTTATAAGTCATTCCAGGATTTTGACCATCCTACAGTTGCCTGGAAGAAATCATTTTCAGTGATAACCCCGCAAGTTGTAACACTATCCTTGTGTTTTCCTTTTTAATTGAATTAGGAAGACTTAAAAAAAAATCTGAATTTTTTTTTAATACAGCACAATTCCCACTTCATTTATGCAATACAAAAATCAGTGATTTTTCTCCATTCCATAAACCTCTGCCCGATGCGAAACAAAAACATCTATTATTTCACAACCATACACCCAATTATTTATAATAACATCGAATTTCAAAACATGGAAAAATACGACAACGTTTTAAAATAACGCTCCAGCTTTTTTATAATTTAATTGCTAATTTGGCTCATCTTACCCTCCTGTAAAATTCCCTTTTTTCGTATTGTACTGTGGATTATCCTCTCGAGTTCTTTACCTGAATTATTGTTGTTTTTCCTCTCGTTTTGGATCTGTTCTAATTATTTCCTCTTCAACGAACAAAGGGACTTGATATTTTGGCTTGTTTTATGGAATCATTTTTAGGGAATGGACATGCGTTTTTTTGTTACTTGACCATATTCTATGGTCTGGTTGGTGGATTGAGTTTCATCAAAAGCAGTGGGGTAATTGTGCAGTTTATTTAGAAATCTCTATTACCTACTTCATTTCATCAGATTTCTCACAAAAGCAGGATAAAAAGAAAAAAGTTAAAATATGTCATATGTCTAAAGATGATGGTTTTGGATAAACAAATTGCCATCTTTTGAAACGAAGCATAATATAGACATAATATTTGAAGAAGAGTACTAAACTTACTTACTATTTTGTTTACTTGCGGTTGGTCCGCCCGGCTTTACCCGTGGTACATTTATAATATTCTGTAGCATTCAGGAATCACTTACATATACAGGGTTACTGGTAATCAGCCTACATCCGTTTAAGGGCATGTTCTGTATATTTAAACAAACAACTTTTGTTCTACAACTTTCGTTAAAACTCAATAGAAACCCCAAAAAAAATAGTGTTTGTTGCCCTTTTTTGTACTGTTTAGTGACTTTTTAGTGTTTATTTACTTCGGCACATAATTTTTTGCGCGTTAAAGAGCGTACGCACTCTTGTTACGAATTGTTACGGAGAGTTCGTTGCTTTTAGACCGTGCAAATACATTTTTTATTTATTTTGTAAAATAAAAAAAAAACATAAATTTTTAAAAACTGTAGAACAAAATTTGACGTATTGAATGTACCTAACATCCCCTTAAAAGGATGCAGGCTGATTACCAGTAACCCTGTATATTCTAGAGTGAAATAATTTTTTAACTCGGTCCAGTAGTTCCTGAGATTAGCGCATTCAGACAAATACACTCTTCTGTTGTATAGATACCGTATATATTAGTACTAGCTGAACGCGCGCGCGTTGCTACGCCATCTATCGAAAATTGGGCGTAGGTACCAATTCAAATTTTGAACAAATTCGGTTAGTTTAGGTTCTAATGACGCAACCTTTAAAATATGACACATGCTGTCACGCAACGAAAGTTCTCAAAAATCAATATTTTTTCCCGTTTTTGTTACATTTTTCATTCATGCTCGGCTCCTGTTGATAGTAGCGTAATGTTAAATAGCCTATAGCCTTCCTCGATAAATGGACTGTCATACAAAGAAAGAATCTTTCAATTCGGACCAGTAGTTCTAGAGATCGTTGCGTTCAAACAAACAAACAAACATACAAACAAACAAACAAACTCTTCAGCTTTATAATATTAGTATAGATTTATGGTAGGTAATTATCCATAATCAGGGTGCCATGGATTATATATCACTATGACGATGTTGTACGTTGTAATTTGAAAGATGTCCTGACTGATTACGCTACATCCAACTCAATTCAGCTTCTTAAACATATTTTTAGTGCGTTCGTGTGATGTTTTAATGCGAACAATTTTGGGGAAATTAAATCCCCTTGTCTCACTTCTCGTGCAGAAGAATATTGTTTTGCCTAGTCGTTTTGAACTTGGACCGCCATATTAAGGGCGTCATATAGACATCTCACCATCTAGATGCATCGTCAGACAACTTGGCATCACTATAAGCACTCAAAAAAGCCCACATTTTGACGGATTAAAAAGCTTTTTCGTGGCCCACAAACACTTAGTAAAGAAGCTGATTAACTGATTTTACTCCTTGATCTTTTGTAAAACCTACCGTACCATAAGGATGTAGATTATGGTGTTGTGCTTGCTTGAAAACTCTGCCTGTTTGGTGGCTGGAACTTATCAAGTCTCGGTTTCTTAAGGACTGTCTAAAACAGTTTATAACATAAGTTTTGGTCGGTGATTGTACACGTAATCACTATCAATCGACTATGAAATCCAAACTACCAAACGTATTGTAAAAATGTAAACCAAAGCTCAATAATACATTTACTCCTAATATGAATGGGTAAGTAATGGTGGAAATATACGCAGAATATTATTTTTAGTATGTAAAGAAATGTTGAGATTCCAATTACTCACATTTTCCTCAAATATATTTAAAAGATCAACAAAGAAACCACCCATCTATCCGTAGCAATTCAAAAGTATCAATCCACGTGGCGGATACAACTCGACACTGATGTATCACTTATACAGTTCCTGACCCAGCTATCTATGTATATTGAAATACAGTTGTTGATCTTTCATGGTATATTTTGGCACGGCTACAGTGGGATTAGAAGGCAAAGTTTTTAGATAAATTACAAAGCATCTTATTCATGTTCGAATAGGTGCGTGGCACAGAGATATGATGTCTTTATTAATTTGGTACTTACCGCTACCTCGCCTGCTGTTGATGATAACAATCCTGTCAAACTGATTGTAACTCTAAAAAGTCTCATTATTTTATGCTAAACATTTGAAGAACTCTAACTAAAAGGTTAGTCTCCCCTTCCTGATAAAAATACCTGGGGTATGGTATGGCATATGTTTTTCGTTAAAAACAATAAATTTGTACATTTATTTTGTATTTGAAAATTGACTCAAAGTTGAAGGCGTGATTTAACTTGTGGGCCCATAATTATGAGATTGGATGTTCTATCTTCTAGACTAAGACGGTTTTTTGGAATAAACTCAAAAACAAAACTTAGTTTAAATCAATTTCAGTTATGAGTCCCTGGTGAGAATCATACTCGCTTTACTGTCGTATTGAAGTCATGTTTGTTATGGTATGAACTTGAAAACACTTAATGAAAATATTGTGAGGAAGATAAGGATAAGGTAAGGATAACAAAGGAATATAGAATATAGGATATGTCTTTAGAATCTTTTGAGGTTATGCTACATCCCCCAACCCATTCAAGGCCAGTGTGATGAGCTGAGCATTAACTCTCTCCTTGCAAGAAAAGGCCCGAGTCCAAGTGGTTACAGCATTAAGCGTAGTGTTTATGAATTTTAGTATGACGGTGGGTATATTTTTGTTTCATAGTACCTAATAACATGTTTTTGAGTAGGCATTTGAAGCAATCTGAAAACCTATCACAGATCTCGCCTATTATACCCCAACACAGAGCTGCAAACCTGGCTGGTGGTTAACGAGGAAAAATTAATCCCTATAGAATGAAAGTACACATCATATTGATAAGACTTTCTACCTTCCAGATGATCAAAATTTAGAGATTCATTTTGCCCCTCATAAGGTATGTCTGCAATACATACTGACAAACCATGTCAGTATTTCCTATTATACCGTATGTATTCAGGGATAATAGGAGAAATACCTATGTGAGAAGGTATAGTTTGCCCTAAAAACCTACGCAAAACCTTGGTGGCAGCTTTCGGAACATTAAGAGCTGACCTCCGTCACTGTCCCGTACGGTCTCAGTCCCCTCCTGGGCTTGGTCTCGCAAGCTCCCCTGCCCAGCTAAGGGCTCAGTAATCTGACTCCAACATCTTCACAATTACTTGCCCTTACGTTCACACTCAATATTGCTTTGAACACAATAGAACGTGTTTTGTTGATAAAATAATCTGGAAGTGATAACCGAATTTCAATTATAAAGTTTCAGTAAGTTATCGGCGTATTGGTATTTTTTATCTGTTGCTGGTCCCATTTCTTCTTTGTCAGGTTCTTAGTGTAGCGTCTAGCTGATGGTGAAATCAATGATGCAGGATCTGCAATAGCGTTTGTAAATTTCTCTTTCGGAAATTTTGCCCAGGAAAAATATAGAGTAAAGAGATAAATCATCTTCAATTTGGGTGACGAGCTCAGTCAGTACAATGCTAGGTGATTTGGGCTTTTATATATAAATAGAGCTACACTGACTGTGACACTGTCCTGTTACTCACTATCAGGTGCATGGCTTGAACGTCCAGTCACTCCTAACTTTTTAACCGGTTCAAAAAAATAATAGAGTATGTTATAATCTTCTTATATATAACATTCTCGTGTCACAGTGTTTGTTTCCTTACTCCTCCGAAACGGCTTTACTGATTTTAACCAAATTTTACACACATACCTATTCTGTAGGTATGAGAATCGGCTACTAGCTATTTTTCATACCCCTAAGTGATAAGGGTTGTTCACAAAGGCAAAACAACGTTTGCGGGGTCAGCTAGTATTATATACTATAATATGTGGTATACATGATTTTACGAAGCTCGTTAAACAGTGTATGTTTCCAATTACATATTATTTTCTGTTGGTTCACATGCATTTATTATTCGGTATTTACACAAAAAATAGATTTTTTATCTGCCTGTTTATCTGTATGTCTGCCTGTTTCGGCTGGCTAATCTTTGAACCGCCTTCATGAATTTAAACGGATTTTCAGATTGCTAACGTCATAGAGTAACTAAGATAACTTTTAATTTTGAAATTAAATATAAATAAATAAATATTGGTGGACAATTCACACACAACACCATCTGACCCCAAACTAAGCCAAGCTTGTATTATGGCGGCCAAATAGCTGATATAATACTTATATTATAGTTTTAAATACTTACATACTTATTATAGATAGGAACACCCAGATACAGTGCAAATATTTGACTTCATCACAGAAATATTTGCACCGCAGGGTGTAACTAGTTTTTAAATAAAGCATTCTTCAAACTTTGCTCAAAACAGATACCTACAAACCAAATTTCATTCAAGGTACTTACTACGTATACATATTTTCAAATTGTATTATTACACTTGAGTTTTAGCTAAGCGCTTAACAGATTGACGTAGATAATATTTAAGTTAAAGTGTAGTTACTTTTACTTTTAAATTTGCTGGCTGTTTGTTTATTTCATCTCTCTCTATATCCGTGGCTATGTGACAATAGTCCCCCTAAAACTCCCGCTACTCATACCGTGTTGATTCAATCATAGATTCCTTTAAAGTCGATGTTTGGAAACCAATTCGAGATCACATTGATGGACGTATTAAAATTATGATTTATCTTTTGATAAAAATGCGCGGGATTTTGTTATCATTTTTATTAGAAAAGTGTATTTCGTTAAATTGGATTTTATTACTGAATTAAAAATCAATTTTACTAACTAATCCTGTGCCGCTTTTAGTATTGCATAGCAACATATTAAATAACATATAAAACAGGAAAGTTTGTTGAAATTTTAAAATTTCTGATAGAGATATCAATCCCAACAGTATTTTTTAAATCCGAATAAACTTATAAATGTATTTGGTAGTAGGTATACTCGTACTATGTTCCTGAGATTAACGCATTTCAACAAACATAGGATAGTGGTGTATCTATAGGATAATTAGTATGTGTTTACAATAAATTATACAAATATTATATCAGGCACAAGTTTCTTAATTTGGGCAAGATAATGTCTTGTGTGAATTATCCACCTACCTATACCTACTGTATTTTATTTATTGGTTCATTTGAGTTTATTTCGATGGTTTTGTGTACATCAATGTATTTTTTTTTAAAGTAAAGAGTGACGAGACGAGCAGGACATGTGCCTGATGGTAAGTAACATGCCTGCCACATAACAGCATAGTGACACGCAGCTATTGGAACCGAATGAAGAGTCCAAATCATTACCTAGCACTGCACTGCGCTCGCCACCCAGAGATCTGAGATGTTATGTCTCTAAGCCCAGTAATTTCTCTGGAAACATTACCCTTCAAACCGGAACACAATAATGTTTGCACATTACTGCTTGGCGGTAGAATAAATGGCAAAGGTGTGGTACTTCCCCAGGCGGACTCTGCGAAGAGTCCTACCACTACAAAAATGTATGTCAATATTTATTTATTACAGCAGCGCCCTGTGGTTACTTTTGATATATATCTGCGATGAAAAGTATACTCTATTCCAGATTATAAACTTTATCATTTCCAAAACGCGGTTTCACTTCAGTTCTAGAACTAAATACCACAAAAGTATGGTTAATACCTGAGCTAGTGCTAATAACAACAGTAGTCCGCATTTTGACTTAACGTCGTTCGTGTTTTTAACAGTAGATGTTTTATATATTAATTAAATTCTCCGAACATTAATACATTCTTACTTAAACGACATAGCAGCAACGTTATTTCCCTTCCAAGACACGCTATTGTTTCTCGTAGCTTAATTTCCATCAGCGTTGTCCTTTAACGTTCACCAGCTAATGTATTCGGCCATTGTTTGCGGCAGACGGATACACATTCAGTTTGATAATGTCTGCGAATTGGTATTGCGTTGCACTGCTTTAAATTCGTAGAAAATAATTGTTTTGTGATAATGTTGCGTCAAAACTAAACCCTAGTTTCTATAGAATATTTTAACTTGGGGTACCTACTTGTTAATAAAAATAACAAAAAGTTAACAACCACCTTCCAGCAACATCATTGGACTCTGGATCATCTAATATCAAAGTACTATCGAGTTTGGGCTCGTATGAATAGTTGACAAACTATCGGATCGGATTATGTCGTTTACATTTTTGATATTTCTTTTAAGGGTAGGCTAAAGTGACCAAAACAGTAATTTTAATCTGAAATCATTTATAATAAGTAATAATAAAAACAGCCTTTTCAATCCCAAAATGTGTTAAAAGATTAACTTTAAGAGTAACTTTAGTATAGTGGCTGCGTCACATTACAATACTTAGTAGTTAGTAAAAAAATACATTGCAGATTTGCCAAGGGATCACACTTATTCAGTTATCTTACAGTCAAAAAGTAGCTAAATATTACTATAGGACCAATTTTGAAGGACCATGTTACCATAGAGTTCTACATATACATATTAATTTATCTATAAATTTCTTCGAGTGTCTCAGTTTAATTTTAAATTGAATTGGTGTTTGTTTTTGCGGAGAAAATTCAATAATTAGTAGAAAAAGATAAATTTACATCAATTTTGTATATTTAAATAACGGCTTACGCTTTGATCACGTAGGGACAGTATGACTTGTATTTAACCATGTAGGGCTGTCAAACTTACAATGACTATCCCTATGACAGCTTAACCATGTAACGTAGAACTGTCAAACTAACAATGACATCTTAATACTGCAAACTAACAATGACATCTTAATACTGCTATTAAGACCCCATAAGCAAATCCCTACAGATTAATACCGAGTATACATTCCATTGTCACCTAAATCACTACCGGAGTAACCGATTACTTAGCACCTACAAAGCACCTTCTGTCAAACTTTAACTTAGAATTAATACCTTCAAAATATCTTGGAATCTGGGTTGTCATCAAGCAAAATCTCCTTATTTTTAGGGAGATATATTGATAGACATATACACTTAATTGATGAACTAAAAGTATAGGATATATGTTCCAATAGCTGCGTGTCACTGTGCTGTCATGTGGCAGGTATGTTGCTTACCATCAGGCACGTGTGCTGCTCGTCTCGTCACGTTTTATTTAAAAAAACATAAAATATAATAGCTACTTTTTTAGGCAACCATATTGCTCACACCAATTATTTAATTCGAAAAATAATATAAACCTGCTAAAGACTCGGGGGCTTTTCTTACAAAGAAAAAGATAGTCAAGACCATAATCCGCCATGTTGACTGCGTGGGTTTGTGAATGACACAAACATGACCTGGAAATATTCCAGGAACATATCGATTTACTTACGACGTTTTCCTAGTTAGCGACATTAGTTACGTGACTTTGAAAAGACTTCGGAGAGTGTGCAACTGATCTGCATGATCTAATACCATCTTGCCTTTTCTTCTAACGGAATTCTCGTATCTCAAAAAAGCGACATCGTTTCATGGTTGATGTTTCAAAAACACGAACAAAGATATTTGACTCCACGTTTGTGATAAGAACGTCTAGATTGTGGAATACGTTGCCTGAATGGGGTTTTTCCCGATAGTTACAATCTTGGTGTCTTCAAATCGAAAGTGAATCGGTTTCTTCTAGGTAAGCACGTTCCATTGTAGATCGCATCATCGCTTAACATCAGGCAAAATGGTGGTCAAGTGCGGACCTATTATAGTTTAAAAAAAAAGTGTTGCGTGTGGGATGGAAACCAGGAGCTCCAGTTTGGCAGTAGCCGTTCTCCCGACTAGATTAGCCGTTACTTTAGTTAGTCAATCGTTAGTTAGTTAATAAGGTTTTTATTTCTTAATTAAAGCAATTGTAAAATTTCCCAAAAAGTATATGTATAGTATCACTAATTTATACTTCCCGCATTCTTTTAACTTAAAAACCGAATACTTTCATATAAAAGAGCTAAAAAGTTTGTTTCATTTGCTTTTTTAATTGAAAGTGCCAATTTCTGAAAGTCTCAGTCAAAAAAGAACTTCCATCTGTCAGCTCTGTTACCAGAAAAAAAACAGCTGATATTCAAATAACATAGGTACAACACAACAAAAGGAAGTAGTAATAATATAATCCAAAAAGGTATTTTTGAAACCGAATCTGGCAACATCCGAAGCAGGGGTAAGCCTCTCACTCGGATTACCAATAAGTCACGGTACGGTTGGTCAAAAGGACAGGTTTGTTCAACGTAAATAATTAATTCGCCTAATGGAAGCGTTGTACCTCGTATTTGTCATGGTTACGGAGGTTTTCAGCGATGGAAAATTGGCGACGAACTTGGATTATTTGATAAGATATTTTGTGGGTATAATAATAGTTTAATGTTTTCTGAACAAAATGTAAGTATGTTAAACTAGCAACCTCACAGTTTCACTCGCGTAATTCTTGTTTCAGTATTTTTCCCGTCAACCCTAATTATTTAATTTGTATATATTTTTCATATATCTGAAACTCATATATGTCACTTTGAAAACATCTCATAATCTTAAACCACTTTCCCTTTTGTATCAGACTGCTTTTAGCTAAAAAAGCGACATAATTTCATGGTTGACATTCCAAAGACTTGAAAGAAAAAGTTACTTTTACGTCTGTGATAAGAACGTCTAGCCTGAGTCTGAGTAGCTTTTTTCCCCGATGGTTATGGTCTTGATGTTTTCAAGTCGTGTGGGGATCGGTTTCTTCAAGGTAAGCACGTTCCGTCGTAGACCACATTGTTGACCACATCTAATAGACTACAGGCCCGTAAACAAAATTTACGTATCACATGAACCACCAGGAGACCTATGTAGGATGATTGAAGGATATAGAAGGATAAGTAATAAGATTCGGCACTATGCCGTCACTTGTAAGCTATCCCTGAGTACAGTCGAAGAGGGGGGGTTGCAACCCTCGATCATTTCTCCTGGTCGCATGATTTTTGTACGCCATTGAGAAATAATGGAGAAGAAGAGGTATTGAAACTGTATGGAACCAATGCCGTACATAATCAAATGCCCAAATTTAATCTGTAAATCGTCGGAAAATCATGAATTTTTCCGACTAACTAATAATTAAAAACTTAAAATTTATAATTTTTATAGTTTCAATACCTCTTCTAAGCCATTATTTCGCAAAGCCGTACAAAAATCATCCGACAAGGAGAATTGATCGATGATTGCAACCCCCCCCTCTTCAATTGCACTCAGTTGGACAGCTTACAAGTGACGGCATAGTGCTGAATCTTATTACTTTATACCCTTCTATCATCCTACATAGGTCTCCTGGTATTTCACTTGATAGGAAAATTTTGTTCACGGGCTTGTAGTCTATAACGAGCTGGCTGTCAAGTGTAATATTAAATAAAGTGACCAAGTGCGAGTTGGACTCGCCCATGAAGGGTTCCGTTGCAGCAAGTAACATAATATACATAGTACACATAGTTCTTGTAGTTCGTTGCATCTTTGATCGAAGTTTTAATAGTAGTGTATTTATGACGTACTAAAAAAAACTACTATCAGATCGAGTTCAAACCAATTTTCGTTGGTAGTTTGCATGGTAATGTACATCATATATTTTTTTTAGATTTTTCATTCTCTTACTTTAGAAATTAGAGGGGGGGGGGGGGACACATTTTACCACTTTGGAAGTGTCTCTCGCGCAAAGTATTCAGTGTAGACGAAAATGAATTTAGAAACCTTACCATCATTTTTGAAGACCTATCGATAGACACCCCATACGTGTAGGTTTGATGAAAAAAAATATTTTGAGTTTCAGTTCTTAGTATGGGGGGCAACCCTAATTTTTCTTTTTTTTTATTTTTTCTGTTCAAATCTTGATGCGGTTCACAGAATACATCTACTTACCAAGTTTCAACAGTGTAGTTCTCATAGTTTCGGCAAAAAGTGGCTGTGACATACGGACGGACAGGCAGACAGACAGACAGACAGACAGACAGACAGACAGACAGACAGACAGACAGACAGACAGACATGACGAATATATAAGGGTACCGTTTTTACGTTTTACGGAACCCTAAAAATGGGTGAACAAAAGAGTTGAAGTAGATATGAAAAATGTGATATAATTTACACTGAAATTAGCATTTGTTTATTGGTAAGTGATACTTTATTTAGTACACTAGCTGAACCCGCTACTTCGTTCGCGTACGTTGATCTTGCGACCTTATTAGTACATTAGTAGTACTTACGTAAAAATATTTGGATGGGTGGCTATTACATTGTGAATTTGTTTTTCCACACAAAAATATATTTATTCGAGTTTAGCAACTTCATATTTTATATTTTAGCAACATCAAACATACTCGTAGTAAGGTTGTGGAGTATCGAACACAGCCGTAGTGTTAAGTTTGTAGGGTTTTTATAGGATACATTACGAAGAGTCTGTAGCTGATGTGCGTAATCTAATACTTACCCACTTATACATTTTAACAGGATGATAGCCTAAGTAGGTGATAGACTTATTGGCCGATGTAATATTTTAGACTCTAAGCCAGACTCTAAGACCATGTGTATTTCAAATGTCAATCTAATTGGTAATGTCGTTCTGTCGTTAATATTTATTTCGTTAGGGCCCATGCTTTTTCCGAGATGATAGGTCGTATATAAAACTATAAACTATCTCTGTTAAATTTTAACCAAATTAAACCTTTACATAATCTATACTAATATTATAAAGCTGAAGAGTTTGTTTGTTTGTATGTTTGTTTGTTTAAAGGCAAGGATCTCTGGAACTACTGATCCGAATCGAAAGATTCTTTCTTTGTAAGATAGTCCATTTATCGAAGAAGGCTACAGGCTATTTAACATTACGCTAATATCAACAGGAGCCGAGCATGAATGAAAAATGTAACAAAAACGGGAAAAAATATTGCTTATTGAGAGCTTTCGTTGCGTGACAGCATATGTCATATTTTAAAGGATGCGTTATTAGAACCTAAAGTAACCGAATTTGTTCAAAATTTGAATTGGTACGACCAATTTTCGAAAGATGGCGTAGCAACGCGCGCGCGTTCAGCTAGTATACATATAAAACTTAGTAGTAAGATAACATTTTATTCAATTTTAGAAAAACAACGGTCTGCTTTGGTCACCGAAGCTTGTTGAACACTAAATTTAGTACAGTATTTGGATTGAAATAATATCGGAAAGAACAAAAACCGACTTCAATTATTATCATTTCACGTCAACTAACTAACTTCTAGTCAAGTAAAAAGTTCACTCGACTAATTTAAGAAGCTATAACAACGTCGTCCAGATAAATAGATACTGGTGGACAATTCACACACAAAACTTTGGCTTTTTCCACCGCCAATGTCCCAGAAATACTCAAACCGGAGTGGTCTTACGCGTGACGATGGCAAAAGACCTGACGGCATGAGTTTTTGCCTTGGAAGTTGAGTCGGACTTAGTGTGGGCACGCACATTGCGTCGATACTCTGGCACCATCACATCTTCCAGAGACACATAGTAGGGCTAGTGCAGCGGCTAATTCAGCTGAGTGTCTCAAACGGTGGAAATATGCAACCCTCGGTAGTGGTTTTATATTTAAGCCTTTTGGGGTTGAGTGCCTGTGAAGGCTGGGAGCTCACCTCATCTTCAAAAGCATTTCCAAGCGCTTGGCCTACGCAACGCGTGACCAAAATGCTGGCGTTTATTTGGCCCAACGCATAAACATTGCTATTCAGCGTGGTACTGCCACCAGAATGCTGGGCACGCTTCCGACTGGTAGTGGGCTTGAACATCTTGTCATCCAGCTTTTGTTAATATTCAAAAAACCGCCTCCCTGTTTTCCATATAATATATGTACATGGTAAAAACGGGACCCTATTACTGAGACTTTGCTGTTCGTCCGTTCGTGCGTCCGTCTGTCACCAGACTATATCTCAAAAACGGTAATAGCTAGACAGTTGTAATTTTAAAAGATGATGTATTTATATTGCCGCTACAACAAAATATAAATACTACATTACACATTTTCTAATAAATATCAGATCGTGTTTCGTACCTGAGCTGCCATCTGTAAGTACTTAATGTGGGAAAAAAACATTAGAAAGGTATTGTCATATTGAGTCATCAATATGACACTACCTTTCTATTGACATCATCCGTCATCCTGACGGATGACGGATTTGAGCGCGGTGTGCGTACCAGGGATGAGCTTCGTTTTCCACTTCGATAAGTCAAAACTTCCGATTACCATTAATCCTTCGATTCCCAGAGACTTCGGTTCCGAAAATTTTAAAACGGAGGTTATAATCGGAGGTAAGGTGTGTAAATATTGCAGATAATCCCTTATTGTGGTGGATAGTAAATTGAAATACAAAATCTCAACGTTCTAAATCAATTGCTCGTCAATGTTTATCGTGTCCCCACGTGTTTGGCAAAAAAAATATACCCAATAAAAATATCTCTCCTGCCAACACTTCTAATCCTGCCTATGTCTCCGACTTCGGTTCCGACTCCGATAAATCAAATTTTAAAACTCCGACTCCGAAATCGGTTCCGATAAAATGACCTCCATTACATCTCTATTGTTTACAGTGTCACAGTATACTTAGAAGTTAGTATGTACCGAACTTATTATTACCGTTATTATTTAATTTCTACGTAATTTCCGAACCACACGACCAATAATGTTAAAATTTTGATGGAAGTATACTATAAATGTGTTCTTTCTAACAAAATAAGAATTAACGAAATTGAACAACGCAAACATGAGTTACAACCAAATACACATTCTGACTTTCACCCCTTCCTGCAAGAAAACCGTGCAGAATTTGGGGATTAAAAGTAAACAGCTACCATCTACTTAGTATGATCTTAAATCATGTCGAGTTTCATTTGAATTGAATCAGTAGTTTCGGCGTGATGAGAGTTCCCTATACACACAGACAGACAGACAGACAGACAGACATGAAAGAAAAAAAATGCAGTTTCGCCATCAGTATCGACTATAGAGTGCCCCCAAAATTTTTTTTTCAAAATATCTTCAATGTACAGAATTCGACCCGCTACAGTTTTATTATAAGTATAGATTTTCAGCGTTTAACGCTTACTATTAGATAAAATAACAGTTAAATCGCTCCAGTAAATCGGCCGCTGTAATCGCAGACGTGCAAACGGCCTGTTTTGAATTTCACTAACATTTGCAATCGAGATACGAAGCACTTAGATACGGATCAGTTCTTGGGATACACACGGTCTTTGAAGTTGGTTATGAAACAAATCACACTTGGAAGGAATAATAGTTTTATTCTGTACAGACAGTTATTAACGATTATTTTTCAACAATTTTATGAAATGCCTATTTAACGCTACAAAAAAAATGTGGTCCAAATCTTTAAGGCTTAATCTAACACGTATCTACTGTTTAAGTAAATTCAGGGTCGTATTGTAGTTTGTCGCAATGTCTCAACCACAGCTCATGTTTTATTTTAGTAAAGATAGTAATTAAAAACATACATTTGTTGTATTTAAAATCACCTACTTATGTAAGAATAAATATATTTGCTTCCAATCATGTTTGCTTTGCTTGTTCCGTTGCACTGTTTTATAAAAAAAGAACTCTTGGTTATATCCAGTATCGTAGGTAAATAAAAGTATCGAAATTGAGGAAATCCTTTTATCGATAAAAATAACAATAAATAGATTGTTCTACTATTCTGTGTGTCACAAACATCTTGTAAACTTCGCACTAAGGGCATCTTACCATAACAATAAACCATAGCAACGAGCACAGTACTCCAAAGACATTACCATTCAACACCACCAACTTACGAGAGAAACTGTGTGACAGCGCTACAATTGTAGTTTCTGAACAAGTTGTCAATAGGCCTTTGATAATCGGAGATGTAGGTATTTAGTCAATAATTATTAATTTGGTTAAACTGTACCTTTCCATAATAATAGTTTGACAGTTCTTAAGTATTTCGATAGAGGTTGCTTTTGATGATTTGGTGGTTGCCTTAATGTAGGTAAGTGATGAATTCGGAATAATTATTCTAATGTACCCTCAACACCTGAATTATTCAAGTCCTATTACAAAGTGTGACGATGCAAAATATTGTCTCTCGAAAGTCACAAGTGTCGAAAATGATTTTAAATCGATTTCAATTAACTCGAAAACTTGGCAGACAGATTTTTGCTTGATTAAACATAGACAATATTTATTTGTGATACGGAAAAAAACACTGCAATAATTTTATGGATTTTTTAAAAAATACATGACAAAATCTCAGCATCACCAATTTTAAAAAATAGATGAGAAAATCTCATCATCACCAAAATTTGAAACATCTTTTTGAATAATTATTACGAGACAAACTCTAAAATAAAATAATAATTCAGTTTTTTTTAAGAGTGACAAGACGAGCAGGACACGTGACTGATGCTAAAGCAACATGCCTGCTTCAATCGGCACAGCGAAATGCTACTATTGGAACATGAAGAGTCCGAGTGAAGAGAGTGTATGGGCAAGCATGTTGCTTATCATCCGGGACATGTGTTATTTGTTTTGTCACTCTATTGTGTAGACTATAGAGTGACGAGACAGATAGACAGTAAAGAGTCTAAGTCTATACTATATAGCTAAGCTGCCACTATGCTTAGTCCTAAAGTTAAAGTAATGTATTACGATAGGTATGTTAAGTTCCTCTTAGAAAATACAATAAACAAACATGTAAAATAGTGTCAGCAAATATTTAAATTCATCAATTGCGCAATATTTGCTATGCTATCAGTTATTCGTTAATCTCAATAATTTAATCTACTTCGATAAAAACAGAAATATTAACTTTACGCCCATAGTTTTTTGGTCTAAATTCCAGCGTCATTTACATTAAATCATGACTTTACGGAAAAATAGAAACATGAACGTTACCTTCATGATTTTAAGATAAAAAATCCTGTGCAATGTGCCTTGCATTAGATTTTTGTAGAAGTTTAGAAAAAGCGCAGCGTTACACCTATCGTTTTAAGGTTTAAAATTCTATGTTATTTGCCTTACATTATCATTGCTCGGAAGTGATCCTTCAAACCAAAGACGCGTGTTCTCAATTCATCAAATGCAATGTAATTCGTCTGTTTATCTGTATGAATGATGGTCGTCGAATTTTGATTCAATTTGTGTTCTATTGTTTATTTACACACTATTATTTGAAAAAGTTACGGCTGATCTAGTCGAAGAACACTGACTGCTGAATGCCAATCCGGAGCTCCCGGGTTCAAGTCCCACGAGGACCGCTGTCTTTTCGAAGTCATGTGCGTAATGCCGCTAACTTAAAATGGTGAAGGAAAACATCGTGAAGAGATCTACATGTACCTAGTTTTTTGAAATCATGTCTCATCAATCAACCACTGGGCCAGCGTGGTGGATTATGACCATGGATCTCTCCTTGCGAGAGAAGGCCTCGAGTCCCAGCAGTGAGTGAGAGCATTCCCAGCATTTAGAGGGCTGTTTATGTGTTTATGCTATGCTTTTGAAAAAGGACCTGTGTATTTTGTAGTAGCATTGAGCAGTGAATATTGTAGAATATCTCGTTTCTGCTTCTTATTGTGTTTTTTTTTAAATAAAGAATGACGAGACGAGCAGGACATGTGCCTGATGGTAAGCAACATGCCTGCCACATAACAGCACAGTGACACGCAGCTATTGGATCATAAAGAGTCCAAATCATTACCTAGCACTGCACTGCGCTCGTCACCCAGAGATCTAAGTTGTTATATAAGTATTTATATTTTCCTTCTCATGTCAGAAATATTTTCTATATGTCATACCAGTAGAGATAATTCTAAGAAACTGATTTATGGGCTCTTTGACCTCAAACTTCTAAGCTGACGCGTAATACAAAATTGAATGAATGAATGAAAAGTCTTTATTGATCACACCATATAGGATACATACAATTTTGAATAACAGTAAGTCTAGTGATACAACGGGCGGCCTTATCGCTAAAAGCAATTTCTTCCAGGCAACCTTGGGATGGACAGAAATATTTGAAAACTTAAAGCGTGGTGCGCAACAATTACTATTTAAATAATAAGGCTATGGTATAGACGTACATTCTAATAGTACTACATACGAATACATAAAACTACACAAAAAAACTAAATACACTAATAAATAAACTAATCATATACTTACATACATAAATATACTGACAAGGTAAATAAATTTACCTAGTTACATAGATGACAAAGTGACGAGCAACAAATAACAGCAAATAACATAATTGTAAAGTTTGAAGTGATCATATAAAGTGTATAAAAGAACATTAAATAAAATAAAAATTACATAGATTACAGTTTCGACAAATAAAACTCATTCACGTGATCTTTAAAAGTTGGTAACGATTGCAGCTTTCGGATACAAACTGGCAGATCGTTCCACAGTTGAACAGCCTGAAAGGCAAATGAATTGCCATAGAATGTTTCAGAGCGTGCAGAAGGGCACATTAGGGTCAGGTTGGTTTTTGACCTAAGAGGACGAGAATGGCAATCCTGCAGTAACGTAAACCGCTCTTTAAGGTAACGCGGTGTGCATGGGTTAAGTAAGACGTTGTACAGAAGGGAAAGAATATGAGCTTTACGACGTAAGCGAATCGGTTACCATTTGAGTTTTTTTATTTTTATTTAATTTAAACACTCCACAGACTCCGGGGTCCGTGACCTTTGTCATTACAATAATCTTTTTTTTATTTACATAGATCTTGGATTAGGAAAAGAAGGAACATAAAAAGGGGGGGGGGGGGGAGTAGGGGGGTGGTGAACATTTTGAACGTCAGTCCGATTTCGTCTGTTGAGCCGATCACTACCGGTTAGGATTCCGATAGTAATCGACTCGACATCGTCTTTTGCCTAAGCCGCCTCCTCCTGGCCCAGAGCCTCCACTACGGCCGCATTTCTGTCTCTAATGGCCATCTGTAGGTTGAAATCTCGAATGGTCTTTGGTGATGCAGCCAACGCTCGCCGCACGAACCGACCGATGGCGTCGTCGGTGTCGTCAGCGTAGTATGTGAAGGTCCCCGTGTGCCGTGAGATTGCTACAACCGCATGGGACACGCTCTCGTGCAGCTTCATGTTTGCCTTAGTTTTAATTACGATTACCGACTCGTATGTCAATCCCTGCGCTTCATGGATGGTAAGGATGCGTGACCCGGTACCCGACCCGTAACCCTGGTTTGTCAGGGTCTCCTTTTCCTCTTGAGTATGCACTAGAAAGAGGGTTTTGGGTTGGGTGCCGGGTATTTGCGCTCCTTTATACCTTCTCTGCTCTAGGGGCTTTGTACGGGGAACTGAGGAATACATACCTGAGTATATTTCCCTCAGCGCATATGCAACATCCATCGGGTTGCGATGTGTGCAGAGCAACTCCTGGCTGATCTTTGCTACCAGGTTCGGGCGGTGATACCTCATTTCGAAGAGATTTTCCCTATCGATGTAAGGCAACTGATTGACGTCTCCGATGAGGACAATTTCGCCAAAACCAGACAGCCGTGAGACCATCACAATGGCCCCGAAATGGTTCATGAGAGCCTCATCCACCAGGAGGCGGCTGAATTTCTCTTTTCCGAAACCATTTACCAGAGCAGAAGCCATAGTTCGCACCCTAGTTTTGACTAGGTTTCCGATACGGTGCGATAGCTTCTCCCTTAGATCTTTTGCTGCCTCAGTTGTTGTGGTGATGATACCGTCCTTGTCCACGTCGAAGTGTCTAATCACCCAAGTTGTCATTCCACATCCTGGAACTCCGTTGACCCACTGTATTCTTGGTACCTCCCAATTTTCCCAACACGCTTTGACGTTTGAGTTCCCTTCAATGGACTTGGCCATCTCGAGGATCTTGTCGTCCAGCATAATCTTGGTGCATCGGGCGGTAACTACAATTGGGTCGTTTAGTGGTGTCGCATAAACGGGTCTTCCCGCGCGCTCTGTCTCACTCTCGTTCAGTGTCACGAAACCATTTTCTGCACTGTAGGCTGTCATATACTGTCCTGTCATGGTTCCCTTGATGACCCGGGATGTGACATTATTGTAAATGGCTGCTTCGGCCTCCTCGAGATTCACCTTTAGGAGGCTTTCACTTCCTAGCCTATAGAACTGCATGATGTTTTCGCAGATCTTGAGGTTAACTAGTCTTGTTGCTCTCAGTATGGCTATGAATTCGATGAAGGCGTTACGTGCATGGCTCCGCGGCTCCGAAGCCGTGACATAGCGGGGCGGTTCAACCTGTCCCATGTCGGCTCTCGTTCGGCTCATTTGTTGCTGTGAAGCTGTTTTGAGGGTCCTTGGCGTTAAAACGGGTGGTGCATGGGATGAGATTCGGAGTACGCTCCTTGCTGCAGTGTTGAAGGCAGCCACGAAGGCCGTGTTGGTGCTTCGGCTGCCGCTTTGATGGGCTGCGGCTTTTTCCGCGGCTGCCCTCTGCTGTGCTCTTTCGGAACCGTTTTGGTTGGTCGATCTAGGAACGGGGTGTCCCCAGCTGTCAGTTGCATTTGTTAGGTCGTGCGAAGGGGCTCTGAGGAAGCTCAGATTTTCTCCCCTATCTTCGTATACGACAACCTCATGATGTTTAGAGGCTTCAATGCAACCCAGCCGGTCTGCGACTTTCACTCTTGAATATTCGATTGCCATCGCATCCACGCTTATCACCCGGGGTGTTTCACCCGCATTTCTGCTTAGATGTGCAAGCAGCGCACTTGCCTGTGTGAAAGGCGTCCGACCTTCCGAGTATTCTATTAGTGCAATCGTTTTGTTTCTCGATCGCACCAACCGAAATCGGTGGCCGTCTACCTCGCACACTGGCATAGCGTCGAAGGTTTTCCGCTTCATTGTGACTTTTGCGGTACTCCCATTGAGCAGACAAGACAATCCCGGCGACAAACGGGCGCGTTTCCTTTCCCAGGCGAAGCAAAAGCTTATTCCGAATCTCTCTTTGTTGCTATCCATGAAGAGAGCCACTCCGCGGACACGGATCCCCGCCTCTCCTCGGTCTGCGTTCTCCAGTAGTTGTTGGACGGAGATGCTCTTTGAGGAGCTATCTTGGACGGAGATTGCACCCGGCGTGGCGTCCACGGACAGTGGGGTAGGGTGTGGTGGTGAAGGTGGGTGTGTATTAGACAGTGGGGTAGGGTGTGGTGGTGAAGGGGGTTGTGTTTTAGAAAGTGTGGAGTTTCTTTTGGCCGCTATGCGGAATGAACTCTCCATGAAAGCCAGAAGCCGTGGTCTGCTATCTGGATCTACCAAGACGTTGTGGAGATCTGAGATAACCAGCTTCCTGTCAATAATAGATTCGAGATCATGTCTTGCAGCCATGAATCGGGGACAGTCTACCAGCACGTGCCAGACATTTTTGGATTTTTCAGAGTCACACTCGCATACAGGACTGCTCTTAAGCTTAAATCTGTACAGGTATTCTGCTATTCCTCCGTGTCCCGTCAATGCTTGTACCTGGAAATGAGTCAGTTTCGTAGTTCTCATCAACCGATATGCGTTTGCTATATCGGGGAGAAACGTCTGAGTGACTTTTCCGGTGTCCGAGGTCTCATATCGATCCTGCCACTTCTTGACCGATTCTTCGCAGATTTTGCGTTTAACGTAGGACAAAGGGATCCCCTCGTAGTCCCTGGGCGATTCCGTGAGTGCTGCCGATTTGGCCAGTTCGTCAGCTCTTTTGTTGCCGACGGTGCCTACATGCGCTCTTACCCAGAAAAGACGAAGAGATCTCCCTTCAGCATTTATCTGTCCAACGTTTTCCTTTATGCACTTTGCCAAGGGGTGACTCGTTTTTGGATTACTCAGCAGCTCGAGTGAAGATCTGGAGTCACTCAGGACATTGACTTCTGGGTCCTTGCTCTTTAACACCATTTGAGTTGCCCGGCAAAGAGCATAGAGTTCTGATTGAAAGACTGTGCATTCGGAGTGGAGCTTGAACGTCAAGTTCTTGACCTCTTTGCCATTCTCCCACCATGTTAGAGCAGCTCCAACTTTACCCCCAATCTTACTGCCATCAGTATAAATTTGAGGTCCTTCTGGAAGATTGGAGGTGTCTTCTATGAGCTCGTACTCTACGGATGTCTGCGTGGACGGATGGGGTTTGTCCAAGTAGTTTACGTTCCGCTCGAGTTCCACTTCTGGTGGGAGGTAAAACCATTTGAGTTTAGCGCAAAATTGAGAAATTTCATCAAATTTTCGTAACCCATTTAGATTACTCCGTACAATTTTCGGGTGAAATACCTACCTAGATGACTGGTATATAATAATACAGATCGTGTAATTTTAAGATAAACTTTGTGAAGTTTATCTTAAACAAGCAGCGGCCGGCGGTTTTACCTGCGTAGTTCCCGTTCCCGTTACTTTCGCGAGATAAAAAGTAGCCTATGTGTTCTTCCAGACTATACTCTAACTGTTGAGCAACAAACATCCAAATATACATACATTAACATTTATAATATTATAAATATGTAGTAGGTTTACCAGAGTTCTGAAGGTTTTTGGAAATATGACGCATCCCTTTGTTTTTTTGGCAAATGTGACTTTTGAGTCATTAAACATTTGTTAAGAAAAATAAATATAATTATTTAATATTTTACATATTTATTATTCTTTGATTTTTCTGCTATCTATACAGAAAAAAACACTGTAACGAATTTACAATTCTCAAACGAGGATTTATCTAAAAAATAGAATTGTGACGAATTTACACACACTTTTTTTTGTGACGAATTAACTTTGTGACGAATCGCCTATACCTAACCCGTTATTTTATGTTTAAAAATTATTTTGTATATATAAATATGTAAAATATCAAATAATTATATTTATTTTTCTTAAGATTAAAACCTAGAGGCACAAAATTAAAGAAATATAAATCGACAACATAATATACAACATTTACAGTAATCACATTCAAATCAAACTTTGTTTCACTTTAATAGGTTTACACTTGACCGCCTGACACAGCCTATTCTGTACATTCTGAGGTTGATCTTGTTTTATTTAGACGAAAGGACACCCGTGAATTATTTCTACTTATAGTTCATATACTGCTACTGATAGTGAAAATTTTAATTGGTTAATAATTACAAATGTCAGAGCAAAGTTTGTAAAGATGGTCTAGTATAATTAAGTAACCACTGAACCAAGCATTGTTTTCACCGCTTTTACAAAAAATACAAAACATTTGATTACTTTCAGCGTTAAGTGCAAATTGACTGAGACAAATTCATTTTGCTCTCATTGTCCGGTCTGTATTGTGGAAATGAAAAAAACAACCGACGCCACATTTCAATCCTTTACACACAGAACACGGTTAAAGCGCAAAATCCTATAAAATTTAATTTTGATAGATGCACGCGAAAATTCTACAAATACAAAATACGGCACACGGACTTAAAGAATCTAGGTAAGACAATGCTATTGACATGAAACTATATAAAAAACTAATTCATTGTTCAATTTTAGTAGTGGTAGGACTCTTGGCAGAGTCCGCCTGGAGAAGGACCACACCATTGCCAGTTAATCTACCGCCAAGCAGTAATGTGCAAACATTACTGTGCTCCGGTTGGAAGGGTAATTTTTCCAGTAAAATTACAGAGCTTAGAGATATAACAACTTAGATCTCTGGATGACGAGCGCAGTGCAGTGCTAGGTAATGATTTGGACCCTTTATGATCCAATAGCTACGTGTCACTGTGCTGCTATGTGGCAGGCATGTTGCTTACCATAAGGCACATGTCCTGCTCGTCTCGTCACTCTTTATTTTTAAAAAATATATACAATCATTAAATAAATTGAAATTAACCAAAATAATGCATATTTTTATTAGCAGATATAACACTGTTAAGATGTAGCATGAATACCTAGAATGGAAGAAAGAGAGAATGCATAACATGTTTTTTTTTTAATTATAGTATATTCAATTTAAGTCAGGTATTTTGACACATTTGATATTACTGGTGATTGACATGTGGTAACATGGCTAGGTATATTATCATTTTACTCAATACTCAATCATTTATTGCATCATTGTGTTACAGATAGAATTAAAATTATACAGATATTTTTGGTCAAAATTATTTTTATGAATGGTTTTGCATAAATAAATTTATATATTATGTCAAATGAGCATGAAATGAAATTTGCCCTTTTCTCACTGAAGTCTTACTATTAAATTTAATATGTTGTTTAAATTTCTTTCTGTTTAAATTTATTGTAATATAGATTTTAATACCTTTTACATTCATTTCTATATCGCTCTTTCAATTTTATTATAGTTTGTAAAGTAAATACCAAAGGTAAGCCAAGTAATCCACATCAGAAAGCTCTAACGAGGCATTGAGGTTTCAGAGTCGATGAAAATATCATCAATGTATAATTGAGACTTACTAGACGTCGTAGATGTAGAGTAGGCTGATGATGATGACAATGATAAATTCCAACAAGAAATAAATCATCATTGGCATATCCAGTAACCTAATTCAGCATTTTACAACGGATTTGCGTGTCGCAAAGCTGAAACACGGATCAAGTAAGCTTTGCTCGTTGCGACATTTATACTAATTGCGATACGATGCGACACGATACAACGCGACACGATACTCCGCTTCACGATACAACGCGACACGACAGTCGCATCCCCCTGTCATTAGTGAGGGCTGAGATTAGTTCTCGTAATGAGATACAGATTCCGAATGCTTCTTCGATTGGAATCGGAATAAGCTTTATTTAACGAGTTAAATATTAAAAAATGAAGGTATTTATTTCAATACATTTTTAAGTTTTTCTGAGGCGTGTGGGTAGTTATTTGTAATCTGATAGGTACCTAAGTATGTAATTATGGTAAAATGTAAGAAAACGAAGATACATAATCATTACTCTTAGTTTTTAAACATGTATAGGTACACCTAAGTCTACGTGAGCCAAAATCTGTATTTTATACTTCACGAAGTTTTTTTTGCGATATCAAATCGGTGTAGAAACTCTTGACGTAAATGACGTCAACAAGAACAAATTGATTTTGTCTGTCAAAAAAACATGACAAAGTTTCTTTGCAAAGCTGTTACGTTTAAAAAAATCAAGACAAATTTTTCATATGTTTATTATGATACCTAAGATAAAAAGGTTATATTCAAAACTTGACAACTTATTGGTTCGCGTGAACCTAAAGATAACGTTTAGAATAACGTATTATTTTTGTCTAACAAAATCTAATAATTGATCTCAATAAATCAATCGGCAAATCGACCCTATTCGTTCACCTCGTGACCATTTGTCGTCCAGAAACAATTTCCCGGATTGGGGTAAAAACGCGCAGTCTCGACACACGTTTAACTTTCGGAACTCAGATGGAATTAGTGAAGACTTTGATCGATCGTTGTGCGATTTTCCCGGACTCACTCTGTGTTCATTAATGGGTTGTGTTACGTTTTAATTTCGATTGTTTTTATAAATTGCATCAACCTGTCTACTGGACAGTGCTACAAGAAGTCTGAATCACTGTATAGAACTGCATAGTGCTTGTAACCCAAAGAAACAAGGTTAGTTATGCTTTTGCCTAGTAATTTCTCTGGAAATATTGTCTTTCAAAGCGGAACACAATAAGGCCAGTTGGTGGTAAAATTCAGGCGAAAGTATGGTACTTTTCGAGGCACATTCTGTAGAGACTCCACCGCCACAAAAGTTACGGTGTGGATACCGTATCATGAGACAATTCTGAATTCATACTAGAATACCATTATTCCTTGTATAATAATATTAGAACTGCAAAAGCGCGTATGTTCGGACGTTTAGATGTTTGGGCGTTTGTTGCTTAGTCAAGTCGGAACGGCTGAACTGATCAGAATAAAATCTTGAAAACGGGTAGTATTAATTATGCGTGCTGTGACTTATAGTCATTTGCCAATGCCCGTTTTGTCGCAGTTTTGTAAACAGCAGCGATAAACTGTTTTAATAATTTGGGCGGATAGTTAAAAAATAATTACTCGTATGTTGAGTTTTCTTTATGAAGTAGGAAAACATTTTTTTTTGTAAAAGCCTATTATCCTCTTAAAATCGGATGGAGTCATATGACTCACAAATTTTTGCGCGCTAGAGATCGGATAAGACATATGACTCACAAAATTTTTTTCTGCTTTCGGACCTTATTTTGTTCAGGCAAAGGTTTATTTTCCCATAACTGTTTTATTCACATAAGACCTATTGGATAGAGCTTCAAAATGAGCCCGATAACGGCATCCACTTGAAACAAATTTCTCGGAATAACGGCAGTATAAAGCGGCCGGTCCGGGCGCCATGACACCCGCGCGTGATTTACGACGTAGTTCAGTGAAGTGGTGATTATTTGTGTAAATTTGTGTGTTTGGTGATTATATTTTGGTAAGTGGCTTATTTTAATACATTTTAGGGCCCTTTAGATATATGTTTTACGTATAATCACTAAAAATTGTGTTTTAGATTTTTGTCACCTTAGATCGGAATGAGCCATATGGCTTACGAAAATGGCGGCGATTTTTCAATTGTCGTTCCTCACATTTTGCCTAATTGAGTATAGATTATTTTAATTATCGGTTCTACTAGTATTTTAATAAGATTCCTGAATATATTTTCTATCGATCGGTATATAAATATAAGGCCTAAATACCTAAATCGTACCACACGAAATGTTTTAAAAAACCGGTCCGAAACGGCACGCAATTTTTGTTCTGTTAGGTATTTTCAAAGTCGAAAATATCAAAATATAAGTATGAAAGCATATACTTTTTAGTTTCGATTTATAAGGGGTAGATATCACTGTTTATAAAAATCATAACAACCTATACATAAAACAATATACTTTCTTTACAAACACCCACTTTTTCAAAAGTGTAACTTTTTTCGACTTCGGGTGGAAAGAAAAATCTGTGTAAAATTAAGTAAAAATATAATACAGAACAATTATATATCGTTTTGTAGCTTATTTCAATAGCTTTATGATAAAGTAGCTCAAAGCATCCTAGATCGAACTAATCGATCACTAGGTATAAAATAATGCGCATGGTGCGCACGCCGCGCGCAGAAATGCGCGCGGCTCAAACCCTTTCGTTTATTTTTGATTTTTGAGTGTTTAGTACCCCCGATTTGGAAGGGTTATTCATTTTGTTAGAGAAATATAATTAGCATAAAATATGTCAATGTCACAATTATTTGACACTAAATATATATTTTCGCTATCATCCATTCTATTCATTTATCACTAAACAGCTATTCTGAAAAAATAATTCCATTGAGCAACACCCTTAGTGTCTTTAAAGTACCATTAAAATTCCCAGTATCCCACGAAAAGCATTCAAACTTATATCCCTAAACTATAATTTAAACTAAATACACGTGTACAAGTTTATTTCCCATATTTTTGAAAATAATTTATGGATGTTTCTATTACTGTGATCCGATGCGTAGTCAATTGAGTGTTATGAAAACCATTTACATCTTGTAAGTTTCCTGCTATAGTAATGTAGAACTTTTTCACAATGAAAAGTACCAACAGCATAAATACAAACTTACCGGGCTTGGTGGCGCAGTTGTCATATTTTGGCATTGAAATACCAAATGAGCCTCGTTAGTTCTATCTTTGGTCGCTATTCTAAATAAGTTTGTCCCTCTTATTTGTAAATTTAGCAAGTGAATGTGACAACGTCCCGAATTCATTTGTTTGATTTTAAAACGTGTTGAAAGTACGCCTTTTCGTTTACACATTAATTTTATTTTTATTTTCGAATGACAATTGATTTTGAACTTTAATTCTTTAACGATAGAAACGAAAATCACTTATTTGTTTTGATTTTTGTCAATGCAAAACTAGGAACGTTTCCACAGACGTAATTTAAACTTTAACATATTGTCATTAGTGTGAAAATTGCTTGAGTAGTTTTTTTTTTGCCTTAAAATATAAGTTGGTGCACGCGTCTTCACACATGAAAGGATTACAGCAGTTTGTCATTTTTAAGTTGAGTTAGATGTAATAATTATTTGCTAATGTAAGGGGCGTGAGAAAGTTGGTAGTTTTGACTTCTCGCTAACTATTTGAAAATTCGTAACATAAGCGTAAGCATCCCTCTTTATTTTGCCGGTTGTAAAATATTATACTATTGTTTCATACTATTTCTTATTTAAGTGAAAATGTTTATTTTCTTAGGGGAAATGAATATGTCCGTGTCTTAAACCCTACTTTCGAGTCTCTTTCTTACACGGTCTTCCACCATGCTAGTTCCGTGTGGGTTGGCAAAAGGTATAGTTTTCGAATTATATTTTGTTTTCTCACGATCCTCTTAACGCCAGTGGTGATTATAAATTAATACAGTCATCTACACTTACAAAATAATCAGTACACTATAGGCAGGATTTGAATCTACGTCCTTGGGATTCTGAAATCAATGAGGCGACCAAAAGGATTATGTACCTATAGCCTAAGTTTTCATTTTATGATGGTTCACTCCATCATTATTAATTAGATAACATTCCAAAACCTTATTTTTTCTCAATTTTTTCTGTATTGAGTCAAAGTTGTTACCTTAACTTTTTCTAGAACAAAAGAAGCAAAGCACTTACCTACTCGTACTAACAGGCAAGCATAGTTATTTTTGCATGAAAATGAACATACAAATTTCGCTTTTTGCGGTCACAAAATTAGGAAACTCCTTTGAACAAATAGAAGACATATTTTCAAATGTAATAAAATGCACGTTATTGCTTGAAAATATGTATTAATTACATCGTTTTAATTTGAAGATTGTGAGCAAAATCACAGGGCGTGCATCAATATAAAAATAAATACATAATATCTTAGTTTTTAAAATTCTGTTAGCTTTGCTTAGTTCCCGTATCAATAATTTTCCCACGATTATTCCAAACTAATCTGTGTTCCAAATCTGAACCCGATCCATTCAGACGTCCTGACGTGATTGAGCAACAAACATCTAAAATTTGTAATTTATGATATTAGTAAAATAAAAGGATACTCAACTCAAATAATATTTTAAAAAATAATGTAAAAATCTTTGATAATGATGTTTATAATCAAAACCAAAACATAATCAAACAGACACTCGATTACATTTACTAAGCACAAAAATATGATGCAACCACACACGTCCCCTCATCAATAGACGACGCCGACGGCTGTGAGGGGAGACCGGCTGTAGGGGCAAGTGTGCCGGGGGTCAGCGCTGGCGTGGCTTGCCTGGGCAATGTAAGAGACGACGCACACTCGGTGCAAATAGGGCTAAGTAAGCAACCGCGGTCACAGCCTAAAATTCTAAAAGGGGTCACAATAAAGACATAGTATGTCGTACACTACATTTTTGTTGTGACTCTCTCACAATGAAAATGTTTATTAGCACATAAAAACTTAAGTAACTTACAATCACCAACTCAATTAAATATGAAGGTAAGATATAGTAAAGGAAATAAAGTAAAAAATAAGTCGGTGAACACTGGATCCCACACTAGGGTGACCTGTGACGTGGGTATCCAGGCTCCTTCTTGTGCTAAGGATATTTAAAAAACAAACAAAGTTTTGAATAAAAGTATTGTATAGTATGTGACCCTACTATGTTTTTATTGTGATTGTATTATCGATTTTGTTGCACGATTATATAATAAACAGAACACAAAAGCAACATTAGGTGTAAACAAGCCATAAAATGCATCACACCTTGGGGCGAAAACTTGTTTTTTTTTTAGATTCTTCAATTCTCCTTTGAACCGTGCCTGTGTGTAGCCTACACGTGTGACGAATTGATTATTACAAATACACATTAATTTATTTGAACGTAGTGAACTCGTTTACAACGGTGTTCCAGAAGTCAAAATACTACTAACTGAAATTTTGATCTAGTTTTAGGGCACATTTTTAGTCACAGGACATAAAAATGTGTGTCTAGTATTATTGGGGTATGGCTTATGGCCAAATCTAACTGGATAAGAAAATCAACTTTTGCTAGTCAATCTACCACCAAGCGATAATATTATGTAAGCATCACTGTGGTCTGGTTTAAAGAACAATGTCTCCAGCTGAGCCGAATTGAAATGAACATTAGCTAGTTTTTATCGCAGTAATGTTACGGAAATGGGATAAATTATATCGTTTGAACCATGAGATAATATTATTATAGTTGGTATAGATAACTAGTGACATTATTCATATTATATTTTATATTATTCCTATTATGCCTGAAGGGTCTATCATACAGCATAACTTCTCATGGGTAAACAAGTAAACATGTCTCAATTAAATGAAAGAATATAAATAAATAGGACTGCTCATTTCTCAATAAAAAAAAAACTAGAGAATTTACTTCTCTAGACCTAGAATATTTACACTAGGGACAAGTAGGTTTTAATTTATTAGTTAAATATCTTGACTCCTATTAGACTTGTGAAAGGTGAGAAAGAAATGTATTTGGTAATTTCTGGATCGTTGCACAGTGCGTGGTGTAACTTATGTAACCACCCTGTCCTAAGGCGGGTCAGTGTACTTTGACACTCCGATATGTCAGATAGGACTAATATAGCATCTGAATAATCCAATTAGTACGAGTCTGAATGGACCTTTGATGTCAGATTCGACAGTAGTGGGGTATTCTTGGAATTCCGGCTTGGAGGTGGAATTTAGTAAGCCAAGTAGAGGCAGCGCCACGACTGAAGCCGATTGGTGAAAGTATTAAACTACGACTTTTAGACAATTATTTGAAATAAAAATACGACAGTGGCGCCATGAAAGGTCTTGAGTGGTAACGTGAAGTCTTACCTGTGTAAGGCATTGTGTCAATTGTTTGTTTTGTAGTGGTAGAACTCTTGGCAGAGTCCGCCTGGGGAAGTACCACGCCTTTGCCAGTTATTCTACCGCCAAGCAGTAATGTGCAAACATTAGGTACTGTGTTCCGGTTTGAAGGGCAATGTTTCCAAAGAAATTACAGGGCTTAGAGATTTAACTTCTTAGATCTCTGGGTGACGAGCGCAGTGCAGTGCTAGGTAATGATTTGGATTCTTCATGTTCCATTAGCTGCGTGACACTATACTGTTATGTGGCAGGCATGTTGCTTACATGTCCTGCTTGTCTCGTGGGTCATGGGTTCGATCCCCACACGTCACAACCTGTTCCTGTGATTAACGTGTAAGATTGTGTATTTAACATAAACGGCGACCATATCTCTAATAGCGGTTTCTTCCAGACAACCATTAAAAAAATATTGTGTGGGTTTATGAAACCACAGTAAAAGTGAAACTTATTTTCGCATTGTAGACATTTAACAATTTTTTTTGGAAAAATATTTGATTTAAGTAAGTTAAGTTATACAAGTAACTTAATGAATAACGCCGCCATATTGGCTTCGGCTGCTCTGTTGAGCGCCTTTCACTTTACCCCTACTCCGCGGCCCACCGTTACGCTACATGCTATAGATCAGGGTTTCCCAAACTTGTTTTGTCTGCTGCCCACTTTGAAAATAAATCATTTTTGCGCCCCCCTTTCTTCGCATACTTAAAAATCACTAAAACTTCGAATTAAATTAATTTACTATTTTACACTATTCATTACCTACATAAGCGGAGATTAAACATTAATTCTAAACGAGACTTTTACTTTACTACTATTTACCGCAAGAGTTAACTTGAGACCTGAGCCCAGTAGGTTCAGTTGATTAGGCGTTGAAGCAACACCCCCATTTTTTTCTGGGTCTCTTACCGCCCCTCTTTAGGCCTGCAGCGTCCACAAGGGGTCGTAATCACCCACTATGGGAAAGGCGATAGATAGACGAAAAAGTTTAAGGCGATGTAATAAAAGTTTCACTTTAAAATTAAACATAAAACGTAGAAACATAGTAAGCATTATTAGTGAGTGGCTTGTGAGTGCAGGATTACGAGTCATTTTGTTATAGTACATTATGATATAAGTGCGGTAAGTTGATAATTACAGCCGAGGCTTTATTGCTAGCTCGAGCCGAAGGCAAGAGCTATAATTAGCAGAGGTTGTAATTATCAAAGCGCACGTATGTCATACGACGTTTTATAACATATTTGCGAGGAAATAAACAAAACTCTAACGAAATTTTCAAATAAAAACAATACAGCGAAAAAAAACGCGTGGAATAATATTTACTTGATCACAGATCACACAGAGTAAGTAATCACTATGGATCACAGATTAGCAATGCGCGCGCATCGGCGCTTTTTTTTTAAGCAACGGCACAGAACCAGCCCTTATGCCATTTATAATTAAGTAAATTAATATTTTTGTGTTTTGTTACAGAAAAAATTAAGTAATTTATGGTCAACATTAATTAAATTAACGAATTAAATAATTCTTTATTATATTTAACCTCTCAAAGTTAATTTTATTCATAAAATGTTGACCACACTTTTCTGACATAAAAACTCTTTACTAAGATTTAAAAAGGTACCGTTCGTTTTAGACGGAGCATATCTCTCTACCTAGTCTGTGGACGGAGCATTTTGAAACCGTGCGTTTTACATTACACATTACAGCACTAGTGCGTAATAAGATACATTCATCATCATCATCATCAGCCGCAAGACGTCCACTGCTGAACAAAGGCCTCCCCCCTAGATTTCCACAACGAACGGTCCCGCGCAACCTGCAACCAGCGGTTTCCAGCGACCTTTGTGAGGTCATCTGTCCATCTAGTGGGAGGCCGTCCAACACTGCGTCTTCCGGTTCGTGGTCGCCACTCGAGAACCTTTCTTCCCCATCGGTTGTCAGTTCTTCGAGCGATGTGGCCTGCCCATTGCCACTTCAGCTTGCTTACTCGTTGAGCTATGTCGGCCACTTTAGTTCTTTTGCGAATATCTTCATTACGGATTCTGTCGCGCAAAGAGACTCCGAGCATAGCTCTCTCCATAGCTCGCTGTGTGACTTTGAGCTTTGTTATGAGGCCCACAGTTAAGGACCACGTCTCAGTTCCATAAGCCATCACTGGCAACACGCACTGGTTAAAGACTTTTGTCTTTAGGCATTGGGGTATTTTGGACTCAAAGATGTGTCGAAGTTTCCCGAACGCTGCCCATCCGAGTTGGATCCTTCGCTGGACCTCTTTGTCGAAGTTGGATCTACCTAATTGGATCTTTTGACCCAGGTAGACGTATTCGTCAACAACTTCGAGTGTGGTATTCCCAACAAAAACCGGTACAGGTGAGACATGCACATTTGACATGACCTTTGTCTTGTCCATGTTCGTCCTCAAACCAACCTGTTGGGATACTCTACTGAGGTCCCTGAGCATTGCACCGAGGTCCTCCAGCGACTCCGCCACAATGACTATGTCGTCGGCAAACCGAAGGTGAGTGATGCATTCGCCGTTGATATTGATGCCATGTCCGTTCCAGTCCAGTAGCTTGAAAACGTCTTCCAGCGCAGCAGTGAACAGTTTCGGAGATATAACATCTCCCTGTCTCACGCCTTTCTGTAGCTGGATATGTTTTGTGCACTGGTCCTGTAATCGGACAGACATTGTGGCTTTGCTGTAGATACACTTCAACACTTCGATATAGCGATAGTCAATGCGGCATCGCTGGAGAGACTGAAGCACTGCCCAGGTCTCGATGGAATCGAAGGCTTTCTCATAGTCCACATACGCTATACATAGTGGCCGATTATACTCCTCAGTTTTCTGTATAATCTGCCGGAGCGTATGTATGTGGTCTATGGTACTATAGCCTTTTCGGAAACCGGCTTGTTCGGGTGGCTGAAAGTCGTCAAACCTGCGTGCGAGACGATTCGTGATTACCCTCGAAAACAACTTATAAACGTGGCTCAGAAGTGAGATGGGTCTGTAATTCTTCAACAAGGTGTTGTCACCTTTTTTGAAGAAGAGCACCACCACACTTCTGCTCCACGCTTCTGGCGTATTACCGTCAAGTATGACGGAGTCGAACAGCTTCTGGAGGACTTTAAGTACCGGTTTTCCACCCGCTCTCAGAAGCTCAGTCGTAATTCCGTCATCGCCAGGTGCTTTGTTGTTTTTAAGTTGTTTGAGGGCCATCCTAATCTCATACAGGCTGACTTCCGGGATATCTTCGGTAAAGTGCCGGGTCAGCTTGGCTCTGGGGTCTTTTGCCATGCTAACGACAGATACATTAATAATAAGATACATTACGATACAGAAATTGGTCCAATAAGGGACCCTTTACGAGCAAATATGTTATAAAAATATTTACCTATACAAACATGCAAAATGAATGTAAGCAAAATACAAACACAGATGACCCTTGTCCTAAAACACCGTTACAGCACCAGACTATGCATTAGGAGCTTGACCAGCAATTTATCAGAGCCAAATTTACATTGTCCAAGATTAATGATCACTTGTCTGTGATTTCGTATACTATGACCAGCTGGTTCGTACAGAGAACAAACAGTAACGGATATTGCATTTTAAAATCCTACTTTGTATTCGAACATATAAATTAATTTGCCGCTTTCTCTGCAACAAGTTTTCAACCATTTTCTAGATATAAGTAGTTTTTAAAAATGTAGTTAAGACATATTTATTATCAACTTATTATTTTTCTATATTACTTCAAACATATTATCTCTTTTGGTATTTGTACAAGTTCAATACACTTCTACTGCTTTAACTCAGTAAAGTTTTTGTTTTAATCTTTTATTGGAACATTTATTTATTTATGTTATATATTTACCTCTTATAAATATGAAAGTTTGAATGTTTGTTAGTCAATCACTTCGGAATGTCTAAACAAATTGGGTTGAAGTTTAGAACAAAGCCAGATTATAGTCGGGAATAGCACATAACCTACTTTTTAACACAGGAAAATAACGGAAATTGAAAATAACGGAACCGAATTGGGTAAAACCTTGGGGCGCTGTTAGTAATAAATACAATTTTCACGAAAAAAAAATTTTTTATTGACTTCTATACAAAATTAAACTCTGACGCTTGAGTAAATTTTATATATTTTTTGAAACCAGCTAAACATCCAGGCCCAATGAAACAGCAAGGTTTAATACGTCGAGATAAAGGTATATGAGTCCCAGCTGTGGGAGCATTTAGTGGGCTGCTAATATTATTGCCTATCTATTTGTACTAATATTATAAAGCTGAAACGGTTAATTGTTTGAACGCGCTAATCGCAGGAACTAATGGACCGATTTCAAAAAACCTTTGACAGTTGGGCCTAATCGGGACTGATCGCTAGTGCAATATAAGAACATAATTATTCGCACGCTTTTTTTTACTTATAAATATAGTTTTATGTGTTTCTGATGTTAAGCGACGATGTGGTCTACGATAGAGCGTGTTTACCTAGAAGAAACCGATACACTCTCGATTTGAAGATGATGAATCATGACTGTTTTGAGAGAAGCCATTAGGTACCGAGATGCAGTACTATGTACTAATTCTGATATGATGGGTTCAAAATTATATGTTCATATTCTTACGCCAAGTTTAATTGAGCGTGGTAATGTCACCAGCATGCTGGGTACGCTTCCAACTATTAGTGGGATAAACTAGTTATAGATCTACAATAGATAATCAAGAAGTTCATCTTGATTATCTGTTGTAGACCTTCATGGGTCTATGAATAAAGGATCTGCCCATTAAAAAAAAGAAATTTGTATCAAATGAATGCATAAAGAGTCCATACTGCTGTGATTTGTCTGTGCAGGCATAAGTAATGAAAGGGTGAAGTTTGAACTTCTTCACGGTCTATCCATCATTCTACTGACGTTTATTTTTATTGCTATGGCATTTTGTAAAGCAGATTTTGTGGGATAATGATTCTGCTTTTGGCATTTTATACAAAGTTTGTAAGTATAGCTGTAGTTGATTTGTAGTAGGTACGCTTGCTTCGAACATATGTACTTTAGGTTGGATAAAATGTATGCTGTATATAAATGCTTAAGTGGTTAGTTAGTAAAGTTAGGTAAACAGGGTCTTGCACGTTCTAATCTATCATAAAATTTAGTAGATAATAAAATCCACTAGAAGTTGAATGTTATATGCTTATAGGTATCTTTATAAACAAAAACTTGATAGTCTCGTGAAAGCCGAGAAGGACAAGCTTAGCAAGTACCTTAACTTGGCTCATGAGGTTACCCCCATGTGGGATGTTGATTCGACGATCATAGTCCCAATAGTCGTGTCGGCAAACGGCCTTATAGCGAAAAGTCTCGACCAACACTTCAAGAGACTCTCGCTAGACGGTTGGATGGCGGGTCAGATGCACGCGGCGCTCATCCTCGACACAGCGCGCATCGTCATGAGGTTCCTCTCTCTGCAGCCCTAACTAGCGGGAGCTTGGGCCCTGCCCCGCTGCTGGCGGCTATCTACTAATACTATATACTAATAGTTCGATTGTCACGTTGTACAGTATAAAAATATTTATTTTCTATTGACCTAAGTTGCCCCTTAGCACAGGTGAGGTTAATAGAATGCTGAGTCCAGTCTTGTATGCTGAGTGCGAGTGCTGTCGACAACAATACGCGATCTACCGTGAGCGCGTAAGCATGATATTTGTGTGAAGAAAATAATAGCGCATCTAGCGGCGCTCGAGTTCTTCACACAAATGCTAAGTATACGTTTCAGTTCTGTTTTCGTCAAAACTTACACTCAGCGTACTGAGCATCCATCGTACGATTGTTTTAAACGCTCTGAGCTCGTCTTTCCAGCGCGTTGGAGGATGTCCCTGGAGTTGACTAGCCGTTAGTGTCCACTCTGTATAGACTCAGGCCCACCGATCGGGATACTAGCTAAATTAAATATCGATGGTTCACTAGTGACTAAATTAAATTAAGATTAAAAGTATTGATGAACTACATATTTTTTCGTCTGAACGGATCCGGTTGAAAGCAGTTAGATTATAGTCTGGCCAATAGGATAGTTATCTTTCAAAAAATTACGGAACGGGAAGTATGCGAGTTGAACAGTAAGGCGTTCTTATTATTTTCCTATAGGCAATTAATTAAATTAACATGTTTGTGTAATTATGCGTTTTCGTTCCCAATCTGTAAAATACCGCATGACATCTTTCACGGCATATACGAATTGCCTCAGACGAAATAAGGTTAGGTACCTCATAAATTATGTGTATCCTTGGCAACATTAAAAATGGAAAAGTTTGTATGTTTGGACTGCCTGAACGCATAGGGTTGAAATTAACTCATATAAGAATAAATATACTTTAAACGTAGACACAATAGTATATCTCTTAAATAACACAAAAGCTATTTTTATTCTAGTAAAAAAAGCGAAGGACTACGCGGGTGTACCGCGAAGTCTGATCAAACTCGGTAATAACAGCTAAACGCTTAAAAACGTTAACAGTTCTTTTCTACCCACTTCAAATACAACTAAAAGACTGAATATAGCACCGACGAACCTTTCGTCCGTGGATTGCTTTCGAGCTATTATTTTCCCGTAAATCGTTCAGCTTTAAAGCGTCCCGGCCATCGTCCGATTTCCTATTCTACAAAACGCTTGTCCATCTGATAGATGCCTCCAAATGTCCTTTAAAACCCCACATCTCTTACGCCATTCTCAACTCTAAGCCTTCAATTTTAAAGTGTTAATTTGTTTGGTTGTAAGAAGTGCTTGGTCAGATTGGACCACAAAATGAGATCTAGAGAAAAATCAGATAGAAATGTTAAAAAACGGTAGCAATTACGATCGACTTATCTAGAGGATTTTGTTGGTTAAATTCGTGTCGTGGGGTGTAAGGTTTCAGTGTGATCTGCCAATTAAAATGAATTGAACCCTTGTTGGCTGCTAATTTGGTTGTTTTGATAATTTTATGGTAAAAAATTGTAAATCAACAACCCGAAAGATGAAAGAAATGTTTCTCATACCCATACTGATTTACGAACCACATACAACAGTACGCATTTTGCCGCATTTTAGTGACCATTGTGTCGTACTTATCCGCTTGCTACACTTTTGGCAAATCGATTTTACAATTTTGGCGGGAAAACGGGTGTCAGGTTACCTAAGTGCGTTTGTTTACGCTTCGGCATATGAAGTGGCGCGTCACTTGTACGTGTTTAAGCCCATTATTCTCAAGAGCGTTTCAAGACGCTTCTAGCGGTATCGTTTGTTTATAATTAATGTTCTTAAAATGTAAACTAACATTTGTGACACTTGAGATTTTTTTTGCGATTTCTCAAGTAGTCGATCAGCTATTATATTAATCTATACTAATATTATAAAGCTGAAGAGTTTGTTTGTTTGTTTGTTTGAACGCTAGGATCTCAGAAACTACTGGACCGATATGAAAGATTATTTTTGTGTTGGATAGTCCATTTATCGAGGAAGGCTATAGGCTATATAACATTACGCTACTATTAATAGATACGGAGTATGAATGAAGAATGTTACGAAAACAGGAAAAAATATTTCTCTTCGAGAGTTTTAGTACCGAGAATTTACATACTCTTTGGTCGCTGAAGTCTGTGACAGCACGTGTCTATATTTATTGAAGTTTGTGTCATTTGAGGTAATCAAATTTGTTCTACAACAATGCATTATTGCATATTTACGTTTTGTATTATCGAATTTAATATCTTTCTTTTCTATTTTGTGTACCTAATGTTGTTTATAATTCGTTCTTTGGTTTTTATACACTAACATAACTATTCATACAATCGAACTTTGGAAGTACTTAAAGTAAGAATCCTGCTGCCTCGATTTTACACTAAAGTGTTTTCCGACAATCCAGCGCAAAATTATCTGAAGAAGACTGATCACCTGAATAAAAAAATACACCTACTCCAATGAAGAACATATGTGTAATGTTTTAATTGTAATAAAATTGCGGTGATACCTATTACCGAATGGAAGCCATAAGAAAAAAGAAGAAGAAGACGAATACATTGTTGGCATAGGAATTTTCATATACAGCCATGATGTTAATATATATCCGAATAAATACATTATTTGTCGCAAACATCTTGACATTATTTGAGTTGAATACTTTAGGAAATATCCGTAGTTTTAAAACAACTCTGCAACAGAATAATATACCACTTTATTGTGTTCACGTGGTCCAGTGATGTTTCTTAGCTTTGTCTTCCAGATGATGGTCCCCGAGGTGATGTAGGTAAGTACAGAGGCGGAACCGCGTCCATCTCTATCCGCGGTCGTGAGGGGAACCTTTCGCTCTCGACCATCTTGGCCAAGATGCTGGACAGTGATAGGCCGTGTGAGTTGGAGGAGCGAGAGCACGCCATGACCTCTCTCTCATCCAATGAGGCGAAAGTAGATACAGGAGCGATCCTAGAGGTGCACTTGACTCGGATCCTGTTTCCACTGGAGGGTTTGGAGTGTCGGACGTTTAGGGCGGTCCAACACCGCACCTAGGGATATGATTTCCCGAGTACGTGACGCGTCGCTGGTTTCTGACGGGTCACTGGAACCAAATACTGCGGTTCGGACGCCTTCTGCAAGGTGTTCTCGCAAAAGGCGACGGCAATGGCAGAGTCGCGGTCGAGTGCGATAGCGGTCCCAAGACGGCTGGAGAAACTTGCCGGGGTTTTCGTCGGTAGGGGTACCATATTCGTCCGTAACGTCGATCCCGACATATCCCACTATGTCAATGTGTGACAGTGCGTAATTGTTCGCCCACATAAAAAATGCGTATAATTTTCAACTACTTATCTAATAAAAGATCACGGCGAATAGAAAGTAGATGGCTGTCGGCCGCCGCTTGCTCTACGAGATATCATTTGCTTCCTTCCCGAGGACTTCCCGCATTGACGAGGCGGGGGTCCAGTAGTAGCCGTGGCCTGGTCAGTCACAGTGAAGCTAAGAGAAACCCGCAGTAGGACTGCTCACCAGGGCTATGGGCTCCTAGCCTTGCGGTCCAAGCGACGCGGTCAGGAGGGAGCTGCGCGGCGCAGACGGTGCCGGCGTGACTGTGACGTGCCGTGATGCTTGGTGGTAGGCACTGTGGCTGTAGAGGGGAGACCTTGGCTAGAGAGGAATACCAGTATTACGGTGTGCCGTTCTCCCTGCCCACTGCAGTATGATGGCGGATGCGGTGGGGCTGTAGGGAAAGATTAGTGCCGGTATATCGGTGAGCTGCTGTCCCCGTCTTCTTCATCTGGATGGTGATAGGTGATGAGGTCAAGCATTTGGCCCGCTGCGGGAGACCAAAGGTGTCCAGACGTGAGAACGTCTAGCTCCCACGGTTGGTCACTGGTGATCACGGCGTGTATTTTTCCGCGGCGGGTTCGCAAAAGAGTGCGAGAGCATTCATGTGTTCGCGCCGTGTGTGGCAAAGGTGAAATTCTCGGAGGTTTTAGTTGGTAGGGCACCACTCATGGTGTTGAATCCGATACAAATCGACCATTCCCTAAAGCGGAAGGGTATGTTTTGCATTTGCTTTTTAATTTCAAAATTGTAATACAATTTCCCGTTAAGGACTACGTTTACTGTAATTATTATTAAAACACAGGGGCAATCATTTAAGCACCAAGGAATCGATTCACGCCGAGACTGATTTTCATAGGACAACTTAATATATGTTGCGCTATCAAGAGTATCAGGTTACAGAGAGATCACCAATTTGTTCTTCTATCGCAAGAAAAGAAAACTAAACATAATGCTTTAAAATACCTGTAAGTACTAAGTATACACATTTTCGTAGATCCCTGTACTTTTACCAAGCGTTCCTTTATTGTTTTTGCTATTGTTCTCTAACTGATCATAGCTTTTTAAAGCAATGGATAGGGACTTTCCTCAATTAGACGCGGATGAAACCGCGGGGCACAGCTAGTAATTTATAAAGAAGACAGTGGTTTTATGGCTTAAATGTGTTGTATACAAAATAACAAACTCGAAAAACCAAAAATAACTGCATTCGATAGCACATTTTTTTATTTTTTCAGTACTTCGGGACCATTTTCCCGCCAAAATTTGTATTTTTTTTTTAATTTCACGATGTTTTTATGTAAATGAACTCTAATTTTAATGTGAATTATATCAAAATAAAGACCAGTTCAAGTAGACGCCATCAAACACAAATTTATCGGTATACCTTCCCAAAAAAAAACACGAAAAAATTTTTTCCCGCCAATAACCCGACCGCAAAGTTAGTTTTGTATTTTTTCGTCATTCGGTGTAATATAGTTACCAAAGTGTATCAAGCGGTTATTTAGTTTTTTTTCTGTGCTTATTATTTTCATGTTACTATAAATTATTTTTTGAAGTGAAAACTTCTTTTGGCGTATCACATACAACCCGTGCATATAATTTTTTTTTGTGGGCTGTGAATTGAACTCAAGCGTCACGTTTTAAAGTGAAAGATTCGTTCGGGCTACCTCGGGTCTGCCGAAGCACAGATAAGAAAATAGTGGCCGAGGGCCGAGTGTGATAGCCTATCAAATTATTCAATGGTTTTAATAGTTTATCACAATCTTTATTGATCTGTGAAATTAGGTGATATGTAGGTACATATAAGGTATACATCTTACATAGATGGTACAATTTTACATGAGTTCGCTAATTTCTACCACGATGGTAAACAGACAATTTAGCTTTATCACTATGTCAGAATATTATATGTAAGTAAAGTAGAAGATTTTTAAAAAGCAAATTAGATTAAAGCAAAAATATAAACACTATAATATCATTATTAATACATAAAATATGTCATGTGAATTCAATTTATAATTCAGAATGTTAAGTTTAGTTTCATCATTAATCTATTATTAATTTGTTTATTATTCTTAGTTATTTATTATTTTAGTTTCCACTTCTGCCGTGTGATCTTAAGCACACAGGTTTTTTTTTCTAAGCGAACAGTAAAACATTAGAAATGTACATAACTATTCGCACGAATCCTACGAGTAAATGATTAAAACATTTGTCGTTACCAAATGATTTAAAAATTGTTTATCTTCAAAAGCCTGAACGAATCGTGTTAAATTCCAGTAAATTTTAATTTAAACTCTATCATTAAGTATTTAAGTACCACTGTAACAACATCTAGCAATCGTAACAATCAGAGTACTAAATAAAGTCGTACAAAGCTCCACTGAGCCACCTCTCCATTTGCATGTAGTTGCAGTTAGCGGAGACATTATTGAAATTTTATGTGAGTCTGATTATTATTCAGTAGACCGCTATTAGAGGAGTGGACAAGGATAACTGAGTGGTTGTAAAGTGTGGAAAAGACTTAACAGTTTCTATATCATTGACGTTAAGATTATTATTAATTTTGACATTTTATTAACATTGAAGTTACGGTGGTCTAGTCGGGAGAACGGCGGCTGCCGATCCGGAGACCCCGGGTTCAAACCCCACACGCACCACTGTCTTTTCGAAGTCATGTGCGTAATGCCGCTAACTTAAAACGGTGAAGGAAAACATCGTGAGGAAACCGACATGTACCTAGAATCTTTCGAAGTCATGTGTCATCCGCCAACCCGCATTGGGCCAGCGTGGTGGATTATGGCCTTAACTCTCTCCTTGCGAGAGAAGGCCCCGAGTCCCAGCAGTGGGAACGTTTAGTGGGCTGTTGATGATGATGATGATGAAGATTATTATTATTAATTTTGTAATGACTCTCGTAATTTGAAACCATGTGCTATTACTTTTACTCATCATCATCATCACAATCAGCCCACATTCGTTCACTGCTGGACATAGGCGTCTCCAATAATACGCCACTCAGCCCAATACTCGCCTTTAAGTTTCTAACCGCCATCAGCTGCCTTTCGTAAATCGTCACTCCACCTAGTCTCATGTCGTCCTACGCTACGTTTGCCGATTCGCGGTCTCCACTCCAGAACTCGTCCTTGTGGGTTACCGGTTCTCCGACAGATATGACCAGCCCACTGCCACTTCAGCTTACTGATGCGCTGAGCTGAATCGGTGACTTTGGTTCTCTAACGGATGATTTCATTACGCATACAATCCCTCAGAGAAACTCCAAACTCCAAGCATAACTCCATCTATAGCTCGCGGAGCGACTTTTGAATTTTCAGACTGTTTTTACTATTAGTGTCCACGTTTCAGCACCGTAGCGTAGGTAATGACCGGTAGATTATAATATATTATACATTTTTTACCGACTTCAAAAAACGGAGGCTTCTCAATTCGACCGTATACCTATGTTTATTTTTTATGTATGTTTGCGGATAACTTCGTCGTTTATGAACCGATTTGGATGATTCTTTTTTTGTTGGATAGGAGACATTCTAAAAGTGATACCATGATAAGAAAACCAGGATCTGATGATGGAATCTTGGAGAAATTGAAGATAACTTCCAAAAATTGTAGGGGCGACTAGCGCGTTTGTTAAGTCGGTTCTTTTTTTGTTAAAATTATTGTCTCCTTGACTTGACTTCTGATGACCTCTTCAGATAATTTTTACTGTTATTTTCAATAAATATAAAGTAAGTATAATAAATCCAAGATGCTTCTTTCATCCTACCAACATCACAAATGCGAAAGTTCAGATGTTTCTGCAATCACATTGCTTGAACTAAGCGAATCCGTTTAGTGACAGGTGGGGCAGTTTTCCAAATTTGAACTGCCATACCAACTGCCACTGATATATGCTTTTTTATCCGAATGACATAGTAATAGCGTCTTATGAAATTTGGTCGAATTTCATTTTAAATTGAAGTCGATTTTTATGTTTTTGGAGCAAATAGATTACTAAAGTATTTATTTGTCATTTATTACTTCTGGTTTTAACGGTAAAAGAAGACTCTGTATGTTCGAGGCAAACTTTAAATTGCAAGGTTACCCATTTATTATGTCTGATATCATGTTCCGATATTATGCTAGTTTTTATCCCGGAAAAGTTACCGCATTAGAAACTACGCAGGTGAAACCGAGGGCGTTGCAAGTAAATTAATAAAAAAGTTTGCTATGAAAAGTGTACTCTTACGAAGCACAAATAGTTTAATTCGACTTATCCATACTATAGAGCGCATCTTGAATGAGCAGACATCAGTGAGTTATGTAATGGAAACTCAGTAATTGCTTCCAAAGTGCCAACGTACATAATTTATACAAATCTAAGTTATGTAGTGACAACCACACGGACACGTCCGGCGGATCTGAATGCGTGAATTGATCCTTGTACACTTTGTATGCTACATCGAAGTATCACGTGTTATTATTACGTCACTAGCGGCCCGTTCCGACTTCGCGCAGACATCTTAATATTTTAATTACGCGATACGTTGTTCATCCGCTATTTAAATAGCATAAAAGGGGTATATTGACGCAACCAAAGTATTTACTTAAACTACGTATAGAGCAGGGATGTCACGGAGCTTCGACTCCGACTCCAATAAGTCGGAACTTCCGATTAATTATTACACGCTCGGTTCCGACTTCGGCTCCGATACTTTTAGCACGGAGGTTTTAATCGGAGGTAAGGTGTATAAATATTGGAGATAGTCCCTTATTGTGGTGAAAAGTAAATGGAAATACAGAACTTAAGGGGTTGTCTTTATTAATTGCCCGTCAATGTTTATCGTGTTCACGTGTTTAACAAAAAAAAAATTATCCCCCAATTAAAAAGTATCTCCTGCCTCCACTTCTGGGTAGCGATTCTATATCCATTCGGTTGCATCCGACACGGAATCTCATTTCTCGGTCTTTGTCTTATCTGTTTAGCATGACAGAGACAGGGATTGTCATTCCGATTTTGAACCATTCGGATTGCGTTAGAATCGCTACCCAGATCCTGTCTATGCCTCCGACTTCGGTTCCGACTCCGGTTGCGACTCCGATAAGTCAAATTTAAAAACTCCGACTCCGCCTTCCGTTCCGATAAAATGATCTCCGTCACATCCCTGGTATAGAGTTAGAACAAACGCTTTACACCGGGCGCAAGGGTCTGATCGCTCTTGTCTATTAGACTATCCCACCATAATTCCATGGATTCGGGAGGAGGTTCTACACTGATAGATTGACACTAACAAGATGGAGGAGAGTAATTTTTTCACATCATACGAGGTGATGGGTAAACCTTGGAATCATGAAAATGATAGTCATGATAGGTTAAAGTCAATGGCGTAAGTTATATGATTCAATTAACACAACATGTTTTTTACTTCATCGAAGCATCGAACGATGACGAAGTCATTTCATATGACTTGTAGGCTTCTTTAATGTTGGTAACTTGGTTGACTACTTTGTTACGGTTTATTTGTTTCCTTTTATTTTTAATCACTCTTACCGATGGTTACTAAAACTAAGTAACAATTCAAACAATTCACATAAAAGCTATTGTATATAATTTTGTTTCAAAACTAATCACACTTATCGTTGGAGTTTTTAGACCAGTATAACGGTAAATTGTTGCTTCATAGTTCAAAGAAACGAGAGCTCTTTGACACTTTGTAATTTGTAAATTAATTATTATTGTATATTAAATTAATTTGTAAAATAAAAATGATTCTGGTTGAATTTATTCTAACTTTTGAAAATGTTTTTGGTTTTTATCGAAATTTCAATATCTATAACATAAAAACAAAGAGTCTTAACCTTGCTATTGTTTCGATTAAAATTTTTGTATTACTGAGCATTTATTATTTTCAATGGGAATTAGGGAACGCAGTGAATATCTGCAGTGATATATTTAGTTGGCAGGTATGCTGTGTACACTCATTAAATTAATAAAAATTGGATAAGTGCAAGTCAGACTCACGCACGAAGGGTTCCGTGCCATTATCTATAATAACGGCGAGAAATCATGTCAGTTTTATGGAATTATTTTCCTGTTTTCTTAAAATTTACTTGTATTTCAATTAATTTTGAAATAAAATAAATGTAACGTAGTATTCTGTTAGTACCCTGGTCTAGTCGGGAGAACGGTGACTGCCAATCCGGTGACCCCGGGTTCAATATCACGCGCACCACTGTCTTTTCGAAGTCATATGCGAAATGCCGCTAACTTAAAACGGTGAAGGAAAATATTGAGAGGAAACCGACATGTACCTAGAAGCTTTCGAAGTCATGTGTCATCCACCAACCCGATCTTGCCCAGCGTGGTGGAATATAGCCTTGACTCTCTCATTGCGAGAGAAGGCCCCGAGTCCCAGCAGTGGGAACATTTAGTGGGCTGTTGCTAGTATTCTGTAAATTTCAAGCGTATTATACTTGTTGCCGTTTAAGTATCGAACAAAAACGAGCAAACAATCTCATCTCAAAACCTTTACCTAGAATGGGTTTTGCATATCTATACTATCTATATCTATACTTAATATTATAAAGCTGAAGAGTTTGTTTGTTTGTTTGTATGTTTGTTTGTTTTTTTGTTTGAACGCAAGGATCTCTGGAACTACTGGTCCGAATTGAAAGATTCTTTCTTTGTAGGATAGTCCATTTATCGAGGAAGGCTATAGGCTATTTAACATTACGCTACTATCAACAGGAGATTACTGGAAAATGTAACAAAAACGGGAAAAAATATTGCTTTTTGAGAGCTTTTGTTGCGTGACAGCATATGTCATATTTATGTTAAAGGTTGCGTCATTAGAACCTAAAGTAACCGAATTTGTTCAAAATTTGAATTGGTACGACCAATTTTCGATAGATGGCGTAGCAACGCACGCGCGTTCAGCTAGTGACATAATATACATATGTCTAGCCCATAGATGAAGAATTTTTTTTGCTACGCAAAAAGATCAACAAAGCGAGTGAGCGAGAAATCATTTTCAAGTGGAAATCGCTCGAGAGAAGAAGAGAAAGTGAATGAAGTAACGTCATTACAATATTTTAGTATACCCGAACGTAACAGTCTGATTTCGTCGCGGTGAAAATCGTGTATTTTTTAATTAATCCTTGGATTGCAGACGATTTTATTAAATTATTTATATTATGGCATGTTCTGTGCGTGAATGTGATACAAGACGATATTATAATCCGAATCATTACACTAGTCACCAACACATGTAAATATGATTTTTTATCAGGTCTCCGAGCAGCCTTTGTGTGTCTTTTACAATTGACGTCTTTGGTCTAGCCCAATTCCACTTCAAGCCGGCTGCTTGCCAAGTTACGTTTTTTATTTTTGTTTGAGAACACAGAGTGATGTTATCATAATTTAAAAGAATTACTAAATGTGCCATAAGTATACAATCAAAAAAATATTAGAATGGGAAGTTGTATTATCCATTTCCGAATACAGACGTACCTATCATGGGACCATTCAGAAACAAATGTATACCAGGGTGAAGCGACGAACTGGCAAACAGAGATTTAAAAAATCTTTTGAATTCGTATTTCAGAAATAAATTGCCATTTGTAGCCATTCATAATATTTAGCCTGGCAATATTATGAACATTTCTTTGAAAATCATCAAAGATATATCAAACTCGAAAAACTAAAGAAATAGTCTAAACAAATTAAAATCGAATAAATTGATTTCATTCAATTTTAACATTATATTTTTTATTAGGTGACTTCGATAATGGCGATTATGACTCCAGATATTATAAAACTCTTATATGATGACATCCGTGGTTACATTCACGTAAGTATAAAATATTTAACTATCGCTGATACCAAATTTTTTGAATTGATAAGCTTTCAGACAACAGTAAGTTCAAAGATTAATAAATATTCAGTATTATTCATTTGAATTCTTAATAGTGCAGGATCCCTGGTACATTTTTTGCTTTTGATTACTATCAATCAAATTTTGCGTAAAAAACTTCATTTTGATGGCCAATTTCCTGTAGGAAACTCTCGATTGCGTTTGATAACAATTTAATACGTCATTTCCTCGACTTACGAAAAAAGACCAACATACCTACTAGATACTTTAGTAAATACTATATTCATTCACATGCACACATATAGTTAGTTACACAAAGTTTTCTGCTACCTAAACACCTATTAATGTGAAAATGGTTGTTGCGCAACTTTTAATCGGTCAATATCTAAAAACGTTGAGAGAAAACTAAAAATTATTATCAAATACATATACAACGATACCAGTCTTGACATACTCGAACATTATCCCGGTCCGCTCAGAAATATTTTATCCTAGCTGTTAGCTACCACAATCGAGAATTCCTTTCGGAAAACTGTTGAGCGTCTCATAAAAATGAAGCTATTCACGCAAGATTAGTTTGATAGTAATCAATTGCAAAAATTGTACCAGGGATCCTGGGCTATAACATTATTCGCCAATTAGAAACGAAAGCGGCCGCCGGCTATCGTGGGTCATGCGTGGATAAGACCAGCGCGGGATCGATGCAGGTGGTGTACACAAACTATACTCAGCAGTGCTTTAACCAAAACGGCCTCTGTTCCGCGGCACCTGTTCGCAACATCCACATTCGAGCGCCAACAGTTATCGTCCCCACGTACCACTGCCGGCTGAGCGGTGTTCTCCCCGTGGGAGTCGATTCCCCGCCGCAGTGCGCGCGCGCCGCCGATAACGCTTACCTGCGACTGTCTGGATTACGGGAGCTCCGTGCGCGTGTAGCTGGCCCGAATCCAGACCCCCACCGCCTCGTGTACCTCCGCACGCCCGGGCGCATCCGACGTGCTCAACCCGTTTCGTGGTGAAACGGAGGAAGCCGCCGGCCCGTTCGAGCACCCCCCTACCCCTCGCACCCCCCCTCGTCCGCCTGCGAGCCCCGAACCAGGAAGCGCTTTGGAGTGACCGGCCGTGTCGCGATCGAGTAGCCGGACCTCTTTCGGTTCGCCGAAAGACTCATCCGGCTAGCTCTGTATCGCCAGGCGGTCAAACCCCCGAGTGCTGGGCTCGCGATTCGGACGGTGCGAGTGCTAGCGAATTTTAACCAACTGTGTATTGCTACCTCGTTCAGTGGATAAACAGTGCACTTCAACTACCTACGGATTGCTTAAGTGATTAGTGTTTTGTTTGTACTAGCCTCTGGACGTTCGCGCAGGCTAGTACAACAACGGTATTGTACACTGGTACAAATGCCGTAATAAGGAATGTGTTATGTACAAACTGTATTTCCCATCTAAGATGGATAAGAGCAAAGGCTCGGGCACGTCATCCTCGGCGGCGTCCGGGTCAACTGCCACCTCCGGCTCCGGCTCAGGGAGCATGGAGATCGAGGAAGGATGGCCGGCGCAATCCCCCCGCACCCGCGGGACCTACGGCCGCCGTCGCGGAGCCAGGTACGCCGACAGGGCGCATCTCGGCCGCCGGCAACGTCATAACCACCATTGGACCTCAGGGAGAACCCTCCCCGATTACCCGACAGGAAGAGCAGGAGCGCGTACGAGCGAACAGGGAGGCGCGCGAGCGCTGGATGCGGATCATCCCCTCGCCGCGCGAATTCCGCAATATGCGCGAGGAAAAACGCGCCCGGGACGCGGCGCCGTACTCAAGCGCTGTGCTCAGCGCTTGATAGCGAAGCTGCTGATTGTCTCGCCGCCAACAACATTGCCCTCACTGCCGAAGAAGAAGCCTTCGCCACCTCCGCCCCCTGGCTCCTGTGAAAAGGTTGAATATTAGCAAGGAAGATTCTTCGAACGATGACAAAAGGGGGCGGTACTACCGCTCGCTTTCCCCCGCCTAACCGCCTTCACCCCGCAAGCGCCTATGTCGTATGCGGGCTAGGCGACCACGCCCCCTTCGACGTCACAGACGTCACAGAGGTCAGTCACCCCGGCGTCGATGCCCACTGCTGGGAGTCCGTTGCCCACTATCGGCGACCGGACCCCGCCTCACCCGCCGGCGCAGGTAGCCGGCATCAGACAGCGAGTAACAAATATCCATCCATAGTGGTCGACCAACTGAACGATTGGCCGATGCACTTGGGGGAAATAAAGAAGCTGTTAGGCTTCCCACCCAACGTCAGGCCCTATCTCAAGGGTTTGAGATTTCAGTCCCAAGATGGACGAAGAATTTCGTGCTGTGCAGCGCTACCTCGTGGACCTCAAGAAGAGACGTCCCGAGGTAGAATTTTACTGCTACGCTCTGGAGCGGGAGCGGCCTCAGAAGGTGGCCTTATGGGGCCTCCCCGAGGGCACGGCTCCAGAGATGATCATCGGGGCGCTGCGGAAGCTGGGATTTCCCGCCAGCTACGCGCGCCCTCTCCCAAGAAGACCGCGGGCCACCAAAACGGTGGTCCATATTCAACTAGACCCGATGTCGCGAGAGCAGCTCGGTCGCTTATACGAGACGACCGAGCTGTTAAACATGCCGCAGATCGTCATCGAGGCGTGGCGGGGCAAGACGACGGTGCCACAGTGTCGCCATTGTCAGCTCTTCGAACACGCGTCGGCGAATTGTCACCGCAACGCTAAGTGCGTTAAGTGTGGTGGCCCCCACGCCGGCGCCGAGTGCCCCCGTGCCGATGACGATCCCTTACACTGCGCGAACTGTAGGGGCGCGCACGCGGCTAACAGCCGCCAGTGCGCAATCTTCCAGGGCGAGGCCAGACGCCGGAAGATCGCCCTTCCGGGTACGCGCCCTCCCCCGCCACCGCCGAAGCCTCAAGCCGCTAAGCCTGCGCCGCCTCCGAAAGGGGGCCCGGCGCGGCTTAACCAAGGGTTCCGGCCTTTTTTCGGCCGAGGGTACCTTAAGTACAACACATAGTTTAATTGTCTTAAGAGTTTTAATAAATTTTAAATAGTTTTAATAAGTTTTTGGTGATAAATTTTATGTATTTGTCGGAGATTCAAGCCGGCAACCTACCCGACAGTAGCGACAACCGAACGCAAGCATGACGTCACAGCTAGTCATACTTGGATGCGGCCGTTGGAGCGGGCGAGCATTCCTAAATCGGAGCTCGTACCGAGCGGACGTATCTGTTCGTTTACTGTATTGCTGTACATAGTTAATTTGATTACGCCACATAAATCCCTACTAGAACTCATTATCATCGTTTAATTGCTCGAGGTTACCCACTACGATGGAACCCCATGAAGATGTACGCCCACAGAGTCCTGAAGCCCACCCTGCCCCGACATCAGAATTGGGATCACCTCGAGCACAAAGAAGAACTGGAATGCAGTCGTCACAGTTTTGAGAACTATTTACTGCCAGGTACGATTCGGTAGAAACACTTGTAACTACCCTCATTAACCTGCAAACCGGCAAACCGAAGAAAAACTAGTGCTTGGCGGTATATATTGCGAGGTTGATACCGTCCTTGACTTAAAAATGGCAAAATATGAGTGTAGAAGAGATTGGAGCTGACATATATCATGCAACTTAACAGACGTCTGCAACGACTAGCCTTCACAACTGAAATTAGGTACGACTAGAAACGAGTTATAACACAACAACGAGAAAGAAAGGAGACTACTTTTGTGAAGCGGATAATATCGGAAGTTGAAACACTGCCACATGGAATCAAAACCCACCAAGACGGACACGTCATTAACCTATTTTCACTGCGGCATGTTGAAACTGTGTGCGCATGAGTGTCGGTAAAAACACAGAAAATTGACTGCGAACGTGTCATTCGAGGCTACAAGATCCACGAGCAACCCACGAGCAATTCACGAGTGATCTACTGACAAAATTTTTTGTTTTTATTTTTGTATAATGTGGCGTTAAAAAATACATACAACCCTTAATTTTTACCCTTTTATCACCAACCCTTATTTTTTAATAGCCATTTTAGTAATTTAATCATTTTTCATCCCGCTCGATAACTAATCAATTATAGTCTTTTTAGGGTTCCGTAAAACGTAAAAACGGAACCCTTATAGATTCGTCATGTCTGTCTGTTTGTTTGTCTGTCCGTCCGTATGTCACAGCCACTTTTTGCCGAAACTATGAGAACTACACTGTTAAAACTTGGTAAGTAGATGTATTCTGTGAACCGCATTAAGATATTTACAAAAATTAAAAAATAATAAAAAATAGGGGTGCCCCCCATATTTAGAACTAAAACTCAAAAACTCAAAAAAAAATTTTTTCATCAAACCTACACGTGTGGGGTGTCTATCGATAGGTCTTCAAAAATGATGTTGAGTTTTCTGAAATCATTTTTATCTACACTGAATAATTTGAGCGACAGACACTTCCAAAGTCGTAAAATGTGTGTCCCCCCCCCCTCTAACTTCTAAAATAAGATAATGATAAAACTAAACAAAATGTATGATTTACATGCAAACTACCAACGAAAATTGGTCTCGAAGGTTGGAACTCGATCTGATGAGTAGTTTTTTTTTAGTAAGTACGTCATAAATACTTGGCTGCTTTTATTTCTAAATGTTTTTCACTCTATTTCGATTAAATTTTCCCGGAGCTTATGGCAAATCTAAAATCTATAATATTACAATGAATCGCAAAATGTGTTGGTAAGCGCATCACTCAACAACGCCTGAACCAATTTTGACAATGCTATGTTTTAAATGTTCATTGAAGTCCAAGGATGGTTTTTACGGCGAGAAAAAAAGGAGTAATTGCCGGAAAAACTCTAAAAACAGCCCTTTTCTTTTTCCCATACAAACGTTTCCTATCTAAAATGTTAAGGCAATTTGAGCTTTATTACTATTGAATAAAGTTCATATTAAATTAAGTGATTTCCCATTCAAACGTTTTCTACCTAAAATGTTAAAGCAATTTGAGCTTCATTGCTATGAAATAAAGTTCATATTAAATAATAGGCACTCGCTTATGTCTAAGCAATATTTATGTGTTCCTAACGTCAAGGAGTCAATTTGCACTTTATTCCCACTGCACAAAGTTCAAATTCCATCATGTCTATCAAAACAGTTGGAGGATAGGAGGATCTTATGTCACGTCCCGAAACCAACTCAGAAGAAACTCAACAAAAGCGATAATATCGCGAACCAAATTAAATTGAATAATCACGAAACGTAAGACTCATTAGTACTGATTTTGAATTTGGTCGGCTTCACGATATTATTTACTTTGATTTAGTTTCGGCACGCGATATAAAATGCGTCAGTTTTCACGTCACTATATCAATCGAGTGTCAGTCAAACACAAACCGCGTTACCAAAACTGTTTATTGACTATCCACCTAGAGACATTAATATAAAAAAAAGTGTTTTATTATTTTGAATTATTGATTTAATATCCCTATCTGTGCAAAATAATTTGAATACACACGTTTGTGCTGTGGAGTGCATTATTTTTGGAGTAAAACTAACGGACAGAATACGAAACACCATACTGCGTTCCAAAACCGGAATAGCCGATGTGACTCAAAAAGCAGCCAATTTGAAAGTGGGATCGGGCTGGACATGTTTGCTGCATGTCGGATGATTATTGGGCCAAAATTACCACGCGGAGGAACCCAGATTGCAAACGAGACGCAGCAGACCAAAGAAACGATGAAACGACGATAAAAACGCAAGACAACCTCCACAAATATCGGAAAGACTGGACTGTATTAGCCATAGAAAGAGAAAAGTGGAAACAGGGTATGGAAGCCGTTGCCCAATATTAGGACAAGACAGCTACATGATTAATAAATATTAATACCTATTATGTAAATGAGATAGATGCAAATGAATTAAATTTCAAAATTCAAGAACAAATTACAGGCGAACTGAGGATTTATAAATCAGTTGATTCAATATAATGTCGTCAACAACTACCTATCTACCGGAATTTTTGAACTCGCTGGATTTTCCAGGATTGCCACCTCATACATAATCTTCAAGTTGGATCGGTATTTAAAATGTTGTAAAATATGAACAAACCGCGTCTTTGCAACGGCACACGGTTAGCTATAAAAAATACTAAACAACGTGATAGAAGCAACTATACTCAAAGGAAAGTATCAAGGAGAAGACGTTTTGATACCACGCATCCCAATGATTCCGACTGATGCACCATTTGAGTTTAAACGACTACAGTTTCCAGTGCGGCTTGCTTTTGCTTTGATCATAAACAAGTCCCAGGGGCAATCTTAACACGCTCAGCGCCAAGCCCTATATGGAAATACTACCAAATTTTGACAACTTTTAATTTTTGTTTTTTTAGTGTTGTGAGTTATGAGGTGTTAAAATAGTATAGAAACTAATCACACCCCCTCCCCCGTCATCCCTTTTTTTACCGGTGTGTATGTTTTTTGATACACGTGGGCTGGGAAATAATTTAAGGTATATAGATAAACTATTCCCCAGGCCATGTGTATCAATAAAGAAACACATTTCGTAATATTATTTCTCTGTGTTTCTCTCTTGAATGCACATTTATTATTCAACCAAATATTATCTCAAGAAACTTACTATCACTCAATTCAGGGAACAAATAATTGTAGTTTTACTAAAACGATCTGCTCAGTTAGCCGGAGATGAAGTGCCATCAGCCCCTATTATGACAAGAAGACCATCTAATAGAAAACATTATCTCATAAGTAACAAAGTTGGAGAGAAAATTGTGCGCTGAAAATGTGCAGAGGTGCTATAAAAAGTATGACAGGAAAGTTATTGGTGGCAAGACTTTCAGAACAGCTCAAACAACTACAAAATGCTCTGTATGTGAAAGTTTTCTGTGTCAAAAATGTTTCAGTAATATTCACTGATTTATTTTTGAACTTATCAAATTGATTATTTAGTTTCTAAGTAACTTTCTTTTTTTGAATAAAATTATTTCAAGGTGATTTTTATTTTTATTTTAATATCTCCTTAACTGATTGTCCGATTACCAACCCAAAACCACTGGGAAAATGTGTAGAAAGCGTGCGCATTTCGGATACATACTGCTTTAACTGAAATGGGGAGTGTGTATCATAAACTATACACACTCTTTATGACATTGTGTATCCTAAACGATGCACAAGGCGCTGAGCGTGTTATAGTGTTTGTGGTATTAATCTAGAAAACCCATGATTCTCACATGGTCAATTGTATGTTGCATATTCCCTCCCGTGTTCGAAAACTAGCAGATTTGTTTGTCCATGTGCCAGGTAATCAAACCAAAAACGTCGTATATCACAAAGCACTACAATAAAAATAAAACTGATTTTTGGTAATAACTTGATTAACAATAAAGAGATTCATCATCATTATCAACCTATTTAATATTCGTCCACTGTGCCACAAGGTGCGGTCTTCTGTATTCTGCATAAAGGGATTACTTGCTTTTAAATGCTTATATACGTTGAAGTAAAATGTTATTAACTGTATCAAGTTTCAACAGTATAGTTCTTATAGTTTCGAAAAAAATGGTTGTGACATACGGATGGACAGACAGACAGACATGACAAACCCATAAAGGTCCAGTTAGTACGTTTTACAGAACCGTAAAAATGGATCTTCGAAATGTATGTATGCTCGTAACTTTTGAATGACTGCACCAAATAGGATGATTCTTTGTTTGTTATTGTCGGGACAAGATTTGTACAGCAGAAAGTCTAGAAAATGTAGACGAAATGGTGGTACGAAGTTCACCGGGTCAGCTAGTTATAATATAGATGACTTTGTTAAAGATAGTAACGTATGGAAGAGAAATGTGTCGAAACTAGAATCTTGTAATAAGGTAAAATAATAGATTTATAAAACTTTTGAACAATGTTTGTACTCATGTAGTATCTTTATACTGTATGTATTAATTATTTGTTATTTTGTCTTTAACAAAGCCTTTTTACAGCTGCATTCGTTGACGAGGCTCTTTTACAGCCGCTTTATTCATTTTGACATTGTTACTTTATCTTATTATGTACACAGATTCTTTGCCTTTTTGTTAATGACGTTACCAAGTGTTCTTATGAATTTATGGTTCGAATAAATTAATTGAATTTAATTAATTAATATCAAAACACAATTTCAATTTGTTCTAACCTCTAACTTGACATTGACAGTTGTATGTTTTGACGGTTTTTTTTTCTTTCTCTGGCACGTTTGTTGCTTTCTTGTGAGTTGTTAAATATATTTGTTTTTGTACGTAAAGGAGATTAAGAAGATTACGCATACAGCTAGTCTAATGTACATTGCCACTACAATGATGTCAAAGATTTCACTGCGCTGGCTGTACTGTCTAGCAGTTGTATTTATTTGTAAATTTGTCACGACCCCGGCGGGTACTAACTATGGTGACTTATTAGATAGGTTACTGTAGTTGTTAAATAGCATATTTATTATATTTTATTGTTTAATTAGTAGTTTATGCCTATTTATACATACCTATGTTCAATATTTAAAATAATCTTGATGACAGTGATGAATTTATTTCCGTTACGTCTTCGCCCTCTAATTCTGAAAATAGTTTAGACACTATTCCGACATTATCGGAGCTATTACATGCAACTTTTTCTGATGTTTCTGAAAATTTTAACTTAATTCATATAAATGCCCAAAGCATTCCCAGCCACATTTCAGATATGCAGACTTCCCTCGATAGTAAGGACATTCATGGCATTTTAGTCTCTGAAACCTGGCTCTAATCATCTTTACCATCTATCGCTTACTCCTTGCCAGGTTTCAATCTCATTCGTAATGACAGAGTTGGACGAGTGGGTGGCAGGGTTGCTATTTATATCCGTGATTACATCCCATTTTCTATAGCACCTCCCCTCAGCCTCCAACCGGTCATATCGGTGAGCATCTATTTATTGAAATTCTTCTTGGAGTGTTCTATAGCAACTCTTCTCAAAACAACTATTTCTCCTCCTTCGAAAGCATGCTTGAGGACTTGACAGAAACATATAGTCATACTATTATAATGGGTGACTTTAACACCTGCCTATTGAAATGCAACAATCGTAGCTCTAAGCTACTTAGTGTCGTCAAATCCTGCAATATGACTGTTCTTCCTCTTGCTGCCACGCACCATTTTCCGAACTCGTCTCTATCTCTTCTTGATCTTGCTTTAGTATCATCTCCACATCATCTTGCTAAAAATGGACAACTTTCAGCTGGCTTTTCATATCACGACCTTATTTTTCTAACGTATAAAGTTCGGGGTCCTAAACCTAAGTCGCCAGTTATTATGCAGCGCAATTTTAGTGGTATAGTCCAAGAAAACCTTGTAAATGATGCGTGTCTCATTGACTGGTCGCCAATAGAGAGTGCAAGCACAGTTGATGACAAGGTGACAATTTTTAACACTCTTTTAACGCAACTGTATGATGTGCATACACCATTAAGAGCTATAAAGATAAAGCATACTCCTGCACCCTGGCTCACTAGTGATATAAAGGTTTTGAAGCATAAAAAGGACGTAGCAAGAACAAAATATAAAACTCACCCTAATGACTTGAACAAGCAGAAATACGTTTAGTTGCAATATCGCTGCAATGTGGTGTGTAGAGATGCTTTCGTTCGGGGCACAGTGCGGTTACTGCACTTGTCAAAATTTCTGATGACATACGTCTTGGTATGGAAAAAGGTCACCTTACCGTATTGGTGCTGCTGGACTTTAGCAATGCTTTTTGCACCGTAGATTTTGATGTCCTCCTTGCTATACTTCGCTCTTCTAACATATCTCCATCGGTTATTGACTGGTTTCAGAGTTACCTGTATGAGCGCTGCCAGAAAATACACCTTGATGAGAAGTTCTTGGTGCGACGCATCGGCTGGTATACCGCAGGGTGGCGTCTTATCTTCATTACTTTTCGCTATCTTTATAAATGCAATCTCACAAAGTCTTTCTTCGTCCTACCATCTCTATGCAGATGATCTCCAACTTTATCTCTTACTTTCGACTGGCCTCGTGGCTTAGTTGGTAGTAGCTCTGCCTGCGAAGCCGAGGGTCGTGGGTTCGATCCCCACCCAGTGCAAATATTTGTGTGATGAATTCAAATATTTGCACTGTGTCTGGGTGTTTATATGTATAATAAGTATGTATTTAAAAACTATATAAGTATTATATCAGCTATCTGGCCGCCATCATACAAGCTTTGCTTAGTTTGGGGTCAGATGTTGTTGTGTGTGAATTGTCCACCAATATTTATATTTATTTAAATTTATTGTCAAGCCGCGTTGGCCTGGCTCTCGGAAGCTGTTGATGCTGTTAATGTTGATCTGCGTCGAATCTTAGATTGGAGCGTCTTATTTGGTCTAAAGGTAAATCCGTCGAAGACGCAAGTCATAATAATAGGCAGTTCACGTACCATTAGCCAAATAGACAAGAGTTCGCTTCCACCAGTGGTTTTCGATGGAGTTAAGATCCCTTTTAGTGACACATTTAAAAATCTGGGAGTGACCTTTGACCAGAATCTGTCTTGGGGTCCCCAACTTGCAGAAACTAGCCGTAAAATTTTTGCAGCCGCTGGTTCACTACGTAGGTTGCGTAATTTTCTGCCGACTGCCACTAAAATTGCGCTAGTGCACTCAATCTTATTCCCTATTTTAGAATATGCTGATGTCTGCTACCTTGAGCTTATTAAACATGAGCGCCTGCAAAATCTTTGTATACGGTTCATATTTGGCTTGCGTAAGTATGACCATGTTTCCGAATTCCGCACTAAGCTCAAGTGGCTGCCGATTCGTCGTCGCCGGAATGCTCACGTACTTTCCCTTCTTTACAATATTCTTTTCTATCCTCCTTCTCCTCGCTTTCTTCAAGAGCGATTCCAGTTTTGCCTCTCTCTCCTCACTAGGAACCTTAGAGCTTTAGACAGACTCACACTTGACATTCCAATACTCAATACTCAATCATTTATTGCTGATATTATGGTACATTAGTTAGTCTTATTTATAAGTACATGTCATAGGTGTCATAAGTAGTTACCATAATTACCCTGAATGGGTGTGGCAATAAATTCATTCTATAATAGTTATTGATTTGTCGGTAAGATATTCGTCTATTGTATAGTATGATTTCTCGAGTAATATTTTTTTTAAGGTTTTGACAAACTTTTCGTCAGAATTTATTTGTTTTAGTTTGTAAGGCAATTTGTTGTATATTTTTACTGACATTAAATTTGGACCCGAGCTATGCAATGTTAGTTTTGAATGTGGTAGATTCAGATTGAGTTTGTGGTTGGATCTAGTAGGGTAATTTCGCCCGTCAGTCAATCTTGTGAAGAGTCGCGGATTTTTTCGTACAAATTTACAATGTTCCAAAACGTACATGGAGACTACGGTTAGAATTTTAAATTTGACAAAATATTTTTTATGGAACTGCGCTATGTTAATGTTCGGGAGTTTAATGTTTGCTAGGATCCGTATGCATTTTTTCTGAATAACGAATATATCACTAGTATTAACACTTCCTCAACACAGATCTAGTTTATATTCTTCCTCTTTTACTGTGAGGTCTGTGAAGCTGTGGAACGATCTCCCTAGGGAAATTAAACGTGCCCAGTCGCTTGAAGTCTTCAAGCTCAGGGTAAGAGACTATTACCTTAACTCATAGCTGTCTCTGTTTGTGCTATTTTTATTCAAATGTATGTCATTTATAGGTATAAGGATTATATAGTATTTTTTTTTTGTTTTTTTAAATTTTTTTTTTATTATGTCTACATTATTATGTACTCATTTTTTGCAATGTTTTCTCCTGTCCGTGCACGGTTGCCTGGAAGAGATCGCTTTAAGCGATGATGCCGCCAATTGAATAGCTTATTTTTTATTTTTTGTTTTGTAATTCATTTCTTGTACTTTCTGGTTTTTAATATAGAGTTTTTGTATTGTATTGTATTGTTCCGGGCGGACCGACAGGATGGTCCGCCGCGGGGCCCTGCGCCGCTACGAACATGGCCCGTCGCCGCGCCGGCCCTCGACTGGGGCTGGCACGTGACGGGTCCCGCTGCATTCATGTTCCCTGCCCCGACTAAACTCGCTCCCCCGGCCAACCTACCTGGCCAGGGAGGGCGAAGGACGAGGAAGAGGGGCAGGAGGAAGAGGGGGCGCAAGAATTCTCCTGCGGCAGTCTCGCTGACCCCAGCTGACCCCGCATCCGTCCCAGTACACCCGCCCTATGCCTGTGACCTCCACGGCCAAATGCAAGGGGATGAGTAAGAAGAGTAAGGCGCCGGCAGAGCAGTCTGTGGGGTCCGCTGCGGCTGGGCCGCAGCCTGGCCTTTCCACCACTACCGAGACCGCACCGCCGCCGGTCGCGACACCGGCGGCCACACTACCGCCCACGAGTGCCGCGGAGGCCGCGCCGACCGACGCGGATCCGCGCTTGTCGCGCGCCCTGGACAGGCGCCGCGAACAAGAAGAGCCCAGGCCGCGCCGGGGAGGCTATCAACCCTTCCCCGACCCGCGGCTAGGGCAACAACCTCAGCCGCCGCCGAGCTTCGGGCCCCCGGGCTGGGGTCCCTACCCCAGCAACGAAGAATGCTTCCCACGCCCACCCGTGGGACTCCCACCATCGCACGACCCACTCGGGACCCATGTCATGTCCGTGATCTGGAGTATCCCGAGGGGCGCGTGCGCCTCCACGGCGGCCGGCGAAGACGCCGAGCAAGCCGCGGCCCGCGCGTTGTTCGCCGTCGTCCAAACTCTTTATGGATAGACGGCGAACCGCAACAGCGAGCTACAATGAAACAACACCAATAGCCTAGACGCGGACTGTCCGCGTCGGGCGGACCGGGCCAACTACGACCCACTAAATCCTCTGGTGCAGTGCCGCCAGAAGCCCTACCGCGGTAATGAGGTACGCCTCTAAGCCGCTGTCCTGACTTCCCCCGCGGGGAGGAAGAAGAACAAAAGAAGAAGAAGTGCTTTAACCATAACTTTAACAATACCGAGATATTATAGTACCGTCAATAAACCGATGACAGATAATTTAATGGCTTCTTGCGAGGCGCTTTCCTAAAGACTCTTGGATTGAGTCTTGGCAAGTGTAGACAGCAGGAGTGTTACTAGCTATTCACACTTTCAGTTTATTCAGATGCCGCTTACGCCTACTACAAGATGAACGCGTGGTTAAAGTGACTGCATTTTTTGGATTCCAAATTTTTGATTCCATTTGGTATAAATCCATAAAAGTGGCACCCAAATTGTTGCTTCTCTCCGTCGTATCGTTATTTAAAAAACGCTCTTGTTTTAACTCTGCAGCGGCTTAAAACAAATGAGCGAGCGCGAGACTGTGCTCGATTCTCTCGCCTCACCCTCTCCTACTCTTCGAGTCGCGTCCGATAAACCGCAATGCCGTATTTAAGACTTCACTGGCCTCGTGGCTTAGTTGGAAGTAGCTCTGCCTGCGAAGCCGAGGGTCGTGGGTTCGATTCCTACCCAGTGCGAATATTTGTGTGATGAATTCAAATGTTTGCACTGTGTCTGAGTGTTTCTATGTATTATAAGTATGTATTTAAAACTATATACGTTTTATATCAGCTATCTGGCCGCCATCATACAAGCTTTGTTAGTTTGGGGTCAGATGGTGTTGTGTTTGAGTTGTCCACCAATATTTATTTAGAGTTCATACTCTCTACGAGGCGTTACGAGAGCCTCCAGGATGTTTTAACTGTTCCCAACTCCCCTCAATTTTCCTCAATTTACCTCTTCCTCTCCTGATCCAAGAAATGTGTTTTATTATTTTATTATTTTATTACTAGCCCAAACTGTCCCACTGCTGGGCAAAGGCCTCTCTTCCCTCGTTCCAGATAGCTCGATTTACGGCTTTGGTGACCCAGTCTTTATCGTGCGATTCGAGTTCGTCACGCCACCTTCGTCTGGGTCGACCCGGAGGTCGTTTAGATGTTGGACCCCAATCAGTGCTAATTTTTGCCCATTTGTGTTCCGGCATTCGGCAAACATGTCCTGCCCAGTCCCATTTTAATTGGCTAGATTTATAGCAGACATCCGTGATTTTTGTTTTTGAGCGAATTGTGGTATTCCTAATTCGATCTGTGAGACTAACCCCAAGAATACTGCGTTCCATAGCGCGTTGGCAAACCCCGAGTGTATTTTTCTGATCTCTAGTCAAAGACCAAGTTTGTGCGCCGTAGGTAAGAATTGGGAGAATGCATACGTCCATGATTTTACGCTTCAGGCATAGAGGGAGATTACCTTTTAGGAAGTCTTTCATGGCCCAATAGCTCTTCCAGGCGTTTTCGATGCGTCTAGCAATTTCTTTATCTTGTCTCGCCTGGAATGAGACTATTTGGCCAAGGTATATGTATTCATGGACGTACTCAATCTCATCACCTTGGATTGCTATGCGGTGTGTAGCGCGGTTAGTCATGAGTTTGGTCTTTGACATGTTCATTTTTAAACCCACTTCGAGGCTTGCCTTACTCAGATCTTCGAGCATTGTTGTTAGTTCGTTGGCTGTAGAAGAGAAAAGTACAATGTCGTCGGCGAAACGAAGGTTTGTGAGGTTCTTTTCGCCAACTCTAATACCCCTCTCTTTCCAGCGTCCCGATAGTTTTCTAAAAACTTCTTCAAGCGTTGCAGTGAAAAGTTTTGGCGACAGGGGATCGCCTTGTTTTACTCCCCTAGTAATGTTAAATGATGGACCACTGCTATGTACTTTAACTGCTGCTGTGCTACTGTGATAGATTTTGCGTAGAAGGTTAATGTATGTGGAATCGATACCTTGATTGCTCAATGCGTCGAAAAGCGAGATGTGGCTAATGCTGTCAAAAGCTTTAGAGTAATCGACATATGCTATGTAAAGGGGGAGATTATATTCTTGGTGTTTTTCAATAAGTTGATTTAAGGATTGAAGATGGTCAGTTGTAGAAAAACCACGTCGAAAGCCGGCTTGTTCGGGAGGTTGGTGAAAATCTAATTGGGCTGATATTCGGTTTTCGATGACTTTTATGAGTATTTTATAAACATGTGAGATGAGGCTAATTGGTCGGTAGTTGTTTATGTCTGCTTTGTCGCCTTTTTTGTGGAGTAGAATAATAGTTGAATGACAGAGATTAAAAGGAAGATTACCAGTTGATAAAATTGAGTTAAACAAGTTGGTAAGATGAGGAAGAAGTGCAGGTTCCCCAACCTTGAGGGCTTCGGTTGTAATGCCATCTTCTCCGGGACTTTTGCTATATTTCATGCTGCAAAGAGCGCGATGAACTTCATAGCCACTTATTGGCACGATCGATTCGGAGCATGAATATTGTCCTAACTGTTCATTGAATATACCTGATTCATTGTTGTATAATTGACTATAGAAGTTTGTGCACATATTTAGTATTTTATTTCTATCTGTTACGTATCTGCCGTTATTGTCTTTAAGGCGCGTTATGCCAGTTTTTCCGTGCGATATGCCTTGTTTTGCTTTATTCAGGGATTTATTCTGTTCTAACGCATTTTTTACCAGATTCAGATTGTAGTTTCTAATGTCCTTTCGTATGTTTCGTTTTACTAATCGGTCTATCTTAGAATATTCAGTTGTACGAAAGCATGTGTTTTGTCGTTGTTCAATTAGCAATTTTGTGTTATTAGTGAGTTTGTTCAGTTTCTGTTTCGTAGGTTTGATTTTATTACTAGCTTGTTTTATGCTATTTATTATATGTTTGTATTGCACGTTCACGTCTTCACTATTTTGAGTATCTAACATTTTAAAACTATTGTGGAGCTCGAGCTTAAAAGTGTCTTTATTCGTTGTAAGGGATGTTCTATCGAGTCGCTTTATATTGCTTTGTATTCTACGCAATCTAGTCATTTTAGAGTTGAACTTAACGGTAATACGCAGAGGCCTATGATCCGATGCAAACTGAATTCTATTTATTGTTTCAAGGTTTGTGATTATTTCTTTATTCATTGTTAAACAAAAATCTATTTCATTTTTTGTTGTACCATCTGGAGAAAACCATGTCCAACGTCGTTGAGGTTGTTTGTAAAAATAACTGTTGCTTATGCTTAAATTTTGGCCGAAAGCAAATTGTAATAAACGTATTCCGCGTGCGTTTCTTGTACCCAAACCATGAGGACCGACAACGTTGTGGTTATCACCGTCTTTTCTAATTCCAATTTTAGCGTTAAAATCACCGATTATAACAGTCCAGGTTCCTCTGTGATCGTCATATATTTGATTAATCTGAGTATAGAAATCTTCAATCTCATCGTCGGGATGTGATGACGATGGGGAATATACTTGGATAACAGTTAATGTTGTTTTGTTTGTAACTTGAAATTTAACTAATGCAATTCTGTCTGAAAACCCTTTAAATTCTATGATATGGTGTTGCCATTTTTTTTTAATTATGAAGCCTACTCCATATAAGCTTCCGGAACCATTAAAGTAGAATATATTATTTTTACGTTCTAATATATCTTCGCCTGTCCTTCGAACTTCTGCAAGTCCTATTATGTCATAGTTAATTTTTTCAAGTGCGTTTTCCAATTCGACTAGCCTTGCTTCAGAGCGAAGTGTTTGTGTGTTATATGTCATTATATTAAGTTTATCGGTATCCATTTGACTAGCCGTGTTCGTTTGACAGAGGGACCCCGCCCGGGGATTGTATGCGCCCCCTGCTCCAGAGGTCGACAGCCTACTGTCATTGGCGGCGTTCCCGCTGGAGACACCGGGCACTTGGGGCCTGTTTTTCTCGTTGTAATTCATGATGAAGGAAGAGGTTTTGACAAATAACCCACCACGCCTGTCAACTTGCGGGTTGGTAGGTGCGCAGTAGCCATCTAACTAGGCCGGTGGGCCGCGCCGTTGGTGCACGAGGCACTCCTCCGCCGCCGCCCGAAATCGACATCCTGCACTTATGCCGACTGTTCTGTCACAGCCTCGTATTGACGTTCACGTCTATGAGCCTAAGACAGCTTTAAAGTTGCTGTGTGGTCGGGGACTGCCAAAGCAGCTAACAGCGAAGTTTCGCTGCCGATCCATTATCCGCCACCTATGGACCCCGGTAGTAGCCTACAGCAAAGCCCTACCAAGAAGAAGAAATGTGTTAATAAAATAAAATTCAAATGACGGTCACGGACCCCGCTGTATGTGGAGCAGCTAGATTTAGCAAATAAAGCCTCCCGAAAGCATGCACATGCACAAAACGGAGCGACAGCTAGACAAGGGAAAAAAAACAAGTGCAAAATCCTAACTCTCGGACTCGCGTTCCCACGTGTTGCTTCGGGAAGAGTCTATATTAGCTACGAGTTGTGAGAGAGTTCGCTGGTTCTCTTGTAGAGAATAAATCCTATAAAACTAAATCCTAATAACGATCCACAGAGATTGCTCAATAGTAGAAATTATTTGTAACATGAAGTGAACGCAAATTTCACAGCTTATACAGGTTATCTTCAAAAATGGAATTATCGTTATAGTAATTCATATTCGAATTTACAGGGAAACACTATAGTGCTTGGATCGGTTCTATATAAATTTATTTTATTTCAACTGTTGTGTGGTCTGTATTTGATTCTGCATACATCACAACAGATTACCAATAATGAAGAAATACTAAAGCAGATCCTTAGTAGGATTGTTTTCGATTCATGCACAAGTAAGTCAACATTATATTGCTTATATATTATTTAATGTTTTTACTGTTACTAGTAGAAGTAAAAAATAATTTTCTCACATTCAGAAAATTCACTAGGGCGCCGTAATACTACAAAAATGGTGTAATTTTCTTTTGATAATAGACCCATGACACGTAGTCTTAAATAGCCTATATGACATAACAAACAAAAAACAAGTGCGGAAAGCACAAGGCTTGTATAGGATTAATTAAGTAGTCAAATAAAGGCTAGAATCTCGGAATAAGAGATAGTTGGTGAAAAACTTGTGTAAACCTATATTTTGGTACCCTAAAACTTGTCTCAAACCCTACCTACTGTCGTACAGTGTCCGCATCTTCTTAAAATCATAAACTTATAGATTCTTTTACAATATATCCAATTATAATGAGATATTTAGATATATTGTAGTGGCAGGACTCTTAGCAGAGTCCGCCTGGGGAAGTACCACACCTTTGCCAATTATTCTACCGCCAAGCAGTAATGTGCAAACATTACTGTGTTACGGTTTGAAGGGCAATGTTTCCAGAGAAATTACAGGGCTTAGAGATATAACAACTTAGATCTCTGGGTGACGAGCGCAGTGCAGTGCTAGGTAATGATTTAGGCTCTTCATGTTCCGATAGCTGCGTGTCACTGTGCTGTTATGTGGCAGGCATGTTGCTTACCATCAGGCACATGTCCTGCTCGTCTCGTCACTCTTTATTAAAAAAAAATATATATATATATCGAATTTCTGATTTAGGGAATATTTTTAAAATGGGCAAAACCGTTGACCAAAGCTAGGTCATCGGTTCTGCCTCTCACATTACACTCACTACGGGTAAATTCAGTTTTATATCAGGAAAAGGTTATAGCACTGAAAAGCCCAGCAATAGATAACAAGCACTCTATTTATCGAAAAGCAAGTCTAAGCATTAATTCATATTACAAAATTACACTTCTTATTTTAAAGACACTAAATTTATAAAGATTTATTTAACAAAGTAGCAAGGATTTTACGTACAATGTTTTCAGCTCGAATATCAGCCACAAAGTGAGCTCTCGGCTCACTTCGATTGTCCTTCCAACATTTGCCAATATTGAACCACTTTTCATCGAGAATCACATGGTCGCATTTATTAATTAGAATGACAAATACTTAGGTCTATGATGCTAAAGTGGTGTTAAAACTTATAATGAAAGGTTTGAGTAAGTTATCTTAAAGCAATATCATTAGATAAGCAAGGATTTTAACTATTAACAGTAATCAAATAAACTTACATTGAAAATACCACTGCGTTCGAGTCAAATCACCATTAATTAAAATAACGAGTAAACTAATCATGTTCTTTGCACTTGGTATGAACATTACAATAATTGTAATGATTTATCGTAATAATTATAAATAGCAATAATCAATATAAAATTAATTCAATATTTTAAATTTAAATCTACGAAATTTGTCTGCGGCGACACGGCCATTCTGAAATGCGATGCGTGCTCTGGATCGCCCAAGCTCGTGGTCCTTTCTGAAATTGAAAATTATAAAGCTTTGAGTCTGGTACTTCCACAGTACATCCAGACTTACATAACTATGTGATAGGTTAAACATGATAAATTTGAGAGTCTGGTACTTCTACAGTTCATCCAGACACTGACATAATCTCTATGAAAATGTAATGGTAGTGTTCCGTATAATCGGGCAACATTATATCGGTCATCGAAATATAGCGGATCTATGGTTGACAGCCGGCTGTCACTTGTACTTTTGTTTTTGTCGCTGGAACGACGAGTCATGTTTTCTATAATCTGATGTTTTTCGGGATAAAAACGTAATATAGTGCTACGGGAATAGACTATTGTGCGGGAACACGTTATTAACATTAATTGTGACTACTGGATTAGTGCTGGACTATTATTTGTGAAGTGGCTACTGGATTGGCCCTTTTCTACAACGCCGGACCGTTGCTTCTGCTGGAACGGGAATTCGGGAGGTCGCCTCGATATCGCCTGGTTTGGTTCTTCCCACATTCCCATTTGATCCCTACCTACATTCCTGTCGTACCAAACTGGGCTTTGGATAGCGCCAGGAACAATAGGTAAGTGTTTAACTTGTCAAAATTGTGGGGGTAAATATTAAAATCGGTATAAACGTAAATAATTTGTTTTTGAGACTTGCTATGGGCCCCAGGTCGGTATTTCTGGTATAATATTAAACAGGTAGTATTAGGTCACTGCCCACTTCATGTGACTGCAGCTTAAATATGCTTGATAGCAAGTTGAATAGTTTGCAGACATCTATCAACTGATAGAGCCACATTTTATAAAAGTATAATTGCTATAACAAGAAAGTTTCAATTTGTGTGTGTTTGTGGTTATGTGATAATAACTGCTCATTCCTCATGACAACAGTACAATTTTCATAACAGTATAATAAACATTAGCTATATCCATATGCAATGGTAGTAGCATTGTGGAAGGACAGGATAGGTCGGTGAGAGGGCGATGCTGTAATAAAACAGAGGCTCTAAAGGAAATTGTGCAAGGTCGATGCTGTGATCTGGGCGGTCTCGAACGCCGTGGTACACAGAGGACTATTATTCTTTCAGGATATGTTTCAATAGGCATATTGGACGGACTCCACACCGCCAACAGCATCTTTTCATTTTTATTTATTTCATTTTGTTCATTACTGCTCATTCCACATGACAACAGCAATATTTTTTTTTTATTCATTCCTTTTTTTTTTTCTTTTTTTTTTTTCATTTCTTTTTTTTTTTCATTTCATTTTTTTTTATTTCATTTTATTTTTATTTTTTTATTATTATTTTTTTTTTTTTTTTGGGTATAACGACAATCATTGAATCAATCAAATCAAATGATAACAAAATGATAAATTCTCACCGGGCGGTTTAAGTTGTAGGTTGCTGCCTGCAGTTTGGAGATAGTTGGTTGATGTCATCAGAAGAAGCGGGTTGTGCTGTCACGGTGACGCCGGAAGGTCCAGCATCTTGGTCATCTGGGGGCGACACGGCCGCTTGGCTCCGACTTCCGGGCTGCGGTGCACGCCGAAGTTGATCATGTGCGACCTTACGGGGTCGTCCGTGGTGACCTACTACCTTTTTGACGAGGTAGCGGTCGTTCTCGAGAACTCTGCAAACTTCATAAGGCACGCTAAATTTCAAATCTAGAGAAGTTTTATTTCTAGGATTGTTTTTAATCAATACGAAATCCCCACGCTGAAATTTACGAATTTTTGCACGGCCTCTATCAAATCTAAGCTTGTCTTTAGCCGATGTTTCCTCCATTCTTCGATGGACGTGACGTTCAAGGGATTCGATATTAATAGATTCATTATCGAAGTTGACAAGGCTTAGTAACTCTGCCGGTACACAGTTACGGCGTCGAGTGAGGAGTGTAAGTGGGGCAGTGCCAGTGACCCTATGAGCGGTACAGTTAAAGGCAAGCTGAAGACTCTCCAAAGCCGTATGCCAGTCAGGGGTTTCATAATTTTTAATCATAATGAGTCCATTCTTCAGAGTTGCCATCACGCGCTCCACCTGTCCATTAGCTCTACTTGCTCCTGGGGCTATAGCATGTATTTTTATGCCAAACCTGTCACAGTAGCATTTGAAGTCTCCGAGAAACTCACGCCCACCGTCTACGATGATCTGTCGTGGAGCTCCAAAAAGGTGAACGACTTGTTTCAGAGCGGCCAGGGAGCTGTGTTGAGTTTTGTCATTGGTGTATCGAAGAAGCACATATTTTGTATAGGAATCTATGGTGACCACTACGTATTTCTGTTCATTAGACGTGCCTAGCTTACCAGTAATGTCCATGTGAATGACTTCGAATGGCACCGTCGGTTTAGCAATGGGATGTAATTGGACCTGAGTGGCACCAGATGTCTGTTTGGACGTGCGACAAATAACGCAGTTATCTACAAACTCCCTTACTGTTGTGCTCATTTTATCGAAAAAGTAGGTTTCCCTAATTTTTTGTAGAGTCTTATCCCAACCGGGATGTTGTAGAGCTGCATGGAATGTGTTAATCAGGCTCCACTGGAAAGACCTAGGTACCACAATTAATCTCTGAATACCCAAGATTGCATCTCTTCGCTCGCATTTTAAGACGTTACCGTCAAGATGGTAACCAGCAACACTCTCGCCGCTATGCAGGGCGCTTATAATGGGACGTAGTTGGTCATCGCGTCGCTGTTCGATGTTTATCCAATCCAAGTTTTTTGTCATAACGTTTACAGTTAACGGGTCGGGATTTCTGCTAAGAAAATCTGCGTGCTGCATCCGCTCGCCCTTCCTGTATTCTATTTCGAATTCAAAGTTTTGGAGATAAGCCCACCACCTGTGTATACGGGGTAGTAAATCTTGTTTGTGTTTCGAGGCTTTGATTGCATTACAGTCTGTAATAATTTTAAATTGGCGCCCGTACAGAAAATGACGAAAGTGCTTGATTGCTCTGACTACGGCTAGCGTCTCGAGCTCATAGGAATGGTACCTACTTTCTATGTCAGTCGTTCGCATGCTAAAGTAAGCCACCACGTGCTGCCGACCGTTGATAATCTGTACAAGTATTGCTCCAAATCCCAAACTACTCGCATCAGTGAATAATTCAATAGGCTCACCTTCTTGGAATATAGTGAGCACTGGTGCAGATGTCAGGTGTTTAACAATCTTTTGACGCGCCTCTTCGTGAACATGCGTCCATTGCCACCTCGTACCTTGTTTTGTTAAATCATATAAGGGTGCCATATTGCGCGCGAAGTCTGGAATAAACCGGCGAAAATATCCCGCAAGACCGTTAAACTGCCTAATCTGTTTAACATTCGTTGGTACCGGTGCCTTCAATAAGGCTTCTATCTTTTTTGGGCTCGGGCGAACAGAACCGTCTTCTACTACATTACCGAGGTATTCAATAGAGCGTTTGAAAAAAGAGACATTTTTCTATGTTTATCGAGAATCCGGCTTCACGTAATGCAATAAGGATTCTCTCTATATGCACAAGACCTGATGGGAAATCTCGACATTTGCTAATCACGTCATCTATATAGACTTGAGCTACGCTGTCATTTAAGTCATTGCTAGCACTACCTGGATTTAGCAGAGGTCCTAAGGCACGGTTGATACACCTCTGATAAACAGCCGGCGCGTTACATAAACCGAACGGAACCGTCAAATACTCATATAAACCATCAGGGGTGACGAAAGCAGTCATTTCAATAGAGTTGGGAGCGATTGGTATCTGGTGAAAGCCAGATGCCATGTCAAACGTAGAGTAGTATTTACCGCCTGAAAGTTGATCAATCTGATCAGCAATTAGCGGAAGAGGGTAATGATCACGTACAGTGTTAGAGTTTAACTCTCTGTAGTCAACGCACATGCGATCATCTCCATTCTTCTTTTTAACTAAAATGATCGGACTGGAGTATGGTGATTTACTTTCTCTGATAATATTATTTGCAATTAATTCAGATACTATTCCTTTTACTTTCTCTCGTTCAACGGGGCTCAACCTATACGGTCTACGTTCAACAAATTTGTTCGGATTCTTCAAGCGAATCTCCATTTCTCCAGTCTTAACACGCGATTTTGCGAACCCACGCGTAAATATTTCGGAATACTTGTTTAGTAGAATCAAAAGACTGTCTATTTCAGATTCATTCGTTAAATCATGGTTTAGATTGTCAAACAGACTGGTTTTTGACTGCAAATGCATGACTTGAACAGGGTTACATAATATCGCGTTATTTTGGGATACTACCACACTTAAGCCGGTTTCATGCAACAGGTTTACACCAATAAGGACGTCAGAAGTCATTTCATAGTCTGGTAAAATATGAAAAGCTATCTCAACGTTGATGTCATTAATATTGCAGACTATCGTTAAGATGCTAGTAGATACTACCGGAAAAGGGCCGATACCACGTAGGTAATTCACTATTCGCTCCTTACGACCAGGTAACTTATCCGCGACAGACTCGCGCATTACAGAACATTCGGCGCCGCTGTCAAAAATCGCATTAATTATTAAGTCGTCTACTTGCATACGCATGGTGTTTAAGTTAGAGTTGCTTTTAGCTATAGAATTAATATTTGAAGTAATCTGTTTTTCCCTACGAAAACATGAATCGAACGTGTGACCGGGCTTTGAACAGAAATAACAAAACTTTATGTCGCTTTGTTTGGAGGATGCACTCTGAGATGTCTTTAGATTCTGACTTGACGTTTGAAAGTCGGTATTGCTGGCGATCATTTTATTACGACAGATACGTTCGTTGTGACCGGGTTTCTTACAAAAGTTGCAAAATACGGCAAGTCTGTGATCGGTTGAAAATCGAGTTCGTTTATTTGGCAAAGTCTGGTTAGAATTTTGTTGATTTGGGCGTTTAATACGGATAGAAGAAGCTACGGATATTAATTCAGGCACTGAGGTAGCTCTGGCGTTCATAAGCTCGATTCTAAGGCGTTCGTCGCTGATTGTCCCGATAACTGCTTCCACCGCATCACTATTATCTAGCTTATCTTTAGTCACGCGTCTCCATAAAATCCAAGACTGTGATAAAAATTCTGTGATATCTTTCGTATGATCATACGAGTGTTCCCTAAACCTCAGCACATCCCGCGAGTATCGGGTCTCGGGCTCAAACGTTGTGATAATAATTTGGCGCAGCTCGTCCCAAGTTGATGTAGTCACCAACCAGTTGTCCGCCCACATTTTAGCACGACCTCTTAACAAACTGGTAACTTTCATGCGGATATCGTAATCACTCAATTGGTAGGTAGTTTTTGCCGTAGATATAAATATGGTCACACCACTCCCTAACCCCAACACTTCCATCCGGGTCATATGAGGGTAGAAACAAATCCGTTATTTTAACTTTGTCACTTGGCTGTTGTTGAAGCAACCTATCACTCATATTCTGCATCATAGTCATCATGTGTAAATAAAATTCAGGTGGTACATTACCGGACGGCGGAGATTGTGGTAGTACTGGCTTTGGCAGAGTGCTCGGACACAAAGCCGGGCCGGAATCTCTGCACGTTGTAGCACTAGACTCCAAATGATTCCCCGACGGGGCGTCCAGCGTAGAAGCTCTCGGATCAGGCTCGTCCATGGTGGCGGAACTGATGACGCATCCAGTTAGGTCAGGATCTGGGGGAAAAAAAAAATACCAAGAGAAAGGGTTCGATCCCACTTCTGATATCGAATTTCTGATTTAGGGAATATTTTTAAAATGGGCAAAACCGTTGACCAAAGCTAGGTCATCGGTTCTGCCTCTCACATTACACTCACTACGGGTAAATTCAGTTTTATATCAGGAAAAGGTTATAGCACTGAAAAGCACAGCAATAGATAACAAGCACTCTATTTATCGAAAAGCAAGTCTAAGCATTAATTCATATTACAAAATTACACTTCTTATTTTAAAGACACTAAATTTATAAAGATTTATTTAACAAAGTAGCAAGGATTTTACGTACAATGTTTTCAGCTCGAATATCAGCCACAAAGTGAGCCCTCGGCCCACTTCGATCGCCCTTCCAACATTTGCCAATATCGAACCACTTTTCATCGAGAATCACATGGTCGCATTCATTAATTAGAATGACAAATACTTAGGTCTATGATGCTAAAGTGGTGTTAAAACTTATAATGAAAGGTTTGAGTAAGTTATCTTAAAGCAATATCATTAGATAAGCAAGGATTTTAACTATTAACAGTAATCAAATAAACTTACATTGAAAATACCACTGCGTTCGAGTCAAATCACCATTAATTAAAATAACGAGTAAACTAATCATGTTCTTTGCACTTGGTATGAACATTACAATAATTGTAATGATTTATCGTAATAATTATAAATAGCAATAATCAATATAAAATTAATTCAATATTTTAAATTTAAATTTACGAAATTTGTCTGCGGCGACATATATATATTTGCAATAAATGTGTAAATAATCTATTTTTAAACCTACAAAGGTCCTTAAATGAATAAAAAAAACTATGGATATCGTTATTGCAGAAAATACAATTTTGCATCTTTTGTTGCTGGCAAACTTTTCTGTGAAACGTACCGTTTACGATTTATGACCCATTTAATGAACTGGTTTTTTTACGCGGCCGATAACTCTTGAAATATTAGATTAAATAAACAAATAAAACGCATCTATTACTTAATTTATACTTTATACTTTACTTTATACTTTACTTATCAAAGATCACTAAATTTTTGTGCATTTTTTGCTTCAAGCATGTTTTTCTAATGTCTATAAGTTTTAAGTTAGAAGACGTTTAAACTCTGTTATTCTGCCAAAAATATTATAAATTAAAGAAAGGTATTAAAATGAACAATTGTTTTATTTGTGGTGGGTTATTAGACGATGAAAACTCTGTTTTTGTAAGAAAGAAACGGATACATTAAGCCAACAGTAGAAGAGACGGGAGTAAACATGTAAGCATGTTAAAGGAGCTTGAAACTTAACGGTGAAAAGAATATGATATATTATCCTTATGCGAGAGTATGTGTTTGTGTTGTTTTCAGATATTTCAGCAATTTTGTTTCATTTAAGGGTTCAAAAGAATTATACGGATGAAAGTTCCATCAAAGTTGCGCCGCAAACGAAAGATTCTAGCACAGTTTCCAATGATGTCCACGTTAATTGTAGTCTCGTCATCTATGCCACCTGAAAGCTCGTCATCTCCGTCAATTTGTTTGAACCTGAAGATTCAGGAGTTCACCCAACTACCTGTTTTTGTGCAAATCGGACAAGAATAAATCTGAACCTATGGGTTAGAAAAAAAGAGGCAGAGAAAAAATAGGTTTAGTGTGGGATTTTCTAACACTAAAAACTATTCTTCTTGGGGATTTTTGAGTGACCGAGAAGATGCGATGACGTGGACTGCAGTAGAAATAATGCTAGACTCTTCCGTTTAAGTGAAGCTTGGATGGACCTCTCATCCGTATAATTCTTTTGAACTCTAAAACGAAACAAAATTACTGAAATATCTGAAAAAAAGACAAACACACACTCACATATACACCCTCGCATACGAATAAAATATTATATTTTTAGGGATCAGAAGTGGAATTTAATTAAAAAAAACTAATTATGACAATAACAACGTTTATTACAATTTATAAATTCAACTTAGAATACAAAACCTAACGATTGCTTAATATATCAACATGAATACAATCAAAGAGTAAATCTTAAAAGATGGCTTACGTGACCTTAAATGGCAACCAACGGAGATTCTGCAGACGTCCGTTCGCCTCGAGCGCAAGACAGCGAATGAATCGTTTGGTTTTTTTTTTTTTTTTTTTTTCTAGCTGACTAATGGTAACTGGCTCGTATGAGCCTCTACTACCAATCTGACTATTGAGTTAGCGCAGAAGCGCAGGACTCAAAATAACCTAACCTGACAACCTAACATAATACTTACGCTGAAAAGCATACTAATATAAGATCTGATACCTGTAAAATAAAAATCGAGCTAGCTAGGAGAGAACTATCTGATTCATACATACATACCGAAATTAAGTACTCTAGTTGAGTACTATCGGATCGAAATGAATCGTTTGGTTCACGCGCTCGGCTTTTATGGCAAAAATATGGGTAGTTTGGGGGTAGTCCTAACAATATTCTATTCACCGTTAAGTTTCAAACTACTTTAACATGCTTACATGTTTACTCTCGCCTCGTCTAATGTTGGCTTAATTAGACTCAGTATCCGTTTTTTTTCGTACAAAAGCAGAGTTTTCATCGTTTAATAACCTACCATAAATAAAACTATTGTTCATTCTAATACAATTCATTATGATGAAGAAAATCAATTCATTATGATGAAGAAAATAAATTAATTTTGTAATAATTCTCGTCACCAGCGGTGCGCTGGTACTCTTGGATATCTATGAGATTTCATGACGGCGGAGCGGGTGGATTTTAAATTATAGGAACGAAAAAACAATAGGAGGGTGGAAGACCCTGGGGTTTGGCCTTTTCTCCAGAAACACAAAAGAAAGGTCCTACCTAAGAATCCAGCGTCCTCCGGGCGATTGAGCGGCAGTTCTTCCTCAATTAAATTCTATTTGGCAGCTGCCTTTGAATAGTGCGTTGCGAAATATTCTTGACTGCGGTGCAGTGCGAATCGGTAATTTTGACTGGTGCGAGGCGAACTTTTATAAACAGCTGGAGTATAAGTTAATTTAAAGAATGTGCGAAAAGAAGTGACGCGCGCCCTCGGCGCAAAATCGGTTATATACTGCTCCGCGGGACGAGTCACCCGAGAGTGGCGTGAATTGTCAGGCGAGGTACCCTCTAAGTGACTCAGAAAAAAAGAACCACGTTCATTTATAATATTTTTAGCAGAATATCATAATTTAAACGTCTCATAACTCAAAATGTATGGACGTTAGATAAAAAGTCTGAGGCAAAAGTTGCACAAAATTACTGATCTTTAAAAAAAGGATAGATGCATTTTATTCATCAATCTAATATTTCCAGAATTATCGGCCGCGAAAGAAAAATTGGTTCGTTAAATGGGCCATAAATCATAAACAGTACGTTTCATAGAAAAAAAATGGAATAAAAGATGCAACATTTTATTATTATACAAGGTGTTGCAGAAAGGTGCAACAATATTTATGGTAGTTCATCTACATTCAGTTTTGAATCACATATGTGAAAATTAGGCACGAAAGCTCAAAAAAATTATTCCATGAAAAAAATAAATTTTTTGGTTGTTATTTCATTTGACATACCCCTAATGGCCAGATCTCCGCACGGATTTTTGTGCGACGTCGCGGCGTCGGCGGCAAGGTCGTTTGTCTGCTGTACATGCTTTAGGGTTGAAGCTGGTGATTTGGTGGAAATTTTACGTCAAACTTTGACTCGCATTATCTCGTGATCTACCGTGCTGAGGGGAAAGAGACCTTGGGTGATGAAGTCTACATCAGTGTTAGAATGGACTGTTAAAATATTGTTGGGGGTAAATCCACCACGTTGTATAACGGCCATTGTTTTTGCCTTAAAGTTCATTGTTTCCAAGATATCAGCCAAAACTTTAATTCAAGATGGCACTTCAAGCTCATCCTGAATCTGTCAGCATTTTGTGGTTTTATGTTCAGTCAGCGATCCTAAACCTTGGTTTATACAAGTTTTGAGGGGACTATCATTCAATCCGAGGTGAAACTCCTGATTGGTAAAAATAAGCCTGGACAATGAGTAACATTCGATACGCGTAATAATGAACAAAAAACAAATGTTATTTAAGGTTAGTTAATACTTTGAATGCTATTCGTAAAAAACTTTTAACATTATCATTTTCTTGCAGGTGAACTGCAATTCAAGTCTGCGAGGGCGGTCCTACGTTTTATAAAAACACACCCGACCCGTATGCAAGCCTTTGGTTTTATGGTCGACATGACTCTCGTGCCCACATTTGTATCTATAATTACTACATATCTTGTGGTTCTTTTACAGTTTAATAATGTTGTGTAGTAATATCATTGTGCTTGTTCAAGTCTTTGTCAACGACGATCCTTCTAGAACAAATTGTCGTATCCGACTAGTAAAAACCGAGTTTTAAATAAGATATTTTTATTGTTAATAGTTATTTTACAACTGTCATTCAATTAAGTTAAGCTTATAGACCGAGATCCCAGAGCTCCCAGACGTCACCTATTTTCTGATGAATGAAATGTGGACGATTGAGTAGAGTCAGTAAGTACTAAGAACACATGCTTACTCGCTAACTTGCTTAGACGGCCAATTTTGAGATATGAAGTAACATCACTCGAAACTTCTAAACAATGCCTTTTTTTTAATAAAAAGTGACGAAACGAACAGGTCATGTGCCTGATGGTAAGCAACATGCCTGCCGTATAACAGTACAATGACACGCAGCTATTGAAACATGAAGAGTCCAAATCATTACTTAGCACTGCACTGCGCTCGTCACCCAGAGGTCTAAGATGTTATATCTCTAAGCCCAGTAATTTCTCTGGAAACATTGCCCTTCAAACCGAAACACAGTTATGTTTGCACATTACTGCTTGGCGGTAGAATAACTGGCAAAGCTGTGGTACTTCCCCAGGCGGACTCTGCTAAGAGTCCTACCACCACAAAATGTGTTTCGACATTTTTTGTTTCTGAAACAAACAAAAGAAATAAAATAAATAATTAAAAAAATAATAAAACCCGACTAAAAACCAACAGATAAGAAAAACACTACAGAGACCGAAAAAAGGTTGACCAAATAAAGTATGTACTAAAACATTACTACATTATAAGCTGAAAGTTTAAGTTATTTAAATTACATTATGTTGGGCGGCAGGCGGCACCCATTTGTAAATGATTTTTAATCGTTAGAAAATATATGGGTCCCGCCTGCCACTTAATATACACTGTAGTAATGTTTTAGTACATACTTTATTTGGTCAATCTTTTTTCGGTCTCTGTAGTGTTTTTCTTATCTGTTGGTTTTTAGTCGGGTTTTATTATTTTTTTAATTATTTATTTTATTTTGTCCGTTTTAGTGTTCCTTTCGGCAGTCTCCTATGAACGAAAGCGTGTAGTTTTTTACCTGGGTAAATGTTGTAGCAAAAACTGATTGGTAAGTACTTTTGACGGCGTGTCAAACAGAACAGAAATTAAATTACTATATAAGATTATTATTTGAATTTCATTTCAAACAAATATATTCGAACTAGCGACCCGCCCCGGCTTCGCACGGGTGCAATGCTGATACTAAATCCGTGGACGGCGTGAATAACTTGACATCTCGAAAATGCCAATTTTACAGGGCAGCCATTTGAAAGTTTGACATCTTCTGTAGCGACAGTATTTGGAGTAAGCGTACAGGTCAAAACTGTTTTGATGGATAGTTAGTGCCCTTTTTCGAATGATGGCTTAAAATGTATGAAATCATTTATGGTTTCTGTGATAATCGACATATCAAATGTTGTTTTTTTTGTGTTTACATGAACACCTCGACTTACAGAGCACATTTTTCACTATTTCAAGAGTTATCAAGTTATTCACCACTAAATTTCTAAAAGTTTTGAAATTTATTTTTAAATTTTTAATGAAATTAAAATTAAATGAAATTTAAATGATCAATTGTAAAAAAAAAATATATTTGAGAGTTATGAATTAGGTTTTATCTAATAATTTTCAAAGAATATGTAAAAATATTATAATTATTTTTTTGAAATCTTGCAAATTTTGGTTATCATCGTCCATATCTGGGCCACAAAGCGCTTTATTAATAGTTTTGATATTAATGTAAAAAAATCCTTGAAAATCTCATCCCAAATTCAAGATCCATCATACTTTTATTTTTGTTGGAGCTTCCTAGAATGGGCCGGGTTCTTAAGTGGTAATAGCACCACCATCCACACGCTTGCAGATTCTACAGAAGACCAAAGAGTACAATCGGCTCCTTTGGTTAGCGTTGTGATATGCAATTGACCCCAAAACCTGGGCGTTTTTGTGATACTTACAGCGATCCCAGGTTAACTGGCGAAACATTGAGGTGATGAAGGGTCAATATGACGCCGCTACGAGGACGATTCAAGTTCAAAACCAGCAGGCAAAATATATTCCGCTGCATCGAGGCATGGGGATGAAATATCGCCAAAATTGTTCTCCAACGCAGTAGAAGATATGTTTAAGATGCTGGATTGCACTAGACGTGATAACAACATCTATAGTGAGTCCATCTCTCACGTCCGATTTGCAGATGACATTTTTATAATTCCTGAATGGCTGGAGACTACCAATTCGTGCTGGACGGCTTGGCTAACTTTTCTCAACGCAACGGTATCTGGATGAACTAGGACAAAACCAAAGTCATGTGCATCTAGATTGTTGCTCCAGAACCGATTACAGTCAATGAAACTGTGGATACTGTTCGAGATATGTTTGCCTAGGGCAGACGCTCGAACTGGATAGAAATATCTTTCAGAGTGAGGACATGAAAAAAATTCCATTGGGCTGAACACCATTTGGAAAACTTCATTGAGTCTTCTATAACCCATCCCACGGTGTCTGAAGACAACAGTGTACTACAAGTGCATCCAAACCGCTATAACCTACGGTGCTGAAACGTAACCACTGACAATGAAAATAGTCCGTAAGCTCAAAGTCGCCCAGCGAGCTATGGAAAGTGCTATGCTTGAGGTTTTCTGAGAGATTTCATCCACTATAAAGTAATTTGTCAGAGAACTTAAGTCACGGACACGGACATAGCTAAGCGTATTAGTAAAAGAAGTGGCAGTGAGCCGGTCACATCTACCGCAGACCTGATAATCGTTGGAGTAGACGGGTTTTAGAGTAGAGATAGAGACCTAGAATCGGCAAACGTAGTGTAGGACGCCTTGAGACTAGTTAAAGGGACGGTTATTATACGGAAGAAAGCTGTTGGTGGTTGGAAACCTAAAGCCAAGCATCAGGCTTTGTGGCATATTATTGGAGAGGCCTATGTCCAGCAGTGGACGAACGTGGGCTGATTATGATGAATGCAGAAACATAACTTCTATTATTTTATTTTACTATTATGTACCCGCACAAACCTCCTTTGCTTCAACAGAGGCTAAATCGTGGATAGTATGATTAAAACTCCAAAGCGAAGTTGTTGAAAGTCAGGTGCATTGCATGCTTTTTCGCCCCTTTCCTTGTCAGTCCGTTTTTAAGCATGTTTTTTTCAGGTCATATGCTCTTTCAGGTTCCTGTTGGTGCTCACATACTTCTTTTTCAAGTGAGTTTATAGATAGCGATATTTATGCTTTATTTTTTCTCTCCTGCTATTCTTTCAAGCTTTTCAATATCGTCTCAACTAGTTATATTATTTTGGTATGAATCTATCTGATAAATCTGTACTGTTTTGCATTGAATCAAAGTGGGTATTTGATTCTTCTTTGGTGATTTCCTTATTTTTCATCAATTATGCAATCGGGATCGTGGATGTTGTCTTCGCCGTTACTTTGATAAAAATTGGTTTCAGAATCAATATTGGTTTTGTTCTGGTCTATGACATGTCATCTAATAGTTTTGGGTATTTTATTAATACATACATTTTAAAATTCTGCAGTTCCTGGCGTATCATCGTTACGTGGCGTATTATCATTGGCGTATAAATCACGTGACAGTATAAATGTATAAAAATAATATTGAGTTTTATTCATTTCGTTCAGTTTCATTCCTCGCATTAAAGGTGATATGGCGCTTATATTAACTTTTGTATTTATCTTATATATAAAATTCTCGTGTCACAGTGTTAGTTTCCTTACTCCTTCGAAACGGCTTTACTGATTTTTACCAAATTTTATATTCAGTAGGTCTGAGAATTGGCTACTAGCTATTTTTCATACCCCTAAGTGTTTTTTTTTTATTTTTTTATTAAAAAAGTACATACAACCCTAAATTTTTACCCTTTTATCACCAACCCCTATTTTTAAATAGCCATTTTAGTAATGTAATAATTTTTCATCCCACTCTATAACTGATCAATTATCGTCTTTTTTGTCATCATTTAATAGTTTGCCATATTATATGCCATATAAATTATAACACTATGTAATAATTTATATGGCAAAACCACGTTTGCGGGGTCAGCTAGTAGTCATATAAATTCCTATTGTAGTGATTACGCATTCTCAGTAAATTTGTGGAAGTTACAATCACACTTTAAATTACAACCGATTTGTTTGTAACTAAACAACTAAACTAAATACTCGGACATTGTTCCGTGTACAAAATGAAATATAAACATATCTTAAAAGAATGGACGAAGATATGGCTGAGTACAAGTTGGTATTTTGACGTATCAGTAAACTACCGGCATTAGTGTGGCCGGCCATAACTTGACATCTTAACATGTCACAAGTTCAAGAACATTATGTCGTGTGTGAATAACTCAACATTTAGACATATCAGTTTTGTATCACACAGATAGGAATTCGTCAATTTTACAAGTCGAATTGTAAATTTTAGCACGTAACGACTAGGATGGCACTAAGTCAATATATGCACTTGTCAACCTAAACACGCTAAAGTTGGAGCCTTCCAGAGATATCAACTTTGTTTGAAATGACATATCTCAAAAAATTATGTATATTTTGGGCTGTCTTTTTTTTGACATATAAAGAAAACATGTAGAAATCGTTTAAGCGAATAAAAAAAAAATCATGCATCTCGAGATGTCAAGTTATTCACGCCGGCCACGGAAATATACTAATAAATATGGTTATTGTGGGTTATCCCTAAGAGATAAACATATACCACAATGAGTTTTTTTGTAGATCTTTTAAAGGTGTACAATACTGCAGTACATTATTTTGATCTGTCTCGTAGGGTTCAGCCAGCGTTTGCAATTTAAGCGCACAATTTGTGTTTATTTATGAGATCGCTTTAGAAATCTTTAAAATTATCAGTGTCTCTCTACTGTACAATGCATGTATTCTACATAAAAACCTTTCTCTTAAATCACTCTATCTATTAAAAAACCCGCACTAAAATCTGTTTAGTAGTTTTAAAGATTTAAGCATACATAGGGATATAGGGACAGAGAAAGCTGCTTTGGTATATGCTATTATACTATGTAGTGATACCTGAATTAAAATGCTTGTAATTATTCCAAATAGCATTTAACTACACAACATGTATACATGTTTGTAATGCGGCCCAGCCGTGTTCCGGCATGTTGTCTGGTGACGCCATAAAGGGAAAACGGGTCAGAACAGTTGCAGCATAACTACGAGACCAGATTGTCACACACTGATACATTGCATGGGAAAGCTAGTCTTGGAGGGTAGCGGGATCCGAGGCACGGTTGCCGCGACCGACCGCAGATAGTTGGGGGCCCAAGTAGTGAGCTAGCCACTCATGAAAGGCTGCCCCGCCATCTAGCGAAAAATCCCGGAAAAATCCCTATCCTGCCGGTTGGCGACCGGAAGTCAAGGCCAGATAGACATCTCCGGGGGGGCTCGGGCGTCCCCGCAGTCTCCAGACTAGTTTTCCATACATGTATTTGTGTTGTGTGTTGTGACCATTGGTAAGTGTTATGCTGCCTCGTTCTACTTCCGTTTTCCCACCGATCTTCTCTCACAAAAATTATGCAAAAAGTTAAAAAAGGAAACAAAGGATTAAAGCGGCTGCACTCCTTGACCATCAAAGTGCACCTCACTAATATCAGAGGATTGCACTCCAATCTCACGGCAGTCCATCACCATCTTGAGACTGAACAGCCGTCACTTTTGTTCCTAACGGAGACGCAGATAGGTTGTCCGTCGGACGTGGCGTACCTCACATACCCAGGTTATACCCTAGAGCACAAATTTCGACCTCGTGCTGGTGTGTGCCTGTACGCCCGTGACGACATCTGCTGTCGGCGTCTCCGTAACCTTGAGGACACTAGATTTTCTGTTATTTGGGTACTACTAGACACAGGCATAGACAAAATTGTCTATGCCTGTGTGTATCGGTCGCACAGCGGAGACCAGGAGACGACTAGGCTCACGGAATATTTAAGTGAGGCGGCGGACGCGGCTCAACAGAAATACCCTTCGGCCCAATTAGTGTTACTGGGGGATTTCAACGGCCATCATAAGGAATGACTGTTCCCATACCGAGACACTGACCACGCTGGGCAGGAAACGAGAAAGCTAGCTTTATCGTTAGACCTAACCCAGCTGGTCCAAGAGGCCACAAGAGTACCCGACGTTGAGTCGCATACACCTTATTGCTTAGACCTTCTGCTGACAACCGATCCAGACCGTTATTCCGTGGCGGTATCTTCGCCGTTAGGCAGCTCCAACCACTGTCTGGTGAAGTCAGTATTCGTCTACCATCCGCCTGATCCCAGCCCCAGAGGCAACCGGCGGATGTGGCGATACAAGTCAGCAGATTGGGACGAGATGCGCTCTTTCTTTGCATCTTACCCATGGCAGTCATTGTGCTTCACTTCTGGTGATCCTTCAGTCTGCGCGGATGCTGTGACTAATGTAATACGAACGGCTATGGAATATTTCATTCCATACTCCGACGTTCCATTATCCAGCAATGCTCGCCCTTGGTTTGGTCCTCAATGTAAAAGTGCTGAAGCATTTAAACATGAGGCCTACCTAGCCTGGGTTGATGCTCGACAGCGTAAGGCAAGGGACATACACCAGAAGAAGAAAGCGTTGAACAAGGCTGCTAAGGCAAGCAAAAAGGTTCTTCAGAGGGCTCGTTTTGACCACATTAGTCGAATAGGGAACAAACTAGCTTCGTACCCTGCAGGTAGCAAAGCGTTTTGGTCCCTAGCTAAATCGGTCAAATCGAACTTCTGCCGCCCCTCACTACCTCCAATGCTGAAACCTGATGGGACACTGGCTCACACCGCAATGGAGAAAGCAAACTTGTTTGCATCTCAGTTTGCGGAATCTTCGCGTCTAGATGCTGGTAGCGCGACACCTCCTACTCCACCTGGCTGTCCGACTCTCATGTCAGAGGTACACATTCGTCAAATTGAGGTTCGTAAAGTGCTACGCAGTCTGGACGTGAATAAAGCCAGTGGCCCAGATGGTATTCCTGCTCTAGTGTTGAAGGCATGTGCGCCTGAGTTGTCCCCGATACTGACACGTCTATTTAGACTCTCTCTCGAAACTGGATTGGTACCAAAGTCTTGGAAGCTTGCCAATGTGCAACCAGTGCCCAAAAAGGGTAGTCGTGCTGACCCTGCCAACTACAGGCCCATCTCAGTCACGTCCATACTCTGCAAGACTATGGAACGTGTCTTAAACCACAGGCTTCTGACGTACCTAGAATCAAACGACCTCCTCAGTGACCGGCAATACGGGTTTCGCCGAAACCGGTCCACCGGGGATATTCTAGCGTACGTCACTCACATCTGGAGTGAAGCTATCGAGAAGCACGGGGAAGCACTTGCAGTCTCCCTGGATATTTCGAAGGCTTTTGACAGGGTTTGGCATGATGGCCTTATAAGCAAGCTTTCTGGTTATGGTTTGCGTCCTGGGTTTATTGCGTGGATATCGGACTTTTTGAGGGATCGATCCATACGAGTCGTCATTGATGGCTGCTCGTCGGATCAAATGGCTATCAATGCCGGAGTCCCTCAAGGGTCGGTACTCTCTGCGACGCTTTTCCTGCTACATATCAACGATCTGTTGAAGCCCGGTATCTTTGGGTACGCAGATGATAGCACCGTTGTAGAGAGTTACATATCTAGTGCGAGAGCCAGTGGGCAGCAAACTCAGGTACTAAGAGAGAGTCTGATCGAGCGTTTGAGCTTGACCCTTGAGGCGGTGTCTACATGGGGCGATGCCAATCTGGTCAAGTTCAACGAGAGTAAGACGCAGGCGTGTCTGTTCTCCGCTAAAAGGAGTCCATTCCAACTGACTCCAACTTTTAGAGGTGTATCCGTGCCGATTTCTGACCGTCTTGAGCTTTTGGGCGTTACATTAACATCTACGCTCAACTTTGGTTCTTATATCGAGTCCAAGGCTAAATTAGCTGCCAAAAAGCTAGGTGTCCTCTCCAAGGTGCGAAAGTACTTCAAGTCTGAGCAGTTGCTCACGTTATATCAAGCTCAAATTCGTTCTTGTATGGAGTACTGTTCGCATCTTTGGGATGGTTCGGCTAAGTATCAGCTGGAGGCCTTGGAATCGATCGAGAGACGTGCCAAAAGGCTCATAGGCAACGACACTCTTGTGCGAAAAAGACTTCAAAGTCTTGAACATCGCCGAAAAGTTGCTAGTCTTTCGGTTTTTTATCGGATACACTTCGGAGAGTGTGCGACTGATTTACATGATCTAATACCACCTTGCCCTTTTTTCTATCGGAATGCTCGTAGCTCGAGAAAGCGACATCGTTTCATGGTTGATGTTCCAAAGACGCGAACGAAGAGATTTGACTCTACTTTTGTGATAAGAACGTCTAGGCTGTGGAATGCGTTGCCTGAGTGGGTTTTCCCTGTTGGTTACAATCTTTGTGTCTTCAAGTCGAGAGTGAATCGGTTTCTTCTAGGTAAACACGCTCCATCGTAGACCGCATCGTCGCTTAACATCAGGCGAGATGGCGGTCAAGTGTAAGCCTATAAAAGTTAAAAAAAAAAAAAAAAAAGTTACCTCGAATAGTTATAAAGATATGTAGGTCAAAAAGTCGTAAATTTTAGCAGTGACTGATTGACATATAGTAACTAAAACTAATTTCTGCCAGATGACTTAGAAAGAAGAAATTTTCGGAATCCAGCTCGGTAATTCTGCCCCTGATAATTAAAAAGACGTAACTAACAAAAAGTAAAAACGGAGAAATAAATATTTTAAGAAATGAAACGGGAAATCGTTAGCTGTATTTGAGTAAATTAAAATATTTACACCCTGAGAGTGGAAAATTATGCCCACTATATCAGGCTATAATTAGATTTATTAAATACTATGAATTTATTCAATTATTATATTAAAAATAACGAAAAACATTTTTATCTAAGCATAAAAAATAAGAAAAATACAACATGTTTAAATAAAATAGACGTAAATGGCTAGATGCGCTCTTTAAATTTCAATTGCTTGTGACTGCACCTTTCTTTTAAGTAATTAGTTTATCTATCTCGTGAATGAGTTTAAGAGAAATGGGCGCAAATAGCTATTTCCGCCTTTTTTCTTAAGAATTAAAAAGTATGTAGATAACCCTTGGCTTAGGTAAAATGTTTGTTAAAATATTTTATAATCTTTAATCTAAGCTAAGTATATCTAAAATTATACAATAGGGGTCATAGTTATTGTATAAGCCAAAGTCTTATTTATTATTTGTAAATAAAACCAATTGAAACGTGGTCAAGTTTTTATTTTAAAATCTTTTTACACTAATACAAACAAAAATGCTACTCATGGCACAGTAAATTATAATTAAAACCAGAATTATGGATTAAACTTAAGCAAATTTAGATTAATCAGTCTTCAAGAGATACGTCTTTGTACATATCACGAATGTTCAACTCTGACGGTAAATATCTTCGATTCGGTGCGTGTACTCTTCTGTAATGGGATACTGTAGGATGGAAGGAGTTAATATGATCAATGATGAACCCATTATCAATCTTTTTAGGGTTGGGATGACAACCTCGCCTATCCATTATCTCTTGATCTTGTGCTTGTTTTAAAGCGTTTCGCAGAACTTTGTCGTTTTTTTTTTTTGTAAATCCGAGGGTAGTCAAAAAAAAGGTCTTGCACACCGTTACTTTCTCATTATTTTCATTCAACAGAAAATATACAATAGTTTTTGTTCGGTTAATTACTTTTGAGCTAGGACTTTTTTTTGTTCGCCTGGCAGGCACAGTTTGAGATGTGTTGTTAATGATGTAAATGTACTGTTCTCTCCAAGTAAAACTACGAAACTGCTTATTTATAATACTTCGCTGGTTTTCAGATATATTTGAAGAACAGTTTTTTTTACATTCTTTGCCACAACCTGGTTTAACGCAATACTTGGTATTGATCTTAATTATTTTCTTAGCATTAGTACGATCTTTCAATGAAATATCGAAATGTTTGCGTTTACGTACACTTCCTTTCTTGGTAAGTTGGACGACATTTTCAGAAGCCTCGATAGTCAGATTTTCGGGCTCAAAATCTTCTCGTTCAGGTGATTCTGATATGCGAATGTTGTTCTGTTGGGAGTTCTCTATGAAATCAACATCAGAATCAGAGTCGATAATACTACTTCTGATGTTTTTTCTTTGGGCCGGAACATAATCTTTGTCAAAAACTGAATCGTCAGAGTCAAAGTCACTTACTGTTGAATTGACTGGCCTCGTGGCTTAGTTGGGAGTAGCTCTGCCTGCGAAGACGAGGGTCGTGGGTTCGATCCCCACCCAGTGCAAATATTTGTGTGATGAATTCAAATGTTTGCACTGTGTCAGACACAGACAGACAGAAACTCTTTATTATGCACACTATATAGTAAATTACAAACACTTAAACAATAAAAAAAAAACAATTACTTACTATCTAGTGCCATAAATGGCTCATAATACTGTGTCTGGGTGTTTCTATGTATAATAAGTATGTATTTAAAACTATATAAGTATTAAATCAGCTATCTGGCCGCCATCATACAAGCTTTGCTTAGTTTGGGGTCAGATGGTGTTGTGTGTGAATTGTCCACCAATATTTGTCCACCAATATATTTATGGCTTATTTGACAAGGGCGTTGGTCGTTGATGGGATGCAGCGAAATTGGGTCTGTATTTTCAACTGCAATACTACTTGTACTTTCCGTACTTGGTGAAGCTAAAGCTTTAGTGACTAACTCAAAACATCGACCTTTTCTCATGTTAGTTTTACCTGTAACAATAGTTAATAGTGTTAAGATGCACTACAAAATGTATTATAAATCACGTTAAGTGTTGGCAAGCGATAAAACGCAACTCAGACTTTACTATTATTAAACGAAACTGAAATATAAATATAGTGGATGTTTCACACACAGTACCAAACTAAGCACAGCTTGTACTATGAGAGCCAGATAGCGAATATAATACTTACAAATTTTTACAACTACGAGTACATACTTATTATACATAGAAAACACCCAGGCATAGTAAAATATTTGTATTCATCACACAAATATTTGCACTTGGTGGGGATCAAACCCACGACTCACACCTTTGCAGTCAGACTTACTACCAACTAAGCCACTTACTTGGCCAGCCCTATGAATCCAAAACACAGATAATTCAGTGAAAATGACTCAATAAAAGCTTACTTCAGTAGTTAATATCACTAATTTAATTATGATAAATCTTATTTAAACAAATAATGTAGTGTAAGCACTTATATCAACAACATCAACATCAACAGCCCACTAAACGTTCCCACTGCTGGGACTCGGGGCCTTCTCTCGCAAGGAGAGAGTTAAGGCCATAATCCACCACGCTGGCCCACTGCGGGTTGGCGGATGACACATGACTTCGAAAGATTCTAGGTACATGTCGGTTTCCTCACGATGTTTTCCTTCACCGTTTTAAGTTAGCGGCATTACGCACATGACTTCGAAAAGACAGTGGTGCGTGTGGGGTTTGAACCCGGGGTCTCCGGATCGGCAGCCGCCGTTCTCCCGACTAGACCACCGTAACTTATATAATGCACTTATATAGCACTTATATAATGTTTATAAATCAAATTGCACACACAAACTCTTAAAATAAAAAATACTTACTTAATTACGACGAAGCACGCTGTGAAAAATTGCGCGACCTCGTCACGTCGTGCTCCTACAACCTACTCGGGCGCAACTGACATAACTGGTCAGGCGCCGTACTTAGCATCATAGCTTGCCCGACCCCCGCGCAGTCTCCGCTTGATAGTCAATTTTAGGATAAAAAGACGTTTCGGCATACTTGCGCCTTTTTATTAAGTATCATAATGTATTTTTTTATTCAACGTAAAATATTAAGACGCTTATGGCAAATGCGCCTATGTTAAAACAATTTTACGAAGTAAATAGGGCGCAAGTGATCAGATGTGGTCTTTTTTCTTAATATGAAAGCAGGTTATTATTAGCGCGTTAGACGCAAATACGTATTTGCGTCTTATTAACTTCCTTATAAAAAGAGGGACAAACATGCGTCTTTTATATAACTGAACTAAGAAAAAAACTGTAAAGCAAAAGGACATCATGTACACAAATGCGTCCTTTTCATTAAGTTTACACATAAATTCGTCTTTTTATCTTCAATCGGGTGTAAATATGTGAACAGAAGCGCCCTATTTTGTTATGCTAAAACCGGACTGAATAACGTAATTTTTTTTAAAAAAATACTGGTAGATGCGCCTTTTTTTCCTGATTCCGGCAATGTATATAACTCAAATCTGGAAAAAATGTTAGATGCGTCTTTTTAACTATCGGGGGCAGAATTATGTGCAAGCGTAGAAAAAATTTAGAAATAAAAAAAGTAAAAAAATAGGGGATAAAAAATGTCTGGGCCCCCGTACATTTTTTTATTGTATCGTCGTTGGAACGTTAGGAACAATACAAACAGATATTTGAAACTATCCCAATATATTACATATTACAATTGCTATGTAGCAGAAATTTAAAAATAAAATTAAATAAAAACTAAGTGGTGTCTAAATACAAAAAAAAACTTGTAATACCCGCTGAGCAACAGACCAACGGTGTATATTTGGTGACGCGTGGTACCACATGATTATACACAGAACAGAAGTAAATCTACATAAAAGTGCTCGCAAGCAACACATAATTAACAAGGCACCGCTTACGAATACCGATTAATCTTAATACCTAGTTTTCTTTAGAAAAAGTAATTAAATTAAATTAATTTATTCGAACCATAAATTCATAGAAACACTTAGTAATGTCATTAACAGAAAGGCAAAGAATCTGTGTACGTGTCCGTGATAAAATAACAATGTCAAAATGAATAAAGCAGCTGTAAATGAGCCTCGTCAATCAAATGCAGCTGTAAAAAGGCTTTGTCAAAAACAAAATAAGAAATAACTAATACATACAGTACACATATACTACACGAGTACAAACAATGTTACATCAAAAGTTTTATAAACCTATTATTTTCCCTTATTACAAGATTCTAGTTTCGAAACAATTCTCTTCCATTAGTTAGTATCTTTAAAAAGTCATCTATATTAAAATATGCCTTGCTCAATAGGCAGCTTTTGTGTTTTGAGCTTACCTATGGCTCAGGCATATTTTTGAAGTGAAAACTTCTTTAGGCGCGTTATAGACAGAAATTTCGTGGGCTGTGAAATGGACTCATGATCACGTGATCATCACGCTCGGATATGATAAGAAATTTCGGGTAAGCTCGGGATGCTAGAGCGAGAAAGATAATTTGGTCAACAAACGTGCCAGACCGAGAAAGATAATTGTTAGAGGAGGACATGGGACAATACATACTCTTACTCTCTCTCGCTGCTCACTACCAGTGTTGATTGACACCTTAGCGACTTTCTCGCTGAAACTGGCGAATTTTTAAACTTTTTTATCACGACATTAACTTCTAGGTACTTACCACATCAATTGAACTTGTCACGAAATGTTAAATTTGCATTTCACGTCCATTGCAAAAAAGTTATGGTTGTAATATTTTATGACTACACTTACACTACGTAAACACACAAAATGATACCCATTTTCATAAGAAAGTGCTTACACAAATACACTATAACACAACATATTTATGCATTATTAGCGAAATACATAAATATGACATAACTAAATAGCAAACACTAAACTAAAAACTTGTGAGTCAAACGGCATTTTCGACCCGCGTAATTATTTTTTTTTTAATTTATTCTTGGCCATGGATACTAATCATTCAGCCGTAAAAGTTTTAAATTAAAATTATTTAGTAGTCTTTATATAGTTAAGTATTTCTTATTTTAGTTTTCACTTCTGCCGTGCGGTTTTAAGCGCACACATTTTTTTTTGTGCTATAAAACAGTTTCTTTTTTTGTGCTATTTCCCCAGAATAAATGTTGAATAACTTTATAATATGACTGATGTGATGAAACCCAGCCAAGTCGAATCTAACCTACTTTTCGATCTCACATTTTATTAAAAATAAATTGTTATAGGTGTCCAATAAAGCAAAGAAATAGAGTTTAATACTTGTTCATTGTGTTAATTTGTTACTTTAAATACATATTATATATTTGGATTTTTCATAGAACTTCACACTAGATTTCCATTCTTTTTGCGGCGAAGCCGACAGCATAATATTTGTATTGAACTTGTCTCTTCTTTTTTAAATTTATGTTTTTGGAGGGATTTTATATACTTCAGATCTTTAGTGTTTGATTGTATTAGTTCTTACTATAGTACACTCATTCACGGTGATTACGAAAATGAATAACAATTTTGGTCATTTACATAAAAGCTGTTGAGTACAATTTATTTCCAACTATAATCACCCAAATCGTTTGTATATTTAGATTATACCATCAGTACCGTTACCTCTGTCGCTTTGGTAAGATTAATAAAATTTGAAGTATCAAAAATGTTACTGATTAAATTTATTATAACTCTTGAAAATGTTTTTGGGTTATATCGAAATTTCAATGACCACAAAACCAAATTTAGATATTTAATCCTTGCAAGGGTGTTCATTCAGTTTGTTATGTTAACAAGCATACTTTATTTTCGTTGGAGTTTTTACGATTCATTGATGTATCATGAAATAAAAAGTATCTTATTGATAATCTTGCTGACACTTGTTTTGTACAACTCAGACAAATTTAGCACATTGATGATATACTTGCAAAAAAGTTCTCAATTTATTTCGAATTCAGTTTACACTAAAAAAATGAAATTTAAAATATTTTGTATGAAATGTTATATTACATTCGTCGTGATTCAAACTGTAATTTTCAATTATTACGCAATTTCTTTCATAAAACATGATGTTTTGGATGCTATTGTTTTATATTTTTTGATTTTATACTATATAATGGATTTGATATTGCATTGCGAGTGTTGGGTTCTTTGGGGTTTTTATTATACCATAGCTGAACATGTACGTGTCATTGTAACATCGATTAAAAGAGATATAGCTTGTGACCTAAATAATGACATAAATCCGTCAAATCACGTAGCATTACATACGATTAAACAATTGTTTGACAAATGGAGAACTGCTTATGAAACTATTAATAAATCAGTGATTCTCTGTAGTGATATTTTTAGTTGCCAGGTAAGTTAAAAAATAGAAAAATGCTTCTCTCAAAAATAGAAAACAATATAAATGTACTGACTAATTTAATCTTGAAAACTTATTTATTTATTATATAACTAGCAGCGCCCTGCGAGTTTTAACCGCATAGTTCCCGTTCCAGTTGTTCTCGTTTATTTTTTGGAATAAAAATATATGTAGCCTCTGTGTTTTTTAGACAATTATCTATCAGTATTCTAAATTTCAGCCGGATTCGTTTATACGTTACGACGTGATTGAACAACAAACATCCAAACAGCACACAAAAATAAAATAAAGCACACATTGAAAAAAACGTACTATACACCTAAGAAATATAGTGCACGTTTTGACTCCGGGTAGGCTCCTGCCAGAAGCTCTGCGGTCAGCTTTGAGTGTGGCTTCTTCATATCTATCTTACTTGAGCATCTGGCTCCCGTGTTATTATATTTATACACTCTAGGGGTAATAGCGACAACTCAACTTAACATTTGTTGTCGTACTAAATATAGACCCAGGTTACATAGGACCCAGATCCGAGTCGGATCATCCCGACTCCACCTAATGTTTGTGCGTCTATTTATTTATGCGTCTTATCAATAGTCGAATTGAATGTATAACTATAGATTGATATGCTTGAAACACATTATGCCAAACAAGCATTATGCAAATGTTAGGTACATTATGACAAAGTAAATTATGAAAAAAAATTATGCGTTTTAAATGGCACCCGAACTGAATTAATCAAATGACACGTGAGTTCATTTTATAAAATCGTAGCATGAAACTGGATCAAAATAACTGTAATAATTACAGTTATTTTGATCCAGTTTCTTCCAGATTCCAGATTATTGCACATGATAACTTTGTTGTAATACCATACTACAAGCGGCCTGTTCTATATTCGCTCGGATATCTTAATATTTATATGACGAAGCAAGTAAGCCTAGTATTGTTATTAGACAGCGTGACGTTGGCTGCGTCGACGTTATTCCATTACAGGGATAAATAAAAACACGCAATTTAACTTTAATCAAAGTTTACTTTAAATTTTTCGAACTTAGAATAGATTAGGTGTTCACTTTACGAGCGCGGATAAGCGACTGTATGCTCCGCTCCCGCGTGCGCCTTTTTATAGCACTGTGGTGGGGCGAGTGTGAGTCACTTATTTTCGCCCCTTCGGAGCGCAGGTGGCGATGACGTAATATGTTGTTTTTCATGTTGTTTCGCCGATATACCTACATATGTATTAATTACGCGACACATATCCGCGATTTGATTAGCATAAAAAACATTACAATGATGCAACCTTAGAAGATAGACACAATACATGCTGTTACGGATTTTAACGCTAGTCAACCCACGCAACGAAGGCTCTCTAAAAGGAATATATGTTTCCGTTTTTGTTACAATCTTCATTCATAGCAGGCTCCGTTTCTATTAATAGCAACGTAATGTTATGTAGCCTAGGTATAGCCTTTTTCGATAAATGGCCTATTCAGCAGAAAAATAATCTTTCAATTCAGATTACTAGTTCCCGAGATCCTAGCGTTCAAACAAATAGGCTCTTGAGCGTTATAATTCGAGCTTTAATATTGTATTTTAGGATTGAATTATAGTAAATTGTAACGACACAAAACTATGGAAAGTAGACTTTATCGCAGACTATATTCAAAAGATTTCAAACGCTTGAAGAAGACTTGAAATACTTATATTGTATAATTTTGAATGGTTATTACATTTTAGGTGACCACGATAGTAACTGTCGAAGCTTTCGATATACTACTTCTTTCGTACAGGGATATAAAAAATCTAAAACAGGTAAATTAATAATGTAATTTTTTTATCGAAAAATTTATCATTTCATCTAAAAAGCATAGAAAACTGGATATGTTGCCAGGCACATGCACATGCAGTGAGTGCACTCTAGCGTAGACAGAATGGAGGCAAAACAAGCTTTAATTACCCACTTGTTACAAAATAAACCACTCCATCGGTCACTACTGGATAAGGACAATGCTGCTGCTGCTGTTGTGGGTTTCCTGTCCTTACTGTTGCCTGGAAGAAGTCGCTATTAGCAATATTTAAAATGGCGGATAAAATATGTTTGCACAACATCCATCAACATGGGTATCAAATGAAATAATAAGTATTATACTAAGCATCATGACAAATTTCAAATCCAAGATGGCTGCTACCAGAAGATGCCGGAATATTTTTTTTATTACTCCCTCAATATGGGTACTTATCAAATGAAAGCGCTTGACTAATAAAATACTGTAAAAATTTCAAATTTAGGGCAGTCGGATGTGAATAATTTATTTTAATTCTGTTCTTATGCAGACAAGAGAAACAAGTAGATGAGAATCCTATAGTTCTGAATTATACTGTAGTTATGAAGCATTTTTGTTTTTTTCGTGAAATTGTTATATAATTTTTTTTTTCCTTACAGGGAACCTCTATGGTTATTGGATCAATTATAAACAGGCTCGTTGTATTTCAATTATTATGTGTCCTGTATATAATATCATATACATCACAAAAGATTAGTAACAATGAGGAAAAAATTCAACAAATACTGAGCAGGATTGTTCTTGATTCGTGCACATGTAAGATAATATGCCAATTTTAAAATGTTATACAGTATGTTTGTGACTGTACACAGTATGTTTGTGACTATACACAGTATGTTTGTGACTATACACAGTATGTTTGTGACTGTACACAGTATGTTTGTGACTATACACAGTATGTTTGTGACTGTACACAGTATGTTTGTAACTATACACAGTATGTTTGTGACTGTACACAGTATGTTTGTGACTATACACAGTATGTTTGTGACTGTACACAGTATGTTTGTGACTATACACAGTATGTTTGTGACTGTACACAGTATGTTTGTGACTGTACACAGTATTTCGACAGATTAGAGAGATTGTTTGATAACAATGTTTACAATTTCACGGTGACATAATTATGTATTTTCATATATCTAAGTGTATTACTGTTTTATAGAGATATTTCATACACATTAGTGTATTGTAGAGGTATTTTAATATCCAAGTATTTCATGTTGAATATAATAACAATTAATATGTTTTTTTGATAATACATATACATCTTACATCTTTTCGATTGTTTCCACATCTTGTTTGCACAACCCGTATTCTGTCTTGTCCACAAACATAACATTTTCCTTAAATTTAAGTTACCTGGAAGATATTATTTTTAGTGACAAGGACACCAACTTGTCGTACTAGTTTTAAGTTTTTCCTTTTTTTTGTGTATCCTATTATTTTGGAGTGCCATTTTAGTGTATCTATCTGGTTTCCGCAATCAAAAAAAATGTTTTGAATCAAAAAACGCTAAATGCTCCTCTAAATGCTACATTTATTTTGTTGCAGGTGAGCCGCAATTCAAGTCTGTGAGGGCGTTGCTATGTTTCGTAAAAACACACCCGATTCAAATGAAAGCTTATGGTTTCTTTATTGGCATGACTCTCATGCCCACGTTCATTGCTATCATCACCTCAAATCTTGTTGTTCTTTTACAGTTTAATAATGTTGTGTAGTAATATGTTCTTTTTAACACGCTTTTGTAAGCTTCACTTGTAACTAACTAATATAGCTATGTATGTAAGAAAACCTAGAAATCTTAATTTGACCCACTTCCCGGTCTTCTATTAGGATGAAATTTTGCACACGCTCTGAGTTCTGATGAGAATATATGACTAGCTAAAAAACGTCATTACAAATCCAATATGACAGTTAACATGCTTTTGTTAGCTTCGCTTGTAACTATGTATGTAAGAAAATCTTGGAATCTTAATTGAACCCACTTTCCGGTCTTCGATTAACATGAAACTTTGCGACCTCATGAGCTAAGTCAAGGTACTTGCTAAGCTTGTCCTTCTCAGCTTTCACGAGGTTCTCGTCATGTGATACAGAGATATCAACGATCACAGCCCGGCGCTGAGACCGGTCTACCAGCACGATATCAGGCTTATTGGCGACAATAGTCCTGTCCGTGATGAAAGAGCGGTCCCAGTAAAGCAACGCACGACCATTCTCGAGAACTGGCAGAGGTGCGTACTTTTATAGTACGGCATCTCGGACTCGACAAGGAAGTATCGAATAGCAAGTTGCTGGTGGATGATCCTGGCTATTAGGTTATGTCTGTGCAAGTACGCGCCGTTAGCAAGATGCGAACAACCGGAAATAACATGACGAAGAGATTCGCGTGGACGGCGGCATGCCCGACAAAATGTCGACCGTACCGTCCTTGCATTGTAATTATTATTATTAAGATATCTATTACAAAACATAATATATCTATTCGACGCTTGAAATAATGTTGCATCATTTGCTTACTATTTATTTAGTTTCTTTATTTATTCTTTTTTTACATCATTCAGACCTTTAATGATTGATTGTAGTATTTCTTAGTACATGAATTAAGCAGTTATTACCAAAATGAATAACAATTTTGATCATTTACATAGAAGCTTTTGGGTAAATTTTCTCTCCAATTACATTATATATAATCACTCAAACCGTTTGTGTATTTAGATAACACCATCAGTACTGTTACTTTTGTCGCTTTGGTGAAGTTAATAAAAAATTAAGTATTCAAATATGTTGCTAATTACGTTTCTAATAACTGTTGAAAATGTTTTAGGATTATATCGCAATTTCAATGACTACAATACAAAATTTAAATATTTTATCCTTGCAAGAGTGTTAATCCATATTATTATGTTAACAAGCATGTTTCATTTTCGATGAAGTTATCAAGATTCGTTGCTTTTTCATGGAATTAGTAGTAGCTTACTTATTACCTTGCTTGCACTAGTGTTGTACAACTCTGACAAATTTAGCACATTGATGATATACTAAAAAAGTAAAAAGTAAAAAAGTAAAAAGTCATTTATTTCCAAGAGAATAACAGCACATGAATATACAAATTGATATAGTTAAAATAGTGTCAAACAGCTGGCTCCGCAGTTTATGTGGTGGGTCCCAAACTAGGCTGCGCCTGTATTTTGGGCACCCGAGAGTATAGTCTATTGCAATACACTTTTCGCTGATCGGGTTGCAAGGAATTATTAATGACTTGATATTAAGTAGCACGTAGTAATGGATTCTAAATAATAAATAATTGCAGAAAAGTTCTGAATTTATTTCAAATTCAGTTTACGTAAAGCAATTAAAATTGAAAATATGTTATATAAAATGTTATATTACATTTGTTTTAGTTCAAACCTTAATTTTTATTTAATATTTAACATATTTACAAATATATAAAAATCTAAATAAAATGATTATACCATACCATCAAAATAAACAAATTTACAAATTGAACACGCCGTCGAGATCACTACAGCGCGGCAGGGTACCGAGAATGCTGGCAGCGTTGCCTCTTTGTATAGCTAAACTGAGCCTTTGGGCAAAGAATGCGCCAGCTCTGGGATCCCCTGAAGCAAGGACCAAACGTTTAGAAAGATCTTTACTAAAATTTTTGGTATCATACGACCACGGGCCTATAGTCTCCACTGCCAGCGCTAAGAATATATAATGTGCACTGTGTTGGGAGTATTTATTATGTTTATTTATTTGTGCCTGTTCGGCTGTAACTCCGACATTGCGAGCGGAATGGCTGACATGAGACGGTGCCAAGGTACTACACTACGTAAGTAGCGTCCCAAACCAGCACCTTGCCTAGAGACCACGGTACTAGAGTGGCACCGTCAGGTCGCTTGCTATCTGTCAACATTCCGCTCGGTTCTAATGTCGAAGGTATTAGAGCTGTAGAGAGTGCCCGTCTGACTAAGTCATTCATTGACCAATGACGAAATTGTCGACCGGCACTCTTTACACATGAAAGCCCGTGCCGTCCGAATTGGTTGGCTCGCCCGCACAGACAGCGCAGCGATGAGGCTCGCACAACTTAGTTCCTACGCGAAGCCCCGTCACTACGCGTACACTGTTAACAAACTGTAAATAAGATAAAATACTGTTAATAAAATATGTTACGTGTTGAATTTGTCGTAACAGTTGAAAATGTTTTAGAATTTTATCGAAATTTTAATATTTATAACTCAAAAACAAAATGGCTCATTCTAGCAAGAGTATTATAATTAATATTTGTGTATTATTGAGCATTTATCATTTTCAGTGGGAATAACACAGTGCAGAGTTTGAATTGACAAGTAGTGTGGTGGTAATGTGGTTTATTCTTATCATTTGCATTTCTTATCTTATTGTTTTACAAAATTATTAAAAATCGACAAAGATATCTTAAAAGTTGTGACTCATTTAAATCGTACAATTTGTACCATGAAGTAACATCACTCGAAACTTCTAAGCAATGTTTTTTTTTTAATAAAGAGTGACGAGACGAGCAGGTCATGTGCCTGATGGTAAGCAACATGCCTGCCGCATAACAGCACAATGACACGCAGCTATTGAAACATGAAGAGTCCAAATCATTACTTAGCACTGCACTGCGCTTGTCACCCAGAGGTCTAAGATGTTACTTATATCTCTAAGCCCAGTAATTTCTCTGGAAACATTGCCCTTCAAACCGGAACACAGTAATGTTTGCACATTACTGCTTGGCGGTAGAATAACTGGCAAAGCTGTGGTACTTCCCGAGGCGGACTCTGCCAAGAGTCCTACCACCACAAAATGTGTTTCGACATTTTTTGTTTCTGAAACAAACAAAAGAAAAAATACGCGAACAATATTTTTAATAATAATCTACTTTACTACTGATTAGTTTTTTTAATCATCATGGTTATTGTCGTGAGCACATGGCTTGCACAACCATACTGCGGCGACGCGACGTAGCATCGGTCGCTTTTTGAGCGTGTGAATTCTTGTGAGTTGCGTTGAGTTGGTTGGTGATGCGAAATCGCAGACGTTTGTAGCTATACAGATGATGTATTGAGCAATATTTTACGAAGTAACTATTTTCTGATCTGTGGTGCTGGTTTATATTTGATTTCCATTTCACTTCTATCGGCAGTCCCTAAGACTTCAAACTTTTTTGTTAGAGAGTCGAGAAAAGTAAGAAGTGTTAAGCATCAGGTCTCCCCATAAGAGCATAACACGTTTTTTTAACGTGAAGAGTTTTAATTACTACGTAGCACTAGTACGCTTGTCAATAAAATGTTTTTTATTTTATTATTTATGTCAACCTTTTGACATCTTTGGATAATTTTTTCATCAAATAATAACTTTAATTTAAATACCCGACTGCCGTATATTACTATCTAAGGACATTTGGGTGATTGAGACAAATCTAACGACATCTTAATTGCCAAAATCCATCTAGCCATCCAAGATCAAAAACTTGATTTGTGACCTCAAAATTATATGTAAGCTCAGCAATGCATTGCAATGCTTGGTCAAGAACTAAGGCTTGCTATTTCTTCTAGATCTACAACTTCTATAGGTCAAAAACGAGACCGTACAGTGCGTGTTGCAGCTGTTAGAAGTTGCTATATATGCAGATAACTCAAACGCAAGGAAAGGAAAACACGAAAAGCTTGCTTTAACTGAAGAAAACCAGTTTATGATGAACATGCCATAACTCGCCCAACATCTAACACCTGCTTCGAGAATTTCTATTTTGCTTGAGCACTTCTGTTTTCTGAGCCTTTGAAATTCTGTGTAAACAAAGATATTTTTATAGAAATAAAACATCATAACAAAAGTTTAATGTTTCATTTTGTACGAAACCGTAAATACTGTTATCATTTTCATATAAGAGACAGAGAGGTACCCGGGTACCTCATCACTCACATGACACAAGGGTTATACTAATGACAAAAGGTTTAGATGTCCAATCCATCTTATAATATCATCTATTTGCTCTAATAATCTTGTATCTGTATCATTTACCTACTATTCTTTCTTTAGTTTCTTTAACCACTCATATCTAGACACGCGGCAGTGTGTCACGCCAAGTTCAAGCAAAAGAACTGGCTAGCCAGCCCCGAGTGTAATATTACACGAGCCACTTGGTGCCACTTTTGACCCTTCTATAACTCAAAACTTCTTTAAGAGGGCGCCTCGTGCCAGAAAACGAAAAAAGGACATTTTCGACGCCGCTCACTGAAGTAAAGAAACTAAAACCTATGACAAAAAAAATATTGACGTGTGGGTACAATCAAGAAGAAGCACAACAACCGAATAGAATTTTAAAAATAGATCAGAGTTTTTTACAATAAAAAAATAAAAATGACACCGAAAAAACCCGTTTTAATTCGAGTACTCGAAATTATCAGCGATGACCCCACATTATTTTTTGGTAATAAAATTCCTAATTGTACGTTCTAGTAAAGTAACCGAATACTTTTTTAAATTTATGTTTAATTAAATAAATAAATAAATAAATAAATATTGGTGGACAATTCACACACAACACCATCTGACCCCAAACTAAGCAAAGCTTGTGTGATGGCGGCCAGATAGCTGACATAATACTTATATAGTGTTAAATACATACTTATTATACATATAAACACCCAGACACCGTGCAAACATTTGAATTCATCACACAAATATTTGCACTGGGTGGGGATCGAATCCACGACCCTCGGCTTCGCAGGCAGAGCTACTACCAACTAAGCCACGAGGCCAGTCAATTCATCAATTATTGAGTCAAAGTCAATTATTGAGTAATTTAATAAAACTTGGTTAAAAATGGACTCCTGATTTAATATTGATTTTTCCTCCAAACTGTGTCATGCTATTCTCGACTTTATGTATTTCGAAACGCGTCGCGCGGGTGAAAATTTATTTTTCCCTGGCATTAGGCGCACTCTTAACGTAAACACATAAAACTATACGTGTTTAATTATATTCATAAGGATATCTAGTAGCTTATATTTCATAAAGTTACTACCTCGAACAGTTGTAAAGATATGAAGGTCACAAAGTCGTTAATTTTAGCAGTGACTGATTGACATATAGTACCTAAAACTAACCTTCTGCCAGATGACTTAGAAAGAAGAAATTTTTGAAATCCACCTCGGTAATTATGTGTAAGCGTATGAAAAATCTAGAAATAAAAAAAGTTAAAAAATAAGGGATAAAAATGTCTGGGTCCCACTACATTTTTTTATTGTATCGTCGTTAGAAACAATACAAGCAGATATTTAAACTATCCCAATATATGAAATATTACAATTGCTATATACTTAACAGAAACATAAAAAAATAATTAAATGAAAAACTAAGTGGTGTCTCAATACAAAAAAAAACTTGTAATACGCGCTAAGCAACAGACCAACGGTGTATATTTGGTGACGCGTGGTACCACATAATTATACACAGAACAGAAGTAAATCTACATAAAAGTGCTCGCAAGCAACACATAATTAACAAGGCACCGCTTACGAATACCGATTAATCTTAATACCTAGTTTTCTTTAGAAAAAGTAATTAAATTCAATTCATTTATTCGAACCATGAATTCATAGGAACACTTAGTAACGTCATTAACAAAAAGGCAAAGAATCCGTGTACATAATAGGATAAAATAACAATGTCAAAATGAATAAAGCAGCTGTAAATGAGCCTCGTCAATCAAATGCAGCTGTAAAAAGGTTTTGTCAAAAACAAAATAAGAAATAACTAATACATACAGTATACAGATACTGCATGAGTACAAACAATAGTTACAGAAAAAGTTTTATAAATCTATTATTTTACCTTATTACAAGATTCTAATTTCGAAACAATTCTCTTCCATACGTTAGTATCTTAACAAAGTCATCTATACTTCTATACTAATATTATAAAGAAGTAAAGTTTGTGAGTTTGTTAAATTGTAAGGGGTAATCTCGGGATTTACTGAACCGATTTTAAAAATTCTTTCCCCAATAGAAAGCCACATTATTGCTGAATGTCATAGGCTATATAGAAAGCCGAAAAATAAAAAGGCTTTGACGTGGTAGTCCGTTTTGCAAAGTGAATCGGAGAAGAAACGGTCGAATGAAAGCGTTTCTTACGAACGCTGCCTTAACTATGAAAGATATATTTTTGACTTCTAGAGAAAAGATGTGGAACTTGAAAATGCCTACAAAAAAGCCAACGACAGCATATGTCTAACATTTATATTTAAGTTACAAAAAGTAGTTTTTTTAATATTAGTACAGATAATTTAATTTTTAATATTAATAAAATAGTTTAAATCGTTGTCAAAGAAACATACCAAGCTGCTTGCCGTGAGAGAAGTTTGTTAGAAGACGATAACCAGTGGGAAAACACTCTTCGAGAAGACTCAATTTCTCAATGTCCCTTGAAGTTGAGGGAGTTGTTTGTGGTGATATTGTTATTTTGTTACCCATCTGAACCCACTCAGTTTGTGGGAAAACTTCAAAGACGATTTATGTGACGACATAAGACTTAGACTACGACAGCAAAATCAGGATTTCACTTTACCCTATAATGATGACATGTACAATGAAGGTCTATTACAAATAGAAAATAGTTTTTTAGAACTAATAGACTACAGGCCAGTGAACAAAATTTACGGGTCAAATGAACCACCAGGAGAACTATGTAGGATGATAGAAGGGTGTAAAGTATTAAGATTCAGCACTATGCCGTCACTTATAAGCTGTCCAACTGAGAGTGATTGAAGAGGGGGGGTTGCAACCCTCTACCATTTCTCCTTGTCGCATCATTTTTGTACGGCATTGCGAAATAATGGATTAGAAGAGGTATTGAAACTGTATGGAACCAATGCCGTACTTAATCAAATGACCAAATTTGCTCTGTAAATTACTCGTACTCTGTAAATTTTTCCGGCAAACCAATAATTAAATAGTTAAAATTTATATTTTTTATAGTTTCAATACTTCTTTTAATCTATTATTCCGCAACGCCGTACAAAAATAATGCGACAAGGAGAAATGATCGAGGATTGTAACCCCCCCTCTTCAATTGCACTCAGTTGGACAGCTTACAAGTGACGGCATAGTGCTGAATCTTATTACTTTATACCCTTCTATCATCCTACATAGGTCTCCTGGTGGTTCATTTGACCCGTAAATTTTGTTCACGGGCCTGTAGTCTATAAATGAGAAAACCTTAAATGATTTTGGCTTACCTTCTCCAATTTGGCCACATAACAATGCATCGGACATAATACTGATACGTTCCTACGATACCAATGTGTTGTCAGTTTTTATGAATGAAAACATACCGAAATTAGTCAGAGACCAGAGACAAGCTTTTGATGCAATAATTGACAGTGTGCTAAATAACAGAGGTTTAATTTTCTTTCTTGACGCCCCGGGAGGCACTGGCAAAACGTTTCTTGCAAATTTGGTATTGGCAAAAGTAAGACAATCCGGGAGAAAGGGACTAGCCGTTGCCTCTTCGGGGATTGCCGCTACCTATTCTGTTAAATGATGGGAAAACAGCACACTCCACCTTTAAGCTACCTCTGACAGTCTCACTAGAGCAACAGTCAGTTTGTTCCATACGTAAAACTGGGCCACTCGGGAAACTTTTACAAGAAACATCTTTAATTATATGGGACGAATGTACCATGAGTCATAGAGCTCATGTTGAAGCAGTAAACCGAACGCTCAAAGACCTCAGAAACTCTGATTCTCTAATGGGTGGCGTTACTTTTGTTTTCGGCAAACACTGCCTGTAGTAACAAAAGGAACACGCGCCGATGTCATCAGAGCATGCTTAAAATCATCTCACTTATGGAGTTCGGTTGCATCTCTCAATTTACGAACAAACATGAGAGCCCATTTGAGCGACAACTACGATGACGACTTTCCGCGTCAACTACCAACTCAATCTTGGCGAAGGAAAAATTGTCACTCCTAACACCAACAGCAATGACATTAAACTTGACGAGACATTAGGACACATATTGCACAGGTTGGAACATCTTATTGACGCAATATATCCCAGTCTTGAAAATTTATTGGAGAGAGATTATCATTGGCTTTGTTCTAGGGCAATAGTGTCACCCAGAAACGATATAGTGAATGAAATAAATAAACTCATTTTAGAGAAAATTCCCGGTCAGGTCAAACACTATAAGTCTATTGATACGGTGTAAAATATTGAGGATACAGTGCACTATCCCTAAGAATTTTTAAATTCTTGGAACCCTTCTGGCTTACCTGCGGATACCCATGATTCTCACTGATTTACCCATACCGTTTAAAAGGCTACAGTTTCCAGTGAAGATCTCTTTTGCCCTCAACTTTAACAAGTCCCAAGGTCAAACATTCTCTCTAGTGGGCATTGACCTGAGAAAGCCGTGTTTTTCCCATGGGCAGTTATATGTTGGCTTATCTCGGGTTGGAACTCCTGATAGACAATATATTTTTCATCCCACCAGCTCGGAAAGAGTACTTTTGCTCCTCGATATCAGGGCGCAAAAGTCGTTTTTACCCTCTAGAGGTTAAAGTAAATTTGAATTTAGAACATCGTGTGTACTGAGGTTTTGAATTCAAAACATAATTTATCCTATTTATTTCTACCTCCTTGGTGCCGAATTCATCATACATTTATTTTTAATTTGTTAAAAACTCATACTCGGAACCTTTTTGGTGTACTTTTTTTTAAATGCTTTGCGCGCAATTTTTTTTCACGTATGGAGGATAGAGGTAAAGAATGTTATTTCAAATGGCAAAACATTTTGAAATGCTATGAATGAATCAATTAATTGTAATCGAATTGAAGTATGCCGAGTTGCCGAGTTAAATACAAATTAAATATTATTGACTACTAAAATAGTAACTAATAGATAATTTGAACTACTTGTAGAGTACAAAATAATGTAGTAAATTTAGCAGCAAATAAATAATTACTATTTTGAGAAAACATGTAGGTACAATATATTTTGAAGTCAAAACTTCTTTTGGCGCGCCAAAGACAGATTTTTCGTGGGCTGTCAATTTAATTCTAGCGTCACGCTCGGGAATGATAAGAAATCTTCGGGTAAACTCGGACCATAGCCAATGGCCATCTAGAAATGCCTCAGCCTTTCCCATTGGCCATTTAAAAATGTGTCAGCATTTCTAGATGGCCATGCTCATAGCCACGCCCTCTGGTTTCACACGCGTAGTTTCCAAAGTAAAAATCAAATTCTGAGTTATAAGTTACCACTTCTATCGGCAGTGCCTATGACTGCCAATATTTTTTTTTCATGAATTCTGAATAGTTCGTTTATTAATTTCCTTTAAAATGTACCTTGATGCAAATTTAGCGCTACTATAATTTAATGCATTTGGGCGGACACTTTTTCATGTACACATGAAACTCCTTACCTCAATCGGTCAACTCTCCATATTTTCACGTCATATTGTTATTGTTAAAACCATGGCTAAATAAACTTAAGTTTAAAACTTATAAAATTGAATACACGTGAAAAACCGAAATACCATAATAATAAGTGATTCTAGCGACCAAGAAGTTTATTTAACGCCAACAGAATCGTCTGAAACTGAAAATGCGCAAAGCGTTTAGTAATTTCCTCGCTAGGGGGGGATGAAAAATTACGTGTTACACTCGAGTGCAAAGATTTTTCACCTTGTGCCCTTTTGATTCCCTTGCTACGCTCAGGATTCTAATTTTTGAATCCCTCGCTACGCTCGTGATTCAACTTTAGAATCCTTCGCTTGCTCGGTCATCAAAATTGAGCACGCGGTTAAAAAGCCACTTTGCACTCTTGTATAACAAATAACTATTGCTACCAAATGATAATATTACATCCAATATAGTTTACAGAGAAGTTTTGAATAATTAAAATTACCATAACCAAACTAACTTTTCCCGCGACTTGGTCCTCGTGGAATTCGTTTATCGCAAATACTGCAGAAAATGTTTTTTCTTTCGGACAGAGTTACTTTCGAATTTTGTATTAGCATGCACATCATAACACTCCGTACTAAAAAAGAATTATTAACATTATGCCCAACGAAGTGGGCACGGGTCAGCTAGTCTATATTATAAATATTATGCCTTGTTCAATAGGTAATTTTTTCGTTTGAGCTTACCTATGGCTCGGACACATTTTTTTTGCGCTTTAAAAACAGTTTCTTTTTTTGTGCTATTTCCCCAGAATAAATGTTGAGTAACTTTATAATATGACTGATGTGATGAAAACTAGCCAAGTCGAATCTAACCTACTTTTAGATCTCACACTTTATCAAAAATAACAGAAATTGTTATAGGTGTCCAATAAAGCAAAGAAATAGAGTACTTGTTCATTATGTTAATTTGTTCCTATAAATATAATTATTTGGATTTTTCATAGAACTTCACACTACATTTCCATTCATTTTGCGGCGAAGCCCACAGCCAAGCATAATATTTGTATTTAACTTATATCTTCTTTTTAGGACTCCGTAAAACGTAAAAACGGGACCCTTATAGATTCGTCATGTCTGTCTGTCTGTCCGTCCATATGTCACAGCCACTTTTTGCCGAAACTATGAGAACTACACTATTGAAACTTGGTAAGTCTTGTCTTGAGTGAACCGCATTAAGATTTTTACAAAAAAATTAAAAAAAAGAAAAATTATTATATACACTGAATATGTCTTCAGTGAACCGCATTAAGATTTTTACAAAAAATTAAAAAAAAAGAAAAATTAGGGTTGCCCCCCATACTGAGAACTAAGTGGTAAAATGTGATATATAATGTACATTACCATGCAAACTACCAACGAAAATTGGTTTGAACTCGATCTGATGAGTAGTTTTTTTTTAGTACGTCATAAATACACTATTATTAAAACTTCGATCAAAGTTACAACGAACTATGTATACCATGTATATTATGTTACTTGCTGCAACGGAACCCTTCATGGGCGAGTCCAACTCGCACTTGGCTACTTTATTTACATTTATATTTTTGGAGGGATTTTATATACATACTTCAGATCTTTAGTGTTTGATTGTATTAGTTCTCACTATGGTACACTCATTCACGGTGATTACGAAAATGAATAACAATTTTGGTCATTTACATAAAAGCTGTTGAGTACAATTTATTTCCAATTATAATCACCCAAATCGTTTGTATATTTAGATTATACCATCAGTACCGTTACCTCTGTCGCTTTGGTATGATTAATAAAATTTAAAGTATCAAAAATGTTACTGATTAAATTTATTATAACTCTTGAAAATGTTTTTGGGTTATATCGAAATTTCAATGACCACAAAACAAAATCTAGATATTTAATCCTTGCAAGGGTGTTAATTCAGTTTGTTATGTTAACGAGCATACTTCATTTTCGTCGGAGTTTTTACGATTCATTGCTGTATTATGAAACAAAGAGTATCTTATTGATAATCTTGCTGGCACTTGTTTTGTACAACTCAGACAAATTTAGCACATTGATGATATACTTGCAGAAAAGTTCTCAATTTATTTCAATTTCAGTTTACACTAAAAAAATAAAATTTAAAATATTTTTTATGAAATGTTATATTGCATTCGTCGTGATTCAAACTGTAATTTTCAATTATTACGCAATTTCTTTCTTAAAGCATGATGTTTTGGATGCTATTGGGTTATATTTTTTGATTTTATACAATATAATGGATTTGATATTGCATTGCGAGTGTTGGGTTCTTTGGGGTTTTTATTATACCATAGCTGAACATGTACGTATAATTGTAACATCGATTAAAAGAGATATAGCTTGTGACCTAAATAATGACATAAATCCGTCAAATCACGTAGCATTACATACGATTAAACAATTGTTTGACAAATGGAGAACTGCTTATGAAACAATTAATAAATCAGTGATTCTCTGTAGTGATATTTTTAGTTGCCAGGTAAGTTAAAAAATAGAAAAATGCTTCTCTCAAAAATAGAAAACAATATAAATGTACTGACTAATTTAATCTTGAAAACTTATTTATTTATTATATAACTAGCAGCGCCCTGCGAGTTTTAACCGCATAGTTCCCGTTCCAGTTGTTCTCGTTTATTTTTTGGAATAAAAATATATGTAGCCTCTATGTTTTTTAGACAATTATCTATCAGTATTCTAAATTTCAGCCGGATTCGTTTATACGTTACGACGTGATTGAACAACAAACATCCAAACAGCACAAAAAAATAAAATAAAGCACACATTGAAAAAAACGTACTATACACCTAAGAAATATAGTGCACGTTTTGACTCCGGGTAGGCTCCTGCCAGAAGCTCTGCGGTCAGCTTTGAGTGTGGCTTCTCCATATCTATCTTACTTGAGCATCTGGCTCCCGTGTTATTATATTTATACACTCTAGGGGTAATAGCGACAACTCAACTCAACATTTGTTGTCGTACTAAATATAGACCCAGGTTACATAGGACCCAGATCCGAGTCGGATCATCCCGACTCCACCTAATGTTTGTGCGTCTATTTATTTATGCGTCTTATCAATAGTCGAATTGAATGTATAACTATAGATTGATATGCTTGAAACACATTATGCCAAACAAGCATTATGCAAATGTTAGGTACATTATGACAAAGTAAATTATGAAAAAAAATTATGCGTTTTAAATGGCACCCGAACTGAATTAATCAAATGACACGTGAGTTCATTTTATAAAATCGTAGCATGAAACTGGTTCAAAATAACTGTAATAATTACAGTTATTTTGATCCAGTTTCTTCCAGATTCCAGATTATTGCACATGATAACTTTGTTGTAATACCATACTACAAGCGGCCTGTTCTATCTTCGCTCGGATATCTTAATATTTATATGACGAAGCAAGTAAGCCTAGTATTGTTATTAGACAGCGTGACGTTGGCTGCGTCGACGTTATTCCATTACAGGGATAAATAAAAACACGCAATTTAACTTTAATCAAAGTTTACTTTAAATTTTTCGAACTTAGAATAGATTAGGTGTTCACTTTACGAGCGCGGATAAGCGACTGTATGCTCCGCTCCCGCGTGCGCCTTTTTATAGCACTGTGGTGGGGCGAGTGTGAGTCACTTATTTTCGCCCCTTCGGAGCGCAGGTGGCGATGACGTAATATGTTGTTTTTCATGTTGTTTCGCCGATATACCTACATATGTATTAATTACGCGACACATATCCGCGATTTGATTAGCATAAAAAACATTACAATGATGCAACCTTAGAAGATAGACACAATACATGCTGTTACGGATTTTAACGCTAGTCAACCCACGCAACGAAGGCTCTCTAAAAGGAATATATGTTTCCGTTTTTGTTACAATCTTCATTCATAGCAGGCTCCGTTTCTATTAATAGCAACGTAATGTTATGTAGCCTAGGTATAGCCTTTTTCGATAAATGGCCTATTCAGCAGAAAAATAATCTTTCAATTCAGATTACTAGTTCCCGAGATCCTAGCGTTCAAACAAATAGGCTCTTGAGCGTTATAATTCGAGCTTTAATATTGTATTTTAGGATTGAATTATAGTAAATTGTAACGACACAAAACTATGGAAAGTAGACTTTATCGCAGACTATATTCAAAAGATTTCAAACGCTTGAAGAAGACTTGAAATACTTATATTGTATAATTTTGAATGGTTATTACATTTTAGGTGACCACGATAGTAACTGTCGAAGCTTTCGATATACTACTTCTTTCGTACAGGGATATAAAAAATCTAAAACAGGTAAATTAATAATGTAATTTTTTTATCGAAAAATTTATCATTTCATCTAAAAAGCATAGAAAACTGGATATGTTGCCAGGCACATGCACATGCAGTGAGTGCACTCTAGCGTAGACAGAATGGAGGCAAAACAAGCTTTAATTACCCACTTGTTACAAAATAAACCACTCCATCGGTCACTACTGGATAAGGACAATGCTGCTGCTGCTGTTGTGGGTTTCCTGTCCTTACTGTTGCCTGGAAGAAGTCGCTATTAGCAATATTTAAAATGGTGGATAAAATATGTTTGCACAACATCCATCAACATGGGTATCAAATGAAATAATAAGTATTATACTAAGCATCATGACAAATTTCAAATCAAAGATGGCTGCTACCAGAAGATGCCGGAATATTTTTTTTATTACTCCCTCAATATGGGTACTTATCAAATGAAAGCGCTTGACTAATAAAATACTGTAAAAATTTCAAATTTAGGGCAGTCGGATGTGAATAATTTATTTTAATTCTGTTCTTATGCAGACAAGAGAAACAAGTAGATGAGAATCCTATAGTTCTGAATTATACTGTAGTTATGAAGCATTTTTGTTTTTTTCGTGAAATTGTTATATAATTTTTTTTTTCCTTACAGGGAACCTCTATGGTTATTGGATCAATTATAAACAGGCTCGTTGTATTTCAATTATTATGTGTCCTGTATATAATATCATATACATCACAAAAGATTAGTAACAATGAGGAAAAAATTCAACAAATACTGAGCAGGATTGTTCTTGATTCGTGCACATGTAAGATAATATGCCAATTTTAAAATGTTATACAGTATGTTTGTGACTGTACACAGTATGTTTGTGACTATACACAGTATGTTTGTGACTATACACAGTATGTTTGTGACTGTACACAGTATGTTTGTGACTATACACAGTATGTTTGTGACTGTACACAGTATGTTTGTGACTATACACAGTATGTTTGTGACTGTACACAGTATGTTTGTAACTATACACAGTATGTTTGTGACTGTACACAGTATGTTTGTGACTATACACAGTATGTTTGTGACTGTACACAGTATGTTTGTGACTATACACAGTATGTTTGTGACTGTACACAGTATGTTTGTGACTGTACACAGTATTTCGACAGATTAGAGAGATTGTTTGATAACAATGTTTACAATTTCACGGTGACATAATTATGTATTTTCATATATCTAAGTGTATTACTGTTTTATAGAGATATTTCATACACATTAGTGTATTGTAGAGGTATTTTAATATCCAAGTATTTCATGTTGAATATAATAACAATTAATATGTTTTTTTGATAATACATATACATCTTACATCTTTTCGATTGTTTCCACATCTTGTTTGCACAACCCGTATTCTGTCTTGTCCACAAACATAACATTTTCCTTAAATTTAAGTTACCTGGAAGATATTATTTTTAGTGACAAGGACACCAACTTGTCGTACTAGTTTTAAGTTTTTCCTTTTTTTTGTGTATCCTATTATTTTGGAGTGCCATTTTAGTGTATCTATCTGGTTTCCGCAATCAAAAAAAATGTTTTGAATCAAAAAACGCTAAATGCTCCTCTAAATGCTACATTTATTTTGTTGCAGGTGAGCCGCAATTCAAGTCTGTGAGGGCGTTGCTATGTTTCGTAAAAACACACCCGATTCAAATGAAAGCTTATGGTTTCTTTATTGGCATGACTCTCATGCCCACGTTCATTGCTATCATCACCTCAAATCTTGTTGTTCTTTTACAGTTTAATAATGTTGTGTAGTAATATGTTCTTTTTAACACGCTTTTGTAAGCTTCACTTGTAACTAACTAATATAGCTATGTATGTAAGAAAACCTAGAAATCTTAATTTGACCCACTTCCCGGTCTTCTATTAGGATGAAATTTTGCACACGCTCTGAGTTCTGATGAGAATATATGACTAGCTAAAAAACGTCATTACAAATCCAATATGACAGTTAACATGCTTTTGTTAGCTTCGCTTGTAACTATGTATGTAAGAAAATCTTGGAATCTTAATTGAACCCACTTTCCGGTCTTCGATTAACATGAAACTTTGCGACCTCATGAGCTAAGTCAAGGTACTTGCTAAGCTTGTCCTTCTCAGCTTTCACGAGGTTCTCGTCATGTGATACAGAGATATCAACGATCACAGCCCGGCGCTGAGACCGGTCTACCAGCACGATATCAGGCTTATTGGCGACAATAGTCCTGTCCGTGATGAAAGAGCGGTCCCAGTAAAGCAACGCACGACCATTCTCGAGAACTGGCAGAGGTGCGTACTTTTATAGTACGGCATCTCGGACTCGACAAGGAAGTATCGAATAGCAAGTTGCTGGTGGATGATCCTGGCTATTAGGTTATGTCTGTGCAAGTACGCGCCGTTAGCAAGATGCGAACAACCGGAAATAACATGACGAAGAGATTCGCGTGGACGGCGGCATGCCCGACAAAATGTCGACCGTACCGTCCTTGCATTGTAATTATTATTATTAAGATATCTATTACAAAACATAATATATCTATTCGACGCTTGAAATAATGTTGCATCATTTGCTTACTATTTATTTAGTTTCTTTATTTATTCTTTTTTTACATCATTCAGACCTTTAATGATTGATTGTAGTATTTCTTAGTACATGAATTAAGCAGTTATTACCAAAATGAATAACAATTTTGATCATTTACATAGAAGCTTTTGGGTAAATTTTCTCTCCAATTACATTATATATAATCACTCAAACCGTTTGTGTATTTAGATAACACCATCAGTACTGTTACTTTTGTCGCTTTGGTGAAGTTAATAAAAAATTAAGTATTCAAATATGTTGCTAATTACGTTTCTAATAACTGTTGAAAATGTTTTAGGATTATATCGCAATTTCAATGACTACAATACAAAATTTAAATATTTTATCCTTGCAAGAGTGTTAATCCATATTATTATGTTAACAAGCATGTTTCATTTTCGATGAAGTTATCAAGATTCGTTGCTTTTTCATGGAATTAGTAGTAGCTTACTTATTACCTTGCTTGCACTAGTGTTGTACAACTCTGACAAATTTAGCACATTGATGATATACTAAAAAAGTAAAAAGTAAAAAAGTAAAAAGTCATTTATTTCCAAGAGAATAACAGCACATGAATATACAAATTGATATAGTTAAAATAGTGTCAAACAGCTGGCTCCGCAGTTTATGTGGTGGGTCCCAAACTAGGCTGCGCCTGTATTTTGGGCACCCGAGAGTATAGTCTATTGCAATACACTTTTCGCTGATCGGGTTGCAAGGAATTATTAATGACTTGATATTAAGTAGCACGTAGTAATGGATTCTAAATAATAAATAATTGCAGAAAAGTTCTGAATTTATTTCAAATTCAGTTTACGTAAAGCAATTAAAATTGAAAATATGTTATATAAAATGTTATATTACATTTGTTTTAGTTCAAACCTTAATTTTTATTTAATATTTAACATATTTACAAATATATAAAAATCTAAATAAAATGATTATACCATACCATCAAAATAAACAAATTTACAAATTGAACACGCCGTCGAGATCACTACAGCGCGGCAGGGTACCGAGAATGCTGGCAGCGTTGCCTCTTTGTATAGCTAAACTGAGCCTTTGGGCAAAGAATGCGCCAGCTCTGGGATCCCCTGAAGCAAGGACCAAACGTTTAGAAAGATCTTTACTAAAATTTTTGGTATCATACGACCACGGGCCTATAGTCTCCACTGCCAGCGCTAAGAATATATAATGTGCACTGTGTTGGGAGTATTTATTATGTTTATTTATTTGTGCCTGTTCGGCTGTAACTCCGACATTGCGAGCGGAATGGCTGACATGAGACGGTGCCAAGGTACTACACTACGTAAGTAGCGTCCCAAACCAGCACCTTGCCTAGAGACCACGGTACTAGAGTGGCACCGTCAGGTCGCTTGCTATCTGTCAACATTCCGCTCGGTTCTAATGTCGAAGGTATTAGAGCTGTAGAGAGTGCCCGTCTGACTAAGTCATTCATTGACCAATGACGAAATTGTCGACCGGCACTCTTTACACATGAAAGCCCGTGCCGTCCGAATTGGTTGGCTCGCCCGCACAGACAGCGCAGCGATGAGGCTCGCACAACTTAGTTCCTACGCGAAGCCCCGTCACTACGCGTACACTGTTAACAAACTGTAAATAAGATAAAATACTGTTAATAAAATATGTTACGTGTTGAATTTGTCGTAACAGTTGAAAATGTTTTAGAATTTTATCGAAATTTTAATATTTATAACTCAAAAACAAAATGGCTCATTCTAGCAAGAGTATTATAATTAATATTTGTGTATTATTGAGCATTTATCATTTTCAGTGGGAATAACACAGTGCAGAGTTTGAATTGACAAGTAGTGTGGTGGTAATGTGGTTTATTCTTATCATTTGCATTTCTTATCTTATTGTTTTACAAAATTATTAAAAATCGACAAAGATATCTTAAAAGTTGTGACTCATTTAAATCGTACAATTTGTACCATGAAGTAACATCACTCGAAACTTCTAAGCAATGTTTTTTTTTTAATAAAGAGTGACGAGACGAGCAGGTCATGTGCCTGATGGTAAGCAACATGCCTGCCGCATAACAGCACAATGACACGCAGCTATTGAAACATGAAGAGTCCAAATCATTACTTAGCACTGCACTGCGCTTGTCACCCAGAGGTCTAAGATGTTACTTATATCTCTAAGCCCAGTAATTTCTCTGGAAACATTGCCCTTCAAACCGGAACACAGTAATGTTTGCACATTACTGCTTGGCGGTAGAATAACTGGCAAAGCTGTGGTACTTCCCGAGGCGGACTCTGCCAAGAGTCCTACCACCACAAAATGTGTTTCGACATTTTTTGTTTCTGAAACAAACAAAAGAAAAAATACGCGAACAATATTTTTAATAATAATCTACTTTACTACTGATTAGTTTTTTTAATCATCATGGTTATTGTCGTGAGCACATGGCTTGCACAACCATACTGCGGCGACGCGACGTAGCATCGGTCGCTTTTTGAGCGTGTGAATTCTTGTGAGTTGCGTTGAGTTGGTTGGTGATGCGAAATCGCAGACGTTTGTAGCTATACAGATGATGTATTGAGCAATATTTTACGAAGTAACTATTTTCTGATCTGTGGTGCTGGTTTATATTTGATTTCCATTTCACTTCTATCGGCAGTCCCTAAGACTTCAAACTTTTTTGTTAGAGAGTCGAGAAAAGTAAGAAGTGTTAAGCATCAGGTCTCCCCATAAGAGCATAACACGTTTTTTTAACGTGAAGAGTTTTAATTACTACGTAGCACTAGTACGCTTGTCAATAAAATGTTTTTTATTTTATTATTTATGTCAACCTTTTGACATCTTTGGATAATTTTTTCATCAAATAATAACTTTAATTTAAATACCCGACTGCCGTATATTACTATCTAAGGACATTTGGGTGATTGAGACAAATCTAACGACATCTTAATTGCCAAAATCCATCTAGCCATCCAAGATCAAAAACTTGATTTGTGACCTCAAAATTATATGTAAGCTCAGCAATGCATTGCAATGCTTGGTCAAGAACTAAGGCTTGCTATTTCTTCTAGATCTACAACTTCTATAGGTCAAAAACGAGACCGTACAGTGCGTGTTGCAGCTGTTAGAAGTTGCTATATATGCAGATAACTCAAACGCAAGGAAAGGAAAACACGAAAAGCTTGCTTTAACTGAAGAAAACCAGTTTATGATGAACATGCCATAACTCGCCCAACATCTAACACCTGCTTCGAGAATTTCTATTTTGCTTGAGCACTTCTGTTTTCTGAGCCTTTGAAATTCTGTGTAAACAAAGATATTTTTATAGAAATAAAACATAACAAAAGTTTAATGTTTCATTTTGTACGAAACCGTAAATACTGTTATCATTTTCATATAAGAGACAGAGAGGTACCCGGGTACCTCATCACTCACATGACACAAGGGTTATACTAATGACAAAAGGTTTAGATGTCCAATCCATCTTATAATATCATCTATTTGCTCTAATAATCTTGTATCTGTATCATTTACCTACTATTCTTTCTTTAGTTTCTTTAACCACTCATATCTATACACGCGGCAGTGTGTCACGCCAAGTTCAAGCAAAAGAACTGGCTAGCCAGCCCCGAGTGTAATATTACACGAGCCACTTGGTGCCACTTTTGACCCTTCTATAACTCAAAACTTCTTTAAGAGGGCGCCTCGTGCCAGAAAACGAAAAAAGGACATTTTCGACGCCGCTCACTGAAGTAAAGAAACTAAAACCTATGACAAAAAAAATATTGACGTGTGGGTACAATCAAGAAGAAGCACAACAACCGAATAGAATTTTAAAAATAGATCAGAGTTTTTTACAATAAAAAAATAAAAATGACACCGAAAAAACCCGTTTTAATTCGAGTACTCGAAATTATCAGCGATGACCCCACATTATTTTTTGGTAATAAAATTCCTAATTGTACGTTCTAGTAAAGTAACCGAATACTTTTTTAAATTTATGTTTAATTAAATAAATAAATAAATAAATAAATATTGGTGGACAATTCACACACAACACCATCTGACCCCAAACTAAGCAAAGCTTGTGTGATGGCGGCCAGATAGCTGACATAATACTTATATAGTGTTAAATACATACTTATTATACATATAAACACCCAGACACCGTGCAAACATTTGAATTCATCACACAAATATTTGCACTGGGTGGGGATCGAATCCACGACCCTCGGCTTCGCAGGCAGAGCTACTACCAACTAAGCCACGAGGCCAGTCAATTCATCAATTATTGAGTCAAAGTCAATTATTGAGTAATTTAATAAAACTTGGTTAAAAATGGACTCCTGATTTAATATTGATTTTTCCTCCAAACTGTGTCATGCTATTCTCGACTTTATGTATTTCGAAACGCGTCGCGCGGGTGAAAATTTATTTTTCCCTGGCATTAGGCGCACTCTTAACGTAAACACATAAAACTATACGTGTTTAATTATATTCATAAGGATATCTAGTAGCTTATATTTCATAAAGTTACTACCTCGAACAGTTGTAAAGATATGAAGGTCACAAAGTCGTTAATTTTAGCAGTGACTGATTGACATATAGTACCTAAAACTAACCTTCTGCCAGATGACTTAGAAAGAAGAAATTTTTGAAATCCACCTCGGTAATTATGTGTAAGCGTATGAAAAATCTAGAAATAAAAAAAGTTAAAAAATAAGGGATAAAAATGTCTGGGTCCCACTACATTTTTTTATTGTATCGTCGTTAGAAACAATACAAGCAGATATTTAAACTATCCCAATATATGAAATATTACAATTGCTATATACTTAACAGAAACATAAAAAAATAATTAAATGAAAAACTAAGTGGTGTCTCAATACAAAAAAAAACTTGTAATACGCGCTAAGCAACAGACCAACGGTGTATATTTGGTGACGCGTGGTACCACATAATTATACACAGAACAGAAGTAAATCTACATAAAAGTGCTCGCAAGCAACACATAATTAACAAGGCACCGCTTACGAATACCGATTAATCTTAATACCTAGTTTTCTTTAGAAAAAGTAATTAAATTCAATTCATTTATTCGAACCATGAATTCATAGGAACACTTAGTAACGTCATTAACAAAAAGGCAAAGAATCCGTGTACATAATAGGATAAAATAACAATGTCAAAATGAATAAAGCAGCTGTAAATGAGCCTCGTCAATCAAATGCAGCTGTAAAAAGGTTTTGTCAAAAACAAAATAAGAAATAACTAATACATACAGTATACAGATACTGCATGAGTACAAACAATAGTTACAGAAAAAGTTTTATAAATCTATTATTTTACCTTATTACAAGATTCTAATTTCGAAACAATTCTCTTCCATACGTTAGTATCTTAACAAAGTCATCTATACTTCTATACTAATATTATAAAGAAGTAAAGTTTGTGAGTTTGTTAAATTGTAAGGGGTAATCTCGGGATTTACTGAACCGATTTTAAAAATTCTTTCCCCAATAGAAAGCCACATTATTGCTGAATGTCATAGGCTATATAGAAAGCCGAAAAATAAAAAGGCTTTGACGTGGTAGTCCGTTTTGCAAAGTGAATCGGAGAAGAAACGGTCGAATGAAAGCGTTTCTTACGAACGCTGCCTTAACTATGAAAGATATATTTTTGACTTCTAGAGAAAAGATGTGGAACTTGAAAATGCCTACAAAAAAGCCAACGACAGCATATGTCTAACATTTATATTTAAGTTACAAAAAGTAGTTTTTTTAATATTAGTACAGATAATTTAATTTTTAATATTAATAAAATAGTTTAAATCGTTGTCAAAGAAACATACCAAGCTGCTTGCCGTGAGAGAAGTTTGTTAGAAGACGATAACCAGTGGGAAAACACTCTTCGAGAAGACTCAATTTCTCAATGTCCCTTGAAGTTGAGGGAGTTGTTTGTGGTGATATTGTTATTTTGTTACCCATCTGAACCCACTCAGTTTGTGGGAAAACTTCAAAGACGATTTATGTGACGACATAAGACTTAGACTACGACAGCAAAATCAGGATTTCACTTTACCCTATAATGATGACATGTACAATGAAGGTCTATTACAAATAGAAAATAGTTTTTTAGAACTAATAGACTACAGGCCAGTGAACAAAATTTACGGGTCAAATGAACCACCAGGAGAACTATGTAGGATGATAGAAGGGTGTAAAGTATTAAGATTCAGCACTATGCCGTCACTTATAAGCTGTCCAACTGAGAGTGATTGAAGAGGGGGGGTTGCAACCCTCTACCATTTCTCCTTGTCGCATCATTTTTGTACGGCATTGCGAAATAATGGATTAGAAGAGGTATTGAAACTGTATGGAACCAATGCCGTACTTAATCAAATGACCAAATTTGCTCTGTAAATTACTCGTACTCTGTAAATTTTTCCGGCAAACCAATAATTAAATAGTTAAAATTTATATTTTTTATAGTTTCAATACTTCTTTTAATCTATTATTCCGCAACGCCGTACAAAAATAATGCGACAAGGAGAAATGATCGAGGATTGTAACCCCCCCTCTTCAATTGCACTCAGTTGGACAGCTTACAAGTGACGGCATAGTGCTGAATCTTATTACTTTATACCCTTCTATCATCCTACATAGGTCTCCTGGTGGTTCATTTGACCCGTAAATTTTGTTCACGGGCCTGTAGTCTATAAATGAGAAAACCTTAAATGATTTTGGCTTACCTTCTCCAATTTGGCCACATAACAATGCATCGGACATAATACTGATACGTTCCTACGATACCAATGTGTTGTCAGTTTTTATGAATGAAAACATACCGAAATTAGTCAGAGACCAGAGACAAGCTTTTGATGCAATAATTGACAGTGTGCTAAATAACAGAGGTTTAATTTTCTTTCTTGACGCCCCGGGAGGCACTGGCAAAACGTTTCTTGCAAATTTGGTATTGGCAAAAGTAAGACAATCCGGGAGAAAGGGACTAGCCGTTGCCTCTTCGGGGATTGCCGCTACCTATTCTGTTAAATGATGGGAAAACAGCACACTCCACCTTTAAGCTACCTCTGACAGTCTCACTAGAGCAACAGTCAGTTTGTTCCATACGTAAAACTGGGCCACTCGGGAAACTTTTACAAGAAACATCTTTAATTATATGGGACGAATGTACCATGAGTCATAGAGCTCATGTTGAAGCAGTAAACCGAACGCTCAAAGACCTCAGAAACTCTGATTCTCTAATGGGTGGCGTTACTTTTGTTTTCGGCAAACACTGCCTGTAGTAACAAAAGGAACACGCGCCGATGTCATCAGAGCATGCTTAAAATCATCTCACTTATGGAGTTCGGTTGCATCTCTCAATTTACGAACAAACATGAGAGCCCATTTGAGCGACAACTACGATGACGACTTTCCGCGTCAACTACCAACTCAATCTTGGCGAAGGAAAAATTGTCACTCCTAACACCAACAGCAATGACATTAAACTTGACGAGACATTAGGACACATATTGCACAGGTTGGAACATCTTATTGACGCAATATATCCCAGTCTTGAAAATTTATTGGAGAGAGATTATCATTGGCTTTGTTCTAGGGCAATAGTGTCACCCAGAAACGATATAGTGAATGAAATAAATAAACTCATTTTAGAGAAAATTCCCGGTCAGGTCAAACACTATAAGTCTATTGATACGGTGTAAAATATTGAGGATACAGTGCACTATCCCTAAGAATTTTTAAATTCTTGGAACCCTTCTGGCTTACCTGCGGATACCCATGATTCTCACTGATTTACCCATACCGTTTAAAAGGCTACAGTTTCCAGTGAAGATCTCTTTTGCCCTCAACTTTAACAAGTCCCAAGGTCAAACATTCTCTCTAGTGGGCATTGACCTGAGAAAGCCGTGTTTTTCCCATGGGCAGTTATATGTTGGCTTATCTCGGGTTGGAACTCCTGATAGACAATATATTTTTCATCCCACCAGCTCGGAAAGAGTACTTTTGCTCCTCGATATCAGGGCGCAAAAGTCGTTTTTACCCTCTAGAGGTTAAAGTAAATTTGAATTTAGAACATCGTGTGTACTGAGGTTTTGAATTCAAAACATAATTTATCCTATTTATTTCTACCTCCTTGGTGCCGAATTCATCATACATTTATTTTTAATTTGTTAAAAACTCATACTCGGAACCTTTTTGGTGTACTTTTTTTTAAATGCTTTGCGCGCAATTTTTTTTCACGTATGGAGGATAGAGGTAAAGAATGTTATTTCAAATGGCAAAACATTTTGAAATGCTATGAATGAATCAATTAATTGTAATCGAATTGAAGTATGCCGAGTTGCCGAGTTAAATACAAATTAAATATTATTGACTACTAAAATAGTAACTAATAGATAATTTGAACTACTTGTAGAGTACAAAATAATGTAGTAAATTTAGCAGCAAATAAATAATTACTATTTTGAGAAAACATGTAGGTACAATATATTTTGAAGTCAAAACTTCTTTTGGCGCGCCAAAGACAGATTTTTCGTGGGCTGTCAATTTAATTCTAGCGTCACGCTCGGGAATGATAAGAAATCTTCGGGTAAACTCGGACCATAGCCAATGGCCATCTAGAAATGCCTCAGCCTTTCCCATTGGCCATTTAAAAATGTGTCAGCATTTCTAGATGGCCATGCTCATAGCCACGCCCTCTGGTTTCACACGCGTAGTTTCCAAAGTAAAAATCAAATTCTGAGTTATAAGTTACCACTTCTATCGGCAGTGCCTATGACTGCCAATATTTTTTTTTCATGAATTCTGAATAGTTCGTTTATTAATTTCCTTTAAAATGTACCTTGATGCAAATTTAGCGCTACTATAATTTAATGCATTTGGGCGGACACTTTTTCATGTACACATGAAACTCCTTACCTCAATCGGTCAACTCTCCATATTTTCACGTCATATTGTTATTGTTAAAACCATGGCTAAATAAACTTAAGTTTAAAACTTATAAAATTGAATACACGTGAAAAACCGAAATACCATAATAATAAGTGATTCTAGCGACCAAGAAGTTTATTTAACGCCAACAGAATCGTCTGAAACTGAAAATGCGCAAAGCGTTTAGTAATTTCCTCGCTAGGGGGGGATGAAAAATTACGTGTTACACTCGAGTGCAAAGATTTTTCACCTTGTGCCCTTTTGATTCCCTTGCTACGCTCAGGATTCTAATTTTTGAATCCCTCGCTACGCTCGTGATTCAACTTTAGAATCCTTCGCTTGCTCGGTCATCAAAATTGAGCACGCGGTTAAAAAGCCACTTTGCACTCTTGTATAACAAATAACTATTGCTACCAAATGATAATATTACATCCAATATAGTTTACAGAGAAGTTTTGAATAATTAAAATTACCATAACCAAACTAACTTTTCCCGCGACTTGGTCCTCGTGGAATTCGTTTATCGCAAATACTGCAGAAAATGTTTTTTCTTTCGGACAGAGTTACTTTCGAATTTTGTATTAGCATGCACATCATAACACTCCGTACTAAAAAAGAATTATTAACATTATGCCCAACGAAGTGGGCACGGGTCAGCTAGTCTATATTATAAATATTATGCCTTGTTCAATAGGTAATTTTTTCGTTTGAGCTTACCTATGGCTCGGACACATTTTTTTTGCGCTTTAAAAACAGTTTCTTTTTTTGTGCTATTTCCCCAGAATAAATGTTGAGTAACTTTATAATATGACTGATGTGATGAAAACTAGCCAAGTCGAATCTAACCTACTTTTAGATCTCACACTTTATCAAAAATAACAGAAATTGTTATAGGTGTCCAATAAAGCAAAGAAATAGAGTACTTGTTCATTATGTTAATTTGTTCCTATAAATATAATTATTTGGATTTTTCATAGAACTTCACACTACATTTCCATTCATTTTGCGGCGAAGCCCACAGCCAAGCAAAATATTTGTATTTAACTTATATCTTCTTTTTAGGACTCCGTAAAACGTAAAAACGGGACCCTTATAGATTCGTCATGTCTGTCTGTCTGTCCGTCCATATGTCACAGCCACTTTTTGCCGAAACTATGAGAACTACACTATTGAAACTTGGTAAGTCTTGTCTTGAGTGAACCGCATTAAGATTTTTACAAAAAAATTAAAAAAAAGAAAAATTATTATATACACTGAATATGTCTTCAGTGAACCGCATTAAGATTTTTACAAAAAATTAAAAAAAAAGAAAAATTAGGGTTGCCCCCCATACTGAGAACTAAGTGGTAAAATGTGATATATAATGTACATTACCATGCAAACTACCAACGAAAATTGGTTTGAACTCGATCTGATGAGTAGTTTTTTTTTAGTACGTCATAAATACACTATTATTAAAACTTCGATCAAAGTTACAACGAACTATGTATACCATGTATATTATGTTACTTGCTGCAACGGAACCCTTCATGGGCGAGTCCAACTCGCACTTGGCTACTTTATTTACATTTATATTTTTGGAGGGATTTTATATACATACTTCAGATCTTTAGTGTTTGATTGTATTAGTTCTCACTATGGTACACTCATTCACGGTGATTACGAAAATGAATAACAATTTTGGTCATTTACATAAAAGCTGTTGAGTACAATTTATTTCCAATTATAATCACCCAAATCGTTTGTATATTTAGATTATACCATCAGTACCGTTACCTCTGTCGCTTTGGTATGATTAATAAAATTTAAAGTATCAAAAATGTTACTGATTAAATTTATTATAACTCTTGAAAATGTTTTTGGGTTATATCGAAATTTCAATGACCACAAAACAAAATCTAGATATTTAATCCTTGCAAGGGTGTTAATTCAGTTTGTTATGTTAACGAGCATACTTCATTTTCGTCGGAGTTTTTACGATTCATTGCTGTATTATGAAACAAAGAGTATCTTATTGATAATCTTGCTGGCACTTGTTTTGTACAACTCAGACAAATTTAGCACATTGATGATATACTTGCAGAAAAGTTCTCAATTTATTTCAATTTCAGTTTACACTAAAAAAATAAAATTTAAAATATTTTTTATGAAATGTTATATTGCATTCGTCGTGATTCAAACTGTAATTTTCAATTATTACGCAATTTCTTTCTTAAAGCATGATGTTTTGGATGCTATTGGGTTATATTTTTTGATTTTATACAATATAATGGATTTGATATTGCATTGCGAGTGTTGGGTTCTTTGGGGTTTTTATTATACCATAGCTGAACATGTACGTATAATTGTAACATCGATTAAAAGAGATATAGCTTGTGACCTAAATAATGACATAAATCCGTCAAATCACGTAGCATTACATACGATTAAACAATTGTTTGACAAATGGAGAACTGCTTATGAAACAATTAATAAATCAGTGATTCTCTGTAGTGATATTTTTAGTTGCCAGGTAAGTTAAAAAATAGAAAAATGCTTCTCTCAAAAATAGAAAACAATATAAATGTACTGACTAATTTAATCTTGAAAACTTATTTATTTATTATATAACTAGCAGCGCCCTGCGAGTTTTAACCGCATAGTTCCCGTTCCAGTTGTTCTCGTTTATTTTTTGGAATAAAAATATATGTAGCCTCTATGTTTTTTAGACAATTATCTATCAGTATTCTAAATTTCAGCCGGATTCGTTTATACGTTACGACGTGATTGAACAACAAACATCCAAACAGCACAAAAAAATAAAATAAAGCACACATTGAAAAAAACGTACTATACACCTAAGAAATATAGTGCACGTTTTGACTCCGGGTAGGCTCCTGCCAGAAGCTCTGCGGTCAGCTTTGAGTGTGGCTTCTCCATATCTATCTTACTTGAGCATCTGGCTCCCGTGTTATTATATTTATACACTCTAGGGGTAATAGCGACAACTCAACTCAACATTTGTTGTCGTACTAAATATAGACCCAGGTTACATAGGACCCAGATCCGAGTCGGATCATCCCGACTCCACCTAATGTTTGTGCGTCTATTTATTTATGCGTCTTATCAATAGTCGAATTGAATGTATAACTATAGATTGATATGCTTGAAACACATTATGCCAAACAAGCATTATGCAAATGTTAGGTACATTATGACAAAGTAAATTATGAAAAAAAAATATGCGTTTTAAATGGCACCCGAACTGAATTAATCAAATGACACGTGAGTTAATTTTATAAAATCGTAGCACGAAACTGGATCAAAATAACTGTAATAATTACAGTTATTTTGATCCAGTTTCTTCCAGATTCCAGATTATTGCACATGATAACTTTGTTGTAATACCATACTACAAGCGGCCTGTTCTATATTCGCTCGGATATCTTAATATTTATATGACGAAGCAGGTAAGCCTAGTATTGTTATTAGACAGCGTGACGTTGGCTGCGTCGACGTTATTCCATTACAGGGATAAATAAAAACACGCAATTTAACTTTAATCAAAGTTTACTTTAAATTTTTCGAACTTAGAATAGATTAGGTGTTCACTTTACGAGCGCGGATAAGCGACTGTATGCTCCGCTCCCGCGTGCGCCTTTTTATAGCACTGTGGTGGGGCGAGTGTGAGTCACTTATTTTCGCCCCTTCGGAGCGCAGGTGGCGATGACGTAATATGTTGTTTTTCATGTTGTTTCGCCGATATACCTACATATGTATTAATTACGCGACACATATCCGCGATTTGATTAGCATAAAAAACATTACAATGATGCAACCTTAGAAGATAGACACCATACATGCTGTTACGGATTTTAACGCTAGTCAACCCACGCAACGAAGGCTCTCTAAAAGGAATATATTTTTCCGTTTTTGTTACAATCTTCATTCATAGCAGGCTCCGTTTCTATTGATAGCAACGTAATGTTATGTAGCCTAGGTATAGCCTTTTTCGATAAATGGCCTATTCAGCAGAAAAATAATCTTTCAATTCAGATTACTAGTTCCCGAGATCCTAGCGTTCAAACAAATAGGCTCTTGAGCGTTATAATTCGAGCTTTAATATTGTATTTTAGCATTTAATTATAGTAAATTGTAACGACACAAAACTATAGAAAGTAGACTTTATCGCAGACTATATTCAAAAGATTTCAAACGCTTGAAGAAGACTTGAAATACTTATATTGTATAATTTTGAATGGTTATTACATTTTAGGTGACCACGATAGTAACTGTCGAAGCTTGCGATATACTACTTCTTTCGTACAGGGATATAAAAAATCTAAAACAGGTAAATTAATAATGTAATTTTTTTATCGAAAAATTTATCATTTCATCTAAAAAGCATAGAAAACTGGATATGTTGCCAGGCAGAATCACAGTGAGTGCACTCTAGCGTAGACAGAATGGAGGCAAAACAAGCTTTAATTACCCACTTGTTACAAAATAAACCACTCCATCGGTCACTACTGGATAAGGACAATGCTGCTGCTGCTGTTGTGGGTTTCCTGTCCTTACTGTTGCCTGGAAGAAATCATTATTAGCAATATTTAAAATGGCGGATAAAATATGTTTGCACAACATCCATCAACATGGGTATCAAATGAAATAATAGGTATTATACTAAGCATCATGACAAATTTCAAATCCAAGATGGCTGTTACCAGAAGATGCCGGAATATTTTTTTTATTACTCCCTCAATATGGGTACTTATCAAATGAAAGCGCTTGACTAATAAAATACTGTAAAAATTTCAAATTTAGGGCAGTCGGATGTGAATCATTTCTTTTAATTCTGTTCTTATGCAGAAAAGAGAAACAAGTAGATGAGAATCCTATAGTTCTGAATTATACTGTAGTTATGAAGCATTTTTGTTTTTTTCGTGATATTGTTATATAATATTTTTTTCCTTACAGGGAACCTCTATGGTTATTGGATCAATTATAAACAGGCTCGTTTTATTTCAATTATTATGTGTCCTGTATTTAATTTCATATACATCACAAAAGATTAGTAACAATGGGGAAAAAATTCAACAAATACTGAGCAGGATTGTTCTTGATTCGTGCACATGTAAGATAATATGCCAATTTTAAAATGTTATACAGTATGTTTGTGACTGTACACAGTATGTTTGTGACTATACACAGTATGTTTGTGACTATACACAGTATGTTTGTGACTGTACACAGTATGTTTGTGACTGTACACAGTATGTTTGTGACTATACACAGTATGTTTGTGACTATACACAGTATGATTATGACTATACACAGTATGTTTGTGACTGTACACAGTATGTTTGTGACTATACACAGTATGTTTGTGACTATACACAGTATGTTTGTGACTGTACACAGTATGTTTGTGACTATACACAGTATGTTTGTGACTATACACAGTATGTTTGTGACTATACACAGTATGTTTGTGACTGTACACAGTATGTTTGTGACTATACACAGTATGTTTGTGACTATACACAGTATGTTTGTGACTATACACAGTATGTTTGTGACTATACACAGTATGTTTGTGACTGTACACAGTATGTTTGTGACTATACACAGTATGTTTGTGACTGTACACAGTATGTTTGTGACTGTACACAGTATTTCGACAGATTAGAGAGATTGTTTGATAACAATGTTTACAATTTCACGGTGACATAATTATGTATTTTCATATATCTAAGTGTATTACTGTTTTATAGAGATATTTCATACACATTAGTGTATTGTAGAGGTATTTTAATATCCAAGTATTTCATGTTGGATATAATAACAATTAATATGTTTTTTTGATAATACATACATCTTACATCTTTTCGATTGTTTCCACATCTTGTTTGCACAACCCGTATTCTGTCTTGTCCACAAACATAAAATTTTCCTTAAATTTAAGTTACCTGGAAGATATTATTTTTAGTGACAAGGACACCAACTTGTCGTACTAGTTTTAAGTTTTACCTTTTTTTTGTGTATCCTATTATTTTGGAGTGCCATTATAGTGTATCTATCTGGTTTCCGCGGTCAAAAAAATGTTTTGAATCAAAAAACGCTAAATGCTCCTCTAAATGCTACATTTATTTTGTTGCAGGTGAGCCGCAATTCAAGTCTGCGAGGGCGTTGCTATGTTTCGTAAAAACACACCCGATTCAAATGAAAGCTTATGGTTTCTTTATTGGCATGACTCTCATGCCCACGTTCATTGCTATCATCACCTCAAATCTTGTTGTTCTTTTACAGTTTAATAATGTTGTGTAGTAATATGTTCTTTTTAACACGCTTTTGTTAGCTTCACTTGTAACTAACTAATATAGCTATGTATGTAAGAAAACCTAGAAATCTTAATTTGACCCACTTCCCGGTCTTCTATTAGGATGAAATTTTGCACACGCTCTGAGTTCTGATGAGAATATATGACTAGCTAAAAAACGTCATTACAAATCCAATATGACAGTTAACATGCTTTTGTTAGCTTCGCTTGTAACTATGTATGTAAGAAAATCTTGGAATCTTAATTGAACCCACTTTCCGGTCTTCGATTAACATGAAACTTTGCGACCTCATGAGCTAAGTCAAGGTACTTGCTAAGCTTGTCCTTCTCAGCTTTCACGAGGTTCTCGTCATGTGATACAGAGATATCAACGATCACAGCCCGGCGCTGAGACCGGTCTACCAGCACGATATCAGGCTTATTGGCGACTCTCGAGAACTGGCAGAGGTGCGTACTTTTATAGTACGGCATCTCGGACTCGACAAGGAAGTATCGAATAGCAAGTTGCTGGTGGATGATCCTGGCTATTAGGTTATGTCTGTGCAAGTACGCGCCGTTAGCAAGATGCGAACAACCGGAAATAACATGACGAAGAGATTCGCGTGGACGGCGGCATGCCCGACAAAATGTCGACCGTACCGTCCTTGCATTGTAATTATTATTATTAAGATATCTATTACAAAACATAATATAAGTATCTATTCGACGCTTGAAATAATGTTGCATCATTTGCTTACTATTTATTTAGTTTCTTTATTTATTCTTTTTTTACATCATTCAGACCTTTAATGATTGATTGTAGTATTTCTTAGTACATGAATTAAGCAGTTATTACCAAAATGAATAACAATTTTGATCATTTACATAGAAGCTTTTGGGTAAATTTTCTCTCCAATTACATTATATATAATCACTCAAACCGTTTGTGTATTTAGATAACACCATCAGTAGTACTGTTACTTTTGTCGCTTTGGTGAAGTTAATAAAAAATTAAGTATTCAAATATGTTGCTAATTAAGTTTCTAATAACTGTTGAAAATGTTTTAGGATTATATCGCAATTTCAATGACTACAATACAAAATTTAAATATTTTATCCTTGCAAGAGTGTTAATCCATATTATTATGTTAACAAGCATGTTTCATTTTCGATGAAGTTATCAAGATTCGTTGCTTTTTCACGGAATTAGTAGTAGCTTACTGATTACCTTGCTTGCACTAGTGTTGTACAACTCTGACAAATTTAGCACATTGATGATATACTTGCAGAAAAGTTCTGAATTTATTTCAAATTCAGTTTACGTAAAGCAATTAAAATTGAAAATATGTTATATGAAATGTTATATTACATTTGTTTTAGTTCAAACCTTAATTTTTATTTAATATTTAACATATTTACAAATATATAAAAATCTAAATAAAATGATTATACCATACCATCAAAATAAATAAATTTACAAATTGAACACGCCGTCGAGATCACTACAGCGCGGCAGGGTACCGAGAATGCTGGCAGCGTTGCCTCTTTGTATAGCTAAACTGAGCCTTTGGGCAAAGTAGGCGCCAGCTCTGGGATCCCCTGAAGCGAGGACCAAACGTTTAGAAAGATCTTTACTAAAATTTTTGGTATCATACGACCACGGGCCTATAGTCTCCACTGCCAGCGCTAAGAATATATAATGTGTACTGAGTTGGGAGTATTTATTACGTTTATTTATTTGTGCCTGTTCGGCTGTAACTCCGACGAGCGGAATGGCTGACATGAGACGGTGCCAAGGTACTACGCTACGTAAGTAGCGTCCCAAACCAGCACCTTGCCTAGAGACCACGGTACTAGAGTGGCACCGTCAGGTCGCTTGCTATCTGTCAACATTCCGCTCGGTTCTAATGTCGAAGGTATTAGAGCTGTAGAGAGTGCCCGTCTGACTAAGTCATTCATTGACCAATGACGAAATTGTCGACCGGCACTCTTTACACGTGAAAGCCCGTGCCGTCCGAATTGGTTGGCTCGCCCGCACAGACAGCGCAGCGATGAGGCTCGCACAACTTAGTTCCTACGCGAAGCCCCGTCACTACGCGTACACTGTTAACAAACTGTAAATAAGATAAAATACTGTTAATAAAATATGTTACGTGTTGAATTTGTCGTAACAGTTGAAAATGTTTTAGAATTTTATCGAAATTTTAATATTTATAACTCAAAAACAAAATGGCTCATTCTTGCAAGAGTATTATAATTAATATTTGTGTATTATTGAGCATTTATCATTTTCAGTGGGAATAACACAGTGCATTACCAGAGTTTGAATTGACAAGTAGTGTGGTGGTAATGTGGTTTATTCTTATCATTTGCATTTCTTATCTTATTGTTTTACAAAATTATTAAAAATCGACAAAGATATCTTAAAAGTTGTGACTCATTTAAATCGTACAATTTGTACCATGAAGTAACATCACTCGAAACTTCTAAGCAATGTTTTTTTTTAATAAAGAGTGACGAGACGAGCAGGTCATGTGCCTGATGGTAAGCAACATGCCTGCCGCATAACAGCACAATGACACGCAGCTATTGAAACATGAAGAGTCCAAATCATTACTTAGCACTGCACTGCGCTTGTCACCCAGAGGTCTAAGATGTTACTTATATCTCTAAGCCCAGTAATTTCTCTGGAAACATTGCCCTTCAAACCGGAACACAGTAATGTTTGCACATTACTGCTTGGCGGTAGAATAACTGGCAAAGCTGTGGTACTTCCCGAGGCAGACTCTGCCAAGAGTCCTACCACCACAAAATGTGTTTCGACATTTTTTGTTTCTGAAACAAACAAAAGAAAAAATACGCGAACAATATTTTTAATAATAATCTACTTTACTACTGATTAGTTTTTTTAATCATCATGGTTATTGTCGTGAGCACATGGCTTGCACAACCATACTGCGGCGACGCGACGTAGCATCGGTCGCTTTTTGAGCGTGTGAGTTGCGTTGAGTTGCGTTGAGTTGGTTGGTGATGCGAAATCGCAGACGTTTGTAGCTATACAGATGATGTATTGAGCAATATTTTACGAAGTAACTATTTTCTGATCTGTGGTGCTGGTTTATATTTGATTTCCATTTCACTTCTATCGGCAGTCCCTAAGACTTCAAACTTTTTTGTTAGAAAGAGAATCGAGAAAAGTAAGAAGTGTTAAGCATAAGGTCTCCCCATAAGAGCATAACACGTTTTTTTAATGTGAAGAGTTTTAATTACTACGTAGCACTAGTACGCTTGTCAATAAAATGTTTTTTATTTTATTATTTATGTCAACCTTTTGACATCTTTGGATAATTTTTTCATCAAATAATAACTTTAATTTAAATACCCGACTGCCGTATATTACTATCTAAGGACATTTGGGTGATTGAGACAAATCTAACGACATCTTAATTGCCAAAATCCATCTAGCCATCCAAGATCAAAAACTTGATTTGTGACCTCAAAATTACATGTAAGCTCAGCAATGCATTGCAATGCTTGGTCAAGAACTAAGGCTTGCTATTTCTTCTAGATCTACAACTTCTATAGGTCAAAAACGAGACCGTACAGTGCGTGTTGCAGCTGTTAGAAGTTGCTATATATGCAGATAACTCAAACGCAAGGAAAGGAAAACACGAAAAGCTTGCTTTAACTGAAGAAAACCAGTTTATGATGAACATGCCATAACTCGCCCAACATCTAACACCTGCTTCGAGAATTTCTATTTTGCTTGAGCACTTCTGTTTTCTGAGCCTTTGAAATTCTGTGTAAACAAAGATATTTTTATAGAAATAAAACATAACAAAAGTTTAATGTTTCATTTTGTACGAAACCGTAAATACTGTTATCATTTTCATATAAGAGACAGAGAGGTACCCGGGTACCTCATCACTCACATGACACAAGGGTTATACTAATGACAAAAGGTTTAGATGTCCAATCCAACTTATAATATCATCTATTTGCTCTAATAATCTTGTATCTGTATCATTTACCTACTATTCTTTCTTTAGTTTCTTTAACCACTCATATCTAGACACGCGGCAGTGTGTCACGCCAAGTTCAAGCAAAAGAACTGGCTAGCCAGCCCCGAGTGTAATATTACACGAGCCACTTGGTGCCACTTTTGACCCTTCTATAACTCAAAACTTCTTTAAGAGGGCGCCTCGTGCCAGAAAACGAAAAAAGGACATTTTCGACGCCGCTCACTGAAGTAAAGAAACTAAAACCTATGACAAAAAAAATATTGACGTGTGGGTACAATCAAGAAGAAGCACAACAACCAAATAGAATTTTAAAAATAGATCAGAGTTTTTTACAATAAAAAAATAAAAATGACACCGAAAAAACCCGTTTTAATTCGAGTACTCGAAATTATCAGCGATGACCCCACATTATTTTTTGGTAATAAAATTTCTAATTGTACGTTCTAGTAAAGTAACCGAATACTTTTTTAAATTTATGTTTAATTAAATAAATAAATAAATAAATAAATATTGGTGGACAATTCACACACAACACCATCTGACCCCAAACTAAGCAAAGCTTGTGTGATGGCGGCCAGATAGCTGACATAATACTTATATAGTGTTAAATACATACTTATTATACATATAAACACCCAGACACCGTGCAAACATTTGAATTCATCACACAAATATTTGCACTGGGTGGGGATCGAATCCACGACCCTCGGCTTCGCAGGCAGAGCTACTACCAACTAAGCCACGAGGCCAGTCAATTCATCAATTATTGAGTCAAAGTCAATTATTGAGTAATTTAATAAAACTTGGTTAAAAATGGACTCCTGATTTAATATTGATTTTTCCTCCAAACTGTGTCATGCTATTCTCGACTTTATGTATTTCGAAACGCGTCGCGCGGGTGAAAATTTATTTTTCCCTGGCATTAGGCGCACTCTTAACGTAAACACATAAAACTATACGTGTTTAATTATATTCATAAGGATATCTAGTAGCTTATATTTCATAAAGTTACTACCTCGAACAGTTGTAAAGATATGAAGGTCACAAAGTCGTTAATTTTAGCAGTGACTGATTGACATATAGTACCTAAAACTAACCTTCTGCCAGATGACGTAGAAAGAAGAAATTTTTGAAATCCACCTCGGTAATTATGTGTAAGCGTATGAAAAATCTAGAAATAAAAAAAGTTAAAAAATAAGGGATAAAAATGTCTGGGTCCCACTACATTTTTTTATTGTATCGTCGTTAGAAACAATACAAGCAGATATTTAAACTATCCCAATATATGAAATATTACAATTGCTATATACTTAACAGAAACATAAAAAATAATTAAATGAAAAACTAAGTGGTGTCTCAATACAAAAAAAAACTTGTAATACGCGCTAAGCAACAGACCAACGGTGTATATTTGGTGACGCGTGGTACCACATAATTATACACAGAACAGAAGTAAATCTACATAAAAGTGCTCGCAAGCAACACATAATTAACAAGGCGCCGCTTACGAATACCGATTAATCTTAATACCTAGTTTTCTTTAGAAAAAGTAATTAAATTCAATTCATTTATTCGAACCATGAATTCATAGGAACACTTAGTAACGTCATTAACAAAAAGGCAAAGAATCCGTGTACATAATAGGATAAAATAACAATGTCAAAATGAATAAAGCAGCTGTAAATGAGCCTCGTCAATCAAATGCAGCTGTAAAAAGGTTTTGTCAAAAACAAAATAAGAAATAACTAATACATACAGTATACAGATACTGCATGAGTACAAACAATGTTACAGAAAAAGTTTTATAAATCTATTATTTTACCTTATTACAAGATTCTAATTTCGAAACAATTCTCTTCCATACGTTAGTATCTTAACAAAGTCATCTATACTTCTATACTAATATTATAAAGAAGTAAAGTTTGTGTGTTTGTTAAATTGTAAGGGGTAATCTCGGAATTTACTGAACCGATTTTAAAAATTCTTTCCCCAATAGAAAGCCACATTATTGCTGAATGTCATAGGCTATATAGAAAGCCGAAAAATAAAAAGGCTTTGACGTGGTAGTCCGTTTTGCAAAGTGAATCGGAGAAGAAACGGTCGAATGAAAGCGTTTCTTACGAACGCTGCCTTAACTATGAAAGATATATTTTTGACTTCTAGAGAAAAGATGTGGAACTTGAAAATGCCTACAAAAAAGCCAACGACAGCATATGTCTAACATTTATATTTAAGTTACAAAAAGTAGTTTTTTTAATATTAGTACAGATAATTTAATTTTTAATATTAATAAAATAATTTAAATCGTTGTCAAAGAAACATATCAAGCTGCTTGCCGTGAGAGAAGTTTGTTAGAAGACGATAACCAGTGGGAAAACACTCTTCGAGAAGACTCAATTTCTCAATGTCCCTTGAAGTTGAGGGAGTTGTTTGTGGTGATATTGTTATTTTGTTACCCATCTGAACCCACTCAGTTTGTGGGAAAACTTCAAAGACGATTTATGTGACGACATAAGACTTAGACTACGACAGCAAAATCAGGATTTCACTTTACCCTATAATGATGACATGTACAATGAAGGTCTATTACAAATAGAAAATAGACTTTTAGAACTAAATGAGAAAACCTTAAATGATTTTGGCTTACCTTCTCCAATTTGGCCACATAACAATGCATCGGACATAATACTGATACGTTCCTACGATACCAATGTGTTGTCAGTTTTTATGAATGAAAACATACCGAAATTAGTCAGAGACCAGAGACAAGCTTTTGATGCAATAATTGACAGTGGGCTAAATAACAGAGGTTTAATTTTCTTTCTTGACGCCCCGGGAGGCACTGGCAAAACGTTTCTTGCAAATTTGGTATTGGCAAAAGTAAGACAATCCGGGAGAAAGGGACTAGCCGTTGCCTCTTCGGGGATTGCCGCTACCTATTCTGTTAAATGATGGGAAAACAGCACACTCCACCTTTAAGCTACCTCTGACAGTCTCACTAGAGCAACAGTCAGTTTGTTCCATACGTAAAACTGGGCCACTCGGGAAACTTTTACAAGAAACATCTTTAATTATATGGGACGAATGTACCATGAGTCATAGAGCTCATGTTGAAGCAGTAAGCCGAACGCTCAAAGACCTCAGAAACTCTGATTCTCTAATGGGTGGCGTTACTTTTGTTTTCGGCAAACACTGCCTGTAGTAACAAAAGGAACACGCGCCGATGTCATCAGAGCATGCTTAAAATCATCTCACTTATGGAGTTCGGTTGCATCTCTCAATTTACGAACAAACATGAGAGCCCATTTGAGCGACAACTACGATGACGACTTTCCGCGTCAACTACCAACTCAATCTTGGCGAAGGAAAAATTGACACTCCTAACACCAACAGCAATGACATTAAACTTGACGAGACATTAGGACACATATTGCACAGGTTGGAACATCTTACTGACGCAATATATCCCAGTCTTGAAAATTTATTGGAGAGAGATTATCATTGGCTTTGTTCTAGGGCAATAGTGTCACCCAGAAACGATACAGTGAATGAAATAAATAAACTCATTTTAGAGAAAATTCCCGGTCAGGTCAAACACTATAAGTCTATTGATACGGTGTGTAATATTGAGGATACAGTGCACTATCCCTAAGAATTTTTGAATTCTTGGAACCCTTCTGGCTTACCTGCGGATACCCATGATTCGCACTGAGTTACCCATACCGTTTAAAAGGCTACAGTTTCCAGTGAAGATCTCTTTTGCCCTCAACTTTAACAAGTCCCAAGGTCAAACATTCTCTCTGGTGGGCATTGACCTGAGAAAGCCGTGTTTTTTCCATGGGCAGTTATATGTTGGCTTATCTCGGGTTGGAACTCCTGATAGACAACATATTTTGCTACCAAATGATAATTTATTGAAAAAAAGGGGAAAGAGAAGTTCTTATTTTTTATATTCCTCCTAGAGCCTAGATAAAACCCTCATTACAATTTTAAGCGTAATATAACTCCTTGTACCTGCCATATTATTAATTATGTATATTACTGATTTCATTAATTTATTAGTCATTACTTGTTTCTGTACAACGCGGTCAGCTCTCTCAGATGTAATAAATCGCTGCAATATCTGGGTGCCCAAAATACAGGCGCAGCCTAGTTTGGGACCCACCGGGAAAAAAATGTGGAGCTAATTTGTCAACAGTATTTGTATTCTCTAATTTGTAATTTACGTGTATATTTCTGGAAATAAATGAATTTTAATTTTTAATTTTTTAATAATATTACATCCAATATAGTTTACAGAGAAGTTTTGAACAATTAAAATTACCATAACCAAACTAACTTTTCCCGCGACTTGGTCCTCATGGAATTCGTTTATCGCAAATACTGCAGAAAATGTTTTTTCTTTCGGACAGAGTTACTTTCGAATTTTGTATTAGCATGCACATAACACTCCGTACTAAAAAAGGATTATTAACATTATGCCCAACGAAGTGGGCACGGGTCAGTTTGTCTATATTATAAATATTATGCCTTGTTCAATAGGTATTTTTTTCGTTTGAGCTTACCTATGGCTCGGACACATTTTTTTGCGCTTTAAAAACAGTTTCTTTTTTTGTGCTATTTCCCCAGAATAAATGTTGAGTAACTTTATAATATGACTGATGTGATGAAAACTAGCCAAGTCGAATCTAACCTACTTTTAGATTTCACACTTTATTAAACATAACAGAAATTGTTATAAGTGTCCAATAAAGCAAAGAAATAGCGTACTTGTTCTTTATGTTAATTTGTTTCTATAAATATAATTATTTGGATTTTTCATAGAACTTCACACTACATTTCCATTCATTTTGCGGCGAAGCCCACAGCCAAGCATAATATTTGTATTTAACTTATCTCTTCTTTTTAGGGTTCCGTAAAACGTAAAAACGGGACCCTTATAGATTCGTCATGTCTGTCTGTCTGTCTGTCTGTCCGTCCATATGTCACAGCCACTTTTTGCCGAAACTATGAGAACTACACAATTGAAACTTGGTAAGTCTTGTCTTGAGTGAACCGCATTAAGATTTTTACAAAAAAATTTAAAAAAAGAAAAATTATTATATACACTGAAGATGTCTTCAGTGAACCGCATTAAGATTTTTACAAAAAAATTAAAAAAATAAGAAAAAATAGGGTTGCCCCCAGTAGGTTAAAATTGGGGTAGCTGGATCAAAAGAAATCCAGCTACCCCAATTTTCATTTATTCAATTATTCATTTATTCAATTATTCAATTATTCATCTATTATAATTCATCTATTCATATAGGTACATTTACACATACAATTGTAATTCATTGATTATAATTAACGAATACAACACAAAGGTTACAAAACGATGTACAAAGAATTATCCATTGATTTAAGGATATCCCTGACTTTTCCATATATATGATCCGAATAGAGATTCGCGACTACATGTTGAGCACACAACTCCGCATTACACTTGCATATCGATTGTTCAGCGCTTTTAAATTGTTCAGCATCGTAAATTTCAATGCGAATGACTTTCACGCCTTCCGAGGTAGTTTTCAAACATGAAGTTAACTTTTTCATTCCATTGATTCGAGGGCTCATCGCTTGTATTACGGGTTGCTCATTGTTTCCTAGTATTCTTGAGCATTCATCAATCGTCAGGGCTGGTGGTGATAGAATCCAGTCAGAACACTGAAAAAAAAAAAAAACGTCAGCAGATCAACGATCAAATAGTTATTCTTAATGTTAGATATGTTACTGTATTTTCATTATTAAATAAGATTTCAAAATTTACTTACCGACATTTCTGGTTCTTCGTCTTGCTCAATGAAGAGCTACTAGTTATTTAAATTTTTTGTAAATCTCCCTCGTTTTATAACCGAAACCTATGATAAAAAAACGCACGATTATGAACTCTATACCCATGAGATTGTTAATAGAGTCTATTATCGCTGCTTTACTTTGATACTGCTGACGATGCTGTCATTTGAAAACACGTGCCCTAGTAGGATATGGAGTCATATTTGCTATCCCACCATATTTGGCTACTTCATAGCTGGTACATTTAAATCCGCTGTGGCCCGCTATTCACTTTTTACTGTATAGATTTAATTCAATGTAATTGATTGTTAATAAAATTAATAATTTAATAGCTATAGGTATACTAGTAATAATACTATTATTATACTTCTTACTAGACATCTGAAACATTTTTTTTTCTCAGAACATTTAATGTGTTTTGACAGATTACAGACCCTATACATCAAATATTTACTTCAAATTATACGGTAAATTAATAAAATAATGATCCTGCGACCCACGTTTCAAATCAGTTTGAGCGTCAAGGAAAATAGATCTAGTATTAAATGATGTACTAAATGTTTTCTGTCCGTCCCTTAATATATTTTATTACAGGTGTTGCAATCTTGTAATATAATAAGATGATCTCGCGAGCAAACCAAAATGAAATCATAGTTAGCGAACTTCAATCTCAATTCCTGCTTACAATGCGTTTCGACTACGTTGCATCTGCCAAATATAGAAAAAGTACATCTGAAATGTGTGTATAAAAGCCGGGACCAAAATCACAAATGTCACAGTCTACTCCTGAGAAGTCTCCAAAGTGATCTTCAAGCAACAACCATCGAGAGCCATAGAGACAAGTCTGAAAAAACTCTCAAAAATGTAAGTATTACTTTATTTGCTTATTCATACATAAATCTAGTATTCATTTATTTTTTTAATTAATTCATCTATTCATTTGTAATGTCTGATATGACTGAATAGTCCTTCTATTCATTCTTAACTTGAGGTTCAATAGAAGTCTATTTCAAGAATAGTTTTGTTTAAAAAGTGTTTTTAATTTACAGGTCTAAACATACGACTTCTCACGGAATCGGGCTGTCTGCAGCCGAGTTGAGTGAAGAGCATCATATTACCCCCGTGTTGAAGCCAAGAAAGCCTCGAGCATCTACTTCCCACGCTACCGTCGACGCTGCCAAGAAGCGGAAACATCCCCGCATCGCCCCAGCTGCGCAGTCCAAGTACTCGACGCACGAACTGTTCGGGACGGACAGTGAAGATGATGATGAAGACGACAATGGTATGAGCCCTACACCTACTCGCAACATGTATTCATACTTTGTAGTAAAATACCCTAAAGCTTATTCTCATCAAATCGATAAAACAAAACTGGGGGAGCATTATATTGTACTCAAAACGTATATAGCGAATGAAACGGAACCATTGAAAATAGATATAATGGTAAAAAATAGAACGAATTTGGATACAGTAGCATCATATTATCTAACAAAATTTCTAGATGCAATTAGAAGACAAAGAAAGTACTGCACAATATTTAATTTCTTTAGAGAGGTTTCACCGCTCATTAAATCATCTTCTTTTCAAGATCAAGCACGGGAGCAAGTAAGAAAAACTCCTTCACCTCAATCAAGTCTCGAAGTAAGCTCGAAAAAAGCTAAGAAGCCCTCCTCCGCTAGCAGGCAATATTTAGAAGGCATCACTGCTGGCTCTACCCATGACGCCATCAGGAAGACCTCTGCGAGAGATCTGTTCGGGGCTGACAGTGACGACGACAATGCTCAACAGACGGATCAGGGTAAAAAAGCACCCGCACTAATATCACATTTTACCAAAAGAACGCCGAACGGTTTCTCACGACAAACAGACAACAATAAAGAAGGATCCCATTTCATTGAGTTAAAAATCTATAATTGTAACGAAGTTAGAAATATACAGCCAATGAATAGGTGGCGCCACGCCATCATAACAGTGAAAAATATATCTAACGATAACTCAGAGGCATGGTCGCATTTGACGAAATTTATTAGGGCCACTCGTCAAGAATTTAAAGACTGCCCTTTAAATATTATTAGCGGATGTTCAAACTAGCTACATTATTTTATTATACCAGTGTAATACATTGTAATATATGAATTTGAAATGAATTAGGTGTTTCGCACCTCTGAGGAGGTTCTAAGTGCTAATCGACAAGAACTAATAGAAATGAATAGACTGAATTTTCAAAATATTGCTATTGTTGCTACCTACCTGCTGATGAAGCAAAAATGAAAGCAAATTATTGAATGTCTAAAATAATCTAATTGAATTGTCACGTAACGCACGCTAAACTCTGGTCAGGGTGCAATAAACCGCACTTCTGAGGAGGTTCTAAGTGCTAATCGACAAGAACTAATAGAAATGAATAGACTGAATTTTCAAAATATTGCTATCGTTGCTACGTACCTGCTAATGAAGCAAAAATGGAAGCAAAGCAAATGATTGAATGTCTAAAATAATCTAATTGAATTGTCACGTAACGCACGCTAAACTCTGGTCAAGGTGCAATAAACCGCACCTCTGAGGAGGTTCTAAGTGCTGATCGACAAGAACTAATAGAAATGAATAGACTGAATTTTCAAAATATTGCTATTGTTGCTACCTACCTGCTGATGAAGCAAAAATGAAAGCAAATTATTGAATGTCTAAAATAATCTAATTGAATTGTCACGTAACGCACGCTAAACTCTGGTCAGGGTGCAATAAACCGCACCTCTGAGGAGGTTCTAAGTGCTAATCGACAAGAACTAATAGAAATGAATAGACTGAATTTTCAAAATATTGCTATCGTTGCTACGTACCTGCTAATGAAGCAAAAATGGAAGCAAAGCAAATGATTGAATGTCTAAAATAATCTAATTGAATTGTCACGTAACGCACGCTAAACTCTGGTCAAGGTGCAATAAACCGCACCTCTGAGGAGGTTCTAAGTGCTAATCGACAAGAACTAATAGAAATGAATAGACTGAATTTTCAAAATATTGCTATTGTTGCTACCTACCTGCTGATGAAGCAAAAATGAAAGCAAATTATTGAATGTCTAAAATAATCTAATTGAATTGTCACGTAACGCACGCTAAACTCTGGTCAGGGTGCAATAAACCGCACTTCTGAGGAGGTTCTAAGTGCTAATCGACAAGAACTAATAGAAATGAATAGACTGAATTTTCAAAATATTGCTATCGTTGCTACGTACCTGCTAATGAAGCAAAAATGGAAGCAAAGCAAATGATTGAATGTCTAAAATAATCTAATTGAATTGTCACGTAACGCACGCTAAACTCTGGTCAAGGTGCAATAAACCGCACCTCTGAGGAGGTTCTAAGTGCTAATCGACAAGAACTAATAGAAATGAATAGACTGAATTTTCAAAATATTGCTATTGTTGCTACCTACCTGCTGATGAAGCAAAAATGAAAGCAAATTATTGAATGTCTAAAATAATCTAATTGAATTGTCACGTAACGCACGCTAAACTCTGGTCAAGGTGCAATAAACCGCACCTCTGAGGAGGTTCTAAGTGCTAATCGACAAGAACTAATAGAAATGAATAGACTGAATTTTCAAAATATTGCTATCGTTGCTACGTACCTGCTAATGAAGCAAAAATGGAAGCAAAGCAAATGATTGAATGTCTAAAATAATCTAATTGAATTGTCACGTAACGCACGCTTAAACTCTGGTCAGGGTGCAATACACCACACCTCTGAGGAGGTTCTGAAGAACTGTCGTTAAAGAAACATAAAATCATAAAACTGAACTTTGGCCTGTTATAAATATTATTGGCGGATGTTAAAACTAGCTACATTATTTTATATTATTGTTATTTTACCAGTGTAAATACATTGTAATATATGAATTTGAAATGAATTATGTGTTTGTTATTTCTTTCGCAGTTTTACAATATCCGCGCTCGCTACCTGCTAATGAAGCAAAAATGAAAGCAAAGCAAATAATTGAATGTCTAAAATGTCGAATAGAAATGCCACGAAATGAATATCGATATCATTTGAGATCAAATTTACATAAATCAAACTGTTTATCGAAGACTGAATTTGAAAATATTGATGTTGTTGCTACTGCATTCAGAAATCGAATTGTCACGTACCGCTTAAACTCTGGTCAGGGTGTAATACACCGCACCCCTGAGGAGTTTCTAAGTGGTAATCGGCAAGAACTTATAGAATTAATAGAACTGTCGTTAAAGAAACATAAATGCATAAAACTGAACTTCGAGCTGTTTGCTTACTTTAATTTACCAAAGTCTAATGAACGTCAACTGAAATCCTTTAATACTAAATATGAAGTTATATTTCAGAGCACAGACTTGAATGAAACGTTTTTAAAAATAATTGACAAGTTTAAATCAAAACTTTCAGAATTTGAACAATGTGAATCTGGTTGGACATGTTTATCTATAAGTCATTTAGAAATTAATATAAATAAATACTGTCCCATGAGAGGGGGTACGTATTTAGATCTACCGCAATCTATTAAAAAGTCGAAAAGTTGTATTAACATACAGAATACTGATAATCACTGTTTTTTATGGTGTGTAGTTGCTGCGCTATTTCCTTCTGAAAACAATGTGTGTAGAGTTAAGTCATATCCTCATTATTCTTCAGTTCTGAGTACGAAAGGAATGGCATTCCCACCTACATACTCTGATATAAGATTATTTGAAATTAATAATCCTGATATAAGTATTAATGTTTATGGTCTGGACAAGAAATACAGTGTGACTGGACCTTTATATTCCACTCAAAACCGTAAAATCGATCATATAAATCTACTTTACATAGAACGTGATAATAAGGGGCATTATTGCTTAATTAAAGATCTTGTTCGATTAGTGCGACGGCAAGTTACTCAACATAAAGGCAAAATGCACCTATGTGAAGCATGTTTACAGTTTTTTAGTAATGAAGCTAAATGCAAATCTCATAATTGTAATGGAATATTAACTGTTTTACCTGAAAAAAATTCTTTATTAAAATTCAAGAACTTTGAAAGACAACAAAAGATAAATTTTATCATTTACGCTGATTTTGAATGTTTGTTGCTAAATGTTAAAGAAAATAAATCTGAACACACTGAAACGTTAAAGATACATCAGCCTTCTTGCTTTGGTTATTATATTTGCTGTTCGCATAATCAGAGCTTGAACAAATATGTATCTTACAGAGGAATAGATTGTGTACAAGTATTTATTGAAAATTTAATCAAAGATGTTAAACGTATTCAGAGAATATTGTCAGATAAGAAACCGCTATCACCATTAACATGTGAACAAAAAACACAATATCGTAATGCTACTGTATGCCATATATGTAATGAAGTACTATTTGATGACAAAGTACTAGATCATGATCACGTGACTTCCGAATATAGAGGGGCGGCACATGCTCACTGTAATTTGATGCATAGAGTGTGTCCATTCATTCCGATAGTGTTTCATAATTTAACCGGCTATGATTCGCACTTGTTTATTGAAGAGTTAATGAAACATAAAGGCACTGTTCGAATTATACCTAAATCAAAAGAAAAGTATCTTTCAATTACAAAAGTTATCGAGACACCCGAATGTTTTCGACCTATTGAAATGAAATTTATTGATTCTTTTCAATTTTTAAGTTCAAGCCTTGACATGTTAAGTAAAAGTTTATCTAGAAGCGATTTCGTCCATCTGTCGCATGAGTTTACAGAGGAAAACCAATTTAATTTAATGCAGAAAAAGGGTATTTACCCGTATGATTACATGGACAGCTGGCTAAAGTTTGATGAAAAACAACTTCCAACAAAATCATTGTTTTTCAATTCCTTAATAGGAGATCACATATCACACAATGATTATGCGCATGCGCTTGAAGTGTGGAATTACTTTAAAATAAGAAATCTTGGAGAATATACTGATTTGTATTTAAAAACTGATGTGTTGCTCTTATGCGATGTATTTGAAAAATTCAGGATGATAAGTTTGCAATATTATAAACTAGATCCTGCTTATTACACGACATCACCCAGTCTAAGTTGGGATGCAATGCTTTTTCGTACCAAGGTTCAATTGGAATTAATTTATGATATTGATGTGTACCAGATGCTTGAGAAGGGAGTGCGTGGTGGGCTATCACAGTGTTCGCTACGCCATGCCGTGGCTTGCAATAAATATATGCCCGAATACGATGAAAACAAACAGTCTTCTTATCTGGTATATTTAGACTGCAACAATCTTTACGGCTATGCCATGACAAAAAAGTATCCTATATCAGAATTTGGTTTTTTATCTGCAAGAGAAATGGAACATTTTAATGTAATGAATATATCTGACAAAAGCGATTACGGTTACATCTTAGAAGTTGATCTTTCATACCCTGATCACTTGCATAAGTTACACCAAGACCTACCTTTCGCTGCTGAAAAATTTATACCTACGGGTAGTAAAACTGAGAAGTTAATAGCAAGCCTATATGACAAATTCAATTATATAATTCATTATGTACATTTGAAAGAATGTTTAAAAAATGGTCTTATTTTAAGTAAAATACATCGCATCCTAAGTTTTAGACAAGATAACTTTTTGGAACCATATATTGATCTTAATACTTCACTGCGACAGGCAGCAAAAACATCATTTGAAAAGGACTTTTTTAAGTTACTTAATAACTCAATATTTGGAAAAACCATTGAAAACAAAAGAAAACAAGTAGATGTAAAATTAATTTCGAGATGGAGTGACACCAAAAACTTGACGAATAAGCATCTTACTGCTGAAAAATTGATTACAAAACCTAATTTAAAAAGTATTAATATATTTTCAGAAAACTTTGTTGCTATTCAATTGAATCACGAGAAAATTGTTCTAGACAGACCAATTTATATTGGATTTTCTGTTTTAGAGTACGCTAAGCAGCACATGTATCAGTTTCATTATGACTTTATCAAAAATAAATACGGGGATCGAGCTCAACTTTGTTACACAGATACTGATAGTTTACTGTATTTGATCTTGACTGAAGATTTTTATAAGGATATTCGTGAAAACATTTCTAAATTTGATACTAGTAATTTTACATCGAAAAACATTTTTAATATTCCGAAAATGAATGAAAAAGTCCCTGGACTATTCAAAGATGAAATGGGTGGTGATATTATTACTGAATTTGTTGGTCTACGTGCTAAACTGTATTGTATAAATAGTGTAAAATCAAATATTCAAAAAGCCAAAGGTATTACCAAAGCAGTTACAAAGCATTTGAAAATGAGTGATTATAGTAATACTCTGTATAATAATACCAGTACAAGATGTAACATGCAACTGATAAGATCTATGAAACATGTGCTGTATACACAACAGGTGAATAAGCAGCTTCTTAATGGAAATGATGATAAAAGACAAGTACAAGCGGATCGTATTCGTACGCTTCCTTGGGGACATTGTGACACTATATTTTAATATCCGATACATGTTTGTAAAAATATATTTATATGCGTCTAATAAAATGATAACTAGAACATTTATTACTAGTTTTATTTGAAAAATATCTACACCGCATTGTAATTGCAACGAATAATTCAGAAAGTAGTGACATACCTGATCGTAAAAAGATAGATACGTAATACTTCTCTTTATGTATAAATAATGACACTTGAATAAGAATACTCCAGATCTTAAAGAAAACTCTATAAAGCAACTGCATATTCAATACTTGTAATCACTTTATAACAATCAAAAGTTATAAATGAAACTAATTAAACAGAACCTTTCTTTAAAAGTGAGAAATTTTAAATTAAATAAATACGAATACGAGCATAATGTAAAACATAGTAGTCTATTACCGAATTCGATTCGTAGCATAATATGTGGGCCATCAAATTGCGGTAAAACCAACGTCATGCTCAGTTTATTACTAGACGAGAATGGGCTGAAGTTTAAAAATATATATCTCTATTCTAAAACATCTTTTCAACCGAAGTATTTATTTTTAAAAGAAGTCTTACGAAGAATCCCTGAATTATCCATTTACATATTTAATGCTCATGATGAGGTTATTCACCCTGATAAAGCATTAATGAATTCAGTGATTATATTTGATGATGTTGCATGTGAAAATCAAACTAATATTAGAAATTACTTTGCAATGGGGAGACATCGCAATATAGATTGTTTTTATCTATCTCAAACATATTCAAAAATACCGAAACAGTTGATTCGAGACAATGCAAGTTTACTTATAATTTTCAAGCAAGATGATATAAACTTAAAACATATTTACGATGAACATGTCAATTCAGATATGGAATGGTTAAAATTCAGAAAACTGTGTGCATTAGTGTGGAAAGAACCATATAACTTTATGTTGATTAACAAAGAATGTTCTATAAATGAAGGTAGATATCGAAAAGGCTTCGATATTTTCATCGACCTCGAACAATCAAGTTTGTAATAATGTATAAAAGTATATAAATATGACTCTGACTGAAAAAAATATCTCATTCTAAAGTCTTACCTTATCGGTAATAGTTGTTTATGAAGTCAATCATGGATCGGAATGTTAAAGAGCAGCTTATACAATCAGTTACTGCAATAAAGAATAAATTAAAGCATATACGAGATGTTGAAGATTTAACGGATTTGACTATGACTAGAGTATTAAAACCTGTAGCTGAGCCGTTGAAAGCTTTGCTACGGGTTGGTTGTTTTGATAGTAAAAGTTTACAGAGAACAAAATGCGAAAACGAATACCCTGATAATGATAGTTTATATACTTCAAGCTCTCCTTCAATATATGAGGACTTCGAAGATGGTGATATCAGTTTTACTAAAGACAGAAAAAAAGTTGAGTATCCAACCATTGAAAAGTCATTAGAAAGATCGTTAAATAAAGAAGACATTGAAAATATATATGAAAATATAAATATACCTTTCGGCGTTAGAAAAGAAAATAAAGGCTTTCTTATGGGCAACGCAAATGTGAAAATGACTGTATTAGATGATTCATTAAATAATAAAAATACACATATGATTACTATTAATAACAGACACTATGAATTAACACCAGGCTTGAAAGAATTACTGTTACGTAAAACTCCAGACTTGACGTTAGTATCGGCTAAAGATCAAATAGTATATAAAGATATTCTATGCGCCACCAGCGCCCATAAAAGATACTTTGATCCAAACGAACAAATCAAAGGTGACAAAAGTGCCAAATATCGAGAAATCATCAGACCCTTATTTTTAGACTCTTCTCAAATAAATACAAATGATTTTGTTGAATCAAAAGCTTCAGAAACAACTTCGGGGAGTGGATTACCAGCTCTAAAGAAGTACACATTAAATACAGATTTAGTTTACTGGGATGATCCAAACGAATTAATAGAACGGCTAAAAGTAATAATTTCATCAAGAGATGCTGGTAACAGTAATCATGACAATGAAATTATTTCAATAATAGAAGAGTTAAAGGAAGCCGGCATCATTAAAGAATAAAAACGTCTCAATTCTTAATATTTGTTCAGTATCAAAGTATCATTCAAATATGAATGTTGACAAGTTTGGTATTAACGTGTTTAAAAAAAATATTAATGATCTTGATGAAATATCGCTAAAATATATGAGTGATGGTAATTTAAGTGCCCAAAGTAAAATTATAAGGCATGTAGGAAACCCCATCGATATTGAAGATTGTGCTACAAAAAGTTATGTAGACAAATCGATAAATAATTGTTTAGAGAAACATAAATCTGTGGAGCAGTTTCTAAATGAAATTAGAAATAAAATAACTACCCTCGAAACTATATTACAAAATGAGCAAAGCCGACATCGTAAATGAGATATACAGAAGCGTAAGAGTGAATTTCCCTAGAAGGCATGTAATAATGAAAGATATAAACGATCTGTGGCAAGCCGATTTAATTGATTTACAGTCAATTTCGAATGAAAACTACGGCTATAAATATGTATTAGTGGTAATTGATACATTCTCGAAATATGCTTGGACTTTTCCCTTAAAACGCAAAACAAAGGAAGAAGTTTTTGATGCGTTTGAGAAATTATTTAAACAAAATCATAAACCAAAAAATTTGCAGACTGATTTGGGGACTGAATTTTACAACAGCAAATTTAAAAAACTCATACAGGCTTATATGATAAATCATTATTCCACTTATTCAGTAAAAAAAGCTTCGATTGCAGAGAGGTTTATCAGAACATTAAAATGTAAATTATACAAAAAGTTTGGTCTGAATGGAAATCATACTTGGATAAATGGTACTCTAGATGAAATAATTAAAACTTATAATCACACTTTTCATAGAACAATTGGATGTAAGCCTATAGATGTTAGCAACCGTAATAAAAAAAGAGTCATGAGAAGGTACACTAAACTCTTAGACTCCTCAAATTTGAAGAAGTCAAGCAAAACATTTAAAACTACAGATTTTGTACGAATCAGTAAATACAAAGGCGTTTTCGAAAAAGGGTATACACCCAACTGGTCTACAGAAATATTTAAAATCTTAAAAGTGCAACAGACACATCCAGTTACATATTTATTGGAAGATATGAGAGGACGCCCAATTTTAGGTGCTTTCTATTCGCAAGAATTACAAAGAACAAAGCACCCTGATATTTATCTTGTTGAAAAGGTATTGAGAAAGAAAGGGAATAAAGTATATGTAAAATGGTTAGGACTACCACCAAATGAAAACAGCTGGATTGATAAAACCAATATGCTTTAGACGTATAATAAATATGACTACTTAAGTGCATTCATGCAAGTCGAGTGATCACTCTAATACAGGCTATGCAAGAAGACAGTCTTCTAAATTGGCTTATTAATCACTTACCGTGTGAAATTCATCTACCTGGATACAATTACTGTGGGCCAGGAACAAATTTAACAGAAAGACTTGCTAGAGGTGACAAAGGAGTTAACAAATTAGACGAACATTGTAAATTTCACGATATTGCTTACTCTGAATCATCATCTCTACAAGATCGTCACAGAGCTGATATTCAATTAATGAAAATGGCAAAGAAACGTATTCGTGCTTCTGATGCAAGCTTAGGTGAAAAGATTGCAGCTCAGTTAGTTCATAAAGCTATGTTAGCTAAAGTAAAAACTGGCTCTGGAAATAAACACCATAGCGCTAAAATCATGAAAGGAGCTGGTTTTAAAGACATATTTAAACATATGATTTCTCATACCAAAAAAACAATTAAAGAAATTTAAACCGAAATGTAAAAAAACTGCTATTAAGTTAGCTATTGCAGCTGCAAAGGAAATGACAACAAATTCAGATGTTAAGCTACCTCGAGTAATTCCAATTCCTAAAACTGGTGGTTTTTTGCCTTTAATACCCATATTTGCAGGATTGTCTGCTGCAGGTAGTTTAACTGGCGGTGTTGCTGGAATTGTTAAAGCTATTAACGATTACAAAGAAGCTAAAACACGTTTGTCGGAATTAAAACGACATAATGAAAAGATGGAAACTTTGTGTATAGGAAATGGGTTACACCTCAAACCTCACCGGAATGGTTTAGGATTATATCCATTAAATACAGCGAAAAAAAACTAGGAAGTAGGCTACCCAATCGAGCTCTGACTGATGTGGATATTATGGATCACTCACATAACATCCCATATTTCCGTGGGGTGTTTATGAGAGATCAGTTACCAAAGCAGCCGTATAGGAAAGAATGTGGTATCATTAATTTAGATAGCTCTAGTAATCCTGGTACGCACTGGGTAGCCTACGCTAAATTTAAGCATAATATAGAATATTTCGATAGTTATGGTAATTTGAAACCTCCTACCGAATTAATCAAGTATCTTGGTAAAAATATAAATTATAACTATGAAAACATACAACAAAATCATCCTTTTAATTGTGGTCATCTAAGTTTGAATTTTCTTAAACAATTTTGGGAGGGCAAAAGTAAATAAATTGATGATGAATGACAAATATCGTATAGTACTTGATCATGTCTTCTACGATTACCATCACGGGACGTGAGTCTTTGCTAGAATCACATTTTCATCCTACCTTGAATGTGACTGAAAGATATGAGTGTGGTTTATTATACTTCTCGGCTACAAATTCAATATCGAATGTTAATTCCACAAACAATAGGTTTTATTACGGTGATGATGGAAAAGAACTCAGTATACCTGTCGGCACGTATGATTTGTATGATATAGAAGATTACTTATCGCGACATCTGAATGACTGTACCATCAAACTTAAACCAAATAATAATACTTTAAAATGTTCGTTATTTTCTTCAAAGAACGTACATTTCGAGAAAGAAAACAGCATTGGTCAGCTTCTAGGTTTCGGTAAAACAAAGTTGGAAGCTAATAAATGGCATGACTCTGAGAGCCCAGTCAACATTCTTCCGTTGTCCGTGATAAGGATCGAATGTGATCTCATAAAAGGATCATATATCAACGGATGCCCAGCACACATTATTCATGAATTTATACCTAACGTCCCACCTGGTCATCGATACATTGAAGTGCCGAATAATATTATATATTTTCCTATAAATAAAAGCAACATATCATCTCTGTGTGTAAAAATCGTAGATGAGAATAGTAATCTCATTGATTTCGGTAAAGAACAAATACAACTGCGGCTTCACTTGCGGTGAACAAGATGATTTTATTTTATAAAACACCGTGTACTTTAAAATATAAAAGCATTATTCAACCCCATTCTAAAATAGGAAGACGTGTCAAAAATTTAAATAAAATCACAAAAAATAATAAAAACTTTCTAAATGCACTTGGATTTAAATTGTGATAATATGAGTATACTACAGGTGTCTGATTCGCCGCAATTTGATAATTCAATCGAAGGTTATGAAATTCATACTTATAACCCCTACAACAACAGTTTCGGAGAAAATGATGAAATTAGAATTCCAATCCATCAACAAGATGTATACATATTGCCATCGGCAAGTTTTATTTATGTGGAGGGACATGCAACTATAATTGGAAAAGATAAAAAGCCCGTTCAAAAGCCGCTAGAATTTACTAACAATCCTGTAGCCTTTTTGTTTCAAGATATTAGATACGAGATCAATGGTGTTGAAATTTTTTTTTTTTTTTTTTTTTAAATAAAGAGTGACGAGACGATCAGGACATGTGCCTGATGGTAAGCAACATGCCTGCCACATAACAGCACAGTAACACGCAGCTATTGGAACATGAAGAGTCCAAATCATTACCTAGCACTGCACTGCGCTCGTCACCCAGAGATCTAAGTTGTTATATCTCTAAGCCCTGTAATTTCTCTGGAAACATTGCCTTTCAAACCGGAACACAGTAATGTTTGCACATTACTGCTTGGCGGTAGAATAATTGACAAAGGTGTGGTACTTCCCCAGGCGGACTCTGCTAAGAGTCCTACCACTACAAAAAATAAAATAGACCGATCAAAAAATGTTGGTATAACAACTACAATAAAATCTTATGTATCTATGAATATAGCTGAAAATAAAGTCGCTAGAATGTGGGGATGGAATTTAAATGGCTTCAAGAGTAATGGTTATTTCTGTGCCATCATTCCATTAAATAAAATCTTGGGTTTCGCAGAGGATTATAACAAAATTATTATGAATTGTAAGCATGAGCTTATTCTTATCAGAAACAACTCTAACCTAAATAGTGTCAAAATTTTGGAAGAAGAAGACATCAGAATAAAGATACAGAGAATACAGTGGCGTGTCCCCCACGTAAAAGTAGCTGACCGAGAAAGACTCTCTTTGCTTAAGGTTCTAGAAAAAGATAAATCTATACAAATGGCATTTCGAAATTGGGATTTATATGAATACCCGTTATTACCAAAAACAATGAAACACTCATGGTCAGTTAAAACGGCGTCACAACTAGAAAAGCCTCGGTACGTAATCTTTGGTCTGCAAACTAAAAGAAAAAATTCAAAAACAAACAACTGTTCCGAGTTTGATCACTGTACGTTAAGTAATGTTACATTATTTCTTAATTCACAATATTATCCGTATGAGGCATTACATTTGGATTTTAAAGATAATAAATACAGTATATTATATGAAATGTATGCGAAATTTCAACAGTCTTATTACAACCGTCCAGTTGATCCGTTGCTTGATTTGCTTCAGTTTAAAGAAAAAGCTCCGCTGTTTGTTATTGATTGCTCACGACAAAACGATAGTCTGAAAACAGGACCTGTAGATGTACGATTAGAGATTGAAACCCTAGAAGACGTGCCTGACAATACGACCGCCTATTGTCTAATAATAAACGAACGACTAGTGGAGTATAAACCTTTAAGTAACATTGTCCGCAAAATATCATGAGTGTAATTCTAGATGTCCAAGGGTTCAAAACCGATGAAAATAAATTTATTTTAAAAGAAATAGCAATGGTAAACAGACAGCAATTACAAGTTTTTCTGTTCAAACCACCGTTTCCATTTTACGATCTGAGTAAAACGGAAAGAAAACAAGTTAGCTGGTTAGAGAGGAATAGAGGATTATATTGGCATGAAGGTTTTTTACCCTACAAAGACCATACAAATATTATTGTAAATCTCTTTAAAGAATACGAATACATTTATACAAAAGGCAAGGAAAAAATGTTATGGATTAGGGAGATATTGTGTGATGATGATAATAATAATAATGCTGATGTATGTGTTTATAATTTAGAAGATAAGAGCTGTCCTAGCTTTTTAAATTTATTTAAGGAATATGAATTATGTAATGATGTGCATACTTGTATTTGTCATCATAAAACATGTGCACTCAGGAATGTTACTTGTTTAAGAAAATGGTGTATGCAAAATAAAGTTTTTATTTAAATTGTTATTCTTTGTTATTTATTTCTTAGTATTCCCTTAGAACATTAATTTGTGAGCGATCAGAATGAATAAAACAATAAAAGTAGGATATTTGTCGGAGGTAATTATAGTCAAATGTAATATAGACGGTCTCCACGCCGTCAAGACGATTGATTACGCAAATTATGACGGCATCTAAATAATGAATGCTCAAGCTATAAGAACGAACGTTCACTTTGGTAACCTTATACCGGAGTCTATATTGTATCTATTTTACTGCTAGTAGGTGGTAGCATCATGAACTAAAACGTAACGATACCTGAAATGCTTATGTCGCATTTATGCATATTTAAAATATATGAATAGATGAATAGTAGAATACATAGAATACATAGATGAATAGATGAATAATTGAATAAATGAAAATTGGGGTAGCTGGATTTCTTTTGATCCAGCTACCCCAATTTTAACCTACTGCCCCCCATACTGAGAACTAAACCTCAACAATTTTTTTTCTTCAAACCTACACGTGTGTGGTGTCTATCGATAGGTCTCAAAAAATTATGTTGAGGTTTCTAATATATTTTTTGTCTACACTGAATTATCTGCGCTAGAGACACTTCCAAAGTGGTAAAATGTGATATATAATGTACATTACCATGCAAACTACCAACGAAAATTGGTTTGAACTCGATCTGATGAGTAGTTTTTTTTAGTACGTCATAAATACACGTTATAAGTTACGTACGTTATAAGTTACGGTGGTCTAGTTGGGAGAACGGCGGCTGCCGATCCGGAGACCCCGGGTTCAAACCCCACACGCACCTCTGTCTTTTTGAAGTCATGTGCGTAATGCCGCTAACTTAAAACAGTGAAGGAAAACATCGTGAGGAAACCGACATGTACCTAGAATCTTTCGAAGTCATGTATCATCCGCCAACCCGCACTGGGCCAGCGTGGTGGATTATGGCCTTAACTCTCTCCTTGCGAGAGAAGGCCCCGAGTCCCAGCAGTGGGAACGTTTAGTGGGCTGTTGATGATGATGATGATGATAAATACACTATTATTAAAACTTCGATCAAAGTTACAACGAACTATGTATACCATGTATATTATGTTACTTGCTGCAACGGAACCCTTCATGGGCGAGTCCAACTCGCACTTGGCTACTTTATTTACATTTATATTTTTGGAGGGATTTTATATACATACTTCAGATCTTTAGTGTTTGATTGTATTATTAGTTCTCACTATGGTACGTTCATTCACGGTGATTACGAAAATGAATAACAATTTTGGTCATTTACATAAAAGCTGTTGAGTACAATTTATTTCCAACTATAATCACCCAAATCGTTTGTATATTTAGATTATACCATCAGTACCGTTACCTCTGTCGCTTTGGTAAGATTAATAAAATTTGAAGTATCAAAAATGTTACTGATTAAATTTATTATAACTCTTGAAAATGTTTTTGGGTTATATCGAAATTTCAATGACCACAAAACAAAATTTAGATATTTAATCCTTGCAAGGGTGTTAATTCAGTTTGTTATGTTAACGAGCATACTTCATTTTCGTTGGAGTTTTTACGATTCATTGCTGTATTATGAAACAAAGAGTATCTTATTGATAATCTTGCTGGCACATGTTTTGTACAACTCAGACAAATTTAGCACATTGATGATATACTTGCAGAAAAGTTCTCAATTTATTTCAAATTCAGTTTACACTAAAAAAATAAAATTTAAAATATTTTTTATGAAATGTTATATTGCATTCGTCGTGATTCAAACTGTAATTTTCAATTATTACGCAATTTCTTTCTTAAAACATGATGTTTTGGATGCTATTGGGTTATATTTTTTGATTTTATACAATATAATGGATTTGATATTGCATAGTGAGTGTTGGGTTCTTTGGGGTTTTTATTGTACCATAGCGGAACATGTACGTATCATTGTAACATCGATTAAAAGAGATATAGCTTGTGATCTAAATAATGACATAAATCCGTCAAATCACGTAGCATTACATACGATTAAACAATTGTTTGACAAATGGAGAACTGCTTATGAAACTATTAATAAATCAGTGATTCTCTGTAGTGATATTTTTAATTGCCAGGTAAATTAAAAAATTAGAAAAATGCCTCTCAAAAATAGAAAACATCATAAATGTACTGCCTAATTTAATCTTGAAAACTAATTCATTTATTATATAACTAGCAGCGCCCTGCGAGTTTAACCGCACAGTTCCCGTCCCGGTTGTTCTCGTTTATTTTTTGGAATAAAAAGTAGCCTCTGTGTTTTTTCAGACAATTATCTATCAGTATTCCAAATTTCAGCCAGATGCGTTTATACGTTACGACGTGATTGAGCAACATACATCCAAACAACACAAACAAATAAAGCACACATTGAGAAAAATGTTCTATGCACCTAAGAAATATGGTGCACGTTTTGACTTTCTGTGACGTTTCTGTGGCTTCTCCATATCTATCTTACTTGAGCATCATCTGGCTCCCGCGTTTTTTATATTTATACACTTTAGGGATAATAGCGACAACTCAACTCAACATTTGTTGTGCTACTAAATATAAACCCAGGTTACATAGGACCCAGATCCGAGTCGGATCATCCCGACTCCACGTAATCTTTGTGCGTCTATTTATTTATGCATCTTATCAATATATCTAAAGACTTTTTAAACAAATACACGGGTAACTCACGTATAAAATAGTCAGAACAGTCCGACTCGAGTTTCGATCGCGTCCGGCGATCTTCTTCTTGAATGCTTGTTCCATTCGTCGGGAAAACAACAAGTTTTGTTAAAGACTCAACGCATTTTGTCCAGTTACTGGAAGAGATACAGCTCTGTGAGGACGAAGAGATTGTGAGTTTCGATGTCGTGTCGCTTTTCACGAATGTACCGATAGAGGACACCATTGAAATTATTACGGAACTAGCGGCCCGCTCCGGCTACGCTCGAATAATAACCTAGATATCAACTGCAGCGCCATCTGCCTTAGCCTATGTTACTCGGGAATAATGTAGCTTTCCGAAGGTGAAAGAATTTTTGAAATCGGTCCAGTAGTTTCGGAGCCTATTCATTACAAACAAACAAACAAACAAACAAACAAACAAATATTTCCTCTTTATAATATTAGTATAGACTAATACAGTGCATTCAAATACCTATCGAGTACACAGAGCTAATACGATTTACACTCACCGAAGGCTATTTCGTGTGGAAGGGGGACCACTATATACAAGTTGGAGGTGTGGCTATGGGTTCTCCTATTGCCCCGGTCGTGGCCAATATTTTCATAGAGTGGTTCGAAGAGGAGGCAATTTTGAGCTCGCCATATAAACCGAGACATTGGTGGCGGTATGTTGATGATATATTCGCTATTGTACGCCGAGACCAGATTGATCCGTTGCTGATACATTTAAACAGTGTTCACCCGAATATTGCGATAACGTTGGAACGTGAACGGGATGGCAGTCTGCCTTTTCTGGATGTGTTGGTGATGCGAAATTCTACCGGAACATTATCGCATACGGTCTACCGCAAGCCGACACACAAATATAGGTATCTATGGGCCGATTCACACCACTATCCGGCACATCTAGCCTCAGTACCACGCACGCTTATTAATAGAGCTTTGAGGCTATGTAGTCCAGAACACCTAGGCACTGAGATAGATCACTTGAAAGGAGTGCTTGAACGCAACGGATATAACTGGAAGCAGGGATGGCGGGTAGCGAATGGATCGTCAAGGACGCGTCCAGCTTCGGTGGAGAGGGCGGCCACTTATCTGCCATTTATTAAAGGAGTGACGGATAACATTGGACACTTGTTACGCCGAAGATATTGCATCAAGACAATGTTTCGTCCACTCAGGCAGTTAAGGCAAGTGGTACGCTCCCCAAAAGACAAAGACCCTTTGGGTGTGCCTCGGGTGTACATGATTCCCTGTGATTGCGGTAGAAGCTATGTAGGTGAAACACGTAGGAATGTGTCCACGAGGCTTGCTGAACACATACGCGCGATTAAGAATTTGGACGGCAACAGCTCTGCGGTGGCGGAGCATGCTCTCTGTTTGGACGCTCAACACTTCATACGATTTGATAAGGCGGAGGTCCTGGCAAGGGAGAAGTATTTTATACCCCGTAAAGTCAGGGAGGTCATTGAAATTAGTAAGCGTCCGACGTTTAACAGAGATGGTGGATGGCATGTGCCGCCCGCTTGGAAACCTTGCCTCCCAAAGGCTCAGCAGTGTGTACAGAAAGGTAGTGAGGACACAGTGAGCTCGGTGTGCTGCAATATTCCCGACGCGCAGCTGTCCAGTGACGAAGAGTTCCAGTGTACACCGGCGCAGCCCTCCCTCACCCCCTCACCTGCACCCCCGCGACAACAACCGTCAAGCTTGCGTGTGCGCCGTGCGTCTGCCCGCAGTGCTAATCGAGCTGCGAACATGCGCGCGCACTCGCCTTGAAGAAGATCGCCGGACGCGATCGAAACTCGAGTCGGACTGTTCTGACTTTTTTATACGTGAGTGTGTATTTGTTTAAAATGTGTAATAACCACGTAAGTCTTCATACTAAAATATCTGAAGACTATTATGCCTCTCAACAATAATCAAATTGAATGTATTACAATAGATTGATATGCTTGAAACGCATTATGCCAAACAAGCATTATGCAAATGTCAAATTAAATTAGGAAAAAAAAATATGCGTTTTAAATGGCACCCGGACTGAATTGATCAAATGACACGCGAGTTAATTTTATAAAATCGTAGCATGAAACTGGATCAAAATAACCGTAATTAATGAACATGATAACTTTGTTGTGTATGGTATTACACGCGGATTGTTCTATCTTCACTCGGATATCTTAATATTTATATGACGGAGCAGGTAAGCCTAGTATTGTTATTAGACAGCGTGACGTTGGCTGCGTCGACGTTATTCCATTACAGGGATAAATCAAAACACTCAATTTAACTTTAATCAAAGTTTACTTTTAATTTCTCGAACTTACAATAGATTAGGTGTTCACTCTCCGAGCGCGGATAAGTGACTGTGTGCTCCGCTCCTGCGCGCGCCTTTTTATAGGACTGTGGTGGGGCGAGAGTGTCACTTGTTTACGCCCCTTCGGAGCGCAAGTGGCGATGACGTAATATGTTGTTTTTCGTGTTGTTTGCGCCGATATATATATTGATTACGCGACACATATCCGCGATTTGATTAGCATAAAAAACATTACAATGATGCAACCTTAGAAGATAGACACAATACATGCTGTTACGTATTTCAGCGCTAGTCAACCCACGCAACGAAGGCTCTCTAAAAGGAATATATTTTTCCGTTTTAGTTACTTTCTTCATTCATAGCATGCTCCCGATGCTGCAGATGCAGATGATGCAGATTAGTAGTTCCCGAGATCATAACGTTTTGAACGTTATGATCTCGGATCAAACAGGCTCTTGAGCTTTATAACTCGAGCATTAATATTGTATTATGGGATTGAACAATCGTAAATTGTAACGACACAAAGTTATAGAAAGAAGACTTTATCGCAGACTATATTCAAAAGATTTCAAACGGTTGAAGAAGACTTGAAATACTAATATTGTATAATTTTGAATGGTTATTACATTTTAGGTGACCACGATAGTGACTGTCGAAGCCTGCAATATACTACTACTTTCGTACAGGGATATACAAACTCAAACACAGGTAAATTAATCATGTAATTTTTTTTTATCGAATAATATATCATTTCATCTAAAAAGCATAGAAAACTGGATATGTTGCCAGGCAAAATCACAGTGAGTCCACTCTAGCCTAGACAGAATGGAGGCTAAACAAGCTGTAATAACCCTAATAATTGTTACAAAATAAGCCACTCCATCGTCCACTAAGGACAATGCTGCTGCTGCTGCTGTTGTGGATTTCCTGTCCTTACTGTAGCCTGGAAGAAATCGCTATTAGCAATATTTAAAATGGCGGATAAAATATGTTTGCACAACATCCATCAACATGGGTATCAAATGAAATAATAAGTATTATACTAAGCATCATGACAAATTTCAAATCCAAGGTAGCTGCTACCAGAAGATGGCGGAATATTATTTTTATTACTTTTTCAATATGGATACCTGTCAAATGAAACCGCTTGACTAATAAAATACTGTACAAATTTCAAATTTAGCGCAGTCAGACGTGAATCATTTCTTTTAATTTTGTTCTTATGCAGAAAAGAGAAACAAGTAGACGAGATTCCTGTACTTCTGAGTTATACTGTAGTTATTATATAAGCATTTTTAACGTGGAATTGTTAATTTTTTTTTTTCCTTACAGGGAAACTCTATAGTTCTTGGATCAATTATATACAGGCTCGTTTTATTTCAATTATTATGTGTCCTGTATTTAATTTCATATACATCACAAAAGATTAGTAACAATGGGGAAAAAATAAAACAAATACTGAGCAGGATTGTTCTTGATTCGTGCACACGTAAGATATGCCAATTTTAACAAGATTTGTTTTACTTTTGTTTATGCATTTTCTTACTTTTTCCGCGGTTCATCCTTTGTGGCCACATCGTGGCCCTTGTCCTTCCACTGAGCACTTTGCTAATCAGAATGCTCTTGTAGGATTCTCATCCAAAAACTTAGGAATTTAACTTGGCCGAAAAGAGTATCAGCTGGGTAACCTTCCCCAAGTCTTCCAGTCCCTCTCTCCAACTGCTACACGCACTGCTTATAAGGAAGAGGAGTATGTACAAGTTGAGGCTTCTTCCCTGGCTGGGATCCGTTATCACACAACAAGATGCCACCGAGGCAAGTTGTTGTGTAATGCCTAGGTTGCACCATGTGGAAGTTCCCGAGCCTCGCATGATCCGTTAAATTTTATACAGTATGTATGTGACTGTACACAGTATGTATGTGACTGTACACAGTATGTTTGTGACTGTACACAGTATGTATGTGACTGTACACAGTATGTATGTGACTGTACACAGTATTTCGAAAGAATAGAGATATTGTTTTATAACAATGAAAAAATTAATAAATTGTCAATCATCATCATCAACAGCCCAGTAAATATTCCCACTGCTGGGACTCGGGGCCTTCTCTCGCAAGGAGAGAGCTTAGGCCATAATCCACCACGCTGGCCCAGTGCGGGTTGGTAAATATTGGTATGGTAATAAATTTTACGGTGACATTATTATGTATTTTTATATTTATACGTGTATTACTGTTTTATAGAGGTATTTTACATACATTAGGATATTGTGGAGGTTTATTTGTCTTTGTAAAATTATTCCCCAAGTCACCTTGGATCCTAATAGTTATTACAATCTAGCCTAATGTATTTTAAGTCTAGGCTAATGAGTAATTTATATCTAACTTAAATTGCTACATAGTTTATACATAAGAAGGTGCCCATCAGCACTGTTCTTATCGACTCTGTTAAGGGGAAGTCACTTCTTTCACTTGACTTAGCACATTTAATTGTTTTATTTTGTATTGCACTGCCACTGCACTATACTAACTCAAAAGGTTTTGTTCTTTTAAGTCTTCTCACTGTGTCCGTGTTATCAAGGAGCTGGATAGCCTCGACATTCACATGATGATGAAGCCTGCGTTCATGTGCTTCTGCGTACTTCTTAATAACTTTGCCGACAAGATCCATTCCAAGATCTCGATGAATGTCGGCATTTCTCACATGCCAGGGCGCGTTGACAATATCCCTGAGTACTTTGTTTTAAAAACGTTGTATTATCTCGAAATTGCTATTTTTGATACAACCCCGCAACTATAATAATATAATATAATAGAGTATAATAGAGGTATTTTAATATCCAAAAAGTATTGCGCTAGTACTTCATGTTGGATATAATTACAATTACATTTTGATAATACATTCAATCTCCTTACGATTGTTTGCACATCCCGTATGCTGTCTTATCCACAAACATATAATTTTTTATCCTTACCTAAGTTACCTGGAAAAGATCATTTTTCGTGATAAGGACACGAATTTGTTGCACTAGTTTTAAGTTTTACTGTTATTTTTTGTGTATCCTATTATTTTGGAGTGTCATATTTTTTTTTTTTTTTTTTTTTTTATATTGTTGTTTGCTTGTTTGACTTTCAAGAATGTATTTCCTTCATTTCGTATTTATAGTGCTCGCAGTATAAGTCTGCGCGCGACTGGCGGCGTACTTAATGTTGCCAGGTCAAGCTAATAGGTTCCCTTCCCGTTCATTGGGAACTTACAACTTCATAAAACAGGTACGGGAAGGGATTTTTCAGGGAAGCAATTTAAGTAACTACACGACAACTGAGACTCAAGTACGAATGTCTCGAAGTAATTAACGCCGTTGCAGTGCTGGTTTGGTTCAGTATGGCCAAGTATCATTGGTAATTGGTACAGGCTGTCTGAGTAACTCTTACCACCAGGAAAACTTTATCATAGTTTATTACATTACAAAAAATCTACCATTTTCAACCTACACCAACATCGAAATAACAAGAATTTAATTTAAACTTGTAAATCTTTTATTGAGACCATAAATAACACTATTTGAAAATTTGGCGCATGAACGTTCTTTTATGAGTCATTGGTTTCCATAGAATCATTTTCTTTTTTCAATAGGGTTAAAATCACGATGAATCACGGCGGTAACCGCAATAGTTCCCGTCCATGTTCCTTTAACAGTTATTTTACTTGGTATTGTGGGTCTTCTTTGTGCCTCTTTATTCGAGTAACTGCGGATTTGTCCTGCAATCGTCAAAATCTATTTCATTTTTCTTAAGCCACTTTTGGCTTTCTTCTTTTACATTTCCCATTGTAGCCGCTTTATTTATCTGAGTGCAGTGGTATAATGCGTTGTCCATTACCACGTGACAGTACGTTCTGAAACGCCTATAATAAAGATACAGTAGTTAATTAATACAGAGTTAAGGATCAAACAGCATCCAAGCTAACGTTGAAAAAATAATTAAATAAAATTTATTTTGGCGCACCGCCCACAGATTTTCCGTTAAGTGGTAAATGAAGCTGACGCTGTTAGGTGAAAGACTCGATTGGGTGAACATGGAACCGCCGATCTCTCGCCGAATCAGCTGATCTTCACTGCTGTGTCACCGTGTTTTCTATTTTGATTTGTATATTATGAAAAAAAAACTTTTATGACTAGTTTCTAACATTCGGTCTTAAGCACTCACATTTTTTCCTACGGGTAAATTGGCGATAAAACAATCAAACCCAAAGCCGCACCTCAACCTTAAGCCTCAGCTTTAAAATATGCCGATAATAGGTGGAGATTTGATTGCTATGGTATCCCTACATATTAGTTGTCAAATAGCTCTGCGTTTGGAAAACTGCACTTTTGGTCCGTTATTGTATCGTTCTTCTTCACAACCACGATTGATTTTCAAGAACCAGCCACGGCCAGCACTTTTAATCACTTTCGGCATAATAAAAGCTATTAATTACTTTGGAAATTAATAAATACACCAAACGTAAACAAACTTTTGTCAACTGACGTATATAAGAAGTTGACGGCCTGTCAATTAGTTCCATATTTTGCTACGCGCAGAGTTATATTGCGAGCACTCTAGTAATTATTTTCTTATTGGAAATGAAATGATTTGATAGATTAGATTTGATTATTAATGTTGACATGAAATGTATGTAAGCAACTATTTGATTTTTATGACAATTTGTAACTGTTTTTGATTGTTCTTATTTTTTATTTTTTATTATTCTTATTTGACATGTAACTATTATCTTGTTATGAATAAAAATCTGAATCTGAATCTGAATCATTATATCTATCTGGTTTCCGCGGCCAAAAATAATGTTTTGAATCTTCTCAGTCGGGCACTCTTGACAGAGTGGTCGTGGTTATGTGTGGGTCCTGTTGAATAACGGCTCTTGCAATGTGTCTCCATTTGGCTCTATTAGAGGCATTGTGGGAACAGTCGGTCATGGTGGATTGAGTGATCGACTTGATGAGGTCTGTCCATCTGGTTGGAGAGCGCCCGCGGGGTCTCTTTCCTTCCATTCTGCCCTGCACTACGAGACGCTCCATTGAGTTTTCATTCCGGGTTATGTGTCCAAAGAATTTCAGTATTCGTATTTGCACAATCGACGATAATCTTTCTTTGACGTGAAGCTCTTTTAGGATCGATAAATTGGTGCGGTGAGCAGTCCACGGAATCCTCAGCATACGTCTCCAACACCACATCTCTAGTGCATCGATTTTCTTCCTTTCTTTTAGCCTCAGTGTCCACGCCTCTGCTCCGTAGAGAAAAATTGGGAAGACAAGACTTCTCATCAGCCGTACCTTGGTGGCTTTGGTAATTCTGCGGTCTTTCCAGATTTTTGTGAGGTTTTCGACGGCAGATCGCGTTACACCACATCGTCTTCGTATCTCGTCTTCACAGCTTCCAGTGTTGGTTATGTTGGAGCCCAAGTAGATATAGCTCTGGACCACATCACAGTTGGCTATGCTTTTGACGGTAGGCTGGTTGTCATTTGCTCTGTCCACTATCATCATTTTGGTCTTATCACGATTGATAGCGAGGCCGTGGCTAATGCTGGTTGTCTCCAGGCAGTTCAAGAGATGTTCCATATCTTTTTTGGATGTTGTCAAAAGAGTGGTATCATCAGCATATCTTAAATTGCAGATTTTCCGTCCCCCTACAGAAACACCTTTGTCCCAGCCTTCCAAAATAATTCGCATGATGTACTCGGTGTAAATATTGAAGAGTTGTGGAGATAGAATGCATCCCTGTCTCACGCCAGCCTCAGTTTTGAAAGAGCTCGAGTCAATTCCATCCACACGAACAGCCGCTGTGCCATCCTCGTACAGTCTTCTTATGAGGTAAGTTAGATGTTCTGGTACACCCATAAACGAGAGAATTTCCCACAATTTCTGCCATTGTACAGTGTCAAATGCTTTCCGGAAATCTACGAAGCATACGAAGAGGGGATTGTTAAATTCACGAGATTTCTCTATTATTTGACGTAGAATAAGAATTTGTTCTCTCGTTCCTCTTCCTTTAACAAAACCAGCTTGTTCGGGTGCTATTTCGCGGGACAGAAACGACTGCAGCCGCTTGTTTATCACATGTAGTAGCACTTTGCTAGCGTGGGAGATGAGAGAGATCAACCTGTAATTATTGCACTTTTTGGTGGAGCCCTTTTTGTGCAGCGGTATGAAAAGGGAGCGAGACCAGTCCTTTGGCCAATCGCCGGTATACCATATTTTACAACAGATGGTGTGTAATATTTCTACTCCTGTATCCTCCATTGCCTTTATGATCTCAATGGGTATTTCATCTACACCCACAGCTTTATTGGGCTTCAAGTGATTGATTGCTGCTCTTACTTCGTCTTTCAATAAACTAGGTTCCCATTCCGCGGGTTGAGAACATGTTGTAGGACTCCGCGACGAGTGAGCGTCAACAAACAGCGATCCACAGTAATCCTTCCACGTGTTAACAATTTCTTTGATCTCCGTAATTGTTACGCCTTCCTTATTCTCAATAGCCCAGGTTCTTGGTTTGTATTGGCGAGTGATAAATCTTATCTTCATGTGAAGATCTTTGGTTTCGCATTTTTGTGAGTGTCTCTCTAGTTCTGTGCAAATGTCATTCAGGGCTGCATTCCGGTCTCTACGACAAGCGGCTTGTATTTTTGAAGTGAGATCGTTCAATTCTTGCACGCTTGTGCCACCAGCCTTCAATGTTCGACGGTGTTCAATCATATGCCACGTACTCATGGACATCCAGTGTTGACGCTTTACTGTAGGAGGTTTTGGTTGTGAAATCTGTACCAACTCGTTGATATAGGTTTTGGCATTCTGCCAGAGTGTATTTGGATGGCCATCGTCTTGATCACCTCTCCAATTATGTTGGGAGTCTCGTAAAGCTTTGGTAAAACTTTCTTTGGTTTTGAATCAAAAAACGCTAAATGCTTCTATAAATACTACATGTATTTTGTTGCAGGTGAGCCGCAATTTAAATCTGCGAGGGCGCTGCTAAGTTTCGTGAAAACACACCCGATTCATTCCGCTACGGGCGTTCGTGCGGGGCACACGTACGCTCTGTGAACTTCGGTGTGTGCTCCGTGTCACCGTCACAATCCACGCACGTTCGAAGTCTACAGTTGACGTCCCCTCGTTCCACTGTCGGCCTGGGTTGAGTCCTCCCTCCGTGGGAGTCGATTCCCCGCCGCAGTGCGCGCGCGCCGCTGTCAACACGTCCTGCGCAACTGAGCCGAATTCCCGGGAACCCTGCCCGCGCGCAGCTGGACCGGGCTAGGCCCCCACCCGCATCGTACGAAACCACGTACCTCGTCGCTTCCGGCTAGCTCGAACCGTTTCGTGGAGAAACGGGGGAAGCCGCCGGCCCGCCGAGAGCACCCCCTCCAACACCCCGCACCCCCCCGGGTTGGTCTGAGCGCTTTGTATCCCGGGTTTCGAGTGCATTCCCTGTGCCGATCGGTTAGCCGAGCCTTCAGTATAACTGATCTCACTCGGCTCGGCCTGAATCGCCTGGAACGCGCAGAAACTCGGTCGGCAGGCGCCGACCAATCAGCGAGCAGGAGGATCTGTGCGGTGATTGGTGCATTAGTGAGATAGTGACTCCGTGTCAGAGTGTTAAAAAGTGATCAGTGTTACTAACCGGGACGTTATCGCAGGTTAGTGAAACATAAACAAAGTGTCGAAGTGCCTTATCAGCTGGGTCTAATGGTTGTAAATATTACTGTTTGCAAACAAAGATCAGCTGTTACATACCAAGTGATAGGGCTCCGATAACGCGAACACTGGAAATGATGGTTTTATCATGAATAAAACCACAGACCCTTCATCCTTGACGGAAAGCGAAGAACAGCGGGAGGGCACTACACCCCCCGCCCCCGCAACCATCCACCCGTCGCCCGCTACAACACCAACCGGGAGACTAACAAACGTTGATGAATTAATTGCCGCAAAAGGGCCGCACGGTGAACCGGCCCTTACAACCTCCACCCGCGAGGAAATTGTCCCAATCCTGCCGTCTTCATCCAGGGATGCACCCAGGAATGCAACTAGGGATGCATTGCCGCCTCTCCCGATCAAAAAGAAAAAAATACAAGATACAAGTTGGGAAAAACCTGAGAGTAAGGAGAAAAGGCAGTATTATGAATCTTCCCCCTCTCCCCCCTCGGACAACGAACCCCCGTCTCAACCCCCGAAAATCATCACAAACATCATACCGATGGACAGAAGGTCAGGTATCCCAAGACGGGTATTAAAAACGGACAGTTCGAAAAAAGTACATGTTCGCGTCACCGACACGCGAAATGGAGCTGGACCTGCGATTAGAAAGGTGCCAACGCCAGGCAGCTCACGGACCGGGGCCGCACTTCGCGAGTTCGACGTAACCTTCAAAACCGGACCGGCGTCCCGGACCGGATTGACCGTCCCGGCCGAACCGTGGGAAGATTCCCACGACCAAGCGCCGGAAACTAGATCGCCGACTACCACCGAACAACTCACAACCACCGGGCCGGCATTACATGCCGGGCAAAATACTTCCACCAGTCTGATGCCCACTGCTGGGCAAGTGCCCACTATCGGACCAGACTCACCCGGGCCGGCGACCATCGCCGGTCCGGCCACGCCTGAGCCTGGCGTCAACGCCCGGTCGTCGCTGCGCATACCGGCGCCCACTACTGGGCCGGAGCCCGCTGCCGAACCGGCACTCTCTGCCGGGCCGGCCGCCGCCGCCCGGCTTCCACTGTGCACGCCGGCGCGCAAGCTCGCGCGGGCGCTGTCTGCACCATCTCCCGCCGGCTCGCCGGCGCCGCCCCCCCTACTGATGGACGAGCCGCAGCCCTCGTGGCTGGACTCTGGCAGGAACGACGGAAACACCGATGAAGAAGAGCTACCTTCCCAAAGGTATGTACTGTCATCACAAGAGGCACTGATGTCAGTGCCGGTGGGCGCGGATCCGCTGCCCTCGCCACGCTCACCCTCGCCGGCTGCTGCCGCATCTTATGCGGCGATGTTAGCTTCACCACCACCGACGAGGCCACCGACACCACCACCCTTGCCCACTGCTGGGACTACGCCCACCGGTGGGAATCCGCCGCAACCCCCGGCTCAGATAGCCGGCACAAGGAAATACTCCAACCGATACCCCCCTATAATCGTGGACCAACTCCAAAACTGGTCCACCCTCCTAGGGGAGATTAAGAAAGTACTGGGCTACCAACCGAACGTGAAGCCTTACCTTAAAGGCCTCCGGTTTCGTCCAAAATCAGAAGACGAATTCAGGACGATTCAAAGATACCTGGTTAATGAAAAGAAGCGATGCCCCAGTTTAGAATTTTATTGTTTTGCGCTCGAACGGGAGAGACCCCAGAAGGTGGCACTGTGGGGCCTCCCGGAGGGCACCGATCTAGAGGTGATCCTCAAGGCGCTCCGCGAGCTGGACTTCCCGGCCAGCTACGCGCGCGCCCTCCCGAGGCGCCCGAGGGCCACCAAGACGGTGGTCCACATCCAGCTGGAGCCCATGTCCAAAGAGGAGCTCAATCGACTATACAATACCAAAGAACTCCTCAACATGCCCCACGTCACCATAGAGGGCTGGAAGGGCAAGACAACGGTGCCGCAATGTCACCGCTGTCAACAATTCGGCCACGCCTCGGCAAATTGTCACCGAGCAGCAAAGTGCGTCAAGTGCGGTGGCCCCCACGCAGGAGCAGACTGTCCGCGCGCTGAAGACGACCCATTCAGCTGCGCTAACTGCAAGGGCACTCACACAGCAAACAGCCGCCAGTGCGCGGTGTTCAGGGAGGAGGCTCGGAAGAGGAAGATCCTCCTCCCCGGTGCGCGCCCCCCTCCCCCGGCGCGCGCCCCCCGCGCACCGCCATCAGCATCAACCCCAGCCCAGCCGAGGAAGCAGCACAACACGGCCTTCAGGGCCCCCCCGGCACATCAGACGGGTGGGCAGCCCTGGGGACACCCTCCACCGTGGGCCCCCGAGCCCCCGCGGTCATGGCGAGTCGCGCCGCCACTTGACGGGGCCTGGCACATGGTGGGCCCTCAACACTTCCGCCCCCCAACCACACTTGTACCCCCGGCCAACCTTCCTGGCCAGGGGACCCAAAAGAAGAAGAAGCGAGGGAGAAGAAGAAGACAGGGGGCCGCTCCTGCGGCAGTCTCTACCCTGCTGCCGCAGTTCCAGAGGCCCCCCCGTTTCACGCCCAACCTGCCGGGGCCTTCACAAATCCCGGTGCCGCCACTGATGGCGAGACCGCAGGCCGCAATCGGGGCTCACCCACGAGACCCCCGCATTGCAGGCCGCGGCCCACCCCCAGCAACCCCTGCAGCCAGCACAGCCGCCCCCCAGCCAGAGGCCTCCTCGGCCAAAGGCAAGGGAGCCGGCAAGAAGACAAGGACCCTCGACCCGGTGGTCCAGATTGAGGGCCCCCGGGGTGCGCAGCCCGGCCCCTCCTCAGTACCAGACGCCGGGTTGCCCTTGCCTCCCCTATATGGCGAAGGGCCAACAGAGAAAACACCAGCTCAGGTACAAAAAGTCAATTTTACCCCCAACACAAAGGCCCCGCCAGGGCCTCCTCCACGAGCAGCGGGTGAAGAAGAGGTGCAGACCGCTGCGAGACCGCGGCTGTCACGCGCTGCCAAACGACGCCGGCAAGAACAACTCGGGCCACGGCCGGGGGGACACAGACCCCACCCTAGCCAGCGGCCCGGGTTCCCACCACCGCCACCGCCCGTTTACGGGCCACCGAGCTGGGGCCCCTTCTTGGCCCCTCCACCAATTCCCTCCCGCCCACAGGCGGGCCAACCGGCGCACAGCCCATTCGGGACCCCAGTCATGATGATGATCTGGGACGTCCTGAGCGCGTGCTGCCGCAGCAGCCGGCGGAGACGTCGAGGCAGCAGCGGCCCGCGCGATGATTTCTGTACTACAAACCCTTTATGGATAACAATGACACGTTCAGAATTATCTATTGGAACGCCGGAGGAATATCAAAAAAATTGGAAGCCCTCCGACAACTAGTCCAGGCCCAGAACATCCACATTCTAATGCTGGGCGAGACCAAAGCCACTGCCAGAAGCAAGATCAGGATACCCAACTACTTCGTGTATCGCCGTGACGAGATCTCGCCCCGGGGCGTAGCCTTCAGAGGCACAGCGATTCTGGTGAGGAGGGACATAATACACGAAGAGTTGGGACTACTGGATTTTGAGCAAACGCGAACGGTGGGCATCCGCACTAGGGTAGCCGGGCAGGAGACAAAAATATATGCAGGCTACCGCCCCCCGCTGACCACAGCCCTCCATCAGGGTGACTTCACACAGATATTTGCCGATGACTCCCCTGCACTGCTGGCCGCCGATCTCAATGCCAAGCACGTGCAGTGGGGGTCCAATCTGATCTCAACAAGCGGGAGGAGGCTACAGGAAGTGGCGGAGAGGGCCGGAATTACAGTCATCGGCCCTGACTCCCCCACCCACGTTCCAACGAACCCGAGACACCGAGCTGACGTGCTGGACATAGTGCTGCATAAAGGTCTAACAACAACAGTTGCACTCGAGGTACTCTACGACCTCGAGGGCACGCACCTCCCTCTCCTCATAACAGTGGGAGGAGCGCTGTCCAGCACCTCTCCACGTGCGCCCCTGAAAACCACCAACTGGGACCTGTACCAGAGACAAGTGCAATCGCTGACGGTCGGTGGACTCTCCACGTCAGAGGAAGTAGAGACCTGCACGAAAGAGCTGACCGAGGCAATTGTAACAGCCCTAGAAGGGGCAACAACAACAAAGCCACGCACGCAGTGGCGACCGGAACTCCCAGAGGCCCTGAGAAAGCTTAAGGAGAAAAAGCGTGACCTCAAGAAGCAGTGGACCCGAACTCGCTGTCCAAGGGCCAAGGGGAGCCTCAATGCAGTCACAGAACGGCTGGCGGATGAGATTAAGGCCTGGAGAGGAACTGCCTGGGATGCTCGCATTACCCAGTGCGAGGACGACAAAAAGAACCTCTACACGCTCAACCGCCAACTGACACAATCAAAAGCGTCCGTATGCCCCCTACTGGACAGAACAGGACATCGACGCTACACGGCTGCCGAAAGAGCCGAAATATTGGCTGACCATTTGGAGAGTCAGTTTGTGCCACACCCAATCCCCGAAGACGCCTCCGAAGAGGTATTTGACCACCATGCCGAAGTCGAGAGGGTTGTCGCCGAGTTCCTACAGACCCCGGCTGCTCCGTTGGGAGGAGAGGACTTCATCGCCCCCACGGAAGTCGTCAGAGCCGTGAGGCGTCTGAAGCTCAGAAAAGCGCCGGGTCCAGATGGAATACCAAACGACGCACTGAGGTGGATGCCGAAAAAAGGCCTAGTGTGTCTGACCCGGCTCTATAACGGAATTCTGAGAACGGGACACTTCCCCTCGGCATGGAAGATGGGCAAGGTCATCGTAATCCCGAAGTCCGGCAAGGATAGACGACTGCCGTCCAATTACCGCCCAATAACGCTCCTGTCTTCACTCGCGAAGTTGTTTGAGCGACTACTGCTGCGCAGACTGCGTCCCCACTTCACACCCAGGGACGAACAGTTTGGGTTCCGCGCGCAGCACTCCACCACACTCCAACTGACGCGAGTGATACACCACCTCACTGAACAAGCCAACCTGGGCAGACGGTCAGTCGCAGTCTTCCTAGACATCGAAAAGGCATTCGACCGGGTGTGGCACGAAGGCCTTATATTCAAGATGGTGATGACAGCAACTCCGCCAGCTTTGATAAAGGTCATAACGTCCTTCCTCGCCGAGCGCCAGTTCTTCGTGTCCGTCGAGAACATCAGCTCCGGGCCGAGGCGCATCGCGGCGGGTGTTCCGCAAGGGAGTTGTATCTCACCACCATTGTACGCACTTTACACCAACGATATCCCGATCCTGGAGGAAAAAGACCTTCTGCCAGGGGAAAGAGGAATAGTATTAGCATTGTTTGCAGACGACAGTGCATATATTTCATCGTCCCGCTCTAAAAATATTGCCACCAGGAGAGCCCAGAAGGCCCTGAACGTCCTTCCGCTCTGGCTCGACAAGTGGAGGTCAGCAGTCAACGTGAGCAAGACGACGGCACTGCTGACCGGAAGCCAGAGAAAAAGGCCACAACCACTGCAGCTCAGAGGACTGGACGTCAGTTGGGAAAGGTCAGTAAAGTACCTTGGCGTCCACATAGACTGCGGCCTAGGCATGAGCCCGCAGGTCACCAACGCCGTCAACCAGGCGAAGGCCGCGAGAGCTTTGCTAAGGCCGGTACTGCAATCTGAGCTGCCATACAGGACCAAAGTCGGGATCTACAAGACCTACATAAGATCCCGACTCACATATGGAGCCCCTGCGTGGTACGCACTCTGCTCAGCGAAGCAAAAAACACGCCTTCAGGTGGTACAGAACACTACACTGAGAATGATCATGAGAGCTGGCCGGTACGTACGCAATGACGTCATCGCCAGGGACGTGAGAATTGAGTCGGTGAGGGAGTTCGTGGCCCGTCTAGCGCGAAACATGTTCAACCGCGCGGACAACGGGCCACACCCTCACCTCAATAACCTTGCCCCTCTTCACACACGCCCCCCTGACGTACGTACCTGGCGCGCCACACCCAGAGATCTTCTGACAGCTGCAACTGACGAAGACGACGACAACAATAGACCAACCTGAACTGAGACCACTCCAACACCCAAACCACAAGCCAAGACGCATTGTCTAGCTACATCGGGGTCATTTGTACATTTAAAAAAAATAAAAAAATATATACAAATATAAAAATAAAAAAGTACTGTACCAAAAAGAGTAGCGCGTAAAAAGAGCTATACGTGCCCAACAAAGTACACTGCACATTACAAATGACCCCCAAATTCCCCCAGACTTGTAAGTCTGGGAGCCCTACCCCGGCAAAGAGGTTCGCCTCGAGGCCGGCACCCAGACCACCCCCAAAGGGAGAGAGGAAGATCACCGATTGATTGCACACCCGATTCATATGAAAGCTTATGGTTTCTTTAATGACATGACTCTCATGCCCACGTTCATTGCTATCGTCACCTCAAATCTTGTTGTTCTTTTACAGTTTAATAATGTTGTGTAGTAATATGTTATTTTTAATATGCTTTTATTAGTTTCACTTGTAACTAACTAATATAACTATGTATGTGAGAAAATCTTGGAATCTTAATTTGACCCACTTCCCGGTCTTCGATTATAATGAAATTTTGCACACGCTCTTAGTTCTTGTGACAATACAAGCCTAACTAAGAAACGTCATTACAAATCTAATCTGACGGTTAACATGCTCTTGTGAGCTTCACTTGTAACTATGTACGTAAGAAAATCTTGAAATCTTAATTGAACACACTTTCCGGTTTTCGATTAGCATGAAATTTTGCGACCTCATGGACCACGTCAAGGTACTTGCTAAGCTTATCCTTCTCGGCTTTCACGAGGTTCTCGTCATGTGATAGAGTGATATCGACGATCACAACCCGGCGTTGAGACCGGTCTACCAGCACGATATCAGGCTTATTGGCGACGATAGTCCTGTCCGTGATGATAGAGCGGTCCCAGTAGAGCAACGCACGACCATTCTCGAGAACTGGCAGAGGTGCGTACTTATAGTACGGCACCTCGGACTCCGACCCTGCGGACTCGGATCCTGGCTATTAGGTTATGTCTGTGCAAGTACGTGCCGTTAGCAGGATACGAACAACCGGAAATAACATGATGAAGAGATTCGCCTGGACGGCGGCATGCCCGACAAAATGTCGACCGTACCGTCCTTCATTATATTATTATTTAGGTATCCATTACATAACATAATATTTTTATATAAGTTTCTTTAATTAGGTATTATTTTTTACATAATTCAGACCTTTAATGATTGATTGTAGTATTTCTTAGTACATGAATTAAGCAGTTGTTACCAAAATGAATAACGATTTTGATCATTTACATAAAAGCTTTTGGGTAAATTTTCTCTCCAATTACATTATTTAATCACTCAAACCGTTTGTGTATTTAGATAACATCATCAGTAGTACTGTTACTTTTGTCGCTTTGGTGAAGTTAATAAAAATTTAAGTATTCAAATATGTTGCTAATTAAGTTTGTAATAACTGTTGAAAATGTTTTAGGATTATATCGCAATTTCAATGACTACAATACAAAATTTAAATATTTTATCTTTGCAAGAGTGTTAATCCATATTATTATGTTAACAAGCATGTTTTATTTTCGTTGGAGTTATCAAGATTCGTTGCTTTTTCATGGAATTAGTAGTAGCTTACTGATAACCTGGCTTGTACTAGTGTTGTACAACTCAGACAAATTTAGCACATTGATGATATACTTACAGAGAAGTTCTGAATTTATTTCAAATTCAGCTTACGTAAAGCAAGTAAAATTGAAAATATTTTATTTAAAATGTTATTTTACATTTGTTTTAGTTAAATCCTTATTCAACAATTATTATGCTCTTGTTTTTATGGCACATGCTATTTTGGATTCTACCGGTTTATTTTATTTATTATTATATAATACAACGGGATTTATATTGCATTGTGAGTTTTGGGTCCTTTGGGGTTTATACTATACCATTGCGGAGTATTTCTAGTTATGGTTTGTCTCCAGGTTTTATTGCGTGGATATCGGACTTCTTGAGAGATCGGTCCATACGAGTTGTCATTGATGGCTGCTCGTCGGACCAAATGGGTATCAATGCCGGAGTCCCTCAAGGGTCGGTACTCTCTGCGACGCTTTTTCTGCTACATATCAACGATCTGCTGAAGCCCGGTATCTTTGGGTACGCAGATGATAGCACCGTTGTAGAGAGTTACATATCTAGCGCGAGAGCCAGCGGTCAACAAACTAAGGTATTGAGAGAGAGTATGGTCGAGCGTTTGAACTTGGCCCTTGAGGCAGTCTCTGAATGGGGCGAAACCAATCTGGCCAAGTTTAATGAAGGAAAGACGCAGGCGTGTCTGTTCTCCGCAAAAAGGAGTCCATTTCTAGAGACTCCTACTTTTCGAGGTGTATCCGTGCCGATTACTGATCATCTTGAGCTTTTGGGTGTTACCCTGACATCCACACTCAACTTTGGCTCATATATCGAGTCCAAGGCTAAATTAGCTGCCAAAAAACTAGGTGTCATCTCAAAGGTGCGAAAGTACTTCAAGTCTGAACAATTGCTTTTATTATATAAAGCACAGATTCGCTCCTGTATGGAGTACTGTTCGCACCTTTGGGATGGATCGGCTAAGTATCAGCTTGAGGCTCTGGAATCGATCGAGAAGCGTGCTAAAAGGCTCATAGGCAATAATTCTCTTGTGCGAAAAAGACTGCAAACTCTTGAACATCGCCGAAAAATTGCTAGCTTATCGGTTTATTATCGGATACACTTCGGAGAGTGTGCATCTGATCTGCATGATCTAATACCACCTAGCCCTTTTTTCTATCGGACTTCTCGTAACTCGAAGAAGCGGCATCGTTTCATGGTTGATGTTCCAAAGACACGAACAAAGAGGTTTGACTCTACTTTTGTGATAAGAACGTCTCGACTGTGGAATGAGTTGCCTGAGTGGGTTTTTCCCGATGGTTATAATCTTGGTGTCTTCAAATCGAGAGTGAATCGGTTTCTTCTAGGTAAGCACGCTCCATCTTAGACCGCATCGTCGCTTAACATCAGGCGAGATGGTGGTCAAGTGTAAGCCTATAAATGTTAAAAAAAAAAAAAAAAAAAAATAATTAGGTATCATTGTAACATCGATAAACAGGGACATAGCTTGTGATCTAAATGTTATTAATCCGTCAAATCACTTGCATATGAACAAACAATTGCTTGATAAATGGAGAACTGCTTATGAAACAATAAATAAATCAGTGATTGTATGCAGTGATATATTTAATTGGCAGGTATGCTATCCACACCCTATATTAAAATAAAGTGGCCAAGTGCGAGTTGGACTCGCCCATGAAGGGTTCCGTTGCAGTAAGTAACATTATATACATAGTACACATAGTTCTTGTAGTTCGTTGTAACTTTGACCGAAGTTTCAATAATAGTGTATTTATGACGTACTAAAAAAAAAACTACTCATCAGATCGAGTTCAAACTAATTTTCGTTGGTAGTTTACATGGTAATGTACATCATATATTTTTTTTAGATTTTTCATTCTCTTACTTTAGAAGTTAGAGGGGGGGGGGACACACATTTTACCACTTTGGAAGTGTCTCTCGCGCACATTATTCAGCGTAGACAAAAATGATGTTAGAAATCTCAACATCATTTTTGAAGACCTATCGATAGATACCCCACACGTGAAGGTTAGATGAAAAAAAATTTTTTGAGCTTCAGTTCTCAGTATGGGGGGCAACCCTAATTTTTCTTTTTTTTTAATTTTTCTGTTGAAATCTTAATGCGGTTTACAGAATACATCTACTTACCAAGTTTCAACAGTGTAGTTCTCATAGTTTCGGCAAAAAGTGGCTGTGACATACGGACGGACAGACAGACAGACAGACAGACAGACAGACAGACATGACGAATCTATAAGGGTTCCGTTTTTATGTTTTACGGAACCCTAAAAATTAGTCGTCTGTAAAGTCGGTTTTCAATGAAAATTTTACCCAGATCTGTCCTCCTGGTCCTATGTAGGTATGTAGGAACGCCTCAGAGCGAGGTAACGCCGCATGAGTCATGTTTTTTCATACGTGCCGCCGGTTCCATCGAATTATAAAACGTTGTCACGTCCAAAACATTACAAATGTAACTCATTTTATTATGAAAATTAATGCAGTTGTTGCTTAAATTAATTTATGTGCCATTACATCATTATTTATTACATCCAGATTACTCATACTCGGCATACTGAAACTTACATTGGCATTCAGACATCAAAATATTGCAACTTATTGAACATGACATTCATGTCATGTTCAATTTTTTATTTTTTATAGCTATATTGGATTCAACAAATATAAATTGTGTTAGCATGAAAATTATAGAAAGAAGATTTTGTTGCAGTGCATTATTAAAAAAAATATACGGTTAAAGAATCTAAGAAGATTTTAAATAGTATAATATTGTATAATTTTAAAGGTAATCAATCACATTTTAGGTGACCACGATAGTGGCTTTTATAGCTTACGTCGTATTACTACTTACGTACAGGGATATAAAAACTCAGATCTAGGTAAATGGATAATATTATGTATTTTTAATTAAAAAAATAATGATCTTACTAAAATAAAACTCTAGATATATGTAGCCACGTGGCTTCATATATCTAGATTTTTCAGTTGCATTTAAGCGTAGACAGCGTTGAAGTCAAAGAAGCTTTGAGCCCTCAGTTGAGACTCATTTAAGACAAATTATATTAATTGATTTCACAAGTTCATAGTTTTATTTTATACGGCTGCCGCAAAGATGTTCAGATGTTATTAATATTTAATTATTATATATAATTATTATATATGTTATGAAATTTTTAAAATGTAAATACTTTAAATACCTATAATAATGTTATAATATGTAAAACTTAAAATTGCACGCCCGAAATGGGTAAACTGTTGTTACTTTAATATGTTATATACCATCTTACTCCTATGTACACAGTTAAGCAATAAATGATTCTGATTCTGATTCTGATGATAAAGCTTCACTTATGATTTGTTTTGTCAAACCTAACCTCAAAATTCTTGAGGGTAGATTCAATTTATAACTAACTCTCTGGATTTTGTTGCCGACCTTAGTTTTTTTTGGGACAATTAGTTACACATTTTGACAATGACTCTCTCAACATAGCTGACTCCATACCTTGCTTGTCGACTTGGAACTTATGAATCAGTTTTACCGTTATTGTTATCATTTCTACAACGAACGGTATTACAGGTGTACATTGTTGTAATAACCACAAACTAATTCTACTATGACATCAACTTTGAAATTCTACTATGACATCAACTTTGAAATCGCAGAAAAGAGAACAGCTTTACTAGTAACATTTTTTGGCCTGACCAAATATGAGAATTTGAAAATGTGAATATGAAATGTGAAAATGAGAAATAGATGATTTGTTTCGCCGAGTAATAAAAATAAATGAGTTTGTAGTAAAAGAGGTTAATCAAATATAGAGTTATTTAGAACTATTTATGAAAGTAGTTCTAAATAACTCAACTATTTTTATGACTAAATTTTTTATTTACAGGGGAACTCCGTAGTTTTTGGATCACTTGTGTACAAGCTTGTTTTATTTCAACTATTATGTCTTCTGTCTTTAATTTCATATACCGCACAGCAGATTAGCAACAATGGAGAAAAGTTGAAACGAATATTGAGCAGGATTGTTCTTGAGTCGTGCACATGTAAGTTAATAACCTAATTTTTAAGAGATACGCCCCTCACTACCTCTAATTCAGAAAACTGATGGGACACTAGCTGACACTGCAATGGAGAAGGCAAACTTGTTTGCATCTCAGTTTGCGAAATCTTCGCGTCTAGATGGCTGGTAGTGCGACAAATCCTACTCCACTTGGCTGTCCGACTTCTATGTCAGAGATACACATTTGCTAAATAGAGATTCGCATAATGCTACGCAATCTGGAAGTGAATAAAGCCCGTGGCCCAGATGGTATTCCTGCTCTAGTGTTAAAGGCTTGTGAGCCTGAGTTGTCCTCGATACTAACTCGTCTATTTAGATGATTTAATACCGCCTTGTCCTTTTTTATATTGGAAGGCTTGTAGCTCAAAAAAGTGACATCGTTTCATGATGGTTGATGTTCCAAAGACACGAACAAAGAGATTTCTCTACTTTTGTAATAACAACGTCTTCACTGCGGAATACGTTGCCTGAGTGGGTTTACCCCGATAGTTACAATCTTTGTGTCTTCAAATCGAGAGTGAATCGTTTTTTTCTAGGTTAACACGCTCCATCGTAGACCGCATCGTCAGTTAACATTTGGCGAGAAGGCGGTCAAGTGTAAACCAATAAAAGTTAAAAAAATATATTTTGTGTTTTCTTACCTATTGTAAGTAATATCATATGCATAAAATGGATCTTCGAAATGTATGTACGCTCATAACTTTTGAATGACTGCATAAAATTGGATGATTCTTTGTTTTGTGTACTTATGTATGGCAAATGTTTGAATGGCAGATAGTCTTGATGAAAAATATATGGTGGCACGAAGTTTGCTGGGTCAGCTAGTTTACTATAATAATTATAATCCTATGACTAGTTACATGAAAACTATTTCAGTATATCTTACATTATTCTAATCGTACCGTTGAATCCCAAGAAAAAAAAACTGTGCACAATATGACTAAATTGTTTTCAACAAAAATAAAATATATTTATTGTACCCAAAGAATATCCAATTATATTAACAAATTGCATCATCATCATCATCATCATCAGCCGCAATACGTCCACTGCTAAACATAGGCCTCCCCCTAGATTTCCACAACGAACGGTCCTGCGCAACCTGCAACCAGCGGTTTCAAGCGACCTTTGTGAAGTCATCTGTCCATCACGTAGTGTTGGACGGCCTCCCCGTCCAACACTACGTCTACCGGTTCGTGGTCGCCACTCGAGAACCTTTCTTCGCCATCGGTTGTCAGTTCTGCGGGCGATGTGGCCTGCCCATTGCCACTTCAGCTTGCTTACTCTTTGAGTTATGTCGCCACATTCGTTTTTTTTTGTTTTCACAGGATATCAAATGAAAGGCCTTGACCAGTAAAATACTGTAAAAAATTAAAATCAAAGGTTAATCAACATTTATAATATTGTTCTTTTGTTGCAGTTGAACCCCAATTCAAGTCTGCGAGGGCGCTCTTATGTCTCATAAAAACACACCCAGTTCATATGAAAGCATTTGGTTTCTCAGTTGACATGACTCTCATGCCCACGTTCATTGCTATCGTTACCTCAAATCTTGTGGTTATCTTACAGTTTAATAATGTTGTGTAGTAATATTGTTTATCGTAATATTGTATTTGAAGTAGTCGTGAAAGGAAACAACATAGCCAATATTAGAATATGAGCTCTGGAGTAAAGCACTGCCTTGTGTCATGGGCGGCTTGGATCCCTAGCTTCACTCAGGACTCTACAACTTCCTCGCTTCGCTCGGGAGCTGACTCGAGTCCCTCGCTGCGCTCAGGATCCAATATGACGCCGATGAAACAAGACAGTGCTTTACTCCCTTGGTGAATAATCTACTATTTTACCCTGTAGAGAGTAAAGTAAATTTGAATTTAGAACATCGTGTGTACTAAATTTTTGAATTCAAAAAATAATTAAACCTATTTACTTTTTACCTTTCCTTGGTGGCCGAATCTATCATAATTATATTGTTTTTGGTTTGTTAAAAGTTCAGAATCGGAACCTCCTTGGGGTACTTTTTTTAAATATTATTTGCGCGCAATTTTTTTTCAAAAGGTAAGGAATATTATGTTAAATAGTAGAACATTTAAAAATGCTATGAATGAATTAATTGTTAACGAATTGAAATATGGCGAGTTAAACAATTTGATATGTGTGTCGTCCAAAATAGTAACTAATAGGAAATTTCAACTACATACTTGTGTAAAATAATGTATTTAATATCATCAACATCAAATAATTACTATTTTGAGAAAACATGTAGCTAGAAATTTTTTTCGTGAATCCTGAATAGTACGTTTATTTATTTCCTTTAAAATTTACTCTGATGTTACTAATGTGGCGCTACCATAATTTAATGCATTTGAGCGGACACTTTTTCATGTACACAGATGACACTCAAACCATGGTTAAATCAACTCAAACTCGAAAAATTCCGTATAAAAAACAAGAAAATTGACAACAAGTGAAAAGCCGAAAATAAGTGATTTTAGCGACGAAGAAGTTTATTTGACGCCAACACAATTGACTGAAACTGTTAATAATGCGCAAAGCATTTAGTCATTTCCTCGCTAAAGTGGGATGAAAAGTTACGTGTTGCACTCGAATGCAAAGATTTTTACTTTGTGCTCATTTGATTCCCTTGCTACGCTCAGGATTCTAATTTTTTAATCAACTTTAGAAAACTTCGTTTGCTTAGCACGCGGTTAAAAAGCAACTTTGCTCGTTATATTGCCACTAATAGGATAAATGCTCAGCTTACTTTGTAATTTTTGTGTTTTGTAATAAATTATTATTGATCGGTTGATTGAATAAGCAATCTGTAACAAAAGTACCTTTTTTGTGTTGCTTGTAAGTGTTTTGGTATGTAATTTTTTGAAGTGAAAACTTCTTTTGGCGCGCCTAGACAGATTTTTCGTGGGCTATGAAATGAATTCTACCGTCACGCTCGGATATGATAAGAAATCTTGGGGTAAACTCGGGACCATAGCCTTTGTCTATCTAGAAATGCGTCATCCAATGGGAAATGCTAAAAGGGCGTGGCCTGCCCATCATGGCATAGCCATCTAAAAATGCGTCAGCCAATGGGAAATGCTGGTGCATTTCTAGATGGTCATGTCATGATGAGCAGGCCACACCCTCTGGTTACACCCGTGTAGTTTCCAAGGTAAGCTATCAAATTCTGAGTTATAAGTTTTCACTTCTATCGGCAGTTCCTATGACTGCCAATTTTTTTTTGTTTGTTTGTGTCACAAAAAAGAGTTTTTTTAATCTAACTCGGTACAGGTTTTTTACATAACATTGTTTATTTTGGATATATTAAATTTATTTTTCTTACTAATAGGGAAACTTCCGAGTTATTGGATCAATTCTAAGTAATTTTTTTTTTTTTTTTATAGCATAGAGTGACGAGACGAGCAGGTCATGTGCCTGATGGTAAGCAACATGCCTGCCACATAACAGCACAGTAACACGCAGCTATTGGAACATGATAGTTCAAATCATTACCTAGCACTGCACTGCGCTCGTCACCCAGAGATCTAAGATATTATGTCTCTAAGCCCTGTAATTTCTCTGGAATCATTGCCCTTCAAACCGGAACACAGTAATGTTTGCACATTACTGCTTGGCGGTAGAATATTTGGCAAAGGTGTGGTACTTCCCCAGGCGGACTCTGCTAAGAGTCCTACCACTACTAAAACCTAATTATTTTTATTAATTATTTTCACGGAATCCTAATTATTTTCGACAAGTATATCACCTATATTAGGCGTGCCTTAGCAGATCAGCTATCTGTTTGAGTAAGTCTTGTCGTAATCGGTCCAGCTGATTCGCAGACTAGTGGAACAAACAAACAGGCAGACAGACAACGATTGTAAAAAAAATATTTTTGTAAATCTACAGGTACACAATGTGCGTGTAAAAGCAGTTACAGCAGCAGCAGCAGCAGCAGCATAAAAGAGGTTATTTTAATATTACAAACAGATACTTAAATTTTAGTTTTCGCATACATGTTTTATTTATAATAACCAAGAAGCTGAAGTGGCAATAAGCAGGCCACATCGCTCGCAGATCCGACAACCGATGGGAAAGAAAGGTTCTCGACTGGCGACCACGAACCGGAAGACGCAGTGTTGGACGGCCTCCCACTAGATGGACAGATGACTTCACAAAAATTTCTGGAAGCCGCTGGTTGCATGTTGCACAGGACTGTGCGTTGTAGAAACTTAGGGTCCCTCTATGTTCAGCAGTGAACGTCTTGCGGCTGGTGATAATAATGATGAACCAATTGGTAATATTTATTCAAAATGATTTATATTCAGTAACATTATTTCAATTATTTAGTTTGTTCCGGCTTATCTTACTTGGGGAAAATAAACAGGGTTCCGCGAAATAAATAAAAACGTGCGTGATACGGTGGATACAGCTAGTTGGTTTATAAATGTTTCAAATGAAAATAAGTAGAACAACGAAATAACTAAATCATTTAATTTTATTGCAGGTGAACCGCAATTCAAAACTGCGCGGGCGCTTCTATGTTTCGTGAAAACACACCCGGTTCAGATTAGAGTGTTTGGTTGTTTAGTCGACATGGCTCTCGTGCCAACATTCATCGCCGTCATTGTTTCAAATCAAATCAAATCAAATTTATTTCAACCAAAATAACAAACAATTATAGGAAGTACAGAAACATCTTATCTATCAGTTCAATACAAGATGCCCATAATTTCAAAAACACCCACACTAAGCTAGGCTTGTCCTGTGGGTAGTTTTAATTTTAGGGTTCACATGAGGTTCGTCACTGACGGCACACAAGTGATTTAACTTACAATCGAGATACAATTATAAACATAAAAATATAAATATAAAAATACATAGCCCGGGACTGACATCGATTACAATCATAAAACGATATGAGAATGGGCGTATGAGTGAGTGTGTAAGTGTATAAGAGGGTGTGTGTGTGTGTGAGGGTGAGGGTGTATGTGTGGGTGTGAGTGGTGTCTAATCCCGTTGCTCACAAAAATCTAGTGGTTGTGTTACAGTTTAACAATGTTATATAGCGTCCTTTTTAAATGATTCCTCAATGGAGACCCTGCTATGAGAACTGTCGGTGACGACAGGGTCAAAAATACACCATTCAAATTAGTTCGTCCGGTAGATTTTGGAAAAATATGGGACACGTATTTTTTGTTTTACCAAATTATCAAAAAATTACAGAGATATAGATCATCAAACTTCCGGAGTGGCGGGTTGTGACGTCACTCGATAGTAAAAAATCGTACCATGACGTGACGTTACATGAAACTTCTAAGGACTGTATCTTCGTCATTTTTATACATATTTTTTTATATATATTTTATAATTCGTTTTTTAGACGCCTCGCCTATTATGAAAACACGTGGCTTGCAAAACCAACATAGACGTATTTTTTTCTTATAAAAAAAAATAGAATGAAAAATCATGATGTTGAAACGCAAGCTCTTTGAGCTGTTAATTTATTTTCATAATTCGTTGATAAGGTACATTCAACGATGTGTTTTCCTCATCCTTTTAATGTTATAGGTACATGTCTATGGTTGGATATATGGATTTCGGATGTTTTGATCAATCACGTCGTAAGGTCTGAATCTGTAACGGTTGAAATTTCGAACGCAGATTTATAATCTGGAAAAATATAAAGTCTAGTTTTTATCCCGAAAATTAAAGGCAACGGGAATTACGCGACTACAACCACGGGCCGCTGCTAGTTATTTCGTAATTACGAAAATGTATGACAATTTTAATCATTTTATAAATTAAAACCAATATTTGTACAAATTTGTAACCGTAGTAGTAGTAACCACACTTGTCATTTGAGTACTTTTATTATACCTACTTTACATATTTATACCGTCGGTGTTGTATGTAAGTAAGTAAATATTTATGTAGATTGTTGTTTCGACGTAGCTAATTATTTTAGTATTATTTTAGAACTTTAACATTTTTCTAAATTATATTAAGTATTTAATTTTTAAGTATAAAATAAATATCTATATTCTATTTGTGGCAAAGGTCAATTTAGCTACATGGTCGACAAAGTTACTAATAACTAAAGTGACTAATAAGTTTTGTAAAGAAAAGAAGCCATTGGCACCCGATCCACAGTCTCAGACTAGTCCGGAAGCCATTGGCACCCGATCCACAGTCTCAGACTAGTCCGGAAGCCATTGGCACCCGATCCACAGTCTCAGACTAGTCCGGAAGCCATTGGCACCCGACCCACAGTCTCAGACTAGTCCGGAAGCCTTTGGATCACCATTTATGTAAACTTGTTTTTGTCAAAACAAAATTTATTAAAGTTTAATTAGTTAATTAAACGTGTATTTTCCTGATCATGTTTAATTAAAAAAAAATGTGTAACGGCTGCAAGCGTTTCAGATTTAAATCGAAGTATCAATTTGTGCACAATGTATTTCCCAAAACGTTTTGTTGATTGGTATTTTAATTTCCTCGAGAATTTTATTTTTTCGAGTGACATAATACGATGTACCATTGCATAATGAGATAATAACATGGACGTATAAAAAAGTCGGATGTAGTGTCCCTAAACAAAAACTGTGTGTCTATAGCTATAGAGTCGGCCACAAACACACGTGAGCGTTGGCACTGATATTTGCGTATCAGCCTATAATATGTGACGTGCATATTATGTGGCCGACTCGATAGACACAGTTTTTGTTTTAGTGAGACTACGTCCGAGTTTTTTTATACGTCCATGAATTATAAGTAAAGTTGTTCGTTGGTAATTTAAAAAATACTTGTTTTACACAACTTGAAAAAACTTGAAAGGCAAAGAAATAAAGCAATACTCTAGAGTGAGAAGTGCAGTGCAGTATTAGGTAATGGTTTGCACTCTTCATAGTCCGTAGTCTATAGCTGCATGACACTGTGCTGTTATGGGCAGGCGTGCTGTTTACCATCAGGCACATGTCCTGCTTGCCAAGGTTAGATGTTGTTTGTATGAGAAATATCTATTCTACATGTATTTATTATTATATAAATTATATATATTTTTTATTGCATAGAAATATATATTCTACCTGTATTTATTATTAAAAAAAAGATAAAAGATAATTTATTGAACAAATATTGAGATACAAAAAAATTTTGCGGCTCTGCCTTCTGCATTAGTGTAAGAACTGTGGTGCAAAAGGCAGCGTCTTCCATTATTTCGCTTAACTATATACAATGTTCAACAACCTGTTAACTTTACGTTTACAATAGAAAAATTAGAGAAAAAAAAACTTATCATAATTTAGTAACAAATAAATAAGACTGTTAGAAGTCAAAATTAAATAAAAAATTAAACTAATTGACCAACTTAAAGCAATTGCAAAATAAAACAAGTAAACAACAAGAAAATCTCAAATGAAAATTACAATGCAGAAAACAAAAAATAAATCAATTTCAATATTTATCTAACAAAATCTTTTTCAATAGTTTCTCAGTATCAGCATAATTTAAACACGATAACCAATTGAAAATAACATTTTTATAAAAATATATATTTTTTATAGCATAGAGTGACGAGAGTAGCAGGACATGTTTGTGCTTGATTGTAAGTAACATGCCTGCCACATAACAGCACAGTGACACACAGCTATTGGAACATGATGAGTCCAAATCATTACCTAGCACTGCACTGCGCTCGTCACCCAGAGATCTAAGACGTTATATCTCTAAGCCCTGTAATTTCTCTGGAAACATTTGCCCTTCAAACCGGTACACAGTACTTCTTCACCATCTCTTACGCTTTTAGGGATCTCAAAAATGCTACAAATTTCCCACCTCACTAAACACTTCATATCCTCTCCTGAAACTAAGCCTGTGTTGCCATAATCCCACCTTAAATCACCCATAAGAAGTCCTCCCATATATCTCCCGCGATGACAGTTTTATGGCCTAGGGTCTGTGTTGCCATAGTGTGAACTACTACATAAAATATTAATACACAATTTGTCCGAGTGGCCGTCTGTTAATCTACTTTTATAGGATGAAGTGGATTAATTGTCTGAATTTGAAGGATTGGGGATAGAACGAGGGAAACTTTTTTTTTTAGGAAAACTTGTCAGATTTGCGGCAAGCGTTTCTTCGGTATAAGGAAGTAAGATAAGAGATAAATCTTAATTTAATTCATATATGATCACTAGTTCGAAAATAAAATAATCTTTGAACTATCCTTTTCGTGATGTTGAAAGGTCTTTATCTTTTAAATATTCTTCTACTCTATGATAACTCTTGAAAATTAGTATTTTTTCACATTCATTTTAATTTTTTACATTAATTAAATTTTCTTAACCCACACCTTTGCCAGTATTCTATCACTAATCAATACTGTGCAAACATTTTTGTTTTCCGGTTTGAAGAGCAATGTTTCTAGAGAAATTACTGGGGTAAGAGATGCACACCTTATAACTCCGGGTGACGAGCACAGTACGATCCTTAGTAATGATTTGGACTCTTCATATTCCAATAGCTTCTTGTCACTGTGCTGTTATGGGCAGTCATGTTGCTTACCATCAAGCACATTTTCTGCTCGTCTTGACACTCTGTGCTGTAAAATATATGTTTGTAAATACATACTCATGGTATATCGAAACACCACAATATTAGTCGATTTAACATAGATAGCGTGTGTTATAATTTGTCCGTAATGAGGCTGCCACTGATATCAGCGAACGTGTACCGTAATTGCTAATGAGATACGCATTAGTGCGCATCGGTACGCAGGTAAAGTACGCCATTTCGATGTCGCCCTATCTATAGTTATTATTGGTCTGTGGATGGTTCGTATCAGTACCTATAGCTTTGAGAGCATAGATTAAAAACGCGTTATTAGTCTATGTTTGAGAGTATTTTCTATCGGACTTCTGGTAACTCGAAGAAGCGGCACCATTTCATGGTTGTTGTTCCAAAGACACGGACACAGAGGTTTGACTCAACTTTTGTGATAAGAACGTCTAGGCCGTGGAATGACTTGCCTGAGTGCGTTTTCCCTGATAGCTATAATCTTGGTGTCTTTAAATCGAGAGTGAATTGGTTTCTTCTAGGTAAACACGCTCCATCGTAGACCGCATCGTCGCTTAACATCAGGTGAGATGGTGGTCAAGTGTAAGCCTACGAAAAAAATACCTAAAAAAATACGACAATCTATTTTAGGGTTGGAATAAGAAGAGTTCAAGTCTTTACCTACCTACCAGTGCCCTGCAATCATCACCCAGAAATAAATGATGACTCGCGTTTCGTCCCGGCTTCACCCGTGGCTTTTAGTAGTGGTAGGACTCTTAGCAGAGTCCGCCTGGGGAAGTACCACACCATTGCCAAATATTCTACCGCCAAGCAGTAATGTGCAAACATTACTGTGTTCCGGTTTGAAGGGCAATGATTCCAGAGAAATTACAGGGCTTAGAGACATAATATCTTAGATCTCTGGGTGATGAGCGCAGTGCGGTGCTAGGTAATGATTTGGACTATCATGTTCCAATAGCTGCGTGTTACTGTGCTGTTATGTGGCAGGCATGTTGCTTACCATCAGGCACATGACCTGCTCGTCTCGTCACTCTATGCTATAAAAAAAAAATAACATTTTATATAGCTTATAGCACTCTGGGATTACGTAAAAATCCAACTGTGAAAAAATGTTTGAAATAGGACCAGTAGTTCCTTAGATTGGCACGTTTCAACAAAACCTCGTCAGATATCATCATCATCAACAGCGCACTAAATGTTCCCACTGCTGGGACTCGGAGCCTTCTCTCGCAAGGAGAGAGTTAAGGCCATAATCCACCACGTTGGCCCAGCGCGAGTTGCTAGATGACACATGACTTCGAAAGATTCTAAGTACATGTCGGTTTCCTCACGATGTTTTCCTTCACTGTTTTAAGTTAGCGGCATTACGCAAATGACTTCGAAAAGACAGAGGTGCGTGTGGGGTTTGAACCCGGGGTCTCCGGATCGGCAGGCGCCGTTCTCCCGACTAGACCAGCCGTAACTGATCAGCTATAGATGTAATTTATTTTGTATCCAAAATTATTATAACGTACATTACCACTGTTTTTAAGTTGTTTAACATATCATGTAATAAATTAAGAAACAAAAGACTGATATTGAGTAGGTATAGATTACAATAGGTATGTATATCTACGTAGATAGGAAAAGTCATTGAAAGGGGAGTGCATTCAGTACTAAATATCGTTGCATGGTTATGCGCTTTGTTAGTGATGTCGTTGTTAATGTAGGTATATCGATAAGATGTTTTTTTCTAAACTGGTACTTTACAAAACATCTTGTATATGTCTTGATATATGTCTTGAATGAATGAATAGCTATATATAGCCTTTCATTTTATATTAATTTATAAAATCATGAAAACCAGACAACACAGTATTCGCGAATTAGAGCAAAAATTAAAAACAACATTATTTGATTTACAAAATACTAAAAATGAGAATAAAACTTTATTACGAGAAAGGGATGAAGGAGAAATAGAAATTCAAAACATTTTGGATAAAAATTCGCGTTTGAAAATAGAAATGAGAAATTTTGAAACAAAAATAGAGGAACTACTATTGGAAATAAATAATTTGAAAGAAAAAGCTAAAACATATGAGGATTTAAAGATAGAACTAAACGAAGCTCATCTAGTCATTAAAAACCTTAGATATGAGTTAAATCAAACACAGACATTAATACAAAGCTTTGACATACATAAAAATAAAAAAGATTCTGAAAATATTTTAAATCTTTACAATAAATTGATAAAAGAAAAAAAGGACCAGAAAATAATTGAAACCATAGATCTAACTAAAGAAAATGATACATCGAATTTGAAACCCAACAAAATTTGGATTACAGGCAAAAACACACTCAAAAAGTTTTTAAAAATAAAAAGACTGATCCTAAAACATAAGAAAAACTTAAAGTATAATAATCGCACAAACATTGAGATAATAAAAGATAAAATGGCGTTGAGAAATATAATATATGAAGACAAAATAAAAATTAACAACTACAGAAAAGAACATGAGGAAGAATTGCATAATATTCATAGATTAGAAAAAAGCCTAAAAGAGCTGAACATGAAATATGAGTTAGCTCAAAAAGAAATAGAGCATCTTGTAATAGCACTGAAGAGCTTAACAAATCCCTCGAAACATCAAGAGTCACTTTCGGAAACAAGCTTTATGTCTGAAAAAAATTGTATCTCGCCATTCAACAAGTCCTTTATAACAGAGTCCAAAGAAGCTGTGCTATTTAGTACACAACAAGACTCATACAATGATAAAGAGACTGGAAACGTCGGTGAAATACAACTATTTAGTGATAGCATAGGTATTGGCTTCGGCGAAATTTTCAGTAACATACTTGTAAACAGTAATCAAAGTATTATGAACACATCCCTCCCAAATATTAAGCTCGAACAACTAATTAAAAAAGTAATGCTTGGAAAGTTTAGGAAAAACAGCAATATTTTAATAATGATGGGAGATACCCAAGGCTTAACAAAACGTATTCTTGTAAACTGTATTGATTCTTTGATAAAGTTACACAAAACTGGTAACATAAATAAAATAATATTTTGTACTTTTCCTTATTCATCATCGTTGAGCGAAGAACAAAATCAAAGAATATATTTACTTAATATGACCTTATACAATTTAATCTCAAATAAAAGTAGTGAATTTTTATATTTTGATATTAATAATTTTATAGTCAACTTTAAGTTGGTTGGCGAAAAACAATTGCTTGCGCGTAATCTTAAAATTAAATTAGCCAAATTGATGTTCTGTTCTTTACTAAATGACCGTAATAGGGAAAAACAAAAACCGCTGAATGTAGTCATATCAATAAAAACTAACGACAGCGATTTAAACTAAATAATCTGACAACAGGGAGGCCTTGCTATGTTACGACAAAACGTAAAAATAATCAAGACCGACCTGGCCATGTTAACTCTAGCTATAAAAAAGGTAACAAAAACTCAATAAGCATTTTATATCAAAATATTAATCGGTTGATAGGTAAATTAGAAGAGATCGAAATGTATCTGGAAAGTTCGCAACAGCATGATGTCATCTGCTTTACAGAGACATGGGTATCGAAATTGCAGCAAAACTTTTATTTGAATAATTATGTAATTGGTAGTGTCTTCTGCAGGAAAAATTCGTTGGGAGGTGGATGTATAATATTTGTAAGGAATGACATCAAATATAAAGCACGGAAAGACATTGAAAAATTTAATGTACAACATCATTGTGAGTTAGCATGTGTGGAATTAGAATTGTATATTATAGTATGTGTTTACAAACCTCCTAAAGCAAACTTTGAGACCTTCTTAACAGTGATGGAAGAAACTCTGTGTAAGATATCTGACAAAAATAAGCAGATTGTTGTCTGTGGTGATTTTAACACCGACATACTAACAAATTCATCTACCAAAAGTAAAATACTTGCATTGTTCCAGTCATTCAATCTCATAGAGGTATTTCTGGAACCAACAAGAGTAGCAATCTCTAAAAAGGGAGTGTCGTCAACTTGCATTGACAATATGTTTGTAAATTGTAAATGGCTACAGTCTGAAGTCTTGAACCTTCTACGTTCTGATCATAAAGGACTATGCATCTCTCTTCCTGCCGTGGTGAAACGAACAGAAGTAAAAGTTGTTGTCCGACCTATTACACAAAATCGCATAGAACAATTGAAAAATGTGATAAATAATTTCTTTAGTACTAAATTTCCTTCTGACATTGAAAATTCTCGTGACATAACAGTTTTTGACATTACGTTTAAAAATACTTCCGATATTATGATTAAAAATAATTCTGATATTAAAATTAATAATCAATTTGAAAACTCAATTAATAATAATTCTGACATACTAATTTCTAATCCAGATCTCAGTTACAATTTATTTTTTGATATGTTAATTAATCAATTTAATGAAATTTTCCAGACAAAAGAAATCAATATTAATGCTAAACCAAAATTTGCCCAATGGGCCACACCAGGATTGTTCATAAGTAGGAGTAATTTATATAATCTTTATAAACTTAAAACTTATTGTACTGATGACGCAACAAAAAATTACGTAAAAACATATTCAAAAATTTTCAAAGCTGCATGTCAACGAGCAAAATCAATTTTTATAAGCAACCAAATTAAACAGTCGGATAACATGATAAAAACAGCCTGGAATATAATAAACAAAGAAACGGGAAAATGCAAAATTCGTGAAAAATTTAATAAACTGACAATAGATAATAAAATTGTTACAAATAGATCTGATATTGCCAGTGCATTTGAAGAATACTTTAAAAACGTACCTAATAAAATAACAAAACACTTGGCATCTGCGGATTCACGGGCTGAGTTATTACTAAGCGAAAATGTAAACAAGCCGTTGTCTTCCTTCACATTTCATGAGGTATCTGCACTAACAATTACTAAAACTTTTAAAGAGATTAAAGTAAAGACAACTGAAGATTTATGGGGAATGTCAGTTAAAGTTTTGGAAGGCATTTTGAAAAGCATCGCACCTTACCTAGCAGCCTTATTCAATTCATGCATCAAAAATGGGACATTCCCGGATCTCATGAAACATAGCAAAGTGCTACCACTATTTAAATCGGGTACAAAAGAGGATCCTGGTAACTATAGACCAGTTTCCATTCTGCCGTGCGTCAGTAAGATTTTTGAAAAACTTATTTTAGGTCAGCTGTTGGCTTATTTTAATTCAAATAACCTACTACATAAACAGCAGTTCGGTTTTACAAGGGGAAGATCAACGACTGACGCAGCCATAAGTCTCACGAAGTTTATACTGAGTGCGTGGGAAGACTGTCACGATGTGGTTGGTGTTTTTTGTGACCTTTCTAAGGCATTCGACTGTGTCAATCACAAGATATTGCTAAACAAGTTGGCTTTTTACGGTATCTCGGAAAATGCTTTGACCCTTATTACATCTTACTTAAGAAATCGAATTCAACTTGTTGATATAGATGGGGTAAGATCACAAGGATCGTCTCTTAAAATGGGAATTCCTCAGGGATCAATACTAGGGCCGTTCCTGTTCTTAGTATATGTAAATGATCTTCCCTTCATGACACAAAAATTTATTTATTCCGAAATTATTATGTTTGCTGACGATACGTCGCTATTATGTAAAATCAAAAGAGGTGGCTCTGAGTTGTCAGCAGTTAATGATATGCTGGCTAGAGTATGTGACTGGTTTGATGCAAACAGTTTAGTTCTGAACCCTGTAAAAACAAAATGCATACGATTTTCCCTTTCAAATGTGCGAACTGTAGAATTCAGAATTGAACTGAAAGATCAACTTATACAACTAACCAATACAGCAGTCTTCTTGGGCATCACGGTGGACTCAAAGTTACAGTGGGGTACCCATATTAATAAACTAAATGACAGGCTGAGCTCGGCGGCACATGCTGTCCGACAAATAAGAAAAATAGCTGATATCTCCACAGCTAGAATGGTGTATTTTGGATATTTCCATAGTGTGATGGCGTATGGTGTGCTACTATGGGGCTCAGCCGCTGACATAGATTCAGTATTCATTTTGCAAAAAAGAGCAATTCGAAATTTATATAATGTACCTGCAAGAGGTTCACTCAGAGAAATTTTTAAAACTATAAATATTCTTACCTTACCATCACTGTACATATACGAATGCATTATGTATGCGAGAAGACACCAATCCATTCTCAGGAAAATGTCGGATGATAATCCTAGAACACGGCATATCAACAAATTTGTTTTTCCAAAGTGTAGACTTCAGAAGACAAATGTTTCCTTTGTTGGCAATTGTGTGCGTTTTTATAATATTATTCCTAATCAGTTGGTAGGTCTCAAAGAAAAAAAGTTTAAGACTGCTATAAAAAAGTATTTAATAAGAAAAGCCTTCTACACAACCAAAGAATTTATTCAAAGCAGAAAAGAGTGGTCGAAGGAGATAAGTATTACATTCTAATTTTAACTAGACATTGGCATAACATCGTGAATTCATTACATTTTGTATTATATAACATCACAGTATTTATAATATTCTTTATTGACATTTTTTATTTTATTCTTTATCACAAACATGTTCTCTGACAAAGCCCCTTTACAGCTGCATTATTTATATGACAAGGCCTTTTTACAGCCGCTTAAGATATTAAATTAATTATTTCTTTAAAATTGTATAATGTGACGTTACCAAGTGATGTTAATTTCCAATGGTTCGAATAAATGAAATTGAATTGAATTGAATTTCTTGTAGCTAGTCACGGCGCCCGATTTTCAGTTCTACATTTCCATTATCTGCCTGCTGCCTTATGTATATCGTCACTCCATCTATTCTCAAGATTATCTGCAGTACCTTCGCTCTTCTTTAGTTTGCTAACGCGTTGAGCTATTTTGATAACCTTGGATAACCACTTCGTTATACATTTGATCATTCAGAAAATATATATTTTATTTTGTGGAATATATAACTAGCTTTTAACCGCGACTTCGTCCGCACGAAATAAATATTTATGTCACTGGTCACTGAGGCAGTATTTGTACTCATACAAATGTACGTTTACTAAAAGTTCATGATTTTATCTGCAATTAATGCGAACTTCCATACAAACTTTCATCCCCCATTTCAACCCGTTTCTTGCTATAAGAAGTGGCCTATGCCTTTTCTAGTTTATCTGTGTATCAAATTTCATTAAAGCCGGTTCAGTAGATTTCATGCCTATAACATTGAAAACGACAGAATTTTCATACAGTAACCGTCCATCTCTTGTTTCACCCTCTTAGGGGTTGAATTTCGCAAAGCTACGTCTTAGCGAGCGCCTACGCGCTAAAAGAAATTTGAGACTCCTTGGACTTGTAGTTTTTGAGATTTCGTGATGAGTAACCTTTCGCTTTTATATAAAACTAGCGGCCCGTCCCGGCTTCGCACGGGGTCAATTTTTTTGTTAAGTAGGTATGCTAAATGAAATGTACATGACCAAATTTTTCCAAAAGATCAAAATTAAAAACCAAAACTTTAAAGTTCAAAAACATTAAACTGCCTGGCCTGGTGGCTTAGTTGGTTAAATGCCGTTTTGTAAAGCGGCGGTTTAACGATCAGCCGGATTGAATACAGCTGATTTAAAAACCACTGGAATGTATTCAACGCCATACGTTATTCAACACGGCTAGCCGTAATGTAATAAAGCGAGAGATTAGCCGCTTCTTTGACAATTTTTAGTTCCGATTCATAACACTCATGGCGCTGCCTGACATAACAACAACCATGGCGTTGAATACTGTGTGTTCCTAAATTGCTAACACGGCTAGCCGTAATGTAAGGGGGCGTCCATAAATTACGTGAGGTGTTTAAGGGGGGGGGGGGGGGGGGGAGGGGGTCGAGTCAAATCTCATCTAATCTTACGTTGGAGAGAGGGGGGGTCTCGGCAAATATCACGCAATTTATTTTCCTTGAAACAAAAAAAAACTATTTTGGTCCATTTCATCCAGATTGTACATGCTTAAGATTTAATCTTAAATATAATCGTTATACGAACGCCCCTCGGGCTGAATCGAAGCCGTCGGCGTCGCGACGTCGCACAAAAAAAATCATTACCTACTCAACAACGAAACCATATTGTATGTGTCTGTAAACGACAATGTACTACTTAGGTAATTGATATATCTCCTATATCTCAGGCATCAAAATAAACGAATTATTGAGTATTTTTATTTGTTTCATATGTTCAGACTTTGAAAACCATTTTGTGGGTCGAGAAACAAAAAAATAAATGAATACTCAAATAGAATACAAAGAATAAAACAATGTAACGTGTTTACGTAAGAAACAGACCTACATCTTGAAAAATCTCACGTGAGTTTGGGGGATGGGGGAGGGGGTTGAATAAAATCTCACGACATCTCACCAGAGGGGGAGGGAGAAAATTAAAAAAAAGGCCTCACGTAGTTTATGGACGCCCCCTAATAAAGCGAGAGATTAACCGCCTCTTTGACAATTTTTAGTTCCGATTCTTAACACTTATGGCGCTGCCTGATATAACAACAACTATGGCGTTGAATACCGTGTATTCCTAAATTGCTAAACTGACAGTGGATTCTGGAGTTTGGAGGAATCGTACACAATATTATTAGGGTGGCACTTATCACCCTGGGTGTTACTTGGATACTATTTCGTTTTCACCGTCCACCTTGTTAAGACTAAATCGGACCGGGTAGGTTACATGAGACCCAGATCCGACCCGGAGCACCCCGACTCCACCTAGTCTTGGCGCTACTACCCCTAGAGTGTATTTAAAAGAATGCGGGAGCCAGAAGCTCAAGGGAGGTCCTGAGTGGAGCGAGCCATGCAAGTAGTTTTAAAACTATAATAGGTTCGCACTTGACCACCCTCTCACCTGATGTTAAGCGACGATGCTATCTACGATGGAACATGTTTCGATAATAGACCCTTGTTTATGGAAGTTCACCATGTTTCTTAGGTGTACCGTCACCGATATCAAGTTATGGGCTTTCAAACTTTATGTGAGAGGTAAAATGTTGTAAAAAAAAATAGTACGGAATATCGTACGAAATAATCGATCAATTTATTCAGATAAATGAAATTAATTTAGATTTTGTGTTGTTATTTTTTTAAATATGGTCTTCCTACAACATAAGCAGTAATACAATGCGGCTGAACGTGGACCGCCTTATTGAAGAACGTATTGCAATGACAATGCGGCTAATCGTTGAACCGCCGCATTACAAAACGGCCCCGTTTTTCAAAACGGCTAGCCGTAATGTAATACGGCGAACTATACAATCCGGCTGCGACATATACATCATAATCCGGATCTCGTTGTTGGGCTGTATGTTTGATGTCTTGACACAAATTGTCTTCAAAAATGTGCCATAATGCCGAGGGAAAACAAAATAATAATATTACCACAAACAACTCTCTCAGCCTCAACGGACACCGAGAAATTGAAGCTTCTCTCAAAGTGATTTCTTTGATTTTGAGTAGTCTTGGAACGATGTACCTACGTGGTACATGATAAAGAAGTATTCTGAGATAAAATCACTCTGACTGGGATGAACGCTGTACTGTATGTACACTCTTCATAATTCTGCCGGCCGTCGCGTCGTTGCAAATATTTAGGATGGATATTTTTAATTTCGTAATATATTTTGAATGGAATGTCCGATTTTAATAATTCAAAAAGGAATCAATAGGTAATAAAGCAGTCTTGATTGAGAAATAATTTATTTTGATAAGAATTAAAACAAATGTATGAATAGCATGGTCTTAAGTTATTCGGCATTTTTATCTTCTTTTAAAATGTAAAAAAGCAGTTGTAGCGCCGTAATTACTGTAGTTAGACATATGCTCTCGCGAGGTTTTTTGTAGATTTTAATACGTTCTATAATATTGTAGAACATTGTTTGGTTCTATCATTGGTACTTTCCGCAGCGTATGCGATGAAAGCCATTTTATGGCTGTTTTTTTTATACCTTGCTTTGGTTTTAGTAAAAAATTCCAAAGATCACTATTTTTTTCTTGTAATAAAAATAGCCTATGTTACTCAGTGATAATGTAGCTTTCTCTTGGCAAAAGAATTTTTGAAATCGGTTCAGTAGTTTTTGAGTTTATTACATACATACAAAAATACAAAAATACAAAAATACAAATCTTTCCTCTTTATAATATTAGTATAGATATAATATAGACATACTGTGAAATGCCCGGGGCATACCAATAAGAAAGTATGTGTGTAAATTCATCAATCTTAATTTTTGTATTGGTTGGACTATTTGCAGAGTCTGCGTGGAGAAGTAAGTACCTTTACCAGTTATTCTATAGAAAAATCATCATCACCATCGTCCTATCTTAGTCTTCTGCTGGACATAGGTCTATCGCCAAATAGTGGTAGGACTCTTAGCAGAGTCCGCCTGGGGAAGTACCACACCTTTGCCAGTTATTCTACCGCCAAGCAGTAATGTACAAACATTACTGTGTTCCGGTTTGAAGGGCAATGTTTCCAGTGAATTTACAGGGTTTAGAGATATAACAAATCTTAGATCTCTGGGTGACGAGCGCAGTGCAGTGCTAGGTAATGATTCTCATTCTCTTCATGTTCAAATAGCTGTGTGTCACTGTGCTGTTATGTGGCAAGCATGTTGCTTACCATCAGGCACATGTCCTGCTTGTCTCGTCACTTCGTTCTATAGTAGTAATAATAAAGTGCGTATTTACGCAAGCAAAAAGGGAATTACTTTTTTAAAATAATTATAGGTTTACACTTGACATCCATCTTGTCTGATGTTAAACGATGATGATATGGTCTACAATGAAGCGCGCTCACATGGAAGAAGTCGATTCACTCTTGACTTGAAAACACCAAGAATGAAAACATTGGGAAAACCCACTCAGGCAACGCGTTCCGCAGCATCGACGTCTCACAAAATTGGAGACAAACTTCTTGCACACTATCCGAAATATAACCGGTAAAAAAAATCGATTAAGAAATTATTAATTACTAGGAGTGTCCGTTGGTTTTACACACTTGGTTTCCGTTATTTTTTCATGATTTAAAGTAGCCTATACCTAAGTTACGGCTGGTCTAGTCGGGAGAACGGCGCCTGCCGATCCGGACCCGGAAGACCCCGGGTTCAAACCCCACACGCACCACTGTCTTTTCGAAGTCATGTGCGTAATGCCGCTAACTTAAAACGGTGAAGGAAAACATCGTGAGGAAACCGACATGTACCTAGAATCTTTCGAAGTCATATTTCATCCACCAATCCGCACTGAGCCAGCGTGGTGGATTATGGCCTTAACTCTCTCCTTGCGAGAGAAGGCCCCGAGTCCCAGCAGTAGGAACATTTAGTGGGCTGATGATGATGATGAACTATTCTAAACTACAATTTTACTTTGTTCCACATATCTACGTCTACCCGATGCGTTCAGAATGTTCTGAGGTGATTGAACAACAACATCTTAATATTCGAACTTTCAAATTTACAATTTTAATAGAATTATCGATTGTTTAGAGATATTTAAGAACAGCACTATCAAACGATAATACCTATACAATCTGCCTATCAGATGTCACCATCTCATATATACGGTAACCGCATTTCTGTTCCTATTCCGTATAATATTCCGGTTCATTCCCCTTACATCTGGTTTAAACCGGTTAACGGCCGGTGTATTTAGAGCTATGCCTTTGTTCTAAGCTCGTTTGATTTTAGAGGTGACATAGACCGTGTTAAAATGGTTTGCCGGAAGGGTAAATGGACAATGGTCAACTGGATTTCAGTAAGGCCAAAGGCCTGTAAAGGCCGTCTTTGTTTTGTACAGACAGACGGCGAACGCAGGTTTAATAACTCATTTCATATAGATGCACGAAATGCTAACAACTTTATGTAGTTATTGTTTTCTATATAAAAAGCTACATATTAACTAAGGCATATTATAATGTATGTAGATGTCGTCATGTATGGATCTGAATGTTGGGCAACCAAAGGCTCGGATGAAAGACGATTGCATGTAGCGGAGATGCGAATGCTGAGATGGATGTGCGGTGTGACGCGAATGAACAGGATAAGAAATGAGTATATTAGGAGAAGTGTGAAAGTAGCACCCGTGAAGGAAAGGCTAACAAGCACTAGGTTATCGTGGTTTGGGCATGTTATGCGTAGGGATGAAGACCACATAACCAAAAGAGTTTTAAATATGAATGTAGATGGATGCCAGGGGAGAGGTCGACCAAAAAAAGCGTGGATGAATTGTGTGAAAGACGATATGATTAGGAAAGGAGTGAGCTTAGATCTGACGAATGACAGAGATGAATGGACGAAACGTACATGTTGTACCGACCCCACCTAAAGTGGGATAAGGGTAAGTGAATGATTATTATAATATATATAGATGATTTTATTACAGACTAGCGGCCCGTCCCGGCTTCGCACGGGGTCAAATTTTTTGTTAAGTAGGTATGCTAAATGAAATGTACATGACCAAATTTTTCCAAAAGATCAAAATTAAAAACAAAAACTTTAAAGTTCAAAAACATTAAACTGCCTGGCCTGGTGGCTTAGTTGGTTAAAGGCCGTTTTGTAAAGCGGCGGTTTAACGATCAGCCGGATTGAATACAGCTGATTTAAAAACCACTGGAATGTATTCAACGCCATACGTTATTCAACACGGCTAGCCGTAATGTAATAAAGCGAGAGATTAGCCGCTTCTTTGACAATTTTTAGTTCCGATTCTTAACACTAATGGCGCTGCCTGACATAACAACAACCATGGCGTTGAATACTGTGTGTTCCTAAATTGCTAAAGTGACAGTGGATTCTGGAGTTTGGAGGAATCGTACACAATATTATTAGGGTGGCACTTATCACCCTGAGTGTTACTTTGATACTATTTCGTTTCCACCGTCCACCTTGTTAAGACTAAATCGGACCGGGTAGGTTACATGAGACCCAGATCCGACCTGGAGCACCCCGACTCCACCTAGTCTTGGCGCTACTACCCCTAGAGTGTATTTAAAAGAATGCGGGAGCCAGAAGCTCAAGGGAGGTCCTGAGTGGAGCGAGCCATGCAAGTAGTTTTAAAACTATAATAGGTTCGCACTTGACCACCCTCTCACCTGATGTTAAGCGACGATGCTATCTACGATGGAACATGTTTCGATAATAGACCCTTGTCTATGGAAGTTCACCATGTTTCTTAGGTGTACCGTCACCGATATCAAGTTATGGGCTTTCAAACTTTATGTGAGAGGTAAAATGTTGTAAAAAAAATAGTACGGAATATCGTACGAAATAATCGATCAATTTATTCAGATAAATGAAATTAATTTAGATTTTGTGTTGTTATTTTTTTAAATATGGTCTTCCTATAACATAAGCAGTAATACAATGCGGCTGAACGTGGACCGCCTTACTCATACTCATACTCATTTATTACATACTATCCGTACATGTCAGCAAATTAATAGTAATTGTACATGGAAAACATAATAATTAATATTCACATTACACACTCAATAATTCAATTAAAAATACAAGATGTCAAACCTTAAATTCAAATTACATACTCAATGTATTAAATTATTAAACATTACAAGATGTCAAACATCGGATCTGATTTATAAAAGTAAATATTAAATAAAAATTGTCAGAATTGTATATATAATAACTAGCTAAGTACTAGCTATCACGTAATTTCTTTTAGCGTCATGAACTCGTTATCAATGTCATAGAAAGCTTGTTTGATAAGCCAGCGTTTTAGTCTTGTTTTAAAAATGACAGAACTAGGTGCCTCAACGACGTCAACGGGAAGTCGATTGTACACCATCGTTCCCATGACGTGAGTCAACCTCGCAGACTTCTCAAGCGATCGTGGAACGCATTTTAACCTGTGCTTGTAGCGAGTGGGCCGCTGGCGTGCCCTGTGGAGGGTTTCTCCCAATTTTTCATACGACTCGAGGTTCGAATACATATAGAGTGCTACTTGCATTATAACGATAGATGGCAGAGTAAGAACCCCGAGCGATATAAAGTATGGTCTGGCCGATCGATCTTCCGGTATGCGTGCTATAGCGCGGATGGCTCTCTTTTGGCACACAAATGCGCGTCTCCACTCTGCCCCCCTACCCCACAGCTCCGCACCGTACTGCAGCACCGCGTGCACCGATGCGAAATAACAGGCACGGACCGCTTCCGTCGGCAGGAACCTGGCCAGGCGGCGCAGAGTGAAGCACGCGCCGCTCAGTTTGCCACACACCTTATCGATGTGTGCCTCCCACGTGAGGCCGCTGTCGAGCTCGAACCCGAGAAAAGTGGTTTTATCCACCTGCTGAATTCTCGTATTGTCAGCGTACACCGCGAGAGATGGCTGTCGACGTCCCGACAGGTCAAATCGCAGGTAGTGCGTCTTGGTGGAGTTCAGCACCAGACCGTTGTTCCCAAACCACTGGTAGAACTGTGCCACGACAATGCCCAATTTCCCCTCCAGCTCCTCGCCAGACCGAGCCGTCACCACTGCCGCAACATCGTCTGCGTACATCAGTACCTCAGCTTCAGCAATGGCTGCGGGTAGGTCATTGAGTAGGAGTGAAAATAAAATGTTGGACACTGCCGAGCCCTGAGCCACGCCCATTGCGGTGGTCAGGGGGTCCGATCTCAGCTGTCCACCATCGCCAACCACGACCTGGGATCTATTCCGGAGAAGGTCAGCCAATAGAGCTAGTGTTTTTCCGCGAACACCATAATGGGCCAGCTTCAGGCCTAGTATTTCGTGGTCTGCGACATCAAATGCTTTGGAGAGGTCGCAGCACAGCACCGCTACCTGTAGCTTCCCCTCCCGCGCCCCTACCACACGACGTACCACTTCCCTCGCCAGCGACGTGGTTGACCTCCCCTCTCGGTAGGCGTACTGTCTGTCGGACATCGCCTGGATTTCCGACAGGTGTGCTATCAACCGCGCGCTCAAACCATTCTCCAGCACCTTCGCGATTGCTGGAATAATCGATACGGGTCGGTAGTTGTCTATAGTTTGGCGCTTACCTTTCCCTTTAAAAATTGGGGTGATTTTACTCATTTTCAGTATTTTTGGATACGTTCCCTCTCGGATACATATGTTAAATAAGTCGGCCAACACATGCGCGATGGATTTAGCCGTCATGTTTAACAATTCCATCGACAGTCCATACGCGTCCTTCGATGGTTTAGCCGGTATCCGTTTGGTAATAATTTCTTGCACCTCGTCCGCTGTGAAGCTGCGTAGCCGCAGCGAGCGGTCGGCGGGCGCGCCGGCCGCGCGCAGCGCAGCCCCCGCCAGTCGCGGGTCGGCGCGCGGCGGCTCCCGTGAACCGAGCACACATCGCGTTCACCAAATCCATTTTATTAAGAAACTGATCGCCTGCGGAATCCCTAACGACGTCCGTGAAGTCCAAATTACATACGTTTTGTTTGCCAGTTTGTTCGTTAACTATTTTCCACATAGCTTTCGTCTGATTTTTGCAGTTAACTATTTTATTCGAAAAGTAATTACATTTAGTGGTTTTTAACAGATTTTCATAAACAATATTTAATTCATTCGTAAAGCGTTTGATTACTGTGTCATTATTAGGACATTTTTCGCATAATTCGATCATGTCAAACAATAGAAATCTAATATATTTTATTTCATTAGTCACCCAAGAGGATCGTCTATTTAAATTATTTACGCGTTTAGAAGGAAAACAGGCTTCTAGTTTATTAACAAAAATATTGATCACAGACCTCGTCAGGGAGTCCGCCGGCGCATCGCGTTCAAATAATTGCCTCCAGTCCACGCTATTAATAGCGCATGTGAAATTTCTACGGTTTATTTCGGAGTAGTTTCTACGGTATATGGGTTTCGGTTCTATATAATGTGACATAGGCTGTAGCATCTCAAACCTGACAGCCAAATGATCGCTCAGAAGCGTATTGACCGGCGTAACGGTCACCGTATCTGATGAAAGATTGCTATACACATGGTCAATGCTCGTGGCACTCTGCGGCGTCACTCGGGTTGGGAAGTCCACGAAGTTCACCAAGCCGTGGGACGACAATAGATCAAGAAGTTGTTTTTTTTCCGAATTAACATCGCCTAAAGTATCCAAGTTGAAGTCACCTACAATAACACATTTCAATTCAAGTTCGCTGACCTTATCAAACAAGCGCTCCAAATATGACAGAAACATGGCCGTACTTACGAGTCCTGTTCTATAAACACAAACCACGGTTATATGATGATCGATCAGGTCAACTGCGGATATCTCGCAGTACAATGGCGTGCCTAAACTTATGAGCTCTAAATTTTCCACCATTTTTAGACCGTCTTTGACATAAATACACGATCCGCCGTGCTTATTCTCTTCTCTGCAGTAGCTCGATCCTAATTTGTACCCGTTGATTTTAACTTGTTTTAGTTTATTTCCGCTCAACCAATGCTCCGTCACAGCTAACAGATCGCATGCTAACGTACTCTCTAACAACACCTGAAGTTTTGACGTTTTCTGGTCGATGGAACGTACATTTTGTAGGCAAACTACGAGTCTGTCGGCTGCAGGCGGGGGCGCACTGCGCCGCGGCCGCTCGCCATCAGACTGCGGCGAGTGCGGCGGCGGCGGCCGGCGCGCGCGCTGACTCATAGCGCTCACCTGTAGCGCTGCCCCGGTCGATGCGGGGCCTACTGCGAAACCACTCCGACATCATTACTCGCGGAGGCCAAGCGGATGGATTATAGACTTGACTATAAATGCTTTCAGGACAGCCGATGAGGAATGCCGAATGTCTTGTAGATTTTATATCTCGTTTTTCCATAACGTACTCTTCACACTTTTTAATTTTATTTAAATAATTGCGTACATTTTCTACTGTCGTCTCTGGGCGTAAAGACCATACCGTCATCCACTTCAAACGCTCAATAGTCTGAAGTTCCGCATCATCCATTCCGGAACCGGCAACAGCGACAATCTTTCGTCCCAATATTTTTTTACGGCTGACCGTTTGCCATCCGTCATCTTTTACTGCTCCAATATCAATCAGATTAGTTCCCCGTACGTGGACTTCCCTATGTTTATCTTTCTGAATCGTCTGATTTACGACACTGTCGTTATATGTTTTTTTCGCAGTAGCGCCTTTACCTCCCAGGGTCGTGCTTGTCATTGGCTCAGACTCGCTTCGGCTCACCTCGGCAGCTGTCGGTTTCACGTTGACAGGTGTCGCAGTCCGCGCAGTGTTATTGGTCTTCTTCGTGGTCGGCGGCGCACCATTCGTCGTTGCAGCGGCCGCAGCAGCCGCTTGTGCGGTGAGTCGTGCTTGCCGGATTGGTCGCTGCGACGTTGGCGCTGACGTCACCGCAGCGGTTGCATTAATTGGTTGAATCGCAGCGATCAGCTGCTCGTTATTTACAACGGCTGTTTTTAAACTCAAGATCATCTGACCTTGTTTTGTAATACTTGCATTTTGTTCTTCAATAATTCTCCGTTGACTAGTGATCTCGGACTTCAACTCTTCAATCTTTTCACTTAATGCCTTGTACAGCTCACGAAACATGCCCTCTACAGGCGTTGGGTCCATGTTTTACAATTCTGCCCTGCTTATGATAAATACAGTAAGTCACATTTTGGTCGATATCGAGTTGAGTAGATATTTGGAATGTACAGATTAAGATCTACATTTCTGTATATTCAAAGTTTCAAAATGAGACTCAGAAAATGAAATAAGCTTAAGCATAGTTACAGTAAGACACGTTTCGCACCAAGGGATCCTTATTATTATTGCAGTATGAGCACATACGGTTGATTTTTTTCAAATTGTTTAACCATTTCTTAGGTACTGCTACAGTAAGTAATTTTGCTATTATTATATTTAAGTTATGAGTATATTTCATCAAGTATCACAAACACATATTAACAGTAAGTACCACTTACTGTTACTTTTAGTGTTGGTAATAAAACATGAGTTAATAAACCTTAACCTATATACAGTAAGAACATGCTTTTAGCATTATATAGAAGGGACTTTTGGCTAAACATTTTTTTGTACGTATGTAACGCGATAGCGCTGCCAATTGTGAATTGATTTTGATGGATCTTTTTTATTTGGTAGATCATAATTCAGTCAGTCCCATATACATTTTATCAAAATCGGTGTAGCTGTTTTCGAAATTTGAACAAAAAAAAATCCTTTTACATATTTAGACGAAATAGTGATATTCTATGTAATTTGGTCATGTGTGTGAATTTAACCTTAAATTGAAGTCTGTTTTTATATTTTTTAAAGAGAATGGATTATCGTCCTCTGTTTTAAAGATAGAGATAACGAATTAAAAGTGTCTTCAACGAATTAAATCTCCTTGAGATAGTAAAAATTGACCATTACATGAGAGAGCTTCTTTTAAATCAGGATCTAATGTAGTAATGTAATGTATCTTTCCGGTTGTTTCTGGTGTTGATGTCTGATCGGAACTTTGGCTCTGGTATGGATAGTTTTTGCACCATGAGGGGTTGGTCTTTTCGCCTCTGGCAGGTCAGAATACGTAATTTTAAATATTTTTTTTCTTTTTTGTAATAGTTTTAGTATCAGTACGACAAAAGTAAAAATCAATTAAGTGGTTTGTTGGATCCGTTCATTACATAGGGATTCCAAACGACATAGATCTTGATATTTTTGTCCATCCAGTAAGATTACCCACTCATGTAACGCAACAGATTTGTGGAACCCACATATTGTCTTGTAGTCCGATGGCAAAGCCCTTATTTAGCCCTTTACTGCACACATAACTTTGTTACTAATGGTATCAAATTCCTTCGCTGAAATTTGAAAGTAATGTTACCACATATGTAACATAACTTGTAGGGATCATTTTTATACTTTCTTGGCATTATTTAAGAGCCGCGTAACTGAATAAAAAAAAATATCCATGATATTCAAATTAAATAGTTTTTTTTGCGAAACTAAGACAAAAACTGTTAAGTTTCAATTATGTGGATTGTAGCTGTAACATGAAAATGAGATTTTTCAATTTTACAATCTATTTCGATTAAACTGTTACATCATACTTACTTACTTCTGTTTTATTTAGCTACCAAAAACATCGAAAAAGAGTAATTCATTATTATTAATGGTGCAATGAGATTACATGTTTGTCCTAGCTATAATTACAGTAAGTGATTACATAATACTAAGCAAATTGTGCAGTTTTTGTTATCATATTTAAACATTCACCTCATTTCCTAGTCATTGTAGCAGTATGTACTTCAAACTAAAGATAGTTACAGTATGTCACACACTTACTGTACCTATACTAAAAAAACATAATTTTTTGCTTTTTCATTCCTTAGCATACATATTTTTTCAAGATTTACCATTAAAATATTATGACTAAATAAAAATTAAAATACACAAATTGTTAAACAAACACGGTTTTATCTGAAACAGTTTAGAAAAGTTACATTTAATTTATACTTTTGGAGAAACGATAAAAGTAAAAAAAAAAACTTTGACCGCGTTTTTCTCGAAAGTGGTTCCATGTGACTTACTGTATATATCATAGGCAGGGCAGAATTAAAACAACGATAAAACCGGGAGTAACTGTGATCGTGTGGCAGTGTTGCCACTGTCCTTATTGAAGAACGTATTGCAATGACAATGCGGCTAATCGTTGAACCGCCGCATTACCCGCTTGCTACACCGCCTGCTCTTCGCGTTTACAATTTTGGCGGGAAAACGGGTGTCAGGTTACATAAGTGCGGAGTTTGTGCTTCGGCATATGAAGTGCCGCCTTACTTGTATCCGTTTGAGCCCATTTATTCTCAAGAGCGTTTCAAGACGCTTCTAGCGGTATCGTTTGTTTATAATTAAAGTACTTAAAATGTAAACTAACATTTTTGGCACTTGAGTTTTTTTTTTGCGATTTCTGAAGTAGTCGATCAGCTATTACATTAATAATTTATAAAGGAGACAGTGGTTTTATGGCTTAAATGTGTTGTATACGAAATAACAAACTCGAAAAACCAAAAAAAAACTGCATTCGATAGCACAAATATATTTTTAAACAATTTTTCAATACTTCGGGACCATTTTCGCGCCAAAAATTTTAATTTTTGTTTTTTTTTTAATTTTACGATTTTTCTATGTAAATGAGCTCTAATTTTAATGTGGATTATATCAAAATAAAGACCAGTTCAAGTAGACGCCATTAAACACAAATTTATCGATATACCTTCCCAAATAAAAACACGAAAAAAAATTTTCCCGCCAAAAACCCGTCCAAAGTTAAGTTTGTATCGTTTCGTCATCAACCAAGTTTTTGGGTACTATATTACACACCGGTGTATCAAGCGGTTACAAAACGGCCCCGTTTTTCAAAACGGCTAGCCGTAATGTAATACGGCGAACTATACAATCCAGCTGCGACATATACATCATAATCCGGATCTCGTTGTTGGGCTGTATGTTTGATGTCTTGACACAAATTGTCTTCAAAAATGTGCCATAATGCCGAGGGAAAACAAAATAATAATATTACCACAAACAACTCTCTCAGCTCTCGGACACCGAGAAATTGAAGCTTCTCTCAAAGTGATTTATTTGATTTTGAGTAGTCTTGGAACGATGTACCTACGTGGTACATGATAAAGAAGTATTCTGAGATAAAATCACTCTGACTGGGATGAACGCTGTATGTACTGTATGTACACTCTTCATAATTCTGCCGGCCGTCGCGTCGCGTCGTTGCAAATATTTAGGATGGATATTTTTAATTTCGTAATATATTTTGAATGGAATGTCCGATTTTAATAATTCAAAAAGGAATCAATAGGTAATAAAGCAGTCTTGATTGAAAAATAATTTATTTTGATAAGAATTAAAACAAATGTATGAATAGCATGGTCTTAAGTTGATCGGCATTTTTATCTTCTTTTAAAATGTAAAAAAGCAGTTGTAGCGCCGTAATTACTCTAGTTAGACATATGCTCTCGCGAGGTTTTTTGTAGATTTTAATACGTTCTATAATATTGTAGAACATTGTTTGGTTCTATCATTGGTACTTTCCGCAGCGTATGCGATGAAAGCCATTTTATGGCTGTTTTTTTATACCTTGCGTTGGTTTTAGTAAAAAATTCCAAAGATCACTATTTTTTTCTTGTAATAAAAATAGCCTATGTTACTCAGTGATAATGTAGCTTTCTCTTGGCAAAAGAATTTTTGAAATCGGTTCAGTAGTTTTTGAGTTTATTACATACATACAAAAATACAAATCTTTCCTCTTTATAATATTATTATAGTATAGATGTATGGAAAATAAATAAGTCGGTATTAGAATAATTGGTAAGGCAAAATAATAATCATTATGTAAATCTACTGATGTAATTTTGTTTGTAATCACGTAATATCTGTAATAATTTTATTTGTTATTTTGACTTTGGCAAAGCTTTTTTACAGCTGCGTTTAATTGACGAGGCCCCTTTACAGCTTCGTTATTCATATTTGAAATTGTTTATTATTTTTTCTACATTTATTAAGCACATGCAGTGCCTTGCGGTTAACCTGTGTAGTTCCCGTTTCCGTTATTTCTTTGGGATAAAAATAGTCTATATGTTCTTCCAGACTATAATATTTTTATGTTCCAAATTTCAGCACGACCCTTTTAGATATTACGAGGGTAAACCACATTGTAACTGGCCAAATGGCGGAATTTCCAGTTAAAATTAATATATTTTCACTATAAATTAATGTATGTAAACGTTTGTAACATTAAATTACTTAGCATATATTCCTTGTTCATAAATATTGAGATCATGAGAGATACTCACTTTGAGGATAACGGATGAAAGTTTGTATCGAACCATTTTATTCCTCGGACATTTTTACATCAAATTTCGTAAATATTTGGTCTGGCCAAAATTATGCGTTATGTAGTATATTTTTTTCAAAATTAAACTCTTTATCACGATATCAAATCAATATTTGAAGTGAAAACTTCTTTAGGTGCGCCTAGACAGATTTTTCGTGGGCTGTGAATTGAATTCTCCCGTCACGCTCGGGTATGATAAGAAATCTTCGGGTAAGCTCGGGATCATAGCCATTGACCATCTAGAAATGCGTCAGCGAATGGAAAATGCTAATAGAGCGTGGCCTGTCCATCATGGCATGACCATCTAGAAATTCGTCAGCCAATGGGAAATGCTGAAGCATTTGTTTCATGGTCATGCCATGATGAACAGGCCACACCCTCCGGTTACACCCGTGTAGTTTCCAAAGTAAGCTATCAAATTCTGAGTTATAAGTTTTCACTTCCATCGGCAGTTCCTATGACTGCCAATTTTTTTTTATTTTAGGTGTTTTTTCTGTACCCATCTAAGCGGTTTATTTCTTTTCATGAATTAATGATTGCACGAAGCGATGATTACGGAAATATGTAACATATTTTGTCTTTATCACAAAATCGTCCATCTATCCAATAATAATCACACAAATTATTATTAGAGTACCAACGTAGATAACCGATTATATTATCATTTGTGCTTTAGCTTTGTAGCTTTGAACAAGTTAAATCAACAAGTGTTTTGACAGCGTTTTTATTACCGTTTGTATTTAAAAAATAAGGAAAACGATGTTACTCATTGATTTTGTTCTAACTATTGAAAATGTTTTAGGTTTTCATCGAAATTTTAATGTTTACAATACAAAGACAAAATATCTCGTTCTTGCAAGAGTTATCATTCATATTCTTATTTTCTCCAGCATTTTTTATTTTCGATGGGACCTAGACATTGCCTTACTATTTAATGAGCTCAAAAGTTTTTTCGTAGTGAACTTAATTATACTTGTATTGTACAATTCGAAAAATTTTAGTACATTCATGTTTTACTTGAAAAAAAGTTCTGCTTCTATTTCAAACCTATTTTATGTAAAAAAATTAAAGTTAAAAATATTTTTTATTAAATGCTACTTAACAATTTATGTAGTCGAAATTTCTTTACTAAATTATTATTTACTCGTTTTTACGAAAAAGGAAAGTTTGGATGCTGTTGGTATATATAGTGTATTTGTATATAATGCGATTGAGTTAATAATGCATTGCGAGTTTTGTGTTGTTTGGAGTTTTTATTATACTATAGCGGAGCATACAAATATAATTGTGACATCAATAAAAAGAGAAACGGAAAGTGATCGAAAAGAGACAAGTTCTTCAAACCATTCATCATTATGTATGAACAAACAACTATTTGATAAATGGAAGGCTGCTTATGAAACGATTAATAAAGTAGTGAATATCTGTAGTGATACATTTAAATGTGAGGTATGTCATCTAGACACATAAAACAAAAAACGAAAGGCGAACAGTTGCCGCTTGCTACACTGGCATGCGTGCATACTTAGGCCTACTGCCCACGCACGCGTCTTTTGTCGAATGCATACATCCTACGAACAAACGCAAGACGTGCGACTGTCGTGTCGTTGTCGTTTCGTGGACACAGACTTCATTATTTGTACGCAAGATGCAAGCATTCGTCTTGCATCCGACAATTGTCGAAATTGTGCGGATGTCGTGCACCTACGTGGACAATTAGCCTTACAAAAACAACTATCGGGTTGTTACAGTCGGACTGAATGCGTTGTTTACGACTGAATGCGTTGTTTAAAACAATTATCGGGTTGTTACAGTCGGAGTGAATGCGTTGTTTACGCTTTGGATTATGAATTGCTTATTGCCCTACTTGTACCCATTTAAACATATTGTAATATCGACATCTGAGTAGTCTTATTGGTATATTTCTTATTACATCATACATCATAGGGACGACATAGTAATTCTATGTTTTAAATCCTATTGTAACGATAAATACGAAAGTTTGTATGCTTGTTGTTCCATCATGTCAGAACACTTGAACGGATTGGGTTGAAATTTAGGACACAGACAGATTACAGTCTGGAATAACATGTCGGCTACTTACGTTACGGGAAAACAGTGGGCACGGGAATTGTGCGGGTGTAACCGCGTACTAACTAATTATATTCGAAAAGCTATCGCAAAAAAATCCGCATTCGACAGCAAACATTGTTTTTTAAACTAATTACCAATACTACAACATTTTTTTATGGAGTGTTTTTTAAACTTTTATCTTATACTATACTTATATTGTACTAATGGGAGCTAGATAACTGATTTAAAATATTTATGTACTTATCATACATAGAAACACCGAGACACAAAACAAATATTTATATTCAGCACTTAAATATTTGATTGATTTTTTTTTAATCTCAGTTGGCGTCACTGATGGCGATAGTAGCTTACAGTCTAATACAAGTCTCGTACGATGACATCCAAACTCACGTTCAGGTAAGGAAAAAGTCAAAGTCAAAGTCAAAATATTTATTTGCCAGTTAACAGGTAGGTTTAGGTACTTATTTACAATTCATATAAGGTTCTTCCATTAACAGCCATGACGGCATGCAAAATTTACATCAGGAATATAATAATGAATGATATAATAAAGAATATAATAATCATTTAAGTACAAAATATACTGCAAAATATACCTAACAACACAAAGATATGTGGTTAGCATTAATGGCACGCCTTATCATACAAATGCAAACGAAATGACATTTTGTTCAAGAAATCATCCAACTTATAAAAACATTCCTTTGCTAACCACTTTTTTAATTGAGCACAAAATTTTCGGTAAGGAACATCCATCAATTCAGCTGGTAGAGAATTAAAAATCAAAGGAGCCATGTGAACACAATTTCTTCTAAACATCTCCAACCTTGGCTGTGGTAACTTTAGACGAATCTGAGAGGCTGATCTCTTGTTAACACCATCATAGACTTCGAAAAAAGTGGGATTGTTCCTTACGAACTTCGCCATCTCATATATGTATAGACACGGCACAGTGAGCAGGTGATTACTTTTGAAAACCATACGACAGGAGTCATCCCACTTCATGCCAAAAATAGCACGAACACAATTCTTCTGGCCAATAAAAACTTTATCAATGTCGCACGAGTTACCCCACAAGATAATTCCATACCTAATTATGGAGCATACATATCCATGATATACTGACATAACTGTTTCTCGAGATGTACAGTCTCTCAATTTTTTTAAGGCAAACACAAAACTGTTTAATCGACTTCTCAATGAACTGACATGATCTTTCCAAGTTAAATGCTCATCAACAGTTATTCCCAAAAAGACTGTACTACGGACCTGTTGAATAGTTTTATTATTATAAACAACATTCAAAGATGTCATTCTGCTTTGAGGAGTCCTAAATTGTATCATTTTTGTTTTCATCATATTCATTTGGAATTTATTCGGATTGAGCCAGTTCATAAAATCATTCAAACACTTATATATTTCATTTTCGTAACTATTTATATCACGACACTGCATTACGATAGTAGTATCATCTGCAAATAAGATACTCTCATGTTTGACAGATGCTGGAATATTATTATTTCGATTTTATACCGAAAATGGGTTCACTACTCTGAAATTGAACACGTTGCTAGTGATGGCAGGTGAACTCATGCATTCAGAGATTGGTGGCCAGCAGATCGCAAGAGGCACTCACTGGATGATAGGCCCATGACATTCGAAAATCCCAAGTAATTTATGAAGATTTACAGAAGATTGAGATAAGTAGACTAAGATATGAAACAAGCGGCCAATAACGTGTTGAAATAATAATGATAATTATCGATAAAATAATAACATTGTCATCGCTACCTTCACCGCTAAAGTATATTAGACTACATGCCCGTGTACAAAATTTACGGGTCAAATGAACCACCAGGAGACCTATGTAGGATGATAGAAGGGTATAAAGTAATAAGATTCAGCACTATGCCGTCACTTGTAAGCTGTCCAACTGAGTACAGTTGAAGAGGGGGGGTTCCAATCCTCGATCATTTCGCCTTGTCGCATGATTTTTGTACGGCGTTGCGAAATAATGGATTAGAAGAGGTATTGAAACTGTATGGAACCAATGCCGTACATAATCAATTGACCAAATTTACTCTATGAATTGTCGGCACATCATAATTTTTCCGACAAACTACTAATTAAAAATTTATATTTTATTTAGTTTTCATAGCTCTTCTAATCTATTATTCCGCAATGCCGTACAAAAATCATGCGATAAGGAGAAATTATCAAAGATTGGAACCCTCCCTCTTTAACTTTTCAGTTGGACAGCTTACAAGTGACGGCATAGTACTGAATCTTAATACTTTACACCCTTCTATCATCCTAAATAGGTCTCCTGGTGGTTCATTTGACCCGTAAATTTTGTTCACGGGCCTGTAGTCTATATTTTATGGTAGCGATCCAGAGTTTCACTCATCGAGCGCTTGCTGAATGACAGCTCAAGGCCATTCTAGTTTGAGGTAGTAGGACTCCGTTTGCCAGGGCTTTTGGCTCCAAGCAGGCCAGGATGAAATCTCTCGGTATAGTCGATGCCGAAGTGACTGAGACGGGCTGCGATGCTTGGCGTTGACGATGAGTATCGTGACAGTAGAAGAGAGACCGCAGCGGCAGAGGGGTGCCGGTATGACAATGCGCCATTCTCTCAGCCCGCTGAAGCCTCGCATGGCCAACAATGTGTGTTGAAATACGCGGTGGAGCTGCAGGGAAACAAAAAAGTATTGCGGTGTACCACTCTCCCTGTCCTCTGTAGCTGAAAAGTGATAGCCGGCGACACCACAAACATAACTCATTGTGGGGAACTAAATATTTTGCGGAGACGTCTGGTCCCCATTTACCTACTGGTTGGTTCCCAAAATGGTCATGGCGTACCCATCTTGAAACGTACGCCAAAGACAGAGGTATACCACAGAAGGCTAGGGAATGGGCAAGTCGCGCAGTTTTGCGGGTGAATGCGTGAGCGTCCTCACATTTCCACCAAATTCACCCAAACCACGTGGAGATTTTAGTCGGTAGTAGCATCACTTGAGGTATCGAGTACGACATAATCCGATCGTTCTCTTTTGATGAGAAAAGTTTCAATCAGCAGGAGGAATTACTTAAAATAGCCGCGTTGTTCTCATCAATTTGAATAACTTTCACTAAGAAAACATTCATGATTGAAAAAACAATCTGTTGTTTCATACAATAATGCGATATAGGAATACGAATGTTTAAACAACTCGAATGATTTTTTGGCACTTGGTATCGATTAAATTGATGAATGGTGGCTGTTGGAAACTTAAGACCGGCGAGTGTGCTGAGATATTATGAGAGAGGTCTATACCCTGCAGTGGATGAATATAGGCTGATGATGATCATATTGATTTCGTAATTGGTAACTTTAGTCATAGTATTTCGTAATTAACGGTAGAACGCGAACTTGATAGCTGAGTTCTGCAGAACACTTAGTAAAACTTTTAGTGATCATATCGACGGTAAAAACCAAACCTGCTGTAAACCACACCTTTGGCAAAATTTTTTTTTTGCAGATTTAGAATCAGAAAAAAATACTGCGTCGAATGGTCCCACTCCCGTGGCTCTACGACATCTAGAAATTTTTGTACAGCATTGAAATTTTTTCAATTTTTCAAAAAAGACAACATTTCTCTTGCTGTAAACAACATAAAAACGGCATTTTTCTTTCATTTGCTATTTACAACAATTTCCCTTTTGCAAATTATGTGTGCATTGTAATAACAGCGTCATGAAATGTTGAGGACTGTGGGTTACAGCAAAATTGCTCAAAACAATTAAGTAACGCATGGTATTTACTACATCTATTATATAATCAAACGTGGGTAATTTTAATTTACTACATTTTAAATACATGTGGTGTTATATACAATCACTAGTTACGCCAACTTAAGCTCACTAAAATTTACCGGACTTTGTTATTTAAGCTATTTTCAACACGATAGCCGTCTGCAGATTTTGCTCATTTACCGCCATTGTAAAATACGTTCGCGCCGGTTGCACCGCGGATCATTACGTCGTTTAGCTATGTACGTTACTGTGTGACACTTGGGAAGGCGTGACGAGTGTGCTGTTGTTGTGCTTTACTACCGCATTAGATTCAATTTATAAACGTAAGTGATTTGACGATGAATATGAATGCCTCATCAATGTTTTTTATTTTATCTTAAATAATTTCAACTAATTTAGAGATATAATTTGGAATAGAAAAGTAAAAGAAATTATGAATGTGAAAAATAACTTAAATTATCTATTACCTCTTCACGCCTAAATTGCTGAACTTCTGAAACATTGGATAGTTTTTATCCTGGAAAAAGTTAAATTTACCGCGATTTTTGTACTGGTAGTACCTCGCCTGGCCGCGTGGCTTAGTTGGTAGTAAGTTGTCTGCGAGCCGAGGATCGTGGGTTTGATCCCCACCCAGGATTTGTATGATGAATACAAATACATATTTGTTTTGTGTCAGGATATTTCTATGTATAATGAGTATGTATTTTTAACATTCCAAGGGTGCTGCTAATCAGCCTGCATCCATTTAAGATCATATTCTGTGTATTTAAACAAACAATACTTGTTTTACAACTTTTGTTAAAACTCAATACCTACATCATCATCATCAGCTCATTCTAGTCTACTGCTAGACATAGGCATCTCCCATGGTACGTCACTCAGCCCTGTTGTCGGCTTTTCTTCTCCAACTACTGCCTGCAGCTTTACGTATGTCGTCACTCCATTGGGTTTCAGGACCGCCTACACTAGGTTTACGTAATCACGGTTTCCACTTTCGAGCTTGTCTACCCCAACGGTTATCGGTCCTCCTACAGATATGACTAGCCTACTGCCTCTTCAGTTTGCTAAGACGTTGAGCTTTGTCAATAACGGATGACGGATGACTTTATTTCGAATATGATTCCTCAGAGAGACACCGAGCACAGCTCGTTCCATAGCATATTGTGCGACCTTAATGGACTTGTGGACGTCTTAAGTGTCAGTTTCTACGTTCCAGCACTGTAGATCATGACCGGTAGAACGCACTGATTGAAATCTTTCGTCTTCTGGCTTTGTGGAATGGGTGACGAGAAGAGAGAGTTTCCCAAACACTGCACAGCCTAGCTGAATCCTCTTCATGGACTCACATTTGAAATTGTTTTCCAAGTAAAAGCGTTCCCTGGCTATGGCAACCGATACTATAGTTAGGAGCTCGTTTACCATAACATTGGTTTTATCTAATATTTGGACACCGATGCGTTGGGAAAATTCAGCTAAGCTATTCAGTATCTCTTGTATTTCCAGCATTTCGGCCATCATAACAATGTCGTCTGCGAATCGTAGGTGAGAGGTGTATTCACCGTTTTATTGATGTCACATCAAGCCCAATCCAGTGTCCTAGATATATCCTTCAATGCGTTTGAGAACAATTTTGGGAAGATTACGTTCCCTTGTCTCACTTCTCGTCGCAGGTGGATCATCTGCAAGTTTTGAACTTGAATGGTCATAGTAGCGGCGTCAAACATATTATCATCTCGATATATCCCCAGTTAATTTGACATCGCTGTAAGGATTCCAGGACAGACCGGGTTTCCTCCGAGTCGAATCCCTTCTAATTGTCCGAAAACGCCAAACATAGGAGCTGATTGTACTCATTGTTCTACTGTATGATTTGCCGCACGAAGTCAATGTGGTCCATGGTGCTATACTCGCTGTGAAATCCGGCCTATTCTGGTGGTTGAAACTTGTTGAGTCTTCGAATAAACCAACATGTGATAACAACTCAGAAAGGATATTGGTCGATAGTTCTTCAAAAGGGTTTTGACACCATTTTTGAAGAAGACTGAGTATTTTGTGTACTTAACATGGCCTTAAAAGGATGCAAGCTGATTACCAATAACCTTGTTTAGGTATTATATCAGCTTTTTGGATGCTATAATACAATTTTTAATAAGTTTAAGGTCAGATGGTGTTGTGTTTTAAATATCTGCCCATATTTATTTACTCTACTTCTCCACTGGAAAAGTACCATATTTTCGCCAATTGACCTACTGGCAAGTAGTAATACGCAAACATAGCTGTGTTCTGATTTAAAGGACAATATTTCTGCCAAAATTAAAGGATATTTAGATAAACCATCTTCTAGGACGGAACGATTTCTGCAGGACGCAGCCGACTGCAGCACAATTCTAGGTAATGATTTGGATTTTTAATGTTCCAATAGCCGCGTGATAAAGTGATGGGCAGGTGTATTGCCTAACATTATCATCATAGTTCAGCATCACGGTCGATCCGAAGGCCTTAAGCAGAAGATAGGTTACCTAAAGTTCTCAATTTCCGATTTTGTGTTTTTTTATTGTTTTTAAATTGAAAAAAAATCTTGATTTAGTAGTGGTGATTGTTCCTAAACGTATTAAAATATTGTCAAATTTATATCATCCCATACTTACATCGTTTTTATTTTACTGACCTTTCATAGTTTCTGATAGTAACGACAATTTAAGTGTACCGAGGCATTAATACTAATGCTATTTACGACATAATTTTCAAAACTAAATAAGTGCCATACGTTATTAAGACGATATTGCTTAAATGTAAAATGTTTCTTTTGGAGCAGTCCATACATTTGTCTTCTTCATTTACAGCATTTTTGCGTAACAGAAAAAAAAGTGACATTGCTGTAACCCACAAAAACATAAACAAAAACAAACTTTTGGTTAGATTTAGTTATTTTATTTAATAAACAATTAAATAATGCATTTTGTTTCTAAATATTACATTTATAGGAATAATAGTTTTTGAGTTATGAATTTTTTTGTAAAATCTCAAAAGTTTTTTGGCTCTGGTGAACATTTTGCATTTTGTGGGTTACAGCAGGTTTGGTTTTTACCGTCGATATGTATGTACATACAAATACATAATTATGTATTTCTTTCTTGCAGGGAAACTCCGTGGTCCTTGGATCGATTCTATACAAAACGATTTTGTTTCAACTATTGTGTGGCTTGTTTTTATTTTCACACACAGCACAGCAGATTAGCAACAATGGAGAAACATTCAAACACATTTTTAGCAGAATTGTTCTCGACTCTTGCACATGTAAGCCAAACCGTTGTCTAAAGATTCTAAGAAGTGTTTTGCATTTTTTATTTCGAAATCTAAATCCTCAAAGTCGAAACCACGTATGTGTGATAACATGTGTATTCGTGATTCGTGCAAAGGCCCTCCACGGCCTTTTACGGTGACATGAGTTCAAGTACTCCAATGTTCATTTATTCGTCTACATAGATCTAGCTGAATTTGAACGATAGCCTGTGTTATGGTCACCTTCAAGCCATCTGTCTATTGTGGTTTATTTGCATAAACGTGTTACTTCCAGAAATCGTATAAAATAGTAAATATAGCTTTGTCAAGGTTTTATTGGTATACGTTCTTGTAATTAACTTTTTTTCATACTCATACTCATTTATTACATACTATCCGTACTTACATGTCAGCAAATTAATAGTAATTGTATATGGAAAACATAATAATTAATATTCACATTACACACTCAATAGTTCAATTAAAAAATACAAGATGTCAAACCTTAAATTCAAATAACACACTCAATGTGTCTCAATTTTCTTTATTTAACAAGCAATACGGCTTCAGGCCAAAATCAAGTACTGTCGCAGCTGCCGTTGATCTAGTAACGTCAATAAAACTGAATATAGATAAAAAAACTGATAAACTTAGGGATTTTTATACAGACGGAAGACGTCAGCCCTGCGCTGTGCTCCTGCAATACTAATATTGTATAGCAGGCAATGCAGGAGCGCGCTTCCCGCGTCTTACACCGCACGCCCCGCACCATTGCCCCGTCTAGACGGCTTCGTCGAATGACTGTATGATTTAATAGACTGTGGTAATATGGTGAACTGAATTTAAGACGACGAGATTCTAAAAACAGATCGCGTTTAAATAGTAGGCTGTATTCGTGTAATCCGCGAATCGATAAACGAACTGTAAGACGCCCTGAGACTGGATGGAGTAACAATATACGAAAAATAACTGGTGGCGTTTGGCGACGTAAAACAGAGGATCGGTCTGAGTGGCGTATTATGGGAGAGGCTTATGTCCAGCAGTGGCCGAGTACAGGATGATGATGATTATGACCCATATTATGCTGAATATTTTGATTTTGTTGCAGGTGAATCTCAGTTCAAGTCTGCGCGGGCGCTCCTTTGTTTCGTAAAAACACACCCGATTCATATTAAAGTTTTTGGTTTATTCGTCAACATGGCTCTCATGCCTGCATTAATATATATCATTACTTCTAATCTTGTGGTTCTTTTACAATTTAATAATGTTGTGTAGCAATATCGTTTTTTTGACGTATTTTTAACAGTGATTAAATATAACATATGATAACAAAAATGAAAAATCATTTTAACAACTGACATAAAGACAACTGAATCAATTTGTTATCAAATAATTGTCATAGACAACTTAACCTTTGCCTGCCGGAGGTAAGGTTGATTATGGAGTTCTCAATGTAAACATTTTTTTAAGATCTTAATGTAATTACCCATTTTCACAAATAAAGAAATGTATTATTATTATTTAAAATTTCATTCCATTATCAATCACATCAATCTTTTCAGTTTTTTTTTAACATGTCTTTTATTAACAAAACTAAATTAATTAAAGTTAACATATGTTTGTAGTGATGGGACTCTTTGCAGAGTTCAACTGAAGAAGTACCACACTTTTGTCAGTTATTCGGCCCCCAAACAGTAATGTGCGATTTTATTTTTTATTTTTTTTCATTGAGAAATTACAGGATATAGCGATGGATCATCTTATATCTCTGGGTGACGATCACAGTCCTAGGATATGATTTGGACTCTTTATGCTATAATAGCTGCCGTATCCCTGTGCTGTTATGGGGCAGGCGTGTTGTTTACCATCAATAACATAATATCAATACTCAATCATTTATTGCTGATATTATGGTACATTAGTTGCTCTTATTTATAAGTACATATCATAAGTTTCATAAGAATTACCATAATTACCCTGAATGGGTGTGGCAATATAATTTGTGTCGTGCGGAGCGGATCGATTCAATCTATAATAGTTATTGACTATTGAATAGTTTTGACTGGCCTTGTGGCTAAGTGGTTAGTAGCTCTGACTGCGAAGCCGAGGGTCGTGGGTTCGATCCCCACCCCGTGCAAATATTTGTGTGATGAATTCAAATGTTTGCACTGTGTCTGGGTGTTTCTATGTATAATAAGTATGTATTTAAAACTATATAAGTATTATATCAGCTATCTGGCCGCCATCACACAAGCTTTGCTTAGTTTGGGGTCAGACGGTGTTGTGTGTGAATTGTCCACCAATACTTATATTTATTTATATTTATATTATTTGTCAGTAAAATATTCGTCGATTGTATAGTACGATTTCTCAACTAATATATTTTATATCCCCCTTGTCTTGTTACTCTACACAATAAAAAAAATTGGCAGTCATAGGAACTGCCGATAGAAGTGAAAACTTATCACTCAGAATTTGATAGCTTACTTTGGAAACTACACGGGTGTAACTGGAGGGCATGGTCTGGTCATCATGGCATGGCCATCTAGAAATGCGCAAGCATTTCCCATTGGCTGACGCATTTCTAGATGGCCAATTACCATGGTCCCGAGTTTACCCGAAGATTTCTTATCATACCCAAGCGTGACGCTAGAATTCAATTAACACCCCAAAAAAATCTGTATAGGCACGCCAAAAGAAGTTTTCACTTCAAAAAAGATGATATGTATTAAAAAAATAAGATTAATTTCCTAAAATCTATTTTATGACAGTTGCATAATATTTAAGTCTGCCTGCGAATACTTACTGTGTTTACTTAGTAGGTACGTATAGACCACAGGACCGTGAACAAAATGGATGGGTCATATGAACCACCAGAAGACCTATGCAGGATGATAGAAGGTTATAAAATAATAAGATTCAGCACTATGCTGGCATTTGTAAGCTGTATGTTCTAGTACGACGACCAAGACTAAGTAATTCTCTTAAAATAGATTTTGTGAATTTAATCTTTTTATTTTTATATTAGGTGATCTTGCTTCTAGCAATGGTGTTTGGAGTATAATACGACGTGTTTTATACGATGGCATTGCATATATTTATTTTATAAGCAGCCCACTTAATGTTCCCACTGCTGGGACTCGGGGTCTTCTCTCGCTAGGAGAGAGTCAAGGGCATTGAAATATTCTAGGTACATGTCGGTTTCCTTACGATGTTTTCCTTCATCGTTTTGAGGTAGCAACATTACGCACATGACTTCAAAAACACAGTGTGCGCACAGTGGTGCGCGTGGGGTTTGAACCCGAGGGATCCGGATCGGTATTCACCGCTCTCCCGACTAGACCATGGTGTACGTTGGTATAATCATAATCACATTCAAAAATTGTATAGCGCCCATATGCTAAACTAACAACTAGTTTTCGTGGTTTTTTCGGGATAAAAAGTAGCCTATGTGTTCTTCCAGACTATGATCTATTTGTGTTTCAAATTTCAGCCCAATCCGTTCATATAGATAGTGCAATCCACGAAGACGCGCCCCACCAATTTTTGGTTAAGGTGCTGACAACAGCTAACTGAAATTCACGAATTCGAAACTAAGCCACGCCTCTCTACTACTTCGATAAGACAGCGCCACCAAACGAAACCGCGTCCAGCCGGCGACATTATTAGTATTGAACAAAACGTGGAAACAAAAAGTTACCGCTCCAAGCTCATAGATGGCGCTTTTAAAATATTTTTGTAATTAATTTAACATAACTTTTTGTTTCCTTCGATATCTTTTTGCACTTTTGCAGATTGTGAAGAACATTATCGAAATTCTATTAGTAAAGCCTATAAATAATAATGTACGGTCTACGATTACAATAAACTCTTTTTATACAGAAAATTAAACCAATTTCAAAATCACAAATAGGTACTAGAAAGCGAAAAAAAGTTCATTTAATTATTGTAAGCGCTACTCACTCATCTATTTGAAGTCAAATAGATTCATTCGACATAAACATTAATTGCATTAAAGTAGCTACAGCAAAAAGCCAATATTACGTGGTGTTCCCAGGCGGTCACCCATCCAAGTACTGACCACGCCAGGTGTTGCTTAACTTCGGTGATCGGACGAGAACTAGTGTTTTCACGCGCTATGCACGTCGTCAATTATATTAAATACGTGTATTAATACAAACATAATAGTTATCATCATCATCATCAATAGACGAGCTCGCAAGTTAATAATCCACAACTATTGCTAATTACAACACGAAAAACAAGTTTTTGAAACAACCCCAATTCGCTGCTTTGTAACGAAAGGTCCACAAACAAAATTTTACAAAAATATTTTAAATTCATAAAAATTTTTTTTTATTTAAACCATGCGGAACGTTTATAACTTGAAACATTTATAAATTGCAATGGAAAAAGTTTTGGAATTTATATCATGCAAAAAGTTGGTTTTAAAATGTCAAATAACAATGTAGAAATGGATAAAGTTTTTTTTTGGGTTTTTATATGGACTAGTGGCGCCATATTCTATAGCGGACAAATGATTTGAAAATATAAATTTCACCTATACTTACTAGTGTTGAGTACCTATGCAATAAAATATAAAAAATACAAAAATGAAACAACCACTCAGAAATAAACAGATAATTCTTGAGATTGAGAGAATAAAGCTGCAGCTCACTATATCGCAAAAAAAAGAAAAGTTCGTATCATATACCGGTCAGCAAAACGAAACACGACAAAAAACAGTTTCTACAAGTACAAAAAATAATACAAACTGGATATGAGTCACAAATGCCTAAGTTAATATTTTTTATTTTAATATTAACTTTGAGACGAACTTCTTAGCATTCCATGGATTCACCGTGCGGGTGCCGGGTCCATCGTGTGGCAGAGAGAGAAATCTCGAATAGACCCCAAGACTTGTGACTCGGGCTGTAGGTTTAAAAGGGGCCCCTTATATTGACGTACGTCAACACTCACCTTCACTACTCGTATTTCTCTCCCTACCCAGCCAAATCCGATATGATCCTACTAGTGCAGCTTTAGATACTCGTTCTAGTATAGAACTTACTGCACTTCTGGACAATCCAAGGTCTTTAAGCAGGTTATAGAGAGATTTTGCTGGTATACCTCTCGCTCCTACTTCTACAGCGTATAAATTAACTACATAGCCATTTTTTGTTAATTCATTTTGTAGGTCGTAATATTTATTTTGTTTCATCACGTGGTCTTTAGGTATATTAGTTTCCCACGGTACGGTAAGATCTACCAGGACTATGCGTTTCGTTGCCCTAGAAAAAGGAGGATGAAAACGCATATTTTTTTCCGTAATTTACTTTGTCATAATGAATGTAGCATAATATATAGTGCCATAATGTCAATTTTGCATAATAGATTATATAAATATTAATGCAGTTGAAAAAGATAGCTAATCCTTGAAACTATCCAAATTAATCAATATCCAGAAACGAAGGCTACAACCATAATCTACATAAAAAATAATAAATACACTGTTTAGCAACATTTTAAAGTTGATTTTGTGCGAGTTACGATGGTTATAAAAAATGACACGCTTCCCGTGTCATACGCCTTAAAATAAAAGCTTGAATGACACGGATGCCGTGTTTTCCGCAACGAATCGGTTAAGTCGGTTTACAGATAATAGTTAAATATGACACCGTCATAACAAATCATAGATGAAATGATTGCATACAATGTAACCAAATGTCATCTAAAAGTCACTTTACTGAGAAAGGACATTGTTCATTTATAAGGGACTTGGGGCTAAACGTGGACGTTGACTGTCACTGATGTCATAAATTAAACATGATGGCTTCTAGCACTTGATATCAGAATATTATCTTTCGGTAGTAGCAAAAAGACTATTTACTCGTAATGCGAACGTTGACGTGGTGTTACTTTTAAACAAAACTACAACATTTTGTAATTTTTTTAATATCGATCTAAAGATCGATAGTGACCGTCTAGATAAAATCGATGCTATTCTATTATGTTTAAAATAATAACTAAATTATTCACAAGTTAGTGGTTAGATGATTATCAATGTGTGCGAGTGAGACGAGCGATTACTCGCATCACTCGCTCGCGGCGTAAAAAAACCTGCACTTTCAGATCCGCACTGTAGAGAAATGAACCGCTGGTTGCTCTCTTGGATTGTTCTAATCGCTTAGCGAGTATCGCTGAGCGAGTATTATCTTTCATAGCTCTTGTCGCTCAGCGACAAACTAGTGAAGCGAGTACTCACCGGGAGTATGAACAGTCAGCGATCAACTACTGTCTGTATCTGAGTATATGCATCTCTTTTATTTAGGTACACGGAATGTATAATATCTATTGTACGTTTCTTGAGCGAGAAAATAGTCGATAGTTACTCGTTTTCTCGCCGGCAGTGGGACAACTTTACTGCCCAAGTAGATGATTTTGTTTTTCGTGGCGTTGTGAAGTGAAAGCGGGTGCGATGAAAAACCATTACACAAATAAAGTGGCCAAGTGCAAGTTGGACTCACCCATGAAGGGTTCCGTTGCAGCAAGTAATATAATTGACATAGTATACATAGTTTTTGTAGTTCGTTGTAACTTTGATCGAAGTTTTAATAATAGTGTATTAATATTATAATATATAATATACATTTCTGTATCGTAATGTGGCTTATTACGTACTTGTGCGGTAATGTAACGTAAAACGCACGGTTTCAAAATGCTCCGTCTAAAACGAACGGTACCTACCTTTTTAAATCTTAGTAAAGAGTTTTTATGTCAGAAAAGTTGTAAATATTTTATGAATAAAATTAACTATGAAAGATAAAATACAATGAAAATTATTTAATTTGTTAATTTAATTAATTTTGACTAAAACTTAAAAACACAAAAACATTCATTTACTTTATTACTAATGTCGTAATTTCATACTGTCTGGATTTGTGTCCTTGCTTTAAAAAAAAGCGCTGATGCGCGTGCATTGTTAATCTGTGAAATACGTCAGCCAATGGGAAATGCCGAAAGGGCGTAGCCTGAATGTCATGGCATAGCCATCTAGAAATGCGTGAGCCAACGGGAAATGCTGACGCATTTCTAGATGGCCATGCCATGATGGATCAAATTCCGAGTAATAAGTTTTCCCTTCTATCGGCAGTTCCTATGACTGCCAATTTTTTTAATTGAAAATGTCATCTGAATTTTGATTTATTTCGTTGCAAATATGTTTTAAAACGTCGTATGACATACGTGCGCTTTGATAATTACAGCCTCTGCTAATTATATGTAGTTCTCGCCTACGACTCGAGCTAGCAATATTGCTTCGGCTGTAATTATCAACTTAGCGCACTTATATCATAATGTACTAGTATAATGAACTTTTAGTTTATTTATCTGGGTACTAACATAATGCCCTAATTATACATATGTTTTTTACAAAATCTAATTATGAAGAACATTTTGCCCACGGATAGCCTATTTTGAACAATGGCCTTTCATAATTTTTTTTCAAATTAAAATATAATCAGTCAAATTGGACAACAACAAAGGCGTTTGGGTACTTTTGTATGGACTAGTGGCGTCGTATTTTTTAGCGGCCAAAAATCTGTTATCACTTTCTTGTATCAATGAATATTTGCTCCAAGTAATATCGGAGCGGAGTTATGACCAACCAAAGTTATTTATTTTTTGGATTTTTGTACGGGCTTAGTGACATCGTGTTTTTTAGCGGCTAAAGATTTGTTATCGCTCTTTTGGAATATTACTTTACTTCTAGGGTAATTGTGCAATTAGGTTTGCTGTAAGCTGTAAGTCATATCGGAGCTGAGTTATGGCTTTTCAAAGTTTTTTTTTGGGTATTTTTATATGAATTAGTGGCGCCATTTCCTTTACCGGCCAAAGATCTGTTGTTACTTTTTTTAAACATACTTTACTGACGGGTATTTCTGCAATCATATTTGCTGTAAGTTATGTCGGAGCTTTTCAAGGTTTTCTTTTGGGGTTTTTTACATGGACTAGTGGCGCCATAATCTATAGCGGTCATTCATTATATATCAAAGATCCATTGTCATTTTAATGATAATTTTTTGTAAATACAAAAAAAAAACTTTGAAAGGCAATAACTCAGCTCCGACATAACTTAAAGCAAATCTGATTACACAAATACCCTTGAGTAATACCCTTTCAAATAAGTGACAGCAGATCTTTGGCTGCTAAAGGAAATGACGCCACTAATCCATACAAAAATACCAAAAAAAAAAACTTTGAAAAGCCATAACTCAGCTTCGATATGACTTACAGCTTACAGCAAACCTGATAGCACAATTACCCTAGAAGTAAAGTAATATTTCGAAAAAGCGATAATAAATCTTTAGCCGCTAAAAAAACACGATGTCACTAAGCCCGTACAAAAATCCAAAATAATATATAACTTTGATTGGTCTTAACTCCGCCAGGGAAAATCTCTTCGAAATGAGGTATCACCGCCCGAACCTGGTAACAAAAATCAGCCAGGAGTTGCACACATCGCAATCCGATGGATATAGCATATGCGTTGAGGGAAATATACTCAGGTATGTACTCCTCAGCACTCCGTATAAAGTCCCTAGAACAGAAAAGGTACAAAGGAGCGCAAATGCCCAACACCCTCTTTTTAGTTCACACTCAAGAGGAGAAGGAGGCCCTGACAAACCAGGGTTATGGGTCAGGCACAGGGTCACGTATCCTTACCATTCATGAAGCTCAGGGACTGACATATGAATCGGTAATCGCAATAAAAACCAAGGCAAACATGAAGCTGCACGAGAGCGTGCCCCATGTGGTTGTTGCAATCTCACGGCACATGGGGACCTTCACGTACTACGCTAACGACACCGATGACACTATTGGTCGGTTCGTGCGGCGAGCGTTGGGTGCATTACCGAAGACCATCCGAGAGTTCAACCTACAGATGGCCATCAGGGACAGAAATGCAGCCGTAGTGGAGGCTCTGGGCCGGGAGGAGGCGGCTTAGGCAAATGGTAATAAGACAAAAAATCGATGTCGAGCCGATTACTTGCGGAATCCCAACCAATAGTGATCGGCACAACAGACGAGCACTAGTATTAGGTTCAAAATGTTCCCAGCTCCCCTATATTTTCCTCTTCAGATTATACAAGAAATATGTGAAAATAAATAACATTTGAAATGATGAAAGCTACGGACCCCGGAGTCTGTGGAGTGGTAATATTAAATATATGAAAAAAAGGAAATGGTGCCACTAATCCATATAATCAGAAGCAGCAATGGGTGCAACAGCGCACTTAAAAATTACATCATTTTTTCACATTCGCATCGTCGATTCGACGAAGCTTAGTAGTTAATGTCGGTAATGGGCTTTCGAGGGATAAGAGACTAATTATACGGCATTTTTACATAAAACATTAGAAAATATCAAATGTGTTTAAAATAAGCCAAGTGCAAGTCGAATGAACGAATGAAGGATTCCGTACCAATACTCAGGTATGTACTCCTCAGCACTAATCATGAAAATATCTATATCTATGAAAACGGCAAAAAATCAGGTCTATTTTATAGGAACCCTACTTCCACATATTTATATTAATTTTATTCTTATGATTATTAATTTTAATACAACGTAGAAATAATCAAGTAATATCCCATTAAAATACATAGAGAATGATAGAAAATCGTCAGAAGTAGAAAAGTAAAATAACTGAATTTTGAGTTGTGGCTTTTTAGTCTCAAAGCAGCGATTTATTTTCAATTCATCGCCAAATCTAAAATTGTAGTATTAAAGAAATAACGTCTCTTGTGAAATTAAACTACGTAGGGCCATCTTTCAGCTTAATCATCAGACCCGGTTACAATCTGCGTAAACAACCCACTATATGTTCTCATTGCTGGGACTCGAGGCATTCATTCGCAAGGAGAGATCTAGGCTGGGACTAGGTTATAATCCACCACGCTGGCCAAGTGTGGGTTGGTAAATGTCACATGAGGTGAAAACACTAGGTACCTACATGTACTTACTAGGTACATTTCGGTTTCCTCACGATGTTTTCCTTCATCGTTTTTAAGTTAGCGGCATTACATGAACATCGAGTGGTGCGCGTGGGGCTCCGAATCGGCAGTCACCGTTCTCCCGAATAGATGAGCCATAACGTAGACTTTAACAGCGACTTGGACTTTAACACCAATGTACTCGTTTAATTACTGGCAACCCTTAACCATCTTCCAGCACCTTCAGCAGACCCTTGTTACCATTTAACACCAAAGTACTCATCAAGACAAATCAAATGAGCCCAAACTCGATGGAGTTATGCCATTTAATTGTTGAGTTCCTATGACCCCCTTCCGGCTCCATCATCAGACCCTGGTAATAATCTAGCACCAAAGTACTCGTTAAGACAAAGAAAACGAGTCCAAGCTCGGTTATGCTATGTCGTTTAATTACTGAGTTTCTATGACCACCTTCCGGCTCCATCATCAGACCCTGGCTACCATCCACCTTCAAAGTACTCCTCAAAACAAATCAAAAGAACCCAAACTCGCTGGGGCTATGTCGTTTAATTGTTTAGTTCCTATGACCACCTTCCAGCTCCATCATCAGACCTTGGTTACCATCTAGGTTTTTAAAAAACAATTAATTGATGTGAATTAAACATTTTGCATGGCATAGCAACCTTCCAGCTCCATCATCAGATCAGCACCATAATTAATTAGTTATCATATAATTGTCTTGAAATTTAGTCTGTTTAAATGTCTTGTTCCATAGTAACTATATTCTCATATATGCCTCAGGGCAGGTAAAACTAAAAAATAAAAGCTTGAAAAACTACAGAGAAAACATACAATAATATGAAAAAAAACATGCAAAAAGAAGTTCACGGTTCTGAGATTTGAACACAGGGTCATGAACGCGTACCGCGGTCATGCTAAACCATCGAGCCAACCCGACTTATATCCTATGTGTCAAATTTTCAAATCCTATGACCTCTCTTGACGTTTCCGCATTTCGTTTGTGAGAATTTATCATTTTTATTTTTTTGCCGATTTAGTTAGCTGGTAGAAGGGCCGTTCAGTCGAGTTAGCTTTTTAAATTAAAAACAATTGATTGATCTGAATTAAACATCAATGATATGGCATGGCAACCTTCCAGCTCCATCATCAGATCAGCATCATAATTATCATATTGCAATTTATTTATTGTCTTGCAATTTACACAAGTATTATGCAAATTTTCACGCAATCTGTAAATCGGGAAGTAGATTTAATTTGCAAGATTTCATGATAAGCCTCGGGTTACATCACGGATATTCATGGGTTCCATAATAACTATATTCTCATCTGTGCCTCAGGGCAGGTGAAACTAAAAAATAAAAGCTTGAAAACTACAAAGAAAACATACAACAACAATATGAAAAAAAATATGCAAAAAGAGAATCACGGTTCAAACATTTGGACACAGGGTCATAAACGTCCACCACGGTCATGCTAAACCATCGAGCTAAACCTACTAATAACCAACGCGTCAAATTTTCAAATCATATGACCTCTCTTGACGTTTCTGCATTCCATTTGTGAGAATTTTTATTTTTTTTAATAGCGAGTGCCGCGCAGCGAAGCGACGCGACGTAGCGTCCTTCCTGCACGGCGCATCAGCGCTTTCTGCCGGACTTCATAGTAGTGAGCGAGAAGCAAGACTCAGGCCGGTTCGGTCGAGTTAGCGTATTAAAAAACAATTAATTAATGCGAATTAAACAACTTAATCTAAAATATAAAACATCTTTGCCCTTTATTAAGAAATAATACGTTAATCTTTAAAATTTGAATAATGTATGTTCATTAATAACACAGATATTTACGTTTAAAACTCATTTTAGAGGTTAGTTTACGATTTTTTCTTGTCAAGATATCTTTTCCAAATCGTGTTTTGAAAGCAATGGTTCCCTTATAAATATGTTCAAGAATAACATATATTTTATTCAACATCTCAAACCCTATACATTTTGCTAAAAATGTGTTTAAAAAGTGCCATTTGGCTCTATTCAGCGCCTTAAGGGGATCGCGTTTGCTCCGAGCGTCAGTCGCGAAGCATTCACCAGTCATTGTAGTGTGCGTGTGCATTCATAGGTAATTAGTGTGTACCGATAACACTCAAACATTGACGGAAGCTTGCACACATATACTATAAACGGTTAGAAGGAATAGTGGGGCGCGTCTTCGTGGATTGCACTATCTATACGTTAGGACGTGATTGAGCAACAAACATTCAAACATCCATAAATTGACATTTATAATATTACTAGCAGTGCCCCGCGGTGTTACCCGCGTACTTCCCGTTCCCGTTATTTTCCCGGGATAAATAGTAGCATATGTGCTCTTCCAGACTATAATCTATCTGTGTTCCAAATGTCAGCCCGATCCGTTCATACGTTAGGACGTGATTGAGCAACAAACATCCAAACATCGAAATATCTAAACATCCATACATTGACATTTATAATATTAGTAGGATAGTAGGATGAATCGATTAGTAGCAAAGCTATTTAGCTTTATATCAACCTTCAATTAATAATAGAATGCTTTTCTATGACACTATATTTTTTCTATGATACATAATAATTCAACAAAGTAATACTCATAACGTCAATATTATTTTAATCATAATAATTACAAATATAATAATTTAACCCAATAGTTTTCCATTTAAATTCAACACCGTCATTTTTCACAAATACAAGTGCTTAATAACTGAGAAGTGTTCTAAAAACTAAATAAAATAAATAATTTAAAGAATAATAAAACCCGACTAAAATAAACAACAGATAAACACTACAATGACCGAAACAAGATTGACAAAAAAATATAATTTAAAAACTCAAAAACCCGACTGCGTAAAAAGTGAACCAAACTACGTTCTAGCATACTAAAAAAAACTGAAAAGAATAAAACAAGCATTTAGATTTCTGGTGGTCTAGAATTCTATAATATGTTATTGTATTAATACTATTGAAATATATACAATATTTTCTAATAAAAGAACATTACAACTGAAGAGTCGGGATCCATTATTATTCGACATACAATGTAATTGTTCAATGGATCCCGACTGTTGAGTTGTAATGTTCTTTTATTAGAAAATATTGTTTTTATTTCAATAGTATTAATACAATAACATATTATAGAATTCTAGACCACCAGAAATCTAAATGCTTGTTGTATTATTTTCAGTTTTTTTTAGTATGCTAGAACGTAGTTTGGTTCACTTTTTACGCAGTCGGGTTTTTGAGTTTTTAAATTATATTTTTTTTAAATACTTTTTAGTTATGAACAATGTTGTGAATGTTAATATGCTCAACATAATAATATGCATCTTTTGGTTGTTGACTAAATGTCTTCGTTTCTACTGATATAATATGTAGAATTTTCTACTGCATGTAATTCATATTTATAGTTTTGTGTTAGTATAGGTTTTCGATTGACGTTGAGTACCTACTAAATCGTTTGAAGTTGGAGATGGGCGACCGAGGCGGAGCAATCCGAGAGCGGTTCCGTGTTCCCACTATCAGCGGCAGAGTTGAAACCCCATAGAGGTTTATTAGTAGATAGGGGCACCCTATCCATACATGATATAGAGTGCAACATAACGCGGCTGTGTCTCCCGGGCGGGGTAGTAGGGTATGCGTAAATACATTTCCTGCACGTACGAAAAAAAGGTAGTCCAATATACCTACTAGCATAGATCGTAGAACCCAAGATGGGCCCCATCCCAAACTTCACGGCGCACGCAATCATGGCAACGTTGGGAAGAGTGAGCTCACTCTTTCCGTTCTAGTCGGTTGCAGGACGCGGTGGACGCCGGACGTTTTTACCTATCATTATTCGGTGTCAACAACCAAAATCAGTAGAACCACAGCAAATCTCGCCGCTAGCGATTATAGGGGTCAAGTAGATTGGTTGTTTGTAAACCACTTACGATACATACAGAGACCCAGTTTATTACCAATTTCAAGGTGCTCAGGGCACATCTATTAATTTATATCGATGCCTACTAGATACATTAGTATATAATGTCCATCCACATTCACACGTATAGTTAGTTATACGAAGTTTTCTGCTACCTAAAAACCTACAAATGTGAGAATGGTTGTTACTCAACTTTAAATCGATATGCATCCTAAACGGTCAGTCGAATCGAAAAACATTGAGAGAAAGCTAAACATTATTTTGAAATACCTATTCAACGATACCCCTCTTGACATATTTTGGTGATTTTCATTTTTTTAATTTGGACAATATGGCGTCCTGAAGCCTCCATATTGGACTTATACTAATGTCATGTCTTTAGTGTCAATCGCCAGATTAAGAGGAATCGATTGACGTGTGAATCATAAAAATCGGCCCAGGCGTTTGGTCTGTATAGTGCCTCAAAGGAACATACAAACATACATACATACATAGACTGTTAAACACATTACCACTCCTTTGCGTCGCGCAGTCGGGTAAAAATAAAGTATGTACTAAAACATTAATCATAATCATAATCATAATTTATTAATAAAATATCATTTTACATGTCAAAAAAAAAAATTACAAAATATGTTATTAAATAAAAATTAGTAAATGTGCCGTTGCACTTAATCATAAATTCAATCAAATTCAATGTCAAACTTATATTTTGAAATCATAAAATTCATTAAAGTCATAAAAAGACTGCTCGACAAGCCATTTTTTAAGCTTGAATTTAAAAAGATTTAAATTATCTATTGCCGTGACGTCCTGAGGCAATTGATTGTAGACAATCGGAGCCATGACATGCGTCAACTTGGAGGACTTAGTGAGGGAGTGTGAGACCGCTGCCAGCCTGTGCCCAGCCCGTGTGGGGTACGAGTGCCGGGCACCGCACTCCTCGTACTCGCCGAGGTTGATCCTGGCGTATACCGCCACCTGATAAATCAGAATGGCGGGTAACGTCAGTATCCCCAGGTCCTTGAAATAAGGGCGAGCCGGGGTATCCCACGGCACTCGCGCCACACACCGAACCGCCCGTTTTTGCATACGGAAGGCCCGTTCCCAGTCCGCAGCTCTGGCCCACATTTCAGCGCCGTATTGCAACTGTGAGTGCACCGTCGCGAAGTAACATGCACGCGCCACTTCACTAGGGACCAGTCTCGCCACTCGATTCAGGGCAAAGCACGCGCTCCCGAGCCTTCCGCATACTTTATCGATGTGGCGATCCCACTTCAAGCCACTGTCCAACTCAAAACCGAGAAATATGGTCGATTCCTGCTCATCAATACTCACTCCATTCACTAGCACTGTTAACGGTCTCGATGGCTTGCCAGACAAGCTAAATCGCATGAAATGAGTCTTGGTAAGATTCAGAACCAGACCGCTCCGATTGAACCAGGCAAAAAGCTGAGCGGCGGCCTCGTTCAATTTCTTCTCCAGATCCCCCACAGTCGGTGCCGTGACTACTGCGACCACATCGTCCGCGTACATTAGTATTTCTGCAGCAGTCACCGCCTCTGGCAGGTCGTTCATGAGCAGTGAGAACAGGATGTTGGATACTGATGACCCCTGAGCCACACCCATTTCCGACATCATGGGATCAGATTTCCCCAATCCACCGACGACTACTTGAGCTTTGTCCCACATCAGACTCGTCAAAAGCGAATGAGCGACACCAACCACGCCATAATGCTGAAGTTTTACAGACAGCACGTCGCGGTCGGCGACATCAAAAGCCTTAGACAGGTCGCAGCACAGAATCGCCACTAGCAGTTTAGGTTTGGACTCCCGAGCCATCATGACACGGCGCACCACTTCGCGAGCAAGAGCGGTAGTTGAGCGCCCCTCACGATAAGCGTACTGTCTATTGGTAAGAGCGCCCGTCTCCGTCAAGAATTCGACAAGCCGAGAGCTAAGGCCATTTTCAAAATTTTTTGCAACGGCAAGTATAATCGAGACCGGCCTGTAACTGTCTATACTGTCTCGATTACCCTTGCCCTTATAAATCGGAGAGACTTTGCTTAATTTAAGAACACTTGGAAACGCGCCCTCCCTTAAGCAACTGTTAAACAGTTCAGCAAATATAGGAGCTACTGACACGATAGCTGATCTGATTAAGCTTAATGACATCTCATAGATGTCCTTGGAAGTTTTCGGTGGTATTTTATTTACGACGATGCGCAGTACTTCATCCGCGGTAAACCTCCTCAGCCGCAGAGAGCGGTCGGCCGGCGCGCGTGCGCTCGCCAGCGAGCTGAGCGCTTGTATAACGTTAGCGCGCGGCGCGCGACACGCTACGGCCGCCTGTATGTACTAAACATTACTACATTATAAGCTGAAAGTGAAAGTCTATGTTTAATCAATTACATTATGTTGGGTGGCAGGCGGCACCCATTTTTCACCCTATTGGTTGATGCATTTCTAGATTGGCCAATGGTTAATGGTCCCGAGGTTACCCGAAGATTTCTTATCATACCCGAGCGTGACGCTAGAATACAATTCACAGCCCACGAAAAATCTGTAATTTAAATTTAATTTAAATTCTAATTTAAATTTAGGCGCGCCAAAAGAAATTTTTACTTCAAAAAGTAACAAAACATTAAATATAATATTTATTTCCCCACTGTATCAAATTCATTTTATGTAAACGTAGAACATTCTTTCGTTGTTTTGTTTGCGTTCGCAAAGATTCTATGGAATATCTAATATGGAAAACGCTAAGAACGATCTTTCGTTTACACTAAAAGATCGAGAAAGAATGCTCTTGTTCCAGCTCTAGCTCTATGTTCGTTCAGTTTAAATCGGCCTTTACGTAAACTAAGCTTCATATAAAAATAAATCTTTACGTGATCGATGACATGCAAAACATTTTGTTTTACGTGACATTTTAATTTCGATATTTATCTAAATGAATGCGAACCGTTATGACATATTTCGCCGGTTACATTAACTTTTTAGGTTATGCTGTCAGAAAAAATCGTTAAATCAATTTCATTAAAGCGACAAATGTCTAATTCTGACAGTATAATCTAAGTACTTATACTATATATAGCTAGTGGGCTCCCAACTAATCGTAGTCTTGATTAGGTACTTCGGCACTACTTTATTAGGCACGGTTGCTTGGAAGAGATTTCTCTGAGCAATAAGGCCGCCATTTAAAATGTCAAGCTTGTGTTCTTTGTTTCTTTTGTAATTATTTTTTTGGTGGCTTTTAATAAAAAGTTTTCTTATCTTGTCTTGTCTTGTCTTGTCTTACTTCTTGACATTAATCGATGGTGCAGATGTGCAAATATAAATAAATATTGGTGGACAATTTACACACAAAACCATTTGACCCCAAACTAAGCAAAGCTTGTACTATGGCGGCCAAATAGCTGATATAATACTTAATATAGTTTTGAATACATATTTATTATACATAGAAACACCCAGACGCTTAGTGTTCTTCACAACCTACCCCAATATGAGTATTAAATAAAAGACCTCGACTAGTAGAAAAATATACACTATAAAAATTTCAAATCCAAGATAGCCGCCACCACAAAATGGCGAATTACATTAATTATTTTTTTTCACTACTAAGTACCTCAATATGGGTATCAAATGAAAGGGTTTTACTAGTAAAATACAATGCACTATGACAAATTTCAAATCCAAGATGACCACCACCACAAAATGGGGAAATGCATTTCATTTTTCAGAACACCCTCAATATGGGTATCAATTAATGAAAGGGCTTGACTAAAAGAATGTTGTACAGATTACATATCCGAGGTAGTCAAAATTAAAGGTCGAGGTAAATCAAAATTTTTAATTTTGTTCTTGTTATTTAATACATGCACTGTTCACTTGAAAACAAAAATCCTCAAAAGGTTTGAGTGATTATTATTGCAATGAAATCGTCCCAATAGCCTAAAAGTAGCCATAACAGGCAATCGCTCATTTTGACCCGAATCTATGAGGTAAAACTATTGAAACTTGGAGTAGGTACCTACCTACCTACTCGAATCTGTGTCACCTTAAAAACCGAAGCAGGCATATTTACAAGATGTCATATTCCACAATTTAATAAAATGAATAACAATATTATTGTTTTATTTCATAGCGGTTCTTATTGAAAACATTATTTATTTTCGTAAACATAGCTTAGTGAGTAGGCCGTTGAGAAATACAACATATCTATACAACATTATTGAAATGTAAAAGAACGACAAGATTTGATGTTATGACAGATATTAATGTAGGCATGAGAACCATGTTGATAAATACACCAAACACTTTGATACGCATTGGATGTGTTTTTACGAAACATAAGAGCGCCTTCGCAGACTTGAATTGCGGTTCACCTGCAATTAAATTAAATAACTGATTAGTACTGCCACGCACCACGCAGCGTAGTGCGTGAACGTATATATTTAAATATGTTTTTTTTTAATAAAGAGTGACGAAACAAGCAGGACATGTGCCTGATGGTAAGCAACATGCCTGCCACATAACAGCAGAGCGACACGCAGCTATTGGAACATGAAGAGTCCAAATCATTACCTAGCACTGCACTGCGCTCGTCACCCAGAGATTTAAGTTGTTATATCTCTAAGCCCTGTAATTTCTCTGGAAACATTGCCCTTCAAACCGGAAGACAGTAATGTTTGCACATTACTGCTTGGCGGTAGAATATTTGGCAAAGGTGTGGTACTTCCCCAGGCGGACTCTGCTAAGAGTCCTACCACTACTAAATTAATCCTAGGTTTAGGTTAGATTAACTTACATGTGCCAGAATCGAGAACAATTCTGCTTAGAATCTGTTTCAATTTCTCCCCATTGTTGCTAATCTGTTGTGCTGTGTGTGAAATTAAATACAGGCCACAAAATAGTTCTAATAAAACGATCCTGTATACTAACGATCCAAGGACTATGGAGTTTCCCAAGGAGCAAAACCAAGTAAATGTCATTGTTCATGTCTGGGTAGACGAAATACCAAATATACTTCTTACGATCCGGGACTCTCCATAAGTGGCCAAAGAGTTGCCACAATTGCAGAGGCAGTGCCTTTCAAATTTCTTGGTAGAAAGATAGACTACAAAGGACGTACACCATCATTAGAGGTAGTTGTTGGAAATTTCATGAATGACCTCAATAAGGTAGACCAACAGCCTATCAGCAATATCAAAAAAGCATGGATACAAATACAAATACAAAAATCTTTATTGCTGTTTGTAGGTAAGATAAGATAATACAAAACATTTTAAAAGTTGCCCCATACAAACTGGCCTCTGCGAGAGGCATGCAATATGTCTGGCAAGACAATTTGTTAGTCTTAATTTTTAAATAAAAACAAAATAAAAAATTAAATTAAATAATAGTCAGCTGATTAAAGTTTTCTTCGTCCTCATCTTCTATTAATGTCTGGTTTTTATTTATGTCATCTGCTTCTTCATCTTCGATTCATTTCTGGGTTCTATTTGGTTGTGATATATATTTGTGTGAGATAAATGTTTGGTGAACACAATTTCGCCAACGTCTTGTGTCTATATATATGACATTGTGATATATGACAACTATCTCACATCACGTCTCACTTGGCCTTTCCTAGTATATGACATCGGTAAAACCCTCCTCGCAAAACTAGATGCTAATGTCATAAAGATATTGAAGTCATGGTTTGGATTGGCACATCCGGCTGATCCCTCTACTCTATTTAGGGATCACAATAGTTTTGGCCTGAAACTAAAAAAACCATCCGAACTCTACAAACACCTAAGAGTTACAAAACGCATGTTTTGGGAAAGTCGAAAGACGAATTAATCGCATCTCTCCCAAAAGACAAAAGCGCTTCGTGACCTTGAATCTAGACTTCAATTCCACAAACAATTTATGGCATGCGCGCAAGTAAATACAGCTGGGTTGGGTGCGAGAAAGAAAAGGGAAGACCGAGACATGGTAAAAACCTTTCTACAACAAGACGAAAATGATAGTTACAAAGTGCACGCTATGAATTTAGAAATGCAAAGTGAGTGGTTAACCATAGGTGAGTTTTGTATCCCATTAGCTCTAAAGTGGCGCACCTTGCTATATGACTGGTCTTCTGCCTTATTAAAATTTTATCTGAACGCTTTCCAAATGACCCTCCCTGACCAGAGTAACTTGGTAAGGTGGGGAAAAGCCTCTGAAAAATGTTGCTATACTTGTAGTGAGGCGATATGTACAGCAAGGCGCATATTGGTGGGTTGCAAGGTGCTCCTTAATAGGGGTCATTACTCACAGCGCCATGACAGAGTACTTGAAATCATACGTGAAGCCGTAAGCCTTTCGCTAGCTAGAGCCCAAAAGAGATTGACGATAAACAAAAGACAAATTAACTTTGTAAAAGAGGGCTCAACTTCAAACTCCAAGAACAAGCCATACTCAATTCTGGGTTCAGCATTTTGGTTCTGATTGGACTATTTTAATGGACACGTATGAAAAGCACTACAAAATCCCAGAGGATGTGGGTGTTTCGTCATCCAGACCGGACATTTTCCTTTTTTCTAGGGCTACGAAACGCATAGTCCCGGTAGAACTTACCGTACCGTGGGAAACTAATATACCTAAAGACCACGCGATTAAACAAAATAAGTATTACGACCTACAAAATGAATTAACAAAAAATGGCTATGTAGTTAATTTATACGCTGTAGAAGTAGGAGCGAGAGGTATACCAGCAAAATCTCTCTATAACCTGCTTAAAGACCTTGGATTGTCCAGAAGTGCAGTAAGTTCTATACTAGAACGAGTATCTAAAGCTGCACTAGTAGGATCATATCGGATTTGGCTGGGCAGGGAGAGAAATACGAGTAGTAGTGAAGGTGAATGTTGACGTACGTCAATATAAGGGGCCCCTTTTAAACCTACGCCCGAGTCACAAGTCTCGGGGTCTACTCGAGATTTCTCTCTCTGCCACACGATGGACCCGGCACCCGCACGGTGAATCCATGGAATGCTAAGAAGTACGTCTTATCATGAAAACCTAAGCTATTAAAATGTGCATTTTACTTTCACAACTGTGATATTTTTTGACTAAATTGTCAATTATAAAAATCAAATGAAGTGCCAAAAGAAAATCATTTTATCTATATTTTCTATCGGAATGCTCGTAGCTCGAAAAAGCGACATCGTTTCATGGTTGATGTTCCAAAGACACGAACGAAGAGATTTGACTCTACCTTGTGATAATAACGTCTAGACTTTGGAATGCGTTGCCTGAGTGGGTTTTCCCTGTTGGTTACAATCTTTGTGTCTTCAAATCGAGAGTGAATCGGTTTCTTCTAGGTAAACACGATCCATCGTAGACCGCATCGTCGCTTAACATCAGGCGAGATGGCGGTCAAGTGTAAACCTATAAAAGTAAAAAAAAAAAAATAACAATGTATATATGTATGGGCCTATTATACTGACTTTATATATAGCATTTTGTTTCAATGAAGTTTGATTTCGTAGTATCTATAAGTTGTTGAAACGGTTAAATAAAAAACGACATGTGTACTTGTTACATGAAACATGTATAAATTAGATAGATTGGAAATTCCTCATAGTCAGGTCAATTTAGACATTCGAAGGTACATAAATTAAAAGCTCGCTGTAAGTGTGTGTATTTGTTTAAAACAAAATTAAAAGTAACCTCTAAAACTTCCGAATCATTCCGGTGCGGTGGCTTGATTTTATATATTCGAGATCAAATTTCGAAAATCGAAGATCAACGCACAGCCCGAACCGTAAGAGCTAGAAACTTAAAATTTCGCACACATATATTTCTTATAACTTTAGCACCCGCTAAGGAAGGATTTTTTCGAAATTCAACCCCCAAGGGGGAAAATATATGAAATAGACGATGAACGATTGTATGAAACTTTTTATTCCTTAGACATATTGGCATGAAATTTCGTACAAATTGAGTACCTACGGCTAAAATAATGTGGCTAATAATTAGTGGCTTTTTTACTGCCAATTTTATTCATTTGCTTTTGCATAAGCTGTGTGCTAATCTTTACGTTTGATCTGATATTTTTAAAATTGTATCGATCTGGATAGCTAGTGCGTGATAACGCTTGTATTGCCATCTATGAGTAACCAATCTATGAACATTTGACTCCATCTGCCGTCACTGCATAATAATGTCATTAGTAGATAATATTTCAGAGTTTTCTATTTAGTCCAGTCGGAGCAGACATTGAAATAGAAAAAAATCCGTGGAGCGATTTTTTTTAAGCATCGGGGAGGGCGGTTGGAACTATAAATCTCGATTTTCGAACTAATCCCGGTAGAGGGTTCGCCGCCATCTTGTTTTAAAGTTTTTGTGAAATACCTCGTTAATTTTCAACTTTAGAGCAAAAATGGCCTTATCCAAAGCTGTTGGAAATTTAATTTTTCACAAGTTTGATTATTGTCATTTTTACGCTAGGATCAATATTTGCAGAGTTATACTATCAAGTTTATCAAAAAAATCGTAATGGGTGTCATTTTATTTTCTTCAACTTTGGTTGTCGCACTTCTTAGGGTTCCGTACCAAAATTTCCAACAACTTTGGATACGGTAATTTTTGCTCTAAAGTTGAAAATTAACGAGGTATTTCACAAAAACTTTAAAACAAGATGGCGGCGAACCCTCTACCGGGATTAGTTCGAAAATCGAGATTTATACTTCCAACCACCCTCTTCGACGTTTAAAAAAAAGAAATCACTCCCCGGATTTTTTTCTATTTCAGGCTAATATATTATTCTTCTATAATATTATATTATTCTTTTTAAGAAAATACAATTAAATTATATTTTGTACTTACCTGAATGTGAGTTTTGATATCGTCATACAAGAGTTGTATATTACTGAAAGCTACTATCACCATTAGTGAGGCCACCTGATGAGATAGATATATTAAGGTACAGTTTTTTTTTCAATTAGTGGTGGGTACCTCGTCATCAAGAGCCCACTAAACGTTCCCACTGCTGGGACTCGGGGCCTTCTCTCGCAAGAATAATCCGCCACGCTGCCGCTGGCCCAGTGCGGGTTGGTGAATAATAATAAAATAAATAAATAAATATTGGTGGACAATTCACACACAACACCATCTGACCCCAAACTAAGCAAAGCTTGTGTGATGGCGGCCAGATAGCTGATATAATACTTATATAGTTTTAAATACATACTTATTATACATAGAAACACCCAGACACAGTGCAAACATTCGAATTCATCACACAAATATTTGCACTGGGTGGGGATCGAACCCACGGCCCTCGGCTTCGCAGGCAGAGCTACTAACCACTTAGCCACAAGGCCAGTCAAAACATGTAAAGTCAAAAAAAGGATGACACATGACTTCGAAAGATTTTGGGTACATGTCGGTTTCCACACGATGTTTTTTCCTTCACCGTTTTAAGTTAGTGGCATTACGCATATGACTTCGAAAAAGACAGTGGTGCGTGTGGGATTTGAACCCGGGGTCTCCGGATCGGCAGCCGCCGTTCTCCCGACTAGACCAGCCGTAACTTAACCTCAAATATGTTTTATTTCACTTCATTAGGTATCTACAGGTAGGTAGGTAGGCCTTAATGAAATAAAACATATTTGAGTAATATTTTAAAAAGTGCGTCTATTTATTATGATTTATTATGTACCTGCGCACGCTAGAAACTCTTCTCTTTATATCTCGGGTTATGAAGTTTCGTTTCAACCATACATTAATGTATGTATGGTATAATACCTAATATTTTCAACGCAAGAACTATTAAACTGAAGTTATTTACAATCGTATTATGTATTAACTACGTGTCACGTTGTTTGTTCGCGATGGACTCCTAAACAACGATTATAATCAAACCATTCAGTACACCGGGTTCAGTTTGATCAAACTTGAAATATAGTTTTTATTTCAATTAATTTTTCTAATAAAATATTTTTTTTAGGAATTAGGTACATTGAATTTTTCACAGATTAACAATGCGCGCGCATCGGCGACTTTTTTTTTAAGCAACGGACAGAACCAGCCAGTATGTCAGTTTCAGTAATAAAGTAAATTAATATTTTTGTGTTTTGTTACAGATAAATTGTTGTAATAGATGGTCAAAATTAATTAAATTAACGAATTTAATAATTATTTATTATATTTTACCTCTCAAAGTTAATTTTATTCGTAAAATGTTGACCACTTTTCTGACATAAAAACTCTTTACTGAGATTCAAAAAGGTACCGTTTGTTTTAGACGGAGCATTTTGAAACCGTGCGTTTTACATTATACATTACCGCATCGAAAAAAATTGCTCATCACTATATCCTAATACGCCAAAAGAAGTATTACTTTAAAAATACACAAAATAAACTCAATTTAAAATAAAACAGCCTCAAAATGTTACTTTTCTTGTAAACATACCTCCCATTTAAATAGATCACTACAGATATTCACTGATTTATTGATGGTTTTATAAGCAGCTCTGCATTTATCAAACAATTCTTTGTTCACACACAAGTAATTTGATGGATGTATGTCTTGTTTTAGATTACAAGCTATTTCTCTCCTTGCAAAGTCCACAATGACGTTTATTTGCTCTGCTATAGTATAGTAAAAACTCCAAACAACACAAAACTCGCAATGAATTATTATTTCAGTCATATTAGATACAAATATATAATAAACACCAATAACATCTGAACTTTCTTTCCTTTTAAAAACGAGTACGTAATAATTTAGTACCAAAGTACGAACTACATAATGTATAAAAAACCATATGGTATAAAATATATTCAATTCAATTTTTTTTGTATAAAATTGGTTTGAAATAATAACTGAACTCATTTTCATATACGTCATTAATGTACTAAGTTTTTTCGAGTTGCATAATATGAGTATAATCAAGATTACTATCCAAACAATTTTAACTTCATTGAATTTTAATTTAATGTCTGATTGCCATCGAAAATAAAAAAAACCGTAAAAGAATAAAGTTTCAATTAAAATTCTTGCGAGAATAACACATTTCATTTTTGTGTTAAGCATATGGAAATTTCGATGTAAGCCCAAAACATTTTCAATTTTAAGAACAAATTCAATCAACAACATCTTTTTTATATTTAAATTACACGTTGTCTTGTCAGACAAACATCCGTTTTTTTTCACACAACACCATTTGACCCCAAACTAAGCAAAGCTTGTAAGATGTTTTAACTTCTTCAAACCAACAAAGGTAACTGACATCACTTTCAGTATAACCGTATAATCTTCGTAATCTAATGATCTATGAGAGTATTATCGTCGTACCCAATAGCTTTTAAGTAATATATTAAAACCGTTATGTATTTTCGTTAACATCGCTTAGCGTAATCAACAAGTTCCCGAAACAAAATTACCTTAATATTCATTGCGACAGAAGTACATATATGAAGATAATACATGCATGTTTTATGTGTACGTATTATATGTATGTATTATAATTTGTTATATAATATGTGTACGTAATGTATGTATTATAATTTGTTATATAATATTTAAGCTAGTTCTTTTTTGACATGGTTCCGTAAAAGAATGCCAAAAGTGGCAACGGAATGTTTAGGCTAGTAAATATATGTAGAATGTAACTTTGCAATACATTTTTGATTCAAATTTTCTTTTTTATTAGGTTAAGGATCACTTACTGAGCATAAAATCACAAAATGCCGACAGATTCAGGATGAGCTTCAAACGCCATCTTGAATTAAAGTTTTTAGTCAATATTTCGGAAACTATGCACCTTAAGGTGAAAACTATTGATATTGTTATTGTAGAAAATAAACTTTTGCATATTTTCATTAATGTTCGTGTTTTCCAAATTTGTTAGATCATTTGGCGGTTTATTAAATATTTTTACAGCTATTGAGTGTGCTCCAGCACAATGCATTTCTAATCGGAAATTCACAATTCACACAACACCATCTGACCCCAAACTAAGCAAAGCTTGTACTATGGCGGCCAAATAGCTGATAATATAATACTTAAATAATATATAGTATAAAAACATTGAGTCGGACATTGGGTTAACAGAACAAAACAACCTAAATACGAGGGAAACACAAAATCATTTTTTTATAGTGATTTTTTTCAAAACCTTATATTCTGCTACAACACGGGAATGATGACCATATTAACTACACTACATTATAAAACTGTAAAATAACTATAAGATTTGAAGTAATGATAACGATGAATAATATTACAATATAGAAAATAATTACAATATTGAATAAGGAGCTAGTTGAATTTGCTATTACATGTACTAATTATTTAGTGTTTGACATTTTTTGTACAATTAAATTTTTACAATTGAATTATATTTTGAGTGACCTCGTGGCTTAATGGGTAGTAGCTCTGCCTGCTAAGCTGAGGGTCGTTCGAGTCGGGTTCGATTCCCACCTAGTGCAAATATTTGTGTGATGAATTCAAAAGTTTGCACTGTGTCTGGATGTCTGGGTGTATAATAACTATGTATTTAAAACTATATAAGTTTTGTATCAGTTATCTGGCCGACATAGTACAAGCTTTGCTTAGTTTGGGGTCAGATGGTGTTGAGTGTGAATGGTCCACCATTTTTTTTTTAAAATTTAAATTATACATTTCTAGATTAACCGTTGACGTTAAAATTCATACAAGCTGATAGATTTTACTGATCATAATCATCATCATCAGAACATACCCATCCACTGCTGGACATAGATATATCCTAAAATACTCCACTTGTATACATATTCATCATATTTAAGTACTCTAACAGTTGTTGTCATTATTATGGGAACAAAACAATATCTACTAGATTATGTAAATTATTAAAATTAACATTAATTTCAAAGCCTTTCCGAGCGTTTAGTTGAGGCAACACGTGACCAAAACGCTGGCGTTTATTTAGCCCAACGCAAAAACATCAAACGATCAAACTTTTTATAGTTACAGCGAATTTTTAGAGAGTGATGGCAAAGTTCCTATAAAAATGTGAAAAAATTGACATATATCAGTACCATTGTATTTAAAACTAAAAAATAAATTTTAGTAGTGGTAGGACTCTTAGCAGAGTCCGCCTGGGGAAGTACCACACCTTTGCCAAATATTCTACCGCCAAGCAGTAATGTGCAAACTTTACTGTGTTCCGGTTTGAAGGGCAATGATTCCAGAGAAATTACAGGGCTTAGAGACATAATATCTTAGATCTCTGGGTGACGAGCGCAGTGCAGTGCTAGGTAATGATTCGGACTATCATGTTTCAATAGCTGCGTGTTACGGTGCTGTTATGTGGCAGGCATGTTGCTTACCATCAGGCACATGACCTGCTCGTCTCGTCACTCTAGGCTATAAAAAAAAAAAAAAAAAAAAAAAACATATTTATTATACTCGTATAATGCTTGCGTATAATGCAGTTTTCTATACGATAATTAATAATTGTTATTATAATACAGTGAAGTGATAATTTCAAACTTTGGAAATGTATACAATTTGTATGCCCTTTATTTTGTTTTAATTTTTAATTAATCGACGTGTCAATTGTACATTTATCAATAAACAACTTAGACTTTGACTTTGACATTACCTTTCAATGTGATAATGACGGCAGTATGCTGGACACGCTTCCGACTGGTAGTGGGCTTGATTATCTTGGTTATCTTTAGACCTTCATTGGTCTATGAGTAAATCAGATGTGCTTAGTGTAAGAAGTTAGTAGCGTAGTGTAGTTTAAATTGTATTTTAGTTTTGTTAACAAAGGCTCTGCCCGTTAAAAATATCAATTTTCAGAATCGTTGCTTGGTGTAATCAACAATTTATGGAAACAAATAAATCTACTACTAATAAATAAATCTAATATTCTACTACAGATTTGGTTTTGTAACAAAAATACAAATGCGGTGTGTAACAAAATATTTAGTCTAAAAGATAAAATTATAAAAAAACGACAATCGATATCGTGATTTTTTATGTTTTTATTTTAGTTAAAGCGCTTGTAATCTCATATTTTCCTAAAAATATTAATGATTACATTGAAATCTTAAAACCAAACTTGATAATAAATAATGGAGAGATGGAACTGTCTGCATAAACCTAGTTGGAATATACCTAATTAAGATTCTGAGAGTTGAGTTTATGAAAAAAGCAAACAAAAGTGGTGATACCACGCTGCCTTGAGAGACACCAGCAGATTATACCGCCACGATAAACCATCGTCGAGGTCAATACGTTGTCGTCGTTAAAGTAAAGATATACGTAACAATGAAGCCAATGGATTGCTGATAGATATATATCAATCGAGCGCAGCGTTAATAGCAAGATATCTAAATTGACGTCGCTAAAGGTATTGCTGAAATCTAGTAGAGCTAGAACAGTTAGCTTGTTGTCGTCCATACGTTTGCGGATGTCGACAACGATCTTAACATGAGCAGACATAGTACTATGTTCATGATGTACAATGTTTAAGAGGTCTTGTCTATTTAGGAATTCGTTAAGTTGTGAGTGAACATGAAAAGAAAAAGAAAAATAGATTCAGATAGGGTGGTATTCGGATTTGATTTTTTGGCAAGAAAATTAGTTGCACTTATTTTCAGATTGTTCAAAAACTGCTACAAAAGATGAAATAGTTTCAGATTGTAGTACACAAAACGAGAGGGATGGCGTTAAAAATGAGCATACATATGTTCCTTTTGGTTCTATCACCACTGATAACGTAGAAGAAGATTCACGCAACACTGTTCTTAACGTTACATTCAACTTACAAAAGAATAGTACTGTACAGGCACAATCACTGCTAGCAGGTTCGTCATTGACAAATACTGTAACGATGACAATATTACTACACTACATTATTAAACTGTAAAAGAACTACAAGATTTGAAATAATGACAGCGATGTATGTAGGAACAAGAGCCATGTTGATAAATGAACCAAAGGCTTGCATACGAATTGGATGTGTTTTAATGAAATTTAGGAGCGTCCTTGCAGATTTGAATTGTGGTTCACCTGCAACATAATTAATTCTGTATTGATAAAATAATAGATAAGTATAGGTTAAAAAGATGTTTAATCCACTAGCTGTATTCTGCGCGCAATGCTACGCCGCCAGTCGAAAGTTGATCGTACCAACTCAGCCAGAAACGGTCTTTGACTCATGCACAACAATTTTGCTATAGATTATTACATGATCAAATGAATAGTTCACGATTTCACAAAAAACATGCAGACATACATTCATTTTATTTATTTTTTTACAATGTCATGTTTCCTGAACCTAACTTAAGATCTAAGGGAACAAAACACTGTAAAATTTTGAGCAAAGTCGAGTTAATATAGAAATGCTCGATCTTTATCATAATGAGATAAAAAAATAATGTGTCAAATACAGTGATAAATTTTATTAAGTTTGGTGTTTGGAAGTATTTGTGGCAAGACTTTTTCAAGACGTTGTGAAAGATAAAATGTTAATATTTAACATCGCATTTTAGCCCTTAGTTCAGCGGCTGTAGATTTTATCTGAAAGCATTTGACACAGGTCTTTTTAAAAAAAACTTAACAACTCGTATGTTTTTGTGGCACAATTTACTTAATAGATTTAAAACACTGGCAGCGCCCCGCGGGTTTACCCTCGTAGCTCCCGTTCCCGTTGTTTTTTAGGGATAAACAAAGTTTATGTGTTTTTCCAGACTATAATCTAACTGTGTTCCAATTTTCAGTCCGACCCGTTCATTCGTTACGACGTGATTAAACAACAAACATTGAGATTTATAAAGGATTAAATATTATTTTCAGTTTTTGCAGTTTTAACTTACATGTGCAGGAGTCGAGAACAATCCTGCTAAAAATCTGTTTCAATTTGTCCCCATTATTGCTTATCTGTTGTGCTTTATGCGAAATCAAATACAGGCCAGACAATAGTTCCAATGAAATAAGTTTACACATGATAGATTTAAATATTATGGAACTTCCCTGTAAGTAAGAAAAATAATATTGTTAGAACCACGACTATGGTATTTTAAAATCACAAAAAAATGAAATTTTCATACCTGAATTTGACTTTGGACATCATCGTACAAGAGTGTTAAACTTCCATGTGCTATAATCGTCATTATCGAGACTACCTGATAAAAAATAAAAAGTTGTTAAGGTACAAGTTCGCGCCGCGACCGCGACGCGAGACCGCGACCGGAGACCAAGACAGGCACTTGACACTATGGAATTGTATGGGCGCCAGTTCGCGCCGCGACCGCGACCGCGACCTGTCTCGGTCTCCTGTCGCGGTCGCACATACAATTCCATAGTGTCAAGTGCCTGTCGCGGTCTCCGGTCTCGGTCTCGTGTCGCGGTCTCCGCGCGAACTTGTACCTTAAACTATGATTTCTACCTAAGATAACTTGTCGTTCTGAAATGTACCGTGTTGATCAGTGACTAATTTTTTCAACAATTCTTGCACTTGAGTTCCGTGTCTGATATTAAGCGACGATGCGGTCTACGATGGGGTGTATACAATACCGATAAGTAACTGTCCCTTGGTAAGCGTTAACGAGTTCTAAGGCCTGTCACCCTAGTACATATATCCCTTAAATAACACAAATTGAGCGTAATCTCAGTTTGTGTTTAATTTAAATAGAATATAAATTAAGATATTAAGAATTGATTGAGTCTTTTTTTAGCTTACACAATCACTCCATTTAATATTGGTAGAGGAATTTTATTGTACATAATTGGTGTTATATAATACACACTTTTTAACATTAGAGATGTTACCTTTACCATTACCTTCCTTGTTCATTTAACATTGTTTTCCTTTTTGCGGCATTGTTCATATCTAGGAAAAAATTGAGGATCGTTTTAACTAAAAAAAAAAATTGGCAGTCATAAGAACTGCCGATAGAAGTGAAAACTTATAACTCAGAATTTGATTATATTTCTGTTGTCCTGGTATCTGGAGATAAACGCTGGGCTGTTGGAGGTAGGTAATCGAAACTCTTTACTGTTTCTGTTACCCTGGTACCTACCTGGCTGTTTTTACCGAGTTTACCCGAAGATTTCTTATCATATCCGAGCGTGACGATTGATGAATTCATTTCACAGCCCACGAAAATTCTGTCTATAGCGCGCCTAAAGAAGTTTTTCACTTCAAAAAAGCAACCTCACTAATGTATATGCAGGGGAAGGTCAATAATTCCAGTTGTATATTTTTGCATGTTTGTTTACGTCACAACCACAAATAGCTCTGATACACCTTTTTTGGGCTCTGAAAACTGTTAATTTATTTGTTACGTTTCCCCAGAACATCACTCCATATCTCAATATAAAGGCAACATGACCATGGCACGCTGTCAGTAGTGTCCTTTTTTGCAATTTTACTAAGCTTGTACAGAGCATGAAAATCGATTGAAGCGTGTGAAGGTATGAGTCACATGCTGGTCCTATGTCAATTTGCGATCAAAGTATAGACTTAAGAAATTAGATAAGTCAACTTCATCTATTTAGTGTCCCTGATTGTTGATGTTGATTTTATTACGATACACACAACTCTGCCGTGGTTTGAAATGTAATTTTAGTATTTTCTAAATCGGTGTTTTTTAAAAAGTCAATAATCATTGCCAAGGATTTATTTATTTCCGTTTGTAGCTTAATAATATCTCTTTTATCGCTCATGTATAAGATAGTATTATTGTCTGGAAATAATATTAAGGGATGTTACATTCCTAATATCGCGTCAAGGAGACCATTTATGTAAACAAGAAAGAGTTAACTTTTTTGAGTTCAGATGAATTTATGTTTTCAGTCAGGGAATCAACGACTCTGACGTTTCTACTTTTTTGTCTTTGTTGGCAGCCTCCGCTAACGAATACACCGCCCAAAGAGGCTTGACGACTTTGACGTTCCGATTCTCGCTCCCCGACATAATGTAGTATATTTATTTTAATATAATAAGTTGGAGTAGTATGGAGGTTGGAGGTGCGGCGCGGCGTTGCAGCACGGGCGAGGATAGGTCTCTACGTTAGAGTCAAGGCGCAGGCGGCTATCTTTTCAACACATTTTACGTAATTCATTCACCATGTCGTCGTCAGAAGACAAAGATTTACTCGTTTAATTGAATAATTTCAATGAGTTTCACGTTGATTTCAAAATTGTCACGCACATTTAAAACGTCTAAACACAGCTTCGCACGAAACCAATTGACAAAATTGCGATGGAGTCGTGGCTTGGGCATACTTGAGCGCCCCTCCTGTACCTCGCCTCCGCCCCGCCTTCACCTCCGCCCGCGTCGCAACGCTTGTATATGAGCGCACTGCCATCAAAGTCGTTAATGTAAATTAGTTAATATTTGTGTGATAAATAAAATTTTATGAATGACCACAAATTTCTAATGTCTACTTCAAAAGTGTTGGTAGCATACCTGCCAACTAAAAATATCACAGCAGAGATTCACTGATTTGTTGATCCCTTCATAAGCAGCGTTCCATTTATCAAACAATTTTTTGTTCATACGAGTACACAATTGGCTTGACGGATTTATGTCGTTCTTTAGATCATAAGTTATGTCTTTCATTATTAGTGTTACAATGACATTTAAATGCTCCGCTATGGTATAATAAAACCCCCATATAACACAAATCTCACAATGTATGATAAATTCAATGACGTTAAAGACAAATAAACCATAAATCCCAAAAGTATCTAAAAAATCCCTTTCTATAAAAACAAGCATGTAATAACTGATGAACACATACTGAACAAAATAAAAGAAAAAAGAAAATTTAACAATTATTTTTTTTGTCTTCAATTTTTTTATGTACAACAAATTTGAAATATAAGCAGAACTTTTCTTCAAATGCTTCATCAATGATTCAAATTTTCTTGAATTGTACAAAACCAGTAAAACCCAGGTTACTAAAAAGCAACTTCTCATTTCGTAATACTGTAATCCATTGTCTACTATCCATCGAAAATAAAAAATGCTCAATAACATCAATATATTAATTAAAATTCCTACAAAGATGAGACATTTTGTTTTTATGTTATAGATGTTGAAATTTCGATAAAAACCTAAAACATTTTCAACACTTAAAACAAATTCAACCAATATCATTTTTTGTGTAAAATTACACGTTGTTAGGAAACGCTTGTTAACTTCGAAGCAACAAAGGTGATTTAAAAGCACTCAAACGATAAATGTGATTAGAGTTGGAACAAAATTACATCCAATAGCTTTTATGTAAATGGTTTACATGGTTATTTATCATTTCTTAGTTTGATCAACAATTTAAGAAAACAAATAAACCGGTCAAGCCATATTTTGGTTCCAAGACCAAGAATTCGTTTGATCGATAATACGCATTCAAGTGGTGGTGTCTACTGCTTACTGAAGTTGGACTGGGCAGTAAAAATATATACTTTTTTTTTACTTTTATAGGTTTACACTTGGTCGCCATCTCGCCTGATGTTAAGCGACGATGCGGTCTACGATGAAACGTATTTACCTAGCAAAAAACCGGTGTTTTTTCCTGTGTTCCGGTTTAAAGGGCAATTTTTCCAGCAGTGAAATTTCAAGGCAAGGCAGTGCAGTGCTAGGTAATGATCTGAAGTCCTCATTTTGCCCTTTCCCTTGGTCATCGCATCACGCGTGAAGGGCTGGAAAGTTTTCGGTAATTCTTTTTTTTGTGGTACCTATTTGTTATTGTCCGGAGAAGGATCTTATGAAAGAAAAAAATGTGAAAACTAGACGACAAATCAAAATATTTACGAATACTTAGCCACCATATAAAATGATTTCTAATCTAACCTTTATACCGCTTTGGACAATTAGTCCAGTAACTTTATACATTACAGTACAGCGTCCAATCCGGGAGTTCTGATTTTTTGCAGACTTATTTATGATGTTGGCCTAATGATTCATCCAAGTTTGTGACCTCGAGCACCGAGCGCAGCTTTGTCAACAAACGAAAAAACTGCGAAAAAATCATTTATTCTTCAAATTTTGGCGATTATTACCCTAAACGATTTGTTTCTAAAACAACTTTCTTAGGACATTTACAAAGTAGGACTGCAGAGGACTACATATATGTATTTAATTTTATTAAAATTTTACTCATTGACTTTTGTTGTACTTATCTATTTTACTTCAATATTCTTAGCTTAACTTAAACACCGTTGTTTATACTTCTCATTTCCTTTTTTTGAGTCCCATCAAAAAAGTACAGGGCTTCGATAGTGTACTTAATAAATAATTGTACTTATAGGTATAATAATAAATAAATAAATAACAAAACTGCAGTGTGTAACAAAATATCTTATATCTTTAAACGAGCAATTCTTGTAAATATTATATATGTATAGAATCTGAATCTCGGAGACAGCTCGAACGTTTTTGAGGAAATTACGTATACAGGGGATTTCGCCGCGTGACGCGACAGCATAAATAGCTCAGACGGAAAGTCGGGCGGTCATAGCGGTCACGAATTAGTAGCTCCGGGTTCGAATCCTCTTCTCTTTTTTTTATTTAAGAAAATTTATTTCTTGGAATCTTTTATCTATAGGTATCTAAGTATACTTAGTATTTAAACCGAGCAAAGCTCGGTCACCCAGGTACCTTAGTCTAAAAGATAACATGATAAAAAAACGACAATCGGTATTGTGATTTTTATGTTTTAATTTTACATGAAGCACTCGTAATCTAATATTTCCCTAAAATTATTAATGATAACATTGAAATCATAAAACCATGCTCGATAATAAATAATGGAGAGATAGAAATCATCTTCATAAACCTAGTAGGAAAAAAATACGTAATCATGATTCTGGGAGTTGAGTTTATGAAAAAAGCAAACAAAAGTGGTGATAACACGCCGCCTTGAGAGACATGAATCGTGAAATCGAATGAATGAGAGACGTTGAAGGCCGATTTACATCAGACGAGCAAATGCTCATTCTATCCCCACTGTATCAAATTCATTTGGTGTAAACAAACGTAGAACATTCTTCCGTTGTTTTGTTTGCGTTCGCAAAGATTCTATGGAATATATAATATGGAAAACGCTAAGAACGATATTTCGTTTACACTAAAAGATCGAGAAAGAATGCGCTTGTTCCAGCTCTAGCTCTATGTTCGTTCAGTTTAAATCGGCCTTGAGGTGAATACGACCAAGTCGTCGTCAACGTAAAAATGTACGTAACAGTGAAACCAATGTATTGCCGATAGACGTATATCTATCGAGCGCAGCGTTAATAGCAAGATATCTAAATTAATGGCGCTAAATGTATTACTGAAATCTAGCAGGGCTTAAACAGTTAGCTTGTTGTCGTCCATACCCTTGCGGATGTCCACGATGATCTTAACAAGAACAGACATAGTAAAAAAATTCGAAGAATTGCTAAGTTCATATAATCTTAAGTTTGCGTTTAATCAACCAACTAGATTATCCAGTGGGACATGCATAGATAACATCATCCATAACGTAAAAGGGGGAACAAGTGAACTGCTTGAATTAGCTGTTTCGGATCATTCTGCTCAACTCTTCCGATGTCCTATAAAAAAAAGCTGCCGAATCCAATCGTGGTACACCACGAGAAGAGATTACAGCCCTGACAATCGACGTAAATTTTATGAATGTGTCAAAAATCTCAATTTCGATGAAGTCTACAATAATAATGATCCAAACGCCGCATTCGGCGCTTTCTATGAGTTATTCACTATGTTCTATAATTTGTGCTTTCCCATGATAAAAGTAAAATGTAGACATATAAATAAACCAAAATGGGTAACTAAAGGCATCAGAAATTGCTCGAAAAGAAAAATCAGTCTTCTGTGGCAATATAGAAAAGAAAAAACAGTGGACGCCAGAAATGCCTTCAAAACATATTCGAATAGACTAAAAAAGATTATCAGATTAACACAAAAGTCTCAAAATAACTATTACATTAAAAATGCTCAGAATAAATCTAAGGCCACCTGGGTAGTAATAAACAAGCATAAGAAGCATTATCCCGAAAATACTGTGACAAGCATAGAAAATGCTGAAGGCAAAATAATTACCGATCCAACCATGATTGCGAATTGTTTCAATGACTATTTTATCAATGTGGGGAATAGTAACAAGGGACATAAAATTAACAATGATTATAGTAATAATGAAACATTAAAAAATCGCCAACCAAATTCACTTTTTCTGACTCCGACTATTCCATTTGACATTGCAAGAATAATAATATGTTCGTTGAAAAATACAAATAGTGTAGGTATTGATGAAATATCAACAAGAGTTGTAAAAGATGTTGCTGTGATTATAGCTCCAATTTTTAGTCACGTTGTAAACACTTGCATGGAACAGGGTGTCTTTCCGGAGCCAATGAAGGTGTCTATAGTCAAGCCGCTATTTAAAAAAGGAGATAGAATCCAAATTACCAACTATCGGCCAGTGGCACTAATACCTATATTTTCAAAAATTTTTGAAAAGGTAATACATGATAGACTTTATTACTATTTTGAACAGCAGAATATCTTTAGCAATGATCAGTATGGTTTTCGAAAGGGTAAATCCATTAATTTAGCTATTTTCAATTTTTTGAGTAATGTTATGACAAATTTGGACAAAAATAAAAGAGTATCGGCTCTATTTATGGACATTTCAAAGGCTTTTGATAGTGTAAACCATAAAATTCTATTGAGTAAACTAAATAATTACGGTATAAGGGGCAATGCCTACAATCTCATAGAGTCTTATCTTAGGAATAGGATTCAAATAACAGAACTAAACAGACTATGTCCTAAAACAGAAATGTTTAAGACATATAGATCGGCAGCAAAACGAGTTCGATACGGTGTGCCCCAAGGAAGTGTCCTAGGCCCCCTTTTATTTTTAATTTATATTAATGACTTTCCAAATGCTACAAATCACCCAATGACTCTGTTTGCTGACGATAGCACAGTTTTATTTATATGTGACAAAAATACTGACATACAATTTGAAATTGACAAAACTATGACATCACTAATAAAATGGATGAATAGCAATGATTTAAATATTAATATTAGTAAAACTAACATAATTGAATTAAGAATAAAAAATAATGACATACTTAATAATGATCTTCAGTACAAGGGGGAAAAAATATCAGAAATAGCAATGACACGCTTCCTAGGTCTAGCGATAGATAATAAACTGACTTGGAAACCACACATCGACAATATCTGTAAACGACTGCACCAATTCGCATATGCACTTTTTCAACTTCGCAAAGTAGCGAATGAATCCACACTACTAACTGCGTATCATGGTCACGTTGCGTCAATATTGCGATACGGTGTTATGTTTTGGGGCAATTCGACAGATCGTCTCAAAATTTTTAGAGCCCAGAAAAGATGCATAAGAGCTATATGTGGACTGAAACGAAGAGATTCTTGTAAAGCACACTTCACTCGACTGGGACTGTTGACGCTACCTTGTATTTACATAATCGAAGTTGCTTTTTTTGTAAAATCTCACCCTGAGCTATTTAAGATGTGGCCGATAGGTAGCAGACGTGAGGGCAACTTGTATGGTCTCGGCTCAAAAACTACATTTCTAACTAAAAGTGTATTGTGTATGGCGTCAGCGATTTATAATAAGATACCAGCGAAAATTAAGATAAATCAGAATCCAAACATCTTTAAGAATACACTTAATAGCTTTCTAGTCAAAAAAGCTTATTATAGTATAGACATGTATTTAAAAGATAAAAAAATAGAAATCGAGTCATAAAGTGTTAAATCGATACGATCGATATCTCTTACTACCACATAACTAGTTAAGTGTACATTTACATTGTTTTGATCTGAAAACATTGTATGCTAAATTTAGTTTCTATGAATGTGAATCTGTGAATAGTGATTTTAATACATAATTCTTAGTCTTAATAACTTATTTATTGTATCAGTGATTAGTCTTAATAACTAATTTATTGTATCAGTGATTAGGTATCGTTTATTAGATAATATTATGTTTTGTTACAAAGAAAATACTCGCTGAATGCCAAGAAAACTACGACTCGCTATACCTAAAAAAGATAAGTAACAAATGACATGTATAGATTTCGCCGCTTTGTTTTTCTTATCGAGGAACTATCCTTCATAACAGAAGCAAAAAAGTGTCTGTATACCATCCACGGTGGGGACTAGTGAGACCAAATTATGCTCCCTGACATTGTCAACTGTTTTTAGACCTAGTTTCACAGACTATTAAAGTTTCATTGAAGTTTCATTGAAGTACTATGTTCAGGACGTACAAAGTATAGGAGGTATTGCCTGTTTAGGAGTTCGTTAAGTTGTGAGTGAACAAAAAAAGAAAAATAGTTATAAATAAGGTTGTATTCGGATTTGATTTTTTGGCAAGGAAATTAGTTGCACTTATTTTCAGATTGTTCAAAAACTGCTACAAAAGATGAAATAGTTGCAGATTGTAGTACACAAAATGAGAAGGATGGCGTTAAAAATGGGCATACACAACATGTTCCTACTGGTTCTATCATCACCACCAATAACGTAGAAAAAGATTCACGCAACACTCTTCTTAACGTTACATTCAACTTACAAATATTCTTTTGTAGCAGTTTTTGAACAATCTGAAAATAAGTGCAACTAATTTCCTTGCCAAAAAATCAAATCCGAATACAACCTTATTTATAACTATTTTTCGTAGTACTGTACAGGCACAATCACTCCTAGCAGGTTCGTCATTGACAAATACTTTAACGATGACAATATTACTACACTACATTATTAAACTGTAAAAGAACTACAAGATTTGAAATAATAACAGCGATGTATGTAGGAACAAGAGCCATGTTGATCAATGAACCAAAGGCTTGCATACGAATTGGATGTGTTTTAATGAAATTTAGAAGCGTCCTTGCAGATTTGAATTGTTGTTCACCTGTAATATAAATAATTAATTCTGTATTGATAATATAGATCGCTTTAGGTTTAAATGATTCAAACCCCTCTCTTTTACTAAGTATTTCACGTTTCCTGAACATTACACAAGACTTACAAGAACAAAAACTTGTATAATTTTTAAACAAAGTTGAGTTGATGTAGATATGTTCGATATTATGTCAAATGATATTAGAAAATGTGACAAATACAGTTATAAATTAAGTTTGGTATTTGGAAGTAAAAGGGTATGGGACGGGATAAAAAATAAACCATTCTAATTTGTCCGTCAGCTAGATCATGGATCAGCGTTTCGTTTCACGGTTGATGTTCCAAAGACACGAACGAAGAGATTTGACTCTACTTTTGTGATAAGGACGCCTAGGCTGTGAAACACGTTGCCTGAGTGGGTTTTCCCCGATAGTTACAATCTTTGTGTCTTCAAATCGCGAGTGAATCGGTTTTTTTCAAGGTAAACACGCTCCATCGTAAACCGCATCGTCGCTTAACATTAGGCGAGATGGCGGTCAAGTGTAAACCTATAAAAGTTAAAAAAAAATGGAAAAATATGGGAAACGCAAATTTTGTTTTACTAAATTAAAACTTGTTAAAATTGTTTTACTAACACTGACAAAGATATAGATTATCAAACTTCTAGAGTTGGGGGTGCTGACGTCACTTCTGGGTAAAAATCGTACCCGCAACTGACGTCACGCAGAACTTCTAAGCACTGTATATTTGTCATTCTTTGTATGTGAAGTAAAAGAAAAAATACGGGCAATGTTTTTTTGCAATTTAGCTGACGGATTAATTAGTTTTTTAGGGTTGTAGCCTATTATTGTGAAAAGAGTTTTGGAAGAACCCATGAAAGTTAAAACGGTCATAGTTGATGTCACATTTCCTATCTGAGAAGACCTGAGACAGGTTTCTTTTTAAAAACTTAGCAACTTGTCTGTTTTTCTAGCTCAAATATAATTTATTAGATACAAAACATTGAATAATATCGAACAGTGTTGACTTACATGTGCAGGAGTCGAGAACAATCCTGCTAAAAATCTGTTTCAATTTGTCCCCATGATTGCTTATCTGTTGTGCTTCGTGCGAAATCAAATACAGGCCAGACAATAGTTCAAATGAAATAAGTTTACACATGATCGATTCAAATATTATGGAACTTCCCTGTAAGTAAGAAAAATTACATTGTTACAACCACAACTATGGTCTTTTAAATAATCACAAAATAATTAGTTTTCTTACCTCAATTTGAGTTTGGATGTCGTCGTACAAAAGTTTCATAATTCCATGTGCTATGATTGTCATTATCGAGAGTACCTGATAGACAATGTAATGATTTATTGAATTAAATGGATTTATTCAATTTCGATTTTGTTCTTTATTTCTGTTTTTCTACTACGTTTCTTGCGTTGGTATCGTTATCAAAGGTGGCGGTTCGCGCTGAGACCGCGACACGTGTCTCGGTCTCTTGTCGCGGTCTCGGCGCGAACTGGCGCCCATACAATTTCATAATGTCAAGTGCCTGTCACGGTCTCCGGTCGCGGTCTCCGGTCTCGGTCTTGTGTCGCGGTCGCGGCCCGAACCGCCATCTTTATTGTGATTTCTACGTGAGATAAGTTATCGTTCCGAGTTGTACCGAGTTTCTTCGGTTTTAATCAGTGACTGTTTGACAGTGACTGTTTTTTTCAACAATGACAATAGGAGAGACGTATAAAATAGAGAAGAGTAACTGTCCTTTGAAAAGCGTTAACCAGTTACAGGTTCTGTTACCCTACTTTAAAAATGGAGCAGAATCTCAATTTTGTGTTATTTGATCAATAATATTTATGTATATTTGTAGTAGCTAATATTCGTTTTAATTGCGGTTGTGTTTAATTTTCTAATTCGATAAGTTTAGGTCCCATTATTTGAGACATATGTACATATACATATTTAATTTCATATCAATCTTGTTTTTGTAAATTCGTTCATACTTGTGTGAAATGTAAATCCAAATTATAACTATTTTAACACAAATTTCTTATATCTGATTCAAAAGTGTCAGTAGCATACCTGCCAACTAAAAATATCACAGCAGAGATTCACTGATTTGTTGATCCCTTCATAAGCTGTTTTCCATTTATCAAACAATTTTTTGTTCATACGAGTACACAATTGGCTTGACGGATTTATGTCGTTCTTTAGATCATACGTTATGTCTTTCTTTATCAGTGTTACAATGACATTTAAATGCTCCGCTATGGTATAATAAAACCCCCATATAACACAAATCTCCCAATGTATGATAAATTCAATGACATCATAGACAAATAAAGAATATATCCCAATAGCATCTAAAACATCCCTTTCCAAAAAAGCAAAAATGTAACAATTGACGAACACATATTGAACAAATATAAAGATACAAGAACATTTAATTTCATTTAACATTCGTGTTTATTACTCGGAAAGAACAGACGCGCCTTGTAATTCGCGCGCAACCAGTGCAGTGTCCGCTGACAAATCATAACAACGACGGTCGTCGCCCGCGGTCAGGTGAGTCAAATATGACCTAGATACTGACATGCGATGCCTATCGCGGCAAGCCTTGACTAATTTTATTAAGGCGAAGTTAAATCTACATAATTAATGGACAGTTCAAAAAACAGCCCGATGAAATTAATAACGGAAAATGAGCATCTGTTATATAAACATTACCGCGAAGAAAAAGCAGAACGGGAAAAATTAGAAGGGGTCTTAAAAACCCTTCAGAAAGAAATAGAAAACCTCCAAGAACAAGTCAAGGTTTTGAAAAATGAGAAAGCCCTATCCCAGACAGATACGAAAGAAAGTTCTACACAACCCGTGGACTACTGCACGGATGACGATGAACTAGCCAGAGAAACAGAGTGGATCAGAGAGAAGTCCAGGAAAAAAAGGAAAATTAACACGTCACCCACTCCAGTCACTCCATCACCTCAAGGAAAAAACTGCATCAGAGCAGATCCAGAAAAGGTAGCCAAAAAGGTCCCACAGCCACCACCCATTATAATCGATGACGTCACAAATTATCAAACTTTTTTTGATGACCTATCAAAAAGCCAACCAGGGAAGACATTCCAAGTCAAAATGATGAACGGAGATAGCGTTAAAATAAACGCAGCTAACGAAGATGCATATAGAGCCATAATTAAATTCTTGAATGAAAAAAAATGGCTATGGCACTCCTTTGAGAATAAACAAGAAAGACCTATAAGAGTAATGGCCAAAAAACTACACTCAACATGCAAGCCAGATAGGATTGTAGAAGATCTAAAGCATCAAGGCTATAAGATTGAAAGTGCAACAAATAAATTGAGATGGAAGAACAAGGAACCACTCAACATGTTCGTACTAACATTCTCAAAAGAAGAAGATATTAACAAAATATACGGAATTAAAACCGTATTGGGATGTAAAATTGAAATACAACCTTTAAGAACTATGAAACTTGTCCCACAGTGCAAAAAATGCCAAGCGTATGGACATACGCAAAAATACTGTTCTAGAGAGCCCAGATGCGTCAAATGCACTGGAAAGCATCTAACAAGAGACTGCGATAAACCAGCAGAAGCAAAACCGAAATGCATACACTGCGGTGCACCTCATCCCGCCAGTTACAGAGGATGCATAGTAGCTAAGGAGTTCCAAAACCTTAAAAATAAGACATTGAAAAAGTCTCATATTGTCAACCCTAGTCAGCAACGACTACCTAATAAAAGCTGTACTGCTAACAAATCAACCGTCTCAATGAGCCGACCCATAAATAAAGATGTAACATATGCGCAAGCTACATTTACAAATATTAACAATTCTAAGAATATAAATAGTGATAACAAATTAGATCAGATTCTTGCACTAATGAGCTCGTTTGATGGCCGACTAAAAATACTTGAGAACAGCAAAAATCCAGCTGTTTTTAGAAATAATAAGTAATGCATAACTTAACTATTATGGCTTGGAATTCTAATGGACTACTTCAACATCAAAAAGAGTTGCAAGTTGTTCTAGATACAAAAAAGATTGACATTTGCTTGATTTCGGAGACGCACTTCACCAAACAATCCTATGTCACATTCAAAGGTTACAATGTATATCATGCGCTCCATCCTGATAATACAGCCATGGGTGGCAGTGCAGTAATAGTAAAAGAAAACCTATACCAATATGAGGAATTCAAAAATGAAGAAAAAGAGATTCAGTCAGTGGCTGTTTGTATCAAAACAAAACTGTATAAGCTCACGATTGCGTCTGTCTACTGCCCACCAAAACATGCTATAAAAAGAGAACAATATTTAAATTTCTTTAAGCAATACAGAGACAAGTTTATTGTTGGAGGAGATTTTAATGCGAAAAATTTATATTGGGGCTCCCGACTCACTAACACGAAAGGGAAGGAGCTTCTGTCTGCAATTAAACAAATTAAAGGAGACTCTATCTCTACAGGTCAACCAACGTACTGGCCAACTGATCCGAAGAAAATACCTGATCTTATAGACTTTTTTGTTTATAGGAACATATCAAGAGCTTATTTAGACATAAATCCATCATTTAATATGAGCTCAGATCACTCTCCTATATTTTTATCGATATGTGACAAATTTATTTACAGAGATAGTAAATTAAGTCTAGTAAATAAGCACACAGACTGGGAAAGCTTCCAGATAGACTTAGATTGCATAATAGATCTTAACGTTTCACTTAAGACACCGGAAGAATTAGACAAAGAGACTGAAATTTTTGTAGAAAACATACAACAGACAGCCTGGAAAAATACACCACCCATGAAAAAAAGAGCCAGTGGTACTAACTACCCTCATGAAATTATGCAACTACTGGCTACAAAGAGAAAACAACGAAAAACATGGCATCATACCCGCTGTCCAAATGACAAAAATTTGCTGAACCAACTCACTAAAAAACTTCAAAGAGCAATAAAAAACTATCAGGACAACTCCATGAAAGCCTACCTTCAACAGTTGTCTTGTGACAGCAGTACTAACTACTCACTTTGGAAGGCAACTAAAAACATGAAAAGACCAACTACCCATATTCCCCCTATAAAAGAGCTGGATGGAAAGTGGGCCATTAGCAATGAACAAAAAGCCCAAAGATTTGCTCAACACTTGGAAAAAATCTTCAAACCTAACGAAAGAGCCGCAACAGCTGTAAATCTATCTAATCTAGATCAAGCAATACAAGATGATCTGGAGATAAAGCTTGTTACTCCTAAAGAAGTTTTCAATGAGATAAAATTAAGAATAAAACCGAAGAAATCACCCGGATATGATCTAATCACGGGAGACATCATACGACATCTACCACGTAAAGCTATAGTTAAACTTACCACACTTATCAATGCTGCCTTCAGACTGAGGTATGTGCCTGACTTATGGAAAGTAGCTGAAGTGATAATGATAGCAAAACCTAGCAAGCCTCCTCAGGAAGCAGCGTCATATAGGCCCATATCTCTGTTGCCTATCATTTCAAAACTGTTTGAAAAACTTTTGCTCAAGAGACTGAAGCCAATCATAGAACACAAAAACTTGATACCAGATCATCAGTTTGGATACAGACAAAAACATTCTACGATAGATCAGGTTCATAGAATCACTAAAACCATAGAGCAAACCCTTGAAGAAAAAAAGTGTGCTCTACAATATTTTTAGATGTAGCGCAAGCATTCGACAAAGTGTGGCATGAAGGGCTAACACACAAATTAAAATTACTGTTACCTAAACAATTTTCTGATATTTTAACATCATATATTTCGAACAGATTATTTAGAATTAAACAAGAAGACTCATATTCGTCGCTAAAACAAATTAAAGCTGGAGTACCACAAGGAAGTGTACTTGGGCCTGTACTTTACTTGTTGTATACTAGTGATATCCCAGCTTTAGACAACAGCACTATCGCAACCTTCGCAGACGACACTGCTATCCTGGCAATAGGTGACACCCACGCAGAAGCCACAGAGAGGGTGCAAATAGCAGTTAATAAAATACATGACTGGACAAAAATGTGGCGTATTAAGCTAAATGAGTCCAAAACTGTTCACATAGACTTCACAAACAAGAAAAAACAATATCATCCAGTATTCATAAATGGACAATGTATACCATACGAAAATAAAGCCAAATATTTAGGCATGACTCTAGATGCGAAGTTACGCTGGAAAACTCACGTCAAAAAAAAGAGAGAGGAACTAGCTATACGCTACAAAAACATGTATTGGTTACTTGGTAGAAACTCCGTGCTGTCAATACATAACAAAATATTATTATATAAACAAGTCCTAATGCCAGTGTGGACTTATGGTATACAGTTGTGGGGCTGTACCAAAAATAGCAACATCGAGATAATACAACGCTTTCAAAACAAAGTACTCAGGGATATTGTCAATGCGCCCTGGTATGTGAGAAATGCCGACATTCATCGAGATCTTGGAATGGATCTTGTCGGCAAAGTGATAAAGAAGTACGCAGAAGCACATGAACGCAGGCTTCATCATCATGTGAATGTCGAGGCTATCCAGCTCCTTGATAACACGGACACAGTGAGAAGACTTAAAAGAACAAAACCTTTTGAGTTAGTATAGTGCAGTGTCAGTGCAATACAATATAAAACAATTAAATGTGCTAAGTCAAGTGAAAGAAGTGACTTCCCCTTAACAGTGTCAATAAGAAAAGTGCTGATGGGCACCTTCTTATGTATAAACTATGTAGCAATTTAAGTTAGATATAAATTACTCATTAGCCTAGACTTAATAAATTAGGCTAGATTGTAATAAGCATTAGGATCCAAGGAAACTTGGTGAATAATTTTAGAAAAAAAAAAAAAAAAAGAACATTTAATGTAACATATTTTTGACTTCAAATTATTTATGTACAACAAATTTGACATAAAAGCAGAACTTTTCTTCAAATGCTTCATCAACGTTTCAAATTTTCTTGAATTGTACAAAACCAGTAAAACCCAGGTTACTAAAAAGCAACTTCTCATTTCGTAATACTGTAATGCGTCGTCTTCTCTCCATCGAAAATAAAAAATGCTCAATAACATCAATATATCACTTAATACTCTTGCAAGGATAAGACATTTTGTTTTTATGTTATAGATGTTGAAATTTCGATAAAAACCTAAAACATTTTCAACAGTTAAAATAAACTCAACCAATATCATTTTTGTTGTTTAAAATTACACGTTGTCACAAAATACCAGCAACTTCAAGCTTCGAAGCAACACAGGTGATTATGTCATAATATAAGCACTCAAACTATAAGTGTGATCGGAATCGGAATAAAATTATATTCATTCCAATAGCTTTAATGTGAATGGTTTTCACGGTAATTTAACAACCCTTCGTTTTCAACATCAACATTTCATCAAAAATTAAAGACAACACACAAACCGGTCAAGCCTAATTTTAGTTGCATGACCCAGAATTCGTTTTTTTTAAATGTAAATGTAAAGTGACGAGGCTGTCTAAGATGGAGAGTGTTTACCTAGAGAAAACTGATTCACTCTCGATTTGAAGACACCAACATTGTAACTTTTTTTTTAAAGCAAAGATTGACGAGACGAGCATTACATGTGCCTGATGGTAAGCAACATGCCTGCCACATAACAGCACAGTGACATTCAGCTATTGGAACATGATAGTTCAAATCATTACCTGGCACTGCACTGCGCTCGTCACCCAGAGATCTAAGATAATATGTCGCTAAGCCCGGTAATTTTTCTGGAAACATTATCCTTCAAACCGGAACACAGTAATGTTTGCAAATTACTGATTGACGGTAGAATAACAGTAACTGGCAAAGGTGTGGTACTTCCCCAGGTGGACTCTGCTAAGAGTCCTACCACTACAAATCGGGAAAAACCCAACCTGGCAATTCGATATGAATGAGGTGTCCACTGTCTACCAAACGTTGTACTGGTCAGTCAATGTTAACATTTTATGCATATAAACACGATGCATGAAACTGCATTTCCAGAGAAATTACAGAGCTTAGAGATCTAATAACTTAGATCTCTGGGTGACGAGCGCAATCAAACTTAACCAAAGAGTTTACTTTTTATTTATCTAAGACCCTTACCTACCGTGAAATTATAATCTGACGGTGTTGACAATAGGGTACAATCCTCAAAAAAAAAAAAAATAGTCTTGTCAGTTAGATTGCAAAAAAATATTGTACACGTATTTTTTCTTTTGTTTCACAAACAAAAAATTACGAAGATACAGCGCTTAGAGTGCTCGCAATATAACTCTGCGCGTAGCAAAATATGGAACTAATTGACAGGCCGTCAACTTCTTGTTTACGCCAGTTGACAAAAGTTTGTTTACGATTGATGTATTTATTAATTTCCAAAGTAATTAATAGCTTTTATGATGCCGAAAGTGATTAAAAGTGCTGGCCGTGGCTGGTTCTTGAAAATCAATCGTGGTTGTGAAGAAGAACGATACAATAACGGGCCAAAATTGCAGTTTTCCAAACGCAGAGCTATTTGACAACTAATATTTAGGGATACCATAGCAATCAAATCTCCACCTATTATCGGCATATTTTATAGCTGAGGCTTTAGGTTGAGGTGCGGCTTTGGGTTTGATTGTTTTATCGCCAATTTACCCGTGGGAAAAAATGTGAGTGCTTAAGACCGAATGTGAGAAACTAGTTATAAATGTTTTTTTTTTCATAATATACAAATCAAAATAGAAAACACAGTGACACAGCAGTGAAGATCAGCTGATTGTATCTTTCTCGTTCGGGTACACTCGGCGGTTCCATGTTCACCCGATCGACCCTTTCACCTAACAGCGTCAGCTTCATTTACCACTTAAGGGAAACTCTGTGGGCCAATAGAAATTTTACTTAATTTGTTTTTCAACGTTAGCTTGGATGCTCTTTGATCCTTAACTCTGTATTCATTACTGTTTTTTATTATAGGCGTTTCAGAACGTACTGTCACGTGGTAATGGACAACGCATTATACCATTGCACTCAGATAAATAAAGCGGCTACAATGGGCAATGTAAAAGAAGAAAGCCAAAAGTGGCTTAAGAAAAATTAAATAAATTTCGACGATTGTAGGACAAATCCGCAGTTACTCGAATAAAGAGGCACAAAGAAGACCCACAATACCAAGTAGAATAACTGTTAAAGGAACATGAACAGGAAGTTTTGCGGTTACCGCTGTGATTTTAACCCTATTGAAAAAAGAAGATGACTCTATGGAAGCCAATGACTCATTAAAAGAACGCTCATGCGCCAAATATTAAGATAGTTTTATTTATGGTCTCAATGAAAGATTTACAAGTTTAAATTAAATTCTTGTTATTTCGATGTTGGTGTAGGTTGAAAATGACAGATTTTTTATAATGTAATAAACTATAATAAAGTTTTCCTGGTGGTAAGAGACTGAGACTGTAATAAAACTGTAAAACTACAAGGTTTGAAGTAATGACAGCAATAAAAGTGGGCAGGAGAACCATGTCGACTACAAAACCAAAAGCTTGCAAACAAGTCGGGTGTGTTTTTATAAAACAAAGAAGGGCCCTCGCAGTTTTGAATTGCGGTTCACCTGCAATAAAATGAAATACTTGAGGATTGAAAGTAACTAAAAATCCTTGTTTTTTTGTTGGAGTTGGAGCTACGAGTATTTATATTATGTTTTCACAAGCAATGCATTTCTTAAACGAAATACAAATGTATAGAAAACAAATAATTTGCCGTAGAAGCTAATTTTCGAGGTCATACAAAACTATCAATTAGTTAAAACCGTAATTTCTTCTGTAGTGGTAGGACTCTTAGCAGAGTCCGCATGGGGAAGTACCACACCTTTGTCAGTTATTCTACCGCCAAGCAGTAATGTGCAAACATCACTGTGTTCCGGTGTGAAGGGCAATGTTTCCAGAGAAATTACAGGGCTTAGAGATATAACAACTTAGATCTCTGGGTGTCGAGCGCAGTGCAGTGCTAGGTAATGATTTGGACTTTTCATGTTCCAATAGCTGCGTGTCACTGTGCTGTTATGTGGCAGGCATGTTGCTTACCATCAGGCACATGACCTGCTCGTCTCGTCACTCTTTATTTAAAAAAAAAAAAATTGCGTCTCAAAACTCCAAGGGTCAATTTTGCGGATCGGCATTTATCAGAGCTATAGCTACGTCTAGTCGGTTAGAAAATTCAGCTTGCGAAACAAATTTGGAGACCCTTTGCATAAAGATAATAGGAAAAATTTACTAATTAGCTCTGTGATATGGAATTGATAAAGTAAAACAAAAAGAGTTGATAACACGCCATCCTGAGGGACACCAGCAATAGTAATGTACCAAGAGATACATACATCGTCAATGCGAATATACTGCCGACGACGCCGACGTGCCGCCTTCATCGACCGACTTCTCGCAATCGAAACTATATCACAGGTCCATCGTGTGGGGCCGACCTACACTGCGTCAGCCGGTTCGTGGTCGCTATTCGAGCACCTAAACTCTCCATTCGGTCTGCGAGTCAAAGTTCAGTCCACTCAAAACCGAATGTGAGAAAAGACCGAATGTGAGAAACTAGTTTTCAATGTTTTTTTTCTTCATAACATACAGATCAAAATAGGAAACACAGTGACACAGCAGTGAAGATCAGCTGATTGTATCTTTCTCGCTCGGGTATACTCGGCGGTCCCACGTTCACCCGATCGACCCTTTCGCCTCACAGCGTCAGCTTTATTTACCACCTAAGGGAAAATCTGTGGGCGGTGGCCTTGCGTAGTCGCCAACGTTTGATGGCGGACGCGGTGGGACTGTAGAGGAAGAAAAGTGCCGGTATATCGGTGAGCTGCTTTCCCCGTCTACTTTAGCCGAATGATGGTAGGTGATGAGGCTGAGCATTTGGCCCGCCGCGGGAGACAAAGGGTGTCTAGACGCGAAGATGTCTGGTACCAACTGTTAGTCGCCGAGGTGACCACGGTGTGCATTGTCCCGCGGCGGGTTCGCAGAAGAGCGCGAGAGCATCTCGGTGTTTGCGCGGTTTGTGGCAAAGGTGAAAGTGTGGCGGAGGTTTTAGCCGGTAGGGGTGGAGTATTCGAAACCGCTCATGGTGTCGAATTCGACTATTCCCTTCAAGCGAAATGTTATGTTAATGCATAACCTTCACATAAAATGGTACCATTTGCCTTTTAATTTCAAAATAATTCAGTTTCCCGAATAAGTAGTCGTATGCTGTGTATTATTAAAGCACAGGGGCAAACATCCTAGAAATCGATTCACGCCAAGACTGTTTTTCATACGGACAACTACTTAGGTATCTGTAGCGTTATCCAGATTATCAGGTAATACAGAGATAACCAATTTGTTCTTCTACCGCAAGAATTAAAAAACTAAAAATTTCGTATACACAGGAGTACTTTAAAATACCTGTTCTATAAAATACATTTTATAACATATTTGCTCGTAAAGGGTCTCTTATTGGACCAATTTCTGTATCGTAATGTATCTTATTACGCACTAGTGCTGTAATGTGTAATGTAAAACGCACGGTTTCAAAATGCTCCGTCCACAGACTAGGTAGAGAGATATGCTCCGCCTAAAACGAACGGTACCTTTTTAAATCTTAGTAAAGAGTTTTTATGTCAGAAAAGTGTGGTCAACATTTTATGAATAAAATTAACTTTGAGAGGTAAAATATAATAAATAATTATTAAATTCGTTAATTTAATTAATTTAGACCATAAATTACTTTAATTTTTCTGTAACAAAATACAAAAATATTAATTTACTTTATTATTAATGGCATACAGGCTGGTTCTGTGCCGTTGCTTAAAAAAAAAAGGCGCCGATGCGCGCGCATCGCTAATCTGTGATCCATAGTGATTACTTACTCTGTGCCATAGAATAGATAATCTGTGCTGTGATCTGTGATTAAGTAAATATTATTCCGCGCGTTTTTTTTTCGCTGTATTGTTTTTATTTGAAAATGTCGTCAGAGTTTTGTTTATTTCCTCGCAAATATGTTATAAAACGTCGTATGACATACGTGCGCTTTGATAATTACCGCACTTATATCATAATGTACTATTACTAGATCCCAGTACTTTTACCTAGCGTTTCTTTATTATTTTACAGTTTTAAAGTTCTCTTACTGATCATAGCCTTTTAAAGCAATGGATATTTAGTAGAGATTTTCCTCAAATAGACGCGGGTGAAACCGCGAGTCACAGCTAGTAGTCTTATAATGATGAGAATTTAATTTTTATGCAATAGATATCGAAATTTCGATAGAGACCTAAAACATTTTCTAATCTTAAGAGAAAGTTTATCAGTAACATCTCGTTTTTAGGGTTCCGATCGTAAAAACGGAACCCTTATAGATTCGGCATGTCTGTCTGTCTGTCTGTCCGTCCGTATGTCACAGCCACTTTTTGCCGAAACTATGAAAACTACACTGTTGAAACTTGGTAAGTAGATGTATTCTGTAAACCGCATTAAGATTTTTACAAAAGTTTTGTAAAAAAAACAAAAATAAGGGGTGCCCCCCATACTGAGAACTGAAGCTAAAAATTTTTTTTTTCATCAAACCTACACGTGTGGCGTGTTTATCGATAGGTCTTAAAAAATGATGTTGAGGTTTCTAATATAATTTTTGTCTACACTGAATAACTTGCGCGAGAGACGCTTCCAAAGTGGTAAAATGTGTGTCCCCCCCCCCCTCTAACTTCTAAAGTAAGATAATGAAAAAACAAAAAAAAATATATGATGTACATTACCATGAAAACTACCAACGAAAATTAGTTTGAACTCTATCTGATGAGTAGTTTTTTTTTAGTACGTCATTAAATACACTATTATTAAAACTTCGATCAAAGTTACAACGAACTACAAGAACTATGTGTACTATGTATATTATGTTACTTGCTGGAACGGAACCCTTCATGGGCGAGTCCAACTCGCACTTGGCTACTTTATTTTAAATATAAATAACAACAAAAATACAATCGTTTATTGAACATCGAAGCCACAAAAGTACCTACTGATAGTATGGCCCACTCACATGATTAGTATTAGAATAAAATTGTATATAATAGCTATTATTGTGAGTGGTTTACATTGTTATTTATTTTCGTAATCATTGCTTAAAGGGATCAACACTTTAAGAATAAAAGTGGCCAAGTGCGAGTGTGACTCTCGCACGAAGGGTTCCGCACCATTAGCAAATAAACGGCGAAAATCACTTTGGCTTTTTTTGAATTCCGTATAGGTACATGAACCCTCTCAGATTCCAGGTGAGAATCAAATCCATGACCCTCGGCTTTGCAGGCAGCGCTACTACCAACTAAGCCACAAGAACAGTCTATAATAAAAATAATAAAAAAATAACAGATGCAGAAGATCTTTGACACAGCGCGCATCGTCAGGAGGTTCCTCACTCTGCAGCCCTAACCACCGGGAGCTTGGGCCCTGCCCCGCTGTTGGCGGCACTCTAGTTTTTAAGTTTTTTTATAATGTTTATTTTATATATCTATTGTAAAAAACTTAGAGATAATAATCGTAAGCGGACTGTATCTTTCTCGCTCGCTCGCGGTTCTGAGTTCACCCGATCGAGCCTTTTACCTCAAAGCGTGACAAGTCAGCCTCACTTAGAGTCTACGAAAAAATCTGTGTGTGTGCACGTCAATAGAAGCTTCCACTTCAATAATAATCAAGACGTCTACAATCTTTATACGAAAAACGTAATTTCGAAATAAACTCGCCACTTTCCTACTCCGGATCTACTTCGATTCCTCCGATTGAACATTGATTAAAAATTAATAAATGTTCTAAGCCTACTCTAATTAAAGTAGGCTTTGAACATTTTTCTATCGGACTTCTCGTAGCTCGAAGAAGCGGCATCGTTTCATGGTTGATGTTCCAAAGACTTGGTGTCTTCAAATCGAGAGTGAATCGGTTTCTTCTAGGTAAGCATGCTCCATCTTAGACCGCATCGTCGCTTAACATCAGGCGAGATAGTGGTCAAGTGTAAACCTGTGTTTATACCAAGTGTGTTTATACCATATAAATGGTAAAAAAAAAGAAAAACGGACAAAACGACAGATCGAAGTAGAACCGGAGCAGGAAAGTCGCGAGTTTATTATGAGTACCTGGGTGACCGACATTTGCTCGGTTTGAACACTGAGTATACTTAAAGTTTGTATACAAGAATTGCTCGTTTAAAGGTATGAGATATTTAGTTTTTCGGAGAACGAGAATAGACGTCCAGACTTGCGGACGAGATGCGAACTTACAGCCTTGATTTGAATAGTCAGTTCTCGCCTCTAGGCTTCCACGTGTAATCCAGTTTAATCTATCCAATATCTGGTTGAGAGAGAATACGTCCAGTCGTGTCTAGCCCCGGTCAGGCTCAGGCATTTAATTAGACCAATCGCCGGCGGCTGGACCGTCTGTCTGTGACTAAATTTACTGATGAATGTATATATGTAGGTACGCTGTAGGTATTGTCCGTAGAAACAATCACAGAATCGTTACACCAATATAATCTTATTTGATATACTTAAGGCCGGTTTGCATTTTGATTAGTACGAGTGCGAGTGAGTAGTGCCGGTGTTGAGTGATTAGTAGGAAACACGTGTGGACACCGATTGATTTTTGCGAGTTCATAGTAATCAGTCGCGATTACTCACTCGCACTCGCAATCGCAATCGTACTCGCACTCGCACTAATCAAAATGCAAACCGCCCTTTAAAACTACTTTACGGATACTAAATTATTAACTAGTTGTGTTGAAAACTCTTTGATAGGGAAAAAAATCGGGTTCGTATCGTTAATACCGATCCCTCTACCGCCTAACTAAATCGGCTATGGCTTTGGTATTGCTGTCTCTATCATTTCAAGCGAAAAGAAAAAAGAGCGCAATGTGAAAGCTAAGACAGTTTTAGTTGGAAGGGAGACCTCCGGGGGGTCTACCGCCGAACGAAAAATGTCATCGCTTTGACGTTTCTCTCTCTTTTCTTTTCACTTGAAATGATAGAGACAGCATTAGCAAAGCGTTAGCCGATTTGGTTAGGCGGTAGAAGCGCGGGTGGCGACGGCAGCGTAGCGTTGGAGCGGAGAGGAGGGCTTAGCGCCATAACAACGAAGCGTCAACGCAGCGGAGGCGGCGGGTGCTTTGTAGCGACGTAGCAGCGTATCGTTGGAGCAGCAGAGGAGCAATGGAACGGAACAAACCCGTTAGACAATTATTAAATTGGTGAAATATTGCTAGTACGTACTATTATCCCGTAATAGAACGTTATCTTCGTAATACTCGTAGTGTAAGTACAATACCTATTTGTAGTCAAATCAAAATGTGACCTACCAAACAAAAAACCTATTAAAATCGATACAAAATTTGCGACGCTATCGTAATATACATACAAAAAAAAAATTGGCAGTCATAGGAACTGCCGATAGAAGTGAAAACTTGCTGTTGCCCTGGTACTGGTACCTAGGGGCAAACGCAACTCTTTTACATTTCTGTTGTCCTGGTATCTGGAGATAAACGCTGGGCTGTTGGAGGTAGGTAATCGAAATTCTTTACTGTTTCTGTTGCCCTGGTACCTACCTGGCCGTTTTTACCGAGTTTACCCGAAGATTTCATATCCGATCCGATCCATTATCATATCCAAGCGTGACGATTGATGAATCCATTTCACAGCCTACGAAAATTCTGTCTATAGCGCGCCTAAAGAAGTTTTCACTTCAAAAATGTATTAGCGAATTGTGGGCCTCCTCTTTTTTTGAAGTTGGTTAAAAATGAGTATTGTCCTTCGAACATAAGATGGGAACGTGAAAAGAAACTGTTTATAGTGCACCAACTTATCTGTTGATCGGTCAAAAGTGAAACTACTGAGTTACGAGTATCAAAGACCTCAGAAGTTATCTAACTTTGTTATAGGTGCCAAAACTTTTCGACCGTGGCGCCTTCGCTTCATTCTACAGATAAGTTGGTCATATTGTTACTTTTTTTTAAATAAAGAGTGACGAACCGAGCAGGAAATGTGCCTGATGGTAAGCAACACGCCTGCCACATAACAGCACAGTAACATGCAGCTGTTGGAACATGAAGAGTCCAAATTATTACCTAGCACTGTACTGCGCTCGTGACCTAGAGATATAAGATCTTTTACTTCTATGTCCTGTAATTTCACGTAATAATGTAATTTCATGTAATGTAAATAACGATAGTGCTGCCGCTCGTCGTAATAGACATTCCTGTGACCGCGTCAAAGCGATCGGGCGTCACGTGTGTCAGTCGCAGTTCTAATTAGACACATCTGCGTTCGTGACGCATCACTGCTCGCAGAAAGGCGCTATTTACACGATAATGTAGCTAAATAGCTACGGGCGATCTAATTATTTGTTGTTTTTAATTAAAATGCAACGTATTGTAAAGGCCTGTTTTCATTTTGATTAGTTCGAGTGCGAGTGAGTAGTACAGGTGTTGAGTGATTAGTATCAAACACGTGTGGACACCGATTGATTATTGCGAGTGCATAGTTATCAATCGCGATTACTCACTCGCACTCGCAATCGCACTCGCATTCGCATTCGCACTAATCAAAATGCAAACCGGCCTTTAGTCATCAATGTACATTTTTTTTTTAAATAAAGAGTAACGAGACGAGCAGTACATGTGCCTGATGGTAAGCAACATGCTTGCCACTTAACAGCACTGTGGCACCCAGCTATTGGAACATGTAGAGTCCAAATCATTACCTAGCACTGCACTGCGCTCGTCGCCCAGAGATCTAAGATGGTATATCTCTAAGCCCTGTAATTTCTCTGGAAATATTGCCCTTCAAACCGGAACGCAGTAATGTTTGCACATTACTGCTTGGCGGTAGAATAACTGGCAAAGGTGTGGTACTTTCCTAGGCGGACTCTGCCAAGAGTCCTTCCACTACTAAACATGTTACACTACACGTTGCCAGATAGCATAGCTAGCTCTATGCCTTGCGTCTTGTAAGCCTCGCTCGAAGCGATAGCTCAGGTGACCCGTTTTTGGAGATACACCTCATTCTTTATCATCTTCATTTTATAATACTGTATTTAGAACATTTATTACTGGAATAATAGAATAATACCCCGTTTACATGATTCCAGTCCAGCGACCGAATCCAGCGCTGGATTGCTTACTGGAATAATGTAAACCGACACTGGAATGCACTGGCACTGGATTGATGCATTCCAGTGCCGGTCTTCATTATTCCAGTAAGCAATCCAGCGCTGGATTCGGTCGCTGAACTGGAATCATGTAAACGGGGTATAACTTTTTTAAACCCCGTTGCAAAAATGACGACGTGTTACAAATTTGACGTCTAACTATCCTTGTGTGTTGTGTGTGTGTGTGTGTAGATGTGATACCGTGACTTCCGAATGAATGAATTTATTGTAATTTTGTATTTTTTTTTGGTTAAAATGTGAATTAGTTGGGAGTACTATATCTATGTTTCACGGAAATCGTTTCAGATGTTTCAAAGCAATCACTTCTTTAAGCTGCAGTTGGAATATGTACTAATATTATAAAGCTGAAGAGTTTGTTAGTTTGAACGCTAGGATCTCGGGAACTACTGGTACGAATTGAAAAAAATCTTTTTTTGTTAGATAGTCCATTTATCGAGGAAGGCTATAAGCTATATAACATTACGCTACTATCAGCAGGAGCGGAGTATGAAAGAAAAATGTAACAAAAACGGGAATAAATATTGCTTTTTGAGAGCTTTCGTTGCGTGACAGCATGTGTCTATCTTCTAGAAAGTTGCGTCATTGGAATCTAAGGTAACCAAATTTGTTCAGGATTTGAATTGGTACGACCAATTTTCAATAGATGGCGTAGCAACGCGCGCACGATTTCATTCATTTGATTCAGCTAGTCTTAGATATATAAATCTTAGATGTATAATGAGAATTTAATTTTGCTTTACTTGACTTAACATGTCACATGTGACCTACAATTGTATACAATTACGTTGAAGTTTAAAATTAAAGTATAACTGTGATGTTTATATCAGTGCCTATCAATACAGATTCATAAATTATTATCACTAATAATGTAATCGGGTACGCTAACGTGCAATCACTCACCTAATTCGCGGAATTGAATCGCGTTAACGCGTATTACGGTAATATCCATCGGAAAACTGAAATAGAGTACGTAAATATACATGCATTTTCAGTTACTAGCAGCGCCCCGCGGTGTTACCCGCGAAGTTCTCGTTTTCGTTGTTTTTCCGGGATAAAAATAGCCTATGTGTTCTTCCAGACTATAATCTATCTGTGTTCCAAATTTCAGCTCGATCCGTTCATACGTTAGGACGTGAGAGCAACAAACATCCAAATATCCAAACATACATACAATGACATTTATAATATTATTATATCTATACTTATAATAAAACTGTAGCGGGTCGAATTCTGTACATTGAAGATATTAAGATAGAAAAAAAATTTTTGGGGGCACTCCATAGTCGATACTGATGGCGAAACTGCAATTTTTTTCTTTCATGTCTGTCTGTCTGTCTGTGTGGATAGGGAACTCACATCACGCCGAAACTACTGATTAAATTCAAATGAAACTTGACATGATTTAAGATCATACTAAGTAGATGGTAGCTGTCTACTTTTAATCCCCTAATTCTGCACGGTTTTCGTGCAGAAAGGGGTTAAAGTCAGAATTTGTTTTTGGTTGTAACTCATGTTTGCGTTGTTCAATTTCTTTAATTCTTATTTTGTTAGAAAGAACACATTTTTAATATAGTCTCATCAAAGTTTTAGCATTATTGGTCGTGTGATTCGGAAATAACATAGAAATTAAATAATAACGGAATTAATAAGTTCGATACATACTAACTTCTAAGTATTCTGTGACAATGTAAACAACAGCAGGTCTACTACGAAGTCCGATAAACGATATATCGGCCGAACTTATGAAGTTTCCGACCACGAAAGACAATCGGTCGGTTGATCAGATCGGCCGTTTCATTGGATCCGACCCTCATCCGACCTAAGTCTATATACTTATCTATCTATCTATATCTATACTTATAATAAAACTGTAGCGGGTCGAATTCTGTACATTGAAGATATTTTGAAAAAAAAATTTGGGGGCACTCCATAGTCGATACTGATGGCGAAACTGCATTTTTTTTCTTTCATGTCTGTCTGTTTGTATAGGGAACTCACATCACGCCGAAACTACTGATTCAATTAAAATGAAACTTGACATGATTTAAGATCATACTAAGTAGATGGTAGCTGTCTACTTTTAATCCCCAAATTCTGCACGGTTTTCTTGCAGAAAGGGGTTAAAGCCAGAATGTGTTTTTGGTTGTAACTCATGTTTGCGTTGTTCAATTTCGTTAACTCTTATTTTGTTAGAAAGAACACATTTTTAATATAGTCTCATCAAAATTTTAGCATTATTGGTCGTGTGGTTCGGAAATAACATAGAAATTAAATAATAACGGAATTAATAAGTTCGGTACATACTAACTTCTAAGTATTCTGTGACAATGTAAACAACAGCAGGTCTACTACGAAGTCCGATAAACGATATATCGGCCGAACTTATGAAGTTTCCGACCACGAAAGACAATCGGTCGGTTGATCAGATCGGCCGTTTCGTTCGATCCGACCTTCATCCGACCTAAGTCTATAACTTCCGACCCGAAATAAATCGATCCGAATGTTTTTCGTGGTAGGCTACAATCCGTTTCAGCTGTCGGTCGGATACGATCATTCGGAGTTTGTTTTCGTAGTAGACCTGCTGGGATGTAACGGAGGTCATTTTATCGGATTCGAAGGCGGAGTCGAAGTTTTAAAATTTGATTTATCGGAGTCGGAACCGAAGTCGGAGGCATAGGCAGGATTAGAAGTGGTGGCAGGAGATACATTTTAATTGGGTATTTATTTTTTTGCCAAACACGTGGACACGATAAACATTGACGAGCAATTGATTTAGAAAGTTGGGATTTTGTATTTTTATTTACTATCCACCACAATAAAGGATTATCTGCAATATTTATACACCTTACCTCTGATTATAACCTCCGTTTTAAAAGTTTCGGAGCCGAAGTCGGAAACGAAGGTCTAATAGTAATCGGAGGTTCCGACTTATCGGAGTCGGATTCGAAGCAGCTCTTCCCTGGTAGGCACACAGTACTCAAATCAGTCATCCGTCATCTATCGTCAGGTAATAATATGACAGTACCTGTCTTATGTTTTTCCACAAAATGGCAGCTCATGGGACGAAACACAATCTGATATTTATTAGAAAATGTGTAATGTAGTATTTGTTGTTGTAGCGACAATAGTCAGGTCTTTTGCCATCGTCACGCGTAAGACCACTCCGGTTTGAGTAGGGCTGGGACATTGGCGGTGGAAAAAGCCAAAGTTTTGCGTGTGAATTGTTCACCAGTATCTATTTATCTGGACGACGTAGTCATAGCTTCTTAAATTAGTCGAGTGAACTTTTTACTTGCCTAGAAATTAGTAAGTTGACGTAAAATGATAATAATTGAAGTCGGTTTTTTGTTTTTTCGGATATTATTTAAATCCAAATACTGTACTAAATTTAGCGTTCAACAAGCTTCGGTGCAGAAGCAGAACCAAAGCAGAACGTTGTTTTTCTAAAATTGAATAAAATGTTATCTTACTAAGTATTATTATGTATATATTATGTAAAGGTTTGATTTGGTTGAAATTTGAAACACAGATAGTTTATATAGTCTCATATACTACCTATCATCTCGGAAAAAGCATGGGTCCTAACGAAACAAATATTAACGACAGAATGACATTACCAATTAGATTGACATTTGAAACACACATGGTTTAGAGTCTTAAATATTACCTCGGCTAATAAGTCTATCAACTTCTACTTAGGATATCATCCTGTAAAAATGTACAAGTGGGTAAGTATCAGATCACGCACATCAGCTACAGACTCTTCGTAATTTATCCTATAAAAATCCTACAAACTTAACACTGCGGCTATGTTCGATACTCCACAACCTTACTACGAGTGTGTTTGATGTTGCTTAAATTATAAAATATGAAGTTGCTAAACTTGAATAAATATATTTTTGTGTGGAAAAACAAATCACTCTGTTTGTGTAATGACCACTCATCCAAACATTTTTACGTAAGTACTACGAATGCACCAATAAGGTCGCAAGATCAACGTACGCGAACGAAGTAGCGGGTTCAGCTAGTATATTATATTAAAGTAGGATTTGGACCACTAAAATTAATAAATAATCGTAATCATTCAACATAAGTTTAAAAGTAAATCTCACACGACAACATATATTAAAATTAGCAGTCATAGAGACTGCCGGATGCGGACTTCCGTGGTCGCGAGCGACACCCGACGCGCTCCCACGTTCGAAGTCTACAGTCGCCTGCCCCGTGTTCCTCTGTCGGCCGTGGTCGTAGTCCTTCCCCGGTGGAAGTTGACTCCCCGCCACAGAGCGCGCCCGCCTCAGGCGACGAAGTCCTGCGCATAGTCCGTTCCGTCGAGCTCCGCCGCGCGCGTAGAAGCTCCGGGCGGACAACCGCATCGTGCTCCGCACATCTGGCGCCTCCGCTCTACTGTACCCGCTTCGTGAAGAAGCGGCCTACAGCCAGCGGCCCGCCCGAAGTACCCCCCCCCCCCCCCAACACCCTGCACCCCCCCGTTGTCGTCTGATCTGCGGCTCCGATCCCGCGTCCCGAGTGAGTTCCGCTGAGCCGATCGACTTAGCTGGGCTTCCCGCACGGGTCCCACCTGGCTGGGTCTGAGTCGCCGCGGAACATATACGCTCGGACGCCGAGCCTCAGACCAATCGGAACGAGGGAGCGTGCGGAACTGTGATTGGTCCACACAGCCACATAGCCACGATGACTAAAAAGAAGAAAGCCACAAAACGGAAGAATACCCAGCCGGCGTCAACCGCCGAACAGGCGATTCCCGTAGTTACTCCATTCCACGTCGAACCGACGAACAATGCAGCGCCGACGGTACCTGCTTGGTGGACAGCAGACACTTCGGCGTCCGTAACAAAATTCCTTTACCACGCCGGGATGAGCGACATCTCCCACCCGACTAACCGGGCATGGCACGAGTGGATGTCCAATAATTGGACGAACTTAACGCCCACACAATTCAACATCCATATCGACGAATGGATGGACCAGCTTAATCCTATAAACGACAGTGAGAGCGCGGACTCCAACGCTCCCACATCGCCGAATACCCAGCCGCCGACAAGCACCGCCGGGCCGGCGCCCGCCACAGTGCCGGCTTCCGGCGCCTTGCCGTCAACACCACCAACTGGGCCAGCATGGCCCACCTCTGAGCCAGCGAGCGCTACCGGCCCGACGTCCGCCACCGACCTGGCGCCCGCCGCCGACCCGGCGCCCGAGGCCACGGTCGCTATGCCGGCATCCCAACCGGATGGGCCAGCATGGCCCACTCCCGAACCGGCGATCGCCGCCGCAACGACGCCCGCTCCTATGCCAGCGTCCGGCCCGAAGCCGGCGAACTCCGCCGTACCGGTGACAACTACCACCGGACCAACATGGCCCATCATGGAAGAGGATGGTGCGGCGTCCGACGCGGAGTTGGACAGCGACGATGACATGTCGTCACCGCCGTCCCCCACCCCATCCGCAGCGCCGTCCTACTCGGAGATGGCAGCCTCCCCCGCCCCGCGGAGAGACACGCCATCCCCCCCGCCGCAGCCCCCCGCGCAGCCCCCAGCGCGCAGAAATTACCCGCCGATAGTCGTGGACAGACTAGATAATTGGGATGTCCACCTATCGGCGCTTAGGGAGATCCTAGGCCACCCTCCCAACGTGAAGCCTTATAAAAGAGGCCTGCGATTCCGCCCGAAGAGTGACGAGGAGTTTCGGGCGGTCCAGCGTTACCTGGTCGAGGAGCGAACAAAGAACTCAACCGTTGAGTTCCACTGTTACGCTCTCGACCAGGAAAAGCCCGTCAAGGTGGCCCTGTGGGGGTTACCTGACGCAGCAGAGCCAGACCAGGTCCTCAAGGCCTTGAAGGACCTGGAATACCCGGCAACTTACTGCCGACCTCTCCCGCGGAGGCCCAACGCCCGCCGGAAGGTCTTCTATATCCTTCTAGATAGAATGCCGAACGAACAGCTGGACGCCCTGTACTGCTGCACGGAGCTCCTCGGCATGCCTCAGATCACGATCGAGGCATGGAGGAGCAAGACCATCGTGCCGCAGTGCCACCGGTGCCAGCTGTTCGGACACGCGTCCGCCCAGTGCCACCGAACACCGCGGTGTGTAAAGTGCGGCGGACCGCACGCCGGGGCGGACTGCCCCCGCCCGAAGGATGCCCCCCTGAGCTGCGTCAACTGCCGGGGGCATCACGCCGCCAACAGCCGTCTGTGTAGTGTATTCAGGGATGAGGCGCGCCGCCGGAACATACGTATTCCAGGCGGGCGCCCTCGTCCGCCCACTGAAACACAGACACGGACGGCGCAGAACACGACGAACCCGAGCCACGGGTCCCCGGCGGTCCCGGCCACACAGCCGGGCGGATCGCCCCGGGGCCCACCTATAATGCAAGGCGTCGACACGCCTCGCACACGGGCCGTCACCGCGCCGCGCGATAGCGCTTGGCACGCGGTCGGCCCTCCAACCCGGACCGCGCCGTCCGCACCTACGCCCCAGGCTTACTCAAGCCAGGGACGTCGTAGGCGCACACGGAAAAAACGGCGCGGTACACAAAGAAGAGGGCTCCATCCTGCGGCGGACAGAACCCCGCCGCGGTGCGAAAGGGGCCCACTACGCCCCCCAAAACCGGGGACCACTCCTACCCCGGCAACACTGGGCCCGCGGAATGTGGCAGCCGCCCACCCGCACGCCCCGTGTTCCGTGGCGCGCCAAGCGCGCAAAGGGCAAGCTGAGCGCGAAAGCGCGCTCGCTTGCACGCCCAGCCTGTCACAAGTTTGGGCCTCTCAGCCGGGCGTATCGCTCCGAGGCCCACCTCCTAAGCGGGGCGACAGATCGCCTCGAACACGGGCCGTCTCTGCGCCGCCCGCAGTGCGCGAGACCGGCCCTCCAACCCGGACCACTCCGCCTCCGCTTGCGCCCCTGGCTATCTCAGGCCAGAATCGTCGTAGGCGCAAGTGGAAAACACCGTTAGCCTCGTCAAGAAGAGGGCTCTCTCCCGCGGCGGCACACAGGTCTCCGCCGCAGTCCGAAGAGGGCCCACATCCCCCCCCGAGCCCGGGGACAACTCCTACCCCGATAACACCGGGTCCGCGGGGCGCTGCCGGCGCCCATCCGCGCGACCCGCGCACCGCAGCGCGCCAAGCGCGAATGAAGCAAGCTGAGCGCGAATGCGCGCTCGCTTGCACGCCCAGCCAACAGCAAGTTTGGGCCCCTCGACCGCGCCAGACACCCAGGCTCCGACTCGAGCTGGGAGTCGGGACGCGAGAGGGTCCCCCGCCACCACCGAGCGCCGAGACGCCGCCGCGGACCGCGGAACGCCCTACGTTCCCAGTACCGCGGCCGGCCGGTCCGGCGCCGCTTACAACGCCGCCGGGCTTTGCCCCGCGCCTCCTCCGCCCGCAGGCGGATTCGACAACAGTCGCCCTGCTCGGGTCTCCTAGTTTCGTAGTCTGGGAGGCCCTGAGCGGCGCCTGTGCGGCCGTCGCTGCTGGGATGAACCCAGAAATTGCGGCGGCGAGGGCAATGTCCGTTGTCCTACAACGTTTGTATGGATAACGGACTTGCCAAACTTTACTCCACTGTCCCTTTACGCGTGCTGTGCCGCGGAAGGGACGAAGAGGCCTGCCCAGCGAGGGGGCGGGCCCCGCAAACTCCCGGAGAGTCCGTGTACTCCCGAGCCCTGCACCAGTAAGGAGGTTCGCCTCGAGGCTGGATACCTACTTTCCCCCAAGGGGAGGAAGAAGAACACCTGTTATGTTATGTTAGAGACTGCCGATAGAAGTAAAAACTTATAAATTAAACCTACGTTGCTTAGTTTGAGGCTAGAAAGTGTTGATTGAGTAATGTGCGCCAACAACACTTTGTTGTGTGTTTTTGATGAGAATTAAGTGTTTTGTATTGTGAACCATTGACCTCACAAAGGTCGCTGGAAACCGCTGGTTGCAAGTTGCGCAGGACCGTTCGTTGTGGAAATCTAGAGGGGAGGCCTATGTCCAACAGTGGACGTCTTGCGGCTGATGATGATGGTGATTATTTATATCTACTTGTTAATATTGTTTGGAATTTTAGCGTTAATAGTGCTAAATGTATCACAATACACTTGTATATCCCTAGATAATAAATAATGTTGCTAATAACTGAGTAATAATACAGGTAAGAGACTCGATTTCAATATTTCACATATTCAAAAAGATGTCTAACGCACCAGTCTATTAGTGAGTATTTTTAAGAATGCAAAAACTGTGTGAAAATATTCTCAATTTGCCACAGTTAGCACAAATTTGATGTTTCAATTTGCAAGATAAATTTTAAAACCACATTTACGACCATTTTAATAATTTAACATAATATTTTTCCTCATTAGTAATTCTGAAAACGCTTTATTTCCATAGTGAACAATATTAATACAAACATAATTTCCCAAAACGATAAAAAAAATGAAATCGATTAAAATGGTTTGATGTTCCAACTCTAGCTAGGCCCGTTTAAACTTCCATCGATAATTCGGCACAGCGCTTAGGTGATAAATATATCGTCACTTAGCTCGATTAAACTGGCAACACCACGAGTTGAACGGTGGACGGTGAATTTATTTTATGGTGCAGGATTAAGGCAATTTATGAACTGGCAATATTTTGTTTTTTGAAGTATCTTGGCTGTTGTGTATCAAACCTGTTTTTACACAAAAGTAATGTTTTATTACTAGTTGTTTTAACTAGTAGTATTGCGTGGGTTTACTTATATAGTTCCCGTTTGTATAATTCCCTGTCTAGGTATAATAGTAGATTATTCACTAAGGGAGTAAAGCACTGTCTTGTGTCATCGGCGTCATATTGGATCCTGAGCGCAGCGAGGGATCCAAGCCGCCCATGACACAAGGCAGTGCTTTACTCCAGAGGTGAATACTCTGCTTTTCATATCTTGTGCGAGACAATTTACTTTTCTTGTTGTTTTCCGTTGATCAAAATCAGCATAAGCTTTTAGGTATTTATCTTTCGATTTTTCCGGAAGTAGATTATTAATAAATAATCCCTAAAGCGTTCAATTTGATGAACTCCGGAGTCAATTCACTATCGCTTAAAGACATTTTGGTGTTATTTAAGAATTTAAAGTGATAAACTAATAAAATTCGACTCAATGGTGTAGTTTCCAAGGTAAGCTATCAAATTTCGAGTTATAAGTTTTCACTTCTATCGGCAGTTCCTATGAATGCCAATTTTTTTTGTGTTTTGTTACTGTGTAGTAAGTGAAAAAAAAGTTCGAGTTTTTAATAAAGTCTTTTTACAATGGTACTATGGGTAAGAATTTTCATACGAATTTTAACGTTCCAAATTCAAATCATTTTAATCCCTAGGGAATCTTCTCAATATTACTTACCTCTGCATTTTGAAAGGTCACAATCACTTGCTTTGTTTTGACGTTTCATGACATATAATTAATTGGATTTTTCGAGCAGGAGATATGAAAATATATATAAAATGATGTATTATTGTGGTAGAAAATGGTCCATAAGCTAAAAGTCGCTCCGCGAGCTATGGAAATGGTCATGCTTGGGGTCTCTCTGAGGGATCGCATCCGCAATCAAGTATTTTGTCAGAGAATTAAAGTCACCGACGTAGCTCAGCGTATTAGTTTTTTTAAATAATTAAATTAGCGAAATGAAGTGTGCTGGTCATATCTGTCGCAGACCTGATAATCGGTTGTAGTAGACATGTTCTTGAGTGGAGACCGCGAATCGGCAAACGTATTGTAAGACGGGTGTTCACTCAGGGTTGAGACTAGGTGGAGTGACGATAAACAGAAGACAGGAGGCAGTAAATGGAGACGTAAATCTGATGATAGTGGTGAGTGGCGAACCATAGGAGAGGTCAATATCCAGCAGTGGGCTAAAATAAGCTGATGATGATGATGATGCGATAACAAACTTTTAACAGGTAAGAATGATGCGACATTGTTAAAAGTATGTTGAAATTCAGAAATATTTTTCAGATTTTCAAAAAAGTTCAAACAAAAACACCTAACGTTGCCAAAAAATTATCACTTAAAAAACACTGTAATTATTAATAACAGATTTTTAATTTCGTTTACTAAGCCCGTTCTGTGTAGCCTTTTCTTGTAGGTATGGAATAAAACAACTTAAGACCGCCATACACGTTACTATAATTAATTTTATTATATTTAATAACTAGGCCTAACCATAAATATTTTACCAAATAACCACACACACAGCTATAATAAAAGTTTTTTTAACGTTACCAACCTATACATAAATTTATATTGTTGCATATTAATATTATAAGCTACAGCGAGATATACTCTGTATGTACAGCATGTTTCAATAAGTGCATGTTCCTTCTGATATTTTCATTGGTTCTTGTTTTTGTGCCTAACAGAGTAACTAACATCTCTAAATCAGAATCGGAATTGTTGTCTGAAGAACTGTCTATTAAATTCAATAACAATAACACACCTGTTGAATTCATAATAACTATGTTTTGAAATCATACTCTTTATTAACAACAACAAATATTTAAAAAAAAAATCGCTTCAGTTCAGAATTTAATTGCCACACTCAACTAAATTTCATAAGAAGCTATTACTAAGTCGCCTCGTCCACATAAATAAAATTAATAAATGTAATGTTAGTGGACAGTTCACACACAAATGAAGGAAAGTTATTTTTTGATATATCAAAAGCTAAAACAACAATATGTGGGATCATCTCTGAAGTATTTTCTACCAAACAAAAAGAATAATCAAAATCGATTTACAATTAGCGGAGCTAACGCGTAACAAGTTCATCGTGGAAATGTATAACACTCTTCCTAAAATAGTTAAATCAGCCCAGAGACTGGGCAGCTTCAAAATCCAATTAAAAGCTGGCTTTTCGACCAAACTAAGTTGAGTTGAGTTACACTGGAGGAAAATAATACATTCAGGTATAAATTGAAGTTCATTTTATTAGAAAAGTCATACTACTCAATTCGTGAGTATTTATCAGATAAATTTTAACGTTAACTTTTTTCATACTTACCTACTTTTTAATAACTTAATTATTAAATATATGTATCTTATTAACAATAAAACATGTCAATTATAATTAATTGACATGTTTTATTTTCTTCTAATGTTACGTCAATTACATTTTATGTATAGAATTAATCAAATATTGGAACTGACATTACTGACATTTATTTTGTATTTTATACCATGTATTACTGACATTGATTTTGTATTTTATAATAAAACATTAATTTGGTATTTTATTATTTAACCATAAAACTATTTTCTTACTTTGTTGTGTGTGAGAAAATATCAAAATGTAACAAACACATTAACGATAAGTTTGACTGTGTTTGGTTAGCTTTATGCCGTTTCTGCTAAAAAAATCCTTGACATTGACATGATTGTGACTGGTGAAATGTTTACAGTAATTATTTTGAATTCTTAATTTTGTTTTTCTATTATTTTGTGTTTTGTTTTGTAATTTGTTGAAATGTTGTAGATTCAGTTTTTTTTTTCCATTTGTTATATGTTTTTTTTGCATGCCAAAAGACAGTGTATGGCAATCTACTTTCTGTAACCACGCAAATAAATAATTACCTACTTTACTTTATACTTTTATACCTAGTAACAGCGAGTTTTTAAAGAGTTTACCATAAACTCACTATAAAATTATGAGAAATTGTCATTGTTTATTACAATTGCAATAAATACATATATTTTAATGTTCGACACTTATCTGTTTGATAATTATTATCGTAGAATGGAATGTCCAGTTCAAACTTTAAAAATGTATACGCTTTGTATGCTCTTTTCGTAAATTTTTTAAGTTGACGTGTAAATTTTACATTTATGTATTAACTTTGACTTTAACAAAAAAATCACACAACCGAACTGATAATCTACTCCATTTTTGTCATCTGCTAAAAACGTGCAAGCATTAGAACTACCAACAATAAAATTAATACAAAATATACATTATATATAATAGCATCATCTCCATGGGTGAAAGATGCTATGAAACATATTACTAAATCACGATATATTAAAATATATTATATCTACGTGTGTGACAGTCTTTAAACTGGAAAATAGCTTGACGTTTATGAAAATCTCACAGATCTCTAAAACCATTTTACCAGGACAACATAAACCAAACGGCAGTTATAAAGAGTTTATAGTAGGAGCGTCGTAGTGTCGTGCCAATCAAATGTTTATGCTAATGGTGTTGTAAAGTCTATAGTCTGGGAAGATTACGGCTGAAATGTATAATGGTGTTTGTGTCATAAAATCGCGGTGGCCTAGTGAAAAGAAAGTTCGTTTTATAATCGTTAGGTCGTCATTTCCAATCCTGCCTTCATCTTTAAATATTTTTCCAAGTTCTAAGTTGATGTACAAATTTGTTGTCGCCACGAACTTTAAGAATATTTTTTTTGAGAGAGGAAATCATTTTTAATTTTTCGATTGAATGCGTCATCCGTCAATGGGCACTTGGCCAGTGTGGTGCATTATGACCTTAACACTGTCCTTGTGAGAGAAAGCAATGCACCAGAACATAAAATCTGTCCTAATATTATAAAGCTGAAGAAATTATTTGTTTATGTCGAGAACGACAGGACCGAGTTCAAAAAGTTTTTCACTATTATTTTTGTACGTAATTCCTGAATGCAATAGGCCATATATTATGGAGCACGGCCGAAGCCGAGGCGGACCGCTAGTTTTAATATAATATTATAAGCGCAAAAGTTTGTGTGTGGTTGGATAGTTTCCGTTTGTTACTCTTTCACGTAAAAACTACTGGAATTAGAATTATTACTGGAATATTGTATAAATGTGTACAAAAAAAGATGGTAGGTACTAAACATAATTAGTTTACATCAGTTTACCCATTTCGGGCGTACAATATTAAGTTATACATTTAAAATATTACGCATTTTACATGGTAAAATTATTAAGTATTTACATAGAAAATTAAAGATAAAAATTAAATATATGGATAAATATGAAATGTTAATTTGTTACCTAATCTAAAACAATCTGCGCGAAATAACTCTTTAACACTAGTTTCAAACACCAATATATTTACAGAATTTAATTTACAACCATAGGGATAAATAGGTACTTTATTTGTGGTATTAGGCATTTTAAGAATTAAATATACCTAAACAAAAGATTTTTTTTAATTTTATGTTGCCCATTTACCTACCTTATTACCTAGTTCCCTACACACAAAACCATAATATAATTGGTATCATATATTATGAATTTTCAAAATATTCGCTTAACTTATAATAAACAAACCCATAATAATTAGCATCATTCATTATTGATTTTCAAAATATTCACTTAACTTATAATAGACCTTCGATACAAGCATTTTTTTTAAGTTGTTTTGAAGTTGGCTGTTTTTAATGACTTCAGCTCCACCGGTAGGTGGTTGTATAGTATATTTTAATCGCAGTATAAAATGAGCTGTTGAAGTATATTGCACTGTTGGAGTTATTTGAATGAAATTTGGTACATAATTAGATAATGGTCTGGAATAACACAAAGACTACTTTTTATCCCGGGAAATTATCAGCATTCTGATTCAGCATTCAGAGCATTCAGATTCTAGGATATCGTAAAGCTGAACAGTTTATTTGTTTGAACTCGCTAATCGCAGGAACTGTTCGACCGATTTCAAAAACTCTTTCACCCGTTGGATATGTACGTCATTTTTGAGTGCTATGGGCTACGTATGTGACACGAGCTAAGCCGGGGCGGGCCGCTAGTCAGAACATAAAATGTGCTTCTAATGCTATGTAATAATGTAAATATTATACATTTTTTAAATAAAGAGTGACGAGACGAGCAGGCCATGTGCCTGATGGTAAGCAACATGCCTGCCACATAACAGCACAGTGACACGCAACTATTGATGAAGAGTCCAAATAATTACCTAGCACTGCATTGCTCTCGTCACCATGTTCAGTTCACGTTTTTACTGCTGAGTCTTGGGGCTTCCTCTTATAAAAAAAAAATTGGCAGTCATAGGAACTGCCGATAGAAGTGAAAACTTGCTGTTGCCCTGGTACTGGTACCTAGGGGCAAACGCAACCTTTTTTATATTTCTGTTGTCCTGGTATCTGGAGTTAAACGCTGGGCTGTTGGAGGTAGGTAATCGAAACTCTTTACTGTTTCTGTTGCCCTGGTACCTACCTGGCCATTTTTACCGAGTTTACCCGAAGATTTCATATCCGATCCGATCCGATCCATTATCATATCCAAGCGTGACGATTGATGAATCCATTTCACAGCCCACGAAAATTCTATCTATAGCGCGCCTAAAGAAGTTTTCACTTCAAAATGTCAGGGCTGTATTTCTACACGCTAGTCATATAACAAAATTCAATAATTATCTTTAGGGCTTCGATCGCTGTTCGCGGGAGAAATTATATGGAGAATACATTTGGAATCAATAGATTTCCAAATTCAAGTGTAAACTCCCTAAACTACACTTTAGGGAGTGCTGCATCTTGTACATTCGTCGACAGCTGAATTTAGTATGCTTTTAGTCACACACCAGCGATCGGCTCTCACATTTGATACAGAATTGCTAACTTACACGAGATCATGGAAAATACAAGTAACATTGGATACGGTATATTTATGATGGTAACAATTATTATATCTAGGTTAAGGTTTTTGATAAGATTTTATGTTGTTTTATGTGTGTACTAGCTAAATCGTACGCGCGTTGCTACGCCATCTATCGAAAATTGGTCGTACTAATTCAAATCTAGAACAAATGGTTACCTTAGATTCTAATGACGCAACCTTTTAAAAGATAGACACATGCTGTCACGCAACGCCTACTATAGATACTGTAAACCTTTAAATTTATTCATCTAAATAAATAACTGAATAATAAAATATACTTTATTTTTAACCGACTTCCAATAAGGAGGAGGTTATCAATTCGACCACCATGTTTTTTAGGGTTCCGTAAAACGTAAAAACGGAACCCTTATAGATTCGTCATGTCTGTCTGTCTGTCTGTCTGTCCGTCCGTATGTCACAGCCACTTTTTGCCGAAACTATGAGAACTACACTGTTGAAACTTGGTAAGTAGATGTATTCTGTGAACCGCATTAAGATTTTTACAAAAGTTTTTTAAAAAAACAAAAATTAGGGGTGCCCCCCATACTGAGAACTGAAGCTCAAAAATGTTTTTTTCATCAAACCTACACGTGTGGGGTGTCTATCGATAGGTCTTAAAAAATGATGTTGAGATTTATAATATAATTTTTGTCTACACTGAATAACCTGCGCGAGAGACGCTTCCAAAGTGGTAAAATGTGTGCCCCCCCCCCCCCCCCCTCTAACTTCTAAAGTAAGAGAATGAAAAAACTAAAAAAATATATGATGTACATTAGCATGAAAACTACCAACGAATGTTAGTTTGAACTCGATCTGATGAGTAGTTTTTTTTTAGTACGTCATAAATACACTATTATTAAAACTTCGATCAAAGTTATAACGAACTACAAGAACTATGTGTACTATGTATATTATGGTACTTGCTGGAACGGAACCCTTCATGGGCGAGTCCAACTCGCACTTGGCTGCTTTATTTTAGATATTCACAACCCATAGCACAAAAATAGTCTGTTAAATTTATCGGGTAGAGCTCATATTGAAAATAGGCTTTCTCGCAGGGGTGGAGGGAGGGGAACCCCTAATGGTAAAATAAAGGGGAATGATACAGTTAAATGGACAGTTCGTAAAAAAATACTCAATCATATATGCGATAAAAATGTTAAAAATAGGTACTTCCAAATTGAAAATCGCATCCATTTTTACCTGCGATGAAATGTTTGCCATATCCTCAAACGGAACTTCCTACATCTATGTCAAGTCAAAGTATCGAGTGCAAAGGGGAAGATGTAGATTTTCCTTACACCATTAACATGTATATTACCCTTAATTTATTGTTCTCAGCTTTTTGATGGCAGCACAATCGTTTTATTTGCAATTTGTTCGAAATGTATTTCGCACATTTTGGATTCAATAGGTTTCGTTGTCGTTGTTTAGGTTTATGGCAATTTCAATTGTTATGCGACAAGCAAGATGGCTGCCATTTTAAAGTCAGATTCGGTAAAATAAATAACGACCGTTTTACGTGTTTTCACTGATTTCAAACAGAGGAGGTTACTAATTCGGTGATATGTATTTTTTATACGTGTGTTACTCGATAAGTCCGCCAAATCATTATTATAGTTTATTATATTTATTATAATTCTTTTTGTGATTTCCTACTCTCACTTACAGATGTTATTGAAATCGATGGAGCAGTTTCGGTATATCAACAAAAATCTATAATTTGCTTACCTCGACAACATGACTGTAATCTCTTTTATTGGAACAGTGTAATTAGTTAATTTCATAAAAAATATCAAGTTTTAAGTTTATTAAAGTGCCTGAGTTAAATTTGAAATTGAAGTCAGCTCAGGTTTCTTCGTAAAAAGTTAAATTATCTTACGTTAAGGGGGCGCCTAATGCCAGAAAACGAAAAAAGGACATTTTCGACGCCGCTCACTGAAGTTAAGAAACTAAAAACTATGACAAAAAAAAAATTGACGTATGGGTACAATCAAGAAGAAGCACGATAACCGAATAGAATTTTAAAAATAGATCAGAGTTTTTTACAATAAAAAAATAAAAATGACACCGAAAAACCCCGTTTTAATTCGAGTACTCGAAATTATCAGCAATGACCCCACATTATTTTTTGGTAATAAAATTCCTATTAGTACGTTCTAGTAAAGTAACCGAACACTTTTTTAAATTTATGTTTAGTTATTGAGTAATTAAATAAAACTTGGTAAAAAATGGACGCCTAATTAAATATTGATTTTTCCTCCAAATTGTGTCATGCTATTCTCGACTTTATGTACATCACATTAAGAAACGCGTCGCGCGGGTGAAATCTGATTTTTTCCTGGCTTTAGGCGCACTCTTAATTTGTGACTGTATTATTGCGTAGGAATTGTGGTCACTTTTTAGGTATATGAATTCTTTATTACACCTACAAAACAAATATTAACTTTAAACTAAGAGTAACAAGAAATGAGAAAAATAATATAAGTATTAATTGACATTCAACTTTAACCTCGTTTAATTTAGTAACAATAATATGCAGTGTAAGGGCGGCCTTATTGCTTAAAGCAATTTCTTCCAGACAATGAAGATCAATTGAAGATGGATGGAAAATAACATCTATGGAAGTGTGTTTTAATCAATGATGCGATCTTTGAATGTTTTTTTGACGTGACAACGTCTTATAATTCGGTGAAGCCGGCTGCGCGCCCGCAAAACATGACGTCATGTAACGTTACCGTTACCGTTAGATCGTCGTCCGTGCCATGCGGACGAAGCTGAGCGCTGAGGCCGCCACCCGCCGAGTCGAGCGGTATCACTACTCGCGCTATCAGCGTACTGATTTCTTAAGACGTTGTCACGTTTAACCATCGTCAGTAAACCGACTTTACAGACAACCATTTTTTTTCAATTCGATGGTCACGAATCGTATGTAATTTTGTAACGTTTTATTAGTATTTATAACTATTATTTATTTACTTTCACTTGATAGTAACAGATTCGAGACGGCCTATGCTACGTTTGCCTCATCGAGGTCTCCTCATATAAAACTGAACCTCTCCTCCGTAACACTGACTACAAGACTAAGTATTTATACTTCTAGTGGCAAAACAAGTGCTTTTTTAAAGGAAATGGAAACTGCCGTTCCCAAAGTTCCTGATGTCAAATGACCAATCATTTTCTCAATGAGTAAGAAAAATACAAGAGTAAAAAAACTATATTTTTTTCGGACTAAGTCAAATGGAGTCGACCTTTTACTTTTGAACAGTTCTAAGATATTTATTTGTAGTTCATTGGTATAGCGAACTCCAGATATTTCTTCATGGGCCATGTTCACGGGTAAACTATGAACAACCACGATAGCATAACGGTAAAAAATAAGTCGCAAACAAGGAAAAACACCCCCAAAACACGTTTCCTCAAAATCTGGAGTATCACTTAACAAAACGCATGGAATAACAATAAATTCCCGAATATTCCCGTTTTGCCTCCGGGCATGGTTCGCTGCGTATGGTAATTGAGCACGAATTGTTGGCTTTCCCTGGTTTTCGGGAAAAATTGGGGGATAATTTTTTGTCAAGTTTTTTTATAGTGCCTTTATAGTTCGGTTATCGTGCTATTATCTTGCGTTCGTCTTTGTAGTTTCTTGGATTATTATTTGCGTGCGTTACGAGAAATGAGTCTAAAATCCGGATTTAAAATTAGTAAAAAAGATTTGACTGTACATTATTTTGCTAATTTATTTCACTGTACATTGTCACTATACACTGCACATTTGTGGGGCACTTCTGTGCCATACAGTTTTACCTGCATAATTGCCGTTCCCGTCGTTCCTTTTATTTTCCCGGGATTAAAAGCCAATGTGTAGGTACTGTCAGATAATCTAACTGTGTTCCAAATTTCAGCTTATTACGTTGTATTCAAATTTACAAAAAGTTCCAACAAACATCCAAACATAGAAATTTATTATAATTAATAAGATCATGTAATCTTGATATTTGACAACCATGAAAAAGTACCACGTATTAAAATCCAGCTTTACAATTGTTTTTAACCTCCGACGCAAAATTGACGGGGTGTTGTATCTTTAACCTTTCTGTGTATGTGTTTGTGTGTCTGCCTGTGGTATCGTAGCTCTTGAGCGGATGAATCTATTTTGATTTGTTTTGTTTGAAAAGTGAACTAGTATGTAGTATTATTCGATAAATTTCATCAATATCGATTTAGTCCTTTACTCATTGTCGATCAAAAACTGTTCCGTGTCGGTAAACGAAAACTAAAAGGTCCTACGTTAGCGCAGCGCATAAACAGCATATTAAAAATTTCGATTGCAATGATCATTTGCTGCAGTTAACATACCTTTTTACCCGACTGCACGACGCAAAGGAGTGGTAATGTGTTTATTCTGATATCTATATATATATAAAAATCAATGCCACTTTTCGTTGTTATTGAACTCCTCCTAAACGGCTGGACCGATCTGAATGATTTTTTTGTATACGTTTGGGTAGGGCCCTGGAAGGTTTAGATTTACAAATCAGCTCGGCAGATGGCGCTGCAGTTGATATCTAGGTTATTATTCGAGCGAAGCCGGAGCGGGCCGCTAGTTAACTAATATAGGTATGTACAGAATTACTAGTACGTAAGTTGGTCTTCGACCGTGTTCTAATGTTGGTGTATTCAATGAAGTGTAAGGTGCCTAACTAATTATTTATCTTCTGCAACTCATTTTTATTGAAGGAGTACCTACATGAAAGTAATTTTTAGGTACTTGGTACAAAAATGGGTATGAGATAAGTGTTTGTATGTGATTGTAGTGGTAGGACTCTGTGCAGAGTCCGCCTGGGGAAGAACCACACCTTTGCCAGTTATTCTACCGCCAAGCAGTAATGTGCAAACATTACTGTGTACCGATTTGAAGGGCAATGTTTCCAGAGAAATTACAGGCCTTAGAGATATAACAACTTCGTTCTCTGGGTGACGAGCGCAGTGCGGTGATTTGGACACTTCATGTTTCAATAGCTGCATATCACTGTACTGTTATGTGGCAGGCGTGTTGGCTACCATCAGGCACATGGCCTGCTCGTCTCGTCACTCTTAATTTAAAAAAAAATGAAATTTAACACCCTAACTCGACCCGTCACCTCGACTTATCTCGAATAAAACTTGCTTGGTTCTCGAACGACAAATGACGTCACATCCGAGCACAACCGAAGCCGCACCGGAAACGGCCGAGGATTTGTCAGTGTCACATTTGAATACGCGAGAGCGGATGCGGGAAAAACGATCGTCATCTGTTCGGGGAATGAGAATTGGACAATGGTAGAATGTCTTATCCTACTATCTTACTTCCTACTAATATTATAAATGTCAATGTATGGATGTTTGGATATTTTGATGTTTGTTGCTCAATCACGTCCTAACGTATGAACGGATCGGGCTGAATTTAAAACACAGATAGATTATAGTCTGGAAGAACACATAGGCTACTTTTTACTACATGGAGGAAGAAGAAACGCCACAGCATGTACTTGTGGAGTGCAGCAGTGTGGCAGATCAACGGGCAGAATTCCTCCAATCTCCATCGTCTGTTCCGGATGCCTGTCGCAACCTTAACAGGATGCTTGCCTTCTGGGACAGCCTGGGCTGGTTGGAGTAAAGGGAAGTATGAGACACGTACAATGGCCCAATAAAGAGGCTAGGTGCGGAAAAGGCCCCGCTAAACTAACTAACTACTAACTAACTAATGTATGGATGTTTGGATATATTGATGTATATTGCTCTATCACGTCCTAACATATGAAGGGATCGGGCTGAATTTAGAACACAGATAGATTATAGTCTAGAAGAACACATAGGCTACTTTTTATCCCGGAAAAACAACGGGAACAACGGGAACGGGAACTACGCGGGTAACACCGCGGGGCACCTGCTAGTCTATACTAATATTATAAAGAGGAAAGATTTGTATTTTTGTATTTTTGTATTTTTGTATGTATGTAATAAACTCAAAAACTACTGAACCGATTTCAAAAATTCTTTTACCAAAAGAGAGCTACATTATCACTGAGTAACATAAGCTACTTTTATTACGAGAAAAAATTAGAATTACTTTGATTTCTTTACTAAAACCAACGCAAGGTATAAAAAAAACAGCCATAAAATGGCTTTCATCGCATACGCTGCGGAAAGTACCAATGATAGAACAAAACAATGTTCTACAATATTATAAAACGTATTAAAATGTACAAAAAACCTCGCGAGACCATATGTCTAACTACTGTAATTACGTCGCTACAACTGCTTTTTTACATTTTAAAAGAAGATAAAAATGCCGATCAAATTCAGACCATGTTATCCATACATTTGTATTAATTCTTATCCAAATAAACTATTTCGTATTCAAGATTGCTTTAATACCTACTGATTCCTTTTTGAATTATTAAAATCGGACATTGCATTCAAAAGATACTACGAAGTTAAAAAATTCCATCCTGTCGAAATAATAATAAACGACGCGACGGGCCGGCGCGGCGCGCCGACTGTAGCGCGGCGCGGCGCAACGTGGCGGTACATGCCATCGATACAAATCAATGGATGTGCTCTGAGAACCTTGAAATTGGTAATAAATTGCGTCTCAGTGTGTATCGTAAGTGGCTTACAAACAACCAATCTACTTGACCCGTACAATCGCTAGCGGCGAGATTTGCTGTGGTTCTACTTATTTTGGTTGTTGACACCGAATAATGATAGGTAAAAACATCCGGCGTCCACCTCGTCCTGCAACCGACTAGAACGGAAGAGTGAGCTCACTCTTCCCAACGTTGACATGATTGTGTGCGCCCTGAAGTTTGGTAGGGCCTATCTTAGGTTCTACGATTTATGGTAATATTATTATTTTGTTTCCGCCGTAATACATTACAGCTAGCCGTTTTGAAAAACAGTGCCTTTTTGTAATGCGGCGGTTCAACGATTAGCCGCATTGTCATTGCGATACGTTCTTCAATAAGGCGGCCCACGTTCAGCCGTATTGTATTACTGCTTATATTATAGGGTGACCAAAGGAGACGGCTCATTTCTGCCCCAAGTCGTTTCAAGTTTAGGTACTTAATTAGCCCCGGAGACCTAAACAAGTTATTTAATTAAAATAACATATAATTAAATAATTCAAACTGTACATTCAATACTAACCTGCCAAGCGGGGATTGCAAATTAGTGACTAAAAAGTACCTTAATGACTATGCATAAGTAATTTTGTATTAAGGTACTGTAGTTCCATAAAACCAAACTAGATGGCGTTGTACGGCGTTAAAACACGCTAGCGAAGTTTATGTGAATTTAAATAAGCCTGTTAAGGTTTACTTCGTGGTTTGTCTTCGGTTCAGTACCCAATAAATAAGTACTACGGTGAACACTCCTTTCATTTGTACCTATGTGTACAGACTATAGTCAAAATCAGCCATGTTTTTCTCATTTTGGTTCAGTTGAAGTTTACGTACAGTAAAAATTCGTTCGAAACTCACACAACACATGGAATTTCTTTATTTTTCCAAAGGTTTTGTAATTTTTTTGTGGTTTGGCCGAACCTCCAGTCCTTCTCTGTGTTGAGTCGATATTATTCTGAGCACAGTAGGTACGTCGCAAAGTTATGAATTTACTACCTTCTTTTAGTAGTAAGTACATAATCACGTTCTTGATTACCTACTTGCGGCGTTATTTTTTTTCAATGTTTTAGTTGATATCTTTTAAACCCCGCTATGCAGGATAAAAACATAAACGGTTCTTCAATATATGTTAAAAATCCTATACAATGATCCAATTTTGGTCAAGTCTCTTGCACTTTTTCTGTGGGGCAAATGCCCATGGAAAATGGGCCGTCTCCTTTAAAAAAACATAATTTAAATAAACAAAATCAAAATTAATTTCATTCATCCGAAAAAACTGACCGATTACTTACGGTATTCCTTAATAATTTTTTTACAACATTTTACCTCTCTCATAAAGTTTGAAAGCCCATAAATTGATATCGGTGACGGTGCACCTAAGAAACATGGTGCACTTCCATAGACAAGGGTCTATCATCGAGATTTGACTCCGGGTGGGCTCCCGCCAGAAGCTCTGTGGTCAGCCCTGAGTGTCACTTCTCCATACTCGGCCTGCGATACACTTCGGCTACTTGCATGGCTTGCTCCACTCAGGACCTCCCTTGAGCTTCTGGCACCCGCATTTTTTTTAATACACTCCAGAGGTAGTAGCGCCAAGACTATATAGTCGGTATGCTCCGAGTCGGATCTGGGTCTCATGTAACCAACCCGGTCGGATTTAGTCTTAACAAGCTGGACGGTGGAAACGAAATAGTTTCCAAGTAACACCCAGGGTGACAAGTGACACTCCAATAATATTGTGTACAATCCCTCCGAACTCCAGAATCCACTGTCACTTTAGCAATTTAGCAACACACTTACAGTACCTATTCAATGCCATAGTTGTTGTTATGTCTGGCAGTGCCATGAGTGTTAAGAATCGGAACTAAAAATTGTGAAAGAGGCGGCTAATCTCTCGCTTTATTACTTTACGGCTAGCCGTGTTGAATGACGTATGGCGTCGAATACATTCCGGCGGTTTTTTAATCAGCCGTATTCAATCCGGCTGATCGTTAAACCGCCGCTTTACAAAACGGCCCCCAACCAACTAAGCCACCAGGCCAGCCAGTTTAATGTTTTTACACTTTAAAGTTTTGGTTTCTAATTTTGATCATTTGGAAAAATTTGGTCATGTACGTTTCATTTAGCATACCTACTTAACAAAAAATATTGACCCCGTGCGAAGCCGGGACGGGCCGCTAGTATTATATATTTTTGATTTTACATTTTATCTACAATCGATATTTTGTATCCAATGATGACTTTGTACTTGACTGACATCTTACCTAACGTTAAGAGACACTGTGGTCTACAATAGAGCGCGCTTGCCTAGAACATAATAATTCACTCTCGCCTTGAAGACACAAAGAATCTTCGAGAAAATTCCAGTCAGGCAACGCAATTTACAGCCAATACATTCGTGCAGTGCTAGGTAATGATTTGGACTCTTCATGTCCCAATAGCTGCGTGTCACTGTGCTATTATGTAGCAGGTATGTTGCTTACCACCAAGCAAACGCCCCGCTCGTCTATGGCGAAACTGCGTGTTGATAATAATTAATAGTTTTTAAAACCATTCTATCTCAATTTCGATATCTATGCCGATGCAAGACTCAGTATGTTTGTCTGTTCGTTCATTTGCCTTTTTGATAAGGCTGTTGCGGAGTTGGAACTGGACATAAATCATACTGTATCATGCAGACTGGTTATTGTACCGGAGTTGAGGTTTTTTACTGCAAGACAAGGATAAATTCGCATGAGTGATAATGTTGTACAACAGACTTCCAATACAAAACGACCAGTAAATTAAGCATGCAAGCATGCAAGTACAATAATAGCAATGTATGTACAATGGAACTATTGTTCTTCAATCATTAATTTTTCCTCCAAAAAACACAACACAACTTCAATTTCAAATTAAGTTAATTTCAAATAGTTTGTGAAATGTACGAAAATGTCGTCCAGAAAGGTTTTTTTTTAACTTTTATAGGGTTACACTTGACCGCCATCTCGCCTGATGTTAAACGACGATGCGGTCTACGATGGAGCGTGTTTACCTAGAAAAAACCGATTCACTCTCGATTTGAAGACACAAAGATTGTAACCATCGGGGAAAACCCACTCAGGCAACGTATTCCACAGCCTAGACGTTCTTATCACAAAAGTAGAGTCGAACCTCTTTGTTCGTGTCTTTGGAACATCAACCATGAAACGATGTCACTTTTTCGGGCTACGAGCATTCCGATAGAAAAAAGGACAAGGTGGTATCAGATCATGCAAATTTCAGGTAGGTTCATAATCTATTTTCTTCAAAAAAAAAAAAACAACAACTGACTTCTAAAGTTAAATTTTTCGACCAAATTTCTTAAGAATCTTTTTTTTTTAAATAAAGAGTGGCGAGATGAACAGGACATGTGCCTGATGGTAAGCAACATGCCTGCCACATAACAGCACAGTGACACGCAGCTATTGGAACATGAAGAGTCCAAATAATTACCTAGCACTGCATTGCGCTATGTCACCCAGAGATCTAAGATGTTATATCTCTAAGCCCTGTAATTTCTCTGGAAACATTGCCCTTCAAACCGGAACACAGTAATGTTTGCACATTATTGCTTGGCGGTAGAATAACTGCCAAAGGTGTGGTACTTCCCCAGGCGGACTCTGCTAAGAGTCTTAACACTACTATCTCTATATCGTCTAAGTATGTGAAAGCAAATTTTAGGTTCTTGTTCGAATTTGTAAAACCGCAACACCGATTTCAAAAAAAATATACCTATGGGACCATCTCTGAACTAAGATTTACAAAACAAAAAAAATGGCAGTCATAGGAACTGCCGATAGAAGTGAAAACTTATAACTCAGAATTTGATAGCTTACCTTGGAAACTACACGGGTGTAACGGGAGGGCGTGGCCTCGCCATCTTGGCATGGCTATCTAGAAATGCGTCAGCGTTTCCCATTGGCTGATGCGTTTCTAGATGGCCATGCCATGATGGCCTGTCCACGCCCTTTCAGCATTTCCCATTAGCTGACGTATTTCTAGATGGCCAATTAGCCATGGTCCCGAGTTTACCCGAAGCTTTCTTATCATACCCGAGCGTGACGAATGAATTCAATTCACAGCCCACAAAAAATCTGTCTAAGCGCGTCTAAAGAAGTTTTCACTTTAAAAAAACATACACCTGTATTGATTACCTCCTCATTTTTGAAAGTCAGTTGAAAATACAGTAATATCAAAGTTAGTTCTATTTCATTTAAGCGGGAAACCTCCCGGGATTCCTACAAATAGTATAAAAAATCCAACTGCGAAATCTCGAAAGAAATATCACACACGTTCGAGTTCGAAAGCTGTAAATCTAATCTAAGCCTCGGTAAATAATAGATGAGCTTCGTAAAAACGGGAATTATGAAGACAAGCCATTATTCATTCTGAATTTGAAATACTGAGAATGGTAATGTATCTGTGCGGATGGGAATTACGGATTCTTTGTTTTCGCATCCTTTCGTGTGTTTTGCGAGACTCTTATTTTAAAAATGTTTGGATATTTTTACCAGTACAAGTCTTCGTTAGAACAGGTAAAAATATGTATAAATTAAAAAAAAACATTTATTTCAAGTAACACAAGACTCATATTCATGGATAAAAAATTAATTACGTCACATTACATTATATAATATATTCAACAGTCATTACACCTATTAATTATTAAATTTTACATTATTATTATTGAATATTAATTACATTATTAATTATCAAATTTTACATTATACAGCCAACTATTTTACATATATACAATAAAATAAACATTCACACACTCAACAAGTCTCATTTATGTCATAGTCACCCTTGCAAACTTTTACAGCTAGATTAAGCAGTCAAATGGTCTAGTCGGGAGAACGGCGACCGCCGATCCGGAGTTCCCGGGTTCACAATCACACGCACCACTGTCCCTTCGCAATCATGTGCGTAAAGGAAAACATCGTGAGGAAACCGAACATGTACCTAGAATCTCTCGAAGCCATGTGTCACCCACCAACCCACACTGGGCCAGCGTGGTAGATTAAGACCTTGACTCTCTACTTGCAAGTGAAGGCCCCGAGTCCCAGCAGTGGGAACATTTTGTGTGCTATCTATATCATGTTAGGCTTCGATCCAATTCAGTCTCTGTGTGTAACATGAAGCTGACAACAATGTATACCTACGTTTGCGAATACACTTATTGAGTTTTTGTTTATTTTAAAACGTGTTTTCGTTGGCATTTTATAGCAACAATTTAATCAACTATGTATTTATTATACATTTAGATACTTACTTCCATTATATTAGTCGTAGTTATCAAACTTCTAATGCAGCCAAGGCAGTCCGTCGTTTCGGTATAAATAGGTACTTGTCCCGTATTATCGCACTTTTTAAAAGTTTTTTTCATTAATCATACAGTGGAAATATCAGATCAAATCAGTCAGAGAAATTCAATCAGATATTGAAAAAGTCTGTAGATGGTTTGCGGATGTCTTTTTCAGTCTAATTCATATCCGGTGACACGAGGTTGTCGCATGTTGTTCAGTTGTTGCAGTGGTAACCTCGCAGTATATTTCCACTTCATGGCCGATGTTATACAGATGCACCATGGCCATCACCACCAGTACCATCGCGAGAGTACCCTGTCAGTCATACCACGTCCTCGGGTGTGAGGTGTGAGCCCTCCAAGGCTTTTCGAATTTCGATTTCTTTTGGCTTCATTGGGAAGTTAAAAAAAAATATAAACTTTGAAATACTTTATCTCGGAAACTATCGGGCTTACAGAGACAGTTATAGTATCACATTGTAGCAAATTGAATCTACTTAATAAACGTCCTTAGAAAGATTTTTTCAAATATTAGTCGTTTATGGTTTTAATCGCCAAAATTTACACAAATAAACGATTTTTCGCGGTTTTTTCGATTTGTGACAATGTTGCGTTCGAGGTCACAAACTTGGATTATCGATTAAGCCAACATCAGAAACAAGTCCGCAAAAAATCAGAACTACCGAATTTGATGCATATTACCCCATACTTTCAGATGACAAAGTTACTGGACTAATATAATTTTCTTTTATAGGCGGATGAATCATGATAAAAGTTTTGTTGTGATTCCAATAAACTAAGTGTTTTAATTTGTTTTTAGCTATCACTGTCAAGCCCTTTTGTGACATTAGTAACATGTGTACCTAAAGGCCGACTACATGAACACAGTGGCAAATAAAAACAATATGAATTTAACTTCTTATTTCTCTGGCACTACTTATATCTCTGAAGAAGAGACTCGTACTTACTATACTACTAAAAGCAGGCATGTTGCTTACCATCCAGCGCATGTCATCCTTGTCCCCGTTACTCTATATAATAAAACAAGTTTTTTTGTGGTCATGTCTGCAAGATAACATACAATGACCTAAATTACCTTTCATATAACAAAAACACCCGAAATAATCTCGATATCAACATTAATCATGGAGTATGTAAATTCACTAAGAGTGTTTGATAAATTAACTGGTCAGGAGTGGACAGTGTGCACGAAGACTTCGGAGCTCAGACATTTTAGTACATGCAAGTTGTTTTAATTCAATTTTTGTGTGCGAAAAAGTGTAACGATATGTGTACCAAAGTTTTGATGGAATGGTGGACGAGGAAAAGTAACAAAAGCATCAGATATCCATGAGTAAAATGGGCTGACAACATTGTAACTGTTATTGGTCAAACCTGGGCTTGATTGGCCCAGGATCAAGGCAAATGGCCGAGTAAGCAAGAATAAGTATGCAATAGAAGCAGTGGAATAGAGAAGGCTGTGGATGATGGTGATGTTTTTTAGTCGATAATAGTTTTGCATCTCGCCTAATGCTAAGCGACGATGTGGTATACGGTAGAGCGCGACTATCTAGAAGGAACTAGAATAGGAAGGAAGGAAAGGAGTTTACTCTTCACTTGAAAATACCTAAATTAAATTCATTGGAGTATTCGATTATCTTAGTACTAAACATACACAGTATTTCAATATTTCAGCATCGCATAAATTTTTTATTATCGGTTTATGCCTAACTACATTATAGTTGCAGAAAACATGAAATCGCTACAAATATAATATTTTTACTAGCAGCGCTTCGCAGTGTTACCTGCGCAGCTCCCATTCCCTTTATTTCCCCACGATGAAAGTAACCTATTTGCTATTCCAGGCTAATCTACATAAATATGTTTTAAATTTTATTTTATTTTAATCCGATCCGTTCAACACCTCTAACGTGATTGAGCAACAAACATGCAAACATTCAAACTTTCGCAGTTATAATATTAGGAGGATTTTGTTTTAAATAATTTCTTATTATAAATAATATAAAAACATTGTTAATTTTAACATTTTTAACCTCAAGTCCACAGTTTTCGTATTAGAACAGCCAAAAGTACTGTCCACTTGATTTCATTTTTCATTCTTAAACAGTTTTGTTCGCTGACAGGGGTCCGTAGTCCGTATCGAGGCGAGTTTGCTTTGTGCGGAACCCTCCTCAATCAGCGTTAGTGGGCCGGATGGTTTCTGGTTCATCATTAACTACTTTTGGATGTTTTGCTTACATTTACATGGGTTTTGTTCTTGATATTGAAAATACTCGCAGTTCATTTACGTTATTTTGCTGGCCTTCTTAGTTGGTAGCATCCAGGAGATGGATAATATTATGATGATCGAACTGACTGTATGTTAGTGTAACTGTATGTTGATCAAAGTCAAAGTCCTTACTATTAATCTACTAGAATAATATACTACCTGGGGCATTAGTGGGTGAGGATATATGAAAAACAATTGGAACGAAAAGTCGAGGATGGACTTAGCAGCTTATTAAAGAACTTACGTCCAACAATGAATTGATATAGGTTGATGATGATAATGCATAATAGATACCTAACGCATATTTCAAACTTCTCAGTCATTTTAAACAAACGATTGTACTTAGATCTTTCTCCCCCTGGTTTATTGTCATAACCCAAAATCTATCAAACTAATGGTTCACTACATCAACTGACCAAAACAAATACCAGCAATCTAGCTTCGGTGTGGACGAATTTCTCTGTAAATATAGGATTTTGTCTTATTTATGCATATGTGGTTTATTTGTGGGTTTTGTTGATTTTGAATTAAATGAGATTACTTTAGTTCACAAAAAAGTATGTATATTTTTCTCTCCCTCCCTCCTTTTTTCTTCTTTTTTCCGCATTCCAAAACCAAACCTTTAAATTAATTGGCTACTTTGAAGGCACAACCATTGAAAATATTTTTAGCGCAGTCGGGGCAGACATAAAATTAGCCTGAAATAGAAAAAAATCCGGGGAGCGATTTCTTTTTTTTTAAACGTCGAAGAGGGTGGTTGGAAGTATAAATCTCGATTTTCGAACTAATCCCGGTAGAGGGTTCACCGCCATCTTGTTTTAAAGTTTTTGTGAAATACCTCGTTAATTTTCAACTTTAGAGCAAAAATTATAGGAACCAAAGTTGTTGGAAATTTAATTTCTCATAAGTTTGATTCATATCATTTTTACGCTAGGATCAGTATATATTTGCAGTGTTATGCTATCAAGTTTATCAAAAAAATCGTAATGGGTGAAATTTTATTTTCTTCAACTTTGGTTGTCGCACTTTGTCGCAGTTGAAAATTAACGAGGTATTTCACAAAAACTTTAAAACAAGATGGCGGTGAACCCTCTACCGGGATTAGTTCGAAAATCGAGATTTATACTTCCAACCACCCTCTTCGACGTTTAAAAAAAAGAAATCGCTCCCCGGAATTTTTTCTATCTCAATGTCTGCCCCGACTATATTATTTGTCACGTTCAAGTTCGACATAACTATCGTATTATTCTGACGATCTTAACACTAATTTTAAGTAAGTTTATCATATTTTTAAACATATTTCAAGATCCGTTTGGTGCAACGTTCAAAAATATAGGGTGCGTTTTGCTATAAAATAATTAAGAAGACTTATTTCAGCACCTTAATCACAGCAACCCTATTTAAAAACTTAATCAAAGTCATAGATAATCCAAAATCTCTTCTCGTATTTATTATTTTCATTTTCACTCGCCCCTAAATATTATGACACGTTTTAATTATCGAGACCGCGGCCGCCATTTTAATTTTTGAGCCTAATCCGCTTACAGAGTTGTGGCAATACTGAGTTCAAAATTGTCTATAGTTAAAGTGATGTGACGTGGATGTGACATGTAAGCTCAAACTTACCGACAAAAACTTGTATTTGTTCATAAGTAAGTACACAAGAAGTTATAAAAATTAAAAAGTAAAAATGTGAGGCGAGTTTAAAAAAAAAATCATGTACGTATGTAATGTAACGTAATTTTTTATTTTAACTTTATAATTTACTTAATTTCTCCTACATAAAAAAAAGTGCGCACACTATTGACCTCCATAAAAATCTACAAAACGCGATGAAAAGTCGCCTAAGATGTATTTCAGACCATAATCTGTGATCTAAATGTCAACCCGCAGGTCTACCGATTAACTCTCCTGCTTTCGGATATGCTTTGATTTGTGATGTCATCGGCCAATTTGATAACGATGAAAGCAGACAACAATTGCTTTCAGTTTTGCTGCATTCGGTAGTAAGTAGTTGTCTGCTTTCATCGGCGTTATCTAATTGATCTATGACGTTACAAATGTAAGCGTAGCGGAGAGATTGAGAGGTGTTAGGCCTGCCAGTTCTAAAGAAAGGCGAAGATGAAAATGATGAAGATTTTCAAATAAACTGAAATTAAAATAATTATTTTTATTAATGTGATTCATTTTTGTATTTATGTAGGTATGTCGATAAAATATATATTAAAAACAACGTCACTTTGGTCACCGCCAATTCATTACTTCTTTTTGGTCACAGAAATTTATTTTGTGCTATTTTAAAACTATATTACTGAATTGTACCTACGCATTTATAGTATGATCGCGTATTGTTTATATCGATTTCGATAATTTCTAATTTCCAAAGCACATCACTAGCCTCGCGGTGACAATACTAGCAATTAACACGACCTAATCCCACCGCGACAGGTTTCTTATTAACGCCATTTGTCAGTCGCGATTTTAAGTTAGTACATTTTAAACTTACACGGCATATTGAACCTTATGGAAGAGGCAGTAGAATTAAAATAGATTAGAATGGTTCAAAGATAGCAGGCATGTCATTTATAAGGAGGCTTATCAAGATATTACTCTACGGGTAATCTGCACAGGGTGTGTTTGTTAAGAGAATTAATAAATCTTAGTTCCTAAAATCTGTCTCCACTTCAATGTTTCGGTGTTATGAACCATCTATATTATTATGTCTAGTATTGTATTAGCTATCTGGCTCCAATAGTGTAATACAAGCTTTGCTTAGTTTGTGGCTAGATGGTGTTGTGTGTGAATTGTCCTCCAATATTTATTTATTTATCTCAATGATTACATACCTACCTGGTAAGACTGGTGGATATTATTCAACATTTTTCCATTTCTTCAATACCTTTAAGTACCTACTAAATATCAAAGACGATAAACCCAGAGTATACCTTTGCTAAATATTAATATTAAAACAGAGGTATTTCACCAAAAACCGCAATATATACATTGTTAGATATAAATATAAATACACAGCGCAAAGGTTGATAAATAATTAGTATCTTTGGAGTTTTTTTCGCGATTCCAGCGTAGGCCATAAGTAAGGCCCATAATTATACCTGTTTTTATTGACGATTCGAAAGAGTTACTTCCAATTCAGTATATCCCTAGCTGGAACCATGAATAATAATTTTATTGAATTCCCCCATAAACATATTCCATAAATGAACTTTCAAAAAAATGTATTCCAAGGGTAATCAAATATTAGCTGTAGGTATTTAGTATATTACACCTATCTACCTATACTTAATTCATCCTACAGACACGCAGCTATAGAGTATTTGTAATTATCAGGAATAGGGTGCAAAAGATTAAACCACACCCCACTAAGCCCCCGTATTTAGTGAAATTGAAGTTTCACTTTGCATATTGGGAGATTTAACTTCTGAGTAAATTAGAGCTTACGTTAAAACTGCCTCAAAAGCATTAACAGGATTAATTTTGCAATAAGTCTACTTAGAAATATATCTCAAAAACATAATATACTTAGTAAGATCTTTAGCAATAAGTCAAATTACAAAGCGCTATCAAAACTAAGTATGCCAATATTATTTATGCTAGAAGCCCACTTAAAGCTTCCTACTTCAAAAATATATTTAACCAACGATCACTATACAAAGATGTGCCCTCCCAAACTTTAGGGCGCAAGGAATCATGTTATCGTTGGGAAGAGTGAGCTCACTCTTTCCGTTCTATTTGGTTGCAGGAAGCGGTGGACGCCGGATGGTTTTACCTAGGTATCTATATTCGTTGTCAACAACCAAAATAAATAGAACCACAGCAAATCTCGCCGCTAGCGATTCTAGGGGACAAGTAGATTGGTTGTATGTAAACCACTTACATTACACACAGAGACGCAGTTTATTACCAATTTCACCAATTTCAAGGTGCTCAGGGCACACTTATTTGTTTATATCTATGTTTTTAACTAGACCCATCCAAGTAGATACGTACTGAGCGCGCATGGTTTCGCGCTTCGGCGATCCTTCAACAATATTCGACGATGTTCTCAGGGTTGGCATGGACGTTGACAACAGTTCTGCTAAAATTTTACTGATCTTGAAACTGCGTCAAAATACGAATAATTAAGAGTGTCTCGTGGGGTTTTCCGCACAGTTTCCGTCATTTGCCCATGATAAAAAGTAGCATATTTATGTGATATTCCAGACTAATATCTAACCATGTTCCAAATATCAACCTGATCCGTTCATAGGTCTAACGTTGAGCATCCAAAAACATCTAAACTTTCGTGCCTATTTATAATATTAGTAGAATACCTACTAGTAGTACTGTAGTGATCAACCACGATATTTAAAAAAAATGTAAGTTAGAAGACAAAATATTAAAATTAATGTAAAATACATTGCGTGTTATTTCTAACACTTACATATAGCAATCAAATCGTCAATTACCATAAAAAATGTCCGTCAAACAAGGGAAAGCTGTCTAATGAATGAGCTTGTTTAAACAAATTGTCTATGATTGTCTATGAGGCACGCGAGCGTCATTGAAGGGTTTCAAATATTCACCTTGTTAACGATTACAAATGAGTACTTACGGGAAAATGTGACAAACTTATTTATTTGCCACAAGTCGAAAACTTAAAACTGGTTTACTGCGCTGCGCAGCGCCTCGTGTTTATTTTTTTTTAATAAAACGTAACGAGACGAGTAGTACATTTGCCTAATGGTAAGCAGCATGCCTGCAACATAACACCACAGTGACACGCAACTATTGGAACATGAAGAGTCCAAATCATTACCTAGCACTGCACTGCGCCCGTCACCCAGACATCTAAGATGTTATACCTCTAAGCCCTGTAATTTCACTGGAAACATTGCCCTTCAAACCGGAACACAGTAATGTTTGCACATTACTTCTTGGCAGTAGAATAACTGGCAAAGGTGTGGTACTTCCCCAGGCGGACTCTGCTAACAGTCCTACCACTACCAAAAACTTTTATGCGCGTAGTTCACGTCCCGTTATTTTTATTTCAAAAACTATTTGAGATAATTTTGAAAAAAATAATATAAATTTCCTAAAAAATCTTATATTTCGAAACTGTAGAATCAATACCTATATTTTCCCAGAGGGTCAAAAATACGCCCGAAAACGAAATTTAACCAGTTTTTTTACTTTTCCAACGGGTATCTACTCCAAGACCTTTGAAAACAAAATCAATGAAAAAAACCGGTACTCCGGTTTGCGCAAGCCATACCCGCGTCAATTGTTAAATTATTATTAATCTGAGAGGGATTTCAGAGGGTTTTCAACCCTTATAAATTATATATGATAATAATAAAGGAAAAAATATAAATTTTATAATTTCTATGAGTCAAGATTACTGGTGGAAAATATATTCTGTTTTTTTTAAATTGGAATTATCTCAAACCGTTTTTGATATACCTATTCGCAAAGAAAGAAACCTCCCTTTTTATTTTCACTTAATTGTTTATAGCTTTGTAAATGTTTGCGAACAGGCTTAGCATTCATTTTTTCAAACTATCATCTAGATGCCATTCCGAATCGAATGACTTCTCAATAAGTAGGTAATGTTAGGAAGTAAGTTAAGTCGAAAAAATGTCGATCTAAAAAGCACTTGTTGACTAGATTTCATGATCTCAAAAGTATGGAAAATGTGAATAAAACAACAGATCGTAAACTTATATCATTTTGAAGACAAAATTAATTCAAAGCAGTGTCCAAAATGTCCGACTTACAATAATTTTCTGACTACGGTTGATGTATATGACACGTGCCACGAAATTGGTGACCAATTTTCTAGCCAAATTGTTTGGTCATTCGACTGAGTAATTGGTTTCTAATTCTTTATTCTGTTTTTGTTATATTTTGTCGCGTGATTTGATGTTTTTGTGGTGACGTTTCTGGATGTTTTGACAGTTAACATAATTGCGTGTTTATCAAAAGCCAAAAATAGGAATGTTTATTGTTCTCAAAAAAATGAAGCCTGAAAAATAAGAAATACCATTGAATCTTGTTTTTTTACCATATATAGGTTGACCATTGAACGCCATCTCATCTGATGTTAACCGATGATGCGGTCTACGATGGAACGTGCTTACCTAGAAGAAACTGATTCACTCTCAATTTGAAGACGCCAAGATTATAACAAAAGGAAAAACCCACTCAGGCAACGCATTCCACAGTCTAGACGTACCGTCGTTCCATTTGTAACATAAGTAGGTACCTAGATGGAAAAATAAAGTGTTTTTAAACAAAAAAAATACCTACGTAAGGAATATTTTTTTGCGCCTTCATGTATTTAAATTAGTGAGTTCTTCTGTCAAAACGGGATTTTTGTTTTGGAAGACTGTAGTCTGCATGTTGTTTTCAATAAATATGTACACAAGTATAATTAGTAATATGGAAACATTATAAATAAAATATTAAGCTAAATAATAATATATTAAAAAAACTTGTAATAATAACGTATAAATTAATTTAAAATATACAAGTAATAGTGAGTAAGTAAATGAATACAGAGTAAGTTTTTTTCATATAATTTAACTGAAATTATTATAGTTCACATGATTGATGTTTGTTGATCAAATCATTCTTATCCACTAATGTGGATAATTAAATTATAGTAATTCAGTTTTTTTAAGTACCATATCATACTTTGATTGAGAATCGAACCCACAACATCCTAATCCACGGACTTACTACTAAATCACGAGTATAAACAGTTTATTTACTTGTTTCAACAAGTATTGATTACAAAAAAAGCAACAAATTCCTCGTAACTAAAGAAGTAACAATACCCATATTCTTAATTATTTCTATTTATTAGGTATAGTATAATTAACTCAGATACCTACTACCTAATATTTAAAAAAATGTAAGTATTTCATAGGTATATAGCCAAATAAATTCATAATAACTCACATTAAAAAAAACGTACCACAAACTTACTCAAAAGAGATAAAGAATATGGATATAGTTCTAATTATTTTTATCAGTTTCATTATTTCATTATACACATTTTTTATCACTCCCCCCTCACTATTTTCATGCATTGCGGTAACGGATTTGTAAATTCGTCACTCGCGTCAGTGCCTCGGTAGCCGTGATCGTCTAGTGGTTAGGACCCTACGTTGTGGCCGTAGTAACCCAGGTTCGAATCCTGGTCACGGCAATGTGCGAACATTGTCACGGTGGGGCTTCTTTTTGCACTATTATTAAAACTTTCTGTTGTACCACGTGTAAAATATTGTTTTTTTTTTGTGAAAATAATCTTATATAAAATGATATACTTAAATATGAAAGTTTGCAAGTATTACATTTACACAAGTATTTGTTGCACTTTGAAGAAAAACCTATAGAATTGATATTTTGTTAAAGTTTGGTGGATAGGAACCTATTAGATTGGAAAAATATGCTATTTTTTGTATTGGTAATCAACCTGATTGTGTACTACTCCCCCCCTACTCCCCCCCCCCTTATTTTCCTCTTCTTCTCCTAATCCAAGAACTATGTAAATAAAAAAAGATTATTGTAATGACAAAAGTCACGGACCCCGGAGTCTGTGGAGTGTTTAAATTAAATAAAAAAAAAAAAATAAAAAAAAAACCTGATTGTGTACCCGAGTAAATCTATGATGTTACTAGTACTTATTCCAAATTTGATCTATAAATAAAACTTTATAATTATATTCCTGGCAACATTACACTAGTTAATTTTACATTTTTACGAGTAAGTTTGTACTCATTTTTGTTAATTATTTCATGATACAAATTGGATTAAATACTACTTACTAGCGACCCGCCCAGGCTTCGCACGGGTGCAATGCTGATACCAAATATACCAAGTAATAAAAATGGTTATTGTAGGTTATTCCTAAGAGATAGACATTCACTACTACAAACTTTTTTGTAGACCTTTTGAAGGGGTAGGTACAATACTGATGTTCATTGTTTTGATACATTGATTTGATTGATTGATATTTGTACGTTTGCAGTGTAAGCAAAAAAATGTGTTCATATAAAGGCCGATTTAAACTGAACGAACATAGAGCTAGAGCTGGAACAAGAGCATTATTTCTCGATCTTTTAGTGTAGACGAAAGATCGTTCTTAGCGTTTTCCATATTATATATTCCATAGAATCTTTGCGAACGCAAACAAAACAACGAAATAATGTTCTACGTTTGCTTACACCAAATTAATTTGATACAGTGAGGATAGAATGAGCATTAGCTCGGCTGATGTAAATCGGCCTTATGACATTCCATTAGAAACTTTTAAAATTATCAGCGTTCCTCTGCTATTTTATGCACTTATTATACAAAAATAAATCTTCCTCTTGAATTACCTTATCTTCTATTAAAAAACCCCGCATTAAAATCTGTTAAGTAAGTGGTTTTTAAGATCTAAACATATATTTATAGGGACGGACAGACGCCACTTTGTTTTATACTATGTAGTGATAGTGATGACACGAGTAGTAACTAATATGGTAGTGAAAATTGTCAATTTCAACCACAGTATAATAACAAGCAGTAGGACCACTCCTGTCATACATCAGCGCAAATTAAACGTCACAGTACAAGGCAGGACAATCAATTAAATTTTATATCATCCCCCTCTCGGCATTGTTTATGTTAACGACACTCATTATTAAGTAAAACGGTTTATGGTTTGTTGTGACTGTTGATATGTTTTGATGCTTTGATTTGAATTTCCTAAATTTGCAGTTTATAGTATTTTACAAATTAATATAGTGTTTTCATTAGTCACAATTTTTTAGGCACACCGCACAGAGGTTTTTTTGTAGGATGTTAGTGAGGCAAGCCCGTCACGGTCTGAGATGAAAGGCTCGATCGGATGAACTCGGGGACGCCGAGTGCTCTCCAGCGAGAAAGATAGCGTCGTGGTGTGTAGGTACTATTTTGATTGGGATAGAATTTAAAATAACTAATACTATATGAGAAACAAACCAGAGATTAGTCTGGCTTGTATCTTTTTTATAGGTACTATCTATATTATAGTTAGGTAATAGTACTACATAAATCAGATTATAATGACGTTTTAACTTCTGCCACGCGGTTTTAAGCGCACACATTTTTGTTTACTGAATTGGTGTAGGTACACTTCGGCATGTACGTATGACAAACATGTACTCAAAGTGGAGATAAATCAGGTAGTAATGTGCAAACATCACTGTGTTCGGGTTTGAAGTACAATGTTTCCAGAAAAATTACAATGCGTTGAGAAAAATAATGGTATGTCTCTGGGTGATGAGCGCAGTGCAGTCCTAGATAATGACACAGTCTATTAAATCATACAGTCTTTCGACGAAGCCGTCTAGACGGGGCAATCGTGCGGGGTGAGACGCGGGAAGCGAGCGCCTGCATTGCCTACATTACAATGTTAGCATTGCAGGAGCGCGGCTCAGGGCTGAAGTCTTTCGTACGTTTTAATTTTATTTTGGTGCCACATTTTTTTCACATTATCGGCGTTTCTCCCAAGATCAAAGACGATGAACCACTGGTAGTATTTCTTTATACTGTGACAATGATTTGTGGCGGTGTGTGGTCACCGCATCAGCAGTTTTGTACCCATCAAGTATCTACACGCCACACGCTGCACCAAGTCTTCCTAGCTGCGCGACATTGTGCTGTTATGGGCAGCCATGTTGCTTACCACCAGACACATATCCTTCTCGTCCAACTCGAAACCATAAATCTCGATACGATTATTATACACATTAATACAATAACCGCAGCGAGATATGAAATAATCATAGCATTTCTCATTACATTAATACAACGGGTCAAGTTTCAATAGGTCCAAAAACCTAAAACGTGACCCTCAGGAGCTGTTTGCATAAAGAGGTCCACGCATAAAATCTTACGACACCTTTCTACCAACTTATCATGCTGTCACAAAACGAATTTTCAACTCGAAAGAAACCTTACCTTAAAAACATAAAGTCTTGAAGGGTTGGAGAGGTGTGTAATGTAAATTTGTTAGGGGATAGTAAAATCATTACGCTCCCGCTTGAGGCCGGCTTCCCAAACTCCGGTTTAAATTAAACGCAGGACAATGGTCAGCGGTTCTAAACCGCGTTTAACGGCCTCTATCCTAAGTTATGTGAGGATTAGCCCTATCTTAATATCTGTAGCATTAACAAGGGTCGGATTAGACGCGATTGAGTGGACTGGCATGTCTGGTTGAACGATGGGTAATGAACGGCAGAGGATAAAATATGTACTGGCTTCCTATAGGTATTTATTGAGTTGGCGAAACAGAAGTTCTTAGCATTCCATGGATTCACCGTGCGGGTGCCGGGTCCATCGTGTGGCAGAGAGAGAAATCCCGAGTAAATCCCGAGACTTGTGACTCGGGCGTAAGGGCCCCTTTCTTTACATCAACACTCACCTTCACTACTCGTGGTTCTCTCCCTGCCTAGCTAAACTCGATTTGATCCTATTAATGCAGCTTTAGATACTCGTTCCAGTATAGAACTTACTGCATTTCTGGATAAACTAGAGATCGCTATGCGACGTCTTTTTGGTCATTCCAACCATCGATATAAATCAATGGATGTGCCCTCCCAAACTCCAGAAGCAGGGAATTATGTTATACTTAGTTGGGAAGAGTGAGCTCACTATTTCCGTTTTAGACCATTGTAGGAAGTGGTGAACGCCGGACGTTTCTACCTATCGCTATTCGTTGTTAACAACCAAAATAAGTAGAACCGCAACATACCTCGCCGCTAGCGATTTTAGAGGTCAAGTAGATTGGTAGGTAAACCACTCAGGCTACACACAGAGACGAAATTTGTTAACAATTTTAAGGTGCTTAGCGCACAATGTGATTTTTATCGATGATTCCAACAGACTCCTACTTTTCGAGGTGTATCCGTGCCGGTTTCTGATCATCTCCAGCACTTAGGCGTTACTTTAACATCTACGCTCAACTTTGGCTCATAAATCGAGTCCAAGACTAAATAAGCTGCCAAAAAACTAGGTGTCCTTTCAAAGTATCAGCTGGAGGCTCTGGAATCGATTGAGAGACGTGCCAAAAGGCTCATAGGCAACGACACTCTTGTACGAAAAAGACTTCAAAGTCTTGAACATCACCGAAAAATTGCTAGCTTATCGGCTTTTATCGGATACACTTCGGAGAGTGTGCGACTGATATGCATGATCTAATACCACCTTGCCTCTTTTTTCGACCGGAATGCTCGTAGCTCGAAAAAGCGACATCATTTTATGGTAGACGTTCCAAAGACACGAACGAAGAGATTTGACTCTTTTTTTGTGATAAGAAAGTCAAACTGCGGAATACGTTGCCTGAGTGGGTTTTCTCCGATGGTTACAATCTTTGTGTCTTCAAATCGAGAGTGAATCGGTTTCTTCTAGGTAAACACGCTCGAAGAATCGTGGCATAACATCAGGCGAGATGGCGGTCGAGTGTAAATCTACAAAAAGTTTAAAAAAATTACAAGTCTATTTACACCTTGAAAACGCCTTATTAGATTTCAGAAACAGAATCTTTTTTTTTTTATAGCGTAGAGTGTCGAGACGAGCAGGTCATGTGCCTGATGGTAAGCAACATGCCTGCCACATAACAGCACAGTAACACGCAGCTATTGGAACATGATAGTCCAAATCATAACCTAGCACTGCACTGCGCTCGTCACCCAGAGATCTAAGATATTATGTCTCTAAGCCCTGTAATTTCTCTGGAATCATTGCCCTTCAAACCGGAACACAGTACTGTTTGCACATTACTGCTGGGCGGTTGAATATTTGGCAAAGGTGTGGTACTTCCCCAGGCGGACTCTGCTAAGAGTCCTACCACAACAAAAGACTATTGCATAGAGGTACATAAGAATCATAAGATGGTACTAAACATATTAAAGTAACAACAGTTCGAAATTACCTACATAGAAATTGCATCATATTAGTAGGTATTTTTGTACAGAGACAGTAGATAAGAATGTATGCATGTTTGTTAAGGCCGATTTACATCAGACGAACGAATGCTCATTCTATCCCCACTGTATCAAATTCATTTGGTGTCAACAAACGTAGAAAATTCTTTCGTTCTTTTGTTTGCGTTCGCAAAGATTCTATGGAATATTTAATATGGAAAACGCTAAGAACGATCTTTCGTTTACACTAAAAGATCGAGAAAGAATGCTCTTGTTCCAGCTCTAACTCTATGTTCGTAAAGTTTAAATCGGCCTTTACTAATTGGCGCAAAATCCACTAAAACGAATTTGATGAAATTTGGTACAGGTAGATAATAGTCTGAAATAACATATCAGTACTTAGATTATTTTTTACCTAGGTATATCAACAGATTCATAAACTACTTGGGTGAAACCGTGGGGTGCTGCTAGTCATGAATATTAATAAAATTAATATTGGGTAGTTACTACCTACAAGATAATCTGTGGCAGGTGATATCGAAGGATTACGAGCATATCGGCTGTGACGGGGGGGAGAGGGTGGGGAGGAAATGACGTCGCGTTTGATGTCTGATTGAGCGAGAATTTATGTCGTCAGACATCTAGTTGTATTTATGAGACATGATACACGGTTACATAGAACACGATTTGGGCTCTTCATGTTCCAATGGCTGCGTGTCACTGTGATGTTATGGGCAGACATGTTGCGTACTATCAGGCACATGTCATGCTCGTCTTGTCACTCTATACTATAAAGAAAATGTACTAGCTCGAACGAGTTATTTGCAGCTTTTTAATCTGTTGAACATTCTTCACATCGACCACAATAAATACAACTCCATTACAACCATTATTGTGATAATCGGTGTGAGTACATTTAACTTTTGAAGTGAAAAGGTGAAAAAGTTATTTTTTCGCACAACAGACATACCTACTTTTCGTGGGCTGTGAATTGAATTCTAGCGTCACGCTCGGGAATGATAAGAAATCTTCAGATAAACTCGGAGCCACGACCACGTAGTTCCCAAAGTAAGCTATCAAATTCTGAGTTATAAATTTTCACGTCTATCGCCAGTTTCTATGACTGCCACTTTTTTATTAACTTTCGTAGGTTTACACTTGACCATCATTAATCTCGCCTGATATTAAGCGACGATGCGGTCTACGATGGATAAGAAGAACCTAATAACTCTCAATGTGAAGACACTACGATTGATACCATCGGGAGAACTGCACTCAGGCAACGCATTCCACAGCCTAGACGTTCTTTTTTTATTTTATTTAATCCACAAAAATATCGATAACATTTTTCAAAATACAACTCTGCCAAACTGCACAGCAGTTTGTAGGCAGCAATGCTCTCAGACCATGTGTTTAAAGTAATATCTATCTTTGCATACTAATATTTTAATTTCATAATAAAATTAATTAATTATTTTAATTAATTTCAAAAGTAGAGTCAAACCTATTTATTCGAGTATTTGGAACTTCAACCATAAAACCCTCTTCTTTCTCTTCACACACGTGTGTAAAAGAGTGAAGTTGGGAAGTAAATGAGAGTGTGCAAATTTCCACACTCTTTCATGATAACGTTACGATGACCTTCATTCAACAGCCTACGAAAAAAAAAAATGTGGTGGCGACAAAATAAGTTTTCACTTCAAAAATGTTTTGAATGCGGCGGTTAGTTGCGTAGCTGATTTGATCAGGCGTTTCCGGATTATTTATTGCTAATTTATTCTTCAAAGGCGTTATGGATACGAAAATTATTAGTTCATCGGCATTATTTGTAACTAGCGGGTCGCCTCGGTTTCACCCGTTTTACGTAATAAAGAACATATACCTAAGTACTCAGGGATCACGTATATATATATCCAATGGTGAAAGAATTCCTGAAATCGGTCCAGAAGTTCCTGAGATTAGCGCGTTAAAACAAAAAACTCCTTCAGCATTATTACATTGATTTATTATAAAGCTGAATATTATAATATAATTACTAAATTATAATATCACCGTAAAATTGCAAAAAGCGTTAGATTACAAATGACAAACCGTTAGTTACAATCGCCCTTAGATTATAAACGAACCTAATTTTCTGTGAGATTATAATCTCACGCGCTATTTTGGAAACTGACGGTCATCAAAAATTTACGGTGACGTTTAAATTAAATTAATGTTAATCCCTAAGTTTTTTTTAATAGTGTAGAGTGACGAGACGAGCAGGACATGTGCCGGATGGTAAGCAACATGCCTGCCACATGACAGCAAAGTGACACACAGCTATTGGAACATAAAGAGTCAAAATCATTACCTAGCACTGCACTGAGCTCGTCGCCCAGCGATCTAAAATTTCACTGGAAACATTGCCCTTCAAACCGGAACACAGTAATGTTTGCACTTTACTGCTTGGCGGTAGAATAACTGGCAAAGGTGTTGTACTGCCCCAGGCGGACTCTGCTAAGTGTCCTACCACTACAAAGTAGTGCAGAAGGGAAAAAAATCCCCACGACACTACCAGCAGTAAGTGCAGTTTCATAGTGCTTTGGGTAACAAGGGGTAAAATAAAAGCTATCAATGAAGATTCAGTACCATTACTTTTCGCGCAAGTATATTTTATAGTAAAATATTTGGAGCGTTCAAACGTCATAAAACTATCTCAAAACCCATTTTCGCAACTTACGGTTGACTAGCAAGAAGACAATAAACTGAACCAAACCGAGCAAACTAATGCTGCGAGCCATTCAAACTTGCAAAACCTTCAGACATAACCATTTCCTATTCCCATACAAGGATCATCCGTCTAACTACCTACCTAGCTGACGACCAATCAAAACACAATACGTTATAAATTGCTAGCATTATTGCTCGGCAAACTTATATATTCACTCACTTATTTCTGCTGTTTCTGCAATTTCACCATTACCTACAAGAGTTAGGGTATATGTGATGAAATGTTGGCATGTAAGGTTATGTTGGTTTATGACGGCTTCTGGCTTTCCAACTTTGGCTCATAACCATCCCGCTGTGCTGTGTAAAGAGCAATGGTTTTCGATATTTCGCAGGTTCGGGAGCCATCAAAACAATAACTTATGAAAACTATTTTGTGTATTTCCTAGTGATTCATCTTCCATGTTTATTTACTTTGTTAACGTCATCACAAGCATCAAAAAAATGTGCAAAAAGCCAACATCACGCGGTGTTGCCAGGCGGTCACCCATCCAAGTACTAACCGCGCCCGACGTTGCTTAACTTCGGTGATCGCTAGCGGTAACACTGTTGAAATAAATTATTTAATTAAATAAAAAAACCTAATTTGTGGCATAGCAAGTTTTGCCTTTCAGCATAGCATAGCACAGCCTAAATGTTCCTACTGCTGGGACTCGGGGCCTTCTCTTGCAAGGAGCCAGTCAAGGCCATTATCCACCTCGCTGGCCCAGTGCGGGTTGGTGGATGACATGGTGCATGACCTTGAAAGATTGTTGCATGTTTTCCTTCACCGTTTTAAGTTAGGCATTACGCACGTGACTTCAAAAAGACAGCGGTGCGCGTGGGGTTTGAACCCAGGGCTCCGAATCGGCAGTCACGACTAGACCAGCCGTGACTTTAAACTTCGAAGTTTTGCCTTATCTAATTTATACATTGCAATAAAAAAAATGCGTAATATACCTACATATGCCAACTTTCATAAATATATCGGTTGATTGAAGAGTTCACTGGGAACAAACATTATGTTTAATACCTTTGATTAATACATTATCTACTATCGATCCACCCCGGGTTAGCCCGTAGAACAGTAACATGTATAAGTTACGGTGGTCTAGTCGGGAGAACGGCGGCTGCCGATCCGGAGACCCCGGGTTCAAACCCCACACGCACCACTGTCTTTTCGAAGTCATGTGCGTAATGCCGCTAACTTAAAACGGTGAAGGAAAACATCGTGAGGAAACCGACATGTACCTAGAATCTTTCGAAGTCATGTGTCATCCGCCAACCCGCACTGGGCCAGCGTGGTGGATTATGGCCTTAATTCTCTCCTTGCGAGAGAAGGCCCCGAGTCCCAGCAGTGGAAACGTTTAGTGGGCTGTTTATGTATGTTATGTATGTGTACAGTAACTTGTAGTTGGTACTCAGGAATTACATACAAATCTAAAGGTATAAGAACTTTTGAAACTGGTCCTTTAGTTCCTGGTTAGCGTGTTCAAACAAAAAAAATCTTCCTCTTAGTAAAATAAGGATAAGATTATTCGATATCAAGAATTTAAGATAAAAAAGTGGATGTTTTAAAAACACTTCCTGTCATAAGTATTTTTTTTTCAGAGTTGCTTATTTTAATACGAAAACTAAGGTGGTCATTACAAAAATAATATCAACTCACGGGTAACTGAAGTGTGTTGTAGGTATGTACTTGGTCCAGTCTGACTTGCCTGCTTGTCCGGCAGTGCATTTTCCTTCAAAAAGACGGCTACCGGAAGTGACTAAACCTTAAGTCGCATAGAACTGACTATATTTATTGTCATATCTGAGAAACCCGTAAATTCACTGAGAAATGCTAGGTACTTAGTAACATTACAACAAGAACTAATACAAAAAATAAAATCAAGGATTTTAATACTTTTTTATAGCGTGGAATAGTAGATTTATGAAAAACCAAGGGTGAAACTGTGAATGTCTATCTGTCAGAAGCAAGTGTCAGTGTCTCACCCCGCATCCCTCAGTTTACGTCGGGATTTATAAAATATAATAAAGAACAACTCAAATATAAAAAAATATTGCAATTGCCTAATCAAAAATACATTCACAAATGACAATAGCCAAAGCTTTACTGAAATCAATTCAACATAAGTAGCACTTCAGCTTCCACTCAAGCCATATTCCGGTAAAACGGACGAATTTCATCCCATTTTTTTGATTGCATCCCTCTAATTCTGTCTGTCCATGACAACTGTACAGAAAACACCCCTAAGGGCAAACCGTACGAAGTATCATTTTAGATCAAACACGTGATAATGCCTGTAAGAGCGCCCCTATTATTTGATACAATAAAAGTGAAGTGCCGACATATTCCGCATTCTACGATTCCACTCTCAAAAAATTTACCATAAACGACGCTGACGCCGCATATAATATCAAACCTAACGACAAAAACAATAAGGATGACATTGGCATGAAAATTGAAGACAACAGTGATATATTTTAGGGTGCAGATAGAAAAGACCAGTGAGTACGCAGATACGTACTAATGGTGATTGAGAAAAATATAGAGGCGACATATCGAACAATAACTCGTGGTTATACCTTCATGAATATTGAAGATCGGGGTGATAGACGTTTGATTGTCGAGGTGTTAATGCGGATCGTAAATAAGAATGTCTGTTTTATTTCTAAATCGGAATTGGTAACGGAAGATACTTTTTGATTTATGTAATTGGATTATTTCATGAAAGATAAAGTACAGCTATTCAAAGATACGAGAAATGTATTTTTCAATATATTTATTTCGATTGATAGTTATATTTTTTGGTAGTATTGTAGCCACATTGCCAAGCCCTGATGTAATATTACTTTATATTGCTGATATAATATTTTCTAAAACAAAATTCTCGTTATTAATTACCGCATCATTAACGCTTTGCTGATTCCGACGCGACATCCACATAATCTAAACTTTTGTGATAATTGCTCAGGGCATCAAATGAAGTCTTATTTTAGACTACATTATGGTTTAAATTGGGTTGACTGTTTGTACTATTCAATACTCTATCTGAATTAGATTTATCTATGATATTTTCTACTCTATGAGTCTGATCAATAAAGATTAAATTACCTTGTGTTAAAATTGTTGAAAAGGAATTTATTCACCCTTTCTTTGGCTAGTTGACTGAATATAAATAGGCAGGGTAATCCTTGGCGATTAATGTTTTGTATCGTATAATATGTGTTGATGTATTGTGATTAAATGAATTTGGCGTTGGTTTAAAATTTGTGTTTCTTTACAATCCAAATACGTATTCCTCTAAAGTCTAAATTCCGCTGTTAGTACGGCAAAATATTTTTAATGATTTTGCAGATTTGAGCAAGATTTTTTTTTAATTATTAAAATCTCACATCGATAAGTCCTCACTTAGTAATCCGATTTATCAGTAGCTTGTAGCTTCTGTTCTGCTACAGTAGCCAATCTAATACATACATATTAAGAATTATTTCTATCTGATTTTGTATACTTATCATCCTCATCGTCATCAACACAGGCTAGTATTCATCCTTTGTTGGTCATAGGCTCTCCCATAACACGCCACTCAGCCCGATCCTCAGTCCTACGTCTTAACCGCCACAAACTGCATTTCGTTTAATACTATACTAAACTGCTACTATTACTTTGAATAGTAATGCTCACCAAGCCCTAAACTATGTAAGCAGAACTTCTTTGATCTGATCTTTTTATAAATTGAATCATTAACAGATTTTTTAAACCACCAAATGTATTGATCTAATTAGAAACATTATCTGTACCACTCGTCTTGTCAACATTGCTTCAACACGATTGTCTGATTTCATCGTCCCCAAATTGCTATCCATTTTCGAGTGAGATATCATGTTATATTGAATCTGCGTTCAAATAGTGCCATATGGATGGACTGACAGAAATGTGAACATATCTAATTAGATACGTGCATTGAATGTAGCTTTTTCTAAGTCGACAATGCGAATCATAAAGCCATGGACCATATCTACGAACTATACAAATTATCTATACAGTTCTTAATTTTCACGATTTAAACTCATATTAGATAATAATAAAAAAAGTATAGAGTAACGACACGTAAAGATCATGTAAGTACCTGATGGTAAGCAACATGCCTGCTCATAATATAGCACAGTGACACGCTCGCTATTGGAACATGAAGAGTTCAAATCACTACCTACCACTGCACTGCATTCGTCACCCAGAGATTTAAGATGTTTTAGCTTTATGCCCTGTAATTTAACTGGAAACATTGCCCTTCGAACCGGAACACCATTACAAAAAGAAGAGATATTGAACGTTTTTCACACAACCATAAGTATAAACAACATCTAGCCTTATACAAGCTCTGCTAAGTTTCGACTAAGCAGAGCTTGTATGTACTGTAAGGTTACTGATAAGTGTAATACTTATGTAATTGTAAATAATAGGCATATACATATTTACAACTGTGAGATGGTCCTTTTATTTTAAAGTACGGATTCCAAATAAAACTCATTAGCTATCCCTGGTGTAAAGTATATCGAAGCTCAAAATACCTAACCTTTATTTCACCTGTACCTTGCCAGAAAGATCGTCTGAGCAAGGTACAATACAAGACAGTTTGTTCAGTAAAATGTATCTAGGTACATTTAGGTACTATTAGATATAACTAAAACTCAACACAGAACCTAATCTACTATTTTATTCTGTACAAAGTTTCAATATTCATCTGTCCCCCTTCCAAGGGTGAATACATTACGTTCTCCAATTCCAAAATTGTCAGCTTTAATATCGAATATCGTACAATCGAATTTGTCGGCAAATAGTATTACCATCCGATTATTCCCTATTAGTTATATGGTAAACATTTTGATGGTGGTTATTCAATTACTTGCTGATTTGTTTTGGTTCGCCGAATTCGGTCGTGTTACTGATTTCGGGTTAGGTGTTAAATTTCCTGTAAAGGTAATTACGATTGATTAGTGAATAGAGGGAAATTGCTAACAAGATTATCATAATATTATTATTTGAGAATATGAGATGTTCAATTGAAGTAATGTTATCAAATTAGAGTAATATATATTGGAACGAAGTTTCTTACGGCAGGTTTGCAGGATGTAATTAGAATTTTGTTTCGCGACCGAACTGAAAAAAAATGTGAGACTAAAACCGTAAGAAAGATATGTAACGGTAGTAACACATAAAAACTGCCCGTGACCAGTAAAATAAATAAATCGGTGGACAATTCACACACAACACCATCTGACCCCAAACTAAGCAAAGCATGTAAGGTGGTGGCCAGATAGCTGATATAATAATACTTCTATACCTAGTTGTAAATAAATACATACTTATACATAGAAACAGTGTTTTATTTTGAAGGTGATCGTACCACAGATAATAAAATTAAGCAATATTTTTTTGTACTATTTGCAAAAATGTTGCTTTTATTCATACTATCAGCGCCCCGCGGTGTTACCCGCGTAGTTACCGTTTTCCCCGTTGTTTTTCTGGGATAAAAAGTAGCCTATGTGTTTTTCCAGACTATAATCCAACTGTATTCCAAATTTCAGTCTGATCCGTTCATACGTTACGGCGTGATTGAGCAACAAACATCCAAATATTCAAACATCCATTTGACATTTATAATATGAGTGGGTTTTGAAAAAAATAAAAATAGTAGGTAACTATATCTTTTGCATAAATACCTCTCCAGGTCAACTAGGAAACAATAAAATCAAGTCTTATATATAAACATAGGCCTATGTTCACATATTATGCCTAGTTTTGCAGACCATAAATCTGGCTACCGGTGTAGTACAATATAAGCTTTTGTGTTGTGCTGATTACAGATCTCCTCAATATCAGCTATAAGAGATTTTGGTCCTGATGAGTGTAAAATTTCGTTTATCGGCGAACGTTTCAAAATGTTTTTTAATCGTTTGATATGACGTATTTTTATTATATTTAAATTTCCCTCTAAAATAAACATTGTTAAACTAACAATGTTAATTAATTTGATGTCACCCGGTTATCAATTAAAACAGCTAAGTCCACATAATTGCTGTTAAACAACGCATCAATCTTACAGCTCATTACTTTGACGTGAATATTTAGCTTTATGAAAAAAATACGATAACAGACACGCGATATTGACATACTTAATTAGCAGTTCTTATATCTATACTTTCATCGGTCTAGGGATAATTCAGATGTGCTCATGTGCTCAGTCTAAGTACCTTCTCGTAGTTAGGCATCGTTAGGTATAAATAATTTATAGCGATGTAGTTAGGTAGTGTATAATTTACCTTTGTTTTCCCTGATGGCTACAATCTTGGTGTCTTCTAAGTCGAGAGTGAATCGGTTTCTTATCTATAAGAAACCGATAGTGCGTGCCTGTAAGCACGCAGGCACGCACTTTCATAGACAGTCTATGATAGGCTGCATCGTCGTTTAACATCAGGTAAAATACAAACTTACCATTATTAAAAAAGGCACTGTTCACATTTTAATCTAGCTTTGCTTAGTGCTTAGTGGGTGTCGCTTGTTTTGAATTAATTTTCGTTTCATATTATTATAACATATCTAAGGAAAAACAACAAAATCTTGGTTAACTCAGCTCTCTCATTCTCATAATGTGCTCACTGGAATTCATCATTGTCCGTCAAACGAAATAAGCCGCTTGAAAGTTAGCTAAAGAGACCGGGGGGTCTACCACCTAACGAAAAACGCTTTGACGCTTTGACGCTTGCACATTGCCGTCTCTTGCATTTCAAGCGAGATGAAAAGAGACAGCAATATCAAAGCATCAAAGCGACAAAGCGTTTTTCGTAAGGCGGTAGACCCCCCGGTATATAAACCAAATATACTGTGTTTTTGATAATAATTATATTAGTGATACGAGGGTCAAACTGAAAGTTCTTAGAAAATCAAAAACTGATTACATTAGCCAGTCATTAGTTTTATTATATCTTTTCAAAATATTGTCCATTCACGTCAATACACCGCTGCATGCGATGGAACCACTGGGAAAAGCACTTTGCCCACTCGTCCTTAGGGGTCTCTTCAATGGCATCGCGATACGCAGCCACCGCTTCTTCAGCATTCATAAACCGCTTTCCTTTAAGTTTTTCTTTAATTTTTGAAAATAAATAAAAATCACAAGGCGCGAGGTCGGGGCTATACGGCGGGTGACCCAGTAATTCAACGTTTGATGTCGCCAAATAGTCGATCGTTCGCTTGGCGGTGTGCGATGAGGCGTTGTCGTGGTGAAGGAGGATCCTACTGCGAGGTCGTTTCTCTCGAACTTTTTCCAAGACAAGTGGCAAACAATTGGTAGTGTACCATTCTGCAGAAACTGTTTTTTGATCCTCTAACACAATTGTTGCGAAATGACCTATCCTTCCAAAGAACGAGGCCACCATTTTTTTCCCCGCACTTCGCTCTCTCTTCACTTTAGTTGGCAACTCCTCGAAAGGAAACACCCACTGAGCAGATTGTATTTTGGTTTCAGGATCATAACAGTAAATCCAGCTTTCGTCACCTGTTAGTATGTCGAACACAGCATTTGAGTCACCTCCGTTAAATCTTTCAATCATTTTACGGCACCAATCCACACGATGGAGTTTTTGAGCCTCAGTCAAATTATGAGGTATCCACCGGGCGCAAAGCTTCCTGACCGCTAAATGTTCGTGTAGGATTTTGTGCACTTGACTCATACCGATGCCTAAGCTTGTCCGAATCTGCTGATAGGTCACTCTTTTGTCAGTCTCTATCATACGCCGCACAACACAGATGTTATCTTCAGTCGTCGCCGTAGAAGGCCGTCCCTCACGTAAATCATCAGTGAGATTAGTGCGACCACGTTTAAACTCATTAAACCAGTTGTAAACAGTCGCACGAGATGGGGCTTCATCGTGAAAGGCCAATCGTAGTCTATCATAACTTTCTTGTTGACTTAAATGACATCGAAAGTCATAAAAAATCATTGCACGAAAATTTTCTCGTGTTAAATTCATGTTGACGTGACACAGACAATTTTCAATTTGCCGCCAAATCGTAAAACAAATGACAAATGAAAGAAGTATATACTCAGTAATATTGGCAAAGAATTATATTTTCAAATTATAGAATATTTTTTTTATTATATTGTTTATAAGTGGCCAGTTCTAAGAACTTTCAGTTTGACCCTGCCTGATATCGTGCTGGTAGACCGGTCTCAGTGTCGGGCCCGAGTCAGAGCCGAGTGAAAGCTGAGGAGGACAAGCTAAGCAAAAGTGCCTTGGTTTGGCTCATGAGGTTACCGCCATGTGGGATGTTGATTCGACGATCATAGTCCCGATAGTCGTGTCGGCAAACGGCCTTATAGCGAAGAGTCTCGACCAACAACTTAGGAGACGTTCGCTAGACGGTTGGATGGCGGGTCAGATGCTCGCGGCGGTCATCCTCGACACAACACGCATCGTTTTAGTAGGTTCCTCACTCTGCAGCCCTAACCACCGGGAGCTTGGGCCCTGCCAGCCTAGTTTTTATAGTGTTTATATTTTATTTACATCTACATATTGTAAATAACTTAGAGACTAAGAAAATTAATAAATAAGTGAATAATAATGATATCGGCTGATTTGTTATTTGGACATTGCAAAAGATGTGTCTATGTCGTCTGATTGCGAGGTAGCAATACATCGCTACACCTACCTACGCGAGTAAAATTATCTCAGCATGTAGCCAGTAATGACTACGATAATGCTATGATTAGTCGTAAATTAGCTCAATTAACTGTTGATTACCTTCTGATTAATCAGGTGATTAGTGGAAGATAATTCCGATGTAGATTGTAATTGTCTCAATCTACCGACGAGTGCTGTGGTTGACATTCTGATATTATATAAGCGTATATTCCGAGACCTAGTAGCCAATTTTGGGTAGGTATTTAACCTTTTGAACGCCAGGACTAAATTGCATTTCCGTGCCCTGGACGCCAAGCGTACGAAATAAATCAAAATTAAAAAAAGAAAAAAATGTGCTGTCACCATTTGATATCTAACACACAATGTTTTGGTATAGTCCGGTTTTTTGTCAACTATAGACGTCGTTGGCGCACAGGGCTCATTCACGCTTGTCAAGACTCTGGCGGTCAAAAGGTTAAGGCAAGCTGAAAACTTGGCACATGCCTCTACTATAATACCCAACACGGATCGGACAGAGGTGATCTAAATTGAGGGATCCATTTTGCCCCGCTAAGTAAGTACTCAGCAGCCAGGTCTCCGTGGTAGGGTATAATAGGAGAGCTAATATTTGACAAGTTTTCAGCTTGTTTCAAATGCCTACCCCAAATTTGTTACCAGCTTGCAGAATAGTACCATAGAAGCCACAATTTGTTGGTTTACTGTAGTAGTTGACACTTTGATAAAGAAATAGGTATCACACTACTAGCAGCTAGAATGGAACGTAGGTACTATTAAAAGTACTATTAAAGTAAACGAGATAAATATTTGTTTCTTAAAAATTCCCCATTAGCAAACGTTAGTTTCAAATTAATAACAAAACAAAAAACCATGTTAACTTGTTATATCCTTTGTTTTTCTTTGTCGTTATTTACGTTACATGACCTCACATTGCATTAGGTACATTACGGCAACTTAGCCATACCTAGATACCTTCGGGGAGTGTGCGGCTGATCTACATGATCTAATACCACCTTTTTCGGTACCACCAATTGGTAGTCATAGAAACTGCCGATAGAAGTGAAAACTTGTAACTCAGAATTTGATAAGAGTAGCTTACTTTGGAAACTACGCGGGTGAAACCGGAGGGCGTGGCCATGAGCATGGTCATCTAGAAACGCTGACGCATGGCCAATGGTCGGGACCATTCCGAGTTTACCGGAAGATTTCTTATCATTCCCGAGCGTGACGCTAGCATTCAATTCACAGCTCACGTAAAATCTGTAGTGATCTAACGTGCCAAAACAATTTTCACTTCAAATAAAATCTTTGAAATTAGAGATTAAAAAGGTTGTCTTAACTCACGGTCCATAACACTGTTCCTACTTCAAATAATATATGCTCAAAACGTGATGCACCTAATTAATAAAAAATATGCACTACTTAACATCAATCGCTAAGTGGACACCTAATATCAGCGGGAAAACACATGCGGGCGTATTGTAGCCCTTCTGACGTCTAATCGATCTACTTCAGCTAATTCTGCCTGATGCTTATTTGCATGTTAAAATGTATCTGGTACTTTATTGAACGGGCGTTTTAAATGGCGTTGATTGGACAATTCATACGTGAAAAGAAGTTTATTTGTGTTTCGTTTTTAAATCTTCTAAGCTTATCTTTTTGCTGAAGAGGTTTTGTTTTATTTGTTTATTTTAGGTCGCTTTTTAACATCTCGGTCATTAACTATTAGCGACCACGTTAGTAAACAATAGGTCAAATCAGATTATACAAATCCGCGCAAATTCGATAACTTTGTAACTAACCCTAAACTCAGTGAAAAAATCTCTCCGAAATCCAAACTTAACATTGGTTTACAAAAATAATTAACTTTGTTACCAAATTAAGACAAAAAGTCAATAAATTAGAGCACAAAGTTCAGCGCTCTCTTGCTAACATATTTTTTGCAGGCACTTTTATAGACGTAAAAGTAGCAAGCTTTGGCATGCGCCAGATTGTAAGCAAGACAGCATACTACAGCACAGTGACACGCAGTATAATTAAAATAATGTGTGGCAGTGTGGCAGATCAACGGGCAGAATTCCTCCAATCTCCGTTGTCTGTTCCGGAGGCCTGTCGCAACCTTAACAGGATGCTTGCATTCTGGGACGGCCTGGGCTGATTGGAGTAAAGGGAAGTATGAGCCACGCACAATGGCTCATTATAGAGGCTAGGTGCGGAAAAGGCCCCGTTTAACTAACTAACTAATTGAAATAATGAAGAGTTCCTTAAAGAATAACCATTTTGTTGTTCCGTGTCTCAAAACGAAAAACGGAACCCATATAGGACCTAAGTGTGAAGTAAGCCAAAGTGGTCCTAACCACTTTGTTGTCCGTCTTCTGTCTGTCAAGAAACTTTTTGTCGGGAATGTGTGGAGGTGTCAACCTGAAACTCACATCAAATACTAAAGAGGAACCCGTAAAAGTTAGACTTTGGAGCTGTGATAAATCAAACTTCTTAGCCATCGCAATCAAAAGATACCTACAGCCGTTTATGTTCCAAATTTTAGACACTCGCGAGGGAATCAATATCTACCTACAGGGTACCCACTTCCCGAAAACTCAAAATCTTGAAATTGGGTACGAAGCAACGCCTTCTACCCAATTTCAAGATACAAAACGACACACAGATAAAATAAAAATTGCAAAAAACATACATTTTGAGTTACCTACATCATATCTTTAAAATATTCTTAATTATAGTTACAGGTTTGGAATAACAATTCTAGTTACTTTTCATCCCAAAAAATGAAAACGATATTCCGTGGCTTTGGCTATGGTTGAACCTAACCTCTCCCACAAAAACAATCGGTGAGAAGTACAAACCCATTGACTTAAAATTAAAGTTATTCTTACCACTATGTTATTATTATTACCACTCTATTCCTCTCAATCTCGTACAAATCTGCAGTGAATCTTACAAAATCCCCTAATTGCTTATTAATCACACTTCTGACAAAAGCAGAATCACGCCCATCGGTCACGACGAGCTTGGCAGCTACGAAATTAAATATTCATAGAATGCATGGTGAATACACCCATACAAAACTATATTTATAAAGAGTACGTAGTCTTACATGGTAACAAATTTTAAGAATCTTTAAATATACATTTTTAATCGCTGAAGTGAAAAAGATAAGGTTTATTTACAACAGAGAGTGACAGGACAAGCAAGAGAACCGCCTGGTAGTAAACTGCCCTTCTACTCACAACAGAGCAGTGTTACTCAGTAATTTGAAGCTAAAGACTCCCCTAGCACTACATTGTAGTTGTTATCCAGATATACGAATTACATTAGGAGACATTTTTTTTTGCGACTGCGATACTTCTTTATTCTGACTCTCCCAAAGTCCTGTTAGAGCTAAAAGTAGCCAATGATGATACTAAATCTGTTTTTCTAAAGCTCAACAACTGCGTAGTTATGTAGATGCAGAATTGCACGCTAGGATTATTTTTCGTGTGCATTCGCCACGCTTTCGGTATTAATATCTTGATCCGTCATCCGGTGACAGATTGAGAATCGACGCCCAGTCACGAAAGGGTTAAAATGAGGTTCTCAAACTGTTCACAAATATTACAGATGTAAATAATGTATGCATCTGACTAAATTTTTACGTTACATTTTTCACAGTTAACACAGTATTCACAGTTATATTTAGTTTTATTTTGAAGAAATTCTAAAGGTATATAAATACATTTAAAATGTATTTATTATTATTAGGCAATTTACAGAGTGGTTCGACAACATTCAATTGAAATACAAATATGTAGATACTCTTTAAAAATATAATTCCCTATTCTAATAGTCCCGTGGAGAAAAGACTATTAAATCAAGGGAAAATAGATATCATCGCAACTCTTCCCTTTTCTGGCAACGTTTCTACGGTGTATCGCGAGATTCGCGAGGCTTACTTTTTGTGTTACTTAGACTGACGTAAACATAGTTTACGTCAACATTTTAAACGAAATGTCAACATTGTAATATTTTTACAAGAATACTAATTACTGGATAATAAAACAGTAGGTAGGTACGTCCCTATTTATTGTAACAATTTGAATACTATGTTTTTAGAACCTTGTAATTTTTTTTTCATGTAGACGCAGAATGATTCGAAATTTAGACTATTATTTGAGGAAATAACTTGTAAAATCGACGTTCTTTCATAACAATATTACCTAGTATCAGTTTATGGAGAAAGTTTGAGGATCAGCGTCTTGTTGCAGCTATTTATACCGCGTCACAGACAAAGGGTTAAGTTGCCATTAATTACCGGGATCTGGTCGAAAGGGGCTGTAAGCCGAGTTGCATGAAATTGTTCTGTCTTTTACTCTTTCAAAATAATAATCAGCACAGAAATGTGTTTTAAAATTAATTTAAAACCGAAATTCGAACAGGCCAGAGGCTTTATTAACAAAACTAAAAAATATACCTAGATAATAAGAACTACACTACGCTACTACATACCTAACTACTTACACTAAGCACATTTGAATTCTTCATAAACCAAAGAAGGTCAGTTAGACTGTTAGGTGATAGTCTGGAAGATCACATTTTGACTACTTTTTACCCTGTAAAAATAATGGCAAATACGTTCGTAAAGGTGCGGGGCACTGCTAAGTAGGTATAGTAAAAACTAAACACAGAATAGTTATTTATCATTGACGCATAAGTATTTGACTCATACCTAGTTCTGTAGTGGTAGGACTCTTAGCAAAGTCCGCCTGGGGAAGTACCACACCTTTGTCAGTTATTCTACCGCCAAGCAGTAATGTGCAAACATTACTGTGTTCCGGTTTGAAGGGCAATGTTTCCAGATAAATTACAGGGCTTAGAGATATATATCATCTTAGATCTCTGGGTGACGAGCGCAGTGCAGTGCTAGGTAATGATTTAGACTCTTCATGTTCCAGTAGCTGCGTGTCACTGTGCCGTTATGTGGCAGGCATGTTGCTTACCATCAGGCACATGTCCTGCTCGTCTCTTTATTTAAAAAAAAAAAGGTTAAATATTTGGATAGAAAAATCTCGGCTCTCAAGGCTTTAGCAAGTCATAAGACATGCGGAAGTTTGGAATGCGGCAAAAATGTTTTTGAGGAAATTCACTTTGGTAAAGAATTACTTCCGATTTGTAACATCAAATGTTTAAAAAGACAAAAATACGCTTAAGCCACGTTTTGTACAACGACGGTTAAATAAATCAACTCGGCTTGATCGCAAAAAATCAAACCGTGAAAGTTTCTCAAGCGTCAAAACAATGCAAATCCCCCAACAATAGTGATGGCATGTAACCCGACCCACCCACATAGATTAATGATACGACTGATCCTTTTTTCGTAGGCTCTCTGGATCCCTTTTCGATTTAACAGCAATTAAAAAGTTCTAAGCAAAGGGTTAACTTCATTTGCGTATAATTGATCTGATTCGGAGATTGAAAGAAAGAGATTTTTTAATGTTCATTCAACGTGTTTTTTTTATCGATAATAATTTAATTTTCTCTGACAAAATACAACGATTTCAATTTTAATTAAATTCAGACACTTGACACCCCGACTCGTCGACAGAACTATTTAAATACACTGTTCCAATGGTCCAGTGCGGTAGAATGAATACGTCATCAAGGTAAGCAAATGCAGATTTTTCACAATATTTCAAAAGCCGCTACACGAATTTCGATAGAATTATTAATAAAATAGAATATTATTTATTTCGTAGAGAACATATACATATTTTTTAACAAAATGGTTGGTATGGTACACGTCAAATTAAAATATAATCTATTATACATTCATTGATACAATTACAAAATAATAATAAATATTTCAAAATTAATAAGTTTTTATCAATAATACTCGCAAAAAAACAATCAAATACAATTGATATTTATTTTCCTTTCCTTTTTAAGGTTCTTAACATGGACTCACCTCTGAACTATCACCTAGCACAAAAAAAGTCATAAAAATGGACTTACACTCGCATAAAACCCACTTACACAATTCCGAACAAAATTCATTTTCACGATATTAACGCTATACATTATGTTTAAATTCTGATGCACATTAAATACCTATGGTTATAATTTTAGTTTTAAAAAGCATGTTTTTCATCTACACATCGATACATCATCGTCCATCACTAGCCGTCGAGACAGTTCTACACAAAAGAGAAAAAAACTTAATTCTGTTCTCGAAAGAAGACATCCGAACACAATAGGGGGTTCTTAAATTGATTCAACACGGTCCTGAGGACACCAAATACCTTGCGGTTTAAAGGGTTTGCTGTTTAGTAACTAGAAAGTACAACGTCAGAAGGAAGTTGCTTTTATTTATAAATTAAACAATAGGGTACAATCCTCAAAAAAACTAAGTAGCCCGTTAGTTAGATTGCCAAAAAATATTGTACACGTATTTTTTCTTTTGTTCCACAAACAAAAAATGACGCAGATACAGCGCTTTCGAAGTTTCGTGTGACGTCACTTGTGAGTACAATTTTTACTCACGCGAGTGACGTCGCGACCCCCCACTCTCGAAGTTTGATGGTCTATATCTTTGACGATTTTTAATATTATGAAAAAACAAAAAATACGTGTCCAATATTTTTACATGATCTAGCTGACGGACTAATTAGGATAGTGTATTTTTGACCCAGTCCGGTACCCCATTGTAGTTAACCTTAAATGGCCTCTAGTGCCTATCGAACTTAGGGCTAACACAGGACGTCTGCTCTATTTCTACGAAAACGTAATTTCGAAAAAAAACTCACGACTTTCCTACTCTTATCTATTCTATGCTCTCGTTCTACTTCTTTTCGTCCGATACAACATTGTTTGACGTTTAAATGTTCTAAGCATAAGTAGGTACTCTAATTAGAGCAGGCTTAGAACATTTTAAGGGCGAAACGATAAATCGAAGTAGAACCGGAGTAGGAAAGTCGCAAGTTTATTTCGAAATTTACTTTTTCGTAGAAAGAGAGTAGACGAGAGCTCTATTGTATTAACCTGACTATCACTATCTATCTGGGTCCCATAGTACAAAGTTGAAGTAAATAAAAGCTTTGCTTAGTTTGTTAGTCACAATGTTTTGCGTTTGAAAATTAGTTAGAATCATTGGCTAGCAGTTTTCACTGAAATAATTTAAACATGGCATGATATAATTGAGTTACTACATAAAGTACATTGTTTATTGGGTTACCACATCTCATTGTCATATATATAATTGTTTACAAGTTAAAGATTTTAAACAAAAAAGTCTGTAATATCACAAAAGACCTAATTGTATGCGTTATTAGTTAGATTTTCCTGAATTTGCCAGTCTTAGTCTATTTTAACCAACTTCAAAAAAGAAGCAGGTTTTTGTAGTTCGGTTCTATGTTTTTTTAATTTATGTTACGTGATAGCTCCGTTAATTGTGCATCGATTTTGATGGTTCTTTTTTTGTTTGATAGATCATAGTTTAGAGATGGTTCCATATAAATTTTATCGAAATCGCCGTGGTGGTTTTTGAAATATTAACTAAAATTAAAATTTACTTTCGCTTACCAGGGTGACTTAATGATAGCTTCATATGAAATTTGGTCGAGTGTCTGAATTTTATTTGAAATTTAAGTTTTATTTTTAAAAGAAAATTTTATATTTTTGTTAAATTACAAATAAAAAATACTTAAATCCGAATCGAGAACCTACTCCTCTTTTGAAATCGGATAAAAACGCAATTGTGTGTGAAATGTCCACCAAAATAAAATAAAAAATAATTGCTATGTAGCATCACAGTCTATAAAGTTCTTTAGCTGTGGTAGCAGAACAACACGTTAATATTATGTTGAATGGAAAGGCTCAAGGGAAACTAACTAGTAATTTCAACGCTCCGCTCACACCTTCGATAGCTCAGTTGGTAGAGCGGTGGACTGTAGTTGGTTCGATATTGATATCCATAGGTCGCTGGTTCAAATCCGGCTCGAAGGAATCTTTTTGCACTTTCATTGCTTAAAAAATATTCGTTTGCTTTTGGTTCCATCAAGTCTAATTGAATATCTTTTAATACAGTGAGAATAGTTTTGTGTAAATACAAAGATAACAAAAAACATTAAGTTAGCTAAAACGACGTTGTGTACCATAAAAGTTCTAGTATGCGATTAACTTTCAAATACTAAAATTAGAACCTGGCTATTTCACATACAATTTGGTACTTTGCTGAAGTATATTTATGGTCTGGTAAATCATTATAGGCTACTTTTTATCCCGAAAAAATAACGGGAACGAGAACTGGGCGGGTAAAACCACGGGGCACTGTTAGTTTGTAATATTAATAGAATTCTAATACACAATATCATCAAAAATAAGGATAAGAACTTAAGTGTGCGAAATATATACTCCGTCTGACCAATATTCGTGAAAAAAGGTACTCACAAAGTTTTTACTTCTTTTCGTTTCTTTATCATTAATGGGTTGTACACTTGACTGCCATTTTGCAATGATTAATATTTTTGATCAAGGCGTTATTAATCTATGCCAGTAAATAATAATACAAATTTGTTGTGCTCTCTCCAACCTCATCACAATATTAATCGAGTGACATTAGCGGTACCTCGTAAACAAGTATACAGAACGTCAGCTATAAGATAACCGAATCACCGGCAATCAGACGCGAACAAAATACGACGAATATTTCATCGGGAGCAGAGCACTAAATTATCTAAATAGAGATCGCTCCGCAATCAGCGCGGTTCGAGGGTTAAGCGAGTTGGTTGATCTGGATGTGGTATGTTTTTGTGATCATTTTTATTGTGATCATTTTTTGAAGTGAAAACTTCTTTTGGCGCGCCTCGACAATTTTTTTGTGGGCTGTGAAATGAATTCGAGCATCACGCTTGGATATGATAAGAAATCTTCGGATAAACTCGGAACCATAGCCATTGGCTATCTAGAAATGCGTCATCCAATGGGAAATGCTGGTGCATTTCTAGATGGTCATGCCATGATCACCAGGCCACGCCCTCCAGTTACACCCGTGTAGTTTCCAAGGTAAGCTATCAAATTCTGAGTTGTAAGTTTTCACTTCTATCGGCAGTTCCTATGACTGCCATTTTTTTTTTACTATGAGTTTGCACTTGACCCCCATCTCGCCTGGTGTTAAACGACGATGCGGTCTACAATCGAGTGTGCTCATATAAAATAAAACGAATCAATCTCGAAGAGACATGACATTCTTACCATCAGGCTCAGATCTTGCGCAATTCTTCACTCTATATTACGTTATAATCCACAATGTGTAATGTCTACGTTTTTTTAAAAATAATTTTGAGTTTTTAAAATACCAGTAATAGCGGCGTTTTTTAAACTTATGACACCTTTCCCTTAATTACGAGTAGAATTGCGTTGTTTCACATTTTATTTATAGTAACCGTCGTAACGACTAAGAATTGTTAAGATATTTTTGAAGTGAAAACTTCTTTAGGCGCGCTATAGACAGAATTTTCGTGGGCTGTGAAATGGATTCATCAATCGTCACGCTCGGATATGATAAGAAATCTTCGGGTAAACTCGGTAAAAACGGCCAGGTAGCAGGGCAACAGAAACAGTAAAGAGTTTCGATTACCTACCTCCAACAGCCCAGCGTTTATCTCCAGATACCAGGATAACAGAAATATAAAAGAGTTGCGTTTGCCCCTACAACAGAAACAGTAAAGAGTTTGTACAACTTCGTTCCATCAGAATGTCCCTTGACACCTCCCAAGTATTTAGAGTTATAAGTTTTCACTTCTATCGGCAGTTCCTATGACTGCCAATTTTTTTTTTTAATAAAGAGTTACGAAACGAACAGGTCAAGTGCCTGATGGTAAGCAACATGCCTGCCACATACAACATAGTGACACGTAGCTATTGGAACATGAAGAATCCAAATCATTACCTAGCACTGCACTGCGCTCGTCACCCAGAGATCTAAGATGTTATTTCTCTAAGCCCTGTAATTTCTCTAAAAACATTGCCTTTCAAACCGGAACACAGTAATGTTTGCACATTACTGCATTACGATGGTAATTGCGCAAAAAAGTAGAAAGCGTGGTCTCATTGTTTCTTGAAAAACACAAAATGCGTATGTTAAAGACCACTGTGTGTACCTTGTAGGTACTTTATTTATAATTTGAGGTTAAACGTGATTTTATAATGTCAGTCCATTTTAGACCACTTCATTTTCGAACAAGTAACTCACGGAAAAACAATCACCCGTTCAACATAACAAAGTTTTCTTATCATTTCCAGCAAAACTACATCCCAACGGCAGAAGAGTAGGAAACGCGCGCTCACCAAAGATGGCGGGCGGAAGCTTGTCGCGCCTACTGTCATGGCGACCGGAAGTACCCTCGCAATTTGATAAATAGTTGTTCTTTAACAGTTTTTCTCATGCAAATGAGGGGTCGGGATGACGGATGGCGTTTGTCACAATTCTCTGGGATGGATTTAATTTGAGATTTCGTTGGGGCGACTAATCTGAGCTCAATGCTGATTGTGTGAATATGCTTCACGGCATTATTCATTTACGATTTTAGTTGAAAAGTTTGCACAATAACAATCCTGTTAATATTATAAATGAGATAATTTAAATGTATGGATGGTTTTTTTGTTACTCTTTTAAAAAACTACCAAATGGATCTGGATGAAATTTGGTATACAGATACACATCTGTCTGCAATAACGCATATACTTCTATTTACTTATCCCGTAAATGAAACGGGATCAGAAATTATGCGACTGCAACCTCTAGGAAAAAATATTCATTGCAATAGCTATATTTTTTCTGTAATAATAATTTATAATCAGCTCACAAAACAAAAACAACAGAGACCCCATCGACACCGCTGCTAGTATTTTTAGAACGCTGGAAGCGTTTTTTTTTTTTATGAATTGCGGTGTTTTACAAAAATCGATTCCAATTTACTTATGGCAAGTGATATTTCAAAAACCAATTCAATTCCATTCATTTAATCCTTGCGAGAATAGGTAAAACAATTTTTCATTGTGTTCTTCAGGTTGGTGTCAAAGGCACTCTATCTCGGCCAACAATTTAGCATGCAAGTGTTAGTACATTCTTGTCATAAAAGTCATTACATTCCTAACAGAGTGATTATGTTTTAATGGAATTACTTATTTAAATAAGTATATTAAAATACAACAATTAAGGTGATTATCAAATGTCAGTAACCAAAATTTCAATAAATTATTAACATAATATATTCACTGCATAGATTTCGATAAAATATATAATAAATATGGACTTATCTCTGAAAACTCGAGTAGCATGAACAACGGTGTTAAAATAGAATAATAATTATGTAAACTTACTGTCTCAGACGTAAGTACTGTAATGAGGTTAAAAGTTACGATAAAAATATTGTTAAAATTTATTGGAACCCGCATATTTAGCAATGACTGTTAAAACTTTAACCCTTGGACCGGCAAGGTGTTGCAAAAACCAAAGGTCAGACGGCAGATGGCAGCAGAACGGTAAAGCAACCACGGTAGGTTCAACTGTAACGCACGCGCCTCGGAATGTCTTGAGGGGTTCGTTTTTTACTAGACACGAGTCAGTTTTTAGGGTTCCGTACCCAAAGGGTAAACACGGGACCCTATTACTAAGGCTTAGCTGTCCGTCTGTCCGTCTGTCACGAGGCTGTATCCCAAGAACGGTGATAGAATGTGGAATTTTCACAGATGTATTTCTATTGCCGCTATAACACCAAATACTAAAAATAAAATAAATATTTAGAGGGGGTCCCATACAACAAACTTGACTTTTTTCGTTTCTTGCTTGATTAATCCGTCCCAAGCAAACTAGATGGTGCCACTAGTAGAATAAAACGCTCTATCGACTTCGTCGCTAGAATCATTTAGTAAAATCAAAATTTTAGTGACACATTTACCTATTTGAAAGCCTTTCCGTGGAAACTGCGATAGTCTATATATACGGAATTCGGAATAAAGCCTAAGAGGTTATCGCCGTTTATTTGCTAATTGAACGGAACCCTTCGTGCGGTAGTCCCACTCGCACTTGGTCGATTTTTTTACTGGATACGAGTCAGCTTTTTATACGACAGGTGACCAACGCGTGTTTTTCTAATAAATATGAAATTGTGCCAACGTACTGTGTCATGGAAACTAACGCAATTGTTCCACATTTTAAATTAAGTACCTAGATGACCAAGCTTTGCTCGGTTTACACAGATATATAAAAAGACGTTTTCTAAAAATGAAACCTAGCTAGATTGATTTATCGCCCCCAAAACCTCGACATACTAAATTTCATGAAAGTCGTTGGAGTCGTTTCTGAGATTATGTATGTAATATTAAAGATATTTATATAACTATGTCATAGGAAGCCTTGATAAACCGATATTTTGCAAAAATCCTAGGGATTCCGCGAAAACACGGAACTTCAATGACTTTAACATTTCTTAATCTGACTGAAAAAAAAAAATCTGCAAAAACGCTGGTCGCTTTAGTAAGATTACGAAAAAAATCGTGGGTTATTGTGGCTAAATCTGCACACATAATATTATAATCTGACCATCTTCATTCCAAAGTGAATCAAATAAATAATTTTTGGTTAGCGAGCTCTATCATTGTCATCTTCTTAAGAAAAAACGGGTCTATCTTCTAATGACATTGTTTATTGCATTGCTATTGTACTCTCTATAATTTCGCTTGAAAAGAAAAGAGAGGGCAAAGCAAGGGCAAAACAATTACGTCAAGCAGTACCAGAGAGCAGGTGGTACATTTCGCAAAAACCGAAATGAAATGAACCTTGAAATGCCAACGTCTAAAGACGGTGTCCACGCGTCAGTTTTTGTCAGTTTTTCTTCAGACATGAGTCATAATGTATGCACTTGTGCCTTACCAACCATGAAGACACCTGGTACGTATGTTGTTTGTGTAAAATATACTTTATTACGATAGAAATATAGTTCAAACTGAATTTAATTTATGTTTCTACTAGGCAGGTGTGTGAATGAGGTAGAAGTGAACGAACGTTACGGTATTTTGATGTTTAAAAAAATTCAATTCCTATGAATTTATGAATGACTTAAGTATATAAGAGTGTACTAGCAGCGCCCCGCGATGTTACTCGCGTAGTTCCTGTTCCCGTTATTTTGCAGGGATAAAAAGTAGCCTCTGTGTTCTGCCAGACTACGAGTACAATCTACCTGCATTCCAAATTTTTGCCCGGGCCGTTCATACGTTACGACGTGATTGAGCAACAAACATTTACATTTATAATATTAGTAGGATGAAAGTGTATCGAGATGAATGAATAAAAATACTTATAGTGAAAGAGATAAGCAGGTATTCTACGACGTTTCCTACCTCGAAAGACAATCGGTCGGTTGATCCGATCGGCCGTTTCGTTCGATCCGACCCTCATCCGACCTAAGTCTATAACTTCCGACCGAGATGTATCGATCCGAATGTTTTTCGTGGTAGGCTACAATCCGATTCAGCTGTCGGTCGGATCCGATCATTCGGAGTTTGTTTTCGTAGTAGACCTGCTGTTCGAATTGGTGTAACGACCAAATGTAATTACCATATCACTGAAGGAAAATTCATAAGCCTCGTCGGGCTCTCGTTGGTTGGTGTCTTTGTCACCGACATACCTACTAATGTCATACGGCAACGGTGACCGCGGTATAGTGACGTAGCGTGGGAACGGCGGCGGAGCAGCGGAGCGACGGCGGAGTACCAGAGCGGGACATACGCGTTAGACGCTTTTTGTGTGGGTGAAATCATGTAAGTTGGCGTCACCTTCATACGTAATAGCAAAAAAAAACTTATATTTTGCTCTCTGCTTTTCGGTTATTCTAATATATTATGTTTAATAGTAGCTCTACAGGTTAGTGACGTATTGGGCAACATACCTGAAGTTCTAAGCTATAAGGTCAATTCTAATGGTTGTTTCTGACTGCAATTTTTTACACTGAACATATTCTCAAGATCAATGCTTTCCGAAAAGGTCTCTAGTCCCAGTTGTGGGAACATTTAGTAGACTACTTATCTTAACCTAAGAAGAAGACGGAGAAGAAGACTTTCATCAGCTGATTATTATTTTTATCATTGTATAAATTCAGATTAGTAAAAAAATTAAAAATACTTTTGCGCCGGGAGCAGTTAGAGGTGGGTTATTCGGAGATTAGTTTTTTAATTATTATTTTAATTTTTTTTGAGTTCCTTTAAAACTGAATTTTGTTTCACAGATTTTTTAACAAATTCGGAGCGTAATTTTAAAATGTTTTAAAACATCTTGTCTTGCCTGCAAGCAGCACTGGACGTCTACTCTATTTCTACGAAAACGTAATTTCGAAAAAAAACTCATGACTTTCCTACTCTCATTGTACTTCATTTCGTCCGATACCACATTGTTTGACGTTTAAATGTTCTAAGCATACTCGAATTAGAGTAAGCTTAGAACATTTAAACGGACAAAACGACGGATCGAAGTAGAATCGCAGTTGGAAAGTCGCGAGTTTATTTCGAAATTACGTTTTCGTGGAAAGAGAGTAGACGTCCTGAAGATTTTTATATTTGTAATTAGTCTCTACCTATGGCTCCAAGCGTGACCTAACAAACATAGCCAACCTAACAAACATGCCCCCCTAAATGCAAAATTTAAAAAGTATAATTCACAAAACGTCACAGCTAAGTACGGACATATAAAGGGTTTCATTTTTACTTCCGTACCCTTCTATAGTGTCCTAAAGTGCTTCGCAAATTAAAAAAATGTTTCCCATGCATGCTTTTATCTTACGGTCAGCCAACAATCCGCCCTCATAACTCATTGTCCGATCCATTAAAACTAAAACGTGATATGAAACCCTAAACAATCTCCCTTCTCTTTCACACACACGGAACCCATCAATAAAAAACTCAAAAACGGGAGCAACAACTTTAATCTTACCATCAACTGCTGCCTTAAAATTAGTATACCTATGATTCAAATTACAAAATCATAGCAATTATACAATATTTGTTGACGACACACAAAACATGAATGTATTTTCAGTACAAATAAGCTTTGATGTATTAAAAATAGGGTTCAAAATGTTGTTTGTGATAAAGTTGTTAATGTACAGGTCAGTGAATTTGAGTCCCGCGAAAGAGTCAATACGTTAATCTGCATAATAAAAGAAATGGTTTAAAATATGCGAGCGAGCGCACGGTCCTCTTAATTGCTGGATGGTGGTGGCTATCAATTGCAAATAGGAAAAAAACTGTCCACTACATTGCTTAGATGGATGGGTTCAACGTTTAAGAAAGGAATGGCGTAGAGTCGCTTAGAAACAAATAAGAAATCTTACTGATAAAATATATTTATAGATATTTGTAGATAGATGAATTGGATTTTTTTAGGGTTCCGTAAAACGTAAAAACGGAACCCTTATAGATTCGTCATGTCTGTCTGTCTGTCTGTCTGTCTGTCTGTCTGTCTGTCTGTCTGTCCGTCCGTATGTCACAGCCACTTTTTGCCGAAACTATGAGAACTACACTGTTGAAACTTGGTAAGTGGATGTATTCTGTGAACCGCATTAAGATTTGAACAAAAAAAATTAAAAAAAAGAAAAATTAGGGTTGCCCCCCATACTGAGAACTGAAACTCAAAATTTTTTTTTTCATCAAACCTACACGTGTGTGGTATCTATCGATAGGTCTTCAAAAATGATGTTGAGGTTTCTAATATAATTTTTGTCTACACTGAATAATTTGCGCGAGAGACACTTCCAAAGTGGTAAAATGTGTGTCCCCCCCCCTCTAACTTCTAAAGTAAGAGAATGAAAAATCTAAAAAAATTATATATGATGTACATTACCATGTAAACTACCAACGAAAATTAATTTGAACTCGATCTGATTTGTAGTTTTTTTTTAGTACGTCATAAATACACTATTATTGAAACTTCGATCAAAGTTACAACGAACTACAAGAACTATGTGTACTATGTATATTATGTTACTTGCTGCAACGGGACCCTTCATGGGCGAGTCCAACTCGCACTTGGCCACTTTATTTATTATATAACAAATAAACACATTTATGAACTGGCGGCATAAGTGGCCGTGACATTAACTGCTTAAAACAATCTCTTCCAGGCGTCAAGTTAAAAAGAGAATCGCCTACATAGATGCACAGACGGGGAGAAGGACAGTTATTTTATAATACTACTGAATATAATCAATACTTTAAAATAAAAGTATATATTCAGCTATACCTATAGTAATGCGAACAAAAACAATAGCAATACTAAATAAAAAAGTGCGAAAATTATGAACATCAAATTATCAAAATACAAAGTGTTACAAAAAATATCCGCTACCTACAACGTATTAGTGTCAATAGGTCTACATAGCAATAAATAGGACTCTAATATTTAGCAAAAATGCCCAAGAGCAGTATCATACAGAGACTGGTAAAGTATTCACAAACAGACAGACTTTAGAAAAATGCATGCAAGAGTATGCAACATCATAAAAGATTGTTTTGTGTGACGGTGTGGTAAGGTTGCGCACTACTGTTGTGTTTTATATTCAATTCAATTCATTTATTTAAACCATAAATTCATAAGAACACTTGATAACGTCATTAACAAAAAGGCAAAGAATACGTGTACATAATAAGATAAAATAACAATGTCAAAATGAATGAAGCGGCTGTTAAGGAGCCTCTTCAATCAAACGCAGCTGTAAAAAGGTTTTGTCAAAGACAAAATAATTAATACATACAATATACAGATACTACATGAGTACAAACAATGTTCCATCAAAAGTTTTATAAATCTATTGCTTATACTGTTGTATAGGTTTATTTTAGGTAAACGCGCCATCGTAATCCAAATCATTGCTTATCATCAGGCGTGATTGCGGTCAAATGCAAATCTATCAACACAAGCGATAAGTTTAAGGCCACGGTTTGCACTTGTTTATAAATATTGAACTTAAAATTTCCTCAAATCATCTTTAGCACATCTCGACAACATTCTTTCACTAAGAGTTTTATCTAGCTTTAGTCAAGTCCTCTTTATTTTGTATACATAACACAAGACGATATAATCATGACATAAAATCTAAATTATTAATTACTTACCTCGTTTCGGCAGCGATACAACGAGAAGTCGAACGAAGTCTTCTCTGAGGTAATTAAATAATCATTTAAATCGTGTGTTTTGTTTTATGTTTAGTAGTGGTAGGGCTCTTGGCAGAGTCCGCCTGGGGAAGGACCACATCTTTGCCAGTTATTCTACTGCCAAGCAGTAATGTGCAAACATTACTGTGTTCCGGTTTGAAGGGCAATGTTTCCAGAGAAATTACAGGGCTTAGAGATATAACAACTTAGATCTCTGGGTGACGAGCGCAGTGCAGTGCTAGGTAATGATTTGGGTTCTTCATGTTCCAATAGCTGCGTGTCACTGTGCTGTTATGTGGCAGGAATATTGCTTACCATCAGGCACATGTCCTGCTTGTCCCACTTTATTAAAAAAAAAACAAATAAGTACGAAGCGGGAAAGGTTTTAAAAAAAATATTTATTAATGTAAAATCTGTTTTATTGAAATCCACTGATTTCAAAACTTCCTAAAATTATCTATATCACTACTCAACACCACTCAGTCGTAAAGGGGTCCGTCCAGCTTTTGTCCGACGCAAATGACCCCAAACACTGTCTCCCAATCACGGCTATTCACAGTCCGAGCCACTTTCCCATACAAGATACGGGTACTTTGATTTGCGACCGTATTTGAATACCATAATTTTGAATTACAGTTAATTAAGAAGCAAATCGACTGCTGGACGACACACTACAGAATTTAAAGCAGAAGGAGAATTGGGGCGTGTGCGTCTGTGCGTTAGCGACGCGAAGCGCTAACAAATTCAAGGATAACGTGGTTTACGTCCACTACGATTGATGTGGTGAAAAAATCGCTTACGTTTCATGTAAAAATAATATAAATAAAGTGGCCAAGTGCGAGTTGGACTCGCCCATGAAGGGTTCCGTTGCAGCAAGTAACATAATATACATAGTACACATAGTTTTTTTAGTTCGTTGTAACTTGACCGAAGTTTTAATAATAATGTATTTATGACGTACTAAAAAAAAGCTAATCATCAGATCGAGTTCAAACTAATTTTTGTTGGTAGTTTGCATGGTAATGTACATCATAAATATATATTTTTTAGTATTTTCATTCTCTTATTTTAGAAGTTAGAGGGGGTGGGGGACATATTTTACCAGTTTGGAAGTGTCCTCTCGCGCAAAGTATTCAGTGTAGACAAACACTATATTAGAAACCTCAACATCATTTTTGAAGACCTATCGATAGACATCCCACACGTGTAGGTTTGATGAAAAACAAAATTTTTCAGTTTCAGTTCTAAGTATGGGGATTTTTTTTTTTTAATCTTAATACGGTTCACAGAATACATCTACTTACTAAATCTCAATAGCGTAGTTCTCATAGTTTCGGCAAAAAGTGGCTGTGACATACGGACGAACAGACAGACAGATAGACAGACAGGCAGACAGACATGACGAGTCTATAAGAGTTCCGTTTTTACGTTTTACGGAACCCTAAAAATATGTATCACTTGCAAAAAAAGAAGCAAAAAACATAACTATTCGGATATTAATAAATGTACCTACAAGAAATAAATAAATAGGTACCTATTAAACACAATTAAAATTGATAAGCAACATGCTTGTTAAATGCCTATTCATAGTAGCACTGTGTCAAGGAGCTATTGGAACATGAAAAGTTTAAACCACACTACCTCGCACAGCTCGCACTAGCTCAGCACTGTGTATGTTGTCACTCAGCGATACAAGATAATTTATCTCAAAGTTTTCTGAAAACATTAATTTTATCATTCAAACCGAAACGCATTTATTTACATGTTCATGTTCATCTGTTATTCCGATATTGCGAGTGCAATTGCTGGCATGTGATGGTGTTAAAATTGTCTATGCTAACTTAACAGTGTCTCACACCAACATCTTTCTATTTATAAGTTATTCCTGAACACATTCTCTTACTCGTCCTTACTGATTATAAACTGTACTGACGCACTGTTTTGTGTCTCCATATTAATATTGGGGTTAATTTTAATGTTAGGGTTGATTGAGGCCGATTCTAATAAAGCAATCATTGTCTGATTGTGATGGTAGGTATTCAATAATTAGATATATCTACCTTTTACAAGCTATTCATGTATTTAAGATATGAGCATGTTTGTATTTAAGTATACCTATTTCCTCTGAACTACAAACCAGAAGCATGAGAATTTAGCAAGCCTTTTTTCATAGTATAGTGACAAGACGAGCAGGGCATGTGCCTGATGATAATCAGCATGCCTGCCCATTACAACACAGTATCACCACATTCTATTAAATCATAAAGTCGTTCGACGAAACCGTCTAGACGGGGCAATCGTATGAGGCGTGCGGGGTGAGACGTGGGACGCGCGCTCCTGCATTGCCTACATTACAATGTTAGTATTGCAGGAGCGTGCCTCAGGGCTGACGTCTTCCGTATATTTTAATTTTATTTACGGTGTCATGTTTTTAAAAGACAACCCTGTCTAGACATTATCGGCGTTATCTTAGTACTGCTCGTCACCCTGAAATATATAAGATGTTTTATCTCAATGCCCTGTAATTTCACTAGAAACATTGCCCTTCAAACCGGACCACAGTAAAGCTTGCACGTTACTGTTTTGCAGAAGAATAACTGGCAAAAGTGTGTGTGGTACTTCCCCACGTGAACTCTAAAAAGAGTTTTACCACTACAGAAGCCACTACCACTACTTACAAGCAACCCACTTTGTATTCAACTCGGAGCTTTCTTTCACAAGGAGAGACTCACGCTCTTACGCTGTGAGGCCACAAGAAACATTCGATTAGAATCGGGATTCCTAGAAGAAACTCCAAATGAAATATACAGAGAAACAATAACTGACGAAATGGGAGTGAAACTAGTATGCCAGCGACCCAAGGCCGTGCTCCGCTATTTTAAGGAGCTCGGCTGGTTTGGGTAGGCTGGCTGGGGGGAAGTGCACAATACACCCCTAGCGGGACGTCAGTGCAGGTCTATCACCCCCATTCCGAATTAGAATTAGAATTAGAGACTCAAGGTCACCAATCATCACGCTGGTTAAGTGTTGTGGGTCATTGCATGACACAATGTCTTCGAAAGATGTGTTTTCTAAGACGTCAGTGTCCACGCGATTTAATTTTTTTCCCGTTAAAAGCTAGTAATGGTGTAAAACTTGTACATTTGCACTTTGAATATTTTATTTTCACCCGTAAAAAAAATCCGACTTCGATTTAAATTGAAAATCAGACACTCGATCTAATTTCATAAAAAAAGCTATCACTAAGTCGTCTAGAGAAATGAAAGTAAATTTAAGATTTTGTTGATATATCAAAAACCGATTACCATCGCTTTTGCAGGCTCATTTTGCGGGGTGATGGGTCCCCGAAGTAATTATGAGTGTATTTTTTTATCGATAGATGCATCCATTGAAAGCTAAAAAACGAAATGATGAAGTACAAGTAAAGAAAGTCTTTAGAGTGAGTTTTTAGTTAGTAGCGCATTTTTAACCCTTCAACATCGAATAAAAGAATACACGAATTCAAGGGACCGACAATTGGATTCTACTGAGCTCAACTGCCTAGGCAACTTCGAATTTGCACAAAAGCGTTTTCGTTAGTAATACCACAGTATAAAGAAATACTACAATACTTCCTAAAAAAAATATGAAGATTGCTTGCGTGCCTACAATATAAGTACACTTTAATGTGCTCGTATGTTTGTTGGCTAACGTACCTAATCCTATTTAAATGTTGTAAATTAGAAATTTTAGAAACTTTTTAACGTCAATAGAAAAGTCGCTTTGTGTAAAATATGCTCAAGTACCTAACAAAATAACTAAAAAATAGTTGATAAAAAAAATACAAAGTAAAATAACCTGTATTTCAATGGCAATCACAAACAGCCAATAAACGCATAAATAATGCCGCTTCCACCAATAAAAGTCAGGACAATCATGACGTCACGCGTATCCCATTGGTTGGAATTTTTACGAATGCACGGTGCGGCGCTCGTAAACGTTTTATGTTTCAGAGTTAATTAACCAACGAGTAGGACTAAACTACTAACACAAAACTGGATTAGTTAAATCCTCTATATTTATATTTGTCTCTATATTTACTATAGGTATTTATTGTTTAGTATTGGTAAGTCTCTTGCAGAGTCCGCCTGGGGAAATACCACACCTTTGTCAGATATTCTGCCGCCAAGCAGTAGTGCGCAAACATTACTATGTTCCGGTTTGTAAGGCAATGTTTCCAAAGAAATTACTGGGCTAAGAGATAAAATACCTTATATCTCCGGATGACGAGTGCAGTGCGGTGCCAGGTAATGATTTGGACTCTAATGTCCCAATAGTTGCTTGTCACTGTGCTGTTACGGGCTTTTATGTTGCTTTCCATTAGGTCCTGCTCGTCTCCTCAGTCTATACTTTAAAAAAACCTAAACAAATTATGATTGAAAAAACGTACAGCAGCAGAACTAACGTTGGTTATGGCTATGTTTTTAAATGGAACCTATAGTCTTTAATGTCCGCCAAACTATAGGGCAAAAAGTAAGAATACTAGCCTCACTAACCTGGCTATTACATTTTTACAAAAATACACTTCGTTCACAAATTTCAATCTCCAAAAACCCACCGATTACCACAAAATTTTGCAATCAGCAATAATCATAACCGTCAAAACAGAAAAAATATCAGACACCAATTCTCCATCAATTACTATCACCCCAACGATTTCATAACATCTCTTCACTGACACGCAATATAGACTTATAAACAGTGATTGACATCTGATCAAAACTTAGGACGATTAATTTGTTCCTCATACCCAATGATCTTACGATTGATCTCGCTTTACCAAATATATAAAATTGCAAAAAATAAGTATGTTTAAAATTGTATCCATAAAATGTCTTAGTCTTAGGACAAGTGTGTGTGGATCTTAATGTTTAACATCGGTATTCGAATATGTACTCCTTGACTTCATTCGACTTTACAAACGTTCTAAATTTCTTAAAATTTGTTGTTGTTCAAATTTTCTAAATTTTGTTTTACCAATAGCTTAGTTATCGCTTATTGAAGTGAAAACTTCTTTAGGCGCGCCTAGACAGATTTTTCGTAGGGTGTAAATTCAGTTCTAGCGTCAGGCTCGGCTATGATAAGAAATCTTCGGGTAAACTCGGGACCTTGGCGATTGGGCATCTCGAAATGCATCAGCCAATGGGAAATGCAGAAAAGTCGTGGCCTCGCCATCGTGGCATGGCCATCTAGAAAGGCGTGAGCCAATGGGAAATGCTGACGCATTTCTAGATGGCCATGCCATGATGGCGAGGCCACGCCCTCCGGTTACACCCGTGTAGTTTCCAAAGTAAGCTATCAAATTCTGAGTTACGAGTTTTCACTTCTATCAGCAGTTTCTATGACTGCCAATTTTTTAAAATTGTATTTCGAGCAAAAATAGTAGTAATGCTTGAAGGAGTTTTAGCCACTTTCTTCCAGCAGCACTGTTTCCGAACTCCTGTAATCAAAGAGTGATCAAATTATAAAGTTGCGATTTATTAGTAGTAGAACTATTTTTTGCCAAGATTTCTCTATATTTCTTTTTATTCTATTACCAAACTGTAAGTGCATATCTTATAGCATTCCGGTTTAAAGATCAACATTTCCAGAGAAATCACTGGATATAGAGATAATTAATCTACGGTTGACGAGCGAATTGCAGTGTTAAACAGTGATTTAGACTCTGCATGTGCACATATCTGTGTAACACTATCCTGATACGCGCTGGTGCTTACCATCAGAGCTGTTTCGTGTTTGTCCTTGCACTGACTGTGGAATTAACACAAATATGTTCACAGACGGTTTCAGCATATAATCTTATTACTGCACTTACAGTTATTGAACCTTATGTACTGTATCACGTAATACAGTGCGTTCGCAATAAACATCGGTCCGGCACAAATGTCGGACGCGTCCGTCCGGATATTTACGAGTCCGCGTGCCGCCCGGTTTATGATTATGTCCTCTGTTGATTGAATGGTCATGGTCACCCTACTCGGGAGCCGGGAGATGGGTAATGGGAGCCGGGAGTAATTGCACCGAGGTATTGTTTATTGGTGGAGGAAGGTTATTGATGAGGAAGTTATTATATATTTGCATGAGAAGTATAGTAATTGAGGTCCATTACATTCTTCATTCTGGCATGACGTAATTGTAGCTCGAAAAATCATCATTTTTTCGTAGTTCTTAAGATTCAAACGAAAAGGATTGATTCCAATTTCTATCTAGACACTTGACACGAAGCAAATAAATGTTCATTCTACCAATTTTGTGATTTCGAACTGTACGGGGATGACAATTGTATATGGAAGTTCATCATTGTTAAAGAAAAAAATGGTTGTCTGTAAAGTCGGTTTACTGACGATAGTTGAACGTGACAATGTCTTAAGAAAATACTGATGGAATGGTACTGGCGACGTCATGCGGCGAGGTAACGGCGGTAACGGCACATGACGTCATGTTTTGCGGGCTTGCAGCCGGCTTCATCGAATTATAAGACGTTATCACGTCAAAAACCATAAAATTTTGCAACTAGACCCTGATATCCAATGTTAATGCTAATTTTAGTATTAAAATTAACGTGGTTGTTACACATATTGATTAGGTAAACGGGAACTCACGTGTAATGAGGTCGGTCAATCCGACTCGAGTTGACCGACCTCATTACACGTGAGTTACCTGTTTACCTAATCAATATTAATGCTAATACTATACATTTGAAAGTAACTATGTCTGTTGCGCTCTAACGCCTAAACTATTGAACCAATTTTGATGAAATTGTATTAAAATATTTTAATATAAGCTGTATTTAGTAAACATATGGGTGTACAAATACTGCTACCTTAATATTTAAATCCCGCGGACGAAGTCGCGGGCAAAAGCTAGAGCCTGTCCTACCATGCACCACTCAGTTCGATCTTTGGCTTTTTGATGTCTTAGGTAAGCACATAAGACAATAGTACTAGCAACATCCAGTCACTATCTCTCTTACGTATATTGTTACTCCATGGGGCTTATCTCGCTATTATCGGAATGTTCGTAAGTCGAAAAAGCGACATCGTTTCATGGTTGATGTTCCAAAGACACGAACGAAAAAAAATTGTCTCTACTTTTGTGATAAGAACGTCTAGGCTGTGGAATACGTTGCCTGAGTGGGTTTTCCCCGATAGTTACAATCTTTGTGTCTTCAAATCGAGATTGAATCGGTTTTTTTCTAGGTAAACACGCTGCATCGTAGCCCGCATCGTCGCTTAACATCACGCGAGATTGCGGTCAAGAGTAAACCTATAAAAGTTAAAAAAACTAATAATCTCACGCTAAGTCATTCGAATTGCTAATTATGGTCGTGTTCGTAAATCGAATACTTAATAAAATCAGTGCTTGCAACTTCTATGGCATTTTTATTGAGCTTCCATACAAGTATTGATTACGTTGGAGCTGGAACTAAATATGTATGAAAAATGTGTTATTTGTCTCAATAATAGCTTAAAACTAAGTTTTAAGTTTCTAATTTCAAAATTAACAAAACTTTTGTCACTATTTTAATCCTTTTTTGCCTAAAAATAGACTATGTCCGTTGTCAGGCTCTGGACGTATAGACTACACTGTGCTAAGGCATACCAGACAGACAGTCACTTTCGTATTAATACAACGAGTAAGCCACCGCAAGTAAGCCGCCAAGCAGTAGTGAGCAAACATTGCTATGTTCAGGTTTGAAGGGCAACCTTTCCAGATAAATTACTCGGCTAAGAGATAAAACACCTTAGGCTGGATTATCCATAATGTCACATAAATTGCAATGCCCGGTTGGGGTACGTTGTGTTACGACTAAGCTTTGTCCTAAATCTAATTACTTGTTTCGTTGTAATTACTTATCTGTAACATAATGACGCAATAAATAATTGAGTATTGAGTATCTGGGTGACGAGCACAGTTCGGTGCTAGGTAATGATTTGGACTCTTTTATGTTCCCATAGTTGTGTGTCACTGAACTGTTATGGGCAGGCATGCTGCTTACCATCAGGTACATGTTCTGCTCGTCTTGTCACTCAATACTATAAAAAATGAGAGCCTTAGGACCCTTACCAGGGTATTAAAAAAATATTTTATTATACACAAAAGAAAGAGTCTACAAGTTGTTTTATTTTCCTCCAACGGCAACGTTGGAAACAGAATCTACCAATTCCAAAGCAAGCTTTCTTGTGCATCCAGTAATGTATGCGACGAAGAGAAAATACAACTATTGCTTAAACAAATGTGCCAAAAAGACAAACGTTTCGTTGCTGCGTCGCCCGGGGACATATGATAATAGTATGCTTTCTTACGTGGCCGTACCATGGAAACACGACTTTTTTGATTTTTGTAGGTAGTAGCAGAATTTTTGAAGTGAAAACTTCTTTTGATGTGCCTAGACAGATTTTTCGTGGGGTGTTAGGGTACCGGACTGGGTCAAAAATACACCATCCTGATTAGTCCGTCAGCTAGATCATGGATAAATATTGGACACGTATTTTTTGTTTTTTCAAAATATAAAAAAATATTAAAAATCGTCAAAGATATAGACCATCAAACTTTGAGAGTGGGGGGTCGCGACGTCACTCGTGAGTGAAAATCGTACTCACAAGTGACATCACACGAAACTTCGAAGCGCTCTATCTTCGTCATTTTTAGGGTTCCGTAAAACGTAAAAACGGAACCCTTATAGATTCGTCATGTCTGTCTGTCTGTCTGTCTGTCTGTCTGTCTGTCTGTCCGTCCGTATGTCACAGCCACTTTTTGCCGAAACTATGAGAACTACACTGTTGAAACTTGGTAAGTAGATGTATTCTGTGAACCGCATTAAGATTTTTACAAATGTTTTTAAAAAAAACAAAAATTAGGGGTGCCCGCCATACTGAGAACTGAAGCTCAAAAATGTTTTTTTCATCAAACCTACACGTGTGGGGTGTCTATCGATAGGTCTTAAAAAATGATGTTGAGGTGTTTAGTATAATTTTTGTCTACACTGAATAACTTGCGCGAGAGACGCTTCCAAAGTGGTAAAATGTGTGTCCCCCCCCCTCTAACTTCTAAAGTAAGAGAATGAAAAAACGAAAAAAAATAAATGATGTACATTACCATGAAAACTACCAACAAAAAATAGTTTGAACTCGATCTGATGAGTAGTTTTTTTTAGTACGTCATAAATACACTATTATTAAAACTTCGATCAAAGTTACAACGAACTACAAGAACTATGTGTACTATGTATATTATGTTACTTGCTGGAACGGAACCCTGCATGGGCGAGTCCAACTCGCACTTGGCTGCTTTATTTGTTTGTGAAACAAAATAAAAAAAAATTGGCAGTCATAGGAACTGCCGATATAAGTGAAAACTTATAACTCAGAATTTGATAGCTTACTTTGGAAACTCGTGTGTAACCGGAGGGCGTGGCCTGGGCATCATGGCATGGCCATCTAGAAATGTGTAAGCATTTCCTATTGGCTGATGCATTTCTAGATGGTTATGGCATGATGCCGAGGTCACGCCCTTTCAGCATTTCCCATTGGCTGACGCATTTCTAAATGGCCAATAGCCATGGTCCCGAGTTTACCCGAAGATTTCTTATCATACCCGAGCGTGATGCTAGAATCCAATTCACAGCCCACGAAATATCTGTCTAGGCGCGCCTAAAGAAGTGTTCACTTCAAAATAGGTGTACAATATTTTTTGGCAATCTAACTAACGGGCTACTTAGTTTTTTTGAGGATTGTACCCTATTGAATTCTAGCGTCACGTTCGGTATGGTAAGAAATCTTCGGGTAAACTCAGGATCATGGCCATGCCATGACGGCCGGGCCACGCCCTCCGGTTTCACCCGTGTAGTTTGCAAAGTAAGCTATCAAATTCCGAGTTATAAGTTTTCACTTCTATCGGCAGTTCCTATGACTGCCAATATTTTTTTTTTTTCTTAGGTTTTTAAAGTTTCGTACCCAAAGGGTAAAAACGTAACCCTATTACTGAGACTTGGCTGTCCGTCCGTTCGTCCGTCCGTCTGTCACCAGGCTGTATCTCAAGAACGGTGATAGCTGGACAGTAGAAATTTTCACAGACGATGAAATTTCTATTGCCGCTATAACAACAAATACTAAAAATAAAACAAAAACAATATTGAAGGGACAACATCATTCCATACAACAGATTTGATTTTTACCGTTTCTTGTTCGATTCGTCCGTCCCAAGGCAAACTAGATGGCGCCACTAGTATAAATAAAACGCGATATCGAACTCGAACTAGTCGTCAGAATCATGAGCCTCAAATCAAAATTAAAAAGAAAACATTTTGGCTGTCTGCGGAAATTGCGATTTTTAAGGAATTCCGAGTAATGTCAAAGAGGTTTTTGCCGTTTATTTGGTAATAGTACGGAAGCCTTCGTGCGGAGTCCCTTTCGCACTTGGCCGGTTTTATTTTGGCAATGCTGCCATGATACCCTTGTGGTTTCGCTTCACAAGGGACAGACTCCAGCAACTTGGCTCCAATTTGACGCTGGTCACGAGCACCTCCTCAAAAAATGTATCCCAAGGTATCCAGCCCTTCTACCGCCTAACTAAATCGGCTATGGCTTTGGTATTACTGTCTCTATCATTTCATGCGAAAAGAAAAGAGAGCGCAATAGCAATCCGAAGACAGTTTTAGTAAGACGGTACAGCTGGACAATTCTAAATGGTTGACGCCTCAGACCTTCCAAGCGGAGACGGGTTACGAGCCAGAGCATAGTAGTTAGTAGTGGTAGGGCTCTTTGCAGAGTCCGCTCAGGGAAGTACCATATCTTTGCCAGTTATACTGCCTCCTAGCAAGAGTGTGTATTACTGTGTTTGGTTTGAAGGCCCATGTTTCCAGAGAAATTACTGGGCTAAGAGACAAAACACCTTATATCTCCGGGTGACGAGCATATTGCGGTGCGAGGTAATGATTTGTACTCTTCATGTTCCAATAGCTATGTGTCACTGTGCTGCTATGGGCAGGCATGTTGCTTACTACCAGCCACATGGGCTGCTTGTCTCGTCACTCTATTCCATGAAAAGAGTATCCTTCCTCGTGATTCGCTTCTGTGTCCGCTACTACCTCTGCGTATGAGCAAGAAACTTTATCTCTCACTTCTCCACCTCACACGACTTCTCACTGTCGAGCATCTCGTATACAAAGATGGTTGGCAGTGAGAGGTTCAATAATTAGAAACTTTTGTGTACACTCCCGCCATTCCTCATGTTATCCGTGAAAATTGTGCATGAAATATGTGGACTCGCTGTACCATTCAACCTCTTTTTACTATTATCGGCTTACACGTAATCGCCATCTCGATTGGTATTTAGCGACCAAGTTGTCTATGATAGAGCGTGTTTACCTTAAAAACACCAAAATTGTAGCTGTCGCGTCAGTAAATATTCAGCAATGTTTTTTTTAAACTGTCTGACTGATGCTAATAATTTTAAAGTAATTTAATATTTTGCTGCCCTAATGTTCGCTGTGTGTCTTTCTGTGGTAATATAGCTACCGAATAATAGCAACAATTGGTTTTATTTTTTGTGTATTAAAGGTCAATTAGTCAGGAGTAACGTATTTTCATAAAAATTGATTGAGCAAATTCAAAGTCGTCAGTTTTTATTAACTGAAGACGTTTTACGGGTATTTGTTTTATTTGTAAAATACTTGCGCCCAAAAATTTTAAACAATAGGCAAGACGACTAAAAAAACTAATTAGTTCGTCAATTAGATACTAAAAAATATTGTACACGATTTTTTATTCAGTTTCATAAACAACAAATGACGAAGTTATAGTACTTAGAAGTTTCTAGCAACGTCCCGTCTATGTATCTACTATTTTATGTAGACGTGTCGTCACAGCCCTCATTTCGGAAGTTTGGTGATCGATATACCTCTGTCAGTTTTTCATAATTTGATAAAATGAAAAATACGTGTCCCATATTTTTTCATAATCTACCTGATGGACTAAATAGAATAGTATATTATTGACCCAGTAATTCTCCCAATTGCGTTGGATTGATTTTTAAAATTAAATAGATACTTGTGGAAAACGTAGTTTAGTAATTTTACAGACCAATGGTAACGCTTGTACCTTTGCATGCACTTCGAGCTCCGTCTCTTAGGAATATTTAGAGAATAAACTTTATGAGTATTATGCTAGTTTATACACGGAACTCGTTTCAGTTGTGAGACTTCCTTTATACCTCGGATCGCGATGCTTGAGTGTATGAGACGAAAATGTGTTGGAATATTTTGTTATGGTCTAGAAAAATAGCTCTTAAATGTATGTACATTGAATTTTGTGATTTTATGCTCAGTAAGTGATCCTAAACCTCATTAAAAAGGAAATTTGGATCGGAAATTTATTGCAAAGTTGACCAAAAAAACGTGTTTTACTGGCCGAAATAGAATAACATAGAATAGAGAGAAAAGGAAACAAAAGTTGAATAGTGATTGAACATGCAATTTAGAATTTTGTGTTCATAATTTTCACACCGTCACAAAACCAAAGCCGACTTAATTTTTTTAAACTCCGATACTTGACACAATTTCATCAATTTTGTGAAACCTATTAATATTAAACACACTGCTGTAAATTTAAAATTTGAAATGTTTACAAATTTAAAATTTTCCTTAATTTTTTAAGGAAACCTCGAAACCAATTTTGATAAATGGATGTAAAACAAATAAATAATAATTAAGAGTGATTCTCAATTGACGGAACTATCGCACAACATACGTAGAACCACAGATACCTACCAGTTGTTTCTGTAATCTAAGCCTACAACAACAACATCAAAAAAAAATTGGCAGTCATAGGAACTGCCGATAGAAGTGAAAACTCAGAATTTGATAGCTTAATTTGGAAACTACACGGGTGTAACCGGAGGGTGTGGCCTGGTCATCATGGCATGACCATCTAGAAATGCGTCAGCATTTCCCATTGGCTGACGCATTTCTAGATGGCCATCCCATGATAGGGAGGCCACGCTCTTTTAGCATTTCCCATTGGCTGACGCATTTATAGATGGCTATGGTCCCGAGTTTAAATAAATATAAATAAATATAAATATTGGTGGACAATTCACACACAACACCATCTGACCCCAAACTAAGCAAAGCTTGTGTGATGGCGGCCAGATAGCTGATATAATACTTATATAGTTTTAAATACATACTTATTATACATAGAAACACCCAGACACAGTGCAAACATTTGAATTCATCACACAAATATTTGCACTGGGTGGGGATCGAACCCACGACCCTCGGCTTCGCAGGTAGAGCTACTACCCACTAAGCCACGAGGCCAGTCAAACCCGAAGATTTCTGATCATACCGGAGCGTGACGATAGAATTCAATTCATAGCCCACGAAAAATCTGTCTAGGCGCGTCTAAAGAAGTTTTCACTTCAAAAATACCTCGCCTAAAAACCTCATTCGCTTTTGAAAACTGTTAAAAATGAGTGTAACACAGCGGATAGTATTTTCAATCGAAGGTGTTTCATTACTTTTGTAAACCTTTTTTCCCACCCTGAGATAGACAACACCGTAGTCGAGTTAAAATTTTATCTGTATAACAAAATTACCAAATATAACTGTGTTCCGGTTTGAAAGGCAATGTTACCAGAGAAATTACAGGGCTTTGAGAGCGCAGTGCAGTGCTAGGTAATGATTTGTACTCTTCACGTTCCAATAGCTGCGTGTTACTGTGCTGTTATATGGCAGGCATGTTGCTTACCATCAGGCACATGTCTTGCTCATATTGTCACTTTATCGAAAAAAAAAATATCCTCGCGCTATTTTTCGTTAAGAACAAGACATGATATACTTACAGATAGAAATATGAGACACTAATTCTCTTTGTTCATTATTTCTCGCCCATCAAAGTTTGTACTAAGTCGGATAAGCTGTATAAAGGGGTGCTCGGTCCAAATTTGAGTGAATTGAATTCGGCCTATTTTCAGTAGGTACAAGAAATTATAAATAGATTAACGGTTCATTCACGTGCAGGGCACACGGCCACTTTGCACTAACTAAGTATATCAGATTTGGCTATCTAGTTGGCTACTAACTAAGGATATCAGCTACCTGGCTTTTATACTACAAACTTTTCTTAGGCTAGGGCTAGGCCGTATTGTTTGTGAAATGACCATCCACTAATATTGTTTTATTTATAATTATTTATTAATTACTGATGCGTAAAGCATAATATGCATAATGTGCTTAAGTTTGGTGGGAAGTAGAGGACTCTTGAGTCCACCTATCATAGTTGTATAAATAACAACATAACCATTCACATGTAAAACAAATGGCATTTATTCAAGCATAATAATCTATACTAATATTATAAAGCTGAAGAGTTTGTTTGTTTGTTTGAACGCTAGGATCTCGGAAACTACTGGACCGATAGGAAAGATTATTTTTTTGTTGGATACTCCATTTATCGAGGAAGGCTATAGGGTATATAACATTACGCTACTATCAATAGGTACGGAGTATGAGTGAAGAATGTAAAGAAAACGGGGAAAAATATTTCTCTTCGAGAGCTTTAGTTCCGTGAATTTAAATTATCTTTGGTCGTTGATGTCTGTGACGGCGCGTGTCTACATTTGAAGTTTGTGTCATTTGAAGTAATCAAATTTGTTCTACAACAATGCATTGTTGCTTATTTACGTATTTTTAGGGTTCCGTAAAACGTAATAAAGTGGCCTGCAATGGATATTTTAGTATGGATTTTCCTCAAAAAGACGCGGGTGAAACCGCGGGGCACAGCTAGTCTTCTTATATATGAAATTCTCGTGTCACAGTGTTAGTTTCCTTACTCCTCCGAAACAGCTTTACTGATTTTTACCAAATTTTATATGCAAATTCAGTAGGTCTGAGAATCGGCTACTAGCTATTTTTCACACCCTTAAGTAATAAGGGTTGTTCACATCAAAATATTATTTTTAATTTGTGGACATACTTTTTTGTTTTTATTTTTTTCTAATGTGGCATAAAAAAATAGATAAAACCCTAAAGTTGTACTCTTTTATTACCAACCCCTATTTTTTAATAGCCATTTAAATAATTTTATAATTTGACAGTGAACTCCTCCTAAACGGCGGGACCGATATGAATGATTTTTTTGTGTGTATACAAGTGGATTCGAGGATGATTTAGATTCACAAATAAGCCCGGCAGATGGCGCTGCAGACAGTGTCTAGGTTATGATCCGAGCGAAGCCGGATCAATAAATATTCAAAAAAAAAACAACAAATATTCAAACAAAAAGCATCATAAGCACGCTAGTTTTTATAGTAATATTACGTGTTCTTCTGTAAACGATTTAACCCCCGACCAATCCAAAATTTGATATTGAATAGTAGATTAATAACTAGCGGTCGGCCCCGTTCGCCCGTGGTACACATAATATATAAATATATAGCGCTTTCAAACAAAGAATATGTTTAGCTTTAAGTATAACATTATTAAAGACTAGGGGTCGGCAACATTTCGGGAGCACCGCACTTTAGAAAATTTTGTAATTCTACCATTTGTTATTTAATTTTTTTACATTCTAACGTAGGTACTCGTGACGTAATTTTCATTGATGATTGTACATTATTAACGTTCCACGTGAATAAATATTTCATTAAAAAAATGAGTATTTATATTAACGACTCACCTCCTAATATCAAATTACTTCTCACATCATTAATCACAGAATAATCCCCAACTAATTAAAACAGAGACTGGACGAGAGCCAGAACTTTACATCCCTCGGGATCTACATCCCTATCAAAATAATTACAGCCAAGATTAAAGATTACGCTACCCCTTTCGCAGTGTCGATTAATTTGAAAGCCGAAAATACCTAAGTACTTACAAAGTAAATGTTAAATCACGTATGTAGATACTAGATACATCTTAATATATATAAATCTCCTGTCACGATGTTTGTCCGCGATGGATTCCTAAACTACTTAACCGATTTTAAATTAAATGGGCACACCGCGAGCAGTCTGGTCCAATTTGAGAGATAGGATAGTTTTTTTTTTAGATTTTATAGTCCTTATATGACGAAATCCGAGCGAAGCGGAACGGACCGCTAGTATTTTATAGGTATAGCCATCTGAGGTTTTACCTTCGTTGTTCCCGTTTCAGTTATTTTCCCGGGACAAAAAGTAGCCTATGTGTTCTTCCAGACTATGTCTATCTATGTTTTAAATTTCAGCCCGATCCGTTTAGGTTACGACGTGATTGAGCAGCAAACATCCAAATAACCAAACATTGACATTTAAAATAGTAGTAGTTGACATTTAATTTATTTTGGTTCTTGAAAGAATACATACCTATATAATACATACCTATATAATACATACCTATATAATACATACCTATATACAATACAGTCGTTCCGATGGATTAAAAAGCAACCTGTTTCTCCAGCATTAGAGTCAGCCATATTTGCAATACAAGATCAAGCAGTAATCACCAAACAAATCGAACGGGACATCTTAAAAAAACCAGTTGATGGTAAGTGTCGGCTATGTTTAGCAAAGGATGAGACCGTACAACATGTTGTCTCAGGATGTGAAAAACTGGCCGGTACTTACTACACCAAACGCCACAATAACATAGTACAGTACGTTTTCTGGACCTTGGCTAAAAAGCATAAATTTCCGGTAGCCAAGTTGTGGTGGCAAGAACATCTGACGCAACCACAGGTCAAAGAAAACGACAGCGCAAAACTAATGTGGGAAATACCGGTTCAAACAGACGTTACTATAGTGCACAATAGACCAGATATTATATACATTAACAAAATAGAAAATAAAACATATTTAATAGATATCACTGTACCGTCGGATTATAACATAGGAGCTAAAGAAATAGAAAAGTTAAGCAAATACCATCCTCTTAAACGCGAAATAACCCGATTATGGAAAACACCCGCAGAAGTTATACCCATAGTAGTAGGAGCCACTGGTGTTATAGCTAAATCACTACACAGATACTGTACAAAACTAGATTCACACATTAACACACACATCATTCAAAAACAAGCAGCCATTCACACAACGACAATAATCAGCAAAGTTCTGGGGGACACAGTCTTTGTGCAAAGGGGAACTGAGCCACCTTTTCCCTGAGGGTCTCAGGGCGGGAGCTCAGTAAACCGAGCCTAGCTCGAGTAGGGGAACACCTTATCAAACCTTACCTATATAATACATACCTATATAATTACTGTGGTGGTAGGGATGTTTGCAGAGTCCATCTGGGGAAATACCACACATATGCCAGTTTTTCTACTGCCAGTAGTGTGCAAACATTACTGTATTCTGGTTTGAAGGGCAATGTTTCCAGAAAAAATACTGGGCTAAGAGATACAACTCCTTAGATCTCCGGGTGACGAGTGCAGTGCGATTCTCTAGGCCACTGATTTCGATTCTTCATGTACAAAAAACTGCGAGTGCTGTTTGTACATGAAGAACCCACACAAACACAACTACATTGTACTCATTGTAGTTGTGTAATTTCTCTTGAAACATTACCCTTCAAACGGGTATACAGTAAAATCAGCGCGCTGGTTGGCGGTAGAATAACTAGCAAGTATCTATGGTAAGATAAGAAAACTCTTTAATAAAAGCCACAGAAATGAAAAACAGAATAAGAAAAGTAACTTAAGGGGGCGCCTAAAGCCAGAAAACGAAAAAAGAACATTTTCGACGCCGCTCACTGAAGTTAAGAAACTAAAAACTACGACAAAAAAAATATTGACGTATGGGTACAATCAAGAAGAAGCACAATAACCGAATAGAATTTTAAAAATAGATCAGAGTTTTTAACAATAAAAAAATAAAAATGACACCGAAAAAACCCGTTTTAATTCGAGTACTCGAAATTATCAGCGATGACCCACATTATTTTTTGGTAATAAAATTCCTATTTGTACGTTCTAGTAAAGTAACCAAACACTTTTTTAAATTTATGTTTAGTTATTGAGTAATTAAATAAAACTTGGTCAAAAATGGACTCCTGATTAAATATTTATTTTTCCTCCAAACTGTGTCGTGCTATTCTCGACTTTATGTACATCACATTAAGAAACGCGTCGCGCGGGTGAAATCTGATTTTTTCCTGGCTTTAGGCGCACTCTTAAGAACATTTTATAGTAGACATTTTAATTAGCGACCTTATCGCATAGAACGATCTCTTCTAGGCAACCGTGCACGGATAGGATACTATAAGCAGTAAATCCAAATATTAATAAAATTGAACACAAATGAACTAGCGGGTAATAGTTCCCCAGACAGATTCTATAAAGAGTCCTACCACTACTTTTTTATATAGTGTAGAGTGACAAAACGAGCAGGACATATACCTGATGGTAAGCAATATGCCCGCTCATAACAGCACAGTTACACGCAGCTATTGGAACATGCAGAGTCCAAATCATTACCTAGTACCGCGCTGCGCTCGTCACCCGGATATTTAAGGTGTTTTATTCCTTAGCCCAGTAAGTTTTCTGGGAAGATTGTCCTACAAACCGAAACACAGTAATGTTCGCACACTGCTACTTGGCAGCAAAATGTACTTGCAAATTCTACCGCCAAGCATTAATGTGCAAACATTACTGTGTTCCGATTTGAAGGGCAATGTTTTCAGAGAAATTATAGGGCTTAGAGATATAATACTTTAGATCTCTGGGTGACGAGCGCAGTGCAGTGCTAGGTGAGGATTTGGACTTTTCATGTTCCAATAGCTGTGTGTCACTGTGCTGTCATATGGCAGGAATGTTGCTTACCATCAGGCGCATGTCCTGCTCGTCTCGTCACTCTTTGTTTTAAAAAAAATATAACTGGCAAAGGTATACTAAGTACGACATAAAGTTTACTACGATAAACCAATCTGTGCCTGACAAGAACTAACGTAGCTGAACCAGGCACCAGAACGTTTGACGCAAAGAGATTTCAGTTTCCCAGACAGTTCAATTTAACTTCAATCTCTGCCTTTGACCAGTCAAAATGACCAACCGTACTTGAGATGACGTCACCAAAGGGCTACAAGTGGTATTGGGTTTGACGCCTCAGCACCCCGATGGTTGATAACAAAAGGACGTGTGGAGTGTACAAAGTAGGCAAAGAATTGGGTAAAGAAGAGACAGTAGTGTCATGATTTTTAGTTTTGATTCGTAATTTAGTCGAATTTTATTATTTCACATTATTATACCTGGTAACTTTTGTGTTGAATTCCGGTAGTGCCAATCTATCAACTAATTGTCTCTTAGTTACATTCTACAAGCAGTTATTTTACAGTGTACCAACCTGCGACATTTGATAACATTAAAATAAATAGTCTCGTAGTTGGCATACAATATCGAATTCTCATTTTCTCATCAGAGCCGAAAGATGGTCGGCAGCAATAATTTATAGCATTCTTAAAACAATTAATGTACTTATGTACCTACGTGGAAATAAATTATACAAGTAGAACGAATAACAGAGTTTCATTAAAGTAGAAAGATTGTGAAAAAACCGATAATAATTTATTCCGTGCGCATATAGGGCATCCGCCAACAAGATGAATCTATTGATGCCTCGCTTGGCATAGGACCAAAGCAGATGGTAGAACAGAAACTTAGGTACACAGCAGCGCTACAGAGAAAGCTTTGGATGACGTATTTACGTTTCTAATAATCGTGACGACGATGGTAAACATTTAGGTAACAAGCTCTGAAGCCATAAACAGATTACTCACGGATGACGTAAGTTTCAACATTCGTCACACCGTCACAACGTATTTTCACATGAAAAGATATTCGTCTGCGAAAATTACTCAATTTCAATTTTTCAAAAGATCTTTATTAAAACATCAAAATAATAACAACATGTACAAATACTAGTGTAAGTTAAATCCTAGTAGTACAGCTTAGTAATATTTAACATTGTTTTACGATCCATAAACTCATGGAAAAACTTAGAAACAGTGACTGATACTAATAAAAATAATACCAATATTAATGACTTTACTAACAAGTATGAAAAAAGCGAAAAAGACTGCCAAATTTCGTATTATCAAAAAAGGTACCATGGTACCGATTTAGTTTAAGTTATAAACGCTTTGTGGGAAAAAACCTGGCAAAAGCTGACTTTCTTTTGAGGAAATTAAAATAGCATAGAAATTTGTGAATTCCATGTTAGTTTTAATTAGTTTTATAAGCATAAAGTGAATTTCTGCGTAGTTCCCAAAGTACTTAAAACGACAAAATTAAGTTAAAAGACAGGTATTTGAAATTGTATCAGTCTGTTTCTCTTCTGGTGAGTAATCTATGTCCAAAATCCAAACACATTGAATTTGAAAAGGTCGAAGCTTGAAGCGGGTACAAAGGTTCGCGAACAGTAATGTATGCATAAGTGCGTTACGGCACCAACGGCGTGCAATCAGGAGTGACAGATCTTTGGTGTTTATACTGTGTTTAACTTCGCACTTAAAAACATAAAATAAACGCTACATACCTATCGGTACCGTCCAAGTGCAAGCTCGAATCAAACACAGTTTTAACCGTTGAACAGCATTAAATATCGGCATGCAATCTAATTGAACAATTAATTAAATAAATAAATATTGGTGGACAATTTACACACAACACCATCTGACCCCAAACTAAGCAAAGCTTGTATGATGGCGGCCAGATAGTTGATATAATACTTAAATAGTTTTAAATTTTAAATTTAAATTTTAAATTTCATTTCATTTCATTTCATTTCAAATACATACTTATGTCTGGGTGTTTCTATGTATTAGAAACACCCAGACACAGTGCAAACATTTGAATTCATCACACAAATGTTTGCACTGGGTGGGAATCAAACCCACGACCCTCGGCTTCGCTGGCAGAGCTACTACCAACTAAGCCACGAGGCCAGCGACCATAAATTAATTATGTATCAATCCTTATTAACTCTCTAATTTTTTTTAAACCAAAATTTTTTTCTAGCTTATACTCAAGCTCTGATGACAAAACAATCCAACATTATTTTCGAACACACAACAATTAAAATATAAATAGGAATTTTCGGCATGGAGTTTTGTAGATTAAACCTAACAACGTCTTTGATCAACTTCTTAATCTTAGGTCCGTGAACAAAATGCAACCCTCCACCCTGCTCCTGCAACCCTCGATCATTTCTCCTTGTCCCCTGATTTTTGTACGGCGTTGCGGAATAACAGATTAGAAGAAGTATTGAAACTGTAAAAATTATAAATGTAAATTGTTAAATCATTTGTTTGTCGGAATAATTCATGATTTTCCGACGGTTTAAAGATTAAATTTGATCATATCATTATGTACGGCATTGATTCCATACAGTTTCAAAACACCTCTTCTAATCCATTATTTCGCAATGGCGTACAAAAATCATGCAACGAAGAGAAATGATCGAGGGATGCAACGCCCGCTCTTCAACTATACTCGGTTGGACAGCTTACAAATAACGGCATAATACTGAATCTTATTACTTTATACTCTTCTATCATGCTACATACATAAGCCTCCTGGTGGTTCATTTGGCCCGTAAATTTTGTTCACGGGCTTGTAGCTTAAGATTAAGAAGTTGTCCAAAGAGGACAAAAATCATGACGGCATAGTACTGAATCTTATTACTTTATACACTTCTGTCATCCCACATCCAAAATGGTGGTTCATTTGAACTGTAAATTTGTTCATGAGCCTGTAGTTTATCTTTATCTTATACCTTTAAACGAGCAATTCTTGTACCTATATAAATATGATAGAATCTGAATCTCGGAAACGGCTCGACGGATTTTCATGAAATTATGTATGCAGGGGATTTCGGGGACGATAAATCGATCTAACTAGGTCTTATTTAAAAAAAAACGCATATTATGCGCGTTTTTAGACAATGAAAAACTGTCACATTAGACATTAGAATGTAAAGGTAAATTTCGCCGCGTGACGTGACAGCATAATTAGCTCAGACGGGAAGTCGGGCGCTCATAGCGGTCACGAATTAGTAGCTCCGGGTTCGAATCCAGACGGGTTCTCTTTTTTGACGTGTTTTTCAATTCGTTTTTTTTAAGAAAATATGTTTCTTGGAGTCTTTTATCTGTAGGTATCTAAGTATATTTAGTATTTAAAGCGAGCAAAGCTCGGTCACCCAGGTACTTGAACCTTAAACAAGTAACCTGCGTAACCCTTCATAATGCCCTTATAACACTCAATCAAGCTTAAGATGGCCCAAATCACACCCAACCAATTTCTCACATTCCCAGTACAATCCTATTACAATTGAATGAACACAAGTGGTTCCGAATCAGTTCAACAGTTCCACAATATACCGTCATGCTAGATCACTTGACCTGTCCCGTCCCCCATACATCTTCGTCTTGAAATTGTATGCAAATTCAATCTCTCCCATGACACTTGTCTGAATATAGTTTGACTTAGATAATTGGCGTAGAAATATTTGTTAAGAGACATTTTTTGGCAACACCGAGCACAGATTTTGTCGTAGTGAAGCTCAAACGTCGCTTTCTGAGGTGAAAGGCTCGATCGGGTGAATTTGGGACCGCCGAGTGTACCCGAGCGAGAAAGAGATATTCAGCTGGTATAACCTTTGAACTATGATCTACCAAACAAAAAAACAATCGTCAAAAATTTATTCACGATTGGCTATCGCGTAACATATATGTACATACAAATAAAGTGGCCAAGTGCGAGTTGGACTCGCCCATGAAGGGTTCCGTTGCAGCAAGTAACATAATATACATAGTACACATAGTTCTTGTAGTTCGTTGTAACTTTGATCGAAGTTTCAATAACAGTGTATTTATGAAGTACTAAAAAAAACGACTCATCAGACGAGTTCAAATCAATTTCGTTGGTAGTTTCCATGGTAATGTATATCATATATTTTATTTAGCTTTTTCGTTCTCTTACTTTAGAAGTTAGAGGGGGGGGGACACACATTTTACCACTTTGGAAGTGTCTCTCGCGCAAATTATTCAGTGTAGACGAAAATGATTTTAATAACCTCAACATCATTTTTAAAGACCTATCGATAGACACCCCACACGTGTAGGTTTGATGAAAAAAAAATTTTGAGTTTCAGTATTCAGTATGGGAGGCAACCCTAATTTATCTTTTTTAATTTTTTTTTGTTCAAATCTTAATGCGGTTCACAGAATACATCGACTTACCAAGTTTCAACAGTGTAGTTCTCATAGTTTCGGTAAAAAGTGGCTGTGACATACGGACGGACAGACAGACAGACATGACGAATCTATAAGGGTTCCGTTTTTACGTTTTACGGAACCCTAAAAAACATACAACCGAATAGATAGCCTCTTTTTTTGTAAGAACTAGATTAAACATAAATGAAACGCTTTGTGCCCACAGGAAATCCTGGTTCTGATACAAAATACAGTCATAGTTTTAAAAAGTACTTAGACACCTGACTCTGTAAGACCAACAACTTTCGGATAAAATCGATTTTCAGGCGATAATCGAGAGTGAATCGGTTTCTTCTAGGTAGACGCGCTCCATCGTAGACCGCATCGTCGCTTTGCATCAGGCGAGATGGCGTTCAAGTGTTAACGTATAAAAGTAAAAAAAAAACATTATGAATGAGACGCATAATAGTCTTTAGGTCACTCTAGGGGTAGTATCGCCAATACTAGCTGGACTCGGGGTGCTCCGAGTCGATTATGGTTCCTAAGTAACCTGAGTCTATATTTAAAAGCATAAAAAATAAATACAAAATCCCTAAAGACTACTTTATGCGTCTCATCAATATGCCTTAATAATTTTATGCGTCTCATCAATAGTCGAATTGAATGTATAACAATAGATTGTTATGCAACACATTATGCTACAAAATAATTATGCAAAAGTTAAATTAAGAGACTATATAATTATTATGCTACATTCATTATGATAAAGTAAATTAGGAAAAAAAAAATGCGTTATATATGGCACCCGGGAGGTGGCGAGCGAAGCAAGCCGGAAACCTACGTAGTGAAGCGCAGGCCGAGTATGGAGAAGTGACACTCAGAGCTGACCGCAGAGTTTCTGGCGGGAGCCCACCCGGAGTCAAAATGTGCATGCATCATATTGCTTAGGTGTACAGTCTTCTTTTCTCAATGTGTGCCTTTAAACATTATGCTAAGTTATCTTTATGCTGTGTATGGTTATGCTAGTAAACACATTACGAAAACAGTTATGCTTGTATTTTTTTATGGTTAAATAGCGGCCCATTCCTGCTGCGCTCGGAAATTTGTCATTTAAAGACTATTAATCAAAATAAAAACTATCCTATCTCTCAAGTTGAACCAGACTGCTCACGGTGTGCCAATTTAATTTAAAATCGGTTAAGTAGTTTAGGAATCCATCGCGGACAAACATCGTGACAGGAGATTTATATATATTATTACCTATATTAAGAAGATTATCATTCGTCCTAAAAACGTCATGCCTACTTAAATTACTACAAAAATTGTTATGTTTCCACATAATTATAGACCTCGGTGACAGTACGCGGGATGGGTGACCTGGAGTAGGCTGTGGGGCGAAAGCGAGACACTGCAAACAGATTGTTGTACTTACCGCGACAATAACAATAATATTTAGTAGTGGTATGACGCTCTTGGCGGACTCCGCCTGGGGAAGTACCACCTTTGCCAGTTATTCTACCGCCAAGTAGTAATGTGTAAGCGTTACTGTGTTCTGGTTTGAAAGGCAATGTTTCCAGATAAATTACTGGGCTTAGAGATATATCTTCGATCTCTGGGTGACGAGCTGATGTATGATGAATTCAAATGTTTGCACTGTGTCTGGGTGTTTATATGTATAATAAGTATGTATTTAAAAATATATAAGTATTATATCAGCTATCTGGTCGCCATCACACAAGCTTTGCTTAGTTTGGGGGCAGATAGTGTTGTGTGTGAATTGTCCACCAATATTTATTTATTTATTTATTATGGCCTTAACTCTCTCCTTGCGAGAGAAGGCCCCGAGTCCCAGCAGTGGGAACGTTTAGTGGGCTGTTGATGTGATGTGATGTGATCTGTCGCGATTTTCAACTCTCTCTTCTAACGCGTAACTCTGTCCCTGTCTAGCGCGGAGAGTTTACGACATATCTAATAACAATATGCGCGGGAAACGTGTTGCGCAAGCGCTCAGCCGTGCGTCCGACAACCGACTGGCACTTGTCCCCTAGGAGGGACAGTCTAGCGGTAGGCTAAAACCGCGCGACTTTGAGCTAGTGAGGATGCACTGACCCCGCGACGGTTTTAAATAATATATTCCCGGCTCACATATATCCCATGGCTCCTGTAACGTTGCCGATCCCTGGTTTAAATGATTCCTCGTTCATTTCAGGAGTCCCAATGTCCCCACTAAATATTTTGGACATAGTTTTCAGTTGCTAGTTTTCCCGACGAATTTCCAAAGAAACCCAGGCAACCGAGCAAGAGCGTACTCGTTGCTTAGGTACTAATATTTATTCTGTAGCATAGGTACGAGTATAAAATAGGTAGTATACATACATACGTTCATAATTATATATATCAAAGGAACGCTTTTTGTAATTTCTCGATTAAAAGTGCGTTTGTTTACTCGCTGGGAATCCCGTTGAGATAGGATCATGAATAAACGTTAATAATAATAGTAATTAATAACTTTTTCCAGTTGTGTTATATAAGGACGTATATGGTAGAGCGTTTTCCTTTTTTATACATTGTTAGTTAAATGATTTAATTTCACGGACGTATTATCACGATAATTAATGAATTAATCAAAATTAAAATACAAAACATTTGCAAAAAATATTAATTCAAATTAAAACATATATTTACAAGGTGTTTAAAACTGAATTGCAAAAGTGAAGTTGTGGAATTAGAAAACGTCGCAGATTTCCCAATGGTCGCTGGTGAAAACGAAAATGACGTTTGACTTCGCGTACACAGACCAGGTAGAGAAATACTCTGTCGCGTATTTTCAAAATATCCATGTTAAAGGAATGTTAGCACTATTCTCCTGTTTCATTTCAAAAGTCATAGCAGAATGTTTGTCTTTGGTTGTGTTTTTCATAGCCCTCGTATTCTGGGTTAAAATTCCAAAATGGCGCACGACGACCAATTTTTTATTTTTTAATCTTTGCATTTCCAATATTATGTCAAACTTGTTTTATTTAATCTTTCTTCTTATTAGGTTGAGTTATTTTGAGCTTTTATTATATTATGCTAACCATATGTTTTTTGCAGCAATGTTATTCCAAGAATCATTTCTATGTTGGCTATTTATTTTGACTGTTAAATCTTACGCAGAACTTGTTAAAGTATTTTTTGTTACAATATCACAAATGCGACTAAAAACTTATTCACTATCTTATGGATTACCGTTAATTAATTTTTTTCTAAGACTCAAATGTACTTATTTGGATGATAGAGGTTCTAAACAAATTTTTCTGGGCTGTTCATTTATTTTAGTATTTTTATTGATTATTTGTAATATGTGTATATTTTTTAAAGTTATGCGTAGTGTGGTTGGTTTGTCAAAACTGGACGCCGCAAAGAAAATGTGTATGTCAATTTTTATATTTCTGCTAACTGGGTTGTTAGATGTACCATTCTACTTTATTATTATTACAGCAATGGTAACTTTTGATTTTGACGCGTTTTATTGTGTTATTACATCTGTTATTATTACTGATATTGAGTATGCATTAATTCTTATTTACTTGTTATTACTAAAATCTAATCGTGTTTTTTGGCCAGAATTATGCAGAAAACGAGTACCTGGCTCTTCAACCCCGATGCTACCAATATAATCATAGGTACAGTGTTTTTGTAAAGATTTCACAAAAAAAACATTTTTTTTAAACTTTTTTAACAGGTTTACATTTGACTGCCATCTTGCCTGATGTTAAGCGACGATGCAGTCTACGTTGGAGCGTGTTCACCTAGAAAAAACCGATTCACTCTCGATTTGAAGACACAAAAATCGTAACTATAGGGGAAAACCCACTCAGGCAACGCATTCCACAGCCTAGACGTTCTTATCAAAAAAGTAGAGTCAAATCTCTTCGTTCGTGTCTTTGGAATATCAACCATGAAACGATGTCGCTTTCTCAAGCGAGAACTTTTATTTTTACCTAGCATCCGTGGTGTTCTAGTAGTGACAACATGAATTTTCACAAGTGTGAGGTCGTCAAATTCCACCTGCAATTATTAATAATCATGATCACATTTTTTGTATAAATATTCAGTTAAATTATATTATACATATGTGTAAGTCAATTATTCACAAGATATCTTTTAAAAATGCAACTTCAGTTGTACTAAATAAATGTCGGTTATATAAAATTATTGCAACTAAGACAGTAATTGGTAATATCAAATACCATAACAATAAATCCTGGTATTATAGTGTGGATGATAGATTTCTTCAGAGATCGAGCCTTACGAATGGTCATGGACAGCTGCTCGACGGATCAAATGATGGATACAGAAAGATGGGAAAAAGCTCGCAAGTAAAAATTGTGTTTCAGGTGTCTGCGGGCGAGGAGTGGTGGAGACATAACGGCAAAGCTTTTTTTTTTTTTTTTTTAATTTGAACACTCTTGTAATGACTTTTGTCATTACAATAATCTTTTTTTATTTACATAGTTCTTGGATTAGGAAGGAGAAGAAGAGGAAAATAAAGGGGGGAAGTAGGGGGGTGGTGAACATTTTAAACGTAATTCTAAAGCTAGTCAGTCCGATTTCGTCCGTTGAGCCGATCACTACCGGTTGGGATTCCGATAGTAATCGACTCGACATCGTCTTTTGCCTAAGCCGCCTCCTCCTGGCCCAGAGCCTCCACTACAGCCGCATTTCTGTCTCTAATGGCCATCTGCAGGTTGAAATCTTGAATGGTCTTTGGTGATGCAGCCAACGCTCGCCGCACGAACCGACCGATGGCGTCGCCGGTGTCGTCAGCGTAGTATGTGAAGGTCCCCGTGTGCCGTGAGATTGCAACAACCGCATGGGACACGCTCTCGTGCAGCTTCATGTTTGCCTTAGTTTTAATTACGATTACCGACTCGTATGTCAATCCCTGCGGTTCATGAATGGTAAGGATGCGTGACCCGGTGCCTGACCCGTAACCCTGGTTTGTCAGGGTCTCCTTTTCCTCTTGAGTATGCACTAAAAAGTAATGGGTGTAAGGGGGAAGCGCTAAACATCTAGTTTCCCCAAATGTCAACCTCTCCTGCGCGCGGTACACCCTGCTGCCAACTAACGAGGCTCTGACGACCGAACCAATGGCGGTATATCCATTTAAAAGCCAGTCCTAAATTGACCTGGCCGGTGACGGGCAGCGGCGTCATCGGTGCAAAGGACTGGCTCCGCGGTCACCAACCCGCCTGCCAAGCGTGGTGACTATGGCAAACACCCCCCCATATGATGGTCACAAAAAAGAAACGGCCCCTAGTCCCCGGCGGCTCCGTTATTCCAGGCGTTGGTGGCAGCCTTGGTTCCGGCGGAGCATGGGGTGCTAAGAATCCCCGGCAGACGCCCCGCCACCAAACCCAACGACTCGACCTGGCAACGTACAACGCACGGACTCTGAGGGCTGACGAGAAGATTGTGGAGCTGGAAGAAGAAGTGGACAAGTTGCGCTGGGATATCATAGGGTTATCCGAAGTCCGTAGACAGGGCGAGGACAGAATAACCCTCGAATCCGGCAACTTGTTCTACTACCGGGAGGGAGATCAACAATCCCAAGGGGGTGTCGGGTTTATCGTCCGCAAGTCTCTTGTCAACAACGTGTTAATGATCGAGAGTGTGTCGAGCAGGGTTGTATACCTTGTACTTAAAATAACCGACCGGTATTCATTGAAGGTCATACAGGTATACGCACCGACCTCGACACATCCCGACGAAGAGGTTGAGACCATGTATGAGGACATCTCCAAAGCCATACATGTCTCGCCAACACATTTCACAGTTGTGATGGGAGACTTCAACGCGAAACTAGGCAAACGTAGCGGTGATGAGTTGAGAGTGGGACAATTCGCATATGGGCAGCGGAACCCAAGAGGGCAACGTCTAGCTGATTTCTTGGAAAGGGAGAGCCTCTTTATGATGAACTCCTTTTTCAAGAAACAGCCACAACGAAAATGGACATGGATTAGCCCAGATGGTTCCACAAAAAATGAGATCGACTTCATTATGACGACTAAACGGCAAATATTCAGCGATGTCTCTGTGATCAGTAGGGTTAAGACCGGCAGCGATCACCGTATTGTAAGAGGCACGCTGAATCTAAACATTAAGTTCGAAAGATCACGTCTGATGAAGTCCACGCTCCGACCAAATTATGCTCAAATCGAAGATCCCGATAACTTTCAACTCGAACTTCAAAATCGCTTCGAAGCCTTAGATGAATGCGTAACGGCGGACGAAATAAACGACAGGCTGGTGGAAACTGTTCAAGCAGTTGGCAGGAAATTTTATAAGAGCCGACGCCAGAATAGAACCCAAAAGCTCTCCGATCATACTCTGAATCTCATGGCGGTTAGGCGAGATATGCGATTGCAGTCTTCGGTCGACATGACGGCATACAGACAGCTCAATAGACAGATATCTACTTGTGTGCGACGCGACATACGCTGCTTCAATACTTCGTGTATTGAAGAAGCGATTAAGCGGAACAAAGGCTCGAAAGTGTTCGCAAGAAATCTGTCTCTTGGGCAAAGTCAATTGACCAAACTGAAGACCGATAGTGGTAACGTCGTCTCGTCGAAGCCCGAGATTTTGGAGGAGATTGAGAGGTTCTATGAACAGTTATACACCTCTACACAAGCACAACCTGTCGTTAGCATGGCAAAAGACCCCAGAGCCAAGCTGACCCGACACTTTACCGAAGACATCCCGGAAGTCAGCCTGTATGAGATTAGGATGGCCCTCAAACAACTTAAGAACAACAAGGCACCTGGCGATGACGGAATTACGACTGAGCTTCTGAGAGCGGGTGGAAAACCGGTACTTAAAGTCCTCCAGAGGCTATTCGACTCCGTCATACTTGACGGTAATACGCCAGAAGCGTGGAGCAGAAGTGTGGTGGTGCTCTTCTTCAAAAAAGGTGACAACACCTTGTTGAAGAACTACAGACCCATTTCACTTCAGAGCCACGTTTATAAGTTGTTTTCGAGGGTAATCACGAATCGTCTCGCACGCAGGTTTGACGACTTCCAGCCACCCGAACAAGCCGGTTTCCGAAAAGGCTATAGTACCATAGACCACATCCATACGCTTCGGCAGATTATACAGAAAACCGAGGAGTATAATCGGCCACTTTGTATAGCGTATGTGGACTATGAGAAAGCCTTCGATTCCATCGAGACCTGGGCAGTGCTTCAGTTTCTTCAGCGATGCCGCATCGACTATCGCTATATCGAAGTGTTGAAGTGTATCTACAGCAAAGCCACAATGTCTGTCCGATTACAGGACCAGTGCACAAAACACATCCAGCTACAGAAAGGCGTGAGACAGGGAGATGTTATATCTCCGAAACTGTTCACTGCCGCGCTGGAAGATGTTTTCAAGCTACTGGACTGGAACGGATACGGCATCAATATCAACGGCGAATGCATCACTCACCTTCGATTTGCCGACGACATAGTCATTGTGGCGGAGTCGCTGGAGGACCTCGGTGCTATGCTCAGGGATCTCAGTAGAGTATCCCAGCAGGTAGGTTTGAGGATGAATATGGACAAGACGAAGGTCATGTCAAATGTTCATGTCTCACCTGTACCGGTTAATGTTGGGAATACCACACTCGAAGTTGTTGACGAATACGTCTACCTGGGTCAAAAGATCCGATTAGGTAGATCCAACTTCGACAAAGAGGTCCAGCGAAGAATCCAACTCGGATGGGCAGCGTTCGGGAAACTTCGGCACATCTTTGAGTCCAAAATACCCCAATGCCTAAAGACAAAAGTCTTTAACCAATGCGTGTTGCCAGTGATGGCTTATGGAACTGAGACGTGGTCCTTAACTGTGGGCCTCATAACAAAGCTCAAAGTCACACAGCGAGCTATGGAGAGAGCTATGCTCGGAGTCTCTTTGCGCGACAGAATCCGTAATGAGGATATTCGCAAAAGAACGAAAGTGGCCGACATAGCTCAAAGAGTAAGCAAGCTGAAGTGGCAATGGGCAGGCCACATCGCTCGCAGAACTGACAACCGATGGGGAAGAAAGGTTCTCGAGTGGCGACCACGAACCGGAAGACGCAGTGTTGGACGGCCTCCCACTAGATGGACAGATGACCTAACAAAGGTCGCTGGAAACCGCTGGTTGCAGGTTGCGCGGGACCGTTCGTTGTGGAAATCTAGGGGGGAGGCCTATGTTCAGCAGTGGACGTCTTGCGGCTGATGATGATGATGATGCACTAAAAAGAGGGTGTTGGGTTGGGTGCCGGGTATTTGCGCTCCTTTATACCTTCTCTGCTCCAGGGACTTTATACGGGGTACTGAGGAATACATACCTGAGTATATTTCCCTCAGCGCATATGCAACATCCATCGGGTTGCGATGTGTGCAGAGCAACTCCTGGCTGATCTTTGCTACCAGGTTTGCTGCAGGTAACTGCAAGGCTAAGCCGTGTGAGATCTCCGGGTGCAAGTATCACCACCATCGGCTTCTACACGGCGGCGTCGCCACGCCGCGACCCGGGCGGAGCGGAGCGACCCAGGCGGGCGCTTCAGCTGGAAGGGAGAGCGGCGGCGGCAGTCAACAATCGTCGGAGCGGCGGGAGACTCTCCACGACGACCAACTACCTACGGCAGCGGTGACATTGGCCAGAGTAGCTCACGCGCAGAAGAGAACTTTATTGAAAGTCGTTCCTGTAACGGTAACGGGACCACGAGGTAAGACGGACGCATATGCGCTCCTGGACGACGGAAGTACCGTAACGCTGGCGACTGAGAACCTGGCGCGGCGAGTGGGAGCTCACGGCCCGCGCAAGTCCTTCTTTATAGAGGCGGTAGGGGGCGCTCGTATCAATGCGTCGCATTCACAGCGCATTAAATTGCGAGTAAAAGGTAAATGCATTAAATAGTGTAAGTATAGAGGCGCGCACTATTGATAAACTGGACATATCGGCGCAGTCGGTGACATGGCATGAACTGCGTGACTGCCGGCATTTGGACATGCTAACGGAGCAGTTGGTGTATGACGATGGCAGACCATCATTGTTGATCGGCCAGGATAACTGGGAGGTACTCTTGACTTCAGAAGTGAGACGGGGTCAGGCTGACCAACTAGTTGCATCTCAGACCCCACTAGGATGGGTTGTGCACGGGCAAAGTAGTCACCTAAATCGGAGTAAGGCCATTCACACTAGTCTGCATCGCTGCGGCCACTTTTTTTTATTTTTTTTTATTTAAATATATACTCCACAGACTCCGGGGTCCGTGATCTTTGTCAATACAATTTTATTTTTACAGATTTCTTGGAGTAGGAGAAGAAAAGGAAAAAAAAAAAAAAAAAAAAAAAAAAATGGAAAAAAAGTTGGCTGCGGCCACTTGAAGACGGACGTGGATTCAACGCTAGATCAGTTGGTAAGGGAGCATTTCGACTTAGACTCATTAGGAGTCGAACCACGTCGTCCGAAAAGGGATCCTGAGGCAAGGGCGCTGAAGGTGCTCGAGGAAACGACACGGGCGCTGCTGGAAGGAGGGTATGAGACAGGTTTGTTATGGAGGGAAGACAACCCAACATTGCCGAATAATTATCAAGCCGCGCTTGGACGGTTACAGGGAGTTGAGAAAAGGTTACACCGAGACCCGGAGCTAATAGGTAGATACATAACGCAAATTAATAGAATGTTGCAGCAGGGTTACGCGGAAAAGGCACCTTCGTCGCCTTCCGGAAGTCCCGTGTGGTATCTACCACATTTTCCAGTGACGAACCCCGCTAAACCTAACAAGGTCCGCATCGTACTTGACGCGGACGCACGCACGCAGGGAGTGTGCCTCAATGATCAACTGGTCACGGGTCCGGCGCTTCTACAATCACTGTTGGGAGTTCTCTTACGTTTTAGGCAAAGGCCTATAGGGATTGTAGCAGATATAAAAGACATGTTTCTGCGAAAAATTAGATTACCGGACAGGGATGCTCTGCGTTTCCTTTGGCGTGAAAGCGCAGACGAATCACCTACTGAATATAGAATGACGTCGCTGCCTTTCGGGGCCACCTCCTCTACCACAGCAGCAATATATATTAAAAATCTAAACGCGACATTGCACCAGGAGGAGTTTCCCGCGGCAGCTAGTGCGATTATCCGTAATCATTATATGGATGACTATTTACAGAGTTTCGACACCCCTGAGGAAGCGGCAACCATTGCGCGAGCAGTCGACGCAGTGCATCGAAAAGGAAATTTCGAGCTGCAGATGTGGACGTCAAACTGCCGTGCTGCCATAGCGGGTTTCGCCGAGGAAGAATCGACGGCTGTACCGCTGGATAAGGACGAGAAGGTTTTGGGACTCGTCTGGCACCCGGCCGATGACTCATTAGGGTTCAATCTGAGTAAGATCTGTCCATATTCTGCAACTACTTACACTAAACGGGAGTTGTTGAGAGTGACGATGTCTCTATACGAACCGATTGGACTGGTGGCACCTATAACTACGCATGCGAAGCGTTTATTAAGGTCAGCGTGGCGTTTGGGTCTCACGTGGGACGAACCGTTACCGAAGGATTTAAGGGCACAATGGGAGAAATGGTTCCTACTCCTGGAGGGATTAGAGAGTATGCGGATCCCGAGGTGCCATTCTGGCTTTCACTGCGCGGCAGTGTTAGAATTGCATACATTCGTTGACGCGAGTGACTCGGCCTACGCCACATGCATCGATTGGCGTTTACAGAGTAATAACGGCGACATTACTGTGTCACTCGCGGCAGCGAAAGGGCGCGTAGCGTCCTTAAAGGTCACTTCTATACCTAGACTTGAATTACAGGCGGCGGTCGTGGGGAGCCGGTTGGCGCGGTTCATCGGGGAAGAGCACAACAGGCGTCCCGACCGGCGCATTTTCTGGTGCGACTCCCGCACCGTGCTCTCATGGCTGCGTGCGGGCGCGCCGTCATTTAAACCATTCGTCGCGCATCGCATCGCTGAACTGGAGGAGACAACATCAGTGGCTGAGTGGAGATGGTGCCCGTCAGCACTCAACGTTAGCGACGATTGTACGCGAGACGCGCCACCTGACTTCGGAGCGACGCATCGTTGGTTCCGCGGCCCGAGCTTCTTGTACAAGACCGAGGCAGCATGGCCAATTGAAGAAGAACCGCCACCCGAAGCCCCAACTGGAGAAGAACGAACGCACGCCGCCACCAGGACCACGCGTCTGAGTTTGACGCATGCGTTACCCGACATAACTAGATTTTCATCCTGGTTGAGATTGATACGCGCCACGGCCAGAGCACTACTGTTCATAGATTTATGCCGAGCTAGGACTATTGGAGTTACAAGGAAACGCACTCGACGCAACCCTGCGGACGATCCTGCGTAGAAGCCGATAGGCTCACGCACGCCATACGCACAACAGGGGAAAACTCTCAAACAAACCGGTAGCTCCGCAGCGACGACCCGTTATCGCCCGTTGGAAGCGGAATATACGCGGCGCGCAGAGTACCTGTGGGTGCGCGCCACTCAAGAAGAAAGCTTTGCGGAGGAAATAGAAGACATAAACCAAGGTAGGGCGCCCGCGGCACACAGTCGCCTGCGTCAGCTATCATTGATCATCGAGGAGGATACGCTACGACTGCGACCGCGCATCGCGGCGGCGTCTGGCTTAGAAAGGGAGATGGTCAGTCCAGCCGTCATGGACAGGAAACATCGATACTGCCACCTGTACATTGACTGGGTCCACCGCCAGCTTCACCACAGCGGGGTGGAATGCGTCACCAACGAGATACGACAACGTTATTGGATAATATGCGTGAGGCCGACGGTCAGATCAGTCATCAGAAAATGTCAGCCATGCCGTTTGAGGCGTGCGGCACCGGCCGACCCGCGGACAGGCGATTTACCCCTGCAACGCCTGGCGCATCATCACCGCGCTTTCAGCTTTGTAGGATTGGATTATTTCGGGCCATTGACGGTTGCCGTAACGCGACACCAAGAGAAGCGGTATGTAGCATTGTTTACTTGCTTAGTCAGTCGCGCTATCCACTTAGAGATCGCAAACGCCCTCACGACTGACGCTGCGATAATGGCCTTGCGACGGATGATAGCCAGGCGAGGTGCACCAGAAGGAATATGGAGCGACAATGCGACTAACTTCCATGGAGCCGACGCCGAACTGAGAAGAGCAGCGTTATCATCACTACAACAAGAAGCAGAAGTTCGCTGTATCCCGTGGTATAATATTCCACCAGCGACGCCATTTTGGGGAGGAGCCTGGGAACGTATGGTAGCAACGGTGAAGAGAGCGTTGCGAATGACGTTGCAGGAGCGGTGTCCGCGAGAAGATGTTCTGCACACATTACTCACCGAGATTGAACACACGGTAAATTAGCGCCCGCTGACTCATGTATCGGTCTCCGCGGAAGACGAGGAGGCATTAACACCAAACCATTACCTGCTAGGAAGATTGTCGAAGGTGCCGCTTCCGGGAACCTTTACCAAAGTGGACGAACTAGGACGATCGCATTGGAGAGCTTCCCAACGACTCGCCGACCTTTTCTGGCAACGATGGGTGCGCGAGGTTCTTCCCGTATTACAGCACCGGCGGGAGCCTCATGGCCGGGGTGACCCGCTTAAGGAAGGAGATGTAGTCCTGATAGTGGACTCAAACCAACCGAGGAACGTATGGCCGAGAGGGAGAGTACAGCGCGTATATCCGGGCGCAGATGGCGTGGTTCGGGTGGTGGACGTAATTACCAAGAATGGCATGGTATTGAGAAGACCTACAAAACGACTGGTCGTATTGCCAGTAGACGTAGTTTATATAAAGTAAGATAATTTGCGATAGTAGCCTACATTGTTTAACTATATTAAAATTTATATTGCTGTAGCGTTAGGTCAAGGCATAGTGGGGAAGAAGTGAGCTATTGTTTCCTGACGTCTAACGCTGCCTTAAGTTCGGAGTGATTGTAATTCTTGTTATAAAACCAAGATCTGACTTTGTTATGTATAATTCTTTGTTGTAAACCAAGATCTGGCATCGGTTATGTATGGGAGGAGATGACTATAAATTGTTGTAAAATTGGCGTGACGCCGAGGCATTGTTCGGGAGAGAACTAAAGTTATGGCAGAATGTCTCGGCGGCCACTACCGTAGAGTCTATAATAGTTTATGATGAAAAACAAATATGTATTGTATTTAATGGGCTTAAGGGCAGAGACGCTAGTCCCATCTGCTTGGCAGATTATATATTGTAAGGTACAGAGACAAAATCTAGCAAAGAGAGCGCTATGACAGCGTGTCCATCAGCAAAGGACAGATCTTGTCTCTCGTATTATAAGATGTAACGCTTAAGTTTAGCTACATGTTATATTTCTAGTAGGTTGTATATGAACGGTATCCGTTGCGCAAATGGAGAGACCCCTATCAGAGGGACGTTAGTTATAGTTTGTTTAAATATTGTAAAGTTCGGCATGTAAATAATTCTGATATGTAAGCCGGAACTGTTCGTAATGAGCGAAGCTAGTAGACTGATTAGTGCAAACAGGCCAAGGTCTTCTACGAGCCCCGCTCTTTTTGCTTCTTTAAGACATTATGCTAATCTTGGGTGCGTCGACGGGTGCTTCACGCGATTGGAATACGATAAATCGCGGCGGGAGAAATGTGAACCACCCGTCCGACGTGCCTGGCAACACGGGTGGCGCGTCGGTAGATAAATTGTCTAGGGTAATTTGAATCCGCGGGTGTCGCACCGACCGGCCCGGCTCGATGCGGCGCCGGCGGTTATTACTCGCTCTGTTTCGCCGCTGACCTGGCCGAGGACGGACGTGCGCCGAGGAGGTCGCGGGACGCGCCGCCACGTGGCTGTTGCAGCCTAGTATTTAACGGGTGTGTCATCTAGTATAAGGTACGTGAATAAACCGATTTAGATCAAACGGTGTTTTCCATAATCCCCACGTGCTCTCTAGCCGGCGCACAAGCGCAGCATAATACACGATATCAATAAGTTACAGTCCACTCTTTCGTAAATTTACTCCGTGACCAGGCAGTGGTTCAGAAGCGTTTCGACGTTTTTTAATCGCTGTCCTTCACAATATTTTTCTATATTTTATATATTTTCATATCAGTAAAGCTGCAGCATTCACAGAGGTTTAGCAACGCTATAGGTATTTTCTCTCATACGTTGAAATTATCAAATTTTGTGGAGGGGCGTTCATTTTTAGAATGGTTTATCTATTCAGTTATACGTGCAAATCACAATATAACAAACAAATTGGCGTTACACAAGGCCATGTGTCATCAAAGATCACAGTCACATTTCGGATTCACATTCAAGAGAGCGTTGAGCGCAATGGGTGACCTGGAGTAGGCCGTGGTGTGGTAGAGGGGCAGCATCTTTCCATTCTATACAACGCCAGAACACAGCCATAGGAAACTGCTCGCGTACATAATATTGTAATGTTGTTTTAAAATTTGTTATTCCAAACCATACAATAGTTTTGCGTTCTGATCGTGTTTAGTTTGTAACGTGGATGCTCGTGCTCTAATGCATCCTATGGCTGCGTTCTGGGGTTGTATAGAATGGAGAGACGCGCTCCATTCTATACAACCCCAGAACGCAGCCATAGGATGCGTACGACGGACGAACAGATTGTGGTACTTACCGCGACAATAGTTGTCGGGTACGTAGAGTGTAGATGATTCTTCGTGCAGTTCAGGAGTATCAATGTCTCTAAGAAAATTTTGTTCATAATTTTCAATTGCTTGTTTTCCCGACGAATTTCCTCAGAATTGTAACCCTGGCCACCGATCAAGAAACTCGTAGGACACAATAAAGATATCCACACCTTTATGCAAATATTAAAGGAACGCTTTTTGCACTTTCTCCATTTGAAGAACGTACTTTGTCCCGTAGAGGTAATAGTAAGCGTTACAAGTAACTAATAATAACTTTTCCTGTTGTGCTATTTAAGTAAGTACGTCTGTAGTATACTGTTGGCCTCTTTTAAACATTGTTAGTTAAATGATTTACTTTCACGGACGTATAATCACGATGTGTAATTAATTAATTAAAATCAGAATATTTGTAAAAAAACATTTACAAATAATCATCTAATACAAATAAAAACAAATACAACTTGTGCTTAAAACTGAATTGCAAAAGTGAAGTTGTGGAATTAGAAACCGTCGCAGAATCCCCAATCGTCACTGGTGAAAACAAAAATGATGAATATCAACTACAGCGAGACTGATGAAAAATTATATTATAGGTTTTATTTGAATCAAAGATTCTACCGTCTCGTTTCAAAAGTCATAGCGGAATGTTTGTCTTTGGTTGTGTTTTCCATAGCGTGTGTATTCTGGGTTAAAATTCCGAAATGGCGCACGACGAAGAATTTTTTTTTAAACCTTTGCATTTCGAATACTCTGTCAAATTTATTTTATTTGATTTATTTTCTTTGCGAGTTGAAGTATTTTAAGGTTCCATTTTTTATTTTTTTCACTGTGTTACATACAGCATTATTATTCCAAGAATCATTTCTATGCTGGCTATTTATTTTGACTGTTAAATCTTATGCTGACCTTGTTAAAGTATTTTTTGTTACTATATCACATTTACGACAAAAATCTTTCTTATTCTCTATTATATTACCTTTAATTATTTTTTCTGAGACTTACTTTTACTGTTTTGTTTGATAACTATTTTTGAGATCTGAGTTTTTGTTTTTTAGGCAGTTCATTTATTTTAGTATTCTTATGATTATAATTATGTAATATGTGTGTTTTTTAGGGTTCCGTAAAACGTAAAAACGGAACCCTTATAGATTCGTCATGTCTGTCTGTCTGTCTGTCTGTCTGTCCGTCCGTATGTCACAGCCACTTTTTGCAGAAACTATGAAAACTACACTGTTGAAACTTGGTAAGTAGATGTATTCTGTGAACCGCATTAAGATTTGAACAAAAAAAATAAAAATTAGGGTTGCCCCCCATACTGAGAACTGAAACTCAAAATTTTTTTTTTCATCAAACCTACACGTGGGGGATGTCTATCGATAGGTATTCAAAAATGATGTTGAGGTTTCTAAAATCATTTTCGTATACACTGAATAGTTTGCGCGAGACACACTTCCAAAGTGGTAAAATGTGTGTCCCCCCCCCCCCCTCTAACTTCTAAAGTAAGAGAATGAAAAATTTAAAAAAAATATATGATGTACATTACCATGTAAACTACCAACGAAAATTAGTTTGAACTCGATCTGATGAGTAGTTTTTTTAGTACGTCCTAAATACACTATTATTGAAACTTCGATTAAAGTTACAACGAACTACAAGAACTATGTATATTATGTTACTTGCTGCAACGGAACCCTTCACGGGCGAGTCCATCTCGCACTTGGCCACTTTATTTTGTAATGAAATCACAAAAAACCAATAACGAGAACTTTTAACCCATTAAGCCCGACTCGCGACGCGGCCAGCGTCGTGACGTCACACAAAAAATCATTACTAAAAAATGAAACCAAACTTTGTGTGTCTGTAAACGACAATGAATTAATTAATATTATCGCCTATCTCTTAGGCATCAAAATAAACTAATATTCAAGTATGTATATAATGAAAAAATAAGGTTTTTAATTCTCAAAACCGGTTTTGCCCAAATCTGGCCTCCCGGGGCTAGACAGCTAGATAACAAAATATCTGTAGTGGTATAGTGGTGGCTACACTAATTTTCTTAAGTGTGAGGTCGTTGGTTCAAATCTCGCCTACAATCAATAATAATCATATTTACATTCTTCATTCAAAAAATCTTATATATAAATAAGATTTTTTATGCATAAGTTGAAGAAAGAAAAGACTAAAATAAATTTTATGTACAAGTTAAATTGTATTAAATACGTAAGTTGGGATGTTTGGGGCTCCTGCATAAAACTGCAATGCGACGTCGCATCGGAGGAACTTCCGATGCAAATTGTTGCGATGCAAATTCGTGCGGAAAACCGTTGGCTAGGATATGGTTACTTTTAAAGGTAGTCAGCCGTGTTGGTCGTGTTTTTGGAAGCGTAACACGGATCGCAAAATGATTGTTGTACTGCTGCTATTGTAAGTTGATATGAAATAAAAAAAGATTTTAGTTTCATACACAGTTTACGATTATGAATGCTGATGGGAACTATTTTACTCGGAAGTATTATGGGTTAAGAATTGAAGAAGATATTTTTTTTTATTATTTTAGAATGATAATATCTTAGGGGTATATTATAGGGGGTGTAAGGGGGAAGCGCTTAACATCTAGTTTCCCCAAATGTCAACCTCTCCTGCGCGCGGTACACCCTGCTGCCAACTAACGAGGCTCTGACGACCGAACCAATGGCGGTATATCCATTTAAAAGCCAGTCCTAAATTGACCTGGCCGGTGACGGGCAGCGGCGTCATCGGTGCAAAGGACTGGCTCCGCGGTCACCAACCCGCCTGCCAAGCGTGGTGACTATGGCAAACACCCCCCCATATGATGGTCACAAAAAAGAAACGGCCCCTAGTCCCCGGCGGCTCCGATATTCCAGGCGTTGGTGGCAGCCTTGGTTCCGGCGGAGCATGGGATGCTAAGAATCCCCGGCAGACGCCCCGCCACCAAACCCAACGACTCGACCTGGCAACGTACAACGCACGGACGCTGAGGGCTGACGAGAAGATTGTGGAGCTGGAAGAAGAAGTGGACAAGTTGCGATGGGATGTCATAGGGTTATCCGAAGTCCGTAGACAGGGCGAGGACAGAATAACCCTCGAATCCGGCAACTTTTTTTACTACCGGAAGGGAGATAAACAATCCCAAGGGGGTGTCGGGTTTATCGTCCGCAAGTCTCTCGTCAACAACGTGTTAATGATCGAGAGTGTGTCGAGCAGGGTTGTATACCTTGTACTTAAAATAACCGACCGGTATTCATTGAAGGTCAAACAGGTATACGCACCGACCTCGACACATCCCGACGAAGAGGTTGAGACCATGTATGAGGACATCTCCAAAGCCATACATGTCTCGCCAACACATTTGACAGTTGTGATGGGAGACTTCAACGCGAAACTAGGCAAACGTAGCGGTGATGAGTTGAGAGTGGGACAATTCGGATATGGGCAGCGGAACCCAAAAGGGCAACGTCTAGCTGATTTCTTGGAAAGGGAGAGCCTCTTTATGATGAACTCCTTTTTTAAGAAACAGCCACAACGAAAATGGACTTGGATTAGCCCAGATGGTGCCACAAAAATGAGATCGACTTCATTATGACGACTAAACGGCAAATATTCGATGTCTCTGTGATCAGTAGGGTTAAGACCGGCAGCGATCACCGTATTCACGCTGAATCTAAATATTAAGTTCGAAAGATCACGTCTAATGAAGTCCACGCTACGACCAAATTATGCTCAAATCGAAAATCCCGATAACTTTCAACTCGAACTTCAAAATCGCTTCGACGAAGCCTTAGGCGAATGCGTAACGGCGGACGAAATAAACGACAGGCTGGTGGAAACTGTTCAAACAGGTGGCAGGAAATTTTATAAGAGCCGACGCCAGAATAGAACCCAAAAGCTCTCTGATCATACTCTAAATCTCATGGCGGTTAGGCGAGATATGCGATTGCAGTCTTCGGTCGACATGACGGTATACAGACGGCTCAATAGACAGATATCTACTTGTGTGCGACGCGACATACGCTGCTTCAATACTTCGTGTATTGAAGAAGCGATCAAGCGGAACAAAGGCTCGAAAGTGTTCGCAAGAAATCGACCACATCCATACGCTTCGGCAGATTATACAGAAAACCGAGGAGTATAATCGGCCACTATGTATATCGTATGTGGACTATGAGAAAGCCTTCGATTCCATCGAGACCTGGGCAGTGCTTCAGTCTCTCCAGCGATGCCGCATGGACTATCGCTATATCGAAGTGTTGAGGTGTATTTACAGCAAAGCCACAATGTCTGTCCGATTACAGGACCAGTGCACAAAACATATCCGGCTACAGAAAGGCGTGAGACAGGGAGATGTTATATCTCCGAAACTGTTCACTGCCGCGCTGGAAAATGTTTTCAAGCTACTGGACTGGAACGGACATGGCATCAATATCAACGGCGAATGCATCACTCACCTTCGGTTTGCCGATGACATAGTCATTACAATACAATACAATACAATACAATACAATACAATACAATAATTCTTTATTACATCCACAATTTTACAATACATTTAACACTAATAGATACAATTTACGATTCAATAATTTGCAGAGCAATGGGCGACCTTATCGCTTAAAGCGATCTCTTCCAGGCAACCTTAGGAAGAACTTGTTTTTAAAAATATCGTGTGCTGTAGGTAGTGTTAACATAACATAAGAAGTAACACGTTAGTATACTATAACATAGCTTAATTATAATGATTAAAATACTATATTTTGGAAAAAAAACGTATACCTATATACATATATAAAATAACCATAGTTCAAATTCACAAATACATAAACATTACATAAATAACAAATACATATTTATATACATTACATAATAAACGTTCCAATTACGAAGAGGAAAGATAATGTTCATACACAAGATTACTGAAGATAGGAAGTGACTTAGCTTGTCTTATATTCAGAGGAAGATCATTCCACAGCAGAACAGCCTGCGCAGTGAATGATTTGGTATAGGAAAGGTTAGTATGAGTAGAAGAAGGAAACTTAAGTTTAAGGGTGCGAGTGGAGCGAAGGGGACAAGATTTAGGTTCAATAAAATTAAACCTATCCTTCAGGTAAAAAGGAGTGGTAGGATTAAAAAGGATCTTGTAAAGTAAGGAGAGAATGTGAGCATTACGGCGAAGGCGAATAGATAACCACTTGAGCTTTTGGCGAAATTCAGAAATGTGATCATATTTGCGTAAACCAAATATGAACCGAATGAAAAAGTTTTGCAAACGTTCAAGCTTGTCCAATTGCTCTTCGGTAAGATCCAGATAGGTAACGTCAGCGTAGTCTAATATTGGGAAAAGAAGAGATTTTACAAGCGCAATTTTGGTAGTGTTCGGGAGAAAATTTCGCAGTCTTCTTAAGGAACCTGCTGAAGCGAATATCTTTCGACTTACTTCTGCTAGCTGTGGCACCCAAGAAAATTGTCTGTCCATAAGGATTCCCAAATTTTTGACCACTTCACTAATATGGATATCCACACCGTCAAAGACCACCTGCGGAAGCTGAAACCAATCTACTTTCGAGATCATTCGGGAACTACCAATTATAATTGTCTGAGTCTTTTTTGGATTCACATTGAGGCCGAATGATCTGCTCCAATTCAGTAAAGTATTTAAGTCATTGTTAGTGGTATTGATAGCCTCGTGCAGTTGTTCAAGAGAGGCTTGAGTATATACTTGTAAGTCGTCTGCATACAGATGGTAGGAAGAAGTTAATTGCTTTGAGATTTCATTTATAAAAATTGCGAAAAGGAGTGGAGATAAAACGCCGCCCTGAGGAACACCAGCAGAGACCCCACACCACGATGAATACGTGTCATCGATACGTATTCGCTGTCGGCGTCCAAACAGGTAACTGCGAAACCAATCAATTGCCGATGGAGATATGTTAAGAGAGCGTAGGATCTGTAGTAAAATATCGAAATCAACATTGCTGAAGGCATTGCTGAAATCTAGCAGCGTTAGCACAGTCAGTTTACGATGACCAATACCGTCCCGGATGTCATCGGTGATCTTTGTAAGAGCAGTAGTGGTACTATGCCCAATACGAAAACCTGATTGAAAAGGATTAAGTAGATTGTTTTTAATAAGATAAGAGGAAAGTTGTTGGTGGATAAGCCGTTCTAACACTTTAGAAAGGAAAGGTAGGATACAAATAGGACGATAATCAGAAAAGGATTCAGGATTTGATTTTTTGGGAAGTGGAATGGTTTGGGCTTCTTTCCATATTACTGGAAAGGTGCCTGTTGCCACGGAATAATTGAGAATATGAAGGATTATTGGAACGATTTCATCAAGTATGGGCATGATCATCTTACGACTTATGCAATCGCTACCAACAGCATTGGAGGAGATGGATAATATGCTCTTCTTTACATCACATGCGGCAAATTGACTAAAAATAAAAGGATCATAATCGGGAGCAGCTTTAGATAAAAGTGATTTGAGAGTGTGATGTTTTACAGGTCCTTTGAAATTAGGGGAAGAAGAAAAATGCTGATTAAGTTGGTTAATGTCTAAGTTTTTCGGAATAGTGTCATGACGAGATTTGCCAACTCCCAATGATCTCAGGAATTTCCAAACTTTTGCAGGATCTTCATTTTCAACAGAATTGTGGATATGTCGGCGTTGTGCATCTCTACACGCTCTGTATTGTGGCGGAGTCGATGGAGGACCTCGGTGCTATGCTCAGGGACCTCAGTAGAGTATCCCAACATGTAGGTTTGAGGATGAATATGGACAAGACGAAGGTCATGTCAAATGTTCATGTCTCACCTGTACCGGTTATTGTTGGGAATACCACACTCGAAGTTGTGGACGAATACGTCTACCTGGGTCAAAAGATCCAATTGGGTAGATCCAACTTCGACAAAGAGGTCCAGCGAAGGATCCAACTCGGATGGGCAGCGTTCGGGAAACTACGGCACATCTTGGAGTCCAAAATACCTCAATGCTTGAAGACAAAAGTCTTCAATCAGTGCGTGTTGCCAGTGATGACTTATGGAACTGAGACGTGGTCCTTAACTGTAGGCCTCATAACAAAGCTCAAAGTCACACAGCGAGCTATGGAGCGAGCTATGCTCGGAGTCTCTTTGCGCGACAGAATCCGTAATGAGGATATTCGCAAAAGAACGAAAGTAGCCGACATAGCTCGAAGAGTAGCTAAGCTGAAGTGGCAATGGGCAGGCCACATCGCTCGCAGAACTGACAACCGATGGGGAAGAAAGGTTTTCGAGTGGCGACCACGAACCGGAAGACGCAGTGTTGGACGGCCTCCCACTAGATGGACAGATGACCTCACAAAGGTCGCTGGAAACCGCTGGTTGCAGGTTGCGCAGGACCGTTCGATGTGGAAATCTAGGGGGGAGGCCTATGTTCAGCAGTGGACGTCTTGCGGCTGATGATGAATATCTTCATTTGAAAAGCGTATTTCTCATCTTCTGTCTCAGAGCTGACTTAAACGTCATATCGGAGGTATGCGCGACGTGAATCAAATCGGAAGTTCTTGCGATGCATTCGTGAAAACTCACAGATATGTCCGATGCTATGCGAATCCATGGTTTTGTGCGGGAGCCCTTACTTAATAAGAACATAATCAGTAATATAAAAAATGACAAGTTAGGTATGTAAAACTATTGGAATTAAGACAGTAATTGGTAATATCAGTTTTTCATGATAATAAGGTCTGGTATTATAGTGTGGATGTTGTATTTCTTCCGAGATCGATCCTTACGAATGGTCATGGACAGCCTGCTGCTCGGCGGATCAAATGGCAATCAATGTCGCAGTCTCGCAAGGCTCCCTGCTCTCTGCGACGCTCTTCCTGCTGTATATCAACAATTTGTCGAATCCCGGTGTCTTTGGGTGCGCAGATGATAGCAGCGTTGTACACAGATACATACTGTATCACGAGAGCCAGTGAGCAACAAACTCAGGTACCGAGAAAGTATGATTAAGCGTCTGAACTTGCGGCAGCCCATGAACATAGCGGTGTCAATCTGACAAAGTATGACGAGGAAAACCTTAGTGTAGTACCACAAATAATATCAATTTAAACAATTTATTTAAGTTTAAATCAATTAATGAAGCACCCAGATGGTATGACCTCGGTACCATGGAAGCACAAAAAGTGCTCGGTGAGATGCTATGCGTGTCAGCACTGTCACAGCTACATACTCCGGCAGCAGCGGTGAAGGAAACGGCAGAAGAAAATGGAACCGAAGTATTTGATTGTTCCAGTGACCGTGGAGACTATGGGCAGCTGGGGAGCTATTCCGAAGGCTTTAGTCCGCGATATTGGTCATCATATATGTCGGAGATTCGCCAGGGTTTCCATGTTCAGACTCCATCAGAATAAAAACTCAAAGTAAATGAGATAGTTTTATTTCTCGCCGTTGGTATCGAAGTGACCCTCTTTTACAAAATCACCCGCTTTTATATCATTCTTACAATAATACACGACATAACTATAGCAAATACAAATTGTTTTACAACAAAATATGAAATACTTTCATAACAAGTACAGAAATACAGTCTAATATTCCAAACAAATAGTTTTTTTACAACAACTATTGATTATTTAATTTACCTAAAATGCATTATTGATTTAATATTATCACAGTCATGTTACCACTAAATAGATGGCGCCATTAACAAGCATGAAACAACAACAAGTTTTATTTATGCTTGTATTTTATTTATTATATCAAATACTATTCAGAATAACAATAATTACAATAGAAAACATGTTTAAATCTAATCTAATAATTACATGCAACAAAAATATCGAAATAGTCGATACTAGTAAATAATCAATACAACATCTATTCAATTCTAAAGAAGGCTTTGTATTTACTAATACCCATTTGGACATCAATACAACGAGTTTTAGATATTTTTGTTACAGTATAATGAAATAAAAACAACATTAGATAATTACTGGCAATACATAACAATTTGCGCCCATATAATATACGTTGCCAAGGTGGTGAATCCCGCTCTGGGTCGTTTCGGAGGCACAAGATAGCCATCGCTATTCAGCGAGGCAACTCCGGCAACGTTTTGGGCACATTTCCACCAAGAACAGTAGTTCGAGGCGGGCTATTCTAGTTGATATGATTTTGTGAACGTCTATCTTACTGACATTTTAAATTGTGAATTGATCGTAAAATATTAGTGAATTGACTTGCGTATGATTAATTTTAAAATAAATGTTAATCTTTATAAAAGAAAGCGAAGGTCAGTTTGACGAAAATTTACTAAAAATAAAAGAATAGACCAGACTGGTTGTTTACAATCATTTTCAAATGGTATTTATATTTTTTGTTACACGGTAGTAGTTCACTAGTAATTGATAAGCATTACATGCATTGTAAATTGGTAAATTTAATAATTAAGCAAAATAAAATTGTGAAAATGTCAATTAATAAAATATTGTAACTCAGAGAGTAATCGGCTAATGTCAATTTATATCAAATACAGTATTTCTGATCGTATACAATGCAAAAAGTACTTGTAGATATACTTTTGTTCTCAAAATGCTTTAGTCTTGTGACGTCCCAACTTCTGAAACATTTTATCCTGAAAGGTGGTACCAAATTTAGTGTAGGTGTATGGTCCAAGCTGAATACTTGTTACACAATTCTCCCACTATACCCCAGCACGGAACAGCAGGATTCATGTTCCCCCGCTGCTCATCAGTCAGGTCTGCAGCTCCGTGTTGGGGTGTAATAGGACAGCGATGTGACAAGTTTTCAGTTTGCCTCAAATACCTGCCCAAAATTTGGTAGCAGCTCTTGGAGTATTACTACTGCAACAAAATTGTATCTCTAATTCCTTCTGTGCTATTGTTTACCATTAAAAAAATACGAACATAAAATGTATTTGTCCTTGATGTTATTGGTGGTTATTATTATACTGCCGTCCGCAAACTACAATGCCGTTAAGTACCAAAATGTAGTTTCGAGATATCGCGGGAAAACTGTTTCTAAATTTTAAAATTATGCCATTTGTTAAGTGAAATACGTATTTCCATAATTTTGATACCTTTATATAGAGCTGCAAAAACACTTTGAAATGATAGTATTTTCAAGATATTAAGGTGTGCAAAATAAGAGTTATAAGCGTTTTTGCATTCTAGTCTTGTAATTTTGTCTTAAAATCTTTTCAAAATCACCACTAAAATGCCGTTAAGTATAGTTTAACGGCATTTTAGCTTGATATTTTCTTTAATTTCATTGGATGGTACTTGACTACAGAATTTGAAATCATTCCAAAACTAAAATGCCGTTATATGATGAAACATCCAAGATTACAATGCGGTTAAAGTCATTTAACCGCATTTAAAACTAGCAAACTTCATAAATTTGTTTTAATCGGTTATTTCAGAGCATTTTACAACACTAAAATGCGATTAAATGCAAAACCTTTACCTTTAACTGCAATTAAGCTAAGCATGACTCACAAGATATTTAAGAGAATACAATAAAAGTGATGATTTATGTGAAATAAGTAAACAAAAAATGACTTTAAAAACTAGATTTTTATTGGCATTAAAAAACAACAAACAGCATTTTTTGTTAATCTTTTTCGAATACAAGCCTAAGTATCTAAAAATACAATTTCTCAGGAGTTAAAATTTAAAATAACAAGGCAAAATTACAAAATTTTACATTTAAAATTAAAATACTACTTTTATTGCCCTTACTTACAATAGATTTTTAGAAATCTACAATAGAGATCAATTGTTTTTGTTTTATTTTTATCATAATCACTTAAACTTTTGGATAAATATTCCTACAAAATAATTAATAATACCTAAGACTCAAATATTTTTCTTGAGTCTAAATATTGCTTTACTAGCATTATCATCCTTTGTCGTCGGTCCACAAGTTCTTCAAAAACAATAGCGTATGTGTTGGCGCTATGTTGCTCTATGAATTGAACTAAATTGATCTTCTGCTTAGTATTTCTGCATTTTGCTTTTGATTTGAAACGAAGTTTTATAATTTCTGGTATTGTAAGTATTTGCCATTGAAGAAAGCAAAATAATATAAATAATCTTTCTGGCAATAATTTTTGTACCTACAAGCTATCACAATAAAACTCAAAATTAGAGTAAATCCACATGTGCGACATGTTTTTGAGATTAACTCAGGGGCTTAATTTGAATTCTTCTTTCTGAAGCGTTATTTGGCACAATGACGAAATTGTTTGGTGCTGTAAACTTTACTTTTGAGTTGCTAACTCATACTGTCTCATCAAAATGGTCAAAATCATTTAACTTACCTTTATTGCATTTCTTACTTTACTTTATGATCTTCTTGTTCGCAACTCATGAAACTGTGTTCAGATTTGAAATAATAAAGCGTAATTTGTTATATGCAGATGATTTTGCTTTAGTAAATAAATGCATTTAGTAAATAAATGACACTGAGAAGAAGTGAACATAATAGTCAATTTTATTTTGTGCACTGCAACTGCATTGCACTGTTAACAACCCAATTGTATACATCAGATCTTTTTCTTCGATTCAGTCATAATTTTTATTTTCCAAACTGTCAACTGCTTTGTGGTCGTTGTATAAGCATTAAAGTAGATAGGTTCTGATATTCACCAATTTCTATCATGTGTCTCCGCGTTTGACAGAGAGATGGAAATACTGACAGTTTTTTGAGGTTCATTAATTGAGCTTCTACGCTTTTCCAACCAGCCTTCGGTTAGTTTTTCTGTATTCTGTATAACGGCATTGACAATGTTTTAATACAACGTTAAATGGTACCGTTTTTAAGCCAGTTTTCTGTAGGTATTTATTAATGATGTTGTGGTTCTTAAAGTCAGACTTATGGTTACGTTTAAACTTATGCTTAATGGATTTCTTGAAAATAGTTACTAAAATTTTCACTTGAATCAGCTATCTTAAAATCATTATAACGTGCAGGTCATCTGAATTGAAATCATACTGTAAACTTGATTGTGGAGTTTAAAACTTCAACAGATACGGTATGGTGCTATCATCATCTGGCTGTAACATTTTATGTTAACTCTTCAAACTGAATGTTTGTTTTGATGATTTTGTAGAGAATTACTCTACTTTCCTTGTAAGTCTATTAAAACCTGATAAAGTTTCATTAGGTACATTTGTGATTTCATTAAAATCTAAAGAAAGACGAGTACTGAAACATAATTTATACGTCCCAAAATGTATCAATGACACTGGAAGAGTCGGAACAAGATGTAACATAAGGATCATTTCCGATTTTTTCTATACAAGATCTAGTTTGACTCATCTAAATGTGTTTTAAGCCATCGTAACAAGTTGGAGGGAACGAAAGCATCTTATTCATCTGCACTTGATTTCCTTTACATACTATCGTACTGCATACGCAAGAACTTGTTACGGCATTTTAGTTAAGTAATGTGACATAGCCGCATTTTAGTCTAGTATTGTAAAAAATAAATAATTTATATCACATAGTTAAGGTAGCTTTGTGATATTTTCTGTTTTAAGTTTACAAAATTGCATACGTATTTTCTAGTCTAAAAAGCCGTTAAGTATGTTTAACTGCATTTTTGTGTTGTATTCAAGCATAACGGCTTTATAGCGTTGGACAAATACAATATAAATTATAAATGAAATTTTGTTTAAAAACATTTAAGTGCTTTAACGGCACTATAGCGTACAAAAGTCAGTTAACGGCAATTAAGTTATGGAAAATCAAAGAAAATTTCAGCCAAAGGTAACGTTAAAATACCTTAGCGGCTTTTTAGGTAAGTATTGTTATTTAACTGCGTTTTAGCGTTGGAACCATACAAAATAAAATGACTTAACGGCATTTTTAGTTATGGTATCTTAAAAACTAACATACCTAGAGAAACACGGGTTACACAGATCGATAGATATTTTTTTTCTGATTGTAGTGCCATTTAAAAGTCCAAATCGACCCGATGTTAGATAACGGCATTTAAGCTTGCGGACGGCAGTATAATACAGTATACTGGTTGTGTCTTTATAAATATAACGCTGTTATTAAAAACATAATATAATAATGTATAATAAACATAGTACGTATGCACAACGATTTTTACTTATACTACGAGTATGTCATACCTGACTAATAATGTTAATCTTGTTTCAGGCGTATTGCCTTGCGATCATTTTCAGGGTTCCGTACCCAAAAGGTAAAAACGGAACCCTATTACTGGACTTGGCTGTCCATCCATCTGTCCGTCCGTCTGTCTGTCACCAGGCGGTATCTCAAGAACGGTGATAGCTAGACAGTTGAAATGTGTACAAAATAAATGATGTATTTCTATTACCGCTATAAGAACAAATACTAAAAATAAAATAAAATAAATGTATTTATAGCGGGGGTTCCACACAACAAACTTGATTTTTTATCGTTTTTTGCTCGATTAGTTAGTCCGTTTCAAGCAAACTAGATGGTGCCACTAGTACACTAAAACACGCAAGGTAAAATCAAAATTTTAGAAAAACTTTTGCATGAAAGCCTGTCTGTGGGAACTGCGATGGTTTATGTATACGGGATTTAAATAAAGCCCGAGGTTTTCGCCGTTTATTTGCTAATGGTACGGAACCCTTCGTGCGGGAGTCCCACTCGCACTTGGCCACCTTTATTATTGTCTTAATTATATCTTATTATTTTTAGTTGTCAAACTTTATTCATGTTGAGTTGTTTTGTATTACTGCAATTTAACTGTTGATTTTAATCTTACTAGCGGCCCGTTCCGGCTTCGCTCGGATCATAACCTAGACACTGTGTGCAGCGCCATCTGTCGGGCTTATTTGTGAATCTAAACCATCCTCGAATCCACTTGTCCACACACACAAAAACAAAAATTGGCAGTCATAGGAACTGCCGATAGAAGTGAAAACTTATAACTCAGAATTTGAAGCCTACTTTGGAAACTACACGGGTGTACCGGATGGCGTGGCCTGACCATCATGGCATGGCCATCTAGAAATGCGTTTTTTCCATTACGCATTTTCCATTGGCTCACGCATTTCTAGATGGTCATGCTGTGATGGTTAGGCTACGCCCTTTCAGCATTTCCCATTGGCTGACGCATTTCTAGATGGCCAATGGGCGTGGCCCCGAGTTTATCCGAAGATTTCTTATCATACCCGAGCGTGACGCCAGTGACGCTAGAATTCAATTCACACCCCACGAAAAATCTGTCTAAAAGCGCGCCTGCGCGCCAAAAGAAGTTTTCACTTCAAAATACTTGGGAGGTGTCAAGGGACATTCTGATGGAACGAAGTTGTACAAAATATTGCAACTCTTTACTGTTTCTGTTGCCCTGGTACTGGTACCTAGGGGCAAACGCAACTCTTTTATATTTCTGTTGTCCTGGTATCTGGAGATAAACGCTGGGCTGTTGGAGGTAGGTAATTGAAACTCTTTATTGTTTCTGTAGCCCTGGCCGTTTTTACCGAGTTTACCCGAAGATTTTATATCCAATCCAATCCATTATCATATCCGAGCGTGACGATTGATGAATCCATTTCACAGCCCACGAAAATTCTGTCTATAGCGCGCCTAAATAAGTTTTCACTTCAAAAATTCAAATCGGTCCCGCCGCCCGCCGTTTAAGGTGCGCTTATACGGGCAACTAAAATTGCTCAATTCCAGTCGATACTCGTCAACTATGACGTCACGACTACATCAAGCAATTTACGGCAACGGCAACAAGCATCAATACTGCGCAATACAATATTGAGCGATATCGCGCAACTTCATCAACTGGCAACAGGCAATACTGTCCTACACGAGCATTTCAGTATTCGCTCGCTATGGACGACATTTTTCGGCGGCTTGTAGCGCCACCCGACCTCTCGCTCTCCCCCCGGAAGCAAGACGGCAAGCCGCAAAACAAACAAGTGCAAATGAGATATATACAAAAATTGCTAGGAATTTCCAAGCCCATTGAATATTCGTCAATTCGTATCGGCGACATTGAGCAATATGAAATATCTGGAGCAATTAGAAGCAATATCGCCGAAATAATTGCCGCAATTTTGCCCTCGTGTAAGCGCACCTTTAGATTTCACCATCAAATGATAAATAGCTAAAATGGCTATTCAAAAATAGGGGTCGGTGATAAAAGGGTAAAAATTTAGAGTTGTATGTATTTTTTAATAACACATTATAAAAAAATAAAAACAAAAATTTTTGTCCGAAAATTAAAAAAAAAAAAGAGTTTGGGGTGAACAACCCTTATCACTTAGAGGTATGAAAAATAGCTAGTAGCCGATTCTCAGACGTACTGAATATGCATATAAAAGTTGGTAAAAATCAGTAAAGCCGTTTCGAAGGAGTAAGGTAACTAAAACTGTGACACGAGAATTTTATAAATAAGAAAGATTTACTCCTACTCATTTACTATTGCTATCGGTACATCTAATTGGTATTCGTAGGAGTACTTACCGTGGGGTGCGTGGCTCGGGAACCTCCACGTGGTACACCCTGGGCATCACACAACAACTTGCCTCGGTGGCATCTTGTTGTGTGATGGCGAATCCCGGCCGGGGCTGGGAACTTCTACACGCGCTCCTCACCCCCCTTGAATTAAACAGTGCGTGAAGAGGTTGGGGAGGGGGACTGGAAGACTTGGGAAGGTTATTCAGCTGACATATCGACCAAGTAAAATTCCTAAGTCTTCCAGATGAGGGTCCTCCACGAGCACTCTGATTATCAGAGTGCTCAGTGGAAGGACAAGGGCCGCGATGCGGCCGTAGAGGCCGATCCACGGCTGTCCTTAGCCGCGGTGGTGAGGGCGGACCTCTCGCTGCCGATCATCTTCGCCATGAGAGGTGAGATGAAACCCTCTCGGCAGTGAGAGGTCGTGTAAGAGACGGAAGTGGACACGGGGCGAGCCTAGAGAGTCGCCAACTCTGGACTTGCACCCCGTCTCCACAGGAAGTCCTGGGGCGTTGGATGTTTAGGGCCGTACGACGCCCCACCTAGGGATAGGCCTTCGAGGAGGTGACGCGCCGCTGATTTCCGGTGCGTCACTAGAGCCAAATGCGGGGGTACTAACGCCCCCCGCGAGGCGGGTCCGCAAGGACAGTGGCAGGTGGGTCAGGGTCGTTGTAGGAGTGCGAAAAGTGACCCCGCGACCCTGACCCCCACAGATTTCTCCTGCGAAATCTGTGGGGGTTTTAGTCGGTAGGGGCACCATGTCGGTATCCCATGGTGTCGAGTCCTACATACCTTGTCCCTGCATGGTGGGCATACGTAAAAGTATTTCCCCCACAATAAAAAAAAAAAAAAACTCATTTATTCATACTTTATGTACATGTCATAACATATAAATATCCCTTGGTGTTAGTAAACATTATTATTAATGTCATTGTGGTCGGAATACCCAACTGATTATTTTCTTCTTTAACACGTCGTTAATTACCTGTTCCCTGTATTTCGCAAACATGTAATAATAATAATATATGTCATGTTTAAATAATTAAACACAAAAAAATAAAAAATATTGAAAATACAGAGTAATATAGATAAACATACAATGGCCTGGAATAGCACATAGCCCATTTTTAACAAGCTTTTATTAATTTTAATTGTTTACACGGGTAACCCACGTTTGATATAGTCAGTCCAGTTAGACTAAAGTTTCGGTCGCGTCCGGCGATCGGCGGTGGCGGAGAATGCTCATTCTATAAGTATTTATTCATAAATGTAATTAGTGGTTAGATAGATAGATCAATAATGGTACACATCAAAACAACACAGAAAAAGGGCAATAAAAAACTAGTGTTCCAATCGGCGTCCTTATCGCTAAAAGCAATCTCTTCCACGAAAGCTTAGGATGGAAATGTTTTTAGGAGTAATAAAAAGCGGGGTGTGCTAAATAGAATTAAAGCGAAAAAGTGTTGTGACGACATACAGTAGAAAAATACAATATAAGTGTTGTAGTAAATAAACATACACACTATAACATAGTAATACATACAATATTTGTAAAATCCTACTTCCTACTAATATATTATTACTAGCGGCCCGTTCCGGCTTCGCTCGGACATAACCTAGACACTGTCTGCAGCGCCATCTGCCAGGCTTATTTGTGAACTTAAACCATCTTCGAATACACACACAAAAAAAACATTCAAATCGGTCCCGTCGTTTAGGAGTTCACTGCCAAATGATTAAATTACTAAAATGGCTATAAAAAATCAGGGGTTAGTGATAAAATGTTAAAAATTTAGGGTTGTATGTATTTTTTAACGCCACATTATAAAAAAATAAAAACAAAAAAATTTGACCAAAAATAAAAAATAAAAATGTTTGGGGTGAACAACCCCTAACACTTAGGGGTATGAGAAATAGCTAGTAGCCGATTCTCAGACCTACTGAATATGCATATAAAATTTGGTAAAAATCAGTAAAGCCGTTTCGGAGGAGTAAGGAAACAAACACTGTGACACGAGAATTTTATATATAAGATAAATCTCAATGTTTAGATGTTTGTTGCTCAATCACGTCAAAACGTCTAAACGGATCAAGCTGAAATTGTAGTTCGATTGAGTTAAGTTATTATAGAAAGTTCTCGGGCTTGGTGTCTGGATTTAGTCAGATATTCTGACAATGTTACTCCAGAACCTTTCAAGGACTTCTTAGCGAACCAGATCTTCTGTCGCAGAACAATGTTGTTCACCTTTAGTAAAATCGGAATCTGGAGACCTTTTTTTTTTTTTTTTTTTTTTTTTACCTTTTATAGGTTTACACTTGACCGCCATCTCGCCTGATGTTAAGCGACGATGCGGTCTACGATGAAGCGTGTTTACCTAGAAAAAACCGATTCACTCTCGATTTGAAGACACAAAGATTGTAACCATCGGGGAAAACCCACTCAGGCAACGTATTCCACAGCCTAGACGTTCTTATCACAAAAGTAGAGTCAAATCTCTTCGTTCGTGTCTTTGGAACATCAACCATGAAACGATGTCGCTTTTTCGAGCTACGAGCATTCCGATAGAAAAAAGGACAAGGTGGTATTAGATCATGTAAATCAGTCGCACACTCTCCGAAGTGTATCCGATAAAAAACCGATAGACTAGCAATTTTACGGCGATGTTCAAGACTTTGAAGTCTTTTTCGCGCAAGAGTAGCATTGCCTATGAGCCTTTTGGCACGTCTCTCGATCGATTCCAGAGCTTCCAGCTGATACTTAGCCGAACCATCCCAAAGGTGCGAACAGTACTCCATACAGGAGCGAATCTGTGCTTGATATAATGTAAGCAACTGTTCAGACTTGAAGTACCTTCGCACCTTTGAAAGGACACCCAGTTTTTTGGCAGCTAGTTTAGCCTTAGATTCGATATACGAGCCAAAGTTGAGCGTAGAGGTCAAAGTCACGCCCAAAAGCTCAAGACGGTCAGAAACCGGCACGGACACACCTCTAAAAGTTGGAGTCAGTTCGAATGGACTCCTTTTAGCGGAGAATAGACACGCCTGCGTCTTACTCTCGTTGAACTTGACCAGATTGGCATCGCCCCATTCAGACACCGCCTCAAGGGTCAAGCTCAAACGCTCGATCAGACTCTCTCTCAGTACCTGAGTTTGCTGCCCACTGGCTCTCGCGCTAGATATGTAACTCTCTACAACGGTGCTATCATCTGCGTACCCAAAGATACCGGGCTTCAACAGATCATTGATATGTAGCAGGAAGAGCGTTGCAGAGAGTACCGACCCTTGAGGGACTCCGGCATTAATAGCCATTTGATCAGACGAGCAGCCATCAATGACGACTCGTATGGATCGATCCCTCAAAAAGTCCGATATCCACGCAATAAACCCAGAAGACAAACCATACCTAGAAAGCTTACTTATAAGGCCATCATGCCTAACCCTGTCGAAAGCCTTTGAAATATCCAGGGAAACTGCAAGTGCTTCCCCGTGTTTCTCAATAGCTTCACTCCAGATGTGAGTGACGTACGCTAGAATATCCCCGGTGGACCGGTTTCGGCGAAATCCGTATTGCTGGTCACTGAGGAGGTCGTTTGATTCTAGGTACGTCAGGAGCCTGTGGTTTAAGACACGTTCCATAGTCTTGCAGAGTATGGACGTGACCGAGATGGGCCTGTAGTTGGCAGGGTCAGCACGACTACCCTTTCACAGGTTGCACATTAGCAAGCTTCCAAGACTTCGGTACTAGCCCAGTTTGGAGAGAGAGTCTAAATAGGCGCGTCAGTATCGGAGACAACTCAGGCGCACAAGCCTTCAATACTAGGGCAGGAATACCATCTGGGCCACTGGCTTTATTCACGTCCAGATTGCGTAGCACTTTGCGAACCTCCATTTGGCGAATGTGAATATCTGACATAAAAGTCGGACAGCCAGGTGGAGTAGGAGGTGTCGCGCTACCAGCATCTAGACGAGAAGATTCCGCAAACTGAGTTGCAAACAAGTTTGCTTTCTCCGTTGCAGTGTGAGCCAGTGTCCCATCAGGTTTCAGCATTGGAGGTAGTGAGGGGCGGCAGAAGTTCGATTCGACCGATTTAGCTAGGGACCAAAACGCTTTGCTGCCCGCAGGGTATGAAGCTAGTTTGTTCCCTATTCGACTAATGTGGTCAAATCGCTCGATTTGACCTCTGAAGAACCTTTTTGCATGCCTTAGCAGCCTTGTTGAACGCTTTCTTCTTCTGGCGTATGTCCCTTGCCTTACGCTGTCGAGCATCAACCCAGGCTAGGTAGGTCTCATGTTTAAATGCTTCAGCACTTTTACATTGAGAACCAAACCATGGGCGAGCTTTGCTGGATAATGGGACGTCGGAGTATGGAATGAAATATTCCATAGCCGTACGTATTACATTAGTCACAGCATCCGCGCAGGCTGAAGGATCACCAGAAGTGAAGCACAATGACTGCCATGGGTAAGACGCGAAGAAAGAGCGCATCTCGTCCCAATCTGCTGACTTGTATCGCCACAATCGCCGGTTGCCTCTAGGGCTGGGATCAGGCGGATGGTAGACAGATACAGATTTCACCAGACAGTGGTCGGAGCTGCCTAACGGCGAAGATACCACCACGGAATAACGGTCTGGATCTGTTGTCAGCAGAAGGTCTAAGCAATAAGGTGTATGCGACTCAACATCGGGTACTCTTGTGGCCTCTTGGACCAGCTGGGTTAGGTCTAACGATAAAGCTAGCTTTCTCGTTTCCTGCCCAGCGTGGTCAGTGTCCCGGTATGGGAACAGCCATTCCTTGTGATGGCCGTTGAAATCCCCCAGTAACACTAATTGAGCCGAAGGGTACTTCTGTTGAGCCGCGTCCGCCGCCTCACTTAAATAATCCATGAGCCTAGTCGTCTCCTGGTCTCCGCTGTGCGACCGATATACACAGGAATAGATAATTTTGTCTATGCCTGTGTCTATCAGTGCCCAAAGAACCGAAAATCTAGTATCCTCAAGGTTACGGAGACGCCGACAGCAGATGTCGTCACGGGCGTACAGGCACACTCCAGCACGAGGCCGAAATTTGTGCTCCAGAGTATAGCCTGGGTACGTTAGGTACGCCACGTCCGAGGGACAACCTATCTGCGTCTCCGTAAGAAAAAAGAGTGTCGGCTGCTCAGTCTCGAGGTGATGGTGGACTGCTGAGAGATTGGAGTGCAGGCCTCGAATATTTGTGAGGTGCACTTTTACCGACAAGGCGTGCAGCCGCTCTTTAACCTTGTTTCTATTGTGTACTTTGTTCATTTTTGTTTTGAGAGAGGGATCGGTGGGAAAACGGCAGTAGAACGAGGCTGCACACTACTGACCATTGGTCACAACACACAACACGAATACACCAGCGGGCAGCTAGCCTGGAGACTGCGGGGACGCCCGAGCCCCCCCGGGGATGTCTATCTGGCCTTGTCATCCGGTCGCCAACCGGCAGGATAGCGCATCCCGGGATTTTTCGCTAGATGGCGGGGCAGCCTTTCATGAGTGGCTAGCTCACTACTTGGGCCCCCAACTATCTGCGGTCGGTGCGGCAAACCGTGCCTCGGATCCCGCTACCCTCCATGACTAGCTTCCCGATGTACAGTATTGGTGTGTGACAGACCGGTCTTGCAGTTGTGCATCAACTGTTCTGACCCGTTTTCCCCTAATGGTGTCACTAAACAACACGACGGAACACGGCTATGCCGCTTGGCGTCGTGACTTAGTCTAGTGGGTGGTCACCAACCACGGCCGAAGCCTACCACCGGTAATTTGTCACCTGATTAGCACCACCCAGGGACCACGTGTGGGGTTTCAATATACAGGTGCTTCCCCACGGACGGAGGTGACTCGGTCCCCAAAAAGACCCTGAAAAGGACCCTGAAGACCATCCGATGACAACTTCTAATGTCGGTGGCAACTCGGATCATTTGAGCTTCTTATGAACAACCTGAATAATGCTGACTGTCGTGTTTTCACCTTGCCCCTCGAGTACATCATGTAGTAGCAGCATTTCACGCCAAGCTCTCATTTACCGATTGTCCATATCGCATGCAAGCAGATATTTTTGTGTCTGCAAATATTTCACCGCCACCCAAATATACTCATGGAAAGCTTTAAACACTTTAGGAAGTGGTGAAGTTTTCTTTAAAGAGGGAGTCAGCTGGAGTTCCATCTGAAATGTCTCCATTTTTTGCAAAAACAGTACTTGCAATTGTTCCTGAGTTTTCAAAACATCTTCCATGACCTTATCAGTGCTAACAGTGATCAATTATTGTGAAAACTATGGCTGGCCTCGTGGCTTAGTAGGTAGTAACTCTGCCTGCGAAGCCGAGGGTCGTAGGTTCAATTCCCACCCAGTGCAAATATTTGTGTGATGAATTCAAATGTTTTGCACTGTGTCCGGGTGTTTCTATGTACCTATAATAAGTATGTATTTACAACTATACAATCATAATCATAATCTTTATTGCGTAAATGTTATCTACATGTCAAATAAAAATAATAATGTCAGGTTACAAATAAACACTAATAATAAAACAGAAAATACTTGCTTTAACAAATTTGGTTGTACTCAAGTACATTTATCTATTGTTTTTTAAACTCAAGGAACTCCTTGAAGCTATAGAAAGTCTGATCGACAAGCCAGCGCCTCAGGCGAGACTTGAAACAGGCCAGGTTCGGAGCACCAATTACGTCACGAGGTAGCCTGTTGTACATAGTGGGTCCCATAAAATGAGTGAGCTTGTCAGACTTCGCTAGTCTCCTGGGAACTGGCTCTAGTTGCCCTGCGCGTCGTGTAGGATTATATGCACTCCGGTCTCCACATGCAGTATACGTGTGTAGGTATTCCCTCACATACAACCCTACTTGGAGAATGACTATACAGGGCAACGTAAGGATCCCCAGTTTTTTAAAATACTATTGCTCGCACGGCCCTTTTTTGCATGCGGAAAGCGCGCTCCCATTCCGCGGCGCTCCCGTACAGCTCGGCGCCGTACTGCAGCAGCGAGTGCACCGTGGCGAAGTAGCACGTGCGTGCTGCCCGCGCCGGCACCACCCGCGCCACGCAGCGAAGCGCATAGCACGCACTCGCAACTTTCCCACATAGTTTGTGTATGTGATGTTCCCAGGTTAGGACCGAGTCAATTTCGAATCCTAGAAAATTTGTAACTTTTACTTGTTTTAATTCAATACAATTAATGCAAACTCTCAGCTGTTTATACCTTTTTCCCGATAGGTTGAAGGGAGTGAATTGCGTTTTATTTAGATTTAACGCCAGACCGTTGATTCCAAACCAACCGTAGAGCTGCGCACTCACCTCATTCAACTTCACTTCCAGTTCTTCCACCGTAGCGGCAGTGATTAACGCGGCTACATCGTCAGCGTACATAAAGACATCTGCCGATGTTATCGCATCCGGCAGGTCGTTTAGCAATAGGGAAAACAGAACATTAGAGACCGAGGAGCCCTGCGCGACACCCATTGATGAGTGTAGAGGATCCGATCTCACCTCGCCCCCGTTTCCGACCACAATTTGGGATCTACCCCGTAAAATGCTCGTGGCGAGAGAGAGGGCGGCTCCTCGTAACCCATAATGATGCAGCTTTCCCTCGAGCACGTCGTGGTCGGCCACGTCGGAAGCCTTTGAGAGGTCACAGCAAATCACAGCGACGTGCTGCTTCCCCTCGCGAGCTTGGACAATAGACCGAACCAGGTCCCGGGTCAGGGTGGTCGTGGACCTTCCCGCTCGGTACGCGTGCTGTCGGTCAGAAAGCTGCTCGGTCTCGGAGAGGAAAGTCATGAGACGTGAATTCTCGAAAACTTTCGCTACTGCGGGGATTATCGAAATGGCCTGTCACCGTCCATATCGTCTCTCTTGCCTTTCCCCTTGAATACAGGTGATACCTTTGCAGCCTTGAGTATCTCTGGATAATTTCCTTCGCGTATACATACGTTGAATAATTCAGCGAGGATCGGTGCGAGCGGAACTGCCGCTATAATAAGTATTATATTTCATATTCATATTTATCTTTATTTGCGAAAATGGGTACAAAGGGATCTTAAAATATGTTTACAAAACTCCATAATCAACCTTTCGGTATGCAAATTCGAAACAAAATTGTTTTTATTATATCAGCTATCTGGCCGCCATAATACAAGCTTTGCTTAGTTTGGGATCAGATGGTGTTGTGTGTGAATTGTCCAGCAATATGTTGTTTAATCACAAGGAACACTCTCCTAGGCAGGTAATACAAAATCATTCTACAGCAATTACTAACTGTTTCCTTTTCCTCATTTGTCTAATTTAAGTTCAATTTAATAACGTTATTGGTACGGGTCAACCGTATAGCTTTTTCCTATTCTTATATATGCATATTATGCTTACTTATTTTTTATATGTCGTTAGTAACATGATTCAGTTTAACAGACGCGTTATCAGAACGTGTTATTTGTAATTATTTAAATGTAAGCAATTATATATGTATTTCGAAATATTTATAAAATTATACCATAATACCCCGTTTACATTATTCCAGTCCAGCGACCGAATCCAGCGCTGGATTGGTTACTGGAATAATGTAAACCGGCACTGGAATGCACTGGCACTGGATTGATGCATTCCAGTGCCAGTCTCCATTATTCCAGTAAGCAATCCAGCGCTGGATTGCTTACTGGAATAATGGAGACCGGCACTGGAATGCACTGGCACTGGATTGATGCATTCCAGAGCCGGTCTTCATTATTCCAGTAAGCAATCCAGCGCTGGATTCGGTCGCTGGACTGGAATCATGTAAACGGGGTATAACTTCAAATTGACTAGCAAATATGAAGCCATTATATCGAAAGACATAACAAAATCTGCAATCATTTACGATGGAGATAATAATGACGATTCAGAATAAAAAGTAACACAATAGAATAAGACTTCATTGCTAAGCATCAAGTGACATGGCGGTGTGTCATCCAACCAACCTCAGAGTATAAACTCAAAACGTGTCAAATTTCAATGAAATTAAATCAGTTGTTACAGCGTGATATGTATTCTCCATACAGACGGGCAGATAGACCTGAAAAAAGAATGCAGTTTTGGCATCAGTATCGAGTGGCTCGGAGTGCGTGTCAAGAAAAAATCAAAATTTCGTAAATGTTCAGAATTCGATCCTTTACAGTGTTATTAGCCATACTGTGTGTCCATACCTACTTAATTTTTTAATGTATGTATTAGTATATTATTATTTTTTATACAAATTATTAAATGTATTAGGATGTACAATTATTGTTATGTAGGTTTATCAGTACTTACATTATTCATGTTACTGTTTTTTTTTGATTATTTATTTGAGTAATGTTATAACCGCTTGCTACACTTTTGGAAAATCGATTTTACAATTTTGGCGGGAAAACGGGTGTCAAGTTACCTAAATAAGAAACTTATCCAACAGGCATTCCATCCTGCCTTATTTATACGACCCCGATCAACATCCCTGGGACACGATCCAGGTCCCAGTACTGAGACTCAGCTCACACAAAATAATGATATGCCCACCCCACCACAATGGCAAAGAGTCCCTACAAACAGAAACCCAGTAAAAAAGCGTAAACTAACCCGCAGCCCATCACCACTTGGAGTTCAAACATCTAATCAATTCACTGCGCTGGCAATTGATCTAACAGATGAAAGTACTCAGGAACAACCTAGAAAACCAAGTAAGCCTCCACCAATAATCTTATATGGTATAGAAGATGTCCAAAAACTGACTGAACTGTTGGAAAGTGTGGCGGAACGCAATCAATTCACGTATAAAATTGTGAATCGTAACCAATTGCGGCTAACTAGCCTTGACCTGGAAGTATACAAGAAATTAATTACACTAGTACGGAATAATGGACTTATAGGAAATACTTTCAATAGAAAGGATACTAGACCCTATAGAATAGTTGTTCGCAATCTTCATCCGACAACTCCATTGTCTGCTATCAAGGAAGAAATTGAGGCCACAGGCAACAAAATAGTTGGAGAAATCATAAATGCAAGGTTCGGCCCGGAGAAAAAACCTACATCAACATTCTTCATAAATATTGAAAATGGACCAAAAAACAAAACTGTGAAAAATATTAAATATATATTTCATCAAAGTGTGATAATAGAAGATCCTAAAAAGAAGAAATCCATTGTCCAGTGCCACAAGTGCCAACAATATGGGCACTCAAAAAATTATTGTATGCGACCGTACCGATGTGTTAAATGTGGGCAATCTCATAAGACATCAGACTGCCAAAAGCGAGATCGCATAGAACCAGCGACCTGTGCCCTATGCAGTGGTCCCCATCCTGCTAACTACAAGGGGTGTGAGGTCTACTTGGAAATACTAGCTCGCAAGAACAATAAAACACCAAAGCCAAATAGATTGCCACAGAATCGCACTCACAAAATCGAAGACAACAGAACTACCACAAACCATTTGTACAAAAAGGATGAAAAAGCTAGGCATAGTGGAAAGAACTATGCAGAAGCTGTCAAACCCACCTGTGACCAGAATCCCACTGTAGAAAACTCTGCCAACTATAAGCCCTCAATAGAAGAAATTCTTATAAGACAAACTGAAAAGTTTGAGCTAATCATACAACAAATGAGCACCTTAATGAGTCTCATAGTCAAACTAGTTGACAAACTAGCAAAATGACTTCTCTACGACTAGCCACCCACAACATAAATGGATTAGCTCCCAATAAGAATGAAGTAGAGGTGTTTATGAAAGTACACCAATTGGACTTACTACTAATATCGGAATCCCACTGTAATGCATCAACAAACATCCAATTTAAAGATTATCTATGCTACCATACATGTCATCCAGATGGAACTAGCCATGCTGGAACAGCAGTAATTATCAAGAAATCCTTAAAACACTATGAAATGCCTAAATACCAAACAGACCACATCCAGGCCACAACTGTTGCTGTAGAAGACAAATCTGGTTTACTAAGCATTGCTGCTGTGTACTGCCCACCAAAACATAAAATAGACAACAACATGTTCTCACACTTTTTTAACACACTAGGAAATCGATTCTTAGCAGGAGGGGATTGGAATGCCAAGCATACCTACTGGGGTTCCAGACTGATAACCACCAGAGGCAGACATCTGAAGCTAAGTGTTGAGGAGAATCGGCTTGAAACCATATCCACAGGTGAACCTACACACTGGCCAACCAATGCTGCCCAAATTCCTGACCTCATTGACTTCTTTATAACAAAGGGTATGTCTAAGCTCTACACAAAACCTGAGACATGCTATGATGGATCTTCAAATCATATTCCGGTTCTGCTAACAGTAAGTTCTAAAATACTTGAATATGCTCCACGCCCGAGTTTATACAACAGACACACTGATTGGACATCCTTTAATGAGTACATAGATGACAAAATAACACTCAAAATTGCCCTAAAAACACCAGAAGAAATTGACCAAGCAGCAGAGTATATAACAAAACTTATCCAAGAAGCTTGCTGGCTCAATACTCCTGAACATTCTCCCAATCACAGGGGTTGTAACTTTCCAATTGCAATCAAAAGCGCAATTGCCGAGAGGAGAAAACTGAGAAGAGTTTGGCAGCAAAGTAGACTTCAGGAGGATAAGAAAAACTTCGAAAAAGCTGCAAGGAACTTGAAATGTTTGTTGCAATCCTGGAGTGATAGTACTCTTCAGGCTCAATTGGAATCGTTGACAGCCACTGCCTCTACTAATTATTCCTTGTGGAAATTTACTAAGCACTACGATAGACCTCTGACTGCTTCATTCCCTATCAGAACTAGTCAAAGCTGGGCCAGAACCTCCCAAGAAAAGGCCGATGCATTTGCCGAACATCTCTCCAAGGTTTTTTGCCCGAACGATGCTATGGACACGGTATTTCAAAGCCATGTCCACGAGACATTGAAACAGGATTTGCAGATGGCCTGTCCTCCTACTCCTATCACCGTGCGGGAGGTCTGGAGAATGATTGGCAATCTGAAAGAGAAAAAAGCCCCTGGATTTGACTTAATTACCAAGGAGGTATTGATACATCTCCCAAAAAAGGCGACGACTTTTATAACGTCACTTTACAACGGAATGTTGAGAACCCAACACTATCCACTTTCATGGAAGGTATCTCAAATATTGATGGTACACAAGCCAGGCAAACCACCAACAGAGCGGGCCTCCTATAGACCAATTAGTTTATTGCCAATACTATCTAAACTATTTGAAAAACTACTGCTGGCAAGAATCCAACCAATCTTGGAAAATAACTGCACCATACCTACCCATCAATTTGGATTCAGGCAGCGCCACTCCACAACTGAACAAGTCCATAGAGTGTGTAACAGAATCAGACAGTCTTTGGAAGAAAAACAGTATTGTTCATCGGTGTTTCTGGATATCCAACAGGCCTTTGACCGGGTTTGGCACCAGGGTCTTTTGTACAAGATAAGAAGTTACCTCCCACATAGCTACTTTCTGCTTCTTCAGTCTTACTTGTCAGAACGACTGTTCCAAGTCAAGGAGCATGAAACCACCTCCAAGCTATATGAAATTAAGGCCGGAGTACCCCAAGGTTCTGTGCTAGGACCGGTCCTATATACAATGTTCACAGCAGATCTGCCAGTTGAGGAAGGTCTAACTATGGCTACATTTGCTGACGACACTGCAATCCTTGCAAGCAACAAAAATCCTGAGATGGCTACCAATTGTCTACAGAAAGGGTTGGATAAAGTATCGAACTGGCTGCAGAAATGGCAAAGCAAAGCCAGTTCATCCAAATCTGTACAAGTCACTTACACACTACGTAAAGGAAACTGCCCCCCAGTATACTTGGAAGGAAACATGCTCCCTCACAGGGACAGTGTGAAATATTTGGGCCTGCATCTCGATCGCCGTCTGACCTGGAACCATCATATAAAAAAGAAAAGGGAAGAGCTTAATTTTCGATACAAGAATCTTTACTGGATCCTCGGAAGAAACAGTGTACTCTCCACTGACAATAAATTACTGATTTATAAAACCATCTTAAAGCCAGTCTGGATGTATGGCATACAGCTGTGGGGTAGTGCCAGTAACTCCAACATTAGTATGTTGCAAAGAATGCAGAATACAATATTGCGCACCATATGCAATGTACCATGGTTTGTTCGAAACACAGAAATCCATGAATATGCAAATATCACCACAGTGGCGGAAGAAGTACGAGCCAGTTCACAAAACTATGGAAAAAGGCTATTGTTGCACCCAAACCCACTTGCGACTGCCTTGCTGACGTTGCCATACACTAAGCGACTTAAAAGAAATGACATACTGCCAATGGTTTAAAGGAAACATTCCATGGCTTTAAATATTGAGTAGTGCTCCTACTGGGGAGCACACTAAACCCGCCTTCAGCACTCAACCCATCTGCTTATAGCGCAGCTGATTGCAGATAATCACAGAAAAAAAAAAAAAAAAAAAAAAAAAAAAAAAAAAAAAAAAAGTTACCTAAGTGCGTTTGTTTACGCTTCGGCATATGAAGTGCCGCGTTACTTGTACATATTTAAGCCCATCATTCTCAAGAGCGTTTCAAGACGCTTCTAGCGGTATCGTTTGTTTATAATTAATGTACTTAAAATGTAAACTAACATTTTTGACACTTGAGATTTTTTTTTGCGATTTCTCAAGTAGTCGATCAGCTATTATATTAATAATTTATAAAGGAGACAGTGGTTTTATGGCTTAAATGTGTTGTATACGAAATAACCAACTCGAAAAACCAAAAATAAAGGCATTCGATGGCACAAATTATTTTTTTAAATTTTTTCAATACTTCGGGACCATTTTCCCGCCAAAATTTTTAATTTTTGTTTTTTTTTTAATTTTACGATGTTTTTATGTTAATGAACTCTAATTTTAATGTGAATTATGTCAAAATAAAGACCAGTTCAAGTAGACGCCATTAAACACAAATTTATCGGTATACCTTCTCAAATAAAAACACGAAAAATTTTTTTCCCCGCCAAAAACCCGACCGCAAAGTTAATTTTGTATTTTTTCGTCATTCGGTGTAATATAGTTACCAAAGTGTATCAAGCGGATATAGAATATACAGGGTTACTGGTAATCAGCTTGCATCCGTTTAAGGGCATGTTCTGTATATTTAAACAAACAACTTTTGTTCTACAACTTTCGTTAAAACTTAATAGATAACGCAAAAAAAATTGTATTTGTTGCCCTTTTTTGTACTGTTTAGCGAGTTTTTAGTGTTTATTCCCTTCGGTACATCATTTTTTACGCGTTAAAGAGCGTACGCGCTCTCGTTACGAATTGTTACGAAGAGTTCGATACTTTTAGACCGTGCAAATGCACTTTTTATTTATTTTGTAAAAGAAAAAAAAAAACATTTTTTTTAAAACTGTATAACAAAAGTTGACGTATTGAATGTACCTAACATCCCCTTAAAAGGATGCAGGCTGATTACCAATAACCCTGTATATAATATATTTAGAATATATAGAAGTATTCACCTCTTTTTATTTGTACTTCTCGTTTTCTTATTTTCGTATATGTTTTTCCATCCTACGATTGCCTGGAGGAGATCGCTGTTAGCGATAAGGTCGCCCATTGCTACTTTAATTTTAAGTTTTTATGTCTTTTATTTTAAATTTAGTGCAATAAAGAGTTAATCTATCTATCTATCTACTGATTATTATGTGTACTGATTCACCCTAATATTTTAAAGCTCAAGAGTTTTTTGTTTAAACGCGCTAATCTCAGTAACTGAGTTTGGAGACCGAGTCACCCCGTCCGTGGAGAAGCACCTGTACATTGAAAACCCCCACGAGTAGTCCTTGGGTGCCAATCAGGTGATAAACTACCGGTAGTAGACTTCGGCTTTGGTTGGTTACCTTGCCTAACTAATTCTTGTCTTGCCGCCAAGCAGTCTAGCCATGTTTCAGAATGTTGTCTAGTGACACCTTTAGGGAAAACGGGTCGGATCAGTTGCTGCGTAACTATAAGATTGTTTGTTTTTGTTTCTAAAAAGTCTTTAATAATATTCATATAAACCGAATGAGTATTATAATGACTTGATAATTTACTTATGTATGTGTTTTGTTAGTCTCTGTGTTTAATAAAAATTTCATTTCATTTCATTTTAACTATAAGATTGGACTATCCCACACTGATACTGTGCATCGAAAAACTACAATTCAGTGAATCCAATTATCTAAATTTGTACTTTTTTTAAACATTATTGCTGTAAAGAGATTAGAGTTGCTTAGAATACGAGTATGAGTGTTAAATGCTGTTTATTATTCTGTTACTATTTGTTCATGGTTCAGAAAGAAATAAAGTCGGCCAAGTGTGAGTGGGACTCACGCACGATGGGTTCCGTACCATTATCTGTAGGTAATGGCAAAAACCTCTTTTATTGTATGGGAGCCTCTCTGAATTGTTGATTTTATTTAAGTCAAAGTCAAAGTACTTTATTCATAAATGTACAATTTACACGTCAATAAATAAAAAATAAAAACAAAAGAAAGAGCATACAAATTGTATACATTTTCAAAGTTTGAAATGACTACTTTACTGTATTATAATAATTATTGTACAGAAAACTGTCAAGCATTATATGAGTATAATATGTTTTTATAACAATTGTACTGACCCATGTCAAATTTTTGTATACATTTTTATAGGACTTTGCCATCACTCTCTAAAAATTCGGTGTAACTATAAAAAGTTTGATCGATAAGCCAGCACTTTAATTTGTTTTTGAAGCTGCCGAAACTTGGGGCAGATATAACTATTTTGGGAAGAGTGTTATAAACTTCAGGTCCCATAATGTGAGTTAGCTTCCGTGACCTTGTGAGAGAGTGTGATATGACATCCAGCTTGTCCGCGTTACGTATGTTTCGAGAATGTCTCTTTCCTCGCGTATTGTATGATTCTAGATTATTTCTGACATACACAGCCACCTGGTATATCAATATAGCAGGTAACGTAAGTATGCCAAGCTCTTTGAAATATGGTCTGACGGATGTGCATTGCGATACGCCAACGATGGCACGTACGGCACGTTTTTGGGCGCGGAACGCACGCTCCCAGTCGGTAGCGCGCGCGTATAGCTCGGCGCCGTATTGTAACCGAGAATGCACTGTGGCGAAGTAACACGCACGTGACACTTCCGCAGACACCACTCGGGATACTCGTCTTAGCGCAAAGCACGCACTGCTGACTTTAGCACACATCTTGTCGATGTGGTGTTCCCACGTCATGCTGCGATCAATCTCGAATCCCAAAAATGTGGTGGTCTGTACTTGCTCAATCCTTACACCGTTTAGCGAAACTTTAAGCGATTTTGTATGATGGCCCGACAGACAAAAGTGAACGAAATGAGTCTTTTTTTAATTTAACATAAAACCATTAGCTCTAAACCATGAATTTAAGCCGTTAATTACAATATTTAATTTCTCTTCTAAATCCTCAATTGAAAGAGCTGTTACTACGGCAGCCACATCATCTGCATACATGAATATGCCTGCACTCTTTACGGCATCAGGGAGATCGTTTAGTAGGAGAGAGAACATTATATTTGAAATTGACGAACCCTGTGGTACTCCCATAGACGAAGGCAGTGGATCTGATTTATTATCGCTATCGCCAGCATCCACTACCTGAGAGCGGCCTCGTAACATGTCAGTCAACACCTCGTATGATTTCCCAGCTATGCCATAGTGTTTCAGCTTTAAAGCTAAGGTCTCGTGGTCTGCGACATTGAAGGCCTTCGATAAGTCACAGCACAAGACAGCTACTTGCTCTTTACGTTCACGGGCAGCCAACACACTACGTATCACTTCACGCGTTAGAGAAATCGTAGACCTCCCTTCGCGGTATGCGTATTGTTGTTCACACAGCGCCTCAGTTTCCGATAGGTAGGCCACTAATCGTGAACTCAAGCCGTTTTCGAACACTTTGGCTATTGCTGGTATAATCGATACTGGTCTATATCCATCAATATCGTCCTTTTTGCCCTTGCCTTTAAATATCGGGGACACTTTCGATATTTTCAGCGACGACGGGTACGAGCCTTCTCTAAGACACTTATTAAACAGTGTTGTGAGAACCGGAGCTAGAGGCAAAATTGCTAGTTTAATTAGCTCCATCGACACACCGTATATGTCTTTCGACTTTTTTGGGGGTATTTTGGAGGATACTATGCGGAATACCTCATCAGCCGAGAAACTTGTTAGTCTGAGGGAACGGTGAGATGCTTGACGTGCTGATACTAAAATTTTACATACAGTAGCAGTATCAGCTTTAGGTGCTCCACAGGCAGCAGCTGCATTTAAAAACCGAACGTTCATAGCATTTACTGCATCTTTAGGCGAACTAAACTTACTGCCGTTACAATCTTTAACGATCTCGGAGCAGTTCAACCTAGGGGTATTGTTTTTCCCCCTCTCCGTGTTCACGATTCCCCACATAGCTTTTGATGGATTCGTACTTCCGTGTATTATACTACTATAATGATTTGTCTTAGACATATTCAAAGTCGAAATGTATTTCCTGTTGAGATCGTCAAATATAGCTATTAAGTTCTCTTCCTCAGGAAATTGGTCAACTAATTTCGAAATATCAATCAACAATGATTTTAGATTAAGTATGTCAGGCGTAACCCACGACGCGTCACGTTTGTTATTTGGAGTTCGTTTTATAGGGAAATATATTTTAACTATTATTTGAAACTATTAAATTGAAAGAGAATTTATGACTAAATATTATGTGTATAGTTAAAGCGTCTACCTGTCACTGTTATTAGGTCGAGCAAGAAACGGTAAAAAAATCAAGTTTGTTGTTTGGGAGCCACCTGAAATATTTATTTAATTAAATTTTTAGGATTTGTTGTTTGAGCAGCAATAGAAATACATCATCTCTGATAATTTCACCTGTTTAGGTATCACCATTATTCTTGAGATACAGCCCGGTGACAGACGGACGGACGGACAGCGAAGTCTTAGTAATAGGGCCTTGTTTTTACCCTTTGGGTACGGAACCCTAAAAACGACGACGAAAACACGATTGAAGATATTGCTACGAGTTTTAATTATACGACAATAGCACGAACCTCAACCGACTTCTCTGTCGACTTGTATTACGAAAATACACATGCTTATCTTTTCCGCTACAATGCACACTTATACAATAGTATAGTGTTTCAAAACATTAAAAATTTAGTAAATGTGATTCTGTTTCAATATTACACATAAACAAAACAAACTTTTCATATACCCAGTCATAAAATAAATACTTGTATTCATCTCACAAATATTTGCACTAGGTTGTAATCAAACCCACAACCCTCGGCTTCGCAGGCAGACTAACTACCAACTAAGACACGAGGCTTGTCGTATCAGTATGAATACAGTGAATTCGGTCCAGTGACGATCGATAAACCGATACCATTCTATTTTTAGGCATCCCTAACGCGGTATAGACTGAAATTTTACAAGAAGTGACATTGGCGTGAAATCAAATTGTGACAAGTGTTAAGGTGTGAAGTAGGTACGTGGAGCATAAGTTTAGTGTTGCGTCGAATATTCATGATAATATATTATGCTTTTTTATGTGTTCAGTCACCGGTTGTAAATATCCAAAATCAGCATTGGATAATTTTGACGTGCTAAATATATATATATTTTCATTTCAGTAAAGCTGCAGCACGCACAGCAGTATAGCGACGCTATAGGTATTTTCTCTCACACGTTGAAGGTATCAAGTTTGTGGAGGGGCGTTCATTTTTAGATCGATACATAGCCCAGTCGGGGCAGACATTGAAATAGAAAAAATTCCGGGAGTGATTTTTTTTTTAAAACGTCGGGGAGGGTTGTTGGAAGTATAAATCTCGATTTTCTAACTAATCCCGGTAGAGGGTTCGCCACCATCTTGTTTTAAAGTTTTTGTGAAATGACTCGTTAATTTTCAACTTTAGAGCAAAAATGATGGTAACCAAAGTTGTAGGAAATTAATAATTTCTCACAAGTTTGGTCGAAATAATGTTTACGCTAGGATCAATATTTGCAGAGTTATACTATCAAGTTTATCAAAAAAATCGTAATGATTATAATTTAATTTTCTTCAACTTTTGTTCTCGCACTTTTTTACTTATTTTATTTTTAGTATTTGTTGTTATAGCGGCAATAGCGGCAATACATCATGTGTGAAAATTTCAACTGTCTAGCTATTACCGTTCTCGAGATACAGCCTGGTGACAGACAGACGGACGGACGGACAGACGGACAGCCAAATCTCCAGTAACAGGGTTCCGTTTTTACCCTTTGGGTACGGAACCCTAAGAAGTGCGACAACCAAAGTTGAAGAAAATAAAATTCCACCCATTACGATTTTTTTGATAAACTTGATAGCATAACACTGCAAATATTGATCCTAGCGTAAAAATAACATGAATCAAACTTGTGAGAAATTAAATTTCCAACAACTTTGAATACAATATTTTTTGCTATAAAGTTGCAAATTAACGAGGTATTTTACAAAAACTTTAAAACAAGATGGTGGCGAACCCTCTACCGGGATTAGTTCGAAAATCGAGATTTATACTTCCAACCACCCTCTTCGACGTTTAAAAAAAAAGAAATCGCTCCCCTGATTTTTTTCTATTTCAGGCTAATTTTATGTCTGCCCCGACTGTACTAACAGTTTTATACGTGAGATTCACAATTTGACAAACAAATTGACATTACACAAGGCCATGTGTCATCAAAGACGTCACATTGCGGATTCACCTTCAAGAGAGCGTTGAGCGCGGTGAGAGTGCGCGGGATGGGTGACCTGGAGTAGGCCGTGGCGCGATGGCGGGGTACAGCGAACAGCCTTTCTGCCGCCTAACTAAATCAGCTATGGTTTTGCTATTGCTGTCTCTATCATTTCAAGCGAAATAAAAAGAGAGAGTAATATCAAAGCTAAGACAGTTTTAGTTAGGCGATAGATCCCCAGGTTGTGGTTTTTACCGCGACAATAATAGTTGTCGGGTATGTTGATTCTACATGACTCCTCGTGCAGTTCAGGAATGTCAATGTTTCTACGAACATTTTGCAAATAATTTTCAGTTGCTAGTTTTGCCGGCGAATTTCCGAAGAATTGTAGCCCTGGCAACCGAGCAAGAAACTTGTAGGATACAAAAAAAGATATCCACATGTTTATGTAAATATCTAAGGAACGGTTTTTGCACGTTCTCGATTTGAAGTAGGTACGTAAGTTTTCTCGTGGAAGTAGGTACATAAATAGTAAGCGTTATTAATAATGAATAACTTTTTCCTGTTCTGTTTTTCAAGTATATTTCATTTAATTTTTCAAGTTTCAATATAGTATGGTGTTTTCCTCTTTTATACATTGTTAGTTAAATTATTTGATTTTGCGGACGTATAATCACGAGGTGTATTGAACTAATAAAAATAAACAAAACATTTGCAAAATATTAATTAAAATTAAAATATATACAATAAAGTGATTAAAACTGAATGGCAAAAGTGAAGTTGTAAAAACGTCGCAGATTTCCCAATCGTTACTGGTGAAAACGAAAATGACGGATACCGACAACAATGAAATGTTTCAAAAATTATTATTAATTTCATTCTACTGTATGGTTTCAAAATTCATAGCAGAATGTTTGTCTATGGTTGTGTTTTTCATAGCGCTTGCATTCTGGATTAAAATTCCAAAATGGCGCACGACGAGGAATTTTATTTTTTTAAATCTTTGCATCTGCAATATTCTGTCAAATTTATTTTATTTTATCGTTTTTATTGATGATTTTATTCATTTAAATATTCCTTTTTTTTATGGTAGAACTGTGGTATTTGCAGCAATGTTCTTTCAAGAATCATTTCTATGCTGGCTATTTATTTTGACTGTTAAATCTTACGCTGAACTTGTTAAAGTATTTTTTGTAACTATATCACAAATTAAACAAAAAACTTACTTGTTCTCTATTGTATTACCCTTAATTAACTTTTTTCTAAGACTTACTCAAACTGTTTTGGTAGTAAACGGTTTTGTACATCTGGGTGATATTTTTCAGGGCAGTTCACTTATTTTAGTATTTTTATTGATTATATGTAATACGTGTATTTTTTTGAGAGTTCTGTGTAGTCTAGTAAGTTTGTCAAAATTTGACGACGCAAAGAAAATGTGTATATTAGCATTTATATTTCTGCTAACTGGGTGTTTAGATATACCATTCTACTTGTTTTATGTGAAAATGATGTTCGGTGGTGATATTTTCTGGTTTTATTATTTTTCGATATCATGTATTGTAACAGATATTGAGTATGTATTAATTCTTATTTACTTGTTATTACTAAAATCAAATCGTATGTTTTGGCCAGAACTATGCCGCAAACGAGCAACCACCTCTTCGACAACGATGTTACAAATATAATCACACAATTTTTTTGTAATGATAACACAAAAAACGAATAACGAGAACTTTTAATATAACATAATAACATCCGTGGTCGCCTAGTGGTGACAACATAAATTTTTACAAGTGTGAGATTGTTGGTTCAAATCTCGCCTGTAATTAATAATATAATACTTTCAACACCTTATTTTATCTCGCCTGTAATTAATAATAATAATACTTTCAACACCTTATTTTGTACATAAACAGATTACATTTAACACATTTATACAATGGCCCCACACTAGGCTCTGGGCCTGTATCCTGGGTACCTTATCAGACATTTCAGAGCTCGAAATTACATTGGGGTAATCTTAACAAAAACACGATAGGCCAAAACTAATAAAAATATTAAGTAATTATGTTTCGAACATCAAATCTAAGGATATCGTTATAAATATAACAAATTAAAATGAGTAAATAACAGTAATCAAAATAAGCCTCCTCGTATGCATGTTTGTGCGTAATAGTGAGCGTGTGTGTATGTGCTGTGTTTGCTTGTGTTGTGTGTGTTTGTTTGGATGAGTACAGTGAAATGTGAGTGATGTGTCTGGGGAGTCTAAACGCAATTTTGAGCGGGAAGACTCACTTGAGCGTTGATAAAATCTTCGGTATTCTTGTAGCTTACAGTATGTAACCTAGTTTTTAGTTTCTTTCTCATTATATGCAAGTTATCTGTGAGTAGTTTTGGCATATTCAGATTCAGATTCAGATCATTTATTCACCATTACAACATGTTAGTCATATAAGGTACGTCATGGATACAGAAATAATCAGCACTAAAAACAGATATTATATACAAGATTAATAGAAATCGATAATTTAAATTTTTACAATATTAAACATTTTGTATACCGAAAATAGCACAAATTCTCTAATATATTTTACGATTGTTTTGTAAATCAGTGGAAGAATCATGTGAGGGTGGCGGTCTGCAAAAACGGTATTAACATTATTATCGTTGGTATCTTGAATACCCTTTTTTTGAGCTGGGCCGCAAGCTGGCCAGACTGCCTGGCAGACTTATCAATAGAAAGAACAACTTTCACTATGAATAGCTGACGCACCGTTAGCATTTTCGCTTTTTTGTACAGGGTGATGGTCGGGAATCTAAAATGCTTGTTCAACATCACTTTCAGTACTGCTCTTTGTGCTCTCTCAAGTCTGATCATTGTTGATTTTGCTACGCCCCCCCAAGACAGGTTACAATATGAGAGAATCTATTGGGAAAGCGAGTTTTACACCATGACTAACACATTACACAACATGACATATCACATTTTTTGTATACATTTTAGTTAATTATATTATCTTCGTCAGCTATTCATAACTCACAACGTATATGTTAAAAATGATTTTATACTGTAAGTTTGTACATTTATATAATTAGAACATACATATGGTAATGTAAAAAATGTCAAATTGTATAAAATTTTTGCAATTCATACATTAATTGGTAATGTCCATTTTTTGTAATATTAAGGCCTGATATTATAGTGTGGTGAGCTGATTTAACTGCTAATTTTAATAAAATCCTAAATATCCCTTGGTTGTTTATAAATATTTACGTCATTGTGGTTGGAATACCCAACTGTTTAATTTCCTCTTTTACACGTCGTTACTTTTTGCGAAACACAGGTAACAGGTATGTTACCTGTGTTTCGCAAACATGTAATAATAATATGTAATTATTACATGTTTTAATACATTCATTATGTATTATGTGTACCGGAAGGCGTTTGATAGAGTAAATAACGACATTATGCTACAGAAGCTCAGCGCGTTGGGGTTTTCCCCAATGCTACTTAAATTATTTGCTGACTATCTCCGCAACCGTCAACAGTAAGTCCGACATGGTTTGTACGAATCTGAGCTCTATCACACGCCTTCAGGAGTCAGTCAGGGATCGGTGCTCGGGCCCTTACTCTTTAATTACATGGTCAACGATCTTCCAGCAGTTATAGAGCACTCCGAGTGTCTACTTTATGCGGACGATTTCAAGATATTTCGAGAAATCAATACGCCGGCGGACTGTTTGAGGCTGCAGGAGGATATTGATTCCACACACGGATGGAGTTCTAAGAACGAGATGGAAGTAAACTGCTCAAAGTGTTACGTCATGACTTTCGGTCGAATGCGACACCCAATCGAGTTCCAATACAAGCTAGGCCAGCAAGCAATTGCTCGGGTAACTTCGGTTAAAGATTTGGGTATTCGACCGACAGCTGACGTTTAATGATCATATAGTTACGGTGGCAAGAGAGTCATACAAACGTCTCGGTTTTGTGTTGCGTAACTCTGGAGATATGCTCAATATCGACGCTGTTAAGCTTGTTTTTAGTGCGCTAGTGCGTAGTAAACTCGAAGCAAGCGCTTGCGTCTGGCATCCGCATGAGAGCAAGTATACCCTTTTGTTGGAGAAGGTTCAAAAGGCTTTCCTCAGGTATTTGTACAAGCGTTTGTATGGGTATTATCCGTTTATGTATCCTACAAAATTCTTGCTGGGATCACTGGGATATAACTCATTAGAAGTTAGACGATCTTATGACCAGCTGGCAACAATGTGCAAAATACTTCGAGGAAGAATTGATGCACCGGAGCTCTGTAGCCAGCTATCCTCCTTGTTTGTTCCCGATAAGTACCTCCGGGATAGAGGCACAGATCAGAAAATAGTTACTTCGTAACAGATGTATCACTTCCATACAAAAGTGCAAATACCTACACGATAATAACCTAAACTGTCGTATACTACTTACCTACTGTTACTTGTAAGCAAAAATACACCTTAACACACCCACGCAGAGTTGTAAATGTCGTGCGCACCGTGTGACTTGTCGTCTGCTTACGTCATTGACTAAACGTGCTAGGGTTGTACGAAATGGCGGTAGTAGTGGTAGGACTCTTGGCAGAGTCCGCCTGGGGAAGAACCACACCTTTGCCAGCTATTCTACCGCGAAGCAGTAATGTGCAAACGTTACTGTGTTTTTTTTAAATAAAGAGTGACGAGACGAGCAGGACATGTGCCTGATGGAAAGAAACATGCCTGTCACATAACAGCATAGTGACACGCAGCTATTGGAACATGAAGAGTCCAAATCATTACCTAGCACTGCACTGCGCTCGTCACCCAGAGATCTAAGATGTTATATCTTTAAGCCCTGTAATTTCACTGGAAACATTGCCCTTCAAACCAGAACACAGTAATGTTTGCACATTACTGCTTGGCGGTAGAAGAACTGACAAAGGTGTGGTACTTCCTCAGGCGAACTCTGCTAATAGTCCTACCACTACAGTACTCCATTAGGCAAGCCCATTCATTTGATACCCATATAGAGGTAGGTTGTGAAGAAATATTTTGTCCGCGATTTTGTGGAGGGGGGCATTTTGAATCGATATTAACCAAACATAGCTAAGAACCACCGCACAAAAATATACCTTTAAAAAAAAAAGACGTCAAACTTATAACACCCTTTTTTGGTCGGGGGTTAAAAAATGGTTCACAATTAGCTGAGCTATCGCGAAACATACTTACATCCAATAAAAATTAAGACCAGAACCGCCTCCTTCTTTGAATTCGGTTAAAAATTCTATAGCTTTTTTTTAAGTACGTACGTTTTATAGTCAATTGATACTGAAGTTTATTTTGGTTATACAATGTAGGTAGTTGTAAGTTGTTTTCATACCGTCGAATAAATAAACAAATTAGTATCATTAATTATGTATATGAATATTAAAAAAAGTATCACGTCAAATTTTTTACTAACTTAATGCGACATAATAAAAATGGGATAAATTACTACTACATTTCAGTTTCTTGCTATTGCAGCCATTCACAATACAATAACGCCGCGACATTATTTACGCGCGCACTCGGCGTTCGTTCGCACGTCAACTCAGGCAAACGGCCGGCGGCCTTGTGATTTTAGTACACCCGGGAGGACGCGAACGAGTAGGTACTAAGCTCGCGCCGTTTAGCCAGTGACGAGGGTTTGGTAGAGGGCACAAGCTGTTTGCTCTCCCTAGGTGCAGAACCGTAGCGCATGCTACGTCACCGGTGCCGCGATCTCTTGGTGCGCTAAACGACATGCTAAACGCACATCCAACGTGCGATGTATTTGACGACGACTGGAGGGTATTGATGTTTTACACTTACAACTTCTTACACTTTTGTGAGAAAATGTATAATGAATAGTAACTACTCATAACCCTCCTTTAATATTTTAATTGACTTTCATGTTTTTGTTCATGTATCGCTTTGGTAATTGTTATTTTTGTGTACTTTTTATAATCTATTTTTGACATCTAATTCTATTTTTATCATTTTAATTTGATTAACTTTTGACTTTTTATTTTTTTATTAGACTAATATTTGAATGTGTGTAATTATCATAACATAGCATCTTTATTTTATCACGATATGACATATATTGACATACATGACATAAATTGATTACATTTTACTGTTATTACAATTTATTAGAAAATGAATGTTATATCATTAGTATAATTGGCGTTATGCCGTTCTAATTGAATAAATAAATAAATAATAAATAAATAAATTCCGAAAATACATAATGAAGACGGTACGGTCGACATTTGTCGGGCATGCCGCTGTCCAGGCGAATGACTTCGTCATGTTATTTCCGGTTGTTCGCATCTTTCTAACGGCGAGTACTTGCACAGACGGAACCTAGTAGCCAGGATCATCCACCAGCAACTTGTTCTTGCTCACAGACAGGACTATTGTCGCCAATAAACCTGATATCGTGCCTCCTGTAGAGAACTCCTCCTGTAAGAACCTCGTGAAAATGTGGTTCCGCTATGTGGGATGTTGATTCGTCGATCATAGTCCCAATAGTCGTGTCGGCAAACGCCCTTATAGCGAAAAGCCTCGACCAAGATCTCAAGAGGCTTTCGCCAGACGGTTGGATCAAGAGTCAGATACAGAAGGCAGTCATCCTCGACACAGTACGCATCGTCAGTAGGTTCCTCACTCTGCAGCCCTAACCACCGGCAGCTTGAGCCCTGCCCCGCTGCTGGCGGCACCCTAATTTTAAATTTTTTATAATGTTTATTTTATACAGGGTTACTGGTAATCAGCCTGCATCCGTTTAAGGGCATGTTCTGTATATTTAAACAAACAACTTTTGTTCTACAACTTTCGTTAAAACTTAATCGATAACCCAAAAAAAAAATTGTATTTGTTGCCCTTTTTTGTACTGTTTAGCGACTTTTTAGTGTTTATTCACTTCGGTACATCATTTTTTGCGCGTTAAAGAGCGTACGCGCTCTCGTTACAAATTGTTACGAAGAGTTCGATACTTTTAGACCGTACAAATGCACTTTTTATTTATTTTGTAAAAGAAAAAAATATAATTTTTTTTAAACTGTAGAACAAAAGTTGACGTATTGAATGTACGTAGGGGATGTTAGCCCCTTAAAAGGATGCAGGCTGATTACCAATAACCCTGTATATGGATTATTATGGTTATCTATTGAGTTTTAACGAAAGTTGTAGAACAAATTTTGTTAATTTAAATATACAGAACATGCCCTTTAACGGTTGCAAGCTGATTACCAGTAACCCTGTATACCATTCATAAATAATTAGTGTTTGGATAGATAAATAGATACTCTTTATTGTACACACCAAAACAACATGAAAAGGAGCAATAAAAAAGTAGTGTTACAATCGGCGTGCTTATCGCTAAAAGCGATCTCTTCCAGGCAACCTAAGGATGGAAATGCTTTCAGAATAGTAATAAAAAGCGGGGTGTGCTAAATAAAATTAAAGCGAATAAATGTAGTGACATACAGTAGAAAAAAATATAACAAATAAACATACACACTTATAGGGATTACATAGTAATACATACAATATTTGTAAAATCCTGCTTCCTACTAAAATTACAAATCTTAATGTTTGGATGTTTGTTGTTCAATCACGTCAATGTCTTAGTTGGTTACCACGCACTAGACTAAGTCTTACCGCCACGCGGTTTAGCCATGTTTCGGAATGTTGTCTACGACACCTTCAGGGAAAACGGGTCGGATCAATTGATGCTTAACTATAAGACCGGACTGTCCCACACTTAACTGATACTGTGCATCAGAAACTAGTCTTGGAGGGTACCACTATCCGAGGTACGGTTGTCGCAATCGACCGCAGATAGTTGGGGGCCAAGTAGTGAGTTAGCCCCTCATGAAAGGCTGCCGCACCATCTAGCGAAAAATCCCGGGATGCGCTATCCTGCCGGTTGGCGACCGGATGACAAGGCCAGATAGACATCCCCGGGGGGGCTCGGGTGTCCCCGCAGTCGCTAGACTAGTTCCCCACAGAAGCATTCGTGTTATGAGCTGTGACTTGCTGATAATGCGATCCCTAAACTGAGACCTGGACTGTGTCGATCTGACCAATCTAACGCTTTCATTAAAACCACTAAAATTAAATTTGATCACTGATATATTGACTTACTTCGGATACAACCGTCCACCTCAACGTTCTACGGACATGAGCAAAGAGAATGTAAATTACTACGACAAGAGAAGGATATAACAATTTTGACAACAGATAAAACATAATGTTACCTCATCCGGTACACAGATTAGAAAGACATGTTTATTTTGAATGAAAACAGGAAATGTATCATTTTCAAATTTTCGAGCTACGTTTCAATTTTATCCATTTTACCTACTTAAGTTTTTAAAACACTGAGGAAATATTTTCATATCTTTCTTTCAGAGAAGTTGAATGTACTATCATAATATTGCTGGCGTTAATTTGGCCCAACGCATAAGCATTGCCATTCAGCGTGGTAATGCCACCAGCATGCTGGGTACGCTTCCGATTGGTAGTGGGCTTGAACATCTGGATTATCTGTAGATCTTCATGTCTATGGATAATTTAGGTGTGCTTTGTGTAAGTAGTTAGTTAGGTATGTAGCGTAGTGTAGTTCTCATTGTATTTTAGTTTTTTTTTAAATAAAGAATGACGAGACGAGCAGGACATGTGCCTGATGGTAAGCAACATGCCTGCCACATAACAGCACAGTGACACGCAGCTATTGGAACATGAAGAGTCCAAATCATTACCAAGCACTGCACTGCGCTCGTCACCCAGAGATCTAAGTTGTTATATCTCTAAGCCCTGTAATCTCTCCGGAAACATTGCCCTTCAAACCGGAACACAGTAATGTTTGCACATCACTGCTTGGCGGTAGAATAACTGTCAAAAGTGTGGTCCTTCCCCAGGCGGACTCTGCCAAGAGTCCTACCACTATCAATTAAATATAGTTCTACCACTATAGTTCTGTTAATAAAGGCTCTGCTCGTTCTATCATAAAAGTTGAAGGTCCTATATCAACACTGTTCCATAAACACAAATACAAGTGCTATTTGTGGACTTAACGCTTCAAAATACAACATACGTGATAAGAACATTCTTGGAAAATTGTATGTTTGAAATGTATTTTTGTAGGGCTGTGTAATTAATAGCTCTTTCCTGTTGTTTTACTAATCACGTACGTGAGTGTGAATGTCGTTGACATTGGAACTTCCAATAGTGTTTTCCACTTTTATACATTGTTAGTTACGTGATTTGATTTCACCGACGTGTAGTCACGATGTGTAATTAATTTATAAACATCAACATATATTTACAAACAAAACATTTGCAAAATATGAATACAAATTAAAACACATAGGTACAAAGTGCTCGAAACTGAATTGCAAAAGTGAAATTGTGGAATTAGAAAACGTGGCAGAATCCTCAATCATCACTGGTGAAAACGAAAATGACGAATACCTACAATGCGAATGATGATTTCAATCAAAGATTAGTTATACCATTCTACACTCTCGTTTCAAGAGTCATAGCAGAATGTTTGTCTTTGGTTGTGTTTTTCATAGCGCTTGTATTCTGGATTAAAATTCCAAAATGGCGCACGACGCAGAATTTTGTTTTTTTAAACCTTTGCATTTCCAATAATCTGTCAAATTTATTTTACATAGTCGTTTTTATTGTTGAGTTGAGGTATTTTAAGCTTTTACTGTTTTATGCTAAAACTGTGTTATTTGTAGCAATGTTATTCCAAGAATCATTTCTATGCTGGCTATTTATTATGACTGTTAAATGTTACGCTGACCTTGTTAAAGTATTTTTTGTTACTACATCACAAATACGACAAAAAACTTACTTATTGTCTCTTGGATTACCCTTAGTTAATTTTTTTCTAAGGCTTACTTTTAATGTTTTGGATGATAACGGTTTTGTACATCTGGGTAATATGTTTTTGGCCAGTTCATTTATTTTCGTATTTTTATTGATTATATGTAATACGTGTATTTTTTTAGAGTTATATGTAGTCTATCAAGTTTGTCGAAATTGGACACCGCAAAGAAAATGTGTATATCATTTTTTATATTTCTGCTAACTGTGTCTTTAGATATACCATACTACCTTGTTTTTGTTAAAATGATATTTGCTGCTGATCTTTTACGGTTTAGTTTTTTTAGGATATCATTGGTTGTTACAGATATTGAGTGTGTATTAATTATTGTTTACTTTTTGTTAATAAAATCGAACCGTGTTTTTTGGCCAGAACTGTGCAGAAAACGAGCAACCGGCTCTTCGACTACGATGTTACAAATATAATACTTAATTGAGATTTTTGCAATAACATCACTAAACTCAAATAACGAAAACGTTTAATATTACTTGAGTGGTCTAGTGGTGACAACAGTATTTTTTGCAATCATGACGCCGTTGGTTCGAATCCAATCTGCAATAATGAGTTGTGTTCCTTTTCTTCTCCTACTCCAAGAAATCTGTAAAAAAATAAATTGTATTGACAAAGATCACGGACCCCGGAGTCTGTGGAGTAGATGTTTAAATAAAAAAAAAACGTTGTGTTTATGTGTTATTTGTTATTTGTGATGTCACAACAACATTGCTAATGTGTCACGATGCCCGGTAACATGGATTTCGCTGACCGACAAGTACATTTTCATCGTTGCTCAATCGGCGACAGTGACGTGGTTGCCGTGTCGCAAGCAGTTCCATGAAGCATCGCACCGCCCGGAAGACGGACACCAATCGGCGATCGGCGTCCCTTGACCGTCAGAGCGATTTCGCACTACGCCCGATCCGAATCCGTGAAAACACTTTCCGAAGTTGTCGTACAGCTATTTGTAAGGTAGTTTACGCACTAGATCCGATTTCCTTCATCCGTCTCCGTCATCCGTCAATTTCCATTTCGGAATAGATAATTGTCGGACCGAAGTAGCCATAGTAATATTTGTATGAAAGCTCCCTCCCGCACTGCGGCCGAATTGAATCCGAGCTGCGTACGATCGGAGGCAGTGGGGCGGGCGGGTATGCCGCTAGGTGAAGCGCAGTGTTGACACCTTAGCAACTTTGTCAATAAAACAGTTAGTTTTAGTAGTGGTAGGACTCTTAGCAGAGTCCGCCTGGGGAAGTACCACACCTTTGCCAAATATTCTGCCGCCAAGCAGTAATGTGCAAACATTACTGTGTTCCGGTTTGAAGGGCAATGATTCCAGTGAAATTACAGGGCTTAGAGACATAATATCTTAGATCTCTGGGTGACGAGCGCAGTGCAGTGCTAGGTGATGATTTGGACTATCATGTTCCAATAGCTGCGTGTTACTGTGCTGTTATGTGGCAGGCATGTTGCTTACCATCAGGCACATGATCTGCTCGTCTCGTCACTCTATGCTATAAAAAAAAAAAAAAAAAAAAAACTCGTAGAACTTTAGACCTCTTAGCGGATTCAAAATTCCTATAGTATTTTATTCAATACTCAAATCTTTATTGCATCATACGTAGGTAAAGTACATTTATTGCATGGCAAAAGTGGCAACGGAGCGTCTCATTTTCATCAAAATTGTCTTGAAAAAAATCTTATAGTTTGTGAAAACATTTTTTCTCTAATATATTATTTGGCCATTTACTGAAATAGTAATTTTTCATTCAATAAAATTGTAATTTTTCAGTTATTTGGCAGGTCATTGTACCTATATCGATGTAGTGCGAAACCGTCGGTCCGAGTTTTCTAGATCCATATTCACGGGTTCCGATCGGATTCGGACCGAACATATTGCGAAACCGCTCTCACTTCGTAATCTGCCATCGACGCGTTAAGTTAATAAGTTTTCGCTAACATGTAGTTTTCCATTAATTAAATATTTTAAGATGCCAAGGTTTTTTTTGCAACTCCTAGACTCGCTTAACATAACTAACGTACAATTATCATCATAATTTGTTGTGATTTGGTAAATACCAATTCGATATAATTGAAATTGAATTGAATTGAAATTGAAATTGAAATTGAATTGAATTGAATTGAAATTGAAATTGATAATAATTAAGACAAATTCAATTTTTTTTTAAATACACTTCTATTTATTTTACAGTAAGTAATTTGGTAATACCATATTATTATATGTCACGGCTTGTAGATACAATGTTTTAACCTTGCGGCCAACTAATAAGCCCTAATTATACCTTGACTATTAATCTCAGATAAATAAATGAATCATTTCGTGGTGTTTACCAAAAGTAAATAATAAATACAATCATACAAATAAATAATTCGTGTTTTATCTTGTGATTGATTTAAATGTGTATATAAAAACATTACATTACTAACACAAAATACCTCTAGTATATTAATTTGCTCTCATTCGTTACTAAAGTAATTCTATGACGATGATGAAAAAATTGTATATTATTCCCCAGATATATTTGACAAATAAAAAATGCAAAATTAGCAAAAAAGTCCTCCTATTTAGATTTTAAACATGTTTTTTTTAAATGAACTTAATATCTATACTAATATTATAAATCTGAAGAGTTCGTTTGTTTGTTTGTTTGTTTGTATGTTTGAACGCAAGGATCTCTGGAACTACTGGTCCGAATTGAAAGATTCTTCCTAGGTAGGATAGTCCATTTATCGAGGAAGGCTATAGGGTATTTAACATTACGCTACTATCAACAGGAGCCGAGCATGAATGAAAAATGTAACAAAAACGGGGAAAAAATATTGCTTTTAGAGAGCTTTTGTTGCGTGACAGCATTTGTCATATGTTAAAGGTTGCGTCATTAGAACCTAAAGTAACCGAATTTGTTCAAAATTTGAATTGGTACGACCAATTTTCGATAGATGGCGTAGCAACGCGCGCGCGTTCAGCTAGTTTGATATATTTCAAATAATACAAACATTTCATTTAAATTAAAAATTTGTCTATTTAATTCGGTTTCCTATTTGAACCATTAATGTCTACACTATTAAACTAAAACTAATACATACATGTATTGAAATATATCTTTTGGTGACGAGCGCAGTGCAATGCTAGATAATTGTTTAGACGTTTTTGTGTTCCTGCGTGAAAACAAATTTAAAAGTAGAACTTCAAAATTTAAAGGTGATTTCGGAACAGCAGTCATAATAAATGTACTCGTATTGTGTCCCTTCTTCACATTTTCCAAAGCATACCTAAACAATAAAGGTTATAATATATATATAACTTATTCCTTTTGTCTTATTTACGTTCAATTAATGATGTCATTGGTATTAGGGCCAATAGGTTGTTTTCCTTTTTTATAATGTCATAAGTTACATGATTCTGTTTAACAGACGTGTAATCAGAATGTGTTATTTGTAATTATTAAAATGTAAGCAATAAATGGCTTTTGTTGCCATCTTGGGTCGGCTTCTTAGGGAGAGGGGACGTGATCCCCGCTCAGGTCTTTATCTGGCGCAAAATATTTCTCTGGCCATACAGCGTGGAAACGCCGCCAGTCTGACGGGCACTATTGGTCGGCGATATGGCAAGCGCGGAGACTAAATTGATGACTGGAGTCAACTTGTGTTTGTAGTATTTAAGGAATTGTTTTTTAATATTGTTAAACTCAACATTAAAGCAATAAATTATTTTCATATATTCATGAAAATAAACCATAGCCATGATATCAAAAGACAAAGTTCGCAATAATCTCCGATGGAGACAGACATGATGATTCAGAATAAAAAACTACATAATAGAAAAAAATAAGAAGGTCGTACCTTCTAAACAAATTCACAAAAATGTTGTTAATTTATACGCTGTAGAAGTAGGAGCAGGTATACCAGCAAAATCTCTCTATAGCCTGCTGAAAGACCTTGGCTTGTCCAAAAGTGCAGTAAGTTCTATACTAGAACGAGTATCTAAAGCTGCACTAGTAGGTTCATATCAGATTTGGCTGGGCAGGGAGAGTAACAGGAGTAGTGAAGATCAGTGTTGATGTACGTCGGAATGGGGCTTTAAGCCTACACCCGTGTCACAAGTCTCGGGGTCTACTCGGGATTTCTCTCTCTGCCACACGATGGACCCGGCACCCACACGATGAATCCATGTAGTGCTAAGAAGATAAGATAATAGTGCATTATGATATAAGTGCGCTAAGTTGATAATTACAGCCGAGGCGTTATTGCTAGCTCGAGCCGCAGCGAGAGCTATAATTAGCAGAGGCTGTAATTATCAAAGCGCACGTATGTCATACGACGTTTTATAACACATTTGCGAGGAAATAAATAAAACTCTAACGATATTTACAAATAAAAACCATACAGCGAAAAAAAGGCGCGGAATTTTTACTTGTTCGCAGATTAGCAATACGCGCGCTTCGGCGACTTTTTTTTTAAAGCAACGGCACAGAACCAGTCAGTGTGCCATTAGTAATAAAATAAATTAATATTTTTGTGTTTTGTCACAGATAAATTGTTGTAATTTATATGTAATTTACGCCTGTGTTTTTATTTCGTTAAACTTGGCCAAATTGGCATCGCACCATTTAGAGACTGCCCTCAAGGGCCAAGTTCAAACGCTCGATCATATATATTCTCTCAATAGCTGAGTTTTTTTGCTCACTGGCTCTTGTGCTAGATATATAGCCCGCTACGACGGTGCTATCATCTGCGTACCCAAACATACCGGGCTTCAACAGATCGTTGATATGAATCAGGAAGAGCGTCGTAAAAGAAATAATCTAGGTACATGTCGGTTTCCTCGCGATGTTTTTCTTCGCCATTTTAAGTTAGCGGCATTACGCACATGACTTCGAAAAGGCAGTGATGCGCGTGGTTTTGAACCCGGGGTCTCCGGATCGAAAGTCACCGTTCTCCCGACTAGACCAGCCGTAACTTCATAACCACTTCATAACATACCTGAATAATGAGTGTCAATAGTAATTATTATCTGTACCCTATTATGTTACTTTAGTAGGTGCAGAATATAAATTGACGTCATCGGAATACCCAAAATAGTGTTTTCCTCTTTTATAAATCGTTAGTTGCATTATCGTTTCGGTTTCACAGATGTGTGATGTTTGACGTGTGACGATGTATAGTTAATTTTTAATAACTGCAATACAAATATAATTTGCAAAATATTATTACAAACTTAAACATATTTATAATACAACTTAATGCTTAAAATTTAACAGCAAAAGTGAAGTTATGGAGTTAGAAAACGCAGAACAATTTCCAACTGTAATTAATGGAAACAGAAATGAGGAACCAGTGACAAGTAACCTGAACAATTATCAATTAACAATATTTCAAATTCAACTCTACCGTTTCGTTTCAAAAGTCATAGCGGAGTGTTTGTCTTTGGTGGTGTTTTTCATAGTGCTTTTGTTCTGGTTTAAATTCCAAAATGGCGCACGACGAAGAATATTGTTTTTATTAATCTCTACATAACTACTATTCTGAGGAATTTTTTAAATCGTTTTTCATATTGATCAGAATTATCTTGGGTATCAGGATTAAATATCAGCTTTGGGTGATAATGAGTTTTGTCTCGCAACGTTATTTTTAGAATCATGTGTAATTGTGTATGCTGGCCACTTATTTTATCTGTCAAATCTTACGCAGAACTTGTTAAAGTATTTTATGTAACTATGTATATCACAGATACGGCAAAAAAAATACTTTTTTCTATTATTGCCTTTAAGTTATGTGGCAGGCATGTTGCTTACCATCAGGCACGTGTCCTGCTCGTCTCGCCATATTAAAAAAAAAAGAGTAATTGACACCTAGAACTTGTTGGTAAAGTTTTGTGTGAAATTACTTTTGTAAATCTGGGTTATGTTTTTTACTGTATTTTAGTAATTTTATTGAGTATGTGTAATATAAGTATAATATAAGTAGTTATGTGAAGTCTAGTAAATTTGTCAAAATCGCTCCAAAGAAGACGTGTGTATCAACTTTTATGTGTCTGCTAAGTGAGTTTTTAATTCTACCACTGTACAGTAGTACATTATCTATGTAAATCTTATGTTTAATTTTAATATTTTTGACATTGCATTCTTTGTAATATATACTCAGTTTGTATTAGTTCTTGTTTGTTTGTTTGTTATTTTCACTATCGAAATGAGTATGGCCAGAACTATGCAGAAAACAAGCAACCGGCTCTTTGACCCCGATGTATCTGATGTATCTGAATGCTTTCACAAAATTCAAAAGACGAAAATGTTTAGTATTACTCAAGTGACCGAGTGCTGCCAGCATTATTTTTCACAAACGTGACGCCGTTGGTTCGAATCCCACCTGCAATTATTAATAGTCATCATTATATTTTTTTATGTATAATAATGTTTGTTTCTTTATAAAACGCTCCGAGCCCGTCTTTCCAGCGCGATGGAAGCTCTGGACCGGACTAAGTGGAGAGAATTAGGGGAGACCTTTGCCCAGCAGTGTGACAATAGAGGTTAATTTAAAAAAGGTTAATTTTAAATAAAATTGCCTATGTATTATTCATGTTTTTATAGATAAGAAATTTCATATTGTTAATTTGTCTAATGTAATTCTTTTTGTTACAAAATATTTTTTATTATTTATTTAATTAAAAAAAAATGTTACTCGTCAGTAAAATGTAACAATACTGGCATAGTATAAGATTCATCATATATTGTGATTTAGTACTATAATAATTAAGACATTATCAAAATAATGTAAATGAAAAGTTATATAAAATTATTACAATTCATAGTTATGGTAATATCAATTTACGTTAGTAATTATATAATATTCGTGATCGTATTATGGTACGTTAAATATACTAAACTTATTGTGATAATTTTGTAGATAAAATGTATTAGATTTAATCGAGGGCCCAGTTATAATAGCGGTTTAGTTGTACTGAGAAAATAACTCAGTTTGAAACTTTTTTGTGGTATCTTCCTTGACTTTTCCTTGAGTAAAAATAAACATTAATTCGTATTTATATCGCTTGTTAAAGCTAAAGCAATATATTTGATTTGCATATTTATGTCTTTAATTTTTTTTAATTTCGCAAACATTGTCTTAGCTCCACAAAATAGTTCTAGTATACCTATTCTATACCAGGAAGCAGTAAATTCCAAATTTATTTGTACCCGTTCGTTTTGAAGGGCAATGTTTCCAGAAAAGATATAGGGCATAGGAGATAAGTTAACTTATTTTGGGTGACGAGCAAGGTGCAGTGCTATGTATTTATTTGAACTCTTTTTGCTCCTTTTTTAATTGAAACTTCAAAACTTGAAGATGATTTCGGAACAGTTATTATCAGAAATGTACTCATATTGTGGACCTTCTTCACATTTTCTAAAAGATACTCAAATAATAAGTGTTTAGTGTCATTAATTACTTTTTCATTTTGTCTTACCTATTTAAGTTCAGTTAATGATAATATCATTAGTATTGAAACATCCAATATATTATTTTTCTTTTAAATGTCATTCATTACATGATAAAGTTTAGCAGATGAGTAATCAGAATGTGTTAGTTTGTAATTATTAAATGCATTACAATATTTAAATATATTATAACTAGCTGCTAGCTGCGTTTCATTTGCAATCGCTGTCATCATTTTCTCCTATCCTTGTTTTAGGTACTAAAGGGTTGCTTATGGTCTGAGATCCGGCTGCAGAATCTCTACGTTCATCGCGAAGTTAACCCAATTCACATTTCAACAAACATTTATGATTAGGAGAATACATTGATAATAGGTTACCAGTCAATAAGTGGCCGCAAGTAATTTTAACTAAATTGATGTTAATTAATTTTCGAAAAAATAATCGTTCTCATGTTTTATAAAATATCATCCACATCATAGCAACGTATGTAAAGAATTCGAAAATCGATGGGTGCCGTCGCACACTCGGCCGCAACTACTTCGCAGCCAGGTATAAACAGTTAATATTTTGGTGTATTTATATGTTCATAACGTACATTTATGATTTATATTTCATATTAAAGCAAATTTTCTTCTGTTTATTATGATTTACGGTTGCCTAATTAAATCTGGCCGCAAATAAGGGTTGCTGGCTGCTAAAAATGACAAATCTTAAAAATAGAGTGAAAGAGAGCTAGCGCGTAACATCACTAGTCAGACAAGGATAGCGATTGCCAGCTGTGCATGTTTTCACACAGGGACAGCGTAAAGTATCTGGGCCTGCATCTCGACCGTCGTCTAACCTGGAACCAACACATAAAAAAGAAAAGGGAAGAGCTGAATCTACGGTTTAAGAATCTTTACTGGATCCTGGGAAGAACTAGTGTACTCTCCACTAATAACAGATTGTTGATATACAAGACCATCTTAAAGCCAGTTTGGACATATGGCATCCAGCTGTGGGGTACTGCCAGTAACTCTAATATTACCATGTTGCAAATAACGCAGAATGCTATACTGCGCACCATATGTAATGTACCATGGATCTCGTACTATTAATTGATCAAAGTTAACGTGACACGTGACAGAACCAGTCAAACCCAGCGAGGCAGCTCCGCGTCCTGGCAGAATAGATTTCACACAACTATAACCACTATAACTACAACTCACTGAATGAATATCTTCAAAAATTCTGACAACATTGGGATGACACTCGAAAGATGTTGTGTGATATTTTACAGATATTTGTAGACCTAATTATACCTATTATAATATTTTTTAATAAACATTGACCAAGTGGAACTTTTGTATGTCCGTGAAGACAAAACTGTCTTTGAGTACTGGCGTATATTTGTATCATCCTAATCTGTACACAGTTTTCTACAATAAATTATTTCATTTCATTTCAACCAAATAATGCCTCTGTGTCAAATAATGGCTCTTTGTGTACCGACCAAACCGCCGAAACCGACATGTACTTAGAATATTTCGACGTCAAGTAGTGTCATCTATCAACTCGGACTTGTCCAGTGTGGTGGATTATGGCCTTTAATATCTCTTAGCGAAAGAAAGCCCCGAGTCCCAGTAGCGGGAACATTTCGTGAGCTGCTGATGCTATGAGTCTTTTGGCACGTCTCTTGACCGATTTCACAGCTTTGAGCTCGTACGAAACCGACCCATCTCAAATGTGTAAGCAGTATTTCAATAGGACCATAAGAGCAAATCTGTGCTTGGTATAATGTTAGCAACTGTTCCGACTTTAAGTACCTTTGCAATTTTGAGAGGACACTTGGATTTTTGGCAATTAATTTAGCCTTGGATTTGATATAAGGGCCAATGTTGAGCGTAGATGTTAAGGTAAAGTCCAAAAGCTCGGGATGGTTGGTAGCAGACACGGATGTACCTCAAAAAGTAGGAGTTTGTTGTGATTTGGTATTTACTTCTTTTTGTAGATAACAGACATGCCTACGTCTGTTTCTCGTAAAACTTGGCCAGATTGGCATACAAAGACTGTCTCAAGAGCCAAGTTCAGTCATTCAATCATACTCTCTCTCTGAGTTTGTTGTTCACTGGCTCTGGAGCTAGATATGTATTTTTTTACAACAGTGCTGTCATCTGTGTACCCAAAGACACCGGGGAGTCTGCCGACTAACTAAAACTGTAGTGGTAGGGCTCTTTGCAGAGTCCGCCTGGGGTAGTACCACACCTTTGCCAGTTATTTAGCCGCAAAGCAGTAGTGTGCAAATATTGCTGTGGTTTGTAGGGCAATGTTTCCAAAGAAATTACTGAACTAAGTGATAAAACACCTTATATCTCAGGGTGACGAGCACAGTGCAGTACTAGGTGATGGTTTGGATTCATCGTATTCCAATAGCTGCGTGTCACTGTGCTGTTATATGGCAGGCATGTTGCTTACCATCAGGGACATGTCCTGCTCGTCTTATCACTCTATGCATACTATATAAAACTGTTGATATTGTTTTCTCTTTTGCTTTCGCTTGAAATTATAGAGACAGCAATACCAAAGCTAAAGCAAATTTAGTTAGGCGGTAGACCAGCGGGATACAACAGATCGTTGATATGCAGCCAGAAGAGCTTCGCAGAGAGCACGGACACTTGAGAGACTCCGGCATTGATTGCAATTTGATCCAAAAAACAGCCATCACTGAGTACTCGGATGGACCAGTCTTTCAAAAAGTCCAATATCCACGTTATGAAACTAAGATACAAACCTGTTCGGAATAGAATGACGTAACAATGTATTTTGCTAACTTGTAGAAACGGGTATTTATGGTCTATGGCCGGGCGCGGCCAACGTTTTAGATCTACCGACATCTTCGTTTTTAAGTTGAGTACATCGCTCGGACGGCTCCGACACAGTTGTGATTGTGCATTGAGAACTAGTCGACTGCGCGGGCGCATGTCTTATTGTCCCTTTGTTTCAACTATCAGTCCGGGACTGTTGAATTGTCGAGTCGGTACTCGAAAGCGCGGTCGCGGGAATAATTGTCGCATACTCAAGTGCACCGGGTGCAAGTGTTTGCTAGAGGTCCGGGACCCTTCGCGAGGATCGCGTGTTTTTGTGGTGCCTTCGTTTCTCAGCGCGGTCGCGAGAACGAAGGTTGTTTGAACTATATAACGCCGGGCGTTAACCCTTTTGTTTGTGGGATAAAAGTTATCCGCGCGGACGCGAGATATTGGTTACTGGATTGCGGTGCTCAATTGTTCGGAAGGAGGCCGACTCGGACGAGAATCTGACACGTATCGTACCCATCTATTTATATATATTATAATATTAGATACACGGGGAACCTGGGGTAGATTCTAGGGAAGTCTAGGTTTTACACACCCTATCCAGAAGGACTGGTTAGCCAAGGTACCGTGTACTAGTTATTTATAGGTTTAGTGTGAAAACGTTCCCAGTCGTAAACTGGGTGGTAGCAGAGACCTAGATTTAAGTTAGGTTTATCTAGGGTAACCACTACCGTTCAGATCGCGGCGGATTCCCATGCTGAACGGCAGTTTATCAAAAACATTTTGGTACGCAGGCGTAGTTAATCTACAAGGCGTTTCGCGTGACTTTGCTTGTAGGGTTTATTATTAATAAATATTTTTGTGTTTCTAACAAAGGAATTGTTGAAATCTGGAAATTGAAAATATATTGTTTCGTCATATGGTTTGTGGGTTATTAGGGAAAAATAATCGGCCATTTTGTGAAAGCTGTTGTTCTATCATTGGTCGGAACTAACCATAGACTCGGAAAGTCTATCTAAGGTTCTTTTTACACTTGCAAACGAAGCAATTTGGCGAGGGCTTTTTTATCTGCATCGGATATTGCCAGATAACATAATAATTATTTTGTGTTTATTTGGCTGCATAAGAGAATATTTATTTGCCAAACGACATAGGGAATATTGTTTTGGACTTTCATATACATATAAATTAATATTGTTTTTTTGTATACAACTTTGATTGTGTGTATTTTTATTTGCATTTTCTTTTGTATGGTTTTAAAAAATTGGTGCGGTCGCCAACCTTTGTTATTTTGTGATTTAGGGGTAACTTGGTAGTTTAGCTCCGCGTCATGGCTCCGCCCGCGAAGGCACGGTCTGTGTTACAATCGCAGATGCGATGGTTCGCATCTGCGGCAGCGCTCCTTGAGCGGCCCAACAAAGAGAATGCCATCCTGCTCCGGGCCCAGGACGTGCGGGAACGCGTCGGCATGGCGGAGGAAGCGCTGGCAGAGCTCCTTAGTCAGGGGGCCTGCGACAAGGATGCGGAGGAAGACATGGAGCAGATCTTCCAGCTCGCGGACGACATCGCGGAGCGGGCGGAAGTCATCCGCAAGGCAGCCAAGGCGCCAGCGGCTGGCGCTCAGCCAGCAATGGCCATGGGACCGGGGGTGGTCAGCCGGCTGCCCACCCTCGAGCTTCCCAGTTTCGGAGGTAGGTCCGAGGAGTGGACGGCCTTCCGAAATATGTTTGGATCCTTGGTGGAGAACAGGGCGGATCTCACCAAGGGTCAAAAACTGGCTTACCTGCTCGCGTCGGTGCGGGATGAGGCGCGGTCGCTCATCCAGCATCTCCCGGTCGAGGACGACCAGTACGACACAGCAGTGGAACTGCTGGAGGCGCGGTACCAGAACCCTCGACTACTGGCGGATGCCCACGTCAGGAGCTTGCTGACGTTGAGGAAGGTCACCTCCCGGTCACAGATCAGGAAGGAAATCCTGACGCCGGTGAGGGTGGCCATCAACGCCCTCAGACTCCTAGGGCTGCCGGTGGAGGAGTGGGGGTTCCTCCTGGTCCACGTCATACAGGACCGCATCCCGGCGGACGCGAGGTCGCGGTTTGACCGCGAGCAGCTGGACAGGGCCGGAAAGGGGAAGACGGCCTTCCCAACTTTGGGGGACCTGCTCCAGTTCCTGGAGTGGGAGGCCAGACTGGCAGAGTCCTCCGACCCGGGAGCAGGGTCTTCCGGGGTTCCCCCGCGCACGGGTGCGCAGCAACCTCCGGGAGGTTCCAGGGGGACACGGGGCCACGGAAGGGTGACCGCGGCCGTGACCAGCACCCCAGGGGGGTGCCCCTCATGTGGCCAGGCACATGAGCTGCGGTGGTGTGGGGCCTTCGCCAACCTCCCGGTGCTGGAGCGCCGGCAGCTGGCGAAGAGGCTCCAACTCTGCTACGGCTGCCTCGGGCAGCATAACTACCGCGACTGTTCCGAGCAGCAGCCGTGCCCCAGGTGTGGTGGACCACACCTGGAGGCCCTGTGCCGCTTCTCTGGGGATGCAGAGGGCACGGGCGGGGGCGCGCCGTCCAGAGGACCTGGACACGCACAGGGCGCAGGGCGCCCTCAGCGAAGCACGCCCCCTCCAAGGGGCAGGGGCCCCACGGGCGGGGGCGCGCGTCCACGGACTCCGCAGTCTCCGGGAGGCTACGGACATCCCGTGTACGACGCACCCCGCGCTCAACCCATGAACCCGGCAGGGATCCGGGTGGATAGTCCGGTCCACGCGCCGGCCGGTAGGGCTACCGGCCCGCCCCAGGCATATGTGGCTACGCGTGGGCCCCCGAGGACCCGGGCCTGTTGGCGGGACGGGCGCCCTATAAGCCCGCACATTCTGGACCGGCTGCCCTTCTCCTACCCCCCATCGCCGCCTCCGGTAGAGCAGCACAAGGAGAGGCCGGTGAGCTTCTCGCCGCCGATACACGAGTATCCGCGGCTGGAGTATCACCCGCCTCCCTTCCGGTATGGACACCCGTCTGCGCCATACGCACCACCACGGTCGGTGGTCTATTGCGCGAGACCGCCCTACTGGCCAGGCCCGCCTAGTCCGCCGGTGTCGGACGGCGCCGGCCAGTGTTGACTAGCCGGTGCGCAGTCACACAAGGAGCCAGGGACTGTGCTCCTCCCCACCGCGTGGGTCCGCGTGTGGGGTCCTAAAGGGGACCACGTACGGGTACGTGCTCTCCTGGATACAGGCGCCCAGGGTTGTCTGCTCACCACTCGAGTGGCGACACGCCTGGGCCTGCGATATAAAGCTAAGGCTTCCCCCATCCGTGGGGTAGGGGGTGTGGAAGTGAGATGTCTCGCGGGCGAGACATCCTTCGCCTTTTCAGGTGCGGAACCGTCCTCCTGGAGGATCCAGGTTCAGGCTACGGTCATAGACACGGTAGTTGGATGCAGTCCCTCCGTGTTCTTACCGCCAGGGTTGGCGTCTCTCGCAAAGGGCTTGCGCTTGGCAGACCCCCGGTTCTACGAGCCAGCACCAGTGGACCTGCTGCTGGGCTGCGATGTCCTGGGGCTGCTATGGTCTGGACCAACCAAGGCTATTGCCCACACTTCGTTGTCGGCAATTCCTACCCTTCTTGGCCATTGCATAATGGGTCCTGTGGTGGAGAGGGAGCTCTCCCAGGACAACCTGCTCTACGCTTCAGCCTCCATCGCGCGGGTGATACAGAGGTTTTGGGAAGTGGAAGAGCCTCCCATGGTGTCCAGGTTGGACCCGGCCCATGTGGAATGCGAGTCCTTCTACGAGACTCATACGGTGAGGACACCGTCGGGTAGATTTCAGACCAGACTGCCATTCGTGGACTGCCCGCCGGAGCTGGGCCAGTCCCGACAGTTGGCCGAGAAGCGTCTGCTGTCTATGGAAAGACGTATGCAGCGCGATCCCGTACTTAGGGGGAAGTACGTGGATTTCATGCGAGAGTACGAGGAGTTAGGACACATGTCTCTCGCTCGCGTCGATTGGACATCGACATGTCATTACTTCTTGCCACATCACGCCGTGTTGAAGGCTTCAAACGGCAAGCTGAGGACGGTGTTCGACGGATCAGCGCCTACCTCCACAGGAGTGTCGCTGAATCAGTGTCTCCATGCAGGGCCAAAGCTGCATCGGGACATCATCGACATCATCCTGAACTTCAGGAGACATCAGGTGGTGTTTGGAGCGGACATCCGGATGATGTTCCGCCAGACCTTGATACACCCTGATGACCGAAGGTTTCAGCTCATACTTTGGCGGGAGGACCCGACCAAACCAATGAGGGTGTACGAGCTGAATACCAATACGTACGGGCTGAAGTCTAGCCCCTACATAGCAATCCGCACGCTATTGGAATTGGCGGAGCGTGAGCGACACAGGTTCCCGCGCGCGGCGGCCGTGCTCACACGGGACCTGTATGTTGACGACGTCTGCACAGGAGCAGCGTCCATTGAAGAAGCGGTTCGCTTGAGGGACGAGCTCATTGGCATACTCGCCGCGGGCGGCTATGAGTTGCGCAAGTGGCTGTCCAACGAACCCAGGCTTCTGGCAGGGATTCCAGAAGACCACCAGCAGAACCCTCAGCTGTTTGAAGATGCTGAGGATCCCAACATGGTAGCGGTATTGGGTATGCGATACCAGCCCGCTACGGATGTATTTACGTTCCGGGTGGACTTGGAGGCCCCTAAGGCGTGGACCAAGCGAACGGTCCTCTCCACTCTGGCACGGATGTTCGATCCCAATGGTTGGATCTGCCCCGTCCTCTTCTCCGCCAAATGTCTCCTTCAGAGACTTTGGACGTTGGGTGTCTCGTGGGACGAGCCCCTTGTAGGAGAACCCTTGGACGAGTGGCTGCGGCTGATATCCACCATGGGGGATCTGAACCAGGTGGCTCTGCCAAGAAAGATACTACCGCCGGGCAGGTACCAGGCCAGCTTGCACGGTTTCTGCGACGCGTCAGAGCGAGGATACGCTGCGTCGGTTTACCTGCGGACAGTGGACTCTAGAGGACGGCCTCGAGTCACACTGCTGCTGGCCAAGAGCAAGGTTGCTCCCATTCGGACGAGGCTCACGATTCCGAAGCTTGAGCTATGTGGAGCTCACTTGTTATCCCGACTGATCAGTCACGTGTCCACCGAATTGGGGCCCAATGTGGACATCAGGAGCGTCCATGCCTGGACTGACAGTCAGGTGGTCCTAGCTTGGCTACGCGCGGCACCGCACAAGCTAGAAACTTTTGTGGGAAACAGGGTTTCCCAAATACAGGAAATCGGGACGCCGATCCTGTGGCGTCATGTACCAGGGGTGATGAATCCCGCGGATTGCGCGTCCAGGGGATGTACAGCACCGGAGCTGATACACCACTCTCTCTGGTGGGGACCGGAATGGCTGGCCGGACCGGAGCAGTCCTGGCCTAGCAGCCCACCGAGTGCCTCCACGCAGGAGCTGCCTGGACTCAGAGTCCACGTTGTGACGGAGGAACCGTCAGTTACCATGGATTGGCTGGTAACCAAATACAGCAGTCTGGATAAACTGCTGGGCGTCACGAGCTGGGTCAGACGCTTCATACATAATTGTCGGCACCCACGGGAGAAGGTAGTCTCCCTAGTGGTCACTGCTGGCGAGCGTCGGGACGCAATGCTGTACCTGATTGGCAGGTTACAGGAGGAACGCTTCGCGTCAGAGCTTCGGAAGCTCCGGGACGGCGCTAAGCTCAAGGGTGCTGTTTCGCGCCTGAATCCATTCATAGACCAGGGTGGTCTCATCCGCGTAGGAGGTCGGCTCAGGAATGCTGACCTGCCCTTCGGGCGTCGCCATCCACTCCTCCTACCTAAGGGAGGTCCCTTGGTGGAGCTAGTGGTGGCTCACAGGCATAAGATCAATTCCCATGCGGGTTATACGGCGATGCTCGCCTTACTCCAGCGGGATTTCTGGATTTTGTCGGCGCGACGCGTGGTGCGTCACGTCTTGTTTAAGTGCGTGCCCTGCTATAGGTTGCGGGCCCCCACTATGCAACCCCAAATGGGAGATCTGCCGGCTGACCGGGTTCAGCCGTCTAGGCCCTTTGCCGGAGTCGGCACGGATTTTGCCGGCCCTTTCGCTGTCAAATCCTCCACGCTAAGGAGTGCGAAGGTCACAAAGGCGTACCTTTGTGTGTTTATTTGTTTGGCCACAAAAGCCGTCCACCTGGAGGTGGTATCCGCACTGACGACGGAGGCGTTTGTGGCGGCCTTGGATCGGTTTGTGGCCCGTCGGGGGGTCCCGTCATTAATCCGGTCCGATAATGGTACCAACTATAAGGGTACGGATAGGTATCTTAAAGAGGTCGGGGACTTCTTATCTGCCCAAACAGGTTTGTTGGGCCATACACTCGCGCAGCGAGGTATAGAGTGGCGCTTTGGAGTGCCTGCTTGCCCTCATTGGGGTGGGATCTTTGAGGCCGCAGTGAAGTCGGCCAAGACCCACCTTCGACGCGTCGTTGGGGAGACCGTGTTGACCTTTGAGGAGCTGGCCACGGTCTTTTGTCGAGTAGAGGCGGTCCTCAACTCTCGTCCGCTCTGTCCGGTGTCTTTAGACCCTAACGACCTGGAGGTCTTGACTCCTGGTCATTTTTTGGTCGGGCAACCGCTTACGGCTCTGCCCGAATATCCTTGGAAGGATGAGCGCGCTCACCGGTTATCGCGCTTCCAGTTGCTGCAGCAGATGAGTCAGGACTTTTGGCGCCGGTGGTCGGTCGAGTACCTGCATCTGTTGCAACAAAGAGTCAAATGGACAGACCGGACAGATCCGCCAAGGGAAGGCGATTTGGTTTTGTTAAAGGAGGGCAATATGCCTCCGTTATATTGGCGGCGGGGCCGTATTTTGAAGTTGATTACAGGCGCGGACGGAACACCGCGCATCGCTGAGGTTTTAGTTGACGGATCTCGACTAAAACGAGCCCTTGCCACCTTGTCTCGATTGCCGGTGCATTGAACTAGTGAAGTGACGGATTCACTTCAGAGCGGGGGGTTGTTCGGAATAGAATGACGTAACAATGTATTTTGCTAACTTGTAGAAACGGGTATTTATGGTCTATGGCCGGGCGCGGCCAACGTTTTAGATCTACCGACATCTTCGTTTTTAAGTTGAGTACATCGCTCGGACGGCTCCGACACAGTTGTGATTGTGCATTGAGAACTAGTCGACTGCGCGGGCGCATGTCTTATTGTCCCTTTGTTTCAACTATCAGTCCGGGACTGTTGAATTGTCGAGTCGGTACTCGAAAGCGCGGTCGCGGGAATAATTGTCGCATACTCAAGTGCACCGGGTGCAAGTGTTTGCTAGAGGTCCGGGACCCTTCGCGAGGATCGCGTGTTTTTGTGGTGCCTTCGTTTCTCAGCGCGGTCGCGAGAACGAAGGTTGTGTGAACTATATAACGCCGGGCGTTAACCCTTTTGTTTGTGGGATAAAAGTTATCCGCGCGGACGCGAGATATTGGTTACTGGATTGCGGTGCTCAATTGTTCGGAAGGAGGCCGACTCGGACGAGAATCTGACACGTATCGTACCCATCTATTTATATATATTATAATATTAGATACACGGGGAACCTGGGGTAGATTCTAGGGAAGTCTAGGTTTTACACACCCTATCCAGAAGGACTGGTTAGCCAAGGTACCGTGTACTAGTTATTTATAGGTTTAGTGTGAAAACGTTCCCAGTCGTAAACTGGGTGGTAGCAGAGACCTAGATTTAAGTTAGGTTTATCTAGGGTAACCACTACCGTTCAGATCGCGGCGGATTCCCATGCTGAACGGCAGTTTATCCAAAACAAAACCGTTAGTAGAAAGCTTGCTTATAAAGCCGTCGTGCCAAACCCAATTGAAAGATACCTCGAAAGGTATCCAGATAGACTGCAACTGCTTTCCCGTATTTCTCTCAGCTGAACTCAAACTCAACAACTCAACTCCGTGTAACTCAAGTGCACAAGCCAATACTAGAGCAGGAATGCCGTTCGCCTTAACTCTCTCCTTGCGAGAGTAGGCCCAGCAGTCCCAGCAGTGGAACATTTAGTGGGCTGATGATGATGATGATGAAATTGAAAGTGCTTTTAAAACAGTTGTAATTACATGAATGTGTTATATACCACGTTTTTCACAATTACTTAGTCATTACATGCAGACAGTAGTTTTCTAAACGAATTAAAGCTTTGTTTTATATTGTTAATATTATAATGTTAACTAAGAAAAGAATATTTAACACTATTGAAGTATTATATTTAGGGATCAGGTCACTTATACAGACATAAAAATATCAGGTTCTCGGGTGCTATAAGCATGGAATTTGAAAAAAAACTTGGTCATGGCGACTGAATACACATGTTAAGCACTTTTCTTCCGTCTTGCTCCTATAGTAAGCACACTTTCGGATCTGAGAAACAATGAGCATATTATGATCAGTTGCATGCGGACAATGTCACCTTTGACGTCACTATCAGACGCAGCTTTAACTTTCGGAGTAGTAGTATCCCTACCACAGATTACAGAAATAAAACCAGATGGAGCGCGCAGAACAGAGCTACTGAAGCAGACAAAGGAAATACAAACGCCGAAGCAAATACAAACTCCAGTCAGTATGAAACGGACTTCCGTGTTGTACGGGAGTCCCGTATGATTTTAAGTTTTGTTTTAAAATATGCCGTTTTGTGTCTTCAAACAATGTTCCCAAAAACAAAAAAAGGTAAGAGGAATATAATTTCATAGGAAAATTTGAATATTTTTACTGTTATTTATATAATTTAGGCGATTTTATTTTGGTGATGAATGGAACACAACACCTCAACGAAAATAGGTTAGTGTGGCGATACTAAATGGAAATTATTTTCCCTGAATTTAGGGTAAAATATAGATTATAAATTTTTTAGATACTCGTAGACCAAAATATCTTAATATATATAAATCTCCTGTCACGATGTTTGTCCGCGATGGATTCCTAAACTACTTAATCGATTTTAAATAAAATTGGCACACCGTGAGCAGTCTGGTCCAACTTGAGAGATAGGATAGTTTTATTTCGTTTAATAGTCTTTAAATGACAATATCCGAGCGCAGCCGGAATGGGCCGCTAGTAGATTATATATTTTTTAGATACTCGTAGACCAAATTATTGACCCATCAATTGTATTATTCAATTTAATTTAATTTCAAATTTAATTTAAGTAAATGTTAAATTTGTGAAATGAGTAATTTATGACATAAAAATGTACAAAAAACAAAATCATTAATACATCCTAAAATTTGTATTTATTTATTTTGTTAGTTGCACCACTGCCCAAAATATTACAAATTTTGTTTCCTCATGAATCAAAAGGTTATATGGAAGAGATCGCTTTTAGCGACAAGATCGCCTTTTGTGCCCATTTAGTTTTGTTATTATATGTGTTAATTCTTATCAACTTTGTTTATGGTGACAATAAAGTGTTTTGTATTATATTGTAATGTCATTCGATATATTATCTAAGTGAAACGTCTATATAATTGATTATAAAATGATGGTTTATAAAATAAAACATTTGTTGAAGGAAGATATTTATAAACATCAAAAAAATAAAAACAAAAGAAAGAGTATACAAATTATATACCTACATTTTCAAAGTTTGAAATGACTACTTTACTGTATTATAATAATTATTGTACAGCAAACTGTCAAGCATTATATGAGTATAATATGTTTCTATAACAATTGTACTGACCCATGTCAAATTTTTGTATACATTTTTATAGGACTTTGCCATCACTCTCTAAAAATTCGGTGTAACTATAAAAAGTTTGATCGATAAGCCAGCACTTTAATTTGTTTTTGAAGCTGCCGAAACTTGGGGCAGATATAACTATTTTGGGAAGAGTGTTATAAACTTCAGGTTATGTGAATTAGCTTCCGTAACCTTGTAACTTGTGAGAGAGTGTAATATGACATCCAGCTTGTCCGCGTTACGTATGTTTCGAGAATGTCATTATACGGTTACTTGATTTTAAAGTCTTGTTTTGTCAAAAAAAAAGGTGAATAATAAGTGAACTGTTAAAATGATTATTTTGTCAGTTTTTTTTTGTTTGTTGTTTGGACCTATAATATACTGGTAGCCTATATGCATTTTATCAAAAATAGTTTGGTGGTAAAGATGGTTGTTTTAATTTTTGTTTAACCTATCTAAGCGAGTAAATTACACTAATTTTATTATTTGCGATTCAAGTAAATTTTTAGTTGCATGCAAAATCAAAATTCTTTTCTTCATATAATGGAAATACCTAGTAGTAACAAAAAATACTTGCATAATCGGTGTAATAATATTAATATTTTAAAATATCAATTGATATGTTTATTATACGTGAAGATTTCCCAAGCTAAGACAACAATAGTGGGACTTTTTTCTTAAGACTGACAACATTATACAAGTAATTTGGAACGTTGATTTGACAATTTTACGTCAACATGACTAATTACGGGCCTCACAGTGTTGTTCACGAAGGTTCCATCTGTGTTTATTTCTGTAATCTGTGATCCCTACAATATAAGTACAGGATACTAACATCGTTGTTGATACAGGAATACCCGATGCAGTGTTTTCCTCTTTTAAACGTCGTGGTTAGTTACACGATTCGGTTTCACAGACGTGGAAATACAAAGTGCAATAATTTAGTTTATATCAAATCATTTTCATAATATTAATAAACGTAAAACATACAAGTTAGTGCTTATAATTGAATTCTAAAAGTGAAGTTATGGAATTAGAAAACGTAACAGAATTTTCCATTGACCCTGATGGAGACAAATACAACGAATCAAGTATCTACAAAATGAGAAACGAAATACAACAACTTCGTCTCTACCATTTCGTTTCTAAAGCTATTGTAGAGTGTTTCACTTTGTTGGTGTTTTTGATAGCGCTTGTATTTTGGGTTAAAATTCCAAAATGGCGCACAACAAAGAACTTTTTTTTTCTCAACTTGTGCTTTGCCACTGTAATGTCTAATTTATTTTATATATTCGTTTATATAACTTGTTTGTTTAATTTAGATTTAGAGATCAAATGGTTTTTTGATGTCGTTATTTTTAGTGTGGCAAGGTTATTCTAAGAGTCATTTGTATGCTGGCTATTTATTATTTTGGTTAAAACGTACGCAGAACTTGTTAAAGTATTTTTTGTCCCCATATCTCGAATACGACTAAAAAGTTACTTATTCGCGATTATATTGCCCTTAATGAATTTGTTTATACGACTTGGTTGTATTGTTTTGAAAACAAAAGGTTTTTTGTATCTGAGTTCTATTGTAATGTATAGTTCAAATATTTTAGTATTTTTATTGGTTATCTGTAATACGTGTATTTATTTAAGAGTCATGTGTACCCTAGTGAGTTTGTCAAAATTGGACGCCGCAAAGAAAATGTGTGTCTCAACTTTTATATTTCTGCTAACTGGGTCTTTACAGCTACTGCTTCACGTAGTTGAATTGACTGCTCTAGTTAATTTCAACATATCTTTTTATGTATATAAAATAGTAAATTTTGTATCACATATTCAAACTGTATTAATTCTTGTTTGCTTTTTGTTTTCAAAATCAAACCGTGTTTTTTGGCCAGAACTTTGCGGAAAACGAGCAACCGGCTCTTCGATCCCGATGTTGCAAATATAACTATTCTGATTCCTGCGTAGAGTAAATATCCCCGAGAGGTGTAACGTTTTATTTCAGAATTCTGCCACAATAAGGCAATTTCACGCAAAATCAATCGGTGCACGGGCAAACGAAGAATATCTACTTGTGAGTTGTGACCATGTGACCAGAAAGAACTTCGACTTGTTTGTAATCAAGCTATTGTGTTAGAAACTGTTTACACTTGAAAACGAACAATAGTTATAGCCAAATAATAGTTACTCTCAGCCTTACTCTATGTTTCTTGTTATTGTGATTCATATTTACAAATGTGGGTAGTTGCAATTTGGTTTGCTGCCTTCTACTGATCTACTACGTTTGGATCTGTCTCGGTGCAACTGTAATGATGTTTTATTCGTTAACTTTTATCGCCACAGTTTATAAGTTTAGTTCATTAAAACAATTTAATTGTATGTATATTATTTCTCAGTAATGCCTTTCGGGAAGCTCAAAATAAAACCAACGTTTAAAAGAAACCGAGTTCAAACCCATAAAAAGCGAAAAATAAATTAATACAATTTTATTGTTAAGTAAGCGCTACCGCTCATTTATTTGAAGAAAAAATAGACAAATATTTGTAGGCTTGAGGAGCTGGTGGAGTTAGTTCGGGAACACTGGAAACCGAAGCGATCCGAAATAGTTGAACGTCATATATTTTGTCAACGTCAGCAGGTAAAAGTGAAAAAGAGTTGAGTCGCAGAGTGAAAATTTCGCCACGTTTTCTATGGCCCCAAATACGCCGTGACCCACTGTGTCTTCGCGGCGTTGCTGCAGGATGATGCAAGAGTCCAAATTCTTCATGTTCCAATAACTGCGTGGCGGGCTTGATGCTTACAATCTGACACATATCCTGCTCGTCTTGTCACTCTGTATAATATAAAGAATGGAGAACTTGAGGGACCAGTAAGTATCAAGCTTACGCAGCGAGGAGATCACGCCAGTTCGTTGCAACTACATGAGACTTCAAGGAGGCAGTGAAGTTGGAGCTAGCTCTGGGGAGCCGCTGGGCTCGGCTGGACTCGGGTTGAACGGAGACGGCTGTCTTGCATCAACAGCGGTCCCGGCCAACGGCACTCCCGCCTACTGGCGCTATGGAAGGGGTAACAATACGTCAGACAGGTGTCAGTTTAAGTTTTATTCGTGGAATAATTGCGGTAAAACGAGACACATGGCCCTTAAGTGTTCAAAAAAGTGTAAAAGTTCAAAATTCAAAGCGCAGAAGGTTAATTTTATCGAGGGAAATCGATGGACTGTGTTATTTTTCGGTGCCAGCGCTGCCGTAGGCGTTAGTCATTGGCTTAGTCCAATGACTAACTAGTCCAATGACTAACTTTGAGTTACTTTTGAGAAAAACACGGTTAATTTTGTAATAGCTTCTAAATGTACCTTTGAACCGACACATTGTAATTAATTTTAAAATTATACTTGATTGTAAATAAAAATGTGTAGTTTATAACGCATCTGGAAATTGTAAATTGATATTTAAGCTGTTGTAGTCACGACATTGTTTAAACTGTTTCATAAAAAATGTAAATGACTTGTAAGTAATCATAAATACAATGAGTACATAATAAAGGTATTGTAAAAATATAATTGTTAGCAAACCAAAATTTTGCAATTTGGTGTATCAGATGCTTTTGTATGGCTTACAGTAATTCTAACTATTAGAGCGACATTTCTGTGATTTATTTATGTCAGTACATATTTATAATTATTTTACTTGTATTATGATGTAATAGAATACATTAGTGTACTGTATCTAGATTTATTAATGTAATAGAGGACATTTTATTTATGATAAAATATGATTGCTAGTAATATCGAGATACTCGCCGAAAGTTACATTGAACAATCTATTAAAAATGACAATATTTTTTAAAATCAAATTGAATTTAAGGAAAATTTACTGGGGGACGTCTTAGGTTTTTTACAAGTAAAATAAAAACTGTTTATAGTAATGTTAATGTGTGTTTATGATTGAATGGATCGGACTGAACTTATGAAACACAGCTTATTATCTGCAATAACACATAGGCAACTTTATTAAACAGTAAACATACTATTATAATGTTTTTACATATATGACTAATCCTCCGTTTTGGTTTTTACATTTGTCACATTAGTAGGATATATGCATTATAATTGTATTTTAACTGTAAACAAACTGCATTTTAGTTACGATTAGTGTTCATTCGGTTTAGAATATAAATAACAATACTTTACCTGTTTTGTTGTTATAATTTCTGTACCTAATTCAATAAAATGATACAATGCGAGCGCTGCAACTTTAACATCGTTTTTAGCTATCACGGTTATTTTTTAAACTTACATTGATATTTATTATAATCTGGTAGTCATAATAAATACAATAATAAGCAAGACGATTAAGTCGGGGCATCAGCATAGTCAGGCATATTTTTTTTTATTAACCTCTATTGTCCTACTGCTGGGCAAAGGTCTCCCCTAATTCTCTCCACTTAGACCGATCCAGAGCTGTCATCGCCCAATCTTTAATTTAATTAAATCCTAAGGTTGCCTGGAAGAGATCGCTTTCAGCGATAAGGCCGCCCACTGTCGCACTACTTGCTATGTTTATTTTTATTTTTGCTATGTATTTTTTTTTTATTGGTGTGTCAATAAAGAGTATCTATCTATCTATCTTCATTAAACGCTCCGAGCTCGTCTTTCCAGCGCGTTGCTGGTGGTACCCACTCGGTAGAAACTATTTAAAATTAAATTAAATGCTACATCAGAGCAGCACAGAGAGCCATGGAAAGGTCGATGCTGGGCATAAAACTCCAAGACCGTATCCGAAATACCGAGATCCAACGAAGAACGAACGTTCGTGACGTCGGAACTACGGTAATGCAGCTAAAGTGGAGTTGGCCTGGACACATTGATAGACGCGGTGATAACAGGTGGAGTAGAGTAGTGACCGAGTGGTGGCCGAGGCGAGGTGAGCTGAGTGTAGGACGTCCAGCTGCAAAATGGGTCGACGATATCGTATCTATCGCGGGTCGAACCTGGACTCGATTGGCGCAGGACCGAGGAAGATGGCATGGGAGAAGAGAGGCCTATACCCAGTAGTGGGATAGAGAAGGCTGTGGATGATGATGATGATGAAAATTAAATGCAGACACTCGACCAAAGGACAAAACGCAATTTTGAAAGTATGTGATTTTTGTTGTAATCATACAAGAAGTTATGTATAATTTAAATATAAAAAATTGCAACAATGTGCCGCGCTATTAGCGATAATATTTATCATCTTTTATGTCCACTTTTAACCGACTTCAAAAAAAGGAAGAGACTTTGTTATGCAACAGCTCCTCCAATTTTTATTGTTATTTTTTCATTTACTATTTGTGCCCTGTAGTTTCATCCGTTTGTCTAGGTTTTCAGACTTTTTCATGTTTTGGAGGAGAATCCTCAAGAATGTTTTCATATTCCAGACTATAATAATATATTATATATTCATATAAGTACTCTGTGTCCTAAATTTCAACCCAACTCCGAACGCATGCGTTCAGACGTTCCGACGTGGTTGAGCAACAAACATCAAAATTATTGCATTTACAATATTAGTAGGGTAGAATTAGCTTTTAGTAAAAAACTATTTTGTAATAAATTCCTCTTTAGGCCTCAAGGCTCTGTAATAAAAAATATTTGTTTGTTTAAGTCAACTATTTTTCTTAGATGTATTTTAACACGTTCTTGTTCGTGTTCTTACGGTAATTATTATTGTGTTATGTTAAGTTGGCTATTTATTGATCATGCAGATAGTACCTGCATTCACCCTAGCAACCGAAAGTTTCAAGTTAAAAAACGATGATTGCGAAAATGCGATATATATCATGTTTAGGTACAATACAAAATATACACATATTTATACTTAGGTAAATTACACGTCACATTATTTGCCCGCGATGGACTCCTAAACTACTAAACCGATTTTAATCAAATATGCACACCACGTGCAGTTTGATCCAACTTGAAATATAGCATCGTTTTTATTTCCATTAATAGTCCTTATGACAAAATCCGAGCAAAACCGGAACGGTCCGCTAGTCGTTATTCACTACTAATATCGATTGTGTACACATATAGGTTACTATTATTATCGATTTCCTGAACTATATTTTAGTAATAAATCTAATTTATAAGCAACAATACCTACCCGTGTAAGTAATTTGAAGTAAATAAATTATGCCTACCACAGACTTTTGAAATGATTGAACAAATAAATGTGTTAACATTATCGCGTTATTTTAAGAATATTTAAATTAACGCTATTTTTGTCGTGTCACTAGTGTTTTCGCATTAACAGTTGATATGAAATGCCATGTAAATTCGTAGTTATTATTCATTTTGTAAAGGTGTGCATGTTTTGTTTGGGTGTGTACTATTTGTCTTAGTTTGTGTTTATTAGTTTTTAATAACCGAAATTAGTTGCGCATGTGTGAGTTTACAAATGTGTGAAATATGTATAAATACGTTGCCCCCGCGCCCCGCAAAGAAATGTGAAAATGTTTGTTAGCAACCGAAGTGTCTTACGTCCTATAGTAAATCCTCAAATACATAAAATGTACATGTAAAAAACCACAAACAACCGAATCTCCTTCTTTTTGTAGTCGGTTAAAACCAATATTTACTCGAACAAGTCGGATCTAGTAGTATAATTTTACGGTATCAAGTGTAGGTTATCTGAAGAAAGTATTAATTCGTCAATAGCTAAAAATAATCAACAGAAAAAACGCTTTTTATTCCAAAACAATACAAAACCTTCTTGACTATTTCAATCAACTTAACCTCAATGTAAGAACGTGGTACTTAATAAAAATATGCAAAATTATGAACACGACAAAGGATCTTATGAGAACTCTTGACGTGGGATACAAACTACCCGCATACTTATAGCTACGGTACACTTGTCGGCAATCTAAGAGGCAGCACCAACGGAATTATCAAACTTAACTTTTAACAATTTAAGCTTTTTAAGTTAAGTGATTGTGTTTAATTATTTCATCATGAAGCATTTATTCTAAAATCTGAACGTAAAACTGTGACAAATCTTACTGTTTCTCTCCTTATCTCTCTTGCGGTATGCGATTAGGTAACAAATACTCATAGCCCAAGATCCCAGAGCTGCCAGACGTCACCTATTTTCTGATGAATGAAATGTGGACGATTGAGTAGAGTTAGTAAGTACTAAGAACACATGCTTACTCGCTTACTTGCTTAGACGGCCAATTTTGAGACAGAGGTAATGAAAGTACATACAAACGTTACTTACTCCACGTATTTTCTAATAAGTGTTTTCACATATGTTGTAAGCAATATCCTTAAAAACAAGGTCCCAATACTCCCAGACACTTTCCATCGGCCGTTTTGCTTAACAACTCCAAAATAATAATTTAATTTCACTTAAATTCTTATGCTCCATTTGTAAATATGTTAGTCAGACAACTATTTTGAAGCTTTTTCCAATAAGATAGACCAATCTAAGGGGGCAATCATCCCCTGGCAGCTCTGGAATCTTACTCTATCAAGGTAATGTGCATGGGGTAGGCCCTTTAAGGCGGACTGAACTCACTATATTATACATAAACCATCCGTGTAATTATTCGAAATATTTAATAACGACGTAAGATTTAATTTTAAAAACAGATAACACCAGTTTGTAATTTATCAAGACATCATTAAGTGTTTGCTGTAAAGCTTATTATTATGTGCGGAGTATTGACGTGGACTAATAATTTCTGGCATTTAGGGAAAAATTACATATGTGAGTACACGTTTACGATGCGTGGCTACGACGTCTTGAAAACCCGACACAAGTCAGCTAGTCAAATTGTTAGAATATTATAACTTTAGGTTATTACTTCTTGAGTTGAAGATATTATTATATGGTTGAAGTAAGACTTCTTTGCATGTGGTATGAAGAGTATGAAATGAAATGAAATGAAATGTAAGTAATTTATTCCAGATTAAAAATCCATAAAATATTATAACATTAAATAAAATGAAAATTTGAAAATATGAATTTAAATTGAATTGAAAAATTAAAATTAATAAAATATAAATAAAATAATTAAAATTAATAAATGTAAATGTCAATCAAATTATATAAATGTTAAATGTAGTATATAACTGCTTGCGCGCGTACATAACCACATACTTTTTTTAAACTCAAACTATGGTGATCGTGGCCGATATCAGGATGAACTTATACATTTTTTTTTATAGTATGGAGTGACGAGACGAGCAGGACATGTGCCTGATAGTTAGTAAGCAACACGCCTGCCACATAACAGCACAGTGCCACGCAGGTATTGGAACACGAATAGTCCAAATCACTGTACTGCTTTAGTTTATAACAATGAGGTACATAAAGAGATTCAATCGTTTAAGTACAGATATTCTTAATAAATCGGAGTTTTCATGAACACTTAGCAACATGAAGTTTTTAGGTCAAATATTAGCAATAGCAAAGAGTTTAACAATGCAAAAACAACTCTACTATCTATATTTATTTACTCAATAAAGATCATTCCGTTACATAATATTTTCTTTCCATTCTCTTTGTTTGTCTCTATCATAGCTCATAAATTGAAGTACTCTCGTATTTTCTTTCCAAATTGCTTTTGGCACTTGTCTCGTAAGCGACTTATAAGATTTTATGGTAACAGTTGTATAAGCTTTTATTATTTATTCCACTCAAGCAGCGCTTCTCATAATAATCCGCGTAGTTTCCGATTTCGTTGTTTTCCCGGGATAAAAAGTAACCACCTACATGTTATTTCAGATCATTATCTACCTGTGCACCAAGTTACATTAAAATCCCGTCAGTAATTTTTGCGTGAATGAGTAACAAACATACATCCACACATGTTTATAAATATTATACGGGGCTTAATGACGATATAAAACATTGTTTAATCACCATCATCAATTCCCGTATTTTAGAAACATTACGTGTTCAAATTGCGAAAGTGTACAAACAATTTATATTTTTTTTACAGTACTTATAGAGTGGCAAGACGAACAGGACATGTGCCTGATGGTAAGCAGCACGACTGCTCATAACAGGACAGTGACTCGCAGCTATTGGAACATGAAGAGTCCAAATCATTAGCTACCACCGCACTGCACTCGTTTCTTTTTTAAATAAAGAAAAGAAAGCAGAAATATATGTAGGTATATAAGAATATATATATATTCTTACAAACTTTCACGTTCATAATATTACTAGCCGCGCCCGCGGTGTTACCCGCGTAGTTCCCGGTCCCGTTATTCCCACGGGATACAAAGACTATACAAAGACTATACAACTGTGTTCCAAATTTCAGTCTGATCCATTCATCGTTGTGATTGAAAGTGAAATATCAACACATCGTCATTAAATATTAGTAGGAATGTGTAGTAACTCCATTATTTTGTTATTGGTATAAATCCCTATTTTATAAATGTTTAAGCAGTTTGTAGTAGGTTATATTGTTTATTTGGATTTTGGTATAAACAATACTAACAATTCGATAATATCATTTTAAATAATACAATACTAGACTTGTCTTTAGCGAAACGAGAAACCTTTTCTGTATTTGTAAGTAAGTTACTAAATTATTGCATAAAAATAAAACTAATCAAATAAAATCAATACCCAGCTTTCAGGCAATAACAGGCAACAACAGACTGACTAACAAAATAAAAAAGTACCATTCAATCGCCGCATTCAATTTGTAATCTAATGCTTGAGCGTAAAATTTTAAAAGGGTTCGCGACAACACCAGATATATTTTCGTCTTTTTAAACCCTATCGACATATTGTCAATATGTGGCACACAAAGCATTCGACATTAATTTGACATACCATTAAAAATATTGCATTTGAAATTCGAAAGAACTCGCGCGGAAGATATTGCTGCAAATGTCACCGTTAGCTAGGGATGTCTGCTATAAAATCACAATTTATGATCGATCATTTTTTCGCAACCCTAATGAATTAATTAATATCGAAAATTTGCATAGTTTTTAGTTATTGATTGATCGTTGTCGTAAAATTTTCGTTATAAAAATTTAATGACTCGGTAATGTTGACAGGATTTTTACATATCACATTAACGTATAAAGATGACACGCGATTTTATTGAAAAGTATGTAAATTATAGTAAACATTAATTTGTAACGGTTGATTTGTTAATATACGATAATTTTAATAGAAATTTACATAATCATTTAATAAAAAAATATATATTTGAATGACAATGGGATGATTTTTACTAGTTTTTTGATGCATCGATCGTCAAAATTAAATACGTTTAAGCCGTCATGAATTTGATGACAGTTATTGAGATACCTCAATTTGTAGGTAACCCGCAAAAGATTATTTTAATATCTCAATCATGAAACTTAAAAATGAACAATAAAAAGATCTAAATATGTACTAAAAAAAATAGAGAATAAAATTTTATCGTTACTTTTTTTAAACGGGGATCGTTTTTGTTTCCCACGTTGACAATGATGGAGTACAAAGTTCTCAAAGGGTTAAATAAAATAAAGTGACAGTTTTAAAATCTCGTCAACTTTAGTCACGGTTGGTCCTAGAAAGAATTAGACGGAGTTACGTCACTCCGACTACCAAATTGAAGACCGTTTCAAATCCGGACTCGTGCGAAAATTTGATATGTCAGAAAGAGACGAGTATGTCAAAGTTGCATAAGTGAATAGAATTAAATTAAAATTGATTTTGACTGGTTGCTTGTGAATTAATCAACCAAATTTAACGTTTCGTGTTTTATTTCATCAATAATATTTTTTAGAAAGTATTTGATGCAATGAGCCGACATTACTAAAAACAGTTTTCTGTAAAAAAAATATGACAATCGTTCTATATGATAATTCAATTTGTTGATGAATAAACCATTTTGAATATTCAGATTTGCGTTTTTATTTTGTGCCTAGCAGCGCCTTGCGGTGTTACCCGCGTAGTTCCCGTTCCCGTTGTTCCCGTTGTTTTTTATATATCGGGATAAAAATATCCAGACTATAATCTATCTGTGATCCAAATTTCAGCCCGATCCGTTCATACGTTAGGACGTGATTGAGCAACAAACATCCAAATATCCAAACATCCATACATTGAAATTTATAATATTAGTAGGATATCAACCTTTAAAATATTGAAGTGTCTTCTTTGAAGTAAATTCGTTGTTTTTTTAATTTTAATTTTTATATTTAATTGAACTGAACAATGAGTTAATATTACAGGACCTTTTGATAAGTACATTGTACCAGTTTAAAGAGAGAGAGAGTACACATTTTAATAAAACTTTATTACAAGTAAGTCAAATACACAAGTTCATAAACTGAAATTAGCACCAGATGCCGCAAAACATCGTAACTTGTATTTATTTTGTTTTACCACTGGTTTATTGTGTCGCTGTGCTACGCAGTTTGTTTTACGATCTCGGCGACTAATTTCATAAGACCAAGTCTGTTTGCTGTGATTAAATACTGTGATCCTGGTCACACTGTATCATCACTGTTGGGATGACATCTGGGTCAAAAATATACTATTGAAGTGAAAACTTCTTTTGGCGCGACTCAGACAGATTTTTCGTGGGCTGTGAATTGAATTGTAGCGTCACGCTCACCATGGCCATTGGCCTTCTAAAAATGCGTCAGCCAATGGGAAATGCTGAAAGTGCGTCATGGCATGGCCATCTAGAAATGCGTAAGCCAATGGAAAATGCTGACGCATTTCTAGATGGTCAGGCCACGATGACCAGGCCACGCCTTCCGGTTACACCCGTGTAGTTTCCAAAGTAAGCTATCAAATTCTGAGTAATAAGTTTTCACTTCTATCGGCAGTTCCTATGATTGCCAATTTTTTTTATTAGTCCATCAGGTGGATGGCAAATTATTATCAGACACGTATTTTTTGTTTGATTATTGAAAATCGTCTAATTTTTGGAGTAGGTACTTCATTATCTTCGTGTAAATTTAAAATTTGACAATGAAGTGACGTCACTCCAAACTTTTAAGCACTACAACTACGTCTTTTATTGTTTTAAAACAAGATAAAATGATATGTACATTTTTAGGATTCCGTGAAACGTAAAAACGGAACCCTTATAGATTCGTCCTGTCTGTCTGTCTGTCCGTCCGTATGTCACAGCCACTTTTAGGCGAAACTATGAGAACTACACTGTTGAAACTTGTGAAATCTTCAAAAATAATGTTGAGGTTTCTGATATAATTTTTGTCTACACTGAATAATTTGCGCGAGAGACACTTCCAAAGTGGTAAAATGTGTGCCCCCCCCCCCCCCTCTAACTTCTAAAGTAAGATAATGAAAAAACTAAAAAAAATATAATATGATGTACATTACCATGCAAACTACCAACGAATATTGGTTTGAACTCGATCTGATGAGTAGTTTCTTTTAGTACGTCATAAATACACTATTATTAAAACTTCGATCAAAGTTACAACGAGCTACAATAACTATGTGTACTATGTATATTATATTACTTGTTGCAACGGAACCCTTCATGGGCGAGTCCAACTCGCACTTGGCCACTTTTTAGGGTTCCGTAAAACGTAAAAACGGAACCCTTATAGATTCGTCATGTCTGTCTGTCTGTCTGTCTGTCTGTCCGTCCGTATGTTTTTCCACAGCCACTTTTTGCCGAAACTATGAAGACTACACTGTTGAAACTTGGTACGTAGATGTATTCTGTGAACCGCATTAAGATTTTTACAAAAAAAAATAAAAAAACGAAAAATTAGGGTTGCCCCTCATACTAAGAACTGAAACTCAAAAATTTTTTTTTCATCAAACCTACACGTGTAGGGTGTCTATCAATAGGTCTTTAAAAATGATGTTAAGGTTTCTATTATAGTTTTTGTCTACACTGAATAATTTGCGCGAGAGACACTTCCAAAGTAGTAAAATGTGTGTCCCCCCCCTCTAACTTCTAAAGTAAGAGAAAGAAAAATCTAAAAAAAATATATGATATACATTACCATGTAAACTACCAACGAAAATTAGTTTGAACTCGATCTGATGAGTAGTTTTTTTTAGTACGTCATAAATACACTATTATTAAAACTTCGATCAAAGTTACAACGAACTACAAGAACTATGTGTACTATGTATATTATATGTTACTTGCTGCAACGGAACCCTTCATGGGCGAGTCCAACTCGCACTTGGCCACTTTTTTATTTTTATAATCTAACTGACGGACTGATTAGGTTCTATGAGCTTTCACGCTTTTCGCTTTATTTATTCATTTAAATCATTTTAAACTAAAGCAACGGCACTGAGTTGCGTAGCTTATGAACAGGAAGAGTTCAAATCAAATCATGAAAAGCAATGTGGTAATAGTGTTAAAAGTTTATCCTCAAAATTAGAATTCAGTGTTTAAATTTTTAACCTCCTTATGAAGCTCGGGACCCTCTCTCATTAAGAGAGAGTCAAAGGACAAAGATGATGAGGAATGACTCAGATCTTAGAGACATGTTAACTCATGGCGATGAACGCAGTACAATAACTATATTATGATTTGGTCTCTTTATGTTCCATTAATGTGACACTATCCATGGGCTGGCTTGTTGCTTACTATCAGTCACATGTGCTGCTCGTCTTGTCAGTCCATACTTTAAATGAAAAAAGTATGCCTTTTCTTGGGACGTGCCGTTAAGTGTGACGATTAACTTGTACGTAGGTATGTACTTGAAAACATATTCGGAATGTAGTGCTAAATGAGTGTAGTGGAAAAATATAGTGCTGCCTGGATTCGAACACACAAAAAAATGAGTTACCTCTTACCGTTTCGAATTTGAAATTTGTCATAGTATTCTACTAATCAGTCAAACCTTTTCATTTAACCTAAGTTTTATATAGACGGAGGAAGGCCTTGGTATCCCATCGCACAGGATAATCCTAGTTTGGGTGCCAAGTTCGTCTAAGTTTACAGATATGTACGAACGATTTATATTTATGTATGTATTCTGTATTCTAAACCTTTTCATTTGATACCCATAGCAAGGGATTTTTGTGGTAGATTTTAAATTGATTTTCATTAAACATAGCATTACCAACACCGCAAGGAAACTGTCTTTCAAATAAAAACAAACTGCATCGAAATCGGTCCACCCGTTTGAGAACTACGATGCCAATTACAAAGACACAGTCAGTGAGAGAGACCGGCATCGACGTCAAACTTATAAGACCCCTCCTTTTGCGCCGTGGGTTGAAAAGGAAAAATCACAAATCAGGAAAAACAATTAGAGTTCCCGTCGGGAATTCGCAACAAATACCTCCGTAATGAAACCGTGTAATGTGACGTGAGCATTTTTACGAGAGTCCAGCTCCTAATTCACTGATTACTCTGACAGCCGTGACTTGTGACGTCTTGGGAGTTGGGAAATTGATGATACTGGTAGCGCTAGGATATATGTAGGAGTAAGGTGCTAACATAGTTATTAAAAGGGCACTTTATGCTTCCGTTTACAACTTTTAATCACTTTTTCAACTGTATATCTCTGAAATGAATATAAAATTGTTCAAGTCTTTGTTTCTTTTTCTTTTCGACACTCATGACAGCCGTCATTCTAACGTGTGCACCGGGCAAGCATCGACTAGCTAAAAAAACCTTTTGCGACTCACGAGCACCGCCTTTTTATAACATCGTTGTCGGTGGTGGTAGAGTGGTGTGAGCAATGACGTCATGCCTGTTGTCTCTATCATTTTAAGCGAAAAGAAAAGAGAGAGAAAGATCAAAGCGATGACATTTTTCATTCGGCGGTAGACCCCCCGTTGTTTACAAATGTAGATGGTCAGCGCCGTCAGATACATAGTTTCCGTTCCTATTATTCTGTTTCGTTATTTTCATAGCGAGAAAATCATCATGAATCTTTCATTTGTCATTCCAGACTATAATCTGTGTTCTAAATTTCAACGCGATACGTTCAGCTGTTCTGACGTAACTGAGCAACAGTCATTCAAGTTTTTACGTTCACGAATAGGATTGGAAGCAATTCTATGGGTGTTTAAAAAAGTCCTTTATACTTTTGCAGTGGCAGGACTCTTTGCCGAGTCCGCTTGGTATATCACAACTTTGCCAGTTATTCTGCCGCCAAGCAGTAATATACATACAAGCAATTGTGTTCTAGTTTAAGTAGAATTTTTTCAAGGTATTTAGTTACATTTCAAGATTTCCTGAAAGTCTAAATAATCTAGAATCAACAAAGTCGGATTGAATGAGTCTCTTTTCTAAAGGAAGCTAAATCAACATCGTTTAACATGGGGTGAGTAGAGGAACAAACGCAGACCAAAATGCTTCAAAAAAAGTTACGTTTTTGGATTTATAAAAACCATCAAAAGACGCAATTCATAGTTAATTATCACACAATTTCAAAGCTACAATTTACCACCCAATTCCCAAAAAGTGACATCAAACGTAAAAAAGATGAAATAGAAATGATAAAAATAATACAATTAATTAGGCGTTTGTCACAAAACTGACACATTGACACGCTGTATTTGATTAAAAAGATACGGAACCCTAAAATTGCGTGTAACCATTATCTTTTGGCTAATCAAAACGCTAGGGAAGTGGTAATTATAGCAATTTGTCGGCACAAATGTTTGGTTTTGAGGATTTTTTCGTTAAAAAGATATCTGAGGCGGTTTCATTAGCAGGTTTTTTGTTAAAAATTGTTGGTTATTTTAGTAATTTCAAAATAAAATTTTGATTGAAATATCGAGAGCAAAGAATTTAAAATTCTCGCAAGCTAAAACAGCAATTTATGTCAAAATAAAATAAAATCAGACCATCTTTTATTTTAATTAGTCCAGCCTTTGAAATACTGAAACACCACAATGCGTTTACAAACAACTCCGTTGGTATTTAGAAAAATATTTTTTCTCTACTGTATATTGCATGGAATGAGTTTAACTTACGCCCATTACTATCCTACTAAAATATAAGATGAAATATCTTTGTTTTTTAATTGTCTATTACGGTCAAATGGTTTCTTGCCTATTATAGGCTATATTATAATTTGAGAACACAATATAAAATGTTCTATATAGGTACATTGTGACTAAAACTATACGCTTCTGTAAAAAAAACAACTAATTAAGCTAGGCAACAAAAAGAAAACGAAAAATACTTACGTGAAAACGATTTATACTTATTTGCAAACTTATAGGTAATGATTAAAATACTTTTTTTTGTTATCAAAAGACGTAAACCCCTTTTCTGGCTGACTGCACCAAAACTAACATCTGTGCACACAAATTATCATAATTTCGTATTCGTAACTTTGCCCTGTCACCTGTGACCCCGTAATTGGAAGACAATTCCGTGATAAATCGAGCATTATCAGGTTACGTGTTTTCCAGACGCGATAAGCAATAAAGGCATATGTCGCTTTGATTTGTAAAAATATCGTTTTGTTTGTAGTAATTTAAAAAGTGTAAAAACACAGATTACTGAAATCCGAACTGTTAGCAATATTAGTAATTAATATAAGTTGGCATTGAAAGAATAGTAAGAATACCGAAATGCACTCTATGGCAACCCTTGAATTCCGGGTATGATTTGTTTGTAGTCTCTGGGCTGTGATAGTTTTGGCGGGAAACAAAGTAATCTGTGGGTAAAAATAATCATGGTGAATAAAAACTAATGAGTCCGTCAGGTAGATAAAAAAAATAATTGTACTTTTTTTTTTTAAATTTGTTTTACAAACAAAAATGACGAAGACAAAGTTCATAGCAGTTTCGAGTGACGTCACCGCTATAAACGATTTTTATGATTACGTCTTCATCACAACCACCACTCCGGAAGTTTGATGATTTATATGTACCTATGTCGATTTTTAATAATTTGAATTACAAAAGATAAGCGTCCCATATTTTTGTATAATCTACCTGACAGACTGATGGCATGGTAGATTTCTACATCTATATATATAAAAATCAATGCCACTTTTCGTTGTCATTGAACTCCTCCTAAACGGCTGGACCGATTTGAATGATTTTTTTTGTATACGTTTGGGTAGGGCCCTGGAAGGTTTAGATTCACAAATCAGCCCGGCAGATGGCACTGCAGTTGATATCTAGGTTATTATTCGAGCGAAGCCGGAGCGGGCCGCTAGTTTTATATATTTTAGACTCAGTTATCATCCCTAATATTGTATATCTAAAATTAGTACCTACTATTGTGACCAATATAATTTTCTCCAAAACAAACAAACGTCGATATCAATAAATTAATATTAAACTCTGATATTCCACTAAATATCAAAGTTTTGTAAAATTAACTGAAACATGTATCCAAACAAACCATCGAGTTATAATTTTGTATGTTTCGTATGCAATTTTTCGATTTTTCAACCAAAATAAAAAGTGGCCAAGTGCGAGTTGGACTCGCCCATGAAGGGTTCCGTTGCAGCAAGTAACATAATATACATAGTACACATAGTTCTTGTAGTTCCTTGTAACTTTGATCGAAGTTTCAATAATAGTGTATTTATGACGTACTAAAAAAAAACTACTCATCAGATCGAGTTCAAACTAATTTTCGTTGGTAGTTTACATGGTAATGTACATTATATATTTTTTTTAGATTTTTCATTCTCTTACTTTAGAAGTTAGAGGGGGGGGGGACACACATTTTACCACTTTGGAAGTGTCTCTCGCGCAAATGATTCAGTGTAGACGAAAATGATTATAGAAACTTCAACATCATTTTTGAAGACCTATCGATAAACACCCCACACGTGTAGGTTTGATGAAAAAAAAATTTTTGAGTTTCAGTTCTCAGTTAGGGGGGCAACCCTAATTTTTCTTTTTCTTAAATTGTTTTGTTCAAATCTTAATGCGGTTCATAGAATACATCTACTTACCAAGTTTCAACAGTGTAGTTCTCATAGTTTCGGCAAAAAGTGGCTGTGACATACGGACGGACAGACAGACAGACAGACAGACAGACAGACAGACAGACAGACATGACGAATCTATAAGGGTTCCGTTTTTACGTTTTACGGAACCCTAAAAAGAATCATTAAAATCGATTTACAATAAAATTGACATAGCTAACACGTCAAGTATATTATACAACATATTGAGAACATCTTATTTTGAAGTCAGTTAGAAAAAATAGAACGCCAAATTTGTTGTTTGTATAAAAACGTGAGGAGGCAGGTAATCTTCAAACGGCAACAATAAAAAACTAAATACCAGCAAATCTTTTACATAAATTTGTAAACGGCTGATATTGAAAAAAAGTTAGGTACTGCCCTCAAGTTAATACAATATTATCGTTATTAGACACGTAGTCTGTTTTTGTGGGCCATTATGGCCATTCCCATCCTTTTCACCCAAATTGTTGCAACTCTCAAATATCCCCTTTTCCCATACACATAGATTTCTCAGCCGAATGGTCGTAATACAATTATGTCCGTTCTGTCTATAGGCTTAATCCAGTGTTTCTCAATCTGTAGTCCATAATCCAAACTATCAATGGTCTAGTTTTCTAAAACATACGAGTATATGAATTATTATAAGGGTCCATAAATTATTTTTAATATTATTATAATATTATTTTGCGTGTTTTTGTTTGGTTTAAAATTATGATTTCTTAGCATAAGTAATATACTCAAGAATTTTAATTACAATCCAAGATAATTGTCTTTTGACGTTAATCTCTTTTCCAATGGAAATACGGTTTGAATAGGTGCATGCCAACCTAGAAACGATTTACTGTCGATGAAGTGGGGTATTCACTGGGAAAGATCTATTTAAGGCAGCATGTTTTATTATATTTTTATGAGTTAAAGTTAAACTTGGTTTTTAGAGGTTGTTGTCAAGAAAATATTCAGAATCACTGGCTTAACCCATTAGATGCCAAACACGACCTCCCTGTTTGTGACACGGCTCGACCAAATTGGATTATTTGGGTGGTCTTTGAGAACAGTACAGGAGGAGACGAAATCAAAAAGAATTACTTATTAGCTTCGTTTAACTGAACAGTTTTTGCCAGACTATAGTTTAAGCCTTTAAAGTAATGAAACCTATTTCCCTCTTTTTGTTATAAAAATCTCAAATTACAAAACAGTAATTATATTAACACTTGAAATAACATCTCAAACCAATATGATGTAATGCATTTAATGCCTATCAAAAATAATGATTATAGTCTAAAGTAGGTTACAGTAGGTAAGCTTTGTAGTGGTAGGACTCTTGGCAGAGTCCGTCTGGGGAAGAACCATACATTTGCCAGTTATTCTACCGCCAAGCCGTAATGTGCAAACATTACTGTGTTCCGGTTGGAAGGGCAATGTTTCCAGTGAAATGACAGGGCTTAGAGATATAACATTTTAGATCTCCGGGTGACGAGCGCAATGCACTGCTAGGTAATGATTTGGACTCTGCGTTTTACTGTGCTGTTAATTATGTGGCAGGCATGTTGCTCACTATCAGGCACATGTCCAGCTCGTCACTCTATACCATATAAAAAACTAAAAATTTAATACATTTATTGTTGTTTGAGTAAGTTATATTGTAATTGGATTAGGAACGTTTGAAAGAGCTGTAGCATTTTCATACTGCGTAGCGCTAAGATAGTAACTACGTCTTCGTAGCTGCTACAAAACCGATCGAGAAAAGCTACGATACTACGCAATATGTACTACGCCTTCTTTCATTACTTCGTACATAATATACATATAAGTAAATATATACAAAACTGCCATTGAAATGTGATAATTTTATGCAAGAGCATGTACCTATAGGTATGTTGTTTGTTTCTGACGTCAAAAAAATAAAGCTATCCTACAAATATTGGAGTTCCATAGAAAAGATTGTCCAATTTAATGAGTATGATAACTCTCTTAAATATTATCGGACCTCAGACACATTGTGTAACTATAATTACCCGATATTACTGCCCAATTCACATAATTCCGCCGAAAGAGTAATAAAACTTGGGAATTCATTGCGGACACGCTCCTGAATTAATTCAGCGAGCGAAGCCGGGAGACGGTAGTATTTATTAGCTATAAACAATAAATGTGCTGTTACCACAGCACTAGCATATCGGTACTTCATTATAGGGATGGGAATCCTATTAACCTATCAATATTGTATATGTCAATGTTTGGATATTTGTTGCTCAATCACGTCGTTACGTATGAACGGATCAGGCTGACATTTAAAACACAGATTATTAGAGCTAGTCTGGAAGAATATAAATGTTTCTTTTTATCCTGGAAATAAAACGGGAACTATGCGGGTTATATCGAGGGCGATCTAAGTTAATTATTATACGTAGTTTACGTAAATGAATATAACTAAGTTTTGGAGTAATTAAATGTGATCAGTTGATCAGTGAAATGCTGTCAAGATAATCCACATTAAATAGTGAAGTCACTTCTAAAGTGAGATGGATACTTACCAACCACGATTCCAGACAGACTGACATACGGTTTGGTAATCGGAATCAAAACCAAGACAAACATGAAGCTGCTAAATTCAAATAAAAAAAGCAAAACAGCCTATTTAAGTACCATCGAGTATCATTAATAGTAAAATTTTAAGCTAAAAGATTTCATTTCTATTGCCACTTTTTGCCTTATTTAACACAAACATACATAAAGAGATACCCCATCACTACCAACTGTTGGACTACAAAGAACCGATGTCAGTGACGTCATAAATATGACGTCCCATCACCGCAGGGTCATTTATATGACGTCCCATCACTATAGGGTACACGTGCGTGGCGTTATCGTAAAATTTTACGATGGCTACCGGTCGCGGTCTGCGACTTATAATCATTGTTGTATGTGAATATTGTTTGGATTTTTGAGTGGTGAATATATTCATCCAGAATTGAAGATAAAGATAAAGATATATTATTTTGTGCATACAACATGAGTGAGTTTTGAACAAGATGTGCACATAGATGTTATGATAAATAGTGTTGCCATTCATGCTGTGCCGGTTAGGCGTACAAATGTCAGGTAGCACACGTGCTCACACAAAAAATAATTTAAATTTAATTAAAATAAACAAGCCCCTGCGGCTTGTTTATTTTAATCATAAAATACATCAAAAAATATTACCCAAAATTAAATATGCTTAAAATAATAGTTAAAATAAATCAAACGTCATAACAGTTCAAAAATAAATAATTAAGCAATTCATAATTAAGTAGGTATTAAATGTCTATAATTTGTCTTTTACAAAAACCGTTAAATGTATAATAACATTTCTGCACCAACAATGCTTTCAGTTTTTTTCTAAATTGGTTTGTATTTAGCTCCCTTATTGGCTTTGGTATCTTATTGTATACAATGGGTCCCATGCATACAATATTATTTTGCATCAGAGTTGTCTTGCCTCGATATAGACTCCTTTTATCTTGGTCACGACGATTTCTTACAATATAATCAGAGAGTCTAGGAAATCGCTCTCTGTTCAACTTTACAAATATCGCTGTCTCTAAAATGTATAGGCATGGAAGTGTAAGAATTTTGTGCTTAAAAAATACGGCTTACAACTGTCCCTTCTTCTAAACATAGCCCGAATACAGCTCTTTAATTTGTCTTCTAAAGAGAATGATTTTATTTGTTGAGTTTCCCCAAAATAATTATATCACCTGAAATTTTCTGTCAGTGACCGTGACTTTATGTATGTTTTACCCACTTATTAATAGTTGTGTATGTTTAAATAATTGATACAAGGCTACAAGTATTATATATGTGCAAACATTACTGTGTTCCGGTTTGAAAGGCAATGTTTCCAGAGAAATTACAGGGCTTAGAGATATAACAACTTAGATCTCTGGGTGACGAGCGCAGTGCGGTGCTAGGTAATGATTTTGATTCTTCATGTTCCAATAGCTGCGTGTCACTGTGCTGTTATGTGGCAGGCATGCTGCTTACCATCAGGCACATGTCCTGCTCGTATCGTCACTCTTTATATAAAATAATAAAAATCATGGAACACATTGAATTCTCAGTGTTCCAAGCTTCAACCTAATTCGTGAAGCCAATTCGAAAAAATATCGAAAGTTTGGTATACACTATACATAATATTTGTAGCCTTGTATCAATTATTTACACAGCTTTTAATAGTCCGGAGTAGCATTCAATTTATTTTTTATAACGAAAAAATACAGTAACCTGAACTACGCAGGTGAAATCATGGGCGCTGCTAGTGATAATGTACAAAGCATATCTAAAGTAACTTTACCATTACTTTTGTACAAAAAAAATACCTAATGTTTTTTTTCAATTTTATACTGTCCGATCAAGCGTTTAAGTTGTGAGTAAATAGGTATCTTCTTAGTGAAAGCGTTTAAAGATATAGTGATGGACTGAGCAGGACATGTTGTTTATGATAAGCAAAGCTGCGTAACACTGTGATGTTACGAGCAAGCGTGTTGCTTACCATCAGGCCCATGTTCTGCTCGGCTTTCATCTTTATCTTTAATTTGCCACTAACTACACAATGACACGCAGCTATTGGAACATGAAATGTCCAAATCATCACTAGCACTGCACTGCTCTTGTCATTCAGAGACATAAGATGATTTAATAAATGTAATAACCAAAAAAATTACTGGAAACATTGCTCGTCAACCTGAAACAGTAATGTTTGCACATTACTGCTTGGCGGTAGAATAACTGTAAAAAGACTTCCTCAGGCGGAATGTGCTAAGAGCCCTACCATTATTAAACTATTACTGAATCAATAAAGATAACAAACAGAAACACTTTATTATGCACACCAGAAAACATATTATACAATAAAAAAAAATATATAATAAGAATAACCTACTTCATAAACGTGTATTGTGTCCAAATAAAAACTCTCCAACAAATACAGAAGTCTCAAAATATCACAAAAAAACATCTGAAATACAAAAACCGGAAAAATAATCCGTAACAATAAATTAAGCTTTCTTTGACGTTATCACCCAAAGTACTTTCCGGTTATTTGTTCAATCCCCCAAAAATATGGACAAAAACCGACAAAAACTGTGTTAACAAACAAAAAAGATTTATTTTCAAGTGGCAGATAAGTTCTTACGGGAAATGTGTAGAAACGTAAGATAAATAAAGTGAAAAACCCAATAAAAGTATATTGCCTAATCTCTATCCGATATTTTCTTAGCGTTTCGATGGAGGTTTTCCTCTTGCTCGATAGTTGGGGACGGACGTTCAATTTGTGTAGATGTTCCAGAGCAAAAAAAAATGACAAACAATATTTAAAACATATCTTATACCTTTAAACGAGCAATTCTTGTACCTATATACTTACCTATATATATATAGAATCTGAATCTAGGAAACGGCTCGAACGATTCTCATGAAATTTTGTATGCAGGGGGTTTCGGGGACGATAATCTTATCTTATACCTTTAAACGAGCAATTCTTGTACCTATATACTTACCTATATAGAATCTGAATCTCGGAAACGGCTCGAACGATTCTCATGAAATTTTGTATGCAGGGGGTTTCGGGGACGATAATCTTATCTTATACCTTTAAACGAGCAATTCTTGTACCTATATACTTACCTATATATATATAGAATCTGGATCTCGGAAACGGCTCGAACGATTCTCATGAAATTTTGTATGCAGGGGGTTTCGGGGACGATAAATCGATCTAAATAGGTTTCATTTTAAAAAAACGCATTTTATTCGCGTTTTTAGACAACGAAAAACTGTCACATTTGACATTAGAATGCAAAGGTAAATTTCGCCGCGTGATGCGATAGCATGATTGGCTCAAACGGGAAGTCGGGCGTTCGTGGCAGTTACGAATTAAAAGCTGCGGGTTCGCATCCAAGACGGCTTCTCTTTCTTTTTTCAAGTATTCTTTTTTTTAAGAAAATCTGAGAGCATCTATGTATTTTTAGTATTTAAACCGAGCAAAGCTCGGTGACCCAGGTACTCAATTTTTATCAGCTTTACTTAAAAAAGGAAAAGGTTTTCAATTCGACTGTATGTTTTTATTTTGTTGTGTCTATGTTACATAATAGCTCCGCTTATTTGTGAATCAAAATAGATGATTTTTTTGTTTACTTTTATCGGAATCGGTAGAGTGATAATTTAAAATATTTAAAACATTAGCATATACTGATGATACATTCGTTTATATACTAAATTTAAATGAATTAACTATCTTTTAAAATAAAAGAATATTTTTATTATGTTGATTTTCAAATGTTGTTATTCAAAACTGCACAATGCAGTTCGAGGTAATGATTTTGAGTAATGATTGGACTTTTCATGTTCTAACAGCTGCGTGACAATACTGTTGTGAACAGGCGTGTCGCTTGCCATCAGGGATATGTTCTGCTCGTGCCATCAATCTATACTATAAGAAAGAATCTCACAATTTCCAGTCGTATCCACTTTAAGACTTCCTCGCTCACCCAAGGCATTCCCACCTTATGCTTTTATCGCGCTCACTCGCAGCCGTTATTGTAAGCGATGCTTCTGTTATCTTCAATTATTTAGGAGACGTCCCGTTCTCAATGAAATAAACACTCGGAATCGGGGAAAATATTCCATTTTAATATTTGGATCGAAGATATTTCAGTTTATTTTATTTGTGGAGCGGATGTTAAAAGAAAATTACGGAATTGGGGAAATAAGCTCTGATTTTTATTTTTCAGGACAAATTCTTAAAGAAAAATTTTAAGCAAATGTTTGCTATTCGTCGTGTGCTTTATATTAATTAATTTTAAATTGTTTGGCTTAGTAATTATTGGTCACGGGTAATTTATTTATTTTTTGAATAAAAATAGGTTATGGTCTGATCATCACTTCGCTTGACGTTGAGATATATTCATGAGATAGCTAAATTAAAATGTTATATCAGCTATCTGGCTCCCATAATACAAGCTTTGCATAGTTTGGGGCTACATGGTGTTAAGTAAGAAAAAATGTCCACTAATAATTTTTACTGATTTATAAAAGATGTAATTTTTTTCATACAAAAGAAAAAATATTTCGAAGTATGTAGTAAAGTCTTAATGTTGCATATACTGCATAGATCTAAAATTACATATTAACTAAAATAATAATTAAAAAACTAATCTCCGAATAACCCACCTCTAACTGCTCCCGGCGCAAAAGTGCCCATGATGCTCGCCGCGTTCCCACGCTGAATGGCAATGGCCAACCTTTGCTTCAGGAACGCACCAGAGCTGGAGTCACCCGTATTCTCCCTGAGCCTGCGCCCCAATTCTGAGAGGAACCCTTTAGCCTCTGCGCCCCAACAACCCAAGGTCTCCACGGCAACAGGTACAAATTCGTACTGCGACACCAACATACCATACTTTCGCTTCTGCTTATCAGCGGCATCCTCTGCCGCGGCCGATGGTGAGTGGATAGTGCGACCTAGGTGGCTGGCGGCGACAGTGCTGACGCAAGTGGCGTCCCAAATTAAGCACTTCCCGTTCTTCCAGGGCACCAGAGTTATTACTGATAATTAACTTGATTTCGATCAAGGTTTTACAAAATATGAAGGTTCGGGTCGTCGGAACTACGGTAATGTATCAGTAATGCTCTGGAAATTTTTGAAAATGAGATGAATTTTGGCCACTAATTATATTATGTTAGCGAAAGTCGGAATGTTTGTTGCTCAACCAGATCGGAATAGCAAATAGCTGATTGCGGAAATTTTAAATTACAGTTAGATTATAGTCTGAAATTGCACATTAACTATTTCAGGCTATATACAGTCTATTTAACCCTGCTTTTTATTGCGTGAATGTTACCGGAACGACAACCACTTCGGCAAAAACGCCAGGTGCTGCTAGTAGTATTGTACATTTGAATTTTTGTAAAGCATCCAAAATCGCAAATAATTCCCACGGTGACATGGGTAAATTCACAGCAATAGCCAATTGACCGTCAATCCGATTTATGTGGATTTTGGTGAAAACCCTTTGACTGGACAGTGGTCAGTTAAATCATCAAAGCGCGTTAGGGTTGCTTGTCACGTATATTTTTAAATGCGTATTAACAAGGTTTAATTTTGTTATGCATGTCAATTTACAAATAATATGAAATACTATTAGAATGTGTATTTATCGCTTAATATTATTACATCAAAAGTCTTTGCTCCCCACTTTTTGTCTTTTTCCAAGATGCGTGTGTCCATCCCAAGGTTGCTTGGAAGAAATCACATTCAGAGATTAGGCCGTCAGTTGATTCAATAGTATGAGTGTTTTCCTAAAATGTTTGTATCATGTTAGTGGTGCGAATAACAAATAATTTTCGTAATTCCATACATTGATTCATGCAATTCAAGTTTGTACAAAAGCTGCAAAATGTTGGCATGCCACCATTTTGTAAATCTGTCAGCTAACACCTCCGTCCAATACCTACTGTAATCTAGCTACAATTGACCTTGTAATGCAGGAATGAACCACCCTTTAACGGGATAAAAAGTAACCTATGTGTTAATCCAGGTAATGTACTTACTAAGTATTTAATTTCATTCGAATCCGTTTAATCAGTACAGAGATACAAGGAAATCAAAATATACACTTCTAAAGCCCCAAAATAAACATCCAAAAATTGTATTTATTATAATAGTAGTAGGGTTGATTAATATCTATTACCAAATAAGTATGAGAGGAAGGAATGTACGTGATTCTCACAGAATCCGGTAACATTGTTATCGGCTAAACTGATATATCACGCTGACCGGAGCTAAATAGGATTACTGACCACTGCGTTGAAAGTGGGTTAACAGAATTTCTCACTTTGATGTGAGAAATTCTGTTAACCAGATTTGAACAACGGATACATAATATTTTGTGTATATCTAGAACTAAGGCAATATAATAAAACAGTAAAATGAGTAACACACAGACACGCACCACGCAGCGTAGCGCGTGAGTGCGTATTACAACGTTGTATGTTAGTATCTCCGTTTGTGTTAAAAACACGCACGGTCGAATATACCGAAGATAGTACATCCACGCGCGTTCCTGCCGATCACGCGCCTACAAGCTGAAACTTGCACCACCACGCGTTGATGCGGGCGAGATTTTGTTTTTTCGGAGAACATAAATTAACCTTGTAATTTTCAGGAAACATCACGTTTCAAACTTGAATACAGCATACTCTAAACAATTATATATTTTTTACAATCAAGAGTTACGAAATGAGCTCACTCTTTCCGTTCTAGTCGGTGGCAGGAAGCGGTGAACACCGGACTTTTCTACATATCACTCATATCACAATCGTTGTCAGCAACCAAAATAAGTAGAACCACAGCATATCTCGCCACTGACGATTCTAGGGGTCAAGTAGAATTGTTGTATGTACGTATGTACACAGATACGATACACACAGAGACGCGGTTTATTAACAATTTCAAGGTGCTCAAGGCAAGGAAGGGTCTATTGGTATATCGATGGTGGTAGGACGAGACGAGCAGGAAATGTGCCTGCTCATGACAGCAGTGACATGATATTGGGACACTGCGTTCGTCACCCAGAGATAATTACTACTTGGCAATAGACATCTCGGCAAGGTTGAGGTACTTAACCTGGTAGATGCTGCTATGAATCCGACCATCCGACCATTACGAATTAATAACATCTATCTAAAAAAACACAACAAAAAAATTACAACGCTTTCAAAAACTCGCAAGCAATTGTAAGAAAGAGCATACTAAACAACACAACTGATACAAGCCAATGAAAAACAATAAGAACTACGAAGACCGTAGTGTTTTTTTAATAAAAACCTGACAACAGCTATCTTAATCCCCGTGCGATCGTAAATGTTTACGACAGCGACGAGTCGCGGCGTCCGCGCGACGCGACGCGACGCCGCGCCACGCCTGCTGTGGTGGCAACGAGACTTGAGCCAGGAACATACTGAGACATACAATAATATTAAAAATTCAGTAGCGACTAAATTCAGTTGCGACTAAATTCAGTTGCGACTAAATTCAGTAGCGACTCAATTCAGTAGCGACTAAGTTCAGTAGCGACTAAATTCAGTCGGCTAAATTCAGTAGCGACTAAATTCAGTAGCGACTAAATTTAGTAGCGACTAAATTCAGTAGCGACTAAATTCAGTAGTGACTAAATTCAATAGCGACTAAATTCAGTAGCGACTAAATTCAGTAGCGACTAAATTCAGTAGTGACTAAATTCAGTAGCGACTAAATTCAGTAGCGACTATTTAGTCATTACTTACTGTGGCGAAATTTGTTATCGTTTTCTATTATAGCAAAAAGTGTCGTTACAACTTTTCGTGAGATTTTTCTCCGTCTAGCCCCCTATCTTATGGCGCGATAAGAAACTTCGTTCCAATAACTAGCGATACGTCCCGCCTTTACCTGTGGTATAATATAATAGTAGTGACCCGCGGTTTTACTCGCGTAGTTCTAGTTCCCATAGTTCCCGTTATTTTTTCGGGATAAAAAGTAGCCTATGTGTTCTTCCAGACTATAATCTAACTGTATTCCGAATTACAGCCTGCTAGATTCATACGTTACGGCGTGATTGAGCAACAAACATCCAAATATCCAAACATCCATACTTTGACATTTATAATATTAGTGGGATAGTTAGCCTATATTAGCGATAACACTCAGGGATCGCATGCTTATCCAACGGTGAAATATTTTTGAAATCGGTCGAGTAGTTTAGATTTTGAAATCAGCTCGTTTAGACAGAAATCCTCTCAGCTTTACTATGTTAATTTAGACAAGAACATTATATAGGTATGGTGACTAAAAAATATTGTGTGCTTTAGTTTACAGTGCACGGTACTGTGTGAGGCGTGCCCAAAGAAGTTTTCACTTAGAAAAAAAAACTTATTATTCCGTCAGTTAGATTATTAAACAAGAACGAAATTTTGATTTTCCAATAAAGTCTACGTGCCGGACTAATTGTTATTAGAATGGTATATTTTTGACTCGGTAATCATCCTAATTAATGTACAATAAGTATGTATTTAAAACTATAAAAGTATTATATCAGCTATCTGGCCGTCATCGTACAAGCTTTGCTTAGTTTGGGGTCAGATGGTGTTTGTTGTGTGTAAATTGTCCACTAATATTTATTTATATATTTAATTATACAAAAAGGTTTAGATAAGTTACGGGTGGTCTAGATGGGAGAACCGCAGGTCTACTACGAAGTCCGATAAACGATATATCGGCCGAACTTATGGAAGTTTCCTACCACGAAAGACAATCAGTCGGTTGATCAGACCGGCCGTAACGTTCGATCCGACCCTCATCCGACCTAAGTCTATAACTTCCGACTCGAAATGTATTGATCCGAATGTTTTTCGTGGTAGAATCCGAATGTTTTTCAGCTGTCGATGTCGGTCGGATCCGATCATTCGGAGTTTGTTTTCGTAGTAGAACTGCAGAAACTGTTGATTCGGAGCTGCTTGCTCTAATCCCACACGCACCACTGTATTTTCAAAGTCATATTTTGGTAGTGGTAGGACTCTTTGCAGAGTCCGCCTGGGGAAGTACCTTTGCTAGTTATGCTACCGCTAAGCAGTAATGTGCAAGCATCACTGTATGACGTGTCTGTGATGATGATGGAAATGCTCGTAGCTTAAAAAAGTGACATCGTTTCGTGGTTGATGTTCTAAAGAAAGCTCTGACTCTACTTTTGTGACAAGAACGTCTAGGTTGTGGAATGCGTTGGTTGAGTGGTTCATCCCGATGGTTACAATCTTAGTGTCTTCATATCGATAGTGTATCCGGTTTCTTCTAGGTAACGCTCCCTTGTATACCGCATCACCTAATATTAGGCATGATGGCAGTCAAGAGTAAACATATAAAATTTAAAAAAAACTATTTTCCCGTTTGAAGGAAAATGTTTCCAGTGAAGTTAAAGGGTAATAAAATAATAGAGATAACCATCGGGTGAAAATAATTACAATGTGTCTCCGCCTTTACTTCCGTATCCGTGTTCAATATTGCCACTTATTGTATTTTGTATTATTTACCCACTTTACGATCTGAACATCCTTCATATTTTGCCCAAACTACTTAAACTTTTACGTTCACTTTTCCACTTCAATAATGTCACTGGATTTTATTTGAGCTCGTAAATTGTATCGTTTGTAATGTTTAATTGGATTGAATAAGAATCTTTACAGTAAACTAGCTGCGTTCCTCGGTGCTACGCGTGATTTAACTAAACTTTTAGTAGAGATTTAACTCCCCGAAAGATGTTTTTTTTTTACAGAATTGGAATGTTATATCCAAGTAATATAATAAATGCGATTGTTTGAATGTTTATTGCTTCATCACGTCTGAACGTCTCAACGCATCGGGTTGAAATATGGAACACAGTTATTAATAAATATTGGTGGACATTTCACACACATCATCATCTGATCCCAAACTGAGCAAAGCTTACACTATGTTACATAAACTTGTTCTTGAAACGTACTATGCGTTTCGAGAACCAAAAATAAGAAGAACTTCACAATTATAGCAATTGTTATTTATAGTCTGCCCTGGTGGCTAAGTTGGTAGTAAGTCTGCCTACGAAGCCGTGGGTCGTGGGTTCGATCCCCATCCAGTGCGAATATTTGTGTGATGCATACAAATATTTGTGCATGGGTGTTTCCCATCTTCTTAATATGTATTTCATATTTCATATTTATCTTTATTTGCGAAAATGGGTACAAAGGGATCTTAAAATATGTTTACAAAACTCCATAATCAACCTTTCGGTATGCAAATTCGAAACAAAATTATTCAGAATTTAGAGGGCATCCATCAAAACCAAAATACCCACATAATTTTAAGCATTGTGTCAATACCAATCAATACAAACATGCAAATAAAGGTGCCCATTCATGGGTGAATTCATTACTTCCAAAATGTATAAAATGACAAGTGTATGTAAAAAAAATTAAAATTAACAGTAGCAAAATGTCAAATGAATAAGAAATACAATCAACCATTTACAATTTTACAAATTCTGAGTCAAATCATAATGTCAAATTGAAAAAATTAAGTTTATACAAATATAAATATGTCCCGATATTAAAAATATAAAGTAAATGTCAATAAAATTAAAAAAAAACAGTCAGTTTTCAAACTTTTCTGCCAGATATTCCTGAATTGTGTATATAAATCTCTAATATATAAAACTCCTGTCACGATGTTTGTCCGCGATGGATTCCTAAACTACTTAACCGATTTTAAATTCAATTGGCACACCGCGAGCAGTCTGGTCCAACTTGAGAGATAGGATAGTTTTTATTTCGATTAATAGTCTTTAAATGACAATATCCGAGCGCAGCCGGAATGGGCCGCTAGTGTACCTATATAAATATGAGTTTAAAAATATACAGGTACATAAAAGTTATATAAGCTATCTGGCTCCCATAGTACAAGCTATGCTTAGCTTAGTTTGGGGCTTTAAATAATATTTATAATAATGTTGCTGGCATCCTTACTTTGCCATAACTTTTCACGAACTTTCACATCAAAAATAGGCTACATGAGTCACCAGTCAACCACGGTAAATGTAATAAAAAAAACAGAAGCAGTCGCCGTACCTGAAACCGGCTGGAAGACATCATCATCATCATTTTTTTTACATGAGTTTTGAATGTCGACACGTAGAAGTCCGATATCGGACTGAAAAAATAAATTGTAAGTGAAAAAAAGGTCATCGAAATCTAGTATAAATTAATGAACAGCGCAGAAGGTACGAGTTCCGAATCATTAGCAAATGACGGCGAAAAAAGCGCGTCCTATCTATCTATCATTGTCAAAAGTAACATAAAAATAGTATAAGCTTAGAGATATCGTGTCCAGAATAATAAAAGTAAAACTGTCGTGATCGTCACAATTATAACACTCTGCTCATTACACTCTATGGGAATCACTAAGCGTCTTTCATCACACCATACATCACTCTAAGCGATAAACTCCAGAATTTAAAGTCATTAACACACTACAATATGTTTTGACAGACCATTAAGCTCCGGTACACGACACTTTGGCAAACATAATGGACTGGTATTGACAGTTATCGTTATATAGTTGACGTAATTTTTACAATAAATGTCCCTAATGACACTTCAATTGAGTAATTGAACATATGAAAGATAATCATGGAAAAGGACTCATTTTATTGTACATTATATTTAAAAAAAAATTAGTTCATATCAGTGACAGCATTCACAGTATGCACGAAGGCGTGTTTTGTTTTAACATTCAAGAATACTGCCTCTTCGCTGAACATATACCAGAAGTCTGTCCTCAAACTCAAGAGTGTCTAAAGTCGACCGATCATTTGAAGCAAGACTGTTGCCTCTTCAGTGAACCAAACTTCAGACGACTATCTTAATGACGAAACGCTGGACACTGGCGAAATTACTGTAACATTATCAAATAGAAGCCATCCAAAAAAATTAAGTAGTAACATTAGAATTCTACTTGTGCGCCATCTCGCCTGATGGTAAGTGACAATGCAGTCTACGATGGAGCGTGCCTGCTTGCTTGACTTGAAGACCACATTACAATAATATTCTTTAGGGAATCTCAGACAACACGCAACTTAGAAGGTCTTATTACTATGATGGATTCACACCGCTGCACTGTTTCGTATTGTCTGGTAAGAGATGTTTGAATTGCAAGGTGGTATGAAATCAAAATCGGTTGCACAATATCTATACTTATAATAAAACTGTAGCGAGTCGAATTCTGTACATTGAAGATATTTTGAAAAAAAAAATTTGGGGGCACTCCATAGTCGATACTGATGGCGAAACTGCATTTTTTTTCTTTCATGTCTGTCTGTCTGTCTGTCTGTCTGTCTGTCTGTCTGTCTGTCTGTGTGTATAGGGAACTCACATCACGCCGAAACTACTGTATCAATTCAAATGAAACTTGACATGATTTAAGATCATACTAAGTAGATGGTAGCTGTCTACTTTTAATCCCCAAATTTTGCACGGTTTTCGTGCAGAAAGGAGTTAAAGTCAGAATGTGTTTTTGGTTGTAACTCATGTTTGCGTTGTTCAATTTCGTTAATTCTTATTTTGTTAGAAAGAACACATTTCTAATATAGTCTCATCAAAATTTTAGCATTATTGGTCGTGTGGTTCGGTAATAACATAGAAATTAAATAATAACGGAATTAATAAGTTCGGCACATACTAACTTCTAAGTATTCTGTGACAATGTAAACAATAGCAGGTCTACTACGAAGTCCGATAAACGATATATCGGCCGAACTTATGAAGTTACCCGCAAAGTTCCCGTTTCCGTTGTTTTTCCGGGATAAAACGTAGCCTAAACGGGATAAAATGTGTTCTTCCAGACTATAATCTATCAGTGTTCCAAATTTCAGCCCGATCCGTTCATACGTTAGGACGTGATTGAGCAACAAACATCCAAACATCCATACATTGACATTTATAACATTAGTAGGATGTTACATGATATAAAAAAAAATATTAGTTTACAATATATTTTATTTACGTAATTCAAAGGTTTAAAATTTCGCTTTTAAAATGAGATAATTAATCATACAATAATTAAACATGCACATTAAAATGTCATGTAACTGTCACTTATTAGATGAAATGAAGATACAATCATTAACTAATTGGTTTTAATTACTTTAACCCTTCTGTTACGTATATTAATTAATTAAAGGATCAATTTGAGGACACGAGAACATGGTCATTACGATATTGGCTTTGGTGTTGTTTACCTAAATAAATCAAATTTAAATTATTAAAGTATAAACACAGAGTATTAATGTAAATTAAAACATAAATGTTTAGCGACATTTTACATACAACACCGTTTAGCCCCAAACTAATCAAAGCTTGTACCTTAGAACCCAGATAACTGATATCCTAAATAAATGCTAAAGTTTGTATGTTTAGATGTTTGTTGCTCCATCACGTCGAAACGTCTTAACGGATCAAACTGACATTTGGAACACAGTCAGATTATAGTTTTGATTAACACACAGGCTTCTTTTTATCCCGGGAAAATATAGGGTACGAAAACTACACGGGTAAGCCGCTAAGCGCTTCTAATACAAAAATAGCATCAAAAATATATCATCATCATCATCAAAAGCCCACTAAACGTTCCCACTGCTGGAACTCGGGGGCTCCTCTCGCAAGGAGAGAGTTAATGCCATAATCCACCACGCTGGCCCAGTGCGGGTTGGCGGATGACACATGACTTCACAAGATTCTAGGTACATGTCGGTTTCCTCACGATGTTTTCTTTCACCGTTTTAAGTTAGCGGCATTACGCACATGAATTCGAAAAGACAGTGGTGCGTGTGAGGTTTGAATCCGGGGTCTCCGGATCGGCAGTCGCCGTTCTCCCGACTAGACCAGCCGTAACTTATCAAAAATATAATACCATCAAAATGTTAACTAAACATGTTTCAAAATCTTACTTTCCTTGACCCTCCCAATCACGGCGTGAAATTCAAATTCGGAATATTGACCGTGTCGGCATAAACGACCACACGTGGTCAGCGGAGCCATACAATGTAGACACATCTCAATAACCATGAGACTATAAATTAAGAAACTCATGTTATAATTAGTGGTTATTCTTTGGAATAAATAGGGTTCATAATATAGCAGTGATAGGCTAGCTAGAAGCTAGAACGTTTGATTTTATAATCGTCCGAGACTGCGATAGGATCAAATCCCGTTTGCAATTTTTGAGTATTGTTCCACCTTTTTTCACATTTTTGGTACAGATGTACGAGTTTGTCGTCAACACTTATGTCAAGAAATAAAGTGTTTCGAGATTTTTTTTATATATTTTTGTAGTTAAATTTCAGTGTGTTTTGATTAAAAAATAGGAACGCTAAAGCAGCAGTTGGAGATACCTATTTTGTTTTGCACATAGTTTTCAAAATAGCTATTTTTATTCAGATTATGTTTGCCTAACTAAAATAAATTATGAATAAGCATTGTTGGCATCAAATAAGCCAACCTTTTATCCCTCTAAAAAAAGCTTATTTCTCCGAAAAAACATAGACCGACTTTGATTTCAAATTAAATTCGGAGACTTGATCAACTTTCATAGGAAGCTCGTCCAGATAAATGAAAATAAATTTCAGTTTTTTGTTCATATTTCGAAAACTGCTACACCGATTTAGATAAAATTGATATGGGATCATCTCTAATATATGATATACTAATCTAAAAACCCCATCAAAATCGATTCATAATTAACGGAGCTATAGCATATAACAACATAACAAAAACACACAACTGAGTTGATAACCTCCTCCATTTTTGAATTGGGTAAGAAAAAGAGTCGACTGTCCCTTTAAGTCCATCTGATTCTTATAAGTAAGCGATTTATATCTTAAACCACATCGTCGCTTAACAACAGGACAAACAGTATTCAAGCATAAACCTTTTAAAACATTATTAAAAAGAAGAGTATGTATGAGTATGTTCCTTTCGATTTATTTTAAATTTATAGTCCAGACACATTGGTTAGCGTCCAAAATTAGGTGTGACCGGGTACAAATGACCCTTGAATTCACGGACAATGTATTTTGAACATTTTATCGAGTTCAAGTGTAAATGTTATAAAATCAGTTCCGGGGTTCTAACAAGGGGTCAAATTTAGAAAGTATCTGCTATTTTGTCGTGGCTACTTCAATATCATTGACAGATTTATGTGTTTTTAGTAATAAGCGTTACTTGTGAGTGAATAGTGTTTTTGGAAATCGTAAATTTGTTATTGTTTTTTTTAGTGACAAAAATGCCAGCATTTATTTCGCTCAATGCAGCCAACGCAAAGTATGAATTGCTACTCAGTGGCGTAGCTTCATTGGGATGCTTGATATTCATCCGATTGGCAGTGAGTTAGTCATCAAAATTTAATGTATAAATATGCAAAACATGAAAAGAATACACTAGTAACATGACATTCATATTACATGTGTAAACTTTCTACAGTTTTGAGTAGAAAAAATAAATATTTCATGAGTTTTGGTAATAAAAATTAAACATTAATTATTAATATTGACATATTTTATGAAACAAAAATAAATATTTCTATGACGATTATACTAAACATCTTCACAGCATTGAATAATTTTAACTAGTTGATAAAATTATTGTTAAAAAAAAAATTATAGTTCGGGTAGACGGGTTCTGGAGTGGAGACCGCGAATCGGTAAACGTAGTGTGTCATACACTACGTTTAGGACTACGTCCGGAGACTAGATGGAGTAACGATATACGAAAGACGGCTGGTGGCGGTTGGAAACGTAAGCCTGAGGATCGGGTTGAGTGGCGAAATATAGGAGAGGCCTATGTCCAGCAGTGGACAAACACGGGCTGATGATGATGATAAAATTTGAAAGTAAAAGAAAGAAGTAAAAGAACAAAAATTAACCTTATTACCATAACATTTCAGCTTAATTTCAAGTGAAAAATGATTGATAAATCTTTACCGTGGTGATGTTGACAAAAATAACCACAATAATACAAAATTAATATTATCAACCAACTAAATTTAAGGGGTGTGTCAATTATCATTCTAATCTTTATCTCCCAAAACCATTAGTTAAAATCAACTCAACCGTATTGTAGCCACAAACAATCGATTAAGAAAACTATAAGCAGGTTATCAATCACAAAACAATAATTGACAATCGAGAAAAAAATAATATATGGGTATTTTATACCCCATCACGGATAGCAAGGGGTTATGTGCGACGCTACTGACGCTAATGTTTTTTACGCTTCAACGATTGCAGAAAGGGGAGAATGATAGAAAAATAGTAGTTTTCTTTTTTTTATAAATCGAGTTTTTACGAAAGGATATTACCGAAATTGGAGTGACCGGAGGGAAAACAAAATTATTGAGTGAGGAACCGTTAAAAACGATTATTGGATTAGATTGGATGAATGGGTTTTGGGTGTTAGTAAATCGTATTAGATCGTGTGGTAGACGGCTTCTACTTATAATAAAAACTCGGTGAGTCAGATATTGTATTTGTGTCGAGTTTAGTAGTACGTATTTAGATCACAGTGAGTATTTTTTTCGCTTGTAAAGGTGAAAACGCACTAGAGCGGCGCAGCGGCGGAGAAGCGCGTCGCGGCGGCGGAGCGGCGCCGCCAGAAAAATATTATTTCCACTGTTTCCTAAGAAATAAGACGCACTACAGCAGCACTGCAGCGGAGCGGCGCGGCGCGGCGCGGCGTAGTTGCCTCCTGGAGAATATTTTGCCGCATCGAACCGCGCCGCGCCGCTCCGCTGCTGCGCCGCTCTAGTGCGTTTTCACCTTTAAGCATTACTTAAGTTGTCAAAAAGGTTTGTATTGTCATTTGAGACAAACCCTTTGCCCGATCTACCCGAGGACAGTTTCTCAAGCTAGGATAGCGTAGCGTAGCCGTAGACTAGCGTAGTCTAATACACGACGCTAGAACTACTTTTTCAATTCAATTCAATTTATTTATTTGAACCATTATTTCAAAAGAACACTTGGTAACGTCATTTACAATTTATAAATTATAGATAGTTACTTACTAGCTTGCTAACACTAGCTTGCTAACACTAGCTTGAAAAACTAGCTTCGTGTAGTTCGGGCGTTAGAATGATATACGGAACAAAACGAAATAAAAAAAAACAATTCGAAATTAAAAATATTCCACAGTCAATTATACAATTTAAAAGAACGTCAACAATAAAGTAATAAAAAGGTAAAGAAACAATGAAATAATAATTAACAAAGCACTTATAATTTTTTTTTTGGCTCTCTATAATATAATTTATTGGTTCTCCTAAAAAAGAATTATTTTTCAATGATTGCTTCTTTATTAAGAACATTTTCAGTTAGTTTCAATATCAATCATATTCAAGGAAAATACCAACACCTCAAGTATAAAATACAAAAAAATAAAGTCAAAATACTTACGGATGTATTTGTTACGTCACGCGGCATGTCAATTTACTTACAAAAATAGAGTATTGGACATAAAAATGTTTTAAAATACGTTATTAGGACCTTTAATTATGAGCACAGTGATTCGGACGCGATTTTGATGTTTCTTACGAAGACTGTGTCAACATGTCAAAGTTATCAACTGTTGACTGCATTGTTTTAGAGGGTTAGTTTAAGTGTTATTCAATTTTATGAATATTATTTCTGTTTGGCTAGCGGCCGGGGTTTCGTGGTTAAACGCCTGCGGTGGTAAAATTACTGGCAAAGTTGAGGTATGTACTTCCCCAGAGGGACTACTAAAAAAAATCCACCACTTCACACATACTTGAAGTAAGTATTTGAACATATTTTCAAGTATATGTTCTCCTTCTCTTTCCTTCTCTAGATCGAAAGGTATACCATTTCAAATCAGAGTGCGTAACAATTCAACGAATTTAAACCTCGTAAAGTTAAATGGAGTGTAGTACAGACCCCGAACATGTGTACTCGCTACTAATGGATTTAAAATTTATTGGACCCCACCCACTTTGCACCTAAAATCATTTCTAAACATCCCCGTATTCACTACATCCTATGTCAAAGGAATAGGAGCTAAATTGGTGCTATTTTTGTGGAAAAAAAGAATAGAAAGAGTCAATTTTATTTTATTTTTTTCGTAAGTGGTGTCACGTGTAGATTTAATTTTGTCAATTGTAATGTTTTATAGGCGATTATTTATGTTATTGAACATATTATCAACTGGTGACTCAGTTTGACTACACATTTATAGGCTTCGCCTTCCGACTTGAGAATATTTTTTTTTTATAGTAAAGGAAAGTTTTAACAAATTACTCATACAAAAAATACACAATTATCAATTCCATTTAGCTATGTATTAAAAGTCTTTAAAAGTTAAAAACTAATTTATTTTTTCCAAAAAAAACAAAAAAAAACAACTTCAATTTGTAATTTAATTCGGACATCTTGACGAATTTCATAAGAATTAAGAGGGCGGAACCTTTATGCTACCTTACAAAAAAACTATCTGTTATCTATCTTAATTTAATAAAAACAATTGAAAAAAAGTATAGAAATACACATAAATACAATAATCTTTATTGCTGTTTGTAAGTGAGATAAGATGATACAAAACATTTTCAAAGTTGACCCGTACAAACTGGCCACTTCTTCTAACGGCAAGCAATATGTCTATACAGTTCCTATACCATACCTGCAAAATACTGAAGAATACTTTCTCACAATTTTTACTATTCATTTTGCATAATAGATGTAATCTGCCAAGCGTCCTCAATCTCACAGATTAAATGGAGCAATCCATTTGACTGAAAATTGTAGAGAGCGTATTTTATCCGGAAACTGTGAAAGGGTATTTGTGAGCTAACGGACCATTGTTGATGGAAATGTAGGTGAAATATGTTTTCTGATAATGGTGTTACTATACGAGGTACCCTTACGACAACGACGTTACCAGGTCTGTACCGTAGTGTTTTTTATGTATGTTACGTATTTCTAGCATATATCGGAGTAGATAACGTTGTTGTCCCACATAACCCTGTGTAGAAGAAATTCACCGACACAATCCAACAATGAATTTTGGGTTCAGCCCTAAGTCCAGAGGTGTCGCGGATTTGTCGCAGTGTCGCGGAGGTGTCGCAGTGGAGCGGATTTCGCTCGGTAAAGTAACATAACTCTGAAGGTATTATCAATACAGAAAAAAAATTAAGCGAAAAGTTGTTAATTATTAAAAGATCTACACTTTTGACTATCGGTAAAGTTTCATAAAATTGAACGCTTGGGGAGAAAATGGCAAAACAAAATAAAGTGGCCAAGTGCGAGTTGGACTCGCCCATGAAGGGTTCCGTTGCAGCAAGTAACATTATATACATAGGTACACATAGTTCTTGTAGTTCGTTGTAACTTTGATCGAAGTTTCAATAATAGTGTATTTATGACGTACTAAAAAAAACTACTCATCAGATCGAGTTCAAACTAATTTTCGTTGGTAGTTTACATGGTAATGTACATCATATATTTTTTTTAGATTTTTCATTCTCTTACTTTAGAAGTTAAAGGGGGGGGGACACACATTTTACCACTTTGGAAGTGTCTCTCGCGCAAATTATTCAGTGTAGACGAAAATGATTTTAGAAACCTCAACATCATTTTTGAAGACCTATCGATAGACACCCCACACGTGTAGGTTTGATGGAAAAAAAAATTTTGAGTTTCAGTTCTCAGTATGGGGGGCAACCCTAGTTTTTTTTTTTTTTTAATTTTTCTGTTGAAATCTTAATGCGGTTCACAGAATACATCTACTTACCAAGTTTCAACAGTGTAGTTCTCATAGTTTCGGCTAAAAGTGGCTGTGACATACGGACGGACAGACAGACAGACAGACAGACAGACATGACGAATCTATAAGGGTTCCGTTTTTACGTTTTACGGAACCCTAAAAAAGGAGGGAAAAATGTTAAATTTTTGCCTTTCCGAAGCAATAACTTGAAAAACATTGATGAAAAAAAGAAAAGTTGTGAACTTAAACGTTAGTAAATTGTATTTAGAAGAGAAAATATCTCCACAATGTTTTGCCTAACACTAACAGTTCTCGATATATCAAATTAAACGCGTTTTCATCGAAATTACCTTGAGCTGATCTTGCCAGAATCCCTCAAATTGGAATATATGCTCAGAATGCACCCCCCTATCGATCCTTCATAGTCCCCAAACTACATAATTTAATGTTTTTTTATTTTAAATTTTGCGTAATTGCACTAGACTACATACGTGTCTTCGTTTCTATAATTTTAAAAAGTGTTATGTTTGTCAAACGACGATAGATACAGTTACAAAAACGATGTTATGACGTGATACTCGCCCTATCATAAATACGATTTTTATGCTTTACTAGTATCTGCCGTCAAATTTGTTCAAGTAGACTTTAGAGAAATTATAAGTAACCACCTATCTGATTTTCTAAATATCCAAAACAAACAAATGCATTGTGAAATCATCAAATAGTTTCGTATTTATTATATTTTATTATTTTCGGATACTATCGGATAAGGATCAATAGAATGCTTTGCACTTACCTTAATTGCCTAATTAGTTACAATTCGTGGAGCACCAAACTTTTGCCAGTTAGTAACGTGGAAAAATTAATACAAAGATTCCTGTCTCCATAGAATTCACAGGCCAAAGAGATAAACCACCTAACATTTCCGGGTGACAAGTAAAGTGCAGTACTGGGTAGTGATTTGGACGCTTCTTGCTAAAATATCAGCGTCACACTGAGCTATAATAAGCAAGCATGTAATTATATTTACCTCCAGGAGTAATTCTTGCCTGCTTATCCTCTCAATATTATTTACAAAAAGTAAATTTTCTCTTTACTATTTTTCTCTGTATTCTATAACACCAGAGACGTAACCTTGTCAATAAATCGAGTCGACTGCATACGTTCCCTGGCATTAATTCGTAGGAAGTCACTCGTAAAGTTTTACGATATAGACGATCGACTTCCGAAACGCTGCGAAAGGGTTCCGTAGCTGGTTTATGACGTCTTGGTGATCTGTTTCATGACGGCACTCGGAATGCTCGTATTGATATTTTACGTACCTCTTTGTGAGCGATGATGCACTGGAACATTTGGTTCGATTATTTTTAAAGACTGTATTATAATTATAATAGAATCTTGCACTTTACCGTGTCGTGCGATGTTCTGCGACGATGCAATCAAAGATGTAGCATGCTTACCTACAAAAAACGATTCACTCTCGACCTGAAAAATTGTACCTCTGTGAAAAATCCACTCAGACAATCCATTCTACAGCTTAGATGTTCTTATTGACTTATATCTTGACTGTAGGTAGCGTTGTATGATAAAATGTTGAGGTGTTGTATGTCCTCCGGTAGATTCTGTAAAATATATGCATCTAATGACATGTTTAATTGTAAGACAACTCAGAAAAATTACAGTTTTGACAGTTACCTACATAGTTATACTCGTAGTTTCAAAAAATACTTTCAGTCTGAGAGTTTCGTCAAAAAATATTTGTAAATATTTGAAAATCCAAAACTCCTTCATTAAAAACCTCAACCATATATGTAGATATTGTAGATGTCGTTAGTGTGAACGTCAACTGTTTGGTTTCGAGTTCGATTTAACTATGGTGCTCAAAGTTTTTCAGTTTAAGCTTTTTATAATAAAAAACAGCAAATAAAAGAACTTTTTTGAAAATCAAAATGTCTTTTAATACAAAAACATTGTTCAGTAAAACAACGGCATAATATTAACTGTGCATTTATTTACATTATACTAGCCCACGGTTTCGCTCGCATGTCAAGGGTTTTCTATTATCACAAAACCTTAAATTATTTCTTTATAATTTTGGCAAGACTAGTCTAAATTATGCCTTAGGATATCTGATATCTGACAGTAAAAAATGCGTTTCAGAGATAAGGTGGAGCAGAGACAGAGAAAGATAGAAAAAACATTTTTTTAGCCGCATATGAGATTATGGGGCATAGAGACATGAAATATCTCTAAAAACTCTAAAATAAGCGAAGTGGAGTGCTTAATAATTATTTTGACTCTTTATGTTTCTCTCTCAGATGACATAAATAAAAACCAGAAATTAATAGAAGATGAGGAAGAAGAAGACTTTAATCAGCTGACTATTATTTAAAAAAAAATCTTTTTGTTTTTATTTAAAAATTAAGACTAACAAATTGTCTTGCCAGACATATTGCATGCCTCTCGCAGAGGCCAGTTTGTATGGGGCAACTTTTAAAATGTTTTGTATTATCTTATCTTACCTACAAACAGCAATAAAGATTTTTGTATTTGTATTTGTATTTGTATCTCTCAAAAATGTAATACTATATTTAAAAAAATGTATTTAAAACAACGCAAAAGTAACAAAACTTTGAGAACCACATGCATGCCTTCAGAATCAGCGCGACAATAGAACAGCCGTTTCGCGTACTGACGCGGAAGCCGACGTTGTAAATTTTTATAACTTCGTGTCGCTGCAATTATAGGGAGAGGGTTGAAATGAACAGAATGTATCGGGAAATCTGGTTTAGGTTTTTGCTCTCTTATATTTTTGCTATGTTGTTATATTCAGTGGTATATGTAACACTAGCTATGCTCCTCAATTTTTAGTACATTTTGTAAGTTTTCTAGTACAAATACAAAGACGAGTAAAGTTATAATTGAACAGCTGGAAGTCTACTCGCATTCTATGAAAAACGTGATTTCGAAATAAACTCGCGACTTTCTACTACTCCGGTTTCACTTCGTTTCGTCCGATCGAACATTGTTTGACTCTAGATGGCCATGCTAGTAAAGTTAGAGTAGGGTTAGAACATTTAAACGGACGAAACGACGGATCGAAGTAGAACCGGAGTAGCAAAGTCGTAAGCTTATGTCGAAATTTTTCGTAAGTAGTTTCAGCAAATACTTAATAATAATTTTCATTAAAATATCAATCCCGTTTACCATAGAACAATGTCCAGTAGTTTTAGTCGCGTGATTTCCATTTCCGGCATTTTCCCACGATAATTAGTAATTAGTAATAATTAGTATTTGTGCTAACTGAATTTTACATATCAACCCGATCCCGTGCAAATAATACGGGCATCTGTTGATAGTAGTAACTGACCAACAAAAACATTAAAATATTTTTAAAAAACCGGCCAAGTGCGAGTGGGACTCGCGCGCGAATGTTTTCGTCTCATTATCTGTAACCTAATCTTGCAAGTTAGAGACACTTTTAGTATCGAGCAAAAAACGGTAAAAAAAACAAGTTTGTTGTAAGGGAACCCCCCTTAAATATTTATGTTTCTTTGTTTTTAGTTTTAGTTTGTAATTTAAACTGTCTAGCTATCACCGTTCTTGAGATACAGCCTGGTGACAGACGGACGGACGGACGGACGGACAGCGAAGCCCAACAATAGCGTTTTTACCCTTTGGGTACGGGACCCTAAATACTAACAATTCTAATATGTTTGTAGGATATTGTGGCCTTGTTTCTTCATCAAATAATTTTACGTGAAAGCGAAACAAATACCTGTAAATACTTATGTATATATTGTTAGGAACTTCACCTAGGCAGAGGGCGGAGCTAAACATGATGTGACGCAACTAAAGAGGTTTCATGAGGATAGCTGTCGCCTCCTTGGAACCTAGAACCTTGATCTTCTTTTTTTTGGCGGGACGCGGGGACGCTTGTCAGGGTTGAACGTGCTTGATATAAAGATTTATTATTTTAGTAATTACCGTGATTTTGTGTAATAATTTATAATTTGATAATAGAAACTGGTGTGATTTGTTAAATTGTTGTTTTAAAAATATGAAACCACTTCTGGTTCCTAAAAATATACTATATATCCATCCTAACATATATCATATCATACCTTTACCAACATTACCTTTCCTAATGTAAGTAGGATAGTGGTATAGACAAAGTTTTCATAATCCCTCGTCATAACCACCAAACTGACATCAAAGTAATATCCCTAATAAACTACAACACAACTACACTTCTATTCACGACTCGAATAACCGGAACGGGTAATCCGGTGATATTAGAGATAACTTCGCACTGAAATTGACCCGGCTTCTGTTAGAATTTATACCAGGACTTAGGAAGACTAGAAGAGATCAAAAATGTTAAATTATATTTTAGTAAGTAAATAACTAGTAAATGATTATGTACTAGCGGTTTGCGTTCCCGTTTCTGTATTTTTTAAGTTTTAAATTAAAAAAACTGTGTTTTTTATTGACGTATCTTAGAGAACAGAATTTTGCGTGCTGAAGGATTGTAATTGTAAATCAAATACTTTAATATCGAAGATAACACGACGCTTACAAACAAGCCAAAGTTTTACACTGTAAATTTCTTTAGCATCTTATCACTAGAAAAACGTATTTCATTGAAACCCGTAGAACAGATTGTAGCTGGTCTACATTTCCCGCCCACCAAATGCTACGTACGTAGATGTTCTACAAATACAACTCACGCGCTTAGTAAGTTAACACATATTATGGTTTAGAAAGAAAGCAACACTCTTTATTTTTTTTTAACTTAACTCTTTATAGAACTTATTGAAAATAAAGTGGCCAAGTGCGAGTTGGACTCGCCCATGAAAGGTTCCGTTGCAGCAAGTAACATAATATACATAGTACACATAGTTCTTGTAGTTCGTTGTAGCTTTGATCGAAGTTTCAATAATAGTGTATTTATGACGGACTAAAAAAAACTACTTATCAGATCGAGTTCAAACTAATTTTCGTTGGTAGTTTACATGGTAATGTACATCATATATTTTTTTTTGATTTTTCTTTATCTTACTTTAGAAGTTAGAGGGGGGGGACACATTTTACCACTTTGGAAGTGTGTCTCGTGTAAACTATTCAGTGTATACGAAAATGATGTTAGAAACCTCAACATCATTTTTGAAGACCTATCGATAAACACCCCACACGTGAAGGTATGATGAAAAAAAAAATTTTGAGTTTCAGTTCTCAGTATGGGGGGCAACCCTAATTTTTCTTTTTTTTTAATTTTTTTGTTCAATTCTTAATGCGGTTTACAGAATACATCTACTTACCAAGTTTCAACAGTGTAGTTCTCATAGTTTCGGCAAAAAGTGGCTGTGACATACGGACGGACAGACAGACAGACATGACGAATATATATAAGGGTTCCGTTTTTACGTTTTACGGAACCCTAAAAACGAAGTATACAAAACTTAAAAACTGAAAATAAATTCGCAGTTGGCGACTTTATAGCGTAGAGCGCTCTCTTCTCGGCTGTTGTAGGTTAGACAATAAGACGACGGAGTTAAGTTATTAGAGATACAGGACTGAGACATTTATTGAGCAAAGAAAATAAGTAACACCTTAAGGCAAGGCCGAGGTGGCTTAGTGGTGAAAACATCCAAACACATCCGTGAGATCATATTATGTTCAAATACCGAGCACTTCGTGGGTATTTCCTAGGTAAAAACATAAGAACTTATCATTACTATTGGTTTTCACGATGAATGAAAACGTTTTGAAACTAACATTTTATATGAATAACATATTTAAAAGACATTGCCGACCCGCACTTATACCCGGTTTACATTATTCTAGTCCAGCGATCGAATCCAGTGTTGGATTGCTTACTGTAAAAATGGAAACCGGCACTGGAAAACATCAATCCGGTGCCAACGCTTTCCAGTGTCGGTTTACATTATTCCAGTAAGCAATCCAGCGTTGTTTTCGGTCGCTGGAGAGTACCTAGTCCCAGTTTCCTGCGAGAGTAGTCCCCAGCAGTGCGAATAAGAAAAGTGCTGATAATGATAACTCAAAATACCAAAAACTAAGATTTCTTGGTACCTATATCCTACATTTTCAAGCTGTCGCTACTTGAACTCGTACTCTTATTATGAATGTTATATTTAACTTTAACACTCACTTTCTTAAAAGAAGTGGTTTATTTTTTGGTCGCAATTCAACGGCCGTAGTCTAGAGAAGAATAGGATACTAAGTAAAAACATTGGCAGTCATTGGAACTGCCGATAGAAGTGAAAACTTTTAACTCAAAATTTGATAGCTTACCTTGGAAACTACACGGGTGTAACCGGAGGGCGTGGCCTCATCATAGCATGGCCGACTATAAATCCGTCAGCATTTCCCATTGGCTGATGCATTTCTAGATGGCCATGCCATGATGGCGAGACCACGCCTTTTCAGCATTTCCCATTGGCTGACGCATTTATAGATGGCCAATGGCCATGGTGCCGAGTTTACTCTAAGATTTCTTATCATACCCGAGCGTGACGCTAGAATTCAATTCACTGCCCACGAAAAATCTGCCTAGGCGCGCCTAAAGAAGTTTCCACTTCAAAAATGGTTGTCATTGATTGACGATAGAAGTGGTCATCTTAGAATTCTAGTTGCACAATACATCACCTGTACAGCTACAGATGTACTGCTTTTATTCATGTGGTTACGGAGACTTTCCTTGCCAAAAAATACTCAACGCCGCGAAAGAAATTTTACCTTCAAACATACAGCAATTTAAGTGTCGCTTCCATTGTAACTTACAAGAGAAATATTAGCATATACGTCAGGCGTGGATTAGTATCTCAGATCAACGTCACCGCCCGGGGCTTACCGCTCGCGTTGAGATAAACGGCGGAATAATTTTGTTGTTTCTGCTTACGTTTGAGATAGTCCGTCGAATGCTTTAATAGCAACGATATTACTACTGCTAGTTCACAATATACATATTATGTTGTCATTTGTATCACCATTTTATGTAAAACAAAAGAAACCATGGATATATTTTATTCAAGTTCTCCAGTTACTAGACTGATTTTAAAATAACCCTTCAAAACAGACCTTTAGCAAGGACAATAAAAAAAAATCTATAAAATTTACCAATGTGATTTGATATGTACCGTACCTTTATATATTATTTTTATTTTATATGATATGTCACCAGTTTTATTATTCTTATTGATTTGATTAAAGGGTAGTGATCCAACAACAAATCACCATTACCATAATAATCATATCGGAATTAATTTTACATCATTTAAAATCTTAAATAATTTCAGATGTTCAAGCAAAATGTTGCTTATATTATCACTCTATTCTATAACCAAATCAACATTAAATTATGACAAAAAACTGTCGTTATTGTTTCTAATTTAAGATCACATTCATATATTATGTTTGCAAGGAAAAAAAATACGCAAAATGTGTTTTAAATTTCTACCATTACAAACAAAACAGCCTGATAGATATAAAAATCTAAGAGGTGTTCTGACTAATTCAATTTAATTTTCGAAAAAATAAATAAAACATTATCAAAATCACTTTGTTTGTTTGGGAACTACGCTGCCACAGACACATACCGACACCTACATATACCTACAAGTCCACACGCATACAAATTCTTATATTATGTACACACGCTGAACTTCTTCTTCGTGTCGATATAATATTAATATTATTATGATTAAATTTTGTTTTTTGCCGAACTTATATTAACCGTCGATTTTGCGCCGGGAGTTGAAAGTACCATCAAGTTATACCTAAACCATATCTCATACTTCACATAAATTTACACAACTAGTGTCAAATATCTTGTTCTACCAAAATTGTCAATTCACACGAAGGTAGTTTCAAGTATGCAAACTGTTTCCACTTCCCCTTTCCCACGTTATTAGACACGTGGTCACGTCCTTTAAAAGGGACGTCCTCGCCAAATATTGTTTGAGGACGGCCTACTTGAGGGTTAAGTGTTTGGTGACGATTGGTGTTGGATTGTCCGTTTCAATAGACGTTGTTGAATTTCATTTGAATTGGGGTCTAATTGAGTTTAATGTGTGTTCGTTATTTTAATAATTTATTAAATTAATAAAAAGTTTATTTGTATTGATTAGAGATCGAGTGGCTAGAATCTGTGATTTACAATCGTTAGGCTGTAGATTCAAATCTCACCCGCACTTCTGAGTATTTTTTCAAGTGGAGATGTACAAGTGTGTCTTCTCCACAGGCAATAAAGGAAAGCATCGTGAACAAACCAGAGTGTTACAAAAAGAAAAATCGAGGACGTACAGCACACACTAACAAATTGGTGTTGGTCAAAATGGTAGACTTTGACTCTCTCGTTATAAGAGAAGACTACAAGTTCCAGCAATGAGGACATAATATAGTGGGCTTATGCTCATGCACAACAAATTAACAGTTTTGGCTAATGAATTAAGAATTAAAACAGGTAATAGGTTACGCTTTTTAAGTTTACAGTAAGAATTACAATACGATGTCCTCAGTGATATATTTAAATTTACACAGAGAACACTACCAGTATTTCATAGTTATTTTATTTTTTGAGTTCAGAATTGACTCATAGTTAAAATTTAGCTTTGTGATGGATTATAACTTGTAAGTTGTAGGACTTGACTTATGTTATTTTTGCTCAGTTAACTTACCTATACATAGGTGGAACAAAGTATGAGCACGTACAATTATATCCATAACATCAGAATTATAGGCTCAAAGTCCTCAAAGAAATCCGCACAACAATTACGATCGCAGCACAACAATACGCTCTCCACTCCCTTGTTAACGTCCACTACAACAAAATCTGGACAATACGATCCCAATCGTTCCTTTAACATACATATACCACAGTACATTGACTGCCGCATTTCAACGTACTGGCGACAGCCCAAACCGAAACAGTACTGTCTAAGTTGCCCTTGTGATAGTCGTCATACTAGAAGCAGTCATCATCATGAACAGCCCACTAAACGTTCCCACTGCTGGGACTCGGGCCTTCTCTCGCAAGGCGAGAGTTAAAGCCATAATCCACCACGCTGGCCCAATGCGGGTTGGTGGATGACACATGATTTCGAAAGATTCTAAGTACATGTCGGATTCCTCACGATGTTTACCAGGCGCCGTTCTCCCGACTAGGCCAGCCGTACCTTGAGAAGCAGTACTCGTTGAGTAAAGTAAGTGAGCATAATACTTTTAATATTATAAATGTTTAAAGTTCTGATGTTAGGTACTCAAACACGTCGTACCAGCTGAACGGATCGAGCTGAAATTTACACAAACACACTTAGGTTATCATCATCATCATCTGCATCCTGCAGACGTCCACTGCTGGACGTAGGTGGGACCTCTAGTTAGATAATATACTGGAAGAACACATAGGCTACTCTTTAGGCTAGTACATATTATTATAAAAAATTATAACATTATATTGATAATAATAACATTCGTTCTTACTACACCAATCCAGTTGACAGTAGAACCCACACGAGGCCAACTGTCACAGGTTCAAAAAAACTCTCATATTTCAAAACTGAATTTAAATTTGACTTTGTTTATCTGAGTTCATTCTTCGGGATAGTTTTTTTTAATAATACTGATATATGTAACAGAGACAAACTTCTTATCATTCCATGGATTCACCGTGGGGGTTTATTATAATTATATTTTCATCATTTTTATTACGAAAACAAACGGGAACTACGGGTAAAACCGCGGGGCACTGCTAGTTATTTACATATGTGTAATTCTCATAAACTGTCCTCTAGGTAGTTTCTTGAATATTGTTGTCTATATTGTCGTGAATACTGTTATCTGATCAAACTCTCAACATCGTTATAGCTCAGCTACTGTTCCGTCTACCCAATAATCTGACTCCCTATTAATTATAATTGACATATTTCGTACTTTCTATCGCTAGCAATTTGTCAGTGGTCACGTGACTGCCGATGTTTGTTTTGATGTCCAGGGGCTTGAGAGACCCGGTGGTTCTGGGAGAACGGTGGGGTTTAATTTACCCGCGGTGATCATTAGGGTTAAGACCTCTTCAAATTCTTACTATATATTTGGACAATATTGTAGTGTGATTTGTAAAGGCCTTTGTATAAGTTATCATAAAATATTACAAATGAAACAGTTATTACAAAGTAGGTTGCTTTAAATTTGTTGTTATTTTGTAAACATACAATACAAAAAAAACTTTAATAGCACCACAAGAATTACAACAAATACCTAATTTAATAAAAATTACTTTAATGTTTACGTTAAGTTTTTAAAAAGTTATGTTAAATTAAGTATTAAGTTTTACATATTGATGAAGCCAAATTTTTAAGTATTTTCTTCACCAGGCCTCTCTTTCTTTACAGTCTTTACAGAACCTTCCGGAAAAATTTCAAATTATTGCCATTTATTTAACAGTACAAATGTACTGACTTCCAATTAAAACAGTAATGTTTCAACGGTTCAAGATAAATATTCTTATAATATGTATTCTTAGACGTATAATTGGGGAGACTAGCGTAGTCCAGTGCTAAGTAACAATTTGGATTTATCACATCCAAATAGCTGCTTGGCACGGTTTCTAAGAGTGTGATTAAAAAAAGACGTTCCATTTTTAATGTAGTTTAATTCATTTTTTGTTACTTTGTTTACTTGTTAAGTGCAATGAAGAGTTAATCCACATATCTATCTATCTCTCACTTACACCTATTTACAATTTTATATCATATCCCTTATTCAGCTTACTCTTTCATACTTAGTCTTGCATCTATGCTTCTCTTTTACACTAACGTTAAGTTTCATTCACAAACTTAATTTTTCGTGCACGACTAATTACGTGATAATCTGATAATTACTCATTGATTCTGTCTCATTCTAACATTCTTATCATCATTCACTTACCCTTATCCTACTTTAGGTGGGGTCGGTACAACATGTACGTTTCTTCCATTCATCTCTATCATTCGTCAGATCTAAGCTCACTCCTTTCCTAATCATATCGTCTTTCACACAATCCATCCACGCTTTTTTTGGTCGACCTCTCCCCCGGCATCCATCTACATACATATTTAAAACTCTTTTGGTTATGTGGTCTTCATCCCTACGCATAACATGCCCAAACCACGATAACCTAGTGCTTGTTAGCCTTTCTTTCTCATTCTTACATTCTATAGTTGCATAAACGCCATGCTAAAAGTATCACATATACTGTACTGTTTTGGTCATATGTGTTGATTACCATCAGGTGCATGTTTTGCTTTTTCTCTTTACTCTATATTATAAAAGAGTGTAACTAAATTATACTCTGATTCCCACGTTATCCGTCCATTGCTAATTTCCAAACACAATTCTATACATTTGTTGTTAAACGTTGCGCCACGCGATCGCCGCGGGCGCAACATTTAACAATAACAAAATCGTTAAGTGCGTAATGAATAAAATATTTACGTAATTGTATTAGGGGCTGAGTGGTTTGATTTTTAGAGTTCAATTGACTAGTTTATTGATTCAATGACGATACTATTATTCAATCTCATGTCCGTGTCTCTGATTTTTATTTGAGATAGATAGGTACTATTGTTATAATGTGCCATGTATCCACTTTTTATTTGATAGTTCGATTATTTATAGACATGTTTATACTAATCCTACTAATATTATAAATGTTAATGTTTGAATGTATGTTGCTCAATCACGTCCTATGAACGGATCGGGCTGAAATTTGGAACACAGATTATAGTCTGGAAGAACACATAAGCTACTTTTTATCCCGGAAAAACAACGGGAACAACGGGAACTACGCGGGTAACACCGCGGGGCACTGGTAGTCTGTAATAATATTGTTAAGCTGATAAATTTATTTCTTTGAACGCGCTAATCTCAGGAACTACTGGACCGATTCTTTCTTCTTTATCTTTTTTTTCACTATTAGATGAAACTTCTTGAACACTTGGACACTGAAAATTCTTTCACCGTTAGATTTGTACTTACGTACGATCTTTGATTTTTGTATTAATGTAGTATATTATGTACATTGGACGAAGCCGGGGCGGAAAGCTAGTAAATGTTTGTCCGTCCATCACGTGAATTACGTCGTAATTACGTGATGGACGTACGGACTTTTGCCATGCCCTTATAGGGCCGTATGCAATGACTATAATAACTAATAACATCACCTGAGTGTACTGTACCTAGATATGACGCAATAAAGATTTGAGTATTGAGTACGTACTGCTAGGATTTCATAAAAATATTTGTAAAATTTTCTACGTTTGGTTTTTCATTGGGTGTTATATTTTCACTTTTTGTTTTAAGCTTCTTTCTTAATCAATATTCAATTATTCATGACACTAGAGTATTCGCAATTATTTTTGTTAAATTAATTAAATATGTTAAACCAAGTATAAACTTACGTTAAATTGTTCCGATGATGTGTGGACTTATCTCAAATTGTATGCGATACTGCTCAGTGCTCATCAATGCAAACATAACGTGTCCCAGCAAAACACAGTAGACTTAGCGTAGATATACAAATAAACATTGTTTGTAAGGAAAATAAAATGTCCGGGTAAATTTCGGTACATCGATGTACCATCGATACAAAAATACATTAAATATCTGAACTAAGCGCTATGTTTTTTATCTATCTGTTGTTCCGAATTGTAAATCTATTACTCACGGGAGAATGCCTCATGTGGGATGTAACCTGAGGCGTCGCGTCAACTTTAGCGGAAACAACCCTACTATAAAACTAAACACTTCAAAAACATGAGTATCGGTTTGATAGAACAATGTTGTTACCCACAGATTTGAACAATAGACAGACTAATAAAAAAAAATTGTGTGTGTGTGTGTCTGTTTATTTTATTTGGTTTATTGTTGTATAAATAGTTAAAACTATGTTGTTGATGTTTGTTATGAAAGTAACTTACGTTTTAAACAAAGAATAAAATCAATATCCGATAAGACATATTTATGTTTTCAACTTGATTGTATCTATCGACATGCTTTGAGTTATTTGTGAACACATAAAAAATAATTCCGTGTTTCACATGATCTGTTCATACAATTTCAATTTCAATTTCAATTTATTTATAACATATTTGCTCGTAAAGGGTCTCTTATTGGACCAATTTCTGTATCGTAATGTAACTTATTACGCACTAGTGCTGTAATGTGTAATGTAAAACGCACGGTTTCAAAATGCTCCGTCCACAGACTAGGTAGAGAGATATGCTCCGTCTAAAACGAACGGTACCTTTTTAAATCTTAGTAAAGAGTTTTTATGTCAGAAAAGTGTGGTCAACATTTTATGAACAAAATTAACTTTGAGAGGTAAAATATACTAAAGAATTATTAAATTCGATAATTTAATTAATTTAGACCATAAATTACTTTATTATTCTGTAACAAAACACAAAAATATTAATTTACTTTATTATTAATGGCATACAGGCTGGTTCTGTGCCGTTGCTTAAGGGGGCGCCTAAAGCCAGAAAACGAAAAAAGGACATTTTCGACGCCGCTCACTGAAGTTAAGAAACTAAAAACTATGACAAAAAAAATATTGACGTGTGGGTACAATCAAGAAGAAGCACAATAACCGAATATAATTCAAAAATAGATCAGAGTTTTTTACAATAAAAAAATAAAAATGACACCGAAAAAACCCGTTTTAATTCGAGTACTCGAAATTATCAGCGATGACCCCACATTATTTTTTGGTAATAAAATTCCTATTTGTACGTTCTAGTAAAGTAACCGAACACTTTTTTAAATTAATGTTTAGTTATTGAGTAATTAAATAAAACTTGGTCAAAAATGGACTCCTGATTAAATATTGATTTTTCCTCCAAACTGTGTCATGCTATTCTCGACTTTATGTACATCACATTAAGAAACGCGTCGCGCGGGTGAAATCTGATTTTTTTCTGGCTTTAGGCGCACTCTTAAAAAAAAAGGCGCCGATGCGCGCGCATTGCTAATCTGTGATCCATAGTGATTATTTACTCTGTGCTGTGATCTGTGATCAAATAAATATTATTCCGCGCGTTTTTTTTCGCTGTATTGTTTTTATTTGAAAATGTCGTCAGAGTTTTGTTTATTTCCTCGCAAATATGTTATAAAACGTCGTATGACATACGTGCGCTTTGATAATTACAGCCTCTGCTAATTATAGCTCTCGCCTTCGGCTCGAGCTAGCAATAAAGCCTCGGCTGTAATTATCAACTTACCGCACTTATATCATAATGTACTATTATTCGAACCTTAGGATATTACAATCACTTGGTAACGTCACATAAAACAATTATAAAATAAGAAATCCGTTTACATCATACTTAGGTTCAATAATTGAATGCGGCTGTAAAGAGACCTTGCCAGTAAGTGCAGCTGTATAGGGGCTTTGTCAGTCAAATTATGTCATTATATATAAATTATGTCATGAAATACAAAACTAATGAATGAAACATTTCAATAAATTAAAATTACAATTTCAAAAGTATTTATAGGTACTAATGGGTTATTATTCAGTCATTCATTGAAGTTGCATTTCAGTACATACATTTTTTGCCCATTCTTTACGGTCATTAACATAATCTTTGACCTTGTAATAAGCTTTTCTAAGTAAATATGTTTTTATGGCAGTCTTAAATTTTGTTTCATTGAGACTCTCTAACGGTTTAGGAATGACGTTATAGAAAAGCACACAATTTCCGACAAAGGAACCAATTGTCTTCTGGAGTCTACAGCGTGGAAAAGCAAATTTATTGGTATGTCGTGTATTGGGGTTGTTATCCGACATTTTTTTTAGATTAGAACGATTTATCCTTGCATACATTATGCACTCATATATGTATAGTGAGGGCAAGGTAAATATATTTATTGATTTAAAAACTTCCCGAAGTGAACACCTTGTTGGTATGTTATAGAGTCCTCGAATTGCTCTTTTCTGCAAAATAAAAACAGCATCCACGTCAGTTGCTGATCCCCAGAGCAATATTCCGTAGGACATTACGCTGTGAAAGTACCCATAATACACCAACCTAGCTGTGTCAACATCCGCTATCTTTCTTATTTGCCGAACTGCATGTGCTGCCGAGCTAAGTCTGTCAGTCAATTTATTTATATGAGTACCCCACTGCAGTTTAGAGTCCATTTTGATGCCTAAGAATGACGTTACTTCCGTGGGCTGAATTATCTGATCCTTCAGTTTAATGTGAAATTCAACTTTTTTTACATTTGGAAGGGAAAATCTGATGCATTTGGTTTTTTTTGGGTTTAGAGCTAAATTGTTAGCATCAAACCACTCGCATACTTTAGTTAGTATATAATCAATTAACGAGAAATCTGTGCCACCCCTTTTAGTTTTAAATAGTAGTGATGTGTCGTCAGCAAACATAAGTATGCCACAATCGATAATTTTTTTTGTCATAAAAGGCAAATCATTAATATAAACTAAAAACAAGAAAGGCCCTAAGATCGATCCCTGTGGTACCCCCATTTTAAGAAAAGATCCTTGAGATTGTACTCCATCGATATTCACAGTTTGAAGGCGATCTTTTAAATACGATGATATTAGTGCCAAAGCAGTCTCTGAAATTCCATAGAAAGCTAATTTTTTCAACAAAATTTCATGATTTACACAATCAAAAGCTTTCGAAAGATCACAGAAAACACCAACCACATCGTGATAATCCTCCCATGCATTTAACACATACTTAGTAAGACTCACTCCTGCATCTGTGGTTGATCGTCCCTTTGTGAACCCAAATTGCTGTTCATGTAATAGTTTATTAGAATTGAAATAACATAGTAGCTGATTTAATATTAATTTCTCGAATATTTTACTTAGACAAGGTAAAATAGAGACTGATCTATAGTTGGTTGGTCTATAGTTATTACGTTCCGATAACATGAACAAAAATTCAAATACATTCGAATTTATAATAGAAATAAGATATTCAGGAAATACTAATACCAACCTCATTCTACATTTGCTAAGTTTGTGGTTATAACAATCGCGGAATGGGGAATCGAAAATATTTTTATGACAAACCGTTTTGCTGGCACATCGCAGTGATTTTAGGGTTAACTCTTTCGAATCGTGATATAAAATTTTATTGCTACGAGAATGTTGCGATCTCAGTGCTCAGGTAAATGCGAAGCGATTTGATTTTGCGGTGAACTACATTTGAAGTGTTAGTTTTAGATAATGTGAAAAGTGTGACTGTAGTTTTCAACAAAATTTGAACCTTATCCGTTCAGAAGTTTCAGGAAGTACAATTGTCCCAACTTAGACATTTATATTTTAACTAACAGCATTTCACGGTTGTGCCTGTATAGTTCCTGATTCTGTTTTTAACGTAAGAATAGATAGCCTACATATATGTTACGCCAGACAATAATCTCATATCTAACAACGTATCGAATTTCATGCAGATTCCTTTAGGAGTTTTTACTCAAAAGAGTAACAAATATGCAAATAAGCAAATACACATACGAACTTTCGCATACAATATGTAATATTAGTAGGATAACATCAACAAGATTTATATTACAACCGATGTTTCCGCTCAAGATTTCATTCCCTGACATATTTTCTTTGAAAAAAATATTCTATTAACATCTTTATCGTATCCACATTAAATATCAATATTTTATTCACAATAGCCTCCGGCTAGAATCAAATACAAACCTTACATCATTCGCTTCAATTCTTTTGTATGAAAAATAACACAAAGTAGCCTAAAGGGACACGCACAAGCAAGAGTAATTGTAGTTTACAATGTCAATGGGCGGCCCCCGGGATGCTGCGTTACGCGGGGCCTAATAGACCCAGTGGGTGTTTTAGGGTTAAGATGGGAAATGTTTCAGAGAAAATGCAAAAACACTTTGTATCGATATCTTTTGCACACAATTCTACGAAACAAAAAAATATATTATCAGTAGCAATGCGCCGCGGTATTGCCATTTTATTAATTTTCTGGCGAAAAAAATTGTCTAGGTATGTGCTGTTTTAGACCATAAAATATTTATGTTTCAAATTTCAGCTCCGTCCCTTCAGCTTTTGCTACGGCATTGAGCAACAAACATTCAAATATTCGCATTCGTATGATAACTAGCAGGGCTCCGCGGTTTTATCAGCGTAGTTCCTATGTGCTAAGTAATCTATAATATGCTCTTACAAACTATAATCAAACGATGTTTCAAATTTCAAGCTGAACCATTTATCTTTTCCGACGTGATTGAGCAACTGTTACGAACATCCAAACTTTAACATCCTACTAATATTATAAATGTCAATGTATGGATGTTTGTTGCTCAATCACGTCCTAACGTATGAACGGATCGAGCTTAAATTTGGAACACAGATAGATTATAGTCTGGAAAAACACATACACACATAGGCTACTTTTTATCCCGATAAAACAAAGGGAACAACGGGAACGGGAACTACGCGGGTGACACCGCAGGGCGCTGCTAGTTCATAATATGAGTAGGATATCTTCTAGTCTACGTTTCCAAACGCATACGTGAACGTACAAGAAAGCAAATGTTTTCATCATCATCAAAGAATATTAGCGGTCCGTGCCGGCTTTGCCCGCGTTACAAATGTACATGTTCTATAGCACTCAGGGATAACGTACTAACTTTTGAAATCGGTCCATTAGTTCCTGAGGTTAGCGCGTTCAAACAAGCTCTTCAGCTTCATTATATTAGAATAGATATTTTGAGGGAAGTGTAGGGGAAGGTCCTACAGTACCGGCCGGCATCCAGTACTGGCCAGTTAGATTTTCCAGAACTCTCTAAGAGATGGCGCTGATATGGTATTTGTCGTTAAACTAATACTTACGTTCTTACAAGAATATGCCCCGCGAGGCGGCGACCTGTCGCGGTACGCTTACTGACTGTACGCCAATTTGTGTTGCACATGGTGAACGCACGATACACAACTAAAGTTCTGTGGGTGATTAAATAAGTTTATAGGACGAGTTCAAAAGAAGTTAGACCTGGTATGTATTGTTTATATATATAGCTATTATAAAATATCTTTAATTTGAATATTTATTTGTAAATTATTTTCTAGGGTCGCACATTATGTTTTTTTCGTTCCCTACAGTACCGGCCATAAAATTGTCCCCCAGTACCGGCCACATTTAGGTTTATTTTTGAGTAATTTTATTTTCTTTTAGGTACACTAATATGCCAGGCGATAATAGTGATGGGGAGACGAAGAAAAAGAAGGGTGATTGGGATCCCGCCAATATGCTTAAAGCCGTGCAAAAGGTGCTGAGTAGTGAAATGAGTGCGCGTCAGGCTACAGAACTTTGTCAGGTAATCCAAGTCTCAAGAAACTACCGATGAAATTGACCTATCAGTTGAAAATTTTAAGGCAATAGTTGCAGAATTGTCTCCGGTTCCTGATGCTTCAAAGAGACGAGCTACTGCACGACGTCGCAAAGCTGAAAAAAGTGAAATTTACACAAGTTCTCCATACAAAAAGATGCTGGAACACATCAGCACAGCAGATAAAAGTGTTGAGTTAGCTAAGAGAGGCAGGAGTGTGCCTTCAGGACATAATACCAGCAAGAAAGGCAAAAACTTGGTTTCAGGAAAAGATGTTAGCAAGAAAAAAATGATAATAGAAAAGAAAACCAGAGTTCTCCCCTCAGATCAAACCAGGAAGAGACAATTTGTCCTTTGTGCCTTCAATCTCATGAAGAGGATTGGATTCCATGTGGATTTGTGGAAATTGTAAGGTATGGGTCCATGAGGCTTGTGCAAATATATCAGAGCTAACAAATCAATACACTTGTGATTTTTCCGTGATATAAATGACCATTTTTATGCTGGCCGGTTCTGGAGGCCAATTTTTTTTTAGTTAACTTTTCATACTCTTCAAATTTTGCTAATAAAGTTGATTAATTCTAAATACAATAGTATTTTATTATTTTTCTTTACAGCATTTGCATGCCTTAACAAATTTTAGCTGATATTTAACATACAACCGGCGGGATTTTTATTTTGTCCTGCTTAAACCTTAAGGTGACGGTACTGTAGGACTCTCCCCTACCTGATCTGAATGATTGCCCTATTTTCTAGCAGTCTGCTCAAAGCTTTAAAAGGTGTTATCATGACACATGTATTTTTGTCTGTGTTTATTTTCTAAAAGAAATGTACGAAAAAAAACTTATTACATTTACATTTTATAAGCTTTTGTTCGGTTTTCCTTTTAATTTTTTATGCAAAGAAAACATTTAATTTATATTTTTGTTGATAAAAAAAATAAAACAAGAATTAAAACCAAACGACTTCGGCCACAAAGAAAAACATTCTCACGACGTCACATCGCAACGCATTTCAATATAAATTTGACGTACAATCAAAACTACGACACGCTCCGACGTCACAAAACAGCGACTAGATAATACGAAAACATCACAACAAAACATGAACAAAAAGAAAACATGAAAAAAGTGTCACTCGCAAATCAAAGCAAATAAAGGCCGGTGCACACAGTACACGCCATGTCTAAATGAGTGTGTAAGTGTATAACAGTGAATAAAGGAGTGCGTGTGTGTTCAAATTGTATAAAAACAATCGACGACCGGCGCGCTGTTTTTACGATGGCTTTGACAAAATCAGGATCGAATCAAACGTACGTAAATGGAAGACGTAGAAAGATTGAACATGGAATGCATGGAGATGTAAATTGGTATTTATAAAAAAAATGCTCCTAATATTTGAGTTTATATTTAATAGTAATTTATTTTTATTGAAATGCCAAGCTTTATATATGTTTTGTTTGTCTTTACTGGATTAACAGATCATGAGACAGTTAGTAGCAGAGGCCTGAGATCTGTTATTCCATGTTACGGTTAGTAGCAAAGGCCCAGTTGGCTTATCTTACAATCTAAGAGATTAAAAACATACAAGTAGAGTCAAAACCTTGATCCACTACTTTGGACTATACGGCACGTATATTACAAATCCTCATAAGATATGTCTCATAAAAGATGTTACGAATTTTTTAAAACAAATACACGGTTAACTCACGCGCGCACGACACGCTCGCGCACTCGCCTTGAAGAAGATCACCGGACGTGATCGAAACTCGAGTCGGACTGTTCTGACTATATTATACGTGAGTTACCCGTGTATTTGTATTAAAATGTGTAATAACCACGTTAGTTTTCATACTAAAGATGTTACGTATGTACTGCAAACGGTGGCTTTAGCGTTCGGTCGGCAGCAGCATTGCTCTGAAACTAAACTTTTGACATTCTTATAGCCACAATATAACTGTCTACTCCATAGCTTCGCGAAAACTCACATACATCAATTTCCCGGTGCCATCGCTGCGCCGTCACGTGCCGGTCACGTGCGGTCCGTCGTGTGTGCGCCCCTTAACACTCCATTGTTCTGCTCGGGGCTACAGGGTGTCTGTGGTGGTAGGACGCACATGGGAGATGTAGGTACCTAAATGGATTTCAAATTTTTTTGATTTTATACTTTTGGTAATATTATGGAACGTAATATTGGTTTTGTACGAAGTTACAAGTATTATTAGCTATCTGTCTCCCATTGTATGCTTAATTTTGTTTAGTTTAGGGTTAGATTTCAATAAACACATAAATATGGTCTCATGGGTCATGGTATCATACCAGGGAGGAAAGAAAGTTTTAACGCGTCACTACCGTTAAGTACACATTTTTCTTACGGTTTTAGTCTTATATTTTTTTCAATTCGGTTGCGCAGCAAAATCTGTTTCTTCTCCAAGCCTGCCGTAACGAACTTCGTTACAGAATCCCACACATTTTTAATAATATTACTCGTTGTTAAATTTATAATAATGTTACATTTCATTTCATGTAAATATATGTATAATATTAATTTGTAATTGGCTGGCATATTGGATTAGTTGGTAGTAATTTATTTTGTTCTGTATCTGGATCCAAAATAAATTTCTATTTACAACTATACAAGTACTATATCAGCTCCGTACGTAAGTACTTTATCTGATTCCGATAGTATAGGCTATGCTTAGTTTGGGGGTACATAGTATTATGTGAGAATTTTTTATCAAAGTTAAGCGTTTGACCTCACCATCTTTCATATTTTTGTATTTTTATTTCTGTATTATATTGTGGACTAAAACAGGCCGTTCTTTATAAATTAAAAAAAAACATGTGTTGTGCCATTCGATGTATAAAGATATATTCGTTATTTTATTTTAGGTAAGCTACTTCAATCTGTAACTAACATCACAACTTAACAGTACTATATTTTTACATTGAACATGTAGAAAATAAAATAAAGTGGCCAAGTGCGAGTTGGACTCGCCCATGAAGGGTTCCGTTGCAGCATGTAACATAATATACATAGTACACATAGTTCTTGTAGTTCGTTGTAACTTTGATCGAAGTTTCAATAATAGTGTATTTATGACGTACTAAAAAAAAACTACGCATCAGATCGAGTTCAAACTAATTTTCGTTGGTAGTTTACATGGTAATGTACATCATATATTTTTTTTAGATTTTTCATTCTCTTACTTTAGAAGTTAGAGGGGGGGGACACACACATTTTACCACTTTGGAAGTGTCTCTTGCGCAAATTATTCAGTGTAGACGAAAATGATTTTAGAAACATCAACATCATTTTTGAAGACCTATCGATAGATACCCCACACGTGTAGGTTTGATGAAAAAAATTTTTTTGAGTTTCAGTTCTCAGTATGGGGGGCAACCCTAATTTATCTTTTTTTTTAATTTTTTTGTTCAAATCTTAATGCGGTTTACAGAATACATCTATTTACCAAGTTTCAACAGTGTAGTTCTCATAGTTTCGGCAAAAAGTGGCTGTGACATACGGACGGACAGACAGACAGACAGACAGACAGACAGACAGACAGACAGACAGACAGACATGACGAATCTATAAGGGTTCCGTTTTTACGTTTTACGGAACCCTAAAAAAGTGTTGAATTATTTTATCTTAGCTCCCATACCATAATGAGTCCACTTTCGAACCGATTGTATTCGCTCATCAAACTAAATTCATTAAACTCTACACGCTCGAAATATTTTCGAAACGTCCCCCTAATACGTTCAATAATTACATACGTTTTAACCGATACGCCACCCTAGCATTATTTGAATATGGGTTCATTTCAAATGACTTAACGGGAGCTTTTTCTAAAATTACATTCAATAATAAGCTCTATATTTGGCACAAATAAATTGAGATTCGAATGTCTTCGATTCATGTTATTCAGATTTGAAAATTGTTCTTTATGTTTTTGCAATAGAGTTGGATTTGGTTTACACGATTTGAATGTTTTTTCGTATTGAAAATAAATAAATTTGGTTCTTATAAATGTAACTTTATTTGTCGTATTGTCACCGCCACTTAACAGGCCACATGTCGCCTGGAGGGCTTTTGATGTCATTGTTCTAAATGAAAAGTTGCTATTTTTGTTTTGTAATTTCAGTTCTCGACTTTTTAAGTTTTTTTTTATTGAATTATAAGTTTATACTTGGTTTTACACAATTGCAGTTATCTACCTACTTATTACCCAAAGTGTTCTAGTGGTAATGCTAATCGCAGATTCCACCTGAGAAAGTACCACAGCTTCGACAGTTATTCTTTTGCCAAGCGGTGATGTGTACCGGTATAAAGGACAATGTTTTTAGGGAAATTATTATTAATTTAAACGAAAATAGATAGATCACCTTATGTCCCCGGGTGACGAGTGGATTTGCATGCTAAACAGTTATTTGAACTGTTAATGTTTACCTGCTTTTTTGAGTATGCTAAATAGCTGCTTTTTTGAGTATGCTAAATAGCTGTTTTTTTGAGTATGCACCTTGTTTATCATCAGATGCTCGCCTTGCGCTTTATCTCACTGTATCTTATAAACATACTTTTTAGTTTTCAATAGATATAAAAAAATATTACATAAAATAAGCTTGCTTAACCAGTGATTGATGCATTTTAATCACTTTACACTTAACAACATAATTTTTTATAAGTGTCTAATTTTACAATGTTAACAAAAATGTTGACTAGGTAACTTGTAAGCTAAGAGGGTGTAAGTTTTTGTGACCGTGTGTGACCGCCAAAAAAAGTATATAAAACTTCAAGAAAAACCAAGCATAGTGGCGTAAAACAAAGCTCTCCTAATATAATTTACGTATTAAAATTCACGAAAACATTTAAAAGTCCAATCTCATCCAATTGCCATTAATTTTCTAGAACGGGTATCCGCATTTGTTAATGGACACAAGCAAACCGCGAAATGGACGGACACGGAACAAAACTTAAAATAATTGGTCGCAATACGGCTGGAATCGACACTTCTGCTGCCAGAGTAAAACGGTTTTGATCCTTCAATTTCGTCTGACAGGCAAAAACACTTTTTAATGCATGCTAGAAATAGTATAACGATTACAGAAACTGAAAACTTATACTGAGTCGTGCTAAGGTTCTATTTAGACTATTCGTGATCTAGTGCGCTGCGCTACATTGTGCTGATATAGGTAAATGTGATGCTTACCATTAGACGCATTAACTTGCTTGCTCCATCACTCACTATTGTAAAAAAAACGCAGTATCTTGAGACACGCTTGTTAAAAATACAAATAATACTCACTGAAATCATCCCGTTAATTTGATAAATGCCAAAGTTTGGATATTTGATGTTTAATCACGTTGTAAAAACTGAACGTATCGGGTTGAATTTTGGAACATATTTATATGACAGTCTATAATAACACTCAGGTTACTTTATAAAACGAGAAAGTAAAGGAAATTGGATCAAAAACAGCGGTGTTCTACAAAAAAAATTGCAATTACAGAATAAATGACTTCAAAGTATCAAAACCAATCGGTTGAGCTAAGAAAGAGTTATATTCCCGGCATTCGAAGTACGCGTATAAGTCATTAACTAATACAAATAAATTAGATTTACGGGAAAAAATAGCAGATCCGACCCGCACGAATACTCGGGGGACAGTGATGTAGTGGACTTCGATATACAGAGTGATCTGGAAAATTTATTTAAGAGTGCGCCTAAAGCCAGGAAAAAAACAGATTTCACCCGCGCGACGCGTTTCTTAATGTGATGTACATAAAGTCGAGAATAGCATGACACAGTTTGGAGGAAAAATCAATATTTAATCAGGAGTCCATTTTTGACCAAGTTTTATTTAATTACTCAATAACTAAACATACATTTAAAAAAGTGTTCGGTTTCTTTACTAGAACGTACAAATAGGAATTTTATTACCAAAAAATAATGTGGGGTCATCGCTGATAATTTCGAGTACTCGAATTAAAACGGGTTATTTCGGTGTCATTTTTATTTTTTTATTGTAAAATACTCTGATCTAGTTTTAAAATTCTATTCGGTTATTGTGCTTCTTCTTGATTGTACCCACACGTCAATATTTTTTTTGTCATAGTTTTTAGTTTCTTAACTTCAGTGAGCGGCGTCGAAAATGTCCTTTTTTCGTTTTCTGGCTTTAGGCGCCCCCTTAAGCAGATATTGAGCTAATAGTTAACTGCTTTCATAATTAGATAATTATGTTAAAAACGTGATATATATTTATTGGGAAAAGGAATTACAAAAATTGTTCATTAAAAAAAAAAAAACTTAAAAAAAACAATCAAGTACAAAAAATAAATAAGAGAACCTATCTTATTTATGTAATGAAAAACAATATTTATCCGTCTTTGTTTTTAAGTATTTCTATTTAAAAATGACTTTCTACGCGCTTATGTCAGTTTTAGCCTGCGGTTTCGTCATCAAGCTATTTACAAAATATACGCACTCTCTTTATGGAACACTGAATTATTTTAGCATAAAACACCAACGTGTTTTTTCCAGACTTTTACAATTTCGTGATATTTCACCGATACTCTATTAGAAGTTTATATTTTGGTCAATGAGTGTCTTTATTTTATACTCTACAGTGTAAAACAAACTATAATAATAATAATAAATATTGGTGGACAATTCACACACAACACCATCTGACCCCAAACTAAGCAAAGCTTGTGTGATGGCGGCCAAATAGCTGATATAATACTTATATAGTTTTAAATACATACTTATTATACATAGAAACACCCAGACACAGTGCAAACATTTGAATTCATCACACAAATATTTGCGCTGGGTGCACTATAAAACCCTACAGCGCCATATAAAGGAAAAGAGAATTTTACAGAATCTTTAAATTAGACTGATAAAATGTATTATAGTAAACGTTAACATGTCACTTTAATTAAGTGTTTAAAATAAGCTCCAACGTTCCCGCTAAAATACTGACATCTCCAAACACGATAGAACTACAGACTCCGAAGCGAGGACTAAAAACAATAACGCTCGCATGCTTTCACATATCCAATTTATTTAATTCAAAATGTGAGCGGAAACAGGATTTCTACTAACATGAGTGGCGTTTAATTAACCAGTTAAAGTTAGAAAACGTCGACAGGTTTCCTAGTATTGTACTGGAAAAACATGTGATTTCCCACTTAATATACGCAGCAGCAAAAATTTTTGGCAATGTGTAAGTGAAAAATCACTGACACAAATTTGGTATGGCTATGCATTATTTTACTGCCTGCAGTCAATGACTACATTATTTATGTCAGTAGCAGTCAGTATGATACTAATATATTACAGTACATGAACATAAAATGTTAACAAAATAATTAATCCTGATGAACAAGGTTTTACAAAAAACATAATATATATTTAAGATAGATAAGTGCCAAAGAAATAATATTACATGCATTCTTGTGAACCAAAGTCAATAGATAACTTCTTCTAGTTTCTACAACACTCATCATTCTATCCTAAACAACTTGAATTCAAAAGATTAAGTACTTATACATATACATATATTGGTATTTTGGAGTGGTAGGACTCTTGGCAGAGTCCACCTGGGGAAGTACCACACCTTTGCCAGTTATTCTACAGCCAAGCAGTAATCTGTAAGCGTTACTGTGTTCCGGTTTGAAAGGCAATGTTTCCAGATAAATTACAAGGTTTAGAGATAATATTAATAATATAATTCTTTATTACATCCACTTTACACAATAAATTTTAGAACTAAAGAAACAAAAAAATCAACAATAAATTATGCAGAGCAAAGGGTGGCCTTATCGCTTAAAGCGATTTCTTCCAGACAACCTATGAATGGACTTATAATTGTAGAAATCGTGTACTGTAGGTGGTGTAATTCAATATAACTATTGTCACATCTCATGTAAATTACTCAGATAAATACATATTATATATCTATATATAATATCTTAATATAATATCTTAGATCTCTGGGTGACGAGCGCAGTGCAGTGCTAGGTAATGATTTGGACTTTCTTGTTTCAACAGCTGCGTGTCACTGTTCTGTTATGTGGCAGGCATGTTGCTTACCAACAGGCACATGCCCTGCTAGTCTTGTCTCTCTTTATAACAAAAAAAGGCGACTCATATATTGGGACTCTTATTTCGGAAACACTTTGCCAAATACACTCATTTTTTACTTCCTTAGAATACATTAGTTATAGTATCATAGTTACATTTTTAACAATTACGTGTCTATTAGTTGATATGTCTATGTTTGCTTGTTTTTAGTTTTCTCTCCGTTGTTTACATGTGCTAACTTTGCGAAAACATGCAAAATTAAATGCGAAATTCAAAACTCCTGGTTTGTTTGGAAGGTTGTAGAAAAATAAAGAAATAGATACGAACTGATTATTATTATTTATCTTCTATGTGGTGGTAACCGTAGGTGCAAGTAAATTCGCTAATATACTGCCAACTTATACAAAAAGGTTCAGATATATTATTATATGAAGAGGTACGATTACAATAAGTGCCTTTGGCTCCATTGTTTTTTCTCATGTTTATTCCAAAAAAATCCCAACGATCCTCAAATGTTTTCACTTCGAAAAAGTCGGACATTGATATTTTGTTTTAATTAGATAGTTTTGAGTGTTATCAGACACTAATGTTTAGTTAACAAGCAGCGCCCCTCGGTTTTAACCACGTAGTTCCCGTTAGTTTCGGAATAAAAAAGTAGCCTATGTGTTCTTCCAGACTATAATCTGTGTTCCAAATTTCAACACAATCCCTTCATACGTAACGACGTGATTGAGCAGCAAATATCCAAATATTGACATTTATAATATCAATAGAATTATCGTTGGGATTTTTAGTAAATTAACAGCTAATTGTTAAAATAAGCAAGATGTCTCAACACCCTGTAGTTGGCTCGTTTATAACCAGTTCACAACAGCTCGGTCCTAACCTTTCCGCAATCTAATTACTTAAAGTGCTTTTCACTCGTCTCTTTAAACTATAAACATTAAGACTAGGCCTTAAGTTTAAGAAAAGTAGCGTTTTTTAAAATGAAAATTTCCTCAGCCTCGTAAAGACAATTTTGTTAGGGTTATTCAAGGAATAACCCTACGTTAATAAGTTCACGTCACTAACATACTAGTGTTAATTGTATTTTATGATTATAATATTTATCTATCCGCACATTCAGACAGGCGTCAGGTCGCGATGGTCTCTTTGACCTAATATAAAATGTTGTTTTTTTTCTGTTGAAATTTGACATGTTATTCATTATCTAATTACTAGTATCTGAATAAATCTATAGTTTGTACTGCTGTTAGGCTAACAATCAAAAATTGAAATCAAAATTCATTTATTTGGAACTTAAAAAGAATGAACTGGCACATTCGCAGCGATCTGTGTACACGAATACATATATACGTACCTACATACATACATACCTGACCATTTATATTGTAGTCAAAACAGAGAACTTGCTTGTTTAACATATTTCACATAATCAGGCACATGTCCAGATCGTCTCATCACTATATAAAAAAAAAGTTGTCAGCTTCAATACCTATACCTCTACTGGCATTATCATCATCATCATCATTTTTAGTCTGTATCATATAGGTAAGTATGCATAGTTGCATTTTTAATAACTTGACATGCCAATAATATTTATGAAAAAATTAATTTGAATATTGATAGGTATAGGCCTCCTCTCTCCTATGCTATTGACCGAGTAGCATAATACGCTATAACGTATCACTTGACCCAGCGCACATTTATATGTCCAACCTTATAATTTGCACCCGCGGACCAAATGGTCAAGGGTGGATTGTATTAACTCATCCAGTAATTATATTAGAATTAATTACAAGCGCTTATTAATTATTTTTTTTAGCTTTAATACAAAGTGTACTGCCAAACTTAATACCAATTCGCACTATATTTAATGGCACCAAATTAATTGTCACTAAAATTACATAAAATCCGAGATCCCAGAGCTCCCAGACGTCACCTATTTTCTGATGAATGGAATGTGGACGATTGAGTAGAGTTAGTAAGTACTAAGAACACATGCTTACTCGCAAACTTGCTTAGACGGCCAATTTTGAGATATGGGGTAATGAAGGCACATACAAACATTGCTTACTTCACGTATTTTCTAATAAGTGATTTTCACGTATGTTGTAGGCAACATCCTTAAAAACAGGATTCCAAAACTCCCAGACACTTTCCGTCAGCCGTTTTGCTTAACAACTCCAAAATATTAATTTAACTTCACTTAAATTCTCATGCTCCATTTGTAAATATGTTCGTCAGACAACTATTTTGTTGCTTTTTACAATAAGATAGACTAATCTAAGGGGGCAATCATCCCCTTATCAACATCAACCATGAAACGATGTCCCTTTTTCGAGCTTCGAGCATTCCGATAGAAAAGAGGACAAGGTAGTATTAGATCAAGTAAATCAGCCTAAAAGCCGGTTTTCACGGAGCGGTTGCCAACCGTGCCCGCGCGCGGGCGTGCCAGATTTGTATGTAAAATTGAATTCAAAACTCACAACGCGGTTTACGGCCGCGGCGGATGCGGCAGCCGCACGGTTCTTGCGCAGTAGCTTTCCGTAGTAGAAACCGCGAAAACCTGCGGTCTCGTGAGTATTGAAACAAAAACGTCGCGCGGCGCGGTTTGAAACCGTGCCGTGAAAATTGGGCTGCACACTCTCCGAAGTGTATCCGATAAAAAACAGATAGACTAGCAATTTTACGGCGATGTTCAAGACTTTGAAGTCTTTTTCGCACAAGAGTGTTGTTGCCTATGAGCCTTTTGGCACGTCTCTCGATCGATTCCAGAGCTTCCAGCTGGTACTTAACCGAACCGTCCCAAAGGTGCGAACAGTACTCCATACAGGAGCGAATCTGTGCTTGATATAATGTAAGCAACTGTTCAGACTTAAAGTACCTTCGCATCTTTGAGAGGACTTCTATTTTTTTAGCAGCTAGTTTAGCCTTGGACTCGATATACGAGCCAAAGTTGAGCGTAGAGGTCAAAGTAACCTCGATGCGTAGTTTGTACGATGACTTTCATGATTTCATGGGTGATTCAAGTACGAGAGTGAGAGTCAATGAAATAATAGGTTAAATTCTTTATAGTAAAGAATAATGAGATGACTGAACATGTGTCTGATAGTAAACAACGTGCAGCACATATGTAACAGCACAATGTCACGCAACTATTGGAACACGAAGAGTCCAAATCAAACTGCACTGCGTTCGTCGCTCAGATAGGTATAGTTTTTGGCGGTGGGCATCTGAAGCCAATAATCAGGGACCCATCCAAGATACAACAAATAGGTTAATTCATTTTACAAAATGAGTTAATCTCTTTGTTTGTTTCTTTTTTATTTATTATGATAGTAAGTTACACACATGAATCCTACTATCCTACTAATATTAAAGGTCAATGTCAATGTATGGATGTTTGGATATTTGGATGTTTGTTGCTCAATCACGTCCTAACGTATCAACGGATTGCGCTGAAATTTGGAACACAGATAGATTTTACTCTGGAAGAACACATATGCTTTTTATCCCGGAAAACAACGGGAACAACGGGAACGAGAACTACGCGGGTAACACCGCGGGGCGCTGCTAGTATTTAATCTTTTAATAACACGGTCCATGGCTTCGAACTAAACATATATGATAACTCCAAATTATTCTGTAAAAACATTTTATGAGTCAACAATATCTACATTACCTAGAGTATAATTATTTTATGATTGAAACTACTCACTTTTAGAGGGATGACATCGGAACCATATAATTACACAGACAGTGGCTAATTTTAAATCAATCAACTAATAAAATTAATGACCGTGTTCTTCTCACCCTTGCGCTAGGAATAAGTATGCCTTGATTAAATATTACCAAAAGTAAACCTTGTCTTTAGTTGATAAGTATCAAATTAACACGAGCAAGCCATCGAAATAAGCAGACGCCATTTTGAATTCCAGCATCTGTCATTGTGACGTTTGTCACGTGATCATATTAAATACATCCCATTACAAACCATGGAGGTGCAATTACAGAATTAAAAACGTATTTGAATAAAGAGTTTTATGATGGATATTAAATTGTTTCTTGTTTTGATGGTAATTCCCTAATTTGTCATGTAATTGCTTTGATTAATGTTAGACCATCATTTGTCATTGTTTTAATTCAATTACTGTTAGCTGGATGGATTGGATTTTTATTGTTTCAAATTAGGAACTCCATGACACTATTACATGACACACATACAACCAGAGCAACTGTTTTGTTTATTACTGTAAAAAACGCGGAATTTGCGTAGATTTATCAAAGGGATACTAAGTTACCGAGTTTGGGCTACAATATTAAATTGGCAAATTGCAAATTTTTATTCAATAAAAACTTATGCTACAAGATTTTTATTGAACAATAATTTGCAAAACAGAAACTCGCGAAAGGTCGATATGTAATTTAAAAATCGTCGAAGACACGATAGAATTATAATGCAATACAAAATTTGACTGAAGCTTAGTTGGTGACATTTTTAAAAGATAAATACATATGAATGGAATCAACGTAATCGAAAAAGGTGTGGGGCATATATGGACCCCGATCGGAGCGAAGCTAATACACGACTGTAATAAGTGGATAGCAAATTTATCAAAATTAGCAAACAAAATAATAATTTAAAACCTGTGTAGCGTTTTAAAAATGAGTTGAGACATTAATAAAGGCTCTGACCGTTTAAAAAAAAATGAGTTAATTTCGTGACACGTTTTAAAACAAATTCTCATTCATTTCATACATTAAAATAGAATTTCAATTAAAACAAAAAGTGTAAAAAAACTCTGAATATTAGTAGGTACACTTAATTTGGTCTAGGTCCTATCCGTGCGAATGATAAGGAACTTTCTTTCAGTTACAACCTTTAGTTACAACAGTATCCATTATTCGTCTACACAGAGACAAAAAAAACAATCCTAAGGCTTATTTCACATTGTTACCTAAGACAAAGATCACGACCGCGCGCAGAACAAACACTGGATGATATTTTATTTGTGCTCTTGTGAGGACACCGCCTAATTGCGTTTGTTTTACGTGTCTGAAGCTGAAAATGAAGGAAAAATCCAAAGTAAATATCCCGAAATGTTTGCTGAAGATGTAAAGAGGTTGCGAAGCATGAAATTAAAATGCTGTTTGTTTTAGTGTTACCTCATTTAAGTAAGTAATCCGTTATTATGTTCCTTCATATTTTTATTCCATAGCCTACTCCTACTAATATTCTAAATGTAAAAATTTTGAATGTTTGGATGTTTGTTGCTCAATCACGTCGTAACGTATGAATGGAACGGGTTGAAATTTGAAACACAGTTAGATTATAGTCTGGAAGAACATATTTATAAACTTTTTATTCCGAGAAAATAACGGGTAATGGCAACTCTACGAGGGTGAAACCGAGGGGTACTGCTAGTAATATTATAATGGTGATAATTTGGATGTGTGTTGCTCAATCTCGTCGGAACGGCACAGTTTGATTACAGTCTGGAATAACACATACAATACTGAAAAATTACATAAAATGTAATTGTGAGAAATACTGTCCAAATAGATAATAATAATATTTCCCTGCACCTTAGCTCAAAAAATCTGAAAAAGGATTTTTGAAAGTATTTTTTAATTATCATTTTTGAGAATAAAAGTAGCTTATGTGGTTTAACCCTATACCTATAAAAATCTACATTTCAGTGTTGAGCTCTTCCTGCGTGATTGAGAATCACACATCAAATCGTTGAAACTGTCACATTTATAAATATCACATGAGAAAGGACTAAAGATTCGCATTCAAAATATAAGGACCTTTTGCCTTCTTCGCTAGTCCCAAGTTTAGTGGACATAAGAAGCCAACCACTTCTTTATAAAAAAAAATCGGCAGTCATAGGAACTGCCGATAGTAGAACTGAAAACTTATAACTCAGAATTTGATAGCTTACTTTGGAAACTACACGGGTGTAACCGGAGGGCGTGGCCTGGTTATCATGGCATGACCATGTAGAAATGCGTCAGCATTTCCCATTGGCTCGCGTATTTCTAGATGGCCATGCCATGCTCTTTCAGCATTTCCCATTGGCTGACGCATTTCTAGATAGCCAATTGCCATGGTCCCGAGTTTACCCAAAGATTTCTTATCATACCCAAGCGTGACGCTAGAATTCAATTCACAGCCCACGAGAAATCTGTCTAAGCGCGCCAAAAGAACTTTTCACTTCAAAAATACAAGATATAACACCAACTTGTCAATTATTTACGCATCAAATGATAACCAACAAAAAATTCAACCCCATTTCAATTTGGTGACAGTTTTAACACTTGCCACAAGTGTTAATCCTATACTCATTGTGACTCATTGTGGCGCGAAAATAGTTCATTGCAGTATGTTTTGTCTGTTTATTTTGCTTCAATTTAAAAAGAAGCTCGATGAAATGTTTACTAGTTACTTGTAAGAATAACGCAGTGATAGACTATCAAAAATAATTAATCCCAAATCAGTACTGCATTCCACTTATACAAGCAGGAAACATGGTGGTCAACATTATTAAAAAAAAAATCTGCGATAACTTCATTAATATATTTTTTAAACACTAACTTTTGGGCACTTTTGCACCGGGTGCCGTTCGGGGTGGGTTCTTTTAGATTAATGATGAATACTTTTCGTATTATTTGTTTTAGATTTCTATTTGATTATGATTACACTAATTCATCATTATGTTTGTAATTTGGATTTCAATTTTTTTTACAATAGTAAACATGAGTCTTGTGTCAGGATGTTTAGTTTGTACTTCTTTGAAAGGGTTTGACTGAATTCTACAAAATTCTAATGTCTTGCATGCGTACAAGATGTTGTAAAATATTTTTCGGTTTTCTAAACTCACTCTATATTTTTAACCGACTTTCAAAAAGGATGAGGTTTTCAATTCGACAACTATGTGTTTTTTTAAACATTCATGACGTGAAATAATTTAATTTTTTTTATCTGATTTTATTTGGGGACTTTGAGTCATATTTGACTATGTCAGTCCCGTATTTAACACACAAATTACATAACAGCTCCGATTAATAATAATTAGATACAAGAAATTCTATTTTTAAACAGCTGACGGGCCGACCTATAAAGCATTCTAGCAACGTCCGACATAGGCTCGGCTAAGATGCTTTGGATCATTCCGACATCTAGGCTGTTTAAAAAGTTATTTAATGAAGTGTCATTGTCGATTTTTCGATTTTGATTCGATATAAAATCTAAATATCAGAACAGAACATTTATGGAACCAGCCTGTTATAAAAAGTCTTATAAGAAATTAATGTCTTATATGATTTAAAAAAATGAGGCGTGTTGACGACTTGTCAAAGATAGTACTTAACTTCTATTTCTGTTTACATCATGAGAACTTCTTTTTATGTATATTTTATTTTCCTGATTATTGATAAAACCTGAAATAAAAAAAAACTACAACCAGACACTCGACCAAATTTTATAAGAATATATATCACTACGTCTCGTCATCTAAATATATGAAAGAAAAATTTAGTTTTTGAAGCGAAAACTTTTATTGGCGCGGCACACATAGATTTTTCGTGGGCTGTGAACTTAATTCAAGCGTCACGCTCTGGAATAATAAGAAATCTTCGTTTTAACCCGGAACCATGGCCATTGGCTATCTAGAAATGCGACAGCATTTCTCATTCCTATTTTCAAAGTAAGCTATCTAATTCTGAGTTATAAGTTTTCACATCTATTGGCAGTTGCTATGACTGCCAACTTTTTTGTTCAAATTTCAAATACCACCAAACCGATTTTGATAAAATTTCATCTGCCATCTGCCAAACAAAAATTAAGATCATCAAAATCGATTCACAATTAATTGGCGACACTATCGCATAACATATAAGCAAAAAAAACATACAACCAAACTGAGAACGTCCTCATTTTTGCAGTCTTTTAAAAACACAAATTCACATTAAAGAAAACAGCACCACAAAAACCGAATTTAATTTGACAATAGTATTTCTGATTGGTTGCTCCGATTTCGTTGCACTCGAGCGGTTTTTGGTAACAAGTGATTTAGAAGAGGGATTAGTTGCCTCAATTTTATTGTTCGGATTAATTTTCGACGACGTTATGTCAGGACATCTGTTGTTGTGTCAGGATTCTTTTTTCAAAGTGACATTGACGCGGACATTGTTTAGCGTTTGCCGTTAGTATTCTGATCATTGAAAGTTGTTAATAACCCAATAAATTAGCTATTCCCAGAAGAAATAAATAAGTTCAAACAAATGCGGTAGATGGCGGTAGTAGGTTTTAAGCACGTCACTGTCAATACTTTTCTACTAAATTTATTTTAATCAAAATAAGCAACATCGAAACGCATTGAGATCTAAATGTGATGATTCGTCAAATTACTTTGATTGTGTTGTAGTGGTAGAACTCTGGGCAGAGTCCGCCTGGGGAAGTACCACACCTTTGTCAGTTATTCTACCGCCAAGCAGTAATGTGCAAACTTTACTGTGTTTCGGTTTGAAGGGCAATGTTTCCAGTGAAATTACAGGGCTTAGAGATGTAACATCTTAGATCTCTGGGTGACGAGCGCAGTGCAGTGCTGCAGGTAATGATTTGGACTCTTCACGTTCCAATAGCTGCGTGTTGCTGTGCTGTTATGTGGCAGGCATGTTGCTTTGTTTGCCAGGCACATGTCCTTTTCGTCTCGTCACTCTTTATTAAAAAAAATTGAGTTTGACTTTATCAACTCAATATCAGAAATATGAGTGGGTTTTCCCCGATGGTCACAATCTTTGTGTCTTCAAATCGAGAGTGAATCAGTTTTTTTTTCTAGGTAAACACGCTCCGTCGTAAACCGCATCGTCGTTTAATATCAGGCGAGATGGCGGTCAAGTGTAAACCTATAAAATTATATACCACGATCGAAGCCGGGACGGACCGCTAGTCATAGATAAAAATAGTTCGCATTAAAAAGTATCCTATAACCAATGTCCTATTCCAGACTATAATCTAACTGTATTCCAAATTTCAACCGGGTTTGTATAAGCGTTCCTACGTGCTTGAGCAACAAACATCCAAACTTTCGAAAAGGAGGTTTACTGTGATTGACAAATACACCAAATTCTAATCAGAAACTTTTCCAATATTTTATGAAATGGGATAAAATAAATCAAATAGGATTATCTCAATAAATCAACGGAATACGTTTTCCAAATAAAGAAACAATATTTCTGAAGAGGGAAGAAAAATACATAAATGGTCCTTATCTCAGTTCTGCCTTCGGTCACAAAAGAATTAGTCTACAGAAGTGTACTTATATTGTGCGGTCACATCAGAGTTACAAAAAAAAACCATTTTTTTTCGCGTAAGCTAACGCGAAAAAAATATGTTTTTTTTTTCAGTCATATCGTGATAATGGTTTAACGTTGCTAAAATGATATGATTTGGTACGCGTTTAATTCCTCTGTAATGTTTCCAATATGAGTCCAAACTGTGAAGGTTTGATAACTATAATAATATAAGCACTGTGATCGTCACTCGAAGATGTCAAATGATTTATTTCTTTGCATACCTTGTATTCTTTTTGGAAAGATTGGAAACATAGACGCGTGTGTAACAGGGAGTCAGTAAAATAAATGTTGGAAGTAGAATAAATAACAGGCCACATTGTGTTATTTCCCCAGAAAAACTCTGAAGAGAGTTTTACCATTTTAAAAAACAGCACCACTCCGTTAGTGCCTACAGAACTGACACCTTGAACAATTGTTAATAATTGTTCAAATTTGTTGGCTCTTTTGAAAAAATTGATGGCTCTTGGACAACTGAAAAATGGAAAGGCCGCGGGCGAGGACGGGATTACAACAGAGCTCTTAAAGTCTGGTGGAACTTCACTGATAAAAGAGCTCCAAGAACTGTTTAATGCCGTCCTCTTCACCGGGAGAACTCCACGGGCATGGCATAGAAGTGTGGTCGTCCTCTTCTTTAAAAAAGGAGATAAGACCCTTTTAAAGAACTACAGACCAATATCGCTTCTGAGCCATGTCTATAAGTTATTCTCAAGAGTTATCACAAATCGTCTCGCCCGAAGACTCGACGAGTTTCAACCTCCTGAACAGGCCGGGTTTCGAAGTGGGTACAGCACCATAGACCACATTCACACGGTACGGCAGATTGTACAGAAGACAAAGGAGTACAATCGGCCACTTTGCTTAGCGTTTGTGGACTATGAGAAGGCATTTGACTCAGTCGAAACCTGGGCTGTTCTGGAGTCCTTACAGCGATGCCAAGTCGATTGGCGATACATCGAGGTGATGAGGTGTTTGTACGACGCCGCTACGATGGCGGTTCAAATTCAAGACCAGCAGACTAAACAAATTCCTCTGCATCGAGGCGTGAGGCAAGGGGATGTTATTTCCCCGAAATTGTTCTCAAACGCACTAGAGGATATGTTTAAGACGCTGGATTGGGTTGGACGTGGCCTAAATATCAACGGCGAGTACATCTCTCACCTATGGTTTGCAGACGAAATCGTCATTATGGCAGAGTCGCTGGAGGACTTGCAGTGGATGTTGGATGGCCTGGCTAACGCTTCTCAACGCATCGGCCTCCGGATGAATTTGGATAAAACCAAGGTCATGTGTAACGAGTTCGTTGCACCGGGGCCGATTGTCGTAAATGAAATCACTCTTGAAATTGTCCAGAAATACATTTACCTAGGGCAGACGCTCGAACTAGGTAGGAGTAGCTTTGAGAGTGAGGCCATGAGAAGAATCCAGTTGGGCTGGGCAGCATTTGGAAAACTTCGTCGAGTCTTCTCGTCACCCATCCCACAAAGTCTTAAGACAAAAATGTTCAACCAGTGCGTTCTACCTGTTATGACCTACGGTGCTGAAACGTGGACACTGACATTGAAAATGGTCCGAAAGCTCAAGGTCGCTCAGCGAGCTATGGAAAGGGCTATGCTTGGGGTTTCTCTGAGGGATTGCATCCGCAATGAAGTAATTCATCAGAGAACTAAAGTCACCGACATAGCTCAGCGTATTAGCAGACTGAAGTGGCAATGGGCCGGTCACATCTGTCGCAGACCCGATAACCGTTGGGGTAGACGGGTTCTGGAGTGGAGACCGCGAATCGGTAAACGTAGTGTAGGACGCCCTGAGACTAGATGGAGTGACGATATACGAAAAGCGGCTGGTGGCGGTTGGAAACGCAAAACTGAGGATCGGGCTGAGTGGCGAAATATAGGAGAGGCCTATGTCCAGCAGTGGACGAACACGGGCTGATGATGATGATGATGATGATGATGTTCAAATTTAAATAATTACACGTAACAATTGTTCGAATTTGAACAATTATTATACGTAACAATTGTTCGAATTTAACCAAAATTATATATTATGTAGGTAGGTATAATAATTGTTCAAACTTAACCAGCGGTACAGGTACAGGTTCCCATCACAAAAACGCGTTTTCAAACCGAACACAGTACAATTTGGACTTATTTCCTTATTGGCTGTAGAAAAACTAAAACAAAGTGTTACCTCGCGAGGTAGACTCTACAAAAATTCCTACTAATAAAACGGAAGACGGTGGTTACATTTAAAAATGATAAAAAATCTTGAAACATATTGGTTTCTTTTATGATGATTTTTTTGATTTTAAAACCAGTGGTGATGACAAAATTGTCAAACAATGATAAATATGAGGTAATAATAGAGGAAATTTATCATCGTTTATATCTTTTAATGGCAATTTCAAAGAATACATAAACCAAAACACCGCATTTCCCATTCATTCTCCAAATCCCCTCAATGTCCCAATACCTGGGTTTACACATGAACAATCTGACATGTGTGATTTATGCAGCATGAGGCCGGTTGATAACCAATAATTGATGCCTCAAGTTCTGTCGCATAATCGGTTTAGTTACTGACTGATGTTAGAGACGCTTTGGACGATAGATTAAACCGTAATGGTGTGATGAATGGTGATTATGGTGACTGAAGCAGGAATTGGAAAAATAAAAATTTTAAAAAGCCAATTTTAGTTGTCAGGTTTTCAAATTGCTTCATCTAGTGTATTGCTTCATATGTAGTGGTAGGACTCTTGACAGAGTCCACCTGGGAAAGTACCACAGCTTTGCCAGTTATTCTACCGCCAAAAAGTAATGTACAAGCATTATTGTGTTCCGGTTTGAAGGGCAATGTTAAATTACAGGGCTTAGAGATATAACACCATAGATCTCTGGGTGACGAGCGCAGTGCAGTGCTAGGTGATGATTTGGACTCTTCATATTCCTATAGCTGCGTGTCACGTGGCAGGCATGTTGTTTACCATCAGGCACATATAGTGCTTGCCTCGTCACTCTTTATTAAAAAAAAAATTGGCAGTCATAGGAACTGCCGATAGAAGTGAAAACTTGTGACTCAAATGTTTTCACTTTTAATTGAATTGTCTAATTTATTTATCACCTTGTCAGAAGACAACTTATTTGTTAAACCATCGTAGGTCTATGTACATTTGCATAATTTCAACACCGCCAGCTAAATCGATGGTTGTGCCATCTAGTTTTATATCAACGTAATTATACAGAATATTGCAACTCTTTACGTCTTTACTGTTTCTGTTGCCCTGGTACTGGTACCTAGGGGCAAACGCAACTCTTTTATATTTCTGTTGTCCTGGTATCTGGAGATAAACGCTGGGCTGTTGGAGGTAGGTAATCGAAACTCTTTACTGTTTATGTTACCCTGGTCCCTACCTGGCCGTTTTTAACCGAGTTTACCCGAAGATTTCATATCCTATCTGATCCGATCCGATCCGATCCATTATCATATCCAAGCGTGACGATTAGAAAGTATCACCTCAAGTTATTGCAGACGACCTCAATAAATACTTTGTAAGTATAGGTAAGAGTCTCGCCGACAATGTTATCCCTGAAACTGTTCCAAATGACGATGGTAACGGTAGCTCACTCGCAGCTTCCAACTCCTTTGTACTATTGGAAACGGATTCTACAGAAATTTACCAGATACTTAGAAACCTCAAATCTGATAGTGCCCCTGGTTGTGATAGTATTCCTTCTTCTGTGTTAAAACATAGCGCCGCTGCCCTTGCGCCAGTGTTATCATACATATGTAACCTTAGTTTTCGAACAGGTATCTTCCCTACCGCTCTCAAGAAGGCTCTCGTTCACCCCATTTTTAAGAGCGGCGATAAAACCAATTTTAACAATTACAGACCAATTTCAGTCCTACCAGCTCTCTCGAAGGTTCTTGAACGTCTAATAAATAGGCGCCTTGTGAGTTACTTGGAGAAATACAAGCTACTCAGCCCCAACCAATATGGTTTTCGTAGAGGTGTTTCTACTGCTGACGCGGTGTATAATCTGACCAACTCAATAGCTGAAGGTATGGACAATGGAGATAAGATGCTGGCCATATTTTTGGATTTGCAAAAGGCTTTCGATGCATTACCAAAAGTCTATGTCATTAACAAATTGGAACGCCTCGGTATACGTGGTCTACCGCTTCAACTCCTATCAAATTATCTTGATGACAGGAAACAGTGCGTCAAAATAGGAAAATATGTTAGTGGGTTCCTACCGGTGGTGCACGGTGTTCCACAGGGCAGCATTTTAGGTCCTACCCTCTTTTTGTGCTTCATAAACGACCTTTGTAACCTCAGCTTGAACAGTGCACAAATTTTAACATTCGCAGACGATACAGTGCTGCTGTTTCGTGAGAAATCCTGGTTACGAGTCTACCTTGCAGCCCAGACTGGTTTTAACAAAGTAAACTCCTGGTTACTTAATAACAAACTTAGCCTAAATGTGGAAAAGACCAAATACGTAACATTTTCAATCCTAAACAAATCACAGCCTACGGAATCGGACTATCTTAAAATTACTGTGCACCGGTCAAATTGTCCTAAGACAAATTGTACTTGTTCCAATATAAACCGCACTAACTCAATAAAATACCTTGGGGTTACTTTGGATAGAAATTTGTCGTTTCAGGAGCATATCGCAATTTCAAAAGGCCGTATAAGAAAACTTATTCCTATATTCAAGACATTAAGACATGTTGCGGAACCCAAAATACTGCGGTCTGTTTATTTTGGTCTTTGTCAATCGTTATTGACATATTGTATTACCAGCTGGGGAGGGATTTGTAGGACTAATTTGAAGCCATTAGAATGTGCTCAACGAGCTATTTTAAAGGTTTCAAATTTTAAACCTCGACTATATCCTACAGTAGACCTGTTTAGGGAATGCGATGTCTTGACAGTTCGACAACTGTTTATCCAACAAACTATTCTCAATCAGCATAAAAAGCCACAAACGGACCTGCAGGTCAACCCAACACAGAAACGTAATAATAGGAATAGCGTAAGTATATTCAAACTTACCCAAACTCACTCTAAATTTGCAGAGCGATTTGGCTATTATTTGGGGCCGTATCTATACAACAAAACTAATGATTACAGGAGTATATTTAAATTAAACTACTTTGATTGCAAACTAACACTAGCAAAAATTCTTGGAGAAATGGATTACCACACAACGGAAATGTACATACAACGAGCACAATAAACACTGTAATTGCGTGCGTCGTAACAGCTATTATTTTATTTTATGTACCCGAAATTTAATGCTGATGTAGATGTAATTCTAGTTTAAGGAGTTATTATTATTAATTAATTAATTATTTTTGAATTTGATGTAAATTTGATTTTGTAGCTTCCTGATGTATAGTAGGTACTCGTATTTATTGCAATACATGTATCTTGGGAGGAGGCCACCGGACCCCGAAATACAGTTTTAACTAGTTCGGGGACGGTGGATCCACATTATGTATCATAAATTGGCAATAAAAAGAATTTGATTTGATTTGATTTGATTGATGAATCCATTTCACAGCCGACGAAAATTCTGTCTATAGCGCGCCTAAAGAAGTTTTCACTTCAAAAAACTTGCAAGTAAAACTAATACTATGGAAGCTATATTACTAATATCCAACACCATTAGTAATTTTTAACCGACTCCAAAACAGGACGAGGTTCTCAATTCGGTAGTATATTCTTTTTTGAAGTAAAAATTTATTTTGCCGCGCTATTGACAGATTTTCGTGGGTTGTGAATTGAATTCTAGCGTCACGCTCGAGAATGATAAGAAATCTTCGGGTAAACTCAGGACCATGGCCATTGGCCATCCAGAAATGCGTTAGTATTTCCCATTGGCGAAGCCATGAGAATGGCCATATAGAAATGCGTGCGCATTTCTAGATGGCCATGCCATGACTTCGCCCTCCGGTTTCACCCGCGTTGATTCCAAAGTAAGCTATCAAATACTGAGTAGTGGTTTTTCACTTCTATCGGCAGTCCCTATGACAGCCAATTTTTTTTTTGAATGGGCGATTGACCTCGCTTAATCGATAATTATGCAATCATAATAACACAGGGTATAAACCGGAGAGCTTAGGTACCGCCTATCTAAAACAGCCTTAGCTTTGATGTTGTTCTGTCTTTTCTTTTCACTGGAAATTACAGAGACAGCAAACACAAAGATAAAGCTAATTTAGTAAAGCGATAGAAATAAAAGTTTGTAGTAAAGCACGCCTGCCCAAATAATATCTTTAAACTATTTGTTTTATAATCCCAACCTATAAGGTGTGTAAATCATTGAGGCTGGCAGAACATTCCACATTTTTGGTGTTCGTATTATAAAATATCTTTCAAAGTAAAACTTGTCCTGATTGAGTATTGAACTCACAACCTACGCCTCAATGTAGTAATTACCGCATCGATGCTTAACATCATGATATTGGTTCAGTTTAAACCTGTTAAATAAAAAAATCTATAAAAAATTAATAATAATTATAATAATTAATAATTAACGTAATAACTATTATAAAAAGTGTGATATGTAGGCAAGTAGCCATTATACTTTTAATATTGTATTTAACATTATACGATATCAAATTTTAAGGCTTACATTAGTTAAAGTTATTATTGACTAGCGGCCCGCTCCGGCTTCGCTCGAATAATAACCTAGATATCAACTGCAGCGCCATCTGCCGTAGCCTATGTTACTCGGGAATAATGTAGCTTTCCAAAGGTGAAAGAATTTTTGAAATCGGTCCAGTAGTTTCGGAGCCTATTCATTACAAACAAACAAACAAATATTTCCTCTTTATAATATTAGTATAGATACCTTAGAGTTTGACTTTTGTTTTAGTTAACTAGATATATAAGGATCGTTCCTGTGATTTAAACTATTAAGGTTTTGACAACGACATTATATTAAAAATCAGGAATATTTTACGAATCTCAATGTATTTTATGTTGCCTATGTTACTGACTGTTGCTATCCATTTGTGCATTAAAGACCTACTGGAGTGAAACAATCTTGATACAATGTTGCTGGACAAAGGATCCAGATTTGCGATCAAGTTATGACCAAGACTTAACAGTCCACGGGGCGTAGTTTACAGAGATTCAATTATAAGTTGACTCCTTCTGATGGCAAAGAACAATAACCTATAGAAGCGTTTTAGATAAAAAAAACACGGTTTAATTTGCTAAGTGATAGTAGCATCCTGCTGTTTTAATAGTGTTGTCCTAATTATGTAATTTTGCTGGGATAAACAATAGCTCATGCGTTGTTGTAGACTACAATCCATCTGCGATTTAAATTTTAACCCAATCCGTTCTAGCGTTCCGATGTATTTGGGTAACACTTATACAAACATCCTAACTTTGGCATTTATAATATTAGTAGGACTAACAGCATCCCGCGGTTTCACTTGCAAAGTACCAATTCATTTTTGTTTTCGCGGGATGTAAAGTAGCCTATGTCGTATCTATGTACCAAATTTCACCCAGATACCTTCAGTTATTTTTGATTGAAAGAGTTACAAATATTCCTACATTCTTTCAAACTCTCGCACATAATACAACTATACAAGTATTAAATCAGCTATCTGGCCGCCATAATACAAGGTTTGCTTAGTTTGGGGTCAGATGATGTTGTGTGTGAACTGTCCACCAATAATTAATTAATAAAATATTAGTAGAATTAAAATATATTTTTTTCAAATATTTTTTAGTTGAGTTAAATCATACTTAATGTACCAGTTTATTTTACGGTATTTACAACATTACGATAACATTCACACTACACACATCAATTCATCCTCAATGTCAAGATTTTCAGATTATTATAAGTCAAACGCAATTGTTTGTCTTATCGGAATACTTGGTCTTTGCCTACATCTCTTAACGGCATGCATCGCCCAGTTGACTCATAACCTGCGATTCCAATTAAGTTTGTGAAATTGTTTGACGTAAACTTAGCTCGAACCAAATTCCCCTAGTCCTGAGTCCTGATCTAGTACATAAACAAACTCTGGTACATCACGGTACTATACTGTCAAGTAAACATTCAAACCCTTCTTCTTAAATCAAATTAGATTGTCAAATTTTAATGAGAACTCCATAAAATGTTCGATTACAACAAATGTAAACTCGAGCAAAATCTTTGTTGCTCATTCACGTTAGAACGCCACAACAAATCGAGTTGAAAATTGAATGTAATGGACAAACATAACTGTGCTCCGGTTTGAAGGGCAATGTTTACACAGAAATTACACGGCTTAGAGATGTAACATCTTACTACACTAGGTGACGAGCGTAGTGCAGTGCTAGGTAATGATTTGGACTCTTCATGTTCCAATAGCTGCATGTCACTGTGCTGTTATGTGGCAGGCATGTTGCTTACCATCAGGCACATGTCCTGTTCGTCTCGTCACTCTTTGTCAATATTTTTGTCAATTGATTCACAATCTAACCTAATTCTTTTCATTTGCCAAGTGGGTGTTTTCCCCATATTTGAAGTAGTAACTTTTTTTTGGGATTTATTATTTTCTTTTTTCTAAAAAGTATGTCAATGCGTATAAACTGGAGTCCAGTGTTCTAAAAACTACCGCAAGACTTCATTAATACCTAAACAAAAAAAAACGTTGATGTACCGTTGTAACCTCAACTCGGTGACTCATAGCTGCAGTGAACTTTAGAGATGAGAAAGGACGATGAACTTTGTGAATTATTATCGATATAATTCTTTAGCAACATCGATAAACATATTTTTGTGTTAACTAATAGTGTTATTTATCCTACTTCCTACCCTACTAATATTATAAATGCACGTGCACATTATTTAGATGTTTGTTGCTCAATCACGTCGTAACGTATGAAAGGATCTGATGTTTGGATGGGCTGAAATTAGAACACCATTAGATTATAGTCAGGAAGAACATACATAGGTTTTTTATCCCGAAAACCTAAGCACGTTAAGAAATGTGCATTTGACGTAACACCGATGCGACCTGGTTGCTTCAGATCACATCTTTATGCTGATTTCTTTTTATCAGAGTTAATCTTGATCACTTTTGATCTCGAGAAAAACTAAACTATAGTTTTGCATAAAATAAGAAGTTCAACCAAAAAAAAATGCTTCTACGAACACTATGTTCATTAATCGAAAATAGCTTTATAATAGCTGAATCAACTGTGGTGTTCAAATAATTGACACTTACGTTAATGAACACAAATAACATGTTGACACAAAAAATCTAACGCGTATGCAATTTAGTCATGTGTTATGCAAAACATGCCTCGATGTCGTTTGAAAATTATCTAAGTTTTCTTGCTAACAGCACTAATGACATAATTGTGGCTGTTGTAGCCCCTTGTTTCATGAATTATTTTTATGTTTTCAAAACAATCAATTCTATGTTTTCAGCAGTAGGTATTGTAATAGTGATTCCTATAATTTATTGTTCATTGATAAATAATAAAAAAGTAGGTATGTAAACGATTATGGTTCCAATTGCTGTTACAGAAAAGTTCAAGATTTTGTGTAATTAATTATATTTTAATGTAGATTTTTTTTCTGTCATATGTTTAAAACTTTACACGTAATTTCAGAAGCACCTAAATCGTAAAAGATATATTACAAAAACTTACGAAATATTCCGTATTTTTAATCGTTTTGAAAAGATTAACACAATCTTAATCGCAAAATTTAGATTAGTGTCAAGTCGATCACCACAATCAGAAAAGTTGATAAATAATTCATAAAGTATCGATACTAGTGTTGCGATGCGCGGTAAAGGGTGACCGACGGAGTGTCGCCGCGGTAACAGGGGGCGTTGCTGCTTGTTAGGGCTGCCATGCGCATGTAATTTAGTAACAATATTTTTTAGTTTATTTATTTAACATCTTATATGATGTGCTTTGATAAAAAAAACATATTGGCACAGTAGGAGGCGAACGACTAATTTTACAAGCGTAAGAAGCCAGTGAAAAGCAATATTTCAGGCAATTACGTGGTCTGAACGTAGGCAGACCACGTAAATGCGCATTACGCAGAATGCATTCCGATTGGTGAGCCAGAGTTTCTACAGAGTGGACACCATCGGCCAGTCGACCCCAGGATCGTCTTTCAACGCGCTGGAAAGACAAACTCGGACCGATAAAAAAATTGAATAATGAAAGCTCCTCAGGATTAAAGTAATCGGGAGCAGTCTTTGTCTAGCAGTGGGAAAACTGAGGTTAATTAAAGAAAAGTCGTTCGTTTTACCATGCCTGCACACCAAGATTAATTTTGCATAATTTAAAATTTTGACATTGCAACTGGTTTTTAGGATTAAAGGAAAACATAGAGAAACTTGTTATAGTTTACGTATAAAGTTATGTGTCATACTTCAACTCTCAGATTGCTAGCTTGGCGGGTTTTAGCCCCACTCTATCAATGAAACAGGGAATATCTAGTACTAATAGGAACATAAAGTGTAGGTTACTGATCATGCTTCCTTAGAGAGTACAATCTAAAACCTCAAGTTATGCGACTATGCTCGTCGTGATTTATTTTTCTCGAAAAATTTGTTTGTGTTGAGAAAACTTACTTGTATGTAATGTCTTATGTCGTTAGATACATACTGACCAAGTCGCGTTATTATAAATATTTTACAAAGCAGTTGACAACCCTAACAAGTAGGGAGACACAGGGGGAAATATGCTCACAGGGGAGCCTATTGTCCACGTTAGCGGCGATACATCAACGTTGAATATCAATGCAGCACATCTATCGTTCTGGTTTAGCCTCATCGGATATAATTCAGCAATTCGGGAGTTGATGACGTGATTATTAAGATGTATGAACGTGTGTTTAGTCGTAATATTTCTTGGTAAAAAGGTAGGATGGAATATTTAGGTCGATGTTTCCAAGACTCAAAAGAGGTTCGAGTCCATTTTCGTGGTACGGTCATCTAAACTGTGAAAAATGTTGTGTTCATCTTAGTGTCTTTAGGAGGAGGAAATTCGAATCGAGGGTCAATCAATTTCTTCTGGCACTTAGACCGCTCGGCGTTATTTCGAAGAGTAAATACCTACATTTAATCCATGTAAAGCTGGTAAATAAAACTTTACAAACTAAACTTCAAAAAGCAATAGAAATTATCCGTCGTTAGGTCTAATTACGACTTTTTGTTATGAAAATAATAACGACAATCATCATCAACAGGTTTCTTTATCGTAAAACTGGGTTTAGACCTCTATTTTTCTGTACCATTTGCCTCGGTCCTATGCTAAAAGGCTTAGTACATAGCGCTAAATTTAGTTGGCTGAATATATTGAATATAATACGAGTATATATTGTAGTGGTAGGACTCTTGGCAGAGTCCGCCTGGGGAAGGACTACACCTTTGCCAGTTATTCCACTGCCAAGCAGTAATGTGCAAACATTATTGTGTTTCGGTTTGAAGGGCAATGTTTCCAGATAAATTACTGGGCTTAGAGATATAACATCTTAGATATCTGGGTGACGAGCGCAGTGCAGCGCTAGGTAACGATTTGGACTCTATATGTTCCAATAGCTGCGTGTCACTGTGTTGTTATGTGGCAGGCATGTTGCTTACCATCAGGGACATGAACTGCTTGTCTCGTGACTTTTTATGAAAAAAAAAACGCTACTGAACTCAGTGTGATTTTTTATTATCAAAATAAATTCAGAAGCAACAATTTCTTACTTCTAAACTTCTTTCAGAATTCAGTCGACTAACCTTGCTGCTAAATTTGCTTTTGAATCCAATCACCCAAGTGTAATATGGCTTTAATTGAGTCTAGATTCTCCCCGCGATAGTAACAATAGAAATTATGATCAGCTACTTTAAATTTAAGTAGTACCGTTAGTTAGTTACGTTATATTATAAAGTTAGCTCACTTTAGCTCAATCGTTTCTGTTTGAGGACATTCAACGTATAATACTTCAAAAATAGTCCAGTTATTATATACATTTGGAAATGAATCTGAACCGAGACGGCTAAATTTTGGATATGTTGTGGGGGGTGCATAGAAAAGCTTAAGTCCAAATTGTCGAACATGATTTCCTATGTGCACTTTCCGCCATCTTGCAAAAAGGGTTAAATTCAGTTTTGTGACAATACGATTGTCGGTTCTGCGTTGAGATACGAAAATTTTGATGAAGTATTTTTTTGTTGCTTTTTCCATGCTACCAGACCAAATGACCCAGACAAAGGTGGCGTGACGAACTCAAATCGCACGATAAAGACTGGGCCACCAAAGCCGTAAATCGGGCTATCTGGAAGGAGGGTAGAGAGGCCTTTGGCCAGCAGTGGGACAGTTTAGGCTATTAAATAAATAAATAAATTTTCCACGCTGTGTAATTTAGGTTCTATTTACAATTATACAAATTATTATTTTACTCTAAAATTTCTAATACCGATTTGACTTCGTTCAACAAATTTTCAGCTCCTTGGGATCGAGCGATCGCTGAGCTAATATTCGAATACGGTGGTAAGTAAAATAGGTGTTTGAAGTGAAGTCATCATAAAAACAAAGTGTTAGTGTTCTTGTGACCCAATTTAACGTAGTAAGAAACGATATCGTCTAAGAAACGTAGTTACATTTTATTCGTGGGTTTGTGACCGCAATCTACATACTATTTTAAGTTTTTAGGGTTTTTTTTATATTGCTCGTTGAATTATTTTCTAAGAATATACAAACTTAAGAAAATAATTATATCAAGCTAGTAGTGTTCCGAGGTTTTAATCAAGTATTCAAGTTCTCGTGATTTTTCCGCGTTAAAAAGTGCATGATATTTCAGACAGTATTAACAATCTAACGTCGTTGAGCAACATACGTCCAACCATCTAAATTATTGCATATTTAATACGAGTAAACGTCAGATCAATATCATAAGATTTTTTCCCACGTACTTTCAAGACGCTAAACGTTGCCATCTTCAAAAGCTTTTTACACCTGTTACACTACATTAAATTTACCTAAATTTAATTTCTGAAATCAGAACCAAATTTAGAGGCACGGTTAGTCGACTGAATTAAGAAGCAACTTTAGTTAGTAGCAAGTAAGAAGTAAGCTCATACTTGCTTCAGCAATTAAGTATTAGCATACAAAAATTAGCTTAAAAACTAAATAGATCACTGAGTACACTTCACTGAATTCAGTAGCAACTAAATTCAGTCGACTTAATTTAGCCAAGTGTTAAATTAACTTAATTAGCTGCTTAATCAAATAGCTGCGTGTCGTGCTGTAAGAGACAAGACGTGTTGCGTACCATCAGGCCCATCATATCTTGTTCATGCCGTCAGTTTACATTATAATAAAACATTGTGTCTGGACACAATCAAAATTATTCTAAGTCTGGACTTATTCAATAAAAAAAATATAATTAAATTGAGATGAAAACTGGGTCAAAAATTAACAATCTAATTAATCTGTCAGGCAGATTGTGAAAAAATATGGGACACTTCATTTTTGTTCTATCATCAAATTATTAAAAATCAATCAAGATTTAGATTGTCAAACTTTCGGTTTGACGTCATGTCTACATAGAAGTAGTATATAGACGTGACGTCACTTGAAACGTCTAAGGAGTATACTTTCGTCATTTTTGGTTTATGAAACAAAAGAATAAATAGCTACGTGTACAATCTCTAACTGACGGACATTTTTTTAGCCATCAAAACGACTATTAGTTCAAAAAAGTACATTATTCAGTAAGTATAGGTAGGTAATAATGGTTGTTTATCTCAATTGAAATCATTACAACATTTTTGTCAATTAAACCTAGCTGGTTCAACTGACACAATACACGTTTTCTTGCTAACAATAAAAATCGTTACAAAATAAACAAATAACTTTGAAACTTTATCTGTGAAATAATCAGAACACCTGTGTTTAATCTTCCCATATAAATAAAATTTAAAATAAGGATACGGCGGGGTCATGAGGTGATCAGATATATTAGGAAAAGGAGGTTAAAAGGTTAGTTTGGGGCAGGTATTTGGTTAGTTATAATTTATAACGATAGGCAAGTTTATTGTTTATTTTATGGCTTGACTAATTAATTTCCATTTTGAGTGCATTTTTTTAGGGTTCCGTACCCAAAAGGTAAAAACGGAACCCTATTACTGGGACTTGGCTGTCCGTCCGTCCGTCCGTCTGTCACCAGGCTGAATCTCAAGAACGGTTGACATTTTCACAGATGATGTATTTCTTTTACCGCTATAACAATAAATACTAAAAATAAAATAAAAATGATATTTAAGGGGAACTCCCTTACAACAAACTTGATTTTTGCTCGATTAGTCCGGCCCAAATAAACTAGATGGCGCCACTAGTAAAAATAAAACGCGATAGCGAATTGATCGTCAGAACCAGGAGCCAAAAATCAATATTTTAGTAGTTTTTTGTCTGTCTGCGGAAATTGCCATGAATAAGAAATCTCGAATAAAGCCAAAGAGGTTTTCGCCTTTTATTTGCTAATGGTACGGAACCCTTCGTGCGGGAGTCCCACTCGCACTTGGCCGGTTCTATTTACTTTTTATTCTATTTTTCGTGATCTTAATTTTTGTTTTAATAGGCTATAATCCTTAAAAAATAAAAATAGGTAAAAAAACTTTTTAAGTTAAACGGTTTTATGTTAAACATACATTGCAATGTTTAAGATAAATGTACTAAAAACCAAAAAATAATAAAATAGATACAGTCGTGGGAACTATAAACATATGCATAGACTAGACTAAAATAAAACCGTGGGGCACGTCAATTGTCTACAAATTATCGACTTAATGTGCGATAGAAGAATCGTTTAATTCGTCGTTAGGCAGTTGGCCCGCAGACGGTGAGGAAATTACTTACTATTTTCTTGCTCATGGAAATTCCAATAGTTATACACTCCATGTAAATAAAAGAGATGTTTCAACTAGTTTATCGTTGGACATTCACACTGCTGGCTGGCGAGGAATCGTTTCACTGCTCGTAGTTTGTCTTTAATCGACAAAACATATGATAAAAGTACTACTCGCTCACCACTATGAAACCCTAAAACTCGCTTATAATCGAGCTTGCTAGCTTGTTTCCACATTCTAGCCCTACTTATCACACGTCCATCGTTGTCGGTTGAACAACTGCCTAATTATAGTGTAACATTACAAAACAAACATTTTAATCAACGATTGTAGACAATTGACGTGCCCCACGGTTTTATTTTAGTCTAGTCTATGCATATGTTTATAGTTCCCACGACTGTATCTATTTTATTATTTTTTGGTTTTTAGTACATTTATCTTAAACATTGCAATGTATGTTTAACATAAAACCGTTTAACTTAAAAAGTTTTTTTACCTATTTTTATTTTCTAGTTTTTAGTTTTATTTCGAATTCTGTTTAATTCATTTAGTGCTTCATTATTGCAAGGTTTCTTGCCCGTTAGTTTATTACAGTCCAACTCCTCTATACGTAGTCCCTGCAAAGATCTTACTCTACTAAGAGCCACGTAGGCTTGACCTTCTTCAAACAGTTTCGCACCTAAGTATACGACTGCGTGATCCACAGTGCTGCCCTGCATTTTATGTATTGTAGAAACCCATGATAGTATTAAAGGCAACATTCTCCTTTCAGCCGTCCCGTAATTGTACTTAGCTGGAAACTGTATTGTTTAAATATTGAGGTCGTATAGTGCACTGTATTATTCTTGTCAAGCCCTTTTATTTGATACTCATGTTGATGGGATTGATAAAACCTAAGTTATCCGCCATTTTGTAGAGGCCGCCATCTTGGATTTTAATTTTATATAGTACAATGTATTCTACTGGTTGAGCACTTTCATTTGATACCCATATTGATGGGATTGATAAAACCTACGTTATCCGCCATTTTGTAGCGGCCGCCATCTTGGATTTCAATTTTTTATAGTATATTGTATTCTGCTTGTTGAGCCCTTTCATTTGATACCCATATTGATGGGATTAATAAAACATAAATTATCCGCCATTTTGTAGCGGCGGCCATCTTGAATTTATAATGATAATGAATAAACATAATTGTATTGTCACCTAAATCCAAAGTGTATACAAAATTTCAGATGAATCGGTTGACAGGAAGAGGGTGAAATTTGAATTACTAAATTTGACCCAAGAATAAATAATAAATAAAACAAACGGGGTGAGCTAAATAAAACCATTTAATAAAACCATTTAAAAACAAACAGTCCATCAGTTAGATGGCTAAAAAGAAACTACGTGAATATTTAGTTTCTTTTGATTCACAAGCACAAAGTGACGAAGATACAGTGCTTAGAAGTTTCGAGTGACGTCACTTGTAGGTACGATTTTTACCCACAAGTGACGTCATTTCTAGAGTGGGGGGTCCCACTCTAGAAATTTGATAATCTATATCTTTGTCGACGTTCAATAATTTGATAACACAAAAAATACGTGTCCCATATTTTTCTATGATCTACGTGGCGGACTAATTTTAATTATATTGGTTTATTTTTGATCCAGTCTGCATTTCTATTTGACTATTCTCGTGACCACGTCCGCTGTAACACTGCTAAAACATCGAGGTAATTCAATTTTTATCGTTAATTAATTAATTAATAATAATAATTGATTGTGCGTTAAAGTCTGAAGAGTCTAAACAACCGATTTCGATATTAAAACTAAACAGATTCTCAAATAATTATCGTAAAGTTTGTGAAATTAAGTAATAAATGCACTGGTCCAATGAGACAGTGAGGTTTCGGAGAAAATAAAATGTGCGTGTGTTTCTTTCTATTATTTATCCGTACAAATTTGCTTTACAGTTTGTTGTTTTTCTATTCTAAATGTTTGTTCTTATGTTGATGTGATTTTTAATAAATAAGAAATTTAATAAATCATAATTGCGAGTTAGCAGATGACGTCTTTTCTCCTTACTTCGCTCAAGCCGATAATGTCCCATTTGGCGTTTCAAGACAGCATATTAGTTCTTGTAGATTCTCATCTGACTTCAATGATAGTGTGTTGTATGTTGCTATTGAGATGCAATATTACGTTGCTGTTTACTCGTGACTATTCCTAGTTTAGGTAAGTGGGTGGAGTTTGGAGGGTAGACCATGAATACTTCTAAAACAAAAGCCATGACGAACGCTACCGAAGTACCCATCATAATTAATGGGAAACCTATCGAATATGTAAACGAATATTCCTACTTAGGTCAACTGATATCGACAAAAAATATCATGTCTAAGGAAATAGACATCAGAATTGGAAATGCATGGAAAACCTACTGGAGTCTAAAAGAAATCATGAAAAATTCAGAAATCAAACTATCGATTAAGAGGAAATTGTACAACACTTGCATATTACCAGTCCTCACATACGGCTGTCAGACCTGGGCCCTAACACAAGCACAAACACGAAAACTACAGACATGCCAAACTGCAATGGAACGAAGTATGCTAAATATCAGAAAAAGAGACAGGATAAAGAATAAAATAATCAGAAAGAAAACACAAGTCCAAGACTTTACTTCTAGAATAAAAACACTAAAATGGAAATGGACAGGGCACACAATAAGAGGCATAGAAAAATGGAACAAAAGAATTGTGTTTTGGTATCCCAGAAACAAAAAGAGAAGCCAAGGACGACAAGTGAGGAGATGGGCAGACGAAATAAAAACATCAGCAAGGAAAACATGGACAAGAACAGCACTGGACAGAAATAAATGGAGGAGGCCTTTGCCAAAGTTGGGCACACAGACTTAAAGTAAATAAAATAAAATGTAAAAACATAGTTGTTGATAACCATTGTATTGAACGTCTGAATAAAGGCTTATATTATTATTATTATTAGATGACGTCTACAAAGGAGCGTGATACTTAGAAGAAATCGATTCAGTTTTGGCTTGAATATACAAGTACATGTAACCTTGTCTAACATATTTGAAAAAAAAAACATTGTCATATTTATTAAACCGTTACTAAAGACATATTTTTTCACTCACAACAATTACTTTCTTTGCAATACAATAAAAATTTGTTAACACATTAGAAATATACTGTTGCAAATTATTTCTAACAAAATGAAAAAAAATCTTGTCTATTTTGACCCCTTTTTTCTTTTCATTGACCACGTTCTTCTATAGTAAGGGGATACTAAACATGTGTAATCTTTATTATTTATGGTCAATTATGTCCTGGAAATGGGCATTTTTGTATTGTGAAGTATAATTTAGAATCTTTTCTTGTTTTTTACTGACGGACATTTGGATTTAGATGTCCCGTTTGCTTGTATCTTTGTAACTTTGGTTATGTCTATGGAGTCGTCATTACTGAGTTTTATTTTTAAAGTATATTTGAACTTCTTAGTAAACATTGAATACACAAATATACTACCTAGTTTAGTACCTACTGGCTACTGAATGGGTCATAACTATTTACGTTATTGAAACCATCACGGGTTAAATCTGAACTCGATTATCACATGATCGACGTATGTTATAAAGTTAGATAGATGCCTGTACCCAGCAGTGGGGATAGAGACGGCTGTGGATGATGATGACAGCTGATGACAGCAAACAAACTTAAAACTTATGTTATGTAATAATTTTTTTTATTTCCTTTTTTTTGGACCACAGCGTGCAGTCAATTAAAACTGTATTGGAAATAATTAATTGATCTTAGTATGTATTGGAATAATTAGTAAATCAGAATTTGATTTATTAATTTGGATAGCAGTGAGTTATTTATTTATTTGATAAATAATTACATTAATTCTATACATTTTTGTTTGTAGCATTCGTTTCTGAGTGTCGATATTACATTATAAATTTAATGTGATTTTTATTACTTTAGTTGACGTGTAAAATGATAATTTATCAATAATTAATATGCATACGAATACCAAACGTATTTACCACACAAATACATTTCACAAAAAACCATCTCCACACCATTTCAATCCAAACCATAGCCAACAACTTGACAAAAATTTGTTCCCGTAACTCAGCAACATTGTCGTCAAAGAAAGAAAGGTGACGCAAAAGAACCGTGTCTTATTTATAGGACTAGCTTTAAACACATAAATTCAACACTTTATGGTCTAGAATTAATGCAAGGGAGCTCATTACCGGCTATTCTTCGGGTATTTGTTTATGGGTCAAGGAAGAGTTAGGTGTGAAAGGGGTGATGAGAAGGGGTATTTTTTGCGAAATGAAATTTATGTTTTGAAGAATAGACTAAGATATAATGAACGAAACAGTTGTCTTTGAGAATATGTTTGTAAGTTGTTTGTAAGTATAAGGTAACATAATAAAAAACAATTTGATTGCCAGAAAGACAGCCGACGCCGACGGTTGTACGCTTTTAATTTATTTATATACGAGTATATTAACCAATAACTCCGTCAATTATGAATTGATTTAGATGATTACTTTTTTGTATGGTTGCGGTGGATCTGCTGTAGGAGTTTGTTCTATTAACTCTCTCTGTGTTTGACTCTCCAAACTCTCTCTTTATTTGCCATAACTGTTGAATAACAGAGTCACTGCTATTAAACAGTTATGGCTATATTTATTACAAAATTCCAAATATTTTATTACTGCAATCAGTAGGTACATGTCATATAAAGTTGGTGCTACGATGAAAAGTTAAATAAATTAACGGGCTTCAATTAAAGATTGTAATTATTTTATAATAACACTAGCGGTTCACTCTGGCTTCACCCGTAGTACATATTACCTCTTATATACACATAATACCTATTATATTGATAGGCCTATAGCAGTCTCAAATCACGTACATATCCAGCAGTGAACACATTTTTGAAATCCACCCAGTAATTCTTGAGCTTAGCGCGTACACCCAAAAAGCTCTTCAGCATTACAATACAAGTATAGATTAGAAACATAATACAGTGAAGGCCGATTTAAACTGAACGAACATAGAGCTAGAGCTAGAACAGCATTCTTTCTCGATCTTTTATTGTAAACGAAAGATCGTTGTTAGCGTTTTCCATATTAGATATTCCATAGAATCTTTGCGAACGCAAACAAAACAACGAAAGAATGTTCTACGTTTGTTTACACCAAATTAATTTGATACAGTGGGGATACAATTAGCACTCGCTCGTCTGATGTAAATTGGCCTTGATAGTAAATAACACATAGCATAGCTAAGTGAGCTATTTTAGTGTCATAAATTATTTATATATGTCATAGAATGACTGGCTGTTAAGGCAACCACCCTCATTCCGATGGTATCATTAATACCCTGACCAACATATTAACTAGGGATTCTAATCACACAGAACCTACAACAACTAAGCTAAAAACAGAAATGGGATCGGTTATTTTCAGTTTTGATTGTTTTAGTTTTTAATATAGTAGAAAATCTACAAAAATATTTGATAACAGTAAAAATCACTATCAGGAAAGCTAGGAAACATAAAAAGCAAAATGTAACTTCTAAAGAATACGGGGTCTCAACCGTGTCAAATCAAAAGATTCGAATCAAAGATATAACAAAAACAGGTTTACAACACAGAACGTGACTACTGAAAGGACCTCGCTTATTACCTTGTTTAATAAACATTGCAACATAGTTGATTATTGCTAAAACTGGTTTTAAGGGCTATTAAATGTTGTACAAAGGAACCCAAAGAACATAATGACAAATGTGCAAAAATCAAAACTAACAAAAGTAGACAACCAGAACTGTATTTTAATATTCTTGTTCTTATAGAAGCACTTGAATTTTTAATGGTCGATAAAAGTGTTTCTATTGAAGTTTTTGATGAGAATGTTATTAATTTGTACGAACTTGAAGAGTAATTGTAAATTGGAGTACAATGTTGTGTGAATTTTTGCAATTAATGTTTTAGATTCTTGAAAGACTTGTCAGTGACACGATGTAGACCCAGATGGAAACCTGTGAATTAAAGCTATAAAAATTGTAACAATTAGAACAGTGTTTACAAAACTAAAATACGTTACAAATAATGTTAAAACTAGTTTATCAAATTCTTTTGAACTACCATAACCACAAAATAAAAATATATAACGCAGTATAAATTTTATAAATAATGTGAGATTATAAAGTATCTAGATAAAAATAAAATTTCCTCTGTTTCAAAAGTCAGTTAAACCTAATTGTGTTCGATTTTCAATGCAGACATTTAATTATCACTAATGACCATAAATGTGGGAATAATTTTTATATCATATCCGAATGAAACTAAAATGGGGTCAGCAAAAGCAACAAAGAAGAATCGTTGCAACCATTAAGTATCTCATTTCACACCTCTCCAAACATTTAACGTTCTCTTAACGCTTAAGAACAATGATAACACATCATTAAATCAGAAATGGTCAAATAATGACCATGAATAAATGATACACTCAGATAACGAAGGGTCCCAAACAAAAGCGGAGAGGTGTTCCACAAGGAAGTATATTTGGGCCACTATTATTCATTAATTGTACGTGACGGAATTGTATCACAATATGTCAGTAGATTGATGTGAATATATTGTGATTATGACTGTCATTGAAGTTTTGAATAGATTTTTTGTTAGTTGAAATTCTTATTGCGTTTAATTTTTAGTACCATGAGAAATGGAGATGTCATGAAGGAGACTGAAGATTGAATCTATCAACGTGAGAGGCATTCATCCCGACATTACTTAGTCGGACATCAGGATTTCATCTAAAGTTAAGTTATTAATGATTGTAAATGTACCATGACACATGATTTACTTCGCAGACAAAATAAATAGATCCTTTATTTGAGCCCGCAGTGTAACTCGTGAATTACCTATTTTCACGATAAAGTACAATTTAATACTAAATTTCTTCCAAACTTTGAATGTCAACTTACCTGTTTATCGAATCAAAACCAAAAACATTACTTTCAAACATATAGCTTATAGCTATATATACCTAGCTCGGAGCGTTTCAAAATGATCGGTCGAAGGTAGCTCAGGACCGGATAAAAAGGAGGGAATTGGGGAAGACCTTTGCCCAGCAGTGGGACAATTGAGGTTCAACAAAAAAAAAATTAAAAAAAAAAAATACCTAGTTTATTCATACCCATTAAAAACCTTTTTTTTCGCATTACCAATCCTTTCTCAGGCTCTCGACTGTTTTTCCACCAAACTTCAATGAAATCGGTTCAGAAATATGGACGTGAAAGCGTAACGAATGTAACGATAGACAGATTTATTCCCGTATATTCTCAGGGATCAGTAGGAATTGATTGGAATTTCTTCACATCATTATACATACATATATTATGAATAAATGTTGTCTACCCCTAAATTTAAACAAAGCTGATACTATAGGGGCTCGATATCTGATATAAAAAAGGCATTACCAGAATACCGCAACGTAGGTAAAAGTAGTAAAAATTAGCACAAACTCCTATGGTGTTTAATTATTTAACGGACTGAAAATAACGTTAAAATTATACTTAAAACAATATTATGTTTTAAATAAGCTGTTTTGGTGGCTAACGTGGTGTGGATTATGGCTTTACATTTTTTAACAACAATAGTTTTATACTTGACCGCCATCTTGCCTGGCAGCGAGGATGTGGTTTACTATGAAACGTGCTTATCAAGAAAAAAATCTCTCTTCTCGACTCCCTGTTTGTTTATTCGAGTTTACTATGAATGGGATTATAATGTAACTTATAGGAATAGTATAAAACCTTTTCCATTCCACAGTTGCCTGTAATGATTTTTGGCGATAATGCATAAATGGTACTATAGGTACTATTTAGCTATTATATTAAGTTTGTTTTTGTGTTGCAAGTGTATTAAAAATCATCAATCTATACAATAAAGTCCGAGTTATAGTAAAACAATTTCACCAAAAACAAAAATCCATACATCTATCTCGTCTAACCAATAACTTCCATACATGTACACAACTTACAGAACCAATAACATTACTAGAATCAAAATGAGTCACATACAGAACAATTTTAATCTCCACGGCCAACGAACCCACATAGCTGAGCTGTGACAACAAACAGACGACCAAGAGTTCACAGGTCATAATATATTCACCAAATGTATTGTACGCCAGACTCTTTATCATATAAGGGTATTAGACAATGTTGTTAAGAGATCTTTATCTGTTCGTATAAAAAAGAGCATGAAAGGTAGTCTATTGGTTTGAAGTGGATGATGGACAATAATTTAGTTGAGCATCATTAATTTTGTGATAAGATCGGTGATGATGGTGGCTTTTGTTTTTTTTTTATCTGAGACAGGATTACGTGTGAATTAAACTGTATGTTCGTTACGAATTATTAATTAATTATGTTTGCTTGGGACGGTTTTTTTCTTTAATATTGAAGTCATATTTCGCCAATTTTTAATCAAATAAATTTGAAAAAACAATATATGTATCTATTATATTACAATACTAGCAGCGCCCCGCTGTTTTACCGGTCGCAGTTCCCGTTCTCATTATTTTCATGTGATTAAAAGCATATCTACTATTCGATGCGTAGGTATTCTGTACCTATAGCTGCGCTTTGTATGCTCTTTTTTGTTTATTAAAATTGACGTGTAAGTTGTACATTTATGAATACAACTTTTACTTCCAGAGTATAGTCTCAATGCGTTTCAAATTACAACCCAATTCGTTCGCACGTGCCAACGTGATTGAGCAACAAACATCGAAACACCCGAACCTTGCATTTATAATATTAGTGGTTTACCCGAAGCATATGTACCTACGTAAAGGCATACGTACAAGTATTATACAGATCACATGTCTTTTCATAAAACAGGTACCTAAACCTCGTCGGACACCGAACAATACCGGCCATTCGCCGTCGAATCCACGTATTTTAGCAATCTTCCTTACATACAACTATTTGTTTCGTCCCCAAACAAGCGGGAGTGCAATAAGGTTTCTAGAAAAGAATATTATTTACGAGTAGGGATGGAATGAACATGTTTCTTGAGACATTACTTTTCGGCTTAAAATTCAAATTTAATGAGATTTAGCATAAGTGTGTATGTAATTATGCAAGCAGTTAATATTTCTTCTTTTATTCCTCATGTTAAGAAATCTTACTTTGAACATAGTAGCATAGCATAGATATAGCATATTATCTTTAGTTTTTTTAATTTTTATTTTAATCAGTTTTTTTTGGGACTTTTATGACTAATCACATGACGGTCCCATTATTAATAACAATTGTGGCTAGGTATTAAGGTAGTAAGGCGTAAAGAGCTGTTTCAGCATGTAGGATGGTCAGTTGAGGTGAGCCACATATCTGAACTCTGGCCGCGTCTGACGCAGGCTCAGCCAGCACTTGGTGAAATCTTGCCACGTCGAGGCTACTCAGCTGGTAGCTCATCTCAAATTATCTTTAGTCTTAGAAGTATTAACCGGATGGGCCGATGTCGAGTCAAATGACGATGTCGAGTCGATTACTAGCGGAATCCCAACCGATAGTAATCGGCTCAACAGATTCGTCTGTTATCGGACTAGTACTGAAATTAGGTCTAAAATGTTCACAACGTATTATCCTCTTTTTTGCTCCTAATCCAAGAAATATGTAAAAATAGATAACTGTAAAGACAAAAGTCACGGACCTGTGAAGTGGGTGAACTAAATAATAAAAAAAAGCTGATGTTCCGAGAGCTGAGCGTATGGAGGTAAATTCTGAGGCAAGCTAAAATCTTATCACATAACTCTTCTGTAATACCTTAACATGGAGCAGACCTGGCTGGTGAGTAGCGGGGCTAAATGAATCCCTAAATTTAGATCACCTGGTAGGTAGAAAATCCCATGAAGTATGTAAAAAGTCCAATATAACAATAATATATTCCACTTAGTAGTGGTAGGACTCTTAGCAGAGACCGCCTGGGGAAGTCCCACACCTTTATCAGTTATTCTACCGCCAAGCAGCAATGTGCAAACATTACTGTGTTCCGGTTTGAAGGGCAATGTTTCCAGAGAAATTACAGGGCTTAGAGATATAACAACTTAGATCTCTGGGTGACGAGCGCAGTGCAGTGCTAGGTAATGATTTGGACTCTTCATATTCCAATAGCTGCGTGTCACTGTGCTGTTGCTTACCATCAGGCACATGACCTGCTCGTCTCGTCACACTTTATTAAAAAAAAAAACTTACAACTAATATTATAAATGTCAAAGTCTAAACTCTAAACGTTTATTGCTCGTGTCATAACGTCTAAACGGTTCAGTTTAAAATTTCGAATACAGTTAAATAATTGTAGTCTCAAAGAACACTATTTTTATTCCGAAAGATTAACGGAAACGGGAACTTTGAGAGTAAAATTGCAGAAAGCTGCTAGTAAATAATATGAGTGGTGGTAGGACTCTATGCAGGGCCCACTTGGGTAAATACACCATTGCCAGTTATTCTACCGCCAAGTAGAAATATGAAAACATTACAGAGCTCCGGTTTGAAGGGCAGTGTTTTCAGTGAAATTACAGGGCAAGAGATGGATCAACTTATATCTCTGAGTGACGACTGCGCTCGCAGTGATAGGTAATGACTTGGACTCTTCATATACCTATAGCTGCGTGCCACTGTAATGCTATAAGCAGACATGTAATGTTGCTAACCATTAGGCACATGACCTGCTAGTCTCGTCACCCCATCCTATATAAAGCATACATTTTAAATTTTCTTGAAGTTCGTACCAAACGATATTAAGTTTATAAAGAAAAAAAAGTATGAATTACAGCATTAACGAAAGCCGAATCTTCGAATCATATCCTTACCCTAGTCGTGTACCGAGACAAGAAAGAACGTAATATTTAGCGGAGAGTAAAAATTTCTACGTGCTCCGACGGGATGTCCCATAAATTGTGTCTTGTAAAAGAACACTAATGGAACCTGTGATTGTGTTCTTTCGATATTAATATGGTTTTTGTACATTGAAATAAATAATGTTACAGCTATTGCTGAAAGATGTATCTGGATACGTCTCAAAGTTTGTTTGTTTATCTCCGTATTACAAACTAACTTTAGCATAAAGTGTTATTTATGTCGTTTTGACGTCAAGAAACTTGTATTTTTTATTGTATTTTAATGTAGCTGTAAATGAACAAAAGAACAGCCGCACATAAAATTACTCTTTTTACTCGCAATATAATTTTAGTCGGAAAGTTTTGATTTTTATTTTCTTTTTGTGCGATGCGGTTTAGGTGACCGATAACATTTCTGATTACTCAATTAACTAAAACGCTATGCCTATACGTTACTACTTACCCATAGCTAGAAAAATTGAAGAATTCTTCCAGGTGTATACAACCTGGATATTTTCAACTCAAGAGTGGATGGGCTTTCTAGGTAAGAGCGCTGCATCTCAGACCACACCAACCCTTTGAATCAGACAAGATATCGCTTCCTGCAATCTTCCTAGCCTACACAGGATCGAATGACAAAGGCGAGAATGAGATCTCAACAACAATGACGAGAAATAAGAAACCACCAAGTCCTGAAGCGGCCATCGTGAAGAGACTGAGGGAAGCCTGAGAACCTGGCCCGTCAAGTTTGGTTAAGTATTTTTACATATGGACCCTTGCAGCCGTGCACCTAGGAGCTTGGCAAAGAGGTTCATCTTGAGGTTAGCGCCTGACCTTCATCCACAAAGGAGTAAAGGTGAACATAGCTGGCCATTGGTTTGCTTGGTAATAAGTCTGCCTGCGAAGCCGTGGGTCGTGGGTTCGATCCCCACACAGTGCTAATATTTGCGTGATGAATACAAATATTTGGATTGTGCCTGGGTGTTTCCTTTGTATATGAAGTACTAGCTGTTACCCGCGACTTCGTCCGAGCGAAATATGTAAATACTAAGGTAACTCAGGCAGTAGGTACTTATTTGTATACCCAGACACATTTACGGTTACTAAAAACAGCCTATAATATCAAGTGCCTATAAACAGAGTTTCATGGTTTTATCTTCAACGGTTGAGAACTTCCATATTGACATTCATCCCCCATTTCAACCCCAATTTCACCGCCGTACAGTTCGAAATTACAAAATTGATAGAACAAACATTAAATTTAATGACGAATTCTCATACAACCGTTCATCCCTTGTTTCACCCTTTTAGGGGTTGAATTTCGCAAAACCCCGTCTTAGCGAGCGTTTACGTGCTAAAAGGGACCTCCATGCAAAATTTCAGATTCCTAGCATTTGTAGTTTCTGAGATTCCCTGATGAGTGACCTTTCGCTTTTATATATATAGATAGATAATATATACATGTATTTAAAAATATGTAAGCATTATATCTGCTATCTGGCTTCCATAGTACAAGCTTTACTTTATTATGGGTTAAATGGTGTTGTGTGTGAAATATCCACCTATATTTCTTCATATTATTTATATTCAATTTACGAAGCTCAATGGCAGACAAACGTAAACTATTATTTGTTTTGCCTTTCTTCCCATTTATATCTATCCAGAGATTCTGAGTTGAAGTAGACTAAACTTAAATATGATAAAAAACGTCTTCACAGTTTCGCAACCAGTGGTAATAAAAGTGTTATGAAATCTTTGCAATAAACATCTTATGAAGATATAACATCTTAACACCTATTTTACGTGTACACCTCCATTAACATCACTACAATGTAACTTAACGTCTTTATAGTAAAAACTTCGCGGCATTGCTCCGTAAATGTTCTTATACCTAAGGATAGTAGTAGTTAATTGTTGTTCAAGGCTGTAGAATATTAATATTCCACGTCTGTTATAATAATTATGTAATCTAGCAGTATGTACACACAAAGAAATAAAAAGTATAAAACAAAATGATTTTTAATAAGTACATATATTTTAAGAATGTACAGCACATGTACCGAATTTTTCTTTTTGAATTTTTGTCTTTTTTTTTGTTCGTTACCGCTAATCTCCAAAACTTTTTCGCTTCTAGATAGCAGGATTTCCGATGCATAACTTAGGTTTCTCTTATTTGAGGAAAATAAATTGGGTTCCGCAAATTATCCTTAAAACGCGCGTGATAGTACTAACTAATAATCCACTAATACAAATTAACCGATACAAGACTAAAAAAAAAGTCATTTTATCCTCACCCTTAAAATATATTGAGTCTTTACTATGAACAGGTTCTGAGCTGTCTCGTCCAATGGAAGTTATGACACTGTTTTTTATTTGCAAAACAACTTTATTAAAACTGGGTTGTGTAAACACGGGATTTTACTGTCAGTTTTCATATTAAGCCCGCGACTCGGTGGTATACATTTGACGTGTAGTTTCATTGAACATTTTTTAGATCCCTGCTGTATAATGTTTTCAAAATGAATTCAAATTTAAAAGTTTTGTTGGACAGTGCTAGATATTGATTTGGACTCTTCATGTTCCATTAGCTTCGTGTCACTGTACTGTTATGTGACAGACATGTGCTCACCCTCAGGCACATGTCCTGCTCGTCTCGTCAGTCTATGCTATAAAAAAATATGTCTGTGTATGTTGTAGCCTTTGTGTCATTATGTTTTAGTAGTTACAAAACTGTATGTAAATTTACGTGAATATCCTATACTATTATAAAACACTTTGAATGTTATTAATTGTTTTTTTGTATTTTTTTTAAATATTATGGGCTCTGGAGGCGAAGTCTTATTTTTGTGGAATTTTTTTTTTTTTTTTTTTTTTTTTTTTTTTTAACTTCTATAGGTTTACACTTGACCGCCATCTCGCCTGATGTTAAGCGACGATACGGTCTACGATGGAGCGTGTTTACCTAGATAAAACCGATTCACTCTCGATTTGAAGACACAAAGATTGTAACCATCGGGGAAAACCCACTCAGGCAACGTATTCCACAGCTTAGACGTTCTTATCACAAAAGTAGAGTCGAATCTCTTCGTTCGTGTCTTTGGAACATCAACCATGAAACGATGTCGCTTTTTCGAGCTACGAGCATTCCGATAGAAAAAAGGACAAGGTGGTATCAGATCATGCAAATCAGTCGCACACTCTCCGAAGTGTATCCGATAAAAAACCGATAAGCTAGCAATTTTTCGGCGATGTTCAAGACTTTGAAGTCTTTTTCGCACAAGAGTGTCGTTGCCTATGAGCCTTTTGGCACGTCTCTCGATCGATTCCAGAGCCTCCAGCTGATACTTAGCCGATCCATCCCAAAGGTGCGAACAGTACTCCATACAGGAGCGAATCTGTGCTTGATATAGTGTAAGCAACTGTTCAGACTTGAAGTACCTTCGCACCTTTGAGAGGACACCAAGTTTTTTGGCAGCAAGTTTAGCCTTGGACTCGATAAACGAGCCAAAGTTGAGCGTAGAGGTCAAAGTAACGCCCAAAAGTTCAAGACGGTCAGAGACCGGCACGGATACACCTCTAAAAGTTGGAGTCAGTTGGAAAGGACTCCTTTTAGCGGAGAACAGACACGCCTGCGTCTTACTCTCGTTGAACTTGACCAGATTGGCATCGCCCCATTTGGACACCGCGTCAAGGGTCAAGCCCAAACGCTCGATCAGACTCTCTCTCAGTACCTGAGTTTGCTGCCCAGTGGCTCTCGCGCTAGATATGTAACTCTCTACAACGGTGCTATCATCTGCGTACCCATAGATACCGGGCTTCAACAGATCGTTGATATGTAGCAGGAAGAGCGTCGCAGAGAGTACCGACCCTTGTGGGACTCCGGCATTGATACCCATTTGATCCGACGAGCAGCCATCAATGACGACTCGTATGGATCGATCCCTCAAGAAGTCCGATATCCAAGCAATGAACCCAGAAGACAAACCATAACTAGAAAGCTTGCTTATAAGGCCATCATGCCAAACCCTGTCGAAAGCCTTCGAGATATCCAGGGAGACTGCAAGTGCTTCCCCGTGTTTCTCAATAGCTTCACTCCAGATGTGAGTGACGTACGCTAGAATATCCCCGGTGGACCGGTTTCGGCGAAACCCGTATTGCTGGTCACTGAGGAGGTCGTTCGATTCTAGGTACGTCAGGAGCCTGTGGTTTAAGACACGTTCCATAGTCTTGCAGAGTATGGACGTGACTGAGATGGGCCTGTAGTTGACAGGGTCAGCACGACTACCTTTTTTGGGCACAGGTTGCACATTGGCAAGCTTCCAAGACTTCGGTACTAGCCCAGTTTGGAGAGAGAGTCTAAATAGGCGTGTCAATATCGGTGACAACTCAGGCGCACAAGCCTTCAATACTAGAGCAGGAATACCATCTGGGCCACTGGCTTTATTCACGTCCAGATTGCGTAGCACTTTGCGAACCTCCTTTTGGCGAATGCGTATCTCTGACATAAAAGTCGAACAGCCAGGTTGAGTAGGAGGTGTCGCGCTACCAGCATCTAGACGCGAAGATTCCGCAAACTGAGTTGCAAACAAGTTTGCTTTCTCCGTTGCAGTGTGAGCCAGTGTCCCATCAGGTTTCAGCATTGGAGGTAGTGAGGAGCGGCAGAAGTTCGATTCGACCGATTTAGCTAGGGACCAAAACGCTTTGCTGCCCGCTGGGTACGAAGCTAGTTTGTTCCCTATTCGACTAATGTGGTCAAACCGAGCCCTCTGAAGAACCTTTTTGCATGCCTTAGCAGCCTTGTTGAACGCCTTCTTCTTCTGGTGTATGTCCCTTGCCTTACGCTGTCGAGCATCAACCCAGGCTAGGTAGGCCTCATGTTTAAATGCTTCAGCACTTTTACATTGAGGACCAAACCAAGGGCGAGCTTTGCTGGATAATGAGATGTCGGAGTATGGAATGAAATATTCCATAGCCGTTCGTATTGCATTAGTCACAGCATCCGCGCAGACTGAGGGATCACCAGAAGCGAAGCACAATGACTGCCATGGGTATGACGCAAAGAAAGAGCGCATCTCATCCCAATCTGCTGACTTGTATCGCCACAACCGCCGGTTGCCTCTAGGGCTGGGATCAGGCGGATGGTAGACAGATACAGATTTCACCAGACAGTGGTCGGAGCTGCCTAACGGCGACGATACCGCCACCGAATAACGGTCTGGATCAGTTGTCAGCAGAAGGTCTAAGCAATAAGGTGTATGCGACTCAACGTCGGGTACTCTTGTGGCCTCTTGGACCAGCTGGGTTAGGTCTAACGATAAAGCTAGCTTTCTCGTTTCCTGCCCAGCGTGATCAGTGTCCCGGTATGGGTACAGCCATTCCTTATGATGGCCGTTGAAATCCCCCAGTAACACTAATTGGGCCGAAGGGTACTTCTGTTGAGCCGCGTCCGCCGCCTCACTTAAATACTCCGTGAGCCTAGTCGTCTCCAGATCTCCGCTGTGCGACCGATACACACAGGCGTAGATAATTTTGTCTATGCCTGTGTCCATTAGTGCCCAAAGAACAGAAAATCTAGTGTCCTCAAGGTTACGGAGACGCCGACAGCAGATGTCGTCACGGGCGTACAGGCATACTCCAGCACGACGCCGGAATTTGTGCTCCAGCGTATAGCCTGGATACGTTAGGTACGCCACGTCCGACGGACAACCTATCTGCGTCTCCGTAAGAAACAAGAGTGTCGGCTGCTCAGTCTCGAGGTGATGGTGGACTGCAGTGAGATTTGAGTGCAGACCTCGAATATTAGTGAGGTGCACTTTGACTGACAAGGCGTGCAGCCGCTCTTTAACCTTGTTTCTTTTTTTGACTTTGTTCATAGTTTTTTGGAGAGGAAATCGGTGGGAAAACGGCAGTAGAACGAGGCCACACACTACTGACCATTGGTCACAACACACAACACGAATACACCAGTGGGGAGCTAGCCTGGAGACTGCGGGGACGCCCGAGCCCCCCCGGGGATGTCTATCTGGCCTTGTCATCCGGTCGCCAACCGGCAGGATAGCGCATCCCGGGATTTTTCGCTAGATGGCGGGGCAGCCTTTCATGAGTGGCTAGCTCACTACTTGGGCCCCCAACTATCTGCGGTCGGTGCGGCAAACCGTGCCTCGGATCCCGCTACCCTCCATGACTAGCTTCCCGATGTACAGTATTGGTGTGTGACAGACCGGTCTTGCAGTTGTGCAGCAACTGTTCTGACCCGTTTTCCCTTAATGGTGTCACTAGACAACACGACGGAACACGGCTAGGCCGCTTGGCGTCGTGACTTAGTCTAGTGGGTGGTCACCAACCACGGCCGAAGCCTACCACCGGTAATTTGTCACCTGATTAGCACCACCCAGGGACCACGTGTGAGGTTTCAATATCTAGGTGCTTCCCCACGGACGAAGGTGACTCGGTCCCCAAAAAATTTGAATTAAAATACATTAGGTGTCACTAATTTTGCTATACGTACCTACTCGTTTTTATTACATTAATAAATAATCTTAGGAATATATTTTATTTGTCTGGCATCAACGGTTCCGAAAGTTTTAATGTTTTTTTTTGTATTAAAATAAAATGAAGCTTTCAAAGAAATATTAACCTTTTTCTCATGGACTAAAGTCTTATTAATGATATGTATTTCAGCGTAGATTTTTATTTCTATTCTCAAGAAAACAAAGAATCAGTTTTTACAAAAAATATAGATTTTATTTTTACCACCTTATATGTTCGGGATAAAAATAAAACTAATCCATTTACAATAAGAGAAGAATTCAAGACATGCAGCCTCGTTAGTTTTCTTGTACCCGAGAATTACAACTTTCTATCATTATAGCGTTAAAAACTGGTCCTGTAATCTCCTCACCCAAACCAATGCGGAGTCAGGTTTTTCGTTCAAATTTTTGAAATATCTGTCCAGTTATGTTTTTGTATTATCGAGTTATGACTATTTATTGTTATTTTAATCTCGTTGAAGTATTATTTTTAGTGACAAACATACAATTTTTAAAACCAATGAAATATATTACTTTTTAAGCCAATTTTTGCACACAATGTCAGTATTTCTGGCTACTGAACACTAAACGCAATGAATTAACGACATAAGTCAACTTACTTTACGACCAAAGACTGTTAAAAGTTGAGTACAATACCACCAACTTATCAAACGAAATGGCTAAATTATAATACTAAAACTCACCACAATGATTCAAGCTTTTCGTAGAAAAAATCCACAGTGACTCCACCGCATAGCTTTAAAGTTGAGTTGGTGTCGCTGCGTTAGACTACCATAAGTCGGTATATGTTGCGCAGGTCAGTTACTTGCGTTTTATGGTTGGTCTTATAATTTAATGGAGGTGCGTGATTGTGAGATTTTGCTTTGTCTCGATGACTAAGTACAAAATACTTCTTGTTGTTATGTTTACGGTTTTCAGTATAAATTATATGAAATGCTTACCATAGCTTTCTACTTCATAACTATATAGTTAACATATATATATTAATTTGAAAATATCTATGGATGTTTGGTGCTCTTTCAAGCAAAATCTACTAATGGGATCTAGACGAAACTTAGTACCTACATGGATAAATTAAAGCCTGAAATAACACATAGGTAGGTACCCTACCTTTTAATCCAAAAAAAATAGAATCAAGAACTATGCAAAGAAAACTGCGGAATACTGCTAATAAAAGTACATATCTTTCAAATCTGGGTGAAGACTAGGTATATATATCACAAATTTTATATTTTCAATTACATTTCTGAGTACTTATGTCTGAACTTTTACCAATTAACATTTTCAACTAGGTACATAACATACATATGTATGAATAATAGTGTCAATTGACATTAACTTTTACCTAGCACATTGATCATACAAAGTTGCATCCGTTTATCGCCAACTTTTTCATTAGTCCCAATCGGATTCGTAATATTTGTCAACAGCATTACGTTACGGCTCTCACGGTAGACAGCGAGCATCGAACCTGTTAACCTTACTTTATGGGCTCCGTATGCACTTTATTGCAGAGGAATGTAGATCTAGTAATCACTGGAAGTGTTCTTTCATAAAAGGAAAAACAATTTTTACTTCTTTTATTTATTTCTCGTGCTTAGAAGTCTAACTTCAACCATATATACTACTACAGGCCCGTGTACAAAATGTATGAGTTATATAAAACACCAGGAGACCTATATAGATATTTATATAGAAGGGTATAAAGTAATAACATTCAGCACTATTCCGTCACTTGTAAGCTGTCTAAGTTTAAAGTTGCTCGATCTTTCCTCCTTGTCCAGGTGTCCTAGTGGTTGATATGACCCATCAATTTTGTAGACGGGCTTGTAGTTTAATAGAATAGATTATAATATTTTCAACGCAAGAAATGTAAGCCTAAAGTTAGTAATCGTTTTTAATAAAATGTTGGCTAGTTAACTTCAGAGCTTAGGGTTTTGATAACGATGTGCGCGCGCATCTTAAGCGTTTACTATGTAATTTTTTTTAATCGCGCCAAAACATAAATTCAAAAACAGAATAACAGGAAGCTAAATAATTTATAACGGAGTCGCATCCATTCTCGCTAAGTCAGCAAAATCCGTGTGTCGCTGTTAATTTAATTTTTCACCGGCGCACCGGCGACATTGTAGCGGACATGTCCCGAAATGTGTGGTTTTACGTATTAACGGCACCATAACTAGTTTTATTACCACGGCGCACCCATTTTAATCAAAGCTTTCCATTCGGTTTGCTAATGAGACTACTCTGTACGACAATGTATTGTATTATAATATCTTGAAAATATTACTACGATTCCTACTAACATAGTAAATGTGAATTTAACTGTGTCAAACTGCCTGTTACGTTTTCATGGCTAAATTATGAAACTATTGGAACATGAAGAGCATTGCGTTCGGTAACAAATTCTATTGATGTCAATGATTTCATTAATTTCAATGGAATGACATGAAAGGTTATGCAGGTTTTTGGAATGCGGGACATTTATGTCCCGCCCATCCCGTCACTATACCTACAGAGAAAATTAAAAATTACATCTCCTCCTTGGAATATGATGGTGATGATGATGAAGGTGACATTCGACCGACGGTTTCAGTCTGGTAAAACCTGATGTTCTGGTCACACACCACCATGGTATACCCGAGCTAGACTGCGGTATAAAAATCCGGCGCATCTCTTAGAATTTTGAAATTTCTTCTTCTTCTTTGATATGACTTCTGTTCATATTTAAAATGTGAAAATTTGGTTGCTTATTGCCAAATTATGTAGTAACACCAGGGTGTTGATTCACAATGCAGTCGGAATGATTCCGGCACGGGATCATAATCCTAGTCCCTATCATTCTAAACGAATAAGTAATACAAAGACTAAGGGATAATATTATGATTCCATGTCGAGATCAATTCGATTGCGTTGTGAATCAGTGACAGAGTACTAAACGGATCAAGTTGAAAATTGAAACACTATCAGATTAAAAGAAATATGATACAAAACTTCCTCTGAAATATGACATACAATTCTTTTTAATGGAAAATTACGACAACGGAATCTACGCGGGTAAAACCATGAAGCACTGCCAGTTATTAACATAATAGGGCATATCCCGGAACGCTTAATTAGATGTTTTATTTACTTTTAATGATAAATACAACTCTCAAATGAAATCGCTCATTTTTCTCACAATAGTAACTGCTTTTTTTTTTTTATAGCATAGAGTGACGAGACGAGCAGGTCATGTGCCTGATGGTAAGCAACATGCCTGCCACAGAACAGCACAGTAACATGCAGCTATTGGAACATGATAGTCCAAATAATTACCTAGCACTGCACTGCGCTCGTCACCCAGAGATCTAAGATATTATGTCTCTAAGCCCTGTAATTTCTCTGGAATCATTGCCCTTCAAACCGGAACACAGTAATGTTTGCACAATACTGTTTGGCGGTAGAATATATGGCAAAGGTGTGGTACTTCCCCAGGCGGACTCTGCTAAGAGTCCTACCACTACAAAATGCTTAATGCTTAATAATAATATAAGTTTTCCATTTCAGTCACAACAAACACTTTCCGCGAAACGTTTTTTTCCCTGAACTGTTTTTAATGACCTTATCTACCCGTCATGCTTTTATTATCACCCGGTGACTTTAACTTCATAATGAAGGTTTGCTAATATGAGAATAGCGTGGCTGTGATATTGGCTTGTCTACCGCGAGTAATGCGACACGCCTACAGATAAAATTGTACGGAAAGGTGAATGCTCATCAGTGGATATGTTGGGGCTGTTTGTCTGGCCCGCTTGATTAATTTTGTAGTAAGTCTGTCCAAAGGTCGTGGGTTTGAGTGTCAACTTTGGCTCATATAACGAGTCCAAGAGTAAATTAACTGCCAAAAATAGGTGTCTTCTCAAGAGTGCGAAGGTCTGAATAGTTGTTTAAAGGCCTGTTTTTATTTTGATAAGTCCGAGTGCGAGTTAGTAGTGCAGGTGTTGAGTTATTACGTACGCAAATACGTGTGGACACCGATCGATTATTGCGAGTGCATAGTAATCAGTCGCGATTACTCACTCGCACTCGCAATATCACTCGCACTCGCAATCGCACTAATCAAAATGAAAACCGGCCTTAAGTTACACTAAGCACAGATTATCTGGTACGGAGTATTGTTCGCAGATTTGAAATGGGTCAAGTAAGAATCAATCACCGGAACGCTATGAAATCGATCGAACGACGTGCCAAAAAGCTCATAGGCAATTGTTTAAAATCCTTAAAGCTTTGAACATCGTCGCATTGGTAGCATGGTATGTAGCATGCATGTATCCGAGGATTTTAATCGGATACACTTCGGTGAGTATGTAATTGATCTACATGATCTAATACCATCTTGACCTTTTTTATCGGACTGTTTGTAACTCGAAAAAGCGACGTTCCAAATACGAACGCAGACTTCTGACTCTAATTTTGGGATGTGATGGGAAAAATTGGGGAGTGATGGGAATGTCTAATCTTTGGAATGCGTTGCCCGGGTATGTTTTTCCTGATGGTTGGTTGCCCTCGTAGTCTTTTCAAATCGAGAGTGAATTGTTTTTGTTTTCTAGATAAGCACGCTCCGTCGTGGACCGCATCGTCACTCAACATCAAGCGAGATGGCGGTAAAGTGTAAACTAATAATTGTTTAAATAAATGGAATAATGCTGAAATTAGAGACTATTCTGTATCACCGTAATGATATTGTATCAACCTTGTTCAGTGATGATTCATCAACCTGGGTTGACTCACGGCATTCCTAGCGAGCACTGGAGCACCTGATGAAAACGTAGGTTCACTGACTTTCATGAACAGTACGAGTAGAATTTCTCAATATTTTTAATATAGCTTGTTAAACTTTCGCGTTTTAACCAAATTAACATTCCACAGGATTAAATTACAATTTGAATAATTTGTGCTCTGTGGTTTTATCCGCGTTGTTCTCGCTCCCGTTACTTTCCCGGGACAAAAAGTAGCATAAATGTTAATCCAGGGTATCAATTAACTCCATACGAAATTTTAATAAAATCGCTTTTGCCGTTTAGACGTGAAATAGTAGCAAACATACACACTCATAAGCTTTCGTTTTTAAAACATTAGTGTGATTACTACCTCGCACAGAAATTTTAATAATTTATTGTTTAGATTTCTGTGCTTCCATGTGTCGGCAGCGCTACAACTCACGTCAGTTGTGTCACGAGAAGACCTCTTTAAATCTTTAATATTTTGTGGGTGCTCCCTGATGGATATAGTTTGGCTATCTTCATGTCTGAAGCGCATCAGTTTCTTCGAGTTAAGCGCACTTCAACGTTGAGTATTCGTTTCATATGAAAAGATATGGTCTTAGATTTCTTTTACTATGCTACTCAAAAAGCCGTGATTATTTGGTACAGGGTATCCAAGACAAATTTCTAGAGGGCCAGATTTACGATTTTTTGTAAACATTGCGTGTCAAAATGCTTAATTCAGATCACTTTAAATATTAATTCTCTAGCGTTTATACTTACTAATTATAGTGTCTTCTTTTTAAGTTCTATCTTAGTCACGGGCTGGTCTAGTAGTTCTCAGCTATGCAATTCTCAACTATGAAGTGAAATCGTAGGTTGCACAGTTTGGTATTATCACTAGCTTTAGCGGTGAAGGGAAACGAAGAAAATCGTGAGGAAACAAGCATATTCCGCTAATACGCACTAGGCCAGGACGTCTGCTCGCTTTTTAAGAAAAACGCAATTTCGAAATGAGCTTGCGACTTTCCTACTCCGGTTCTGCTTTGATCCGTCGTTTCGTGCGTTTAAATCTACCAAGCCTACTCCAATTAGAACTTAATTAGGCTTAAAACATTTCAACGTCAAACAATGTTCGACCGGACGAAATGAAGTAGAACCGGAGTAGGAAAGTCGTGAATTTATTTCGAAGTTACGTTTTTCGTAGCAAAAGAGTAGACGTCCAGTTTATTGGATGAATTAAATAAATGTATTTATTTGCGCAAATGGGTAATTACCACGTAATTTCAATAATATATTAAATGTTTACATTGCAAACTCCATATTCAACCTTACGGCATGCAAATATTAAGTTGTATATGACAATTCAATAACTCGACTTAACTTCGACTGGCCTCGTGGCTTAGTGGGTAGTAGCTCTGCCTGCGAAGCCGAGGGTCGTGGGTTCGATTCCCACCCAGTGCAAATATTTGTGTGATGAATTCAAATGTTTGCACTGTGTTTGAGTGTTTTTATGTATAATAAGTATGTATTTAAAACTATATAAGTATTATATCAGCTATCTGGCCGCCATCGTACAAGCTTTGCTTAGTTTGGGGTCAGATGGTGTTGTGTGTGAATTGTCCACCAATATTTTTTTAATATATATTTTTTAATCTTTATAATTCACTACTCTACTCTACTAATAGACTCTGTTTATCCTTCACACACAAAGGTTCGTTTCTCAGTCATGATACGTTAGATTGCCTACTTACGAGTAAGTTACATAAAATGAGTCCAAACACTAAGTTGTTTCATTTTTATGTACCTGTTACCGCAAAATTGTCTCCACCGTCATAGACTACAGGCCCGTGAACAAAATTTACGTAGTAAATGAACCACCAGGAGACCTATGTAGGATGATAGAAGGGTGTAAAGTAATAAGATTCAGCACTATGCCGTCACTTGTAAGCTGTCCAACTGAGTACAGTCGAAGAGGGGGGATGCAACCCTCGATCATCTCTCCTTGTCGCATGATTTTTGTACGGCATTGCGAAATAATGGATTAGGAGAGGTATTGAAACCATAAAAATTATAAATTTTAACTTTTTAATTATTAGTTTGCCGGAAAAATTTACAGAGTACGAGTAATTTACACAGCAAATTTGGTCATTTGATTAAGTACGGCATTGGTTCCATACAGTTTCAATACCTCTTCCAATCCATTATTTCGCAATGCCGTACAAAAATCATGTGACAAGGAGAAATGGTAGAGGATTGCAACTCCCTCTCTTCAATCACACTCAGTTGGACAGCTTACAAGTGACGGCATAGTGCTGAATCTTAATACTTTACACCTTTCTATCATCCTACATAGGTCTCCTGGTGGTTAATTTGACCCGTAAATTTTGTTCACGGGCCTGTAGTCTATCAGATTATAATCCAACGAGTGAGATTAAAATCTTACAATAGTTTAGGTTATTTTGTATTCTGACAGTTGTACAATTTTACGGTAACATACTTACATGTTTTGATGAGGATAATACAATGTGAATAAGTAAAAATAGAATGTGTGACTAATTTTAGTTACTCACAATTTCCTCTAATCTGATGATTGTAGTAACAATACATGAAAATCCACACGTGATCATCGAAGCGTCTCCTCATGCACTGGAACGCTGCATAAGCCTAGAAAGGTTACTCAGAAAGGACTACCTACTAAACCGAAAGGAATGTTCTACACTCACCATTGTCATGTGGCTAGCGACGCGTAGAAACTAGGAGATAAGATGAGTATTTGCTTATTTATATTTATGTTTTTTATATTTACTAATACGGTCACCAGAACCAAATCCAATATTTTTAATTAAAACATCTGAAATATCAATCATCATCTGCAGCCTGCAGACGTCCACTGCTGGACATTTATTAGGACTAGGATTAAAGAAGTGAACAACGACCGGACTTGTGTTTTGTGCCGCCTCCGTCCACCAACTTTCCGCGACCGAGACATTATCATCGGTCCACCAAAATAGCAATATTCATTAACAATTAAAATATGACTGTCATAGTGGTCAAAATTAACAATATCTCTGATACCAGTAGACTCATCCATAAGTGACGTAGTCCACTTCAAGCTTCAACTAATGGGCAACGGGGCATTCTCTCACAATGATAAAATAGGGTATATAGTAAATCACACGGTAAGGCCGTAGGGCACCCCCTTCAAGGTCGCCAGATCGTTTTTTGACCTTTCTTACCGACAGCAACTCAGTATCACACAGAATGAGGTTCCATTGTGCTAGCCGTCGTACGAGACGTAGTGTTCCTTGATAAGGAACATAAGAGTGATTAATAAATTGTTAAAGTTTAAATAGGTACGCCTACGTTTAAGATTGTAAAAACTGCTTAGTGAAAAGGAAGTTACATATACCTAAATTAATGTAATAATGGGCGAAATACATATAGTTGACGTTTCATAATAGGTGCATATTTATGAACATCATAATGTTATTTTTGTGCTTAGAAATAGACTAAGTATCTAATCTAATAGTCCTACAAAACTGAAATAAATCAGTACAGAAAAGACAACGATAGCCTACTCTTTCGAACCTCAGATCATTTCACTGCAACCGCGTCAGGTTTCGTATAAAGAACTGCATGACTCAACGATGCTCCGGCTTACGTTATAGTCGGTTCGTGATATAGTGCACCGTGACTCACCGAGGTGGCCAGGAAATGCACCAGATGGAATTAGGTCACGTGTCAGTGACCGACTACGAATAACTAGATATAAAGACCCTTATATCTTATATCTATGCGACGCAGTGCAGTGCTAGGTAATGATTTGTACACTTTATAGCTGCCTGTTGCTGTGTTCTTATCCCCATAAGAAAACAGTGATACGTACATATTATAACATAGGTACCTACCTATATAGTGACGAGACTAGCAGGACATATGTCTGACGGTAAACAAAATGTCTGCCACATAACAGCACAGTGACACGCAGCTATTGGAACATGAAGTGCCCAAATCATTACTACCACTACACTGCGCTCGTCACTCAGAGATGCCGTACCCGATTTTTTTTTATGTATAAGATTTGTTAACTACTAACTAACACGGGCATAGGAACGAATAAGAAGTTTCTTCAAACCGGAACACAGTAATGTTAACACATTACTCCTTGGCGGTAGAATAACTGGCAAAGGTGTGGTCCTTCCCCAGGCGGACTCTGCCAAGAGTCCTACCACTACAAAAGATAAGAAAAGTAGGTAGTTTGAGAATCAGATATTATGCGAATGAGCCCGGTGGGTTCCCAACGAGTAACACCAAACGAGTCACACTGTGACTCGTTGGGATTTTTTTTCCCAACGAGTCACACTAGCGTAACAGTGTGACTCGATGGGAATATAAACTAGTAAAGAATGTTGCAACGAGTCACAGTGTGACTGGTTGGGAAAAAAAGTCCCATCGAGTCACAGTGTGACTGGTTGGGACTTTATCATGCGGGAGAAGTGATCATATTGAAATTGGTAAAATAAATGAAAAATGAGTTATGAGTCACATGTATTCTTTTAAAGTAACAAAACCAAACAATTTTTTTAACAATAAAAATTCACATAGGCTTTCTCGACGTACTCATTTTCTTAACAGTTTTTCTGCTTTTACGATTTACAATTTAAAACTTTTAGATCGTTTTTGCCTTCAATTTGTACACAAATGGAAGGGAGTAACGTGATGAATCTAATATTTTTTGAAATTGTACTTCTTTTGGTGCGTAACTGTAAAATGATGAGAATATTTTTTACGATACCGCAAACACTGTCACAAAAAACTGATTCCCCGTAGTTGGCTAGTAAACATTGGACCTAACTTCAAGTTAATACTTCTTTGCATTGAAAATATATTTATTGAAGTGAAAATTTCTTTAGGCGCGCTATTAGACAGAATTTCCGTGGGTTGTAAAATGGATTCATCAATCGTCACGCTTGGATATGATAATAGATCGGATCGGATATGAAATCTTCGGGTAAACTCGGTAAAAACGGCCAGGTAGGTACCAGGGTAACAGAAACAGTAAAGAGTTTCGATTACCTACCTCCAACAGCCCAGCGTTTATCTCCAGATACCAGGACAACAGAAATATAAAAGAGCGTTTGCCCCTAGTTGCAATATTCTGTATAATTACGTTGATATAAAACTAGATGGCGCAACTATCGAATTAGCTGGCGGTGTTGAAATTATGCGAATGTACATAGACCTACGATGGTATAACAAATAATTTGTCTTCTAACAAGGTAATAAATAAATTGAACAATTCAATTAAAAGTGAAAACATTTGGGTCACAAGTTTTCACTTCTATCGGCAGTTCCTATGACTGCCAATTTTTTATATTTATATTTTATTACAAATTTCCATAATTGAAGTTAGAATTTTTCACACGAGGAATAAAAAGAAGAAGTATTAACTTTATACGTGCGTATATAAGTACACACACACACTTCTTTTCTCAAAGCTCGGCAGTAATGATTGTCATAAAAGCAACGTAAATACAACTAGAGATCAAACAAAAGAATAAGAAATATTACAATCAAGCTACTACTTTAAATGTTTAAAATGTTTTGTCGCAGTAATAATTAATTGTTAGGAAAAAAAATCAACATCGGTTTTAGAATATGTAAATCATGAAAATATGTGTAGTATAATAATTAACTTCGGTCGAATAATTATACAACTGCGCAATGCCCAATCTTGGCTGAAACTCGCATAATATTATAACTTACTTCCTATCCTCGAACTTATATTGTTCGGCCTATAACACATATATCTGAGACAAAATAAATATCACAACCATCTCAGTCACTAAACGTCTGAGACTTAATAATTATCACTTACAACTTTGGTACTATATTTTAGAGACTACATATTTATCATAATCAACAAAGGTAGAAACTAAACTTCTGAGGCCTAATAATGATCACAATCAACTGAGTTACTGTTTTTGAAATATAGAGAGACGAACTTCTTAGCATTCCATGGATTCACCGTGCGGGTGCCGGGTCCATCGTGTGGCAGAGAGAGAAATCTCGAATAGACCCCAAGACTTGTGACTCGGGCGTAGGTTTAAAAGGGGCCCCTTTTGGTGACGTACGTCAACACTCACCTTCACTACTCGTACTTCTCTCCCTGCCCCGCCAAATCCGATATGATCCTACTAGTGAAGCTTTAGATACTCGTTCTAGTATAGAACTTACTGCACTTCTGGACAAGCCAAGGTCTGCAGGTTATAGAGAGATTTTGCTGGTATACCTCTCGCTCCTACTTCTACAGCGTATAAATGAACTACATAGCCATTTTTTGTTAATTCGTTTTGAAGTTCGTAATACTTATTTCGTTTCATCGCGTGGTCTTTAGGTATATTAGTTTCCCATGGTACGGTAAGTTCTACAAGGACTATGCGCTTCGTAGCCCTAGAAAAAAGGAAAATGTCCGGTCTGGATGACGAAACACCCACATCCTCTGGGATTTTGTAGTGCTTTTCATACGTGTCCATTAAAATAATCCAATCAGGTGCTGAACCCAGGATTGAGTAAGGCTTGTTCTTGGAGTTTGAAGTTGAGCCCTCTTTTACAAAGTTATGGATAATACTTCTTGGATAAGTTCGTCCTTTAACATAGATTTGTTGGCTCTTTTACTTTTTATTGCATTTGCCTGTTTTATGTCATTTTTAAAAGGATATAATCAAGATATAATGAAGCGTCTTGCTTCAAAATGTGCAACAAGTGCATCATATTTGGGTTCTTATTACTCAACGAGTCACACTGTGACTCGTTGGGAATTTTTTTCCCAACGAGTCACACTAGCGTAACAGTGTGACTCGATGGGAATGTAAACTAGAAGAGAAAGTTGCAACGAGTAACAGTGTGACTCGTTGGGAAAAAAAATTCCCAACGAGTCACAGTGTGACTCGTTTGGTGTGACTCGTTGGGAACCCACCATGAGCCCTACGAAAACGTAATTTCGAAAAAAAACTCGCGACTTTCCCGCTCCGGTTCTACTTCGTTTCGTCCGATAGAACATAGTTTGACGTTTAAACGTTCTAAGCCTACTCAAAACTACTCAAAAGGCCGATTTACATCAGACGAGCGAATGCTCATTCTATCCCCACTGTATCAAATTCATTTGGTGTAAACAAACGTAGAGCATTCTTTCGTTGTTTTGTTTGCATTCGCAAAGATTCTATGGAATGTATAATATGGAAAACGCTAAGAACGATCTTTCGTTTACACTAAAAGATCGAGAAAGAATGCTCTTGTTCCAGCTCTAGTTCTATGTTCGTTCAGTTTAAATCGGCCTTAATTAGAGTAGGCTTAGAACATTTAAACGGGCAAAACGACGGATCGAAGTAGAATCGAAGTTGGAAAGAGTTTATTACGAAATTACGTTTTCGTAGAAAGAGAGTAAACGTCCTGTGGTCCTGGCTAACATTGATGATAATACAATAAATACACAACTGGTATTTGATCAATTTACATAATTTTATTTAAAAAAATATGCTTGACGATTTTAATGCGTAAGCAACTTTCAATCGTGTTAAATGTCATACAAAACATTAATTAAAATACCGATAGTCACTTAGCTAGTACTATTGAAAATATATTTATTTTAAATTAAAAATTATATAACTGAAGGTAGAACAAACGGCGAAACTGCTCGTGTCAAGGAACTTTTCTGTAAATAAAGAAAAATATACGTAATTAATAAATAATAACCTATAGGTACTGTGCAAACATTACTGTGTTTCGGTTTGAAGGGCAATGTTTCCAGAGAAATTACAGGGCTTAGAGATATAACAACTTAGATCTCTGGGTGAGGAGCGCAGTGCAGTGCTAGGTAATGATTTGAACTCTTCATGTTCCAATAGCTGCGTGTCACTGTGCTGTTATGTGGCAGGCATGTTGCTTACCATCAGGCAAATGTCATAATCGTATCATCACTCTTTATAAAAAAAAAAGTACTAATATTATAAATCTGAAGAGGTTTTTTGTTTGAACGCGCTAATTTCAGGAACCATTGGGCCGATTTCAAAAATTTTTTCACCGTTCGGTATGTAAGTGATCCCTGAGTGCTATAGGATAATTGTTTATGTATTATGTACCACGGGTGAAGCAGGTTTGGATAGCTAGTTAATAAAAAAAAATTGGCAGTCATAGGAACTGCCGATAGAAGTGAAAACTTATAACTCAGAATTTGATACCTTGGAAACTACACGGGTGTAACCGGAGGGCGTGGCCTCGCCATCTTGGCATGGCCATCTAGAAATGCGTCAGCATTTCCCATTGGCTGACGTATTTCTAGATGGCCAATAGCCATGGGCCGGACTTTACCCGAACCTTCTTATCATACCCGAGCGTGACGAATGAATTCAATTCACAGCCCACGAAAAATCTGTCTAGGCGCGCCTAAAGAAGTTTTCACTTCAATAATAATGCTGAACTAATAATATACACCATCTTGTATCTACGGTGGGTTTATCGCTTTAATTAAACTTGCCTTTTGATTTAACATACAAAACATAATAATTATGTAAACGTTCCCACAGCTGAACTTGGGGCTTTCTCTCACAAGGAGAGAGTTAAGGCTAATATCCACTACGCTGGCTCAGTACGGGGTTGGCATATGACACTTGACCTACTAACATTCTGAGAATATGAGGAAACCTCCTCATGTTTTACTTCACCGCTAAATCCAGTTGTGGCGACAGACCTCCAACTGCACTGCACTCGTCAGCGTCACCCAGACAAACAGATAGAAACATTTTATAATACATACCAGAGATCATATACACTGAAAAAAATATACAAAAAATAACATATACTTAAAGTCATAAATGATAGTCTCCTATCGCTAATACTGATTTTATTCCAGGCAACCATAAATCTTATTTATTTAAAAACATTGTTATGAGAGGTTACATAGCGATCAAGTGATACAAACCTGTATATTTTATAGTATAGAGTAACAAGACGAGCAGGACTTGTGCCTGATGGTAAGCAACATGCCCGCCCAAAATAGCACAGTAACACGCAGCTATTAAAATTTTTATTATAATAAAATTTTATATTAGACACATAAAAGAGTACAAATCATTACCTAGCACTGCACTGCGCTCGTCACCCGGATATATGAGGTGTTTATCTCTTAGCCCAATAATTTCTCTGGAAACATTGCCCTTCGAACCCGAACACAGCAATGTTTGCACACTACTGCTTGGTGGCAGAATAACTGGCAAAGGTGTGGTACTTCCCCATGCAGATTCCACAAAGAGTCCTAGCACTACCTATTATATCGCATGTAAAGAGAGAAAAAAGGAAACTTATGACTTATATCGATTTTCTCTATAATTATTCTTTTCTTGGTGACGTAAAACGACCTCAAAAAATACAAGTAGTAGCAAAATGAAAACCACCTGAAGGTGTGTTATCAAACAATTAATTATGAAGATGGACTAAAAACCTTCTATAACAATCAATTATATTGTAATAACCGTCATCAAAACAATAATATGATCCACCCATACAAAGCCAATAAAAGATAATAAAAATAGAAAAATCTTTCCACAACTCTATGCAGAAATCCAATCGGTCAACCTCAAAGCGACCGACAGTCGGTAACATGACTCACAAACGATTGCAACATTGCATAAAAAACGACAACAAATCGAACAAAAACGAATTTTATTCCAAAGAAGCTAGAGTCGAAAATTGTGTATGAAACTAGAAAAAAACTTCAGAGATGCAAATAAACAATCGTAACATTAAATATTTATCAAATCAATCAAAAATAAACTTTGAGTGAAATAATGTAAGGTCTGAAATCGTCTAAAAATAAAGAAAAACTCCATAGGTGGCAAAGAAGAGGCGGTACGCTTGCAAACATGAACCAATTTACGCTATAAAGAAAAGGGAAGCTGACATTCAATACCAAAGATACAACAATATATAGATATAGAAGGTGGAACAAAACGCACAATGCTAGAGTGACCTTTTCTAAACAAAGAATGTAATAGGGAAGGGAAATGCCCCGCTGTGCTTTAAAGGAGCTGACGTCTTCACTGTTGACCGTTTCACTGTTTAAAAAGATTTTACTTAGGGCTGTCGCTTCAATTGGTTAAAATCTTTATGAGTCATTAGTGTGACCTTTTTCTAGAATTTTTTTTGAGAACATTTTTGCTGAATAATACTGTGAGTTAGCATTACAGATTTAAATTTTTCGTCTCTGTATTCAAAGTGATGGTAGCTCAGGTCCGGATAAAGTGGAGGGATTTGGGGGAGACCTTTACCCAGCAGTGGCACAACTGAGGTTAAAATAAAAAATAACAAAAATGTAAGATGTCTATCTTTTCGAAGTCAAGTGCATATATACAAGAATACAATTGACATAAAAATGGTTAACCTTTAATGTATTAATTTTGTAAATAAAAATTAAATTGTCAATTATTTTTGAATTGTGTATCTGCGTTTTGATTTTTTTTCATTCTTTACGATTAAGTACAATTATTTAGGACAACAAATCTGAAATTGGAAAAATGTTTAGTATAATAATTTTATCGATGCTCTAGAAACTCTCTCCTTGCGAGAGAAGGCCCCGCGTCCCAGCAGTGGGAACGTTTAGTGGGCTGTTGATGTTGATGTCTAGAAACTAGTTGATGTTGCAAAGACTCAATTGAAAAGAGAAACAAATAAATCAAAACTTTGAAATATCATTGTATGAGTGGATATTTTCTGATAAAATAATATAAAAAAAAGCTCTTTATTAAAAGCCAATCATACAACATCCATCAGAATCCATCATTTTGTTTTTTGAATGTATGTGTATACATTTTATATGAGTTTAGTTGGCTTCAAGTCAAATCGTTTTTTTCCTAGTTTACTGTTTTTTTTTTGCTTAATTTTAGCAGATGACGGTAAAGTTCACCTCAATAATGTAATCATTGTGCAGAAATGTGTGATCTTGATTCATATTCTTTGATTCTAAATATTGTGAAAATATTGATAAGCTGACAACCCTAAGCAACAATGACCAATAACAACACTAACCAATCTTCCACAATGCTCCTTTCAACCAATCTACGGTCGCAACTATATTTACAACCTCTGGCAGTCCGAGTACCGCCAAAGCGTGTTGACAAACAAGTTAAACTAATTTACTTTCAAGCAACAGCTACAAGTATATTTTTTTTTATAGTATAGAGTGACGAGACGAGCAGGACGTGTGCCTGATGGTAAGCAACATACCTGCCACATAATAGGTCCAAATCATTACCTAGCAATGCACTGCGCTCGTCACCCAGAGATCAAGATATTATATCTCTCAGCACTGTAACTTCTCTGGAAACATTGCCCTTCAAACCGGAACACAGTAATGTTTGCACATTCCCGCTTGGCGGTAGAATAACTGGCAAAGGTGTGGTACTTCCCCAGGCGGACTTTGCCAAGAGTCCTACCACTACTAAAAGAAACGCAAAACTAAGTAGCAAAAGAAAAGCGATAGTGCTGCCGCTCTCGACAATGGCTCAAGTAACAAAACCGACTACCACTTTATTATTCTAAAATGTACTCTTTAGTCACCCTTTGAACATTTTATTGTGGTAATTAGTTTCTGTGCTTTTGTCGAAGCCAATTGCTTGTTCCACAATTGCAAATGGCGCAATAGAAATATAATAATTTATCCGTTTTAAACGGTTGGCGGGAAGGAGTTGGCACAGTACCTCAGGATTAACAAGTGTGACATGAAACAAATCACAAAGTAAGTGCCGACAATAAGCAGTAAATGTTATTGCTCTGTTTGCAGTTTAGCAACCATTTTTTGAATTAAAAACCTCGTGGCATACCAAAAACAGATTTTACGTGGGCTGTGAATTGAATTCTAGCGTCACGCTCGGGAATGATAAGAATTTTTCGGGTTATTTTTTATTTTTTTTTTTTTTAAATAAAGAGTGACGAGACGAGCAGGACATGTGCCTGATGGTAAGCAACATGCCTGCCACATAACAGCACAGTTACACGCAGCTATTGGAACATAAAGAGTCCAAATCATTACCTAGCACTGCACTGCGCTCGTCACCCAGAGATCTAAGTTGTTATATCTCTAAGCCCTGTAATTTCTCTGGAAACATTGCCCTTCAAACCGAAACACAGTAATGTTTGCACATTACTGCTTGGCGGTAGAATAATTGGCAAAGGTGTGGTACTTCCCCAGGCGGACTCTGCTAAGAGTCCTACCAGTTAACTCAGAACTATGGCCATTGGTCATCTAGAAATGCGTGAGCATGCTCATGGCCACGCCCTCCGGTTTGACCCGCGTAGTTTTCAAAGTAAGCCATCAAATCCTGAGTAATAACTTTTTATTTCTATCGGAAGTTCTTATGACTGCCATTTTTTTTTTAAACACATAGGTATAGGTCTGCGTTTGACTACCAATTTTCTTAATGCTAAGTGACAGAGTAGTAGAAGACAATGCACACCGACCCAGAAAATATCTATGCACGATGACCTTGAAAAGTTCTAGTTTGTTTCTCTCAGGGAACAATTAGGCCAGCAATTTATTTATTCCTATTTAAACTATACATTATGAGGAAAGTGGACTTAAATTGTTTGGTACGAATGTCGCCAATATCTATCACATAAGTAGTGCACAAACTTAAGACGTGGTGTGTGGTGGAAAGAGGAAGACCTGATAAGGTCATTTAAGCCCGTCGCACACCCTCAAAAATGCGTTCTGTACAAAACTGATAGACAGTAAATTATATTATAATAAAGAGTGACGGGACGAGCAAGAAATCAGACTGATGGTAAGCAAAACGACTCCCCATAATAGCACAGCATAGCACCGAAGCTACAAACTTAAAAAGTCCAATCACTACCTACACACTGCACACTGTACACTGCAGTGTACTCCTCACCAAGAGATATAAGATGATTCATCTGTTTGTAATTTCTTTACAAATATTGCCCTTCAAACCGGAACACAGAAATAGCTCACTTCGCAATAGAACAACAGGCAAAAGTGTTTGTTAGTTGTTTTTCATCTATCCACAAAAGTTTGTCTTCATATTGTTTCAACATCAACATCAACAGCCCACTAAACGTTCCCACTGCTGGGACTCGGGGCCTTCTCTCGCAAGGAGAGAGTTAAGGCCATAATCCACCACGCTTGCCCAGTCCGGGTTGGCGGATGACACATAACTTCGAAAGATTCTTGGTACATGTCAGTTTCCTCACGATGTTTTCCTTCACCGTTTTAAGTTAGCGTCATTACGCACTTGACTTCGAAAAGACAGTGGTGCGTGTGGGGTTTGAACCCGGGGTCTCCGGATCGGCAGCCGCCTTTCTCCCGACTAGACCACCGTAACTTCATATTGTTTAGTTTTATTTATTTTGTCTGCCTCAGTTCGTGACAAATTTATTAATTTGTTAATAAGTACTCGTAAGTGAACACTTTTCTTGTATTATTTTGTTGTGTAGCTAAAGTGTGTTATTATCGTTCCCAAGATTGCCTGGCTGAAGAGATCGGTTTCGATCAGGCCGCCAATTAGAGACTACCAACGACTTTTGCAACGCAAGGACTGCTTAATGCAGAGTCTAGGCCCTAGACTCTTGGGTATACATTTTTTTTTGTAAAATAGTGTTTGTAGCCTAAGGTTGTTGTTAAGGCCTTAGGTTTAAATTAACCTAAGGGTCATTTAGGGATCAATCTAGGGACCTTAACACTCTCCTTGCGATTGAAGGCCCCGAGTCCTAGCAGTGGGAACATTTAGGAGGCTGTTATATGTTATGAAATTGCTGTTTCACCACGAGTCTCACTGTTTTCTGATATAGTATGCATCATTTAAGACGATATTCGAAGGGCAGCTGATCGCGGTTGGAGACGCAAGTCCGAGGATTGGGCTGAGTGGTGTATCATGGAAGAGGCCTATGTCGAGCAGTGGACAAATACGGGCTGATGATGAAGTTACGGCTGGTCTAGTCGGGAGAACAGCGACTGCCGCGATCCGGAGACCCTGGGTTCAATACCACGCGCACCACTGTCTTTTCGAAATCATGTGTGAGAAAACATCGTGAGGAAACCGACACGTACCTAGAATCTTTCGAAGTCATGTGTCTTCCACCAACCCGCACTGGGCCAGCGTGGTGGATTATGGCCTTAACTCTGTCCTTGCGAGAGAAGGCCCCGAGTCCCATCAGTGGGAACATTTAGTGGGCTGTTGATGATGATGATGATGAATACTCACTTAACTACGCAGAGTTTAGGGTCCATAGACATGAGGTAAGTGTTGAGTGCGTTCTCGCAGTTGGAGTACGCCATACCGAAGCCCACCCCGCCGCCGACGAACATCGGCCAGCGTCGGTAGCCTCGGAAGAAGAAGCTGCCCATCATACTTCCTAGTATAAGACCTGCGGCTGGAAAAAAACACAAATCACACTTTATAACAATACAGAATAAAATACTATTTCCAGTGCCTTACACAACTGCCTTTGCCAGTCTAAACTTATCATGAAAATAGAAAAGTACCATAATCAAAAATAGATAAAAAAATATGCTGAAACTATCCTATTAATATTATAAACACGAAAGTTTGTAAGAATGTATGTTTGTTACTCTTTCATGCAAAAACTACTGAAATAATTTAGATGAGATTTGATACTATTTTTTATTCTGGAAAAAATAACAAGATAGGAAACGACCCGGGTGAAACCCCGGACACTGCTAGTATATGAAATGGCCATTGTGTATATCAAGAATGTAGGGTATTGGATTACACCAGTGAAATAAATAATCACAAACTCTGATACACAAGCACGAAAACACTACAAGCTCAAGTATCGCGGTTTTGAGCCTCTAATTGGGTGTTGTGGAGCAAAATGTTGGGATTTTCAAGAAGACAGATCTTTTTGGTGGCACTTTCTACTTTCTACCCGCCAGGTAGTTTAAATTGAGAGACTGATTTTGTCTCGCAACTCACCAGACCGAACTGCACCACACTGTTGGGGTACCTAATAAAAAGAGAGTTATGCGGCAAGTTTTCAGTTTGCCTCTAATACTAACTAAAGTTTAGTGCCACCTCTAGGAACATTATTTCGTCCCCCATGTTGACGGGAAAACTAGCGAATGTCAGGAGTGGACACAAAAGTTTCGTACCGTGAGTAGGCGACTGGCTTATCCTATTTTTCAGCCCTTCAAGGGTTATTGTAAATGGTAGTCAACCTCAAAACGGTAAATTTTGATGGCAAAGCAAATTAATTTAGACATAGGTGGTAGTTCAGTGGTGAAGAGACCAAATTTCTTAGCGTTCCATGGATTCACCGTGCGGGTGCCGGGTCCATCGTGTGGCAAAATCCACAGTAGATCCCGAGACTTGCGTAGGTTTATGGGGCCCCTTTCCGGCGTACATAAACACTTATCTTCACTACTCCTGTTTCTCTCCCTGCTCACCCAAATCTGATATAAACCTGCTAATGCAGCTTTAGATACTTGTTCTAGTATAGAACTTACTGCACTTCTGGACAAGCCAAGGTCTTTCAGCAGGTTAAAGAGAGATTTTGCTGGTATACCTCTCGCGCCTACTTCTACAGTGTATAAATTAACTACATAGCCGTTTTTTGTTCATTCGTTTAGAAGGTCGTAATACTTATTTTACGGAATAAAATTGAAAATTACTCATTTTAAGTCCAAAATCGACGAAGCAAGCAGCATATCTTTCATCAAAGCCTCTCTTGTCGCGTTTAGTCATTTTTTTCTGCGCGCTAAGTAACGAACAAAGCTAATTTGAACATTTCCGCTTCTACAACAAACTTAGTTACTGTAAATTGGATTATTTTTATTACGGAATATTTGTGATAAAATCTGAACACAGAACAAATTTTGTACTATTTGACGGGACGACACTGATTTGACATTGTGTTAATTTTTATTTTTCTTGCGAGAATGTGAAAACCAGTTTCTATCTAAATCATGGAAGGAGTTTTAAATACCATATTTCAATGTCGAACGATCAAATATAACATTAGCAGTTAGATAAACATCAACTGAAATTGATGACTTAGGTCACAGATTACAGAAATAAAACCAGATGGAGCACGCAGAACAGAGCTACTGAAGCAGACAAAGGAAATACAAACGCCGAAGCAAATACAAACTCCAGTCAGTATGAAACGGACTTCCGTGTTGTACGGGCGTCCCGTGTGATTTTAAGTTTTGTTTTAAAATATGCCGTCTTGTGTCTTCAAACATTGCAAACAATGTTCCCAAAAACAAAAAAAGGAAAGAGGAATATAATTTCATAGGAACAATTGAATATTTTTACTGTTATTTATATAATTTAGGCGATTTCATTTTGGTGATGAATGGAACACAACACCTCAACGAAAATAGGCTAGTGTGGCGATACTAAATGGAAATCATTTTCCTTGAATTTAGGGTAAAATATAGATTATATATTTTTTAGATACTCGTACACCAAATCATTGATGGGCATTGTATTATTCAATTTAATTTAATTTCAAATTTAATTTTGGTAAATGTTAAATTTGTAAAATGAGTAATTTATGACATAAAAATGTACAAAAAACAAAATCATTAATACATCATAAAATTTGTTTGTGTATTTATTTATTTCGTTAGTTGCACTGCCCAAAATATTACAAATTTTGTTTCCTCATGAATCAAAAGGTTATATGGAAGAGATCGCTTTTAGCGACAAGATCGCCTTTTGTGCCCATTTTGTTTTGTTATTATATGTGTTACTTCTTGTCAACTTTGTTTATGGTGCCAATAAAGTGTTTTGTATTATATTGTAATGTCATTCGATAGGTATATTATCTAAGTGAAACGGTGGCTATATAATTGGTTATAAAATGATGGTTTATAAAATAAAACATTTGTTGAAGGAAGATATTTTTGAAGTTAATATTATGCATAACGTTGTTTGTAAAATGAAATATTTTTAAATTGTAAAGTTTTTTAATATTATACGGTTACTTGATTTTAAAGTCTTGTTATGTCAAAAAAAAAGGTGAGTAATAAGTGAACTGTTAAAATGATTATTTTGTTAGTTTTTTTGTTTGTTGTTTGGACCTATAACATACAGGTAGCCTATACCTATGCATTTTATAAAAAATAGCTTGGTGGTAAAGATGGTTGTTTTAATTTTTGTTTAACCTATCTAAGCGAGTAAATTACACTAATTTTATTATTTGCGATTCAAGTTAATTTCTAGTTGCATGCAAAATCAAAATTATGTTCTTCATAGAATGGAAATAGTAGTAACAAGAAATCCTTGCATAATAGGTGTAATAATTTTAATGTTTTAAAATATCAATTGATGTGTTTATTATACGTGAAGATTTCCCAAGCTAAGACAACAATAGTGGGACTTTTTTCTTAAGACTGACAACATTATACAAGTAATTTGGAACGTTGATTTGACAATTTTACGTCAACATGACTAATTACGGGCCTCACAGTGTTGTTCACGAAGGTTCCATCTGTGTTTATTTCTGTAATCTGTGACTTAGGTACGGACTTAAAATTAATATTTTTTTAGTCATTAATTTATGATGCTAATTCACATATACCACTTATTTTCTTTTAAATTAAGAGTAACGAGACAAGCAGGACATGTGCCTGATGGTAAGCAACATGCCTTCCACATAACAGCACAGTGGGTCGCAGCTATTGGAACATAAAGAGTCCAAATCATTAGCTAGCACTGCACTGCGCTCGTCACCCGATCTAAGATGTTATACCTCTAAGCTTAGTAATTTCTCTGAAAACATTGCCCTTCAAACCGGAATACACTAATTGATAGATTGATAGTTATTGTTGTCATGAAGTTATTTATTTACGCATCGAGATTTTTTAAGTTATTTTTTCAACTAATTTATTTTTTCATTTGAACGCCATCTCACCTACTGATAAGCGACGCTGCTATAAAATTTCCTTACCTAGCAGATACCACTTCATTCTCGATTTGAAGACGCCAAAATTGCCAGTTGTTCTACCACTAACCACAGTAATATGAAATTATCACTGTGTTCCGGTTTGAAGGGCTATGTTTTAAGTGAAATTACGGGGTATAGAGATAAAACATCTCAAACTCATACATCTTTCGATAACATACATATTATGTCATCAGCCAACCCTAATTATGCCTGCTGGTTACGCTTCCGATTGGTAGTGGCCGTGAACATCTTGGTTATCTGTAGACTTTCATTGGTCTATGGATAATTCAGGTTTGCTCAGTGTAAGTAGTTAGTTAGGTAAGTAGCGTAGTGTAGTAGTTCTCATTGTATTTTAGTTTTGTTAATAAAGGCTTTGCCCGTAAAAATAAACAAATGTTAAAAAAAAAACCTAATTTGACCAGAATGTTAAAATATCAGAAGTATTTACTTTCTTTTTGCGAAAAAGCATCGAATCCCAGCAGTGGGAACATTAAGTGAGCTACATATGCTGATACCTACTAGTTTACACCAGACTACTTCCCATAGCTTATTTCGATACATATCATATCTAACTGCAGCCACAGCCTTATTATCCCATATACCACAAACACACAAATAGCCAGTCAATTAGTGACATTACCCTCGAGAGGATTACACTGGAACTTAATCCTGAACACAATTAATACAACCAATTATGAATTCAATCACTGTCGAGTAATGCTCATTAGGTTTGCCTAATTAAGCGTCCTTAATTGTTTCCGCGGATTAATTATTTTCTAATAAAATTATATGTAGTAATCATACTAATGTTATTAATGTCTAAGTTTGGATGTTTGAACGGAGGGTCTACTTACTAAAACTGTTATAGCTTTGATATGATATTGCTCTCTCTTTTCTATTCGCTTGAAATGACAGAGACAGCACTAATAGCAAAACCATAGCCGATTTAGTTAGGCGGTAAAAGGGCAGGTGAATAGATCTGCAGGTTTACCGCCTAGCTAAATCTGCTTTGGCGTTGCTATTGCTGTCTCTATCGTTTTAAAAGAAAAGAAAAGAGCAATATAAAGCTAAGACAGTTTTCGTTCGGCGGTAGACCCTCGTGTTGATATTTGAAACACAGTTATGTAGATTATAGTATGCAATAGCTTAGGATACCTTTTATTGCGAGAAAATAACGAGAATAGGAACAACGTGAGTAAGTCCGAACAGCAGCCCTGTTATTAAAATAAACAAGACATATTTTTTTGTTTTTTTATAAAGAGTAACGAGACGAGCAGGACATGATGTGTCTGATGGTAAGCAACATGCATGTCACATAACAGCACAGTGACACGCAGCTATTGGAACATCACTCCAGGAGTCCAAATCATTATCTGCACTGCGCTCGTCACCCAGAGATCTAAGATGTCACATCTCTCAGCCCTGTAATATCTCTGGAAACATTTCCCTTCAAACCGGAACACAGTAATGTTTCCGCATTACTGCTTGGCGGTAGAATAGCTGACAAAAGTGTGACACTTTCCCCTTCTCCAGGCGGACTCTGCCAAGAGTCCTACCACTACAAATCTATAAACTTTATCTGGGTGACGAGCGCATTACAGTGCTAGGTAATGATTTGGGCTCTTCATGTTCTAATACTTTTGTTTCACAATACTGTTATGGGTAGATACGTTGCTTACATGGCATATGTTCCGCTCGTCTCGTCAATGAATACTTTAAAAAATACAGTAATTTATTTTGTTTTTTGTGTAATAGACTATAAGTTGACACGCACGAGTATGACACGAAAATAAATAACTACGTTATTTTTTAGTATACTCCTTCATAATGCAGTTCTCTCACCAGCAACGATGAACGAGTAGAGCTAGAATTAGAAACGAGTTGGCGAGCCGCGGGGAGCGAGGGTATAATTCCGATAGTTGTGTAGGTCGGCTATAAGCGAGTGTGCGAGTGAGGCGAGCGATTACTCGCATCTTTCAGATCCGCACTGTAGAGAAATGACCGCTGGCTACTCTCTCGGCGTGTTCTAATCGCTTAGCGAGTTTCACTGAGCGAGTAGTATCTTTCATAGCTCTTGTCGCTCAGTGACAACCTAGTGAAGCTCGCCGGCAGTGTTAATAGTCAGCGATCAACTGTTTTTTATGTGCTTATCTTTTATTTACACGGAATGTATACTAATCTATTGTACGTTTCTTGAGCGAGAAAATAGTCGATAGTTACTCATTTTGTCGTCGGCGGTGGGACAACTGCCTAATAGGGTTTAATTTATGCCAATATAATTCAAAATTTGGCAAATCTCCTACTTTGGCTGATATGCAATAAGCTACTGTGCATGAACTGATTCCACCAAAGCCTTAATTCCTAAACATTGCACGTCCAATGTCGACCAAATCGCACATAATTGGTCCAGTATGAACCGGACCGAACCAACACAAACTAGACTAAACTAGTCTAAACCAGTAATAGACAAAGGATTTAGCGCCAAACAAGCTGTACGCCTAATCATTGCCAGGACTACTGAAGCATCATCACACTATACTCAGTATGGTATACTCAATACTCACTGTAATATATAATATTACGGTTAGGTAAAGTATTTCAAAAAATATGTTTCTAGTCTTTTTGAAATGACAACACTAATAAGTAAAAGAGTTCACACGCAGGTTTTGGGCCATGGAGTTCAGACGAAAGGTACATAGGTATGATTCCACATTCATCAAATACCCTTTTAAAATAACGGAAGTTACATTTACATTTAATTCCCTGACGGTGTGGCCTCATTAGCGTGCTACGGCGAATATTCGTGTTGACGCGTCGAGTGTGGCCGGGTACATCGTCTCATCGCAAAGTATTCGGGCCAAGACGATGTAGCATCGGGGAGCTCTTGGTAAACTGGCGCGAATCATAGGGATTTGTTGCGACAATATTCGCTTGACCTACGTCAATTCAAAATCAACATTCATTTATTTCAGGTAAGGTTCCCCATAAATTATACAAATCATTCAATCATATCGGGCTCGTGGCTTAGTGGGTAGTAACTCTGCCTGCGACGCCGAGGGTCGTGGGTTCGATTCCCACCCAGTGCAAATATTTGTGTGATAAATTCAAATGTTTGCACTATGTCTGGGTGTTTCTATGTATAATAAGTATGTATTTACAATTATATAAGTATTATATCAGCTATTTGGCCGCCATATTACAAGCTTTGCTTAGTTTGGGGTCAGATGGTGTTGCGTGTGAATTGTCCACCAATATTTATTTATTTATTTATTTATTCAAACGTCACAAAAGTAATATTAAAGACTTAAGTATAGGTTAGCTTTACTAGGTTTTCTGAATTTTGTATCTGTTTTAACACGCTTTTATTAGCTTCACTTGTAACTAACTACGAGTATATACGTAAGAAAATCTTGGAATCTTAATTTGACCAACTTCCCGGTCTTTGATTAGGATTAAATTTTACACACGCTCTGAATTCTAATGACAATACATGACTAGTTAAGAAACGTCATTACAAATCCAATATGGCGCCGTCCCCAAGATGGCGGACGGGCTGTTTGAAATCCACCCCATGATATGAATATCAAATGAAAGGGTTTGATATAGAAATAAAAAAAAATAGTCACGTGACTTTAATTCAATATGGCGGACGTCCAAGATGGCGGACAGGCTATTTGAAATGCTTTTGTAATTTTTAGTGCGTGCTAAAAGCGTGTTTTCTCGTTGTTCAAACTATTATTGGTAATTAATGGTTCTACCTTTTGTAGTACTATTTCAAAGCCAGATGTTGACATACGTAAAAATCCAGGAAATTCTATCCCACTTTCTGCAGTTAAGTCAGATAACATACTTTTCATTCCTGTGCTGTATAATTGTTGGGGAGCGGTGGACTGTAACTAGCTGGTGAATATAGGAAATGAGAAAGGCGCACAATGATAGTAAACATATTAAAATTATTTAAAATATTTACAAAATTAAACCAAAACGCTCCGTAACCAAGGTAACTAAAGCAACAACTAAACTCACAGGAAAAATAGAATATAAAATACAATTAAAAAAAGAAAATGTTCCAGCCAATCGTCAACAATTATTATACACTCACGGCTATCTTCTTGCGCCTGCGGTAAGAAGAGATTACTTTCCAGAATACTTACAGCGTTCGGTTTCTATGAATAGTAGTCATCCACCGTCTTATTCTTCTCTTTTTCATATTATTTCGTAAATGATACTAGTACAATTGTAATAAATGATAGTTTACTGACATATGATTCAAAACCACTATTTTCTCCATTTTTAAATTACTGCCTACGTCTCGACGCACAACAATCTGAACAACCCTATCCGGCACAATACCTTTGATTATTTACTTGTCTAGATGACGCGTTACGCTGTAATTGCTGTAATTTTAGTGTTTCTACGTTCGAGCGGTCTATTGAGACAAGTAAATAATCAAAGCACAATACATCGGTCAACTCGACACGAATCTTCGCTCGCTAATGTAGACAAGAACATCGTCTTGGTCCGAATACGATGTTTTTGTCGCGCCAACACGTTACGAATATTCGCCTCATAGTGAAGCCACAGCATAAACAATACGGGACACAAAAAAAACATAAAACTAACGTAACTAACGTAATCATAAAACGTATTTCCAATACGTCATATTTAATTCGTTTTGTGATTTTTTTGATTAACATATTCAAGTACATCAAAACATAAAAAGATTTTTGAATCGATATTTAAAGTTAATTTCAAACCAAAATCAAAAGAACAATTTCTTCCAAACACTGCACTTACAACATAAGTAAAGTGCAGTCTTCTTTTAAGTTAATTAATACATGTGGTTGGATACTCCGCTTTGGTATAATAAAGATACTTAGGAAATAAGTACATTTCATTAAATTTGTATTAAAAAAGAAGTTGTTTAAAAAATCCTACAAAATGTGCGAAAAACTAACAAAAAGTAAGGATTTAAAATAGGCACTAAAGTCATTGAATGATAAGCCCATACTGTTCATTTTGTGCAAACTTACTGCCGCAATCGTATTTGCATGTCTTATCAAAGTGGTTTCCGGTAACTAGACGAAATTGACAGCCGTGATTGAACGGGGGACGGGAGTCAAAGTGTCTCACAATGAATATAGATTTATGTCTAGAATCCTTAATTAAGTCATTAGCTGTGAGTCTTTGGTATTGGTTTGGTTTCTTGTGGTAGCATCTAAATAAAACTTCACTCAACATTTTATGAGTGATTTAAACCTTTGAGTATCTTAGCAGACATAGTTTTGAAATGAAAAAAAAGGGTTGGGTTTTTTGACTATATTGCAGTAATAATCTGTATAATAAACAAAATATTATAAATGTATAATTAAAAAAATGGACAGTCATAGGAACTGCCGATAGAAGTGAAAACTTATAACTCAGAATTTGATAGCTTACCTTGGAAACTACACGGGTCTAAACGGAGGACGGGGCCTCGCCATCTTGGCATGGCCATCTAGAAATACGTCAGCATTTCCCATTGGCTGATACGTTTCTAGATGGCCATGCCATGATGGCCTGTTCGCGCCTTTTCAGCATTTGCCATTGGCTGACGTACATATTTCTAGATGATCAATAGCCAAGGTCCCGAGTTTACCTGAAGCTTTCTTATCATACCCGAGCGTGACAAATGAATTCAATTCATAGCCCACGAAAAATCTGTCTAGGCGCGATCTAAAAAAGTTTTCACTTCAAAAAAAAACTAAATTTCGTCAAAATATTAAACTAAACAATTTAGACTACATCAGACGTGAGTAGCCTGAAAAGTTGACATGTTTTTAGTAAAAGTAATATCTAGAAAAATAAAATAAGTTTTATACTTAACATTTAGAATCAATAACAATATTACTTCATCACAATATTAATCTATACAACAATTTAGCTCAATCCATCACAAACAATCTTTGAACTCTAGGCCTGAGGCTAAATGCATTAAACCTATCATTTATAAGCTTATAAAGCTAATATTCCTTAATTTCATTTGAAGAAATTGCAAATAGCCAGGAGCACAATTAACAATTAAGTAAAATTATACTTTCAAAGTGAATTTGCATAAGGATATACGACAATATTTTGAAAGAGGGACGAAAATCACACCCCATTTTGTTTCTGTTGCTTTAAAAAATAATGGATCACTGATCCGACTGAAGTCAGCCTTTTAGATGTTTGTTGAAAAACAACAAATAACGAATGAAAAATTTTGTAGTTTATTTGGAAGAAATCGTTTTAACGATAAAGTCGCTATTTGTGCACATAATGTGATAATATTTGATGTATTTTGTGGTTCTGAAGGGTGGAAGGAAAGGATAAAACGGGACCTTATTACTAACACTCCAATATCCTTCCTTCTTTCCGTCTGTCACCAGGTCGCATCTCATCAAAGATTTTTTACCATCTCATGTAAAACTATCTTTGCATCTCATAAACCGTGACAGTTATACCATTGAAGTTTTGACAGATACATGTTTAAATATGTTGCCGCTGTTATAACGAATACTTAAAGACAGAATAAACATATTTTTTTAAAGTGATCCACACAACAAAAACTTTTTTTACTCGTTTTTTTCAGATATGTATTAATTGATAACGGCAACAAGCAGACGCTTGAAATATTCACAGGTGTTTAAAAATATGATCACTTTAAAATAAATAATTGTAATATGTTTTTTTTTTTTTTTGTCTTTCTTAATCTTTTATTAAATTTAGAAAAACCTAAGATTAAACACAAACACCAAGTAATAATAATAATAAATAACAATGAGAATTAAATTTTATGTTAAAAGTTATCACATAACCCACCCTGCACTGTCGCTGGTGCAAAGGAGCCCAAAATGCTGGCAGCATTGCCCCGTTGAATTGCAATAGAAATCCTTTGCACCAGAAACGAGCCAGACCGGGCGTCACCGCCTATACCGCGAATTCGGCGACCAATGTCTTTTACCAAGGTTTTAGCCTCGGCTCCCCAACTACCCAAGGTTTCCACGGCTATTGGTACAAAATAATATTGCGGTTCCATTGTCGCGTACTTTTGGTGCTTTTTACAGGCAGCATCCTCCGCAGCGGCCGCCGGCGAGAATAATTACATTAAAATAAAACAAATATTTAAGTAGGGCAAACAGCATGTAGTAAAATAATGTTTCTATATCAATTACAGATTTTATACAAGTGGTCCATGTATATTTCTTCAGAGTATAATATATCAGTTTTCCAATGTAACTTTATTAGAATAAGTTAAAATGTGGTACATATAGTTAATGTGGTACTTCCCCAGGCGGACTCTGCAATGAATCCTTCTACTACAGATTCACAAAACATTCAAAAGAAGCTTGAAAATATACTGCCCCAGGATTTTTCATTCATTTTATTTTGGCAAAGACTACTTATATAAACTACTTGTTCAATTCTCCCTAAGTCTACAAAGCATCTTCCCATAAAGTGACTTCCCCACTTGTTCGCTAAGCTCGCTTTACGATCAAATTTTTAATCCCGTTGACGTGGATTGAGATAAGTTTTATGGCAGAGTTAAGTTTACAATGTTGCAGTAATAAAGTATGCGAATATAAATAACAGTGCAATTGTTGTAATAAGTTACAATGACCTGTCACGGTTCTGTGACACATCTTTGGAGGAGGTTACTTGTTGGAGATTTTAGATTTTTCTGTGTTAGGAAAGTTGGTAATATTGTCTCTGTTTTTAGGGTTCCGTAAAACGTAAAAACGGAACGTTATAGATTCGTCATGTCTGTCTGTCTGTCTGTCCGTCCGTATGTCACAGCCACTTTTTGCCGAAACTATGAGAACTACATTGTTGAAACTTATTAAGTAGATGTATTCTGTGAACCGCATTAAGATTTGAACAAATAAATTAAAAATAAAGAAAAATTAGGGTTGCCCCTCATACTGAGAACTGAAACTCAAAAAAATTTTTTTCATCGAACCTACACGGTTGGAGTGTTTATCGATAGGTTTTTAAAAATGATGTTGAGGTTTCTAGAATCATTTTCGTCTACACTGAATAATTTGCGCGAGAGACATTTCCAAAGTGGTAAAATGTATGTCCCCCCCTCTAACTTCTAAAGTAAGAAAATGAAAAAACAAAAAAAAATATGTGATGTACATTACTATGTAAACTACCAACGAAAATTGGTTTGAACTCGATTTGATGAGTGGTTTTTTTTAGTACGTCATAAATACACTATTATTGAAACTTCGATCAAAGTTACAAGGAACTACAAGAACTATGTGTACTATGTATATTATGTTACTTGCTGCAACGAAACCCTTCATGGGTGAGTTCAACTCGCACTTGGCCACTTTATTTTTTTAAGTAGGAACCACAGAAATCTAAATAATAAGGTAATAGAAATGGCATAACTCTCAAATTACTTGCAAAACGCTTGTCGCCACATTTCCCCTACCCCCGCGATCACTACTACATGCGCGTAGTATTCAAATAGAGCTCCACTCACACACCAATAGCTGCACATTATCAACCTGGGTCTGTGATTGCACCACACACATCCATAAACGCTTATCAGTGAACCTACTAATACATTGAAAAATTAACAATTTTTCACATATACGCTAGTGCTTGACAAAAATTAAAACATATCGATATTTCAAAGTACGGTCCAATTTTAACATTCGATAAAGGTTATTATTGATTTCATTAATTAGGTGTATTACACTACAACAAAGTCAATATGCCTACCTATAAAATAAGTGAGTCACATGGGGTATACTATTGTTTCGAAAACTGAACTATGTAATTCTGACACCACATGGGCTTAGGTATGGTTGAAGAACAAAGGTTGTTGTATATTTTGTACATCGAGCAACTCGATCTTCCGCGCAAGCACGGAAGGGAAGTAGCCTTTGCTAAAAATTATTGTTCAAATCTTTCTGTCATTTCTTGCGGGAGGGGAAAGTTGCACACTAGCGTAAAGCCGCACTATTACATACAAAACATACCTGTACCGATCCATTGCCGACCATACTCACACAGCCAAATCACTAACACATAAAAAATAAAGCACCATTCACAAATCTAGCCCCGCCCTCAGTGTATTCCACGCCACAGTATATTATCAAACTCCATGGTCCACGCGGACTTGTACTTTGACAGAGGGGAAACGCTGTGTATGCCTACTCCCTTCCGTGTTGCTCGCTGATTTTGTATGAAAACTAATAAAGTCTTAAAAATAAAAGCTTACAATAGATAAATACTGCCTCAGTTATCTTAATATTTATTTTATTTATTTAGCCAGTATGTATATACTTTTGTTAATAATTAATGAATTATGAAGTAATGTTTACCGCGAATTAAAAGATTGTACGTACGGGTGTAATGTTAATTGCGTACATTTTTTTTTATCGATTTATTATGTTACTTTATCGACAAAACTATGTAAAATTTAAAATAAAATTTTCATCGTTTATTTTTGGGAAAGTAAAATTGGACCGTCACAGCACTAACTCACAATCGCTACCTGCGGTTGTACCATGGAAGATTAGAGGTTATGACGATATCTTTAATTTTACATTACATTGCTGTTTATGCTTGTACCATTTTAGATGTTAATTAATGTATGCAGCAATGGTATGCAAAATGACGATCACACCAAAAATTTATAACTATCATAGTGAATCATTGGGCTCCGTTTATTTTATTAAAAAATACAATTAAAATAAAATAAAATACCTATCAGTGAAATGTAATCTCATTATTGGTATAATTGCAAGTTGTGGAAGAACTTCCACAGTTGTTTATGCTGCATAACACAAGTTTTTAAAGATGATTCACGCCTGCCGGTTCGAACAAGACTAAACTACAATTCGAGCACTGGTGGCCTACAAGTCACCTGTGCGGCGACAATGTCACGCGGTCATGCGACTTCTAGTACCTTATTATTTAGATTTCTGTGGTAGGAACCATGTAAAGTTATGTATATCTATACGAATTTACATGTGAAGCACCGATTTTAATTAAAATTACACACCGTGTGTAGTTTAATTTGACTTAAAAGATAGCTTGGTTTTTATTTCGATTAACAGTATTTTTATGACAATAATATCATAGCGAAGCCGAGCGTCTAGTAGTTTATTTAATGAGGAAGTGCAGAATGCCAATGTTTTTTTAAATCATTTTTAAGATAATTCAATTAATAAAACATTACACATATAGCTATACTATTAATACTCTATTGTTTATTGTTAAATTCTCTGTGATCAAATTGAGAATAGATTAATATTGCTTTATGGCCGAATTTCAACCATTCAGCAACAACTAGCTATGATAAAAGAACATTTGCCGAGTTTACTAGTTTTTTTGCAAAATGTACGCTTGACCACATTTTACACGAAATAAAATTATGATTCAGCAGTAGTTTGAGGTTAGACAAACCAGTTTACTAACCCGGGAAAATATCGGGAACTACGCGAAAACACGGTGGGGCGCTGCTAGTCCTACTATATTCGACTATCCTACTTCCTATATCTTAATAATAATATACATTTATACATTTTAAATCTCCTGTCACGATGTTTGTCCGCGATGGATTCATAAATTACTTGACTAATTTTAAATTAAATTAGCACACCGTGAGCAGTCTGGTCCAACTTAAGAGATAGGATAGTTTTTATTTCGATTTAATAGTCTATAAATGACAATATCCGAGCGCAGCCGGAATGGGCCGCTAGTTATATAATAAATTAATGTCAATATTTGGATGTTTGTTGGTTGGTCAATCACATCATAACGTACATAAATGGATCGGGTTGATATTTTTAACTGCGTTAGATTATAGTCAGGAAGGACGCATAGGTTAATTTTTCAAATAGGGTCGTGGGTTCGATGGGATTTGTATAATAAGTATGTATGTAAAACTATATAAATATTATATCAGCTATCTGGCTGGCATAGTACAAGCTTTGCTTAGTTTGGGGTCAGATGGTGTTGTGTGTGAATTGTCTACCAATGTCCACCGCCAATATTTTATTACAGGATAGGGAACTACGCGAAAAAACGGTGGTGCGCTGGGTGAAAAATATTTCCTGATTCAGCTAGTTTGTATTTTAAAAACGTTAGCCTAACAGTACCAAGAAATAACTGGAATAATAATGCACGCATATAATTTAACTCAACTGCCTCTTGTTGGTTTCTCTCCTGTGGTTGATCACTGCACTAATTGCACAACAAAGCTTTACTCCGCCTTGTTAACATACAATCTGCACTCACACGCTGGGGTTGAGTTTTACTATCGACATTCTCCTGTATTTGCATACCCGTAAACTTTACTACCTATGCATTTTCTCATCTAATCTGAGTTTTGGCACACATTTCTCGTGAAAGGGAGTAATGCTTGCTAGGAATTTATAACACATGTCACTTTTGGTAATTTAAAAGTAAGCCAACGAAATATATAAACCTCTAAAATGAGATAGTCATCAATATCCTATAATTAAAACTGTAGGATATTGATGATTATCTCGGATTTCATAATTAGTAAAAAGCTTTATAATTAAGGCTGAAGAGTTTGTTTGTTTGTACGCTAGCGCGTCTAGACAATTGATCTAAGCAACTACTGAACCGATTTCATTAATTCTTTCGCTGTTGGTTATTTATAATATGATTCCTTAGTGCTATATATAAGGCACTCAAAAGCTAAAAATAAGTAAATATTATACATGTAAGTACACGCTACACACTCATCAATTTGAAGGCGGTACCAGCGAAGTCTAACGCGTATTAGTTTGCCTACCTACAAGTATTGGCCTACTTATACAACGTAGGCATAGTACCTATATACTTAGCTATTTAACTTGACTGGCATCGAATTATGGATGAGTGAGTGTAAAGCGCTTTCAATTAATTTTCGCTTTTGAGCGTCTATTTGTAGTTTTGAAGTCGGTTTAATTATTGTAAAAATATAATTTATTAAAACTGCTTAAAAAGCTTACTTTCATATTTTCTAGAAAAAAACATTGAAACTGATAGTTTCTAATATAACGTAAATAATTCTCAAATACTTAAAAGTTCCACGTTGGGCGCCAAAATTAATTTTACTGAAATCAATAATTGTTTACATTTTGTCAAAAGCCAATCATTCTTACCCTATGACCCGTGTAATTAAAGTGGAATTGCATATCACCATGAAAGCATTCATCAGGGAGACGAGATGTTTTACAGCTGCATTTGCATAGAACTCATCTGGGGAGGTTTTATGACTTGTAATTTCAAATGTGCTTTATTGACTTTACATCTATAACTTCGTACACTAAATTGGTATACCAGGTTTATCATTATCATCAGCCTATCTTAGTCTACCGCTTGAAAAATACCTCTCCCATGATACGCCACTCAGCACTATCCTCACACTTTTTTCTACCTTGTTGTAAACCTTGTCTGCTGCTTTAAGTAAATCGTCAACCCATCTGTTTCAGAGCTTCCTACGCTACGCGATAAACATAGAGATGTTAGATTTGTGTGTGAAAAAACCTGTTCGTTTACTTTTCTACAAAAGTTCTTGGACTTGCCATCCTATGGTTGAAAAAACTGCTCTTAGCGATAAGGTCACCAAATGCTATTTAGTTTTTAGGGTTTTGTTCATTTTGTTTTTAAATTAAGCGCAATAAAAAGTTATTTTTTCTGTACATTTGTAAATACTTTAAGCATAGTAAGGTAAGTAATCAAATAACATAATTAAGTTCTTTGGTTTCTTTGTAATCCCAAATATTACGGTGAATGTTAGTATGTTTGTAACACTTTCAGGCATTAACTATTCAACCGATCATTATCAAATTTTGTACACATACTTTTGGAAGTATTAGAAGTAACATAGGCTACTTTTCATCCCGAAAAAAAATGTTTGTCTGTAAAGTCGGTTTACTGACGATAGAACGTGACAACGTCTTAAGAAAATACTGGTGGAATGGTAGCATTTTTCAAAAGAAAATTTTAATTTCATTTGTTTAATAGATTTGTATGTAAAAAGTAATCAGTAGAATTTAGTCATTTTCAATCAAAACAATGCAAAAAAGCTTTTAGATGCCGGGGATCTAACCCGGGGCATTTCACATGCAAAGCGAACGCTCTACCACTGAGCTACATCCCCGCTTGAACTATTGGTCGAAATAATTAATACAACTGTTACAAACATGCGGCGAGGTAACGACCGACGGTAACGACCGACGGTAACGTTACATGACGTCATGTTTTGTGGGCGTGCAGCCGGCTTCATCGAATTATAAGACGTTAGCACGTCAAAAAACGGAAACAGGAATTACGCGGGTGAAACCACAGGCCGCTGCTAGTCATGTATAAATCAACACGACGTCAATAACTTATCCTTGTTCTAAATAATAGATTAAAATATCCTACAAACCTCCATTCAATTCTAACATTGCCGCTCTATTCTGGCAAACAAATATGAAACAAAGGTAGCTCGTCTTTGAAACGACGTCATCACTCAAGAAGTCGTCACACAAAACGTGTCAATCCCTCAAAATGTTCCATTTACGACATTCCCATTTTCGCAAAATTACTGAAGGCCAAAATTGCTGGATTTATCCGATTGGCGCATCTGCATCGGCTTACGAATGCCCTCATCTAGTTTACGAGCTGGATCGAGCAGATTTAAGGCACGCTTTTATAGTGGCCTTAATTTTACGAGGCCTGATTAGCCTCACGGGTGATTTGGCTCGACTCTTGATTGGACTGCGCTGGAACAAAGAAACGGATTGTTTGAATATTGATAAATGGCAGTAAAACTACGAGGTTTACAACGTAGAAGTTATTTTATGGCTTCTAGAGTAATTTTGTTGCGAATGTCGAGTGAAGAGTCAAAGGTAAGTGAACGGTGTTTTTTGTCTGTATGACATAATAAATTAAAACTGCAGTGATCTAGTCAAAATTGACTACACTGGAGTTCCGTCTAGAACAATAAAATGCGTTTTTTTTATTTTTGAAGCGTATAAAAAAAATTGGTGGATAATTCACACACAACACCATCTGACCCCAAACTAAGCAAAGCTTGTGCGATGGTGGCCAGATAGCTGATATAATACTTATATAGTTTTAAATACATACTTATTATACATAGAATCATAGAAACACCCAACATTGGAACTCATCATACAAATATTTGCACTGGGTGGGAATCGAATCCACGACCCTCGGCTTCGCAGGCAGAGCTACTACCAACTAAGCCACGAGGCCAGTCAATATAATCTCCGATACGATTGCAATTTTTTTTTTACAAGAATGCATGACGTGTTGTCCGTTGGATTGTATTTCATGATAGAATTAAATATGGTGAAAAATATCAAAAATGAATGAACTGCACAAAAGGCGCAAGTTCCAAAGAAAGACAGTGACAACGCGATGGTGTAATTATAGATTAGTATTAAGTGAGGGGTATTATCGTCGTTATATGGTTTACCATAATGGTTTACCACGGATAAACCCGTAAATATGGCACAAAAAACTGCAGTGAAATAAGGGAGCTTGCTACCCTGTCATAGTGAATAATCTGTCCTCTACCCTGTCATAACAAGGTGGCCTAGTGGCTAGAAAGTCCGATTTTGCAATCTTGAGATCGTTATTTCGAATCCTACCTCTAATTTTTGATAATATAAAACCAATAATTTACCACTATTGGTGTTAGCGGTGAAAGAAAATGGTGAAAAAAATTCGAGGACATGCTGTATTACGTATTTTCGATGACGTGGTCTCTGAGTAGACAACTTGAATCGGCAAACGTAACGTAGAACGCCCTGAGACTAGACGGAGTGATGATATTCGACAGATAGCTCGTGACGGTTGCAAACATAAGACCGAGAGACATTTACAGGGGTACATTTTGGGAGAGGCCAATGTCCAGCTGTGGAATAACACAGACTGATGATGATGATGATGACACGATGACGGACGTCTTAGTTTGTAAAAACTTAATCCCAATATTATTATTATTTCTTAACTCGCTATGTTTATAAACGAGATCACTGTGACACTTCCTCCATCATTGAATTAATTATCATACGTTTTCATAAATAGAGTTCTAATTTAGCCACCCACATTGCTCCGGTCATCTATCACCCACTGTCCTTTTGTTCCCGACAACAGTCCTTAATTTAGATTTGTGTTGAAACTGTTGGCAACACCGTGACGGTAAATGTGCCGACTGATTGTCTACACGTGGGGTGAGGAAGAGTTGTATTCTTGGGCCGTAATGTCTTAATTGTTTGAGACGGACAAAAATATGTCAATGTTACATTTTTAAACTTAGTAATTTTCGGTTGAATGAAGCATACTTGATAAGAGAAACTAAATTACAATGCTAAAATAAATGTATTAGAAAGTAACAAATTTTATGTTTCTAAATTGTGTGAAAGGTGGCTCTCTCCTCTTTTCTAAAAAAGTCTGAGTTTGAATGGTTACGGAATAAATGTGTCAAGTTGTATTATCGAAATAAATAGTTTATTAAACCATCTACGCAAAAATAACACTAATTAATATAAAATATAGCAAGTAAACTAACTGCTAAGGCAGCTGGTGGCGGTTGGAGATGTAAGACGGAGGGTTAGGCTGAGTAGCGTATTATGGGAGAGGCCTATGTCCAGCAGTGAACGAACACAGGCTGATGATGATGAAACTAATCGCTATGGTATAAAAATTGACTTAAGAGTGCGCCTAAAGCCAGGAAAAAATCAGATTTCACCCGCGCGACGCGTTTCTTAATGTGGTGTACATAAAGTCGAGAATAGCATGACACAGTTTGGAGGAAAAATCAATATTTAATCAGGAGTCCATTTTTGACCAAGTTTTATTTAATTACTCAATAACTAAACATAAATTTAAAAAAGTGTTCGGTTACTTTAATAGAACGTACAAATAGGAATTTTATTACCAAAAAATAATGTGGGGTCATCGCTGATAATTTCGAGTACTCGAATTAAAACGGGTTTTTCGGAGTCATTTTTATTTTTTTATTGTAAAAAACTCTGATCTATTTTTAAAATTCTATTCGGTTATTGTGATCGGCTTCTTCTTGATTGTACCCACACGTCAATTTTTTTTTGTCATAGTTTTTAGTTTCTTAACTTCAGTGAGCGGCGTCGAAAATGTCCTTTTTTCGTTTTCTGGCTTTAGGCGCCCCCTTAAGCTCAATGTAGCTCGATAAATAATTGTTTTCACATATGCTTCTAAGTATCCTCAGCATCATCATTCATCTTCAGGCCATTATTGACCATGAGGCAATGAGCATCGGCTTCTCTTCGTTAACGCATCTTGTTTCAATCCTGTGCTAGTCTTGTCCGTGTCTCATCCACGTCCACCAAACTAAAGTTAACTGTACTCACTATGTACATATTACTATTGACCAATCAACATCAAGGGACTATCTACATAATGAAGCTTACTACAAATCGAAAGCGTGCCCACCATGATTGTGACATTACCATTCTAAATGGCGATGATCTTCGTTGCGCCAAAGCTGCATTGGGTTACACGTTGTAGTGACCTAACGCCTAGAATAGTATTAACATTTAACTCTCATTTGAATTGCAATGGTTGGATGTGTGTTGTTCAAAAACGGCTAAATGGATGTTTAAAATTTAAAATACGTAATATATTATGTATGATATGGTTTGTAAATTACCATGCCCTTACAGGGTAAATGCTTATCTTACATGCACAGTGTCAGCTTTGTGTTTTTGCAATAAATGTTTGATTGATTGATATAGCACTAAACTATTTCTTACCTATAGCAGAAAAAATACGGGAGCAAAAACAGTACAGGTAAATCTGCCAAGCAATGCTAGTGATTAATATATCTAGTGAATGTTGATTTATTGATATTACATTTAATCTTTTGCTTTTTGTTTATTTGTACAAAAAAAACACATATATTTAACACTAGTAACATCCCACGGTATCACCTTAAAATTCGCTGAACTGAAAATGATTTTCGATTATCGATGCATATATTACTTTTGACACAATAGTACAAATTGCGAAAGCTCGGAAACCATATTAGTTGAATAAATATGTGGCTTATCCTACATATCAAGGGTTAAACGCGAATCTCCACCAAAGACCACGTATTTCAGTTTAATAAAGTCGCCTTGCTAATTAGAATTCAGGCCACATGTGTCGCACCCTTGATATTGTGGTTGTCCGGAATTTTTAATTTGTGATCCCAGGTTGGTTTCGGTTGTTTGGGCATTCATTTAATTGTTCGCTAACTTTAATTTGTTCTTTTTATTAGGACGTAGATTGTAAATTTAGACAAAATGTTATTTCATATTGTTTTGCTTCTGGTATCGTCTTTTTATTTACTCAAACTTGTCAATTTCACACCTCTTTGAGAGCATAGGACAATATATAGGTATAGTTATAATAATAACCTTACGATGATGTTCACAACAGACTTCAAAAAAAGGATTACAATTCGGTTAAATTTCGTTTCATGGAATCGATTTTGATGATTGCTTTTTTGTTTCATAGAAAATACTATAGAAGTGGTTTCATATACATTCTATTGTAGTTAACGAGGCCGTTTTTTTTTATATCAAAAAGCTTTCATTTAAATGGACAACGTAGTCATAGCTTCTTATGAAATTTAGGCGTCAGTCTGAATTTAATTTAAATTGAAGTCAGTTATTTGTTTTTTCTGAGAAAATTAAGTTATTGTTTAATTAAGTGCAAGAAAGACATTATTTAACATGCTATTTGTTTTGTCGCTAAATTATATGGTTAGGTTTGTATTTCATTCCCTAAAATTTGACCAATTTTACTGTCAGTCACATCCAACCAAATTACCACAAAAAGGAACTTATAAAACACCCAGAAATTAAAACGTCAAACAAATGATGTCGCACGCAATTTTATTGTATTGATTTGTCACATAGCTGCTAATTAAGGAATTGTACACACAACTCCCAACTAAACATTAGAATTAAGCTTCCTCGTTGATCATCAAAACGTGTTATTACTTTAAAAAGCGACGCGTAAAATTACTGACCAACTGACAACACTTAATTAAATCAATCCAAACGTATCGTCACAATTTTTAAAACCAATTCTAAGCTTTAAAACGACGTACAATAGCTGTCATAATTACTAGTAATGACAAAACATACAGTGACTGTAAACAAATTTACTTATTCGTTCGTCCATGCAAAGTTTCGAAACGGTTTTGAAGGAAATTTAGTTTTGTAGTTGTGTAATTAAGTTTATTTTACTACAATAGACGAGTGTAAAGCTCAGGTGCGTAACTAACTAATTATTTCGAATGCCCGCATTTGATTACACAAATCAAATGGTGTGTATTGTATTGTTCGGGGGCGAAATGAGAAATCGCTAAGAAATTTGGTTCGTCACGTTCGGGCGTTGTTTCCGGTGCGTTTTTTTGTGTGTGACGTCTCATTATTTCGATTCGTATGTAGCGTGAATATTTTTTTAGAATAGTATAGATAGGCACTTAGTTTTTGTAAAACAAAAAATCATGTTGGTATTACATCCAAATTATTGATTGATATATTTGTAGCTCATACTTCAAAGATAATTTCATGTTAATTATATCGAAATTAGTGTAGTGTTTTTTGAAAGGAGACGGCTCATTTCTGCCCCAAGTCGTTTCAAGTTTATGAACTTAATTAGCCCCGGAGACCTAAAAAAGTTATTTAATTAAAATAACATACAATTAAATAATGCAAACTGTACATTCAAAACTAACGTGCCAAGCGGGGATTGCAAATTGGTGTGATTAAAAAGTACCCTAATGACTATACTCAAAGTCAGCCATGTTTTTTCTCTTTTTTTCTTCTGTTGAAGTTTACGTAAAGTACATACGATTCGTTCGAAACTCGATTCGTTCAGAAATCAATTCGTTCGGAAATCGATTCGCTCGAAACTCGATTCGTTCGAAACTCACACAACACAAGGAATTTCGTAATTTTTCCAAAGGTTTCGTAAATTTTTTGTGGTTTTGACGAATCTCCGGTCCTTCTGCGTTGAGTCGACATTATTTTGAGCACAGTAAGTCGCTAAGTAATGAACTTACTACCTTCTTTTAGTAGTAAGTACATAATCGCGTTCTTGATTACCTACTTGCGGCGTTATTTTTTTTCAATGTTTTAGTTGATATCTTGTAAACCCCGCTATGCAGAATAAAAACGTTAACGGTTCCTCAATATATTTTAAAAATCCTATACAATGATCCAATTTTGGTCAAGTCTCCTGCACTTTTGCTGTGGGGCAAATGCCCATGGTAAATGGGCCGTCTCCTTTCAACAAAATCATAAATTTGCTTATCTGGATGCCATTTTCATACTATCTCACTGTTTCATTGGGACACTATGTTTAGTTGACTTCCATTCATCATCATCATTATCATCAGTCTGTGTTTGTCCACTGCTGGACAGGGTCTTCCTTTTTAAAAAGGAGGAAGTTCTGTATGAAACGATTCAAATCTTTTTATTTTTTTGTATTTAGGTATGCTACGTGATTGCTCTGTTCTACCAGTAGTGAATCAAGTTTGATGATTCTTATTCTGTTTAGTAGATTATAGTAAAGACGTAGTTTCATTTAAATTTTATTGAAATTGGTGTGGTGGTTTCATCATCAATCATCATCAACAGCCCACTAAACGTTCCCACTGCTGGGACTCAGGGCTTTCTCTCGCAAGGAGAGAGTTAAGGCCATAATCCACCACGCTGTCCCAGTGCAGGTTTGCGGATGACACATGACTTCGAAATATTCTAGGTACATGTCGGTTTCCTCACGATGTTTTCCTTCACCGTTTTAAGTTAGCGGCATTACGCACATGACTTCGAAAAGACAGTGGTGCGTTTGGGGTTTGAACCCGGGGTCTCCGGATAGGCAGGCGCCATTTTTCCCGACTAGACCAGCCGGAACTTCTTAAATGCGAACAAAAAACTAACATTTTTGTTTATATGAACAACGCGACGTAGTGCGTAATGATAGCTTCTTACGAAATTTGCTTGAATGTCTGAATTTAACTTTAACTAAAGGCCTGTTTTCATTTTGATTAGTACGAGTGCGAGTGAGTAGTGCAGGTGTTGAGTGGTTAGTAGCAAACACGTGTGGACACCGATTGATTATTACGAGTGCATAGTAATCAGTCACGATTACTCACTCGCACTCGCAATCGCACTCGCACTCACACTCGCACTAATCAAAATGCAAACCGGCCTTTAAAGTCGGTTTTCTCGCAGAAAGTAAATTGTTTGAAGCAATTAAAAAGGATATGAATTGTCGCATGTATATACATATTTTATTTTAAAAGTAGTATGCTGTACTGTCTAAAAACTCGTAACTCTATATATTGGGGTACACCCTACGCACAGGTGTCGTCGTTTCACACGAAGCGACCACTTTTATGATATCTCGTTTATTATTTTGTGAAGTAATTACTCGAAGCGCACCCACTGTGCGCGCTGACCGCTCGTCTGGCTTTTATGGGAAACTGCACCTGAAGATATTGCCTGGGATTTCATTGGGTTTCATTTCATTTCATCTTCTTAATCAGTTTTTACAGTTACTGTAATAACCGAATTAACTGTTGACGGTTTTTTTGAAGTGAAAACTTCTTTAGGCGCGCCTAGACAGATTTCTCGTGGGGTGTAAATTGATTTCTAGCGTCACGCTCGAGTATGATAAGAAATCTTTGGGTAAACTCGGGTCCTTGGCGATTGGGCATCTAGAAATGCGTGAGCCAATGGGAAATGCTGACGCATTTCCTGGCCTCGTGGCTTAGTTGGTAGTAGCTCTGCCTGCGAAGCCGAGGGTCGTGGGTTCGATTCCCACCCAGTGCAAATATTTGTGTGATGAATTCAAATGTTTGCACTGTGTCTGGGTGTTTCTATGTATAATAATAAGTATTTTCAAACAACTTCGTTCAGTGGCTGACAAAAAGCTCTTAATTGAGACATATAAAGCTCTCGGTGAGTGCATAATAGGGTATTGTATCTGCTCTTGGGGCAGTGCGGCAAAAACGCACCTACTTCAGGCAGAGCGTGCCCAACGCGCTCTTCTTAAAGTTTCTTTGTCTCTCCCATTCAGGTACCCGACTACTGATTTATACAAGGACTGTAATGTATTATCAGTTAGAAAAATCTTTGTTAGCCAGTGTATCAAAAGGTATCACTCACTTACAGTACCCCACCTACCAGTAAATAAAAAAAGACGACCCATATGTCCGGTTCCTAGCTATAAAAGCGCCTTAGCGTGGAGGCACTTCAACCATTTAGCACCAGTACTGTATAACCAGATAAACAAAAATAAAAACCTAAACCTAAACGAGATGACTAATTACAAGTTAAAAAAATATATAGTTGACTGGCTAAACCAGTTAGACTACGATGCGGTGGAACAATTATTCTTAAAAGTAGATTAATCCTATCTTCAAACCCTGACTCTATATTGGACTTGTGTATAGCAGAGAAAACAACAACATATTCACAAACAACACACCCGCCTGCATTCATAAACACATATATATACATACACACACACCCTCTCTGTCTTTCCCACTCACAGCACAAATACATACATGACACATACATACGTAACACATACATACATAACCCATACATACATACCACATACATACATAACTCATACATACATAATACAAACGTACAAAAATTAATTAAGTATCTTAAATTACGTGATTAAGTGTGAAGCCTCCTATTTAGTTTTAATCTTTATTGTTATTTGCTCAAGTTTAGGAAGAGACTGCCTGCAGCAACACAGCTAACGCTAAAGCTACAGGCAGGGGTTACTAATGTATTTATTCTAAGTTATTATTCAATAAAGATATTTGTATTTGTATTTGTATTTGTATTTAAAACTATATAAGTATTTTATCAGCTATCTGGCCGCCATCACACAAGCTCTGCTTAGTTTGGGGTCAGATGGTGTTGTGTGTGAATTGTCCACCAATATTTATTATTTATTTATTTCTAGATGGCCATGCCATGATGGCGAGGCCACGCCCTCCGGTTACACCCGTGTAGTTTCCAAGGTAAGCTATCAAATTCTGAGTTATAAGTTTTCACTTCTATCGGCAGTTCCTATGACTGCCAATTTTTTTTAGTACGGTCTCTCAAAAACTTACAGCTAGAGCCAAAACGTTATAAAAAACTAAAAATATTAATTCTTACACATGGTTAACTGATTTGTTTACCCGTTAGAATGGTGCTGGACGCTGCGTTGAAGTATCGGGACTCGATCCACTATTTATGAAATATCATAATATTAAAATTATAAAATATCATAACTAATAGGTAATACTAGTACAGTCTAAATCTAACTACCCAACTAACTCTATTAATTGAAAAATTTAGATTTTGGATGTGTATTGCTCAATCACGTCGGAACTTTAGAAAGAATCGAATAGGGTTCCGGACTGGGTCAAAAATACACTATTCTAATTCTGCTGGATCATGGAAAAATATAGGACACGTATATTTTGTTTTTTCAAAATATTAAAAATCGACAAAGATAGAACATCAAACTTCGAGAGTGGTGGGACGCGACGTCACTCGTGAGTAAAAATCGTAGACACGAGTGACGTCACGCGAAAATTCTAAGCGCTGTATCTTCGTATTTTTTTGTTTGTGAAACAAAAGAAAAAATATGTGTACAATATTTTTTTGCAATCTAACTGACGGACTAATTAGTTTTTTTGAGGATTGTACACTATTGACATTAGAAACACAAAATAATTATAGTCTGGAATAATACATTAGTATGCATTTTATCTCAGGAAAATGAAGTGAACAAGAACTTCGCGGGTAAATCCGCGGGCCGCAGCTAGTAATTAATAGTATTAGTGCAGTCAAATTCTAACTATCCTACTGATATTATTATAGCAAGAGTTACGACGTTTGTTGCTTCATCACGTCGGAACCTGGAAACGTTTAAACGGATCGGGTAGACATTTGGAATAATCATAATCATTTATTAATAACCAATGTTACACGTCATACAATAAATTCAATATACATTGTTGGCAAATAAAAATTGTACCTTAATGTAGCATAATTATACATAGTACATCAATTAGTGTCACATCAATTAATAAATCTATTATATATATAAATCAATGCCACTTTTCGTTGTTATTGAACTCCTCCTAAACGGCTGGACCGATTTGAATGATTTTTTTGTATACGTTTGGGTAGGGCCCTGGAAGGTTTAGATTCACAAATCAGCCCGGCAGATGGCGCTGCAGTTGATATCTAGGTTATTATTCGAGCGAAGCCGGAGCGGGCCGCTAGTAATTAATAAATATAAATGTCATTATAAGTTAACCACCCAATACAAATGTCACACAAATTAATATAATACCTATCTCAATATCAACATTATAACATTAGATATGCAGATATACAGAACAGTGTCTTAAATTACACATATGTATTGTTATCTAGGGAAAAAACGGTAACAAGAACTGTGCAGGTAAAATCATAGGTCACTGCTAGTCAAATTATAATTTCAAAACCTACATACTTGATAGAAATCAGCAAGTCTTTGTAACATTACTAGAAAGGATTCGAGATTTTACCCGCATTGTTCTCGTTGCCATACTTTTCTCGTGATATAAAGTAGCCTATGTGCTATTAGGTATTATATGAAACGTCTAAACATTCAAATCTTCTTATCGATACTAATATTACAAAGCTGAAGTGTTTATTTTTTTGAACTCGCTAATCTCAGGTACTACTGAACCAATTTCCATAATTATTTCACCGTTGGATATTATGTAAGTCATCCTTGAGCACTATAGGCTGTCCTACTAATATTATAAATGTCAATGTTTGGAAATGTAGATGTTTGTTGCTCAGTCACGTCGTAAAGTCTCAACAGATTGGGCTGAAATTTGGGATACAGATAGATAATAGTCTGTAAGAACACATAGGCTACTTTTTATCCCGACAAAATATGTGCCGCGGGCAAAACCGGGACGGATTGCTAGTGTATATTATTAGTAGCATTCACATATACCTACCTACATAATATAATAACTTTATTAACGATACAGCTACGCCAAATCTACAAAAGAAATCAAATTCACTTTTGACCTTAACCTCACAATTAGACCCTAACCACATCATAAACGCAGAAATTACTAGAATATAATTTCATTACTAACCGCAAACGTTTTTCACCCTAAACGGATTTTTTTCCCACATTCAATAACATACCGGAATCATGATTCATTCATATCATCATATCGCTATCACGCCACATTAAAAGGAAAGTGCCTAAACATTCAATACTCAATACTGAAATATTAATTGCGTCATAATATGTATAATAATAAGGAGAAGGATAAGCTTAGCAAGTATCTTGACTTGGCTCATGAGGTTACCGCCATGTGGGATGTTGATTCGACGGTCATAGTCCCAATAGTCGTTTCGGCAAACGGCCTTATAGCGAAAAGTCTCGACCAACACTTCAAGAGACTTTCGCTAGACGGTTGGGTTAAGGGTCAGATGCACGCGGCGGTCATCCTCGACACAGCACGCAACGTCAGGAGGTTCCTCACTCTGCAGCTCTACTGTAGTATAATACAAGCATTTCTTGTGTAGCTTTTAAGTATTTGTGGTATTTAAGTACGTAATAAGTCCATGAAAGGCCATGGCAAAAATAACATGGTGGCATTGATGGTATTTTCTGAAATAGCTGGACAGATTTTAAAGGGATTTTTAATGGCAGATAGCTGATATTATTTATTTTTAACCCGTTAAACTGGGTTCTTATTAGCTTCATTTTTTGTTTGTTTGGCTATAGAATGTCTCTCAACTCAGTTTGCCTGTTGGCAAAAGCCTCTTCCAGTATTTTCCATTGCTTCCTATCTTGAGCAGCTCTCCTTCATTTGGGTCCCGCAGTAAGATTCAGGGCATCGTCCCAGCGCATTAGTTGTCGTCCCCGACGTCTTTTGCCATCTCTTGGATACCAATTCGTTGTAATTTGGCTCCACTTTTCTTGTGTAGATCTCAAAATATCAGATAGCTGATATAATAAGGATAAAATTATATTACTTTTATAGTAGGACATAATTTTCACATTCAATACTTTAAGTAATTTTAATCACAAACTTCTTTTGCATAAAGACATCGAGACTGAACAAACTGTATAACACACATGTGAAACAAATAACTATTGTCTTATTGTCATTATTTCTTTAGGTTGCCTCGAAGAGATCGCTTTAAGGGAGAACACTGCCGATTGTTACACTAGTTTGTATTGTTATTTTTTCTACTTTAATGTTTATATTTTGGCGTCTACAATAAATATTATATACCTACATATATTATCTATTAAGGTTTTCTCAAAATTCGTCCAAATAGTTGGAGTCCACTTTCTTCATGCGTACAGCTTCACAGCAGAACAAGTTGCCGGCTTCATCATTGTTCCCTGAGATATAGAATCTTAAATTTCTCAACGTCAGAGTGAAAAGGTAGACTTTCTGGGTAATCGTGCGGCATCTTCGACCACACCGTCACACACATCAGGCTAGTCGGTGTTCAAATGCGGTCATACAATCAAATACAAGTGGGAATCGAACCCACAACCTACAGGTCAGTGAGCAGCCACTACCGACTGAGCCATAGCTCAGAAGTCAGATAAATTGCAAACGTCAAAAAATTCCACACTTCCACACTTTTCCCTTGTATTTTTCCAGCACATTAACTCAACCTGCCCTAAAAATGTAATAAATGATTACATCAAATCCACGCTCAGCGAATCGCCCCGCGACATGCTCCTAATTAAATTAATTGTAAACGTTCCGATATAAATGATGCCAGGGATGGAAAAAACGTAGATTTACAAAGATAAAAGCTGTAATAAAACATTTCCCAGTGGGTTCGGTTTGTGAATGCCGAATTATAACACAAATTATTGTATTTGTCGGAATACTAAACAAAATAATTTACATTAAAATAGGAAAAAGCCCTAATATTTATTTACAGAACTTTAGTTGTAGATAAAATCAAGATGTTCAGATCTATCATGATTTTAAGAATCTATATTTTTTAAATCAAACATTGTCTGACAACGTTTTCTTTGACAATTAAGTATACGTAAGCTAAGAATAAACGTAATAATACGTAATTAAGTATAAGTAAGCTACAGTATGAAATATACATACAATGGATGAAAACAATAAAAAAACTTAGAATCAGAGTCAGAAATCTTAGAGTATTAACTCAATCAACAAGGTAAAAAGAAACCCAGCAATTATATTATTAATTGAAATTGGAAGTTTGCCATCACTATTTGCACGTTAAAGGAAAATGTCGCGAAAACAACGACAGAATCAAAGAATACACTCTTTCGAGGATATGCATCATCTGCCAACCCACATTTGGTGCATTATGGCCTTGAGTTACGAGAGAAGGCCCCAAATCCAAGTATGCTTATGTATACAATAAAAATATAAGGTGAGTTGTTAAAACAAGTGACATTAGAATTTCAATTTGTTTTGTCATGGTTAATTTTTTTTCTTTTATAGTACAGATCGACGAGACGAGTGGGCAAGTGCCTAGCGGTAAGCAAAATAGTACAGTGACATGCAGTTATTGGAACCCGAGAAGACCAAATCAAATAATAAATAACTCCAACATTATCTAAAAATACTGCAAAATAAAGTCAATTAATTATACCTCATTCCAAATCTATGTGAATAAAAGGTAAACAAATCGATGTCACTCAAAATATGACAGACCAGCATTTCTCAACCATTGTTTTACAAGATAGTTTGTAGTACCTTTCATTGCTTGCCCTTTTAAATTTTCGCCGCATAACAAGGCTAAATATATATGTATGCATATCATAAACACCCAAATAAATATTCCCACTGCTGGGACTTGGAACAATCAACATATTGCCGCTGTAAAAAATCGTCAGGCACAAGAATCTGCAATTGCTGAACATTTGATTGATGCTAAAACTGGTCATTGGATCGAGATCCACGACCCGAAGGTTCTATCTACTAGGTAGAAGAATGTAACACTAGTGTTACATTTCAACCAGTGACTTAGAAAAGTAATTTAGATATTTCCTTAAGTGAAAACGTTCCTTTTATTTTTAACAATAATTAAATAAGACTGGCCTCGTGGCTTAGTTGGTAGTAGTTCTACCTGCGAAGCCGAGGGTCGTGGGTTCGATTCCCACCCAGTGCAAATATTTGTGTGATGAATTCAAATGTTTGCACTGTGCCTGGGTGTTTCTATGTATAATAAGTATGTATTTAAAACTACATAAGTATTATATCAGCTATCTGGCCGCCATCACACAAGCTTTGCTTAGTTTGGGGTCAGATGGTATTGTGTGTAAATTGTCCACCAATATTTATTTATAAAAAAAAATCTCGTTCGAATTGTCCTCGTACTACCCAAAACTGATCATTACACTATGATGTAATATTCATTAATTCAGTAATTATTCATTATTCATTAAGTGATGGAAACACATACAAAAGTTTCGATCAATATAACACAAAATGTATGGCATTTTAGAGTGAAAACTATACATGCTTTTGATAGTAAACAGCGTAATTTGGAACACGTATTTAGAGGTTTGCGATTTTCTCTCAACTCGTTACGACACAAGAAACCTTTTTCTCGGAGTTTTTTAGTCATACTCATACCCTTTTATTGATAACGAGTAGTTACATGTCATATTCAAGATATTCAAATATTACCAATACAAGTCAATAATTAAAAAAAAATAGACGTCAATTTAAAATCCCATTACAATAAAAATCAAATAATGCATTGTATTAAAATCAAATTACATTACAATTAAAATTCTAAATTAATGACAAAAATAAATAGAGTAAAATTAATCCATACTAAAATATAATGGAAATGGGCATTTTCACAATATGGGCATGAGAGGGGTATGTTAGAAAAATAGGCGCGAACTTAATAAGAATAATTTGATGAAAAGAAGTATAAATGTCTTGAATGCAACATTGAGAGTTTGAGAAACACAGATCAAATTGCTAGTACTTAAAATCACATTTCTATCAACCTACCATTGCTTTCTATAACTTTTAAAATAAGATGGTATAGAATTATTTGATCAATACAAATCTAAGTATATGGTATTTAAGATCGCAATAAAGTCGAATCCTATTTGTGAAAAATATTTTAAGGCTATTTCATAAAAATACTAAGATTAAACGATGTTTATGTTATGGTATCACCTTTTTTTTGGTTTGTTTTGGTTTTCTACACACCTTATTGGAACGCACTATAGAGTTCAGAAAGATTCAAACAATTTGTATCTTTACCTTTCATTCTTCTAATTACCTAGCAGATTCGTCGTAGCAAGCCCGCGCAGCGCCCGCATGATCCGAGCACGTCGATTGCCACACCGGACATTACGCCGCGGTATACAGCTATGATATTAATCACTACTTCACTGTGTTCCATTCATTAATACTTTTTCAATTATTAGTTTTTAGGGTTCCGTAAAACGTAAAAACGGAACCCTTATAGATTCGTCATGTCTGTCTGTCTGTCTGTCTGTCTGTCTGTCCGTCCGTATGTCACAGCCACTTTTTGCCGAAACTATGAAAACTACACTGTTGAAACTTTGTAAGTAGATGTATTCTGTGAACCGCATTAAGATTTGAACAGAAAAATTTAAAAAAAAGAAAAATTAGGGTTGCCCCCCATACTGAGAACTGAAACTCAAAAATTTTTTTTTCATCAAACCTACACGTGTGGGGTGTCTATCGATAGGTCTTTAAAAATGATATTGAGGTTTCTAAAATCGTTTTCGCCTACACTGAATAATTTGCGCGAGAGACACTTCCAAAGTGGTAAAATGTGTCCCCCCCCCCCCCTCTAACTTCTAAAGTAAGAGAATGAAAAATCTAAAAATAATATATGATGTACATTACCATTTAAACTACCAACGAAAAATTAGTTTGAACTCGATCTGATAAGTAGTTTTTTTTTAGTACGTCATAAATACACTATTATTGAAACTTCGATCAAAGTGACAACGAACTACAAGAACTATGTGTACTATGTATATTATGTTACTTGCTCCAACGGAACCCTTCATGGGCGAGTCCAACTCGCACTTGACCACTTTATTATATTATGATACAAGCAGTTGCCCGCAGTTTCACCCGCGTAGTTCCTTTTCCCGTTATTTTCCAGGGCTATAAAGTAGCTTATGTTACTTCTGACACCTCCAAGAATAAGTGTACAAATTTTCATGATGATCGGTTTAGTAGTATTTGGGTAGTAGTAACAAACAAACTTACATTCACATTTATATAATAAAACTGTACATATTTCTAAATTATATGATTATTTTTTTTAAACTGCAACATCTACAAAAACGTGTTATTAAGAATAAAAACTATAGTTAAAAATATGAATAAACAAAATCAGCCTAATTTTTCAGTTCCTAAAACTTAAAGCTTTCTCTATCGAGGAGTCAAATTATTCGTTTTTATATCACGTTGTATCTTAAAATGATATAACATTTATTTCCTTAAAACAGTGCAACATGTAGGAAAACGTGACTGGGAATAAAAAAAAATATAAATAATATAAATAAACAAAATCAACTTATTTTTTCAGATCTTCGCAAAAAGACAAGGCCGCAATTCAACTCGTTGACCAAGGTGCAGATTGGTGGATTGACAAATATCAATAAATGTTCTTTGTTAACAGTTTTTAGTTTCTTTTGTAATTTTTCTTTTGCGCTGTACCTTTTAATAAAGTGTTTTCTTATCTTATCACTATACTTAATAAACTAACTTACTTAATAAATATTAATTTTTTTGGAACTTTTCCTTACTGTGTTTTCTGTCATAAAGCCAATGGTGTTGACAAACTTGTATATCTGCAATTAGAAAAATACTGAGAGCTGGACCTAGGATTTCAGTAGGCATGGCGACTAAAAAGTAATTAGTCCATCAGGTTACTAAAAAACACTATAGACGTATTTTTTCTTTTGTTTCACAAAAGAAATACGAAGATATAGTGCTTTAAAGTTTCGAGTGACGTCACGTCTAAGTATATACGGTTTTTGTGTACACAGACGTGACGTCACAACTTCCCCACTCCGGAAGATTCATGGTCTATCTATATCTTTGTTGATTTTTTATAATGTAAGTAATGAAACAAAAAATACGTGTCCCATATTTTTGTACATCATCTAAGTACCTAACGGACTAATTAGATTTGTCTATTTTTAATACAGTCATCATTGTAATTTGTAATAGTGTCATTTCATTCAGTTTCTTTTCGCTGAATTAATTAGGTAACTTAATACCTACCGTATAACTTCACGCTTGGTAAGTTATTCAGGGTACGGTTCACACACAAAGGATTAACAGTTTTATAATGACTAATTTTGCTGGAGTTTGAATCATAATTCGAAAGCAAAACTGAAATTAGGCCAAGGTAATCAAAATACGATAGGTATATTAGATATATTAAAAATTAAGTCAAATTGGAGAGTTACACATATAATAATATCTTAATATATATAAATCTCCTGTCACGATGTTTGTCCGCGACGGATTCCTAAACTACTTAACCGATATTAAATTAAATTGGCACAATGTGAGCAGTCTGGTCCAACTTGAGAGATAGGATAGTTTTTATTTCGATTAATAGTCTTTAAATGACAATATCCGAGCGCAGCCGGAATGGGCCGCTAGTTGTTAGATAAAAATAAGTGTTTAATTAGGTGTCTTAAAAAGACAACAATTATTAGAATTTAAAAGCTGTTTAATGAATACTAGGTATATTGCTTATATTTGAATTTTATCTCTTATTCCATCCGAAATATAATTGCAGATATTTAATGATAATAAACTTGGAAGACCCCTCTTTTACTGATAATGTGGCCAATTACTGCTTATATAGTTTAGATTTTATAAATAAATTAATTTTGAACTATCTATCTGTCTAAATATAGGTCATAAATTTTTTACTTACCACCATCTGACCCCAATATAATTTGTGAAAGAGCATACTTGATTTAATCACTCTAATCTCATCACTATATTCTAAAAAATATTACCATCGTTCGTCAAATCTACTCAAACTATCATTCCATTCTAATAAATAGGTATATTGCTACCAGCTGGGCCCCGCGATTTCATCTGCGTAGGTTTCGATCCTGTTATTTCTCTGGATAAAATGAGCATATGTAGTGTGTATGTACCAAATTTTATCAAAATCCCTTCAGCAGTTTGTACGTGAAAGATTAACAAATATCCATACAAATATTTTACCAAGTCACGGCTAACTCACGTGTGATGAAGTTGAACCAGTTCGACTCAAGTTTCAACCGCATCTGACGGTCTTTTTGACCATGGTCAGTGCTAAACGGGCACAGATCGTGCGCGTGGACTTAACTTAACTTGAAAAAAATCCGCCGGATGCGGCCTTAACTTGAGTCAAACTGGATCGATTGTATCACACGTAAATATATGATGGTTTTATGTGTGAAGTATTCACGAATATTTATTTATGTATAATCACCACGTCAATATTCATACCCATACATTAAAACTTTCGCATATATAATATTAGTAAGCATAACAACGCAAAATGACATCTGTCAAATATCACAACTAAACTGAACGAGAGCCCCTATTAGAGCGTAGAACATTCATTCTTCTGACGGCTGTCATTAGTTACGTCACCGAGAAACGTCATTCTTCTAACTCTACTTCGGAAATAAGTGTGACAATTAAATTTAATGTGTGTAAATATTTTCGGCTCTTCACGAATAATGACGTTATATTTAGAAACATAATGAATTGAAGATAATTGTAATACCGTGATTTTCATGTCGTAAGTTAGTCATACTGTCAATGTAAACTCTTCCTTAATATTTTTAGTTACTCTACAAAAAAAAAACATTTTCGACGATTTGAAATGTCAAAAGTAATTTATCACAGAGTTAACAACAGTAAAACAACACCAATTTTGTGATGGAGCTCTATAACATCGGAATAAACCTATCTCGGCAGCGGATAATGAGATGGATAGTTATAACACTGGTTATTTACTTAGATTTCCCCTCTTTTCCGCGTATTTAAGAAAAGGAAACTGTAGGTACATTATTGTGATAACAGCTAGCGTTTGTGTTATTCCAAACTTTTCATAATACGAGTATATTTGAGAGTGTTCTATTTTTTTTTACAAAGTGATAAAGTAGAAAGATTCCAAAATCCAAACAGGCAAACTTTTTCATTAATTACACTTATTACTAGCTCTCCCCGGTCTTACCAGCTAGTTTCTGTTACCGTTATGTTTCTGGAATAAAAAGTAGCCTATTTGCTATAACAGACTATGATCCTGAAAATATGATCATGTAGATTTAAAAATAGAAAGAAAAATAGGTTTATATTAAGTATTTATTATTTGAAGGTTAATCACCATGTGTATATTAAAAAGCAACTTATAATATTGTGATGTTCATCTATGGACTATGTTTTGCATCAGCAGCAGTGGAAGTGAGTTATTTGACTTTAAAATGCACGTACCTCAAAAAGCGACATCGTTTCACCTTTGACGTTGTAAAGACTTAAACTAAGATGTTTGACTCCGCTTCTATAGTAAGAACAACCAGCCAGTGATAGTCGTTGCCTGATTGCAACCCATTTTTTCTAATGAATACAATTATGTTATCTTCAGAGCGAGAGTGTTTAAGGCGTGATCGAACCAACAACATACAGTTTAGTGAGCAAATTTACTTCCACCTGAGCCAAAAGCCAGTCAAACATCTTCTTTTTGAAGTGAAAGCTTCTTTTGGCGCGCCTCGACAGATTTTTCGTGGGCTGTGAAATGAATTCTAGCGTCACGCTCGGATATGATAAGAAATCTTCGAGTAAAATCGGGACTATAGCCATTGGCTATCTAAAAATGCGTCATCTAATGGGAAATGGTAAAAAGGCGTGGCCTGTCCATCATGGCATGGCCATCTAGAAATGTGTCAGCCAATGGGAAATGCTGGTGCATTTCTAGATGGTCATGCCATGATGCCCAGGCCACACCCTCCGGTTATTGCTTTAGCGGGGTTTTTTTGGTGGTTACAATCTTGGTGTCCTCAAGTCAAGTAATCAAGTATGTACCTCATTCTTCTAGATATGATACGCTCTTTCGTATGCTGCATTGTAACTTACCACAGGCGAGATAGTGATCAAGTAATAAAATACAATTAACAAAAATGTGCTTAATAAACTTTAACACCTAAATTTTACTACCCAAATAAAATAACTAATTGACCGTGTACGGAAACTGATGTGCCCATAAATTAAATATTTGAAACAGTTGTTGGTAACAAGTGCACGTGCAACGATGCGTTGGATAGATACGTGGATTTTTGAATCGAATTTGAATGAAATTAACATTAATGTGCTTTGGTATTATAATAATTTGTAACATATATTTAAGTAGCTTATTTGTTTTTCCTTTTAAAGTTCATAAAGAGGCATACAAAAAGATAGGCCGTATCCTCAGCGGTATGTTAAACTAATATTATGAAGCTATAAATAGCTGAAGAAGTTTTTTGTTTGAACGCGCCTACCTGAGGAAATACTAGACCATTTTCAAAAATTCTTACACCGTTGGATATCTAGGTGATTTCTGAGTATTTTAAGTTATATATATGTACCATGAGCATAGCCAAGGCTGACTGCTAGTAATAAATATAGTTAGAGATTTTTTTACTCAACACCACCTAGCTCCAAACTAAACTAAACTTGTTTACTAAAATATTTATTTAAAAAAATATACATGTATTATCTATTAGTAGCTATGGTTATGATTTTTTTTTGAGTACAGAAAGGTTTCTCCTGGTTGGGAACCCACGACCTACGGCAAATTGACTGCCGACTGAGTCACAAAGTCAGCAGTAGGCAATAACGACTTAGAATGATGATGATTAAGACAATATGCCGTACTCATGTGAATGAACATCTGTTTTTACCTTCGATCCCAAAACGCGATATGTAAATGCTATGCTAATTTAATACTCCACACAAGTGTCACTTTTTCCACAGTAAATCTCACTTGTGGTTTGTTTGGCGGTTTGATTTTAATTTTATAATACTGAGCGTAACGTAACTGACGATAAAATAAATTATTGTTAATACAGTAAAGAAACACAACATTATTCAAACATAGTCATCATCATCGACCCCTATCTTAGTCCACTGCTGGACATACCTATGCCTCTCCCATAGCTCAATTCTCGGCCCAATCCTTAGGTTTCCGTTTCTGTTCACTGTCTGCTGTCTTCCGTATATCTTCACTCCGTCTAGTTTCAGGGTATCGTATACTATATTGGTCGATTTACGGTCTTCACTCCGGAGAGGTCTACATTATACGTACTATTGTATTGCTTCAAATAAGTAAAATTATATATAGTGAATTTCAATTTCAATAGGTATACCTATGTATTTGTTTTATTAAAATATACCTACAGACGCTTACAAAATAATCGTTACAATTAAAATTAACTAATGGCAGTTAATATAGCTTAAAAAACAAACTTGTTTGATTAAGAATATACTTTTTATTTTTTAAGCATAATTATTGAGTGTAAAACGTTTCAAAACTTACGCGTTAAATTTAGTTAGAAGGATAAGACAAACAACATATCAGCCTGATGGAAAGCATCACATTTGTCTTTAAAAGCATTGTGACACGCTGTAATTGACGCTTTGACTACAAAGAGTCAAAATCACTGCCTAGTACTGAACTACGCTCGTCACCAGGATGTAATAAAAATGTTCCCTTTGCCCTATATTTTATCAGTAAACATTGCCCTTGAAACAATAAATTAAGAAGATTCGCACTGAACTGCTTGCCGTTACACTCACCGGGAAAAATGTGGTACTTCTCCAAACGGACACTTACCACCAGTAAATGTTTTCAAAATTTAAAAGGTATTAAACGCTACGTTTAACGTTAATTTTATGTTAACTATTAAACATCAAAATGTGTTAAAATTATACATTTATGATGTTAAATGAAATAACAAAAGACAAACATGTCCCGTACTTTTAGACAGACAAAACTATATTCATGCAAGCTGAAAACTTGTTTCATACTTCTCCTATTACACCCCAACACGGAGTTATAGACCTGGGGGTCTACCGCCTAACGAAAACGCTTTGACGCTTTGACATTGCTGTCTTTTTTCTTCTCGCTTGAAATGAAAGAGACGGCAATGTCAAAGCGTCAAAGCGTTTTCGTTAGGCGGCAGACCCCCTGGCTGATGAGTAGCGGGGCAAAATAATACCATACTTTTTAAAAAAATTGGCTAACAGCTATCGGAATACCATAATGTTCATTATATTAGATATTCGATTTAACCGAACAAAGTGGATTTAATCCGTAAATGCTGACGCAAATAAAGTCACAAATAATTTATTGGCTCGTAAATATAGCCTTGATTTTATGACGCTAATTTGAAAGTGTCGTCGCGTCGCCTGGAGCTAACTTTGTCCACACGTTCAACGGAGCTTTTACAATAAACTGAATTATTTCTAACTGTGTAGCGGGGGTCTTCGGCGTGGGATGCGAAAGCGAGAACAACTGTGACTTCGAGTTGACTATATTACGAATTACGGATTTCGTATATACAAACTATCGCTGGTTCTACAGACAGGCTTTCATCCAAGTAGTTCCACTAAGGACTCTATCGGAGTGCCACCTATCGGCAGAATAGGAATAGGTTTCCTTGCCTTCAAGTAAATTGTCCCAACGAGGTGGAAGCAACCACCGTGCAACTCGGAAGCTTCTATAAAGCGATCCAATCGCAAGTTTGGATATTTGCCTTAAGTGATTCTATGGAAAAACTCGATGGCACGTGTTAATTTTACTAGTAGCGCCATCTAGTTTGTTAGAACGGAACTGAACGGAATGGAACTGATGTTTAACCAAATAATATTGTTCACTACATCGAAATATCGGAGACTGAAACCATCATCATTAAATACCTACATACGTAACATACATGTCGCCGTAAATTTGTCAATACATGTCATTTGTCAGATTATAATCTTACACTTGGTTAGGTAAGTTTGTAATCTGACGTCGTTATATTATTATCTGACGGTTTTTATAATTTGACGGTGACCGACATAGGTATACCTACTTACCTTACTGCCTGTAAATAACAATAGTAGGCATTTTTGTCTCTTGAATTTTTGTCAGAAAATAAGTAAAGTGTATGTGTTTGAATTGTAGATATATTTATTTGGCTTATTTTCGCATTTTTGAACATGTTGAACGTCGTGAAAGTAAAAAAATCGATGGAATAAAACATCTAATAATTTACTCAAAAGATTTTTGGCTCGCGCTGGCTAGAAGTACATTTTTGTAATATAACAATAAGTAATTTATTCTTACCCTAGCAGTAGCCTGCGATTTCACTCTCGTAATTTTAGTTCCCGTAACTTTCCCGCTATAAAAAGAAGGCCGTAAAAAAATCCGAACAATAACAATCATTGTTCTAAATTTCAACACATTCCGACGTGATTGACCAAAAAGCGACATCGTCTCATGGTTGATGTTCCAAAAACACGAACGAAGATACTTGACTCCACGTTTGTGATAAGAACGTCTAGGTTGGGGAATGCGGAGCCTGAGTGGGTTTTCCCCGATAGTTACAATCTTTGTGTCTTCAAATCGAGAGTGAATCGGTTACTTCTAGGTAAACACGTTCCATTGTAGATCGCATCGTCGCTTAACATCATACGAGATGGTGGTCAAATGCGAACCTATAATAGTTAAAAAAAAGACCAACATACATCAGAATATCCAAACTTTCAAATTTATATTTTGGTAGGATAACATCAAAATAGAAGAACAGTTCAAAATAGATTACATTATGTAAAATTAACACATTTTTTAATTTCAATTTGTTGTTTTGTAGGTACTATCATCTACTAGGGACTTTCTACATGTTTCAAGTTTCAAATACATATTTAAATTCTGTTTTACACACCAAAGCATTAGATGCTGTTTGGCTTATGTGTTTCATTTTGTAAAATTGCAGGTATTATAATAAGCTTTATAAGCGTTATGCTCTGTTTCATAGATGTTGCCTTTTTTAAAAAGCAAATACATTTTTTGATAATTCTGAATGTAACAGTTATAGCATTAGTGCTAAACATTATATAACGTGACCATCATGGATGATTATGGCCTTGATTTGATAGATAAATACTCGGGTTTCAGCAATGGGAACATACAATAAATAAGTAATTTTAATACTACAATAAATAACTTTAAAATATTGGTGGACATTTTACAGGTTATATATAGTGGGCTGCTCATACTTCTTAATGGCTACGTTGGACTTTCTAGGTCAGCAAATCCTATTCTACGAAGTACATGCATGTTGAAACTTCTTCTGATTGTTATGGCTTGACTGATACAAGTACATATAAAATTCAGTTATGTTATTTTATGACACATAAATAGCTTAGGACTTCCATACGTAATAAAATTCATATCCAAGAACCGTCAAAGCACCTCCATTGACAAACAGTCTCGCAACATTGTCGCTTCACCACCATGTCCAGTGGTATTGAAATTTATGAGCAGACATTGCGGATTGGACACTGTATTTTATAACTTTATTGGCCCTTTGACAAGCTCTAATTTAGGGCAAAAGGTGGTTGCTTAAAACCAAGGTCTTACACATTTATGTTTTTGAAGTTATATTTATTTTAGTGCGTTATTGCAAACAACATTGTTTCGATCTGAAAGGCAATACTTCGAGAAAAGTTACAAGAGATAAAAAACTCGATTTCTTCAAGCAACATTTTCAGCAATTACTTCAGTCTTCTCGTGACTAAGGCAGTTGTAACGTTGCCGAAACGGCGAAGTTATTAAATAATTTTTTGGGTCATGATTAACACGTTTATTGCCAACCTGGAAAAACTGGACTTCATGAGATGGCCGGACTGTTATTTTTCTACAAAATTTTACTATAGTGAATCCAACCATTTATTATCTTTTTGGCAGATCTAATTTGTCAGTTATAGTGTTGTGACTAAGTATAAACAGGTACATCGATACTAGCATTTTGCAACGGTCTGGTTATTAAATTGAAATTAAATAAAATTAAAGATTATTTTGGCAAATAAGAACATGACATTTTGTCGGGTTGCCTGCGAAAAATCAGTCCCAAAGTCCGGTTGCCGAATTTTTAAAAGTAAAACATTGCTGCGAGCTTGGCTAATATCTCGGAAACTATAAACTTTAGGGCAAAAATTGTTGAGGTCGTTATTGTAGAAAATAAAATTTTGCATATTTTGTGGCGGGAAAACTTTTCTGTGACATGTAGCGTTTACGATTTATGGCTCATTTAATTAACCAGTTTTTCTATTGCAGCCGATAACTCTTGAAATATTAGATTAATCAATAAAACGCATCAGACCTTTTTTAAAGACTAGTTTATTTCCTACAACTTTCGTTTAATTGAAGTGAAAACTTCTTTAGGCGCGCTATAGACAGAATTTTCGTGGGCTGTAAAATGGATTCATCAATCGTCACGCTTGGATATGATAATAGATCGGATCGGATAGGATCCGATATGAAATCTTCGGGCAAACTCGGTAAAAACGGCCAGGTAGGTACCAGGGTAACAGAAACAGTAGAGTTTCGATTACCTACCTCCAACAGCCCAGCGTTTATCTCCAGATACCAGGACAACAGAAATATAAAAGAGCGTTTGCCCCTAGTTGCAATATTCTGTATAATTACGTTGATATAAAACTAGATGGCGCAACCATCGATTTAGCTGGCGGTGTTGAAATTATGCGAATGTACATAGACCTACGATGGTTTAACAAATAATTTGTCTTCTAACAAGGTAATAAAAAAATTGAACAATCCAATTAAAAGTGAAAACTTTTGAGTCATAAGTTTTCACTTCTATCGGCAGTTCCTATGACTGCCAATTTTTTTTTTTTTTTCTTATGTTCATACGTTTTGAGTTAGAAGAAGCTTAAATTCAGTTATTCTGCCAAAAACATTATAAATTAATGAATTGTATTAAAATGAACAATTGTTTTATTTGTGGTTATGTTAGACGACAAAAACTCTGTACTTGTAAGAAAAAACAGATACTGAGTCTAATGAAAGCCAGCATTAGACGAAGCGAGAGAGAATAGAAAGCAAACTAGAAGATAAATAATTAACGGATTCAAAATATCCATTTCAAACTATACAAATACATACTATACATTTGAACTATACAACAATGACGTTTAAAGTGGTGGCTCTCTACTAGCCAACTAATATTATAAAAGACTATAAAAAGATAGAAACTCTTTATTATCCACAATATAATACTTAAATAAACAACAGGGACTTATCCTAGAACTAGTGAACCAAGTGGCGACATTATCGCTAATAGCGATCTCTTCCAGGCAACCGAAATACCATGAGTAAATACTATGTTATGTCTAGCACAAACCCCAGGATATGCCATAAATGGCGAAAAATGCCCATACCCAGCCTTCTGGCTCGTTCCCACCACTAGAACTCGGGGAAAGGCCGTGGCCCGCCGTGCTGGTCCGCTGTACATGTCGCTGAAAGATGTCATCACATTAACATCTTCACGAGTATTGATAATACCCTATACTGCCTAGACTGCCCTCGTGGCTTAGTTGGTAGTAGCTCTGCCTGCGAAGCCGAGGGTCGTGGGTTCGATCCCCACCCAGTGCAAATATTTGTGTGATGAATTCAAATGTTTGCACTGTGTCTGGGTGTTTTCTATGTATAATAAGTATGTATTTAAAACTATACAAGTATTATATCAGCTATCTGGCCGCCATCATACAAACTTTGCTTAGTTTGGGGTCAGATGGTGTTGTGTGTGATTTGTCCACCAACACCAATATACATTTCCGAGAATAAGGGTAGATTTGTTACCTTTTTTAAATGTTACAGACCGAATACACATAAGTATTGTTGCGGTGGTAGTATAATCATAGAAAACGAAGATAATTTGTGTGCTATCACATATTACTAGTCCCTATCTAAGAAAACCCGAATAAATTTCGAGTCATTTTAAATAAATTTTACTTATAGCAGTTGCTTAACATCCTGTTATTGAAAAATTAGATATGTCCAGTCTATTGAAACAGTGCTATAGACGCACAACTAGTAGACGTAGATCAGGTACAGCAGTAACCTTTGGGTGACCGACTGATGAGACATTATTAAGCCAAATATGGAAATATTTTAACACATTAAGCATATCAGGTTAATTAATTTATTTAGAAATTAACGAAAATGGTACATCATGTTCTTCAAAGTTTACATCAGACATAAATAAACTTTGTTAATTTACCTAACTACAAAATGTTATTTAACACTTTATTTTAATAAATATTCAAATGTTTCAGTCATCATAACCTTGTCCTTTTTTGGAAATACACCAGGAGATAAACACGTCTTCAAATAATGCTGTATGTTTTCCTGAGGCGCATCAATATAACGGTTTTACATAAAAATAAATCCGATATAATGTGCCGAGAACGGAAAACACCCGTGTAAAAATAGTTCATAAACAATATCGATATCTCAATCGTAACTTCGTAACATCACTATGTTGATAGCCATAGAACGTAATTTTTTAAAAACGTTTGTTATTTTATGGAATTTATAAAAAAACTACTGCACTTATGGACTCATTTTGTGAAAGATGATTATTATACGGGATCAAGGAGCAAATTTAAGCAGTTGTCATATTTTTAAAACCTCGCATTTAAAAGTAAACTTTTGCGTAACATGACGCAATTACGTTATATTGGTGCTGTCAAAAAGAGGATAAACGGTTGGATCTACTATAAATGTGGTAAATTACTTTGTATAGAGTGTCTTCGGTCTTGAGGTTGTCTAAGCAGGTTTAATATGATGTAAATATTTACCACGCGATAACGCGTGTTTGGCCATACTTAAGTCCTAGCGTAGTGCAGTGCTAGGTAATGATTTGGACTCTTCATGTTCCAATAGCTGCGTGTCACTATGCTGTTATGTGGCAGGCATGTTGCTTACCATCAGGCACATGACCTGCTCGTCTCGGCACTCTTTATTTAAAAAAAAATGTTTGTTTCTCAATCACGTCGTAACATATTTTATGAACGGATCAGCCTGAAATTTGGAACTCAGTTAGATTATATCAAATCAGGTGGCTCGGATATAGTCAAATAATGAGCATTAACAAAAATAAAAACTATCCTATCTCTCAAGTTCGATCAAACTGCATACGGTGTAGTAGCTTAGGAGTATATATTTTGTTAAAAATAGATACATAAAATAGTAGTTACAAACTTTACGTGGTATTTGTTCATGAATTACTAGCAGAGCCCCGCGGTTTCACTCGCGAAGTGCCCGTTCCCATTATTTCTTCGGGATAAAAAGTAGTCAATGTGTTCATCCAGATTAAAATCTAACTATGTTTTAAGTTTCAGCCCGATCCGTACATACGTTACAACGTGATTGAGAAAGAGACATCCATACTTACATTGACATTATTTTATAATATTAGTAAAATGTATTGCATTGTATGTCAATGAAGTAATGGATGTCAATATTTTGCAGATGTGGCCTCTTTGGCACTATCCTTTTTGGTTCGTGTAAACCGTGAGTTAAGGCCAGCGCCTCTACCGCCTAACGAAAAACGCTTTGACGCTTTGACGCTTTGACATTGTCGTCTCTTTCATTTCAAGCGAGAAGAAAAGAGACAGCAATGTCAAAGCATCAAAGCGTCAAAGCATTTTTCTTTAGGCGGTAGACCCCCGGGTCACACAGAGGCGATCCGGTAGCGGTAGCGATCCGATAGCGATAGCGATCCGATACCGAGTATGGGATCGCGCCCGCTTGCTGTGTGTCGGGTTGCATACAAATTCGAACATTACAAAAAATATCGTCTCGCTATCGGATCGCTATCGCTATCGGATCGCCTCTGTGTGACCCGGCTTTATAAATGTTTGGAAGGCGGTATCTTTAAGACCAAATTTTGCCGTCTGTGTGGTCTAATAGAGCGCGACTAATTTTGGGTTGTAAATGTTTTTTTATTTTTATTTATGTTTTTGGATAATGTGTTTGTGAAAAGAAGTTTCTGCTGACATGTTTATTGAATTTTAGTGCAACCTTTCTGCGTGTAATAATTATAATAGAAGTTTTAGACTGTGGGTGGTAATAGTGACAATTACTTGTATTTCATCGGTTGCTTTTGTTAGTAAACAGTAGACTTCATGGTTCATTACAATGTACGATTTCAATCAACGTTTACAAAATATATTTTTATGTATGACGGTCTTTGAGATGCCGTTTCCGAACGGATTCGGTTTTATTCTGTTCATTTTTGAACTAGCAGCGCCCCTCGGTTTTACCCGCATTGTTCCCGTTGTTTTTTCCAGGATACAAAAACGCCTATGTATTCCAAACTATAATCTTACTGTGTTGCACTTTTCAACCCTATCCGTTCATACGTTACGACGTGATTGAGCAACAAACATCCAAACATTGACTTTTATAACATTATGTAGGGTGCATGGACGTATAAAAAATGTTGAACGTAGTCTCGCTAAACCCAAAAACTGTGTCCATAGAGTCGGCCACATAATATGCACGTATACACACATACAGGCTGACACGCTCACATACACACATCAGTGGGTCATTACACGTGCAAGCGTGTGTATATGTGTGCGTGTCAGCCTATCAGTGCCAACCTGACAACGCACCCGTGAAGATGTGGCCGACTCTAGTGACACAGTTTTTGTTTTAGCGAGACTACGTCCGACTTTTTTTGTACGTCTATTGTAGGATACAAATAGCAGTTTATTAACTAGAAATTTGTTATTTGGTTTTTCGCATCCAAAGTATAAATAGAATTCCATCACACAATGACAGTGCTCCGCCGTTCATTCCGCATCATCACTCCCCACCATGAATTAGCCCCCGAGCTTATGATGTCTAATTCGGCAAAAGTGAATTTTTGGGGCGCACGAAATATGCGGAAGAAAAATGATGAACAAAATGACTTTGCAATAAGTTAATGGTGTTCTATAATCCAATGAGGGAAATAAAGTATCGAAATTATTTTAAGTAGTTAATCAACTTATTGGGGTAATATTAGCAAGTATAAATAAGATCAACAAAGAAATGTAGATTTTGTACTGACATCAAAATCTATTAGACGGTTCAAGATGTACTAATGATAATTCAGCATAGGTGCAAACCCGCTTCAGAACCAATACATAGCTTCTAAAAATTGGAAACTAATAAAAACAACACAGTAGGAGAAAAAAAATTGGCAGTCATAGGAACTGCCGATAGAAGTGAAAACTTATGACTCATCATTTGATAGCTTACTTTGGAAACTACACGGGTGTAAACGGAGGGCGTGGTCTGGCCATCATGGCATGACCATCTAGAAATGCGTCAGCATTTTCCATTGGCTTACGCATTTCTAGATGGTCATGTCATGAGCGTCAGGCCACGGTTTTTTAGCATTTCCCATTGGCTGATGCATTTCTAGATAGCCAATGGCTATGGTCCCGAGCTTACCCGAAGATTTCTTATCATACCCGAGCGTGACGCTAGAATTCAATTCACACCCCACCGTCTGTCTGTCTAGGTCTAGGTCAAAAATCTGTCTAGGCACGCCTAAAGAAGTTTTCACTTCAAAAATAGAGTTGCAATCGGTGACCTTATCACTAAAAATTATCTCTTTCAGACAGTTTTAGATATGTAGCTAATTGCATACCCTAATTTTTTATTGCCTCTCCAGCAATATGAGCGGTCTATTGCAATATCAGCTTGCTTATTGCTGATGAAAATTTCTATGACAAGAATTAACATATATTGCTTCTAGTATCTTCAAGAATTTTTTTATTTTATTTTTTTATTTATTAATTATTCACCAACCAACTTGGTGACTAATATATTTATTACAATCTAGCCTAATTCGGAAAGTCGAGGCTAATGAGTAATTTTAATATGACTTAGATTGCTAAATAATAATAATTGTAAGATTGTGTCCATAAGCACTTTTCTTATTGTCTCTATTAAGGCGAAGTCACTTCGTTCATGTGTACTTTGATTTTCAAGAATACGTGAACAAAGTTTAATGATGATCGGCTAAGTGCTGCTGAAAGCATATCAAAGAAACTTTCATCCATTTTAATAATATTAGTAAGATTTCCAAAACCGCCGTAGGCACAACGTTTCCTTAATCCTGACTTCACTTTTCGCGACTAAATCGGCTCAACTATCCATCAAATGCGAAGTGACTCCAGGCTCCGAAGCACCGGGAAGATGACTGTCAGTATCGCGGGATCTATCACGGCGCACCCCCGATACCGGGGCCGGTGGAGTCATCGTGACGAATGTAACATTTGGTTGCTATCTATCGGCATTAACTTGAATGGAGGATGTAAACTGAAGGTTGGGAATGTACTGAGAAATATTGTGAAAATAAATATTCTATTTTCAATAAGTATTACACCATAGTAGAAGCAAGCAAGTTCAAGCAAGTTTTAGTAGTGGTAGGACCCTTAGCAGAGTCCGCCTGGGGAAGTACCACACCTTTGCCAAATATTCTACCGCCAAGCAGTAATGTGCAAACAACATTACTGTGTTCCGGTTTGAAGGGCAATGATTCCAGAGAAATTACAGAGCTTAGAGACATAATATCTTAGATCTCTGGGTGACGATCGCAGTGCAGTGCCAGGTAATGATTTGGACTATCATGTTCCAATAGCTGTGTGTTACTGTGCTGTTATGTGGCAGGCATCTTGCTTACCATCAGGCACATGACCTGCTCGTCTCGTCACTCTATGCTATAAAAAAAAAAAAAAAGCACAGCTTGGGGCTAGACGGTGTTGTGTGACAAATGTCCACTCTCCCACGTTGGTAACGTGAACGAGGTATTAGTTATTTGGTCATTTTTATAGTATTAGAAAGGAATATCTAAGTTCTGTTTTTTTTTGTAATAATAGTACTGGCTAAGATATTATTTATGTTTGTTGTTTGTATAAGAAACAATGAAAATTATATATTATTATCAATTTGGAATTATAAATTGCATTTAAACGGTTCCATAAATAATAAAAACAATTACAAGTAATTAGCAGACTGTTTCAGTTTCATTTGGATATTTTTATATAAATGCCATTATAGTATATCCAACCGTTTATTTTCTTTTTGACAGCACCAATAGAACGTAACTGCGTCATGTTACGCAAAAGTTCACTTTTAAATGCGAGGTTTTAAAAATATAACAACTGCTTTAGTTTGCTCCTTGATCCCGTATTATAATCATCTTTGACAAATTCCTGTAGATTTTGTACTGACATGAATTGTACTGAAATGAAGTTACGGCTGGTCTAGTCGGGAGAACGGCGGCTGCCGATCCGGAGACCCCGGGTTCAAACCCCACACGCACCACTGTCTTTTTCGAAGCCATGTGCGTAATGCCGCTAACTTAAAACGGTGAAGGAAAACATCGTGAGGAAACCGACATGTACCTAGAATCTTTCGAAGTCATGTGTCATCCACCAACCCGCACTGGGCCAGCGTGGTGGATTATGGCCTAAACTCTCTCCTTGCGAGAGAAGGCCCCGAGTCCCAGCAGTGGGAACGTTTAGTGGGCTGTTGATGATTGACAAATTGAGTCCATAAGTGCAGTAGTTTTTTTATAAATTACACAAAACAACAAACGTTTTTAAAAAGTTACGTTCTATGGCTATCAACATCACCCATAGAACGTAAATTTTTAAAAACGTTTGTTGTTTTGTGTAATTTATAAAAAAAAACTACTGCACCTATGGACTCAATTTGACAAAGATGATTATAATACGGGATCAAGGAGCAAACTAAAGCAGTTGTTATATTTTTAAAACCTCGCATTTAAAAGTGAACTTTTGCGTAACATGACGCAGTTACGTTCTATTGGTGCTGTCAAAAAGAAAATAAACGGTTGGATCTACTATAATCGAAATAAAAACTATATATCTCTCAAGTTGAACCAAATGCTATTGATATTATAAATCTCAATGTATGTTCCTCAATCACGTCGTAGATTTTAAACGGATTGGGCTGAAGTTTGGAATACAGTTAGATTATAGTCTGAGAAAAGACTTAAGCTATCTTTTATCCCGGGAAAACTAAAGGAACGTGAACTATGCGGGTAAACCCGCGGGCCGCTGCTAGTTACATTTAAATGCCAAGTTTCGTTAATACTAGTTGGGTTAGGAAAGAGTTCACTGTGAACAAATATATGTATGACACTGTTTTTTTTTATTTTAGGATTTGATTTGTTAAAGATGGTTAAATAGATTATGAGAGACATGTTTCTTAAATAATACAAACTACTTTTCTAACTTTTATAGGTTTACACTTCATCTCCATCGCACCTGATGTTAAGCGACGATGCGGTCTACGATGGAGCGTGTTTACCTAGAAGAAACCGATTCACTCTCGACTTAAAGACACCAAGATTATAACTATCAGGGAAAACCCACTCAGGCAACTCATTCCACAGCCTAGACGTTCTTATCACAAACGTAGAGTCAAAGCTCTTCGTCCGTGTCTTTGGAATATCAACCGTGAAACGGTGCCTCCTCTTCGAGCTACGAGTAGTCCGATTTTAGTCCGAAACTAGGGAAATTTATTTTTTCTACAACGTATGCGGACGAAATCGGAGGCAAATACTCAGTCATTCATGAAAAAAGAGTTACAGCTTATAACTGACAAAAGATTAAGCTTCTCTCGGTGTATCACATTCTATTACATACCATTTTACTTGCCAACTTTTGAAAGTTCAAACATTTTAGCGGCTCAACTCAACGCATTCGCTCAAGGGTGAAATATTGAGGGTTCTATTTGCAGATTTAAGTTTTTTACAGCCACTGCTCATACTGACGGCTCTTCTTCCGATGATTTCGTAAGGGGATTGATTTTAAATATTTTGTGCACTGCGATCGCACACTTTATCAGTGAGGGATAGGGCTTAAAGTCGTATGGCACGAAACGTTGAGAGTGATTTGAAATGAATAGTCATGTTAGAAAGACCTCATGGTACAGACCAGGGGTAATTCTGCTAAGTGATCGGTTAAAATAGTTAAATAGAGCACATGTTAGTTTTTGTAAGAGGATTATACTTAGATTTGTACATCGGCATAATCAGCCGACTTAAATATTATATTGCTAATGTCCCTACTGTTGGGACACAGAACACGGGGTCTTTCGTTCAAGGAAACAATTGAGCCTGTAGTTCACCACGGTCGCGAAATGCAAGTTGAGAGAATGCAAGAGAGCAAAATGTCTTTTTGGCGCACGCCTGCTTTTTCACGATATTTTCTTTCACCAACTCTGTGGTGACCATAAGCACAATCACTATAGCATCAACAGCTCATTTTGTATTCGCATTGCTAGACCTTCTCTCAGAAGGAGACAGTGAAGACCATAATCCAACGCTCTGACCAAAAGTGAATTGGTGGATTGATGACATGTGTCATCAATGGAGTGTCGCACCCAGAATTTGCAATTTTTTCAGGGAAATAAACAGATATAGAGTACTCCTTTCTATCCTAGCGTGAATAAGTATTATAGACGTACTTATTGTAATTTCAATAGTTAAACACACTGTTGGTAAATTAACGTACTAAAATTTTAAATGCATCTATAAATGTGCACGTAACAGTACAAAATAATAGTAATGACAAACACCTACACTTGTAAAAATACTCAAAACTGCAATCGAGATTCGAACCTACACTACAACCTCACGATCATGACGTTTAAAACGGACGTTCTTCCCACTAGACCAGCTCGAGTTTTTAACAGTACAGTCCCACGGAGTTTTTTGAACACGAAGAGTCAAAATTACTGCCTGGTAGGGCACCGGCAACTTCACCATCCTAAGAGATGATATTTTTTTTTAAGTATAGAGTGACGAGACGAGCAGAACATGTGCCTGATGGTAAGCAACATGCCTGCCACATAACAACACAGTGACACGTATCTATTGGAACATGAAGCCTGCAGCACTGCACTGCGCTCGTCACCCAGAGATATAAGATGTTTTATCTGTATGCCGTGTAATTTCACAAGAAACAATAAATAAGAGAGAGAGACGTACTTCTTAGCATTCCATGGATTCACCGTGCGGGTGCCGGGTCCATCGTGTGGCAGAGAGAGAAATATCGAATAGACCCCAAGACTTGTGACTCGGGTAGTAGGTTTAAAAGGGGCCCCTTTTGGTGACGTACGTCAACACTCACCTTCACTACTCGTATTTCTCTCCCTGCCCAGCCAAATCCGATATGATCCTACTAGTGCAGCTTTAGATACTCGTTCTAGTATAGAACATAATTTTTCAAATAACGCGTAATTATGTATCAAAATATTTGCAACAGATGTTACGAATGTCGATAGAGATCTGTCTGTTCGTCCAGTCAACTATATTGCACATATTGCGCTTTTGGGGTCAACACAAATTATTTTTATAATATAGCTTTGTGTAATGATTAGGAGCGATTATTATTGTTGCAAAATAAGCCGTGATTTGAATCACCCCTTGAATGTGAGACTCACCTGTGGCCCAAGTACGATTGTGAAGCGAGAAAGTAGCTCTACGGCGCGTGAGATTAACAAACTGTAAAAAAAAATATGTTTTTCTTAAACGAATGTACTACCTAATCCCAATAAATGCAATAATTTTCTATATAGTCCAATTAATAACAAATTGTTTTTTTTAACAAAGTCTAGCCTATTGTCGTATAAAAAAAGTCGGACGTAGTCTTGCTGAAACAAAAACTGTGTCTATAGAGTCACATATGCACGTGTGCGTTGTCACTGATAGGCTGACACACACATGCACATACGTTTGCGCGTGTAATGACCTACTGATGTGTGGGTATGTGCGTACCAGCCTGTATGTGCGCGCACACGTGCGTATTATGTGGCCGACTCTATAGACACAGTTTTTGTTTTAGCGAGACTACATCCGTGTTTTTCTGCACGACCATGGTCTCGCCTCACCAAAACAAAATTGTTGCTAATAAAAGCGACCAAGTGCGAGTTGGACTCGCCCGTAGTAGTAGCAAGTAACATAGTAAATAAATTCTTGTAGTTCGGTGTAATTTTGATCGATGTTTTAATAATTATGTATTTATGACGTACCAAAAAAAAACGACTCATCAGATCGAGTTCAAACCAATTTTTTTTGGAAGATTACATGGTAATGTACATCACATAGTTTTTTTAATTTATCATTATTTTATTTTATTAGCACTAAGAGAGGGGGGCCGACACATTTTAGCACTTTGGAAGTGTCTCACGCGCAAACTATACAGTGTAGGCAAAAATGATATTTGAAACCTCAACATCATTTTTGAAGACCTATTAATAGACACTACACGTATAGGTTTGATGAAAAAAAATTTTTTAGTTTCATTTCTAAGTATTGGGGCATCCCTAAAAATTTTATTTATTTGTAAAAATCTTAATGCGGTTTACAGAATACATCTACTTACCAAGTTTCAACAGTGTAATTCTCATAGTTTCGGCAAAAAGTGGATGTGACATACGGACGGACAGACAGACATGACGAATCAATAAGGGTTCCGTTTTTACGTTTTACGGAACCCTAAAAAAGAAATAAATAATGTAAAGTCACTATAAAATTGGAATTACTGTCAGTTTACAATACTAACACGTGCGATCACAAACCCACGGCCACGGTAGGTAACATTAGGCTAGTATACTCGTATAATTTAACGTCGTTAAGTTGTAATCTGACGGTTTTTGCAATTTAGCGTTCACATATATTATTTAAAAATGTATAGGTTACAAGAAATGAGAACGTAATAGATATTTTTGTATACTTTCGCGATTTGTACACATGTTTTATTGTACGGAGCTTAGTCACGATATCATTCATTGTTTTATTAGCTCGACGTTTCGACTGTGTTCAACAGTCGTGGTCACGAGAAGACTCGCCTCCTATCGTCTTCTAGTGACGGTTCTCGGATGTAGCACTGCTGAAACGCCTAAGTAAAAACAATGATTTATAAAGTCGCGTACAATAAAACATTAAGAACAAAATACGTTAAGCGTTAGACAAATCTCAACTCTTTGCTCTAAATAGTCTAAATCAATTATTTCCGCGTCTGAAAATCTCATTGTAAAGGAATAATTATAATTAACATAACGAGCTCACCTGTAGTCTGACGTTGAGTAATAGGTATCTGGTAAGGGTAGGGGAAGTAGGGGCTAGTTGCTTGGTGATTTATGACGGCATCGACGTATGGCCCAGAATGTATAGTAAATGTGCAAGTCAATTATACCACATATGGCTTAGAATTTAATGTATATGTATTGTAAATACTAATGAATAATTTTAATTTTTAAGTAAATTAATGGCAATAAATCAACCATTGCTATTACAGGTGTAACAAACATAGGTCTGTCAAGCTTAATAGTGGGTGGTTCATGTGAGCAAAATGCACTCCGAAAAGTGGGCCAGTGTTTTTAAAGAGTGGATGCTATCGGTAAGTCGACTTTATGGTCATCCTCCAACGGAAAAAGAAACACGAGCCTTGAACAATATTGAGCGTTGGAAGCTAATGACTAGATTTATTATGGGGCATTAGGGAAGATCAGCCCCCGATGGTTTATTAATTATTTATTGAAGTGAAAACTTCTTTAGGCGCGCCTAGACAGATTTTTCGTGGGGTGTAAATTGATTTCTAGCGTCACGCTCGGGTATAACAAGAAATCTTCGGGTAAACTCGGGACCTTGGCGATTGGGCATCTAGAAATGCGTCAGCCAATGGGAAATACTGAAAGGGTGTGGCATTGACATCATGACATGGCCATCTAGAAATGCGTGAGCCAATGGGAAATGCTGACGCATTTATAGATAGCCATGCCATGATGGCGAGGCCACGCCCTCCGGTTACACCCGTGTAGTTTCCAAGGTAAGCTATCAAATTCTAAGTTTTCACTTTTATCGGCAGTTCCTATGACTGCCAATTTTTTTATATTTATACCAGCGGTAGTTCAATTTAAAATAAAACAATAAAATATGTTATTCCATTGGTAACTGCCATATGTAGAGAATAATAGCAATTTCATCAATGTTTTCAGAATGAGATAAGATCTCAGTTGTGTCACAAGCGTTGTTAGTATTTCACTTCAGTATGAACATTTTTTGAGCATATTCAATACCTATTTATAGTTTGTAATTTTTTTATCCAAAACTCATATCTGTCGTTACGAAAATACCTGATTAAGATTATAAAATAATAAATACAAGGTCGAAGCACAACAATTATTATCAGTTAATTTTCATACATGCAGTACAGTTTTCATTTTCATTTTTAATGTACAAAGCTTAAGTTAAGAAACATATTTTATTTAACACTATATGGTATACTAAGGTAAAGTTAGATAACCTGACACCCGTTTTCCCGCCAAAATTGTAAAATCGAGTCGCCAAAAGTGAAGGTAGTGGATAAGAGCTATATTGGACTTAACATATTTTGCTCCGCCAAGCTAAAGATAAATAAATAAATATTGACAAAAACAGAAGAACGATTATAATCATTAAAGAAGATTTATAATCATTTTACATTTTGAAAAATGGTTCGGATGACGAATAAAACGAGGATGCAAAAAATGCAATAACGTCACAAAATCAACAGCTCGAGCAAGTGTACCAGTAAGGCCCTGACCACACATGCTACTTTTTGCAGCAAAATCGCGTGATTTAGCAGCTAACGCGGAAACGCGCGCTTTAGCAGCTGAAGCGGAAACGCGCGATTTAGCTGCAAAAAGAAGCTGCATCGCGATGCAGCGACTGTTTGCGGCTGTTTGCGTCTGTCGCGGCCGCCGAGCAATTGTTCCGTTCAGTGTTGCTAACTTGGATTTTTAAAAAGTGTAGACAGGTTTAAAAATACGTAGAGTAATATTAAATTATGTAAAGTTTATAGAACTGCGTACTTTTTTTTGAAGTAGTAAGGTAGTAAATGTAGTGTACCAATGTAGTTAGGTGCAGGGTTTTTAACTTGTCTGTGTAGGATTTACGTCGAAGAGTATATGGCCATATTGTCGCTTTTCTTTGCAGACTTTCAAGTAAATCGATATCTTTTTTGAAGTAGTCCTCACATATGTTTCATAAATTTTAAGAAACATTTCTACAGTTATAGATTGAAAGGAATCAGAATAACGTAAAGAAAATAGTTTGCATTCTGTACAATTGCAGAAATATGTTCTTCGCATTTTAAATTTAATTTATTTTAAAAAGCCTTTATTAACAAAACTTAAATACAATGAGAACTACACTACGTTACATACCTAACTAACTACTTACACTAAGCACACCTGAATTATCCATAGACCAATGAAGGACTACAGATATCAAGATATCCAAACCCACTACCAATCGGGAGCGTACCCAGCATACTTGCAATAGTCATGCACAATAGTCATGCCGTCAGGTCTTCTGCCATCGTCACGCCCAAGACGGTTCGAGTACGGCTGTTGTATTTAAATGTAATTATAACACCGAGGTCTTTTTGCTAATTGATTGAGGATTTACAATTATATAAATTTATAACTTTACGATCATGGACGTACGCTGGAAAATAAATACTATTAATATACTAATAATAACTTTTAATTTATTCCCGAGAATATTTTTATCCGTGTTAAGAACAGACATTAATAATTGTAGATATACGCTAAAAGCAAAAACACGTAAAGTTGGCCACACTGAATTGAAAGTGTACTTTTGTCAAACTCTAGAGCAACCACAGTATAACAAAAATACCAGTAGGACGACTAGTTTTTTTCATTTGGGAGAAATGCTAACAATGCTATCTACTAGCGATAAGGCCACCGCTTGTACTCGTAACACTAGTTTTATTGTTATTCTCTCTTGTATACGTGTTTTTTATTTATGGTGTACAATAAAGAGTATCTATCTATCTACTACTCGTAGCTACTTTTGGCTCTACTATATTAAAGCTTTAATTATTATTTAATTATTTATTGAGCAATTTACTGACCCAATAGGGATTTTAACAATTTTTCGGAATTGCTTTTATTTCTTAAAGATTATAGCTTGTTTACTAAAAAAATTATGTTTAAAAATTTGTGTATTTTTGATGAGTATAAATACAATAGTAATGTAATTCAGATTTTTCCCGCTAAAACATTACCGGCTGACATGACGTCACTAACAGCAAAACATTGGCCATGATCTATGATTGCATGTCCAGTTTATGTGTTTTCGTAGTTACTTTTACTTGAATACAAACAATCAAAATCGTCGTCGCTAAGATGGCATACTATAATAAAAATGCAGAGAAGCAAAAAACTACTTAAAAAGGGTACTAATTATTGTCTAAAATATAATAGACATACATTCTAACATATGTCCATGACCCTTCTTACATATACTAATACGAAGGCAATGAATTCAAAATGTTATGTAAAAAAGATGTACGAGCTTCAATCAGATTTTAGCAAGCTTTCGACATAATCTGCTGATTTTTGCCTTGAACTTTAAATACGGAAAGTGACGGAGCTTGTCTTATTTCCACGGGCATGGCATTCCACAACTCAACTGCTTGGAATGCAAAAGATTTGCCGTAGAATGTTTTGCAACGTGCAGAGGGCGCTTGCAGAGACAAATTATAGGTTGATATAAGATAACATGAGTGTACGCTACTGTAGAATGTAAAGCAGTCTTTCAGATATCGTGGTGTGGCAGTGTTAAATATAATACTGTAAAGCAGTGAAAGAAAATGAGCATTCCGAAGAAAGCAAATGGGGAGCCACTTGAACTGTAGGAAAAGAAATGAATAAACAGTTACAAATTAGGTATTTGAAAACTAGCCAAGTCAGATCTTAGTTTTGAACCAATTATCCTGAGAGTAGTTTCATTTATTATGAAAATATTTCAGGATCGCCCATTAAAACATTTACCCACGCCATGGCTCACCGATGAAATAAAACTTTTGATTCAAAAGAAAGCTGCAGCCAAGTCTCGCTACAAATCGCGTCCCAGCGATATTTCTAAAGAAAAATACGTTCAGGCCCGTAATCGCTGCAATAAGGTGTGTAGGAATGCAATACGCCGACATGTGCATGAATCTGTAAAAGATGAAAGCCCAGTCAAAGTTTGGAAATTTCTAAGGTCTATGGGAGTCGGCAAATCTCGTCAAAATTCTGTTCCTCATGACATTGATTTAAACAACCTTAATAATCTTTTTACTACCGTATCTTCTATGCCAAATTCGGTCAAGAGTTCAACTTTAAATTATCTTGCTGCCGTACCTACTCCTGACTACTGTCCCTTTACGTTCAATCAATTTACCGAATGTGATGTTAGGAAGAGTGTGATGTTAATCTCATCTAATGCTGTCGGAGGTGATAGTATAAGTCGGAACATGCTCTTGCCCATCCTTGATGTTATCCTTCCCATCCTGTGTGTAATATTTAATAATTCGATCTCCAGTGGAGTTTTCCCATCAATCTGGAAGGAAGCTCATATAATACCTTTGCCGAAGAAACCTAATCCTTCTTCCTTGTCCGAATATCGTCCGATATCCATACTTCCTTTCCTGTCCAAAGTGCTTGAGCGTCTAGTCCATACACAAGTTACTACATTCCTCAACAAGCAAGACCTCCTCAATCCACTTCAATCCGGTTTCCGTCCTGGGCATAGTACTGTATCTGCTCTTATCAAGATCACCGACGATATCCGCAAAGGTATGGGCAGCGGCAGGCTTACTGTTCTAGCTCTGTTAGATTTCAGTAATGCCTTCAACGCCGTTGACTTCGATATCTTGCTGGCAACACTGCGCTCTCTTAACGTGTCTCCATCGGTGATTGATTGGTTTCATAGTTACCTGTTTGGTCGTCGGCAACGTGTTCGCCTAGACGATGTATTTTCGTCTTGGTGTAATACAACTGCAGGCGTCCCTCAGGGCGGCGTGCTTTCACCTCTTCTCTTTGCTATCTTCATCAATTCAATATCTCAACGTCTCAATTCTTCCTACCACCTTTATGCAGATGATCTCCAAATTTATTCACAAGCGCAACTTTCCGAACTAGACGTAGCCATAGACACGGTGAATGCAGACCTCAACGAAATTGTCAATTGGAGTAATTCTTTTGGGATGAACGTTAATCCTACTAAATCACAAATAATAATTATCGGCAGCTCATACATGATCTCTAGGATCGACTGGACTACAATTCCTGCGGTTGTCTTTGACGGGGCTACAATTCCTTACAGTGAATCCGTCAAGAATCTTGGTGTGATTTTTGATCGTACTTTGAGTTGGGAGCCTCACTTAGAATCAATCAGTTGTAAATTGTTTGCGTCTGGTGGGTCTCTAAGACGAGTGCGTAACTTTTTACCCACTGCCACTAAAGTTGCCCTTGCTCAGTCTCTTCTTCTCCCTATCCTTGACTACGCTGACGCCTGCTATCTTGACCTCACGGAAAGCCAGCTAGATAAACTTGAGCGTCTCCAAAATTATTGTATTAGATTTATATTTGGCTTGCGCAAGTATGATCATGTATCTCAATTTCGTACACAGCTCAAGTGGCTCTCCATTCGCCTTCGTCGGAATGCTCATGTGCTTTCGCTGCTCTACAGTGTGCTTTTTAATCCTGCTGCCCCCCGCTACCTGAGAGACTGTTTCACTTTTTGGAGCAACTCCCAGACACGTACTCTGAGACCTACGTATAATTTAGTACTCCAAGCCCCATCTGCACGCTGTGAAAAGTTCTTTGGAAAATCGTTTGCATTCCAAGCAGCACAATTGTGGAACTCCTTGCCTGTGGAAATCAGGGAAGCTCATTCTCTTCCTGTATTCAAGGAACACGTGAAAACCTTTTACTTGTCTAAGTCCTGCTAAGGTCGCTCTGTGGATGTCCTAACACTATTACTTTTTTACTGAAATACTCTTGTTAACTTTTGTCCATTAGTATTATAATTGTAAATGAATTATGTATTAGTGTATATATATAGTAATGTTATTTATGTATTAGAATGTAACATTATTAGAATGTATGTTTATTGTTAATGTATGATAGTCAACAATTTAATACATTGTTTGTTTTAGTATGTAGGTATCAATTTACTCCTATTTTTCTATTTGCTCTTTGTTTGTGAACCCGTCTTCCTATAATTATAATCATTTTCCATACCACGGTTGCCTGGAAGAGATCGCTTTTAGCGATAAGGTCGCCAATTGTAACTAAATTTTCTTTTTAGGTTGTTGTTCCTTAATATTTTTTTGTTTTGTTTTATTTAGTGCAATAAAGAGTTTATCTATCTATCTATCTATCTAAACTTTTCACTCAACCACCCATTTAGATCTCACTTCTTTTGTTGTTCGGTAATAAATTCTATAAGTAATATTTAGTTTGATTTTAATTTCATATTTATATTTTTGGTGGCATATTGTCGTCCTACTGGGTTTTTCATTATACTGTGACTGAGTCGCCTACAGCTGCCGCTGCATCACGCTTCCGAAAAACGCGAGTCGCAGCTACATTTTGAAGCGAGATGCAGCGACTAGATGCCTGTCGCAGCTTCTTTTTGAAGCAAGATGCAGCAGCTAGACGCCTGTCGCAGCTACTGAAAGTAGCTAGTGTGAACAGGCTGTAATTTACCAGTCAAGCGCGGCCATTCATCACGCGTACGTCAGAAGAACACGCGAAAGCACTTACGATCTACAATCAAGAGTGTAGAAATGAACATATGCGCTAGACAACGGCCCCGCCCACGGGTCAAATTTGATTTACGCTCGAATTACGTGTCATAACCCGCACTTCGCCCTGTCTACTCTTTGGACATAGATTGGAACAACTTGTACAGAAGAGTCACTGTTTAACTGTGTTAAGAAATGGCAGCCTTTTGAATGCTATTAATATTGCTAATAGACCGCATTTATTGCAACAAATACGGAATAGCGTAAGGAACACACGTGGTGAGCGACATGTTATGTGCATTGTGCATGTTTTGATTTGGGTAGTAAAGTTAGACGTTACATTAGTATTTACTAACAAAATTACAAAAACTTACAATTATGTATTTGATGTTGATAGTAATGGCAAAAAAAGGCTGTACCTAATATCTGAATTAGACTTTTCACTTTGATAATTTCATTACTGATGGTAGTATTTAATATCTTGTAACCCTTGTAATGTACTCTTCGTAGTTATTTTGTATAAATATATTTTAAGGAACATAAGGCAATTATCTCAATTGACCTCTATTGCCTTCTGTCTTGGGCTTGGTAAGGTAAGCCTTACTAACTTAATCTTATGTTAATACGAGTACTACGTCTCGTACAGCGACTAGCGCAAGGGCACCTCAGACCACAGATTACAGAAATAAAACACAGATGGAACCTTCGTGAACAACACTGTGAAGCCCGTAATTAGTCATGTTGACTTAAAATTGTCAAATCAACGTTCCAAATTACTTGTATAATGTTGTCAGTCTTAAGAAAAAGATCCCACTATTGTTGTCTTAGCTTGGGAAATCTTTACGTATAATAAACACATCAATTGATATTTTAAAATTTTAATATTATTACACCGATTATGCAAGGATTTCTTGTTACTACTATTTCCATTCTATGAAGAAAATAATTTTGATTTTGCATGCAACTAGAAATTAACTTGAATCGCAAAAGTAATAAAATTAGTGTAATTTACTCGCTTAGATAGGTTAAACAAAAATTATAACAACCATCTTTACCACCAAACTATTTTTATAAAATGCATATAGGCTACCTGTATGTTATAGGTCCAAACAACAAATAAAAACTAAATAATAATTTTAACAGTTCACAATAAGTTCACAATAAATTCACCTTTTTTTTGACAAAACAAGACTTTAAAATCAAGTAACCGTATAATATTAAAAAACTTAACAATTTAAAAATATTTCATTTTACAAACAACGTTACGCATAATATTAACTTCAAAAATATCTTCCTTCAACAAATGTTTTATTTTATAAACCATCATTTTATAACCAATTATATTGCCACCGTTTCACTTAGATAATATATCGAATGACATTGCAATACAATACAAAACACTTCATTGGCACCATAAACAAAGTTGACAAGAAGTAACACATATAATTACAAAACAAAATGGGCACAAAAGGCGATCTTGTCGCTAAAAGCGATCTCTTCCATATAACCTTTTGATTCATGAGGAAACAAAATTTGTATTATTTTGGGCAGTGGTGCCACTAACGAAATAAATAAATACCCAAACAAATTTTATGATGTATTAATGATATTGTTTTTTGTACATTTTTATGTCTTAAATTACTCATTTTACAAATTTAACATTTACCAAAATTAAATTTGAAATTATATTAAATTGAATAATACAATGCCCATCATTAATTTGGTCTACGAGTATCTAAAAAAAATAACATCTATATTTTACCCTAAATTCAGGGAAAATAATTTCCATTTAGTATCGCCACACTAACCTATTTTCGTTGAGGTGTTGTGTTCCATTCATCACCAAAATAAAATCGCCTAAATTATATAAATAACAGTAAAAATATTAAAATTTTCCTATGAAATTATATTCCACTTTCCTTTTTTTGTTTTTGGGAACATTGTTTGCAATGTTTGAAGACACAAGACGGCATATTTTAAAACAAAACTTAAAATCACACGGGACTCCTGTACAACACGGAAGTCCGTTTCATACTGACTGGAGTTTGTATTTGCTTCGGCGTTTGTATTTCCTTTGTCTGCTTCAGTAGCTCTGTTCTGCGCGCTCCATCTGGTTTTATTTCTGTAATCTGTGCCTCAGACGGTACGACCTCGGTTTGCTCTGCAGTTGGTAGGGAATTATTTACGTACTTTGTCCCTTGACTTCACGTAGGTAGTTTTAGGTGGCTATTTCACGGACGCTACTGTCTGATCTACGTTCCTATTCTATGACCTTCAATAGGGGACAGAGGCCCAAATGCAAACCTGTATCATAAAAGCTCCCTGCACCTTCATATCGATAATGCATTAATTTGAATATTCGCGGTGTCAGATGTCAAATGGTTTGTAATTTTCTGTTTGTTCCTTTTGTTTGATATTTAATGTGGATTTAACACGGAAGTCGGTAATTTGAGTGTATGCTTGTCTGTCATATTATAGATTATTGATAACTACTATTGACTGGCGTCGTGGCATAGTGGCTCAGTCAGTAGTGAGTCTGATCACTGAGGCGTAGGTCGGGGTTTCGATTCCCTTCCGGGACAAATGTTTGTGTGGGTAATACAGAAAGATGTTTATTCAGTGTCTAGCTAGCTATTTCTATGTAAAGTAAGCATTTTGTTTTATTTTACATGAGTATTAGCAGAACCCTGTCGTTTTATCCGCTTCGTTCCCGTTTATTTTCTAGCAATCAAAAGTATGTGTAATTCCAGGTTGTAATCTGCATATCTGTGTTCCAAATTTTAATCCGATCCGTTGAGGCATTTCAACATTGGTAAGCAAATATCTTTTTTTTTTAAATAAAGAGTAACGAGACGAGCAGGACATGTGCCTGATGGTAAGCAACATGCCTGCCACATAACAGCACAGTGACACGCAGCTATTGGAACATGAAGAGTCCAAATCATTACCTAGCACTGCATTGCGCTCGTCACCCAGAGATCTAAGTTGTTATATCTCTAAGCCCTGTAATTTCTCTGGAAACATTGCCCTTCAAACCGGAACACAGTAATGTTTGCACATTACTGCTTGGCGGTAGAATAACTAGCAATGGTGGGGTACTTCCCCAGGCGAACTCTGCTAAGAGTCCTACCACTACAAATTTAATATCTGATTAGCAATTATCTGAAAACCATAAACATTTAAACTTTCGCATTTAAAATATTAGTAGGAAGTGTGATTTTCCTATAAAATTAATTCAGATTAAAGCTTTAAGTTGAAATAAAAATTGATAAGGAATCAAACAGGGGCGAAATTGGTCGAGGTAATTATTTTGCATGATCTAATTTTGTATGGTAATGTTATTCAAAAACCTTATGTCCACATTTTAACCAAACAAATGTTGAGGCTTACTTTTTGGTTTTATGAGATTATTTAAATTAGAAAACATGTTATACTTATTTTTTATTTATTTATTTATTTAACAACTAAAACGATTTATAAATAAACCAATTACATTAGTTGACAGGCTCTTTGATACAATATGTTATCAACAAAACAAACAAGATTTTTATATTGTTGAGACTAACATACACGTTTCATATTATTGAATTAATAAATGTCAAGTGATTGTAAATCATTGGACCTCTAGGTCTAATCAAAATTATAGCAAAACATAAAATAAATTAGATTTATATGTCAGAGATACAATAGTGTACAAAAAATAATAATAATAATGTCAATATTTAGATACAAAATGTCAAAATTAAAAAGCTTGTCTAATTTAGAGTTCATCATTCTCACTAATCTTGCGCGCCCTCATCTCACAGTACTTCGAACACTCGGACAATATACTCTTCCAGTCATCCGCAAACACGTCACACTCAGGTGTCCCAACCAGGAGAGCATTGAAGCTAGTAAGAGTGCAATGAATGGGGGACTGTCCGTGCGCTATGGTTCTAGCCGGAGGGACCGCGAACAGCGAGTGCTGCCCGCGACGCGGAAAACTACCCGGATCTGGTACGAACAGTCGAGAAAACTTATTCAGCAGGTTCGGTGCATCAATCCTACCATGAAGAATCTTACACATCATAACCATCTGGTTACGTTGCCGCCGGACTTCTAAGGAGTTGTACCCCAAACAGCCTAGGAGAAAGTCGGTTGGGTACATATAGGGGTAGTAACCAAATCTCTGCTTATATAGAAAACGTAGAAACGCTTTCTGTACCTTCTCTATCATGTTTGTGTAAGATTCCTCATGCGGACTCCATACACTAGAACCAGCCTCAAGCTTACTCCGGACAAGTGCTTCAAAGAGTAATTGAGCTACGCGGGTTCCTTTAAAATCTTTACAGTTTCTCAAGACAAACCCAAGTCTTCTGTAAGATTCTGCCGCAACTGTAGCAATGTGTTCGTTGAAAGTTAGCTTACGATCAAAGATAATACCCAAATCCTTAACACTCGTGGACCTACTAATTTCATAAGATTCTAAGAAGTATTTGTATTCGATTGGGTTACGCTTTCTCCCGTAAGACATAGCATGGCATTTTTGTGGATTGAACTCCATTTCACTCAGAAGACTCCAAGCATTAACAGCATCTACGTCCTCTTGCAAGAGCAGGCAGTCTTTTTCAGATTTTACTTCGATAGCCAGTTTCAAATCATCCGCATACAATAGACATTTTGAGTGTTTGACCACTGAAGGGAGATTATTTATCAAAAAAATAAACAGAAGAGGCCCAAAAATGGATCCCTGGCTTACTCCTGACCGTGTATGGTAGGGAAGCGAGTCGTAGAAACCCAACCTAACGAACTGCTTTCGGTCTTTCAGGTAGTTGGCGATGAATTTGAGCAAGCCTGGGGCGAATCCCAGCTCATTTAATTTGGCAAGTAGCACGTCGTTATTGACTCTATCAAAGGCTTTGCGGAAATCGAAATAGAGTACATCAACTTGATTGCCTCTATCTAAACATTCCGCTATAAAGTCTGTCATCTCTAAGAGATTAGTATCAATAGACCGTTTTTTCCTAAAACCATGTTGCTCGTTGGCTAAGTATTGCTCAACCTGCTTGTAAACTTCTTGGTGTAAAATTCTTTCAAATACTTTTGCTGGTGTTGATAAGATTGCAATGGGTCTATAGTCCTCAACCGATGGTTTGCTGGATGTCTTAGGGATAGGCGTAACTCTGGTCAGTTTCCATTGTACCGGATATATTGCTTTGGCAAGGCTAAGGTTATAAATGTGGCAAAGTGGCTGAACTATAAATTCACTGCCACGTTTCAGGAACCACGGAGGTATGCAGTCGGGCCCATTCGAGCTGCCAGATTTTAAGTATTTTATACTAGAGGCAACCTCCCTAGGAAATATTTTAGAAACACTAACATTTTTGCTATTGGCAGTGCTTTCAGCCCGAGTTATCTGCTCTGTGTCTAATTTGGGAATCTCTGGCAAGAAAACACTAGAAAAATACTCAGCAAAAGCTTCCGAAGCCTTAACTCCGCTAACCGTTTCACCATTATAACTAAACTCAGATTCAAAACCCCCCTTTGATCGCAAGTTTTTAACATGTTGCCAAAATCCCCTGGGGTTTTTGGACAGATTTTGCTCAATTTTTTTAAGGTGAGATTCATGGGCCGTCGTAATACGTGTTTTCAGTGATGCTCTAAGGTCAGAAAAATCTTTGTATGACTCTTGTGTACCATGAAGCTTCCACAATCGATGTAGCTTTAGTTTGTGTTTCGAGTCCTGAATTATCTCGTTTGTAAACCAGACGGGATATCGATATACAGTCCTTTTACGGTGCTTTTTAGGTACACAAGTGTCAAACAACTTGTAAATAACGTCATAAAATTTATCCGTGCAGAGTTGCACATCGTCACATTGGAGTACATCCTCCCATGATGTTTCAGACAGTTGATGAAGGAGAAGATTCAAGTCGGCTTTATTAAAATTCCAGTCCTTACTGGAATCTATATTACTGGGTTCGATTGGGTGAGAATCACGACTCGCTTCCATCATTATTCCCACATCGAGAGGAGGGTGATATCGATCAGACAACACAAACCCATCGACAGATTGAACACGTACCTCACGCACCTCAGTGCTCTCCCGTACCAAAACAACATCTAACATTCCTCCATACGAATTCATCACAACATTTCTGTCAGACAAGTTACAAAAAGATTTAAAATAACCATAATAATTGCGTATAGTATTAGATGCACTATTGATGTTAAGATCACCCAGAATAATAACATGTCCTTTAAGCGTATTCACAAAACTTTCTACTTTACAAAACCAACACATGTAATCACTGTCTTTAGCTCGAGGATGAATGTACACAACACAAACAAAAATAGACCGTCCATTCCAAGAAAGACTTGACCACAGATCCTTACCAGTAGCCGTTTCCAGAGGAGTATGTCGACGCAGTGCTATAGGTGTACGAGCAGCCAAAAGCACCCCGCCGCATGGTGTCTGTCTGTCACGTCGCAATATGGTCCACCCTTGAATTACAACTTCTGCGTCAGCCACAGACTGATCGAGAAAGGTTTCTGTAGCCGCTACAATATGATGTTCCGCAAGAGCCAGACCATTTCTCCAGGTTTTAAGCTTGGTTTTTAGTCCCCTTACATTTTGATAGTAACTGTTAAAGTAGCCATAATTAGTTTTTCTCTTGTGAACTATGCACACTGATTCCGGGATTCCGAAAGGGCTGCAGTTTCAGGGATTCACGACCTTCCATGTTCGGTGACACATTGGACCGATGGAGGGAATCTACACTTTTGGCTAACGCCTTCGGTTTTAGGTTGACCCAGGACTTAATTCTCGCATTAAGAGGCCAGACATCAACAGATAAGCATTTCTCATAGTACTCCAAAGGGACCCCCATCTTATACGATTTGTAGTTTCCTTTAGGCTTGAGCTCCTCCACAGTGCATGAACCCGACGGGCATAGTAGCTGTAGATATTCACGCACCTCTTCAACACCGGATGCCATGTTCCACAGATGGACATGTTTTCTCGCTTCGATTGCTCTGAGAGCAGTCACTGTGGAATTAGCTATACCACGTTTTGAGACTCGAAGGCGGTTCTTACTGGTGACAGTAGTCCAGTCACGATCCTGGAGCTCTGGCTGTAGTTCCCCCATAGTATCGACATCAGCAGCAACGTTAGTTTTACTCGAGCTTTTGGTGAGTTCATGATGATTTAAGGTTCTGACAGGTGGCGGCGGCTGAGATTTCAGAGAGGCCAGTATTACAGACTGGGCTGGTGGTTGCTGGGTCCTAAGATTTAGGTCAGTAAACTGGTTACCTTCTGGGGAAGGAGGGGCTCCTTCCTCTGATATTAGGTTGACAGATGAGGCTTCCATCACATTGCCAGCTTCCTGCCAATGCAAATCATGCAGAGTAGCGGTTGCCTCTACAGTATTCGATAGCGGACTCCGACTCGGTTCCGCAACTGTGGTCACTGGCCTCTGCAAAATAGGATTAGAAGCACCAAGCCAAAACTGCTCAAGTCTATCACACTGTAAATCCTGCCTGCAATGACATTCCTTGAATGTTTCCATCAAGCCTCCAATCCGATCCATAAATTTTCCAATTTTTATCTCATGATCTGCGATGACTGAAACAGATTGATCGAGTTTTAAATTATATTCGGCTACAACCGAGACATATTGCTCCATCTGTGTTTCATACGATGCTATGCGAGAATGAGACTTGCTAACTTGATCTCTTAAACTTTTCACCTCACGACGTAGTTCAGAGATTTCGTATTTAAAGTCATGTATTTGCTCTTCAGCCAGCTCATCGTCCGTATGAATACGCTTTAATTTTGAGCGGACTGTTACATTTGGGTGTTTAATCTTCTTCGCAGCTCCTACTGGAGTCAGACTATTATCGCCCCCCTTTTTTGTTGAGCACAAACATTCAGGGCAAATCCAAGTATTAACATGATTAGTACTTGGGCTCTTTTCTCCAGTACATAATATATGGTAAGTTTTACCACAAGTTGGCAACGTGCACTTCAAACACTCTTCACTCTCTCCATCAATCACACTTCGGCAGGCTGAGCAATGCATATTTGCGTCAGTGAAGTAAAAGTGCCAAATAACAATACAGAGTGTGGTGCCAAAAGTACAACAAAAAGTGGTTCTAATTCGTGCCGGCAAAAACAATACGATGCCAAAAATTTCGAAAAATAATCTTGATTTTCTATGATTATTGGAATGTCAAAATTGTCGAGATTTATTTGTCATGTGTCAAACCTTCAGTCAGATGTCAAACTCAACTTCACATTCGCTGTTGTCAAAATTATTACTGGTATATATGTTCGTTATTGTTTGTCTTGAATTTTCCAAAAAAATTTCAAAATATCAAGTGCGGGTGGTAATTTCTCTTATAATGTGTAATGCAATGCGATTGGTTGGTGCAGACATGTGTTTACTGCATGTTGTTCGCATGTGTGAAGTGAAATTTCTTCTTATAATGTCGAACCACAACTTTCGCAACACAAAAATACTACGAAAAAGTACTTGCCAGCTTCAACTATATCTGGAATACGCTCCTAGCTGGCCGATCTTCAGGATCTAGGACTCCACACTAAGTACGCACTGTTATTACGCAGGATATTATCAATTTACTTCGGAGGATTCACGACGGTATGTTGTTGTATATATGACGCGACCGTATTCATCAGCCTCAAGACGTCCACTGTAACAAATGTTATGTATTACGATGAATGTATGTTTATATGGGCATACTAATAGCATCTTTCCATTTCACTTTTTTTACCCTTTAATATTTAACCGGGATAAAAAAGATCATTAGGAAAACCCACTCAGACAACACGTTCCACAGCTTAGACGTTCTCATCACAACAGTGGAGTCTAACCTCCTCGTTCGAGTTTCCCGAACGTCAAACATGAAACGATATCGCTTTTTCGAGCTACAAGCATTTTGACAGAAAAAAGGGAGAGTTGATATCTTTTTCAAACTCTCCGAAATATATCCGATAGAAAATATCACAATCTAGCAATTTCGCGACGATGTTCATGACTTTATTTTTTTTAACAAGTATATCATTGTCTATGAGCTGAGCCTTTTGTCTTTGATTGGATTTCAATGACACCAGTTGATAATTAACCAACCCATCTCAAAGGTGCAAATGCAAATCATATTCTATACAAGAGCAAATCTGTGCTTGGTAGAACATTAACAAATGTTCAAAATACTGCTCCAAGAATGTTCAAAGTACTTATAATTTAGCCTGAAATGTAAGTTAAATACAAAACAAAATAATCCTCTTAAATCTAAATAGCCAGTAAAATTAATCTGAATCTACATTTATCCTTCTAAATATCCACTTATCTGGCTCGCATTTTACGCTTACACTGTCGGCCACAAAAAGTGTAGCCACCCTCGGTCGGCGGTCGGGACACCTGCACGTTCCCATCTGATTGTGCAGTATGCAATGGCTGCCACTTGTTATACAGTTTATACGCTAAACTCTCTTTTTGAAGTGAAAAGTTTTTTGGCGCGATTTTTCGTGGGCTGTGAATTGAAGTCTAGCGGCACGAAGGGGAATGAAAGAAATCTTCAAGTAAACTCGATGGAGCATGGCCATTAGCCATCTAGAAATGCGTCAGCATTTCCATTCTAGATAGTCATGGCCATGGCCACGTCCTCTGGTTTCACCCGCGTAGTTTCCAAAGTGAGCTACCAAATTCTGAGTTATAAGTTTTTACTTTTATCGGCAGTTCCTATGACTGCCAATTTTTTTGAATTTGTATTTTTCTCCTTTATTTGACTTTTATTCTACTTTCTACTGCATCTTTCGTAATAATATTATAAATGTGGAAACGTGATGTTTGTATTTTATGTTGGTTGCTCAATCACGTCGTAACATCTGATCGGATGTTCGATGTTTTTAGACCGGGCAAATATACTTGTTTTATTTTGTACGAGAAAAAATATGTTTTATCTTAAACTATACAAATACAAATACAAATTGTTTATTTCAATAAAATACACTATGAAACTAAGTATTTAACGTGCTTACCATATCCTGTATATTATGTATACTTTCAAGATTAAAAGTAATCAATTCTACATTGACGCCTCTTAATTAAGTTGTATATTTTTACGTATTAGAAGTGACATCGTTGAAGTAAGAACTTCGTCTTTCTCTCTATATCTTATTGTTTTTTCACACCCTACTCTTGGAGTTTCTTCAGCTTACTTTTCCTGTGATTAATGGTTGCCTGGATATAATTACTTTTAATGATAAGACGACTAATTATGGGATTTAAAATAATACTCTATATTTTTCAAATCGTTCAAAATTGTTGGTTCACACAATTAAGCATGTTTGACGCCACAAACATCAAGATCACTAGACTTGTCGATTTTATTTGATTCAATTAAAAAATCTACAGTTTTTTGTCGCGCGTAAGTGATTCGGATACAGTAATATAATGTTGCATATCACTAAAGCGTATGCTCTATACACCCCCTCAACAGTATTAGTAATGAAGAATTATTGTTTTTAGCGTCACACTCCACTGTTTTGTATAAGGATTTCCTATCTTTAAGTCTGTTTAGTTTTTGAATAAACACGTCCACACTTGTCCCTTCTATTTCTGTTTTTGTTACAGTTTTTGCACTCGGGTGCGAGCTTAGAGCAAAAAAAATGTTACTTTTATTCTCTTTGTCATTCAATTTTGACCTTTCTTTTCAATTATTTGTAAATAAAGTTTTGCACAAACTATGAGTTTTTGTGTTGAACCATTGTTTTATTTGTACGTGATGATTTGCGAAAGGATTTGATATTATGTTTTTTCGGTTACTTAACACATGCGGTCAGATAGGTGATTAATAAATGAACTGAACTAGAAAATTGTTATTAAGGAAACTGTGTTGTAGATTGAAAATTGAAATAAGGTTGTAAAATGTTGAAAAATATCTTTAAAAATCTTCCCACAAAGAAAAAACATTTATAAAAGCTTCACATAAAAATGTTGCTACACCTACCTAATTTTATTTTTATTGCTGTAAAATTATGATGTGATTACAATTTAATTGTAATAATATTTAACTAAGTATTATTTACTCATGTATTTTATTTTAACTAAAACACAATAATACTTAAATTCGGTATATTTATTGCTATGCTAGGACGATGCTAATGTGGGTAAATTTATGGTTTTAATTTTTAATTTAAGAAGTAGAGTTAGGTACAGCTATCCAAATGTAACTAGGTTACTTCTTAAACACATTTTAAATACGATAGTAAATAACATTAAAACTGGGTGCTCTAAAAATGTTCTTCTCCTCAAATATTTCGTTTGAAGAACCAGAAAAGAATTTCCACATAATATTGGACTAGTTTCCCTCAAACTCGAAACATTTTCTCTCGTAACTGAGACAATATCCACGCATTTATTATATCACATGACTCGAGAATCTTGACCCTCGCAGGACTGACGTATAAATCATTGTTAATATGATTTTCTTGTACATATATATTTTATCTGGGAGGGATGAAGTGATATGTCAAATATATTTTTGCTTTTTCCTCTCGAGATTATTACTTGACTGTTGTCTTGTTTATATCTTAGCTTCAAAAAATAAATTGTGTAAAAATACTCAAAACTTGTGAGGGTTTAGGTTGACGTAAGGAAATTTAAGCACTAATCGGCTGCATAAATATAAAAATAATAATGCATCGGATTTTGCATCATTAATATTCTCACAGCTGGGACCACAGATCCTTCTTTTTTTTTTATAGCATAGAGTGACGAGACGAGCAGGTTATGTGCCTGATGGCAACATACCTGCCACATAACAGCACAGTAACACGCAGCTATTGGAACATGATAGTCCAAATCATTACCTAGCACTGCACTGCGCTCGTCACCCAGAGATCTAAGATAATATTATGTCTCTAAGCCCTGTAATTTCTCTGGAATCATTGCCCTTCAAACCGGAACATAGTAATGTTTGCACATTACTGCTTGGTGGTAGAATATTTGGCAAAGGTGTGGTACTTCCCCAAGCGGACTCTGCTAAGAGTCCTACCACTACAAGAAGTTCTCTCCGTAAGAAAGATTAAAAAAAATGCTAGCTTATCGGGTTTTTATCGGATAGGTACATTCGGAGAGTGTGCAACTGATCTGCATGATTGAATACCACCTTGTCCTTTCTTCTATCGGACTTTTCGTATCTCAAAAAAGCGACATCGTTTCATGGTTCATGTTCCAAAAACACGAACGGAAAGATTTGACTCCACGTTTGTGATAAGAACATCTAGGTCGTGGAATGCGTTGCCTGAGTGGGTTTTCCCGATACTAACAATCTTGTGTGTCTTCAAATCGAGAGTGAATTGGTTTCTTCTAGGTAAGCACGTTCCATCGTAGATCGCATCGTCGCTTAACATCAGGCGAGATGGTGGTCAAGTGCGAACCTATTATAGTTTAAAAAAGAAGTCAAGACTATAATTCACCACGCTGGCCTTGTGCGGATTGGTGGATAACACATGACCGCGAAAAATTCTTGGTTCTTTTCGGTTTCCTTACGATGTTTTCCTCTACCGTTTTAAGTTTAGTGGCATTACGCACATGATTTAAAAAAGGTGATGAATCCGAAGCTCCGGATCGGCAATCACCGTTCTCTCGACTAGGCCAGCCGTAATACGGTATTTGACTAAATTTGTAAAACCGTTTAAATGATTTTTGATTACACAATATACCATACTACATGAATATTTCCGCAAGATTCACTGTTTTACCATTAAAAATAAATGTTTAAAGTAAAAAGTTCAAAAACCCCGCCAAAAACGCTGTTTCTGGTCACGTGACGCGCGTGACGTCACGCGCCAGTGTTCTCAAAGAAACCGTTTGCTGTAGATTGAATATTTACTGGCAGGTGACGTCACGCGCGTCACGTGACTAGAAACAGCGTTTACGTCGCAGATTATAATTCAGTATTTGTCAAATTTTCATTGGCGTATTATACAAAAGATACACACTATATATTCCAAAATAGAGTGAAATATGTTTATTTAATGTGTTATCTGATAGGATGATCAGAAATTATGCTATATTTTAAACATTGTCAAACACCGTATTTTTGGATAGTACTTAATTATAATTATTATATACCTATGTATAAAAAAGTATGAGTATGTGACTAATGGGTAAAAATGGTTCTTAAATAAAGGTTATTTTCATTCATTATTATTTTATCTCGTGACTCTACTCAAAAGTATAGTTATATTTTAGTAAATACTACCCGATTGGCCTATCTAGTAGGCTAATTATTGCAGTGTAAATTTAGACTTTTACGATGTGAATTCCCATGATAAATATATTATTTAGTACGTACCTAATCACGATCTAAATTAGTCTTTAAATGATCCGAGATTTTAATACAAAATACAGTGCAACCTTAATATAACGAACCTCAATTTAACGATCTATATCAAAAACTATCCTCTTCAATCATCCATAAGAGTCCATGCAAAATATATATATTTAAATAGCGAATTTTTTTTTGCATAAACCTCTATAATTAACGATTTTCATCAATCCAAATCCTTCATAAAACGTCCCAACCAACATATTATGACCTCTAATTCCATAGTATGTAAGGAATAAAACTATTTTTAACCTTCTTATAAGTACCAATTTTTTTCCCACCTAACCTCAAAGTAACAAACCTCAGTTGAACAAATTATTTGATATAACGAATATTTACTTGTCCCGATTTGTTATATCGAGACTGCACTGTATATTTTTTTATAGAAATGCAAGTAGCTACAAATAAACCACGAAGCTAATTGCCTTCTCCAATAATCTCTCAGACAAAAACAGACACAGATCTGGCTGTATAGACCGGCGCCTTGTTTACCAAGCCTACGGCTAGATGGCGTGCATTAGCTAAACAAACAGGCGAGTCTGGTCCTTAATCCGGAAGCGCCCTCTATGATCTGACTGTCAATATGCAAAGGTATTAGGAATACGATGGGAGGATATAGCTTTGTTTGTGCTTATTTTAAAATGTCTACACAACTACACATATTAAAGTGGATTTTTTTAGTCTCATTTATTTTTATAGCATCGAGTGACGAGACGAGCAGGACATGTGCCTGATGGTATGCAAGCATGCCTGCCACATAACAGCACAGTGACACGCAGCTATTGGAACACGAAGAGTCCTCCAAATCATTACCTAGCACTGCACTGCGCTCGTCGCCCAGATATCAAAGATATTATATCTCTTAGCCCTGTAATTTCTCTGGAAACATTGCCCCTCAAACCGGAACACAGTAATTTATTTTTTATTAGCTATCTTATAGGCAGGCAAGTTATTGAAATATTGATGAAGCACAACTGGTAGTTGAAAATAAATATTTTTTTTTTTATTTTCTCTTAATTTTTACTATATTTATACATGAACATTACAAAGTCATGAAATCTATTGTGTACTTAAAATGAGATAAGATAACTATTGTTACGAGAGCCATCTACCACATTTTCTGGAAAATGTTTCTATCTTCTGGAAATAGGTCATAGGTAATAACTTACTTCAGTCCTACTTAAAAACAAGGTTAGGGGACCTAGTTTATAAGTAATTGTGCATTTAAAATGTGAAAAACTCTTTAACTTAACTTACAAAAACAAGTGAAACGAGCCAAAAGTGAGACATTGTTATAATTTGATTAGGAGTAGGTATCTATTATATTTATTAAAGATAGAATATAAAATTAACTAATCAATGTAAATATGTATTTATGTACGTACTCCAAAAAATACTTACTTTTTCTAAATGTTTTTTTTTATAGTTACATACGTTATGATAAAATTCATTATTATTGGCGTGCTGAAAACATTACAACTATTTATATTTTGGCCCAATCAGATAATTAACATGTTAAGAGATAAATAGTGAACATCATTGATCTGAAATTGTCCAAACATTGAAATTATGTGGGTGGTTGCAAAACAGAATAGTACTGAAATTATAGACGGCTCGGCCAAGCTTCAATTGAGCTTACTGTGTGCTATCAAGTGCCAGTGTGTTGTACAGTCGTGGAGAAAATTATATTTCACTTCATTAAAAAACACTAAATCCTTAACAACAATTTCCTTAATCCAAAGTTACAATTCTTTTATTGAAAAATGTATTATTTTTTATTCCGTAGGAGAAAAAAATCAACGTAGGTACCTACATCAAATACAGCAAAAATATTTCAAATTCATTTTCGTCTTGCATTTTATGTAATCATGCCAGTACTATACTATGTTTTCGATAAAACAATATACCTATTCCTTACAATTAATAAATAGATGTGTGTAGAATTTATTAATAATGTTGCTTTGTATAAAGGCCGGGTCACACAGAGGCGATCCGGTAGCGACAGCGATCCGATAGCGATAGCGATCCGATACCGAGTATGGGATCGCGCCCGCTTGCTGTGTGTCAGGTTGCATACAAATTCGAACATTACAAAAAATATCGTCTCGCTATCGGATCGCTATCGCTATCGGATCGCCCCTGTGTGACCCGGCTTTGACAGTAATAATGTATGTATGATTCATTCACATCATTATCTATAGTTACAATTTGTTTTTTTTTTCGTGGTAGATATGCATCTCTGTATACTTGCCACTTACGGTGGAAACGGAAATGTAGTGGTAGGACTCTTTGCAGAGTCCGCCTGGGGTAGTACTACACCTTTGTCAGTTATTCTACCGCCAAGCAGTAATGTGCAAACAATACTGTGTTCCGGTTTGAAGGGAAATGTTTCCAGAGAAATTACAGGGCTTAGAAATATAACATCTTAGATTTCTGGGTGACGAGCGCAGTGCAGTGCTAGGTAATGATTTGGACTCTTCATGTTCCAATAGCTGTGTGTCACTGTGCTGTTATGTGGTTGGCATGTTGCTTACCAGGCAAATGTCCTGCTCGTCTCGTCACTCTTTATTAATAAATAAAAAAAACGTCTGGGCGCTGTCTCATTCTTTCGCGGATACTGGCAGTCTCCGGTGCACCTGAACCGAAGACGTACCGTGACTACATTGAGGACTAACCAGTCAGTAGGAAGCCAAACCCTCCGCGTTCACCTTTGCTCCCCGTGACATGTCAGGTCTATGGTTTTCAGGGTTTTCAAGGTCAGTTTTTAATGACAAAGTACACGGAGTCTGCGGAGTGGCTAATTTAAATAAAATATAACAAAAAAAAGCTTTTCGATCTCGGAATCTTCGGAATCGGTTGTATCGTAGGTATCATTTCTTCTGATTCATCTTCTGTTAATATGTGGCTTCTATCCAGTGCACCCATAACGAGAGTGTGTCTCAGAGGAAAAGGAGTGGAGACATACTTTTGGAGACATTTTTCCTGCTTACTAACTGTCAGCGGTGTAAGCGTAACTATTTGTGAGGTCGAGTTCATTATAAGACCATCCTATCCTGTTAATTGATTCGCGTGAAAAACTGCTTCAACATTTTTAAAATAAATGCTCTTCAAAAGTACTAAAATGATTAATTAAAAATCAATTTCAAAAAGAAAATTCCATTATTATTTTGATCATGACTGTACATAAGCTGGCTTAATATCCGTTTGCTTCGATATTTGTGCGAAGGCTTATGCATACCCAGAGAACCAATACCGATATATTCTGTATATATACCGATATGTACTCCGGTATTGATGCAAGGGTTAATATGCGGTGAGGTTGTAAGCTGATTAAGGGTCAAATTGGGATATTGCTCTCATTGATGTTGATTGATGCTTGATGGCAAGTCAGTATTGACTTTGTAGCTGTTATTATCACTACATATTTAACAGATATATCGGATTTATCGAATACACTTCGGAGAGTGTGCGACTGATTTACATGATCTAATACCACCTTGTACTTTTTTCTATCGGAATTCTCGTAGCTCGAAAAGGCGACATCATTTCATGGTTGATGTTACGAAGACACGAACGAAGAGATTTGACTCTACTTTTGTGATAAGAACGTCTAGGCTGTGGAATACATTACCTGAGTGGGTTTTCCCCGATGGTTACAATCTTTGTGTCTTCAAATCGAGAGTGAATCGATTTTTTTTCTAGGTAAATAAGCTCGATCGTAGACCGCATCGTCGCTTAACATCAGGCGAGATGGTAGTCAAGTGTAAACCTATGATAGTAAAAAAAATAAATAAAAAAATAGTATGAAATAAAATTGCTTTCCGCTGTCTGTCCCTATATATGCTTAGATCTTTAAATAGAGTATACAAGAGGAAGGGTTATGTTTATGTCACTGTAAAGTTGTAAAAACCGTCAGATTATAATCTAACAACGTCAGATTATAATCTAACAACGTTAGATTGGTCTCGTTTAGATTTGTTGGTCTCGACAATTTAACAGTGACATTACATAATACATGCATATTATAATAGTAGATAAAAACTGATAATAATTTTAGAGGTTTCTAATGATGTGATATCGTAAATAAACACACTTTTTTGCGCTTACATTGCAAACACTGGCTGAACCCTACGATATAGATCAAAATGAAGTACTACAGTTATTGTATACTTTAGAAAAGTCTACAAACAAGTGCACAATAGTAATACCTACCTATAATAGGTACCTATGTATGTCTAGCTAGTTTAGGGAAAACCCACAATTTCTTCCTTTACTTTTTTTATGCAAAATAATGTATTTTTTTGCTTTTACATATTCACGTGATCGCCATCTCACCTGATGTACAGCGACGATGCAGTCTACATTACACAGACTTATTTAAGCGATTTTGAGCAGTGGGTACAGCATTAATCCTTATCCAATTAAGTACCTCAAAAACTTTGTGCGTATAATACAGATCAATATAGACCTTTACAATATGAACATTTTCGAAGATATCACATTGCACACGTGCCAAGCCGGGTCGGGTCGCTAGTTACAATATAAATTGTTGTTGTTACTTATAGCCATATCACAATCATTAAGTTATCGAAAATACGTTACAAGTATATCGTAGACCGCAAAGTTGTTTATGATTAGACGAGACAGTGCTGTGCAAACTAGCGAAACCTTTTTAATATTTATCAACCTATTATCGCAATAAAGTTTAAACCAATTATCAATAAAAAACACAAATGACTTAAGGTTTACCGTAGCCAAATATTAGTAAAAAATATGACTAAGATCAAACCGGCACATACAGGTAGGTAGGACAACATACCACAGAGGTACATAGATTTTTGGTATTTTGACGCTAAGGTAGCTCAAAGTTCAACGACTATAGCAGTCAACCTTAAGTTGCCGCTACGTCCAAAACCGGTACATACCTATTCAGTGTTTTGGATGCCAAGGTAACACAAAGTTCAATGACAATCTCAAATATCTCAACCTTACATTGCTGAAACGGCCACTGAACTTTGGGCTAGCCCTAAAGGCGCCGGACCTTACTTAATTTACTGACTTAGATACGCTATAAGTATACTTATATTATCAGTATGTTATGTTAGGTAAGTTGGTTCGTACCATGTTCGCACCTAAAATCCTATTGTACAATCGAGAAAGCATGTCTTTACCTCACGAATATCTTTAAAATTAAGCAGATTTTGAACTAGACTGACAAAAAACTACCTATTTACCCGACTGCGCGACGCAAAGGAGTGGTAATGTGTTTAACAGTCTATGTATGTATGTATGTATGTTTGTATGTTCCTTTGAAGCACTATACAGACCAAACGCCTGGGCCGATTTTTATGATTCACACGTCAATCGATTCCTCTTAATCTGGCGAGTGACACTAAAGACATAACATTAGTGTAAGTTTAATGTGGCGGAATCAGGACGCCATATTGTCCAAATAAAAAAAATGAAAATCACCAAAATATGCCAAAAGGGATATCGTTGAATAGGTATTTAAAAATAATGTTTAGGTTTCTCTCAATGTTTTTCGATTTGACTGACCGTTTAGGATGTATATCGTTTTTAAGTTGAGTAACAATCATTAGTAGTAGTAGCAGAAAACTTCGTATAACTAACTGTACGTGTGAATGTGGATGAACATTATATACTAATGTATCTAGTAGCTTCGATATAAATCAATAGATGTGCCCTGAGCACCTTGAAATTGGTAATAAACTGCGTCTCTGTATGTATCGTAAGTGGTTTACAAACAACCAATCTACTTGACCCCTATAATCGCTAGCGGCGAGATTTGCTGTGGTTCTACTTATTTTGGTTCTTGACACCGAATAATGATAGGTAAAAACGTCCGGCGTCCACCGCGTCCTGCAATCGACTAAAACGGAAAGAGTGAGCTCACTCTTCCCAACGTTGACATGATTCCGTGCGCCGTAAAGTTTGGGATGGGGCCCATCTTGGGTTCTACGATCTATGCTAGTAGGTATATTGGACTACCTTTTTTTCGTACGTGCAGGAAATGTATTTACGCATACCCTACTGCTCCGCCCGGGAGACACAGACCGGGTTATGTTGCACTCTATATCATGTATGGATATGGTGCCCCTATCTACTAATAAACCTCCATGGGGTTTCAACTCTGCCGCTGATAGTGGGAACACGGAACCGCTCTCGGATTGCTCCGCTTCGGTCGCCCATCTCCAACTTCAAACGATTTAGTAGGTACTCAACGTCAATCGAAAACCTATACTAACACAAAACTATAAATATGAATTACATGGAGTAGAAAATCCTACATAATTATTATATCAGTAGAAACGAAGATATTTGGTCAACAACCAAAATATGCATATTATTATGTTGAGCATATTAACATTCACAGCATTGTTCATAACTAAAAAGTATAAAATAAAAAATGTAATTCAAAAACTCAAAAACCCGACTGCGTAAAAAGTGAACCAAACTACGTACTCGCATACTAAAAAAATTGAAAAGAATTAAACAAGCATTTAGATTTCTGGTGGTCTAGAATTCTATAATATGTTATTGTATTAATACTAATGAAATATGTACAATATTTTTTAATAAAAGAACATTACAACTGAACAGTCGGGATCCATTGAACAATTACATTGTATGTCGAATAATAATATCGAATCCATTGAACAATTAGATTGTATGTCGAATAATAATGGATCCCGCCTTTTCAGTTGTAATGTTCTTTTATTAGAAAATATTATATATATTTCATTAGTATTAATACAATAACATATTATAGAATTCTAGACCACCAGAAATCTAAATGCTTGTTTCATTCTTTTCAGTTTTTTTAGTATGCGAGTACGTAGTTTGGTTCACTTTTTACGCAGTCGGGTTTTTGAGTTTTTGAATTATATTTTTTATTTTTTATTATTTTATGATAAAGAAGTTTGTGTCCAAGTATACGATGCTCTTTCATTTTAGTATACAAAGGTGCTTCAAAATATTTTTTCTTCTAATTATTAATGAGTGACAAAGAGAGAAACACATTTATCCAGGGAGAGAAAGACATTCATCGTCAACAACACATCTGTCAATGACCGTAGCACGCAGCTCTTTGAACTATACTGTGCTCGTCACCCAGAAATCTTATATTATTTATCTCTTGCCCTGTAATGTATCTGGTAACACTTTTCTTTAAATTAAAACACAGTAACGTTTGCATATTACTGATTGCCAGTAAAATACCTGGCAAAAATATGGTACTTTCGAAGGATGGATGATTCCCAAAGAAGTCCTACCACTACAAAAACATGCATATGTTATTATGTTATTTGTCATATAAAAATATATATTCTAGATATATATAACTTTTTACTATCTAACAACACACACTATCCCACATTTAGTTATTTTTCCAATAAAAGCCAGATTTATTATAAACATTAATAAATCAATATTCTTTTAATTAATAATGCTATGTGAAAACATGCTTAAGTAACATGAAATAAGTACCCAAACATAATATAATAATTGTAGAATATATCAATATTTAAAATTAAATACAGGAGCGATTTGAATCTTGAACACATTTTCGGTATGGTCCCACCTGGCCCGGTGTCTTGGCCCGGTACCGGGCCAGATGGGAAAAAAAAGTTTTAACTGGCCCGGTGAAATATTTACCGGGCCAGATGACACAAATCAAGTGCCATCGTCCCCGGTAACGGGAGAAAAGAGGATACGCCTCGTAATTTCTAAGTAACCAAATCGGACCGATTAGGTTACTTAGGACCCAGATCCGACTCGGAGCAACCCGACTCCACCTAGTCTTGTCGCTACTACCCCTAGAGTGTATATAAAAAATGCGGGAGCCAGAAGCTCAAGGGAGGTCCTGAGTGGAGCGAGCCATGCGAGGCCAAGCATAGCGAAGGGGGGAGGTGGCGAGCGAAGCGAGCCGGCGATCTCCGTAGTGAAGCGCAGGCCGAGTATGGAGAAGCGACACTCAGGGCTGACCGCAGAGCTTCTGGCGGGAGCCCACCCGTAGTCTCATCTCAGTGAAAGACCCAAATCGTACCAGTTGTCAAAACTCAGTGACGGAACCTATTCAGAATAGTTAGTTCACATTTACAATACAATTATTGTGTAGTTAGTATTTCACAAATTACGAGGCGTATCCTCTTTTCTCCCGTTACCGGGGACGATGGCACTTGATTTGTGTCATCTGGCCCGGTAAATATTTCACCGGGCCAGTTAAAACTTTTTTTTCCCATCTGGCCCGGTACCGGGCCAAGACACCGGGCCAGATGGGACCATACCACATTTTCTACCGTCTCTTTTCATACATATTCATCACATAAATGTTTGTCCGGCGCGGGAATTGATCCCACGACCTATAGCTCAGCGGGCTCATTGTCAACTAGTCAGGTAAAATATTGAAACACTTTTAGAAAGTTAGTTTCATGCACAAACAGAAGCCTACAAAAAAACTACAAGCCACCGGAAATCGAACCCGTTACCCAATATCTCCAATCGGGCCTCAATTTCCTCGTAATCACTGCGCATCAGAAAATCATTATGAGCGTTTTCCTGTATGAGAGACCTTTATAAATAATAGCTACATATAAATAGTGATAAAAAGTGGCGTCTCTCTAAATAGACTCATAGTAATCTATCAGCAATTTCCGAGAAAAAAATAGTAATGGTTTAGTGGATGAAATGACCTATTTATAAGTGAGGTAATTTTTTCAAATCCCATCTACACCTCTGAGCAATAACCCAAGTGCTGTTGTGCGTTTGCCATAACTATCGGCTCTAATGGTGAAGAAAAGCATCGTGAGGAAACCGGGTCTAAGAAAATGAACTTTGGAAGGCACGTATGATCCACCAACCCAATGGTCCAATGTTGTTGCTGCTAATAATAATGTAACGAGTGTGATGGGGCCTCTGGGTCTTTCGCGATTTGAGGGTAAACGGTTTATCGTACTTTTAAACGCCGGTCCTTTGCTGGAGAGGTCGCTTATTTTTTACATCAAGATAGCTCAAAGTTCAATGACTTTGGCAGGCGAGTTGAAGTTTCCCTAAAGTTCAATGACACATCCTTTAGTTGCGACATGACTTTAACGACAAAAAATAGTGCATTCCAGGAAGGCGTGTAGAAAACCAAAACAAAGGTGATACCATAACATAAACTTCGTTTAACCTTAGTATTTTTATTAAACATAAGGGATTTTAAATTGACGTCTAATTTTATTTTTTATTTAATGGCTTGTATTTGTAATATTTGAATATCTTGAATATGACATGTAACTACTCGTTATCAATAAAAGAGTACGAGTATGACTCCGAGAAAAAGGTTTCTTGTGTCGTAACGAGTTGAGAAAAAATCGCAAACCTTTAAATACATGTTCCAAATTACGCTGTTTACTATCAAAAGCATGTATAAGTTTCACTCTAAAATGCCATAAATTTTATGTTATTTTGATCGAAACTTTTTGATATTTTTCCGTCATAGTGTTCAGTTGTGTTAGTCATGATCAGTTTTGGGTAGTACGAGGACAAATCAAACGAGATTTAATTATTGTTAAAACTAAGAGTAACGTTTTCATAAAAGGAAACATCTTCACTGGTTCTAGTATTACATTCTTCTGCGAACTCAAATGCTTTGCTTTCTTTTTTTTACGTGGGGAAAATAAATTTACGTATGCCATACTCTCATTATGAAATGAGAGGAGATCTCCATCTACCCTCATTTGGCCTTCAAACATCGCAGGGTGACCAACAAGACACACGATGCGCGATGCACAGTGCACACATTTATTTATTAGAGGATTCCACGACGCCGATAACCGAAAACCGGGTAGTTTTCGGTTATTGGCATCGTGGTCATCACGTCGTAGTTGAAATATAGATGTTTTTTTTATTTTCCAATGCTTCCCGAACCATTCTTGCGTAGGAATAACATTCGGTAGATAGAAAATTCGGGTCGTGTATCTCGATCCAATGACCAGTTTTAGCATCAATCAAATGTTCAGCAATTGCAGATTCTTGTGGCTGACGATTGAGAACGAAGTCCCAGCAGTGGAAACGTTTGTTTGGCTGTTTATGATATGCGTATATATTTAGCCTTGTTATGCGACGAAAATTTAAAAGGGCAAGCAATGAAAGGTACTACGAGCTATCTTGTAAAACAAAGGTTGAGAAATGCTGGTCTGTCATATTGAGAGTGACATTGACTTGTTTACATTTTATTCACGTGTTTTTGGAACGAGGTATAGGTAGATGTCAAGTTAAACGGTCGGTTCTGAAATCTATTTATAACGACATATTAATAATATTTTAAAACAAATTAAAATATAATCACAATGTAATTGATTAAATTTAGGTATTGGGTAAATAACAGTGTCAAAACAATACAAGAATAATTTAGTTCATGTCAATGAATGTTGTCATAATTAAACATTATAAGTAAAACAATGAAGCAAGTGGAACGCAGTCGTAGTTAATCTGCCTCATGATAGATGACGGTCATGTGCTCATGATTTAACTTTAATGTACAGTATGATTTATATGGTATTTAAAAATATAAAGGTATATTGCATTTTTCATGATTATATTTTGGCATAGGAGTTATGGCGTGATGCCATAGGTCATCGACTAGCGAAGTCGAAAAAATGTACGCAAATCTTCGGAGCTCAGGTATTCAACTCCTTGCCCATGAGCAAACGAGAAGTGAGGTCAGAAGCTGTTTTCAAACATAAAGTAAACATACTTTTTACAAACATGGCGCCATAATATATACCGTCGAGGAATTTGTTTCAAATTTCCAATGACATTTTGTTCTACTTATTTTACTTAATTGTTTTTTTTTTTTATGTATCGATAAGAATTATGGTATAAAATGGATGTACCAAAACGTAATGTAATCCTTTTACCTTTGACATGTAATCCGTATTATAAATTACAAAGAAATAAATGAAATTAAAATAAAAAGAGATAATTCTACTTCTAAAAAAGTGAACGTTTGGTAGAATAGGGACCAAAAGCAGTATGATATTCATATCCCCTGTTTTAGCGAGGTCCAAATGGGGCTACTTTTTATTATATCATAAATAATAGCTTCTAAAGTAGAAAATTAGTATCACATAATATGCTATTTTTATGCCTAAAACATGTTATGTTAATTATTAAAATTTGGAAACATCATGATTAATTTCAAATATAGGTATCATCACTAGGTATTATTTAAAAAAAAAACGATTTTAAAAACACTACACAAAACTGTGCTTTTCACAGCGTAACAGCAATAGCGGCCGAAATGACTAGGTAATTTAGTAATAACTATTTTTTTAATACATTTATTTAAAATTTGGTCATGATTAAGACCGGTGACAGTTTTTTAACATCACATAAATGTTTCATAGTTCCTTTCCTTTTTTCCTGTTTCTTTGTTATGAAACTATTTACTCGCAGGATAATTTATTTATAGTCTGTTGATAGGAAATCGTCCTGTATATTTTAGGCGTGACTTCGCGTCTGAAGCGCAGATTATGTGCGTATCTGCATTATTACTGCTGCACAGATTGCACCAACAATTACAGTAATGCATAACGTATGTCATGCGAGGTCGTTGGCCTTGACGCGGTTCATTAGAAAAATATCAGATCAATAAATATGTAGGTATGATGACTAAACAAAAACTAATCAGTTAATCAGACCATTAAAATATGTTGTACACGTATTTTTTCTTTTGTTTCGTTAAACATGTCGAAAATACAGAGCTTAGAAGTTCCAGGTCATTTTGTATGAGCTTCACGAAGACGTGATGTCACAATCAAGTAAGACCGACGATTGAGCTGAGTGGCGTATCATAAAAAAGGGCTATGTCCAGCAGTAGACGAATACAGGCTGATGATGATTATGTGTCAATCCCTCACTCCCTTAGATAAAGAATAAGTAAGTATGTAAACTCTTTGCTCACTCCGGAAGTTTTGATGATCTATATCTTTGTCTTTCTATATATTACTATACTAAAATTGTAAAGCTAATGAGGAATGTAATTGTTTCTCAAAGTTTTGTTAATTTGAGAAACAAAGACAACGATTAAAAAAAAAAACACCGTTTGATATGTACGTGATCCCTTAGTGTTGGTTACATAATACGCATGACGGGTGAATCCGGGGCAGACCGCTATTTGTTAATAATTTTGTAAAATAAAAAAATTCTTGTGCAAAATTTTCATAATCTACTTGACGGACTGATAACAATTGTGTATTTTTACAATCATCATCGCAATTGTCGTAAACTTTATAAAACAACTTTGAATTAGATACAAGTATAGTCCAAGTGGCGGATAATACAATAACTGCCGTCCACAAGCTAAAAATAACTACAAACACCAAGTTTCGAGTTGTAAGCAAAAAACCAGGAATATATTTATAATAAAATGCTACCATTAGAGAACCAATGAACTCATGAAAAACTTAAAAATATTATGGAAATATAGAGTACTTCACAATAACTACTGTCAAACATTTTTAGAGCAAATAATTTGGTTAGCAGTTTAAATACGTTTATGTGTTGCAGTCATGTCCATCCATCCTTGATGACGATTCTCATACTTCTTAACCACTACAACTGCTAGGAAGATACTGATTAAATGAACCGATAGAGTTTTTTTTTGTATAATGGCATTTAAAAGTCAATTTGGGTAAAGTGTTACTTAATTAATTATGTGTATTATATGTATTAATATGTAATATGTATTAAATTTAATTACTTATGTATTAATTATGTATTAGCTTATGTGAATAAACTTATCCGCGAAAAATGCAAACTTTAGTATTCACCTGTTTTTTCAGTATCTATTCCTTCACCGAACAGATACTTGAAGAAGGTTATATACCCCAGTAAAAAATTAATTAAATTTTACAATAGCAAAAATTACAGTGGTCTATGTGTCGTTGTTATACACAACGACACATAGACCATAACAAAATTCGTCAAAACACTTTCCAAATAATTAAAAATATCTTGTTATAATCAAAAAACCCTATTATTACCATTAACCCCTAAGAACACGAAGTCACCCTAATGTCTAATATTCGGTATGAAATAAAAAACGCCAAATAATTTTAGATTTCGCGGTTACAGTTTTCCCCCAAATCATTTTTTTCTGCATTTTTTGTGTTTGAGCCCATAAATATCCGATCTGCGTTTTTTTTCTTTTCCGTTTCCATTTTTTGATGTATGGGCAAGTGTGTCATTAAATGTCAAACTATTTTATGTTTTTATTGATTGGAATGACAACTGAGGGATGGCGTGGGAATCGTTTTTATCATTTTTGTTTCTTTATGTTTTTGCACTGTAATGATGATATTGACGTTTTTATTAGAACGTTTATTGCTAAATTTCACAGGATAGGAGCTGCGATGGAACGAAAACTGTTAAATTTGGGATTTTGAGACACGAGGTATTTTTCATCATTATTATTACCATCGTTTTTAGACCGTGAACCCCTTGCTGAATTACACGCCTCTCTTTTTAAACGATGGCAAAGTAGCAACTTGAATGGTTATAACTTAACCTCTGCACCAGATACGAGGCATCAATTAGTTCAAATTATTTACGTAGGTATCATTTGGGCTATCTGAGTCTAATAACACAACTTTTGCATAGTTTGGGCCTAGAAAGTGTTCACTGAAAAAATATTGATCCACATCAAATGTTTAAATACAAACACGTAACAAAAATCTATACGAAAAATATACCTGCCAAGCCGTTAGACACATTATTTTAGAGATATTTAATTATATTTGTTTTCATTGCATTTATTGACATTAATATGTCACATTTCGTTATAAGTGACACTCAAACTCAATTCTCCCGTACACCAAATACTACAATACCCGTTATTCATATTCTATTAAAGCAAGTAAATTACCTCATTACTACTGTCACTACCACGGGAAACAAGCATTCATCAATTCGCATTTAAACCCTAATTATAATATTCATAACTTTGTAGAACGTGTGGTCGGCAGACGAGATGGAATTTACGATTTGTTTATGTGATGATACGATTTTGTTTTCATATGACTTCTTTGAGGAAGAAGGTTTTTCACCTTTAATAGATTTTTTCGGTATAATATATTATTAGGACTTTGAACGCATAGGTTTAACTCGTCTAGAAATAGAACGCCTAGACTGTGGAATACGTTGCTTGACTTTTCCGTTTTGAGTGGTTAGTAATGTAGATATCACAAGTGAGTGTTATGATAATTAGTTATAAATAAATAAGTTGGTGGACATTTTGCACACTACACTATCAAGCCCCAAACTAAGCAAAACTTGTACTATTGGAGCCAGATAGGTGATAAATATAACACTTTTATATTTTAAAAACATAATTATTATACATAGCGGAAAACACCCACATATGAGAATCGAACCCACAGCCCACGGCTTTGCCGGCAGACTTACTACCTAGAAATTTATTACTTAAAAATTATTTTTATGGTTACAAATATTTATGAAAAATAATCGAATCACACATTTTTTTTTCTTCTTTAAATAATTTTAATATCTGATACGCATTTGGCGTGTTTCCTGTTTTTTTTTTATCGTATAGTGTTTTATCAATCAACATGCACTTGCATTGAGACGAGGCTCTTTGAACGTCAAAACTTGCGGTATTCCGAAGAAGTGCACCGATAAATTCAATGTCAAAATATAAAATTAATCTAAGGCATTATTAAAAAAAAATTGACAACTGACCTAAAAATATGTTTTTTAAGTTGAGATTTCATAATCTTACAAACGAAAAAAACATGGAAGTTTTCGAATAACTTTTGTTGTTTTCCTTCAGATTTGTTTATTCACCATGTTCGTGTGTGTCTCCTACAAACAGAATTGACGTTAATTTGGATGCAAAACTGTTAATTAACACATTAACATCCAAATGGTGGATACAAAGGTAGGCTCGGTGTAGCCCGCCCCGATCTCGTGTGGGATAGGGTTACAGAACGACTGATGAAATCGGGTGCGATGTTTTAAACAAGAGATTTAGAGAGATAATATTTGAAATAGAGATGTAACATATTTAGCCCATGTGCTTTTCGAGACTATATTCTAATTGTGTTTCAAATAACTTCAATAAATACAATCCATTCAACTGTTCCGATGTGATTAAGCAATTACAAATGTTGGAAAGGTCTACTTTTGTAATAAGAACGTCTAAGCTACGGAATGCTTTGCCTCAGTTAGTTTTTTGATGTGTTCAAATAATTGAGAGTGAATCGTTTTTTTCTAATCACGCATGACCCATCTTAGACCGTGTCCTTGTTAACATCAGGTGACGGTGCGCGGTGTGCGGTCTAATTAATAAAAAAAAATGCCAGTCATAGGAACTACCAATAGAAGTGAAAACTTATTCTCTAACGAACTAAGAATTTGATAGCTTGCTTTGGAAATTACGCGGATGAAACCTGAGGGCGTGACCATGAGAATCCCGAGTTTACCCGAAGATTTCTTATTATTCCCAAGCGTGACGCTAGAATTCAATTCACAGTCCACGAACAATCTGTCTGTAGTTTGTCATAAGAAGTTTTCACTTCAAAAAGATCTATCAACTACCTACAATCTACCTTTCGAACTAAATAAATGAACACAAAATGTGTTGTTCCAATTAGTTTAACCCTTAACTAGTCGCACTGTAATAAGGCGCACAATTTGCACCAATCTCACAGAAGTGGGCCTGATTACGCTATTTATTCTATTACCCGCTGATTGCCAGTTGAATGAGTTGCGTCGTCGCCCATTAGCTGTATTGTTCCTTTGTCGAGTTAGTATTCAAATTGAGGTATACTGATGTATACCGATATCTGTGTAAATGTATTATTTTAGGTTTAAAGCCTTTCACGTAATAAATTTTGTGTTTATAGGATTTTTTACTTACCTACTACTATTTACTTAAATACTATTGTTTTTATTGACAATAGGTATGTATATATTTCACCATTTCACCTGATATAAGGTAAGCAATAGTACGGCCTATGATGAAGTGGGATAACCTAAAAAAGACTAATACAAACTTGGATGGAAACACATCCAGATTATTCTGGAATGAGGATGAATTCTGAGGAAAATAACACGGAGAAGAAAAAAATAAACTCAAAATTATGATGATCAATAGAAACGGACTGAGTAAGCAAACACGTTATAACGATCTCAAAATTTGAAATTAGCTAGCCTATTGGCTTAGTTGACAGTAAGGCTGCCTGCAATGCCATGGACCGTGGGTTTGATCCCCACCTAAAACACATGATGAATACAAATATTTGTATTATGCCTGGGGTTTTCTATGTATACTAAGTACCAATATATTTAAACATATAAAAGTATAATATCAGCTATTTGGCTCCCATAGTACAAGCTTTGCTTTGTTTAGGGCTAGATAGTTTTCTGTGTAAAATGTCCACCAGTATTTATATTTAAAAACGTATGAAAATAAGCGAATGGGATATCTTACGAAACATAAAACCATAGGTATATTTATTTAATAGTTCTTCTTATCATTCGGCTTCTTGGTTGAAATTACTTTTATCAACTTAGTCCATTTATTTTATTCCATTTATGTTCTTAGTTCACCATTCAAATATACATGTTTGTTTAGATTCAAAATCAACCAGTCTATCAATTACTTCATGATTATCATATATTTATTTTAGAATAAACAAACTGACAATATCACCTGTATATTGTGATGGAATGAAATTATAGAAATTATGTTATGATAATTAAAATTTTGTATTTCAAATCTTTTCAAAGGTCAAGTGCCTAAAACAGTAAAAATTATAAAACTAAAAACATTAAGTGTTGCATTTATGCCAATTCATTTCTATTAAATTGTGCTGTTTAACGAATGACGTTTTAATACTACTGAAAAACAGATATGAATATATTTTCAAGGTAAAATATGAGATGTTCCTTCCAACGTCTACGCAAAGATCACTCTAAGGGTAAAGTTGACAGCTTCCAACAATACAAGTCAAAATAAATGTCAATGTGTTACACTTTACAAATTAGTTACACCTTAATTCGCACTGTGATCCCAATTATGACCCACTTCATCTTAAACACCTCGATTTCGACGGTTACAGTTTACTTTTAAACGTTACAATTTTAACTTTTTATAACAAAGAAATAAGAACTATTTTGGAACAGAAAAAATGTAATTATGACTACAATGTTCAATTTTTTTCCATTATTGTAGTTTAGGGTTAACCGTGTCAAAATCAAAGAACGCCAAAAAGGGGGCAAGTTCAAATACGGAATGACAAACCTTTTTTTAACACCCCATCTATAACTGGCAGACAATAAAAAAGAAACACTGAAAAAAAATTACAATGGAACGTTTACAAATTTTTATGTTCGAAATTTAAAATTTTATTATTTAATAAACTGTTGCAACTGATATTTTGGAAGAGGAGTTTAAAAAATGATATTCATTAACGGTGATAAAAAAGTAATGGTGTATTGTTATCGATCGATGAATTTTTGTGATGATTTTGCGATTTTTTTACGACTGATCGTTGAATTTACGACGCGTTTGACGTTCGTGCTGTTTTTTCGTGAGAAATAGTCACCAGGTGGCGTTTTAGCCCTTTTAGACGTTTTAATGACTGTATTAAATGACATTTATGGGATATTTTTTGTTCATCTTAAATAGTCTGAAAACTTTTGAATAATTTATACACAAGTTAAATGCATTTAAGCATTACATAAATATAACGCGATGAAAAAATATATTATAAAAAATCACATTGCGTTGCAATTTTAATCGAAACATTACCCTTCAAACCAAACCACCGTAATATTTCCGCTTTATTTCATGGTAGTAACTGGCAACTACTGTCCAACAAAAGGAAAGAATTACAGCACTAATAAGTAAAATATTACTTTTAAGACCGTTCCTTGTGAGATGTACATACACAAAATATTCTCTCCCATTAATCTACTTGACATCACATTAATTTGTAACTTACTATCATAACAGCCCGCAGCATATCAAAAACAATTTAGCCGTCGTTTAACCGTGTAATGATGGACTAAACTAATCCAAAGCATTAGGCCTGTGTTTACCGATTTGTTTTTTAACTAATTTATTGCGCTTACGCACGGAATATCACGCCCATGTTGAGGGGAGTACGGGATGTAGTATTTCTAGAAGTGGCTGAACATATTTTTGACTCAACTAAATTACAATCAGAACTACACTTGTCTACAAACATTCCTAACTACATAAACTAAGCACATATGAAGGTTTAGTGATAATCAAGATAATTAGGCCCACTACTAGTAAGAAGAGTATAACCCTACATGAAAATACGTACAATATTTTATTTTTGTGATCACATGTTTCCTAGATTTTAGTTTTATTTTAATCACTTATTTTTCTAATAATGTCTCTTATCTATATATAAGTAACAAGTTACTTTTTGGACTATTTGGACTTTGTAATACTGCACAAAACCTTTGATACTAAATTAATTCAACTATATTTCCATAATTTGTTTATCATATCAATTCAATTTATCTTATATGTTACTGTCTACTTTTTAGCCCCAAACTAAGCAAAACCAAAGAGCTAGTAGGATAAAAGTTGTAATACTTAAGTAATTGCAGATACTTGTTGTAGAATGTAGATAGAAATACTCAGACATAGAAACAATACATAATTAAAAGTATTTGAATTCATTACACAAGCATTTAATCTGAAAATCGCAAATTGCGCTGCGAATGCAACAAATAATAAGCTATTGTGATTATTCTAGCGTGTGTTAAAATAGGCATATTCACGTAATTCAAATACGAGTAATACAATTTTATTATCATTTCAGTTCTAAGATGTTAAATTCAAAAACTGCCACATCCATTCCAACTAACCCTCCAACAATACGGGTCATTCTTCGCTTTAGGAAAAACGAGATTTTAACAACGGGTATTACATGTAAATTAATTAATAACATGGTTATGTATGTTTAACAATAAGTTACTAGCTTCACTTGACGTAAAGTGGGCATTAGTGTCACAGGAAGTTGTATAGTATTTAATATTAAAAGGAGAAGAGTTGTCCAATGGTTCAGTTTTTTAGCTTTGTGTATAGAATTTCGTACGAATCATACCTTACCCGTATTTTTTTTATTTTTTTTAAATAAAATACACACACTCTTAATTGTGAAATAAACAGAATATTAACGAAATGAAAAACAACTATTACAGCAAAAAAAAAATAAGCACTAGAATCTAGAGCATCTCTTTAAGGTAAACAGTTTGAAGCAGTTTCGCTTACTTGCAAGGTTAGGCGAATGGAGGAGATATTGGCCAACACGCTGGTCAAATACCTATCAAATTGTTTTAGCAAAGTCAAATCCATACACAGGTAACATCAAATAATAAATGTATTGCAACAAAAGTGTGATTCAGAATTATAACAAATCAAAAATAAAAGTTCCTGTTCCTGTCATTCAAATAAAAAATACATGTTATGTACATTGTAAATAGGATTGATTGGAGCGCATTTTTATCCTTTATAATCTTTCCTCTAGAAATATTACCTATTTTCAGAGCGGATCATTGTTTGCTAGGGAATGAAACAGCATTGTTGCAAAACTATTGTAATTTGCATCTTTTGAAGTTGATTAAACTCTTCGATTAAACGATAGATTTTTCCGTATTAGTAACAAAGTTTTAGTCATACTTTATTATTATTCTGGTTGCATATTAAATTGTGTCATATCAAATATTGTAATGAAATTAATTTGTGTGTTAATTTCAGAATAAATTGAATTCAAACCAGATACAAACAAATGATTACCCAGGAAACCAGCAGTGCTCCACGGTTTCACCCGCGTGGTTCCCACTCCCGTTATTTTCTGCCCATTAAAAGTACTGTTATTCCAGACTATACTCAATCTGCGTTAAGACGTTCCGATGTGATTGAGTAACAAACATTTTGACATCCAAACATTCGCATTTATATTATTAATAGGGTTACAATTTCAACCATTAGTGTGGATAATCTCTTAAATGGTGAATACTTGTACATACTCATCATTTAATCAGAACCTCACACGTTTGATATACAAATTGAATTACTTTTATGATCTCGTACACCGGGAGCTAACGGTTAGTACAATTACACCCCGTTGATAAAAAAACGAATAATAAAAAAATGTTAAATAATTGATATTAATTAATTTTAGTCATGAAAACACCACAATCAATCTAATTTTAAAAATAATATTTTATTTTTATTTGAAATGGTTTGAAAAGGAGTTTTACCGCCTCTCGTAAATTTCACATCTCTTTAGAATTGCAAATGTGAATGAAAGTTTACATATTTTGATATTGGTTATATTTGAATAGATCAAGCTAAAATATTGTACAATATTTTATATAGCGTTTTGGTGGACTAATACATTTTCAGTATTTCAAAGACAAGTGATTTTGATATTTCCTTTAATGTCAAAGAAAGTAAAACAACATTGTAGGCATAGACTTTATTTTGTGTTAGCTTATTTTAACAACGAAACACACATAGGACTTTAATCTGATACTGATTTTATGAAATAGGTAACGACAAACGGTTGACTGGCCTCGTGGCTTAGTTGGTAGTAGCTCTGCCTGCGAAGCCGAGGGTCGTGGGTTCGATTCCCACCCAGTGCAAATATTTGTGTGATGAATTCAAATGTTTGCACTGTGTCTGGGTGTTTCTATGTATAATAAGTATGTATTTAAAATTATATAAGTATTATATCAGCTATCTGGCCGCCATCATACAAGCTTTGCTTAGTTTGGGGTCAGATGGTGTTGTGTGTGAATTGTCCACCAATACTTACAATACTTACAAATCAAGTATTTTTTAAATTATTTAATAATGATCGTAGACATACAAACATTTACATATTACTTCTGACAGTTAAATTTCACTAGTAACAAAGTCCGTGCATAGCTCTTAATCTATGAAACATCATAAAAACTAACTATCACGTATGCACGTTTCTCTTGACAAATGAAAACAGAGCTTTCAGGAAATTAAACCATAAAGTTTGAGCGGTTATGGGAACTGTATATCCGTTTTCGTATCTCCTGTGTTTCAGGGATTCTAACAAAATTGTAGTTATAAAAAATTGTTTAGTAGTGGTAGGACTCTTAGCAGAGTCCACCTGGGGAAGTACCACACCTTTGCCAGTAATTCTACCGCCAAGCAGTAATGTGCAAACATTTCTGTGTTCCGGTTTGAAGGGCAGTGTTTCCAGAGAAATTACTGGGCTTAGATATAATAACATCTTAGATCTCGGGGTGACGACCGCAGTGGAGTGCTAGGTAATGATTTGGACTCTTCATGTTCCAATAGCTGCGTGTCACTATGCTGTTATGTGGTAGGCATGTTGCTTACCATCAGGCACATGTCCTGTTCGTCTCGTCCCGTTTTTATTACAAAAAAAAATGGGATGAGAGAAAGCAGGTTAAGTTCAATAGAGAGACGACGAGACATACTTCTTATCATTCCATGGATTCACCGTGCGGGTGCCGGGTCCATCGTGTGGCAGAGAGAGAAATCTCGAATAGACCCCAAGACTTGTGACTCGGGCGTAGGTTTAAAAGGGGCCCCTTTTATTGACGTACGTCAACACTCACCTTCACTACTCGTCTTTCTCTCCCTGCCCAGCCAAATCCGATATGATCCTACTAGTGCATCTTTAGATACTCATTCTTGTATAGAACTTACTGCACTTCTGGATAATCCAAGGTCTTTAAGCAGGTTATAGAGAGATTTTGCTGGTATACCTCTCGCTCCTACTTCTACAGCGTATAAATTATTAACTACATAGCCATTTTTTGTTAATTCGTTTTGAAGGTCGTAATACTCATTTTGTTTCATCGCGTGGTCTTTAGGTATATTAGTTTCCCACGGTACGGTAAGTTCTACCAGGACTATGCGTTTCGTAGCCCTAGAAAAAAGGAAAATGTCCGGCCTGGATGTAAACTGATTTAAAAGAGCATACTTTTCTGATCGTGTCACTAATTATGGTATGCCAGGTATATTATGGGAAAATATGTGACATGTATTTTTGTTTTATTAATTATTAAAAATCGCCTAACACATAGATCATCAAACGTTCTGCGTAGGGGTTTGTTAAAATCACGTCTACATAAAAAAGTATATAGACGGCACGTCACTCGAAACTTCGAAGCACCATATTTTTTTCATTCACCGTATGAGAAATAAAATTAAAAATATGTGTACAATATATTTCAATAATATAAATCACGGACTAATTCGTTTTTTTGTCACTATTATATCTATATCTTATATATAAAATTCTCGTGTCACAGTGTTTGTTTCCTTACTCCTCCGAAACGGCTTTACTGATTTTAACCAAAATTTATATGCATATTCAGTAGGTCTGAGAATCGGCTACTAGCTATTTTTCATACCTTTATTTATATGGCAAAACAACGTTTGCGGGGTCAGCTAGTACATATATAAAAATCAAAGCCACTTTTCGTTGTCATTGAACTCCTCCTAAACGGCTGGACCGATTTGAATGATTTTTTTTTGTATACGTTTGGGTAGGGCCCTGAAAGGTTTAGATTCACAAATCAGCCCGGCAGATGGCGCTGCAGTTGATATCTAGCTTATTATTCGAGCGAAGCCGGAGCGGGCCGCTAGTTGTTAATAAAAATAATAAAGACTGATATCAAAACACAAAAATACCGTTCTTTGTTTATAGTCTTTTATATCTCTTTGTACTAAGTTCCTTCATGAATGAGTACCACATATTAACCGGCACCGCTGAGATTTGCATAAATTACCTCGCAATATATTCGCAGCAACAGTAATATTTCGTCATGCATTAGACTACTTTGTATGGTCTAACTTTTCCGACTTCATTAATTTCCTCGCCCATTAAAAGCAAAATGTTTAATATTGCAAAGATTTTTGTTGGGCCATGAAATTAGGTATCATCAAGAGGTATCATTTTATTGTGACAGTTGTTGTTTAATCGCGTCTGCCTTCAGAAGTATCTATTTTGTTTTGGCTTATGGCGCAAACACTTATTAAGATTATACTTTCAGCTTAGCAATACTAGTCTAAGCTCCCAAATGAAATAAAGCTTCACCCGTCTGCTAGCCGAGTGAAAAAAAACAGCAAATAAAATGTGTTACTTAAACACATGCCAATGGCGTTGTTTAAAAAATCTAGTCAAGGATTTATCAAAAAAAATTTTTTTTCAACTTCACAGGCTTGTTTACATTATTTTTTTCTTATATTCTTGTTTACCAAAAAAATATCTTCAATTAGAGAATAGTAATTATTGTGATTTTCACTATGTTGTGATTTAAATATGTTGTTTAATTGACAGCAAATGTTTATTATATTTTTAACAGAGTTCAAAACTGGCGAGGTTATCAAATTTGATTGTAATGATTTTTCTTTTAATTGTTTAATTCGAATTTTGAATAATTATTTTTTGACATTATAATATTACCTTATTTATTTTGCCTTTAACCGCAGATTTACTGAACAAATATTAAAAAAAATGAACATCTACGTCAAATTCGATGTTATTTCTCCGCTCTTTTCCTAGCCCAGCCCGATTTCCGTGTCAGGATTAAGATAAGCGGCTTCGCGGCCATTCCCAACGAAACGCCCGCATTTGACGATAAAATGTTCACTCTGACGACAAAATGTTCACTCTGATGTCAAAATGTTCATAATTAACGCCAAATTGTGAACATTTGAGAGAGATGTGCACTTTAATTACACGTGGCAGCAGATTATGATGTGTGTTGCTTAATGATGTACTTATCTGTAGCGGGAAGTAGGTACGGTGATTAATTTTGCGAGTAAATAGAGTTCAAAATGGCTTAGATTTTTTTGTGTGTTTCTCGTAAATTCTAGATAATCTACTTTTCAATCAGGGTGCATATCCACTCCTGGGACTTACAACCTTCTCTCGCAAGGAGAGAGTCAAGGCCATAACCCACCACGTTGGCCTTATGTAGATTGGAGGATGAAGCACGACTTCGAAAAATTCTAGGTACACGTCGAAGGGAAAATGGCGAAAGAAATTAACATTTACATTACGCCAAACTGTCCAAGCAAGACAGTTTTTTTACTAAATTTTTTATTAAATATTAAATTTATTAAAAATTTAAACATTTATTAATTAAAGAGTTTAAACTGTTAGGCATGTGTTCATATTTATGATTATCATCTCTGTAAAGTTAAATTTATCGAAAACAATAAAATTGACACTCAATAAAATAAAATTACAATATCCAATTTACTAAAAACAAAGGGGTGTACACACGCCCATAAAATATAGAAATACGACTTCTATAATTTTATGACGTAACAAAATTATCAAATAAAATAAACTTTTTAATGCTAAATCTTCAGTTTTACTACTTTAACACCGTAGGGAGTTTTAAAACGATCGACAAACTTAATGCCGTAGCTGTGTTTGAATTTCTGACTAACGTTTTCTTGTTAAAATGCGTTTGTTCAAGTGAACAGATAACTTTGTAAGATTCCTTGCTATATAAGAACCCAATTTAAAAGTCGTAAAATAAAATCGCTTGCTTTGTAAATTAGGAAGCAAAAATATAAATAGGTGCATCCAAATGTTGTAACTTTTTTGTTGGCGAAGTTAAATTTTTCACAGGCAATTTTGTTTCAAAATTTCTTAACTTGCCGATGCTACGCCAGTCAGAATACTGGCGTTTATTTTGGATAGCATTTGTAACCCGCTTAATAATCTCAATGCTGGGACTCAGGACAGTCTCTCACAAGGATAACCATGGCCATAATTCACTAAGCTGGCCAAGTGCGTGTTGGGAGAAGATGCATGTTCTCGAAATATGTCTTTTCTTGGAACATGCTGATATTCTCACGTTGTTTTCTGTCACCGTTAAAGTCATTGGTGATGACAAAGTTGTACAACTGTACTAGAAAAATACGTACGGCTTATAATGTAATAAGTTACGGCTGGTCTAGTCGGGAGAACGGCGGCTGCCAATCCGGAGACCCCGGGATCAAACCCCACACGCACCACTGTCTTTTCGAAGTCATGTGCGTAATGCCACTAACTTAAAACGGTGAAGGAAAACATCGTGAGGAAATCGACATCTACCTAGAATCTTTCGAAGTCATGTGTCATCCACCAACCCGCACTGGGCCAGCGTGGTGGATTATGACCTTAACTCTCTCCTTGCGAGAGAAGGCCCCGAGTCCCAACAGTGGGAACGTTTAGTGAGCTGTTGATGATGATGATGATGACTAGAAAAATACTCAGAGATACACGCTAGGATCGAAGTTATGATCTTACGTTTGTAAAATTGGACATGCCCGCACTGGGTCATTACAGCACGCGTTGTTTTTCCAGTACTCGTCCATTAAATTTATTTGTTTTAGTTTTCGATTCGATCTTAACGAGTCAACTTAAAATGCATAGTTTACGCCTAGTTTTAAAGCTAACCTAACTCTCAAGGTTCACTGCTGTGTAAGTCTATTTAGGCGCTGTGCCAGTTTGTTTATCAGGTGTGGTCTCATACAAAATGTAGAAAAATGGTTTTAAACGTTGTTTTCATTGTTTCGTAGTGGTAGGACTCTTAGCAGAGTCCACCTGGGGAATTACCACACCGTTGCCAGTTATTCTACCGCCAAGCAGTAATGTGCAAACATTACTGTATTCCGGTTTGAAAGACAATGTTTCCAGTGAAATTACAGGGCTTAGAGATATAACATCTTAGATCTCTGGGTGACGAACGCAGTGCAGTGCTAGGTAATGATTTGGGCTCTTCATGTCCCAATAGCTGCGTGTCACTGTTTTGTTATGTGGCAGGCATGTTCCTTACCATCAGGCATATCTCCTGCTCGTCTCGGCACTCTTTATTAAAAAAAAAAATATGGTGTACAAGAATAATACAAATAACTATAAAACTATGGTAAACAACATTACATCATAATTTAAATCGATCTAAAGTCCTGACTCGATTGGCTTTTCCCAATTCCAGCGAAGATTAAGGGAAATGTTATATATGCCCATTTTAGATCTTGATGAAGTCTAATCGGGAGGGTAGTTCCCGATCTTATTACTTTTTTGGGATAAAAAATAACCGATGTGTTGTTCCAGACCATTATTTATCTATAAACAGGATATGTACCTGATGGTAAGCAACATGCCTGCCACATAATAGCACAACGATACGCAGCTATTGGAATATGAATAGTCCAAATCATTACCTAGCACTGCACTGCGCTCGTCACCCAGAGATCTAAGTTGTTATATCTTTAAGCGCCGTAATTTCTCTAGAAACGTTGCCTTTCAAGCCGGAATACAGCAATGTTTGCACATTACTGCTTGGCAGTAGAATAACTAGCAAATGTGTGATACTTCCCCAGGCGGACTCTACCAAAAGTCCTACCATTACAAAAGAAAAATAGAGTGAAAGAGACACACGTATCATTATTCTTCATACTGACCGTTAAAAATTAACAACAAAAAAACTTCTTTGTAACAACCGCCCTTTGGTCACTTGACCGTACTAGCTATTTATTATTTTGTGACTGCACGCTTCACTAACAGGCATGACTCAGCTACCCACATTTTTTGCGAGTGTTTATTGGTTGCATAATATTACGGTACTACTGCTTGCAGTGCGGAGGTGAGAATTGCGTTGAATATTGGCGATAAATGAAATGGGTGTGAAAATTATAAGCATACTAGCGGCCAGTTCCGACTTTGCTCAGAAATTGTCATACAATAAACTATCATATCCATCACGTTAGATCAAACTGCATACGGTGTGGAAATTTGACTAAAATCGGTTGAGTAGTTTAAGAGTCCATCGCGGGCAAGCAACGTTACATTTTTTTTTAAATGTAAAGTGACAAGACGATCACGTCTTGTGCCTGTTGGTAAACAATATGCCTGCCCCATAACAGCACAGTGACACGCAGCTATTGGACCATGAAGAGTCCAAATCATTACCTAGCACTGCACTGCGATAGTACTATAGAAAAATTGAAATAATACAATTAAATTTACAACAAAAGAACTAACCGAAGAGTTAAAACTACACTCGCTTCCCGCATTAAACTGAATCACCTCCCTGGCGAGCGCAGGAGGTCTGCAAGACGTCTGCCATAACACTTCGGAACTTCCAGCTAATTTGTTATTTCTACGAGGAAATCGTTGTGATAAGGAACGTAGCGTTTCATAGAGTCAAATTAAACTTTACTTGCCGAGTAGATGGATAGCTAGGTATATACATATTATTAATGTTACACAATAATTGATTGTGATAAAAATTATTATTATTTCTTTACTTCGACGTTTGATTATAAAAAAATAAATAGAAATAGAGAAACCTAAAAAAAGTTGCAATTAGCGACCTTAAACTGCCTTTGTACCAATTCTTTTTAGTGGTTCTTGAGGTTTTTTTTTTATTTTAATCCAAAAAAAATTTAACATTAGGTTTTTTTTCATTGTTTGATAGTTTAAATTATTCTGCATCGAATTGTCGTAAGAGTGAATAAGTTGCCCTTATACCATAGCGCTAGGAGCATATTTTTATTGGATTAGTAAGTTGAAAAATGACGATAAATTATCTATTGACTTACTTGACTTCTATCGCACTGCTCGCAGCTTGAAAATGTTTCATGGCTGATGTTTTGTAGACTGGAATGAGAAAATTTTACTGCGCTTTTGTAATAGGAAGTCTTATCTGTGAATTACGTAGGTAGGTGTTCTATAACGGATTTAATCTGGTAAAGAATAAATAAATAAATCGACAAATTAATAATAATTCTTTATCCCAGTCGATAAAGAATCGGTTTCTTCTAGAAAGTAATCATGCTCCCTTATTGACTGCTCCGATGCTTAAAATCGGGTGAGGTGACGCTCAAATGCAAATCTATCATAAAGTAGGGTAGAGTAAAGTAAAGTAAAATTGTATTTGCCATAAAATAATTACACTTAAAAAAACACTTAAAAGACAGGCTTACAAGGAAAATGATCCTACGCGACATCGCTAAAACAATGGACCCCAAACTAGGCAAATGTAGTAATTTGGACGCCCTAAATACGGTTAATAAAATTGTATGCGCTTGGCTTGTGCTTACTTAAAGGCACAAAATGAAGTTAAAATTATGTAAATTAAATAACAAGACATACAAATAAAGTTTTAGAAACATACATAATTACATCATACTTGTCATGTCAATCTAAATTTTATTGTAAATTTACTAACTACTATCTACTACTACTTACTACGGTACTATCGTACTTATACGTAAAACGTTTTTTTGTTCTGATTGCTCGCCTTCTAAATGGTGTCTGTATGGAAACCAATTCAATTTAACTCCCAGAATAGAGAATAAAGACGTTAGTTCGAATGCTCATTAGTCGAGGAGACAAAGGCAGAGGTGTTAATATCCACTCAGGGAAACACGAATAAACTTCAATTAGAGATGGAGCCACTATAACACTTAGTGCATATAGTGATGTGACGTTTACAAGACTTTTTTTTTCAAGACAACTTTGACATTTTCCAACAGCCAACTTGTAATTAAAACAATACCAATTTTATAAGAACTAAAAGTAAGTCATGATGTTATTTGTATACTTATTATTGTTACCGTAGTTTTCACGTAATATAAAATAGCATACATGTTACTCAAGACGCTAGAAAGTTGTATGAACGGTGATAATATATTTTCTTTCTAAAAAAACATCCTTGTCTTATTTAGTTTAGTTGGCCTACCGAATGTAGGTAGGCCAACCTTACTACTACTTGCTTACTTACTTACTACTTTACTTCATAAACTATAGTACAAAAAGATTGAGTGCTTGAATTTATAAAAAATTGTGAAAAAGTTTTTTTAATGTAATGTTTCCACGTCTGTCTATCTCTGTTTTTTGCTGTCCACTGCTGAACATAATTATAGGGTACAATCCTCAAAAAAACTAAAAACCCGTTAGTTAGATTGCCAAAAAATATTGTACACGTATTTTTTCTTTAGTTTCACAAACAAAAAATTACGAAGATATAGCGCTTCGAAGTTTCGTGTGACGTCACTTGTGAGTACGATTTTTTACTCACGAGTGACGTCGCGACCCCCCACTCTCGAAGTTTGATGGTCTATATCTTTGACGATTTTTAATATTATGAAAAAAACAAAAAATACGTCTCCAATATTTTTCCATGATCTAGCTGACGGGCTTATTAAGATGGTGTATTTTTGACCCAGTCCGGTACCCTAATAGGGTTTTCTTGTCTTGTCCTAATGCACATCAGTGAACTCAATCGGAAGTTTTTTCTGTCACACACGACTTTCCCGCCACAATCAACTTGTGTCATCAAGTCAAGACAGCAATTTTTTTTACTGAAGGTAAGCACACGGTCATCATTTACAATCCAGCAAAATGGCGGCCAATTGTAATCCTATTTTTCTTAATTTATTATATCCTATCCTATCCTAATTATATCCTTTAAACATATATTCTTATAAAAACTTCACGAGTACTTCTACATAACTGTAATAAATATTACCTACTAATAACAACAGATTTTTTTTTACATGCGGTTATTTCACCATGAGCGAATAAACTCAAGTCAATTTTCATTTTCCTTACGTGTTATAAAGCATTTATGAATTTCTTGTGATTTGATATTCTTATTTTAATAAAAAAAATATTCGGAACTGAAAAACTTTAACTTGATTTTTTTAAATTTACATAACTTGAATTTGTAACTGTACTGAATTTGAAGACTGTAAGTTGTAAAAGACTGTAGTGCACAAATGTATTCTTATCACCTTTTCCCATCACTACCCAAAGAGTCCCAGACGCCTCAGGACGTAATTGTTTATGTTTATTGGGTGCTTATTGTTTGGGTTTCTGCGCACAAGTTTGTTCTTCACTTTGCGCTGTATAATTGCAATAAACAAGGTAATAAGGTCTTTATTTCTTTGGTACAGTTTTAATTGCTTTGTTCAATAAAAGTTGGAGTTACAAGTCAATTTGAACGAAGTAACAGGAAATAAAGTTGATGTAAAGTTGTGATAATTGTCTGTCTGTGCGGTGTTTCACTGCTATAAATATATTTACTGGAGACTTACGCGAGTAACACCATTCTAATTGTTTTAGTACTATGTAGGTATCAATTTACTCCTATTTTTAGGGTTCCGTAAAACGTAAAAACGGAACCCTTATAGATTCGTCATGTCTGTCTGTCTGTCTGTCCGTCCGTGTGTCACAGCCACTTTTTGCCGAAACTATGAGAACTACACGGTTGAAACTTGGTAAGTAGATGTATTCTGTGAACTGCATTAAGATTTTAACAAAAAAAAGAAAAAAAAGAAAAATTAGGGTTGCCCCCCATACTGAGAACTGAAACTCAAAAAATTTTTTTTCATCATACCTACACGTGTGGGGTGTTTATCGATAGGTCTTTAAAAATGATGTTGAGGTTTCTGAAATCATTTTCGTATACACTGAATAGTTTGCGCGAGACACACTTCCAAAGTGGTAAAATGTGTCCCCCCCCCCCCCTCTAACTTCTAAAGTAAGATAATGAAAAATCTAAAAAAAATATATGATGTATATTACTATGTAAACTACCAACGAAAATTAGTTTGAACTCGATCTGATAAGTAGTTTTTTTTTAGTACGTCATAAATACACTATTATTGAAACTTCGATCAAAGCTACAACGAACTACAAGAACTATGTGTACCTACTATGTTTGTATATTATGTTACTTGCTGCAACGGAACCCTTCATGGGCGAGTCCAACTCGCACTTGGCCACTTTATTTTTCTAGTTGTTTTTTGTTTGCGAACCAGTCTTCCTTTATTTGTAATCATTCTTCATACCACGGTTCCCTGGAAGAGATCGAGTTTAGCGATTGGCACAAAATTTTCTTTTTTAGGTTTTTGTTTCTTAAGATTTTTTTATTTAGTGCAATAAAGAGTTATTTTATCTATCTAATTTTTGTACATAGTCAAATCGTTATGGTTAATGTACTTAACTGTGAAGCAGGGCGTCTACTCTGTTTCTCCGAAAACGAAATTTCGAAAAAAAACTCGCGACTTTCCTGCTCCCGTTCTACTTCGTTTCGTCCGATACAACATTGTTTGACGTTTAAATATCATACTCTAATTAGAGTAGGCTTAGAACATTTAAACTGACAAAACGACGGATCGAAGTAGAATCGGAGTTGGAAAATCGCGAGTTTATTTCGAAATTACGTTTTCGTTGAATTAGAGTAGATGTCCAGGTACAATTTCTATGTTTTTGTATTCGTATCTATCATTCATCATCTCAACACCTCTTAGGTACAGTCCTGGCCTTATTTATTTAAGTAGTTCATCCTTATCTATTGCGATTTTTTCAAATTTCAGAATATGAAAATGAAAATTCTGATAATTTAATGGAACTATTAGCTGTTTTTTTAACAAACACGTACTGAGTTGGTATCTTTCGCACATTTACGATATTGAGATGGTAAGACGGGTTGGAATAGCTAGATTCCACTCCTATCTGGAATAGCACATAAGCTACACATTTTAATACCAGAAAAATAACGGGAATGGGAACTACGCAGGCAAAACTGCGGGCGCTGCTAGTTTAAATACAATGTACCTACTATAAACATGTAAATCAAATAATTTATTATAAAAAAATCTTGTAATCGATTACCATCCTCACTTGTTTCTGATGTACTAGATACGTCCTACCATTATTATAATCAACGCAAAAGTTTGCAAGAATGTATGTATGTTTAATACTTTTTCAGTCGAAAGCTACTGAAGGGATTTAAAGTAATTTGGTACATAGATAAATAGGTCTACAATAACTCCTGGGTTATTTTTGAAGTGAAAACTTCTTTTGGCGCGCCTAGATACATTTTTCGTGGGGTCTGAATTGAATTCTAGCGTCACGCTCGGGTATGATAAGAAATCTTCGGGTAAACTCGGGATCATGGGCATAGGCCATCTAGAAATGCGTTAGCCAATGGGAAATGCTGAAAGGGTGTTGCCTGGCCATCTAGAAATGCGTGAGCCAATGGGAAATGCTGACCAGATATAACTGTGGCGATATAAACCATGCCATGATGACCAAGCCACGCCCTCCGGTTACACCCGTGTAGTTTCCAAGGTAAGCTATCAAGTTCTGAGTTATAAGTTTTCACTTCTATCGGCAGTTCCTATGACTGCCAATTTTTTTTATCTCAGGTAAATAACGGATTCTGTAAATACGCGGGTTACATTTCTCGACGTTGCTAAATTAAAAAATAATCATTTCCACATGATTTGCTATGAAAAATAGACTAAAGTAACTAAAACTCCAATGAATTATTTTACCTGAACACTGAACAAGAATCGTTGTCGTTAACCGTTGCGGTGGGGTTAACGACTTTTAATTTTCAATATCAGTCGAATAACCTGCAAATCGTTCGTATTCGATTCCCAGAATTACAACATATCGAAAACCGTTTCAGAAAATGTTGCCAAAGTATTTTAAACCCTGTTAGATGGGAGTTAAAGTATTTAGCGCGTTGTTTGCTTTTCTCGATTTATAAAGAAATATTTTTCTAGGTATTGGTAAGCGTTTGTGACGAATACCTTGCTGAGACGTTATTACGTATTTGCGAATTAAGAAATTAACAGATTAATAACGCGTTATTTATCTAAGACTTTGACATATTTGCGACATGGTTGTCAACACCGTGCATTTTGTTTCGATCTTGGTTATCATATGATTGACACATGATGACCAATTTGAGCAGAACTTGATTGTAGAGCTAAATTTATGGTGATAACGTGGACTAATATCAACGCAGTCACGCAAATTTTCGGTGTCTGTTTGTCATAAAAAGAGACTATTTACAGATGTATAAATATACTAAAATTCTAACTGCGTATTTTGCCTGATAATTTATTTTCTCCGCAAAAACAAAAACCGACTTCAATTTCAAATTAAATTCAGACTCTCGACCAAATTTCACAAGAACCTATCCCTAAGACATTGAGGTATGTGAAAGTAAATTTTAGTTTTTGTTCATATTTCGAAAACCACCACACTGATTTTGATAAAATGTATATGGGCACACTTTTAACTATGATTTACCAAACAACCATGATAACCAAAAAAGGACAATGACAATCGATTCACAATTAATTGGCAACCTTATCGCGTAACATACGTCATACATCACTACATAGTATAAAACAAAGTCACTTCCCGCATCCCTCTGTCCCTGTGTATACTTAGATCTTTGAAACTACCAAATAAATTTTGATTCAGGTTTTTCATAGATATATAGATTCAAGAGGAAGTTTTTTGTGTAGAATACATTCATAGTACAGTAGAAAGACACTTTTAAGGATTTCTAAAACGATGTCATAAATAAACACAACTTTTGCGTTTAAAATGCAAACGCTGGCTGAACCCTACGAGATAGATCAAAATAATATACCGCAGTATTGTACACCTTAAAAAGGTCTACAAAAAAGCTTGTTAAGGTACATGTCTATCTCTTAGGGATAACCCACTGTTCAAGCGCATCACTATTTACCCCACCACTACAAAAAAACGTGTATATAAGCGCGTGTAACGAGCGCACAACAAGAATATTTCACATTACAATATTTCATTAAACTCGCATCACCACCCAAGTTTGTCATTTGATTCGAATATTATAAAACTGTATTAAACGAAATAAAATCAAATTTAGAATCATCAACAAGAAGACGTTTCATTTTTCTGCGAATCAACACCAATATACAAAGGCGAAGTCCTCAACATAATGGTCCATCGAAGCCAAATAATCGAATAAGACGACCAGCAAATCAAGAAACTCATTCCAGCAGGCACATCAGAAGATCAGCACAACCAGAGACGGTCAGGCTATTTATCGTTCCTCAGTACCCTCCTGTGCTAATTTTGTTAATATCGTGCTGTTCTTAACTTACAGTGTTCAAGCCAGCAAACTACCCTCAATTCGCGCGCGGCAACTGGCAACTCACAGACTCCGGGTGATTTTTGTAAGTACTTTTACCTTTTGTCTCCAGTTTTAGCCCCAAAATGAGTGAAAGTGATAAAATCCAATCAGATTCGAAATTGCAAAAAACTAGTCGTAAAACCTGTGACATGTCCGAGCTAAAGAAACAACGCGGTATTTTAAAGGGTAGATTAACATTATTTGAAAAGTACATTAATAAATTTACGGATTCCGCCTTAAGCGAAATTCAAAAGGCTGATTTGGAGTTGCGTATACAAAGCACTCAATCAATTTACGCAGAATTCCATGAAATTCAAAGTCGCATCGAAATGCTTGTAGATGATGATGACTTGCAAAATCAGTTGGATTATCGAGAAATATTCGAGGAACAGTTTTATACCTTTATGGCGCTTGGGAAATCATTACATAGTGAATACGATAAATCCAACAGCTCTCATTGTAACATTTCGAAGCCAGCAAGTCTAACGAAGCAAATGAATATCAAACTACCTGATATTAAATTGCCAGCTTTTGATGGCACGTACGACTTATGGCTCGAGTTTCGTAATTCGTACATAACGATGATCCATAAACGCATAGATTTAGATTCGATTCAAAAATTCCATTATTTGAAATCCTCACTTAGCGGCAGCGCAATGCAAGTGATAAGCGCTTTAGAGTTCACAGCTAGTAACTACGCCCACGCGTGGGAGCTACTTAACAATAGATTTCATAACGAACGACTTTTAGTGCATAATCACGTAAAAGCATTATTCTCTTTACAATCGATTACTAAAGAGTCTCCTGTGCAAATAAGAAAGCTGATTGATACTATTTTGAGAAATTTACGTGCTTTAAAAACTTTAAATGAACCTGCGGATACGTGGGACACTTTGGTCATTTATTTAATAGTTTCAAAACTAGATCCCGCTACGGAACGCGATTGGGAAAACCACAAAGGTACAATCACGTCTAACATGCACAGCGACCAGTGTCAAAGATTGAAATTGGAAGATTTGTTACTTTTTCTTAAAAATAAAGCCGACATGTTAGAAATGATAAATCATCAATCTCAAACTACTCCTAACCGGCAGTCTTCGAAAAAGCAAGGATCAACACACAGTTACGTTTCAACTTCCGAAAACAGGGTAGACACGAACAAATACGTCTGGAAAGGTCGCGACTGTGTAATGTGTAACGGAAAACATGCTCTTTACAAATGTAGTGCTTTTCTCAATTCGTCAGTTTCAGAACGACAAAAAATAGTTAGGAAACACAATTTATGTCAGAATTGTTTGCGCGCAGCCGGACATAGTTTGTCTGATTGTTTATTCGGTACATGCAAGCAGTGTAATCGTAAACACAATACTTTGATACATCCATTGGAAAATGATAAAAACGTATCCTCGTGCACTAACGCGTCTACCGCGCTACACTCTGTTGCAGCCAGTTCGATTCTCGGTGCGGAACACTCAGACTCTCAACCGCTATTGAAACCGGTTTTGCTTTCAACTGCGTTAGTTGAAATTGCTGATAACAATAACAGATTTCACACAATTCGTGCACTTTTAGATAATGGAAGTCAGCATTGTTTCATCTCTAAAAAATTATGTAAACGATTAAATACGTCTTGTATACAGTCCACTGTTCAGATCTCGGGTGTCGGACATTCGGTCTCACATTCGAATCAGTCATGCGATATTTTTATTCGTTCAAAAATATGCGATTATAGTACACGAATTCAATGTTTCGTTTTACCGTGTATTACGTCAAATTTACCGTCAACGAAAATCGATGTTGATTTTATACGTATCCCAGATAATATACCACTAGCAGATCCCACTTTTTATATGCCTTCAGAAATCGATTTATTAATTGGGGCAAATAAATTTTGGGAATTATTATTCGAAAATAAAATACGTTTGCCAAGTGGTCCCTATTTACAAAATTCTAAATTGGGTTGGCTTATTTCCGGTCCAATTTATATGCGAAATTGCAATTCGAAATCCGTAGTTCAGTGTAATTTTAAACAAACGTTAGATTCACAATTACGTCAATTTTGGGAACTTGAAGACCTTCAAAACAACGTTAAAGTTCTTACTATTGACGAACGTAAATGTGAGGAATTATTTAACTCGTCAACTAAACGTGAAAAAGACGGTAGATTCGTGGTTCAAATGCCGTTGAAAGAGTCAGCCGAATGTCTTGGTGACTCATATACATCAGCCAGCAAGCAATTTATGTCGCTAGAACGTAGATTAGAATGTTTGTCTGATCTTAAGAAAAAATACGTTGAATTTATGCGAGAATACCGCGGGTTAGGTCACATGACACGAATAGACGATTCTGTGTTGTCTGTCCGCCCGCATTATTTTCTACCCCATCACGGAGTAGTCCGCGAGAGTAGTACTACCACTAAACTTCGCGTTGTGTTTAATGCTAGTGCCGCTACTTCGTCTAACAAATCGCTAAACGACATTCAATACGTAGGTCCCCCATTGCAAACAGATATATTCTCTATTTTATTACGGTTTAGGCAGCATAGGTACGTAGCTTGCGCCGATGTCGAAAAAATGTACAGACAGATATTAATTCAACCCGATCAAAGACAGTTACAATTAATTCTGTGGCGCGAGAGCCCTACTGATCCACTCGGTATTTATCAACTTAACACGGTTACGTACGGAACCACGTCCGCCCCGTACCTCAGTATACGTTGCATAAAACAACTCGCAAACGAGTGCCCAGATGACGTCATTGCCAATATAATTAATAATGACTTCTATGTGGATGATTTAATCACGGGGTGCGACGACCTTGACCAGTTAGTAGAAATATGTAAGCAGATATCACGCGTGTTAGATTCGGGTTGCTTTCCGTTGCGTAAGTGGTTATTTAACATTGACGTTACCTCTCCGACCGTTAAGGAATTATTAGTGGGTGAACTTGCTCAAAATAAAACATTAGGTTTAGGTTGGCAAAATATTGATGACACGTTACATTTTACTTCAAAGGTTGAGGTGTGCAGTGCCCCCTTAACTAAACGAAAAATGTTATCTCTAATCGCTCAAATATACGATCCGTTAGGCCTCTTGGCACCGACAGTTATTGTGTCAAAAATCTTGTTACAAAAGTTATGGTTAAGTAAAATAGGTTGGGACGAACCAGTCCCTGACGACATTTCGTGTATCTGGACTCGTTTCATTCATTCACTCGAATGTTTACCAGAAATACGTGTTCCGCGATTCGTAAGGAGCTTACACACTCAACAAACTGAACTTCACATATTTTGTGACGCTTCGCAAGACGCATACGGCGCTTGTGCTTATATACGTACATACGACGATAACTCGATAATTACTGTTAGATTACTTTGTGCAAAAAGTAAAGTCGCCCCATTAAAGAGCGTTAGTATACCGCGACTTGAGCTTTGTGCAGCGGTAATAGGAGCGAGATTATATAAACGTATTATCGATTCCCTCAGATTAACATTTGATAATGTTTACTTCTGGACCGACTCCACTATAGTCATTGGATGGTTGCGAATGTCACCACATTTATTAAAAACATTTGTACAAAACCGCGTGACAGAAATAAATGAATTGACGCGAGATACGCCTTGGTTACATGTTAAAAGTCAAGATAACCCGGCCGACCTAGTGTCTAGGGGTCTTAATCTCAACTTGTTAATGAACAATGACTTGTGGTGGATCGGCCCGTCTTTCTTACCCCTCAGGCTGAGAACGACAACTTCCTAAAAGGACAACTTCCGAGAACGACAACTTCCTAAAACGTCGATTCCAAAATGGACAAATTCCGAAAAGGACAAATTCCTAAAACGACAACTTCCTAAAACGACAACATCTGAAAATAAATTTCCCCCTCAGGCTGAGAACGACAACTTCCTAAAAGGACAACTTCCGAGAACGACAATTTCTTAAAACGTCGATTCCAAAATGGACAAATTCCGAAAAGGACAAATTCCTAAAACGACAACTTCCTAAAACGACAACATCTGAAAATAAATTTCCGATAAAGACAAATTCAGGTAAATGACGACTTACTATAGTGTGTTCATTTCAGCCGTCATGAGAAATTACAAAAACGATACATTTAGTTATATATGTATATGTTACCGGCCAAACCAAATTAGGACAAATGAGTTTATCCTAGCACAAAAAAGTTCATCCTTTGGGTGATAGAATAAACCGTACAGACTAGCCTACCACTAACAGCACAGTGACACGCAGCTATTTGAACGTGAAGAGTCCAAATCATTACCTAGCACCGCACTGCGCTCGTCACTCGGAGACATAAGGTATTTTATCAGCCCAGTAATTTAGTTGGAAACATTGCCCTTCAAGCTGGATCATAGAAATGTTTGCACACTACTGCTTGGCGGCAGAGAAACTGGCAAAGGTACACATACTTCCCCAGGCGGACTCTGTAAAGAGACCAAACTCCTACTCCAAGGTCTTCCTAGTTTCTCCTTTTGACAATAAGACGAACTAGATTAGCCTAGCCTATATCGGTTTATCCAATTGCCTAAAACATAAAGCGATTTGACCTAGGAAGTAAGTTCGGCTGGTAGAGTGCCTTTTAAAACGCATAACTTTTTTTCCTAATTTACTTTGTCATAATTAATGTAGCTTAATATATAGTGTCATAATGTAACTTTTGCATAATCGTTTTTTGGAATAATGGGTTTTAAGCATAACAATCTGATGTCATACATTCAATTCGACTATTGATGAGACACATAATGGTTTTTAAGCACATTGACGAGACGCATGAATAAATAAATAGTCTGCAGGAGTTGTATTACTAAATGTAGACCCAGGTTACACAGGACCCAGATCCGACTCGGAGCACCCCGACTCCACCTAGTCTTGTCGCTACTACCCCTAGAGTGTATTTAAAAAATGCGGGAGCCAGAAGCTCAAGGGAGGTCCTGAGTGGAGCGACCCATGCGAGGCCAAGCGTAGCGAAGGGGGGAGGTGGCGAGCGAAGCGAGCCGGCGACCTCCGTAGTGGAGAGCAGGCCGAGTATGGAGAAGCGACACTCAGGGCTGACCGCAGAGCTTCTGGCGGGAGCCCACCCGGAGTCAAAACGTGCATCATATTATTTCTTACCGTACCGTCCGCTTTTTGTGCTATACATAAAAATTATGCGAAAACATAGGGTCTATATGGGGTGGCATAACATTTTCTGTCCTATTTTAGGTAGGCATAACGTTTTTTGGACTAATTATAATTTACCATAACAACTAAACGCATAACTGTATTCGCATAATGTTAACTAGCATAACTATATGTGACATAACGATAACTTAGCATAATGTTTAAACGCATAGCCATATATAGCATACAGATAACTCAGTATAATGTTTCGACGCATAAATATAAATAGCATAATGTTTAAAGGCACACATTGAGAAAAGCGTAACAATACTTAAACATAATGATCAACGGCATAAACTTTAAACGCCTAACTAAAAAACAAGTGCAAAGAGCGGACTGTAGTAACATTGTTTAAATAAAATACGTGGGTGTGTGAAATGCGGGTGGGTACTTTGACAACAATGTTACGAATAATAATCCGTAATGTAGATATCTACTAATTTAATGGAATATCATTGCCAATAGTATCTGTCATTGTCGCATTCGTGTTATCATACTGTTGCTGTGAAATTATTTAGTATATTTTGAGGATTAAGAATCGTTGGTCTGAGAATAACACCATATTTTTTTTTATGGTAAACACCGTTTTTATGGTAGGTACAATAAAAGGTCTTTATGCAGTAGTATAACAATTTTTGTACTAATTTATGTAGACATAACGTTTTTAGGACTTAAAAACCTACATACACCTAAGACATATGGTGCACTTTTTGACTCCGGGTGGGCTCCCGCCAGAAGCTCTGCGGTCAGCCCTGAGTGTCGCTTCTCCATACTCGACCTGCGCTCCACTACGGAGGTCGCCGGCTCGCTTCGCTCGCCACCTCCCCCCTTCGCTACGCTTTGCCTCGCATGGATCGCTCCACTCAGGACCTCCCTTGAGCTTCTGGCTCCCGCATTTTTTAAATACACTCTAGGGGTAGTAGCGACAAGACTAGGTGGAGTCGGGGTGCTCCGAGTCGGATCTGGGTCCTATGTAACCTGGTTATATATTACGTAGAACAACAAATAATTAAAAAATGCCTAAATGCGTCAACTGTCGAATCGGATGTAGTACAATAGATTTTTATGATTAAAACACATTACGCCAAAAAACGATTATGCAAAAGTTACATTATGACATTATATATTATGCTACATTCATTATGACAAAGTAAATTAGGAACAAATAATTATGCGTTCTAATAGGCTCCCGAAAACATATGATAATAATCTCGAAAAACACATAGGCTACTTTTTAGCCCGGAAAAAATAACGGAAACGTTGGGAATGGTATTTGTTGAAAGGTTTGAAGGGTAATGTTGCCAGAAAAATTACAGGGCTTAAAGACATAACATCTTAGATCTCTGGGTGACGAGCGCAATACAGTGCTAGGTAATTATTTGGACTCTTCATGTGCCAATAACTCCATGTCACTGTACTGTTATGTGGCAGCAGGCAATACCCCGGGGCGCTGCTTGGTTCTTACCTATGTTTGGTTAATGATGATTCATAATGGCCGCCTCCACAAAAGGGCGAATAATATTTTGTTTACACAACTCCCTCAATCCCGTTCAAGAGCTACCATGCCACACACACACACCCTCCCTCCAACACACACACACCCTCCCACATACACACACACACATCCTCCTCACACACACCCTCTCACACACCCTTTCTCACACGCACATTTTTGAAAGTTGCCGCTTTAGGAAGTTGTCGTATTAGGAAATTGTCCTTTTAGGAAGTTCTCATTTTAAAAAGTTGTCGTTTTAGGAATTTGTCGTTCTCGGAAGTTGTCCTTTTAGGAAGTTGTCGTTCTCAGCCTGAGGGGCACATTTTTGAAAGTTGCCGTTTTAGGAAGTTGTCGTATTAGGAAATTGTCCTTATAGGAAGTTGTCATTTTAAAAAGTTGTCGTTTTAGGAATTTGTCGTTCTCGGAAGTTGTCCTTTTAGGAAGTTGTCGTTCTCAGCCTGAGGGTTTCTTCCCTCAGGCTGAGAACGACAACTTCCTAAAAGGACAACTTCCGAGAACGACAACTTCCTAAAACGTCGATTCCAAAATGGACAAATTCCGAAAAGGACAAATTCCTAAAACGACAACTTCCTAAAACGACAACATCTGAAAATAAATTTCCCCCTCAGGCTGAGAACGACAACTTCCTAAAAGGACAACTTCCGAGAACGACAATTTCTTAAAACGTCGATTCCAAAATGGACAAATTCCGAAAAGGACAAATTCCTAAAACGACAACTTCCTAAAACGACAACATCTGAAAATAAATTTCCGATAAAGACAAATTCAGGTAAATGACGACTTACTATAGTGTGTTCATTTCAGCCGTCATGAGAAATTACAAAAACGATACATTTAGTTATATATGTATATGTTACCGGCCAAACCAAATTAGGACAAATGAGTTTATCCTAGCACAAAAAAGTTCATCCTTTGGGTGATAGAATAAACCGTACAGACTAGCCTACCACTAACAGCACAGTGACACGCAGCTATTTGAACGTGAAGAGTCCAAATCATTACCTAGCACCGCACTGCGCTCGTCACTCGGAGACATAAGGTATTTTATCAGCCCAGTAATTTAGTTGGAAACATTGCCCTTCAAGCTGGATCATAGAAATGTTTGCACACTACTGCTTGGCGGCAGAGAAACTGGCAAAGGTACACATACTTCCCCAGGCGGACTCTGTAAAGAGACCAAACTCCTACTCCAAGGTCTTCCTAGTTTCTCCTTTTGACAATAAGACGAACTAGATTAGCCTAGCCTATATCGGTTTATCCAATTGCCTAAAACATAAAGCGATTTGACCTAGGAAGTAAGTTCGGCTGGTAGAGTGCCTTTTAAAACGCATAACTTTTTTTCCTAATTTACTTTGTCATAATTAATGTAGCTTAATATATAGTGTCATAATGTAACTTTTGCATAATCGTTTTTTGGAATAATGGGTTTTAAGCATAACAATCTGATGTCATACATTCAATTCGACTATTGATGAGACACATAATGGTTTTTAAGCACATTGACGAGACGCATGAATAAATAAATAGTCTGCAGGAGTTGTATTACTAAATGTAGACCCAGGTTACACAGGACCCAGATCCGACTCGGAGCACCCCGACTCCACCTAGTCTTGTCGCTACTACCCCTAGAGTGTATTTAAAAAATGCGGGAGCCAGAAGCTCAAGGGAGGTCCTGAGTGGAGCGACCCATGCGAGGCCAAGCGTAGCGAAGGGGGGAGGTGGCGAGCGAAGCGAGCCGGCGACCTCCGTAGTGGAGAGCAGGCCGAGTATGGAGAAGCGACACTCAGGGCTGACCGCAGAGCTTCTGGCGGGAGCCCACCCGGAGTCAAAACGTGCATCATATTATTTCTTACCGTACCGTCCGCTTTTTGTGCTATACATAAAAATTATGCGAAAACATAGGGTCTATATGGGGTGGCATAACATTTTCTGTCCTATTTTAGGTAGGCATAACGTTTTTTGGACTAATTATAATTTACCATAACAACTAAACGCATAACTGTATTCGCATAATGTTAACTAGCATAACTATATGTGACATAACGATAACTTAGCATAATGTTTAAACGCATAGCCATATATAGCATACAGATAACTCAGTATAATGTTTCGACGCATAAATATAAATAGCATAATGTTTAAAGGCACACATTGAGAAAAGCGTAACAATACTTAAACATAATGATCAACGGCATAAACTTTAAACGCCTAACTAAAAAACAAGTGCAAAGAGCGGACTGTAGTAACATTGTTTAAATAAAATACGTGGGTGTGTGAAATGCGGGTGGGTACTTTGACAACAATGTTACGAATAATAATCCGTAATGTAGATATCTACTAATTTAATGGAATATCATTGCCAATAGTATCTGTCATTGTCGCATTCGTGTTATCATACTGTTGCTGTGAAATTATTTAGTATATTTTGAGGATTAAGAATCGTTGGTCTGAGAATAACACCATATTTTTTTTTATGGTAAACACCGTTTTTATGGTAGGTACAATAAAAGGTCTTTATGCAGTAGTATAACAATTTTTGTACTAATTTATGTAGACATAACGTTTTTAGGACTTAAAAACCTACATACACCTAAGACATATGGTGCACTTTTTGACTCCGGGTGGGCTCCCGCCAGAAGCTCTGCGGTCAGCCCTGAGTGTCGCTTCTCCATACTCGACCTGCGCTCCACTACGGAGGTCGCCGGCTCGCTTCGCTCGCCACCTCCCCCCTTCGCTACGCTTTGCCTCGCATGGATCGCTCCACTCAGGACCTCCCTTGAGCTTCTGGCTCCCGCATTTTTTAAATACACTCTAGGGGTAGTAGCGACAAGACTAGGTGGAGTCGGGGTGCTCCGAGTCGGATCTGGGTCCTATGTAACCTGGTTATATATTACGTAGAACAACAAATAATTAAAAAATGCCTAAATGCGTCAACTGTCGAATCGGATGTAGTACAATAGATTTTTATGATTAAAACACATTACGCCAAAAAACGATTATGCAAAAGTTACATTATGACATTATATATTATGCTACATTCATTATGACAAAGTAAATTAGGAACAAATAATTATGCGTTCTAATAGGCTCCCGAAAACATATGATAATAATCTCGAAAAACACATAGGCTACTTTTTAGCCCGGAAAAAATAACGGAAACGTTGGGAATGGTATTTGTTGAAAGGTTTGAAGGGTAATGTTGCCAGAAAAATTACAGGGCTTAAAGACATAACATCTTAGATCTCTGGGTGACGAGCGCAATACAGTGCTAGGTAATTATTTGGACTCTTCATGTGCCAATAACTCCATGTCACTGTACTGTTATGTGGCAGCAGGCAATACCCCGGGGCGCTGCTTGGTTCTTACCTATGTTTGGTTAATGATGATTCATAATGGCCGCCTCCACAAAAGGGCGAATAATATTTTGTTTACACAACTCCCTCAATCCCGTTCAAGAGCTACCATGCCACACACACACACCCTCCCTCCAACACACACACACCCTCCCACATACACACACACACATCCTCCTCACACACACCCTCTCACACACCCTTTCTCACACGCACATTTTTGAAAGTTGCCGCTTTAGGAAGTTGTCGTATTAGGAAATTGTCCTTTTAGGAAGTTCTCATTTTAAAAAGTTGTCGTTTTAGGAATTTGTCGTTCTCGGAAGTTGTCCTTTTAGGAAGTTGTCGTTCTCAGCCTGAGGGGCACATTTTTGAAAGTTGCCGTTTTAGGAAGTTGTCGTATTAGGAAATTGTCCTTATAGGAAGTTGTCATTTTAAAAAGTTGTCGTTTTAGGAATTTGTCGTTCTCGGAAGTTGTCCTTTTAGGAAGTTGTCGTTCTCAGCCTGAGGGTTTCTTCCCTCAGGCTGAGAACGACAACTTCCTAAAAGGACAACTTCCGAGAACGACAACTTCCTAAAACGTCGATTCCAAAATGGACAAATTCCGAAAAGGACAAATTCCTAAAACGACAACTTCCTAAAACGACAACATCTGAAAATAAATTTCCCCCTCAGGCTGAGAACGACAACTTCCTAAAAGGACAACTTCCGAGAACGACAATTTCTTAAAACGTCGATTCCAAAATGGACAAATTCCGAAAAGGACAAATTCCTAAAACGACAACTTCCTAAAACGACAACATCTGAAAATAAATTTCCGATAAAGACAAATTCAGGTAAATGACGACTTACTATAGTGTGTTCATTTCAGCCGTCATGAGAAATTACAAAAACGATACATTTAGTTATATATGTATATGTTACCGGCCAAACCAAATTAGGACAAATGAGTTTATCCTAGCACAAAAAAGTTCATCCTTTGGGTGATAGAATAAACCGTACAGACTAGCCTACCACTAACAGCACAGTGACACGCAGCTATTTGAACGTGAAGAGTCCAAATCATTACCTAGCACCGCACTGCGCTCGTCACTCGGAGACATAAGGTATTTTATCAGCCCAGTAATTTAGTTGGAAACATTGCCCTTCAAGCTGGATCATAGAAATGTTTGCACACTACTGCTTGGCGGCAGAGAAACTGGCAAAGGTACACATACTTCCCCAGGCGGACTCTGTAAAGAGACCAAACTCCTACTCCAAGGTCTTCCTAGTTTCTCCTTTTGACAATAAGACGAACTAGATTAGCCTAGCCTATATCGGTTTATCCAATTGCCTAAAACATAAAGCGATTTGACCTAGGAAGTAAGTTCGGCTGGTAGAGTGCCTTTTAAAACGCATAACTTTTTTTCCTAATTTACTTTGTCATAATTAATGTAGCTTAATATATAGTGTCATAATGTAACTTTTGCATAATCGTTTTTTGGAATAATGGGTTTTAAGCATAACAATCTGATGTCATACATTCAATTCGACTATTGATGAGACACATAATGGTTTTTAAGCACATTGACGAGACGCATGAATAAATAAATAGTCTGCAGGAGTTGTATTACTAAATGTAGACCCAGGTTACACAGGACCCAGATCCGACTCGGAGCACCCCGACTCCACCTAGTCTTGTCGCTACTACCCCTAGAGTGTATTTAAAAAATGCGGGAGCCAGAAGCTCAAGGGAGGTCCTGAGTGGAGCGACCCATGCGAGGCCAAGCGTAGCGAAGGGGGGAGGTGGCGAGCGAAGCGAGCCGGCGACCTCCGTAGTGGAGAGCAGGCCGAGTATGGAGAAGCGACACTCAGGGCTGACCGCAGAGCTTCTGGCGGGAGCCCACCCGGAGTCAAAACGTGCATCATATTATTTCTTACCGTACCGTCCGCTTTTTGTGCTATACATAAAAATTATGCGAAAACATAGGGTCTATATGGGGTGGCATAACATTTTCTGTCCTATTTTAGGTAGGCATAACGTTTTTTGGACTAATTATAATTTACCATAACAACTAAACGCATAACTGTATTCGCATAATGTTAACTAGCATAACTATATGTGACATAACGATAACTTAGCATAATGTTTAAACGCATAGCCATATATAGCATACAGATAACTCAGTATAATGTTTCGACGCATAAATATAAATAGCATAATGTTTAAAGGCACACATTGAGAAAAGCGTAACAATACTTAAACATAATGATCAACGGCATAAACTTTAAACGCCTAACTAAAAAACAAGTGCAAAGAGCGGACTGTAGTAACATTGTTTAAATAAAATACGTGGGTGTGTGAAATGCGGGTGGGTACTTTGACAACAATGTTACGAATAATAATCCGTAATGTAGATATCTACTAATTTAATGGAATATCATTGCCAATAGTATCTGTCATTGTCGCATTCGTGTTATCATACTGTTGCTGTGAAATTATTTAGTATATTTTGAGGATTAAGAATCGTTGGTCTGAGAATAACACCATATTTTTTTTTATGGTAAACACCGTTTTTATGGTAGGTACAATAAAAGGTCTTTATGCAGTAGTATAACAATTTTTGTACTAATTTATGTAGACATAACGTTTTTAGGACTTAAAAACCTACATACACCTAAGACATATGGTGCACTTTTTGACTCCGGGTGGGCTCCCGCCAGAAGCTCTGCGGTCAGCCCTGAGTGTCGCTTCTCCATACTCGACCTGCGCTCCACTACGGAGGTCGCCGGCTCGCTTCGCTCGCCACCTCCCCCCTTCGCTACGCTTTGCCTCGCATGGATCGCTCCACTCAGGACCTCCCTTGAGCTTCTGGCTCCCGCATTTTTTAAATACACTCTAGGGGTAGTAGCGACAAGACTAGGTGGAGTCGGGGTGCTCCGAGTCGGATCTGGGTCCTATGTAACCTGGTTATATATTACGTAGAACAACAAATAATTAAAAAATGCCTAAATGCGTCAACTGTCGAATCGGATGTAGTACAATAGATTTTTATGATTAAAACACATTACGCCAAAAAACGATTATGCAAAAGTTACATTATGACATTATATATTATGCTACATTCATTATGACAAAGTAAATTAGGAACAAATAATTATGCGTTCTAATAGGCTCCCGAAAACATATGATAATAATCTCGAAAAACACATAGGCTACTTTTTAGCCCGGAAAAAATAACGGAAACGTTGGGAATGGTATTTGTTGAAAGGTTTGAAGGGTAATGTTGCCAGAAAAATTACAGGGCTTAAAGACATAACATCTTAGATCTCTGGGTGACGAGCGCAATACAGTGCTAGGTAATTATTTGGACTCTTCATGTGCCAATAACTCCATGTCACTGTACTGTTATGTGGCAGCAGGCAATACCCCGGGGCGCTGCTTGGTTCTTACCTATGTTTGGTTAATGATGATTCATAATGGCCGCCTCCACAAAAGGGCGAATAATATTTTGTTTACACAACTCCCTCAATCCCGTTCAAGAGCTACCATGCCACACACACACACCCTCCCTCCAACACACACACACCCTCCCACATACACACACACACATCCTCCTCACACACACCCTCTCACACACCCTTTCTCACACGCACATTTTTGAAAGTTGCCGCTTTAGGAAGTTGTCGTATTAGGAAATTGTCCTTTTAGGAAGTTCTCATTTTAAAAAGTTGTCGTTTTAGGAATTTGTCGTTCTCGGAAGTTGTCCTTTTAGGAAGTTGTCGTTCTCAGCCTGAGGGGCACATTTTTGAAAGTTGCCGTTTTAGGAAGTTGTCGTATTAGGAAATTGTCCTTATAGGAAGTTGTCATTTTAAAAAGTTGTCGTTTTAGGAATTTGTCGTTCTCGGAAGTTGTCCTTTTAGGAAGTTGTCGTTCTCAGCCTGAGGGTTTCTTCCCTCAGGCTGAGAACGACAACTTCCTAAAAGGACAACTTCCGAGAACGACAACTTCCTAAAACGTCGATTCCAAAATGGACAAATTCCGAAAAGGACAAATTCCTAAAACGACAACTTCCTAAAACGACAACATCTGAAAATAAATTTCCCCCTCAGGCTGAGAACGACAACTTCCTAAAAGGACAACTTCCGAGAACGACAATTTCTTAAAACGTCGATTCCAAAATGGACAAATTCCGAAAAGGACAAATTCCTAAAACGACAACTTCCTAAAACGACAACATCTGAAAATAAATTTCCGATAAAGACAAATTCAGGTAAATGACGACTTACTATAGTGTGTTCATTTCAGCCGTCATGAGAAATTACAAAAACGATACATTTAGTTATATATGTATATGTTACCGGCCAAACCAAATTAGGACAAATGAGTTTATCCTAGCACAAAAAAGTTCATCCTTTGGGTGATAGAATAAACCGTACAGACTAGCCTACCACTAACAGCACAGTGACACGCAGCTATTTGAACGTGAAGAGTCCAAATCATTACCTAGCACCGCACTGCGCTCGTCACTCGGAGACATAAGGTATTTTATCAGCCCAGTAATTTAGTTGGAAACATTGCCCTTCAAGCTGGATCATAGAAATGTTTGCACACTACTGCTTGGCGGCAGAGAAACTGGCAAAGGTACACATACTTCCCCAGGCGGACTCTGTAAAGAGACCAAACTCCTACTCCAAGGTCTTCCTAGTTTCTCCTTTTGACAATAAGACGAACTAGATTAGCCTAGCCTATATCGGTTTATCCAATTGCCTAAAACATAAAGCGATTTGACCTAGGAAGTAAGTTCGGCTGGTAGAGTGCCTTTTAAAACGCATAACTTTTTTTCCTAATTTACTTTGTCATAATTAATGTAGCTTAATATATAGTGTCATAATGTAACTTTTGCATAATCGTTTTTTGGAATAATGGGTTTTAAGCATAACAATCTGATGTCATACATTCAATTCGACTATTGATGAGACACATAATGGTTTTTAAGCACATTGACGAGACGCATGAATAAATAAATAGTCTGCAGGAGTTGTATTACTAAATGTAGACCCAGGTTACACAGGACCCAGATCCGACTCGGAGCACCCCGACTCCACCTAGTCTTGTCGCTACTACCCCTAGAGTGTATTTAAAAAATGCGGGAGCCAGAAGCTCAAGGGAGGTCCTGAGTGGAGCGACCCATGCGAGGCCAAGCGTAGCGAAGGGGGGAGGTGGCGAGCGAAGCGAGCCGGCGACCTCCGTAGTGGAGAGCAGGCCGAGTATGGAGAAGCGACACTCAGGGCTGACCGCAGAGCTTCTGGCGGGAGCCCACCCGGAGTCAAAACGTGCATCATATTATTTCTTACCGTACCGTCCGCTTTTTGTGCTATACATAAAAATTATGCGAAAACATAGGGTCTATATGGGGTGGCATAACATTTTCTGTCCTATTTTAGGTAGGCATAACGTTTTTTGGACTAATTATAATTTACCATAACAACTAAACGCATAACTGTATTCGCATAATGTTAACTAGCATAACTATATGTGACATAACGATAACTTAGCATAATGTTTAAACGCATAGCCATATATAGCATACAGATAACTCAGTATAATGTTTCGACGCATAAATATAAATAGCATAATGTTTAAAGGCACACATTGAGAAAAGCGTAACAATACTTAAACATAATGATCAACGGCATAAACTTTAAACGCCTAACTAAAAAACAAGTGCAAAGAGCGGACTGTAGTAACATTGTTTAAATAAAATACGTGGGTGTGTGAAATGCGGGTGGGTACTTTGACAACAATGTTACGAATAATAATCCGTAATGTAGATATCTACTAATTTAATGGAATATCATTGCCAATAGTATCTGTCATTGTCGCATTCGTGTTATCATACTGTTGCTGTGAAATTATTTAGTATATTTTGAGGATTAAGAATCGTTGGTCTGAGAATAACACCATATTTTTTTTTATGGTAAACACCGTTTTTATGGTAGGTACAATAAAAGGTCTTTATGCAGTAGTATAACAATTTTTGTACTAATTTATGTAGACATAACGTTTTTAGGACTTAAAAACCTACATACACCTAAGACATATGGTGCACTTTTTGACTCCGGGTGGGCTCCCGCCAGAAGCTCTGCGGTCAGCCCTGAGTGTCGCTTCTCCATACTCGACCTGCGCTCCACTACGGAGGTCGCCGGCTCGCTTCGCTCGCCACCTCCCCCCTTCGCTACGCTTTGCCTCGCATGGATCGCTCCACTCAGGACCTCCCTTGAGCTTCTGGCTCCCGCATTTTTTAAATACACTCTAGGGGTAGTAGCGACAAGACTAGGTGGAGTCGGGGTGCTCCGAGTCGGATCTGGGTCCTATGTAACCTGGTTATATATTACGTAGAACAACAAATAATTAAAAAATGCCTAAATGCGTCAACTGTCGAATCGGATGTAGTACAATAGATTTTTATGATTAAAACACATTACGCCAAAAAACGATTATGCAAAAGTTACATTATGACATTATATATTATGCTACATTCATTATGACAAAGTAAATTAGGAACAAATAATTATGCGTTCTAATAGGCTCCCGAAAACATATGATAATAATCTCGAAAAACACATAGGCTACTTTTTAGCCCGGAAAAAATAACGGAAACGTTGGGAATGGTATTTGTTGAAAGGTTTGAAGGGTAATGTTGCCAGAAAAATTACAGGGCTTAAAGACATAACATCTTAGATCTCTGGGTGACGAGCGCAATACAGTGCTAGGTAATTATTTGGACTCTTCATGTGCCAATAACTCCATGTCACTGTACTGTTATGTGGCAGCAGGCAATACCCCGGGGCGCTGCTTGGTTCTTACCTATGTTTGGTTAATGATGATTCATAATGGCCGCCTCCACAAAAGGGCGAATAATATTTTGTTTACACAACTCCCTCAATCCCGTTCAAGAGCTACCATGCCACACACACACACCCTCCCTCCAACACACACACACCCTCCCACATACACACACACACATCCTCCTCACACACACCCTCTCACACACCCTTTCTCACACGCACATTTTTGAAAGTTGCCGCTTTAGGAAGTTGTCGTATTAGGAAATTGTCCTTTTAGGAAGTTCTCATTTTAAAAAGTTGTCGTTTTAGGAATTTGTCGTTCTCGGAAGTTGTCCTTTTAGGAAGTTGTCGTTCTCAGCCTGAGGGGCACATTTTTGAAAGTTGCCGTTTTAGGAAGTTGTCGTATTAGGAAATTGTCCTTATAGGAAGTTGTCATTTTAAAAAGTTGTCGTTTTAGGAATTTGTCGTTCTCGGAAGTTGTCCTTTTAGGAAGTTGTCGTTCTCAGCCTGAGGGTTTCTTACGCGAACACAATTCGAAGTGGCCAACCAATCATACTAGTCCTATTACGGTAAATCAAAATCAATTACCTGAATTAAAAAATACTGTAATTAATCTGTTGTGTACGGAATCTAGTAACCTATTTGATTTTAATAAATATAGTTGTTTTCGCAAAATAAAACGAATAGGCGCATATGTGTTGAGATTTATTAGCAACAGCAAACTCGGAGCGGCGACGGCGACGCGCCGGCAAACCGGTTCCTTATCGGTTGAGGAGCTGAACGCGTCCCAGCTGATGTTAGCGAAAATAGCTCAGTTGCAATCGTTAACAGCCGTGGTCGATAATTTACTCGATAATACGTCATTAAAACATAAAAAACGCAGTGATTTTCATAATATTTCAAATTTAAGTGCTTTTTTAGACAAGAACAATATTATTCGTGTCGGTGGTAGGTTGTGCAACTCATCTAATTTCAATTATGACAAAAAACATCCAATATTATTGTGTTCTAAACATAGATTTACTGTGTTGTTGTTTGAATACGAACATAAGCGATTGCATCACGCTGGCCCTCAGCTTTTGTTATCGACCATTCGCGACCAATGGTGGCCACTCGGTGGCAGAAATTTAGCACGGCAAACAACTCGTCAATGCGTGCAATGTACACGTATAAAGGGTAAGACTTTGTCACCTATAATGGGAAATTTACCAAGTGCTCGTTTAGAATCTGGTTTTCCATTTATACGTACAGGAGTTGATTATGCCGGACCAGTGATGATACTTAGTCGAAAGGGTCGTGGAGCAACGCTTATTAAAGGTTATATTTGTTTATTTATTTGTTTCACAACGAAATGCATACATTTAGAGCTTGTTAGCGGGTTGTCCACAAATGACTATTTACTAGCGTTAAAACGATTTATTTCCCGTAGAGGAAAACCTCTCGAAATATTTTCCGATAATGGAACGAATTTTGTTGGTTCAGAAAGGGAGTTCCCTTCTTCAATTATTATGTCTCATAATACATCCAATGTCACAGATTATACGGCTAATGAAGGTATAAAATTAATTTTTTCGCCACCATATGCACCTCATTTTGGGGGTTTGATGGAGGCAGGAGTGAAGTCTTGCAAATATCACCTGCGCCGTATAGTCGGAAATTGTAATTTAACTTATGAGGAGTTCAGCACGGTTTTAACACAGATTGAAGCCGTCCTCAACTCCCGACCCATGTCACCTATGTCCGCAGATCCAAACGATTTAATGCCTCTTACTCCCGCCCATTTCCTAATCGGCCGACCGCTGACGACACCAGCCTGCGAGGACTTAACTGCTGTGCCCAGCCACCGCCTGGTGCGCTACGAGAGAGTGGAGCAGTTACGCCAGCACTTCTGGCGGAGATGGTCGACGGAGTACGTGTCAGAGCTGCAGCTTCGTACCAAGTGGAAGACGAAGAACGAAGACATCGCACTTAATAGTCTCGTTCTTATAAAGGATGATAACCAGCCCCCTCTGAAATGGAGGATGGGCCGGGTTATACGTGTTTGTCCAGGAAACGACGGCGTGGCGCGCGTGGCCCACATTCGCACAGCGGCGGGCGTGGTCCAGCGTGCCTTCTCGAAGATCTGCCCGCTACCCGTGATGTCTGGTGCTGCTGGCGATCCGGTCTACGTGTCATCCCCCTCCGAGCATCATTGAAACCTGGCAGTTTCAAGGCTGGCAGGATGTTCAAGCGCATCACTATTTACCCCACCACTACAAAAAAACGTGTATATAAGCGCGTGTAACGAGCGCACAACAAGAATATTTCACATTACAATATTTCATTAAACTCGCATCACCACCCAAGTTTGTCATTTGATTCGAATATTATAAAACTGTATTAAACGAAATAAAATCAAATTTAGAATCATCAACAAGAAGACGTTTCATTTTTCTGCGAATCAACACCAATATACAAAGGCGAAGTCCTCAACACCCACAATAACCATTTTTATTCGTATATTTAGTATCACCATTACACCCGCGCGAAGCCGGGGCTGGTCGCTAGTATAAACATTGCTATAAACCAACAGATGTACCCTGAGCACCTTGAAATTGGTAATAAACTGGGTCTCTGTGAGTATCGTAAGTGGTTTACAAACAACCAATCTACTTGATCCCTAGAATCGCTAGCGGCGAGATATGCGGTGGTTCTACTAATGTTGGTTGTTGACAACGAATAGTGATAGGTAAAAACGTCAGGCGTCCACCGCTTCCCGCAACCGACTAGAACGGAAAGAGTGAGCTCACTCTTCCCAACGGTGACATGATTCCGTGCGCCCTGAAGTTTGGGAGGGCACATCTGGTGATCGTTGAGTATAAAAATAAAATACAACCGAATAAGGAACCTCCTGCTTCTTTGAAGTCGATTAAAAACTGTCGTCATCATTTTCTGATGTCATTATTGAACTGGTCTTACATATTTTATTTCCGTTTGTTATAAAAAATACTGCGGTAACTAAAATTCCAATGAATTATTTGCCCTAAAACTAAACAAAGATGGTTGTCGTCAGCCGATGCGGAGGGGTTAACGACTTTTAATTTTCAATATCAGTCGAATAACCTGCAAATCGTTCGTATTCGATTCCTAGAATTAAAACATATCGAAAATCGTTTCAGAAAATGTTGCCAAAGTATTTTAAGCTGTGTAAGATGGAAGTTAAGGTATATATCGTATTGTCTGCTTTTTTCGATTTATAAAGAAACATTTTTATGTTATTGGTAAGCGTTTGTGACGAATACTTGGCTCAGACGTTGTTATTTACGAATTAAGGGCAACCTGTCTGGTTTGCGGCTAAACAAATTGTGTTTTAACCATATAGTTAATTCTTTGTTTTGAACTTTCTTCGATCAAGTAAAAAGTTACCTTAAACTAATCCATCGTGGATCGTATTTTGGATCTCATTGCGTTTATGCATTCAGTTGTTTTAAGAAAGGAAAACAAACTACGTACTAGATGGCGATACCGGGTGTTTTGGGTTAGATCGCTAAGTGCAAGTTCGCTGTTTTTTAATTTCATTTGATGACAAAATAAATGTATGTTATGCAAATAGCATTGGTCCATACTCTATAATTATGGCGTGTTTTCTAGAGTGAATTAATTAACTCTAGGTAGGCGCGCTCCATCGTGAACCATATTGTGCTTTAACATCAAGCGAGGTGGCGGTCAAATGCAAACCTATTGCTGATAACCAAAAATGTGGAGTTTTTTTTTCATTGTTAGACATTATTCTCGATAAACAACGTACGTACATAGACGTGAAGTCATTCGAGGCTTCTAAGCACGGTATCTTCGTCGTTTTTAATTTGTGACACAAAAGAAAAAATACATGCATAACATTTTTTACTAAGCCAACTAACGGACTACTTAGTTTTCTTTTTATTCGCCATGTCTATTGGCTTGCTAGTCTTAATATTGTCTCATCATCTTACAGATACACCTTCAAACGCTACAATGCAAGATTTGCCTCAATCCATAGTAGTTTCCTTACCTATTGTGCAAGATTTGCCTCGATCTATAGTGGCGAGTAGTAACCATAGTGCTGTAATGGCTGTGATTGATGACAGTGACTCCACGATTTCTGGCGCACATCGGACGCGAGCCAAGTTTCACTTTTTCACCTTTTTGGAAAAGGATCGTTAATCAGACACAATATTTCATCCGTACCCTTAGTGTTCGCATTACAAAATAGAAGAGCAATTGTTTAATTTGCTCCTAAAATACAAAAAGGTCAGATACTTGACCAAATTTCGTAATTTTTGTTAAATCTAGCATCACGTTATCTAGATATATTATTGCAAATTTTACTTTTTGTTGATAATTCGAAAAACAACACACAGATTTCGACGAAATGTATATAAAACCACTACTGAACAGAACCATGATCTGCTAAAGAAAACATTAACCATCAAAATCGATTCCCAATTAGCTGAGCTATCACGTACCATATGTACATACAAAAAAAGATAAGCAATCAAATTAAGAACCTCCTTCTTATTGAAGGTGGTTAAAAAGATATATTTATTATTTTAATTAGTGAAGTGATTTTATTATATATTATTAGATATATTTATTATTTTAATTTGTGTAGTGGTAGGACTCTTAGCAGAGTCCGCCTGGGGAAGTGCCACACCTTTGCCATTTATTCTACCGCCAAGCAGTAATGTGCAAACATTACTGTGTTCCGGTTTGAAGGGCAATGTTTCCAGAGAAATTACAGGTCTGAGAGATATAACAACTTAGATCTCTGGGTGACGAGCGCAGTGCAGTGCTAGGTAATGATTTGGACTCTTCATGTTCCAATAGCTGCGTGTCACTGTGCTGTTATGTGGCAGGAATGTTGCTTACCATCAGGCACATGTCCTGCTCGTCTCGTCACTTTTGATTAAAAAAAAAAAAAAGTAAACGTGACCTTATTGGTAAGAGCAATTTCTGCCACGCAAACGAAAAAGAGATAGGTACTATTGTGCGAGTGTGTCTGTTCTGTTACCTCCATCATCACCATCATTGGTTTTAACGGTAGACGAAAACATGGTGAAAAAACCAACGTGTTTCAAAAAAGATATCTTATGCATACAATGTCCCATCCGCCGACCAGCACTTAGCACAACGTGGTGGTATCGCGTTGAGTCTATTCTTATGAGAAAAGGCCTCAAGTCCTAGCTTTGGGAACATATGTACATTTAGCTGCTTATGGTTATGAATGCTGAAAACTAAACCTTACATCCAATAAGTTATTACCCCCTGGCATGATTTATGTTTGACTAAAATTATGGACCAACATGGATTTTGACCAGAAATTGATGATCAGCTTATTTTGCTCTTCTTTGTATTATAGAGACAATTGGTCGACACATTTGAATGTAGCAGTTTTAATCACGATACTAGTCAAATAGATATTGGAAACACAATCCTAACGATTGGGTTGAGTGGTGTTCCATGGGAGCTGTCTATGTTCAGCAGTCGACTAGTAAATTGGCGATGATGATGAGTTAATTTAAAAAACGGAACCCACAATTATTATGCATGCATCCAAACCCTGTACCACAAAAATTGTGAATAATCTCTTTTGTTGTTTTTTTTTCACAAATCGCTATACACTGGACGAGTATCGAAGCTAACCTCTTTTGTTTGAGACACCTGCACCATAGAGCTTTGGGTGTTCTTTACCAGTACTTGTGATTCAAAAGGGCTTAAAGGACTAGAATTATTAAAGGACTATAAACTTTACACGTAAGTTATTGGAGTGATATTAGTTTGCAGTTTAATTTTTACTTTTGCTTAAACGTTGGTCGCTCTCTAGATATAACCAGACTGCATAAAGTAATATGTGTAGTTTTGATTCAGCTGAAATGTGAACTCTAAAAGTTGTTTGCTAAAGTTAAAATTTGAATTGATAGTAATTTGTGAAGTTTTTTCGAAGTATCATCGTTCCGCAAATTTCTATAGAGAACAATTAGGGAGTTGTTATGAGTCATCTGAGTCATCAGTCACGTAATATGTAAAGAGAAAGAGTTAGAAGGATCAGTTTGTAAACAAGGCTCAATAATACAGGAGCCGTAATGGACTAATGGCGAGAGAATACGGTAACACAAGCTTGAGGTTCATAGATACAAACCCCGCGCACGTCTTTGAGCATTTATTTATTTACTAGCTGTGCCCCGCGGTTTAGTAATTCCAGATCCCGCAATTTTCAAGGGATTAAAAGTAGCCTGTGTTACTTCTAATACCTCCAAGATTATGAGTAAAAAGTTTCATAATAAAGCGTATCCAACAAGCTTACTTTCACTTTTATAATCTTCTTACATTTAAAATTCTCGTGTCAAACCTTACTCCTCCGAAACGGCTTTACTGATTTTTACTAAATTTTACATGCATATTCAGTAGGTCTGAGAATCGGTTACTATCTATTTTACATACCCCTAAGTGATAAGGGTTGTTCACCCCTAAACATTTTTTTTTTAATTTTTGGACAAAAGTTTTTGTTTTTATTTTTTTATAATGTGGCATTAAAAATACATACAACCCTAAATTGTGATTTGGATTTTTCGTGCTTCAATATCTACCCGATACTGTGATGTAGGGAGTTTGCCGTGTTCGTCCCGTTACGCGTTATAATATAAAAATACTGTATATTTCTAGAATTACTCTGGGCCAGCGTGGTTGATTATCATTATGACCTCGACTCTCTCCTTGCGAGAGAAAGCCCTAATTCAGGTTCATCTCGGCAGTAGAAATAGTTAGTGGGTTTCTAAAAGTGGGTTTTTAATGCTTATGCCGAAATCAAAAAGTAAACAAAAATCAAAACTCTACTCTGACGTAATGATGGAAACCAGTTAGAGGAAAACAATACAAAAATTACCAAACAGATGCACTCCACTTGTCGCTAGAACTTATTTTTTTTCACTTCAACTCGAATCAGTCTGAAATTCATACCATAAAATATGCTCGACTGGCTCTTGGCAACTTGTTTCATTTTTTTTAAATAGAAATAAAGAGTGATAGGACGAGCAGAATAAGTGCCAATTGGTAAACAACACGCCTGCCCGTGTCACCACAGTGTCACGCAGCTATTGAACGTGATGAGTCTCAAAGCAAAGCGTTTTTGTAGTTACTCTTTGCAGAGTCTACTTGGAGAAGAATTGTATCATATATTTCACAAGTATTATAAAAATTATGAATTTTCAATTTTCTATATTACAATTTCTGGTACTAGTCTGGCTCAGTTGTTGGAGAGGATGATACGGGAAGTAATTTTAAACGGCAGTAACAAGGTTGCGTCGGTAGCGAAATAAACTGCACGAGTACATACATGTAGCACAACTTCATAGTCAGTGTAATTATTTTTGAAGTGAAAACTTCTTTAGGCACGCCTAGACAGATATTTCGTGGGCTGTGAATTGGATTCACGCTCGGATATGATAAGAAATCTTCGGGTAAGCTCGGGACCATGGCTATTGGCCATTTAGAAATGCGTCAGCCAATGGGAAATGCTGAAAGGGCGTGGCCTCGGCATAATGCCATGGCCATCTTAGAAATGCATCAGCCGATAGGAAATGCTGACGCATTTCGAGATGGCCATGCCATGATGCTCAGGCCACGCCCTTCAGTTACACACGTGTAGTTTCCAAAGTAAGCTATCTAATTCTAATTTATAAGTTTTCACTTCTGTCGGCAGTTCTTATATCTGCCAATTTGTTTTGTCTTACTGCTAAAAGAAAAGAAAAAACCTGATTTTATTTTAAATTCTAGAGTTAAATATAAAGTAGATTTGGGTCTAGAAAATACTGCTTTGTTTATTATAAATATGTAAATATTTTAATCATATACATATCACAACATTAATCCATTTTCCTAGTGCATAATAATAAATTACAGAAATAAGTATTATTGAAAAGTAATTTCAGCTCTAAAAATCACCAAATCTATATTTCGGGACCCACCTCTTAGCTGGTATGACAATTTTTCACCTCTTTCACGCTGGGTTAAACCTCACCAAGAATATGCTAGTGGACTTTTGTACAACAGAGCCAAGTGAATAAAGCCAACTGTAGGAATGTCAATAATTTCCGGTATGTCTCGAGTTCGCACCAGATGAATGTCAAACCTCAACGGGTCATACGTACCAGTGTGTTTATGCACTACAGAACCAAGTTTTTTTATATAGTAAAGAGTGACGAGACGAGCAGGGCGTGTGCCTGATGGTAAGCAACATGCCTACCACATAATAACACAGTGACACCCAGCTATTGGAACACGCGAAGAGTCCAAATATTTACCTAGCACTGCATTGCGCTCGTCACCCAGAGATCTTAGATATTATATCTCTAAGCCCTGTAATTTTACTGGAAACATTGCCCTTCAAACCGGAGCACAGTAATGTTTCCACATTATTGCTTGGCGGTAGAATAAGTGGCAAACAACAAAGTGAACAAAGACCAGTGTAAGAATGTCAGGTTCATTTGGGGTTATCGTCTGATGACCGTTAAACCTCACTACAGGTGAATGGACAGATTTTTGCAATACAGAGCCAAGTGAACAAAGCCGAGTGCAAGAATGTCGATCATTTCCGGACCGTCTGGGGTTCGCGCCTGATGAACTTTTATTTTTTGTTTCAAACTCGACATTGTTTATGTTAATTTGTTCGCAACAAGACGGCAAAAACTAAGATAATAATAGTATGAATAATTATAAATGCTTTTTTATACGAATATTATAGATTGACGAGAGGAGCAGAACGTTAAACTGATGGAGAGCAACATAACTGACCGTAACAACACAGTGACAAGCATCTATTGACTGGCCTCGTGGCTTAGTGGGTAGTAGCTCTGCCTGCGAAGCCGACGGTCGTGGGTTCGATTCCCACCCAGTGCAAATATTTGTGTGATGATTTCAAATGTTTGCACTGTGTTTGGGTGTTTCTATGTACAATAAGTAAGTATTTATAACTACATAAATATATAAGTATTATATTATCTGGTATCTGGCCGCCATCATACAAGCTTTGCTTAGTTTGGGGTCAGATGGTGTTGTGTGTGAATTGTCTACCAATATTTATTATTATTAGAACACGAAGAGTTCAAATCATTAGCTTGCACTACAATACGCTCGTTACCCAGAGATACAATATGTTTTATCTCTCTGCCCTGTAATTTCGCTGGACATGGACATTCACTGAGCATTGCCCTTCAAACCTGAACACAGGGATCATTTCAAATTACTGGTTGATTCCCTAGGTGGACTCTGCAAAAAATTATGTCACTTCAATATTTTGCCACCTATGTTTTGTCTTTATTTTATAATATGTATTATTATTATACTATAATGTGCTATCTTTATAAAAGTATTTTAATATATTCTTCAGTTGATAATAAGACGTAAAATTATTAATAAAGACGTATTTTACAAAAAAATAATTAAATCATGTGATGCTTATATACAAGTATAACTTTTATTTTTTTAATAATTAATAGTTCTCTTTGGGCTATTTCATTGATTTTGTTTTCAAGTTTTATATTAATTTGTAATTATGAAACTTTTTCGAGCCATGAGCAGTCTAATAGAAAAAAGACAAGTATTTCACCCGCTATCTTTATGAGTTAAAAATAAACGAACACTAAATAAATAAATAATATAAATAGATATTGGTGGACAATTCACACACAACACTATATCCGCATTTGCAAATGCTTCTTACCCTTTTCTTGTTTGCATTTTTAGCTAATTTGAATCAAATATCGATTGTCAGTTCCCTTGAATTCTCCATGTGGTTACTCATCAAATTGACCGGATAAATTATTCTATTCTTGTTTTGCATTTTTGTGTTTTGTTAAGAGTTAAGTGATGAGATGTCGATTCTCAGGATAAGTTTAGTGTTGTGTGAATATTTTCACTTGATTCTTCTCGTCATTTGCATTACGGGGATTTGCAACTGCCAATTTTACTTTGATCGATGGATTAGCTTGATGATACAGACTCTGTCATAATGTATATATAGAAAATGATTTGCAAGCTGTAGTGACAATGAGCCGATCTTGTTAATCTTTGTAAATAAAAATGAATGTTTGTTTGTATGTCCTTTGTGGAATTGTAAACGTGCATTTGATCATGTGATTATATTTAACAAAGTTGTTGTGCATTAGCCGAAGAACGTTTCTGAGGTCTTTAAATACAATATTTTGTAGTGGTAGGACTCTTAGCAGAGTCCGCCTGGTGAAGTACACCTTTGCCAGTTATTCTACCGCCAAGAAGTAATGTGCAAACATTACTGTGTTCCGGTTTGAACGGCAATGTTTCCAGAGAAATTACAGGGCTTAGAGGTATAACAAATTAGATCTCGGGGTGACGAGCGCAGTGCGGTGCTAGGTAATGATTTGGACTATTCATGTTCCAATAGCTGCGTGTCACTGTGCTGTTATGTGGCAGGCGTGTTGCTTACCATGAGGCACATACTCGTACATATATCCGTGGGAAGTCGGACGGAACTGGCCGCTAGTAGGTAGATAAAAGTTATGTCAAATTGAACAAAACGCTTGACAAACCGTTTGACCTCAGAGATAAACTATGATGGTGATGACGGTTGTATTGTTTTTTTTTTAGGAAAAAATTTCATATTATGTTAGAACAAAAACATTTTAATTTATTCTGGGGTCTTTAAGAACAATATTCATTTAAAATACAATAAAATAAACCATCCTATACCTATTATAGTTTCATCATCATCATCAACAGCCCACTAAATGTTCCCACTGCTGGGACTCGGGGCTTTCTCTCGCAAGGAGAGAGTTAAGGCCATAATCCACCACGCTGGCCCAGTGCGGGTTGGTGGATGACACATGACTTCGAAAGATTCTAGGTACATGTCGGTTTCCTCACGATGTTTTCCTTCACCGTTTTAAGTTAGCGGCATTACGCACATGACTTCGAAAAGACAGTGGTGCGTGTGGGATTTGAACCCAGGGTCTCCGTATCGGCAGGCGCCGTTCTCCCGACCAGCCGTAACTTCCCTATTATAGTTTACAAACATAGAACAGCTATTTCAATTCCTAAACCCGTGTCATAAACGATCATCGACTCGGTTAATACCATCAGGGTCACGTCTTGCTCGTTTCGCCACTCTATACTATAAAAATAAAACATTGTATGTCAATCACATTTTCTGTGATAAAACATTTAATTGTAATAATAATATGGAATTAGTAAATATTAAATATTGGTTATTTTTCTGGGTTATGTTTTGTGTCTTAAGTGACGGGAAATAATTCGAACCATACAACAAACAAAAAACTTTTTTTCATATTTATAATTAGGTACTCGACGCTTGCAAAAGTCTAATAGCAATCAAATTCAATAACAAAGTCAAATAGTTCTAGAAATATTCAATATTTATGACGTTAAATAAACTCAAAGGTATAAAATTGAGCTCAAATAAATTGAGTTTTGTAAAATAGTGTCAGACATAACTGAGCGGAAACGTAACGTACTTAAATAAATTAAACTACCAGTTCTGCGCACATTTCTCATGCAAATTTATTTCTACCCTCAAAAAATAAAAACAGGTATTCGTGAAACAGCAACTTCTGTTTCGTAGATTTTGCAACGTCAAAACTCTCAACTCAGGAGAATGCAAAGAAATCCCTGCTCTTGCATTTTTGTATAAATTCCTCATTTAACTCCTGATCAAGTCTGATTGCAGCCGCATCCGGAAATTTGCATTCTTCCCTAGCAAAGACGGGAACAATTTAAATAATTTGCTCATGACAAATGTTTTTACATTAGAATAATGCAATTTTTTATCCTCGAGCACACATCTAATTGACCGTGTGAGAACTTTCTGCCAAATAAAGTGTTGGTGTCCCGCAAGGTGTCAATTTTGGACACATTATGTAAATTATGTATCATTATTGACATATTCAAATTGTAAATATTAGCATGTAAAGTTAGTGATTGGGATTTGTGCAAGTGTGTGAATTCAAATATTTTTGCATTCCCAACGAAATATTTTCTGGAAAATATTTAAATGGAATACAGGTTGAATATCTCGCAGGTATAGCTTTGTGTGTAATTTTGACTATTGTTATTATTGTAATGGGTTTGTCAGCAAAGTTTAAGTTTGTGATATTTACTTTATTAATAGCTTTACTTTGCGCTGTTTGTATATTCCAATTAAATAAAGTTTGTTTTGTTATTCTCAGTTTTTCGATACAATAGTGGAAGTCAGGCTTCATAGCATAGACGTAATTAATCATAGGTCTGGGTTGAACAAAAGGGTAGTTTGCCGAACTGGCAGGGTTGCTCTGTGATTTTGTTTCAAACTAAATTGAGTTTATAAATACTTTTTAGTTAGGTTGATTAGATACAAATCAAATTCATTAAATTTATTGATTCTTGAAAATTATTACGTTCTTCTTTCATGAAAAGCCTTTTTTGATGAATTAAAAATTGATAAACATTCAACTAATAATGTACTAATATAAAATTAAGCGAAGGTAGTTATTATCCACAAAAAAAATGATGATGATTGACACGAATGATTTGCTAAGATGTTTAATATTTTTGGGCATATTACTAGTTGGTTTTTGTATTAATTTAAACTATATGTTTGAACTAGTAATTTTTCACCAAGATTTTCTTTTTATAATATTCAGTTTTCTGTTAGACTTCCCAAATTTTTGAGTTTTGACATTTTTTTTTTAATGTTGAGTCAATATCCAAATTCCAAGTCATCGGTTGATGTGGCGCTTGATCTGTCAACAAAACTCCTACTCACAATACAAAGTAATTTCATAAGTTATCTTTCTATCATTATTATTTATAGGTAATGATTCAAAAGGCAAATTCCCATTTTTAATTAATTCAGGGGCTACTCACGTGTGATAAATACATTGGCACAATTTTTTGACTTTCCGATTAGTAAAAGTTTCAGCTGTGATTCTGATTGACAAATATTTGTTTTGGGCCGGAATAGAGCCCACGACATCATACCAATAGGCTTAATAGAATATCAACATTATCAACCAAGCCAAGAAGCCAGTCGAGATCAAGTCACGATCATTTAAGAAAATTGACACTACGATAATAACGATACTATCTGAACTGATAACTACAAAGAATAATGACATCATGAAACTTTATTAGCATATATCTTTTATTTACGTCTCGTTTAGTCACGTTTTATCTACAACTGTAACTGAAGCATGCGCCTACATATATGCTTAGGGAACTATGTCAAGAGCACAGGATCGCGTGACTATATTATAATGCTTTTCCATATTTATCATAATATTGTAATCTTCACTGTGAATAAGCTTTATTTAATTGTTTTTATTAAAAACTATCCTTTACTTACTTATTAATAAAAAAAGAGAGAATTAAAGACCATCCAGGTCCATCATCAGATCAGAGAATTATCATTCGGCAACACGTGTTTGGCACCAAAGTACTTGTCAAGACAAATCAAATGAGCCCAAATTTGATAGGGTTATGTCATTTAATTACTGAGTTCATAATGACTGGCCTTGTGGCTAAGTGGTTAGTAGCTCTGCCTGCGAAGCCGAGGGCCGTGGGTTCGATCCCCACCCAGTGCAGATATTTGTGTGATGAATTCAAATGTTTGCACTGTGTCTGGGTGTTTCTATGTATAATAAGTATGTATTTAAAACTATATAAGTATTATATCAGCTATCTGGCCGCCATCACACAAGCTTTGCTTAGTTTGGGGTCAGATGGTGTTGTGTGTGAATTGTCCACCAATATTTATTATTTATTTTATTTATTATAAGACCTTTTTCTAATTTCATCATCAAATCAACACCATGGTATTCTAATATCAGCGTTGTCACGCGATTCAGGTACACATGTGTACAAAATTTCAGCTTCAGTAACTGGTAAGTGAAATTCAAATTTTAAGATTTGATGACAAAAATTGAACATATCCTACTATGTAATATTATAAATGTCAATGTATGGATATTTGTTGCTCAATCACGTCTTAACGTATGAACGGATCGAGCTGAAATTTGGAACACATAGATTATAGTCTGGAAGAACACATAGGCTACAACAAGAACAACGGGAACGGGAACTACGCGTGTAACACCGCAGGGCGCTGCTAGTATTACATACATGTGAAAGTATATAAAAGCTTGCAATATGGAGAAATGTGATTAAATACATCTTAAAGACTGAATGTCAAAACACGAGACACGTGAGACTGTTAAGGTGAAAGAGAAAACGTGATCATTGAAATGTATGACAATTGATGTTAAGTTCATGTACAAGAAATAACCATGAATCATTACAAGGACTTTAGAATATGCAATAAATCTAAGTCTATTTTATTATTATTTTCTTGTTTTTATTAGATAGATAGAATCACTTTATTGTGACACAAATAAATTAAAGGTTATACACAGGAATACTTATTAACTAATGTACTAAAAAAATCAGGGTTTTTCTCCGCCAGAGCAGTGTCTATAATTAATATACTATGCTACCTACGTTAGATATTTTAAATAAATTTTAAAATTGGTACATATTTATGTTTTCTTTTACAGACCTAGCCTAGTGTGAAAAGTACAAAAAATATTTTTATTGTAAGTATGATGTGTTACTCTAAAAAAAATTGGCAGTCAAAAGAACTGCCGATAGAAGTGAAAACTTGCTGTTGCCCTGGTACTGGTACCTAGGGGCAAACGCAACTCTTTTATATTTCTGTTGTCCTGGTATCTGGAGATAAACGCTGGGCTGTGTGAGGTAGGTAATCGAAACTCTTTACTGTTTCTGTTGGCCTGGTACCTACCAGGCCGTTTTTACCGAGTTTACCCGAAGATTTCATATCCGATCCGATCCATTATCATATCCAAGCGTGACGATTGATGAATCCATTTCACAGCCCACGAAAATTCTGTCTATAGCGCGCCTAATAAAGTTTTCACTTCAAAAATAATGTAATTTTTCCTTTTTTCACTTAATTTCAACAATATCTCGTAACAACCCTACAGAGCCATAACACCAGCTCACACCTCGGCAGTGCCTTGCAGAATTAATAGCCGCGCGCTTAATGAATATAGCACAAATGCGGGTTGACTGATGCGCTGTAATGTGCTAGTTATATTGGCGGTAGTGTACTGGCAGCGATACAATTTCTACAAAACTACTTTGAAATGAAAATCACAATGTTTAAAATGGATACAAAAGTGTAAAAATCTGGGAGCAGCAGTACATCTCCCACAATATAATAACCTTTAAACGAAATGGGGTATCTTTTGGGTGAACATATAACATTTTATATTTTGTCTGATTTCTGTCTCTCTACAGTATAAAAAAAAGATCTGATACAGCAAATCGCAAAGCTATCTCCAGCATTCATGGGCTATTTTCAAATTTTAGATATTATGAGTTTAGTTACTTGTAGTGTGCCTAGTTGATACAATTTTAGAAATCAACAAACCAAAGCTATATATCGTGAAACTGTTTTGCTCCCGATCGTACATACAATATACCTACTCTATTGTTCAGGAAGCCAGCAATTGTTGGAGTATTTGCATGTCTTCAGGAGAAATATGATCGCTCTACCGCTCATTTAAACGAGACAATAGAGCTAAAAGCGTTTATTTGGGACTTTTAGTGGTCGAATTTAGGTTTGAATTGTCAGGTTCTTGCAAAAGGCATACGTTATAAAATGTAATAAAAGTAGTCGTTTTTGCTTGAAGCAAAAAGCAAAACTTTATATTAAACATGATTAAATCAGATTCATCCAAGTGTGTCGGTCAATTCAGCATTTAGTAGTAAAAATATAAACAGCTCATATTATGTACCCACATTTGGGATTTACAGCTTTCTCTCACAAAAAGGGAATTAGGCTGAAATCGCTGCTGGGTAAATATTAAATAAGATAAGATAAGATAAGATAAGATAAGATAAATTTTATTAGCATAAATGCAACTCCAAAATTACAAATTAAGTAAAAATTAGAAAATACATTTATGTATTGTCAAATTTACAAATTCAATATAGCTTAATCTCATTTACAAATTAAAGTGATAGATTACATAATTATAAAACAAAAATTAGAATATACTGACATGCATTCCGATTCATATTATAAGGGTGGAAGAATCACACATGCCTTCACAAGATATCTTTTCCGTGACACGTCAGTTTCCTCACAATGTTGTTCGCCGTTTAAGCCAGAAGTGATAAAAAAACTCTCTAATATGCTCTTGGAAAAATACTTAAATATGCCGACGAGATTCAAACTTTCAATCGATTTACCTAAAGTCCTAAAGTCGAACTTTCTTGTCTAAAGTAGTTGATAGATAAAAAAGCAAGAAAATGTTTATAGCAATTTTCGAAAACAAAGTCATAGATAAAAAATTGGCAGTCATAAGAACTGCCGATAGAAGTGACTCAGATATCTTATTACTCAGAATTTGATAGCTTACCTTGAAAACTTCACGGGTGTAACCGGAGAGCGTGGCCTCGCCATCTTGGCATGGCCATCTAGAAATGCGTCAGCATTTCCCATTGGATGATGCGTTTCTAGATGGCTATGCCATGATGGCCATGAAAGGAAGTCCTTTCAGCATTTCCCAATGGCTGACGTATTTCTAGATGGCCAATAGCCATGGTCCCGAGTTTACCCGAAGCTTTCTTATCATACCCGAGCGTGACGAATGAATTCAATTCACAGCCCACGAAAAATCTGTTTAGGCGCGCCTAAAGAAGTTTTCACTTCGAAAATAGTTACTTCGTATTTTAGTTTGGGTTACAAAATATCCTGCATTCATTATAAATTGTTGAGTTAAATAAACAACTGAACGCGAGCAGGGTGGATGACAATACACTCGCACAATGGGATGCAACACGCATCACCGTCGGCAAAAAAGTCAACTCATTCGAACACCTGCGATTTTCAATTCATCCATCATTGATCGATTAGCCACGATTCAAATTTTGAATAAAACTATCAATTACACTTTCAGTTTTACAAACACGGACATAGAGTTAAAATTCAATTGAAAATCATAGTTCGAATAAATTAACATTGGTTTTATGTGTCAATCAGTATGGATGCATCGAAAAGGGGTGAATACAGGAGCTCAAATGATTAAGCAAAGTTTTGCTTTCGATTTTGTGCGTGATGGACCAGAATTAAAATATGCAATCATGCAGAATAGTAAACGTTTTCGACATGGTTTGTGATTCAAACGATAATAGATGTATTTCTTAGTCTGATCTCAACGTAGTGAGTGTACCCACTGAGTCGTTTTCACCATTCCTTTTTTTATGATGCATAGTGGATACAGATTTTATTCTGTGCCTGGTGTATTTTATTCTGGTTTATATCATTAGGTATGTATTATTATGTATTATTATTCTTGTATTATTAGTATATTGTTCGGTTAGTACAAGTTTTGATCAATTTGGATTTAAATCGTTTGGTGTGGAATAACGACGATTTATTTTTATACAACAAATGAAAAAGACCGTTTACGAATAATTATTATCACTGTAAGCAAAAAGCCTTTCAAATAGCACTAGGTAAATAATATAATTCAATTTCATGTATTCTGTTCACTGTATTTATTTTTTGATGTGTGTAATAAAGTTTTTCTATCTGTCTATTTATTATTATTAATTTCCTTTGAAATATGCTTAATTTTAAAAAATCAGGCATTTTTAACAACGAACACGTAATACGCGCAATAATAATAAAATTACATTGTAATAAACACTCTCACTTTTAACTTTTAAACTCCTAATTTCTCTTGTCCCGATACAAAATTTAAGATAACAAACATTGTAGGAATAAAAGGTTCATTACACATGGCTAAATTTAGTCAAGTATTACAGAAGCAAATTTAGAAACAACGTTAGTCTTTTTTTGTAACTATAACAGGTTCGCACTTGACCAACATCTCGCCTGATGTCAAGCGACGATGCGATCTACGATGGAGCTTGCTTACCTAGAAGAAACCGATTCACTCTCGATTTGAAGACACCAAGATTGTAACTATCGGGAAAAACCCACTCAGGCAACGCATTCCACAACCTAGACGTTCTTATCACAAACGTGGAGTCAAATGATTTCGTTCGTGTTTTTGGAACATCAACCATGAAACGATGTCACTTGTTTGAGATACGAGAATTGTGGTAGAACAAAGGGCAAGGTGGTATTTGATCATGCAGATCACCTGCACGCTCTCCGAAGTGTATCCGAAAAAAACCCGATAAGCTAGCAATTTTACGGCTATGATTCAAGACTTTGAAGTCTTTTACGCACAATAGTGTCGTTGCCTATGAGCCTTTTGGCACGCCTCTCAATCAATTCGAGTCGAGTGGATTCAGCAGCAAGCTTAGAAGCAAGCAATCCTCGCCTCTGAATTTAGTATTGTAGCTTCATCATCATCATCAACAGCCCACTAAATGTTCCCACTGCTGGGACTCGGGGCCTTCTCTCGGAAGGAAAAAGTTAAGGCCATAATCCACCACGCTGGCCCAGTGCGGGTTGGTGGGTGACACATGACTTCGAAAGATTCTAGGTACATGTCGGTTTCCTCACGATGTTTTCCTTCACCGTTTTAAGTTAGCGGCATTACGCACATTCGAAAAGACAGTGGTGCGTGTAGGGTTTGAACCCGGGGTCTCCGGATCGGCAGGCGCCGTTCTCCCGACTAGAACAGTCGGTTTTTCAGTTTTTCGGAATTCAGTTGACTAAATTTAGCCAAGTGTTATAAGTCTTTTACCTAGCATGAAACAGTTTCCTGTGTTCTCTACACCCGCATGTGTTCCTCGTGACGAACAAAGCTGACCTCGGCGTGATGACATGGATATTGTATATGGAGTACTTGTGACCTTCCACTATAGTGCATTACTTAGTATAGATTAGAATATGCTTTTCTTTTGTGTCGTCTGTAATATTATATTTGACAAACCAATGATTGGAATGTATGTTCTTTTGTGTCGTTTGTAATAAACATTATGAATGAATGAAAATTCTTTATTGTTCACACCAAAAAGGATACATACAAATTTGAAAAACAGTAAGACTAGTGATACAACGGGCGGCCTTATCACTAAAAGCAATTTCTTCCAGGCAACCTTGGGATGGACAGAAATATTTGAAAACTTAAAGCGTGGTGCGCAACAATTACTATTTAAATAATAAGACTATGGGATAGACGTACATTCTAATAGTACTACATACGAATACATAAAACTACATAAAAAATAAAAAAAACATTATGTTATAATAAACATTATGTTATTTGACTTGAGAAAACTTTTTTTACATTAAATAAATTTGTGAGTGATCTTGCCTGATGCTAAGCAATAATGCAATCCATGATATAGAACTAGAAAAATCAATTCACTTAGATTTAAAGAAAACCCGATGTTAGGAAATACTCACACAAGCAACGCATTCCAATGTTTATATGTTTATTAAGAAACTGGAATTAAACCTCTTTGTTTGAGTATATGAAACAGTAACCATATACTTAGTAGAGAGATACTCTACAGTAACCATGAAACGATACATTAATTCTATAATCTTGTGCTGTAATGTTATAGACAGCCATTTAAATTTTACATTACAGTTAATATGATTGACTGCCTATCTAACTTTGGACTGGTTTTGAAAGCGCAGGGACTTACTAACTAACAATACTTATAATTAGCTTATATGTAGTGTAGTATAAATACTTGGAAGGATATTTGATTATTTTCGCGCGCCACATAATATAGATTTTTCGTAGGCTGTGAACCGAATTCTAGCCTCACGCTCGGTGTTGATAAGAAATCTTCGGGTAAACTCGGGACCGTGGCCATTGGCCATCTAAAACTGCTGACGCATTTCTAGATGCCCATGCTTATAACCACGCCCTCCAGTTTCATCCACGTAGCTTCTAAAGTAAGCTATCCAATTCGGAGGTGTAAGTTTTCACTTCTGTCGGCAGTTCTTATGGCTGCCATTTTTTAATTTAAATTAATTATTTGTGCTATATTACGAGTATAAGTTCCATAATTATAAAGTACCATTCTTCTACGTGATATTACCGTCATCGTGCTGCAAGTGTCTTAAGTAGGACTCTTAGCAGAGTCCGCCTGGAGAAGTACCACACCTTTGCCAAATATTCTACCGCCAAGCAGTAATGTGCAAACATTACTGTGTTCCGGTCTGAAGGGCAATGTTTCCAGAGAAATTACAGGGCTTAGAGATATAACAACTTACGACGAGCGCAGTGCAGTGCTAGGTAAGGATTTGGAATCTTCATGTTCCAATAGCTGCGTGTCACTGTGTTGTTATGTGGCAGGCATGTTGCTTACCATCAGGCACATGACTTGCTCGTCTCGTCACTCTATATTAAAAAATAAGAAGTACATTCGATTGTTTGTAAATTTGAGCATCTGGACAACCTTTAGACCTTAATCGGTAAATAATTGAGTTAGTTAAGTTAAGCATAAAAACTCTTGACCGGTAAAATCCAAAAACTGTACACCTAGATATCACGAAAGTTTTGTCCTTTTAAATAAAAAAAATATATATTTTGTTTGCATTTATTTATTTGCGAAAGTGCTAAAATGTGGCTACCTTTACGGGTAAAGCTAAGTGCTCAATACTCATTGTGTTTATGACGTCAACTAAAGTAAAAAAACAAACTTTTGTTGAGATGTTAGTTTTTGTTGCAATTTAGTCTTGCCACCACAAATAAAACGACTATTATGCAAAATCGTATCCAACACGCATTCAATTTAGAAAATCTGATCTTTTACAATGAATTAAAATTTAATTACTGTCCCTTAGCAGTTTTCCGCCCAATAATTACTGATAATCGCCACCACACCCTACATTATGTTATATAATTGCCATCTAACTAATGGACAGATAATATTATGCTAATCGCATGTTGAGCGGCATCACAATGGGTGATTATAATAAACAACATACCTGCCTAAACGGTGTTTACATTAGCTAATTTAAAAGCTAAAAGTGCAAGTCTAGTCAAGTCTCAAAGTTCATATATTTGTCGGATACATTTCGGGCACTATGCACCTCATCTTCTAATACGTAATACCTTCAAGCAACTTTTATTCGGACATCTTGTAAATTTAATAATCTATTTTCATCAAAAAAAAAACAAAAATCGACTTCAATCTATAAAGTTAAATTCAGACACGACCAAATTTCATAAAAATCTATCATAAATAATGTCGTCTAAATATGTGAAAGAAAATTTTAGTATTTTGTTCATATTTCTAAAAGAACTACACCGATTTTAATAAAATTTATACGGGACTACCTCTGAGCTGAGATCTACTAAACAAAATAAGATTCATCAAAATTCTATTCAAAATTGGCGGCGCTATCGCGTAACATACATACGAGTTCAAAACAAAAAAAAAATTGGCAGTCATAGGAACTGCCGATAGAAGTGAAAACTTATAACTCAGAATTTGATAGCTTACCTTGGAAACTACACGGGTGTAACCGGATGGCGTGGCCTCGCCATTATGGCATGGCCATCTAGAAATGCGTCAGCGTTTCCCATTGGCTGACGCATTTCTAGATGCCCAATCGCCAAGGTCCCGAGTTTACCCGAAGATTTCTTATCATACCCAAGCGTGATGCTAGAATTCAATTTACACCCCACGAAAAAAATGTCTAGGCGCGCCTAAAGAAGTTTTCACTTCAAAAAACATACACCCGAATTGATAACCTCCTCCTTTTCGGAAGTCGGTAAAGAAGTATCCCTATAGTTGATATTGTGAAAGATCGATGGAACGATGTTTTATACGTTTTTCGGTATTAGTACCTCCATGCAATTGAATATGCTGTCTTAGACCGTATCGTTCCCACAAGTAAGACGAGACGGCGGTTTAGAGTACCTAAGCTATGGGATGCGTTGTCAGGTTGTCACATCCCCATCAAAATCCCACTCAGATTTTCCGATGGTTACAATCTTGGTGTTTTCAAATCAAGAGTAAATTGGCTTATTCTATGTAAGTTTCTAGGTAAGCACACCCCATCGTAGACATAGAATAATAACGCTTAGAAACTGGGTCCTCGTAAGAAGAGTGAGGCAAATCATAGTGAGCCATATTGGCTCAGTCCGTTCGAAACTACCATCAGTTGTCAAGGTCCAGCGCTAGCGCATGAGTCTCCGACAATTAAAAACATTATGATGGTTTGTGTGGTCCTTCACTGTACATATTCCACGACATTAAAGTTTTGTTTGGCGAACTATAGTACGAGTGCTTACGCCGAAATCAATCTACTTTTTACCTTACGATGAAGCGTTTGTTTGAAAATTAATTATCGATCTAGGCGTTATTAATCTATGATCGTAGACCGCATCATTGTTCAAAATTAGGCGAGATTAGGATACACTTCGGAGAGTGTGCAACTGATCTGCATGACCTAACACCACCTTGCCTTGTTTTCTATCCGACTTCTCGTAACTCGAAGAAGCGGCACCGTTTCATGGTTGATGTTCCAAAGACACGGACGAAGAGGTTTGACTCTACTTTTGTGATAAGAACGTATAGGCTGCGGAATGAGTTGCCTGACTGGGTTTTCCCTGATAGCTATAATCTTGGTGTCTTCAAATCGAGAGTGAATATGTTTCTTCTAGGTAAACACGCTCCATCGTAGACCGCATCGTCGCTTAACATCAGGTGATAATGAAATAAAACGGCTTAATACGATTTATTGGGTTTTTAATTAACAGAAACTTTTAAAACAGTGTTGACGCGAACAGAGTGTGCGAGACAGAGAGAGAGCATGATCAAGTGACATGCCATAAAGTTAACATTGACATTCTATTGAGAAGGCGGGAAATTTAAATTACATTCGATAGGTGAGATGGCGGTCAAGTGTAAAACTATAACAAAAAAACTGTGGAAACGTATACACTTATTAAACATTCAAAATTCGTTTGTTATTATAATAGACAGTTATAAACTCTATAACTATTGCATACAACACAGAAATCAGTTCATTACTCTTAATGCGTCATCAGTCACTAACCTCTAAAACAAAGAGAACCCATTATCGAGCATTTTACAACGATTCACAAATATGTGTCGCCATAAACCTCGTACAAAGAAGGTTTTATTAAAATTTGTTGGCCAACACGCTTTTATCTATCAGCTGTGGTGGTACAAAACAGAAGCGAAAGAGTTTGTTTTTAAATGGCGGGGCGGAATGAGGAAGACATGTGTTTGATGGTAAGCAACATCATCATAAGCAGTCCTCATCATCATAGTTACAGCGAGTTTTTAAGGAATGATGGTAAACTCACAATAAAATAGTAAAAAAATTACAATGTTCATTACAATTGTAATAAATACATAAATATATAATGTTTGACACTCTTAACAGTACGATAATTATTATTATCGTAGAATGGAATGTCAAGTTTAAACTTTAAAAATGTATTTGCTTTAAATGCTTTTTTTTGTTTAAAATTGACGTGTAAATTGTACATTTATGAAGAAAAAATTTTGACTTTTACTTTGCCCAGTAAATGTTCTCACAGCTAGTACTTGGAACATTACCGCGTAAGGAAAGAGACAGGGCCATAATCCACCAAGGTGCGTGCGGATGGCGGATAACATTTGACCTCGGATGATTCTAGAATCATGTTCACTAACGTGTTCCTAGGAATATGTTGGTTTCCTTGTAATATTTTCCTTCACCGTTTTCAAATCAACGGCATCATTACACAAACATAGCAAACAACATGCTGGCCAATAATAAAACAACATTTTAAGAGAGTCCAAATCATTACCAAACATTCACACTGCACTACGCTGCTCACCCAGGCATATAAGATGCTTCATCTCTCTGCCTTGCTATTTCTCTGCAAACTTATCCTTCATACCGGAACACGGTTGCCTGGAAGAGATCGCTTTTAGCGATAAGGTCGCTTAATCCACTTGTTCTAGGCTAAGTCTCTTGTTTTGTAAGTTTTATATTGTGGACAATGAAGCGTTTCTATCTATCTATCAATCACAGTGAAGTTTTCATATTAGTACTTGGCGGTAGAATACTGGCTAAAAGATTCCCACCATTACAGAAATCCGTACTCCCTACTATAGTCCGCATTTTCCTACAACTTGTACCACAATAAACCAGAGCTTTCTTATCTGGAGCGCACAATAAGCGTGTTATATTTCAACTCATTACTGGTCACACTCGATTTCATCATCCCTTATCAGGGGCTGTCGATCTTCGCTTCGAATGCGCAGCTAAATGTGGCCTAATGAGGGGAGTCGATGACCCTATAGTCAAAACGATGATTTTCGTGTCAAAACAAAGCAGTGCTTTTAACCTGTTATTTTTTGTAGTGGTAGGACTCTTTGTTTTGTAGTTACGGCTGGTCTAGTCGGGAGAACGACGTCTGCCGATCCGGAGACCCCGGGGTCATACCCCACACGCACCGTTCTTTTCGAAGTCATGTGCGTAATGCCGCTAACTTAAAACGGTGAAGGAAAACATCGTGAGGAAACCGACATGTACCCAGAATTTTTCGAAGGCATGTGTCATCCACCGACCCGCACTGGGCCAGCGTAGTGGATTATGGCCTTAGCTTTCTCCTTGCGAAAGAAGGCCCCGAATCCCAGCAGTGGGAACATTTAGTGGCCTGTTGATGATATGAGGGCTCTTTACAGAGTCCGTCTGGGGAAGTACCACACCTTTACCAGCTACTTTACCGCAAAGCAGTAATATCCAAACATTACTGTGTTCCGGTTTGAAGGGTAATGTTTCCAGTGAAATTACAGGACATAGAGATAAAAAAAATTACTACGGAACTTTTTCATGATGACGGCTACAACCTTTTACCACGCAAAATTTTATCTTTTTTTAATGTATTGTGTGCAGATTGCTTTTGGTGTCAATTATCAGTAAATTAATTACACGTTATGAATGAAAGAAATGTAGGGAAATGTCATAATTGCTTATTTTTTTTAATACTATTGTAGCTTAAATCATACGTATCCCACTTAATGTTCCCACAACTGGGGTCCTAAATTCTGTCACACACACACTCTCACATACTTTATATTATTTTCTTAAAAAATACATGTTAGCTTTAAGTCGAAACATACAAAACACTTTAGTGCAAAACTCTAATACTGAACGATCAAATACAATAAAAAATAAATTACAAGCTAAATTCTCAGCATAAAACCAAGAATAAGAATCGTTTGAAACCAAATTTACGATTCCCCTGATTTACAACTGCAGTAAACTAGCAACACTATTGTTTGCTTGTATTTAAAATCGTTAAATATGGCAATAACGCGTCCGTCACGCACCGTTACCGTTATTCGTCAAGCTAACTCAAATTTGGGTTAGCCAGAAATATTAAAATATTCTCTTTTTTTATCACGCAGAACTTTTATCAATAAAACTAAATTACAATGAGAACTATCATTGCACCGCGCACGTCACCCAGAGATATAAGATAATTTATTTCTATACCTTATAATCTCTTTGACAAAACGGCATGTCACTGATTGGGAGCAAAATTAGCTACCTATAAATATAATATGATTTGTATTTGTGTATTTAGATTTTTTTATGTTTGTAGCTGAATCACGTTGTAACAAGAACCAAATAAAAATTTTTGACTTATCCCCGACTATCTCGGATTTTTAATAAATCTGTTCAACATTCTACTTGTCAAGCCCTTTCATGTGATACCCGTATAGAGGGAGTATTGCAAAGAAATGTATTTTGCCATTTTGTATTTGAATTTTATCATAATGTATAGTATTTTACTAGTCAAGCCCTTTTATTTGATACCCATATTGAGGTAGGTTGTGACGAAATATTTTGTCCGCCATTTTGTGGAGACGGCCATCTCAAACCGATATTAACTTATTAACCAAACAACTAAGAATGACAATTAACCTTCAAATAAAAAACGCACTTCGAAATAGGTCCATCTGTTTGAGCTCTACGGTGCCACAGACATGTCTGTCTGACACACACAGACAGACATCCACGTCAAACTTTTATCACCGCTTTTTTTGGTTGGGGGTTAAAAATTTAATGGAAAATAGTATTTTAAATGTCCAAACTTTATATTTTAGATTACATACAACGTAGGTTAGATTTTGTCCCAAAAATTACCTTCTAAATAGTATGCGAGTAAAGTCGCCCTTTGGTTTACTGCACCATTTCTTCATAGCCTTGTAATAACTCACAAAACTTTTGAAATGATCTATAAGGTCGTTATGTTTTCGGACATTTTATTTTTGACATACAATGTATCATTTATGACATATGTACGGCTAAATCTTTCAATGACAGTTAAAGTGTAGATTCGATTGTTAAAAAACATTTTATGATGGTTATAAAACTATTTTTGATTTGGCTGTGAAATAGAGGTAGACATAATATTTAATACAAAGTAGCCTTCTTTATCAATGAGTAGTATGTTTTAGTAGGTCTCTTTGTAGAGTACGCCTGGGGAAGTACAACACCTTTGCCAGTTGTTCTGCCGCCAACCAGTACTGTGCAAACAATACTGTGTTCCGGTTTGAAGGGCAATGTTTCCAGATAAATTATTTGGGCTAAGAGATAAAACACCTTATAGGTATACCCGGGTGATCAGTGCAGTGCAGTGCAGTGCTTGGTAATGATTTGGACTCTTTATGTTTCAATAGCTGCGTGTCACTGTGCTGGTATGGACAGGAATGTTGTTTACCATCAGGCACATGTCCTGGCCGTCATGTCACTCTATAAGTCTATACGATAAAAAAAGAATAATGTGATTCTAAAAATCTATACCATAAAAAAAATTACTATGAAGTTTTGCGCTTTTTTTCATGATTCGCTCCAGACTTGAAAACATTTAGATTAGCCGTTAGGGAACACCCACTCAGACTACGCATTTCAGAGTCTAAATGTTCTTATTACAAAAATGAATTTGAATCATGAAATGTTCTGGCTATTTACGAGTTACCAGCAGTCCAATAGAAATAAAATAAAGTATTAATTATTAGATGATACAGATCCAGTGCATATTCTCTGTAAAGCACGGAAACATTTTTTAAATAAACGTAGGTTTAATATAGATAGATAAACTCGTTAATGCACTTTTGATACAAAAAAATATAACAATAATACAGAAAACCTTAGAATTGGTGACCTAATCGCTAAGAACTATTTCTTCCAGGCTACCGTAGCAAATGTTCCCACGGTAAGTGTGTAGTGGGTTTTATTTTAAAAAGAGACAGTCAAAGCTCTATATTAAAATTATTCATTACATGATATTAATATTTGTATCATTAAAATGTAGTTCTATGTATGTATATTATTTACCATTAGACAAGTATTAATTATTGTATCTATTATTGTGTTCCGTTATGCATGGTAATGTTTCCAGAGAAATTACAGGGCTTAGAGATATAATATCTTAGATCTCTTGGTGACGAGCGCAGTGCAGTGCTAGGTAATGATTTGGACTCTTCATGTTCCAATAGCTGCGTGTCACTGGGCTGTTATGAGGTAGGCATGTTGTAGCTTACCATCAGGCACTTGTCCTGCTCATATCGTCACTCTTTATTTAAAAAAAAATTGGTAGTCATAGGAACTGCCGATAGAAGTGAAAACTTATAACTCAGAATTTGATAGCTTTATTTGGAAACTACACGAATGTAACCGGAGGGTGTGGCCTGGTCATCATGGCATGACCATTTAGAAATGCAGCAGCATTTCCCATTGGCTGACGCATTTCTAGATGGCCATGCCATGATGGGCAGGCCACGCCCTTTTAGCATTTCTCATTGGATGACGCATTTCTAGATAGCCAATGGCTATGGTCCCGAGTTTCGCCGATGATTTCTTATCATACCCGAGCGTGACGTTAGAATTCATTTCACAGCCCACAAAATATCTGTCTAGGCGCGCCAAAAGAAGTTTTCACTTCAAAAATCAGGTTTCTAGCTAGTTACCATAACAAAATCTCTGTTTGGGGTTATGAACGGATCGGGCTGGAACACAGTCAGATTTTAGTCTGGAAGAACACATAGGCTACTTCTTATCCCGGCAAAATAACGGGAACAAAGCGAGTAAAACTGCAGGCACTGCTTATTTATTTATGTGTACTAAATAATTAGTTAAAAGTTTCAATTACATTACTTTTATCCAAATTTTAATTATCTTTTTCAACTGTTTACAATGTTTTATTTGCGATACATATTCTATGCTTATTCAAAGCCCTCATTCAAACTTCGCATAATTTTTGTGGCAAATATAATTTTAATTTGTTTTATATAATTTATAAACGCTAAATAATAATAATAATTATAAGTGCAAATATAATTTTAGGTTGGCCATTGCCATTCAGCGTGGGAACACGGCGAGCATCATGGGCACTTTTGCAATTTAAAAAAAAAAATATAAAATAAAAAAAATAAAAAAAAATTATAAAAAAAAAAATATTTTATTTGTTTTATATTTTAGGCGTAAAAGCGTCACATATAGACAGGGTAACTGTCGTATTTACTGTATTAAAGTAGTAAGAAGTATTTAGCAGTAATTATATTAATTGTTTAGTTATTAAGTAAAAAGAAGTATTATTATTCCTTTACCTCTAAGTATTTACAAGAATAACGTAGGTTTAATCATTACAAAACAAGTTATATAATAAATGAGTGGTGGAAACAAATAGCCGGTCAATTTGAACTGTAATCTCTATTCCTTTGTCGTGAGAGAGTGTTTGACGATCGCTGTGACTCATCTGCGCTGGCGCATGGTTTATACAGGTTGTGTAAAAAAATAATTAAAATAAAATATGTAGTTTTTGAAGTTCTTTTGGCACGCAACGCACTTATTTGTAGTGGGCTAAGAATTGAGCTCAAGCGTCACGCTAGTAAATGAAAGATATATTCGGGTGAACTCGGGATCATGGCCTTCTAAGGCGTAGGTACGAACCCTCCTGTGTCTTTGAGTGGTTCAAGTGCAGATGTAGGTGCAAGTTTCTCATCACCATTGCTTCAACGGTAAAGGATGGAAGAAAACCGACATGTTTAAAGAAAGATATCTTTCGTGGACAAGTGTTGTCAGCCCAAACCGCACTTGGCTAGCATGGTGGATTATGGCCTTGAATTTCTCTATTAGAGAAAAAGCTCTGGCACTGGGAACATAAAATGCGCAATGGAGCACGCTTACTTTAAAGATACCTACAAATTTCTAGATAGATAGATTTTAACACCCCTTTCCATCCTAAGGTTTTCCAGTAGCACTTCTTTTTTTGTTTTTCTTCTCCTGTTTTTCTGTTTTAGTGTGTACTAAAAAGTATCCTTTTAATTTCATTTCATTTATTAGATTGCAACATGTACATGGCATTGCCTTAAAACTTAAATCATGTAGGTGGATGACCCTGTTAGGGCGTAGCAACATAATTAATTACAATAAAACAATAGATACGATAGACAACTAATTATGTTATCACCTGTATTTTGTTTGCCGTGTATTTCACTATGGTATTATTTTTAATACTGGGATTTGAGTCTAAATATGTGTCATTTAGTGTAGAGGGCGCCGGTGAGATACCATTCACTTCTACCCGCCATCTCAAAAGAGTTTTAGAGGGGTTGGCGCTATAAGTAGATGGAGCTAAGCCATTGAGGAGCATTCCTTTGTGAAATTTTATATGGGAGAGATCGAACAGTGTCAATATAAATTCTTACATTTTATTCAATTGGTTTACTTTTACTCAATTGATAACAATTATTTGACTGAAATAGCATAACCATGTTTTTGTCCTGTAGCGTATTTTATTTACACCTCGTAAAGCCTGACTTTCACAAAATAAACAAAACTGACAACAATAAAGTAAGTATCGGATGGCAAACAACAAAGCAGATAATGACCATCACGTGACCAGTAATTTAAAGGTACTGCATTCTTTGACCACGACAAATACATCTCGCCCGGGTCTTTACGAGTTGTAAACACAATATGACACGGTTGACACAGACGGTTTGACGTCCTAACACCGTGTCTGGCGGAGTCTAGCCGATGTCTGTGTACTGAACGAGATTAGCCTGGGAACTAATATTGTTGCTCTGACGTTGTTCATTGTTATCTACTCAATGTCACTATTAAAACCATGTGACATTTTTTTTCGAAACTGAATTATACCCATAAATTTATTGTTAGTTGCGTCTGCTTAAAGCGGTCTTTATTGGGACTCATTTAGATTAAAGTTTATTAACATATAAAATTCGGAAAATTTAAATATAAAACTGTGGGTAAGATAGTTTCGAGGTTTAAAAAAATAAATTAATGCTATCGAATGCAGTTTATTTCGTTTTTACATTGTACATAATTAATTGAAAACAAAAAATCCCTGTCTAGTCTCTTAGATTTATGACATACTGTCTCCTGAACCACTTAAAATCTTAATTACACTTATGTACAGTCACATATTAGTTAACATTTGAATAACAATAATTGTAAGAAACAATACCGTAAGAATCGTCTTGAAACGCCCTTAACAGTTATGGGTTTAAATGGGTTCAAGTAGAATTACACTTTTTTTTTCTTCGTGGGTAGTCACCAACATAACAGTTTAAAAATTAGCTCTATTTAAATCAAGTGTTAAAAATCAAAATAGTTTATATTATTTCAAAATTTTAATGTTTAATTAAATAACAACACAAAATACCTGTCTGGGAGTGTTATCCTTTCAGTTCACTGTTTTATCAACATCTTCCAAACTTAACCTACAAAATATCACATATTTTAATTTACACTGATGGAGGCTGTTCTAGAATCGCAAGACAAACTTCAGGCCTTATTTCTGGACAAGATGGACACTTTTCAGGGACAATTACAGTTGTCTCCCTCTACATCTAAATCAACACTGGCAGATGAGTTTGCTTCGTTCAGAACTTATATTTTGTTGGCACTGAAGTCTTTACAAGAGTAAATAAGTCTCCTTGCCCGTGAAACCGATAACCAGGAAATGCGTGCCAGAAGGAAGATACTGCTCATTCATGGAGTTCCAGAATCGAAGAATGAAATCACAGCGGCCGCAGTGGTGAAGGTGGTTACTGAACAGCTTAAGATCTCAGATTTCACTGCAGCTGACATCAATAGGTGCCATCGTATGGGTCGTTCTCTTGTTCCTGAAAAAACCAGGCCCATCCTTCTCAAGTTGCGTGACATAGATACGCGGCAGCTTGTCTGGAAATCCAAGAAAGTTTTGAAAGGCTCTGGGGTAACCTTGTCGGAATTTCTGACAAAAACTCGGCATCAAACTTTCATGCTGGCTCGCGAGCGATTCGGTCTCACCAAGTGTTGGACGCAGGATGGTTTTGTGATCATTTCAGGGCCCGGTGATAAGCGGTATCGTATATGTAGCCGTCTTGAACTGGATAAAATTGAAAAGCCGGCGCCGAACCCCTCGAGCGTCGTCACTGCCGCCGCGGCCACCACAACGCCTCACAAGTTAAAAAAACCAGATGTGGGAGCAGAGAAGAAGGTTCCGAGGGTTACAAGACGGGTCCCGATTAAATGATACAGTGGTAGATAACTTTGTTCATGATACTTGATAACATTATACGCTCCTTTGGTTCTCGTTTGGTATGCACTATAAAGTCTTATTATGACTATACACTCTGGGTGTATTATAAAGTCTACCTTCCAATTTTTTCTCTAAATGTCATGTCTATGTATTTTAATTTAGTTTTGGTTTATTATGGCACGGTGGAGTTAGCTTTGATTTATCTAATTTTCGTTTATTATTATTATTCAGTTATTTATTTTTCTTCTTAATCTCTAAGTTTTTTACAATAGATATATAAAATAAACATTATAAAAAACTTAAAAACTAGGGTGCATTATTATTATTCATATTTTATCTATACAAGATCTCTCGTTGCCGAGGACAGTTAGCATTCGCGGGCTTTTGGCCAAGCGAATGCTAGAAAATAGAAGTGTATATAATTGCTGCGGCGACTTATATAAAAAAAAAAAAAAAAAATAAAAAAAAAATTGTTATACCCAGGAATGGTGATTATTAATCTAGCGACAAAAATTTTCTGACTATTCTGCAGGTGTTCAAAATAACGGCTTTTTGGAGTAAAACGGAGGTTAATGGATGTATGTTAAGATTCTGCAGACTGCTGTGTAGTGTGTAGGGAATTACACCGGTGGAGGAAAGAATTATTGGTATCGTTTTTACTGTTTGCACTCTCCATTGCGTTTTTAATTCAATGGCAAGATCAGTGTATTTAGTGAGTTTTTCAGTATAAGTGGAAGTTAAGTTATGAGTATTTGGGACAGCGATATCAATGAGAAATACGAGCTTTTCAGTTTTATTATAGATTGTGATGTCTGGTCTGTTGTGATGGATGGTTTTATCAGTGATAATTGTCCTATCCCAGTACATTTTGTAATCAGCTGACTCTAAAACAACTTCAGGTGAATACTTATAGTACGCTACTTTTTCTGTAATAAGTTTGTGTTTGTATGCAAGATACTGATGTATTATAGCAGCGACCTGATCGTGACGATGTTTGTAATCTGATTGGGTTATTGACCTACATGCTCCTGTTATGTGTTGAATTGTCTCAGAGGCACTGTGGCAGTGTCTGCAGAGATCGGAGGTACTATCTTTTATGATATATTTTCTGTAATTTCGCGTATCTATTACTTGGTCCTGTATTGCGAGCATGAACCCTTCTGTTTCCGGGAATAGTTCACCTCGATTTAGCCACATGTTTGAAGAAGTTTTGTCTACGTTTGGGTTCAGCAAGTCTCGTCGGTGTCTACCATGTAAAGATTTCTGTAGCCAGCTTTGTTGTTTTTCCGCGGGAGCCACTAAAGTCTCATTTTTCTGCCTAACGTGATCATGTAAGTTAAGTGGTGTATGTTTACGGTCGGCATTAACTACAGCTCTGTGCATAGATGACGTGTTTGCTTTTTCGTGGAAAAATGATCGTAGTCTGGTTACCTGTGTGTTGTGCAAGTTTTTTATGTCAGTTAGCCCTCTGCCTCCTTCTATATTAGGAAGTGTTAACCTTTCAATGCAAGAACGAGGGTGATGTTTTCTGTATTTGGTCATCAGTGTGTGTATCATCCGTTGCAATTTTTTAAGATGTGACTGGGACCAGTTGACAATACCAAAAGAATAAGTAAGGGTAGGAATGGCAAATGTATTTAAAGCTTTAATTGTATTTTTGGCATTTAATTGACTGTTTAAAATTTTATGGATTCTGCTTTTGTATTTTTGTTCTATTTGATCCTTAGTTTGTTTTTGGTGAATTTGTTGTGTTTGGAAAAAACCTAGATATTTATAACCGGTCTCCTGATCAACAGGGTCAATTTGTTGACCATTAGTGAGCTCATATATGTTTTGATCTACCCGTCCTCTGCTTATTGATAAGATTTTACACTTATCGATCCCAAATTCCATCTGAATGTCTTTTGAAAAAGATTGCGTGATGTCAGCTAAGCGATGAATTTCTTCGAGACTACTGGCAAAGAGCTTTATGTCATCCATATATAAAAGGTGAGAAAGTAAGTAGCTTGTATTGTCATTAGTAATTTTGTATCCGATATTACTATTGTTCAGCAGATTTGATAATGGATTTAATGACAAACAAAACCAGAGAGGACTGAATGTTTCACCTTGAAAGATACCTCGGCGGATCGGTATGGGTTCTGTTTCTATTGAAGTATTGCCTGCATGAAGTTTAAGTATAGTTTTCCAGTTTGACATTGCAGTTTTGAGAAAGTTCACGAGAGTGGGGTGAACTTTGTATTGGTTTAAAATATGAATTAACCAGGTATGAGGAACAGAATCAAATGCTTTCTTGTAGTCTATGTACATTGTATATATGTCTTTCTTTTTAACTAAAGCTTGTTTTGAGGCTACAGAATCAATTATCAACTGTTCCTTACATCCTTGGCTATTACTACGACATCCTTTTTGTTGTTCAGCTAGAATTCCGTTAATTTCTGTATGTTTGTATATTATATGACTAATACATGAAGTAATGATTTTGTATATTGTCTGTAAGCAAGTAATAGGTCTATATTTTGAAGGGTTTTTTAAATCTGTTTTATCTTTAGGTAGCAAATATGTAGTTCCTAATGTTAAGTACGTAGGCATAGTTTCAGGTGATTGGATGAACGTGTTAATGTGTTTGAGAAGGTATGGATGTGTGAAGGTAAAGTATTTGTACCAGTAGTTGTGTATTTTGTCCGACCCTGTGGCTTTCCAGTTGTGTGTTTTTTTTAATTATTTGTCGAAATGTGTCAATCTGGATGTTTTCGAATTCCATTATGGGAACATCCTCCAAAGATTGGCCATCTTGGTTAATCCAATCGCTATTCTTATTATGCTCTTTAGGGATAGCCCAAACTTCGTACCAAAATTTGTGGAGTGTTTCAGGCTGCGGCAGGTCAGATTCTAAGTTATTATTTAATTGTCCGTCTGTAAGATTTCTGTAGAATACTTTCTCGTTTCTGTTGAAAAGCTTATTCTGTGATTTTCTTTTTGTAGTGGCAACATATTTTCGTAATCGGCTAGAAAGTGCATTTAATTTTTGTTTCAGAGTATCTAGGAAGTGTATTAGTTCTGTGTTTTCAGCTTCGTGCTGCGAGTGAATTTTATGATTTAGTTTTATTTTGTCGACATGTTTTTGTAATCGTGAGCTTGTGTTTCCGTTTGTGTATTCAGTTAGTCTACCAATTTTGACTCTTAACTCTTGTATTCTGGTTTCAAGGCGTCTTTGCCACCTAGGTTTTAGAGGTGGAGTTTTCTGTGTAGTTGTTGAGTCTTTAATACTGTTTCCACTCACTACTACACTAGTATAAGCAGCGCTGTAAATTATGGTCTGTAGTGTAGAAAAGTCCGTATCAGCAGAGATATATTTGGTTAGTAGGTGGGCGTTTATGTGCTGAGTTATTATGGATAATTTTTTTGATGGTTTCTGTTTTGGAATTGCAGGTCTTAAAGTTGGGTCACTGTTTTTAAATTTTGAAAATGTTTCTGTCAATGTGTTCTCGACTTCAGTTTTTAGTTCTACTGATATATCGGAGATATCGTGATAAGTTGTTTGCTGTTCTTCGTTTGTATGAGATTGCTCTCCTGTTTGTGTCCTAGTATTTATGTGGCAGATAGTGTCCTGAGTGTTCGAATTTGTTTGAGTATTTACCAATACATCATCTAGATCAGCAGTATCAGTTTGAGAAGCCCTTCAGCCTTGTAGTGTATTTTCCTGTTGAGTGTGAGTACATTGTGTTGTGTTCACATTTGTCCGTAAGGGTTGCGATGGTGTACCTAATTCGATTGAAATTTCGTCCTGTATTTGCTGTAATTTCTGAGGATCAATCAACTTATTGTTAACTATTACTCTACGCTGGTCGGCTATCCGTTGTTCTGAGACGTGCGATATTTCAGGATGTTGATCAGTAACAGATTTGTGGAGAAGTTGTCTGTATGCCGATTTGTTCGTTTCCATTTGGGTTATTCTATAGTAATTTCGCATTATAGTTTCATTTATTTCACTCCTCCATCTCATTCTTTGTGTTCCCCCACTGATTTGTGATTGGAGTTGTGATAGTGTACTATTCTGATTGTTAGATTGTGTAAGTTCTGAGTTTACTTCGTCACGAATTTCCTTAATTTTATCTGATGGTAGTAAATTATTGCGAATGATTGCTCTACGTTGGTCTCCCACTCGTTGCTTACTAGCCTCCATACTCGGGAATTTATTAGAAAATCTACTGTGTAGTTCAGATAAATACGATTTTGTGTCAGTTTCTAATCCTGTTAATATGAAGTACGTGCGCAAGATAAAAATGTTCATTTCCTGAGACCATTTCTTGCGTGCACGGGTAACAACCGCAGTGGGTACAGGGATATTGACCGAGGTCTCCTGTACAACATCTTCGGTTGTTGCTAATGTTTCTATTGATTGGACGTTAGTGTTGTTATCGTTGGTTATCTCGGAGTCCGTTGGGAAAGCTTTGTCGTCGTAATTATCCGTCTTATTACCTGATTGTGAAGCCATTTCGTCGTGGTTATTTATCTCATTATCCGTATTCGAAGCATTAGTCGTTTGACAGTTTAAGACCCTCACCCGGAGATTCTTCTCGCCCCTGGCCCTTAGGATTCTCCGCTTACTGTCATCAGCATCACTTCTAGAGCCGCCGGGCACTTGGGGACAATTTTTAGGTTTCATGTTCATAGTTTTTTGTTTAGACTGTTGTAAGCCCACGTTGTTTGTCCACTTCAAGTGAGCGCGCAGTAGGCTATCTACCTAAGCCTGTGGATGCCGCCGTTGGTGTACAAGCCACTCCTCCGCCGCCAATCCTAAACCATCATCCCACGCTGATGCTGGTTGTTCTATTTCGACCTCAATTTAGACATTAAATCTAAGAGCTCCAAATAGCAATTTTTTTTATTTTTTTTTATTTTTTTTTTTCCCTTAATACCTACTCCTTACTTAATTTTTTGTAACCTAATTTTCTAAATTTACTTACACTATTTACTTACCTACTTACTACACATCTACCTATCTCCAGAGCCACGTTGGCCGCACCAGTAATTTCTCATTGCGTTGTCCGCCCCCCACGTGATCAGATGGTCGATCAGGACGTGTGGTTGGTCTTTAGGGGGCTTATTATTATTATTATTAAGAGCCCATTGTGTCCCAGTGTTGAGCAAAGGCCTCTTTACCCTCTTTCCATTTTTGTCTGTCTTGAGTCAAAGTAGTCCAGTCTTTAAGTTGTTTGTCAAGATCGTCCCGCCATCGCCTTTTGGGTCTCCCGCATCGTCGTTTCCCATTTGGCTGCCACTGGGTGGTGATCTTAGCCCAGCGATCGTCTGACATTCGATAGACATGTCCAGCCCAGTTCCACTTCAAATTGCTGGCCTTTTGGGTCACATCAGCTATTCGTGTCTTTGAACGCAGTATGGTGTTTCTTATGCGATCGGTGAGCTTTACTCCCAATATACTGCGTTCCATAACTCGTTGGCAAACCGCGAGGTCGGACCTTAGACTCTCTGTCAAAGACCAAGTCTGCGCTCCGTAAGTTAAGATAGGGAGAATGCATACGTCCATGAGCCTGCGTTTGAGTTTTCGTTTACATTACTTAATTATCTTCTGTACTTTGTTATTTACTTTTGTGTCGATTTCATTACTGATAATGACAAGAGTGACAAGACCATATCTATTGTCGCTGTCAAATTTATACATGTTTTTTTTTCTATGTGATTTTCGCCGTCATTTTGCTGTTATGTAAGTTGTTTTCGTTGGGTAATTTTAGTTTTTGAGTTATGTTGGCTAATGACGTTAACATAAAAATAGATTAGTTTTTATTTTATTTCTAGAATGACGTCTCGTCGGAACATACTGTGTTGTTATTATGTATGTGAATTGTAAAGCAATTTCTTCCCAGCACTACCGGACAGGTGGTTACTGAATATATATATTATATATTTTAAGTAAATACTTTTATTTAGACTATTTTAGGTCTGAATAGTTATATATAATAAATATTTTTATAGTTTATGTATTAGTATTATAATGTTTAATGTTTTCAATGAAAATTGTTGTAATAGTGATGACGGATATTTGTCAGCACCGTCTATTGATTCTAACAGTAGCGATTGTAGTAGTGATAATGTTATTCCTTTAACTGTTTTTCTTGACCATAGCTTTTCAAGTGTCCCTAAAAACTTTAATGTCATACATATGAACGCACAGAGCATTCCGTCATCGTACCCAGAAATGTTGGCATCTCTTGATCACAATAACATTCATGCTATTCTAGTCTCCGAGACATGGCTTCGACCATGTCTTCCTACAACTTCGTATTCTCTCCCCGGTTTTATTCTCATAAGAAATGACCGCTCTGACCGCGTCGGTGGAGGTGTCGCTATTTATCTGAAAGCAAACATTCCTTTCTCTATTTTGAGTAAATCGCCACAACCGCCGCCGATGGGTGCGGGCGAACATCTTCTTATTGAAGTTCTTCTTGCACACACTAAAGTTCTTCTCGGAGTCTACTATAGCCCTTCTAAAAATATTAACTTCTTCCCCTCATTTGAAAATCTCTTGCATCAATTTACCCCCTTATATAATCACTTTATTATTATGGGTGATTTCAACACCTGTCTTCTCAAAAGAGATGCCCGTTCTCTCGCGCTCGAGTCAGTTGTTAAATCTTGCAACTTGAATAACGCAACCCATCATTTTCCCAATAGCAGTCCTTCTTTATTAGATTTAATGATCGTGGCATCTACAAACAACGTTGCTAGTCATGGCCAATACTCAGCAAATGACTTTTCGTACCATGATCTAATTTTCCTTTCTTACAAAACTCGAACTCCTAAACTTAAGCCCCAAATTGTTAAGCTACGCAACTTTGGTGGCATGGATAACGAATCCCTTCTCAAAGACGCTAATAAGATCGATTGGGGTCCCATCATTTCGGCTGAATATGTGGAAGATCAGATCACCATCTTTGATTCATTGATCACACAATTGTATGACGTTCATGCTCCATTACGTACCATCAAAATCAAACATCTACCCACGCTTTGGCTCACCGATGAAATTAAACTTTTGATTCAAAAGAAAGCTGCAGCCAAGTCTCGCTACAAATCGCGTCCCAGCGATATTTCTAAAGAAAAGTACGTCCAGGCCCGTAATCGCTGTAATAAGGTGTGTAGGGATGCAATCCGCCGACATGTCCATGAATCTGTACAAGATGAAAGCCCAGTCAAAGTTTGGAAATTTTTAAGGTCTATGGGTGTTGGCAAATCTCGTCAAAATTTTTGTCCTAATAACTTTGATATAAACAAGCTCAACAAACTCTTTACTACTGTGACCTCTATGCCAAACACGGCGAAAAGTTCAACCTTAAATTATCTTGCTGCCATACCAACACCTGACTACTCTCCCTTTACGTTTCATCAATTTACTGAATGTGATGTTAGGAAGAGTGTGATGTCGATATCCTCGAACGCTGTCGGAGGTGACAATATAAGTCGGAACATGCTCTTGCCCATTCTCGATGTTATCCTTCCTATCCTGTGTGTTTTAATTAACAATTCCATCTCCAGTGCAGTTTTTCCATTAGTATGGAAAGAGGCTCATATTATTCCTTTGCCTAAAAAACCTAACCCTTCTTCCGAATCCGAATACCGTCCGATATCCATTCTTCCTTTCCTGTCCAAAGTTCTTGAGCGTCTTGTCCATACACAAATGACTACATTCCTTAACAAGCAAGACCTCCTTAACCCTCTTCAATCTGGTTTCCGTCCTGGGCATAGTACTGTATCTGCACTTGTTAAGATCACCGATGACATTCGCAAAGGTATGGACAGCGGCAGGCTTACTGTTCTAGCTCTGCTAGATTTCAGTAATGCCTTTAACGCCGTTGACTTCGATATCTTGCTGGCGACACTGCGCTCTCTTAACATATCTCCGTCGGTGATTGATTGGTTTCACAGTTACCTGTTTGGTCGTCGGCAACGTATTCGCCTGGACGATGTATTTTCGTCTTGGTGTAATACAACGGCTGGCGTCCCTCAGGGCGGCGTGCTATCCCCTCTTCTCTTTGCTATCTTCATCAATTCCATATCTCAGCGCCTCAATTCTTCCTACCACCTTTATGCAGATGATGTCCAAATTTATTCTCAAGCTCAACTTTCTGAACTAGACGTAGCTATAGCCACAGTCAATGCTGACCTCCAGGAAATTGTCCATTGGAGTAATTCTTTTGGTATGAACGCAAATCCTAAAAAAACTCAAATCATAATAATCGGAAGCTCGTATATGATTTCCAGGATTGACTGGACCACAATTCCTGCGGTCGTCTTTGACGGGACCACAATCCCTTACAGTGAATCGGTCAAGAATCTTGGTGTAATTTTTGATAGTACTTTGAGTTGGGAACCTCACTTGGAGTCGATCAGCTGTAAATTGTTTGCGTCTGGTGGGTCTCTAAGGCGAGTGCGTAACTTTTTACCTACTGCTACTAAGGTTGCTCTTGCTCAATCCCTTCTTCTCCCTATCCTTGACTACGCTGACTCCTGCTATCTTGACCTCACGGAAAGCCAGCTAGATAAACTTGAGCATCTCCAAAATTACTGTATTAGATTTATATTTGGCTTGCGCAAGTATGATCATGTGTCTCAATTTCGTACACAGCTCAAGTGGCTCCCCATTCGCCTTCGACGGAATGCTCATGTGCTTTCGTTGCTCTACAGTGTGCTTTTCAACCCCGCTGCCCCCCGCTACCTAAAAGATTGTGTCACCTTTTGGAGCAGCTCTCAGACACGTACTCTGAGGCCTACATATAACTTGGTACTTCAAGCACCCTCTGTGCGCTGTGAAAAGTTTTTTGGCAAATCTTTTGCATTCCAAGCAGTACAATTGTGGAACTCCTTGCCTGTGGAAATCAGGGAAGCTCCTTCGCTTGCTGTATTCAAAGAACATGTGAAAAGCCTTTATTTGACCAAGTCAAGGAGCTGAAGTCGCTCTGTGAGTCACTGCTGCTTTTTAATGAAAATACTCTTGTTACTCTTTTATTCATTGGTATTGTGTATGTATTAATATATCATATAATGTTATTTATGTATTAGAATGTATCATTATTAGAATGTATGTTTATCATTATGGTTGTCATCGAATAGTATTAATTGGTATCACACAAAGTGTACTCTTTGTTTGTGAACTCCCGCCTTCCTTTATTTTTTTTAATCCCTTTTCCATACCACGGTTGCCTGGAAGAGATCGCTTTTAGCGATAAGGTCGCCAATTGTTTCTAAATTTTTAGGTTATGTTTTCTGTTTCTGTTTAAGTTTTGTTTTTAATTTAGTGCAATAAAGAGTTTATCTATCTATCTATCTATCATAAGTCAAAGCGTAAACAACGCACTTACGTAAGTACGTAACCCGACACCCGTTTTCCCGCCATTTTTGGTAGGTAACACGTTTTCGCGCTAAAACCTATCTCGGATATCTCGTTATTCATAAAACTATTGAAGTGAACAACCGTAATAGCTTCATACATTGAATGGGCAGACGTATTTTTATTATCAAGTTTCTATTTAAATGGTCAACACCAGTCAACAAGTGATTAATAAAAAAATTACACGTGTAAAAACTAAAGAAACTATACCACCCTGTACAGTATCTGATGCAAGAGATAAGGTGCGTACACACTGGCCGTTTTTTAAACGGTGCCTCCCAGTACCACCGTTCTACTTCCACGGTGACTCATGGTCTGTGAGCTTGAACAAAAAACTGTAGAGACGTACGTGTCTACAATCTTGAATTCGTATTTGGATTTATTTTTTACTAGCAGCGCCCCGCGGCGTTACCCGCGAAGTTCCCGTTTTCGTTGTTCCCGTTGTTTTTTTTGGATAAAAAGTAGCCTATGTGTTCTTCCAGACTATAAATGTAAATACCGTTTTTGCAGACCGCCACCCTCACATGATTCTTCCACTGATTTACAATAGAGTCATAAAATATATGCCAAAACTACTCACAGATAACTTGCATACAATGAGAAAGAAACTAGAAACTTGGTTACATACTGTAAGTTACAAGAATACCGAAGATTTGATCAACGCTCAAGTGAGTCTTCCCGCTCAAAGTTGCGTTTAGACTTCCTAGACACCTCACTCACATTTCACTTTACTCATCCAAACAAATACACACAACATAAACACACACATCACATACACACGCGCACACTATTACACACAAACATGCATACGAGGAAGTTAATTTTGATGACTTATATTTACCTATTTTCATTTTTATTTTTTATATTTATTTTTACTTACTTTTACATTTATTTATTTTAACGATATCCTTAAATTTAATATTTGAAATAATTCCCTATTTTCTTTATTAGTTTTTGTATATCGTGTTTTTGTTTAGATTACCCCAATGTAATTTCGAGCTCGGAAATGTCTGATAAGGTACCCACGATACAGGCCCAGAGCCTAGTGTGGAGCCATTGTATAAATGTGTTAAATGTTATCTGTTTATGTACAAAATAAAGTGTTTAAAGACTATAATCTATCTGTATTCCAAATTTCAGCCCGATCCGTTCATACGTTAGGACGTGATTGAGCAACAAACATCCAAATATCCAAACATCCGTACATTGACATTTATAATATTAGTAGGATAGTTGATTAGTTATAAAATTCAATTTTTTTTATAAGTTACTAGCACCGTCCCGCGGTTTAACCTCCATGGTTCCGGTTCCCGTTATTTTCTGAGAATAAAAAGTAGCTTATGTGTTTCTCCAGACTATAACTTAGGATGCGTTCCAAATTTTGACCAGAATTGTTTAAAGATTACAACGTGATTCAGCAACAAATATTAACTTAACTCTTCCGGCTTAATGAGTCTGCTTAGACAAGTATAACATCATTGTCAGTTATTCAATCGTCAAGCATTCATGTGAAAAGATTACTAGGTTTCAGTTTGAAGGGTTACGCTTCCAAATATTTTACAGCATAAACATGTCAGATATATTATATCTCAGCATGACAAACGTAGTGCAATACTGAGGAGTAATTTAGATTTTTTTTAATAGATGTATAGTAATATTTATGTTGTAATGGTTTGATGTATTGGTTACCATCATGTCCATGGCTTGTTCGTAACAACATTTGATACTATAAAAAAATTAACAGTGTAATTTAAGCTAATCTGTGTAATGGAATTATTAAACAAGTATAAAAACGGCATCTCCACACAATTTGTGTCCTTCCGCTCTGTTGACCAAACTCGAGACGATGTCTTCAAACTTTTTTCAACTATTTGACGCCGAAAATATTTAACTAAACGATTCAAATTATAATTAGGACCTTTTGAATTTCGAACTCAAACCACAGACTTTATTTCTCATCAATTTCATTAATTTATTGGATAGTGGCTTCTATGACTGTTAAATTAAGCTTCATTATGTTTTTTGAGATATACCTAATGACGTGGTTTTTAAATTGCTTTGGTTGACTTGACAACTTTTAATATGATCCAAATGACCAATATTAATCTTGAAATGTCGTCTATTGTCAGCCAATGATTATAAAATGAGTATTTCGTCTCACTATATACAAATAGTCTAAAGAAGATTGTGTGTGGCACTTCCCATGATTGATTGGTTTTAATTATTGTTTTGGGATTAGTGTAACGATAACAATTAAGTATTTAATTTGTGATGTGGGTGGCAATCAATGTGTGTGAAAATTCTTGACTTTAATTGTCTCAATTCTACTTCTAACTAGTATTATAAAAAATACAAAAAAATCATCAAAATCGGTTTACAATTGGCGGAGCTGTCACGTTACACACTTACAAAAAAGCATAAACTCGAATTGAGAACCTGAATCCTTTTTTGGAGTCGATTGTAACTACAACATTACACCACCTATTTTCATTCTAACGAAATATGAATAAAAATTGCTTTAAAATCGGTTAAGGGGAAGGGATGCAAATACAAATGTCATATTGTAAAAAAACACAACTATTTTTTTTTATGTTTTAAAAACATGTATGTCAATTAAACACAAAACAAGGACTCCCACGACTGTACCTTATGTAAAATATGGTGTCTCAAAATGACAGCAAAGGCATTTACAAAACTTCCGGAATAAATTGAAGTTGCTCGGTCACCACACATCTGAATTTCAGCCATTAGAGCATTGAAACTGTAAATTTAATCATTCGAAACTTTGTCCAGAAGTCTAGCTGCCAGGCGAGTGAAGGAAGGTGTACACGGTTGAACAGTCTGAAGTGTAGCTGCCAGGCGAGTGAAGGAAGGTATACACGGTTGAACTGGCTGAAGTGTTTTGTACCTACTAATCGTTGTACGAGAGGTAGTACTTGTTGAGTAGGTACGGTGAATATGGTAATGATGAATAAATTCCGCGGACGGAAGAGTAGGTATAACATTTTGCACATTCAAAGTTTATGTAAAAAATAAACTTTAGCCGCGCCTAGACAATTTTTTTGTGGGGTGTAAATTGATTTCTAGCGTTACGCTCGGGTATGATAAGAAATCTTCGGGTAAACTCGGGACCTTGGTGATTGGGCATCTAGAAATGCGTTTTCAGCATAGGAAATGCTGAAAGGGCGTGACCTCGCCATAATGGCATAGCCATCTAGAATGCCTGAGCCAATGGGAAATGCTGACGCATTTCTAGATGGCCATGCCATGATGGCGAGGCCACGCCCTCCGGTTACACACGTGTAGTTTCCAAAGTAAGCTATCAAATTCTGAGTTATAAGTTTTCACTTCTATCGGCAGTTCCTATGACTGCCAATTTTTTTTAAATTATGCATGAATAAAATATACTACTTACATCAATAAAATTAAACTACACACACCGATAGTCCTGTGTTTTCAGAGAACAGTCTAAAGTTCTGCAAAAGGCGCCCTATCAAAAATAGGTAAACAAAGTGTTTTGATGGACGATAATTCTAGGCAATAATTTAAGCTGTGAAAAACTGACTCATAGAAACAGCAACGGGTTCATGTATTTAATTCCGAGTTTTGGAGCATTTTCTCAAAGAAAGACAAAGTCCATCTACTGCTTCAGCCTTCTCACGACGCAGTCCTTTGTAATCACAGAAATCTAAATAATAAGCTACCAATATTTAGATTTCTGAGGTTCTAATGTTGCAAAAAAGGTCTTTAAAATGTATTTTTATCGCTATTAACAGCGCACTTTATAATATTTTTAACATGGTAAACTTAATGAAATACATCTCAAACAAAAAACCTATGAATAACTCATCATAAATGTTGGCAGAGATGTCTTGAGACTTTTATTATCATGTGCACTAAGCTTAGACTACCTAACACTATAACCGTTGATTAGTTCTGGTTAGTTTAACCGCTGGTTATCGAGTTCTGTATCAGTTGGGAACGTGGCCCGTCTTCGTTTTGTGCAAATGTTGATTGGATTGGACAATTTTCCGAGCGAATTTACCTATGCAGAGTTTAACATAAATTTGTCGATGTACTTTATAATTTCTTGGTAACTCGACGGATTACTCAGAATTATCTCGCAATTACATTTAAAAATTGAGAAAAATCAAGAACATAAAAATATATTGTGATTTCTGAGTGGGTTTTCCCCGATAGTGACAATCTTATAAGTACATAATTTATCTTCTGCAGGCCTGCCGTAAGAAACTTCGTATATACAACGTGGTGGATTTACCCCCAACAATATTTTAACAGTCCATTCTAACACTGATGTACCCTTCATCACCCAAGGTCGCTTTCCCCTCAGCACGGTAGATCACGAGATAATTCGAGTCAAAGTTTGACGTAAAATTCCCACCAAATCACCAGTTTCAACCCTAAAGCATGTACAGCAGACAAACGACCTTGCCGCCGACGCCGTGACATCGTACAAAAATCCGTGCGGAGATCTGGCCATTAGGGGTATGTCAAATGAAATAACAACCGAAAAAAAATTTTTTTTATGGAAAAAAAAATTTGAGCTTTCATGCCTAATTTTCACATACATGATTCAAAACTTAATGTAGATGAACTACCATAAATATTGTTGCACCTTTCTGCAACACCTTGTATATAATATAGACTATAATCCTAAAATAAAAAAATATAATTTAAAAACTCAAAAACCCGACTGCGTCAAAAGTGAACCAAACTACGTACTCGCATACTAAAAAAACTGAAAAGAATAAAACAAGCATTTAGATTTCTGGTGGTCTAGAATTCTTTAATATGTTATTGTATTAATACTACTGAAATATATACAATATTTTCTAATAAAAGAACATTACAACTGAAGAGTCGGGATCCATTATTATTCGACATACAATGTAATTGTTCAATGGATTCCGACTGTTCAGTTGTAATGTTCTCCAATCAAACAACCCAATGGGCCCCATCCCAAACTTCACGGCGCACGCAATCATGTCAACGTTGGGAAGAGTGAGCTCACTCTTTCCGTTCTAGTCGGTTGCAGGACGCGGTGGATGCCGGACGTTTTTACCTATCATTATTCGGTGTCAACAACCAAAATAAGTAGAACCACAGCAAATCTCGCCGCTAGCGATTATAGGGGTCAAGTAGATTGGTTGTTTGTAAACCACTTACGATACATACAGAGACGCAGTTTATTACCAATTTCAAGGTGCTCAGGGCACATCTATTGATTTATATCGATGCCTACTAGATACATTAGTATATAATGTCCATCCACATTCACACGTACAGTTAGTTATACGAAGTTTTCTGCTACCTAAAAACCTATAAATGTGAGAATGGTTGTTACTCAACTTTAAATCAATATACATCCTAAACGGTCAGTCAAATCGAAAAACATTAAGAGAAAGCTAAACATTATTTTTAAATACCTATTCAACGATACCCCTTTTGACATATTTTGGTGATTTTCATTTTTTTAATTTGGACAATATGGCGTTCTGAATCCGCCATATTGGACTTACACTAATGTCATGTCTTTAGTGTCACTTGCCAGATTAAGAGGAATCGATTGGCGTGTGAATCATAAAAATCGGCCCAGGCGTTTGGTCTGTATAGTGCTTCAAAGGAACATACATACATACATACATAGACTGTTAAACACATTACCACTCCTTTGCGTCGCGCAGTCGGGTAAAAACTACTTAGATAATTACTTACTACTTCAGTTAGATAGCTAAAAAATATTGTACACGAATTTTTTGTTTACAAACAAAAATGTCGAAGATACAGTGCTTCGAAGTTTCGAGTGTCGTCACTTGTGGGTAGGTAGTGGATTTTTACCCACAGGTGACGTCAGGACCCCTCTCTCTAGAAGTTTGATAGTCTACATAATTATATCTTTGTCGATTTTTTATAATTTGATAAAACAAAAAATACATGTCCTATATTTTTCCATGATCTACCTGACACACTAATTAGAATGGTTTATTTTTTATCCAGTCTTCATCCCTATTATGAGGACGATATAGGATCGTCATTATCGGTGCAGTTGAAAACTAATTGTGACGGGTTTTTAACTCAAATAAAACCGGCCAAGTGCGAGTGGGACTCGTGCACGAAGGGTTCCGTAACATTAGCAAATAAACGGTGAAAACCTCTTTCGTTGTATGGGAGCCTCCTTAGTTATTTATTTTATTTTAACTAACTAGATTTAAAGGGGAACCTAAAACTTAATATTATGTGAATAGTTAAAACGTCTACTTGTCACCGTTATTGGTATCAAGCAAGAAACGATAAAAAAAATCAAGTTTGTTGTATGAGAGCGCCCCTTAAATATTTATTTTATTTTTAGCGGCAATAGAAAAACATCATCGATCACCGTTCTTGAGATACATCCTGGTGACAGATGGACGGACGGACAGCGAAGTATCAGTAATAGGGTCCCGTTTTTACCCTTTGGGTACAGAAACTACAAATGAAGAAGACATTTATTGTGTACGAGGTTATTAAAAAATAGGTTGTGATATTGTAATTTCACTATTACTAAATATACATTCGATAATTATTTCTATAAAGAATTCAATAAATTAATATCATGGATGTATTGCACCCTCTTATAATAAATAGCTCCCTGGACTATACAGGTAAATGGATTGTGCCTACTAAACCTCGAGAGCATTAGTTTATCATTGAGGACGCAAATTTTATGAAATGGTCAATAAAGACCTAAAATCTGAAATCTATATTTGCTCGTTAAAACATTACAGTTTTCCATAAACATACACATCTCACCTGTATACCACACAATATATATATGCAATTAATTATAGAAATACGGTACAAATTATATTGCAATAAAACAATCATCAAAATGAAACAAAACCCAACTCTAAATTAAATTCAAATTAACATAAAAGGGACGCGTGGACGTGGACGTCGCATAATTACAAAATATTTGTACCCAATTAAGTTTTAATGAAACCTCACATAGAAAACAATTTAAACTTTATCCCTTTTATTTTATTCAAACGATTTCGTTATATTTAATTTAGCAAAACGTGTATTGTGATGAAATACTGAGAGAAAATCAAATTCATTTGGTTGAGGATACGTTTTGTAGTTCTAATTTTATTCGGCTTGACGAGAATGTCTGTTTTTACTCTTATGCACAGATTACAGAAATAAAACGTTTTATTTCTGTAATCTGTGCTCTTATGTATAAGTATATATATAAGAGTACCGCCAAGCAGTAGGTAATGCGCAAACATTGCTGTGTTCCGGTTTGAAATGTTTCCAGAGAAATTACAGGGCTTAGAGGTATAACAACTTAGATCTCTGGGTGACGAGCGCAGTGCAGTGCTAGGTGATGATTTGGACTCTTCATGTAACTATAGTTGCGTGTCACTGTGCTGTCATGTGGCAGGCATGATGATAACCATCAGGCACATGTCGTGCTCGTCTCCTCACTCTTTATTTAAAAAAAAAGAAAAGTAAACGAAAGGTTGCGTTCGTTTTTAAATTTAAAACTGTGTTGAAACGCAGGCTTTGGTATACAAAGTGAAAAAAAATCAAGTGATTATAACCTCAAAAGGGAATAACAACAAATTACAACACCGGTGAGCTGCATCCACGCAATAAAATCACAATTTTCAAACTATTCTTTAATTCTGTTATACGTATATAAAATACCCGTAATTTGGCTGTCTGTTCAATAGCTTCTGAATGGGTATTAATTACAGTAAACATATCGTTCGATGAGTAAAAACAAATCAATTTGATATCTTTTCTGTTTGAATAAGTGAGTGGTACATTGACTTATTTAAACAGAACAAATGTCATGATACGTTTGGAAATATGTTAGGTTCAAATTAATGACTCCATCCGATTTTTAAGGGTTAAGTCAATCACGTTTCGTCCATTCTTTTTACTTATATTTTTTGTACTCAAAGACTAAAGAAAAACACCACAAGGAAACCGAACGAAGACTTCATTACCATGTTAATGTCGAGGCAATCCAGCTCCTTGACAACACTGAGTTAGTGCGGAGGCTTAAACGGACAAAACCATTTGAGTTGACTTAGTGCAAATTAAATTAATACCTGTGTTCAAAGTGCAGTGTTAGTGCAATTTAGATTTATAAATATTATATACAAAGTACACATGAACAATGTGACTTCGCCTTAATAGAGACAATAAGAAAAGTGCTTATGGACACAATCTTACACCTAATATTATTTAATAGCAAACTAAGTCACAAAAAATTACTCATTAGCCTAGACTTTCCCAATTAGGCTAGATTGTAATAAGTATATTAGTCACCAAGTTGGTTGGTAAATAATTATTAAATAAATAAAGTGGCCAAGTGCGAGTTGGACTCGCCCATGAAGGGTTCCGTTGCAGCAAGAAACATAATATATATAGTACACATAGTTCTTATAGTTCGTTGTAACTTTGATCGAAGTTTCAATAATAGTGTATTTATGACGTACTAAAAAAAACTACCCATCAGATCGAGTTCAAACTAATTTTCGTTGGCAGTTTACATGGTAATGTACATCACATATTTTTTTTAGATTTTTCATTCTCTTACTTTAGAAGTTAGAGGGGGGGGGGGGGGGACACACATTTTACCACTTTGGAAGTGTCTCTCGCGCAAATTATTCAGTGTGGACAAAAATTGTATTAGAAACCTCAACATCATTTTGGAAGACCTATCGATAAACACCCCACATGTGTAGGTTTGATGAAAAAAAAATTTTTGAGTTTCAGTTCTCAGTATGGGGGGCAACCCTAATTTTTCTTTTTTTTAATTTTTTTGTTCTAATCTTAATGCGGTTTACAGAATACATCTACTTACCAAGTTTAAACAGTGTAGTTTTCATAGTTTCGGCAAAAAGTGGCTGTGACATACGGACGGACAGACAGACAGACAGACAGACAGACAGACAGACATGACGAATCTATAAGGGTTAAAAATTGTCATCTGCCAATTCCCACTTGGACTGCGTGACAGATTATTTGACTCTCTTCTTGCGAGAGAAAATAGCGAATATAATCCTGCGAATATTATAAACGCGAATGTTTTAAAAAGTGTAAAGATGTATATTTGTTACTCTCTCACGCAAAAACTACAAAATAGATTTGGATGAAATTTGATACACAGCTAGATAATGATCTGGAGTTAACTATTTCTTATTTCGAAAATATTACGGTATCGAGAACTACATGAGTAGAACCACGGGTGCTCCTAGTAAAGAGTTTTAATTTCAAAGAAGTTGTTTCAAATTTCAAAAATAAGTTGTTGTTGTTTTAACATTGATATAACTAAAGGTGCGCTTACACGAGGGCAATAATTGCTCGGCGACACGAATGGACCGATCTGGAGCAATTAAACGCAATTTCAATAAATTGCGGCAATTATTTCGGCGATATTGCTTCTAATTGCTCCAGATATTTCATATTGCTCAATGTCGCCGATACGAATTGACGAATATCCAATGGGCTTGGAAATTCCTAGCAATTTTTATATATATCTCATTCGCACTTGTTTGTTTTGCGGCTTACCGTCTTGCTTCCGCGGGGAGAGCGAGAGGTCGGGTGGCGCTATAAGCCGCCGCAGCAAGAACAAATTTCGTCCATAGCGAGCGAATACTGAAATGCAGGACAGTAGGACAGTCGTGTAGGACAGTATTGCCTAGTTGATGAAGTTGCGCGATATCGCTCAATATTGTATTGCGCAGTATTGATGCTTGTTGCCGTTGCCGTAAATTGCTTGATGTAGTTGTGACGTCATAGTTGACGAGTATTGACTGGAATTGAGCAATTTTAGTCGCCCGTATAAGCGCACCTTAAGTAAAGGTGTTTTAGTGTTTTAAGAGTTCAATGTGTTTTAATTTCAAACTTCACGTGTGCTGAGTGCAAGAACATTCTTCATCATTCATCTTTTTCATTTTCGTTGCCTGGCTGGATTGTCATGGGACTAGGTACAATTACTTCATTTTACAGTGGATTCACCTAATTTTAGTAAATAATTCATAATTGTACCTCACTCACGTCCATGTACGTATAAAAAAGTCGGATATAGTCTCGCTAAAACAAAAACTGTGTCACTAGAGTCGGCCATATTTGCACGTGTACGTTGTCAGGTTGTCACTGATAGGCCGTAACGCACACATATAACACAAGTTTGCGCGTGTAATGACCCACTGATGTGTGCATGTCAGCATGTATGTGACAGAGCACACATGCATATTATGTGGCCGACTCTAAGTACACAGTTTTTGTTTAAGCGAAACTACGTCCGACTTTTTTATTCCATGCTCGGGTCATAAGACGCAACGATATAATATTACGTCTACCGCTCATCCACCTCGTTCGATGACTCACTATTTATATTTTCGCTAACTTGTCCCTCTATCTGGCACTTAGCAACAGGTTCACGAAAGACGGTGTGTCACTCCTGAACTCGAAATCTTGACCTAAAACTTGGTAACTGGGCGGAATGTTACATCAGAAATTGGCAGACGCTTGGCTTGTGACTCTTTGTTTTGATTTGTGATGAAAGTTGTCTTGAACTTTTTGTGTTGGAGTATATTTTCGTATACATACATATATGTATGTAGGTATACGCTTGCTTACACGTGGATAAAATTGAGGTGTGTGTGTTTTTGATTCCAAATTACCAGTTTTTCGTTAAACGCGTATGAAAGAATATACTCATATTATGAAAAATTAGTTTTAAGTTTTTTGCTCTACCTATATATTTGTTTGTCTGTTTGTGAGCTAATCTCTGAAACCAGAGAACCAATATTAATGTGACTTTCACAGCTATGTTATAGGGAGTAAGTTATGGTACGTTTATTTTGGAATTTTTCCCAAAAATATAATAAATAAGTACATATAACATTAAATACTTCAGGTAACCCTCGAGTTATACCTATGTTGTGGTATATGTAAGTTGCCTGAGTGGGCTTTTCCTAATAGTTACAATCTTGGTGTCTTCAAGTAGAGAGTGAACTAATTTCTTTTAGGTAATGACCTTAATGACGCTCCCTCGTAAATCGCATCGTCACCTTTTTTAATAGAGTGACGAGACGAGCAAGACATGTGCCTGATGGTAAGCACTATTTCTGCCACATAACAGCACAGTGACACGCAGATATTGGAACACGAAGAGCCTAAATTATTACCTAGCACTGCTCTGCGCTCGTCACCCAGATAATGATATAAGATGCTCTATCTCCATGCCCTGTAATATCACTGGAAACATTGCCCTACAAACCGGAACACAGTAATGTTTGCACATTACTGCTTGGCAGTAGAATAACTGCCAAAGGTATGGTACTTCCCCAGACGGACTCTGCACAGACTCCTAACTAAACATCACGCTTAACATCAAAAAAATAAAAATTTAAGCTTAACATCAGACGGTTTGAAATGGGCAAACTCAGTCTTTCAATTCGGTTAGGTACTACAAAGGTCAACTGCTAGTATATTCAATACATTTAAACCTCGATAAGTTATTAAGGAAGCAATTAAAAATAGAAAACCGCAAGGGCAATTTGCGGTCGAGCTGTCCAAAAATCCTCCAATCACAACACATCTCGCAATCATCTACCTCGCTCCTAAAAAGGTCAGCCACACCCATGGTAGCTCCTCTGATGAGTCACAGCAATCCCAGGGCTTGTTTCATCAGCCTAGGACCTGGTCGTAGTTGAACGGTGAAATGTAAATTGGAAATGAGTCATGGTGTTTATGGAATTCTATTGAAGTTGTATTGAATAAGTAATGATTATTATGGATCGATTTTAGGGCGATACTTTTTTTTCGCTATAATAGTTTAGACTTGATAAAATAACTAGCGGCGCTCCGCGTTTTCACTTGCCTTGTTCCCGTTATTTTCCCTGGATAAACAGTACACTTTGAAAAAAAATCGATAATATCTGTAGCGTATATTGGTAAATTTCGATTATAGGTAGACTTAATATTTTTGTACTTATTTCTTGTTTTAAACGTCAAAATATAAGCAATACGAAATAATAAAATGTACCTAATAATAACTTCATAATTTGACGAGTTGGTACAGAAGCATTCAAAATGTTTAGTTTCAAGTACCTAAATGTTTGTGAGTGTGACTCCTATTATATATAGGCTGATTTACATCAGACGAGCGAATGCTCATTCTATCCCCACTGTATCAAATTCATTTGGTGTAAACAAACGTAGAACATTATTTCGTTGTTTTGTTCGCGTTCGCAAAGATTCTATGCAATATATAATATGGAAAACGCTAAGAACGATTTTTCGTTTACACTAAAAGATCGAGAAAGAATGCTCTTGTTCCAGCCCTAGCTCTATGTTCGTTCAGTTTAAATCGGCCTTATGACAATAAAGATTTTCTATTCTATTATATTCTATGTTCCAAATTTCAATCCAATCCGTGCAGACGATAGGATGTGATTGAGCAACAAATATTTAAATTTTGATACGAGTATAACAAGTGTAAGGTTCTAATAAGCTTGTAGAAAACTCCTTGCTAAAATATGGATTACTGGGCGAAATGAAAATGTTAGGTTGTTTTGTTAGACAGAGCTGGAATGGCAGCAAAGAAAAAATGGTGGAATATAAATTAATATTGCGAATTACTAATGATAGATATTTGGTTAATTAATTAAAATTTTCAGGGCTTAGAGTTAGGTATTACATCTTAGCTGGTTGCCTGGAAGAGATTGCTCTAAGCAATAAGGCCGCCATTTGTGGTACTAGTTCGTAAGTGTTTTACTGTAATATTTCTGTTTTTGTGTCACAATAAAGAGTTATCTATCTATCTATCTATCTTAGATCTCCGGGTGACGAGCGCAGTACAGCGCTAGGTGATGATTTGGACTCTTCATGTTCCTATAACTGCGTGTCACTGTGCTGTCATGTGGCAGGCATGTTGCTTACCATCAGGCACATGTCCTGCTCGTCTCGTCACACGTTATTTAAAAAAAACGATGTTATTCATGGTTGAATAGCTTAAAATGTTTAAGCTGGCTTTGATTCACATTCTGAGTTGTAAGCTTATAAAAGTATACATTTGATTACTCAATTTGAGTAGAAAATGTGCGGCAGCTTATAAATTGAGTATCTTCTATGAAAGAGAACCCACACATTCTTTCCGAAACCCCTATTGAATCCTACTTTCTACAAATCATATTATAAACATGAGAGTTTCTACGAGTAAGAATGGATGGATGTATGTATGTTTGTAGTTATTTCACACAAAAAGTATTGAAAGGGTTTGTATAAAATTTAATACATAGATAATGGTCTGGAATTACCATTAGGATATGTTTCTCCCGAGAATATAACGACATCGGGAACTACGCGTATTTATTAACAAAATGTAGTTTAAACAATACTTCAACTTATTCTACATTAAAATAAATTTAAGGTGTATTTCAAACTCACATGTGAGCTTTATGATGAAAATCTTATAGTGTTTCTCGGCGCACAAAGCTCATAAGCTTCCGAAAGGAGCTTCCAAGCTTCGAGAGCAATTTTGCCTCTATAACTTCTAAGGCGTTGATAATAATCTTTGAATAGAGACAAATATTTCAGATTTGAATATAATATTTCAAAAATTATTGTGATGTAATAAAATTACCACAATAGTTTAGATTATACTAATAGTGTCTCGGTGTTTCACCCGCGTATTTTCCGATCCTGTTATTTACCCAAAATAAAAAATTAAGTAGGTAATGTTTTATTACCCGCACTGGGCGAGCGTGGTGGATTATGGCCTTGACTCTCTTCTTGCGAGAGAAAGCCCGAGTTCCAGCTGTGGGAACATTTAGTGGGCTGTTTATGATAGACGTTACGGTTGGTCTAGTCGGGAGAATGGCGCCTGCCGATCCGCAGACCCCGGGTTCAAACTCCACTGTCTTATCGAAGTCTTATGCGTAATGCCGCTAACTTAAAACGGCGAAGGAAAACATCGTGAGGAAACCGACATGTACCTAGAATCTTTCGAAGTCATGTGTCATCCGCCAACCTGCACCGGGCCAGCGTGGTGGATTATGGCCTTAACTCTTTCCTTGCGGGAGAAGGTCCCGAGTACCAGACGTGGGAACGTTTAGTGGCCTGTTGATGATGATGATGAATATGCTAGGCTGCCTTTGTACGAAATTTCATTTGAATCAGTTCTGTAATTAAGCCGTGAAAGCGAGTAACAAGACACACATAATTACTTTCGCATTTATAACATGGGCAGGGACAAACAAACCCTGCGCTGTCTTCAAGAATTGCTATTAAATTAAGATTATTCCAGAATACAGTTTTATTAAAATGGTATTAGAACTAAGTACTCTCGTCTCTCGCAAATCAACCTAAGAACGCGTCATTGAAACTGTAATGCACACACTGGCAGCACACGATTACATTAATGTATTCAAATTGTTATACACAATGAGTCTTTATGCACCAGTCGACAATATAACTGTCGTTGACAGAGAACTTTGTCACGATAAATGATTTTTACCCGAGTATTCTAGATACTTATTCGAGGCTTATGAGAGGCAAAAATCTTAAAATTCTCAAAGATTAAATCTTTGAGAAAAGTCACATTTAGTGTAGTAGTAATGTTCTGGTAGGTGTATTAAACGTTGCTTTTCTAAGTCCACTTTAGGAAGTACCAATTTTGCCAGTTATTCTACCGCCAAGCAGTAAAGTGCAGACGTCACTTTGTTTTGGTTTTAATGGTAATGTTTCCGTAAAAAATACATAGGGATAAAGTATCTTATATGGGGTGACGAGTGCAGTGCATGCTAGCAATGATTTGGGCTCTTCATATTCTAGTAGCTGCGTGACACTGTGCTGTGTTATTTATATTTAGAATCGTATTGTTCTCATCATCATAATCAGCTAGAACTCGTCGATTGCCCGACATAGGTCTCTACCACGACACCTTCTCGGACATGATATGAATCCTCGGATTTTCATTTCCAACCGCCACCAGCTTTTGTTTGTAAATCTTCATTCCATCTACCTTCTACCTAGTCTTACGGCGTCCCACAATACGTTTACCGATTAGCAGTCTCCAACCCAGAACCCGTCTGCCGTCACTCCAATGGTCATATGTAGGTTCTGTGACAGAGATCACCAGACTGCTGCCACTTCAGCTTCCTGATGCCCTGACTTATGTCAGTGGTCCTAGTTTTTTTGATGGATTACACAGTTACGAATGCAATCCCTCAAAGAAGTTTTAGCAAAACTGGCAAGATAGAGAAAAAACGCTGCTTTGCTTTAAATAAAAAGCGGGAAAAAGATATTTCATCATCATCAACAGCCCACAAAATGTTCCCACTGCTGGGACTCGGGGCCTTCTCTCGCAAGGAGAGAGTTAAGGCCATAATCCACCACGCTGGCCCTGTGCGGGTGGACGACACATGACTTCGAAAGATCCTAGGTACATGTCGGTTGCCTCACGATGTTTTCCTTCACCGTTTTAAGTTAGCGGCGTTACACACATGTCTTCGAAAAGACAGTGGTGCGTGTGGGGTTTGAACCCGGGGTCTCCGGATCGGCAGGCGCCGTTCTCCCGTCTAGACCAGAAAGAGATATTTACATATTTGAAATTCCGTAATTTAGTGCGACAAAATCCTTAAATGCCTTGTATTCAAGTTGGAAGTAATATTTATCTATGCAACACAATACGCTGCCAAGGACACTTAGATAAGCACATACATGCACTTTGTTTGTGCGTGTGAACAAAAACGCACTGATACTAAAGTTTCTAGGGCCGTTTTGTATCAATCTATAGCAGACAGTAAATACCCGAGTCCAACAGCATCAAGGCCCTTAAATAATAAATAAATATTGGTGGATAATTCACACACAACACCTTCTGATCCCAAACTAAGCAAAGCTTGTACTATAGCGGCCAGATAGCTGATATAAGACTTATATACATACGAGTAGCTTTTAATACATACTTATTATACATAGAAACATCCAGACACAGTACAAATATTTGAATTCATCACACTTATATTTGGACTGGGTGGAAATCGAACCCACGACCTTCGGTTTCGCAGGCAGAGTTACTACCCACTAAGCTACGAGGTCAGTCAATCCCTAAATAAAAAAACACTTTGATAAAGTACTTTTACATAGTCTTTAAACTCTCGCGATTTAAACTCATATTTAAATTAAATGAAATCATTAGGCACATAACATTTGAGTCTTTTCATAACTACGGCCGCTGTAACGCCGCCAATACGTCATGTCCTCTGTGCCATGTGTGTCGGTTCGAATCCCACCTAAACCTCTTTGTATTTTCTCAAGTCAGAGGTACGAGTTGTCGTTGTTGGGTCGAGGAAAAAAAACATCGTAAGGAAACTGGAGTGTTCCACAAAAATATATTTTTCGTCGTATAAAAACGTCAACATTCAATTATTTTTTTATCCTGTTAAAAATTAAATCAATTTGATCGATATTTATATATACGAGTACCTATGTATATCGATTTTTGATGGTCTTGCGGCAGAGAGGTACGCCATTTGGGTCCTGTGCCTTCAGCTTTAGTTTGAGGTTTGCCTAGTTTGGGTACTAATGCACTTCTACATACAAGATTGAGACATTAAAATTTACATTTGTACTACTTAACTTTACTGTTTTGTGTAGTGTTTAAGGAAATAATATCTCAAATTTCTTCGACGAACAAACGATATCAACCTATATTGCCTGACCCCGTTACTAAAATTCACACTCACATTTAAAACACAAGTTTTAGCGCCTCGATTCATTATTATGTCGGACTCCAAAACTTATTACACCCTTACATTAAAGACAACAATGGATGTCCAATTTAAAACTCATAAAATCCCGTATCCTAATTACACTTTTATTCGCATTCGCGAAGCGTAACGCGTAAATTTCAAAATGTCAAAAAATACGCTAATGATTGCAATGATTTTGTTAAAAACCAACTTAAACAAAATCTGTACAAATTACAAACTTTCTAATGTCAGTCGAAATAGAGTTGTAATTTGATGTGATTTCAATTTTTTTGTAGTGAAAATAAAGTTTGTAGATGAGACAACAGTATGGGCCAGCGAATTTGAGTGTTAATCGCATATCGCAAACGTTAATCTTTTCTTGGAATTCGAGGATTTGCATCAAATGGACGAGTATTCTGAACGTTCATGTTAGTTCATTGGCTGTATTTACTGGATTTTTACCGTCGTTGTCATCATCTACATATATGCAGCCTTCATAACAAACTGCTCAGTTCAGGCTTCTGTTTCTAACAAATGTAGAAACGTCATGGAAGCACTTCTGTTCATATTTATGTATGTATAGACAATTGTGAATTTATTTTGATAGTTTTTTTCTTTTTGTGGTTGATAATATTATCAGCTCTTATCCTACTAATATAATAAATGTCAATGTATGGATGTTTGTTGCTCAATCACGTCCTAACGTATGAACGGATTGGGCTGAACTTTGGATCACATAATTATAGATGATAGTCTGGAAGAACACATAGGCTATTAGGTTTTTTATCCAGGAAAAACAACGGGAACGGGGGGTCCACCGCCGAACGAAAAATGTCATCGCTTTGATGTTTCTCTCTCATATCTTTTCGCTTGAAATGATAGAGACAGCATTAGCAAAGCGATAGCCGATTTAGTGAGTCGGTAGAAGCGCCGGAACTACGCGAGTAAGACCGCGGGGCGCTGCTAGTACAAATTAAATTGAAATCGGATTGATCGTTTTTGAAATATCAACAAGTTTAATTTGCTCACCATTATCTGGACGATGTAATGATAATAAACAATTTGAAATGTAGTTCAGTTACTGAGTTTCATTTTAAATTCAAGTCGGTTATTGTTTATTCGGAGAAAATTAAATTATTATGATTTCTATACTAATTTAATAATATGCTTTCTATGGGATAATTATTTAGCAACCACAGTACCTAATCATAAGTATTTACCAGTTATTAACATTTTATGTAAATTTAAAAAATGGAAATTATGTCAATATTAGTGGAAACGAAGAAGCTTACCAAAACTAATGTTTGTTTTGACCCGACTGAAAGAAGGGTTATGTTTTTCCCGCGTATCTTGTATGTTTGTAAACTTCTTTATTCCCACATAATATCTTTCAAATGGCTGGATAGATCTTGACAATTTTATCGTCAGATTCGTCTTATTCCTCAAGGCCGATTTAAACTGAACGAACATAGAGCTAGAGCTGGAACAAGATCATTCTTTCTCGATCTTTTAGTGTAAACGAAAGATCGTTCTTAGCGTTTTCCATATTATATATTCCATATAATATTTGCGAACGCAAACAAAACAACGAAAGAATGCTCTACGTTTGTTTACACCAAATGAATTTGATACAGTGCGGATAGAATGAGCATTCGCTCGTCTGATGTAAATCGGCCTTTAAATAATAGCATACTAAATTACATACCTAATGGCTTTTTATCAATTGGAATTTTTGCAGTCGGCTTATTTATTTAACAAATTAATTAAATCGCCACTGTTATTTTACATTTGAATTTCTACTGAAATTCTTCAGGTTATCATTGAAAATACTTCATTATTGTTTTTCGAATCCTAAAAAAAAAACGAAAAATTGAACGCAGTGTTGTTATGTTTTCCAAACAGTTTGTTTTGTCGTGGGCGGTTTAACAGTCAACCACAATAAAATAAAATAAGTAGTTATAAGTCACCGAAGTGACCTCATCGAAGGTACATTAATTGTTTTATTATGTTGACCTCGTTAGTTAAGAATATGAGTTTGAAAAGAGAAAGTTGTTAAAAGATGTGAATCATGTTTGTGAGTCTGTTTTGCGTTAAGGATTAGTTTGCTTACAAATTGTTTATTTAAGAATTCGAGTTTAAACATTGAGCGTACGTCAAGGGACTGCTCGTAGCTCGAAAAAGTAACCTCGTTTCATGGTTGGCGTTCTAAAGACTCCAACAAAGAGGTTGGAATGCGTTTCCTGAGTGGGTACTTCACGATGGTTACAATCTTCATGTCTTGAAATCGAGAGTTTAATCAGTATTTTCTAGGCATACAAGCACGCTTCACATCAGCTTAACATCAGGCTAGTTAGCGGTCAGTGGTAGTCAGTCAGTCAGTAGTCAGGTCAGTGAGTAAATTATATTTTATCCTTTTGTTTATAAGTTTTTACTACCCAAAAAAGTAAAAAAAATAAAGTTAAAAAAGAGCTAAGAGCTTTTGGTATTTCATATATTTGTACATTTGGGTTAGATTTAGGAATAGAATTATTTCGATTGTAGATCTGTGGATTCGAGTTAAGTTCTATGATTTTTTGCCTCAAATACTATGGACAAAAAAAAGTTTTATTGTTGAGAAATGCTATGTTACCAAAACGGCAACAGCTCTGCTAGAACCATAGAAGACATATCCCGGGGATATTTACTTTATTGTTAGAAGTAGGATGGAACCCATACCACGCAATATTCACTCGACTCTCATCAAACTTACTTACTGTACAGTCGTGGTCATCCTGCTTGAAGATGATCGTTATGGTACTTAACGATACCACGAAGTTCCAAAAAGAACATCTTATAAGAAAATGTGACATCCAGTGACTCTGTTGTACCAGCGTGATGGAAAATAGAGTTGAATATCTCCTTGTGAAAGAAGGCCTAAAGTACTACCTGAACGTAATATTATTTCTCTTACCACTTCAAGTATAATTTATTTAACATTCAACAGTCATGGTAATGCAAGTAAAGCTAAAAGAGCATCATCAATATCATCAGCTACAGTTGGATTTTTCAATGAGTATAAATTCAACATAAACATACGTAGCCTACTAACGTGCCTACTACTGATGATGGGACTAGGGGTCTTCTCTCGCAAGGAGAAAGCCAAGGCTATAATCCACCAGGCTGGGCGAGTGCGAATAGGTGGATGACTGACATGGTCTCTAAAGGCTCTAGATACAGTATGCCAGTTTTCTCAAAATCGTTTTCTTCCTCTTTATTATAAACGTAACTTGGAAAAGAAAGCGGTGCGCGTAGGATTTGATACCTACGGCTCTGTATGGGTAGTTGCCTTTCTCCAATAGTTTAAATAAAGTTACATAAAACCCAAAACATAATTGTATAGTTATTTATTTTACTTTGTTTTTGTTGTTGCATGATTCAATAACTGTAAAATTAATAATAATCTTGACAGCATGGTTTTTTGCAGGGCTTATAACTGCCTTCAGTACACAGATAAGATCTGACTTTTTTAGCTAACGGGCAATCTAGTCTTCCGCAAGGGCCATGGACATCTCTTTTGTTTACAAAAGTTCCGTGCTGGTATTTACCTTTTACCATATCTCCGTGAATAAACTGATGCTGACTTCCTCGATACTCCATTCTTTTCAAACAGTTCGTACCACCACACGGGCCCTTAGGAAAGCCCATAGACAAAATAGCCAGTTCGCTTTGAGTAAAAGGAGCAATGAATTCTTCATAAACCACTGCCTCAGGTTCAGGTTTTATTGGTTCTCTGGTAATATCTGGAGCTCCAAAAAAGTAAGCGACAGGTGGAACTGGGTCTATAGTTGTACCGTCCCAATGTCTAACTACTTCAACATCTTTCAATTTCAAATCATCATTTAAATATTTTCGTCCTGGAATTCGATCCATTTCAGGTAAAGCAACGAAGTAGCTTACAAGGCGGTTGCCTAAGCAAGACAATCGAATATAGAACTCAATTTCTCCTGATGACTTCAAATCTTCTTCGCACTGTAAAGGCCTTGTCAGTTCTACTGTGTTCGTGACTAGTTCTTGTTTTCTAGAGTCCCTATATTCAGCTTGATCCATGTTAACAGGATTGTAATCGGCAGCCGCTTGAAGACAATCGAGAAATGATTTATGCCATTCGACGATGCAAAATCCAACACAATTCATATCTTGGTCTCTGTTCCATACTGTTATATATAGTGGTGTCTTTTCCAGTTGCTCGGAGAGTTTAGATGGCCTTGATATGAACATTACAGCATTTCCGACACCAAAGTAAGGAGGTTGCGGTAAAGGTTCCGATGGCAAGACTATTTTTCTTGGTACTACTTTACCTTTTTTCCCTTTTTTTGGTTTTGGTTTTGCTTTTCCTTTCTTTCCTTTTTTGGGCGGAGGTGGCGGAGGAGGCGGAGGAATAAAGTTGTCATGAGCTACATAGAAATCGAAGAGAGGTGGACAGTTCATTTGCATTGTACACGTTTGCATAAACTTCATTTCTTCTTCATTGGGCAACGGAGGTGCTTTTCCTTTCTTTCCCTTCTTAGGTTTTTTCGGTTTTGCTTTTTTCTCTTTTTTGGGCTTTTTTAAAGATTCTAAATAGGCCAGGTGCTCTGCCTCTCTTTTCCTTTCTTCCTCTTCCATTCGAAGTTCGTATTCATCTTTCTCTGTAGGTTCTATTTTGAGTACTATCTTTTTGACAAAAACTTCTATCATAAAAACTTGTTCCATTTTGAAAGCTGAAACGAAATCAATATTACATTATTGGCAAATGCAAAACATCATTTTCTTTCTACTTTTTTATTGCTAAAGTGCCTTGAAAAGGCGCTTTTGAAAAATGAGGCTCGTAAATTGTATATCATAGTAATACGTTTTGTATTGGAGTGATTTCGTTTTACTATGGGCATTGGACAACGTAGGTAACTGTAGTGGCAGAAGTCGCTTAGGGAAGTATCTATACCACCAAACAGTAATATTTACTTTAATGTACTCCGGTTTGAAGGGCAATGTTTTTAAAATAATTAGGGCGAAGAGACATATCTTATCTTTGCGGGTGACGAGCGCAGTGCAGGGCTAGACAGAAATTTAAATTATTCATGTTAAAAGGGTTTTGTTTGCTAAAGCATATACTTGTACTTTCTCTTTTTAGTCCACTTGCTGAGAAGTCTCCATAGAATAGAAAATATCTTCAATGCAAGAAATATTAACCTAAAGCTAGCTTACGATGTTTATGTTTCTTGTTTCAGATAATATTGTAGATTGATGCTACATGAATATATGAATGAACTAGCAGCGCCCCGCGGTATTACCCGCGTAGTTCGCGTTCCCGTTGTTGTTTTTTTTTTCGGGATAAAAAGTAGCCTATGTGTATAATAGCCTATAATCTATATGTGTTCCAAATTACAGCCGAATCCGTTCATACGTTAGGACGTGATTGAGCAACAAACATCCATACATTGAGATTTATAATATTAGTAGGATAGTAGGAGGTAGGATAGGTATACATACAATAGTCGTGTTTTAATTTTATTTTTGGATCCCTAAATGCATTATCACTTACCTTTGTAACGTTAATGTTTTGAACTTCTCAACCTGTCAATAAAACGAAAACTGGCACAAAATTTAAACACATAATATTCTATCCTTGAAGTACTTTTTTTGTAGCATTATTTTGTTGATTTTTGTAATTTAAAAAGGAAATTTAAGTTACATATTGGAAATTATAAACCATACTGATTTACGAGTTTGGACATATTTACATTTCGCAAGTTTTTGAGAGTCATTGTCACTACGGTATTTTACTTTTGTCAATGTCGTTTCATAGTGTTGCATGAAGACTTAAAAAGTTTTATTGAGGCTAATCAATTATCATATTTAATCTTAGAGCATTTAAGAATAAATTATAAATTATCTGAGTTTATACTGGCTAAAAAGCTCATGGAAATCAAACCTTTGTGCAATTCGTACTCGAATTTCAATTTCATCCACAGCAGTATACAGGCCTAGCCTAGTGCGGTAGCTACTTTATTTTTTATTGTATGTCATACAACTTATTTAGCAACTAAATTATTTACTTGTTTTTGTATTTTAATTAAAGAAAAAATATACGATAAACTGAAGTACAATTAAAAGAAAACGCCAAAGACTTATAAGATTGAGAAAAACAGCTGCAAATGATGACTTGTAGTGGTAGGACTCTTGGCAGAGTCCACCTGGGGAAGGACCACACCTTTGCCAGTTATTCTACCCTCAAGCAGTAATGTGCAGACATTACTGTGTTCCGGTTTGAAGGGTTCCAGATGTTTCCAGAGAAATTACAGGGTTCAGAGATATAACAACTTAGATCATCATAATCACAATCATAATTTATTCATAAAATACTATTTTACATGTCAAAAAAATACCATAATAATGTCATAAGAATAATAAATTAATAAATGTGCCGTTGTACTTAATATAAAACAAATACCATAGATTAAATCAACATTAATACTCATATTTTAAAATTATAGAATTCACTGAAGTCGTAGAAAGATTGCTCGATAAGCCATTTTTTAAGTTTGGTTTTAAATAGATTTAGGCTCTCTATCGTTGTGACGTCGTTAGGCAGCTGATTGTAAACTATGGGAGCCATGACATGAGTCAACTTGGAGGACTTGGTGAGGGAGTGTGGGACCGCTGCCAGCTTGTGCGCAGCCCGCGTGGGGTACGAGTGCCGGGCACCGCACTCCTCGTACTCGCTGAGGTTGACCCTAGCGTATACCGCCACCTGATAAATCAGAATAGCAGGTAGTGTCATTATCCCCAGATCTTTGAAATATTGGCGAGCCGGGGTATCCCACGGCACTCGCGCCACACACCGTACCGCACGTTTTTGCATACGGAAGGCGCGTTCCCAGTCCGCAGCTCTTGCCCACATTTCAGCGCCGTACTGCAACTGTGAGTGTACAGTTGCGAAGTAACATGCACGCGCTACTTCACTGGCCTCGCCACTCGGCTCAGCGCGAAACACGCGCTCCCGAGCTTTCCACATAATTTGTCGATGTGACGATCCCACTTTAAACCACAGTCCAACTCAAAACCGAGAAATATGGTCGATTCTTGCTCATCAATACTCATTCCATCAACCAGCACTTTTAACTGTCTCAGCGGCATTCCAGAGAAGCTGAATTGCATGAAATGAGTCTTGCTAAGAACCAGCCCACTCCGGTTGAACCAGGTAAAAAGCTGGCCGGCGGCATCGTTTAGTTTTTTCTCCAGATCGTCTACCGTCGGTGCCGTGACTACTGCGACTACGTCGTCCGCGTAAATGAGTACTACCGCAGCGGTCACCGCCTCAGGCAGGTCGTTCATGAGCAGTGAAAACAGGACGTTAGAAACTGATGACCCTTGAGCCACACCCATTTCTGACGTCATAGGATCCGATTTCTCCGATCCACCGACGACTATTTGAGCTCTGTCCCGCATTAGACCCGTCAAAAGCGAATGAGCAACACCGACCACACCATACTGCTGTAGTTTAACAGACAAAACGTCGCGGTCGGCGACATCAAAAGCCCTCGACAGGTCACAACACAGAATCGCCATCTGCAGTTTAGGTCTGGACTCCCGGGCCATCACAACACGGCGCACCACTTCACGAGCAAGGGCCGCGGTCGAGCGCCCCTCGCGATACGCATACTGCCTATCGGTAAGAGCATCCGTTTCCGTCAGGAATTCGATAAGCCTAGAGCTGAGACCATTTTCAAAAATTTTAGCAACGGCAGGAATAATCGAGACCGGCCTGTAACTGTCGATGTTTTCTCGCCTTCCCTTACCCTTGTAAATTGGAGATACTTTTCTTAATTTAAAAGCGCTCGGGAACGAGCCCTCTCGTAAGCAGCTGTTAAACAGTTCAGCAAATATAGGAGCTACCGTGACGATAGATGATCGGATTAACTTTATAGAAATATCGTAGATGTCCTTGGAGGTTTTCGGTGGTATTTTATTTACAGCGATGCGCAGTACTTCATCCGCGGTAAACTTCCGCAGCCGCAGAGAGCGGTCGGCCGGCGCGCGCGCGCTCGCCAGCGAGCTGAGCGCTCGGATAACGTTAGCGCGCGGCGCGCGACACGCTACGGCCGCCTGAACAAATCTCTTATTCATTGCATTTAGAGCAATTTTTGTTTACAAATATTGAGCCATCTGCATTTTTGACCGTGTCAGTAATATCAATGTGAGGAGCATTATATTTTCCTCTCTCTTTATTTACGACACACCACATCGCTTTAGACGCATTATTGCCGGAATATATCATATTAGAGTAATGTCGAGATTTCGTACTTTTTATAAACGAGTCATAGTAATCAGTCATGTCAGAAATAAAATTATTAATTGTATTATTATTTGGTAATAATTTACTAAATTCAATGACGTCAAAAAGTAGACATTTATAGTCTATTACATCCGGCGTTACCCAGGATGAGTCATTTTTATTGATATTATTGTATATTTTTTTCAACGGAAAGCATATATCAAATTTATTTCTAATCACAGTCAACACTCTCTCAGTTTTTTGAGATGCATTGCCGTTCCCAGTCAATAATCTATACCAGTCCACGCTATCTAAGGATATGACGAAGTTGCGTTGGTTAGCGTGAGTAAACCTTCTTACATAACGGGAGATAGGTAGTTGTCTATGAGCGACCAAACTACATTTAATTCCGTTATGATCACTCAAGTTGGTGGCTACAGGTTCCGCCACCACAGAGTCCGTGGGTAAGTTTGTGTAGGCAACATCTAAGCTAGTTGATGTTGAAGAGGTCACCCTGGTAGGAGAATCCACCCTGTTGGTCATGCCATGAGCCGATAGTAAGTTAATTAATGTTCTTTCGTCACTTTTTAATGTATGCGTTGGATTTATGTTAAGATCTCCAACAATTGTGCAATCTAAACCCAACTCCGTTATCTTCTCGAGCAATCTTTCAAAATGATTCAAAAATTGTTTCGTACCAACCAAATTGGTTCGGTACACACAAATAACAGAAATGTCATAGTCAATTAAATTGATAGCAGAAATTTCCATAAATAACTCTATTGATAATGAGGTAAGATCGGTATTTTCTAAACATTTTGTAGCGTCACTAACAAAGATGCAAGACCCGCCGTGTTCATTATGCTGCCTGCAATAGTACGACGCGAGCTTATATCCATCTATCTCTAGGTCTCGATAAGGATCTCTAGGTGACGAGCGCAGTGCAGTGCTAGGTAATGATTTGGACTCTTCATGTTCCAATAGTTGCGTGTCACTGTGCTGTTATATGGCAGGCATGTTGCTTACCATCAGGCACATGGCCTGCTCGACACGTCACTCTTTATTAAAAAAAAAGTTGGCTGTCATAGGAACTGCCGATAGAAGTGAAAACTTATAACTTAGAATTTGATAGGTTACCTTGGAAACTACACGCGTGTAACCAGAGGGCGTGGCCTCGGCATCATGGCATGGCCATCTAGAAATGCGTCTTTCAGCATTTCCCATTGGCTAACGCATTTCTAGATGCCCAATCGCCATGGTCCCGAGTTTACCCGAAGATTTCTTATCATACCCGAGCGTGACGCTAGAAATCAATTTACACCCCACGAAAAATTTGTCTAGGCGCGCCTAAAGAAGTTTTCACTTCAAAAAAACTTGATTGCCCAACTGGGGGTTGAATTAATTAATTAATAAAAATTCTTTATTATTTACACTATTTCAATGAAACATTATAATAATATATCAAAATTGTAGGAGAGAAAGTCAATTCCACTTAGCTGAAAGATAGAAATATACCAGTCTCCTCACGAAGTTGTTCTTCACCGTGGTGGTAATGGTTCCAGTGGTAATGACAAACTTGTACATCTGATCGTGAAAAACACCATATACCGGCGAGATTTGAACTTGGGACTTCACGATTGAAAATCAGACATTCTAGGCATTAGGTCACCACCACTTCCAAAGTGATGACAATGATGATAATCCTATTTCGTACTAATATTATAAATTCGAAAGTTTGGATTTTTATGTTTATTGCTCAATGTCACAACGGCTGCATGGATCGGTTTGAAATTTCAAACATATTTTTTTATAAAGCGTGACGAGACGAGCAGGACATGTGCCTGATAAGCCTGGTAAGCAACATGTCTGCCACATAACAGCACAGTGACACGCAGCTATTGGAACATGAAAAATCCAAATCATTACCTAGCACTGCACTGCGCTCGTCACCCAGAGATCTAAGTTGTTCTATCTCTAAGCCCTGTGATTTCTCTGGAAACATTGCCCTTCAAACCGGAACACAGTTATGTTTGCACATTACTGCTTGGCGGTAGAATAACTGGCAAAGGTGTGGAACATTTCCAGGCGGACTCTGCCAAGAGTCCTGCCACTACAAAACATCTTGAATAGATGTAGATCTATGTACATTGATCTACGAATAATTCAGGTGTGATTATCGTAAGTAGTTAGTTAGATATGTAGAGGATAGAGTAGTTCTTATTGTTTTTTACTTTTACTTTTTTACTTTGTACCCCAGGCGGACTCTGCCAAGAGTACCTACCACTACTAAACACAAATTTCAAACATACTTGTAGATAGTGTATGGTATACAATAATAGCAGACAGACCACTTTTTATGACGTAAAAGAACCGGGAACGAAACCTACGCGGATAAAATCGAGGTGTGTTGCTAGTTATATAAATAAAAAATAAACTTAGGCAAATATTATACTTGCTGCAGGTGTGGCAAGTATTGATGGGATAAAAAATAACCTATGCGTTAATATTTTTTCAGTACCTATAGACGATAGAGTAACGAGACGAGCGGGACATTGTGCTTGATGGTTATAGTATTGTGCCAATAAAACACGGAAGACAACTAAGCATATGTAAGAAGGCACATTTTTCATCCAACATCTTCTATGCAGAAAATAACATAATTATTTTCTTACTATAATTACATACATTTTGAAAATAATAGAGAATTTAACTAAGAATTAATCGGATTACAGGCCATTCATCATTATAATCAGCCTATCTTAGTCCACTGAACATAGTCCGTTCACCACTCAGCCCTATTCTCAGGTTTTCGTCTCTACGCACAGCCTGTATAGCCCGTAGCCAGTCTTTCGTATATCGTCACCCCATCTAGCCTCAGGTTATTCAAGTATTAACCAACCATTTAGTTTTGATGCTATTATAGTCCCAGAATAAGTAAAGCTGGACTATGGCAGCAAGATTGCGGCTATAATATCTACTTAAAAAAAAAGTTTGTTAATTTTTTTCCATATTTTTTGATTTCGTAGGATAGCTAAAGAATAGTAAGGAAGCATAAAAATATATGAATTATAGATACAAAAATGTACGTCATATCATTAGACGCTTCTCCAATCGCGAGTATACAAAAAATGATCAAGTTGTGCGCCGGAGTTCAACCGACGGGGTCACATTTACGCACGCGGGCAGCGTAGCAGGCGCGGAGAGGGGGAGCGGGGGGGGGGGACGCGTTAGTTGCAGACGTTGGTAAACTGGAAGGAGAGATTTAGAATACGATTTTAGGTCTGCGCCCACTTACTTATACGACTCCGCTCACCTGACAAATAATATATGGACACTCAAATATGGGCTTTATGTCATGCTTGTTAAGATATAGATTACACTGGCAACATAAATTTGCAGAGGGCTGTCAGCGAGCGGTGTGCTAATTTGTGTTGTCAATGTAATCTGTAACTTAACCTGCATGGTGTAAAGCCCATATCTGAGTGTATTTTATTTTTCGGGTGGTAGCCGAGTCGTATAAGTCGGCGCAGTCCTTTAGAGTTTGATCTTAGCCAGGCCTTTTAGCGCGAATTCTTTTCAGGTATCAATTGTAAGCTAATTAGCGTAAGTATGTTAATTGTAAGTTAGGTTTATGTGGGTCCTGCGCTTCCGCGCTAACCCAAAACTCTGTTAGGTAGTAGGGGCACTCACCGCCAGCAACTATCCATAGGTTAGTTACAAAAAAATTACGATTTGTCTTTAAATTTTCTTAATAGTATGCTCGGCATTTAGCATTTACATTACGTAAGTGACAAAGGTGGAGGTCTTAGTCGGTAAAGTGACACAGTTTTACGCCTGTAAATCAGCCTTATACCTTCTGCGCCTAAAGTTTGATTAAGCAATAATAATCACTATAATATATTTATGTAGGTTAATCAAACAATTTGAATTTCAAATATTATTTCTTCACTGAACTAATATAATTGTTCCTTTAAATACAAAGACATGCACTTAACAGTATTTCTGTTAAATGTTTGTATTTGTATTTCTTGTATCTACAACTTAAACTTAAGCGTAGCGATTCTAAATCCATTCGGTTGCATCCGTGTCGGATGCAACCGAATGGATTTAGAATCGCTACCCAGGACTATCTCTGAAATTATAAAAATATTCCACACATTTTGCCTAGTCTGAAAGCATTCTTCTTTGCAAAAGCATAAGCACATTTTAAGCTCCTACTTCTGGAACTCGGAGCCTTCCCACATAAAGAGAGTGAGACTCAATGCCGTAACAAAGATACCATGCTGGGCAAGTGCAGGTTGTTGAATTTTACCCGTCTTCATAAGAAGTCTGTCTTGAAACATGATAGTTTTGTCACGAAATTGTTCTTCATCGTTAAAAAAGGGGGTAAGCTCATCTTACCGACCTTGAAAATATGCTTAGAGATGATTTAATAACCCATTCATCGTCACCAGTAACCTATTAAACGGAATTAAATCAAATTGGCAAAAATATTTTCGATGCTAATGACTTCAAACGAACTGATAGATAAAAAAAAACAATTTAAATTTGGTTCTGCAATTTGGCGGTTGATAACAAGCTGATACCTTTATCTATTTATCCAATATCTAATTTAAATTATTGGAACGAACTTTTAGAGGAGACATGGAATTTGCAGCGCAACCGAACTGAAAAAAAATTGGCAGTCATAGGAACTGCCGATAGAAGTGAAAACTTATTACTCAGAATTTGATAGCTTACTTTGGAAACTACACGGGTGTAACCGGAGGGCGTGGCCTCGCCATCTTGGCATGGTCATCTAGAAATTTGTCAGCATTTCCCATTGGCTGATGCGTTTCTAGATGGCCATGCCATGATGGCCTGTGCACGCCCTTTCAGCATTTTCCATTGGCTGACGTATTTCTAGATGGCCAATAGCCATGGTCCCGAGTTTACCCGAAGCTTTCTTATCATACCCGAGCGTGACGAATGAATTCAATTCACAGCCCACGAAAAATCTCGTCTAGGCGCGCCTAAAGAAGTTTTCACTTCAAAAATGTGAGACTACCGTCAGAAAAATATATAACGGTAGTGACGCGTGAAAAACAGGTCGTGGCCAGTGTCGCCAACTTTAGTTATTAGATGATCGCACCATAAATAATAAAATTAAACAATATTTATTTTGCAAAATGTGTTACTTCCATCGATATAAATCAATAGATGTGCCCTGAGCACCTTGAAATTGGTAATAAACTGCGTCTCTGTGTATATCGTATGTGGTTTACAAACAACCAATCTACTTGACCCCTACAATCGGTAGCGGCGAGATTTGCTGTGGTTCTACTTATTTTGGTTGTTGACAACGAATAATGATAGGTAAAAACATCCGGCGTCCACCGCGCCCTGCAACCGACTAGAACGGAAAGAGTGAGCTCACTCTTCCCAACGTTGTCATGATTGCGTGCGCCCTGAAGTTTGGGAGGGCCCATCTTGGGTTTTACGATCTATGGTTACTTCTAAATTATCTGAAGGAACTTCGTTCATATCTCGTGCCCCATGACACCACATCTTTTGTTTTTTTTTAATTTATTCATTTTTTTTTCGAAATTTCATTCGAATCACTTCCAGTTTATTTACAACCAATGATGCGCACAGGCGATATCATTTGTCTCGCTCGCGCCCTCACATTTAAATTTAGAACTGCGTCTTTTAGTCTCTATTTGCAAAGGACAATTTAGTAATTGTAGTACTTTGTCACTACAATTATTAACGGCAGTTCATACAATTTTGATTTATGTTATAGCACAAGTTGGATTTAAACAGCGTAAGCAAAAAAATCGTTATCTTCTTAAAAGGCATTTTTCGAGGACATTGGCCATTCCACAGAAAAAAAATTTAGTCGCATTGAACTCTTAAAAATCGGCGTTTTCTTATTTATATCGATATTATTACTGTCAATTGCCATATGTCACTAAATAACTGTCAGTAATTAATCTGTACAGGTTCAAAATAACAGTGATTTGAACCGGCAATACAGTGCAAACGAAATTACATGGTCCAAGCCATGTATATAATAAATTAAAAAAAATAAGAAATTACATGGAGTAACTTAAACAAAACAAATAAATTTTCTACGGGAGCTAAGCTAGGCCAGGTATATCTTATCTATTTTGAAATTCACGTATTTATTTATTTTCTAAAGCTTAAGTTTTTACCATATTTATCCTATCCCATCCTATCTTACCTTATCCTACAATATTATTATGTGACTGTAAGTTTGTTTGTTACGCTTTAACGGGAAAACTACTTAACCGATCACCCTGAAACTTTGTACACATATTCTTGGAGGTATTAGAAGTAACATATGTTACATTTTATCCCGGGAAAATAACGGGATCGGGAATTACGCGGGTGAAACCGCGGGGCACAGCTAGTATATCATAAAACATACAAATATTACAGCACCTAAACCTAGATCGCCACCAGTAGCGAGGAATAGCCCAAGTTTAAGAAGGCTGCAGAATGAGGAATCTCCTGAAGATGCGCGCTGTGTTGAGGATGACCAACAATTTGTAAAGTTTGAAAATGTATTCGATGCGATGCTGTTCTGTTGTTTTTTTACTTTTTTGAGCACTAATCACAGACTAAGTAGAGAGTGGTACTAATAGAGTAAATTGTATACATAAAGAAAGTACTTTGTCTTCAAGTACTATGAATGACATTATAGACTACAGGCCCGTGAACAAAATTTACGTAGTAAATGAACCACCAGGAGACCTATGTAGGATGATAGAAGGGTATGAAGTTATACCCTTCTATTGCAATCCTCGATCATTTCTCCTTGTCGCATGATGTTTGTACGGCATTGCGAAATAATGGATTAGGAGAGGTATTGAAACTATAAAAAATATAAATTTAAAGTTTTTAATTATTAGTCCTGGTCCTGGTGATTCATTTACTACGTTAATTTTGTTCACGGGCCTGTAGTCTATTAGGTTTAAATATTCACCTGCAGAACTCAATAATTACGATAAGGTTCTATATTGTTGTGTTGCGGTTGAGTGTGGGTTTGGTCGCTGGTCTTGAATAATTCAAACCAAAATCTAGGCTTCTTGGTGATATTGTATTATGCAAAAGTATTGCGAAACTATGTTGTTTGATTATAGATAGTCATTTTAACATTATTAAGTCAAATAAATTGAATGGTGAGCTTGGGAATCTTGATTATCTCTAATCATTAGTATTTGAATAATATAGATGTGCTTAATGTACTCAATTAATTATATAATGTGTAGTGTAATTTTTATTGTGATTAGTTTGTATTGAATTTAATATGATTTAAATACCTACTAGGTATATCAGCTAACTGATTCCCACAGCACAAACTTTGGTTAGTTTGGGGCAAAATAATGAACGAAAAATTAGCCCCCCGATATAAAATGGCGCCGTAAAATTGTAAATACCATCAGTTAACAATTTAACCTCGTTAGATAACAGAATAATCCAATACAAAAACACTTTATTCCACCACAAAACAATACAGAAAAACAGTCATAGTTATATAAAAGATTAGAACACTTAACACTTAGTGGTCTGTTGATGTTGATGATCCTTCTACCTAGGGGAAACGGTCAGGTTATTTCCAACTCGACACCATGGACGAACATGTTGCCCTTACCGACGAAAACCACGATGGGTTCCATCTTTGTCGATTACAGCGGGAACACAAAACCGCTCTCGCATGCTTCCGCAAAGCCGCCACGGTCTATCCATCTCCTGGCCTTCCTTTGGGGCGCACTTCCGTCACCGGTGCACCTAAACCGACGATACTACGTTACCATCTTGGAAACCAACCAGTAAATGGATGTCAAACACCTCTTCATCTAGAAACCCCTAGTGCCCCACGACGGATCAGGATGTACTCTAATTCAACGAAAACGTAATTTCGAAATAAACTCGCGATTTTCCAACTCCGATGCTACTTCGATCCGTCCTAAGCCTACTCTAGTTAGAGTATGCTTAGAACATTTAAACGTCAAACAATGTTGTATCGGTCGAAACGCAGTAGAACGAGAGTAGGAAAGTCGCGAGTTGTTTTTCGAAATTTCGTTTTCGTAGAAACAGAGTAGACGTCCAGGTATGTGGCCTACCACATTAAATTTTAGCTTCAGATAACAGGGAAAACGGCGCATCGCAATACTGGCCTATAAAATATTCCAGACTTTAATCTAACTAACTGTGTTCTGAATTACAACTCCGTTCATTCGTTCCAACGTGATTGAGCACCACACATCCAAACATCAACATTTTCTCATTAATAATATTATTAGGTAATACCTACATCTTGATTTTGGTCACTGTTACATTTTTGTCATTTACAAATTGTCCATACTTTTTTTAGGTAAGAATACGTCACCTTTTCAAGCCTCACTTTGTACATAGGTGAATTTCCTTTGAGGTTGCTTGGACGAAATTGCTCTCAGCAATAAAACCGTCATTTGTGGTGCTAGTTTAGTTTTAGTTTTTAGTTTAGTTCTACTTTTGTGTCACAATAAAGAGTTATCTACGTTTATATATTAGTAAGATTGAGCAGGTAGCTCTGATGACAAACCCACTAGCTCGGTAAAGTAAAACGTTCCGTGCTTGGGATCGATTTGACCAGAGGGGGGAGCGAGGGGGGTCGTTAGCCCACAGAACCGGTAGCGCATGCGCATCGGGCAGCTGCGCGTGAGACGGGTAAAGGCTCGTGCATAGAAACACGAAGCAATATACTCGTAGCTCAAAAAGGCGGCATCGTTTCATGGTTGATGTTCAAAAGACAAAAACTAAGAGATTTGACTCTACTTTTGTGATAAAAACGTCTAGGCTGTGGAATGAGTGGCCTGAGTGGGTTTTTCCACTTCCACAATCTTGGTGTCTTCAAATCGAGAGTGAATCGGTTTTTTCTAGGTGAACACGCTCAATCGTAGACCGCGTCGTCGCTTTACATCAGCCGAGATGGCGGTCAAGTGTCAACCTTATATCTTAGACCTCTAGGTGATGAGCGCGTGCATTGCTAGGTAATTTGACTCTTCATGGTCCAGTAGCTGCGTGTCATTGTGCTGTTATGTGGCAGGCATGCTTACCATCAGGCACATGACCTGCTTGTCTTATCACTCTATACCAAAAAAAATACCTAAGTGGCATAGTGCTTTTATGAGCAGACGTATTGCTTACCATCAGGTGCCAGTCTTGCTCTTCTCGTCATTCTATATTTTTGTTTTTTGTTTATAAAACCTAATTGAATTTAAGAAACTTATCATCAGTACATAGTAAGTACTACAATCAGTACATAGTAAGTAGTAAGATAATTTTTTTTTTTAAGGGAAAACTTCTTTTGGCTCACCTCAGCCAGATTTTTCGTGGTTTGTGAATTAAATTCTAGCGTCACGCTCGGTAATGATAAAACATTTTCGGGTGAACTCGGGACCATGGCCATGTAGAAATGCGTCAGCATTTTCCATTGGCTATCCAGAAATGAAAACGCATTTCTAGATGGCCATGCTCATGGCCATGCCCTCCATTTTCACCCGCATAGTATCCAAAGTGAGCTATCAAATTCGTTGTAAGTTTTAATTTCTATCGGCAGTTTATATGACAGTAAATTTTTTTTTCTGCTCTTTGAGTTATTAAACTTGCATTAGTAACAGAAAATCGATGAAATTCAAGGACTTGCTACGGACGAGTTAAATATTAAAACACTGACGCATAGTGGGACTGATTCATAGTTGTAAGAAGCACAAGCTAGTTTACCACATGAAAAACTAAACCTAGCCTTGTTTATTCTAGCTATGATATATATTATATAGTTGTAGGACTCTTGGCAGAGTCCGCCTGGGGAAGTACCACACCTTTGCCAATTATTCTACCGCCAAGCAGTAATGGGCAAACATTGCTGTGTTCCGGTTTGAAAGACAATGTTTCCAGAGAAATTACAGGGCTTAGAGATATAACAACTTAGATCTCTGGGTGACGAGCGCAGTACGGTGCTAGGTAATGATTTGGACTTTTCATGTTCCAATAGCTGCGTGTTACTGTGCTGTTATGTGGAAAAATCACAACAAACAACAGAAATTTGAAATACATTAATGATGAACTATTTTCAGTGTTGCTCGCATGTTATCAAAAAGTCGCCATAATTTAAACTCTACTTTCGCCAACGCATAGGCAATTTAAATACGAAAGAACATTATGAAAGACAAAATATGATTTTATCAATATTTTATTCTAAAAACTGAGCGTAAAACAGTAACAAATGCTGTTTTTTGAAGTAAAAACTTATTTAGGCGCGCCTACACAGATTTTTCGTGGGGTGTGAATTGAATTCTAGGGTCACGCTCGGATATGATAAAAATCTTCGGGTAAGCACGGGACCATGGCTATTGGCCGTCTAGAAATGCGTCAGCCAAAGGGAAATGCTGAAAGGGCGTCATGGAATGGCCATATAGAAATGCGTAAGCCAATGGGAAATGCTGACGCATTTCAAGATGGCCATGCCATGATGGTCAGGCCATGCCCGTTACACCCGTGTAGTTTCCAAAGTAAGCGATCAAATTCTGAGTTATAAGTTTTCACTTCTGTCGGCAGTTCCTATGACTGCCAATTTTTTTTCTCTTTATCTCTCTCTTCTTTAGCACACTAAAGAGGTTAGAAAAATGCTCTAAGTAATTTGGTCAGGATAACGGTCTTAAACAAAAGCAATGCAATGAAATGCAGCCAAACGCAATCTTATGTCTTATAATCTCTATGGACGTTGCTTTACGTCTCACTACTACACTCTGTAAGTACTTATATGTAGTGGCGTACGTACAAGTTACACTCTAACAACTGAACTTGTGATTATGTTACACCACAGTCTGTTAAATCATACAGTGGTTCGACGAAGCCGTCTAGACGGGGCAATCGTGTGGGGCGTGCGGGGTGAGACGCGGGAAGCGCACTCCTGCATTGCCTACATTTACATTACAATGTTAGTACTGCAGGAGCGCGGCTCTGGGCTCACGTCTTCCGTATGTTTTTGTAAAATTCTTGTAAAATATTTTAATAAGCATTTTTGTTTGCGACTACCCTACCCGTACCTGCAGGTATTTTTTTAAATAAAGATTGACGAGACGGGCAACACATGTGCCTGATGATAAGCAACATGCCTGCCACGCAGCTATTGAAATATGAATTGTCCAAATCATTACCGAGCACTGCACTGCACTCTTCCCCCAGAGATCTAAGTTGTTATATCTCTAAGCCCTGTAATTTCTCTAGAAACATCGCCCTTCAAACCGGAATACAGTAATGTTTGCACATTACTGCTTGGCGGTAGAATAATTGGCAAAGGTGTGGTCCTTCCCCAGGCGGACTCTGCTATGAGTCCTACCACTACCTACTATTAACTACTAGGTCTACTACGAAAACAACCTCCGAATAATCGGATCCGACCGACAGCTGTCCGAATAATCGGTAAGGTAATTAAATGCTTTCGGAGTAAGGTTTACGACACAAAAACTGTCAAATCTATGTCGGTCGGAATTCGGAATGAATAAATTCGTAGTAGACCTGCAGGTCTACTACGAAGTCCGATAAAGGATATATCGGCCGAACTTATCGACGTTTCTTACCACGAAACACAATCAGTCAGTTGTTCGGATCGGGCGTTTCGTTCATTTTGAATTCCGCCCGACATAGGTTTGACAGTTTTTGTGCCGTAAACCCATAGATGAAGAATTTTTTTTGCTACGCAAAAAGATCAACAAAGCTTGTGAGCGAGAAATCATTTTCAAGTGGAAATCGCTCGAGAGAAGAAGAGAAAGTGAATGAAGTAACGTCATTACAATATTTTAGTATACCCGAACGTAACAGTCTGATTTCGTCGCGGTGAAAATCGTGTATTTTTTAATTAATCCTTGGATTGCAGACGATTTTATTAAATTATTTATATTATGGCATGTTCTGTGCGTGAATGTGATACAAGACGATATTATAATCCGAATCATTACACTAGTCACCAACACATGTAAATATGATTTTTTTTCAGGTCACCGAGCAGCCTTTGTGTGTCTTTTACATTTGACGTCTTTGCGTAAACCTTACTCCGAAAGCATTTAATTACTTTACCGATTATTCGGACAGCTGTCGGTCGGATCCGATTATTCAGAGGTTGTTTTCGTAGTAGACCTGCTGCTGCTGTACTGTAATGTGTGTACATTATCGGCGTTTCTCCCAAGCTCAAAAGCGATGAACTACTGTATTCGTATTTCTTTATACTGTGGTTACATTATTGCTCGTGCAACGATATGAGACGCAACATACCGTTAACGTGCCGCGCCACTATGCGTTTTTGTTTTATACTCAAAAGAGAAGCGTAGTTTCACATTTATGACACAAGTTTCGTATAGTGGTATGGATTGTATTGCACCATTTGTATGAGGGACAAAGTTTTTTTATTTAAAACTAGACAGTTTTTAACCAAATTCAAGCTAAGCTCTAGAAGCTGTAATGAGCCAATAGCGAAAAAGCCTCAATACAAAATCAGCCAAGTCAGCCAAATTGATATCGTTGATTAAAATTACGGATGTACTTCTGTGAATCGGTTTTTCCCATCGATATAAATCAATAGATGTGCCCTAAGCACCTTGAAATTGGTAATAAACTGCGTTTCTATCTGTATCGTAAGTGGTTTAAAAACAACCAATCTACTTGACCCCTATAGCCGCTAGCGGCGAGATTTGATGTGGTTCTACTTATTTTGGTTGTTGACAAAAAATAATGATAGGTAAAAACGTGCGGCGTCCACCGCGTCCTGTAACCGACTAGAACGGAAAGAGTGAGCTCACTCTTCCCAACTTTGACATGATTGCGTGCGCCCTGAAGTATGGGAGGGCCCATCTTGGGTTCTACGATTTATGGTTTTTCCTGGGTAAGCTGTAAGCTTGCACTATCATTGACTGTATCGTCGCTTACCATCAGACGTAGTAATGTATCTATAGCCGTCTCGCCTAATAAAAAACTAAAAAAAACTAATTAGTCCGTCAGTTAGATCATTAAAAAATATTGTATAAGTACGTATTTTTTCTTATTTATCACAAACAAAATATGACGAAGATACAGTGCTTAGAAGTTTCGAGTCACGTCACGATATAGTACGAATTTTACTATAGTTTTTTTTTTTTTTACCATTTATAGGTTTACACTTGACCACCATCTCGCCTGATGTTAAGCGACGATGCGGTCTAAGATGGAGCGTGCTTACCTAGAAGAAACCGATTCACTCTCGATTCAAAGACACCAAGATTATAACCATCGGGAAAAACCCACTCGGGCAACTCATTCCACAGTTAGACGTTAGTATAGACGTTCTTATCACAAAAGTAGAGTCAAACCTCTTCGTTCGTGTCTTTGGAACATCAACCATGAAACGATGCCGCTTCTTCTAGCTACGAGAAGTCCGATAGAAAAAAGGGCTAGGTGGTATTAGATCATACAGATCAGATGCACACTCTCCGAAGTGTATCCGATAATAAACCGATAAGCTAGCAATTTTTCGGCGATGTTCAAGACTTTGCAGTCTTTTTCGCACAACAAGCACGCAGACGCAGTGTGACGCAGTGTGACGTCACAACTCCCTATTCCGGTAGTTTGATAATCTACCTATATCTTTGTAAATTTTTGATAATTTGATGAAACAAACAAACATACTACTTGACGAACTAATTAAATAGGTACCTATATTTTTGATCCTGTCGTCATCCCGATTGTAGTTATTAATTATCGATAATCAATCGATTATCAAGCAATGTGGAAACATTACTGTGCCGGTTTGAAGCGCAATGTTTCCAGCGAAATTACAGAGCATAGAGATAAAACATCTTATATCTCTGGGTGAGCGCAGTGCAGTGCTGCAGGTAATGATTTGGACTCTTCATATTCCAAAAGCTGCGTGTCACTGTGCTGTTGTGTGGCAGGCATGTTGCTTACCATCAGGTACATGTCCTGCTCGTCTCGTCACTCTTTATTAATATATATATATATATATATATATTAGGTAGATTTTCCTGTACCAAAAAGTACCCATACATAGTGGCTAAATAAATTTTCACCTGAAACCTGAAAGTAAGTATAACATCTACACATCTTTTTGCGTGAGAGGCTAATAAAAATAGCCAAAAAATCCTTAAAAATAAATTTGTATCAAACACCTATCAATTTCCTTAAAAACGTATTAAAGAAACTTTAAAGTAAAATTAATGAGGTCTCGAGGGCGTATTAAGTTAAGTGATAAGTGAAAAACTTGAGAACTGTTATTGACTGATCGACTATTATGAACTTTTTAAAACTTCGTTGAACAAAATTACAGTGTGGAATAAGTTTTTAAAAGAAATTGATATTTCGTTATAAACTGAAATAAGCTAATAATAGACTAATAATTATGCGACAATTTTGAGAATTAAATATGTTAGACGTTTGTTGTAAATGACAAGATACAACCGTCAGAGTTTTGTGAACATCAATGATGAAAAAATGTCGCCTTTTGAAACTACGAGCAGTCTGAGTGAATTAAAACCAAGGGATAATTAAATCAGGCAGATCAGTTGCACTCTCTCCAAAATGCATTCGATAAAAAACCGATCAATTTTCAATTTTGTACTGACGTTTAAGTTTTTGAAATATTTTACCATCAAAGGACTTGTTACCTATGAGCCTTTAGATGCGTCTCTCAATTCCAATCTTTCAGTTGATACTTAGCCGACCCATCCCAAAGATGCGAACAACAATTCGAAGATCAACAAGATCGAATCCGCACTTGGTATAAAGTGAGCTACTGTTTAGACATGGTGTACCTTTGAAACTTCTGGACGTCTGCCGAGTTTTTTGACAGCTAATTTAGCGTTGAACTCAATGAATTCCTCAAAGTAAAGCATAGATGATAAATAATCACTATAGTGACGCCCAATATTTCGAGATGGTTAGTTACTGCCGCAAACGTATTCCGAAAAATAGGAGTCAGTTGGAATTGGCTACTTTTTACGGAGAATACACACGTCTGCTTAGTTTCCCAGTAAACCTAGTGTCAAGTAGCAGTGTGCAAACATTACTGTGTTCTGGCTTGAAGGACGATGTTTCCAGATGAACTGACTGATGAAATGACTGGGCTAAGAGATGAAACACCTTATATCTCCGGGTGACGAGCGCAGTGCGGTGCTAAATAATTATTTGACTCGTCATGCTGCAATAGCTGTGTGTCATTGTGCTGGCCAGGAATGTTGCTTATCATCAGGCACATATCCTGCTCGTCTTGTCACTCTATATATAAAAAAAACCTTGGGTCAAATTAGCATTTACCCTATTGGAGACTTTCAGAATGGTCAACTTCATATTCTCTCTCAAAAATAGGTAATTAACTTTAACTTAAGTATTTAAGTATATTCCCAATTGTACCCCCGTCTTCCATTACTCAAATCTTCTTCACCATCCTACGGTTGCCTGGAAGAAATCGCTCTTAGCGTTAAGGTCGTCTATTGTTACTTTGTTTTAAGGTGTTTCTGTATTTTGTCTTATTATTTAAGTGCAATTAAGAGTTTATCTATCTATCGTCTATCTATATTCATCTGTTCAGCCAACACAGAGGTACGATGATATCCAGACAGAACAATCACACAGACCTCCAAACACACATACCTTTGCCTTAAAAAATGTATTAGTGTAGTTTAAATACTGTACTTTGAAAGATACAACCTAAAAAGGTAAAGTTAAATGGAAAACGAAATCAAAGGGCCACTTAAACAAAGCCATCAGTGATCTCACCCCGACTTGTCATCGCGGACCGATCACAGCACAGGTGCGCCTGTTTTCACAAGTCCTGTGCCACATGTTTGCGCTTCAATTAAAACTAGGAACAATAAACACGGCCTGCTCATTTACATCGTGCCAGTTGGTTTTAAGTTAACGACTTGATGCTGCAAGTTAAAACGGGAAAGCGTTTTAGATGGACGCAAAAAAGAGCGTCAGCGTAAGTCCACTAAATGTTCCCACAGCTGGGAACCCTGAGAATTTTCTCGCGAGGAGAGTCAAGACTGTATTTTCCACCACGCTGGCCCAATGCGAGTTGGTGGATGACACGGCTGGATGATAGGGACATTACATTATTCATATTATTTAAAAAGTTCATGTAAGTACATACTTAGTCTGAATAGAGTCTTGCCGCTACAAAAATATGATACTACTAGCTAAATCGTGCGCGCGTTGCTACGCCATCTATAGAAAATTGGACCTATCAATCCAAATCTAGAACAAATTTGGTTACCTTAGATTCTAATGGCGCAACCTTTTAAAAGATAGACACAAAGATGCTGTCACGCAACGAAAGCTCTCAAAAAGCAATATTTTTCCCCGTTTTTGTTACATTTTTCAATCATGCTCCGCTCCTGTTGATAGCACCGTAATATTAAATTTAACCTATAGCCTTCCTCGATAAATGGACTATCCAGCAGAAAAAGAATCTTTCAATTCGTACCAGTAGTTCCCGAGATCCTTGCGTTCGAACAAACAAACTCTTCAGCTTTATAATATTAATTAGTAAAGATTGAACAAAAATTTAAGTATGTATATATTACGTACGTGTGTGTTTATTGTATATTTATTTTACATTATTTTTAAAGATCAATGTCAAAAAATTACCGATTTTTTTCTTCTTCACAAATGTTCTAAAACGGTCAATCCTTATAACTTGTACTACTCAATAGGATTACACACAGAATTTATAGGCTTCTATAGAAAATATTATGCGTCTGTCAGTTTAATGTGCTTGTGTGCATTACGTTGATGTATGTCGATATCTAATTATGTGTGTGTAATAAATCTGAGATGGGACTGTTTGAAGCCTCTCATAGGCAGCTTACCGTTAACTGACGGCGCTACAATATCTTATTATAGTGATTTAGGTACTAGCGAAGTTATACAGAAGTGGTATAGTGCTTTGAATTTTTCACTGAACTTAAGTTTTATCACAATATCTATGTTATCGTAAAATTGTAATCACCGTCAAATTAAGGGCGTACCCCGAGCAAATGACCTTGAGTATTTCTTACCTTATCGCACACCGCAAGAAAGAGCAAGAGAGAAACAGTAGGATTTGCCGCTGTTTTACGCTCAATTTTTAGAATACACTCTTTATAAAATCAGATTTTGGTCTTTTGCAAAAAAAAAATTAAAAAAAACTACCAAAATGTTCGTAATGGAATTGTCTATCCGTTGGTGTAAGTACAAAATCAAAATAATGGAATTTTTCCGAGGAGATGCATGATAACTACAATTATTTAATTTTTTCATGGCTTCGTTGTGAGTTGTGAGGCGATCATTTAAACAATAAGTCCATTATCAAAAAAATAAAACTACCATTTTGAAGCCAAGAAGTTGTAGAAATTTAATGTATTGTTTTTCAGTTGATATATGTTTTGGCTAATGAGTAGATAGCTCTGAAAACTGGGCAAAAAACTTGTTTTGCTGGGGGACGCACCTTATCCGTAAAAAAAAACTTAGATTTGCCAGTTAGCTAAGCAAATATCATGGGTACCTACTATATATGGATTTATACAGTCCTATATATAGATCTTGGATTGCTGTCCACCAGAACAAAAATCGCAAATAGTATTTAAAGTGATATTTAGATAATTAGATTTAATAATATAAGAGTGCTTAAGTAACTATCTGTTCTTCTTTAAAATTGTATGTTTTCTATATGGGTTATTTGCCTGCAATAAACGTTTATTATTATTATATTATTATATATCTATTTCTATATATTGATCTTTTACTTATCCCCATCTCAACTGTCCCAAGCACAACAGCTCGTGTTTATTGAAACAACACCTTACCCTCAGAAGGAGGGGGTTAAAACAACCCCCTTACGTGGTTAATTGACAATCTAAAGCACATTGTCCGATAGTTTGGCGATTTAAATAAACACAGTTAACTAAATATTAGCCGGTGGCGGTTTTGGAAGTAAGTACAGTTCTGTAGAAAAGTGGTAAAGTTCCTAATGACACAGCTTTTGTTAGAAAATCCAAAATAAGTATTTTCGAAATGGGATGTTTTTAGAATGACAAGTGGTATATAATATGGAAGTCATGTGCGTAATGCCGCTAACTTAAAACGGTGAAGGAAAACATCGTGAGGAAACCAACATGTACCTAGAATCTTTCGAAGTCATGTGTCATCCGCCAACCCGCACTGGGCCAGCGTGGTGGATTATGGCCTTAACTCTCTCCTTGCGAGAGAAGGCCCCGAGTCCCAGCAGTGGGAACGTTTATTGGGCTGTTGATGATGATATAATATGGTAAATGGAATGAACGATAAAAAACTTTATTAAATTAAATTATCACAATAAGATAAGATGAGAAAACTCTCTATTAAAAGCCACAAAAGAAAAATTGCAAAAGAAACAAAGAACACAAGCTAGACATTTTAAATGGTGGCCCTATTGCTCAGAGCAATCACAATCATCATTATCAAGGCTAGCAATTGAGCTGTGGTGGTGATGAGTTTTCCCAAATTTTAGTTTATATGTGAAACGAAGAGGTTTGACTCTACTTTCGTGATAAAAACATTGAGGCTGTGGTATCTTTAGATTTTTCGCGACAGTTTCAATCTTGATATCGTCAAACGAGAGTGAATCGTTTTATAAGTAGGTAATCTCCTGTATCGTAGACCGCATCGTTGCTTAACATCTGCCAATATTGCGGTCAAGTGTAAACCTATAACAATTAAAAAGAGATTCAAAGTATTTTTTTCGAACGTTTTTGAACACGATTGTACGTTCAGTCCACGGCTTAATCAGTAGTAAAAACACTCAAACCCTTTTGCATATGCAAACAATATGCCACTAACAGTGACACTTGGGAACGTTGCTGAAGGAATATAAACGTTATTGTGAGGGCGTCACCGTTTAAAGTTACATAATAACTTCATAAGCAAGACTGTTACTGAAATGCTGTAAGACTCTTAGCTGTATTGTTTTGGATATTAGACCCCAATTCCAAACAGAGACCTCGACTTAAAAAAAATTGGGCTATGTGAAAAGAAAATCAAAATTTAAATTTTATTTTTTAACAATGGTAGATCTGTTCTTGAGCGCCATGTAATTGATGTTGGAAAAGCTTTTTAATCTAATACTAGCGTCGCAATTTCACAAACGCACTATCCGACACCGTCAAAAAGCTCATGTCCATATCTTGCTGAAGTTAAATGTCAAACCATCCGATTCTCCCAAACGTTTCTACCGCAAACCTGCAAGCTATCGCAATTTCCGCAATTTCCTTCTTCCGAAGATATTTCTGACGAACAAGGAATAATTTATTTTCTCCTTTCAAAATGTCGTTTAACGCATTTGTCCCGCTTTGCTGTTACGACGCTACACCGTCACATTGGCACGTTGATGACGCCAACCTACAAAAAAAACCCTATCATAAAATAAGTACCTACCCAACGCAGCAATAGAAGTTTTCACTTCAAATAATACTATATTTTATGTGTCAAAACTATTTTATCACAAAATTAGTTTAACCCGTCGGTGTCTGTCTGTTTTCGTTCGCGAAACTAATTGGATATGCGCGAGTAGAGTGGTCCCACAGACCGGAGTCTTCCGCCGTGCTGTGAAGAGATCTGCAAACATTTGTACGGTAATTGGACTGACGGCAGAGACTTCGTAAGTGGCGCCATCTAAAGTGGTTGCTAATTTTGAAAACTTTGTTAAACTTTCATTGTACAAATTAGGAGACTGCAGTTGTTGTCTCTGTAAATATTTGCACGTTTATAACTGAAGCAACTCAAAAAATGTTCCCACTGCTGGGATTCGAGGGCCTTCTTTCGTGAGAAGATCAAGGTCATAATCTACCACGCTAGCCCAGTTTCGCTTGACAGATGACATGGCATCCAGATATTGTTGGAATATGCTAGTTCCTTTGCTTGGAGTATGATGGCTTTCTTCACTATTAATTCCAGTGGTGATAATAAATCTGTACAGTCATCATTACGTGTTTGTTCACTTGATGTCAACAATAGTTTTAATAGTGAAACAAAATATCCTGAAGAAACCGGCTTGTTCTAAAAAAGTAATCTTTTTAAAACATGCGCCATGCGGTGTTGCACTCACTTAGGCAATGTTGTGAATTATGGCCATGACTCTTGTTACCTTATGACAAAATTCCCCAAGTCCCATTAGTAGAAACAAAAAGTGGGCTTAAGTCAATGTTAGTGCTACTTCAATACACTTAATCTAAAATAATACACGAAGATACGTAAATAAGACCAAGCAAATCAAATTTGACCAAATTTGATACTAAAAATATTGTCAAAACAAACATTATATTTATCAACATAAACACAACAAATCCCGAACTGTCATTTCCCGTCATCGACTGCCCACAATTTTTTACTGACGTTTCTGTTAAAAATCCCGTGGCGTTGTAAAAATAAATGAGGCTTTGCAAGCATCGGGCGAGGACAATAGTTAGGTCATTATGTTCGGTCATTTGGGCCCCGGCGGTGTGGGGAGGACATAAATAACCCGTAAGAGGGTTGGGGGTTAACAGGTTTGTCTATATTTTTTGTTGAGATTTGAATTGCATTTCGTAATTTTTCCATCATGAATGTCATCAAAGTTTTTTTTAACATAAGAGTAACAGAACAAGCAGATCATGTGGCTGATGAAAAGCAACACATCTACCTATAGCAGCATAGTGTCACGTAGCTTTTGGAACATGAAGAGTCCAAATCATTGCCAAGCACTGAACTGCACCCGCACTTCAAACTAGAACATACTAACGTTTTCATACTTCTGATTATTTTATCCCTGTTTGATGGTTAAATAACACTTTTTCGCTTTTTTAGTACATTGTATTTGAGATGTGGTTCCGTTTAAATGTTATCCAAAATCGATTGTTTTGATATAGGAACGCTAGTTGAAAAATAAAATCAAACTACCCATAATAAGACAAGTCATTTTTAAAATTGAAGTAGGTGATCTGGTTGTTTTGTTAAAAAAAGTATACCTTCTTTATAATAATTATTATAATGGAATAATAGCTAAATTTGAATCATAAAGTCTTAAGAAAATAAATATGTGGTGACCTGGTGTCATAGGACTCCAGGTAGGAACGAAATTCCTTCGGATGATATAAAGGTGAAAAAAAAATGCTTAATTTTATTTTATGATAAAATCACCTGAAAAATAAAGTTGGCAACACTGGTCGCAGGCAGTGTTTAGCGTCACTTCCGTTATGTATTTTTCTTACGGTTTTAGTGTCATAGTTTTTTCAGTTCGGTCGCGAAACAAAATCTCTGTCTCTTTCAAATCTGGAATTTCGTTCCAAAAATATGAAATAATTAATTGTAAGCTAGGCGCTTATTATTACGTCATAATTCCAATTGAAACGTTAAAAAATCCAGTGATTCGAATAAAAATGCAAAATACACCGCATGCCTATTCTCAAAATTACGCCATTCCCGTATCATGACATTAATTTTAACGATTAAACTCGGAATTCCTCGCCACTTGTAAAAAGCGGGGCTTGTAAAACGACCTATTCAAATCTGTCGTTAAAATGTTCTACGCGTAAATTTAAGGTGCATTTTTATTCAGCGCGACAGCAATTACTTAATATCCTTATCACATTTTGGATTGGTCTTAGTTTTGACCATGTCTTCAGTATGTGGTCAAAACATAGTTTTAATACGAGTATTAGGCTAAGTTTTTGTCACAATAGACAAGTAACAAGGAAAGATTTTTTGCACCTATCTTGTTTGTTTGTTTGTAAAATTCTTCTTTATTTTCACGTGTCTTCTATTCTACACACTCAATACTTACGCGACCTGAAAACCTGTCACAGTTTTGAGAACATACAATTTTCACACATTGTTATTTATTTTTGAGCTTCAAGCACGCTTTGGGGTTTAGATTAGGAATACATTTCGACGAGTGTACTACTGGGTAGCGATTCTAAATCCATTCGGTTGCATCCGACATGGAATCTCATCTCTCGGTCTTTGTCTTATCTGTTTAGCATGCCAGAGACTTTGATTGTCATTCCGATTTTGAACCATTCGGATTGCATTTAGAAACGCTACATATCCTGATCTACATGGTTTAAGTTCACAAAGCCTTTTCATCTTACGGACTACTCTAATATCAAAAAGGCCACACTGTTTCATGGTTGACGTTCCTAATAACTACACCATAAGGTTTCGTTATTTAATGCCATTTTTGATATCTAAACAGCTACGTTGTAAAATGCTTTTCTTGAGTGTGGTTTTCCCAATGGATACAATCTTGATGTAATAAAGTCAAGAGTGAAACGGTTTCTTTTTAAAAAACGTGCTCTGTTGTGAGCTGTCGCAGTGTATTCCGGCCACTTAACATCCAGCGAGATGGCAGTCAAACTTGATCGAATCAAAGCCATAACCACTGAGGTCTAGTTCTGCCCTTCTGCCGCCTAACTAAATCAGCTTTGGTTTTGCTATTGCTGTCTCTATAATTTCAAAAGAAAAGAAAAGAGAAAGCAATATCAAATCATATACAGCAGTTTTTCTGAGGCGGTAGACCCCACCTATAACAAAATGACGGTGAGACAGTTTCACAAAACAAATTTTCACTGCTAAATATTTATACAGATCCGTAAAGATGACTAACAAATAACAAAAATGTAGGAAAAACGTACACGGATACAGTTTTCACCTCATAAAAAAATAACTAAATATTCTAGAAAGGAAACTGTACTCTACCCTTAACAAATAAGATTGAATTTTGAAATGCAATAATTGCTATCTAGTAATATAATTGCTAAGACAATGATCGTGGGAAAAATTCCAAGTTAACTGTATTGGAGAAAGCAAAAGAAAATGCCAATTGCGTGCCTATCGATAGTTTGATAGCAAACCCGCATATTTCTCTGTAAGCTTATTTTTGTTCTGATCATGCTGTAGTTTTTTTTAGAAAGAGTCGTAGCTCAGGCTTCACATGACCTGTACCCACTGCCTACCGAACTATAGGTGAACGCTGACAGCATAAGCACACCCCGGACACTCGGCCTAAAATCTATACAGACGGTGCAGTTGACATACCTACACTCACACAACTACGCATATGTCGTTCGAACACATTTACGCATGTGTGCGTGTCATCTAGGGTTACTAAATTATTTTAGTAAGTTAAGTACACTTACCCAAAGAGAAAACTTTATTCTGACAATATATTAATTAATCACTCCACATATTTCGCGTATTTCATTATAGACTAGTCACAGAACATTAGATTAGCTATAACTACGTTCATAAGATGCATTGAATGGCGTTATCACAGTTTACTATATCAGAGTATTATACACTGCACAAACTACTTATATTAACACATCATGTCAGCGACCAGTAAAGAGAAAGCACATGATTTTTCAACTCAAAACTCCAAATTAAATGATGTAAACAAACATTTCGCATTGTTATCAACTATGGCCGATAATGTTGCTAGTTCCGGATTTAATTTATTACTAATGCTTAAAAGAATATTACTTTTGTATGTTGATAAATAGTGATTTATTTATTCGGATTATAGTAAGGATCGCATAAAACTTTAAATATTGTGAATTTGCGCCGAATAAACAAAAATCGGTTTCAATTTTAAATTAAATTCAGAAACTTACTTGACCAAATTTCAACGACGATCATAAAAAACTTGAACAAAAATAAACGAAAGTAATTTTTAGTTTTGTTTTCATATTTCAAAACTATGATCTACCAAAAAAAAAGAAACATCATAGAAGACATGGCCCAAATCGTACCCTGACCTCGGCACAAAATAATTGTATCTAATCTCAAAAAAATCTAATAATTGTATGCAAATATATTTTAGGAAAAAAAATTACACCATCCCATAACCCAAATTAGTGGCTAACATGTTTTTTTATCAGTGTAGTTTTGTAGGCGTTTTTTTTTAAAGTTCACCAATACTGTTTGCAATCCGATGTAATCATCATCATCATAACATCTTAGCATAAATATACCTCTCTTCAAGTACGCCTCAAATCCCAGGCCTATGCTAGTGCTGTGCTTGTGCTAGTACTTGTCCAGATTTGACCCGCGATGTAAGCATACTGATAATTGAATACAAAGTCCAAAGTACATTACCAAAAATAAGCGTATTATCATGAATTATTTTACTTACACTCGTTAAATTTGAATTCAATTCCAAGGCCACCCATCGCGAAAAGAACCTAAGCATATTCGTGCATTGTTTGATATATATCTTTATGCCTCAGCCGGTATATATTATTTTTATATCATTAACACCAAATTATACAATATATTTTGTTCCATAAAACGAGCTTTTGACACGAACTTCTACAGGCAAAGAAACGCAGGTTAGCCACTCAAACGGATGATGATGATAGTTTGGAATATTATTACTAATATTAATATTATGAATAATATTATGAACTATCCATTCCAATAGTCAATGTACTCGTATTCTCTTACTGGTTTTAATGAACGGTTGTTGCGAAATCTTAAATAAGCATACTACTTACTAGATGAAATCCTATATTTATTGTTCACTATTGACCGACATAATATATACATGGACGCACATAAAAGTACAGATAGTCTAATATAGAACCTGTTTCTTTTTTTTGAGTCGGTTGAATGCTAAGAAATAATCACTTATCAATAAATCTGAATAGTAGCAATCTTAGTAAAAAAATCCACTAAATTGGCAACACTAGTGACTTCGTGAATTGCGAACTATACCTACTCCGCGCCATCACTCGTTACCATACGTTATTGGCGCCACTGACGTATTTCACAACGATTAACGAAAGCCGCAGCTTAAAAACAACGAGTTTAATAATTTCGTCACAGGACTTCAGTGTTGGCGCGTACTTCTAACCAGAATAGTTTATAAAAATGATTCAATCTTTGTAGAAATTCTTATGAAATCAAAAATCTCTTATTCTTGTTTCGTATAATAGACGAAAAATTCGGTACCATTTTGTTAAATAATACAGCATCATGGTCGTATTCTCATAGAAAATTATCGTCCGATATAACCCTTCGTTGAGTGATTCTCGCGTCCTTGCGGGGTAGAAAGCTTGAAACTGGCGGGGGGTGGGGAGTGTCCGTTCTATCTGTATTATCTATTCTATGGCATAAGCCAATATCAATAAGCATAAGCTAATTAAATCATGGGATATTTCTACCTAGGCATTAATATTTTGGAACGTCTGTTTAACCTAAGAATTGGTTGCTTATATTGCCCCTAAAATTACAAAGGACTTAAAACTATTAAACAATTGCTCGATGTTTCGATCGCGGCACAGCAATCGTGTTCTCAACATAAAAAATAGAAGAGCTAGTAAAAAGTTTTTGGAGAGTGGTTATATTTTTGTGTTGGGGGTATTGTATTTGCACATCATGCTGTCCACCACAAGTGGTGATCTAATGAACAAAGCAGATTTCTCCGGCATGGCTTGGGGTCAGAGTCGCGGCATCGTTTTCGCACTCGACCACAATCCTGCTACTGACAGCACCCTTACTGGCCCGCCTCGAGATCTTTCTAGATCTTGACAAGTAATTTTCCCGTTTCTCGAGAACTACTTTTTATCCTATTTACGAAAAATATCCTGGATATTTTTCCATTATATATCCATTGCTGTTTAATAAAAAGTAAAGAAACGTACAATCACGTTTTAAGAACTGAACGGGTGTGTCGAAAACTAAGAACAAAATAAAGTATAGCCTGGAAAAACACAAAGGCTACTTTTGCTTTCGAAAAATGTAGCGCCATTTGAAGACTAACCTCTTTCTAAATAATACTCAAACAAAGCAGGAGGGAAAATACTATAATACTGGTTATTTTGTTATTCAAATAACATTATAAATTAACACTAAAAAACTTAAAATGTACCTTGTGACTCTTTCCACATCACCGTCCGAATCGCGTGCTTATCCGTACAATACTTCATTGCACATTTTCACAACTGCACTGCACTTAACACATTCAATATTAACGCTTAACCTTAACGCAATAAGGTTGATGACATCAGTTGCCACTTATAATTTAACTTAGCAGCGTGATCATGACTAACATATACGTGCTAATTATCAATTTTTATTGCATGAGATACAGTTAGGTCAAGTTCAGACTTGTGCCGGTATAAGAACTGTTTGCTCCGCTAGGTCATTGTTATTGCAGATTCCTTTGGAATCAGGTATAATTTTACCGTCACACACTGTTCAGTATTGTAATAAAAAATAAAAAGGGAATAAGTAAATATTGGTGGACATTTCACACACAACACCATCTGACCCCAAACTAACAAATCTTGTACTATGGAAGCCAGATACAATAAAACTTGTATATATTTTAAACATACACTTATTATACATAGAAAACATCAAGGCACAGTCCAAATATTTGTATTCATTGCACAAATATATGCAATGGGTGAGTATCGCACCCACGACACACGGCTTCGCAGGCAGACTTGCTACCAACTAATACACCAGACCAGCCTTGGATGAATGGGTAGATTATACATTACAATACAATACAATACAAAACACTTTATTATATCACAAAACATTACAAAAACATTGATTAAAAATAACATCAAAACATTTTGGGCACAAAAGGCGATCTTATCGCTAATAGCGATCTCTTCCAGATAACCTTTTGGTATATTCATACACCTGTTGTACTGGTTTTGTACGTACACACCATATAGTTACACAAAAAAATAGATTTAAAGTGTCTATTTGTAGTTCTAAATTAAGAGCTTTTCACTTAATAAGAGTATTAGCGGTGTTTTACTTGCATAGTTCTCGTTCCCTTTATTTTTCCGGGATAACAAGATGTCTGTGTGCTAAATTGTATATGTTCTTCTAGACTATTGTAATCTTTGTTCCAAATTTCAATCTGATTCGCGCATACGTTACAACATGATTGAGAAACGAAGATCCAAACATTGACATTTGAAGAATTTGAAAAAGAATATGTATTAGCAGGATGTAGACTGTCCATATACAAATTTTCAAAATAAAATGTCAATTTCAAAATAAAATGTTCCGGCTCGTCTTTGAAACGGCTAGACCGATTTTAGCGAGACTTTTACTAGCAGATTGCTGATATTCTAATAGACTACAGGCCCGTGAACAAAATTTACGGGTCAAATGAACCAGCAGGAGACCTATATAGGATGATAGACGGGTACAAAATAATAATATTCCGCACTATGCCGTCACTTGTAAGCTGTCCAACTGAGTGCAGGTGAGAATTCAAAAGTGCAAGTAGAGTGGGTACATTTTGGTCATTTGTTTCTGTACGGCATTCTTACCATCCAATAGATCCATGAAAAATAATGAGAAAACGCGTAGTGCCGTACAAAAATAGTGGTCCACGAAGTCGGAAACATTATTGATAATCCGGAAATTTTGAGGGAAAATTTGGTCATTTGATACAGTACGGCATCGATTCCATACAGTTGCAATACCTCTTCTAACCCATTATTCCGCAACGCCGTACAAAAATAATGGTCCAAGAGGAAATGATCTGGGGTTCAACTTCCTCTTTTCAGTGATCCGGAGGGGTGATTTGAAAAAGTACGGCATCGGTTCCAAATGATTATCTAGCACTCAAACGAACAATTAAAAATAATGCCGTCTAAAAATTACTGTTCATTTGAATGTTTATCGATAATTACCTTAATTTCATCGTATACTTCATTTATAAAGGTAGTAGGTCATTTGATCCTGTACGGCACCTTATTTTTCTACATGACATTGCTAAAAACTATTGTTGTATAATAATGCCGTACAAAAGAAAGTGTTCTAAAAAAAGTTACAGAGGAATACAACACATGCAAGTTTTCATTTATTCGAATAACCATAGATTAATTAACTATAGCAAAGTTCAACATATTATCATTGTTTTAAATAGTATTCAAGTAAATAAATTTGAAAAAAATAATGCCGTACATTTTAACCCTTAATCAAACAAAATATGTACCACTTAGTTAGAAACTTGGAAACTCAGAAACTATGTACTTTAGGGCAAAAAATATTGAGCTAACTATTGTAGAAAATACAATTTTACACTTTTTGTGCCGAGAAAACTTTTTTGTGAAACGTACCGTTTGCGATTTATGACCCATTTAAAATACCGATTTTTCTATCACGGCCGATAACTCTTGAAATATTTGATTAATCAATAAAACGCATTGAACTATTCTTAAAGATCAGTTTATTTTCTACAACTTTAGTAAAGCGCTTTTTTTGTAATGTCCATACGTTTTGATTTATAAGACGTTCAAAATCTGTTATTCCGCCAAAAATATTATAAATCGTATTAAAATAAACAATAGTTTTGTTTGTGGTGGGTTATTAGACGATGAAAACTTTGATAAAGAATAAGTAAATAAATAGATCAGGTTTTTCATGCAGATGAAGTGTATGTTAGCTATGGCAATATAGTGATGCGTTCAACATTAAACTTCTTAATATAACTCAAAAAGCACAGACTTTAAAAAAAAATTTTGGCAAAAGTTGTAGAGAATAAACTGGTCTTTAAACATGGATTGATGCGTCTTATTTATCTAAATATCTCAAGAGTTATCGGCATATCGGCGATAGAAAACCCGGTTCACTAAATGAGCCGTAAAAGGTAGGTACTTTTAACAAATAAGTTTTGGGCAACAAAAGGTGTAAAATTATATTTTCTACAATAATGACTTCAATAATTTTTGCCCTAAAGTACATAGTGCCCGTGACAACGTTTTTTCAAGATGACGCTTAAAGATCCACCTGAATCTGTCAACATTTCGTGATTTTATGCTCAGTAAGTGATCATACTTGAAAATTTAAAAGTTAAATTCTATTTTTACGGGCCTTTAATATGAACTTTCAGATTTGTACGGCATTAACTTTTCTTAGACATATATTAAATTCAAATAAATTATCAGAATGCCGTTAAAAAATCGTACCAACTATCACCCTAAAGTACATTTCGTCATATGCAATGTTCTGGAGGTTTATTGCCATTTACTGACTATTGGACTAACAAAAATGTACGGCACGTATAAAATTTGTATCTATGCACAAAATACTTTCGGAATAAATTAATTTTACGTTGTGTCAAATCACCCCTCCGGATCACTGAAAAGAGGAAGTTGAACCCCAGATCATTTCCTCTTGGACCATTATTTTTGTACGGCGTTGCGGAATAATGGGTTAGAAGAGGTATTGCAACTGTATGGAATCGATGCCGTACTGTATCAAATGACCAAATTTTCCCTCAAAATTTCCGGATTATCAATAATGTTTCCGACTTCGTGGACCACTATTTTTGTACGGCACTACGCGTTTTCTCATTATTTTTCATGGATCTATTGGATGGTAAGAATGCCGTACAGAAACAAATAACCAAAATGTACCCACTCTACTTGCACTTTTGAATTCTCACCTGCACTCAGTTGGACAGCTTACAAGTGACGGCATAGTGCTGAATCTTATTATTTTGTACCCGTCTATCATCCTATATAGGTCTCCTGCTGGTTCATTTGACCCGTAAATTTTGTTCACGGGCCTGTAGTCTATAAGGAGTAGCCTGGCTACTATAAAAAATAGAGTTCTAAACGAAGTTTGCCGGCTCAGTGAATTGTAGAATACGATAAGACCTACAATTGACAAAAGACTTAAATGTGAACTTACAACAAATCAAGTCTAATTGGGATAATGATTGGGTCAAAAATATACCGTTCTAATTATTAGCCCATCAGGTAGATAATGGGGGCACAGAAGTTTTTATTTTACCAAATTATTAAAAATCAATGAAACAAGCTTACGGAATCGGGTGATGGAGAGGTGTGACGTCATGTCTTTGCATTTTTTTTTATAAATAATGGGTGACGAGACGAGCAGGACATGCGCCCGATGGTAAGCAACATGCCTGCCACATAACAACACAGTGACACGCAGCTATTGGAACATGAAGAATCCCAATCATTACCTAGCACTGCACTGCGTTCGCCACCCAGAGATCTAAGTTGTTACATCTCTAAGTCTTATAATTTCTCTGGAAATATTTCTTTTAAACCGGAACACAGTAATGTTTGCAAATTACTGCTTGGCGGTAGAATAACTGGCAAAGTTGTGGTCCTTCCCCAGGCGGACTCTGGTAAGAGTCTGTGGCGATCACAGAAATCTAAATAATAAGTACCTTATTATTTAGATTTCTGTGGTGGCGATCGTCGCTAATAAACGCAGTCTACCGATATCCAGAGTTTAATTTATAGAGTACAAGTGAGGGACACTCAGGACTCAGGAGTCAGATTAACCACCCTAGACCCACAGAACACGCATATACACAGACCCCTCGGCAAAAGTCCTACCACTACAGAAAAATATCGTACAATGAAGCCACGTCCTTCGAAACATACAATAACTGTATCTTCGTCATTTTTTATTTGTGTATACACTATTTTTAATAATATAACTGACGGACTAATTAGTCACCATGTCATGCCCATTACATTTGAGCCCATTAAAAAAACAAAAGCCAATAATCGACCAATACCTGCATGGGAAAGTGGCTGTGATTCGGATCATTAGATCAGTGAGGTCGCTATAATCGAATGTGCCATGCGATTGCGTTATTACGAAAATTTGGGCTAATGTTCAATTAAGGGACGATAAAACTACGATTTATACACGACATGGCTACTGCAGAAGCTTTTTCTAGTGAGAGAACAGTCCTGAGTTCCAGCTGTGGGAGCATTCACTGGACTGTCTGTGAATTTACTGCACACATAATATATGCAGAGTTACAAAACCTTCACAATTTTGTAAATGTTAGGTGGCTACCCCTAATTATAGTTTAGTGTGGCAACACAATTCCGTCTCTCTTTTGCTCTGCTCATCCCATGTACACGCTGGTATATAGAGAAATATTGTACAAAGTTTTTATTTTATTTTAATAATATACTTTTCTTAGAATATGTCATGTTCCTCAAGATGTTTTCTTTCACCGTTAAACTCAGTAGAATCTACTCGTAGTAACGACTACTTGTATATCTGGAAAATTACTCTTAGGTACAGGTGGGATTTAAAACGTACAGCCTCAGGAGGAAACCATACATTCTTGCCACTAGACGAACTCTGTTTCAGAAGCATTATAAGTAGATGATGTTAATAACAATAATAAAATGAAGCATGTACCTACCTAGATAATTTGAAACCATTTTTTATCACCACGCCTAATGGGCCTGCTATCAGCTAATAGTCTTACAACTTTACACACAGTATTTTTTTCCATCGGGAGTCAAGTTTTTATCGATGGGTGTCGGGTATCTTTTGCGTAGTAGATTTTGTAAGAGTATGTTGGGGTAAGCTGGGACAAGTACTGTCTAACAATATTATAATGATAAGCTCTACTAATGTTAAAAATTGACAAAGTAACTTTTTCTCTCTCTCTCTCTCTAACTGTAACGCTTTCACGCCTATACTATTGAAAGAGCAAAGAGAGGTTTTCAGTACTAGAAGCTTCAAACTTATATTATGTTAGGCTTTTGACTGGTAGAAGTAGCTAAGAGATTCAAAATTTCTAAAAATGTTACTCGAAAAGGAATAAAATCTTTATTTACAAATTTAGTAAGCTGCGCCAAGACATTATCGATATATTATAACATCTACAAGCGTTAGAGATACTTGTAAATGTTATAATATGTCGAAAATCGATAGAACATTTTTATCCGCAATAGATCTGTATTCTGGACCACACCATCACTTTTAATTTATTTTGGCAAGTAGAGATAAAACGATGAAGTTTTCCTCAAGTTTTTTTCTTGTTAATTTGTAACATCTGTAGCTATGAGTTTCTTTAACGATTTGTTTCTAAAACGGATACTAGAGAACTTTTATGTAGTACATTTTGTAGAGTAGGTATATTATAGTAAATTCAGTGATGGTTAAATCAAACTACGTTGTTACAATAATGATAAAATATTGGTCAACTTTTTTTCACCCAACACCAACTAGGCGCAAACAACTTGAAAAGTCATGTAAGAAATCAGACCGCTGATTCATTAAAACATTTTTTGAAGAGTTAAAAACTACCCCTACTCACCCTCAATGCTTTATCTGTAGTCCAGAACGTGTCCAAACTTGACTACAAAAAGTTTTGTTTACATTTTTTGTTGATCTCAGCTGAGGGTAGTAGTTTTTGTCAATACAAGGTAGGTAGAGAGTTGTCGAATCTTTATCTATAGTTATCTGGTTACAATAGAAACGTTGGTTTTTTCCACTCGGTTTTCGGCATTCAATTAGTCAAAGTTGTGCATAATACTTTGTTGGAAAAAAAAGCACGAGTTTTGTTTTGTTTGCAGTTTCAAAGGTTTATTTTGCATTGACAATAATTAATTACTGTTTACAACTTAATCGTATTTATTTTGTAATACCCTTTTAAAGGTACAAGTTCGCGCCGAGACCGCGACCGGAGACCGCGACAGGCACTTGACACTATGGAATTGTATGGGCGTCAGTTCGCGCCGAGACCGCGACCGCTACCTGTCTATGTCTCCTGTCGCGGTCTCGGCGCGAACTGGCGCCCATACAATTCCATAGTGGCAAGTGCCTGCCGCGGTCTCCGGTCGCGGTCTCGTGTCGCGGTCTCGCGTCGCGGTCTCAGCGCGAACTTGTACCTTTATACTTTAAAATTAGTCACCCAACGCGGTTTTACTCGCATAATTCCCGTTCTCATTATTTCACCGCGGTAAAAAGTAGCCTATGTGGTGTTCCAGATCATAATGTAACCCAAGTTTTCTTCAATAACATCGGAACAGCTGAACGGATCGGGTTGAAAGGAACACAGTTAGATTATAGTCTAGAAAAGCATAAATATTGGCTACTAGCAGCGCCCCACAATGTTACCCGCGAAGTTCCCGTTCCCGTTGTTCCCATTGTTTTTTCGGGATAAATAGCCTTTGTGTTCTTCCAGACTATAATCTATATGTGTTCCAAATTGCAGACCGATCCGTTCATACGTTAGGACGTGATTGAGCAACAAACATCCAAACATCCATACATTCACATTTATAATATAAGTAGGATTTTTTATCACGGGATAATAATGGTACGGGAACTACGCGGGTGGAACCACGGGTCTCTGCTAGTTACTAAAGAAATGTATTTGCTCACTTTCTTGTCTTTTCCCTACAAATGTAAGGGAATTTCCTTTATACTGGGTGCTAGAGAGATATTTCTATCAGTAACGGCTTGTCGTGGTGGTGCACAAAATGTTTATCGATTTATTTAATTTTATTCGTGTAGTTGATTTTACGAAGACTATGGCGTCTACGCACGCGTCTTTTGTCGAATGCATGCATCCTACGAACAAACGCAAGACGTGCGGCTGTCGTGTCGTTGTCGTTTCGTGGACACAGACTTCATTATTTGTACGCAAGATGCAAGCAAGATGCATGCATCCGACAATAATTGTCGAAATCGTGCGGATGTCGTGCAGCTACGTGGACAATTGGCCTATGAGATATTCGAGTGTTAAATTAAAATTGAAGTCGTCTGTTCTTTTTTTGTACAAACTGAAATTGTATCGGTTTTCGATACAATTTCATTTGCTTGATTTAAAAAATGCTAGACCGCGCGATGTCGGGACGATCCGCTAGTAATTATTAGTAAATAAGTCAATTCATAAACACAGCCATTCCTTTGTGTTCAATTCCCGAAGGGTAATCAACAGAACTCGTAATAAATTAGTCCAGACTACAAAGTAGGACAGTAAATTCAAATGGCTCTGAAATCTATCAAAGTGAGATATCGACAAACGCCGTATTGTTATTGGTCTATTAAATGTCGTGAATGCTCCCAGGAGCTTAGGTTTTGTTAAATGCTGTTTATTCAAGTGTCTGAACGAGTTCATATTGAAATATTATTTTATTGTACGAGTATTTCTCATTTACGAATTATCCGTTTAGATGAAAGTCTATTACACTTATTATCTATTCCATGATGAAAATTAAAAGCTCGTGTGGCCAACTTTGTATGATACGGTTTGGTCACACTTTAAAGCCGGGTCACACAGAGGCGATCCGATAGCGATAGCGATCCGATACCGAGTATGGGATCGCGCCCGATTGCTGTGTGTTAGGTTGCATACAAATTCGAACATTACAAAAAATCCCGTCTCAGATCGCTATCGCTATCGGATCGCCTCTGTGTGACCCGGTCATTCGTTATTCAACCGACCTGAAATTTAGCATACATGTGTAAATCGAAAGATAATGTAAAATTATTGTGACATGGAGCTGATCTAGTGATTCGAATTGCCAATTTTTTATGCTAAATGTCTGACATTTAGTATTAAAAAAATGGCAATTAAACCCCATCGAGGAATTTGGACTCGTTTGATCCGTTTGATACTTTGGTGCTAGATGATAGATAGCTGGGATCTGATGATAGAGCTGGAAAATGGCCATAGATTTATTTATGATATTGCTTGTCTTCAAAAGGGTTTCTTATCGTATCTACAGTCTAGACCGAACGCTACTTGTAACGAAATTGATACACTTATTTTTAATTTTAGATCGCAAATCTCAGTGGTAAACTATGCATGTAACCACAAAAGGCTCGCCAAAATGACTGTGCGACTGTCTTCTAACCGCGAGATATAAGTATCGATACATATATTATGTAGGATTGAAGTGTCTGTCTGGGTTTTCAAATTAAAAGCTTTTCACTAAATACGTTGGAAAGTATATTCATTTCATAATCTTCAGTAAAAAAATCTTTAAATTTGTTTGTCTGTCTGTATGTCTATTTGTTCCGTATAATCTCTAATTGGATCGACTTTAATGGACTGGCATTGGCTTGATAATAAATATTACAGTGTGGTACAGGTACGAGTTTTTTTTTCGGAATCATTGTGAAAATCAATATTTTTCTAAAGAATAACATACACATTTTCAAATAATTCAGTGGTAGGTACCTCAACCTGTAGGTACTCGTGATATAGTCGGCTTTATCTGACCTAAGTTTAAATTGCATCCGGCGGCCTATTTTCAAGCAAAGGGTACGCGCGTAACCGCTTCTCGTTTTGACCGCAAGTTTCGATTGGCCAGATGCGGGTGAAACTTAAATCGGGATGAACCAACCGCATGCCAGGTTTAGGTACACCGCGGGCTACACCGTGGCGCGTAGTTAGTCTATAAAATATTAATGACTGCAGTACTACCGCCGTTTAAAACCGGAAGCCCTAAACCACAAGACAACAGCAGCCGCTGATCTGTCCCCTAATGATTTCAACTATTATCCTAATCTGGAAGACTCATAATAAAACTTCTTTAAGTACCGATAAAATATTTTATGCCAAAGCAAGCCAGGAGAAGCCAGGAGGTGGTAGATTAACGATTTTTTTGTGAAAGTCACTGTTTGTCGTTTCATCCAATCAATGTAATTAAAAATATAATATACAAGTATTATATCAGGTATCTGGCTTCCATAGTACAAGATTTGCTTAGTTTGGGGTCAGATGGTGTTGTGTGTGAAGTGTTTACCAGTGTTTATTATTTTATTAATGTTTTAAATCTGGAATTCTTAGGCACCATTCGACATTAAATTTTATTAGCCAAAAGTTCAATATTGTTAGCGAAATCATCAGAGAAACCACTTGATATACCAATCATCTACCACGATGACCAAATACGGGTTGGTAGGTGACACAGATGTTTGAAATATGTTTTTTCGTAATGTCACTTTCCTATCAACATTTTCCCTCTCAGTTAACAACGGGAATGAAAATCTTATATTCTAGTACATCTAAATGTAGAGTCCGAAAATAAGTGGTTTGTGGTGAAGTGATACCTACACATAATCCTACTAATATTATAAATGTCAAAGTTTGGATCTTTGTTACTCAATCACGCCAATATAGCTGAACGGATTGGATTGAAATTCGAAACAGATTATAATATGGAGCAGCATATGTGAAGGAAAAAGAACTACGTGGGTTAAACTACCGTTGTAGTATAATAAAAATATGTTTCATCTTCTACATGTTTTTGGGAACTATATTTTTTTGCATAATTTGTTTAAAACATATCTTATGCAACAGAACAAGACGAGAGAAAACGAGACGCGACGAATTGAGACCAGAAAAAACCACGGCACACGACTTGAGACGGAGACGGTGAAACGAAACGAGAAGAGACGAAATATTGGTGCACATTCACACAAACTAAGCAAAGTTTTTAGGTAAGTAATACAGAAACCAGGCTGGTCTAGTCGGGAGAACGACGACTGCCGATCCGGAGCCCCGAGTACAAATACCACGCGGATCATTAATAATAAAATGATAATAATAAACATTGGTGGACAATTCACACATAACACCATTTGTCACCATACTAAGCAAAGCTTGTAATTTGGCGGCCAGATAGCTGATATAATACTTGTATAGTTTTAAATACATACTTATTATACATAGATTGACATAAAATGTTGTATTTATAGTATACAGTGACGAAACGAGCAAGACATACATGCCGCTAACTTAAAAACGGTGAATGAAGACATCGTGAGGAATCTGACATGTACCTAGAACCTTTCATGTATCTAAAACCTTTCGAGGTCATCAACCCGTACTGGGCCAGCATGGTCGATTATGATCTTGACTCCTTGCGCCGAGTCGCAACAGTGGGAACAATTAACTAGTGGACTGCTATTCTATGGAAACCAGGTAGCTAATATAATAATGAAATGCACCATTTTCGAAACTGTAAGTATAATACGTATTTACGAGTTCTTTTATATAAAGCGTCTAAACACCCAAGCTTACGATTTACGGCGACAGTAATTCCCCTCGCCTCAAAACAATGGTTTAATTATCTTTGGTGATAACTACCTTTCCTATAAAGTGTTTAATTTTGTTTTACCGTTCGACTTGAGCTTATTCAAAATGGCGTGACGTAAAAAGTTAAATGACGTTGTAAAATTTTCGGCTACTTTTAGAATAAGTCGTAAATGGTGAAATAATGAAGTTTTCTTTTTATGGTTGGGATTTTGTCATTCGTATTTCTTTTCATTTAGTTAGTATTTTTCAGTATGTTTAAAATGCGTTGCAGTGGTAGCCTAGTGTGTTTTTGACGTGATAACGTCTTATAATTCGATGAAGCCGGCTGCACGCCCGCAAAACTGTAACGTTCCGCCGTTACCGTTAGTTCGTCTTCCGTGCCATGCGGACGAAGCTGAGCGCTGAGGGCGCCACCCGCCGAGTCGAGCGGTATCACTACTCGCACTATCACTATCAGCGTACTGATTTCTTAAGACGTTGTCACGTTCTATCGTCAGTAAACCGACTTTACAGACAACCATTTTTTTTTTAATTTAATATACCTTCACGGACTCCTGGGTCTAAACTTATTTTTAAGCAATTTCGGAAATATAAATGAGAACCAATGATTGGTTCTCATTTATATTTTTCATTTGAAATTGAAGTACAGGAAGACTCTGTTCTTGTTAACAAAGTATCTTTAAAACGATTCGTATAAACATATTTATGTTTGTTTTAAAGATTTCACCGGCTGAGATTGTCCTTTTGTAAGGGTGTAATGCACAATCATGGTGTCATGGGTTCGAATCCCAACTGTACCTTTAAGATTATTTATATCAGTTATTTTACTTCTTTGCCAGTTAGTAGTGGTAGGGCTCTTTGCTAAGTCCGCCTGGGGAAGTACCACATATTTACTAGTTATTCTACCGCCAAGCAGTTATGTGAATACGTCACTGTGTTCCGGGTGGAAGGGCAATGTTTCCAGTGAAATTACAGTGCGTAGAGATAAAACATCTTATATCTCTGAGCGACGCGCGTAGTGCAGTAGGTAGTGATTTGGACTCTTCATGTTCCAATATCTGCGTGTCACTATGCTGTCATGTTGCTTACCATCAGGCACATGACCTGTTCGTGTTGTCACTCCATACTTAAATAAAAAGTTAGTTTTATTCCTGATTGTATTATTCAAAGCGACTCCAAGCATACCTAAGAACTAAGAGGATAGATAGAATAAGATTGTATACCTTACATCTAATTTTGTCTCCATTTTTTACTGAGCCGCTATAACTTTGCCTAATCTCCAAAAAACAAACGTTCCACAGTTTATTGACAACGATAAAGCAGCGACTCAAATAAGTCACGTGGGTCGTTAGAAGGTTAATCTCTGACAATTATTGTTCGTAGAGATGGATTAAATGTTGTTTATGAGCTTTTTTTTAAGGAGTTATATTTGGGGCGCTGACATCAATAGATTGACGGGATGAGCAAGACGTAGTGTTGATGGCAAACAATGCGGCTGAGAATAGTAGCTCAGTGCTTAGTTCATGTCTTTACAATCGGAAGGTCGTAGGTTCATATCCTGCATTTCCCTTTGAGTATTTTTCATAATCATGTATGTCGTCATTGCTGTCTTTATCTGTGAAATAAAACATACAAAGCAGGCGTGGTCTAAAAATGATACAAAATTTGAGGTCATTTGAATGAATTACAATTCACATGTGTATGAAGTGAGTGGTGGATTATGACCCTTATCTCTTAACTTTTTTTTTTTTAATGAAAAGTGACGAGACGAGCTGGACATTTGCCTTATGGTAAGCAACATGCCTGCCACATAACAGCACAGTGACACACAGCTAATGGAATATGTAGAGTTCAAATCATTACCTAGCACTGCACTGCGCTCGTCACCCGGAGATCTAAGATGTTATATCTCTAAGCCCTGTAATTTCTCTGGAAACATTGCCCTTCAAACCGGAACACAGTAAAGTTTGCACATTACTGCTTGGCGGTAGAATAACTGGCAAAGGTGTGGTTCCCCAGGCAGACTCTGCCGAGAGTCCTACCACTACTCAGCTCTTATTAAGGGCGTACCCCGAGCAAATGACCTTGAGTATTTCTTACCTTATCGCACACCGCAAGAAAGAGCAAGAGAGAAACAGTAGGATTTACCGCTGTTTTACGCTCCATTTTTAGAATACACTCTTTATAAAATCAGATTTAGGTCTTTTGAAAAAAATAAAACTACCAAAATGTTCGTAATGGAATCGTCTATCCGTTGGTGTAAGTACAAAATCAAAATAATGGAGGTTTTCCGAGGAGATGCATGATAACTACAATTATTTAATTTTTTCATGGTTTCGTTGTGAGGTGATTATTTAAACAATAAGTCCATTATCAAAAAAATAAAACTACCATTTTGAAGCCAAGAAGTTGTAGAAATTTAACGTATTTTTTACCAGTTGATACATGTTTTGGCTAATGAGTAGATAGCTCTGAAAACTGGACAAAAAACTCGTTTTGCTGGGGGACGCACCTTAAGAGAGAAAACATTGAGTCGTGACTTTGGGAACGCAAAGTGACATGATTATTTAATTAAGCCATAGTAGATTGTGGAAGATAACTTACTATACAAAACAGAAGCGCAAAGATGCAGTGGTTTTATTATAAATCCTAGTAATATTATAAATGTCAATGCTTATAAACATGTTTGTTGCTCAGTCTTACCAAAAGCAGTCCTTAAGCGTGTTCAAAATTATTGTTAAATTACCGTCTAAACTTTGTTACGATACCGAATTTCAAGGTAATTAAATAATAATTTAGATCACGTCTCGTGTATTAATATTTTCAAAACATAATAATTAATAGTATATCCGTTAAGGTAGCCTATGATACATTCTCCAATTTGTATTCTTAATTCCCGAACATTACTGTCAACTATTCATAATTTATTTTAATAGTTGTGACTGTTGTTGCTAAATGTGTTGCAAAACTGAATTTAAGCCAGAACTTTATTAACCAAAGTCGTACATAAAATTTGCCAATCAATTCGCAAAGATGATCTTAAACCCAATTCACAGTCGTAAAGTCAAACTACTGCTGTTAATGTAAACAGGCCCTAGTTATAAACAAGACCTAACGTACCTAGATCCCAGGATAAAACAAAATCAGCGGTTCTCAACTTTTAGCTTCCGTATTCTGCCATGATGTGTGGAGCGACTGATGTTTGATAAAAAAGAGATATTAGCGTATCGTCGATCACAACACTTATGTACACATAGAATCCTATCAATATTATTAATGCCAATGTTTGGATGTTTGTTGCTCAATCGCGTCGTTGAAATTTGTAAATCAGACTTTAGTCTGAAAGAACGCATAGACTACTTGTAAACCGGAATAATATAAAATGTTCAATAGGCCATAATTATTGTTATCAAAAAAACAATATTTGTTAGTAATGCATGTTTTTTTTTAATAATAATAAATTTATTTCAGTAAATTTTATCACAAAAGATCACAATCACACAATATTTTCTTACAACTATAAATAATTCTAAAAGTATTATATGCGTTAATGTCAAATCAATATTTAGCAAATTTAGTAAGTGGTATATAAACAAAGTTGTGTTGCAAAGATTGAGAATCCCTGAACTAAACTGTCGTTCAATCAACCTACATAGGATTACTGCGTCTCAGATTCCTTTGTTTCGTAACCAGCTCAAACCGGTTATTATGTCTTAAGTTTAGGTCTTATCTCGAGCTTTGAAAGCTCTAAATCTCGGTAGCAAAATAAACAAAACGGCCAGAGGTAACTCTCAGCTTGACCTGATTATTATGAAGGTCGGCGATTAAACTGATTCGAATCTTTTGGTTAGCTTTTGCAAAAAATGGAGTGTATCTGTAGCTATAACGGTATACAGCTGTTGTACTGCATTAGTACTGTTCAGTACTAACATTCTAAGTTATAACTTTTCGTTTCAGTGCGCAGTCCCTATGACTGCCAATTTTTCTAAGCAAATTATTGTATTTGGTTTCATATTACGATAGATCTCTACTACCTGCCAAATTTTGAACTATTGCAAAAAGCGTACCATTAAGTAAAACAATTAAAAGTGCATCAGAGCGTTAAATGTGAAAGCTGTACGTTTAGATGTAGACGATGATGGAGTAATAAGCATAATCAGCCCTCTGAATATAATGCTGCGACTCGGGGCCTTTTCTCGCAAGGGGAGAGTCTAAACCATAATCCACCAAGCTGGGCCAGTGCGAATTGATAGATGATAAATAAATAAATATCGGTGGACAATCCACACACAACACCATCTGACCCCAAACTAAGCAAAGCTTGTGTGATGGCGGCCAGATAGCTGATATAATACTTATATAGTTTTAAATACATACTTATTATACATAGAAACACCCAGACACAGTGCAAACATTTGAATTCATCACACAAATATTTGCACTGGGTGGGAATCGAACCCACGACCCTCGGCTTCGCAGGCAGAGCTACTACCCACTAAGCCACGAGGCCAGTCGATGATGATACATCATTACCTCAATAGATTCGTGAAACATGGCGGTTTTCTCACAATGATTTTCTTTTACCGTTTTAAGTTTCCGGCATTACATACATGACTTCGAAAAGACAGTGGTGCGAAACGAATTATGGGCTCCGGATCGACAGTTGCCGTTCTCCCGATTATACCAGCCGTATTTCGATTGGCTAATGGCGATATTGATTTATGTATTTGACCAAATAACCTACAAACATGACTGTTTAAATTTCCTAAACAACTTAAAAATACATTCAAAACTTAACCTTTTACCACGGTTGTGACTACAACTTCCATGTTTATTCAGCTGAGGGTGGCATTGTGTGAAGATTAGCAGTTTTTGTGGCAAGAGGCTGGTTTGGATTAAACATCCAAGGGTCGTGTCGATTCGGTTCTGTGGTTAAGTATAATAAACTACGTCCTCCTTTTTGTTCACACTTCTGTGCCTGACTGCCGTGAGCTGAGCATTTTTGATAACCAAGAAATCAAATAGATGGAATTAGTCGCTTGCATAATTTGGTCTAGGTTTGCGTAGAATAAAAAAAATAGAAACACCAGTGTTTTATTTATAGATTAACATAAATACAGGACTTGAAACAATATAGTAAACCTACACCAAACAAAGTATAGCGGAGAGGATTGACACATCTTGATGACGTATTTGTAACGATTCTAGTGTCAAAATTGACATAAATATTTCAGTCTATTTTAACAAAGTTGTTTATACTGTTATAAACAACACTGTTATAAATTAACTAATATTTTAATGTCTAATTCAATAACCGTTGTCATAACAGATGTTTAACATCAGGTGGCTTATTTCGTTTATTTTTACAGAAAAAATGAGAACAATAACACCATGCACTTGCAACTTGTACACGTGCACTTACAAAAAACAGTTTTTTTGCAAAAACTTGCTCTAAATGTAGGGCAAAAACTTTTTAAACAAGGATAATGTTTTCAGTTCTTTTAATCTTTATCTCTAACGGTATAAAGTTTATTATGCGGTGATTGAATGTTTATTTTGTTTGGGAATAGAATCTACCTGTGACGACAAAGAAGGGTGGCTTAGTAAGGTCATGGCAAAATGGAGTGTTGTTGAAGTAAATTAGGATTGTCGCCTGTGTTACAGATATTTGTTTTGATATAACTATATAAAATTATTGGTGTTTTAGATATAAGATCTTAATTCAAGATTCAAGCTTCATATTTGCCAACCAGTTTTCAGGGTAAAATTTTTTCAACATGAAATTTTTGCGTGTTAATTAAAGTGGTACAGAGTATTCGCAGACCACAACTTTACATTTTTTGTACACCTTTTTATATTTCTTGATAATTATCGTTACTTATTATTAGTAATTACTTAATATTTTGGCAGCTTTATTTTTACCCTCTTCATCTCCTCATTCCACGAAGATCAAAATCAATAATTTTATTTGGCACAAATTGTTAGTGTTCTATCTAGCCCCTAGACAACCAAAGCGACTGGAATTTAAATACAGAAATCTAAATAATACTTATTAATTAGATTTCTGTGGATTTAAACTATCTGTTCAAAATTAGAAGACAGGTGTACTCCAACCGTAGTGAGTTCGACCCAAATTGTTATTTGAGCCAAACCCACTACAATTGTCGATTGGTACACTAAACCATTCATAATCAAACACACAGGATATGGCGCACATCTATTTAACGACACCATTATTGCAATAAAAAGCGTTATCATAAACCGTATCACGTTGTTTTTTACTTAATATTTCCGGTGTTATAATTGTCGGTCATTTGCCCGTGGTTACTTATTGTCGAACGACATTAAATGGACCATAATTTACTATTTACACTCATCCGAGCCGTGTCCGGGACGCGATCAGGTCTATCCGTTAACCTAGCAGTCGAAGAGCGATTGATCTAACGCTTAATGAAAATTATTATGATGTAAATAGCCTTCTCAATGATTACGAGCTAAAAATAGAATATATTTAGCCGGTAAAAGCCCGGCCACGGTGTCAACAGTGCTAGCACTTGTAACGGAACGTTGGGTACGTTGACTCGTTCAAGAGGGCAAGAGATCCTCAAAGTTCTTCTAAATACTACGTTGGCCACCAGAACAGAGGATTAAAGTGTTTTTTTCCAAGATTTCCTCAAAAAACTTCATGTTTAAATATAAATTCGTACATTCGATATAAAGGATCCTCGTGACTATTGTGCTTAAAGACTAGCAACGAGTTAACGACATAGAGAATACGAGTACAATACGGTCTATACGGCACCACGTCCCAGATACGTCCATGTCCAAATGAGGTAAAACAAAAATTACAAAAAGTGTTTTTTTTTTTAATTCTGTATGCTGAGTGTGAGATCTATTGAAAACAATTCGCGTTCTACCGTGAATAGTGAGAGTTCTACGGTATTGTTTTCAACAAAACTCGCGCTCAGCATACTTCCCTGAGCACGTTACGTTCACGTTTCAAGCACGGCCCGGATGCGTGTAAATATAAATTAACTAACCACATTATAGGTACAATCACGGCAAATGACATGTACCTACTGAGATAGTCGCATCCGGCGAGCTTTGATAAAAATGTGCAATGTATGAAATAGACTTGCGTTTGTGGAGAAGGCACTTCAGCCACGCAGAGTCAAGCAACAAGTTTAGTGGTAAAGAGAGGAGAGGGTATTTCACAACTTCAGTTAATTTGGATGGTCGCGCTAAATCTCTTTTCATAATATTTCTTTATATTGGGCAGTTAAATACAGATTTGCCAGTTATTCGTTTTCATTGTTCAGTTAATTGAAATCCGGCTTAGGACAACGTTTTCAAATAAATTTCAGAGCTTAGAGATGATACATTTTAACATATATCTGAGTGACAAGCACAGTGCAGTGCTTTGTTCTGAGAAAAATAACCGCCAAAAACCCGATGGCCAAGATAAGTTTTTTTAAATTAGTTGTCTCCAAAGTGACCAGTACAATTTGTGTGGTTATAATTTTCATAAATAAAACCAATATTTCAAGTCGAGAGTGAATTTGTTTTTTATGTAAGCGGGGTCCAACTTTGATCGCATCGTAGCCTGATGACAGGCGAGGTGGCGGTCAAGTGCAAGCGAATATCGATAAAAACAGTGTTTAACCCCCGACGCAAAAAACGAAAGGGTGTTATGAGTTTGACATGTCGTGTTGCGGTATCGTAGCTCTCGAACGAGATAATCGAATTTAATTTCGATGTTTTTGTTTGAAAGGTGATGTAGTCGAGATTTTTTTAGCTATACTTATTTATTGAAAATCAGTTCAAAATGGCCGCCACCACAAAATGTCAGATTCCATGAATTTAAACTACCTACTCCCTCAATATAGGTATCAAATGAGAGGACTTGACTAGCAGAACAATATACACTACGACAAATTTCAAATCCAAGATGGTCCAAAACTTTGAATTTTCTATCTTGATTATAATGACAATCAAGCCAAGCATTTTCCAAAAATACTATAGCTACGTACTCACTAATGCAAAAGTTGCGTGTATCAACAAATTGATGTTCATGCCAAAATAACTAATGACGATTCTTCATTGAAACTGCTCCAACGGCAATCAGCATAGCTATTATTCTCTTCTTCATTTCAAACCAAAATGAAAGAGAAAGTAATAGTCATTAGCAATGTTTTAAGGCGATACCCGTGCTGCCAAAAGCAAACATTAAAATACCAATATTGGGAAGTTCCGATATCAATCAGTTGTAAGTGAACTTATCGAAGTTTCCGGAATGAATTTGGAAAGTGACGAGGTTTTGATGAGTTTACTTAAGTTGTGTGTACATGCGTATAATATGTTCTTTTTAACTGACTTCGAAAGAAGTTATTTTTTCAGCTGTCATATTTTTTTATGAATATTACGCGATAGCTCTGCAAATTTAAAATCAATTTTGACGATTATTTTCTTGTCTGTCACATCATATTTTAGATGCGATCATATTTTGCGCTTTTGGAGAAATTAACACAAACAAAATGTATGTACGAAAATGTAGATATTGGTTTGTATTGTTTCTTTCAGCAAAATTTTAAGGCTTATACAATTAACTTTTCTTCATTTAACTCTATCGTCGCCTTTCACGCTAAAATAGGGTACAATCCTCAAAAAAACTAAGTAGTCCGTTAGTTAGATTGCCAAACAATATTGTACACGTATTTTTTCTTTTGTTTCACAAACAAAAAATGACGAAGATACAGCGCTTCAAAGTTTCGTGTGACGTCACTTGTGAGTACGATTTTTACTCACGAGTGACGTCACGACCCCCCACTCTCGAAGTTTGATGGTCTATATCTTCGACGATTTTTAATATTATGAAAAAAACAAAAATACGTGTCCAATATTTTTCCATGATCTAGCTGACGGACTAATTAGGATGGTGTATTTTTGACCCAGTCCGGTACCCTATTGTTCTTGCTTGCTTACTGAGACCTAAAACCTGGGCTTACTCAAGTTGAGTGTGTCGACTAAAACATTGCTTTTCACCAAGCGAGTTGATAACCAAACGTAGACCTTTCAAAAAACAAACAATATTGGACTAACTTTTTATTTAATAAAACAATCGCAGTTTTTCCACCAATTACTCAATAAACAAAACAAAACAAACCTGGGTGTTTTGACACACCCTGGGTCCGAATAACCGGAAAAATCCGGTTAAATCCGGTACGAACCGGTTACATTTGTCGCGTGCGGACACGTCCCGGAGTTAATAGATTGCAATACGGATGATGCGCACAAATTAGCAGAAACGAGTTCATTGCACATGTGTATGGAGCAGTTATTATGAGTTTTCAAAAGAAAAGTATTTTTAGAGGTAAATAGAAGAAAGAAAGAAAAAATGAATTACTATTTATTACTACTTATTTTGCTATTTATTTTGCGTCTCATCAATAGTCAAATTGAATGTAGGACAATGGAATGTTACGCTTAAAATACATTACCCCAAAACACGATTATGCAAAAGTTACTTATGACACTATTGTATATTCTGCTACATTCATTATGACAAAGTAAATTACGGAGTTAAAAAAGAGTTAGTTAATTAGCAATTCTGAGTTATACATTTTCACTTTTATTGCCAAGTATTTTTTGTTTTATTTTTACAATTGTTTTGTTTTGTAATGGTTTTTACAGCTCTAAAGACCCATGAATCGTCTCTTGTCCAGCACGTTTAAGCTTTATGACAGTAGATTGCATCCATACTGCACCTGTTATCCGCGCGGTATCACTTACCGTCCGAGTTACATGTTATTACCTGAGCCAGTCACAGTAGAGTAAGTTTGAGGTAGAAAGCTATGGGAATCTTTGTGGAAAGTGTTGCTTCCGAAATTGACCACACGTCTCATTTTGACCGAGACTGTCTCTTTTTGGAAACATTCTATCTCCCTTTCTCTCTGTCTCTCTAGGAAACACGTTAAGAATATCAAAAGGGTACAATCCTCAAGAAAACTAAGTAGCCCGTTAGTTAGATTGCCAAAAAATATTGTAGGTACACGTATTTTTAGGGTTCCGTAAAACGTAAAAACGGAACCCTTATAGATTCGTCATGTCTGTCTGTCTGTCTGTCCGTCCGTATGTCACAGCCACTTTTTGCCGAAACTATGAGAACTACACTGTTGAAACTTGGTAAGTAGATGTATTCTGTGAACCGCATTAAGATTTTTACAAAGTTTTTAAAAAAAAAAAAAAATGAGGGGTGCCCCCCATACTGAGAACTGAAGCTCAAAAATTTTTTTTTCATCAACCCTACACTTGTGGGGTATCTATCGATAGGTCTTAAAAAATGATATTGAGGTTTCTAATATAATTTTTGTCTACACTGAATAACTTGCGCGAGAGACGCTTCCAAAGTGGTAAAATGTGTGTCCCCCCCCCCCTCTAACTTCTAAAGTAAGAGAATGAAAAAACTAAAAAAAATATATGATGTACATTACCATGAAAACTACCAACGAAAATTAGTTTGAACTCGATCTGATGAGTAGTTTTTTTTTAGTACGTCATAAATACACTATTATTAAAACTTCGATCAAAGTTACAACGAACTACAAGAACTATGTGTAGTATGTATATTATGTTACTTGCTGGAACGGAAACCTTCATGGGCGAGTCCAACTCGCACTTGGCTACTTTATTTCTTTTGTTTCACAAACTAAAAATTACGTAGATACAGCGCTTCAAAGTTTCAAGTGACGTCACTTGTAAGTACGATTTTTACTCACGAGTGACGTCGCGACCCCCCACTCTCGAAGTTTGATGGTCTATATCTTTGACGATTTTTAATATTATGAAAAAACAAAAAATACGTGTCCAATATTTTTCCATGATCTAGCTGACGGACTAATTAAGATGGTGTATTTTTGACCCAGTCCGGTACCCTATTGTCTCCTATTTTCAAAAAATAAAATCCCTATTTTAACAGACTTGAAAATAGGAGGAGGTTATCCATTCGATTGTATATTTTTTTTGTATGTATGTTACGCGATTGCGCCGGCAATGCTGAATCAATTTTGATAGTTATTTTTTTTAGTTTGGTAGATCATAGCTCAGAGGTAATGCCATATAAATTTTATTGAATTCAATGTAGCGGTTTTTGTAAAATGAACAAAAACTGAAATTTGGTTTAATGTATTTAGACGACATTGTGATAGATCCTTATGGAATTGGGTCGAGTATCAACATTTTATTTAAAATCCTCCTGTTTTAGTATCTATTTTTACATCCTACGGTTGCCTGGAAGAGATTGCTTTGTGCGACAAGGTTGGTAATTGCAACTAATTTTTTTAGTTTTTATGCATTTTTTTTTAAATTAAGAACACGAAGTTTGTCCATCTATCTATTTCAGTAAGATTGAAAATATGAACTTACTTGAAATAGAAAAACATTACTTTATGGTCACCTTAACCACGCCTTCTAATTGTCGTCTTACTCTGCTTGTTACTGATAACTTCCGTATCAACTCGATTCTATGAGAAGGTACAAACCTAAGACTTCCGCAAAAATACATATTTCCGTAGGAATATTGTATATCATCATCATCATCACCAGCCCGTTGTCGTCCACTGCTGGACATAAGCCTTTCCAATGTTTCGCCACCAAATCCGGTCCTTGGCTCTCCGCATCCATCCGCTTCCTGCCACCTTTTTCAGGTCGTCGGTCCACCGAGCGGGAGGCCGCCCCACGGGACGTCTAAACGTGGTCTCCACTCCAGAATCCGTCTTCCCCAACGTCCATACTGTATATAGTAAGTTTCATTCCTTGGTATATCTGCCAAAGACTGGAACGAAATGGTTTGACTCTAATTTTAAATTGTAGTGGTATGGCCCTTGGCAGAGTCCGCCTGGGGAAGTACCACACCTTTGGCAGTTATTCTTCCGCCAAGAAGTAATTTCCAAACATTACTGTGCCAGAACACAGTAACGTTTGCACATTATTGCTTGCTGCATACATTGAAGGGCAATGTCTCCAGATAAATGACAGGGCTCAGAGATATAATATCTTAGATCTCTGGGGAACGAGCGTAGCTAGTGCAGTGCTAGGTAATGAATGATAGGTAATGACTCTTCGTGTTCCAATAGCTGCGTGTCACTGTGCAGTCTGTGTTGTTATATGGCTAGCATGTTGCTTACCATCAGGTACATGTCCTGCTTGTCTAAAGTGACAACTTTATATTTAAAAAAATCTACTGTGATAAAAACGTCAAGGTTGTGAAATGCGTTGTCTGAGGGGGGTTTTCCGATGGTCTTCCGATGGTGGTCGACTCGCTATACCTAAAAAAGATGCCTTAATGTCAGTAGTACCATTGATTTGTACCATTGATGGTACAAATGACACAACTTTGTATCTTTTGTACCATTAATGGTACTAGAGACAATTATTTGCAGATCAGTAGTACCATCAGAAATATTTATGTATCGCTAGTACCCTGAATGGTACAACTAAACAGATATAAAGTACCGTAAACGTGTTAATAGGGTCGGTTCACGTCAGTCTGAAACATATTATTTCATGTGTTAAACGTATAAATTACTACCTAAACCTTGAACTAGAATTTTCATAATTATATCTACAAATAATTTGCGAAGTGGCATCGACGGATGATGCTTCGGAACTACGAAGTGGCCGAGGAAAAGTTTTGTTATTTGAAGGTTTCCAATATTCTTTTCATGCCAAACATGAAAATGGTAACTAATACAGTTACCATTTTTACCATTAGCGTTGCAAAAATTTTAAAAATCCTGAAAAATGTACCGGAACTGTCACGTTTAGGTAGGTATGTTTATTTTGTTACACGGCAGGTACTTACGTTTTTTTTCTATACGGCAGGTATGTTTATTTTTTATACGGATTAGGTTTGCGTTTGATCACGATCTCACCTGATGGTAAGTGACAATGCGTTGTAGGATTGAGCACGCTTACCTAGAAGATACCACTTAATCACTCGAAACTTAAATACTACCAGATTGTAACTTTTGGGGAGTTCGGTAAACAGTTCCAGCCCTTGGCAGTACCTATGCATCATAAATGTGAAAGCAACATCTATCCATGTGAAATAATCACTCATTTGAGTTTGTTTTAATAATCCTCATCCAATTCATTTCATACTGTGAACTTAACATAACTGCAACACAGCCTGATATAACCATATCAGCGTCATGCTGCTTGCCTTTGACTCCATAAATAAGTCAGAGTAAGAAAAATGTCGATTCCAAGTTCGTACTGAACTCTAGAAATTTTTTTCTATACTAAATGTCAAAAATGTAATTACGTGGAATATCTTTACTTTTCTTTAATGGTACTAAAGATACAAAGTTGTATCACTAGTTCCATAAGTATCGGTTGACAATTACGGGGGAATATCTTCATTTTTCTTTAATGGTACTAAGGATACAAAGTTGTGTCATTTGTACCATCAATGGTACAAATCAATGGTACTACTGACATTAAGGCAAAAAGATAAGTAACAAATGACATGTATAAATTTCTCCGCTTTGTTTTTCTTATCGAGGAACTATCCTACATAACAGAAGCAAAAAAGTGTCTGTATACCATCCACGGTGGGGACTAGTGAGACCAAATTATGCTCCCTGCGGGGCTAGCACGGGCAGTTGACAATTACTCCACCGGGAAAGGAAATAATCTCTTTCCTCCTTGTCAATTTTGTCCACTGTCAGAGCACGGACTCGCCGGTGGATAGTTATTCCACGGTGGATATACGGCGAGAGTAGCGTTATCACTTCAGTATTGCCGTTATAAGAAAATTAAATAATAAAGTGGCCAAGTGCAAGTTGGACTCGTCCATGAAGGGTTCCGTTGCAGCAAGTAACATAATATACATAGTACACATAGTTCTTGTACTTCGTTGTAACTTTGATCGAAGTTTTAATGATAGTGAGTGTATTTATGACGTAGGTACTAAAAAAAACTACTTATCAGATCGAGTTCAAACCAATTTTCGTTGGTAGTTTGCATAGTAATGTACATCATATATATTTTCATTCTCTTACTTTAGAAGTTAGCACACATTTTACCACTTTGGAAGTGTCTCTCGCGCAAATTATTCAGTGTAGACAAAAATTATATTAGAAACCTCAATATCATTTTTATAGACCTATCGATAGACACCCCACACGTGTAGGTTTGATGAGTTTCATTTCTCAGTATGGGGGCAAACCTAATTTTTTTTTTTTTTATAAAAACTTAATGCGTGTCACAGAATACAATCTACTTACCAAGTTTCAACAGTGTAGTTTTCATAGTTTCGGCAAAAAGTGGCTGTGACAGACAGACGTGACGAATCTATAAGGGTTCCGTTTTTACGTTTTACGGAACCCTAAAAATGACGTATTAATCATCAGTTTTTCTGTCAACGTTCGCTCTTTTTACTTTTTTTTTTCTGTGCTGTGTTTTGAGGTTTTATATTTTTGTAAACAACTATTAAATATTTTCTCATCTAAATCACATACCTTAGTATAGAGAACGCATTTACAGCCTGTTCACACTAGCTACTATCAGTAGCTGCGACAGGCGTCTAGCTGCTGCATCCTGCTTCAAAAAGAAGCTGCGACAGGCGTCTAGTCGCTGCATCTCGCTTCAAAAAGTAGCTGCGACTCGCGTTTTTCGGAAGCGTGATGCAGCGGCAGCTGCAAGCGTCTCAGTCACAGTATAATGAAAAACCCAGTAGGACGACAATATGCCATCAAAAATATAAATATGAAATTAAAATCAAACTAAATATTACTTATAGAACTTATTACAGAACAACAAAAGAAGTGAGATCAAAATGGGTGCTTGATTGAAAAGTTTAATGGGCGATCCTGAAATATTTTCATAATAAATGAAACTGTACTCTCAGGATAACTGGTTCAAAACTAAGATCTGACTTGGCTAGTTTTCAAATACCTAATTTGCAACTGTTTATTAATTTCTTTTCCTACAGCTCAAGTGGATCCCCATTTGCTTTCTTCGGAATGCTCATTTTCTTTCACTGCTTTACAGTATTATATTTAACACTGCCACACCACGATATCTGAAAGACTGCTTTACATTCTACAGTTATAGCGTACACTCATGTAATCTTATATCAACCTATAATTTGTCCCTGCAAGCGCCCTCTGCACGTTGCAAAACATTATACGGCAAATGTTTTGCATTCCAAGCAGTTGAGTTGTGGAATGCCATGCCCGTGGAAATAAGACAAGCTCCGTCACTTTCCGTATTTAAAGTTCAAGGCAAAAATCAGTAGATTATGTCGAAAGCTTGCTAAAATCTGATTGAAGCTCGTACATCTTTTTTACATAACATTTTGAATTCATTGCCTTCGTATTAGTATATGTAAGAAGGGTCATGGACATATGTTAGAATGTATGTCTATTATATTTTAGGCAATAATTAGTACCTTTTCTAATTAGTTTTTTGCTTCTCTGCATTTTATCATAGTTTGCGATCTTAGCGACGACGATTTTGATTGTGTGTATTCAAGTAAAAGTACCTACGAAAACAGATAAACTGATAATTTCCAATGTTTTGCGGTTAGTGACGTCATGTCAGTCGTTAGTGTTTTAGCGGGAAAAATCTGAATTACATTACTATTGTATTTATACTCATCAAAAATACACAAATTTTTAAACATTATTTTTTTAGTAAACAAGCTTTAATCTTCAAGAAATAAAACAATTCCGAAAAATTGTTAAAATCCCTATTGGGTCAGTAAATTGCTCAATAAATAATAATTAAAGCTTTAATATAGTAGAGCCAAAAGTAGCTACGAATAGTAGATAGATAGATACTCTTTATTGTACACCATAAACAAAAAACACGTATACAGGAGAGAATAACAATAAAACTAGTGTTACAAGCGGTGGCCTTATCGCTAGTAGATAGCATTGTTAGCATTTCTCCCAAATGAAAAAAACTAGTCGTCCTACTGGTATTTTTGTTATACTGTGGTTGGTCTAAAGTTTGACAAAACTACACTTTAAATTCAGTGTGGCCAACTTAACGTGTTTTTGCTTTTAACGTATATCTACAATTATTCATGTCTGTTCTTAACACGGATATTTTCTCGGGAATAAATTAAAAGTTGCTATGTACTTTAGTGGTATTTATTTTCCAGCGTACGTTTATGATCCGAATATAACAATGACTGACTGATTGGCAAGCTGAACGCAGTGTAATCAGAGACTTTGTGTCCCTACAGTTTCAATGATTTAGTTTTTTTTTTCAAATGATACTAACCTGTGTTGGTTTTAAAATTTTAAGAAAATAAAGCAAGAACTCATGCACAATTTGTCATTTAAAGTCATACCACAGATAATCGTACTGAAATATTATTGCAAATCTATATAGTTCATTATTTATCGGGAAAATACAGCCCACCCGATCCAACAATAAATAAATATTGGTGGACACTTCACACACAATATCATGTGACCCTAAACTAAGTAAAACTTGTACGATGGAAGCTTGCGTTTCCAACGTTATTTACGAAACGAAACATGATTTTCTAACGTAATTATTTTAACATAGATCTTTGTATTTTAGACCTTTAATGCAAATCTACAAACTACGAACCTAGCAACATAACATGACTTATTACCAGCCATTATTTATATTGCTTTGAGGCAAAATGTTAGTAAGATTCTAAAAATTTCATATTTTATTATCTATTTCTATATATATGTTCAGTACTTTACAGTAAAAACTCCGTATTCGTGCTTCCGCTATTCGCGGAATAAAAAAATGAGACCCAATTCCTTATTATATTCCCGGGTATCGATTTTGTTCTACATTGGTATAAACACTAGTCATAGTATGTAGTGACATTTTGATAATTTTTTTTTTCTTTAACATCCTAATATCAGGGGTATTTTTTATAATGCCCCCGAAGTTGCACCAAGTTTTCCAAAATTACAAACACATAACTTTTGTTGCGTGCGCCCAAGAAAGAATTCACAAAGAAAGGCCTGCTAATAACTATACTAGTTTTTGCTCAATAATTATAATAGTTTTGTCATAACGGGTAGGACGCACTGGTTGTACATTTTTGTCTTGAGACTTTCTGGTATGGGTGACGAGAAGACCTGACGAAGTTCTTCTAATGATCAGCTCGGCTCAGCAGAGCTGGATCCTTATCATGACCACTCTAATAAATAATACCTACTGATTTTCTTGCAGTCTTTGTAGTTCTAAACGGAAAATAAAAATACCGATAGCCACTTGACTGTCCGCGCTAGCAGACTTTTTTCCGGTCAACTGTCCAACTTTGCTGCTCGATGGACGTGTACAAAAAACCGCGCGACCTCTCCTGATAAAAACGTTCATTAAAATAGAATTATAGAATCGATTGCAAAAAAAAAATACATTTGAATAGATAATAAAACAAAGCATAATTTTAGTTTAAAATATGAACTTTACATTAACGACTTCTTATGAATAAACCGAATTCAAACTTAAATTGTTATTTTTCTCCTGATTTTCCGCCAATTGTGTATTATGTTATTACAACAAACTTATGCTATGTTTTATAGTTTTATAAACTCATTGAAACATATGTGACAATATGGCCATCTACTCTTTGACGTAAATCCTACACAGACAAGTTAAAAACCCTGCACCTAACTACATTGGTACACTACATTTACTACCTTACTACTTAAAAAAAAAGTACGCAGTTTTATAAACTTTACATAATTTAATATTACTCTACGTATTATTAAACCTGTCTACACTTTTTAAAAATCCAAGTTAGCAACACTGAACGGAACAATTGCTCGGCGGCCGCGACAGACGCAAACAGCCGCAAACAGTCGCTGCATCGCGATGCAGCTTCTTTTTGCAGCTAAATCGCGCGTTTCCGCTTCAGCTGCTAAAGCGCGCGTTTCCGCGTTAGCTGCTAAATCACGCGATTTTGCCGCAAAAAGTAGCATGTGTGGTCAGGGCCTTAGATATAAAAATGAGTAATTATATAATTAAAAATATAATTATAATATGCTCGCGACATTATGTTTGAGAGAGATTTACTTATATCCCCACCTCCAAATCAGACGATAGTTTGTCCCCTGTCATATGTCAATTGAAAAGTATTTATCTTCATTTTCCCGAGTCCGTGCTATACAGCGGGGAGTAGCGTGATATAATGTCCACGACAAACTTCAAGTGGAAACATTTTATCCCTTTCCCCTGTTGCCATGCTATGCAAGGTGGAAATGATTATTATATCCACTGACAGGTGGATAAAAATGGTGGAAAGACTATTAGTCCACTCCCCGTGCTAGCCCCGCTGACATTGTCAACTGTTTTTAGACCTAGTTTCACAGACTATTAAAGTTTCATTGAAGTTCATTGAAGTTTCATTTCCGATCTTCAAATTGAGAGTGAATCGGTTTCTTCTTGGTAAGCACGCTCCATCGTAGACCGCATCGTCGCTTAACATATTAAGATGTTGGAGTTGGAGTTGGAGGTCAAGTGTAAATTTATGAAAGTTAAAAAAAATCCGTTGCCTTTTCCTTCTGAAACAGAGCGATGTTTTCACATGACTGCTTGGTGGTAGAATAACTAACTAGTGTGGCACTTCTTAAGACGGACTCTACATAGAATCTTACTACGGCAAAAAGCAATATAGGCAGCAAAGCTTTTTTTTAAATAGTCGGCATACACTCCTGAGTGGGACTTCTGATACAGGCTTTGCTTTGTTACGTTTGCTTAAAAGGGCTCCCCAATGTACTGTAAGATGTTATGTTATGTGAAATGTGAAAACAAAAATCATTTTCATTTCACTTGACTTCAATTTCACCTAATGTTAAGCGACAATGTGGTCTACAACGGAATGTGCTTACTTAGAAGAAACCGATTTTCTCTCGATTAGCTGTATTATCCTACTTTTTTTTAAAATAAAAAGTGACGAGACGAGCAGGACATGTGCTTGATGGTAAGCAACATGCCTGCCACATGACAGCTCAGTGACACGCAGGTATAGGAACAAGAAGGGTCCAAATCATCACCTAGCACTGCACTGCGCTCGTCACCCAGAGATCTAAGGTGTTATATCTCTAAGCCCTGTAATTTATCTGGAAACTTTGCCCTTCAAACCGGAACACAGTAATGTTTTTACATTACTGTTTGGCGGTAGAATAACTGGCAAAGGTGTGGTACTTCTCCAGGCGGACTCTGCTAAGAGTCCTACCACTACTGTAATACTTATATTTCATAAATGCTTATGTTTGGATGTTCGAATGTTTTTGCCCAGTTACGTCGGAAAGGTTGAACAGACCATGTTGCAATTTGGAACTCTGCTATATTCTGGAACAACACATAGGCTACTTTACATCGCGAAAAATAAAGAGATCTACGTTGAGTTAAAATCATGTTTGTTAATAAAGACCCTGTCCCTTCAAATAGTAGTAGTAGTGGTAGGACTCTTAGCGGAGTCCGCCTGGGGAACCACCACACCTTTGCCAGTTATTCTACCGCCAAGCAGTAATGTGCAAACATTACTGTGTGATTCCGGTTTGAAGGGCAATGTTTCCAGAGAAATAACAGGGCTTAGAGATATAACATCTTAGATCTCTAGGTGACGTCAGTGCAGTGCTAGGTAATGATTTGGACTCTTCATGCGCAATAGCTGCGTGTCACTGTGCTGTTATGTGGCAGGCATGTTGCTTACCATCAGGCACATGTCCTGTTCGTCTCGTCACTCATTATTAAAAAAAAAATGTATCCGTCCTTCCGTCCTATGTTTGAACCCAAAATATTTCCAATAATGCATTGAACGCTCCGCAGTATTTTATTACTTACATAGTCATATGAAAAACTATTTCAGAGATACCCACGTCAGCGTACTCCGATGATTGCCACCCCCAGTTTACACCCTGTTGATCTGGGGATGGGTTTAATAGTTTTTAAGCTGAACTACCCTTCGGTCGTTCGATTAAAAATGATTTATACGGACGGACATACTGTGTTTTTAATTATAAGGGGTTCAGGTAGTTATGACTTTGCGTTTGTTTTAATTATATACTAGCGATCCGCGCCTAGCTTCAGTCGTGGTACATGTATACTCAGATATACGTATCTACATATTCAACGGTGCTAAAATTTTTGAAATCGGTCCACTAGTTCCTGAGATTAGTGCGTTCAAACAAATTAACTTTTTAGCTTTGTAATATTATTAGCCTACTATAGCATATCCGAGTTTTTAACCGACGACCTAAGAAATTTCGGGGATGAAAGTTTGCTAATTGACTGTGAAACAAAACGCTTCGCCTCAAAACGATTTTTAGTTTCAATGCCCGATTGGGTACGTTGTGTTGCGACTTAAGAGTGCGCCTAAAGCCAGGAAAAAATCAGATTTCACCCGCGCGACGCGTTTCTTAATGCGATATACATAAAGTCGAGAATAGCATGACACAGTTTGGAGGAAAAATCAATATTTAAACAGGAGTCCATTTTTGACCAAGTTTTATTTAATTACTCAATAACTAAACATAAATTTAAAAAAGTGTTCGGTTACTTTACTAGAACGTACAAATAGAAATTTTATTACCAAAAAATAATGTGGGGTCATCGCTGATAATTTCGAGTACTCGAATTAAAACGGGTTTTTTCGGTGTCATTTTTATTTTTTTATTGTAAAAAACTCTGATCTATTTTTAAAATTCTATTCGGTTATTGTGCTTCTTCTTGATTGTACCCACACGTCAATATTTTTTTGTCATAGTTTTTAGTTTCTTAACCTCAGTGAGCGGCGTCGAAATTGTCCTTTTTTCGTTTTCTGGCTTTAGGCGCCCCCTTAATTTTGTACGAAATCTACCTGTCTGTATTATCTTTCATTCTATCTGTAACATAACAAAGCAATAAACGATTGAGTATTGAGTATAGATTTATTAGCAACGTCCTGCGATTTCACTCGCGTAGTTCCTGCTTTCTATTTTTTCGCGATAGCTTATGTATTATTATTCCAGACTATAAACTATATAATATGTATTTTAAATTTCAACCCAATCCTGCGTTCCGACGTCATTGAGCAACAAACATACAAACTTTCGCATTTATGATTGCTAAGATTAATTAGATTAGTAAGATAATACAGAGAGATAGGACGAGCAAGATATACGTATGATGGTAAGCAACACGACTGTTCATAACAACATATCACCGTGTAGGTAACTTTAGTATTAAAAATAACGTGGTTGTTACACATATTTATTGGGTAAACGGGTAACTCACGTGTAATAATTATGTTCGGTCAATCCGACTCGAGTTTCGGCCGCGTCCGGCGGCCTTTTTCAAGGAGAGTGTACGCGCACGATGGCTTCTCGTTTGGCACTGAATTCGAGCCGGATTGACCGACCTTATTACACGTGAGTTATACCCGTTTACGCAATAAATATGTGTAGGTAACACTTTGAACGTAAAAAGTTCAAATCACTACCGTGCATTCATCAGAGATGTAACATGAATACACACACATCCTTTAGACAAGTTAATAACCCAACTTCCTTCATCCAACGCAAAAAAAAGAGGTGGCGTCATGGGACATCAGGTACCTAAGGAACACAAGTTCCTTCGAATAATCTCTGACAAAACTTTAAAAAATGCTTAATTTTATTGATTATAGTACGATCATCTGGAAAATAAAGTTGGCAACACTGGTCATGAGCATGCAGTTTTTACGCGTCACTTCTGATGTACCTACATTTTTCTTACGTTTATAAGGAACTTCGTTCCAAATTTCAAAAATGAAACATCCAAATTTCAAAAATGTTACATATGCCCATCCACTCATATCTCCAATTATTGTAATGTACCAACATTCCTCATTAATTAATTAATTATTAAACTACTTTACCAGCAATACCATCTGTGACTCGTCAATGAAGCAATGCATCGTCCAATTGACACCAGGTGGCCTTGCCGTGAAATACGGCCGGACAGACAGACCGCGGCGAAATTAATGCTCGCAGTAGCCTTATTACTGCTGTGAATTCGGAATTAATTAATTAGTTTGGCAACAGGGTAGCTGAAAATAGCACTCTGAATATACAGGGTTACTGGTACTCAGCCTGCATCTGTTAAAGGGCATGTTCTGTCTAATTAAACAAAGATCTTTTGTTCTAAAACTTTTGTTAAAACTTTTCCGTTTTCCGTTCCGTTAGTCCGTCTTAAATAAACTGGATGGCGCCTCTAGTAAAAATAGAACGTGATATCGAATTAATCGTCAGAATCATGAGCCAAAAATCAATATTTTAATAATGGTACAGAACTCTTCGTGCGGGAGTCCCACTCGCACTTGGCCGGTTTTATATTGTCAAATATATATTATGAGAAAAGCACAAAACTTAATTGTAATAATTCCCACCAAATATTACCATTCATAATAATCACAGTCGAAGTGCACTCAACACTGCGTAATTATAATTAACATAACATTTGTCTGTACCGAGGTTTCGTCCGGACTGTCAATCGTTCATGAATGAATTTACAACTCTTTGCCATTAAATATTCATATAAATTTGCTTTCGTTATTTGGATGTTAATGCACTCTTTAACGTGGATATTATTAATTTTGCTGATGTTTTTAACACTACTGCAGGAATGGAAATGCAATATGTGTTGTTTTTGGGGTAATTTATGAAGCTTAGTTTAGAAAGACAGATAGTGAAGTATAGAAGAATAGAGGTAAGAAAACTTTACAAATTTTAATCTCCTCTCATAGTGGTACGGATCTTTGCAGAGTAAAAAAACCGAAAAAAATAAAACAAGCACTTAGATTTCTGGTGGTGTATTTTTTTTACTTTTATATGTTTACACTTGACCGCCATCTCGCCTGATGTTAGACCTAGAAAAAACCCGATTCACTCTCGATTTGAAGACACAAAGGTTGTAACCATCGGGGAAACCCCACTCAGGCAACGTATCCACAGCTTAGACGTACTTATCACAAAAGTAGAGTCAAATATCTTCGTTCGTGTCTTTGGAACATCAACCATAAAACGATGTCGCTTTTTCGAGCTACGAGCATTCCTAGCACGTCTAGAATTGTATTATTTGTTATTGAATTAATACTTTTGAATACTCGTAATATAAAATTTCGATTTTCATTTCAATTTTCGACAGTTTCATAGTTTTGTTAATGGTAACACTTGTGATGGCGTCCCTTGTAACTGTTTTTGTGCAATGTATAGTGTGTGGAATTAAAGATTAATTACTCCAATATAAAATAAGTCTTGTTCATTAGTCTAAACTAATTAGTAACGACCCATCATATCTGCACATTGTTGTACAAAGTATAAATCCGACATAGGCGGGGGCAGTGTTACCAACTGCTGAAAATATTTATCCCTAAACTTAAGTTCATAATCCCTAAAATTGACACATTTACTTGAAAATTGCCTTATTTTTTTTTGTAAAGTAGAAAATTAATACTTTTATTGGAAACATATTTACCATTAGGGAATCCCAACAAATAGGAAACTTTGTAGGTTCAGTTCTTAAATTTATTAAACATGTTTTTATTTGAAGTAATTTAGTAAAACATAATTATTCCGATTTTTTTGCAATAATAAATAATGCAATTAATCTTACTCATTTATTACACATTCAAAAAAATGCTACGAAATTACTTCACCTTTCAAATCTGGACCTGTTTATGCTAATCTAACCTTATCTAACGAAATAATCAAATATATAAATAACAAAAAATATTAAGGGAAAAATATCCCCAAAAATAAAACGCCACTAAAAAATCTCAACCCACTAATTGACCCCTTAAATTTGAGGATAAAACTCCTAAGTCGGTAGGACTGGTCGAGCTCGGGATAAATCTAAAGTTTTAATTTTACGTTCTTGGTTCTTGTTCTTTATGTTATATAAAAAAAATCTTGTGTCACAGTGTTAGTTACCATTCTCCTCCGAAACGGCTTTACTGATTTTTACTAAATTTTATACGCATTTACAGTAGGTCTGAGAATCGGCTACTATCTATTTTTTATACCCCTCAGTGATAAGGGTTGTTCACCACTAAATTTTCTTTTTTAATTTTTGATAAATTTTTTGTTTTTATTTTTTTATAATGTGGCTTTAAAAAATACATACCTACAACCCTAACATTTTTACCTTTTTATCACCAACCCCTATTTTTTAATGGCCATTTTAGTAATTTAATCATTTGACAGTGAACTCCTCCTAAACGGCGGGACCAATTCAAATGATTTTTTTTTGTGTGTGTCTGTGTGTACATTCGAGGATGATTTAGATTCACAAATAAGCCCGGCAAATAGCGCTGCAGACAGAGTGTCTACTGTCTAGGTTATGATCTGAGCGAAGCCGGAACGGGCCGCTAGCCTAGCTAATATTTATTCTGTGCCGCTAGTACGCTAGTACAATATATTTAGACAATTTATAAATGTTAGCTAAAAGGCCAACACATTCAAAAATATACAACTAAACAACCTATCGATAAAATCATCGGAAGCGGAAATGTTGCTTATGAGGTCCATCTATGGAATGAAAACGGTTGCGTGTTTTAACGACAATCAACGCCATCTATGTTCGCTCTGCGAAAACAACATTTAAACGGCGTTTATGATGAAAAAATAAATGATTTATTTCCTCCGAGAAAACAAAAACCGCCTTTAATTTGAAAATTATGAAAGTCACGACTCGACCAAATATCTTTTTTATCGACTTCCAAAAAGGTTATCAATTCGACCACCATGTATTTTTTTATTTTTTTTTATTGATTTCTGGAGAACGACCCTACCGATTAAAGGTAATGCTGCCTATACATACTGGCCGAGTGGAGGCCAACGCCAGTGTGTGGAGGGTCGTTTTGTGATGACTCGCGTCGCTCGCCTCGCTGGCCGAGTGACGGCAAGTGGCCAGTGTGTATAGGGCTGTTATGTCTCGACTCGTCTCTCGTGACCGGTGTCGGTTTTTGTGCACAAAACAAAGGCGTTCGGCGAAAAGCGTCCTGCTCTCCTATTGGCCTACCTCGTTTTTGTCTGCACTGGGCCAGTGTGTGGATGGTTCGTTTTGTCTCGCGCCGTTTTGTCGGCACTCGCGTTGGCTTGGGCTGGGCCAGTGTGTGGATGCTTCGTTTTGTCTCGTGTCGTTTTGTCGACACTCGCGTTGGCTTGCATTGGCCCAGTGTGTATAGGCAGCATTAAACTTCTTTTTGTGTTTGGATGAGTACGCTTCCCGAATCGTCCCATATAAATTTTATCGAAATATGTGGTGGTTTTTGAGATATGAACAAAATACTAAAATATGACCATATGTTGTCTGGATGACGTTGTTGAAACTTTCACAAAAGTTTTGCAATTCGATCCTATCAGCGCGAAATTATGTAAATGCATTAATGAAAACTTGTTTTGCACTAAAAAGGATATGATAAACTTTTTTTTAAGCGTTAAAGCGTAAAGCGTTTCTTGAGTGGGTATTCCTCGATGGTTTCAATCTTCGTATCTTTGATGACCAAATAAAGTAGAAAAGCCTCATTCGTCTTCAAAAGCCTTTCAAAGCGCTTGGTCGACGCGACGCGTGACCAAGATGCTGGCGTTTATTTGGCACAACGCATAAGCATTGCCATTCAGCGTGGTAATGCCGCCAGCATGCTAGGGACATTTCCGACTGGTAGTGTCCTTGAACACTTTTTTTAAGAGGTACGAGACCAGAAGGACTTGTGCCTGATGGTAAGCAACATGCCTTCTACATAACAGCACAGTGACACGCAGCCATGTCTCTATAATTTATTCTGCTTACAATATGATTGACTTTATTCTAAGTTTTTTTTTGTTTTTTCAAATCGACAGCAAATTGTTTTCTTATTGGTACGTACGCTCTATCGTTGACTGCATAGTCGTTTACCATCAAGCATGATGAAGGTCAAGAGTAAGCTAATCAGATTACAAAAGTGATAATCTGAATATTTTGGTAGAGTCTGTGATACCATCAAGGTAACTTGGTAAAAATCCTGAACTATCCATAAGAACAAGACCTATCCATTGTCACACAGTAAATTGATAGTAGCGACAAACAGCAACAGACAAGCGTTAGTGAAACCCCTATTTCGTTCCATTTAACAAAGCTACATATCGCTTCTGTTTTAAACTACTAGCGCCATCTATCGGATTTGGTGCCCGCTAGATGGAGTGCACGGAACTAAAGCTCTCAAAGAGGAATATTTCTCCCGTTTACGTTACATTTTTGATTCACGCTCCATTCATATTGACAGTAGCGTAGTGTTTTATAGCTTATAGCCTTCCTCGATTAATGGACTATCCAACAGTAAAAAATCTTTCAATTCGAAGCAGTAGTTCCTGAGATAATCACGTTCAAACAAAAAAAACAAACTCTTCAGCTTTATAATATTAGTATAGATTCATATCATTACATTTGACGCGTCAAAATAGTATGTTTGTTTTTAACGCTATAACTAATTATTATTAAATAAAGAAACAATAATTATTATTATAGTAGTATCGTTTCTTTCTTATTCTTTTACCGTTACTTTCCAAGTTATTTTCTAGGGTCTTTTTTAAACGGAAAACTCGTATTTTATTGTTAGAGAACTACCTATTTTTTATTTTCTTTTACGAAGAATACGTCGAGAAAATAGAAATTCCCTAAGAAACTCTACATTTTCGGGAAAAAAAACATCTTTACTTCCGATTGTAGTAAGAATCTGTTCAGTTCTATCAACGTGATTGAGTAAAAACACCTAATCATCCAAACTTTCACATTAAAACATTAGTAGTATAACATGGTGCCTAAACTACAAATTGCAAGATGTCATAACAACCATCAGTACCTAAGTCAGTTCATGTTATCCTGGTAATTTTGTAAATGCCAAAGTTTTAATGTTTGTTGCATCTAAACAAGTTAAGTTGAAATTTAGAATACAGTAAAATTATAGCCTATATATACATATGTGCCCATAATTATATGGAATAGCCCATAGTCTATTTTTTATCAAGGAAAACTAACGGGAATAGGAACTACTCGTGACAAAACGCGAATCGCTGCTATCTATTTCATATGTTACGTTTAGTTCATTTAGTTTGTCAATTATTTTACCGCCAAGCAGTAATGTACAAACATTACTGTGTTCCGGTTTGAAGGGCAATGTTTCCAGTTAAATTACAGGGCTTAGAGATATAACAACTTACATCTCTGGGTGACGAGCGCAGTGCAGTGCTGCAGGTAATCATTTGGACTCTTCATGTTTCAATAGCTGCGTGTCACTTTTCTGTTATGTGGCATTCATGTTGCTTACTACCAGGCACATGTACAGCTCGTCACGTCATTCTTTATTTAAAAAAAATAGTTGTTTCATTTGTTACGTCCAGTTCATGTATATGTTTTATCAACGTAATATTCTATATCTAACCCTTGTGAAGAGTTTGTAAACTTAATTTAAAAAAAAATGTATAAGAAACTATTCTTGAAAATGTAACCAATTCAGACACACAAAACAGATTTTAGAGAACTGTATTTTGTTTTCTCTCCTGAACAACGAAAATTGTACATTGAAATTGTGAAATTAACGATTTGCCAAATCTCAAAATTTGAAGATTTGGTCTATTTTCCTAGAAATAGTTTGCTGAATAAAAAAAAGAGTTTTTTGTTTTTTTTATACCTTCTTAATTAACGAACTTCATAAACTCTAGGTTAATAAAATCAATATTTGTTTTAAGGTGTAATTATCCTATCGCATGATTTTTGTATTGAGTAATTTAATTATGGACTTGCTTAGATGATATTTTAATAGCATGTGACTCGCAAGAGCCGTGTGTAAATTTCTCAAATACTGATGTAGCATAAACAACCAATTAAATATTCTCACGTCTGGGACTCTCGTGAAAAGTAAGTGACTTTATCCACCACGCTGGCCCAGTGCGTGTTGAAGGATAATGCTTGACCTCAAAATATTATTGGTACATGGCAGTTTTCTTCCGATGTTTTTCCTCCACCATTCAAACCGATGACGACAAACATGTTCAACGGCATTTGGAAAAATACTCATTGGTGCAAACGGGTTTCTAAACGAAAATATATTATCTGGTAGAGTTAGGACCACCGTGGGTAGGACTCTTTGCAGAGTCCACCTTTGCCAATTATTCTGCCGCCAAGCAGTAGTGTGCAAACATTATTATGTTCCAGGTTTGAAGGGCAATGTTCCCAGAGAAATTCCTGGTCTAAGAGATATAACACCTTAAATATCTGGGTCACGAGCGCAGCGCGGTGATAAGTAATAATTTGGATTCTTCGTGTTTCAATAGCTGCGTGTCACTGTACTGTTATGGGCAGGCATGTTGCTTACCATCAAGCACATGTCAAGCAACCGCTCGTCTTTTCACTCTATACTATAAAAAGAAGGTATGTTGAAAGGGTTCAGTATTGTCAGTAATATTAGGTTTTATTTATTTGGGTCTATCGTTTTATGCGCTTGCAAAATTTTCGGTCAATAATAGTAGTTGCTACTAGAGGTCTTCGTATCATAGAACCCCTTATGAAGTAAAAAAAATAGCCTCAAAAACACCAGTAGCTGTAAACTTTATATTTACAGAAGTTCTATCATTGCTAATTTGTGAGCAAATTATATTTATTTAGACGATGTTCTTCTGTTGACTTTGACTCCGTCTTATTTGTGCTTTGGGTACTCTATTTAATTGTGAGTCAGGAATCCTTGAGGTATCAAACAAAGTTATTTGTTGAAACCAATGGAAGAGCTATCATCGCATTTCTCAGAAAAACCGTAAGCTTGCGTTAGATAAATTTTAGTTCGCAGTTCTTGTAAAAATTGTTTATTCGAAACATGACTAATTTTAATTTGTGGTTTAGGAGTCAGAGAACTCAATCAGTGATGATCTGATGTTAAGAAGAAGCAGTAGTGTGAGTTTGTTGAATATTAACGAAAACAATCAAGTGAACCAAATTTCAGTGAACGGGAAAAAATAATGTAAGTATCGGTACCGAACAGTCATTTTACAAACATACTAACTATACACTAACTAATATACTAACTTAGAAGAATTATAATCTTTCTCATAAATAATCTTAACCAGTTTTAACTGTCCTATGAATATTGTTCATTTTATTGTTAAGAAAAAATATGGTCCCAGGAGTCAGTGGATTGTAAAATTGCTAATTACAAATATTAAACAAGTCTAGGTCATCAGCGATAATAAAATATATTGCATTAGAACAGTTTACTTCAGATCAATGTTGTTTATTTGAGTACGTATATTACAATTCAGAATATCGAACATTTTGTACTATATCAGCTATCTGACTTCCATCGTACAAGCTCTGCTTAGTTTGGGGTCAGATGGTGTTGTGTGTGAAATGTCCAACAATATTTATTTATTTCTGTACTAATTAGACTTACTTACTCTTTGTTCATTTTAGCTCTAAGTGGTCAAAATACACCGATTAATGTAAAATATTAAATCAATTAAAGGTATTTAGCGCTTTTTTCGGTACAGCGCTATTCAAAATAAAAAAATGTACCTACTTAGTGTAATCTCAGACCAACTAACTATTCTTAGAGTGTAATAAATGAAGTTGTAAATCTAAAAAATGTTTTTTGACTTTGGGAACTTGTGCTTTCTTAAAAATTGGTAAACTTGTGCTTTTCAAATACTTACTTTTCAATTTCCTGAAAAAAAAACCATTCGTAAAACATGTGGAGGATTTGTAGAATATAGAGCAGACTCGTGACTTTTTTAACCTAAGTCCTTAGATGTAAATTTTCCTGATGTCATTATTTCGACTTTTTTGTTTTCTAGTTTTCGGTTGTATATGCTATGTTCTTTTTTTTTTGTATTGTATATTTTAGATTTCATGTATATTTTTCGGTACTGCGTTATTTTATTAAGTGGTGTCACATAAAAAATGGTTTTCGTTTAAAAATACTGTTGTAAAATTTTCATCACGTTTTGTTATAAAGTTTTAGGTAGGTACTTAATTTAATTTGTTTTGATAACATCGAATAACTAATGAAAATATATTTGCACTAACAATTAAATTACACTTTGGTGCACTAGATGTTAAGCCGAAATTTCTTCGATATTTCAGTTAGTTTAACTAATTTCTAGCAAAACTGTGTTTTTTTTTTCATCATTAACAATATATATCTAGTCTCAAAATAATGATAAGTAACGAACGTCACACAGTTTTCACTTTCTTAAAATAAAACTTAAGACCGATATGCTACACTTTTTGATATTCAATTTTAAACAGCAAATACTAAACAAAATTAAATTTGTTAAATGTATCACAAAAACAATTGCGAAACTGCGTGTTGGCTCGTTAAAATTTTATTTCACCAGTTATACAGATTTTATTACTCATATACGGCGAATGTCTACAAAGCTTTCCACTCGGCCTAAACGCCAATAAACCCAAAAAACACCTTCGGTTGCACAAACCATTGCTTACAGCGAAACCGCGACGTAAACTCGACTTTATTTACGCAAACCATTACCAAATTGCTAACGTTCGAACCACACGCGCTAACTCCTGTCACAGTACCGTATAACCCGATCCTAAACTCGCGTAAACCAGCTTTACGAACCTCCGAACAAAGAGCCGTTAAAACCTCGCGAGAATTACGTGAATCGTATTTTAGTAGGACTGTGTCTGCGAGCCCGCGATCAAGTGAACGCTCTCCGTGTGTCAACCCCGTGCTCCCAAGCCCTCCATTCTTACGTCACCTCACCCCATACGAATAACGCTCGCTCATTGGCTTATTCGGTTTCGCGCGCTTTGTACATTCTAAAATCAAAATCGCCACATCCTCTCTTTCGCTTCCTCGAAGGGTTGAAACCTCCGAATCGGAACGAGAAAACTGCATATCGCCGATGGCTGTCGTAAAGTGATGTAACCAGTTTGAAATGAGACGGCGATACGGTACAACAAAGAGGGGGAAAGGGACGGGGTCGCCGTGTCGACGATGATTGTAGTGGTCGAGTGCGAAGGGAACGTGCTACCGTGCGTTCCACTATTTATAATCAAATGGGTTTTGGTTGTGTGCGCGCGTGCTTACGTTATGCACCGCACCACTACACGGAAAGGAGTCAAGCGAGGCAATGATGTGCACGAAGTATTATCCCTTATTACACGTTTCGCTTCCGCGCTGGCCGCACGTGCATTAGTTGTCCTAGAGCCGACTTCTTTTGTCGTACGGCGTGCGAAGTGTCAGTCTGTTTACATCGGATCGCAGCGATGCATAGTGCGTTTAGCGCGATTGTGTCATCGAATGAGAGCCGGTCACTAAATCCAGAGTGAATTATTGCGGACAGCGGTCGTCAGTTTATAAACTTTTTGTGAACTTGTGAATCGAACTTGATCGTGATCTCAGAAGCGCCAAATCGAAGTTTTATTTTCGTCGAGCTCGTTGTGCCATTCGGAGTGTCAAAGTGAACTTTTTGGAGTGATTTTTACAAGACATTTTCTACGACTTTTTTACTGAACAGAAAAGTTTTTCGAAGATTTTAGTAACTCTGAAAAATTTGTCGACAATTTCTGAACTTTGAAAAAAAATTGAAAAATAAAACAGAAGTTCCGACAAGATCGAAAATTGATCGAGATTTGAAACAACTCGAATGTAATTAAACAAAGACGAGGACGAAAAAATATTAAAAGGGCACAGAACCTTTATGCATACAAAACAAACTGCTATCTGTGCACGCTTCTTCCGGAGGAAAAGACGTTGCGAGAGACAAAGATGGCTATAGCGTTCAACTTGCCGAGCGAGCGAGAGGCGACAGAGGAGAACTTTTCACGTCTGAACCGCCTGTTAGCCGAGCTTTACGATGTTCTGTGCCACATCTTGGTGTCTCGACAGCCTGGGCAAGAGGCCCAGGACAACCGCCGAGGTGAGTGTCCTCGGAACCCTAACCAAACACCACCGTACCACTTAAGATGCAATTCGACATACATCGTCAACCTTGTCATGGTCGTGGCCATCATTAAAGTGTCCCTCGCGTCGTCTCTCTTCAATACCATCAGATAAAAGAAGACCTAGATAAGTATTGTTGACAGTGAACTGCATAGCAGATCTGGACTATTGTTGCGTATTTGTAAGTCCATCCGTGTTTGTGTTTATTATTTTATTTTTGCCATGAGATGTTGTGTCAAACTGCACTTATGATATGGTGGTGGGCGAAAATATATCAACGATATGTTGATGTGTTTTGGTCTAGTATTTTTAACTCAGCTTTTCACGTGATTTTTGCTTTTCGCCCTCTGAAGTGAAGTTCGACAAAACACTCAACTTTGAATCTCAGAATTGTCCAAAAAACATTTTTTGTGAAAACTTTGTGCATACCTACTTAGATAAATGCTGTTTCAAAATTGAAAAAAAATTAATGTTTACCAGTGCTTACGTAGTTTATAAATAATATGATACACGTGACGCTGTATTTTATTATATTACACATTTTGAAATTTGCGATGACATTTTTTAGTAATTGTTAAGTTTTTAGTTACATTTCCATTTGATCTCTTATTTTTGTTTATCAATTTTAGAATCAATATAAACTTATGCTTAGTTTAATTTATTACAATTATTTTTGATATTTCTCATTTTAGTGTTCTAAATGATTAGTTTTCGTATGGATCTCAACGTATAATTTAGTTCCAAATAAAATCTATAGTCATAGAAGTTTCTATAGTTTTTTTTTTTTTGATTTGTCAATCTATATCGATTGGACGCCAAATATTAGTTAAATTTTCAAGAAAATGTTACAATTAAAAAATTTTACGGCAAAGAATAATCTTTACCGTTTGATTTGGTTTTAAATTTTATTACACTAGGTGCATCGACCTTATTGTGTAAATAGTATAATTTAGTCCTAATTTGGTAAATAAAATTTTGTTATGACAAAATTAATTTTATTTACTTTATTTGTTTACTTCGAAAAAAGTGTAAAGTTCTTGTGTATAAAATAAAATTTACACTAATTCTGCGGTAGACGTATTTTTAAAAATACAACGAACATGTAAATATTGCATTTAAAAGTTTGTGATTCGAATAAGCATTTTTGATTTTTAATTTTACGTACAATTTTATAGATAAGTGATACATGTAACCACTATATTCATAACTTTTTTTAATAAACTGGATTGTTTTTATATAATCACGGCCATCCCCAATATTTAATAGAGGGAAATACGAAATAAACATTATTTTGTAAAAATTATAAAAAAAATTGTTTCTTTCAACACCCCGTCAACCAAAAACGTTTTATAAAAGAACGCAGAATATTAGTTAATTTACCTTATTTTGACTGTTAAATATTATAGAAAATATTTTTTAAACTTTACATAATTACAAGCACATGTTACAAAAAAACATAAGTTTTACATTTCATAAATAAACGATAACGAAGAACTCTTTGAAATGTTTTTTAAGATATTAAACGAGCTTCCTTATAGCGGGGATGGGGAAGATAGGTATTTTGCTGTGCGACCGAACTGAAAGAAGTTTGAGAATAAAACCGTAAGAAAAATACATAACAAAAGTGACGCGAAAAACTGGCCGTGACCAGCGTTGCAAACTCTATTTTTCGTATGATCGTACCATAAGCATTTTTTTTTCAAATTGTGTTTTGTTTTATGTCATCTGAACGAACTTTGTTTCTACTTGGTGTCCTATGTAATTTTTTTTCATTGTGAATCCCTATATTAATTTTCAATTAGTGCATTGAAAGTAATAAATTTCAACACAAATTTGAATCTTTCAAAAATAACCTAACCTTACTTTTGTTCTGCTAAGCTTTGGTCGAGGGCAAAGTAGGTGTTATATTTGAAACTCAGAACTAAAGAATGTGTCTCTCCTTGACTTCGAATAGAAAAACCTATCTCTATTCGACTGTACTCAATAATTTTTTCAAGTTTTTTCTCTCGTAAGACGTTTTCGCGTAAATGCACATTTTTTTAAAATACGGCATTTAAGAAAAATATTTCACCAAATTTTATACTCATCAAATCTGTCAACAAATAAAATTTTATAATTTTTGGCAAAAAAATAATGTCACACACAGAGAAAAAAAGTATTTTTTATAGAAATGTTAGTTTTAACAAAAGGCACGGATCTCAGTGTCCGGGGTGGTGAAAGGTTACAAAGGATGAATGTTTTTAAAACCCTGTTCAACAAACAAAATATTACTCAAACTGAAAGAATAGAAACATACTCGTATAATATTGCTTCATTTGCAAATTCTATTAACATTTTAAATATCAAAGTTATATATCTGTTGCATAAAGTTATTATGTCTGAACGAACCGAGTTGAAACTTGGAGTTGTAGCTGAGAGGTATAGAGTAAAACTACGAGGCGACGTTAGTTCAAAATAAGTTGACGACGAAGATGAAAAAAAAAAATCAATTATTATAGTATCCGTAAACGATCAAAAATGATATTTAACAAACAGTCAAGCGTAATGTTAAAAATAGCCAAGTTAAATACGTGCACACTGCTAAGTCATAAACTGTGTTTGTTCGTACGGGTCGTCAATCAAACCAAAATATCCTTGTGTTTACGTACACTAATGTCAGAAGGGAACCAGAGCTCTAGGGATGTCCAATGGAACTAAAACGTTCAGTTAGTTTAAATTTCAATATACAGGGAATAGTTCTGGACGTTATTTCTACGAAAAAGGTAATGTCTGCCTCCGTAACTCCAGTACTACTTCGTTTTGTCCGATCGAGCATTGTTTGACGTTCAAATGTTCTAAGTCTACTCTAATTAGAGTAGGCTTTAAACCGATTTACATTTGACATTTAAACCGATGAATCGACGGATCGAAGTAGAACCGGAGTAGGAAAGTTGCGAGTTTATTTCGAAATAACGTTTTTCGTAGAAAGAGAGTAGACGTCCAATTATAATTGTTTTTATAGCGATATAATTTGTCTCAATCTGAGATGGTTTATCGTGTGCAGTAATTTCACTGAAGTTATTGCCGTTCAATCCAAAACACAGTAATATTTGCGCTTTACTGTTTGGCGATAGCATAACTGGCAGTTGTCCGGTATTTTTTTTCAATTCTACAGACTGAATGACATGTGCCTGATGATAAGCAATACGCTTCCTAGCGTCACGCAGCTATTGGAACATGAAGAGTCCAATTGTCATTACCGAGTCATTAACCATGAAAGCAGGCACTGCGCTCGTATATAAAATGATTTATCTCTAACGTCCTAAAATTTCTTTAGAAATATTGCCATTTGAAACTGGAACAAAGTGACGCTTCCACATTACTGTTTGTCGATACAATAACTGAGAAATATATTTCAGAAAAACTTCCCGATATCGGCTTGATTCAATCTAAAAAAATGTACGTTATAAGGCAAGTTATTAACATGTACTATATTTTACAAAACAAAAACAATAACTAAACATAATTGTTCACATCATGACAATGTGTTAATTTATTTATAGATAAAGGACAAATTATAAACAATGTAACAGAATAACACAACGGTACTGAACAGTTTTGGAGCAATCAGTAATTACAATGTCAATTATATTCTACTCGAGTGTGACAATGAATATACATAAAAGGAAAATTAAAATCAGAACATAAATGTGGGATGTTTTTTTGTTTTTTACACAGAACAGATAAAACTTGATTGTCAATTATAAGTCCAGAGAAAATAACAGGGCATAGAGATTTATCAGCTTAAATCTCTGGGTGACGAGCGCAGTGCAGTGCCAGCCATCCTTCAGTTATCTTTTATCTCGCCTACTTGTAGCTCGAAAATTTGGCGTCATTTTACGATTGACTTTTCAAAGCCTCGAAGAAACATCCTCGAAGAAGAGGTTGACTCTACATACTATTAAAAATGTGATAGTTTGGATGTTTGTTACTCAATCACGTTAGAAGTTGTGAACGGATCGAGTTGAAATTTGGAACACAATTAGATTATAGTTTGTGCAACGGGTTGTCTGAGTGGATTTTTCCCAATGATTCCAATTTTACCGTCTTCGAACCGAAATTAATGCGTTTTTACTAGGTAAGCATGCAACAATAAATAAATTTACAGAATATATATATTTTTAATTTTACTTAGACATTCGACTGTATCGTATACTTTTTGTGAAATTACTTATTTTTTATTATTAATTAATTACTAAACACAACATTGTAACGAAACCATGAGGTAATGGAATGCATAATCGAGATAGAGGTTAGCACATTTTAGTTTTTTTTGATATTTCAAAACCCGCCACACCGATTCCGATACTCTGAACTCCAACTACCAAAAATAAAATTATCATCAAAATCAAAACAGTACCATTGCGTTACATACGCGTACATACAAAAAAAACAACCAATGTATGTATTGAGAACCTTCTCCTTTTTTGAAGAGTGGTAAAAATGGCACTAAAATGCAGTAATAAAAGGTACTACCAGAAAGAGATAGCAAACTTGAACTAGTTATGTTCAGTACTACCGACGTAAACTTGGCACGCTCTAGATCGCAGTAGGTCTGGTCACGACTCTACCTTGGAAGCGCACAAGTCATAAAACATTAGCTGTTTGATTCTGACTTCTATCATTATACTAAAATACAATGAGAACTACACTACGCTACATACCTAACTAACTACTTACACTAAGCACACCTGAATTATCCATAGACCAATGAAGGTCTACAGATAAACAAGATGTTCAAGCCCATCATAATTAGATAGATAAACCGTTTATTTCAATTAATTAGAACACAAAAAAAAACAAAAATATACAAAACTTAAAAAACAAAGTAGCAATTGGCGACCTTATCGCTAAGAGCGATCTCTTCCAGGCCACCGCAGGATGGAAAAGGAGAATTGAATAATAAGAAGACGGGGAAGTACAAATAATGAGTGGAAGATACTTATTATTTTATAATTTTGAAAGTACAAGCTTAGCTTTAAACATGAGCTAGTTTTCAGAAATGTGGCCAGTTAGAATACACTGCACTTAACTAAGACCACTAATCATCATCATAGGTAAATGTTCTTTGTCAATTCCAATTGGAAATCCAATTCCAATAAGAATTGGTTACCGCGATGGGCGACAATTCTGAAGCAAGAATATAAAATCCAATTTTGATAAGCTATTACACAACATTTTTCGCGGTAATTTGTTTCTCAATCAAACTACAGAAAAAAGCTTCGTTGACTGTAGCCATTTGCATATAATATATACTACTTAATATTTATACTCGTATAATAAAGCTAGTTTAATAAAGCTAAAAAAGTTTTTTTTTTTTTTTTTTTTTTTAACATTTATAGGTTTACACTTGACCACCATCTCGCCTGATGTTAAGCGACGATGCGGTCTAAGATGGAGCGTGCTTACCTAGAAGAAACCGATTCACTCTCGATTTGAAGACACCAAGATTATAACCATCGGGAAAAACCCACTCAGGCAACTCATTCCACAGTCGAGACGTTCTTATCACAAAAGTAGAGTCAAACCTCTTTGTTCGTGTCTTTGGAACATCAACCATGAAACGATGCCGCTTCTTCGAGTTACGAGAAGTCCGATAGAAAAAAGGGCTAGGTGGTATTAGATCATGCAGATCAGATGCACACTCTCCGAAGTGTATCCGATAATAAACCGATAAGCTAGCAATTTTCCGGCGATGTTCAAGAGTTTGCAGTCTTTTTCGCACAAGAGAATTATTGCCTATGAGCCTTTTAGCCCGCCTCTCGATCGATTCCAGAGCCTCAAGCTGATACTTAGCCGATCCATCCCAAAGGTGCGAACAGTACTCCATACAAGAGCGAATCTGTGCTTTATATAATAAAAGCAATTGTTCAGACTTGAAGTACTTTCGCACCTTTGAGAGGACACCTAGTTTTTTTGCAGCTAATTTAGCCTTGGACTCGATATATGAGCCAAAGTTGAGTGTAGATGTCAGGGTAACACCCAAAAGCTCAAGATGATCAGTAACCGGCACGGATACACCTCGAAAAGTAGGAGTCTGTAGAAATTGACTCCTTTTTGCGGAGAACAGACACGCCTGCGTCTTTCCTTCATTAAACTTGGCCAGATTGGTTTCGCCCCATTCAGAGACTGCCTCAAGGGCCAAGTTCAAACGCTCGACCATACTCTCTCTCAATACCTTAGTTTGTTGACCGCTGGCTCTCGCGCTAGACATGTAACTCTCCACAACGGTGCTATCATCTGCGTACCCAAAGATACCGGGCTTCAGCAGATCGTTGATATGTAGCAGAAAAAGCGTCGCAGAGAGTACCGACCCTTGAGGGACTCCGGCATTGATACCCATTTGGTCCGACGAGCAGCCATCAATGACAACTCGTATGGACCGATCTCTCAAGAAGTCCGATATCCACGCAATAAAACCTGGAGACAAACCATAACTAGAAAGCTTGCTAATAAGGCCATCATGCCAAACCCTGTCAAAAGCCTTCGAGATATCCAGGGAGACTGCAAGTGCTTCCCCGTGTTTCTCGATAGCTTCACTCCAGATGTGAGTGACATACGCCAGAATATCCCCAGTCGACCGGTTTCGGCGAAACCCGTATTGCCGGTCACTGAGGAGGTCGTTAGATTCTAGGTATGCCAGGAGCCTGCGGTTTAAGACACGTTCCATAGTCTTGCAGAGTATGGACGTGACCGAGATGGGCCTGTAGTTGGCAGGGTCAGCACGACTACCCTTTTTGGGCACAGGTTGCACGTTAGCAAGCTTCCACGATTTCGGTACTTGCCCAGTTTGGAGAGAGAGTCTATACAGGCGCGTTAGTACAGGAGACAACTCAGGTGCACAAGCCTTCAACACTAGGGCAGGAATTCCGTCCGGGCCGCTGGCTTTATTCACGTCCAGATTACGTAGCACTTTACGAACCTCCATTTGGCGAATATGCATTTCCGGCATCAAAGTCGGACTGCCAGGTGGAGTAGGAGGAATCGCACTACCAGCATCTAGACGCGAAGATTCCGCAAACTGAGATGCAAACAAGTTTGCCTTCTCCATTGCGGTGTGAGCCAGCGCCCCATCAGGTTGGTTGGTTGGTTGGTTGTTTGATCGCGCGCTTATAGAGATAAGAGACTATAGAGAGCTATAGTAGCGTTGTAGTAAACATTTTAAAAGTTATTATTAAAAAATAATAATAACCGCTATATGTTGATAACTTGGGCCAAGACACAATGGCAATGTACTCGATTGCAACTCAATACGCTCGAAAGCGAAAACCGTACGCATCGTGAGGAAGGAAATCGAAAATAACAATTTATGTTATGACATAAAGTTTTAGTAATTATGTAACTTTGTTAAACGAAACTTGTGAATGAATTGACACGGAATAGTTGACTGTGGGCCTCATAACAAAGCTCAAAGTCACACAGCGAGCTATGGAGAGAGCTATTCTCGGAGTTTCTTTGCGCGACAGAATCCGTAATGAGGATATTCGCAAAAGAACGAAACTGGCCGACATAGCTCAAAGAGTAAGCAAGCTGAAGTGGCAATGGGCAGGCCACATCGCTTGCAGAACTGACAACCGATGGGGAAGAAAGGTTCTCGAGTGGCGACCACGAACCGGAAGACGCAGTGTTGGATGGCCTCCCACTAGATTGACAGATGACCTAACAAAGGTCGCTGGAAACCGCTGGTTGCAGGTTGCGCGGGACCGTTCGTTGTGGAAATCTAGGGGGGAGGGCTATGTTCAGCAGTGGACGTCTTGGGGCTGATGATGATGATGACGAGTTGACAAATATTACTATCTCACTAGTATTATGCACTAGCGCTCCGCCCAGGTTTCATCTGTGGTACATAATATGTAGCCTAAAACTCTCAGGAATTACGTAAATACTCGTATCCAACGGTGAAAGATTTGTTTAAATCAATCCAGAAGTGTCTGAGATTACCGAGATCAGAAACACCTCTTCAGTTTTATAACATTAGTAGATATAGATCTGCTGTCATCAAAATACTCAGTATTTAGACCTACAGAGGTGTAGGTATGTATTTAAACCGTGGTAAGTTCCACCACAGCTCCTACCCGAAGTCCCAAACGTTTACCCGAAACAAAAGCCCGTCGAATCGGTATTTAGGCACATGTTTGTATTATAGGTTTTTTTTTTATTTGAAAAATTTCACCTCCACGGACTCCTACGTCCATGCCTTTTAATAACGTTTTATACATTTTATTTTTGTTATATTCCTTTGTCTAATGCAGAAAGACTTAAATTTCTAAAAAAACCATGCATCTACATATTTATAAACTAAACTATTTAAACATATTTTGCATTAAAGCTTCACCCCGACCCAGAGCCTCCATCACCGATGCGTTTCGATCTTTAATGGCCATCTGGAAGTTATAGTCTCTGATGGCACTAGGTGGCGCGGTCGACGTTCGCAACGTTCGTTGTATTATAGGTTTATTATAGGTTATGTTAGTTTCATGTTTGACGTACCAAAGACACGAACAAAGAGGTTTGACTCTACTTTTGTGATAATAAACGCGGAGGCTGTGGAATGAGCTACCTGAGTGGATTTTTCCCGATGGTTGTAATCTATTAGGTGTCTTCAAGTCGCGAGTGAATCGGTTTCTTTTAGGTAAGCACCCTTCATCGTAGGCCGCATCGCATCAAGCGAGATGGCGCTGTAGTGTAAGGCCTACTGTCCACGCACGCGTCTTTTGTCGAATGCATGCATCCTACGAACAAACGCAAGACGTGCGGCTGTCGTGTCGTTGTCGTTTCGTGGACACAGACTTCATTATTTGTACGCAAGATGCAAGCATTCGTCTTGCATCCGACAATTGTCGAAATCGTGCGGATGTCGTGCAGCTACGTGGACAATTGGCCTAAACCTATTCCAGTTAAAAAAATAAATGACGTAACGCCGTTTGATTTACAATTTACGGTGACATAAATACCAAGTCCTAACTCAATTTTTATCTATAAAAGTCGCACCATTATGCCAGGCAAAGTCACGAACTGAATTTAACTATAACTATGTAATGAGATGACGAAAAGCAAATTTCACCAAATGCCACTGCACTTCCTTGCTTTATGCTGTGTTTTGTACCATAGGCATTAAGATTTAAAACTGTGTATAAAAGTAGCACCACATGAAGAAGACGCTGATTGGGGACTTGGGACTAACGAGGTAAGTTAAGTGGAGAAAAGAGTAAGTACTTAAATAAGGTAAAATTTATAAGTTAAAGAGTTGTAAAGTAGAGAGTGAATCGATCTATGATCCATTTTGTAGACCACACCTTACCTTGTTTTACATAATTCCATTATGAACCTCATCGTTGCTTAACATCAAGGCAAATAGGTCGAGTGCAAGCTTATCAATAATAATTATAATACTCTTCTGCTTAGAGGTCTTTGTTTGAACTCGCAAGTCTCAGGAACTACTGGAACTATACTTATATTATACTCGTGGCTTAGTTGGTAGTAGCTCTGCCTGCGAAGCCGAGGGTCGTGGGTTCGATTCCCACTCAGTGCAAATATGTGTTTGATGAATTCAAATGTTTGCACTGTGTCTGGGTGTTTCTATGTACCTATAATAAGTATGTATTTAAAACTATATAAGTATTATATCAGCTATCTGGCCGCCATCATACAAGCTTTGCTTAATTTGGGGTCAGATGGTGTTGCGTGTGAATTGTCCACCAATATTAAATATATATAAATATATATATATATATTATAAAGCAGAAGAGGTTTTTTTTGTTTGAACTTACTAATATCAGGGTCAACTGGATCAATTTCAAAAATTGTTTTACTGTCGGTTACGTGGTACCTAAGTGATATTTACAGGTTATATATTTTATGTACAACGAAAGGTGAAACTGAGGTAGACCGCTAGTTAAAGATAAGGTGCATAATGTTAAGTCTACTTTGGCAAATTAATATCCTCATTTTATTATATACGTCTACAATATGTGCCTGACGGTATTCAACACACCAATGTACACTTAACAGAACAGTGGTATCCCATTATTTGATCGTAAAGAGTCTAAAACCCTTTGCCTTTTCATTTCTTTGGAAACATTGCCTTCAAACCAGACCACATGCTGCACATTAATGCTTGATGATAGAATAACTGGCAAAGATGTAGTACTTCCCCAGACAGCCTCTACATCTATAATATGTCCTACCAATAATTTGACTGGCCTCGTCGCTTAGTTGGTAGTAGCTCTGCCTGCGAAGCCGAGGGTCGTGGGTTCGATCCCCACCCAGTGCAAATATTTGTGTGATGAATTCAAATGTTTGCACTGTGTCTGGGTGTTTATATGTATAATAAGTATGTATTTAAAACTATATAAGTAATATATCAGCTATCTGACCGCTATCATACAAGCTTTGCTTAGTTTGGGGTCAGATGGTGTTGTGTGTGAATTGTCCACCAATATTTATTTATTTAATAGAATATTGTACAAAGTAACGTTACTCCACGATTTTCAAAACTAAATGTTTTGAAGTGTCGTTACAAGTATCTGTACAATGCCAGACATCTTTGATTTGTTCCTGTGACAAAAACAGTTTCCACCATTGAGTTCGTTGGAGCGTTCCTTTACACTTCAATTGTAATCGAAATAAGGTTTTAAAGTGTATCCTACGACTTTATCTAAGTTTCACTTTTTTTATTGTATAGAGAGACAGGACGGGCAGGTCATGTGCCTGATGGTAAGCAACATGCCTGCCACATAACAGCACAGTGACACGCAGCTATTGAAACATGAAGAGTCCAAATTTTTACCTAGGACTGCACTGCGCTCGTCACCCAGAAATCTAAGATGTTATATCTCTAAGCCCTGTAATTTCACTGGAAACATTGGCCTTCAAACCGAAACACAGTAATGTTTGCACATGACTGCTTGGCGGTAGAATAACTAGCAAAGGTGTGGTACTTCCCCAGGCGGACTCTGCTAAGAGTCCTACCACTACAAAGTGTCAAACCGCTGTTGTAGCGGTCATACACTAAGTAAATCCGAAAACATTCCAATACCTACTTACCCTCATCTCTTGCCATAATCATACTGGTACCTACACCTTGTACGACTATCTGAAGGGTTCTTCAGACAGTTAGATGTAGCTCTTACTAATTATAACATCTTCAGTATAACTAAATCATAAAATACTCAGTACAGCTTTTTAGAATGTAGATTAAGTCATATCTAATAAAACGACCACAGCTATAATAAGATGACCCCAACTTTAAAGAGTTTAATTCAGACTTTATGAACCGTGAAATTATTTCTTTATAATATTTAATAAGCTCAACAAAGAAGAGAATACTCCTGTGAGTAAAAAACAGGTTAACTTTTTTATCGTATCTTGAGTATAATTGGGTCAGTGTCAAGTGTCTCGTATACATGTTTAATGTGTTGTAAATATGTTTTTTTTTTGATAATTTTCGTGTGAAATTTTAGCCATAAAATACGTTTGTGTTGAAACAAATTCCATAAGTGACCGCGACATAAAAATGAAACATTGTTACAACTTACTTACATATTCCGAAGCAAGAATTTGTGGCGGAGTAAATATTTGACAAACGTCGGTTTTTTTTTTCAAAATGACATAAAAACCCCAAAACTGCACAGTGCCTGGCTACCGCGAATATAACATATATGTATACTTATGTTAACGAAAATTGTCAAGGCCTTCAGATTATAATCTAACGCGTGAAATTATAATGTTACGGTAAGTTTGTAAATTTGTAGTGGTAGGACTCTTGGCAGTCTGCCTGGGGAAGGACCACACCTTTGCCAATTATTCTACCGCCAAGCAGTAATGTGCAAACATTACTGTGTTCCGGTTTGAAGGGCAATGCTTCCAGAGAATTTACAGGGCTTAGAGATATAACAACTTAGATCTCTGGGTGACGAGCGCAGTGCAGTGCTAGGTAATGATTTGGACTCTTTATGTTCCAATAGCTGCTTGTCACTGTGCTGTTATGTGGCAGGCATGTTGCTTACCATCAGGCACATGTCATGCTCGTCCCGCCACTCTTTATTTAAAAAAAAAAAAGTTAGGTCAGTTTGTAACCTGACGAAGTTAGATTATAATCTGACGGCTTTTAAATTTTACGGTGACAAAATGTATGACTTCATTGTCTTGTAGTTTACTTTATTTTATCAATAATAGAATTGCACTGAACCGCCATTTCACTTGACGGTAAGAATAGGATTGTACTGAACTGCCATCTCAGTTGATGATAAGCGACGATGCGGCCTATGACAGAATTACTTTATCTCCAAATATTGCCCTTGTACATGTAAACATAATACTGTGTGCCGATACAATAACTACCACTTATCTAACACACAGTGTTCCCCCAAGAGGTCGCAAAGAGTACTGCCGCTATTAACTATGTACCTATTGCTACCGTTACAAAGAAAATTTTAAAGTACATTTATATTACCTACCTCTATATTTTGTACTTTTGCTAAAAAAGTTAAAAGGTTTTGTTATACGAAAAGTCTGTTTGCTGAAAAATGTTTTTTGGAATCCTGTGATTAATATCTGTTAAAATACTTACAAATAATATAACAAAACTATCCTACACAATCTCAGCTACCGGTTTTCACCGTCGATACTATCTCGTACTCTTAAAACTAACTCCATCGCAATAAATTATCATTCGTTCCGAACCCAAAAAAAGACAAAAAAAAACTAAGAAATATACCAAATCGGGCATAGAGGCAGCCTCTTACAAAACCCTATTGAACTTGTCTGAACCTGTTCAAAAAAAATGGGTAAGGGTGTAACCGCACTAGAACATAGTACTGTGCGTTGCGAATTTTTTTATTATCTTTTATATGGGACTTTAAAAAAACAGTCTAGACTATCTTATTCTACGAACATGAATAATTATTTATTTAAATTAATGTTATGAATGTGTTTAGAATAGAATGACGTAACAATATATTTTAACTAACTCGTAGAAAAGGGTAATGATAATTTTAAAGCCGAGGTGCGGCCACTTTTGAAAAATACCCGCGTTCCGTTTTAATTCAGTATATTTGTTACGACCGCTCGAGACGGGAGCGTGCATTGTCTTTTCGGAGTCGGTCAGTCAGGGACTGTGCCAGCATTCGCATTCGCAATTCAGTCTGGGACTGATTCCCAGGCTGATTGAGTAATTTACGGAACAGAATGTAAAAATTTGGATATTTGTTGCTCAATGAGGCCATAAGAACTAAAAGGATCATCTGCCTGAAATCTGGAACTCAAATTAAATATGGGATACCACTTAGACCACTTCTTATCTCACAAAATGCAGAGTTCAGTTCAGACCAAACCAACAACTTCACGAGTTTTAAGACATGGTTAAGAACTCATCAGCAATCGTATGCGGTGTATCATTGAATAACCATGGTGTTTTAGATAAAATTGATGCATTTAACTGTGTCTATGGCATCGATATAAAGTAAATCAAAAGATGTGCCCTGAGCACCTTGAAATTGTTAATCGCCTGTGTGTGTAGCATGAGTGGTTTACATCTACCAATCTACTTGACACCTAGAATTGCTAGCGGCGAGGTATATTGTGGTTCTACTTATTTTGGTTGTTGACAACAAATAGTAATAGGTAAAAGTGTCCGGCGTTCACCGCTTTCTGCAACCGACTAGAACGGAAATAGTGAGCTCACTCTTACCAACGGTAACAAAACTCCGTGCGCCTGAAGTTTGGGAGGGCACACCTAATGGTTTATATCAAAAGTCTATGGTATATGTAAGTATTTATCTCTTATGTTTTGGTATTGAAGATGCGGTAGAAGTCTTTGCGGATGTTGCCTGGAGAAGTAGAACACCTTTGCCATGAGTTATACCTCTAAGCCATAATGTGCTAACATTGCGGTGTTTTGGTTTGAAGGACAAGGGTTCCAGAGAAGTTACGAAGCATAGAAATAAACTATCAGAAGTATATCTCTGAGTAACAAGCGCATGCAGTGCTAGATAGTGATTTAGGCTCTTCCATTTCAAAATAGCTCCGTAGCCCCGTGTTATTATGAACAAGCGTGTTGCTTACGATCAAGTTAGTGTTTTGCTTATCCTATCACTCAATATTATTACAAAAATATATAATACTAGCAGAGCTGTACCTTGCGCGTTGCTACGCTAACAGTCGAAAATTAGTTGTGCCAACTCAGAAACCTTTTCTGACTCGTGCACAACAACAAAGATCATCCATCACAAATGTTCAAGTGTTTAAAATGATAGTTTACAATTCTTTAAAAGATATACAGACAAACATTTAGTTTTAAATATATAGACAAACTTTTCGGTTGTAATCGTAATCTCTAGAAAATAATTTCTCTATCACTTTATATCACAATAAAAATCACTACGTGTCGTGTCGCGTGATAACGTATCGTAGTGTGGTTTCACCCTAAACAGAATAAATGAACACCTGTTTCTTCTACACCTGTGGAATATATTATTATTATTTTTATTTCTACTCGGTTTCGGGGACGGATCCTGAGGGACTTTTTCGTTTTTGGTACATTTAGGGATCATTTTAGTGCGGTTTTTGTTTTTGGTGCCGGATTGGCGAGATTTATGGTTTTAAAGGGTACTGTCGAGACTCGAGACTGACTTTTGTCTGATTTTATGACTTTTTTGACTTAGGACTTATGAAAGTCAAATTTATTTTTGGTTTAAATTGCAGGAAAGTTGATAGTTTGGTTTGGATATACCTAAAGTGAAAGAGAAGAAAATGTAGTAAATGTGAATGTAAAAGTGGCTGGAATAGGTAAAGTAAACACAAAAATACTATCGATAAAAGTACTAGACTATCTTTCTAGTTTGTAATTAGCTGAATAGAATGATAAAAATAGTAATGAGTAGTGAGTAGAATATAAATTATGAAGGTTTAAGTATCATATTATGTAGGTACACGACATTAAAAAAACAAATTATTCGAAAATAATGCATACGTACATATATTTTGAGGTGAGATATCTTACCTCAAAATATACGTGTGTGTGTTGGCGTGTGTGCCAAATGTGGCCGACTCTAGTGACACAGTTTTTGTTTTAGCGAGACTACGTCTGACTTTTTTAAACGTCCTTGGCCCCAAGGTTCTACTAGCCATGACGTTTACGGCTTTGCACGGTTATTTGTTTAATTCCTGCGCTATTCTATTTTTTTTAACTTCTATAGGTTAACACTTGACCGCCATCTCGCCTGATGTTAAACGACGATGCGGTCGTTCTAGGATGGAGCGAGCTTACCTAGAAAAAAACAATTTACTCTCGATTTGAAGACACAAAGATTGTAACCATCGGGGAAAACCCACTCAGGCAACGTATTCCACAGCCTAGACGTTCTTATCTCAAAAGTAGAGTCAAATCTCTTCGTTCGTGTCTTTGGAACATCAACCATGAAACGCTGTCGCTTTTTAGAGCTACGAGCATTCCGATAGAAAAAAGGACAAGCTGGTATCAGATCATGCAAATCAGTCGCACACTCTCCGAAGTGTACAAGTTTGACCCACTAGGTTTGTTATAAGAGTAGATAATTCCATATCTGTAATTTTCTAGTAAACCTCTTAGATCGTAATAACTATCAAAATATGACTTTACTCTTAATTTATAGTGATTGCTAATTTATTCCGCAATGCTACGTTTAGAAGCACTTAAGCTAAGGCCCTTGAGCAAGATACCTCTGGGGTAAGCTAAATGATAATGGAACAATATTTCTAATTTAACAGTCTATGTTTAATATATTTAAATTAGAGTTCATACCTTTTATTTAATCTTTCGCTAAATTCTAACCAGTTTTGTTCGATATGTAAATATGTATGTTTTCCAGTTTGAAGGGCAATGTTTTTAGTCTCCCACTGGCAAAGTTCCAGCAGTGAGAATGTGGCTGTTTATGCTAATAGATTAAAAAAATATGAAAATAAAATCTAACTAAAAACAATGTTTCATTTTCTACAACATAGTCATACTTCATTGCACAAATATTTACCAACTGTAGGTAATTGGAGACTCAATTATAGCACGTGTAACTAATTAAACTGACAAAGGGACAGTGCACACCTAATGTATACGTATGCAGTATAACTCGCTTCAGTAATTGCTATCATTTCAGCCTGGGAATAAAAACAGTACAAAGCATCAAATTAATATCCTATAGTAAACGTTAAAGAATCTAATACCCCGTTTACATGATTCCAGTCCAGCGACCGAATCCAGCGCTGGATTGCTTACTGGAATAATGGAAACCGGCACTGGAATGCATCAACCCGGTGCCAATGCATTACAGTGCCGGTTTACATTATTCCAGTAAGCAATCCAGCGCTGGATTCGGTCGCTGGACTGGAATAATGTAAACGGGGTATAATGGAGAATTTTTCCAAGAAACTACACACGCGACCAATTTTTTACTAATTACATTTTATACATATTTTAGTGTGCAGATGATGTAATACGATCTAATACCACCTTTTTTTTCTGGCACTCGATGTGCGAAAAAGCGACATCTTTTCATGGCTAATATTCTAAAACTTCTACAAAGACTCCACTTCTCGTAATAAAAACGTTTAGGCTGTGGAATTATGTGCCTGAATGGGGTTTATTTCGAAAGTTACAATCATGTTGTCTTCATAAATGACAGTGAAGAGGTTTTTTCTAGCACGTTCCGTTGTTGACAGCGACATCGTTTTACATCAGGCGAGATGACGGTCAATTACAAAATCTATAATTTAAAAAATAAGCAGTGGCAGTTCCACAACAGTTACTTAAAAGTCTGTAACTCAAAACGTAATGTAAGTTACGGCTGGTCTAGTCGGGAGAACGGCGCCTGCCGATCCGGAGACCCCGGGTTCAAACACCACACGCGCCACTGTCTTTTCGAAGTCATGCCGCTAACTTAGAACGGTGAAGGAAAACATTGTGAGGAAACCGACATGTACCTAGAATCTTTCGAAGTCATGTGTTATCCGCCAACCCGCACTGGGCCAGTGTGGTGAATTATGGCCTTAACACTCTCCTTGCGAGAGAAGGCCCCGAGTCCCAGCAGTGGTAACGTTTAGTGGGCTGTTGATGATAATGAACTCAAAACTATTACATTTATAACTACATAACAAAACGGCCATTTAACTTTCATACCAATTTTATTAACATCTTAAATACCAAAACTCATGACCATTGTCATTACGGAGGTGCATTATACATTCTTACAACAAAATTAACTGTTCCATTTCTGACATTAAATGTTATAACAACTATTATAAAGATAATATAACGTGAGAAACTGACATGGATCATTGCATGAGAATCCTTTGTTTAATGAACACTTTAAAGTTTAAGAAGCATTTTGATGTGATAGAGTAATAATTGTATGCGCTTAGATTGTTGTACCGGTAGTTGTTTTGGATGGCTTTTCTTCGTTTTTAGGGTTCCGTACCCAAAGGGTAAAAACGGAACCCTATTACTGAGACTTGGCTGTCCGTTCTTCCGTCCGTCCATCACCAAGCTGTATCTCAAGAAAAGTGATAGCTAGACAGTTGAAATTTTCACAGATGATGTGTTTCCATTGCCGCTACAACAACAAATACTAAAAATGAAACAAAAATAATATTTAAGGAGGCCCCCATACAACAAACTTGATTTTTTACCGTATCTTGCTCGATTGGTCCGTTTCGAGAAAACTAGATGGCGCCTCTAGTAAAAACGCTAAATCAAATTCATCGTCAGAATCATCAGCTAAAACGCAAAATTTTAAAGAAATGTTTTGCCTCTCTGCGAAAACTGCGATGTATCAGGAATTCGGGATAAAGCCAAAGAGGTTTTCGCTGTTTATTTCCTAATGGTACGGAACTCTTCGTGCAGGAGTCCTACTCGCACTTGGCCGATTTTATTTTCAGTAACTTATATATTATAGAAGGCGAGTTCCCGTTTATGTCATTTTCCTAGTTTAACCACTTTCCCAGTTTTATCTGTTGCAAGTTTTACCGTTTTCCCAGTTTAACAATATCAATTAATATTGGTGGACAATTCACACACAACACCATCTGACCCCAAACTAAGCAAAGCTTGTATGATGGCGGCCAGATAGCTGATATAATACTTATATAGTTTTAAATACATACTTATTATACACAGAGACACCCAGACACAGTGCAAGCATTTGAATTTATCACACAAATATTTGCACTGGGTGGGAATCGAACCCACGACCCTCGGCTTCGAAGGCAGAGCTATTACCAACTAAGCCACGAGGCCAGTCAATTTTCTCATTTTGTACCACTATCCCAGTTACCGTTAAACTTGGTAAACAGCTTTACTAATTATTTTTTTTGGCTTCTGAATTGGGAATGGGAATTGTTTCAACTTAATCTCAAACTTCCCTTTAATGTCCTACACAGAACAGTATGGAAAGTATTTGACCCTTACAATTTAAACGTTGAGTGGGAACGATCTCTACGACAACCTACTTCATAAATCTCATTAAAAAAAACAATAATGTAATAGTTAAAACAACATGGATCTCGTCAAGGCTCTGGTACACAAGTACTTCATGGGGTAGCATCTTCATATGTCATCATTTTCTACCTCCTAAATTATGAACGAACACTGGCTTATTTAGATTTACAACTATAAATTTGAAACTAGTTTATTTATCTTTAAATCCTCTTTAGTCGTAGGATTCGTTGTAGAGTCCGTATTTTGATTTGGCTATTCGACAATAATAAAAAACTGCTGCGATCAGAATGTGCAATTTCCGGGTACATTTTCCGAAATGTACACGACAGAGCATCAACTTCAGGAGGTTACATCACTGTGTTCTGGTTTGAAGGGCAATGTTTCCAAAAAAATACACGGTATAGTGAAATATCTTATAACTCTGGGTGACGAGGGCAGTGTATTGCTAGGTAATGACTTGGATTGTTCATGTTTCAATAGCTGCATAGTACTGTGCTGTTATGGTCGGGCACGTTGTTTACCATCAGGCAGATGTCCTGTCCGTCTCGTCACTTCAAACTATGAAAAAAAAAGGCAGTCATAGGAACTGCCATAGAAGTGAAAACTTATAACTCAGAATTTGATAGGTTAGCTTGGAAACTACACGGGTGTAGCCGTAGGGCGTGGCCTCGCCATCTTGGCAAGGCCATCTAGAAATGCGTCAGCATTTCCCATTGGCTGATGCGTTTCTAAATGGCCATGCCGTGATGGCCTGTCCACGCCCTTTCAGCATTTTCCATTGGCTGACGTATTTCTAGATGGCAAATTAGCCATGGTCCCGAGTTTACCCGAAGCTTTCTTATCATACCCTTGCGTGACGAATGAATTCAATGCACAGCCCACGAAAAATCTGTCTAGGCGCGCCTAAATAAGTTTTCACTTAAAAAATAATCAGACTCAAGTTTTATCATCCCGTCATTCTACCTTATCTTCAAATATTTGTTTCCAACAGAGTCTATTTCTTCCCGACCTTTTCCCTAACATTTGTGAGTCATTCAAAAATCGTGACGATCCCAGCGCTTAAATTACCCTTGATTACGAACACAGGAGGTCAAAACCTTTCATTAGGCACAAACTTAAGATTTAGCCAATCAAACCTGTCTGGGCTTGGTAATAAAACTTATTTTTGTTTTGATGCTGGGATCTGATACGTTTTTATTTTCAACCGAGAGTGGAAATTCTCAGTTCAATACGGTATTTGTTTAAATTTGTATAACCGTTTAAATAATTTTTGATTACACAACATACCATACTACATGAATATTTCCGCAAGATTCCCTGTTTAACCATTAAAAATAAATGTTTAAAGTAAAAAGTTCAAAAACCCCGCCAAAAAAGCTGTTTCTGGTCATGTGACGCGAGTGACGTCACACGCCAGTAAACAAATCAGTGTTCCTAAGGAAACCGTTTGCTGTAGATTGAATATTTACTGGCATGTGGCGTCACGCGCGTCACATGACCAGAAACAGCGTTAACGTCGCAGATAAAAATTCAGTATTTTTTAAATTTTCATTGTCGTATTATACAAAAAATACCCACTATACCTATATTCCAAAATAAAGTGAAATATGTTTATTTAATGTGTGATCTGATAGGATGATTATAATTTATGCTATATTTTAAACATTGTCAAATACCGTATTTTTGAAGTTATTCCTTATTTTGGCGCATTAGGGAAAAATTATGGGAGGATTTTTTTTCGATGCGCGCATACCTGACCTGGAATCAGACTGGCCTCTGTAGGTAGCTCTGGCTGCGAAGCCGAGGATCGTGGGTTCGATTCCCACCCAGTGCAAATATTTGTGTGATGAATTCAAATGTTTACACTGTGTTTGGGTGTTTCTATGTACAATAAGTATGTATTTAAAACTATATAAGTATTATTATCAGCTATCTGGCCGGTATCATACAAGCTTTGCTTAGTTTGGGGTCAGATGGTGTTGTGTGTGAATTGTCCACCAATATGTATTATAATATGTATACCGTCACTAAAACCCGACACCTTGAAGTTAGCTAGGGAACATTTTAGAAAACGTAACTACGAGTAACTTCAGTTTGATACTTCTTGCGTTGAAGCAGTATTAAACTGAAGTTAGGTTACCCCTTTTTTTTGCTCAGTAGAATTAGCCGCTGCATCAGACATCAGGCGTAATATATTATGTATTTACTGTGCTATAGTACTCAGAGATCACGTACATAAATATACAAAGCTGAAAGAATTTTTGAAATCGGTCCAGTAGTTCCTGAGATTAGCGCGTTCAAACAAATAAACTCTTCACCGTTATAATATTCGTATGGATACTAAAAATGCAACGAATAATCTTTACCAAGTATTTTACCATCCATTAAAAATAATCATTTTGAGTTCTAGTTTAAAAATAAACGTTCTCAAGGCAAAGAAAATCACTAGCTTATTATAGAGACAGCTACATTTCATTAAAATCAGGAAAGCAGTTTCAAAATTCAAATCAGCTATTTTGTTAGCTACGGTCATAGATAATATAAGATATTTTCTCTATGCCTACGATGGACATTTTACTTCCCCAGGCGGACTCAACAAAGAGTACTTAATATTTTTGGTAATGTAAAGTTTTATTGACATTTTTCATAGATTATTTTTGTATTTCATGACATAGTTTATACATTTATTTGACACACATTTTACCACTTTGGAAGCGTCTCTCGCGCAAGTTATTCAATGTAGACAAAAGTTATATTAGAAACCTCAACATCATTTTTTAAGACCTATCGATAGACAAATAGACATCCCACACGTGTAGGTTTGATGAAAAAAAAATTTTTGAGCTTCAGTTCTCAGTATGGGGGGCACCCCTAATTTTTGTTTTTTCAAAAAACTTTTGTAAAAATCTTAATGCGGTTCACAGAATACATCTACTTACCAAGTTTCAACAGTGTAGTTCCCATAGTTTCGGCAAAAAGTGGCTGTGACATACGGACGGACAGACAGACAGACAGACAGACATGACGAATCTATAAGGGTTCCGTTTTTACGTTTTACGGAACCCTAAAAAGTATATTGAAAAACTACTTCAATAACTTCTTCTGGCGCGCCTAGACAGATTTTCGTGGGCTGTGAATTGAATTCTAACGTCACGCTCGGGTATGATTTGGTAGTTAGTAATTAGATTATTTTAGTTTAGTTAGTAGTTTATTTAGTATCAGCATTGCACCCGTGCGAAGCCGGGGTGGGTCGCTAGTGTAATATATTATCCTAATGTGCGAATCAATAAATTGAGTTTTACCACTACGAAACTGATAGACAATGATGCTGATGATGATGTCATAACACTTATTACCAAGCTAGATGCACCTTTAATAATAATGGTCAGGTGTAAAATTACGCGTGATCATAAAATATTGAACACGGTATCTTAGTCATAAAAATATTGGATATTTTACCATATTACCAGCTATTGAGGCAGGTCGCAAAACAAAGATTTCCACGTTTTGATTGTGTTTTAACTTGTAATTCTTATATAGCGTGGCGTACTTTGAACATTTTCTCTAGTTCTCTGGTTCTAGTTCTAAGTTTTTTAAGTTTTATATTATTTAAATTTTATTTCATTTGATTGAACGCACCAAATAAAACAAATTGTCAGTCATAGGAACTACCGATAGAAGTGAAAACTTATAACTCAGAATTTGATAGCTTGCTTTGGAAACTACACGGGTGTAACCGATGGGCATGGCCTGGCCATCATGGCATACCCATCTAGAAATGCGTCAGTATTTCCCATTGGCTCACGCATTTCTAGATGGCCATGCCATGCTGGTCTGACCACGCCCTTTCAGCATTTCCCATTGGCTGACACATTTCTACATTTCTGGATAGCCATGGCCATGGTCTCGAGTCCCGAGTTTACCCGAAGATTTCTTAGCCCGAGATACCCGAGCGTGACGCTAGAATTCAATTCACACCCCACGACAAATCTGTCTAAGCGCGCCAAAAGAAGTTTTTACTTCAATAATGTACAAAGTAGAATTATAATTTATACAATTAAAGCTAGTGTGACTATTGGCTATCTTATCGCTAACAGCAATCTCTTCCAGGCAACCCTATGTGTGTATGGTGTGTCGTGGCATCGGCATCGTAGTGAATAAATTGTTTAAAATTTTGTTTGTTTTTGTTTTGCTCTATAATCTAGCTTTCTAAATGACTACTCGACCTGTTCAGCCATTACGACGCCGACGTGATTGAACAAGAAACATCCAGAATATCTGTTTTATAAGATAAGTAGGATTACGGGATATATGACTTAGTAAAATAGAGAACGAGTTCTCGATATTTTGGTGCAGTTTCATACATTGCCGCAATGAATTTAATAGAGCAGTAGTCATTATAGCTTAAAATAATATTGTTTTGACGTTGAAAAAACTTTTTTTTTATTCTATACAGGGAAGAGACGAGCCGGGCTGATGGTAAACCTGATGGTAAGGAACATGTCTGCTCATAGCAGTACAGTGACACGCAACTATTGAAACATGAAGAGTCCAAATCATTACTTAGCACCACACTGTGCTCGTCACCCAGAGATTAAGGATGTTTTATCTATAATTCCTGTAATTCCCACCTTGCTCTTTTTTCTTGTCTGAGTGGTTTTTTCCCGAAAGGTATAATCTTGGTGTCTTCAAATCAAGAGTGAATCCGTTTCTTCTAGGTAAACGCGCTCCATCGTAGACCGCATCGTCGCTTAACATCAGGCGAGATGGCGGTCAAGTGTAAACTTATAAAACTTAAAAAAAAAAAATACATTGCAGTATATACAGTGGCCTTCAAATGGGAACACAATGATGTTTTCCCATTACTGCTTGGCGGTAAAATCATTGGCAAAGGAGTGGTTCTTCCCCAGGCGGACTCCGCAGTGATGTTTTTTTTAATAAAAAAAAAAATCGATTGTCTGTAAAGTTACTGACGATAGTTGAACGTGACAACTTCAACTCCAAGCCTTAAATGGAACGCCTCAGAGCGAGGTAACGCCGCATGACGTCATTTTTTTTCGTGCGTGCAGCCGGCTTCATCGAAGTATAAGACGTTGTCACGTCAATAATAAAATGTTATTAATCGTGCAATTATTTTGTTTCAGGTAAGTGTTTGAATATCGTCTATCATTCAATTTGGGAAACCGAGGATGGTAAGTATTTGTTTTATTTTGAAATGGCTGGACACGATGTTTACAAATGTAACGGGCCCCGTGGGTGTCATATCATTTATCACAACACTACAGTGGAACCCCGATTATCCGGATCAATTTAAACCAGGGGTATTCCGTATAATCAAAAATCCGGATAATCGATTTAAGAGGGCGCCTAATGCCAGGGAAAAATCAGTTTTCACCCGCGCGACGCGTTTCTTAATGCGATATACATAAAGTCGAGAATAGCATGACACAGTTTGGAGGAAAAATCAATATTAAATCAGGAGTCCATTTTTAACCAAGTTTTATTAAATTACTCAATAATTAAACGTAAATTTAAAAAAGTGTTCGGTTACTTTACTAGAACGTACAATTAGGAATTTTATTACCAAAAAATAATGTGGGGTCATCGCTGATAATTTCGAGTACTCGAATTAAAACGGGTTTTTTCGGTGTCATTTTTATTTTTTGATTGTAAAAAACTCTGATCTATTTTTAAAATTCTATTCGGTTATTGTGCTTCTTCTTGATTGTACCTGTTCGGAATAGAATGACGTAACAATGTATTTTGCTAACTTGTAGAAACGGGTATTTATGGTCTATGGCCGGGCGCGGCCAACGTTTTAGATCTACCGACATCTTCGTTTTTAAGTTGAGTACATCGCTCGGACGGCTCCGACACAGTTGTGATTGTGCATTGAGAACTAGTCGACTGCGCGGGCGCATGTCTTATTGTCCCTTTGTTTCAACTATCAGTCCGGGACTGTTGAATTGTCGAGTCGGTACTCGAAAGCGCGGTCGCGGGAATAATTGTCGCATACTCAAGTGCACCGGGTGCAAGTGTTTGCTAGAGGTCCGGGACCCTTCGCGAGGATCGCGTGTTTTTGTGGTGCCTTCGTTTCTCAGCGCGGTCGCGAGAACGAAGGTTGTGTGAACTATATAACGCCGGGCGTTAACCCTTTTGTTTGTGGGATAAAAGTTATCCGCGCGGACGCGAGATATTGGTTACTGGATTGCGGTGCTCAATTGTTCGGAAGGAGGCCGACTCGGACGAGAATCTGACACGTATCGTACCCATCTATTTATATATATTATAATATTAGATACACGGGGAACCTGGGGTAGATTCTAGGGAAGTCTAGGTTTTACACACCCTATCCAGAAGGACTGGTTAGCCAAGGTACCGTGTACTAGTTATTTATAGGTTTAGTGTTAAAACGTTCCCAGTCGTAAACTGGGTGGTAGCAGAGACCTAGATTTAAGTTAGATTTATCTAGGGTAACCACTACCGTTCAGATCGCGGCGGATTCCCATGCTGAACGGCAGTTTATCGAAAACACTTGGTACGCAGGCGTAGTTAATCTACAAGGCGTTTCGCGTGACTTTGCTTGTAGGGTTTATTATTAATAAATATTTTTGTGTTTCTAACAAAGGAATTGTTGAAATCTGGAAATTGAAAATATATTGTTTCGTCATATGGTTTGTGGGTTATTAGGGAAAAATAATCGGCCATTTTGTGACAGTTGTTATTCTGTGATTGGTCAGGGCTGACCATAGACTCGGAAAGTCTATCTAACTAAAGTTCTGTTTACACTTGCAAACGAAGCAATTTGGCGAGGGCTTTTTTATCTGCATCGGATATTGCCAGATAATATAGGAAATATTTCGTGTTCGGATGTGCACGAGAGTATTTATTTGCCAAGCAATATAGGAAGTATTGTTTCGGGTTTGGTGGCATACATATAAAATAATATTGTTTATTTGTTTGTACATAAATTTGGTTGTTTATGTAGTTTGTGTATGCCTTTGTTTGGTGCGGTCACCAACATTTTTTGGAATTTGGTCATTTATCTGTAAGATTATTTATAAAATAATATTGTTTTTTTTGTATGCAAATTTGATTGTTTGTGTATTTTTTTTTATTGTGAGAGTGCTTGTTGGTGCGGTCACCAACCCCCTTATAATTTACGGATTATTCTTTGGATTACTTATAAAAATAATATTTCTTGTTTGTATACAACTTGATTATTGTGTATTTTTATTTTGCATTTTTTTTGTGTTTTTTAATTGGCGCGGTCGCCAACCTTTTGTTGTTTTGTGATTTAGGGGTTAACTTGGTAGTTTAGCTCCGCGTCATGGCTCCACCCGCGAAGGCACGGTCTGTCTTGCAATTGCAGATGCGATGGTTCGCATCTGCGGCAGCACTCCTTGACAGGCCCGACAAGGAGAATGCCATCCTGCTCCGGGCCCAGGACGTGCGGGAACGCGTCGGCATGGCGGAGGAAGCGCTGGCAGAGCTCCTTAGTCAGGGGGCCTGCGACAAGGATGCGGAGGAGGACATGCGACAGATCTTCCAGCTCGCGGACGACATCGCGGAGCGGGCGGAAGTCATCCGCAAGGCAGCCAAGGCGCCAGCGGCTGGCGCTCAGCCAGCAATGGCCATGGGACCGGGGGTGATCAGCCGGTTGCCCACCCTCGAGCTTCCCAGTTTCGGAGGTAGGTCCGAGGAGTGGACGGCCTTCCGGAATATGTTTGGATCCTTGGTGGAGAACAGGGCGGATCTCACCAAGGGTCAAAAGCTGGCTTACCTGCTCGCGTCGGTGCGGGATGAGGCGCGGTCGCTCATCCAGCATCTCCCGGTCGAGGACGACCAGTACGACACAGCAGTGGAACTGCTGGAGACGCGGTACCAGAACCCTCGACTACTGGCGGATGCCCACGTCAGGAGCTTGCTGACGTTGAGGAAGGTCACCTCCCGGTCACAGATCAGGAAGGAAATCCTGACGCCGGTGAGGGTGGCCATCAACGCCCTCAGACTCCTAGGGCTGCCGGTGGAGGAGTGGGGGTTCCTCCTGGTCCACGTCATACTGGACCGTATCCCGGCGGACGCGAGGTCGCGGTTCGACCGCGAGCAGCTGGACAGGGTCGGAAAAGGGAAGACGGCCTTCCCAACATTGGGGGACCTGCTCCAGTTCCTGGAGTGGGAGGCCAGACTAGCAGAGTCCTCCGACCCGGGAGCAGGGTCTTCCGGGGTTCCCCCGCGCACGGGTGCGCAGCAACCTCCGGGAGGTTCCAGGGGGACACGGGGCCACGGAAGGGTGACCGCGGCCGTGACAAGCACCCCAGGGGGGTCCCCTCATGTGGCCAGGCACATGAGCTGCGGTGGTGTGGGGCCTTCGCCAACCTCCCGGTGCTGGAGCGCCGGCAGCTGGCGAAGAGGCTCCAACTCTGCTACGGCTGCCTCGGGCAGCATAACTACCGCGACTGTTCCGAGCAGCAGCCGTGCCCCAGGTGTGGTGGACCACACCTGGAGGCCCTGTGCCGCTTCTCTGGGGATGCAGAGGGCACGGGCGGGGGCGCGCCGTCCAGAGGACCTGGACACGCACAGGGCGCAGGGCGCCCTCAGCGAAGCACGCCCCCTCCAAGGGGCAGGGGCCCCACGGGCGGGGGCGCGCGTCCACGGACTCCGCAGTCTCCGGGAGGCTACGGACATCCCGTGTACGACGCACCCCGCGCTCAACCCATGAACCCGGCAGGGATCCGGGTGGATAGTCCGGTCCACGCGCCGGCCGGTAGGGCTACCGGCCCGCCCCAGGCATATGTGGCTACGCGTGGGCCCCCGAGGACCCGGGCCTGTTGGCGGGACGGGCGCCCTATAAGCCCGCACATTCTGGACCGGCTGCCCTTCTCCTACCCCCCATCGCCGCCTCCGGTAGAGCAGCACAAGGAGAGGCCGGTGAGCCTCTCGCCGCCGATACACGAGTATCCGCGGCTGGAGTATCACCCGCCTCCCTTCCGGTATGGACACCCGTCTGCGCCATACGCACCACCACGGTCGGTGGTCTATTGCGCGAGACCGCCCTACTGGCCAGGCCCGCCTAGTCCGCCGGTGTCGGACGGCGCCGGCCAGTGTTGACTAGCCGGTGCGCAGTCACACAAGGAGCCAGGGACTGTGCTCCTCCCCACCGCGTGGGTACGCGTGTGGGGTCCTAAAGGGGACCACGTACGGGTACGTGCTCTCCTGGATACAGGCGCCCAGGGTTGTCTGCTCACCACTCGAGTGGCGACACGCCTGGGCCTGCGATATAAAGCTAAGGCTTCCCCCATCCGTGGGGTAGGGGGTGTGGAAGTGAGATGTCTCGCGGGCGAGACATCCTTCGCCTTTTCAGGTGCGGAACCGTCCTCCTGGAGGATCCAGGTTCAGGCTACGGTCATAGACACGGTAGTTGGATGCAGTCCCTCCGTGTTCTTACCGCCAGGGTTGGCGTCTCTCGCAAAGGGCTTGCGCTTGGCAGACCCCCGGTTCTACGAGCCAGCACCAGTGGACCTGCTGCTGGGCTGCGATGTCCTGGGGCTGCTATGGTCTGGACCAACCAAGGCTATTGCCCACACTTCGTTGTCGGCAATTCCTACCCTTCTTGGCCATTGCATAATGGGTCCTGTGGTGGAGAGGGAGCTCTCCCAGGACAACCTGCTCTACGCTTCAGTCTCCATCGCGCGGGTGATACAGAGGTTTTGGGAAGTGGAAGAGCCTCCCATGGTGTCCAGGTTGGACCCGGCCCATGTGGAATGCGAGTCCTTCTACGAGACTCATACGGTGAGGACACCGTCGGGTAGATTTCAGACCAGACTGCCATTCGTGGACTGCCCGCCGGAGCTGGGCCAGTCCCGACAGTTGGCCGAGAAGCGTCTGCTGTCTATGGAAAGACGTATGCAGCGCGATCCCGTACTTAGGGGGAAGTACGTGGATTTCATGCGAGAGTACGAGGAGTTAGGACACATGTCTCTCGCTCGCGTCGATTGGACATCGACATGTCATTACTTCTTGCCACATCACGCCGTGTTGAAGGCTTCAAACGGCAAGCTGAGGACGGTGTTCGACGGATCAGCGCCTACCTCCACAGGAGTGTCGCTGAATCAGTGTCTCCATGCAGGGCCAAAGCTGCATCGGGACATCATCGACATCATCCTGAACTTCAGGAGACATCAGGTGGTGTTTGGAGCGGACATCCGGATGATGTTCCGCCAGACCTTGATACACCCTGATGACCGAAGGTTTCAGCTCATACTTTGGCGGGAGGACCCGACCAAACCAATGAGGGTGTACGAGCTGAATACCAATACGTACGGGCTGAAGTCTAGCCCCTACATAGCAATCCGCACGCTATTGGAATTGGCGGAGCGTGAGCGACACAGGTTCCCGCGCGCGGCGGCCGTGCTCACACGGGACCTGTATGTTGACGACGTCTGCACAGGAGCAGCGTCCATTGAAGAAGCGGTTCGCTTGAGGGACGAGCTCATTGGCATACTCGCCGCGGGCGGCTATGAGTTGCGCAAGTGGCTGTCCAACGAACCCAGGCTTCTGGCAGGGATTCCAGAAGACCACCAGCAGAACCCTCAGCTGTTTGAAGATGCTGAGGATCCCAACATGGTAGCGGTATTGGGTATGCGATACCAGCCCGCTACGGATGTATTTACGTTCCGGGTGGACTTGGAGGCCCCTAAGGCGTGGACCAAGCGAACGGTCCTCTCCACTCTGGCACGGATGTTCGATCCCAATGGTTGGATCTGCCCCGTCCTCTTCTCCGCCAAATGTCTCCTTCAGAGACTTTGGACGTTGGGTGTCTCGTGGGACGAGCCCCTTGTAGGAGAACCCTTGGACGAGTGGCTGCGGCTGATATCCACCATGGGGGATCTGAACCAGGTGGCTCTGCCAAGAAAGATACTACCGCCGGGCAGGTACCAGGCCAGCTTGCACGGTTTCTGCGACGCGTCAGAGCGAGGATACGCTGCGTCGGTTTACCTGCGGACAGTGGACTCTAGAGGACGGCCTCAAGTCACACTGCTGCTGGCCAAGAGCAAGGTTGCTCCCATTCGGACGAGGCTCACGATTCCGAAGCTTGAGCTATGTGGAGCTCACTTGTTATCCCGACTGATCAGTCACGTGTCCACCGAATTGGGGCCCAATGTGGACATCAGGAACGTCCATGCCTGGACTGACAGTCAGGTGGTCCTAGCTTGGCTACGCGCGGCACCGCACAAGCTAGAAACTTTTGTGGGAAACAGGGTTTCCCAAATACAGGAAATCGGGACGCCGATCCTGTGGCGTCATGTACCAGGGGTGATGAATCCCGCGGATTGCGCGTCCAGGGGATGTACAGCACCGGAGCTGATACACCACTCTCTCTGGTGGGGACCGGAATGGCTGGCCGGACCGGAGCAGTCCTGGCCTAGCAGCCCACCGAGTGCCTCCACGCAGGAGCTGCCTGGACTCAGAGTCCACGTTGTGACGGAGGAACCGTCAGTTACCATGGATTGGCTGGTAACCAAATACAGCAGTCTGGATAAACTGCTGGGCGTCACGAGCTGGGTCAGACGCTTCATACATAATTGTCGGCACCCACGGGAGAAGGTAGTCTCCCTAGTGGTCACTGCTGGCGAGCGTCGGGACGCAACGCTGTACCTGATTGGCAGGTTACAGGAGGAACGCTTCGCGTCAGAGCTTCGGAAGCTCCGGGACGGCGCTAAGCTCAAGGGTGCTGTTTCGCGCCTGAATCCATTCATAGACCAGGGTGGTCTCATCCGCGTAGGAGGTCGGCTCAGGAATGCTGACCTGCCCTTCGGGCGTCGCCATCCACTCCTCCTACCTAAGGGAGGTCCCTTGGTGGAGCTAGTGGTGGCTCACAGGCATAAGATCAATTCCCATGCGGGTTATACGGCGATGCTCGCCTTACTCCAGCGGGATTTCTGGATTTTGTCGGCGCGACGCGTGGTGCGTCACGTCTTGTTTAAGTGCGTGCCCTGCTATAGGTTGCGGGCCCCCACTATGCAACCCCAAATGGGAGATCTGCCGGCTGACCGGGTTCAGCCGTCTAGACCCTTTGCCGGAGTCGGCACGGATTTTGCCGGCCCTTTCGCTGTCAAATCCTCCACGCTAAGGAGTGCGAAGGTCACAAAGGCGTACCTTTGTGTGTTTATTTGTTTGGCCACAAAAGCCGTCCACCTGGAGGTGGTATCCGCACTGACGACGGAGGCGTTTGTGGCGGCCTTGGATCGGTTTGTGGCCCGTCGGGGGGTCCCGTCATTAATCCGGTCCGATAATGGTACCAACTATAAGGGTACGGATAGGTATCTTAAAGAGGTCGGGGATTTCTTATCTGCCCAAACAGGTTTGTTGGGCCATACACTCGCGCAGCGAGGTATAGAGTGGCGCTTTGGAGTGCCTGCTTGCCCTCATTGGGGTGGGATCTTTGAGGCCGCAGTGAAGTCGGCCAAGACCCACCTTCGACGCGTCGTTGGGGAGACCGTGTTGACCTTTGAGGAGCTGGCCACGGTCTTTTGTCGAGTAGAGGCGGTCCTCAACTCTCGTCCGCTCTGTCCGGTGTCTTTAGACCCTAACGACCTGGAGGTCTTGACTCCTGGTCATTTTTTGGTCGGGCAACCGCTTACGGCTCTGCCCGAATATCCTTGGAAGGATGAGCGCGCTCACCGGTTATCGCGCTTCCAGTTGCTGCAGCAGATGAGTCAGGACTTTTGGCGCCGGTGGTCGGTCGAGTACCTGCATCTGTTGCAACAAAGAGTCAAATGGACAGACCGGACAGATCCGCCAAGGGAAGGCGATTTGGTTTTGTTAAAGGAGGGCAATATGCCTCCGTTATATTGGCGGCGGGGCCGTATTTTGAAGTTGATTACAGGCGCGGACGGAACACCGCGCATCGCTGAGGTTTTAGTTGACGGATCTCGACTAAAACGAGCCCTTGCCACCTTGTCTCGATTGCCGGTGCATTGAACTAGTGAAGTGACGGATTCACTTCAGAGCGGGGGGTTGTTCGGAATAGAATGACGTAACAATGTATTTTGCTAACTTGTAGAAACGGGTATTTATGGTCTATGGCCGGGCGCGGCCAACGTTTTAGATCTACCGACATCTTCGTTTTTAAGTTGAGTACATCGCTCGGACGGCTCCGACACAGTTGTGATTGTGCATTGAGAACTAGTCGACTGCGCGGGCGCATGTCTTATTGTCCCTTTGTTTCAACTATCAGTCCGGGACTGTTGAATTGTCGAGTCGGTACTCGAAAGCGCGGTCGCGGGAATAATTGTCGCATACTCAAGTGCACCGGGTGCAAGTGTTTGCTAGAGGTCCGGGACCCTTCGCGAGGATCGCGTGTTTTTGTGGTGCCTTCGTTTCTCAGCGCGGTCGCGAGAACGAAGGTTGTGTGAACTATATAACGCCGGGCGTTAACCCTTTTGTTTGTGGGATAAAAGTTATCCGCGCGGACGCGAGATATTGGTTACTGGATTGCGGTGCTCAATTGTTCGGAAGGAGGCCGACTCGGACGAGAATCTGACACGTATCGTACCCATCTATTTATATATATTATAATATTAGATACACGGGGAACCTGGGGTAGATTCTAGGGAAGTCTAGGTTTTACACACCCTATCCAGAAGGACTGGTTAGCCAAGGTACCGTGTACTAGTTATTTATAGGTTTAGTGTTAAAACGTTCCCAGTCGTAAACTGGGTGGTAGCAGAGACCTAGATTTAAGTTAGGTTATCTAGGGTAACCACTACCGTTCAGATCGCGGCGGATTCCCATGCTGAACGGCAGTTTATCCGAAACAGTACCCACACGTCAATATTTTTTTTTGTCATAGTTTTTAGTTTCTTTACTTCAGTGAGCGGCGTCGAAAATGTCCTTTTTTCGTTTTCTGGCACTAGGCGCCCTCTTAAAAGCAAATCAAACAATGTTTAAGTTTTAAAATATTACTTTTACATTATGTAATGGATTCAAGCGTAGTTTAGACAATACGATGTATGAAAACCGAGGTATAACGAAATATAATGAATTACAAAATAATTTGTTTAATATAAATTCTATTTAAAGTATATAATAATGTAAATTACATGTACCTGTAGAACATGTTGTGTAAATCAGTGATTTATGTAACAAGTATCTATATTTTATTCTATATGCGTCAACTTTCGTGCTTAGAAAGTCCAAAGCGTTGAAACCGAGTCAACCATAAAGTTCAATCACTTTTTAAAACTCATTCCTTTCTCACTTTAACTTCAGGACAAAAAATATGACACCAGCCAATACTATTCCCAAATTAAACAAAGCTCGAAATGTAACAAGCATGTTTTATAATAAGCTTTATGACAATGGCGTTAAAGGTTTCGTAGGCTGTGAATCTGATTTTGACAGGTGTAAAGAAATCGTTGTTTTCGTGGAGACGATCGATCATACAAAGTTTATTATACGTCAGATTAACTTTCAAATTGAAATAAGAGGCGTAATGTGACACGACCTTATCGATACAAGAGCTGCAGACGAGACTAACAATGCGCGCTTATAACAGTTTATTGAAAACATATTGTGTAGTGGTAGGACTCCTAGCAGAGTCCGCCTGGGGAAGTACCACACCTTTGCCAGTTATTCTACCGCCAAGCAGTAATGTGGAAACATTCTTGTGTTCCGGTTTGAAGGGCAATGTTTCCAGTGAAATTACAGGGCTTGGAGATATAACATCTAAGATCTCTGGGTGACGAGCGCAGTGCAGTTCTAGGTAATGATTTGGACTCTTCATGTTCCAATAGCTGCGTGTCACTGTGCTGTTATGTGACAGGCATGTTGCTTACCATCAGATAAATGTCCAGCTAGTCTCGTCACTCTTTATTTAAAAAAATAATTAGAAACTAGCAGCGGATCTCAGTTTTACCTGCGAAGTTCCCGTTCCTGTTATTTGGGAGTGATTAAAGATATAATGCTATTCCAGACAATAATACTGTGTTTTAAATTTAAAACCCATTCGTTTTGACCTTCCGATGTGATTCAGCAACAAACATCAAAAAAAAAATCTTTTGCATTTATAATGTCAGTTGAGTATTGGTCGACACTTGAGGTTTTAAGTTTTACGGTTTTAACGATTTACGAAATTCAAAACAAAAGTAAAATGAAATATGAAAGTGATGGCTTATAAAATCCTTTTTTATAAATATGAAAGAAACTGTGAAAGTCAAAATAAACAAACGACTGTTTTTCAGTCCACATTTTTTCTTCGTCTTTGGTCGTTGTGCCTTAAACCCTGAATTACACAATGTCAATAAACAACACTATTTTAAAAAACGAGTATAGTAGTAGAGTTCATAAAAAGGGTGTAAAACTTTTGGTTTAAAAAATCATTGTGGTTTTCCAAACCATTATCTAATTTTCAGACCAATATCATAATGTGTTTAGTGTAGCAACGTTACTCACGTAACGGTACACAAACAAATATACAATATTTCACATGTATAATATTAGTAGGGTTTTTGTTAGAATTCACGTATTCACTCATTGGTATTCAAAATAAACCAAGAAAAATCACAACAAATCTGATAATAGTTAATTATTGTAGTGTAGCAGCAGCGAGAATAAAAACATAAATCATTTGCAAACAACACCTTACTCCTAACTTCAATGGACAATATCTGATGGATTATTTCACAAAACTAAAAGTAGTGGTCAAATTTACAAAATAAAGACACTGGAACCCTTATTCCACCTGAATAAGATTCTAAATCACAAAGAGGTAATTTTTAACGGGTAGATGGAGATATTGGTAAAACAGAATGAGGTATGAATGTAAGAAAGCTCTATACAAAGGCGTCTCGCTTCATTTAGCAAAAGTATATCGAATCTAGCGTCAGTAACGCTCTGTATGTTTTTTATATTTAAATTGTAGGTAATTCTGTGGTCGCATATAGGATGAGGACATTAGAACGTGATGGCTATTACGATAGGCTCCTGCTACTGTATTGTCGTTAAAGAAAAAAGTACTTGATGGATTAATATTTCACATTTGTGTCGGTTTCATTAAAGTTGGTACACATTAGAAGAAGACCACTTTAGTTTATAATAGCTGGCTAGACTCAGGGCCCTCTCTCACAAGGGCTCAAAGTATCTTTCAGATTTTTACTCCACGAACTCCGGGGTTTTCTTTTAACTTTTTGTATTGGAAGCGTGTTGGAAGATCTTATAACAATTTATGACCCAAAAAAAAAATTGCCAGTCATAGGAACTGCTGATAGAAGTGAAAACGTACTTATAACTCAGAATTTGATAGCTTACTTTGGAAACTACACGGGTGTAACTGGAGGGCGTGGCCTGGTTATCATGGCATGACCATTTAGAAATGCGTCAGCATTTCCCATTGGCTCACGCATTTCTAGAAGGCGATGCCATGATGGCCGGGCCACGCCTTTTTAGCATTTCCCATTGGCTGACGCATTTCTAGATGCCCAATAGCCAAGGTCCCGAGTTTAGCCGAAGATTTCTTATTATACCCGAGCGTGACGGTAGAATTCAATTTACACCCCACAAAAAAATTGTTAAGGCACGCCTAGAAGTTTTCACTTCAAAAAATCTAAAGCTTCCTCCCGGCTTAGGGCATCCACCACTTTGACATAGTAAGTGTTGGCGGATGACACATTTTGTGTTGATATATGTATTTCTTAGAACAGGTCAGTTGATTCAGTCAGCTATGATTTCCTTCATCGTTAAAGTTCTTAACTCTCTCCTTGCGAGAGAAGGCCCCAAGTCCCAGCTGTGGGAACATTTAGTGGGATGTTGATGATGATGATGATGAAATATTGCTCTGATGGCGAACTTGTTCATTATACTATATATATAATGTATAATAAGTATGTATTTAAAACTATGCAAGTATTATATCAGCTATCTGGCCGCCATCACACAAGCTTTGCTTAGTTTGGGGTCAGATGGTGTTGTGTGTGAAATGTCCACCAATATTTATTTATTTATTTATGATTTATACCCTTGAAAAAATACTCAAAGGCGTAGTCGGGAATTAAACCTGCTGATGACCTCACGTGAGTACTAAAACTTTTTCGCCACTAGTCCATTTGACTGTAAAATAACTACTTAAACAAAAATCTTCATACGTGTCATTTACGATGTTGCCACGCTCGACGAAGGAACTATTTGCTTATCTGTGCCCTGGATTACTATTAAAATGTGCAGTGGTGTTGGAAGAACTGAACGCAACGGGATTTCCAAAAATACGTGTGAGCGCCTTTTTTATTTGTCTCTATATTAGCTTTATATTGTAGCCTTGATCTCAAAATGTAACTTGTTACATCGTGTTGGTCTGTATTATCAGTTCTTTGTAATAATAACAATACAATAATATGACCACTAACTTCTACCTCTAGAACAAGTTAAAACTTGTCTTATTTAAGGACAATGTATTATCTTTTTCAATATTTGAAGTAACAATTAGCATTGTTACGGTTTATTGAGGAAACTCGTTAACAAGGTTAACACCATTTTTATAAAAATTCTGAAGATACGTAAACTTTTAGTTGTGTAGTTTTGCTGTGTTTTTCTGGTAGTAGGAATGTGGTGAGTCTACCTGATACTACCTGGTACTAAGTGCCACATCTTAATTAACTAATTGTTGAACGGATTACTGTTTGAAGCAGTAATGTGAAAATAATATCACTGTATTCTATTTGAATGGTTATGTTTCCAGAAAAAATATCAGCGTGTGCAGGTGATCACAGCGTTGCAATGATAGGTTATCATTAGGACTCTTCATGTTCTAATAACTTCGTGGCACTGTGATGTTATGCTCAGGCGTGATGTTCATAATCAGGTGCATGTCTAGCTTGTCCTATTCCTCTATTTTATATAACAAGCTTTGGTGAAAGAGTAATATTATACTCACAAGTTAAATTAAATTATGTCAATAATTTAGTATTGTGAAATACCTATTGCTGTGTTTAACCACTCATTGTTACAAGTTCATTATAATGAGTAAGTAGGTAATGGATGACACCTTTACAAATTTTCGCGACTTTGTATTAATGTGTTAGTACCGTATAAATTATCTGATATTGTGATGGATGTAGGTTAATAAAATGTATAAGTGTAAGAATATTTGAAAACTAAATATCACATTAATTACGGCTAGCAAAATCCATGTTACACTTTATTTTTACAAGTATTTTGTACTTAATTTGTATTTAAATGACGTAGAATCCGAAATTGGAGACCTCGTTTTGTAAAAAAACATACTAACTATAATATTATCCACACCACTTACAAATAAATTATTTGTTGTCTAAATACTCAAAGACAGCTACAGCGCTTTCGGTGGCGCTTCTTCATACAAATATCACGTTTGCGCACTTAAGGTACAAGTTCGCGCTGAGACCGCGACGCGAGACCGCGACACGAGACCGCGACTGGAGACCGCGACACGAGACCGCGACCGGAGACCGCGACAGGCACTTGACACTATGGAATTGTATGGGCGCCAGTTCGCGCCGAGACCGCGACCGCGACCTGTCTCGGTCTCCTGTCGCGGTCGCGGCGCGAACTGGCGCCCATACAACTCCATAGTGTCAAGTGCCTGTCTTGGTCTCCGGTCGCGGTCTCCGGTCTCGGTCTCGCGTCGCGGTCGCGGCGCGAACTTGTACCTTTACGGTGGAAAGTGAAACGCTTTTGATAAAATTCGCACTCAGCATATTAAATTCAACAAAATAGCGTATTAGTTACAACAAAGGAGTGTTTGTAGTAAAACATTGTCGTGTTACTGTTAAAAATTCGACCGGCTCCCCTAAACTCCTATTACCAATTACGCATCAGTAAAAATTATTACACCATCATTCGAGCATGTTTACAACCGACTAAGAGCATTTGTAAATCACTCGCCATGAGTTAGTCGTTATGTTGCCATTAATCGATGGTTTAATCGATTAGCTGTAGCACGTGGCAACACTTGAGATTTTAAAACGTATACAAGGTCAATGGTTTAAAGAATAATATGTCGCATATAGTTTCGAGTTTCCTTCAATGAAAAAAAAATAATTTCCATAAAGATGATTTAGTTTGAAATAAAGTTATTTAGTCGCTAACATAAAGAGTAGCAATACCTACCTAGGTGCAGAAATAAATATTGAAAATTACTTAAGTACTAATACTAAATATATTTTATTCATTCATTTTTAGATCTATGAAACAGACCAGACCCACGTTCAAAAGTAGCCAGTTCAACTTTGACTTTGTCATTATTAGGCTTGCGGCATTCCCACGCTGTATCGCCAGAGATATAAAATATTTAGTCGAGAATTGACCGGACGACTCTTCCCCTCAAGACTTGACCCAAGGCAGTGACAAAATCTTTTGCCGCTAAGCTATATAGTCCCACCGTTTCCAACTCATGCGAACGGCATGAACTCTTATGTTGACTGCAAGACAGAATATTTAAGATTCCCTTTCGGACGGCATCCGCATTTAAAACCAGGACGACTCTCTTTCTATGAAAAACGTAATTTCGAAATAAACTCGCGACTTTCCTATTCCGGTTCTACTTCGTTTTGTTCGATCGAACATTGTAGAACTCAAAGTCAAAGTCAAAAGTCAAAGTTCTTTATTTGTTAATTTATTATTTATTAAAGTGCTTTATTTTTCATAAATGTACAATTAACACGTCAATTTTAAAAAACAAAAAAGAGCATACAAAGGGTATACATTTCTAAAGTTTAAATTTAACATTTTATTGTACGATAATAATTATAGTACAAATAAGTGTCAACCATTAAAATATAATACATAATATGTTTTTATTACAATTGTAATGAACAATGTCAAATTTTTACAATTTTATTGTAAGTGTGTGTTTTTATTCATCACTCTTTAAAAAATCGCTGATCGCTAAAAACTCTAATTAGAAGTACGTAAACGGACGAAACGGTGGATCGAAGCAGAACCGGAGTGTGAAAGTCGGGAGTTTATATCGAAATTACGTTTTTATTAGAAAGAGAGTAACACGTCCTGTAGGCTTTCGAAATTTCGACAACAAGAGCAACATCAAATGACCATTTAAATTAGGCAATAGACATCTTGGAGCTCAGCTCGAGTTTAGTTCTACAGAGTTTGTGATAGTACAGACAGCATCCCACACGCGTCGTCTACGCGTCGTCATCCTGACAGCGCAGCCGACTAATGATAACAAAATAAAACAACCACTTCTTTATGTAGAGTCAATCTATACTAATCATACTAACATTATAAACTAGCAGCGGTGCGCAGTATTACGTTCGTGTTGCCGTTATTTTGCCGGCATAAAAAGTAGCCTATGTATTATCCCAGACTGTAGTCGTACTGTGTTTCACATTTTGACTCGTTCCGTTTAGACGTGACTGAAAAACAATCATCCAAAACTTAAGCATCTCGCAGATATTATAAATGTCCTAAGTGTTATTCAATTTTTTATTCTAACAATGTTCAAAATTTAAGTTTTATTCCTTCAGACGTTTCGGCGCGATAGATCACAGCAACATACATCGATTCACACGATTTCACATTTTTAGTAATACATAGTAGGATTTAGCAGATGTAACAGGCATGGTGACTAAAAAACTAATTAGTCCGTCAGTTAGATTATTAAAAAATATTGTACACGTATTTTTTCTTTAGTTTCAACACCAAAAAATTACGAAGATATAGTGCTTCGAAGTTGCGACTGACGTCACGTCTATGTACGACTTTTATGTAAGCCCCGGCAGTTTGATAGCAGCCTATCTCTGTCGGTTTTTAATCCTAATCCTACTAATATTATAAATGTCAATGTATGGATGTTTGGATGTTTGGATATTTGGATGTTTGGATGTCTGTTGCTCAATCACGTCCTAACGTATTGAACGAATTGGGCTGATATTTGGAACACAGATATATTATAGTCTGGAAGAACACATAGGCTACTTTTTATCCCGGAAAACAACGGGAACGGGAACTTCGCGGGTAACACCGCGGGCGCTGCTAGTAATATTATAAATGTCAATGTATGGATGTTTGGATGTTTGGATATTTGGATGTTTGGATATTTGGATGTTTGGATATTTGGATGTTTGGATGTCTGTTGCTCAATCACGTCCTAACGTATGAACGAATCGGGCTGATATTTGGAACACAGATATATGATAGTCTGGAAGAACACATAGGCCACTTTTTACCCCGAAAAAAACAACGGGAACAACGGGAACGGGAACTTCGCGGGTAACACCGCGGGGCGCTGCTAGTAATTTGATAAAACCAAAAATACGTGTCCCATATTTTTTCAAAATGTACCTGTCGTACTAATTATAATTTTATATTTTTGACCCTGTGATCATCCTTATTGTGAAGCACAGGACACAGCTAATTGATAGTAAAACGAGTATTCTTCAACGTTGTCTCGTCAATCGACGCTTTTAACGATGACACGTGACATATTAAGCGACATTACTGTCAGTTACACTTGACATCACATTCATTATTCATCGGTTTGGTAGCATTGATAGTAATGAGAGTTTATCTTTGCAAAGCATAAATAAGCATATATAAAGCTATCAACCAAACCTCCTATTGACAAATTTACAACACCCCTGTAACTGATAATTTTACTTGTGGAACCTTGTAATTGGCCTTATATATCTGTTAAATTACATTAATTGTATACTATGTTAGGTAATTTATATTTTAACATATTAACTAAAATAAATTAACAAACTAATCTCCGAATAACCCACCTCTAACTGCTCCCGGCGCAAAACTGCCCATGATGCTCGCCGTTATTGTATACTTAGCTGTAAGATTCACAAAAATAAATAGTACCAGTAGCTCAAAAAGGCAATATAGTTTCATAGTTGACGATCCGAAGACTCGAACAAAGAGAATTGATTCCAATTTCTTTAAAATAATCGTAAAGCTAAGGAATTCGTTGCCTGAGTGGGTTAATACGATGACTTCAAAAATGGAGTCTTCAATTGAAAAAAATATCAGTGGCTTCTAGGTAGGTAAGGACGCTTCGCATGAAATGAAGGTTAAGTGTAAACCTATAATAATAATAAAAAAAAGTATTACTCAATAAATCTACCTGTTAACTGGCAAATAAATGTACATATCGACTTTGACTTTGAATAAATATAGCGATGCTGCAATGTATTCAATAACTTAAACTTTCACATTAACAGCGGTATCGATAACGATGTCGCGAATTCAGTTATTATTCCTCATCTGCCTTTAAAAGTTTTCACCGCAAAAACGAATTCTCACTAAATAATTGTGATAAAATTCTGTCAAACACAATGTAGTAACATAGCCGTGACTGAGTCACGCATCAATGCACTATTAACAATCGTGCACAAAGGGAACTTCACAGAAAACATTAGCCAAGTAAATCATAATAAAACCAGAGACAGACGTGCCGGAATCAGGAATCACCTCACACAAAGTAAGGAAACCGAGAAGAGAGTGCGACACGATTTTCGACCGTAATTTCACGGAAGACAGTGAAAAATTTTAATACGAGTACAACTTGCATAGACTTTCAATCAAATTTTTTGTCAAAGTGTAAATGACAGATATGTATTTACTTCTAAATGTAAAACTTCGGATTAAAATTGATAAACTAAACTACAGGTATGGCATTTTACTTATTTTTTAAGTTTTTGAGTCTTCTTTTCAAATTTCCAAATAAACTTCGGACAAAGATAAATTTGCACAGGCTTTGGTAAAAATGTATAAATAAGTTGTTAAATGTTGAAGTATAATCTGAAGTCAGCAGTTTGATTGAAGTTAATGGACAACTATTTAATTGAAAAAGAACACATCATATTATACTAGGTGTAAATGAGTTTTATTTAGTAATGCTATCAGGCATGCTCTATGTGAGTATAGACAGTTTGTAAGATTACTCCAACAATGTTCTGAGCTCACTGTGCTGCTCCAAAGTTCATTAGACAGTAAGAGGCACCTAAAGCCAACTGCCATAGGTCCCTTTATAGAAAAAAATATAGATTAGTAAAAAAACCTAGGTCCAAGTATAGAAAATGTTTTGCGTTGTCAGTGTTTTCCCGGATACAGATCGGAACACCGTAAAATGCCCTGAGGCTGACTTGGCTGCGTTAAATGCAACCGTAAAGAGGTAGCTAGTACTGGGATGGTTAGTGAGAGACTGTGACACAGTCGTGTACTTTTAATATGATATAAATATTAAAGTAGTCTTGTATTGTTTTATTACATAATCCTACATACTGTGCGTATCACGTAATCAAGTATCAAGTATCATCAAATAATGAAGTACTGACGTATAGTGTAGTCAGCCTAATGTAGTTTAAATTTCGCCGTTATGTCAGTAGTACCATTGATTTGTACCATTGATGGTACAAATGACACAACTTTGTATCCTAAGTACTATGAAAGAAAAATGAAGATATTCCCCTGTAATTGTCAACCGATACTTATGGAACTAGTGATACAACTTTGTATCTTTAGTACCATTAAAGAAAAGTAAATATATTCCACATTATCACATTTTTGACATTTAGTAAAGAAAAAAAGTTCTAGAGTTCAGTACAAACTTGGGATCGACATTTTCCTTACTCTGACTTATATATGGAGTCATAGGCAAGCAGCATGATGCTGATATGCTTATATCAAGCTGTGTTGCATTTATGTTAAGTTCACAGTTCGGCTGCATTTTGCAGATATTTTTATGGGGTTTCCAAGTGATATACTAGCAACAATTGTACACATAAATTAAGATAATAAGACTGTATGGGTACAATTGGTTTGTGTCTTTCACTCGTAGTACAAATAAAAAGAAAAATAACTTAGCTTTTCTAATTTTACTGTTCATTTTTACCACAAGCTTTTCTTACATTGTTTGTTAAATAGGTTATTTATATATGTAGGCGGGCCGAGTCTCGCCATCATCATCAGTAGTCGCATTCTTCTGCTGTGGGCGTAGCCGGTGGGTAGTGTTGGATGAAAACTCGCGAACTCACAAACACAATAGGATTTATTAAGTTCAGGTAACAAAGTAGGTTGGCCTATTATTGCTTCTTGGCAGCGTGACGTCAGCTGCACCGACGTTATTCCATTTCAAGGATAATTAACACCACTCAACTTCACTTAAGTCAAAGTTTAGAGACGAACTTCTTGGCTTCACCTGGACTCACCGTGCGGGTGCCGGGTCCATCGTGTGGCAGAGAGAGAAACCCCAAGTAGACCCCAAGACTTGCGACTCGGGCGTAGGTTTAAGGGGCCCCTTTAAAGCGCGCGCTGACGCTCACCTTGCCTACTCGCATCTCTCTCCCTGCCCAGCCATATGCATGCTGTAATCAGCATAGATTCCAATAGCTTAGGTGTTCACTCTCCGAGCGCAGGCAAGCGACTGTCCGCTCCGCTCCCGCTCCGAGCGTAAGCAGCGATGACATAATGTTGCTCGCGCCGACACGGCTATCCTGACATGCGCAAGTCCTCGTGCGCCTCTCGCCTCTCCTTTGGCTCATGTTCAGTTAATCTGTCAAGGAAGAAATAAAACCACTAGGATCACCATATTTACTATGCTCGTCCTATCCTGACATAAAAGACCTAATTTCACGCATGTACGCGTAGGTGAATACAACATCCCTCATTAGACCTCATGCAAATGAAACCAGCTAGAGGTATCCCTTCGACCAAGACTCGTCATCTCTTATGACGACATGGACCGGACGAGCCCGCAGCTTTCCCTGATACATACGTACACTGTGTGTGCTATTCGACCTCGTGCAAATAATACTCGACCGAGGTGTCCCTTCGACCGCATCATTATCTCATATGATGACTTGGACCGGACGGCCTCGTCGCTCGACTAGATAACCATCTCATATGGAATACTCGACCGAGGTGTCCCTTCGACCGCATCATCATCTCATATGATGACTTGGACCGGACGGCCTCGTCGCTCGACTAGATAACCATCTCATATGGTAACTGTGAAGGTGGTCAAAGAGCATACACTGCAATACATAGCCATCTACAATTTGATCGTATGAACTGACGTATTTTTCAAACTACCTTCAGATACCATTTTAAGTAACCTACAAAAATCTCGAAATATTTACCGACTCACATTTATCAAACGGGTCATTTTGTGCGTATAGGTACCCGCTGTCAAAATAGATTACGATTGCTCCAACTAGCCAGTAATGTTAACGCACTATGCCAATGAGTGAACACATTTTCTTCAATAGTGAAATTTTCTCAAAATTAAACCAATCAGATTTCTAAAGTAAGTAGGTAACTGTGATGATAAACTTGATGAAACTGCTTCATGAACTCAACTTGGCATAGGGTGTGATATTACAGCGATTCATCATCATCATCATCATCAACAGCCCACTAAACGTTTCCACTGCTGGGACTCGATTACAGCGATTGCAATCTTTAAATTAAAACTGAATGAATAGGCACTAATGACAACTAGAAACGAACACACCTGATTGACATCTGAGGCTCCTCGCTGAGCGTAGACTTCCGACTCGTCATCTTGATCTCGGTGCCGGCCAGCAGGTAGCACCTCGACAGACCCGCTGTCCAGCAGCAAGCACGATGGATTTGCCAGCCAACAGGCAAGCACCCGGGCGCGCCAGCCCAGCAGCCAGGCGGATCACGAAGACAGACCAGCCGGCAGGCAGGAACGTCTACTTTTGGCTTGATCTTCGGTTGAGATGAATTCTTCCGTATTCCGTCTGCTCTCCTCTCATAGTAGCTTCATTGATACATCGACTTGTGGGTTGTGAACCTTCGATGCGGTAATTTCATCTTCATTTACGTTTTTCCAAGAATTAGGTAACAAAGTGATTAATCGGCAAATGCGGGTAGTTTTCGATATCACTTGGGTTTTCGCGATTCATTTGAATAACAGCACCCACTTTCGCTTCGGTCGAAATGTAAAAGCACCTTGTTTCCACGTAATTCCTTTGTAGGGCAATCTCAGTTAACCACGATGATGCTTCACCTCGAAACGCCTTGCTTGTGGTCGATTGCCACTGGGTCGATTTTCTTCTTTGTTCTCATCCATCACGAATCCCGCTTCTGATGTAGGCGGGCAGAGTCTCGCCATCATCATCAGTAGTCGCATTCTTCTGCTGTGGGCGTAGCCGGTGGGTAGTGTTGGATGAAAACTCGCGAACTCACAAACACAATAGGATTTATTAAGTTCAGGTAACAAAGTAGGTTGGCCTATTATTGCTTCTTGGCAGCGTGACGTCAGCTGCACCGACGTTATTCCATTTCAAGGATAATTAACACCACTCAACTTCACTTAAGTCAAAGTTTAGAGACGAACTTCTTGGCTTCACCTGGACTCACCGTGCGGGTGCCGGGTCCATCGTGTGGCAGAGAGAGAAACCCCAAGTAGACCCCAAGACTTGCGACTCGGGCGTAGGTTTAAGGGGCCCCTTTAAAGCGCGCGCTGACGCTCACCTTGCCTACTCGCATCTCTCTCCCTGCCCAGCCATATGCATGCTGTAATCAGCATAGATTCCAATAGCTTAGGTGTTCACTCTCCGAGCGCAGGCAAGCGACTGTCCGCTCCGCTCCCGCTCCGAGCGTAAGCAGCGATGACATAATGTTGCTCGCGCCGACATATATTACAAATAATAATAAGAAACAACGGGCTATCATAAAATGCTTCCTTAATAAATCATCTTTTGTTTATTTTTCGCAACTTTTATAGCGAATGTATGAATAGATGTGCTATTTCTACTAACTATTGCTTACTGTTGCCGCCACTCCTACTTACAGATAACTTAATGTAATTTGCAAAATTTATCGCGAAACTTGTTGCGCTACGGTGTAAGCGGCGGCCGCAGTTAGCCACCGCATACTCGCGCGGTAACATCGAATAAGCCCGCGTTTAACGTATGATTTATTAGCGGCGCGTATCTTGAACTTACGGTAAATCCCAACCTCTGGCTAGTGGCCGTTAGGCCGAGACCTCACTCTTAGCTTTCCTTTTTTGACAATGTTAGGTTTGCGTTTGACCGCCTTCTCGTCTTGTATTAAGCGACGATGCCATCTTTGAATTACGGAAAACGCTCTCTTTCAGTTATCAATGGAAGACGTGATAAAAAACCTACCTACAGGTACATTAAATTCTGGGTATTTTAACGCCGAGAGTTAATCGAGTGTCAAGTCAATCTACGAGTATTTACTTAAAAAATTATTGTAATACTGACAAATATGGTCACTTTAAGATGTTGTTAAGTTACCTAATTACTTCAAAACTTAAGGCAAAATATCCTAATAAGTTAGTCCTTAATAAAGTTACTATACTAATAAATTTAACAGACTTGGTAATATAGATCGCACTATTTGTATAGCAGAAAAACTGATTTGCGAGACTTTTTTTTTTACAAGTTTTGTTTTTGATGACATTATTTTATCCCACGCCATCTAGCCCAAAGAAATTTAGAACACAGATAGATTATAGTCTGGAAGAATACATAGTCTAATTTTTTACTCGGGAAAACAACGGGAATGAGAACTGTGGAACGCTGCTCCTGCTAGTTGTACTGATAATAAATTAACAGTTAAAAAACACGCTTACTAAAAAGATCTCCCTAACAGACCTTGAAACCTGATCGTGGTCAAAGTTCATCATCTTGTGATGAGCTTTGACCAACTTTTCTAATAAATCCAAACACAACTATGATACGATGTTCCATGAAGTTCCAGTTTATATCTTTCGTCTCCATCATAAGATCAGTTCGAGGGTGCCATATTATTGTTTAGTCATCAGAGCAACATAGAGCTGTCAATTTTCATGATGCTACGATCCTTGGAAGATGGTAAAATTAGTTACCTCTAAGATTGCATTACATTATAATATGCAGTTAGTTACATACAGGTCGACCTAATAAAACTGTGTCAAAAATAACCAATGTACATGTAGCCTTATTACCAACCTCTGGTTAGCTAGTGGCGTTTAGTGCTGTGATAATGGAGGCTTGCGTAATACGAGAACTTTGGGCTCAGATCGGTGTAAGAACTTTAGAAAGTAGCTGGAGATAACAAATGGAGGTGCTTAATCAAAGTAGTAGTTAGTATAATGTGTAGATACAGACTTATCGCCATTGTTTCATATTCTTATTTCGTATAACCACATTGGTTTTGACACTAGTTTTATTAGTTACAGGAAAAACCATATAGGTATTTTGAATAAAAAATATTGACATGAAAAGAGACAAGTTGATCTTAAATTATTACGTTGTATAAATCGGTAACTGTGAGTTGCTTATTAACTTCCAAAGAGTTTGGTCGAGACAAACAATATCTAACTGGAGCAATGCCAATTTGGTAAATTCTAACGAAGAAAAGACATCTGTTTTTCGCAAAAACAGTCAATTCCAACTGACTCCATCTATTTATTGCGGTAACTGACCATATCCAGCTCTCGGGTTCGTTTATCATCTACGCTTAAGATTAAGTCTAAATTTGCAATTAAAAAACTGGTTGTACTAACGAAAGTAAGAAGGTACTTTATATATGAACAGTTGCTTATTTTAAACCAAGCACAAATTCAATCTTGTATAGTATACCTACTTACTGTTCGCATATTTGAGATGAGTTGGCTGAGAATCAGCTAGATCCTTTTCATTTCCATCAAAAAACGTGCCAACAGGCATATAGACAGCGACTTACGTGTTCGTAAAAGACGTCTAACTCTTAAATGTCGCCGCAAACTTATAAGTTTAAGGTTTATACGTATTTTGAAAAATGTGCAGCAAATCTGCATGATTTCATACAACCTAGCTCTTTTTTCTGTCCTACTCCTCGTGGCTCCACAAAGCGACCTCGTTTCACAGTTGAAAGGCTAAAATGGTTTGACTTCACTTTTATAATAAAAACTACGGAATGTGTAGCCTGAGTGGATATTTTCTGATGGATATAATTTACTGTTAAAGTTGAGCGGTTTCTTCTAAGTTTAGACGCTCCTTCATGAATTGGTGGAATGGCGGTAATTGCAAACTTATTATCAAAAAAATCTTTTGATACCGCAATCGCATACACATATTTGCCAATTTTTACCTAATGTAAATTTACATGTGCTGCGATAAATGTCAAAACGGACCAAACATTTTTTGTTATAAAAAGCAATAATTATTATTATTATACGCAAAGTCTAAGTCCTTTATTCATAAATGCACAATTTACACGTCAATAAATAATAAAATAAAAACAAAAGAAAGAGCATACAAATTGGATACATTTTCAAAGTTTGGAATTACTACTTTACTGTATTATAATAATTATTGTACAGAAAACTCTCCAGCATTATATGAATATAATATGTTTTCATTACAATTGTATTGGCCCATGTCAAATTATTGTATACATTTTTACAGGACTTTGCCATCACTCTCTAGAAATTCGGTGTAACTATAAAAAGTTTGATCGATAAGCCAGCACTTTAATCTGTTTTTGAAGATATTGATTAGGTAAACGGGTAACTCACGTGTAATGAGGTCGGTCAATCCGACTCGAGTTTCGGCCGCGTCCGGCGGCCTTTTTCAAGGAGAGTGTACGCGCTCAGTGCCAAACGGGAAGCCATCGAGCGCGTACACTCTCCTTGAAAAAGGCCGCCGGACGCGGCCGAAACTCGAGTCGGATTGACCGACCTCATTACACGTGAGTTACCCGTTTACCTAATCAATATGTGTAACAACCACGTTAATTTTAACACTAAAACTGTTTTTGAAGCTGCCGAAACTTGGGGCAAATATAAGTATTTTGGGAAGATTGTTATAAACTTCAGGTCCCATAATGTAAGTTAACTTTCGTGACCTCGTGAGAGAGTATGTGCGATTATAAACGAGAGCACCACCCCGCGGTTATACTCTTTCGTATTTCCGCAATAAAAATAAGCTTACATCGTATTCTAGACTACAAATACTACAATCTATTTGCCAAATTTCAACCTGAATCGTTCAGCTGTTCCAACGGGATTAAAACTACAAACAACTAAACATCCAAACTTTAACATATGTGGTATCAGTAGCATTAATAAAGTTATGATTAAGGACGCTTAATCACAGTAAAGTTTACTGTGGCATGATGGTCAAATTGAGAGGCTAAGTGCGAAAAAATGCAGTTCAACTAAACACAAATTTATAGGACCTTCCATCGACGCGACGGTGAATTTATCTTTTAATTTATAAATATACATTTTATTATGCTTTTTACGTCACGAAAAGTTTTTACTCAGTTCATCGTGTGGTCCTCAAACTGTCAACCACGGCGTGCAATAAATACGTTTATATTATATTACAACTGGCAGTTCTGGTCTGGCGCGTGCTCTGATCAAATCTACCTTCGGTTTTAATGCATCTTCGCGGTGGTTACTAGTGATGAGTTCGATGTGTAAAGCATCGATATCGACTTTTTAAGAACATTCGATGGTCATATTTTGTGGTATCTTGTTCTCACAAGACGTTACGCATTATCTGGGTTGAATTGGTTGTGCTGTAGAAGCTCATTTAGTTTATTGTTGTTGTTATTTACATTTTGAATTTTTTAAAGTGATAAAATAACAATTGTTAAGCAATATGAAATAATGTACTTCTGAATTACGCTCCTTAACAATACGTGTACAATACAGTACATTATTTTGATCTATCTCGTAGGGTTCAGCCAGCGTTTGCAATTGTGTTTATTTATGACATAGTTTTAGAAATCTTTGAAATTATCAGTGTTTCTCTACTATAATATACATGTATTCTACATAAAAATCTTCCTCTTGAGTTACTCTATCTATATAAAAAACAGCATCAAAATCTGTTGCGTAGTTTTAAAGATTTAAGCATACATAGGAACAGAAAAGGTGACTTTGTTTTATACTGTGTAGTGATTAAGTAACATGCACTTAGAATGTTTAAAAACCAAAATCAGTATAACATCGTATTAGCGACATCGATAATTCGTCTGCTGTGCGCCCCATCACTAGTATACCAGTTTGTCGTACAACCAAACGGTCTTGCGGTATAAGAGAGTATAATATTATGCGGTCAGCAATACTACTCGTAATCGGAGCTGCAGCGCTGAGTTAATCTAATATTGAAATAGTATTACTTGCAGTTTACTATTATTTTCGAAAAGATTATTTACTTTGACGCTATCTGTTGCTGCTTCTTTTGTGTCGCTGTTTCAAATAATTTTTACAACTAAAGTTTCAGTTCAGATTTTATTTATGGAATTTAACTAATATTGTAAATGTCAATGTGTTGATGTTGGGATGTTAGTTGCTCAATCATGTTGAAACGAATGAACGGATCGGGCTGAAATTTGGAATACAGGTAGATTAAAGTGTGGAAGAACATATCCCTGCAAAATAACGAGAACGGGAACTACGTGGGTAGCCCGAGAAGGCCCGAGTCTCAGTTGTAGAAGCATTTAGTGGAATACTTATACAGTCTTATTGTTGAAAGTGATTTCTACCAGACAACCTTATAAAGCGGTATTTAGATAGATAGAAACTATTGTGACACAAACAAATTATTTTTTTACAAATAATCACTAATGACTTAGTGCCACAAGTGGCAACCTTATTGCTGCGAGCAATCTCTTCCTGGCAACCAGCATTGTAAACCTGGAATTTGATTCTGTTAAACCTTTTTTTCTTAAAGTTTAGTTAGATCCTTATACGTTGTAAAATGTTAATTGCAATTCAATTTAATTGATAAACTGGGGTTATCAGTACTGTCTGTTTTAAAATACGAATTCAATATCATATCGCACTCGCCTCTGTTGGGCTTCCTCCGATAACAGCAGTCTCAATTTATATTCTGTTTGTATTTCATTTACACTTAAGGCCCTGGTGTTTTAATAAAAGTGGCCAAGTGCGAGTTGGACTCGCCCATGAAGGGTTCCTAGCCTAGTTCATAGCAGGAAGCAGCATTGTACAAAAATCTTGTAGTTCGTTGTAACTTTGATCGATGTTTTATTAATACTGTATTTATGACGATTACAAAAAAAACTGCTTACTAGATCTAGTTCAGACCAATTTTCGGTTGGAAGCTTGAATGATAATGTACCTACATCATAGTTTTTTGTTTAGTTTTGTCATTCGCTTAAAAGTTTCGGGGGGGGGGGGCACACATTTTACCACTTTGGAAGACTCTCTCGCGCTAACTATTCAGTTTATACCTCAATATAATTTTAAAAGACCTATTCTTAGATACACCACAATACATGTAAGTTATTGATGAAAAAAAAAATAGAGTTTTAGTTCTAACTATGGACCACTCCCAAAACGAATTGTTTTTTTTTTTATATTTTTGTGTGAAAATGCGGTTCACAGAATACATCTAAGTACTTGCCAAGTTTCAACAGTATAGCTCTTATAGTTTCGGAATAAAGTGGCTGTGACATACGGACGGACAGACAGACATGACGAATCTATAAGAGTCCTGTATTTTGCCATATGGCTACGGAATCCTAACAATGGTGTATCAAAGCCACCAAAATAACTGAGGTGGTCTTGTAAAAAAAAATGTGGCATAGTTTTTTTTTTAAATTAAGACTTCCTTAGCCGAGCTGAGTTGCCTGCATGCTTGGCCATAACAGCACAGTATTAGACAACCACTGGAACATGAAGAGTCCAAACCATTACCTAGCACTGCACTGCACTCATCACCCAGAGATATATTATAAGTTTTTATATCTCTGAGCCTTGTGATTACTCTGGAAATGTTTTCCTTCAAACTGGAACTCTGTTGTGGACTTTGTAAAGAGTCTTACCACTACAAAATATGGTTGACATTACTTAATTGCTTATCCTACCAATAATCCCACTAATATTAAAATTAAAATGACAATGTTTGTTACTCAATCACATCGTAACGTCTCAACCGATCCGGATGAAATTTGGAACGCAGTTAGATTATATACTGGAAGAACATATACGCTACTTTTTATTCCGCAAAAATAACCGAAATGGGTACTACGCGGGTAAAACCATGGAGCACTGCTAGCTATATATATCTTGACAATTCAAACAATTAATGAATCACTTGCCCTTAAGCCAGTAATAATATAACGCAATACCCTTATCTCCGCATGCGTAGTACTCGGTTGTAAAATTATCTCTTTATGTACATAAACAGCAATTGCATTATTACATAATAAATGTTTTGTGTCGTCAGAGTAGGTACGGCTCGGTTTTCCTTCCAACCTTGTTGCTTATGTACTATATTAATAGACTACAGGCCCGTGAACAAAATTTACGGGTCATATGAACCACCAGGAGACCTATGTAGGATGATAGAAGGGTATAAAGTGATAAGATTCAGCACTATGCCGTCACTTGTAAGCTGTCCAACTGAGTGCAATTGAAGAGGGGGGTGGCAATCCTCGATCATTTCGCCTTGTCGGATGATTTTTGTACGGCATTGCGAAATAATGGATTAGAAGAGGTATTGAAACTATAAAAATTATACATTTTAACTTTTTTATTATTAGTTAGTCAGAAAAGAAAAAATTACAGAGTACGAGTAATTTATAGAGTAAATTTGGTCATTTGATTGAGTACGGCATTGGTTCCATACAGTTTCAATACCTCTTCTAATCCATGATTTTGCAATGCCGTACAAAAATCATGCGACAAGGAGAAATGGTAGAGGGTTGCCACCCCCCTCTTCAATTACACTCAGTTGGACAGCTTACAAGTGACGGCATAGTGCTGAATCTTAATACTTTATACCCTACTCTATCATCCTACATGGGTCTCCTGGTGGTTCATTTGACCCGTAAATTTTGTTCACGGGCCTGTAGTCTATAATAGCTACCAGTGGCCCCCGGTTTTAACCTCAGACCCGGTTTTCTCGTTACTTTTCCGGGATAAAAATGCCAATGTAGCCTATGCGTAATTCTAGAATATAATCTGTATTTGAAATTTCAGCCGGATCGGTACATACCTACGTTACGACGCGATTGACCAACACACATCCAAACATTCATACATTGACATTTTTATAACATTAGATTTTTTTCCATTTGTTGTTTGTTTTTTGCATGCCGAAAGGCAGTATATGGCGAACTACTTTCTGTAACCATTCCATCTATAAATGTACCCATGCTACGCAAATAAATAATTACTTTACTTTACTTACCTTACTTTACTTTTAGCGTCGCATACTTATATAGACTGAGAAGTTGTTCAGAAGGAAAGTAAAGTATCTTTGAGATTTATAATGTGACTAAAATTAACTGGAATAAATGATAAATATTTACATACAAAAACCACGACAATTTTCTCAACACAAACCGTAAACGTCTAAATAAATGTTATTATTGTTAACTGATTAATAGTAATTTGCGTTGTAAATATTGCTCAGAATAAATAATTTGTTGTGGTTTTCCTGTTCTGATTGGACAAATCATAAGTAGTTGAACAATTCATTTATTTATACCTAAATCCATATACCTAATAGTGATACTATAAATGTGAAAATTTTAAAATTTGTTGCTTTATCCTGTCAGAACGGATCGGATTGAAATTTGGAACACAGATTATTGTCCGGAATAGCACATAGACTACTTTTTATAACGAGTAAATAACGAGTACGGCATGAGCACAACCGTGGGACGCTCCTAGTTTATATAATATGCAGTCAGAAGAGTTTATGTTATTGTTAGTTACCCGTGAATTTATTTAATACTAGCAGCGCCCCGCGGTGTTACCCGCGAAGTTCTCGTTCCCGTTGTTCCCGTTGTTTTCCGGGATAAAAAGAAGCCTATGTGTTCTTCCAGACTATAATATATCTGTGTTCCAAATTTCAGCCCGATCCGTTCATACGTTAGGACGTGATTGAGCAACAAACATCCAAATATCCAAACATCCAAACATTGACATTTATAATATTAGTAGGATAGGATTTGTAACAACGTCGTTTGTTTTTGTACTGGAATAAATATGGATATTATGTTAGTTACATGAGGCTAGTTTTTCAAGCTAGGATAGCAAGCTAGTGTTAGTAAGCTAGCAAGCCAGTACTTCTAGCTTCGTGTACACAAAACTAGCGTTGTCAACACGAGGGTTGAAGTACTAGCTTGCTATCCTAGCTTGAAAAAATAGCCTCGTCTAGCTCGTGTTAACGTCAGATGAGAAAGATATCAATTGTAAACCTGATTATTAAAAAAAAAAGATTGTGTGGTTTTATAAAACCACGATAAAAGTGAAACTTTTTTGCGCATTGTTGACATTTAACTAAACATTTTCGAAAAATAATTGATTTAAGTAAGTAATTTAAGTAGCTTGACGAGTAACGCCACCATATTGGCCTCGGCTGCTCTGTCGAGCGCCTTTTGCTTTACCCTTACTCCGCGGCCGATCGTCACGCGATTTTTTTTTTGTTTAACTATTATAGGTTCGCACTTGACCACCATCTTGCCTGATGTTGAGCGATGATGCGATCTACGATGGAGCATGCTTACCTAGAAGAAATTGATTCACTCTCGATTTGAAGACACCAAGATTGTATCTGGCGGGGAAAACCCACTCAGGCAACGCATTCCGCAACCTAGACATTCTTATCACAAACTTGGAGTCAAATCTCTTCGTTCGTGATTTCGGAACATCAACCATGAAACGATGTCGCTTTATTGAGATGCGTGAAGTCCGATAGAAGAAAGGGCTAGGTGGTATTAGATCATGCAGATCAGTTGCACACTCTCCGAACTGTATCCGATAAAAAACCGATGAAAATACATGCAGTAGATGGACGAAACAGAGGCGATGATAGGTACAAAAGTTTCACTTTATCAACAAAATTGTGAGAAAATAATATTTTGAGACACTGAGTATAGCGTAACCGTCAATCAAGAATTACTCCTACTCAACGCAGCCGTCATGTTTACAAATTATATTATTATTCTATTAATGAAAACCAACTCGCAAATAGCGACTTATTTATACTAAACATGTGCATTTAATAGTCGCATTAAAATGAAATAATATTATTATTGTGGGCCTTTGCCAGGCGCCTGTGGTAGGTATTGACGGCATGATGTCTACACGGAATGTCGAGTTAATATTATTAACATATACTTTCTGTATCTTTATGTAGGTATTATATCCTAATAAAATTGTACATGTCGATGTATGGACGCGTTAGCAATATTAATAATTTATTTAAGATGGCATTGAAAGAATAGTAAGAATATCGAAATGCAACTTCATGGGCGAGTCCAAATCGCACTTGGCCACTTGTTTTTAAAAAAAAATGTTCAAATCTTAATGCGGTTCACAGAATACATTTACTTACCTAGTTTCAACAGTGTAGTTCTCATAGTTTCGGCAAAAAGTGGCTGTGACATACGGATGGACAGACACACAGACAGACATGACAAATCTATAAGGGTTCCGTTTATACGTTTTACGGAACCCTAAAAACAATAGTTTCTTGAAGAAATAAGACAACAGTAAATATTTGGATGAAAACTTTCATGTTATTCCAGACTATAATCAATCAGAGTCCTAATTTCACCCTGATTCGTTGAACTGTTGCAACGTGATTGAGAAACAAACATTGATATAATTTTATAAACTAGCAGTGGCCTGTGGTTTCACCCGCATAGGTCCCGTTATTTCCCCGAGATAAAAAAAATGTCAGTCATAGGAACTGCCGATAGAAGTGAAAACTTATAACTCAGAATTTGATAGATTACTTTGGAAACTACACGTGTGTAACCGGAGGGCGTGGCCTGGGGATCATGGCATGGCCATCTAGAAATGCGTCAACATTTCCTATTGGCTGATGCATTTCTAGATGGCCATGGCATGATGCCGAGGCCACGCCCTTTCAGCATTTGCCATTGGCTGACGCATTTCTAAATAGCCAATAGCCATGGTCCCGAGTTTACACGAAGATTTCTTATTATACCCGAGCGTGATGCTAGAATCCAATTCACAGCCCACGAAATATATGTCTAGGTGCGCCTACAGAAGTTTCCACTTTGTGTTCTTTCAGACCATAATCTATCTGCGTTCCAAATTACATTCCGTTGATACGTTATGACGTGATTGAGGAACAAACATCCATGCACTGAGTATTCTATTACAAAAAAAATGTTAAATTGAAATACTCACATATAATAAAGAACCATAAGTTAATGCCGGTAGTGGACTATAAATCAAAACAACTGGTCTTTGTTAATATAGTCTGTTATAGATTAAATCACAAACAATAGCTATTAAGATAGTAATTAAAATAGAATGTGTCAGCGGTTAGGATGATGTACAACAATAAGAGATAACTAGTTATTAAAATGGTTGGTTTTACGTTCTTATACATAACTAGCAGCGCCCCACGGTGTTACCCGCGAATTCCCGTTCCCGTTGTTTTTCCAGGATAAAAAGTTAGCCTATGTGTTCTTCCAGACTATAATCTATCTGTGTTCCAAATTTCAGCCCAATCCGTTCATACGTTAGGACTTGATTGAGCAACAAACATCCAAACATCCAAACATTGACATTTATAATATTAGTAGGATATTGATAGGATACTAGCGACCCGCCCCGACTTCGCACCGGTGCTATGCTGATACTAAATGTACTAATAAAACTGGTAATTGTGTGTTATTCTTAAGAGATAGACATATATTTTGATACATTTTTTTGTAGACCTTTTAAAGGGTTACAATACTACCGTACAATATTGATCTTTATTGATCTAGCTCATAGGGTTCAGCCAGCGTTTGCAGTGTTAACGCAAAAAATGTGATTATTTATGATATTACATTAGAAACCCTAAAAATGATCAGTGTTCCTCTGCTATTTTATGCACGTATTATAAATACGAACTTCCTCTTCCTTTTGAATCACTCTATCTATTAAAAAAACTCTGGGTGACGAGCACAGTGCAATGCTAAGTAATGATTTGGATTATTCAAGTCCAAATAGTTGCGTAGCACTATATTGTTATAGTCGTGTTGCTTACCATCAGGCGCAAGGCTTGTTTGTTTTATCACTGTATATCTAAATAAATTTAAAATCCATCTGCATATTGTAGATTATCTCAACTTTTGTCTCTGTGTTTTGTGTTAATTTTTTTCATTTTATATCGTTACTCCCTGGGCGGTTACTTTATTAAATATTTTCTTAATTAATTATTAAATGTCCTAAATTTCTCCAGCCTACCGAACTTTGTATCAACGTAGAGTACGTTCCATTCCAGAAACCAACACATCTTCCATACATACAAACACATTTATTCAATATATGGTGGTTTAATCGAAAACCTCCTTTTTTGGAAGTCATTAAAAATATATTCGTCCGTATTTAATGTATAGGTAAAGGATACCTGAAATGATTCTAAATATCATACTCACTTAAATATATTCTAATATTTTAAAGCTGAAGAGTTTGTTTGTTTGAACGCAAGGATCTCGGGAACTACTGGTTCGAATTGAATGATTCTTTCTCTGTTAGATAGTCCATTTATCGAGAAAGGCTATGAGCTATTTAACATTACGCTACTATCAACAGGAGTGGAGCATGAATGAAAAATGTAATAAAAACCGTTTTTTTTTTGCTTTTTGAGAGCTTTCGTTGCGTGACAGCATGTGTCTATATTTTAAAGGTTGCATCATTAGAACCTAAGGGATAACCAAATTTGTTCTAAATTTTTATTGATAAGACCAATTTTCGATAGATGGCGTAGCAACGCGCGCACGGTTCTGCTAGTATTAGTATATTTGGGGTGCCGTATCTCATGAAAAATGAAACAAAAAATCCTCCAGTTCTCCAATAAATAAACTAACAATTTAAAAAACTCGAGTAACAGACCGATAACCACACTGGGTCAAGTGTATTTATAATCCACTTTACAATATTTTGCAATATGGAGCCCCACTGAGTCAACATCACTAGTAAATCATACAGCCTACGATAGATAAGAACCAATGGTGGGAATCATAAATAATGACTGTCTCATTTTGAAATCACTCCATATTTGCACAGTAATTAAATAAATAGACCTGTACTTATTAGCTTTGTATTGTCAATAGTTTATTTACCTAATAATACTGTGTCACTGTGCTGTTATGTGGCAGGCATGTTGCTTACCATCAGGCACATGTACTGCTCGTCTCGTCACTATATATTTTAAAAAAATATAAAAAAATACGACAGTCCATAACAACACAGTGGCGCACAGTTACCTAAATGGGAAAAGTTAAAATCACCAACTGGCACTGATTATATTGATTCAATGTTATTTAATGTTTTTCATTTTTATTTAACATTCTGTACTCTTTCTCTTCATAATCTATTTGTAAGTGTGCAAAATTTTTGACATTTCCTCCGTCCTCGGTTTCGCCTTGAATATTTATTATAGTTAACATTACAGAATATCGAGATATTTTTTTTTAAATATCCGAAAAGTTCAATATCTTATCCTACTAAGATGATAAATATCAACGTAAATTTGTTGATCAATCACGTCGCAACGTATGAACAGATCGGGTAGAAATTTCGAAGACACAGTTAGATTATAGTCTGGAAGAACACATAGGATACTTTTTATCCTGGGGAAATAACGGGAACGGGAACTCCACGGGTAATACCGCGGGGCGCTGCTAGTTGTAATATAATTCTAAACTACCATTGCACCCAAGAAACAGTCTAGTTGAGGGTAACAGCTACTGTTTATTTAATAAGAGGCTACAATTTAGAAGATAACAGATATTATTAAATAATAAAAAGTGATTTATTACAACTTCAGCAAGTATTACGTACACACACATTGATATAAATAAGAAAAAGATTAAAAAAAAGATTTTTTAATTCAATGGACACACCATAATATTATTATTATTATGAACATCGGTGCTTATATAGTCGTAATTATGTACAGCAGTGTCGGCAACGGTTCAATTATTTTTGTCGCATCTCAAAAATGCCCAACGTAGGTACCTAAATAAATTTTTACCATACAATAGTTTTCAAATATTTGTAAACTAGCAACCCCCGTGGTTTTGCCCGCGTAGTTCCCGTTCCTATAATTTATCCGCAATATATCCTATCCGCGCTTCTACCGCCTAACGAAAAACGCTTTGACGCTTTGATGCTTTGACATTGCTGCCTCTTTTCTTCTCGCTTGAAATGAAAGAGACGGCAATGCCAAAGCGTCAAAGCATCAAAGCGTTTTTCGTTAGGCGGTAGACCCCCTGGATAAATCCTATGTGTTGTTCCAGACGACAACCTAACTGTATTCCAAATTTCAACCCGATACGGTATATCGTCCCAACGTGATTGAGCAGCAAACATCCAATCATTCAAACTTTACAATTCATAACATTAAGTAGGATAGCGTAGTAGTAACCTTACCGTCATAGTCTAAAACAAAATGTCCTAAATTATTTATAACGCGTGAAAAACATTTTATTTGCCATTGAAATTTGAGGGCTTCCCTCGATTACTCTAGATGTCACCATCAGATCCTGCTCATGCTCTTGGGACTATCTTGGAAGTGTAGGTACTCTTTCAAACAAAAAATTATTTTGAAAATTGATAGAGAAATCGGTGAACTTAAGAAAAAAAAACAGTCGAACATAGAACTTCTTTTTTTTAAATCGGTTAAAAACCAAGTTTCCCGCTAATAGTTCACTCCTCATCCCACACAAAACACCAGTTATAAGCCAGTACATCTACAACCGCCAGGTTCGTAGGAGCAGCTAGGCCGTCACTGGTACCTGAACCGGTCCGCGAGACTCGAACAAAAGTGCAGCCCGGAATATTATGTTCGTGTTATTAGCCTATACGTTTAGCTGATGGACCTTACGGCCTTACTTTGTTAGAAAACTGTTAGTTGGAGGGATTGTGCGTTTTGTTTTGGTTAGTTTATTCGATAACGGGATGTTTGTGAGAAGAATGGATACTTCCATTCGTTGGAAATAAGTGTTAGTTACCTGCGAATTTCCTGTTCCGATAATTTCCGGGATAAAAATTACCTATGTGTTTTTCCAGACTATAATCTAACTGTGTTTCAAATTGCATAATCATAATAAATCATCATAAATCATAAATGCAGTTCCAGTAGGTATTTCTTCATGGATACAATTGGACAATAAGTTGATTTTAAGTTAGATCGCTAAAACTCTAACGTTATATTAAATATATTGATCAAGAAGAACTGAAGTGACGTGCAGATAAGGAACAAAAAGTATAATCTTAAAATAACCCTGAATCTAAATCTACCGCCAGTTTAATATTGTTATTTAAGTACTTATTCAACACCTTACTACAAAATATGTCTGTATATAGCCCCAAAAAGACAATTACAACCAGACATAACAAAAGACAACTCCAATTACACGAGCAGAGACAAATGTAAGACAGTGCATCAACAAGCTCGTGCTGATATTGCGCAAACCAAAGATTTACGTGACAACTTTAAAGATTACAATCAACAAACACAACATAATCTTTACAAGCTTGACTTAGAGTATAAAGTTGAAGATGTCGATGGTAAACTTAAGATTGCAAACGACACGCTTGACAATAGTAAAATGTAACATAGTAAAAAGTATAAAAAGCTTTATGTTAAAGCCATAGAGTTAATATTTGAATGTGTCGAAAGTAAATATCACGTTGTAGATCCAATGCAGCTTTATGTCACTGCAATCGCTTCAAAACTGATATTTAACGACTGCCCTATAATTTATGTATGGGAGATTAGAATTATAATGTTTGTTGGTAGTGACGAAAACCTGCGGTTTTTGATGCTGGTTTTACGTTAGTTTATAGCAGTTTTTATGGAGAGGTTTGTAGTTAAACTCGAGTATTTTTATTTATTAGGCCCTCATGAATCTTTACTGAAGTTACACTATTGTTAGTGCTAAGTGCTACTTACACTATTAGATTTTTTTCTGTAGTGTTATATTGCAATGGCAGTAGTTTGCTTATTTAGCGTCGGAATTAATTCAAAAATTTATGTAAATTCACAAACCGGAAAACATTCAGTGACGTACCGAAAAACACTTATTTTATGTAATTTATGAATGTGAATAATAATTAATTAATCCATCATTTAATACCTGACGTTATGTTTAGTTCATTGTTTCGTATTGATTGAGTCTTAAATTTCTAAAACATAAAATTACCAAATTATTCTGCTTATTTGAAAATCGAACGCTCGCGTTAGAAAATTAGATTCGAATTTGTCTTTGTAACAAAATTATACCTAGTTACTTGTCAAAAAATATATGTTAAACAAAATCAAATTATTTCGTAAATTTCATGCGCCAAAGGAAACAATAAAAAAATCTTACACAGTCAATTAATTTGTACCTGCATGACTTACACATACTCAGACACGTAACCCACACAAAAAAGACGTACAGCCGCATTGAGAACCTCCTTTTTTGTAGTCGGCTAAAAACCCGATCCAATTTAGACTAATTTGAATAAAATATGAACTAGTCCTAAAGGTTTGCGAGTAATAACAATTTAGCTCACCGAGTCTGGCCATCTATCAATTGCGACCTAGTTTTGATGGCTACAAGTGTTTTGAAATTAACTCATATTCGAGCATTATTATGTTTTTGTCGGTGTTTGTAAAATTATTATCAGCTTTAAGAGCAGGAAAATTATATGGTCTTCTAGTATATTATAGTTTTTGCCCATTTATTTGTTTGTGTAAAAACGATATGACATATTTATAATGATTTGCCTCAGAATCATCAAAGTGTTTTGCAGAACATCACATTAGATTTATTCTACTAGTTTATACAGTCTAATCCACATAATCGTCATATAACATCCCTTCTGCTGCTGGGATGCCGTAATCCACCACGCTGGCCAAGTGCGGGTTGGTGTCACATGGCATTAAAAGATGGTTTTCATGTCAGTTTCCTCACGATATTTCCAAACAACGCGGTGATGACAAAGCTCTACATCTGAACTTTAAAACTGCTGAAAGATTTTCCGATTGCGATACTACTAAACCTTTACAGCCAGCTTCATTATATATTATATATATTAGGCCACCGTGCTATTTTTTCATTATCCGTCTCAATAAATGGAATGTCAACTTTGCTTGGTAATTCGCTTAAATAAATTAAATCATAATTTCATAAAAGTTTTTACGTGAGTTGACCCGTAATATATGATGAGAATATATGATGATATATATAATGAGAAAGAAAAGGGAAGACCGAGACATGGTAAAAACCTTTCTACAACAAGACGAAAATGATAGTTACAAAGTGCACGCTATGAATTTAGAAATGCAAAGTGAGTGGTTAACCATAGGTAAACTAAACTCTACAAATGCAGAAATGTTGATGTTTGCGGATGACACAGTCTTGGTTTTCCAAAGTGATACTTGGACGGATGTGTTTATGGAGGCCGAACAAGGGCTATCAAAAGTGATTTCATGGCTTGAAAACAATTTGCTATCCTTAAATGCATCCAAGACGAAATACCTGTCTTTTAGTAAAACGAATTCGAATAGACCGCCTGATAATTTACAAATCAAAGCACATGTATTTCCTTGTAATATGTCAAAGGAACACAACAATTGTAACTGCAATATTTTGGATAATACGCAAAACATAAGATATTTAGGAGTTATAATTGATGAAAAGTTGAATTGGGGAGCACACATTAAGTTTGTCGCAAAACGTATCAGAAAACTAATACATGTATTCAAAACACTGAAATTTGTAGCAGATGAATTGTTACTGATTCGAACCTACAAATCTTTAGCTGAATGTGTTATAGGGTATTGTATAAGTTCCTGGGGAGGTGCCGGACAAACAATTATGCTTACGGTAGAAAGAGCCCAAAGAGCATTATTAAAAGTAGCAATGAACCTAAGTTTTAGACATCCAACTACAACATTATATGAAAAGTGCAAAGTGTTAAGCGTGCGGAAGCTCTTTATTTATCACTGCATTCTGAGATATCATAGAGATACAGTACCCAACAATCTTGAGACTGATAAAAGGAAAATTCGATTTTTTGTACCGGTTTATAATAGCGAAGTGGCATGGAGACATTTCCTCCATATGGCACCCATATTTTATAATAAAATTAATAATAGTTTGGCAGATATACGAAAGTTACTCTCATATAGACTGAAGAATGTTACTTTCAATTGGTTATCAGGCTTTGATTATTCGGATGCTGAAAAACTAATGAAAAAGATGTTATAAGATACACATTGTTATTGTTATTGTATTTGGTAAATTTAATTTGTTTAAAATCTTTTTTTTATTTTTATTTATTTTTCTTGAGATAAGTTTAAGTTAGTAATTATGTTTCATTTTGTTATTTGATTTCTAACAGTATTTTTTTTATTTGAAAAATAGTTATAAGTTTGTTTTTAGTCCTACATTTTGTTGTGAACATCATAATTAAGTGTTCAAATGGAAGACGCTGCCTTTTGCACCACAGTATTTATACTAAAGCAAAAGGCAGAGCCACCTAATTCATTGTAATTTTGTTTCTGTTCAATAAATTATCTTTATCTTTATCTTATCTTTATCTATAGGTGAGTTTTGTATCCCATTAGCTCTAAAGTGGCGCACCTTGCTATATGACTGGTCTCCTGCCTTATTAAAATTTTATCTGAACGCTTTCCAAATGACCCTCCCTGACCAGAGTAACTTGGTAAGGTGGGGAAAAGCCTCTGAAAAATGTTGCTATACTTGTGGTGAGGCGATATGTACAGCAAGGCACATATTGGTGGGATGCAAGGTGCTCCTTAATAGGGGTCATTACTCACAGCGCCATGACAGAGTACTTGAAATCATACGTGAAGCCGTAAGCCTTTCGGTAGCTAGAGCCCAAAAGGGATTGACGATGAACAAAAGACAAATTAACTTTGTAAAAGAGGGCTCAACTTCAAACTCCAAGAACAAGCCTTACTCAATCCTGGGTTCAGCACCTGATTGGACTATTTTAATGGACAGCACTATTTTAATATGAAAAGCACTACAAAATCCCAGAGGATGTGGGTGTTTCGTCATCCAGACCGGACATTTTCCTTTTTTCTAGGGCTACGAAACGCATAGTCTTGGTAGAACTTACCGTACCGTGGGAAACTAATATACCTAAAGACCACGTGATGAAACAAAATAAGTATTACGACCTACAAAATGAATTAACAAAAAATGGCTATGTAGTTAATTTATACGCTGTAGAAGTAGGAGCGAGAGGTATACCAGCAAAATCTCTCTATAACCTGCTTAAAGACCTTGGATTGTCCAGAAGTGCAGTAAGTTCTATACTAGAACGAGTATCTAAAGCTGCACTAGTAGGATCATATCGGATTTGGCTGGGCAGGGAGAGAAATACGAGTAGTGAAGGTGAGTGTTGACGTACGTCAATATAAGGGGCCCCTTTTAAACCTACAGCCCGAGTCACAAGTCTTGGGGTCTATTCGAGATTTCTCTCTCTGCCACACGATGGACCCGGCACCCGCACGGTGAATCCATGGAATGCTAAGAAGTACGTCTCTGTATAGCTAAATGGAACTATAAGTTTCCACAATAGGACTCGAAATTACAGTGATAAAAACGTCTAAGCTTTGGAATGCGTTGCCTGAGTGCTGTTTCCCGATGATTACAAGAGAGTGAATCGATGTATTCTCTGTAAGCACGCTCCATCGTAGATTGTAGACCGCATCGTCGCTTTAAATCAGGCAAAATAGCGGTCAAGTGTAAACGTACAATAGTTCAAAACTACTTTATAACAAGAAGGTACAATACAATACAAAAACACTTTATTAAAACAGTGATTAAACAAAAGATAAAAACATTTTGGGCACAAAAGGCGATCTTAGCGCTAATAGCGATATCTTCCAGATAACCTTTTAAAACACAAAGGTAAACACATCAGCTAAATCAAAGCTATATAAGCAGCTTTATTCAAAGGATCGAAGCAAGGTGCTCGACGCCCACGTAGAGTAGGTGGTAAAGTTTGGCTCTAAAACGGACACCCAGGCTTGTTTCAACAGCTTTATATCTTTGAAAGGATACTTGATGTTAATATCGTGGCACATAATTGGATATTAGAGATTAAAATTGCTTAATAGTTTGACCATAACACAGAAATAAAGAATAAAAGACAGAAACTCTTTATTGTTTACAATTCAAAAAATATATAATCAAAAAAGCACATTTGTAACAATAGTGAACTAAATTGAAAGTAAAGGGATCAAATATTATATTTAGCAAAAAACAGGTTAAGAATACAACGGGGGTAATAAAGTAGGCAGAGTATGCTCGCAACACTTCAAAGTCAAAGTCAAAGTTCTTTATTGATAAATGTACAATTTACACGTCAATCAATGAAAAATTAAAACAAAAGAAAGGGCATACAAATTGTATACATTTTCAAGGTTTGAAATTAGCATTTCTTCACTTCACTTCGTTTTACTAATGAATCAAAAGCCATTCAACTTTTATTAATAGTTAACTTGTTTTACTCAAGTCTATCAAAATAGCACCAAACAAGCAACAAGATCGATTTACGAGCAAATTATCTATATTTCTGAATATATTATGCTTATTTTGTGTATAAATGTATGCGAAATTGACTTTCATTTGCGTCGGTGGACATGTTTTACGAAATGCTTTGCACCTGTTTGGTGTTGAATTATTGGCATTAAATTAAAGCTGTTTTTCGTATACTGTTGTTTAACGACCTCGTCATTTGACAGGGTAAGGGGGCGTTAAAGTATTAATTCAATTTGGGAGGAGGGGGTATATTGTAAAACCTTATCATGCGTCCTGGAGATATTATTTTTATTTTATTAAAAATTGCTTGACGTAATACTTGAACCCTCCCTGACTTCTTTACTTGTACAGAATCGACTGGCTATTTTTTGGATGGGATTTTACACAGCTTATTCTTTGTAACTGAAATAATTCGTGGTAAGGTAAAATATTGTGAAACCCACATTATTTCCCTACGTGAGTATCAAAGTTAAATGTCATCCACCAACCCACACTGGGCCAGCGTAGTGGATTGTGGCCTGCTCTGTCTGATTATGGCCTTTCTGATGTATGCGATTATATGGTTATCTGAATATTTATATACCTCTTCTAATATATATCTGATTATGGTCTGAGACCCAATTATACCAACATTTAATGAGCTGTTTATGCTGAAAGTAGTCCGTTAGATAACTAAGGACACCGACGAAACTCAACGCATTAGCAAATTGAAGTGGCAATGGGATGGGCATATCTGTTGCAGAACCGACAACCATTGGCGTAGATGAGTTATGGTTTGGAGACCGCGAATTGGTGAACGTATCGACGCCCTGACTCTAGATGGAGTGACGATTTACGACAGTTGGTTGGACACGTAAAATCTCAGATCGAACTGTTTTATCGGGTCACCCATACTTCTTTGTTATCCAGTACTAATGGAATAATTAATTTAATATTTGTAAACATTTCTCACACAACACAATCTACACTCAAACTAAGAATAGCTAAGCCAAATCGCTGGTATAATACGTACATGATATATAACGTATATAATTAAATTATAAATAAATACTAATTATATATTGAAACACCCCGACACCCCACTGGACCGCTCTGGGAACAAAACTGAGTATAATGTTTATTTATTTCAAAGTTATACCCCGTTTACATAATTCCAGTCCAGCGACCGAATCCAGCGCTGGATTGGTTACTGGAATAATGGAAACCGGCACTGGAAAGCATCAATCCAGTGTCAATACATTCCAGTGCCGGTTTACACTATTCCAGTAAGCAATCCAGCGCTGGATTCGGTCGCTGGACTGGAATCATGTAAACGGGGTATTATATAAATACAACAATATTAATTCTATTATAATTTTCCCACAATCCTCTTACAACGCAATAGTAACCGTACATGACCGCGTCATGTAATGATTTCCTCGCAGTAGGATCGTCATGTGATGATTCATGAAGTGTTTGTACTTGACACAGTTTCTGTTCACGGTTGCTGCACACTAGGAACTGCAGGGGATGTAAGTAGTTTCCTGATGCAGAATAACTACTTAAAAGACCTTGAAACTTGTTTTTCTCTTAACGTGTTTTTGCAGTTCTATGAGGACGTTCTCCACAACTTGTGTTCAGCAGTGGACGATGAAATGAAGCTGATGAAGATCTACTACAGCAAATATGTTCCCACATAAACAAGCAATCAATTCCTTGCGATGCACAATAGACTACAGGCCCGTGAACAAAATGTATAGGTCAATTGTCGCATGATTTTTGTACGGCATTGCGAAATAATGGATTAGAAGAGGTAGTGAAACTGTATGGAACCAGTGCCGTACATATTTAAATGACCAAATTTACTCTGTAAATCGTCGGAAAATTATGAAATTGACGACAAATTAATGATTAAAATATTAAAATTTATAATTTGTATAGTTTCAATACCTCTTCTAATCTATAATTCCGCAATGCCGTACAAAAATCATGAGACAAGGATAAATTATCGAGGGTTACAACCTCCCATCTCTTCAACTGCACTCAGTTGGACATAGGGAGAAGTGACGGCATAGTGCTGAATCTTATTACTTTATACCCTTCTATCATCCTACATAGGTCTCTTGGTGGTTCGTTTGACCCATAAATTTTGTTTGCGGGCCTGTAGTCTATAACAACACTGCACAAACACTAACCATTCCATCACAACACAGGTTAAGTACAAAAAAATATCCTCAATTCAACAACCATTAAACGACTTTCCTAATAAAAAGTCACCACGACATAATTCCTCCGACTAAACTGCTGAACTAAGTCAAGGTATAACAAAAGCTACGTTTTCTAAATAAAATAAAACAGTAGCATCAATCATCAATGATCAGGAGCTGTGTAAACTCCACATAATTATTCTACTCACTAATAAACAAGAGACGTCGTCACGACACCTAACGGTCGTGTATCAGAAACCTAGTCAGGGATGTTATAGGCTTACAAGGCCTAGGACCTGCCTGGGCTGAATGCGTGATGATGTCACGAATGGATGGCAGGTGGTAATTCAATTCTAAATGGGTGACCTGAATCTGGAATTAGATATCATGGGAACGTTGATTTTGTAGTGCTAGGACACTTGACAGAGTCCGCCTGGGGAAGTATCACACCTTTGCCAGTTATTCTACCGCCATGCAGTAATGTGCAAACATTACTGTGTTCCGCTTTGAAGGCCAATGTTGCCAGAGAAATTACAGGGCTTAGAGATATAACATCTTAGGTCTCTGGGTGACGAGTGCAGTGCAGTGCTAGGGAATGATTTGGACGTTTCATGTTCCAATAGTTGCCTGTCATTGTGCTGTTATGTGGCAGGCATGTTGCTTACCATCAATGTCCTGCTCGTCTCGTCACTCTTTATTTAAAAAAAAAGATAAAAAATCGTTTGTTCCACCTTTCTACCGCCTAACTGAATCGGTTATGGCTTTGCTATTGCTGTCTCTATCATATCAAGCGAAAAGAAAAGAGAGAGCAATATGAAAGCAAATACAGTTTTAGTAAGGCGGTAGATCCTCCGGTGGCAAATGTAAAGATTTACGTCACCTCTTGGGTATTATATATGTGTATATATGTGTATTTATGTGTATTGGTGGACGTTTTGTACAGTCCCTTTGAGAAAGTACCACAGATTTGCCAGTTATTCTATCGTCAAGCAATAATGTGAAGTATCACTGAGTTCCGCTTTGAAGCGCAATATTTTCGATAATGATTCTAACTCTTCGTATTTCAATAGTTACATGACACTGTGTTCTTTTGGGCAAGCATGTCGCTTACCACCAGACACATGTCCTTTTCGTCTCATCGCTGTACCTAGTACCCGTACTGTAAAAACAAAATCATACAAACGTTGTCGAAATTTTCAAAATTCGGATCAAACAATTCTGAGTCCACTTCCCTCGTCGGTACAGCCTTAGAGTAGAATAAGTTGCTGATTTCACTTTTCCATCAGGTACAAACCGGAGCGGGAGTCACCTACTAGTGGGCTTGAATTGCATAAAGATATTATAATTATATGGCACCATACACGTCCCGTGGGGCGGCCTCCCGCTCGGTGGACCGACGACCTGAAGAGAGTGGCAGGAAGCGGATGGATGCGGAGAGCCGAGGACCGGATTTGGTGGCGCAACATTAGAAAGGCTTATGTCCAGCAGTGGACGACAACGCGCTGGTGATGATGATGATGATACATTTTGAGATCATAATGAATAGAAGTTCTTCCGAAATGATTAGGCAAAAACTATCCAAAACTTTAACATAGAAAGTTTCTGTGGGAACTTCAAAGCTAAATTATCATCCTTTCATCAATAAATTACTTACTAAGACTCTATTTGTCTTCGCCTTTCTTCGTTTATTGGTTACTACTTATTATATTATACTACGCGATCAATTCAGTCAGTTATTTCTTCTAAACATATACATAACTACTTATACGTAGATAATTTGAATGTCAAAAGCAATAATGCGCTGGAGGTAGAGGCAATTTGAACTTTGATTTTTAGAGATGAGACGTCTCTGACGGACTTTTATTTTATAGTCTTGATCTTGAAAAAATCTTTATATTTATAAACTTTAGTGATTGTGACATGCTGAGTAAAAATAAAATATTGTTTTTTTATTTAATAGTTGAGAAAAAGAGAAAACTTGTATACTAGCTCAATTAATAGCTCTTTTGGAATTTGATTATATAAAATAGAAACTGTGTCAATTGATTTGACCTATGACTACTACTAAAAGTTTGAGTCTCTTCTGTACGTCAAAAGTGTAAAACGCTCTTAACTACCATGAAAATCTTTGTTAATGGAAAATTTGGCTTTCTTAATTACTTAATTATCTTCATATCCCTATGAATAAATCTTTATACCTAATGGTCTCACAAATTAGAGATAGTATTGTTATAACAATTATTATATGCCTGTTTTCATTTCATTCTGCACAATTTTTAATTTGCATCCGTATCATGAAACTTCGCTTCATTTTTTGTTGGTATTGATTTGACGTTTCAGACATAGAACATTGTTAAGTCTATTTGACTTAGTTACAAAAAATATTAATCTTTTAACTCATGTAAGCCTAAGAAAATGCTTGTAGTACTGCTGTGAGTCTCCAAGACTGGTCGCTTGATCTCGACATAGAAAACAAGTCTGCTGTCTTGTTATATCTCTCGATCAGAAGTATATGACTACTGCTAATTGACGTCATTAGACGCTCGGTGCTGTACTCGAGGGCTGCTATCATTACGTCAGATTGATAAATAATTGGGATGTGTTTGTGTCGTTGGCTCGGAAAAACGTACTTTAACTGTACGAGTATAGTGTTTTTGTTTTACTTTTCTTCTAACGTTATTTGGTTACATTTCTTATTTTTATTTATTACTCCTACATTGGCTGGACAGACAGACAGAAAAACTTCATTGTGTAAACATACAACGAAACCAACAATCCCATTAAAAGATAATTATACTGATGTTAGTTTGTTAATGTTTTTGATTTGAAACCTTATTTTGACACACCACAGAAATGTCGTGGGCTGTGGATTAGGCTCAAGCGTCACGTTTGTAAACGTAAGATATCTTCAGTTAAACTCGGGACCATGGCCATTGGTTTTCTAGATTAATTTCTAGATGGCCATGGTTATGGCCACGCCCTCCAGTTTCACCCGCGTAGTCACCAAAGTGAGCTATATTTGAGCAATTTTTTTTTCTAAAACCTACTACAATTTCTGAATTAGTGAAAAACGTGACGCTTTTGAAAAAGACCGCAGAATGCGGTTGAAACTTGAGATGGGTGGAACATTATTGGAAGTGAGCAACTTGTAATAAGTTAATAAAAATGTAAAATAACCACGTTACGCCTTTGTAGTAAAATCCACTTTCATCATCATCATAATCAGCCAACATTCGTCCACTGCTGGACATAGGCCTCTCCAATGATACACCACTCAGCCCGGTCCTCGGCTTTACGTTTCCAACTGCCACCAGCTGCCTTCCGTAAATCGTCACTCCACCTAGTTTCAGGGCGTCCTACACTACGTTTGCCGATTCGCGGTCTCCACTCCAGAACTCGTCTACCCCAACGGTTATCGGTTCTGCGACAGATATGACCAGCCCACTGCCACTTCAGCTTGCTGATGCGCTGAGCTATGTCGGTGACTTTGGTTCTCTGACGGATGACTTCATTACGAATACAATCCCTCAGAGAAACTCCAAGCATAGCTCTTTCCATAGCTCGCTGAGCGACTTTGAATTTTCGGACTGCTTTTACTGTTAGTGTCCACGTTTCAGCACCGTAGGTCATAACAGGTAGGACGCACTGATTATACACTTTTGTCTTCAGACATTGTGGGACGGAAAATCCACTTTAAGTTACTTTAATTATTACCTACTACATTTTTAGATTAATTTATATTATTATTATCATTGACTAAAACGATCAATTTCACAAGATGAAGTAGTAAGTTCAAGTCGCCTTCCTACACCTCTGAGTACTTGATTACTTGTCAAGTTTCAATATCAAAGAAACAAATGGAGTAGTCAGGATTTGTAAATTTTGTGCTTAGATAGAGTTTCTAACTAGATACTTAATTTAACAAAATTAAACGTAATCCTCCACCAATCTTAGTATCGTGCGGCTGCATTTTATGAAAAACTGACAAGCCCTTGATTAGATAATGACGCTTTTGTCATTAGATATCGGAGGCAAAAAGTGTCGACGCCTGAGGCGCGTGTAGGGCTGTCGCGGTAGTGATATATAAAAACATTAAAAAACTTGTTGTTTATTTATTTTAATTTATTTCATTTTATTTTAAAATGAACGCAATAGTTTACCCATAATATTACTTATTACACGTATAAAAAAAAATTTTACTTAGTAATGTTTATGTTTATCTATTAGATTAAAAACGAAAATATTTTTATTAAATTTGAACCAGTTTTGAAAATCCCCGTGGTAAAACATAGAATTACCTACCACGCTGAAGATGACACAAATATAAAACATATTTATGCATTATTTACTATACTTAATATACGATACGTACAGTACTGAAAAACTTCCACGTCAACCACTACTTGACACAAAATTGTTGTTCCATTTTTTTTAAACTAGATTTTTTTTACTTAATAAACACTAGCAGCACAATTTTAGCCGTTCAGGTACCGTTATTTAATGATAAAATGTAATGTATGTGCTATTCCAAATTATAAACTGTATCCCAAATTTCAACCTTAACTGGTCAGAAGTTCCTACGTAATTGAGCCACAAACATCCTTACATCCAAACTCTCTCGTTTATAGTATTTGTAGGATATATTTTCTTTTTTTTAATGAAGGGTGACGAAACGAACCGAACATGTGCCTGATGGTAAGCAACTTGCCTGCCACATAACAGCACAGTGACACTCAGCTATTGGAACATGAAGAGTCCAAACTATTACCTAGCACTGCACTGCGCTCGTCACCGAGATCTAAGACGTAATATCTCTAAGCTCTGTAATTTCTAATAAATAAATAGTTAATATCGATTGGTGACAGCCCTAGTTGGCTACGGTTGAGCAGACCGGGAGCTGGTCGAGTTCAGAACCAGTCACGATTACACGAGACTTGATAGCGTTGTCTATTGACGGCGAGTACCGAGCTTACGTCTATTGTCTATGGACTAGCCCAGCTTCTTAACAAACAATCTTACTTCACCCTTTGTAAAACGTCGCCACGATCGGTTCTTAAGTTGATACACTCATCAACATTTGTAGTTCCACATAAGGCCACTGATATAGATACTGTTGTCGTACTATTTATCTTTTGTGATACTGATGCAATGATAAATAAGTATTCAGAATACAATGCGCACAATTTGAAAATTAGTGTTTTCTGAGAGACGGTGCAGTGACTCTTTTAGAGGATAGATGTAGTCCAGAAACGACGAAGGAGTTCTGAATTGAAGTTTTTTTTTTTTTTTTTTGAAAAGGTCTTTATTTAATATGAAGTTACATAATTGTACAATTACCAGTGTATATAGTATATATAACTTAATCCTAGTAGTACAATGAAGTGGTTTACAAAACGTTTTTCAAGTCTTAGATAACTTGGGTAAAAACTTATACAATGTGACTTACGAAATTAAAAAAAAAAAATTGTTATACTTAATGATGAAACTAGTCATAAAAATAAGTAAGGAAATTATGCAAGCTTTAGTTGTAGCTAGGCATTTTAGAAAGTAATAACTAATATGTAAAATTTATTGACGAATAAAATCTGAACAATGATCGGGTAGGTAATTAGGTATGCCAATTTGGTAATTGGTAAATAAACAGAAAACGGGGCGCGCCGTTCGGCGTCCACAAAATTGAACCACGTCTGAATTGAAGTAAAAGTTATGTCCGAAGGGTATTTATTTAATGAACTCATCAAAATTATCAACAGACTTACTCTCATGTTGGTTTACTTAAAAATGTACAGATTTTCCAATCAACTCTATCACTTACCATCTCAGACTTACCTCATTTACATATATTATCTCACATAATTCATTTATATCTCACTTTACTTTTCACTCTATTATTCAATTCCATTTTTGCTGTCTCTTCTCCTGACATGAACAAACCAAGATAATTTGCTGATACCAGACTTATTTTCAGACTTCTTTTAACATTTCCATAAATTGATAAAGTGGAAACTCTCAACTTAATTCATAAGAAGATGATGTCATAGAGGCCTGACTTCAAAGCATGAGAAATATTTGTTACATATTTCTTCGAGTGGAGTACTCGTACAATTATGATAGAATTTCACTAACAGATAAGTTCGTTTACTTAGGAATTATTATTATTATGTGTATAGCTTGCATGTGCGCGTTGGCTACTCTCGCATAAATCGACAAGTCTCATATTAAACCTAATTAATGTAACCCCATTGATGTATCGCATTTATGTATTTTATGATGTATAAAATATGCATGTCTAACTCGAGAAAGAATCGCATTTTCTAGATAACCGCACTTCATCGTACATCGCATCATGGCTTAACATCAGGCAATGCAGCGGTCACAAGCAACATTATAATGGACTAGTGATCCATCCCGGCTTGACCCATGGTACATAAATATAGCATATAGCACTCAGAAATCACGTACATATTCGACGATGAAAAATAAATTTAAATAGGTCCAGTAGTTCCTGATAATCCCGCGTTTAAAAAAAAACCTGTCTGACTTTATAATATTAGTATAGAATCTATATAGACAGTAAAAAAATTAATCGACGATTGTATTTGCCTTTAAAACATTTCATAAATCAAAACCTACCGCATAACTAAATCGTTATTGGCTTTGCTAATGCTATCTCTATAATTTCAAGCGAAAAGAAAAGCTTAACATTTTTTTATTTTTTTTATATCATTGAGTGACGAGACGAGCAGATCATGTGCCTGATGGTAAGCAACATGCCTGCCACATAACAGCACAGTAACAAGCAGCTATTAGAACATGATAGTCCAAATCATTACCTAGCACTGCACTGCGCTCGTCACCCAGAGATCTAAGATATTATGTCTCTAAGCCCTGTAATTTCTCTGGAATCATTGCCCTTCAAACCGGAACACAGTAATGTTTGCACATTACTGCTTGGCGGTAGAATATTTGGCAAAGGTGTGGTAGGTACTTCCCCAGGCGGACTCTGCTAAGAGTCCTACCACTACTAAAAATTTGCTAGACCTACATTTACACAATTACATATTAGCTAAGACCTTTTTCCTTATTATTATTATTAAGAGCCTGAAATGTCCCAATGCTGGGCAAAGGCCTCCCTACCCTCTTTCCACTTGTCCCTACCCAGAGCCAGTGTGTACCAATTCTTAAAATGTTTGTCGAGGTCATCCCGCCATCGCTTAGTTGGTCTTTCTTTTTCCTTAGGCGGTAAAATCCCCAGTCTAACAATTTGCATTATTGACACGATACCCAGTATTACAATACGAATCTAAACTACAAAGTACGCTCATATATCGATAGTAAACAAACCGAACAACATTAAAATCGAAGTTGAACACCTGCGTTCAAACGCAATTATTACCTAAGTTAATACCTAAATCGTGTCAAGGCTAGGTAGAGGACAAGACCTAAGCTCGAAATTACGTTATTGTATTTATTATTTACTCGTGAGCTATTAGATACGGTCATTTTGTATTTTAGTTATGTTTAGTTGTTATTTAAAGGGTCGGGAAACACAGAACTGCTTATTACGTAGAATAACTCCGAACAGCTTATGCGTAGAATGATTTAAATAACTTTAAATACATCTGTTTTCGGTTTTGGTTCTAAATTCAGCTGTATTTTAATGTTTTTGTTATCTCAAATCCTTCTACGTGGTGAACAGATTTTGATAATTATTTTTCATTCGAAAGGATAAAGCTCCCGTGACAGTGCCATATAAGTTTTATCGAAATTGGTCCACGGGTTTTTGTTAATAACAAAAATAAAAATATACGTCGATAATAAATACGAGTATATAGTTACGTGGTCTCGCTAAAACAAAAACGATGTCACTAGAGTCGGCCACATTTGCACGTGTGCGTTGTCAGGTTGTCACTGATAGGCTGACACGCACACATATACAGAAGTTGCGCGTGTAATGACCCACTGATGTGTGCGTGTCAGCCTGTATGTAACAGCGCACACGTGCATATTATGTGGCCGACTTAATGGACACAGTTTTTGTTTTAACGAGGCTACGTCCTACTTATTTATACGTCCATGATTTACTGTATTATTAATTCTATTAAAATTCGTGTAATTTAAATTGTCAAATGGAAGGAGAGTTTTTTCGTTTTTCATTGAAAAAATATCATATTTGACAATGATAGACGTACAGTTGACCACCATCTCGGCTGATGTTAAGCGACAGTGCGGTCTACGATGGTCCGCGCTGATGTAAGTGGATAACTTTCTTCTATGCAAATAATAAAATCTTAACTTGGAGATACCGACTTTATTGATAACACTCTGCTAGAGGTAGTGTTTCTCTATTGTGACTTGTGGTCCTGCTGCGATTTCGATACAAATGCAGAAATGCAGGCAGGCAGGCATTTCAACGAAAAGTGAATAAATATATCTGGGAAATCGTGTTTCATCATCATGACCTTGTCTATGTCCTGAATTAATAGATAAAGCGATATCAAAACTAAGTTCATTCATTACATTACAATAGATCCAGCTGTTTATTTTCTTTTTGACAGCACCAATAGAACGTAAAAACTGCGTCATGTTACGCAAAAGTTCACTTTTAAATGTGAGGTTTTAAAAATATGGCAACTGCTTAAATTTGCTCCTTGATCCCGTATAATAATCATCTTTGACAAATTGAGTCCATAAGTGCAGTAGTTTTTTTATAAATTACATAAAATAACAAACGTTTTTAAAATTTTACGTTCTATGGGTGATGTTGATAGCCATAGAACGTTATTGCATACATCACATAACGCCCTAAATCTAATACATCACAATACATCATACTTCATATAATGAATACATCACATAATGCTGCCGAGAGTGAAAACTGTGTTTGCATCTCGTCTCCCTCCTTATATACACCGTTTCGCATATAATGCAATAAATAGATTATATAGCCTTCAAGATTGTTCCCACAGAGATATGAGAATTAATGTAAAGAGCTGGTTATTAAATAAATCATATGATGAAACTGAGGCTCTGGTCAAAGTTTATGATGTTGACTGTTAATACTCACATTAACATACACACACACACACCCTCACCCACATCCTCACACACACACACCCTCTCACACACGCCACACACACACACTCATACCTACACTCCTCCCTACGCTTATTCTTACTAATTTTTATTATTTTTGTTTGTTTTATTTTAATGCTTTTATTGTAATTTTGTAACTACATAATAATTCCTTAATAAGCTATATTTCTAAAGTATGTTCATGTCAACTTCAGCAAGGCGCGTTTAAAAGGGAATTGGTACACCACGAACAGTGGGCGCCCAAGATACAGGCTTTGCCTAGTTTGGGGTCCATCGATATCTCGAAGCAAAACAATACAACAAAGAAACCTGTCAATTTTAGTTATAAGTGAATTGTACTAATATATCTTAAAGGAAATAAATGATTATCTTATCTTATCTGATTATCTAAGGTAAATTTCTCCGCGTGACGTTACAGCATAATATCTCAGACGGGAAGTCGGGCGGTCATGGCGGTCACGAATTAGTAGATCCGGGTTCGTATCCAGACGGCTTCTCTTTTTTTCAATTTTTCTTTTTTTTAAGAAAATCTATTTCTTGAAGTCTGTTATCTGTAGGTATCTAAGTATATTTAGTATATAAACCGAGCAAAACTCGGTCACCCAGGTACTTCAGTTCATTTGCTGAATATTTCGAACACAGCTAAGCTGTTACTGAACAACTTATCAAACACAAGGAACTGTGCCACTAATCGTAATCCGGTACCGACTTATATACAATTTACATTCGCCACAGTTCCGAAATCCACCTTCAAAGAGTGAATCCACCTAAAACAACTGAACTGTAACATCGAGGGTAAATAACGAAACACTTCTTATCTATTAGATAAAGGTAATTACGTATCAGATGTGAGCGTGCCTCGCCAGCCGGTGTCGAGTTGCAGATCAAAGGAACCGTCTGTTTTACCAACAACGTAGATGTGGTACAAGTCACAAGTTCAGTAGGGCATCGCATCGTACCGATTTGATAGCAATTCTGTACTAACTCAACTTGAATCAATTGATATTCATAATCATTGATATCAAGTTATATTAGTGTAATTACACTTTTATTTTTAATGGATCCTCGGCCCCTACTGCTTACTGAACTTTGGAGTAGCGTAAAAGGCGTAGAACTTCATTATCTTTTTTTTTTGTGTGGAGGAAATAAATTTATGTATGGCCACTACGCAGGGACATGGTGGGATATATCAGGCTCGACGTCATGGTGGCATACATGATGTCCCTACCGAGTAAAATCTTACCTTTTTTCTCCAGGTTTCTTTCTCCACCAAGTGTGAGGTTTCTTTCTTAACCTTAAGCGTACTCGCGACTCTGACCTGGATCAAAGTCGCGGGAACACTTTTCATACTCACCAATGACCCTGATCCATGTCAGAGCCCAACTCGCGGGAGGGTGTCCAAACCCTCACATTTGGCTCCATTGATACGCTGGAAACTAGCAGACGTTGCCTCCTCGGGAAAGCCTCTAGGTCATCTAGGTGGTGTGCCGGACGGCCTTAAACGTCCGACGCAACGCCCCATGCCGTCCAGTGGAGATGGGATGCTAGCCAGAGTCTGAATTCAGGCTTGCTCCCGTATCCACTTGCACCTAAGTGGGGGACCGAAAGGCTGTCACTCTTTGCTTCTCCGTCGCAGACGACCTCTCATTGTCAAGCATCTTGGCTAAGATGGTCGGTAGCAAGATGTCCGTCCGTCCGTCAGCTCATCTGGAAGACTTCGAAATTTTAGCTTCAGTAGAGACTTCCTCCTCGGCCGGGATCCACCAACACACAACAAGATGCCACCGAGGCAAGGTGTAGTATAATGCCCAGGGTGCGCCACGTATAGGTTTCTGAGCCTCGCACCCCTAGAACCCCATTATACTGTACTTAACGCGTACTACATCCATATAAATTTTAGATTTTATTATAAAACATTAGATTAGATTTACAAAGGTTACCTTACCTTACGTTTGTCTTACGACGTAGATGATTCTTCTTAAATTATTAAATGCTGCGAGTGTCTCAGTTTATATCTAAATTAAAGTCAATTAATGTTACTTCAGAGGTTTTTTTTAAAGTGTTCATTGAAATGTAATTGTCCAATAAATCTCTCTGCCACTTTATCACCGATACCACACCCGAAATAAGGCACTGAGTGCATGTTCAATTAGCGGACAATTAGGCGGAGGCAGGTTGTGAGTCGCCTCTGTTCAGCCTGAAACATGATCGGTGATATGATACGGTATACTTATTTTGCGCCCTCACATAAAGCCACAGTCTTGGTGGCCTATTGACTGTTCCCACTGTTGAAACTGAAGGCCTTCTCTTAAGAAGCGAGTCATGGCCACAATCCACCATGCTAACTAAATGTGGGTTGACGAATGACACAATGTCTTCCAAAGATGTATTTCTTGGAACACCCCGGTTCTTTCGCGATGTTTTCCTGCAACGTTCAAGCCAATTGTAAATTTGCACTTGAAAAACATACTCACAGGTGCAGGTGGGATTCGAACCTACGGAACCTAATCGTGAAACTGAACCTTCTAGTAATCTGTTACTGGGTCACTCATTCTTTTCAGCGTCAAAGAATATCTACAAGTACATCTTAATGTACAATGAAATTTAAAATGAACTAGAGTTACTACTAGTAAATACCTACGTTAATACAACATCTATGTATTCTAATATTATAAAGCTGAAGAGATTTTTTGTTTGAAAGCGCTAATAACAGGAACCACAGGACCGATTTCAAAAAATATTTCACTGTTGGATCCTACCTACGTGGTCCCTGAGTGCTTCTTCTCAGCTCGGGCACTTTTGGCAGAGTGGTCGTGGTTATGTGTGAGTCCTGTTGAATGACGGCTCTTGCTATGTGTCTCCATTTGGCTCTGTTAGAGGCATTGTGGGAACAGTCGGTTATGGTGGATTGAGTGAGAGATTTGATGAGGTCTGTCCATCTGGTTGGAGAGTGACCGCGGGGTCTCTTTCCTTCCATTCTGCCCTGCACGCTCCATTGAGTCTTCATTTCGGGTTATGTGCCCAAAGAACTTCAGTATTCGTATATGCACAGTTGACGACAATCTTTCTTTGACGTGAAGCTTTTTTAAGATCGTTGAATTGGTGCGGTGAGCAGTCCACGAATCCTCAGCATACGTCTCCAACACCAGATCTCTAGTGCATCGATTTCTTTAATTTCCTTCAGCCTTAGTGTCCACGCCTCGGCTCCGTAGAGAAAAAATGGGAAGACAAGACTGCTATAGTGAGCTATACCATGCTACACCCTGAGTGCTATAGGGTATGTATTATGTACCACGGACAAATCCGGGACAGACTGACATTGTTACAACCATCTCCCTACTCAGTCTGTAGTCATAGAATAGATAATATATGCTGTAGTTACAACTTGTAGATTCACTACGTGACATTTGATTCTATCAAATGTCGATAGATGTCGACACTTGTGGTGTATCGTGATATGTCAGTGGTGGCTTTCGGGTGGTGAATGTACCACCTACAGTGTTCAGTACGCGAATTCTACTAATATTAAAATTACTAAAGTTTGGATATATTTCGGAACTAGCTAGTCTGGAATAACATATACAAGGCTAATTTTCATTGCAGGAAAGACTGCGGGACGATACTAGTTATTTATAAACAAACTAGTTGAGCACCACGGTTTTACTCGCATTGTTCCCGTTTCCATTATTTTCCCGGAATAAAAAGTTGCCTATGTTTTCTTCCAGACTATAATCTAACTGTGTTACAAAATTGCCTGTATTTGTATGTAGGCTATTTTCCTTGTGCTGGTTGCCTGGAAGAGATTGCTCTCAGCAATAAGGCCGCCACTTGTGGTGCTAGATCATAAGTTTTTCTTTGTAATGTTATTATTTTTGTGCCACAATAAAGAGTTTTCTATCTATCTATCTAAAATTCAAACCGATCCGATCCGATCGATTTCCATTCGATCTATTCATATATTATGTTACATTATGTGCTTGAGCAACAAACATCAACATACTGAAATTTATTATATTAGTAGGATAGTAGTATCCCACGGTTTCTCTTGTATAGTTTCCGGACCCTTTATTATACCAATATAAAACGTAGCCTTTGTTTTATTCCATTCTATAATCTATACGTGTACTAAATTTTAGCCAGATCTCATCAGTAGTTATTAATAAAAGAGTATCAAAAATCTACAAACATACAAACATTCACATTAATATTACACATATTAGAGAATCCACAAGTTATGAGTGTGATAAAAGATTTTCGAGTTTTAGTTATTTTCTTAAACTGCAGAGTTTTAACATTCATTTTATTCTGAGGATCTATAAAACACCCCAGTGTAAGGGTATGTTTACACAGCACGCGCCGAGCCACTATTAATGTCATATTTATTTACTTTCAAAACACTGCATGCGTACCCATAGGCACGTGTGCCCAAGAATGTGCCGTAAAAAAATTGGAATTTCTACACATCTGGTGCGGTTAGTGGCTGTAAAATTTAAGTCATTTAGTGAAAAACACACCATGTTTCAATAAACTCTGAAAAGTAGTTTGAAAATACTTTGTTTTCACCATACTTTGTTTTGTAGTGGTAGGACTCATGGCAGAGTCTGCCTGAGGAAGTACCACACCTTTGCCAGTTATTCTGCCGCCAAGCAGTTACGTGCAAACATTACTGTGTTCCGGTTTGAAGGGCAATGTTTCCAGAGAAATTACAGGGCTTAGAGATATAACAACTTATAAATCTCTTGGTGACGAGCGCAGTACAGTACTAGGTAATTATTTGGACTCTTCATGTTCCAGTAGCTGCGTGTCACTGTGCTGTTATGTGGCAGGTATGTTGCTTATCATCAGGCACATGTCCTGCTTGTTTTGTCACTCTATATTTTTTTAAAAAACAGCCCATAGGTACTCTTGAACTTCTAGACATGAGCCTCTCTAATATATTTTTATTGCAGAATAGAGTGACGAGACGAGCAGAACATGTTCCTGATGGAAGCAACATGCCTGCCACATAACAGCACAGTGACACCCAGCTATTATTGCAACACGAAGAGTCCAAATCATTATCTAGCACTGCGCTCATCACCTAAAGATATTAAGGTGTTTTATCTCTTAGCCCAGTAATTTCTCTGTAAAGATTGCCCTTCAAACCGGAACACAGTTATAAGCGCGTTTGGCAACCGCGCCGTGAAAACCGGCTCTTATTCACGAAAAAGTATAAAGTCAAAAAAAAAAATTGGCAGTCGTAGGAACTGCCGATAGAAGTGAAAACTTGCTGTTGCCCTGGTACTGGTACCTAAGGGCAAACGCAACTCTTTTATATTTCTGTTGTCCTGGTATCTGGAGATAAACGCTGGGCTGTTGGAGGCAGGTAATCGAAACTCTTTACTGTTTCTGTTGCCCTGGTACCTACCTGGCCGTTTTTACCGAGTTTACCCGAAGATTTCATATCCGATCCGATCCATTATCATATCCAAGCGTGACGATTGATGAATCCATTTCACAGCCCACGAAAATTCTGTCTCAGGCGCGCCTAAAGAAGTTTTCACTTCAAAAAACTTAAGTTGCAATAATTTAATTTGTAAAACCTATTCTAACAGCTTTCTTTGGACTTATGTAATTAAAACTTGTAATTAAGTGCAATTTTTAACGAACCCTTTGATACGATCGCAGGTGGCTCGGTATCTTTTTCTTGTGATTCCGCATCCGCTGTCTTCATTCAGAAAGAATAAACCCTCGGAAATTATTCCCGAGTAATGCCGTAAATTGCAGGATTTAATTTGCCGTCCTTATTACACGTTTGTCGCAAATAACGGCCGGCGTAGAAAAAGAGGGTGTTTTTGTGTGGTTTTCCTGCACAATTAGAATGCGCTATTCTTGATTATTATGATCATAATTTAAATCCTACTTCTTACTTGTATTATATATGCGATAGTTTGGATGTTTAAATGTTTGATGCTAAGAACTGCAAGCATTTTGCCTACTGGGGGCACAGCATCAATCCCGACGGAAAGTCTAAATGGATCAGACTAAAATTCGTAACATGGAACATAGATAGATTAAAATCTGAACTAGAAAGTTTTGAGGATTTGAGGCGTTGCTAGTAAATTATACAATCTAATAAATAATTTAAAAAATTAACACTTTAGCAGAAGCTAAAGTGTTAATTTCAAAGTTGGGGCGCAGGCTCAGGGAGAATACGGGTGACTTCCGCTCCGGCGCGTTCTTGGAGCAAAGGTTGGACATTGCCGTCCAACGCGGGAACGCAGCCAGCATCATGGGCACCTTTGCGCCGGGAATGGTTCGGGGTGGGTTTTTGGGGAGTAGTTTTTAGTTAAGTATTTACATGTTGCAAATAATTTACAGTTTTTGTTGAGATATTTTGCATAAACGTATTTAAGTAATCAAGTCCAAACAATGTATTTGCATATTTATCTTTATAAGAGTGTGCGAACCTACATGGCTGCATGGTTGTAGGCTTGGCAAGGTAGGGCTCTTGGCAGAGTCCACCTGGGGAAGTACCACACCTTTGCCAGTTATTCTACCGCCAAGCAGTAATGTGTAAGCGTTACTGTATTTCGGTTTGAAGGTCAATGTTTCCACAGAAATTACAGGGCTTAGAGATATAATATCTTAGATCTCTGGGTGACGAGCGCAGTGCAGTGCTAGGTTATGATTTGGAATCTTCATGTTCCAATAGCTGCGTGTCACTGTACTGTTATGTTGCAGGCATGTTGCTTACCATCGGGCACAAACATGTCCTGCTCGTCTCGTCACTCTTTATTTAAAATAAATATTAAGGGCTAGACGATTGGTTCCATTGCAGGTTCGTGTTAGCTTCACCGTAGCTGGAAGCCACGTCTAAGTCAATGCTCTCTTGTAGAGGAACCCTTCGAGAGAGTAGTGGACATTCCGCACACAACATCACCTAGCCCCAAACTAGGCATTGCTTGTATTTTGGGATTATAATCCTACGAATATTTTAACTGCGAAAATTTTGATGTTTATTACTCAATCACGTTCGGTACAGCTGATGGATGGGGTTGAAATTTTACGTGCAGTTAAGTGAGAGTTTGGAATAGCACACAGGCTATTTTCTATCACAGGAAAGTAACGGTAGCTACGAGGGTAAAACTGCGGGGCGCTAGTAGTACTTTTATAATTGTAAATATGTAGGTATATTTTTCATTCACAGAAACACCCAAGCAATTTTATATTCATCGCATAAACATTTTTCTTGCTCCGTGGTAATAGGGTTCAATCCTCAAAAAAACGAAGTAGCCCGTTAGTTAGATTGCCAAAAAATATTGTACACGTATTTTTTCTTTTGTTTCACAAACAAAACTGACGAAGATAGAGCGCTTCGAAGTTTCGTGTGACGTCGCTTGTGAGTACGAATTTTACTCACGAGTGACGTCGCGACCCCCCACTCTCGAAGTTTGATGGTCTATATCTTTGACGGTTTTTAATATTATGAAAACACAAAAAATACGTGTCCAATATTTTTCCATGATCTAGCTGACGGACTAATTAGGATGGAGTATTTTTGACCCAGTCCGGTGCCCCATTGAATTGAACCCACAACTTCCAGTTCCGAGTTACTACCATCTAAGATACAAAGTCAATCATGTTTAGAATACATTGGCTTAGGGCGCAAACGTGGTCACTTTTGTGTCCTGTGTATTATACAAGCAACTGATGAAGATTTGATTTCTAACGAACAGGTATGAAATCATCCACTTCCAGCGAAACCATATTTTTTTTTATTAGGTCCAGTTTTTTTCATTTAACACATACTCATTGGCAAACAAAAAGTGTTCAGTGTGGATACGGAAACTAAAGACACAGTCTATTTTATTTCTGTATACTTACTGTGCTAAAAGTGTCTAAGTTTGCGCAGCGCCTAACGGAAATGCTATTATGGTACTTATTTCAAACAATTTAACCATGGACCACATTAGTTAATCATATAAATTAGAGTCTATTACCATTAAGTTAGAGTCCTGATTTAAGCAATTTTAAGATTCTGCAGATTGCTTAAACTAATGGTAAGATGATTCTGCTTAATCAGGGTACTTGAAGATAATAAAGTGAATGGGAAATCATCGGTGTGGAAGATGATGACATGATTTCAAATAATAAAAAAAAAACGAAAAAACAAAACCCGATTTCAATTTAAAATGTAAATCTGACACTCTTTTTTTTTTAATAAAGAGTACGAGACGAACATGACATGTGCCTGATGGTAAGCAACATGCCTACTACATAACAGCACAGTGACCCGCAGCTATTGGAACATGAAGAGTCCAAATCATTACCTAGCACTGCACTGCGCTCGTCACCCAGAGTTGTAAGATGTTATAATATATCTAAGCCCTGTAATTTCTCTGGAAACATTGCCCAAACGGAACACATTACTGTGTTCCGTTTGGGAAATGTTTCGTGTTTGCACATTACTGCTTGGCGGTAGAATAACTGGCAAAGGTGTGGTACTTTGGTACACTCGACTAAATTATATAAGACGCTATCACTATGTTCCGTTGTCCAGATAAATGAAAGTTAATTTTAGTTTTTTTTTATAATTCAAACCATCGCACCGATTTCGATTTATTTAGATTAGTTAGTGTAGATTAATCTATTTGTGATCTCTGAACTATGATCTACCAAAATAAAGAACTAGCAAAATCGGTTCACAATTGGCGGATATATCGCGTTACATACAAATAAAAGATCCAACAGAATTGATAATTTTCTCCTAGTTGGCTAAATATATTGTAAAGTGATACATAATGTTGCAAAAAGAAACAGTAGCATTATAGTTTATAGTAACATACTTGTAGTGGTAGGACTCTTGGCAGAGTCCGCCTGGGGAAGGACCACACCTTTGCCAGTTATTCTACCGCCAAGCAGTAATGTGCCAACATTACTGTGTTCCGGTTTGAAGAGCAATGTTGCCAGAGAAATTACAGGGCTTAGAGATATAGCATCTTAGATCTCTGGGTGACGAGCGCAGTGCAGTGCTAGGTAAAGATTTGGACTCTTCATGTTCCAATAGCTGCGTGTCACTGTGCTGTTATGTGGCAGGCATGTTGCTTACCATCAGGTACATGACTTGCTCTCGTCTCGTCGCTCTTTATGTAAAAAAAAACAGTAGCATTATAATAACATACTTATGAAATAGTGCAAATGGCTGCATTACTGCTGAGTAAAATATCTTCCACGCAACCATTAAGTATAAAACAAAACACGTAGAATGGTATGCAAATAATAATAATTTGTTAGTACCAAATTGTGGCTTGAATAGCTTTCGAACAAAATACAGCAGTTACAAGTCTACAATAAAATAGGACAATTATAAGTTAGATGGTGTATTGATATTATTTTATCACCTTTGATTGTAGATATACGACTTCTGTGTGGAATGCTAATGGCGACTGCCGTAAGTTCTACTGCAGTACCCGTTGTAGAGATGCGATAGTGTCCTATCGATATCGATCGTTTTTAATTATTCAGTTACTATTCAGAAGTTGCGATAATTTGCTGTGCTCACGCAACGAGGAGGATGATTTTTGTAGTTGACGTTCTAAAACCTCAAACGAAGAGGGTTAGCAGCACTTTCTGCTTTAGGAAAATCTTAATTGTGGCACAAATTTTGTACCCGTGGGGGATATATTTGAAGGAAATAGACAGTATCTTTCAAGTCAAAAGTCAATGAAAATGTATATTTTAAAGTGCAGAGAGGTACATTCCATATACCTGCACTTTAAAATAGACAAATACACAATGGTACGTACAAGCCCGCCTGTAGGTATGTACTTATTCGAACCATCTCACGATTTAAAAATCGGACGTCTTGTCTACGGAGCCATTACTGCTTTTACAATATAATACAGTCTATGTTTGTGTTATTCCAGACCAAATGTCATTGTTTCAAATAACAATCCGTTCCGTTCAGAAGTTCCAACGCGATACAGCAAAAACCTAATACCTAAACATCAAAATTGGTACATGTATAATTATGAGTAGGATATCTACAAGGCTTTCGATCCAAAATAATAAAACTTACCTGAATATTCAGAAAAATAATGTATGGTCTCAGTCAAAATAAATCAATTTTTTTTTTCTTCCCTGCAAGATAGTACACATAGTACTTCAAATAGAAAATTTATCGATAAACATACACGCAACCTTACCAATTACTATGAGGGCAGGAAAATCATTGCTTTAATATCTCCTCTCTACCTACAGCTGTCCCTTTTTATTCCATTTAGCTGAACGAGTGTGAAAAGGATGCGAACAGGAACTGAAGAAAATTATAGTTTTGAATTCATGCTATTGCAGTCAATGCTTATTATTTTTTTTCTATCACAGTAACTTGAAATGTATCTCACATAATCTTTTCTTGGAGAAAAATATCGCTACTTCAAGGCTTTGTTCCGAAAATGGTTACGTCAAGGTTTTTTTTTCATACTTTAACGTCACAAGACGAGCAGGGTATGGGCCTAATGATAAGCAACACGCCACACTGCTGTGGATTATAAGGAGTCCAAATCCTTACCTTTTTCGAGTAACGAGCAGTCCGATAAAAAAATGGGCTTTTATCATGTAGAGATCAGGACGTCTACTCTAATTCAACGAAAACGTAATTTCGGAATAAACTCGCGATATTCCATCTCCGATTCTACTTAGATCCTTCATTTTGTCCGTTGAAATGTTCTAAGCCTACTCCAATTAGGGTAAGCTTAGAACATTTAAACGTTAAACAATGTTGTATCGGACGAAACGAAGTAGAACGAGAGTAGAAAATTCGCGAGTTTTTTTTTTCGAAATTTCGTTTTCGTAGAAACAGAGTAGACGTCCAGTCGCGAAACGAACTCTCCGAAACGTATCCGTTAAGTAAACGAAGTAAATCGGGACTTGAAAAAATACTCACAGATCCATGTATCATTCGGACCTAACACTATTGTGAGACACTCTTACCACTAGAAAACTGCCATATCGCTATTATTCCTAATGTTTAGTAAATCCTTAAACAAAAATAAAAATGTTTTTACACTTATTTAATTACTAGTAATAACAAGCAAATATCTAGTACTGAACAAGCAAACTCCTGATTAAATTTCCGATTCCTAATTTAAAACTTCATTCACCCATCACTCTCACACTGTCAGCGAAAATCCCTTCAAACAATCTTAAGCTCCTTTTACACTCACCTAAAAAATTATAACGCCGTTTCGGTCCCCACATAATCCCAAGTGATCACAAGAACCCATCATTATGTTTTACTAGCGTTTTGTTTGAATTGTGAGCGAGGCTCAGTTTTAAATCTTGGCAGTTACGTGTAATGAGTACGGAGCTTAATGTCTCCCTGGTAGGTGGGGGTTATTTTTAGGAGAATTTTTAGTACATTTTATTCTATAAAAGCAGATTGTATACAACTTCTAAAAAGGAAGAGGCTCTCAATGTTTGTTTGTTACGCGGTTACAAACATACAATAGTTATTTGTTATACAAGAGTGCAAAGTGGCTTTTTAACCGCGTGCTCAATTTTGATGACCGAGCAAGCGAAGGATTCTAAAGTTGAATCACGAGCGTAGCGAGGGATTCAAAAATTAGAATCCTGAGCGTAGCAAGGGAATCAAAAGAGCACAAGGTGAAAAATCTTTGCACTCGAGTGTAACACGTAATTTTTCATCCCCCCCTAGCGAGGAAATTACTAGGTAAACGCTTTGCTCATTTTCAGTTTCAGTCGATTCTGTTGGCGTTAAATAAACTTCTTGGTCGCTAGAATCACTTATTATTATATGGTATTTCGGTTTTTCACTTGTACCTATTCAATTTTATAAGTTTTAAACTTAAGTTTATTTAGCCATGGTTTTAAGAATAACAATATGACGTGAAAATATGGAGAGTTGACCGATTGAGGTAAGGAGTTTCATGTGTACATGAAAAAGTGTCCGCCCAAATGCATTAAATTATAGTAGGGAAACATTTTAAAGGAAATTAATAAACGTACTATTCAGAATTCATGAAAGAAAAATATTGGCAGTCATAGGCACTGCCGATAGAAGTGGTAACTTATAACTCAGAATTTGATTTTTACTTTGGAAACTACGCGTGTGAAACCGGAGGGCGTGAATATGAGCATGGCCATCTAGAAATGCAGACACATTTTTAAATGGCCAATGGGAAACGCTGAGGCATTTCTAGATGGCCATTGGCTATGGTCCCAAGTTTACCCGAAGATTTCTTATCATTTCCGAGCGTGACGCTAGAATTAAATTGACAGCCCACGAAAAATCTGTTTTTGCGCGCCAAAAGAAGTTTTGACTTCAAAATATATTGTACCTACATGTTTTCTCAAAATAGTAATTATTTATTTGATGTTATACTAATTTACTACATTATTTTGTACTGCACAAGTAGTTGAAATTATCTATTAGTTTAGTAGTCAATAATATTTAATTATTTAACTCGGTAACTCGGCATACTTCAATTATTCGATTACAATTGATTCATTCATAGCATTTCAAAATGTTTTGCCATTTGAAATAACATTCTTTACCTCTATCCTCCATACGTGAAAAGAAAATTGCGCGCAAAGCATTTAAAAAAAGTACACCAAAGAGGTTCCGAGTATGAGTTTTTAACAAATTAAAAATAAATGTATGATGAATTCGGTACCAAGGAGGTAGAAATAAATAGGTTAAATTATGTTTTGAATTCAAAACCTCAGTACACACGATGTTCTAAATTCAAATTTACTTTAACCTCTAGAGGGTAAAAACGACTTTTGCGCCCTGATATCGAGGAGCAAAAGTACTCTTTCCGAGCTGGTGGGATGAAAAAAAATTTGGCAGTCATAGGAACTGCCGATAGAAGTGAAAATTTAAAATTCAGAATTTGATAGCTTACCTTGGAAACCATGGCCATCTTAGCATTGCCATCTAGAAATGCGTCAGCATTTTCCATTGGCTGATGCGTTTCTAGATGCCCATGCCATGATGGCCTGTCCACGCCCTTTCAGCATTTCCCATTGGCTGACGTATTTCTAGATGGCCAATAGCCATGGTCCCGACTTTACCCGACGCTTTCTTATCATACCCGAGCGTGACGAATGAATACAATTCACAGCCCACGAAAAATCTGTCTAGGCGCGCCTAAAGAAGTTTTCACTTCAAAAATATGTTGTTTGCTTTTTGTGCTTGGCTTTTTCATGTGTTCTGGTTTGAAGAGCAATGTTTCCAGAAAAATGACTGGGCTAAGAGATAACACCTTATATCGTGGGTGACGAGCGCAGTGCAGTGCTAGATAATTATTTGGACACTTCATGTTACAATAGCTGCGTGTTACTGTGCTGTTATAGATAAAAATGTTGCTTACCATCAGGCATGTCTTGCTCGTTTTGTCACACTTAGATACTATAAAAAAACGAATAGTTCAGAGGCAGTCTCATATGTACTAATTTTCAATGTGGTGGTTTTTGAAATATCTACAAAAACTAAAGTTTGTTTTTTGATCTGTGTGACGTAATTGATTGTAGATTTGACAAAAAAAATACAAATGAAAAATAGTAGAGTGTCCGAATGAAATTTTAAGTTGTAATCTGTTTTTTTTTCGGGTATTTTTTTTTTTTTTACTTTTGTAGGTTTACACTTGACCGCCATCTCGCCTGATGTTATTCCAAGAACAGCCTAACAAAGTTTGCTTAGTTTGACTTCAAGTTGATGTTGTGTTGACAAAATAGTAATATTTATATGTTTTGTTTTATTTTACGTCTGAACATATCGAACATATTCATCATCATCAGTGTTTCTCAGCAATCTGCTGCTACAATATAAATAAAGTCGATATCAATTCTATTTCAGCCAACATGGGAACTGCCCCACTCAAACGATACCTCTTCGAGAGCTAAACAAACACACTCGACCATTGATGTGTGTTATTAAACAGTAATAGATTTATTTATAACCTGTGGGAAAGTTTCGATGCCCGAAATAAATGTAATTCGATGAAGAGTGTTTTGACTTTGATTTGAGTGCCCTTGGGTTTGATTTCAATGGCGCCAAACAATTATCCGAGTTCGAAAACATCCGAAAAAATGTAAAACCGACTTCAATTTAGAAATCAATTCTGACCAAATTTCATAAGAAGCTAATAAGCAAATTTTGTGATAGCTCTTTTAAATAAGCCTTTGTGTTATTAAGTCAGTAGAGTTTACTCTGATTTACATTAAAATGGTGTTTTTAGGGTTCCGTAAAATGTAAAAACGGAACCCTTATAGATTCGTCATGTCTGTCTGTCTGTCTGTCTGTCTGTCCGTCCGTATGTCACAGCCACTTTTTGCCGAAACTATAAGAACTACACTGTTGAAACTTGGTATGTAGATGTATTCTGTGAACCGCATTAAGATTTGAACAAAAAATTAAAAAAAAAAGAAAAATTAGGTTTGCTCCCCATACTGAGAACTGAAACTAAAAATTTTTTTTTTCATCAAACCTACACGTGTGGGGTGTCTATCGATAGGTCTTTAAAAATGATGTTGAGGTTTCTAAAATCATTTTCGTCTACACTGAATAATTTGCGCGAGAGACACTTCCAAAGTGGGAAAATGTGTGTCCCCCCCCCTCTAACTTCTAAAGTAAGAGAATGAAAAATCTAAAAAAAATATATAATGTACATTACCATATAAACTACTAACGAAAATTAGTTTGAACTCGATCTGATGAGTAGTTTTTTTTTAGTACGTCATTAATACACTGTTATTGAAACTTCGATCAAAGTTACAACGAACTACAAGAACTATATGTAATATGTATATTATGTTACTTGCTGCAACGGAACCCTTCATGGGCGAGTCCAACTCGCACTTGGCCACTTTATTTCAGTCTTGTTAAATAAAAAATAATTATTACTACTAATAAAAGTTTTTTTTTAATCTAAAATCCTATTACCCTATTAATATTATAAATGTCAATGTTTGGATGTTTGTTGCTCAATCACGTCCTAACGTATGAACGGATCGGGCTGAAATTTGGAACACAAATAGATTATAGTCTGGAAGAACACATAGGCTAGGCTAGGCATAGGCTTTTTATCCCGGAAAACAACGGGAACAACGGGAACCTCGCGGGTAACACCGCAGGGCACTGCTAGAATGTAATACAGTAAACGTAGTGTGAATAGTCGCAATGTTATGAAGTAATAAAATCTTTAAAATATAACTACACCTCAAGTTCTAACCACAACCCATTTCTTCTAAGCACAGCACTTAGGGTAAACTAAGTAAGCAGTTATGTTCAAGTTATCGGTCAATACAGTAGCTTAGAGCACATTGTTTCAGGTTTTAGCTTTTAAAAGTTTACGTTTAACGAGTTAAGCTGCGTAAAAATGTCACTTAGATATTATGTTATCCACTTAAGAGGTAGTTAGTTACTTTTGATTAATTCTGAAGTTTATAGCGTCTATAGTTTAGAAAATTTAATTTCGATCGAGTTTTTTAGTAATCGTGATGTACCTATTTTTATTCTGAAAATAAAATTTAAAAAAATGCGAGCTTAACGCTCACAAAGAATTGGTTTATAACAGCTCTCGATAGAAATCATTAGAAGGAGAGACGAAGATTTTTTTATTTGTTGTAATTTTGAACTTAACCACCATCTCGCCTGATGTTGAGTGACGATGCAGTCTACGATGTAGCGTGTTTACCTAGATGATACCAATTCACTTACGATTTGAAGACATCTAGATTGGAAAATTGTAATCATCGGGAAAAACAAATACAGGCAACGTATTTCTACACGTAGAAAAAATCACACGTGTAGGTGGGATTTAAAACTACGACCTTAAAGTTGTAAACTGTACGTTCTATCCAATAAACCAGCGATTGTATAAACACTGAAAAAAAAATCTTTTTTCGTAGCTGGTTACGAATCAGTCGGTTACGAAAGTGGCTGAAGGGAAATATTTTAGCATTGCATAAACAGCCCATTAAATATTCCCACTATTTGGACTCTTGGTCTTTTTTTGTATAATACTTACATTCCATTATCATCTCCAATTTCAATAGACTCATGGGCAATGTTAGCGGAGCACTCATGACCTCGAAAGATTCTTGGTACATGCTAGTTTCCTCACGATGTTTTCCTTCACCGTTTTAAGTAAGCGGCATTACGCACATGACTTTGAAAAGACAGTGGTGCACGTGGAATTTGAACCTAGCGCTGCGGATCGGCAGTCACCGTTCTCCCGACTAGACCAGCCGTAACTTTTTAAGACACCTAAAGTCTTTAATACCAAAATGTCCTCAAAAATACAATACTCGTTACCGCAGCAAACCACATAAAACTAGATTTAAAACTCCTTTTAATAGCTACTTATACAAGAGTTGAGCCACCATCGATGCTCTGTGCAATCTTCAAAGTTTCCCAGTTAACTTGTCAATTCCAGCCAATGGCGGCACTATCGTAAAATTAAACGAGGCGACTTAAGCTATAGCAGATGGCAAAAGCATCCTTTCTCTACTTAATAATAAAGCGGTAAACTGCATATCATATTGACCTTTCGGGAAAATATAGTATGTACCTAAGGTACACTAATGGTGTACAATTACATCTATATATATACCTGCAGATATTTTAAATACTTTAAACACTTTATTTGTACATAAACAGATTACATTTAACGCATTTATACAATGGCCCCACGCTAGGCTCTGGGCCTGTACCGTGGGTAGGTACCTTATTAGACATTTCAGAGCTCAAATTACATACATTTCTATACAAAATAAGATAGGCAAAAACGAATACAGACAATAATTATGTTTGAAATATTACATCGAAACAACTAAGGATATTGTTACAATTAAAAAAAAAAAAAAAATAAGCATAATAAAATAAACATATTCTGCCGAGCATGTCAGTAACGCAAACCCGCAAGATTTAACTCTACCAAAATCCTCAAGCCGGCTAAAGAAGAATTGGTTTATTTTTCTGCTGCTGCGTCCACATGTTTTACCCGCGTAGGTCCTGTTTCCGCTAACTCTTTATAATAAGAGGAATTAGAAATAATACAGAAGCTATTTCTTATTGCAAAGAATTAGGGGAAACAGGACCTAAGCGGGTAAAACCTGTGTAAAAGCGGATGTACAGCTTTTGAAAATGTTAACCCGATCCGTTCAGGCTTTCCGACATGATTGAGCAACAAATATCCAATTAATTGTTTACCAATTAATAATTAAATAATTGTTATTTGCACACCCCGTATACTTGTCCAAATATTATTATCCATCCTAAGGTTGCCTGGAAGAGATCGCTTTCAGCGATAAGGCCGCCCATTGTCGCACTACTTTAAAATGTATTGTTCTTTATTTTCTTTTTCTTTGGTGTGTCAATAAAGAGTATATCTATCTATCAATCATCCAAACTTCCACATTTACCTATTACATTAGTTGTTTTTTTGTATGAAAAAACATTACGTTTATCATCAACAAATAACACATTGAGAATCAACAAAGTAATTCAATTAAAATTACAATTTTTTATTTCATTTATTTTCATCAAATACGGCTCACGCAATTTGCATGAGTTCAATATCTATCTATGTACCAAATTTCATCCAAATCTTCTTAGTAGTTTTTGAGTGAAAGAGTTACAAACATACATCCATACATTCTTTAAAAAAACGAATGTATAATATTAGTAGGATACACCCGTATTGCCTTAGCTGGTATAACATTTAGTACTATAAAAGTAATATTAAATCTAGGCTAAGTCTCCTTGTTTTGTAAGTTTAATATTGTGGACAATAAAGCATTTCTATCTATTAAATCATAAAACAACAGAAGCTCAAAAAGAAACTATTAATTTTAACACTAATCTCCGATCTCTTTTAACGCATCCGAAACCAATTTACCGCCGGCTACTTATTGTTTCAACGATAAATCTAACAGCGCGATACTTCAACTCAAATTAGCTTCTAACAAAACGCCCTAAGCTTCAATTATTCTTAAAATTTATGAACTGTCTCTAAACTCAACGAGTTCTTAAACTTAAATCTATTCTTAAATAATGATTCTACAAAAACTGTTTCTAAAACAGTTGCGTATTTTCAAAAAACTAAGTCCAAATGCCCCATAAATTTAAATGTCGAAACTTCGAATTTCATGCAACGTTTTTTTCACTGTACTATTTGTCTAACGCTACCCCAAATTAGGGTGATTTTGTCCCCAACTAATCAATATTCATTTAACATGAAAAGATTTTAGTTAAGATTTACTTACGTTTCTCTATTGTACTATTTTTGGGGCACTTTAAAGCAGCGTTTGTCATAGAAATGTTTCTTTTCTTCGAGTTAGTTTGAAATATTGTTTAGGATTTAATTGTCGTTGATCAATTGGTCTTATTATTCAGAGTTAACAATATTGTTATTGTCAATTAATATGTTGATGTTGTTGTTATAATATTACAAGAATGAAATAAATTGAATAATGTATAGCAAACTAATTTAACAATTAAAAATCGAATTGTTTTTATTGAACTTTAAAGTACATTGCCACTAACTTAAAAATGGCGAAGAAAACATCGTGAGGTAGCGGACATGCAACTAGAATATTTCTAGGTCATGTGTCATCCATCAACCCGCACTCAGCCAGCGTGGTGGGTTATGACCTTGACTTTCTCCTTGGGAGAGAAGGCCCAGAATCCCAGCAGTGGGAAAGTAATGCTTTATGCTACATTTTAATGCATCTTTAAATTTTTGAACTCGATTTATTTTTTTACGAAACATTTTTTAACGAAAATAAATTTGCACATGACCTCGCAATTTTTTGTTAAATTATATTTTAAAACGTTTTTAATTGTAATGTAATGGAAAAAAAACAGAACGAACACAACGCGATGCGAGACCAAAATGCAGGATTTTATTTGGCTCAACGTATTGCCAAAATAGGTATTGCCATTTGGCGTCGTAATTCTGCTATGATCACTGCTCTGACTGGCTTGTTAATCGTGATTATTTATGAACTAACATCGGTTTTTGCAAAATTCTGATTTACTCAGTGTACTCATTAGTACAATAGGCACATCTTAAATAGGTGTTAGTTAAGTGAGTAGAGCATTTAGTTTTGTTAAGACTCTGTCATTAAAAATAAAAAGGCAAAATACAATTTTTCAACAAAACAAAACAGAAATAGCAAACCAATTAACCTGTCAATGCTCGTCACCCCAAACCCGAAGATTTCCAAAAAAATGTATTCCCCAGACATGACAAACGTTCTTCCCTTGACACCACTGACAAGGACATTGATTTCCGACATGTTAATTTCAGGTTAAATAACAGACGCCCCTCGGTGTTGGGAAAAGTATTTTTGTTTGAAATATTTGAGATTGCTGTTAAAGTTGTCGAGAGAGAATGCGGAGTATTTGTCTATGTTGGTGACGTGGGTGTTTCTAAATTAAGTGAGATCTGCCGATGATGGCTGGTGGCTGGAAGTATCTACCTAAAGACGTTAAATTTAAACTAATGTTTGTGGTTTCAGGTTTAAGTGAAATTGTTTACTTAGAAAGTGTGTTTGAACTAAATTTTTACACAGATTATGTTTAGTTAAGAAATAACAAAGAACGACTTCAATTTCAAATTAAACTCAGACGCTCGACTGAATTTCGTATTTTTGTGAAGTCAACTAAATACTATTCCAATGAAACACCAAACATCCAAAAAAAAAACCTAAATCTATACTGTGCAGAGCTACCGCGTAACAAGGGTACCAAAAATCATACAAAAAAAAGATCCATATTTTTCTGAATTTATCCTTTTTTGCGTACTTGAAAAAAATTATCAAAAAAAATCAACTTTGTGTCTGAAAACAAAACATAAACATCAAAATAAAACAAAAAAATGTTAACCCTCTCTATCTTGGGTTTGAAATTTGTCATAGTGTATTGTATTTTGTATAGTATAATTCTAGTCAAGCCCTTTCATTTGATACCTATTTTGAGAGAGTTGTGAAAATTAAGGCATTTTGTAGCGACGGCCATCTTGAACCGAATCTAATCAAACATAGTTAGCTATGTTTGATTGCTAAGAACACTCCCGACTAAGTCAGGTTTCAAACAAAAAAAACATACGAGTATAAATTAATAAACAAATATTGGTGGACAATTCACACAACACCATCTGACCCCAAACTAAGCAAAGCGTGTAATATGGCGGCCAAATAGCTGATATAATACTTACATGAATTAACCGTTCGAGAGCTAGGATGCCCTTGAGAGACACACACTAACAGAAACACGTCAAATAAACAATATCCCGTTGTTTTTGCGTCAACAGTTAATGAAAATTAACATTACAGATTGACGCTGTGAATTATTACAGCTGAGCAATGCTTATTACACTATTCAATTAGTAGACAATCCTAAGCATCCTAAAGCAGGCTCGTCCAAAAAGGGCAACATACCACTGGAACAGATCACGAGTCCAGCTGTGCATGTGTCATGCGTCGAAATAGCTGGCCTATGCAGACTCTGTGGCGGCGGAGAGGGTTTGCCATGAGATAATTTTAAACTGCATAATAGTGTATTAGAAATTCAATAAAATTTGGTAGATAGACTTTGTATATACAATTTTTATGTACTACATTTTCACATGATTCTTACACACTTCTTACCGGTTGGTAAGATGGTCAAGTGCCTAACCTAAAATGGATAAAAAGGAAAATAATATAAACCATTTTCTGTTTAAGCCAAACAGATTATTGAATTAAGTAGTTTTTTTAGTATCCTCGACTAGGTATTAGTACTGTTACTGTTTGCTTGAAAGAATTAGAAACACGCGCAAACTGGTTCAATAATCCATCCTTGCAACTAAACCTACATATAGATATTTGCGTTTATAATATTAGTGGGAATGTGTCACTTGGCTTACTTATTGTAATCTTTTGTTTTACTCGAAGAAAATCAAACTCGATTAAAATAAATTAACTGGTTTCTAAATTTAATTTAATAAAAATAATCCACGGGTTAACTTTGGGTGACGAGTGCAGTACCAGGTTATGATTTGGACATTTTAAGTTCTAATAGTTGCATGGCAATGTCCTGTTATATGCAGGCATGTTGGTTAACATAAGGCACATATCCTGCTATCTCCATCACTATACTAACAAAAATATTGCTCAAATCATAATTTCTTACGATTCCCTCATATTTCACCAATACTTCTTACTTGTACTAAAAAATACGAGAACAATACGTTTGACAAAACCTGATCTCCATATTCGCAAAGGCCGAAGTAAAGTCCTTGCAAAGCCATTGTGAAGTGGCCAATGCTTCAACTCCAGAACAATGCAATCCAAACAAAGATATCTGGTTACGCGAACCGGAGTCGCCAAGCAGTCTGGCACAGAGCCTTAGAACTTCTTATATGGAATGTAATCGGAAACATTGGTTGCAAATCTTACAAATAAATAGCTGAAGTGAGACATGTGGATTATCTAAAAAAGGGGCAATTACAAGACAGCGATAAATCATCTAAGTTACGGCTGGTCTAGTCGGGAGAACGGCGCCTGCCGATCCGGAGACCCCGGGTTCAAACCCCACACGCACCACTGTCTTTTCGAAGTCATGTGCGTAATGCCGTTAACTTAAAACGGTGAAGGAAAACATCGTGAGGAAACCGACATGTACCTAGAATCATTCGAAGTCATGTGTCATCCACCAACCCGCACTGGGCCAGCGTGGTGGATTATGGCCTTAACTCTCTCCTTGGGAGAGAAGGCCCCGAGTCCCAGCAGTGGGAACGTTTAGTGGGCTGTTGATGATGATGATAAATCATCTTATGTTTTTCATATTTAGAGTGACGAGACGGACAGGACATGAACCTGATAGTAAGCAACGTGCCTGCCACATAACAGCACACCGACATGCAGCTATTGAAACATGAATAATCCAAAGCAATGCACTGCCCTCGTCACCCAGAGATATAAGATGTTTCATCTATATGCCGTGTAATTTCAATAGAAATATTCTCATTTAAACTGCAACACAGTGATGTTTGCACACTACTGTTTCGCGGTAGAGTAACTGGCAAAGGTGTGATACTTACCCAGGCGAACTCTGAAAATAATCTTACCGCCAAAAAAAACTCTAGATGATTAGCGCAGTGAAATGGTAGTTAATGATTTGGACTCTACATGTGCCAATAGTTGCGTGACAGTGTTGTCATGGTCAATTAATGTTGCTTATCATCAGACACATGTCCTGCTTATCTCATCACTCATTAATATAAAAAAAATGTTGTCTTTAAAGTCGGTTTACGGTGGCTAATTTTACGAGATGACGTCATTATATACATACTAGATCGATCGGTAAGCTTGCAATTTTGAAGTAATATTTCAACGCTTCAATCCAATCCACTGCAAAATTTTGTTGTTTTATTTTTCAAAGTAGTGTCGAGACGACCAAACCATTTTCCTGGTGGTAAGCAACATAGCCCATAACAGCACAGTGACACACAGCTAATGGAATATGAAGAGTCCAAATCAATTAAAACTCAAACTATTACCCAGCACCGCACTACGCTCGTCATTCGGAGATATAAGGTGTTTTATCTTTTAGACCAGTAATTTCTTTGGAAACATTGCCCTTCAAACCTGAACACAGTAATGTTGTCACACTACTGCTTGGCGGCAGAATAACTGGTAGAGGTGTGGTACTACCCGAAGCGGACTCTGCAAAGAGCCCTACCACTTACCTAATTCTTTTTAAGAATGTGTAGTCAAACCTCATTCGATTTGTTTGGAACATCAACCATGAAACGATGTGGCTAATTCATTTATTTATAGTAACGTCAGTAATGCCAAGGGCAAACGTATTCGTTCGATTTTCCAGTTTCCATTTTCAGTAAAACATGTCCCGATATGGTCAAGTCAATATAAGAATAAATTCTGCAATCATTACGTTGCAATATCGAAGTGAAGTTCAAAGCAATTTCAACTGTGTCTCCTACTCTTGAGGGTAGGTTTTAGAATACGAGAGAGTTGCATTTATATTAGTTCAAAGGTATAAATTCATGTCGGACACAGAAAGTTTTAACCACTGTTCAAGTTCAAGGCAATATCGACTGTATCTTTATCACCAAGGGTAAGTTTTCAAGTACAACGGACTGGAAGTTATGTCATTTAAATGCAATGATGTGCAAGACTATAGTAATCAAGGTCTTCGAGTCTTTGCAAGTTTAATGTCAGTGTTTGTATATTTATGTTTATGTTTGTATGTGCGCGAAGCTTATTATAATTTTCTATCTGAGTATTCAGATCGCTAATATAAAAGGTTTTATTGGTTGATAGGTTGATACATTTTTTTAGTTAGTCGCCTATCGGAAAATAAAAATTTTGAAAGTATTTTCTTACGATGTGCGTTATTGATACGATACTGATGAAAGCCTTTTTTTAACTTTCATAGGTTTATATTTGACCGCCATCTCGCCTGATGTTAAGCGACGATGCGGTCTACGATGGAGCGTGTTTGCCTAGAAGAAACCGATTCACTCTCGATTTGAAGACACAAGGATTGGGAAAACCCCACTCAGGCAACGTATTCCACAGCCTTAAGGTTCTTATCACAAAAGCAGAGTCAAATCTCTTCGTTCGTGTTTTTGGAACATAAACCATGTACCGGTGTCGCTTTTTTGAGCTGCGAGCATTCTGATAGAAAAAGGGCAAGGTGGTATAGATCGTCCAAATCAGTAGCACACTCTCCGAAATGTATCCGATAAAAACCCGATAAGCTAGCAATTTTTCGGAGATGTTCACTCGACTTTGCAGTCTTTTTCGCACGAAGGTGGCATTGCCTATGAGCCTTTTGGCACGTTTCTCGATCGATTCCAGAGCCTCCAGCTAATATAGAGCCAAAAAAATGATAAAGTAGGCTGCCAACCATCTAGTTAGAATTAAATTGTACGATGCCCGCGCACACCGACACCCAAAACACACAAAAGTCATTGTGAGTTTTTGTCATAAAGGACTTATGGCAATTGGTCTTAACTGCCTCTACTGCTAAGCCAACTTTGGGCAAGCTAGCGAGAAAGATGTGTATACCCCATACCAAGAAATATCCATGGCGGAAAATACTAAAACTGTACGACTTGATTCGTAATAACACAATTTTAATTTTAATTACAAGCTCTTAATTTACGAGAAAATAAGAAGACCAGGGGGTCTACCTCGGAATGAAAAATGTCATAGCTTTGATGTTTCTCTCTCTTTTGTTTTCGCTTGAAATGATAGAGACAGCATTAGCAAAGCGATAGCCGATTTAGTTAGGCGGTAGAGGCGCCGTTCTATGACACCCATTTCATACACCGTTTTACATATTCGTTATGCTCTCGGAACATGTCTATTTCCACAGATTAATAACGCCTAGATCGATAATATTCAAACAAACGTCTCAGTGAGGTAAAAAGCAGATCGATTTTGGCGTCAGCAGTAGGTATGTACTGAAGTTCGATAAACAAAACTTTAATGTCGTGGAGGATGTACGCTGTACAGTGAGTGAAGGACCACACAAACCATAATAATGTTTTTAATTGTTGAAGACGCATGCACTAGCGCCTGGACGTCTACTCTCTTTCTACGAAAACGTAATTTCGAAAAAACAACTCGCGACTTTCCTGCTCTCGTTCTACTTCGTTTCGTCCGATACAACATTGTTTGACGTTTAAATGTTCTAAGCTTACTCTAATTAGAGTAGTCTTAGAACATTTAAACGGACAAAAGGACGGATCGAAGTAGAATCGGAGTTGGAAAGTCGCGAGTTTATTTCGAAATTACGTATTCGTAGAAAGGGAGTAGACGTCCAGATCTTAACAACTGATGGTAGTTTCGAACGGACTGAACCAATATGGCTCACTGTGATTTGCCTCACTTTTTTTGCACAGACCCCGTCTCTAGGCTTTATTATTCTATGTCTGTTTCCTATCGATGTTTTCATTTTGCCGTCAAATCCAGTGCTGATGACAAACTCTTACATTTACACTTGGAAAAATGCTCAGTTCAAGCGGTTTTGAACCGACGACCTCACAATACGAAAACTTATACGAAACATTATTGTCAACAAAGAGGCATACCCAAATATGATCAAACAATATTGATAAGTTCTCACGTGGTCTTACTAACTGTACTATGTTTTCAATGTCTCCATTTAGGGCATATCATTTTAAAATTCGGGTACTGGGTACGAATCGTAATGCGTTATTTGTGAAGGGACAGACGCTAACGGTACTTGTTGAACCTTGTCGGACGACAACATTGGTATAAGTCATAAGCGAACCGAAATGAGAGAATATGAACATTTATTTCAACCATAATCAAGTTTTTAGCTGAAACTCTGTTAACAAAACAAAATAACAATGAAAACTACACTAACTACTTACATTAAACCTATCTGAATGACTTATAGACCGATGCAGGTCTAGAGATGAAATAAAGTAGATGAAGCCTACTGCTAGTTGGCAGAAGCATACCCAGCATATTGGCAACATTACCACGCAATGAACGCAATAAATTGCGATGTACTCGTATGTAATATAATATGTTAAGCCAAACACACTTCTTGTCTTGCAAGCACTCGGAAAGGTTTATGAAAATGAGATAAAACTAATGACTAATTTGATCTTGATCTCTTACTCTGTATATTTATTGTATCACGTGATTAGGTTTTCTTTATAATTTGATTAACCAATCGGTGTATAATATGTTGATTTTCCTACAGTCTTAATATTTATTTATTTGTTTACATTACTTTTAAATCCTAATAACGTTATGTATGTGAAAGTTTTGATTGAAAGTTGCTCATTCGCGTTGTTAAAACTGAATGATTACATTGTAATATTCCGAAAAACGGCAGAGCTCCTTAGGGATTAGCTTGTTAAAAACATTGTTAAAATCATCTCGCTTTTTCTTGTGCCTTGCGCCGCTACAACTCGACAAACAGGCTTCAATATTGGCAACCTTTACGTTTGTTTACGTTTTATTTTTAGCCACATCTTCTTGAAACATCATCGCTATAGGTTTTAGTTTCATATTGACTGTGATTGTTTGCTTTTAATCTTTTACTCTTTCAACAATGTGTTTCTTTGTTTTCCATTGGTTTTTACTTAAAACATTTGTTGTAAAGTTAAAAACTATAATCTTCATTTTAAACGTTTTAATTTTCGCTTTGTTTGATTCTGTCACTTTAATGTTTATGTTTCTTCTCCTTCATTATTATCGTTGACTTTCTGAGATTCTGCTGCCCTATTCAATTTATTATCATCATCGTCATCAGCTTATCCTAGCCTATTTAAGGTCATAAGTATTTTTATGATACGCCATTCTGTTCTCTTATACCACTAGCTTTTCTGTTACGAGCATCTGCAACTATTTCTTGGAATCTTAATTTAATAATTTTTACTATTATTTTAGCGCTACTTTTCTGAAGTCAAAAACAGTTTTAGTAATAAAACTGCCAATTGTAACACTGGTTTATAATGTTTTTCTTCTAATGTATTGTTTTGATGTGCACAAAAATTATTATCTATCTACGTTTACTGATTTTAAATAGTTGTTAATTAATTCTTGTTTAAACACAAACATATCAAAATAATTTCTCGTACAATAATGAACTTGTTCCTTTTCTCATAGCTTTATCCATCATATATGAATGCTTGGTCACGTACGTTTACTATTTATACGAAACATTATTCTCTACCGCAGTTAAAATAGAGTTTAGTATTCTTTGATGACATTTGGTGTCTCTATGGATGGAGTCAGGGCGAATGAACGATTGTGTCAATACGTGCACAAAATAATTTTAAATGTCCAGTGTAAGTTAGCCTCTGGTTTTAATTAAACATTTATATATTACGTGCCTCATTGTACTGGCTGGTCGGTTACAATGTCATGACCAATTTGTTTTTAAATGAGTTTAAATAAATTTGATGCATGGTTGTAGTTACGTCGCAAAAAATAAGGTCTTAATATTTAATCCTTTGTCTGAACTATATTCATGTTTGATGTTTTTGTTCTATGTCAATTATTTTGGTGTATTTTTTCTGGGGTAACTACAATAATCGATTTCAAAATGTGATTAAGTTTTTGTAATGTTTTCAATTAGGCTAAACCTAATCTAGAGGAAGTTTAGATAAAATTTGAAAAAGCAAAATCTTTTTAGTCAAAACAATAAGGTAAAAAAATAACAATGACTAAATTTATAATTATTTTAGGTAAGTTTATCAGACAAAATTACGTATGATAGGTAATAGAACAAATTAAACAAACAGTTAGATAAAATTTCAGGAAGATGTATAAGTTTTTCAGAAGGTCCAATATTAAAAATCTGAGTAATCCTGAATGTTTGTGAATGTGAAAATGAAAATGAATTTGGTTCGTGGATTCTTTTTAACCCGAAAAAAGTAACGAAATTGTCTATTATGACCGTGTAACCACAGGATGAGACTAGTGAGTACCTACTTAATGAAAACTGAGATATTGTAAGACGTAGATATATAAAGATAACACAGAGAAGTAAAGTTTCTTTATTATTCAGCACCAAACAAACCAAGTACCTATTTTGCATAAAAAAATAGAGTACAAAAATTAGTCAGACGCGGTAAAATCAAGAACGAATAATTTATTTTCAATACAATTGTTTATGTCTACATCGCTGTTCTAGCGCTCCAACCCGCGTCTGCCGAACTTTCGGACAGGGTTTCTTTGAAGCCAGACGAAAGAAAACAATAATAAGAAGTGATGAGTAGTAAACAAATTTTTGTTTACTACTAGCTATTTCTATTTCCGACTTTGTTTATGTTCGTATGAGGAATGGTCGTTGGCGTAGGTCACCATCTGTAGTTGCCTTTTAAATGTCTGTACAGTGTCTGAATGTTTTGTCGTAAACTTTGGAAAAGTTGGACGGATTTAAGGTACTCGTTTTACTTTTATGCCGGATTAGTCGGTTAAAATACTTTGTAAAGTGTAACTCAGTTAGGTAATTTAAACATTTTGTAAACTTTATAAATAGATACATTCTATGATTGGTCTTGCTTGATCAGGACCAATCTTGATAAACAAAGTAAGAGAGAGTCTTATACCCACCAGTGAAATAAGAAGGATGTGGATGATGATGATGACTACCAACGAAGACGTAAGACAGTCACAGATTTTATGTTTTAACAGGAGGTTCCCAATTAAACATCTTATGATGTTTGTTACTTCAGAACTTTCGACAGGGTGAACCGATTTTGATTATTTATTTTTTATTGGAAAGGTTACTTTTCGAGTGGTTCTACATACATTTTAAAACAAATTGGTGAAATCAACAACAAATTAAAAATACTTGCATTATGATACTTTATAGCTTATTGTTAAATTATTGAACTTTATTAGTTTAAATTAGTTTAAGAGAAAAATAACTATTGCTCTTGAAATAAATATTTTTCCGGATTAAGCAACTGATTATTTTCATCATACTAATCCGGCGAAAATGACAACAGCGATCTCTATTTTCAATGCCCTGCCATAAAGTTTGTAAATGGTAGTTTTTGAAGGGTGGTGGCGTAAACGTGATAACCCAACACTTTTTTGTAAAAGCCCACCTGGTTCGTCCTTTGTAGTTGAACATAAATAAAAAGAAGAAGGATGTCGAGCAGAACAGTGCGTCGCGTCGGTTGAAAAAGTGATTTTTAAACATCATCATCGATGACCATTTTACATTTACTAGTAATGATTTTATACCGTGTCCAGTTATTCTACCACGAAGCAGTAATGTGAAAACATTACACTTACCATGTTCTGTTTGTACTCTTCGTATTTCATCAATAGCTGCGTATCACTGTACTGTTATGGGCAGGCATGTTGCTTACCATTAGGCATATATTCTGCTCGTCTGGTCACTCTATGGGTATCATAGGAATTTTTTTTTTTTTTTTTTTATAGCATAGAGTGACGAGACGAGCAGGTCATGTGCCTGATGGTAAGCAACATGCATGTCACATAACAGCACAGTAACACGCAGCTATTGGAACATGATAGTTCAAATCATTACCTAGCACTGCACTGCGCTCGTCACCCAGAGATCTAAGATATTATGTCTCTAAGCCCTGTAATTTCTCTGGAAACAATGTAAGTAAATAAGCTGATCCAAGTGCCACAGATACCGTTTCAAGCAACTAAATGACTACTATTGCACTAGCATCGGGTGGAAAACTTTTAATTCTTAATTGGTTTTAAGTCCCACCTATCTTACTTTGAAAGTTTGGATGTTTGTTGCTCAATCGCGTCGGAACGTCTAAACAGATCGGGTTGAAATTACATAGGCTACTTTTCGTTCCGCGAAAATAACTGGAAAGGAAACTACACCAGTAACACGGGTTTTATAAGTACATATTTACCAGATACTGGTTCCCACAATGCCAGCTTTGCTTTGTTTGGGGCTATTTATTGTTGTGCATTTCCATCAATATTTACTTAACTATGATAATTTTATTTTCTCATTTCCACTATCCCACCTCTACTCCACTATTCCATCATTTGTCGTCGGTTCTGCTCACTTTTCTGCAGCGAGTCATGTCGATTGGAGCAATTGGACTTCTCGAAAAATTTGTTAATCCTTTACGGAGTGAAAATCAAGTGGCTTCTGTGTTTCGATTCTGTATAAGTATTTTTTGATCACGTTGTAAAACAATAAATGATTATACAAAATCATTTATTAATTAACACGTTAACTGCGCAAGTAAAATCATAATTTTTCATCTGGTGCGGCGGTGGGCCAAAATGCGCCTCCCATGATATTTCCGCCAGTGCGTGGCAGGTCTTTCTAGACCCACCAGCACTAGGATAAATTAAAAATTGCTATAAATTTGTGGAAACATAATGTATACATTTTTTTTATATCGTTAGAATGACCTTGAACCCAACTTCCTTAGGTTTGATTCGCCTCAGGATCTGCCGAGCAGGAAATGAGAAATAAAGCAGGAAAAACGGGAGGCCGATATCGACCTGAACCGCACTAGAAAGTATTTTTAGTAGTGATGGGACAGAGAAAAATAAGCGGATATCGAAAATAAAACAGAATTATCGTAAAAGAACTGAAAATTGTTTTTATTTACTTAACATTTTTGGTTGCGTTTCCAGCATTATTTTCATAACAATTTCGTCGTTTAGCGCTCATCTCAAGGACATGGTCATCGTCTTTAGGTATTACTTGATTTTCTGAAATGTTTTTTTTTTCTTAATTTGACGTTAAAATGTTAAAATTTATAAATATTAACACTAATGTTAAAAATTAAAATGTAAAAGTTTACATGTATTTATGTTTGCTTTTCTTTCACGAAAAAACTACTGAACGGATTTCGATTACACTTTACAGTAATATTATTATTATTTTTTTTTTTTTTTTTTTAAATAAAGAGTGATGAGACGAGCAGGACATGTGCCTGATGGTAAGCAACATGCCTGCCACATAACAGCACAGTGACACGCAGCTATTGGAACATGAAGAGCCAAAATCATTACCTAGCACTGCACTGCGCTCGTCACCCAGAGATCTAAGTTGTTATATCTCTAAGCCCTGTAATTTCTCTGGAAACATTGCCCTTCAAACCGGAACACAGTAATGTTTGCACATTACTGCTTGGCGGTAGAATAATTGACCAAGGTGTGGTACTTCCCCAGGCGGACTCTGCTAAGAGTCCTACCACTACAACATTAATTAAAACATATAATAATACATAATATAATAATAATACATATTAAATAATACATATTATATAATAATACATATTAAAATATAAGTAAAACATTAATTAAAACATAAAATGTGGAAAGATGTTCACAGATGCTTGGCAGATACTATAATACTAAAAGCAAAGAAATAATTTAAGAATAATCATTTTCAAAAATAATGGTATTACATAAAAAATCCCCACGTCGTTATGAGTCTAAGGCTGCTATGTTGATATGTATAGCTAGTAAACAAAACTTACCGCTTGTGCTTCGTTTTCCGTGCACATTTGTTTCCGAATTATTTTTATTTTTCTTGGTGGAAAATATGTTTTCACTACTGTCACTATCGCTGTCAATAGCTGCGGGGCGAATAACTGTATTTTCCAATATTTGTATTTTTATTTTATTGTTTGCCATCGTTGATCACACGCTACATAAGATCAGTTAGAAAGCACAACACTAAATGGCGGGACGCGCGCTCTGTGCGGTAGGGGGTCGCTAGCTGCCTGACAGGAAGGCGGGCCAAAATAGGCCCACTGCCGCACTCAGCGGATGTTTTTCAACGTCGGTGCGTGGTAGGTCGATAAAAGCCTACCGTTATATTGTGATGGGGAATACCTACAATTTTGACCACAAGATGAAATATATATTTGTCTCTGTTGAATTTTTACAAACACCTGAGATAATCGTTTCGCACAGGCGAGAGGGACATAGGTTTCTTCGTCCGCACCAGCTGAAGTCCCGCGGTGGGCTGAAATCGGCCTGACACGCAGTGAACGTGTTAATCACTTACTCGATCTCTCTTTATATTTCAATGTTCCACTTTAATTCTTCTTCAAAATTTACAGGAGCATACTTTTACATCGCCAATTAAACTTTTTCTCGTTAACAGATTAACCCTAAAACGACGTATGGGTATCGTAAATCCCATTCACACTGTTATTAACAATTCGTTTCGCGTCCACGTTCAAAACTGAATTATCGCCAAACTTGTTCTCATGACCCATATTTATTAAAATTGATATTATAATCGTGTTCGTTGGTTATTTGCAATCGTTATTCAGAAAACATGATTGGAGACGCCAAGTTGTTGTACGTTTAACTTCTATAACACTATTAGTAAAATAAAATTAGTGTCGGTCAGTGTGAGTTTACTCATAGATTTGAGCACATCAAGATTGTAATTAACAATGAATGTTAAAGACATGTTGTTTACAGAAGTTCATAAGATGCGTGTTTTTTTAAAAGAAGAAAGTAAAGGTTCGGGTATTAATATGGTAATTTTAAATAGTTTACGGTTATGGTGTATACGTGTATTATGTATATTTTGAGTTTAACGTATCAAAATATTTAATAGTTAACAATTTCAAGATAAAACAATTATAGTACTTCACAATTTTACTCACGTTGATCCCGTTTTCATATTTAATTGTTATGCAATAAAAATCTAATACGTATTTTTTTAGACTAAATTTGTACGTAATTTCATCAAAATAAATTCAGTAACTATTGCATAAAAGACCAACAAATATCCTCCATACATTAAAATATCGTTCCATTAATACTTTGTTTTTTTTTCATCTATCAAACATAACAAATGTTGCAATTATGATATGAATATCATTATTATTTATCTTATTAATAAGACGAACTCACATATATTATTCCACAATACTGATTCGCATTGCTTTGAAAGATAATTTGACAAATTACGGTTACAAGTTAACACGTTGGCTGTCCGTGCACTATATGTAGGGCATTGTGAAGTTAGCCATGGCGTCCGTGCACTATATATAGGACACCACTCCGCTCAAACTAAACGCGATTTCTTGAACTGGACGTACGAATAACAGTTTTGAATTTGAGATAGACGTGTGGATTAGGAAGTATATAAAAAAACCCGCGAAGGACATACGGGAATTTATAAATTATTTGTACGGCAGTTGATGTGGGTAGAAAACAAAAAGTAAAATGACAGGCCAAATCAAAATTATTTATGTTTTATTGCAAAATTAGTACTGAAAACAAACAAAACTTGTTGTAATTATAATGAAAAATAAAACACTTTACACAGTTTTAATGGCATTCGTTATAATAGGGCAAACAGAAGCCTATCCCACATAGAAGAATACCCACAATTTTTACCTACAGTAAAACTTTTTGACGGCTGTTAGTTGAGTCTGACACTTTTTTGTCTATGCCCCACGCAAAAAAAAAAATACAAAAAACACAGGTACCCTTAAAAATAGTGCACTAAATGAAAGCTGCAAAGTCCGTGCACTACATACAGTGCACAAAAATTAAGCCGAGGAGTCCGTGCACTACATATAGGGCATGCGGAAATTCAGCCTGTAATATATTTTCAAAAACCCTGGAGGTAAAAACGTTATTTCAAGAAGCTAGTAGCATCATTTTTATTCATTTAGTTTACAAAAAAAATTGGACGTAGCGTGTCACTTGACTGAATCAACGTGGACAGCCAACGTGTTAACACATTATTATTATTTATCAGTTTAAATTATTTAAAAACATGTATTTAAATAAGTTTGTATAAATTGCCAGATAACCCTGACACCAAAATCAATATTCACAACTTCACTCAAAAACCATCAAAACAAAACACTCACACACACAAACGGCTACAACACATACAAAAAACAACGAGTCAGATGCGCTCGCGCACGCCCGCGCTGACCGTCTCGGGTCACTCAACTTTAGCCCGGTAGCATTACAACTTTTTAATACAATATAAATAATGGTACACTCTATCTCGGTTTTAATCTATGATTTGGTTTATTGGATGTTCTATGTCGTTATTTATTGCTGTGGTTGGGTGTATATTTGTTTTTTTATTATAATTTAGTCAGTAGCTATGATTGCTTAGTGTATACTCATTATCTTTTTTAAACTGAATATTAGTATTACTTTGTATTTTATTACATGATATTATGTCTACCAAATACATACATATGTTTCTTCAACTAACTTTGGTAAACAATAAATATTTTACAGTATAATAAGAAAACGTACTTAAATTTGGCTAAATTTTTTAAATCCTAATTAAATGTCAGTAATGTTCATTTTCGTTAAATAATAAAATTTAAGTTCTTACAAAATATTCTATGAGGTTTTAATCAATTGCAGGATTGCTGATCATTGAACTTGGCACCCATTTACGAGATCTCACTTCTTTTGTTGTTTAAGTCAACAGTCAAGTCATACCTATATTATTATTACCTACCTATATATTAGTATTGAACTTGGCTCTCATTTCACATTTATGTTTTTAATGGGATCAAAGTTTCTAAATTCGATTGTTGGGCAAATTTTAATTTCCATTTTAAGTATCTGTTGTCTCTTTACATATAGGCTGGCCTTTATGCTAATGTTTGTTTATTTTAGTCTAAATCTACGTATAAATAAATGCTTACATATTAATAAATGTTTTATGGAACAAACACTATTGCTGGTGACAATTATTTAACATAAAATTACACATCTTAATATTTCTTCACATTTATTATACACTAGCAGTGCCCCACCGTTTAACTCCCGCTATTCTCGTTCCCGTTATTTTAACGGGATAAAAAGTAGCCAATATATATATATTTTAATATTGGTGGACAATTCACACACAACACCATCTGACCCCAAACTATTACTACAGATTGTACCTGTGCTTCCCATTTCAATCCAATCTGTTCAGAGGTCCCGAGGTGATTGAGCGACAAACATCTAAACTGTCGCATTTATTATATTAGTAGGATTTTATTTGAGTCACTAACTTTTTCACTTTGGTCACACAGTTTATGACACTAGATCCAATTCAAGCAAATCTTAAACTATGAAAGTAAAGAAAGTAATAGTCAGTAAAGTTTAGTTATAATTAGTAAAATCAGTGTTGGATGTTATCGAGATTTCAATTTTATTATAAACTCAAAACATGAACAAAAAAAACATTCGTATGGATCATTCGAATATTTGTCATTGGTGGGAAATAAGCTCACAGCCTACGACCCATATGGTAGACATCTTTATTCCATCAATAATTTAATTATGAACGAAAAAACGTAAAAATATAAATCAATATTTAATTTGTTTTTTTTTTGTGTTACTAAATTATTCTAACACAGTTTTTTGTTCACACTAAAAAGATCACAAATCGTTTTAAAAAATAATCAATTAAGCTTAACACTAGTTGTCACCGACACCGACTTATAGAATACCATCATTTATCATCTACCCGTTAATCATAGTATCAAGTTGATAACGTATTCAAAACATATTCAAATTTCTAAAAAAAAAAAAGTCGTTTATATTCAGTGAACAACTCAGGGTTAACTTTTTTTTTGTAATAAAAACTATTCCCATAGGGTTTTGTGAATACGATTTAAATAAATATAAGTAGGATTTTAAAGGAGTGTAAATTTAGAGGTAAGAACAGATAGATGAGAAGTTACGACTGGTCTGATCGGGAGAACGGCAACTGTCGATCCGGAAGCCCGAGGTTCAAATCCCACACGCACCACTGTATTTTCAAAGTCATGTGCGTAGTACCGCTAACTTAAAACGTTAAAGGAAAAAATCGTGAGGAAACCGACATGTACCTAGGATCTTTCGAGGTCTGTCTGTCATACCTGCACTTGGCCAGCGTGGTGGATGGCCTTGACTCTCTCCTTGCGGGAGAAGGCCCCCGAGTCCCAGCAGTGGGAACATTTAGTGGGCTGCTGATGCCATGAGTTAAATAGTTGTTTAATTGTGTTTTTTTATCTTCCTGCAAACATAATTATAGCTTTACAAAAACATAGACTTTAACATAACACAGGCTCAGCTCCAGGACAAGGTCTGAGATACCCTTGCTCTAGTAGTCGTATGATACCATAGTACTTACCTTTTTTTTTTTTAAATAAAGAGTGATGAGACGAGCAGGACATGTGCCTGATGGTAAGCAACATGCCTGCCACATAACAGCACAGTGACACGCAGCTATTGGAACATGAAGAGCCAAAATCATTACCTAGCACCGCACTGCGCTCGTCACCCAGAGATCTGAGTTGTTACATCTCGAAGCCCTGTTATTTCTCTGGAAACATTTCCCTTCAAACCGGAACACAGTAATGTGCAAACATTGGCGGTAGAATAATTGACAAAGGTGTGGTACTTCCCCAGGCGGACTCTGCTAAGAGTCCTACCACTACAAAATACTACTACTATCCGTTGAGTACCTACAGTGACTATGCTATGAGATATTCCTTATGTATGTGAGTTAGTACGATTAAAGTCCAATATCGTTAGCCTTAGCGACCACCAGTTAAGGCGCGACCCCCGCGAAGGGCGTACCCCGAGCAAATGACCTTGAGTATTTCTTACCTTATCGCACACCGCAAGAAAGAGCAAGAGAGAAACAGTAGGATTTGCCGCTGTTTTACGATCAATTTTTAGAATAATCTCTTTATAAAATCAGATTTTGGTCTTTTGAAAAAAATAAAACTACCAAAATGTTCGTAATAGAATTGTCTATCCATTGATGTAAGTACAAAATCAAAATAATGGAGATTTTCCAAGGAGATGCATGATAACTACAATTATTTAATGTTTTCGTGGTTTCATTGTGAGGCGATTATTTAAACAATAATTCCATTAACAAAAAAATTAAACTACCGTTTTGAAGCCAAGAAGTTATAGAAATTTAATGTATTTTTTAACAGTTGATATATGTTTTGGCTAATGAGTAGATAGCTCTGAAAACTGGACAAAAAACTCGTTTTGCTGGGGGACGCACCTTAATATGAAATGTGTCTAAATGTCAACATTAGCAGACATTAGTTCACGTTACCATTGATATATGAACACTTTTCAACACAGAATAAAATTAGCAAGCCCCAGTTTATTCTGAGTTTGAACAAAGGAGCCGAGTGGAGAAAACTGACAATGTTTTCAGTGAATTTGCAGGACATTGTAAGATTAAAATAACTTAATCGTTCAAGTGATGACAGCATTGTAGTGTTAAAGATGATTTTGAGGTTTAAAATTCAAGGATTTTGTCATTTGAAGAAATTATGTGTCTACTATGATGCTATGCAGATATTATTTTTAACAGACAATTAAAAAAAGTTATGGTTCAAGTTTTGGACAAGTTTGGTGCTGAGAGAATGCTCGGAGAGAAATGTAGATGTAGGAATACGTATAACTATAAAAAGTGAACAAGAAAAGACGTGTGACTTGTTAGTTATTGAAGTGAAACTTCTTTTGGCGCGCCTAGACAGATTTTTCGTGTGAAATGAATTCTACCGTTACGCTCGGATATGAGAAGAAATCTTAGGGTAAACTCGGGACCATAGCCATTGGCTATCTAGAAATGCGTCATCCAATGGGAAATGCTAAAAGGGCGTGGCCTGCCCATCATGGCATGGCCATCTAGAAATTCGTCAGCCAATGGGAAATGCTGGTGCATTTCTAGATGGTCATGCCAAGATGACCCGCTTAGTTTCCAAAGTAATCTATCAAATTCTGAGTTATAAGTTTTCACTTCTATCGGCAGTTCCTATGACTGCCAATTTTTTGGTTTAAGACCAACTCTTAGTAATTAATTATTCATTACAGCAAAATTGCAAGTTTTCATCATACATAAATCAATTGCCTTAACAGCATAAAGTGATTATAAAATACATCATGGTTCGATGTAATCGTAGATCCTGTTATACTGGAGTTCTATTTTGATGATTGTTCATGGTGAATCATGACTACCTATATGCTTGTACCTAGCTATTATGCCGTTTGCTTACGTACGTTCAAGTTATACCATACAATTAATTGTAATACTATACGTCAACATATAAATACATACAATCTGGCACGTCACTGTGATTCCTGTAAAATAAACAAACGAATCTTATGCCGCCTATACATACTGGCCGAGTCGAGGCCAACGCCAGTGTGGGAGGGCCGTTTTGCCATGACTTGTGATCTCTCGCCGTCGCTCGCCTAGCCGGCCGAGTGACGGGAAGTGGCCAGTGTGTATAGGACTCTTTTGCTTCGACTCGTCTCACTCGTGACCGGTGTCGGTGTTTGTGGACAAAACAAAGGCGCTCGTAGCTCGTATTGGCCTGCGCTCGGCCAGTGTGTGGATGCTACCACTCGCCATGAGCCATGACCCGTTTTGTCGACGCTCGCGTTGGTCTGCGCTCGGCCAGTGTGTGGATGCTACCACTCGCCATGTCCCGTTTTGTCGACGCTCGCGTTGGTCTGCGCTCGGCCAGTGTGTGGATGCTACCACTCTCGCCATGTCCCGTTTTGTCGACACTCGCGTTGGCCTCCACTCGGCCAGTGTGTATAGGCGGCTTTACAAATATTACGTTAAGATATACAAACGATGTTACTAACTACTGATGGAGTATCATATATCACAGTATAGACTCGAAATCGGATCAGGCGCATTGTACGTGTAACATAACTCCGATGACGACATAAATGATATTAAGTGCTACTGAAGATATTTTTTATGACTATAGTGGTCGCCAAGCAGTCAAAATTAAACCATATAATATGTAGTAACAAACCACACATTTTTTTTTAAATTAAGAATGAAATGACGAGCAGGACATGTGCCTGATGGTAAGCAACATGCCTGCCACATAACAGCACAGTGACACGCAGCTATTGGAACAAGAAGAGTCCAAATCATTACCTAGCACTGCACTTCGCTCGTCACCAGAGATCTAAGTTGTTATATCTCTAAGCCCTGTAATTTCTCTGGAAACATTGCCCTTCAAACCGGAACACAGTAATGTTTGCACATTACTGCTTGGCGGTAGAATAACTGGCAAAGGTGTGGTACTTCCCCAGGCGGACTTTGCCAAGAGTCCTACCACTACTAACACATAAACTAAACCTTTTCTAAATTAAACAAAATCGTGTGTGTCAAATACTTGGAATAAGCCAGTTATAAATTATATTAGATATTATTTCAGATATCTTTTTAGTTATTTTTTGATAGCTCCTAGTAATTTTTGTATTGTGTAATGTTTGTAATGTTCTTTTGTTAATTGTATACTGGCGTTTATTTGGCCCAACGCATAACCATTGCCATTCAGCGTGGTAATGCCGCCAGCATGCTGGGTCCGCTTCCGATTGTTGGTGGGCTTAAACATCTTGATTATCTGTAGACTTTCATTGGTCTATGGATAATTCAGGTGTGCTTAGTGTAAGTAGTTGTTAGGTATGTAGCGTAGTGTAGTAGTTCTCATTGTATTTTAGTTTTGTTAATAAAGGTGTCTGTATAAAAAAATGTATTTAAATGCATAATATAAAAAAATCTTAGCAATCTGCACTCCATTTAAATTTTAAGCGTGCAAATTTTCATACTCCTCTGTCTAAGCAATTTTCGTAAAAAAGAGAACAACATTATTGCTTCAGGTATAAAAAACTAAACATATATAATAAAAATAAAATTAAACTGCATGCCTAACTAATTTTCTTACACTAAACAGGTCTGAATGATCTATAGACCGAAAAAGATCTACCCAGGTATATCCAGTAAGCTGGCAGCATTACCATGTGAAATGGAAATGTTTTGATGTTGAAACGGTTTTGAAATAAGAACAAAAAATTAACTTTGATATACCTCGATGACCAAGTGATGATGGCTTCTTGTGAAATTTGGTCGGTTTGAAGTCGGTTTTTAATTATTCGGAGAAGTGAATTATTACATGATTATAATCTACCAATTTCGAACATACATACATTATACACGATGTGTATTACAATCGTATTAAGGAAATGTTAAGCGATTAATTTAATTTTTCCCAACAACAGTAAAAAAAATGTCTGTAAAAAAAGATACTTAACTACTGTCCCTTTTTAAAATAAGACAAAACCATCTTTTCTTCTTTTTTTTGCTCTACAAAAACAACCCTATCTAAAAAAAATTGCATAAAAACACCAATTTACTCGTACTTCACAGACGATTTCTAACAATAGGATTAGTACAAAACAGGTGTTCAACTCTCATTATTATTACGATACATTAGTTTATGCATTAAACCAAAAAAAAAAAGAAAAAAAAACTTCAGCTTGCCACGAATCAAATCCGTATACGACAATGATTACTTTGCTTCGAAAAATAACACATCTGTAATTACACATAGCTCAGAGCAAAAACTACCGTTAAAAAAAATAGATAAAGAATAAAATTGAAAAACAGTATCTAGTGTCTTATGACGTTTGGTAGTGAAGCGCCCGAGAGGTCGTTGGTACTCAGGGGAAACTAAAGCACAGGTGTCCAGCGTTCAGCCTGGTAGAAAGAGAAGGCGATACATAATCATTTGAAGCGTGAAAGAGACGCAACCAAAATAAACGCTGAACTTGTGTAGTGTTTTTTTTTCTTTTTGCTCTCCCTCGCCTATGTTCGTGACGGGTTTTTTTTTATTTGGTTTTGTTGGTCTTGTTGATCTTTTTGGCTTATTTTGTTGCTTTTAGCTATATTTTAGACTAACTTACCAATTAATGTTATTAGGTTGGTTATTTTTGGGGGCTATAAAGTATGATTTGAGTTGCGCTTGAGATTTTACTATAGGTTTTAGCGTATTGCGACTTGTTTGTGGTGTTAAGTTGGACAAGTTTGTTTTCCATTTTGATTACTTGAAGATTTTGAGGTTTTAATGTTAATTTAATTTTCTTTATTCTCTTCTCTTCTAATAAGACTTCGACTGTTTTTGTGTCATCAAAATTCACAATTGTAAAATCCCGTAGTCGTGATTTGGGATCCCATCTGATTATTTTGTAGTTGTATCAGTTCATCATCACCACTGACTTTGATGGTGAAGGAAAACGTCATGAGAAAACGGACGTGTTCCAAGAAATACATCTTTTAGTCTCGTGTATCTTTATCTTTGGCTAATATGCTGGATTATGTACTTGAATTTGTTCTTGCCAAAGGTGAACATTAAGTGAGAACATTAAGTGATCCAAGTAGTTATTTATATTGAGGTGAAGTTAAGTATTATTACTATGAAAGAACTTAGATTACGATGTGTAAATCAAGGTTTAACTAAAATAAATCTTGTAGTGGTAGGACCTTAGGATCTTAGCAGAGTCCGCCTGGGGAAGTACCACACCTTTGCCAGTTATTCTACCGCCAAGCATACAATACTGTGTTCCGGTTTGAAGGGCAATGTTTCCAGAGAAATTACAGGGCTTAGAGATATAAAATCTTAGATCTCTGGGTGACGAGCGCAATGCAGTGCTAGGTAATGATTTAGACTCTTCATGTTGCAATAGCTTCGTGTCACTGTGCTGTTATGTGGCAGGCATGTTGCTTACCATCAGGTATACGAACTGTTCGTCTCGTCACGTTTTATTAAAAAAAAACTTATTTTTACTAATAACAATAAAATATTATGTTAAGATAATAAACATACTAAAGATAACACTCAAACACCAAACATTGTTTTATTTCATGTTCAAAGCGAACCTGTCCATTGTGGTGTATAAATAATAGGCAGAGTATTATCGCTTATTATTTAGGGATAGAACAGAATCATGCCACCCTAATAACCACGTGGCATGAAATCGTATTATTAGAGATTATTTGCGTTTTCCTTTTATCTTTGATATTGTTATTTGGTTTTATTTAATACTGGTAGCTTAGAAACTAGTACGCTTTACGCGGTTAGTTCTCGATCCTGGTAATTACACGGAATAAAAAGTATACTTTTTTTTTTTAAATAAAGAGTGACGAGACGAGCAGGACATGTGCCTGATGGTAAGCAACATGCCTGCCACATAACAGCACAGTGACACGCAGCTATTGGAACATGAAGAGTCCAAATCATTTCCTAAATGCCATTCTGGGCTATTATCTATCTATGTACCAAATTTTATTTAGATCCTTTAGTAGATTGATTTTGTTAATATGAAAAAAAAATAGTAAAATTAATCATAATGAACCAAAAGTGATGATAATTGCTAGAAAATAATTTATTTTCTCATTTTTTTAACTTTTTTATCCAATACTTATGAATATGGTTGTGTAATCATTTCATATACAGCTACGTACATATTTTTCTATAACGGGTTTGAAAGTGCCCTCAATCTTGCCTGATGTTAAGCGACGATGTGGTCTGCGATGGAGCGCGCTTTACTATACGTAAATAATTTACTCTAGATTTGAAGACACTAAAATTATAACCATCGGGGAAAACCGACTTAAGCTACAAATTCCGGAGCCTAGGCGTTCTTATTACAAACATATATCTTTACTCAAATACTGTATACTGCCTAACAAACACAGAAGCTGAGTACATCGGTTTCATATCAACAATATTCATCTAATAAATCTTTAATAACAAAATAACACGAGCACAAGTAACAACGGGTTTCTTATTACCGCACACATAGAAGCAAGTGTCAGGGAGCGTGTACGTGAACACTCACACACTGACACCGCGTAATGCCGGTAGCTGGCCAGTTTATACGTAACCGAATGGTAATAATCTTGATATTGTTTTGTACAGACAGCACCTCGGTTTTTCGGTGATGACGAAAGATTATTTTTAGAGAAAATACCTGAATAGCCTAAAAGTTATCTAAAAAGTAATGGAGTCATAACATTTGAGCGTTTAAACTTACAATTTGAACTCATTTTGAAAATCATACCTCTTATTGCACCCTATCGTTTTGAATGTTGAACGATCATATACAAGGCATGGACGTATTTATACGTCCCTGAACCAAGACAATGAAATAAATATTTCTCAACACTTTTTATACAACAACGTTTAAACCCTAAATTTCTAGGGAAACCAAATAGCAATGTGTTTTTAAATACATATATAAAATATTTATGGTGCATACTCGAAAAAATACCCAGACACTAAACAAACATCCCTAATCATAAACACCTAATATCTGCTTTAGATGGGATCGAATCTGGGTCATAACGTTCAGTCGGCAAACCCGCTGCGGACTGAATTACGAAGCCAGGCATATATTATTTGTATTATATATTGTATGTATTATATATTAATATTGTATTGTATGCTGCAAAATAAGAGTAATAATTTAGCAGGTAAGCTGACAAGTAATAATTAGACGAACAATGTTGTCAACCATATTTGTTTGGCCCATCAGTCTCTATTTCTTTTATATAGTAGCTAAATCAGTAAACAAACAAACAATTAAAACGTGTCACCTTAAAAACTTAAAACTTTAAGAATTGCAATTAGTCCACGTCATGTGTGAGCATCCCTATGTCTTCAGGTAAGCAAAAAAAGGCAAAAGAAACCAAACAAAAAACTACCTCATGCAGAGTGCATGTCACATTTTACAATCTTACGTTCGTAGATTTACAAAACAAAACAAAAAATAAAAAACAAGTTTTTCTGCTGACCGTACAAGTCGAGCCTACCACGCACAGTACTTGAGCCAAAACACGTGGCAAGAAAAAAAGAACCTATAATTTAAACCACGATAGTATGTACTTGCATCTTGAATATAAAATATATAAGGTTTTTTTGTAGACCCTTTTTAGGTCAGCGGCCTTAGTGGTGGACTGCGCAGATAGGATTTTATCGATATTTTCCTTTTAGATCTGATGTTCTTTAAAAAGTTATTGATATCTTGACTATGTTTTTCTCTTTCAGGTTCAATACAAAACCTTTCTGGTCCGTTGTTTGTGGGTTAATTTTGTTAATACATATATTTATATTTTGGTGTGAACAATACAGAGTATCTATCTATTATTCCATATGTGTATTAAGATTAAGAATATTTAGATTTACAGTACGGTCAGACTAAAAAAACTAAATTGAAAAGCTAGTCATGTAACCCGACAAGTGAAATAATAGCAATTTCATTTATGTTTTCTGAACAAAAATGTCGTAAATGTAGACCGCTACATAAAGATAACGTCAACATCGATATCGTATCGATAGCTTTAACCGTACACGGTGATCTCAAATTTTATCTCTCAGTACAGTAGCACTACGCCTACACGACTAGAGGTTGTAACAAATCACAGCGAGGCTTTTGAATTTTATGACTGCCGTTAAATAGAACTGCGGGCGAAATACAGACATGGCAAATCGAAGATTTATTGTCGATATCGATTGCAAATTTCGATAAATTGAATCACATCTTGTGACATTCGTATTTTAGGTGTGTCCATAAAAGTAATTAAACATTAACTTAAATTATGTTTTTATACGGCTTATAAGTTACGGCTGGTCTAGTCGGGAGAACGGTGCCTCCCGATCCGGAGACCCCGGGTTCAAACCTCACACGCACCACTGTCTTTTTGAAGTCATGTGCGTAATGCTGCTTACTTAAAACGGTGAAGGAAAACATCGTGAGGAAACCTACATGTACCTAGAATCTTTCGAAGTCATGTGTCATCCACCAACCCGCACTGGGCCAGCGTGGTGGATTATGACCTTAACTCTTTCCTTGCAAGAGAAGGCCCCAAGTCTGGGACTCGGGTGAACATTTAGTGGGCTGTTGATGATGATGTTTTTATACATAATATATGTATTGATTAAAAAAAATATTGTTTGATCGCAATGAAGTTTCTTACGGCACGGAGGAGACAGGGATTTGACTGTGCATCCGAACTGAAAAAAATGTAAAGCTAAAACCGTAAGAAAAATATGTAGCCGAATTTTCGTGTTAAAATGGCTCGTGAGCAGTTCTTCATAGGTCCGTGTTCCCAACCTTTCCGATGGTAAGCGACGAGAATTTCACGACACTGTCAGACACAGTATCTACTTGGTTTGAAAACTACCTAACGGATGTACCTAGTTACCTCAAATCATTTAGCAATCGTCTTCAAACATTTTGAAGTTTCAAATCTATACCAATTTTGAGTTTTGACATAAATTCAGTGCCGCTCAACCGCAGCTTCCGAATTACGCCATACGGGCCGAAGATATTTTTGGCAGCTTATAAAGGATTCTGGTTATTAAGCCGATTTGTGGTCCCTCGCAATTTTTCCAGGACATTTATTTCCAAAACGTTATTGCTTTTGACAACCACAGCTACCTGAATTAACTTATCAATACGGGCAGCCGGTTTGGACGAAAAGGCCGATAATTCGGGACAATGAAGTATTTTGTTTAAGAAGCATCTGTAAGAAACAAGGATAAACTTTTGAGAGCGGAATATATTAAAGTATGATAGTATTTATCTGCTTAAGTATATGCGAGCAAATGTTTGATGGTTTTAGTCGTACCCAAGGATGTGTTTAAAAATAAGTTTATATCTAAAAATAGATTTAAAAAGCTGTGGATATTTTTCTGTTAATGCAATATGTTATAGTCAAATTATTATTTCCGAGATTATTAGTTGTAGAATTATAGATTTGAACAGAATATAATAATTGCAAAACTAACTTATATGTAAGTATAAAGCCACAGTATTTTTAAGTAGTACGAGTATTAACCGATTTTGATAAATAAACCTCAAGTTAAACCCATTTTTCACAACACGCCACTTTAGACTCAATATCAATAACACATTCAAATAAATAACACTACGACGCATGCGAGCTTACAACGTGACGCAAATGAGAACCGACTTACAACAAAACATATTTGCGAGCATTTACTTTAGAAGTGTCTCTGCGAAGCATCTACGAATCTTTCTACTATTCATTGAATACATAATCAGATAATAAGTATAATTATATTTAATAGTAGATCACACGATCACAGTATAAATGTACCCAAAGTTCAAGACCCATAATAAAAAATATAATCAATAATTCAATTCTCAGCGAACATGAATCCATTATCTAATTACATTTTCAAACTATAACCATTTATACGCTAATAGTATAAGAAAAGATAACTGAAAGGAAGTACTTAATATGAAGTTCTAATCTACATAATTTCTAGACGTAGAGTAATTCTTGTGAACCTTGTTAGTACTCTACTACACCATACTAGTAGAAATAAAACTGTGCTAAGAAATCCAAATTTAACCACACAATAAATAATATCATCAATTTTAGAATCTGAAATCAGTTACGTTTACTAAAATATTGACTAGCTAATTTGAGGGCGTCTGTTTATCGTGTAGGTGTTTGTGCGTATCAAAATAAATTACTCGCACCATTTTCCCGTAACGTGCCAAAAGAATAATAAAATAATAACTAAATAATTGTTTTTAATTATTTTCTCAATTATACTCAAACAAACAACTTACTTACTCGTTCTGTCGTATTCATATGGTGTAAGTCTTTTCATGTCGGAACCGATTCTCAGCTGCGCCACAGATATCCGATTTTATTCCACGCACAGTACGCGTCCAGACACAGCATTGTATGCAGATGGCTCGGAGCCTCAAACTTATTAATTATCATCGTAGCAAGCCACGTGAATGGTAATTAGTTTTCTACTGACGGACGCGGCCCGGAGACGGTGGGGGTTTGGCAGACGTGAAACGATTTGCTAGAAATATTACAGCTCCCAATATTTCCTATGTTGTAGTATTGTCTGTATTTATCCTCTAACTTTGTAGTACCACTTATTTCCATAGGATTTGTAGTTTTGTCGAAAATCCATATTATAGGTGAAAATTTGTGAGTTAGCGTCACTTTTATCGTACAGATGACGTATTGCGTAACATTAGTTTTATTTAATGCTTAAATTTTTAAGTTATACGTTTTCACTTTTATCAACCATTTTTTATTTTTAAAAACGTCTCATCCTAACAATATAAATGCGAAAAATTTGATGTTTGTTGCTCAACGTCGGAGCGTCTAAACTGATCGAGTAAAAATTTGGAACACAGATAGATTACAATTTAGAAAAAACATAGACCTTCCATCGCGAGAAAATAACAACGCGAGTAAAACCACAAAGCGTTACTAGTCAGCGCTAGTTACTAATACAATTAAATTAGTTACTAAGTGTTACTAAGTTACTAAATGTTGCTCGTTTACCGAGCCCTTCCCTAGGAACTACGAAAAAAGCCTTGCTCCTGTACTACGCACTCTTTCATATGCTAACACAGAGCCATTGTCAGAGTGATGTATGCGAAAGAAACTTTTTGTATTGCTGTCTCTTTTTACTTTATTACTTTCGAAGTACTTACGTTAGACGGTCCGTAGTTATTGTCAAGCATAATAATGGTTAAATGTCGTAGTGGCACAGTGGCTGAACGATTACATAAGCGCATGGTTGTAGGTTCGAACACCATCTATTCTGTGCACTTGTGTTGATGTACAAGATGTACAAGTAGGTAATTAGATTAGTACTTTTTATCTTCCACTCTTGAAATAAAAACACTTATACAGGGCAAAAAAAACTGGTATTACAACCGGCGACCTTATCTCTAGAAGCGATATTTTCCAGGGAACCTTAGGATGAAAATGGTCATTAAAACAACAATGTATTCTACAAATACAAAAATCTTTATTGCTGTTTCAAGGTAAGATAGGATGATTTTAAAAACATTTTAATAGTTGACCCATATAATCTTGAGGCAAGGGAGGCACGCAATATGTTTAGCAAAATAATTTATATAAGTCTTAATTTATGTAATGTTTTAAAAACAAAAATAATAATCAGCTGATTTAATTCTTCTTCATCTTCATCATTCCATCAATAAACAAATGACAAATGTGTTACAACATCTAAAAACCATCTTAGAGATTAGCATAAAATTAACGGTAGCTAGTGTGTTGAAGACCTTTTTAAAAGATGCCTAAAAGCTCTTTCAAAAGTAAAGCTTTCGAGAGCTTATTCGATTCTTTGTTAGTAGTTCGAAGTAGTACTTAAAATGATGGACTGTGGTCAGTTATCGGTAGTTTAACCAGGCCAACTAAGCCATTTGGAAACCTATTATGGGCTTCTGTATTTAGAAAAGCAATTGCTTCAAAAGAACATTGAGACCTCACAAGTCGTATGTTATGAATTTAAATTTTGGTAGAGTTTTTTTTTTGTATTTATTATTCAATTGTTGTACATTCAATGGTTTTTTTTTAAATAAAAGAGTGACGAGACGAGCAGGACATGTGCCTGATGGCAAGCAACATGTCTGCCACACAATAACACAGTGACACGCAGCTATTGGAACATGAAGAGTCCATAGCACTGCACTATCGGGATCGGGAACTATGCTGATGATACCTTGGAATGCCACTAGTATCAAATGAAAAAGTTAACAGTTTGTAGTGGTAGGACTCTTGGCAGAATCCGCCTGGGGCAGTACCACACCTTTGCCAGTCATTCTACCTTCAAACAGTAATGTGCAAACATTACTTTGTTCCGGTTTGAAGGCCAATGTTTCCAGAGAAATTACAGGGCTTAGAGATATAATATCTTAGATCTCTAGGTGACGAGCGCAGTGCAGTGTTAGGTAATAATTTGGACTTTCATGTTCCAATAGCTGCATGTCACTGCTGTTATGTGGCAGGCATGTTGCTTACCATCAGGCACATGCGCTGCTCGTCTCTTCACTGTTTATTTAAAAAAAAAAGTATAACGCTTTCTGTAAGGACTAATTTATTATATTCGATCAAAACATAAAAATCGAAGCAATAATTCTGTCAAAACAGTAAACAAAACAAAACACGCTCGCCCCTCAGAAATTGGAGCATTTAAAATCATTAAATTGATCGTAGTCTATGGTCAAAATGGCTCTCGTCTATACTCAATGGTCAGAAAACACGTGGAAACTATGGTTACGATCGCATTTGTCTTTGCTGTCTATGATTTGGGATATTATTTTAATGGCCAAGCAATTAAGTATAATGGTGGGTAATTGGGCGAAAGTGCTTATTCTTAGTATTTTAACATTTATGTTACTGTAAATCAATTGTTTAATTATATTTAATTGAGGAAGAAGCGACGATACTGATGCAGTAGTGAATTAGGAGCGAGATTTATTACTGAAAATGTTGTCTGGTTTTGTTGAGATAAAATCTAGAGGTACAATCTATACTAATATTATAAAGCTAAAATTTGTTTGTATGTTTGTTTGTTTGTTAGAACGCAAGGATCTCTGGAACTACTGGTCCGAATTGAAAGATTCTTTCTTTGTAGGATAGTCCATTTATCGAGGAAGGCTATAGGCTATTTAACATTACGCTACTATCAACAGGAGCGAAGCATGACTGGAAAATGTAACAAAAACGGGAAAAATATTGCTTTTTGAGAGCTTTCGTTGCGTGACAGCATATGTCATTATGTCATATGTTAAAGGTTGCGTCATTAGAACCTAAAGTAACCGAATTTGTTCAAAATTTGAATTGGTACGACAAATTTTCGATAGATGGCGTAGCAACGCACGCGCGTTCAGCTAGTATATTATAAAGTTGAAGAGCTTATTTGTTTGAACGCGATAATCTCAACAACTACTAGACCCATCCATCCATCAAAAAATCGAAAAAATACCTAGCACTGCACTACTCTCTTCACCCAGACATCTAAGTTGTTATATCTCTAAGCCCTGTAACTTCTCTGGAAACATTGCCCTTCAAACCGGAACATGATAATGTTTGCACATTACTGCTTGTCGGTAGAATAACTGGCAAAGGTGTGGTGCTTCCCCAGGCGGACTCTGCTAAGAGTCCTACCACTACAGCTACTACTATAAGTAGCTTATTACATACTAACACTAAAATAAAAATTAATTCCAAGAAAAGTTAGTACAACTGACCCACAAGGCCACAGTTAAATCACAACTTTACACGTTTTAAACTGCACTGTTTTCTGTTTAACAAACTTAATTGCTATATACGTTAACTGTAACTTATCACTATCTAGTCAACTTGTATTAGTAAGTTAAACTAACCAGCTCAATTTCATCAGAAGTCTTATTGCGGTGCTTCGACATGCAAATTCACATGTACCGTCAGTAATGACAGATCGACGGGCCTTGGAAACACGTAATGATTAGTGGAATTGCTGCGACCAGAGTTACCATATATGGATTTGAAAAGCGTAGACAATAAATTATTTTCTTAAAAAAAAAACCGACTTCAAATTTAAAATTAAATTCAGGCATTCGACCAAATTTCATAGAAATGTCTCTGAATAGATGAAAGCAAATTTAAGTTTTTGAAGTGAAAACTTCTTTTGGCGCGCCTAGACAGATTTTTCGTGGGCTGTGAATTGAATTCAACCGTCACACTCGGGTATGATAAGAAATCTTCGGGTAAACTCGGGACCATAGCCATTGGCCATCTAGAAATGCGTCAGCCAATGGGAAATGCTAAAAGGGCATTTCTAAATGGCCATTCCATGATGACTAGGCCACACCCTCTGGTTACACCCGCGTAGTTTCCAAAGTAAGCTATCAAACTCTGAGTTATAAGTTTTCACTTCTATCGGCAGTTCATATGACTGCCAATTTTTTTTGTTCATATTTCCAATACTGTCTCACTGATTTTGGTAACATCTATACGGGACCACTTCTTAATCTTACCAAACAATAAAATAATTTTAACAAAAAAAAGAACCGACTTCAAACAGTAAACTAAAAAGTAAAAAATAAATCTCTTTACCACAAAGTAGAACGTACTTTGATTAATTTGAACAGACTTGATTAAATAAGTATTTAACAATTCTGAAGTCGGTGCCAAGTAAAACAACTACAGCTGAAGCTAACATTTGTAGAGTAGTAAATCGAACTGACATTTGGAACATAGACAAGTTGTTGGGGACATATGCATGATAGACAGGAAGGTTGTTGCAACATTTACTTGGCACCGACTTCAGAATTGTTAAATACTTATTTAATCAAGTCTGTTCAAATTAATCAAAGTACGTTCTACTTTGTGGTAAAGAGATTTATTTTTTACTTTTTAGTTTACTGTTTGAAGTCGGTTCTTTTTTTTGTTAAAATTATTTTATTTTACGATTTTAAGTGATGGTTAGATGAATAATTCTTGAATTAGGTGAGAAGATAAAGCATTATTTTTCTTGCAATCTTGACTAGTAGAATACCTAATATTCGCTATGATAAAGTGTTCAAATCCAGGATGGTCGGTGTACTCAGACCTGTAAAATGGTCCTCAGTACCCATGTGGGTGCCAATTTCTCATCAATATTTAAGAGTACATGAATCACAAACACTAGCTACTGTAAACCGTTAAACAGTTCACATAACTGTCCTTTGTCTTCATCGTCAGACCCCTAATAACAGTCACATCCCACCTAGGTATTTTTTTTTTATAGCATAGAGTGACGAGACGAGCAGGTCATGTGCCTGATGGTAAGCAACATGCCTGCCACATAACAGCACAGTAATACGCAGCTATTGAAACATGATAGTCCAAATCATTACCTAGCACTGCACTGCGCTCGTCACCCAGAGATCTAAGATATTATGTCTCTAAGCCCTGTAATTTTTCTGGCATCATTGCCCTTCAAACCGGAACACAGTAATGTTTGCACATTACTGCTTGGCAGTAGAATATTTGGCAAAGGTGTGGTACTGCCCCAGGCGGACTCTGCTAAGAGTCCTACCACCGCTAAAAGGTATGTGTAAAGTGCTCATCGATACAGCTTTATCAAGTCTCGACTGTCTTTCGGCTCCTTCATCGGATCGACTCCAGACCTTCATTCAATTGTAGTGCTTTATAAAATACTTAATTGAAACATTTTCAAACGCACTAGTCTACCCTTAATTAGTTACAACGCGATTGAGCAACCAACATCTAAACATAGACATTTATAATGATGATGAAAGACAGTCCCAAGACATCTAGACGTAAAGTGCTCATCAATACAAATTAATCAAGCCCAAACACAAGATAACTGCTGTAAATCTTTGAGGAGTTCCCTCGACAGTATTTTGGCTCCATCATCAGATCGCTTCCAAATCTTCGTAGTGCCAAACCAAAATAAATTGTAGTGCTTGTAAATACTTAATGGAAAAATTAACAATCGCGCTTGTCGCCCCTACAATTTTTGCAAGTTCTCTTCAATTTCTGCAGGATTCCATCATCAGGTCCTGGTTTCCTTAACATGGTACCACCCTTGGAATGTCTCCTATCCAACAAAAAAATAATCATCCAAATCGGTTCATAACCAACGAAGTTATCCGCGAACACACATAAAAAAAAAAAAAAAAAAAAAAAAATATACGGTCGAATTGAGAAACCTACTTTTTTTTTAAAGTCGGTTAATAAACCATTCTAATTAGTCCGTCAGCTAGATCATAGAAAAATATGGGACACGTAGTTTTTGTTTTATTAAATTATTAAAAACCGACAAAGATATACATCATCAAACTTCCAGAGTGGGGGTGACGTCACTTGTGGGTTAAATCGTATCCACAAGTGACGTCACGTGAAACTTCTAAGCATTGTAACTTCATAATTGTTTATTTGTGAAACAAAAGAAAAAAACGTGTATATTTTTTAGCAATCTAGCTGAAGAGCTAATTTGTTTTTTAGTATTGTAGCCTATTGGCGGCGCTATCGCGCAACATCCATACACAAAAAACATAACAACTTTTTTCTATCGGAATGCTCGTAGCTCGAAAAAGCGACATCGTTTCATGGTTGATGTTCCAAAGATACGAACGAAGAGATTTGACTGTACTTATGTGATAAGAACGTCAAGGCTGTGGAATACGTTGCCTGAGTGGGTTTTCCCCGATGGTTACAATCTTTGTGTCTTCAAATCGAGAGTGAATCGGTTTCTTCTAGGTAAACACTAAACACGCTCCATCGTAGACCGCATCGTCGCTTAACATCAGGCGAGATGGCGGTCATGTTAACCTATAGAAGTTTAAAAAAAAAACGAATTGTGAACCTACTCCTTTTTTCAAGACGGTTAAAAATCTTGACATTTCGACAAAAATCAAAATGGATTAATCTATAGTTTTACTACTCATGTTACATTTAATTTAAAAAATCCGGACCAAATTGGAGCCGGACCAAGTCCGGACTAGTGTCCGGAGATGTTCGAACTAATCCAGACGGATGGTAACCCTAGCAGCGACTATTAAACCGAGTTTTCATTACAACAAACGTGCAACAGACGCGTAGGTTGTAATGAAATCTTACTTTAACTGACTTCAATAAGGAAGTTCGCAAGTTGTCGATTTTTGAAGTGAAAACTTCTTTTGTCGCGCCACATACGGATTTTTCGTGGGCTGTGAACTGAATTCTAGCGTCAAGCTGCCCTTCTATAACTAAATCAGCTATAGCTTTGCTATTGCTGTCTCTATGAACATCAATAGCCTACTAAACGTTCCGACTGCTGGGACGCGGGGCCTTCTTTCGCAAGGCCATATCCACCACGCTGGCCCAGTGCGGTTTGGTGGATGACACATGACTTCGGAAGATTCTAGGTACATGTCGGTTTCCTCACGATGTTTTCCTTCACCGTTTTAAGTTAGCGGCATTACGCACATGACTTCGAAAAGACAGTGGTGCGTGTGGGGTTTGAACCCGGGGTCTCCGGATCGGCAGGCGCCGTTCTCCCGACTAGACCAGCCGTAACTTCTGCTTCTGCTGTCTCTATCACTTCAAGAGAAAAGAAAAGAGATAGCAATATCAAAGCTATGACAGTTTTAGTTACCGGGCGGTAGACCCACGGGAGTGATAAGAAATCTTCGGGTAAACTCGGGACCAAAGCCATTGGCCATCTAGAAGCAAACATGGCATCTAGAAATGCTGAAGCATTTCTAGATGACCACGCCCTCCGGTTTCACCCGAGTAGTTTCCAAAGTAAGCTATCAAATTCTGAGTTGTAAGTTTTCACTTCTATCGGCAGTTCCTATGACTGCCAATTTTTTTATCAATGTTAGACTAGCACCGCCCCGAGATTTGCCCGCGTACTCCCCGTTTACGTTACTTTACCAAGATAAAAAGTAGCCTATATAGTATTCCAGGCTTATATTATTCTGTGTATGTTATTATAGAATTCTGTGTTCCAAATTTCAATCTGAGCTGTTAAATAAATAAGTTCAGACGTGATTGAGATTGATTGATGATATCCCTAAAACGCCTGAACCGATTTGGAAAATTATGTTTTAAATGGCCTACTTTCCCTATAGGCTTAGTAGGTTAAGGATTACATACATTTAACAATATACATTTCTAAAACTGTAAAATTACTTAATGTACATAGGTATATTTAGAAATGTTATCGAAATACGTTCATTGTATTGTAAAAAATCTAAAAGTTGTGTACTGTACGTACCTACTGTTATTATATTTTATCTGTCTTATTTGTTTTAGCTGTTATTATATTTTAGCTGTCTTATTTGTAACAGTGGTTTAGTTTCTACAATTAGATTTTACGATTTATGTTAAAATTACTATTAACATCAGTTTCAGTTTTGGTCCAATTAAGTTGTTTTTTGGCTCTGCTTTAAAATAATGATAATTCTACTAATATTATTAATATTGATTAGGTAAACGGGTAATAAGGTCGGTCAATCCGCCTCGAGTTTCGGCCGCTTCCGGCGGCCTTTTTCAAGGAGAGTGTACGCGCACGATGGCTTCCCGTTTGGCACTCAATGCCCACTCAGTGCCAAACGGGAAGCCATCGTGCGCGTACACTCTCCTTGAAAAAGGCCGCCGGGCGCGGCCGAAACTCGAGTCGGATTGACTGACCTTATTACACGTGAGTTACCCGTTTACCTAATCAATATGTGTAACAACCACGTTAATTTTAGTACTAAAATATTATAAATGTCAACGTTTGGATATTTGGATGTGTGTGTTGCTCAATCACGTCGTAACGTATGAACGAATCGTGTTGATATTTGGAGCACAGGTAGATTATAGTCTGGAAGAATATATAGACATAATGTTATTCCAGAAAAATAACGGGAACGGTAACTAGGCGGCTAAAATCGCAGGGCGCTGCTAGAATTGTATAAATTCCGGTTTGAAGGGCAATGTTGTCAGAGAAGTTACTGGGCTTCGAGATATAACATATTAGATATCTGGGTGACGAGCGCAGTGCAGTCCTAGGTAATGATTTAGACTCTTCATGTTCCAATAGCTGCGTGTCACTGTAATGTTATGTGGCAGGCATGTTGCTTACCATCAGACGCATGTCCTGCTTTATTTAAAAAAAATATAATAGTTGTAACTATCTACTTAGTTTAAAACTTTGTCCTCTATCGAGGACGTAGTGTGCCGTTTAAATATAAATATCCTAATAATGTTCTACTCAACACTCAAATTATAATGCATGTGAACGTTAATAACTTCTAAAACTCATAAAACGACAAAGTAGGTACGTAATAACATAACAATTTTACGTCCAACGATACCTCATTAAACTGTTTAAAACTTGTAAGTGTTCAATTTAAATAAAACTACCAATTGAATGACTTCACGTATAGCTTTACTCAAAGCGAGTATAAAAGTTAAGTATTACTTCTTAACCACAGATAGATAGTGTAATAGATAACGCATTCTTCGCATCTATCTGTCTTCAAACATTTGAGCCTATTTTTTGGAAAAGAAAAAAAAAATAGCAATCCTAGGGACTAGAATAGAATAGAATATAAGGATAGAAGTGAAACCTTATAACCCAGAACTTGATAGCACACTTTGGAAACTTCAGCCATATAGGAATACTAACGCATTTCTAGATAGCCATGGCTCTGAGTTCACCTAAAAATTGTTTTCATTCAAGAAAAATCTGTGTGTGGTATGCCAAAACAAATTTTCACTTAAAAAAACTGAGTAATTGTAAATTCACAATTACTCACTTTTTAGGCTTAATGGTGGTTTACTTTCTAGGACCTAGTCAGTGGTGGCTTTTACTTACATTTGTTCTGGCATACCAAACACGTACCTATCCTGCCCAATCTCATTTCAGAAAAGCAGTCTTCTAACATAATTAATTTCAAAACAGATATAAAAAAATATTTGAAACAGTTGACAATATTTTTTTATTTTATTTTATAATTATAGAGTAAATCTCCACATTTTTGAAGTCAATTAATAAAGTAGTTATTTGCAGTCGAATAATGTTTAGTATTTCAATAAATCTACTCAAATATTGTCCCAGATAAAACACACTCCACTCCACCATCCTGAAAAAACAAAACCGTTTTTTGAATGTTTTTTTTTCGATTGTAATATATGTATATTTCGTTAATTTCAATTCAACAGTGCATCGGTTTCTTCAATATAGCCACGCTCCATCGTAGACTGCATCTTCGCTTAATATCAGACGAGATGCAAACAAACAAACAAAATAAACAAACCTTACATCACCATCCACCATCCTGACTACCATCTTATTTAACACATCTCTTAAATTAAAAAATCAACATATAGATCTAATCATTATTTTATTTAAAATAATCTATTAGACCAGTAGTCTGTCAGTGCCATCTAAACGAAAAGAGCTATAGAATCCGACATTGTTCCAGAGTAAACATAGGTATGAGAAGTGGCGCATCAAACACTCAAACGCAGTAAAACGGTCAATTTTACGACAGCCGTAAATCAAGCATCGTGCGATAGAGATCGTCAAACAAAGACGCGACAGTGAAAACGAGCTAAAGTGATATCTAGACTTAAGAGCTTTTTATGTATGTGGCACACTTGCTTTGCAAACTTTGCAAGGATTTTGCGAGGCACTGAATTTAGAAGCGGTCTGACTTCATTTATCGTTTTGGATTAGCTATACTGTGGACTATGTTGTTCGAGTGAATATTTCCCAATAGGAATACCTTAAATGTTATAAAATTGTATTCGATTTCATATTTTTATGATTTACTTTTTCCTTATAAGAAGAAGGAAACGAGCTATTTATTGTCCCTGGGAATCATTGGGAAATATTATTATAAGTACGCTGCTGTTGCTTCAGTTTATGATAATACTGATTGGTCATTAATAAATATACAATAAAATAACATGGGGTTGTACCTAATACAAGACTTTATTAATTATACTAAAACATATGGTATACAATTAGTAGGTACCAAACTAGTAGGTAGGTACATATTGAGTAACTAATAGAAGACATATCGCAACTAAGACTCTAAATAGAAGTATTTAACTCAACATTTGAAAACAGCAAACAACTGGTGTGGTAGGTGACTATGACCTCGGTATGACTATGTATGTTTCGGTTGCCTGGAAGATATTGTTCTTAGCAATAAGGTCTCTATTTGTTTCACTGGCTGTACGAACATGATTTTTGTTTATTTTTGTATTAGTAAACAGTTTACAATTATCAATCTATGTCATCGAACCGTTTTGTTAAATCGATTAATTTCTAAATCTCTTAAATACTTTTTACATCTCAATCGTTACTCAACCCTTACAAAACAATAAAAATACCCAACAACGATTCCCACAAAAGCGTGTTTTGACCACTTTCACAGACCACTGGTCAAATGGTCAAAACCAGAGATTTTTGACAAAAGAACGAATAACGATTGTTCGGGACAATCGAACGAAACTGTGCAATCATCATTGTGTGATTAATCGATTGAAGATGAACACGCCTTTCTCAGGACATCGGATAACCTTTGCATGTATTGTTGGATGGAGAAAGAAACTGTCACATACAGATTAATATTAGTGAATTTGTTATATCTATACTAATATTACAAAGCTGAAGAGTTTGTTTGTTTGTTAGAACGCAAGAATCGCGGGAACTACTTGTACGAATCGAAAGATTGTTTTTCTGTTGGATAGTCCATTTATCGAAGAACGCTATAAGTTATTATTACTTTGGTTATAAATAAATGATTATGATTATTTAACATTATGCTACCATCAATAAGAGCAAAATGTAACAAAAAAAATATTGCTTTTTGAGAGCTTTCGTTGCGTGACAGCATGTGTTTATCTTTTAAAAGGTTGCGTCATTAGAATCTAAGGTAACCAAATTTGTTCTAGATTTCAATTGGTACGACCAATTTTCGATAGATGGCGTAGCAACGCGCGCACGATTCAGCTAGTTTATAGTTTATGCACCATGTAGTAAAACAAAGTGTAGGTAGGCCCTGCGGTTTCTGCGCTGGCCCAAAGTTCGCCTTGGAAATAAGTAAAATGAAGCAAATTAATTACCGGAACGGCTAGAATGTGCAAGTCCACAATTGTGAGGTCGTTTGTCTATAGCTCTGAGTTTGTCAGCACCACTGGCGTTTAAATGTGCGGGAAATCATCGCCCGAAAACCATCTAGTTTCAAGAAAATGTGTATAGGCAATATAGCTTGGATTTTGGCCCTATTTTGGATTGTCTCCTTGCGAAAGAAGGCCCCTGAGTCTCAATAGTTTGGGTACTTTTTTGAAAAGGCGACATTTTTTCGTGGTTGACTTTTCAAGGACTCGAACAAAGGGGTTTGTCTCCATTTTCTAGGTTTTGGAGAACCTTACCTTAGTGGACTTTTCCTTACAGTCTTGTTTTTTTTGGTATAGTGTAGACCGCAGAGTGGCAAGACGAGCAGAACATGTGACCGTTGGTAAGCAATAAACCTGCCTGTTACAGCACAGTGTCACGCAGCTATTGGAATATGAAGAGTCCAAATCATTACCTAGACCCGTTCTGAGCTCGTCACCCAGAGATATAGGAGGATCGAACTTTATGCCTAGCAATTGCCATGAAACTTTTGTCCTTCAAAGCAGAATACTGTGATGTATGCACATGACTGCTTGGCGGTAGAATAACTGGCAAAGGTGCCGTAGTTTCCCAGGCGGACTCTGCCAACAGTCCTACCACTACAAAACTTACCATCATATCTTATCATACTCAACAAACACGACGACATTTTCCTGATTCGATGGCCAAGTGGCTTGTAGTCTGCCTGCGAAGCCGTAACTAGTGGGTTCTATTCTCACCCAGAGCAAATATTTGTGAGATGAAAACAAATATTTGTTCTGTTCCTGAGTGTTTTCTATGTTTAATAAGTATGTATTTTAAATAATATAAGCACATGGATGAAAATAGCTATGTATTCTACCAGATATAATCTAACTGTAATCCAAATTTAAACCAGATCCCATTAGAGGTCACGATGGCATTGAGCAACAAACATCCAAACGTTGGCCATTTATAATATTTGTAGACTATCGACGCGACGTGATTAAATCTTGTGTCATGTATACAATATGGGTTCAAATCGGGAAAGTTTAAAACTTATAGGTATATCAGGTATACTTACTTGACACGATTTCTGCATGTGACCAAGACTCAAAATAAAAACTCAAATGGCAGAAGCCTGAGGTTATATTCAGAAGGAATCATGACAAATTACAAAAAGGCACAAACTGCGAAAGGTAGACAGAACAAAGAAAAGCAATTTGTTATCAACAATATCGATGGTAGAGAACAGAAGTCGGGTCTACGAGGTGGAGTCTTTAGGCTATATTTTACGGTTATATACATGGCGATGTCAAAATTGTGACTACAATTTGTACCCTATACCTGCATCCATCATGACTTCCCTAGCCGACTTAGCAAAATGCCCTACCACTACAAAGTTACAATAATTTAATCAATTTTAATTTTTAATTGTATTGTTTCATTTTATTTGATTTGTATTATTTTCGAATTGACAAAAAATATTAAAATATGTTTGTAAATCAACAAACCAGTGAGAGCACGAATATTCTGAATCACAAGCTTAGGCTTAGTTCGGATATTCGAAGCTCAAAATTTTCATGTAGCGACTTCAGACAATGTGTAACAAGCTTCTAAAATCCTAAGGCTACTCTGTAACAATCTTCTTACTGTGTGAAAAAATGAATTATAATTATTATTTAAGTTATAACTAAATAAAACTCATGACGTTGACTTTGTTATACTCTACTTACACTTAATGTAATTTATCGCAAAATACTTGGCATTTTAAATTTTATTTTATGAGTTAATGTGGTTATGGCTATATTTTTGCTTGTTTTTATTTTAATATTTTTACAATGAACACTTTCATTCATATGACATAAAAACAGCAAAATAAATGTAACAAAAATATGTTTGTAGTACGTAATGTATTTACTTTTTCTTTATAGTAGCACCGTTCCGCAGTTTCACTCGCTTTCATTTTCATTTCGTTTATTTTCCCGCAATAAAGTAGCCAGTGAGTTTTTACTACTACTGATTTTAGTCTACTTTTGGTCTAAATGGTAACCCAATCAGTTAAGGCATTCAGACGTAATTGAGAAAAAAACATCCTAACAGTCAAAATTCCGCATTTATATAGTAAGAGCGCTCCTTAGGCCCAATTTTCCCGGGCGGATTCCAACCGCGCGCGCGCGCGGGCGCGGCACCGCGGCGGGCGACGGTTTTGTTTCAATACTCACGAGACCGCAGGTTTTCGCGGGTTCTACTGCGGAAAGCTACTGTGCAAGAACCGCACGCAGCCACGCTGGCGCCGCGCGGCTGCCGCAGCCGCCGCGGCCGTAAACCGCGTCGCGAATTTAGAATTCAATTTTACATACAAATCTGACGCACCCGCGCGCGGGCGCGGTTGACAACCGCGCCGTGAAACCCGGCTCTCAGTTTCACCCGCGTAGTTCCAAATTCCCCGTTCCGTGAATAATAATTATCCTATGTATTATTTCCGACTATTATTTATCTATTTACCAAATTTCCTAAATAGACTTCAATAGTTTTTGCTTGAAAAAGGAAGAAACACCCATACGAACATCGCATTTAGAATATTAGTGGGCTACTGACATTTTACATGTGTAAGTTCACCTAGTTTGACTGGCTAATAAAGTATAATCGTATAATTAAATTCATGAAAATTGCTTCATAAAATTTAAATATAAACATAAATTAATGAAATGAGAACATCCTGTGGATGCAGCAACACAAATTAATAAAATCTTGGCCGTTGAAACCCGTTTCACGAGACACGTGCAGCGACCGCGCGAGCGAGACCGAGCATCGGTTATCTCTTTCAATGCAACGCTGGAAAACTGTGGATACGACATGCAATTTTTTTCATAAAGAGTTTTCCGTCAGTCTTTTGAATCCCAAAAATAACCCCAATAGTGTTTGCTCTCTTTGAGCTATTGTAAAGTCATAGACATTAAAAAACATTTTATCGATTTGACTTTATTTACTCGTAATTAGTTGTGAGTAACAACCAGAACAAAAATACATAACAACAAGGATCAAAATCTCGCCTATGTGCTCGTCGAGGTGATCGACTTCGAGAATTAACTAAGGATTTAACTTTTTTCAATTCTATTTAGCTATTACATAGATACGTAGATATAAAGGAACATTTAAACATGATAGTGTATTGTGTCGTAGGTGGTATGTATTCCGAGTTTAAAATAAGTCACTTGTTACTGACGATTTACATAATTATATTTGGCCATTTCTACACAAACTCTTAGTTATATTATATTCAAGTCTCAGTTGTCTTCAAATATACTATGTATTTATCTTTGTGTTGATTTTTAAAACTAATCTGATATCTTGTCAATTAACTACCTTAGAGTATTTAAAAAAATCCGAAAAGGTTGCTTAAACATTTCACTGTATATTTTCACAAGAATGTAATTGTTATTTGTTATCAACTTGGCCTTAACGAAGGCGTAGCAGGGTAATTTACCCAGGAGATATCTACTCACTGTTCGTTTGAAGAAACCCAGATTACAGCTGGCGTTGTTTTCCAGTTTTGCACTTTAGTGTACCTATATTATTTATTATATTCAAACATAAATTGATTTGTGTAATTGTTTTTATTACTCTGCCATAAACATTGCGTCAAAAACGAATGTAAACAAAGTCCATACTAATCTAGTGTATGCACTCTGCGCCCGCGCTGATACGAAGCTATTTTTTCTTCTTTTTCTTATCCACGTTCGATGCGTAACACAGGTGTTTCAGCTTTACGCCCTCTTACTACTCACATTCATATTTTATTAGGTAAATTTTGATATTATAATACAGGAGTATATTGTAGTTTTGTTACACGCTCACTAGAAAAGACTTTATACAGTTTCAATACCTCTCCTAATCCATTATTTCGCAATGCCGTACAAAAATCATGCGACAAGGAGAAATTATCGAGGGTTGCAACCCCCCCTCTTCGACTGCACTCGGTTGGACAGCTTACAAGTGACGGCATAGTGCTGAATCTTATTACTTTATACCCCTCTATCATCCTACATAGGTCTCCTGGTGGTTCATTTACTACGTAAATTTTGTTCACGAGCCTGTAGTCTATTACTTTAAGGTCTTCAGGTACTGTGCGAAGACCGATGTATGGCAAATAGGCAACATCTGCACGGGACTAATGAAAATGTCTGTCTTCGTAGCGAAGGTCGTGGGTTGAACCAATATCTGTGAGATGAATGGATTATTTTTTGTTTCTGGGTGTTTCAGCATAATAAAAACATAGATTTAAGGTATGTAGGTATTTATAGTTATGTAAGTATTGTATCAGCTATTGGCTCCCATATTACAAGTTTTGCTTAGTTTAGGGCTAATTAATGTTCTGTGTGGAATGCCAAACAACATAATAGGTATTTTTTTAAATTATTTATGTCATTCAATAGGTGCTTTCATTGTCAATATAATATATCCCAAAAATAAATAATTTGAGACAAATTTTGCAAATGTTAAAACTTTTCAGATTGCAAAGCATCAATCCAGTGCCAATGCTTTCCAGTGCCTGTTTACATTGTTCCAATAAGCATCCAGCGCTGGATTCCGTCGCAAGACTGGAATAATGTAAACCGAGTATTCATTCAGAATTTAATAGCTTACTTTGGAAACTACGCGTGTGAAACCGGAGGTAAACTCGACACCATGGCCATTGGCCATTCCAAGATGAATTTACCAGAAAATTTCAAATCATTCCCGAGCGTGACGCTAGAATCCGATTCACAGCCCACGAAAAATCTTTCAGTGGCGCGCCAAATGAAGTTTTCACTTCAAAAAGGAAGTCGTCTGAAATGATAAAATTCCAAAAACCCACAAGATACTAAAAAGCAGAAAGTTCCGAAACACCCCGTCGCATTAATCTAATCACAATAACTACAACGGTACTCGTGAAATCGTTAATAATATAATTATTGTTAATCATATAATCCTACATTACGGTGAGGTAACTGTTTCGGAACAAGTTTATAATCACTGGGACGCGAGTCGCCCTGAGGTTACTACGTCTTAGGAAACTTGCACTAACTGGTTTTATAGATTTTTAAACGGCGATGCAGTTAATTTATACGCTGTAGAAGTAGGAGCGAGAGGTGTACCAGCAAAGTCTCTCTATAACCTGCTGAAAGACCTTGGCTTGTCCAGAAGTGCAGTAAGTTCTATACTAGAGCGAGTTCTATACAAGAGTTTTTAGGGTCCCGTAACCAAAGGATAAAAACGGAACCCTATTACTGAGACTTGGCTGTCCGTCCGTCTGTCACCAGTATCTCAAGAACGGTGATAGCTAGACAGTTGAAATTTTCACAGATGATGTATTTCTATTGCCGCTATAACAATAAATAAGGTCAACCGGGGCGAAAGCAACTAAAAATAATAAAGTTGGAACTTTGACTCCCTCCACAATTAGCTACTTAACTATGAAAGTTATTTAAATAAACTTACTATATTCAACGCCTTATAATGAATAGTTTCAACATAATGTATGTTAAAAATAGCCTTAGGTTTTTCAATAATTTACATTATTATTGAATAAGAACACTAAAAGTTACATTTGCCCCACCTTGAGGTTAATGCAACTATCAGTTATATGACCTTGTTGTAATCAATAATTAGACGTGCGGAATAAGAGTACATATTGTTTCACATAATAGCTATCTAAAAATGGTATCTAGTCCCTCGGAATAGAGCTCAGTTTACAGAAAATTCGATTTTTTTTTATGGGGCGAAAGCAACTGTCTCCCATACTGTATAGTGTTGTGATTGACATACCTGCTATTTATCGACAAGTCTTCGTGAAACAAATTTTCGGTGACAATACTGAAAAATGATTAGTCTGATATCTAGGTAAAGAATAAAAAGCTATTAACGTCTATATCTTCTCTGTTTATTTAAATCACAGAAAAATGTTTCTAACCTTTCTTACAATCAAATAAAAAATCTATGAAAGTAAGATTGAACAAAAACAGTCTAAAAAACCAAAAACTGTCTTAAAGTCGTTTTTGTTTTTTGCGACATAACGTTATTCTCTTAACAACATCTATATCTTGTCTGTTTAGTTAAATCACAGAAAAAGGTTTCTAACCTTTCTTACGATCAAATAAAAAATCTATGAAAGTAAGACCAAAAACAGTCTAAAAATTTGAAAACAGTTTTAAAGACATTTTTGTTCTTCAAATTTCCTACAATTTTTCTCTCAATCTCTCAATTGTCGTCACGGTTTTACTGTAATATTAAAAATGGCAGATTTATTAAAAAAAGTTTTTCGAATATACACAGGAGCCTGATTCAGTCTAATTTTGGAATTTAAGCCCCTACGAAAAAAAACAAGAACTGATTGTTCACGGGTAGAGCCGGTTTTTTGGATATAATGACTGGTCTATCACCAAAGTAAACATTGTTTGTAAATAAGTTACCTACCTTATTACAATATAAACATTTTATGTGAATAAGTTAACTTATCGTAATATCGACACGGAACGTCACTACTGATTTGCAATTTTCATACAAATGCAATGGGGCGATTGCAACTGCAAAAATAGTTGCTTTTACCCATTTGCACAAAAAGTTGGCGTTAATGTAACTGTGCCAATAAAATGTTAATTATAAGACCTAGCTTTTAGTCAAATATACCAAAAGCACTTACGTTTTGTCTTTATATTAGAATGAACTTGCAATTTTTCTGGAAACTACGAGAAATATTTTTTTGCCACAAAACTATAATGATGCGAAACGTTGCTCAAAAATGGCGGTTGCCAAAAAATGCTCTGTGGGTACAACAGTTGGCGACCTAGAAGCGCCGTCTAGAGCTTATAAGAAAAAACAATAATTTCTCTACTTGGCAACAGATGGAACATTTTAAAATGTACATTGGATTGAGAAAAAAATCAATTAGTCACTTTAGCCTCATAGTTGCTTTCGCCCCGGGTGACCTTACTAAAAATAAAATAAAAACATTATTTAACGGGGGCTTCCATACAACATACTAGATTTTTGCTCGATTAGTCTGTCTCAAATAAACTAGATGGCGTTACTAGTAAAAATAGAACGCGATATCGAATTCATCGACAGAATCATGAAGCAAAACTCAATATTTTAACTAAGCTTTATGCCTGTCTGCGGCAATTGCGATGTATGAGAAATTTTGAAAAATGCCAACTAGAGAGGTTTTCGCCGTTTATTTGCTAATGTTTGTTTGTTAAATTTGTTTTATTAATAGTAAGTTTTAATTGTAGTTTTCACTTGTCATTGTGTATCTTCCAGAGCGTCCGTACGCGTCGGAGTCGGACATCCCCCGCCTGCCCGTGCCCCCGCTGCAGTGTCGTCGCTCGGCGTCCTCGCCCCCGCTGGCGCTGACCTTCGATGACGAGCTGGACGATGACGTCTTCGTGCCACGCCACTCCGGGAACGACATCTTCTCTACCAGGTAACTGCTCATCTCATATTACGGCAAGGCACTGTAGATGATTTTATAAAGGACAGTAATGTTTGGAAAAGGAATATGTCGAAACTGGAGCTATTGAATAAGGTCAAATAATACTGGACATTAATGTAAATTTACTTACTGTATGTATCAATTATTTGGATAATTTTTATTTTGTCAGAACAAAGCCATTTTACAGCTGCATCTAATTGACAAGGCCTCTCTAAAGCTGATTAGTTTTTATTTGACATAATTTTTTGGTATTATTTTATTAAGTAGGTACACAGAATAATTATTATCTATAATTTATAAATTGTAAGTGACGTTACCAAGTGTTCTTTTGAAATAATGGTTCGAATAAATAAATTGAATTGAAGTGTAAAGTGAAACTGTGACTGGCCTAGTTGTTAGTTGGTTTTCCATAAAAGCCGTAGGCCGTGGGTTCGATTCCCATCCAATCCTTACTAATATTATAAATGCGAAAGTAACTCTGTCTGTCTGTCTACTACGCTTTCCCGTCTAAACCAGTGAACCGATTTTGATGAAATTTGGTATACAGATAGACTAGACTCCGAGAAACAGCATAGGCTACTTTTTATTGCGAAGAAAGGGTTGGGGTTGAACAATGTAACGAAAACGGGGAAAAATATTTCTCTTTGAGATCTTTAGCTGCGTGTGCCATTCTCCTTGGCGTGGGTTGAAGTCTGTGACAGCACGTGTCACAGACTTTTGAAGACACGTGTCATAGATTTAAAGGTTGCGTCATTTTATGTAAACAAATTTGCAAAAATGCATTACATTTTTACGTGTAAATTAAAAATATCTCTAATCTTATATTGTGTAATATTGTTTATATTAAATTATCTACACCAACATAACTATTCACATACAATCGTACATTCGAAGTACTTGAAGAAAGAACCATGCTGCCTCGATTTTACACCAAAGCGGTTTTCGATAATCAAGCTCAAGATTATCTAGAGAAGACTGATCCCCTGAATGAAGAATCATACTCCAACGAGTAACATATAAAACCAGATGGAACGCGCAGAACAGAGAACCTGAAGCAGACAAAGCAAATACAAACGCCGAAGCAAATACAAACTCCAGTCAGTACGAAATGGACTTCCGTATTGTACGGGCGTCTCGTGTGATTTTAAGTTTTGTTTTATAATATGCCGTTTTATTTCTGTAATCTGTGCATATAGAATAATGCTCTCAATGTTCAAACGCTGAACGTTGGCAAAATTGCGGTGATACAACGTACCTTCTATTACCGAATAGAAGCCATAAGAAAAAAGAAGGAGAGAGGAATGCATTGTTGGAGGAGGTTGTTTTATAAACATGATGTTAATATGTATCTGAACAAATACATTATTTATCACAAATATATCATTTTGAACAAAATTGCCCCTGATGTTTTTTGATTTTAATGAATATTTTAGGAAATATCGTAGTTTTAAACAACTCCGTAACAAAATAATAGACCACTTTATTGTGGGCACGTGGTCCAATGATGTTTCTTAGCTTTGTCTTCTAGCTGAGGTTCTTCGACGCGATGTAGCCACAGAGGCGGAACCGCGGCCATCACTAGCCGTGGTTGTGAGGGCGAACCTCTTGCATTTGACGATCTTAGGCAAGACGCTCAACAATAAGAGGTCATGTGAATTGGAGAAGCGAGAGAAGCCCTTACCTGTCACTCATCCAATGACGTGAAAGTGGTAATGGGAGCGATCTTAAAGGCGCACAGGATGCGACCTGTTTGGGTCTGGGGTGTCAGACGCTTAGGGCGGTCCGGCACCGCACCTAGGGATATGGTTTCCCGAGGTCGTGACACGCGTCGCTGGTTTTTAATGCATCACTGGAACGCGGTGGTTTGGACGTTTCCCATGAGGTGTCCCCGCAAAAGGCGGCGGCAATGGCAGATCGAGTCACAGTCGAATGCGATAGCGGTCCCGAGACTGCTGCCAACCCACGGCTGGAAAAATCTGTTGTAGGTATGGGTTTTGATCGGTAAGGTTGCCATATCCGTACGTAATATCGATCCCGACATATCCCACTATGTCAATGCGTGACCATGGGCTCCAAAACTTGCGGTCCAAGCAACGGCGCGACTGAGACGTGCCGCGATGAACCGTGGCCGTAGAGGAAAGACTCCGGCTGAAGAGGAATATCGGTATAACGGTGCGCCGCTCTCCTTGCCCACTGCGGGTTTGCGTGGTCGTTAACGTATGATGGTGGACGCGGTGAGGCTGTAGGGGATGAAGAGTGCCGATATATCGGTGAGCTGCTGTCCACGTCCTCTTCAGCCGGATGATGGTAGACATTTGTTCCGCCGCCTGATACAAAGGGTGTCTAGACTTGAGGATGTCTGGCACCGACGAGGCAGTTGGTTACCGAGGTGATCAAGGCGTGCATTATCCCGCGGCGGGTTCGCAGAAGAATGCGAGAGCATACCCGTGTCCATGGCAAAGGTTTTAGTCGGTACCACTCATGTCGAATCTAACACAAATCGACCATTCCCTTCAAGCGGAATGGTATAATGCATTGCCTCCACATAAAATGGCACCATTTGCTTTTTCATGTCAAAATAATACAATTTCCCGTTAAGGAGTCGTTTACTGTAACTATTACTAAAGCACAGGGGCAAACATTTAAGCGCCTAGGAATCGATTCACACCAAGACGGTTTTTCATACGGACAACTACTTAGGTATCTGTTGCGTTATCACTTATCAAGATCATCAGGTAACAGATATAACCAATTTGCTCTTCTACCGTAAGAAATAAAAAACTAAAAATATCATATACACAGTACTACTTTAAAATACCTGTACCATAAAACACATTTTAGTATATCCCAGTACGTTTACCTAGCGTTCCTTCATTATTTTTCTATAGTTCTCTTAGTGATCATAACTTTTTAAAGCAATGTAAATTTTAGTAGGGATTTTCCTCAAATAGACGCGGGTGAAACCGCGGGTCTCAGCTAGTAATAAATATTTGTGTGATAAATTAAAAAATGTCTTCTATGTCTGGGTGATAAGTATCTACGTATTCACAATTTTCTAGAACATACTTTTTCACAATATTCTAAGTAATTTTATCAGCCATCTGTCTTCCATAGTACTAGCACAGTATCAAGAAATACCACCAGTAGTTCATCGCCTTTGATCTTGGGAGAAACGCCGATAATGTCTAGACACGGGTAGGGTTGTCGCAATTTTAAAAACGTGGCACCAAAATAAAATTAAAACATACGGAAGACGTCAGCCCTGAGCCGCGCTCCTGCAATACTAACATTGAAATGTAGGCAATGCAGAAGCGCGCTTCCCGCATCTCACCCCGCACGCCCCGCACGATTGCCCCGTCTAGACGGCTTCGTCGAACGATTGTATGATTTAATTTTTTTTTTTTTTTTTATAGCATAGAGTGACGAGACGAGCAGGTCATGTGCCTGATGGTAAACAACATGCCTGCCACATAACAGCACAGTAACACACAGCTATTGGAACATGATAGTCCAAATCATTACCTAGCACTGCACTGCGCTCGTCACCCAGAGATCTAAGATATTATGTCTCTAAGCCCTGTAATTTCTCTGGAATCATTGCCCTTCAAACCGGAACACAGTAATGTTTGCACTTTACTGCTTGGCGGTAGAATATTTGGCAAAGGTGTGGTACTTCCCCAGGCGGACTCTGCTAAGAGTCCTACCACTACAAAACTAATAGACTGTGGTACAAGCTTTACTTAACTTGGGGCTAGATAGTGTTGCGCGGGAAATGGCTACCGATATTTGTTCTATGAAATTTTTATTTTATTTCATGAATATGTTCATTTATTTCATTTATTTCTATGAAAGTTAAAAAACAACACTTTTCAACTAATTTTTCAATTTAACAACTCTAGACTGTGGAGTTCATGACCTTTGTCATTTGAGTTATTATTACATACGAGCATATCTTGGGTAAGAAGAAGAGTAAAATGGGGGAGTAGGGAACATTTTGAACCTTAAACTAGCACTCTTTAGTCCGATTTTGCTATTTTCCCTTGGCTCAGAGAAAGTAGGGAACACTTTCAACCTTATTATAGTACTCTTTAGTCCGATTTTGCTATTTTCCCTTGGCTCAGAGAAAGTAGGGAACACTTTCAACCTTATTCTAGTACTCTTTAGTCCGATTTTGCTATTTTCCCTTGGCTCAGAGAAAGTAGGGAACACTTTCAACCTTATTCTAGTACTCTTTAGTCCGATTTTGCTATTTTCCCTTGGCTCAGAGAAAGTAGGGAACACTTTCAACCTTATTCTAGTACTCTTTAGTCCGATTTTGCTATTTTCCCTTGGCTCAGAGAAAGTAGGGAACACTTTCAACCTTATTCTAGTACTCTTTAGTCCGATTTTGCTATTTTCCCTTGGCTCAGAGAAAGTAGGGAACACTTTCAACCTTATTCTAGTACTCTTTAGTCTGATTTTGCTATTTTCCCTTGGCTCAGAGAAAGTAGGGAACACTTTCAACCTTATTATAGCACTCTTTAGTCCGATTTTGCTATTTTCCCTTGGCTCAGAGAAAGTAGGGAACACTTTCAACCTTATTCTAGTACTCTTTAGTCCGATTTTGCTATTTTCCCTTGGCTCAGAGAAAGTAGAAACACTTTCAACCTTATTCTAGTACTCTTTAGTCCGATTTTGCTATTTTCCCTTGGCTCAGAGAAAGTAGGGAACACTTTTAACCTTATTCTAGTACTCTTTAGTCCGATTTTGCTATTTTCCCTTGGCTCAGAGAAAGTAGGGAACACTTTCAACCTTATTCTAGTACTCTTTAGTCCGATTTTGCTATTTTCCCTTGGCTCAGAGAAAGTAGGGAACACTTTCAACCTTATTCTAGTACTCTTTAGTCCGATTTTGCTATTTTCCCTTGGCTCAGAGAAAGTAGGGAACACTTTCAACCTTATTCTAGTACTCTTTAGTCCGATTTTGCTATTTTCCCTTGGCTCAGAGAAAGTAGGGAACACTTTCAACCTTATTATAGCACTCTTTAGTCCGATTTTGCTATTTTCCCTTGGCTCAGAGAAAGTAGGGAACACTTTCAACCTTATTCTAGTACTCTTTAGTCCGATTTTGCTATTTTCCCTTGGCTCAGAGAAAGTAGGGAACACTTTCAACCTTATTCTAGTACTCTTTAGTCCGATTTTGCTATTTTCCCTTGGCTCAGAGAAAGTAGGGAACACTTTCAACCTTATTATAGCACTCTTTAGTCCGATTTTGCTATTTTCCCTTGGCTCAGAGAAAGTAGGGAACACTTTCAACCTTATTATAGTACTCTTTAGTCCGATTTTGCTATTTTCCCTTGGCTCAGAGAAAGTAGGGAACACTTTCAACCTTATTCTAGTACTCTTTAGTCCGATTTTGCTATTTTCCCTTGGCTCAGAGAAAGTAGGGAACACTTTCAACCTTATTCTAGTACTCTTTAGTCCGATTTTGCTATTTTCCCTTAGCTCAGAGAAAGTAGGGAACACTTTCAACCTTATTCTAGTACTCTTTAGTCCGATTTTGCTATTTTCCCTTGGCTCAGAGAAAGTAGGGAACACTTTCAACCTTATTATAGCACTCTTTAGTCCGATTTTGCTATTTTCCCTTGGCTCAGAGAAAGTAGGGAACACTTTCAACCTTATTATAGTACTCTTTAGTCCGATTTTGCTATTTTCCCTTGGCTCAGAGAAAGTAGGGAACACTTTCAACCTTATTCTAGTACTCTTTAGTGCGATTTTGCTATTTTCCCGTGATTCATCAGCTGTCTGTGCTAGGAACCTGGAGATAATCGGCTGCAACACGGTCCGCAGCCCGGCCGGGGTGCCGCTGAGCCCGCGCCGCGACCGCGCCTTCAACTTCTGCTTCGGAGAGAAGCACTGCCGGGACAAGGGCGGGACGGACGTCGCCGATGGACCACACTCCGACATGGTAAGCATTCAATTCTTATACAGTAACACCCCGACCTACAGATGCAGGCAAAACATTCTGGTAGCATCAAAAAAACTTGCCCGCAACCTCATCACGGACAGAGACGAACTTCTTAGCATTCCATTGATTCACCGTGCGGGTGCCGGGTCCATCGTGTGGCAGAGAGAGAAATCTCGAGTAGACCCTAAGACTTGTGACTCGGGCGTAGGTTTAAAAGATGCCCCTTTAAGCAGGCAGCAGGTAAGCAACAGCATTAAGCAGGGACGAAATCCGTAAAGTTATAGGTACAATGACTGGCAACTGTCCTCTAAGCACCTATTCACTATAGGTGTGACAGACAACCCTCTATGCAGGGGATGCATGGAGGAGGAAGAAACGCTACAGCATGTGATTGTAGAAGGCAGGAGCCTGGCAGATCCACAGGCACAATTTCTCCATTCACCAGCAGCTGTCCCAGGCATTCAACAACCTGAATAGGTGGCTTGCCTTCTGTGATAACCTAGGATGGTTGGAGTAGAAGGAAAATATGGGCCACGCACAATTGAGAGGCTAAGTGCGGAAAAGACCTCGTCAAACTAACTAACTAACTCCGACCTACACTAACTCGTTTACGCGAATTCGGAGATGCGGATCTCCGAATTTCGTTTCTCATTTTTTTCAGTTATCCGTTTTTCATTTGCTCACTCCGCACTGTCAGTGTTCGGTTTACGACAACGTTGGATGTATTACTGCACTACTGTATGAGCAGTGCACATCAATGTATCTTTACTTGAGCTATGACAAGACTTGACGTGTTTTTCCGTCACCACGACGATTGTAACGCTGCCGTAACATTGAAGTCATCATCATCATCAACAGCCCACTAAATGTTCCCACTGCTGGGACACGGGGCCTTCCATCGCAAGGAGAGAGTTAAGGCCATAATCCACCACGCTGGCCCAGTACGGGTTGGTGGATGACACATGACTTCGAAATATTCTAGGTACATGTCGGTTTCCTCACGATGTTTTCCTTTACCGTTTTAAGTAAGCGGCATTACGCACATGAATTCGAAAAGACAGTGGTGCGTGTGGGGTTTGAACCCGGGGTCTCCGGATCGGCAGTCCCCGTTTTCCCGACTAGACCAGCCGTAACGTTGAAGTAATTAAATAATATTGTAGTGGTAAGACTCTTAGCAGAATCCGCCCGGGGGAAGGACCACAGCTTTGTCAGTTATTCTACCGCCAAGCAGTAGTGTGCAAACATCACTGTGTTCCGGTTTGATGGCAAATGTTTCCAGAGAAATTACTGGGCTTAGAGATATATCTTAGATCTCTGGGTGACGAGCGCAGTGCAGTGCTAGGTAATGATTTGGACTCTTCATGTTCCAATAGCTGCGTGTCACTGTGTTGTTATGTGGCAGGCATATTGCTTACCATCAGGCACATGTCCTGCTCGTCTCGTCACACCTTAAAAAAAAAAACACCACAAATAAATAAATATTCATTTGGATGCTTTGAATATAATTCTTTAGACTCAGTAAAAGACTTCGGTGTCGTCTCCAAAGTATATGATAACTGTGCGTACTTACAATGTAGGACCACGGTTCATCGGCTCATGAATCACTGCCGTCCGAACAAAGAGCAGCACGTGTGTGAAGACAAAAAACGTGAGGTGTATTGTATTATTGTGCAATCTTTAGATAATAATAGTTAATAAATACCTATTTAAGTTCAAGTTTTTCGTAGCATAGTAGCAAATTTTCTATCGGACTGAGTTCGAAAAAGCGATATCTTTTCATCGTTGGCGTTCCAAAGCCTCGAACGACTTGACTCTACTTTTATGAAAAGAACGTCTAGGCTGTAGGGTACGCTGCCTTAGCGGGTTTCTCCCAATAATTGCAATCTTGGTGTCTTCAAGTCGAGAGTGAATCGGTTTCTTATACGCTTCATCGTAGACCGCATCGTCGCTTAACATCAGGCTAGATTATTTTTTTAAATAAAGAGTGACGAGACGAGCAACCGGCAACATTTGCCTGATGGTAAGCAACATGCTGGCCACATAACAGCACAGTGACACAAAGCTATTGGAACATGAAGAGTCCAAATCATTACCTGGCACTGCACTGCGCTCGTCACCCAGAGATCTAAGATGTTATATCTCTAAGCAATGTAATTTCACTGAAAACATTGCCCTTCAAACCGGAACCCAAGTAATGTTTGCACATTACTGCTTGGCGGTAGAATAACCGGCAAAGATAGCGGTCAAGTGTAAGCTTGATGCTCGAATTACGCTTCTTCGAATTCGAGTCTATCTAGCTTTAAACGGTGTCGTTTCATGATTGATATTCCAAATTCCTAAATCCCGAAGGAACAGGTTTGTCACTTTCGTTATACGATAGGTTATTAAATTGGTTAGCTCTAATTTTCAGTTTTTTTTGGGTTTTTAGTAGCAAAACATTTCAGATTTATTTTATTATAGAAGTAATGGATAAGATCATCCAAACAGACACCACTCACAAAATCTAAATTTATCGACACTCCTGTCAAATAAGCAATAGCAATCACTCGCACTGAATTGCTATACGAAACGATCAGGCGCTAAGCAATAAATGTTTCTTTCAACATCAGAGGGGTACAACAATTATTTAGTTAATGGTCTCAATAAAATAAAAAGTGCTGACTGAAACAAAATTAAACCTCTGCCATTGATACCATTTTACGTTCGAATAAAGTTTCGTATGAGTGTTTTTCTTTATTTGTTGGTGATTGGTATGGAGAGGACTTAGATATAATTTGTGTACACATCGCGGTGTGATAATTTTAGCAGATTTTTACAGTTCGAACCATGGACGTATAAAAAAGTCGGACGTAGTCTCGCTAAAACAAAAACTGTGTCACTAGAGTCGGCCACATTTGCACGTGTGCGTTGTCAGGTTGTCACTGATAGGCTGACACGCACACATATATACACGTTGCGCGTGTAATGACTCACTGATGTGTGCGTGTCAGGCCTGTATGTGAAAGCGCACACGTGCATATTATGTGGCCGACTCGATGGGCACAGTTTTTGTTTTAGCGAGACTTTTTAATACGTCCATGGTTCGAACTTTATTTATTTCTATATTTTCGAATTTGGTTGCAAAATTAATAAAACTAAATTACTATGAAAAATACACTTAACTACATCCATAACTAATTACTTACGCTAAGCATAATTAAATAATTACCTATAAACCACTGAAGGTCTAAAAATTATCAACTGCGAGTTGGAAGACTGCCCAGCATGCTGGTGGCACTACTACGCTGAATGGCAATGCTTAGACGCATAAAATAAACCGTATGTATACCGCAACATGGCGAGATGGCGGTCAAGCATAAAACAATATTTAATTAAAAACTGTGCTAATTCTATTTAGGTACATGCTTACTAGTATAATTAATTATTTATTTTTAATACTATTCCATAAATTTCAATAATAAAACAAATGTTCACATTATTTTCTCTTTAACAACATTTTCGAAATATGTAGTTTGCAATAGCTGCGGTCCGCAATTCCATCCACACTACGTATCAGAGAATTGGTCAAAATATAGGGTCAAACAGAACTTATTACGAAAGTAGGAAATATTTACGAATGTTATGCTAGGGACTGTAAAGTTTCATCGAAATCAGTTTAGCTATTTTTGCGTAACTGACATTCGTCTAAACATTAACATCACATTGTTATTAAAAAATCAGGGAACACGGAATACCCTATCAGGTAACGTGGTAGGACTCTTGGCAGAGTTCGCCTGGGGAAGGACCAAACCTTTGCCAGTTATTTTACCGCCAAACAGTAACGTGCAGACATTACTGTGTTCCGGTTTGGAGGGCAATGTTTCCAGAGAAATTACAGGGCTTAGAGATATAACATCTTAGATCTCTAGGTGACGAGCGCAGTGCAGTGCTAGGTAATGATTTGGGCTCTTCATGTTCCAATAGCTGCGTGTCACTGTGCTGTTATATGGCAGGCGTGTTGCTTACCATCAGGCACATGTCCTACTCGTCTCGTCACTATTTATTTTAAAAAAATAACGTATAGGTACTATAGTTTATAATGATATATAGTACCGTAATCTAGATTCTCGTTTCATCGAGTCTAGTATTTACTCGCTGCACTTCGCTAAACTAAATAAACACGCCACCATTTGATTGTGCAACTACTTGTAGAGTTACCGATCTATTTATGGCTCTGAAATTAAACGCAGTATTATCGCGATGTGTTTAGATGCTTCCAGTTACTGGAACACTGTATGTACTTGAGCGTTTAAAGATGACATTTTCCAGAATAACATACTCGTACACGTAAAAATGTTTGGTAATGCAACTTGACTATTGGTCGTTATTTCGTTTTAAAGGCTAATAATATTTTAGTTAAAAATGAAACAAAAGAAATGAAATTAGTGTGACGTAATTCAAGTACAAAACAACATATGAAATGTATGTTTTGTAGCCAAAAAAGCGTTTAAACTGTTGTGTTAACTAGACGACATTGGTAATATTGAAATTATAATTAACAATTAATTAAGCACCAGATAAATACTTCTCTTTGAATCATCTGCCAACCCGCACATGACCCCAGTGTGATAAATTATGGCCTTGACTCTCTCTGAAAGAAGGCTTCCAATTCCAGTTGTGGGAACACAAATTCAGCGTCTAATTCTTAAACTAAGCATAAACTTACAGAATGTACATACGATTACTTATTTATTTATTTATTTATTTAATTAGGCGTACATAACAGATTACAGTTAATGTTAAATAACAGATAAATTATAATATTGTGATGTTCTAAACTGTTATCCAAAGCATGCACACACAACTTAACTAGAATATTGAGGCAGTCTCTAAATTAAATACATACAATATAAATCAATAACTTTAACTTAACTCATACCTACATGCAACTAAAACTATAACATAACTAAAATAATTATGTAAACGCAACCAAGAAATACTTTATAATTTGAATACTTTATAATAATGAAAATCAACTTTAGCGAACATATGACGTAAATACTATCTTCCCAAGTTCATTTTTAAATTTATACATTTTGTTATGAAATACATCAATTGTGTCGTGGTATTTTTTATGAATTTTGTTATATTGGCGACACATTCTCACTATAGGGTTATAAAATGACGAATTATTGGTGTAAACCTGTAAAACCAAAAAATAAAAAAAAAAACAATTATTAACAATTAATTACGTAAAACAATTAAACGTCTGAACAATATTTCCACTTGATACAGTTACTGGATCAATGTAAACACTGCACTACTAAAATACAAGTGCGTACTATTTGTCATGATTAAAATTAGGTCACTGGAAGACGGACTGGTGTAAGCAAATGTCACGTTGGTTTGTCATATTTATGTTTATTTAATTTTGGCTGCATTTCCTCGTCTTTCGAAATTTCTACGTGTGGAGGTTTGAGACAGTAGGGGGTTACCTAGTTAATATTATTGTACTACGACTCGAACGAAAAGATATATTTTTTTTAAATAGAATGTGACGAGACGAGCTGGACATGTGTCTGATGGTAAGCACTGGCACATAACAGCATAGTGACACGCAGCTATTGGAACATAAATAGTCCAAATCATTACCTAGCACCGCACTGCGCTGATCACCCAGAGATCTAAGTTGTTATATCTCTAAGCTACAGGGCTTACATTTCTCTGGAAACATTGCCCTTCAAACCGGAACACAGTAATGTTTGCACATTTCTGCTTGGCGGTAGAGTAACTGGCAAAGGTGTGGTACTTCCCCAGGTGGACTCTGCTAAGAGCCCTACCACTACAAATTTAACTTTACAATTGTGATAAGCAGGCTTTGGGATGCGTTGCCTGAGTGGGTTGTTCGTTGTTCCTAACGGCACAAACATAGTGTTTCCAAACCGAGAGTGAATTAAGTTCTTCTAGCTAAGCACTCTTCATCGCAGACTGCATCGTCGCTTAACATCAGGCGCGATGGCGGTCAAACCTTGAAAAGTTAAAATAATAAAAAGTAGCCTACTTGATCTCCTAATAGCTAGGAATCAGCGCCATTTATTTTTATTTATTTATTCGTCGGTTTTTTTTTAATTAAGGTGTGGAGAGACGAGCAGGACATTTGCCTGGTGGTAAGCAACATACCTGCCACATAACAGCACATTGACACACAGCTATTGGATGATGAAGAGTCCTAATCATTACCAAGGACTGCACTGCGCTCGTCACCCAGAGATCTAAGATATTATATCTCTAAGCCCTGTAATTTCTCTGGAAACATTGCCCTTCAAACCGGAACACAGTAACGCTTACACATTACTGCTTGGCGGTAAAATAACTGGCAAAGGTGTGGTCCTTCCCCAGGCGGAAACTGCCAAGAGCCCTACCACTACAATTAAATAAAAATAATAACTACTACAAGTCTCTTCTTCATTTATCTATCCTCTTTTGACTTTCGTCCTTAGGTTTACGTTTTGACATAAACTTATTTTAGTATTTAGTATAGAATTTAATTGCCCCACAAAATGGCGTTACAACCGCTGTATAGTTTACGCGTTATTGGATGGATTTCAGTTAAATCTGGCTTTAAGACGCAATCACAATCTAAATAAGAGAATTCCTAATGTGTTTATCTTTAAAAAATTGTTCAGATGTACCTACCTACTGGCTTTTTATCACCTCCAACTTTAACGCCGATGAAAAACTTCGTGAGGCGGATTCCTCACGATGTTTTTCATCATGTTCTAAGAATCTTTCGAACCCATGCATATTCCGCTAACCAGCGTTGCCCGCTTCAGAGAATACATAATATCGTATTGTGCCAGCGTAGTGGATTATGAGCCTTGACTCTCTCCATATGAAAGAAAGCCCCGAGTAACTAATAGTAAGCACAGAAAATGTACCTAAAAATTCAGTTTGAAAATATCTAAATACTACAATTACTGGTATTGTACTTATTATAGATCTTGTGTCTATTAGATACGATTTCTCACTAAGTGTATTCAATTCGTTCCAGCCAATTATACGATTAAGCCAATGAAAGCTAATATAAGTAACCTGATATGGCTCAATTGTGAAGTAACTTAACTGTTTACTCGCCCACATTGACTTAGGGTAATATTAATGTTTCAAATACCAATATAACAAGTTGTTTTCCGAGGAGAGAGACAAATGAAAATGAAATCATTAGGTACCTAGCACGGCACTTCGTCACCCAGAGATCTAAGCTGTTATATCTCTAAGCCCTGTAACTTCACTGGAAACATTGTCCTTCAAACCGGAGCACAGTAATTTTTGCACATTACTGCTTCGCGGTAGAATAACTGGCAAAGGTGTGGTACTTCCCCAGGCGGACTCTGTTAAGAGTCCTACCACTACAAGAGTGGACAAGAGTTCATTGTAGATTGTGGTTCGGTACATTTATCGCGTGTGATTGTTCGCGTACCTCCCCCGCTGTGAATCAGTTACGAGAATAGTACGCGGTGGTATCGCGCAATGTGTGTTCACTTGGTGCACTGGGGTTGCAGGAAATTGGCCTATTTTTTTCAGAATATATTTTTTATCCGACTTTCCGACATTTAGAAAGGGGAGGTTCTCAATTCGGCTACAACCGAACATACATATTTACATGTTTTTTAACGAAATTCCCTACGGCACGGTAGTTTTGGAGGAGATAGGGATTTAGCAGCGTGACCAAACTGAAATAAAACCGGCCAAGAATGCGAGTGGGACTCCCGCACGAAGGGTTCCGTACTATTAGCAAATAAACGGCGAAAACCTCTTTGGCTTTATTTGAAATTTTCGCAGGCAGGCAAATAGTTTTAACAAAAATGTTGATTTTTGGTTCATGATTGTGACGATGAATTCGATATCGCGTTCTATTTTTGTTAGTGGCGCCATCTAGTTTATTTGGGACGGACTAATCGAGCAAAAATCAAGTTTGTTATATGGGAGCCCCCCTTACATAATGTTTTATTTTATTTTCAGTATTGGTTGTTACAGCGGCAATAGAAATACATCATCTGTGAACATTTCAACTGTCTAGCTGTCACCGTTCTTGAGATACAGCCTAGTGACAGACGGACGGACAGCCAAGTCTCAGTAATAAGGTTCCGTTTTTACTCTTTGGGTACGGAACCCTAAAAAGTAGGACTAAAACCGTAAGAAAAATTTATGTAACGGAAGTGACGCGTAAAAACTTTTTTTCAGTTTGTATAATTAGGTGTGGCCAATTTTATTTTGCATATGATCGTACCATAAATAATAAAACTAAGGATTTTTTTGTAACTAATTGTATTGCTTCTATATTATCTGAAGGAACTTCGTTCCTACCTGGTGTCACATGACACCACACTTTTTGTAGTAAAAACTTAATTTGCTTTTCTTTTGTTGGGTAGAATCGTATTTGGTAGGGTAGGGTATGGTAATATATTCAGGAACATATTAATCCGGCATCCGACAGCGTAGCGGCGGCGGCGTATCATTGGTGACGTGACTGGCCTCGTGCCTTAGTTGGTAGTAGCTCTGCCTGCGAAGCCGAGGGTCGTGGGTTCGATTCCCACCCAGTGCAAATATTTGTGTGATGAATTCAAATGTTTGCACTGTGTCTGGGTGTTTCTATGTATAATCAGTATATATTTAAAACTATATAAGCTATCTGACCGCCATCATACAAGCTTTGCTTAGTTTGGCGTCAGATGGTGTTGTGTGTGAATTGTCCACCAATATTTATTTATTATCATTTGAACGGCGACAGAGAAGTGGATTGGGATGTTAGATACTTTTTGGAGAGGTAAAATATGATGAGTTTTCATCACCGATATTCATAATAGTAGTATATTTAATAAATATAGCTATACAGGTGTCGTATTGTGCAGCATTAGTGCTGATTAGGACTAAATTTTTAAATTAAAAGTTTTCATTTCTGTCAGCAGTCCCGATAATTGCTATTTTTATGCAACAATTAATACATTTAGTATCAATGTATCATAACTATCGTTTGTTCTGTTAAATCATGATTCGTTCAAAAAGTAATGGTAAGGTAGCACCAAGGCATTGTGACTAAATAAACCGTCAAATACATTATTCAAAAATATTGTATAAGTATTTTTTCTTGTATTTCACTAACAAAAAAATACGAAAATATAGTATTTCAAAGTTAGGCGTGACGTCATTTCTTTCTTTATTTTTAATGAAGACGAAGATTTTACGTAAATTTAATGGTTTATATCTTCATTTTCTATTCTAGATTTTCAGTAATTTGATAAAACAATATGTACGTATCCCACATTTTGCCATAATCTACTGGACTATTATTTAGATGGTATATATTATGTTCGAGTCAACATACCGATTCTCTCCATCCTGACTGTATGTCAACTCTAAAGCCGTCAGTTCTGGCATTAAAACCTCGTCGAGAGATGATGTTATTGCAGTTGGCGATAAAGACGCCAGTTAGTATCTACACTAGTCTACATCTGGACGAGAATCCAACATTAAACCGTTCAAATAAGCTTATTATGTTCGTAATGTTCTGTTAATATAATAAAATAAGCTTTCATTAGAAATCTTGTTTCATAAATAATTAGCAACGGTTTTACGTGTAGTTCACGTCGCACAATTACTGTAATAAAATAATAATTTACTGTAATAAAAAGTAGCCTACCTATGTGCTTTTCCAGACCATATTCTAACTGTGTTATAAATTTTGGCCAGATCAGTTCAGCTGTTCAACAAATTATCAAAATGCATCCAGCCGTTAGCCGTTTGGAAGATACGTTAGAAAAAAGAAATTTTCAAACATACAAGATACGCGCGAAAAACATAACCCTTCTTTCAGTCAGGTAAAAAAGACTACTGACAATAAATATTTCTTTTGTATTCTTTTTTTTTTCTAATAAAGAGTGACGAGACGAGCATGACATGTGCCTGATGGCAACATGCCTGCCACATAACAGCACAGTGACACGCAGCTATTGGAACATGAAGAGTCCAAATCATTACCCAGCACTGCACTGCGCTCGTCACCCAGAGATCTAAGTTGTTCTATCTCTAAGCCCTGTAATTTCTCTGGAAACATTGCCCTTCAAACCGGAACACAGTAATGTTTGCACACTACTGCTTGGCGGTAGAATAACTGGCAAAGGTGTGGTCCTTCCCCAGGCGGACTCTGCCAAGAGTGCCTACCACTACAAAAATACCACTACAAAATTCGAAAATCGAACCCACTACCTTCTGCGTGAGTAGAGTTTATACCAACTAAGCCACGAAGCCTGTTTTCGTTGTAATTAATAATGTCTGTGATGCACAGATAATTTTTGACTTAGGCTGTAGAAGTTTTTCCTTAAAAAAACAGCATACAAACCTGCATTGTTCTTCATTCACAGCACCACACTTCCTCAAACCATTTTACTTGCATTCCCATATCTTTTCTCTACCTTTTTCTATATCTTTTTGAGGGTTCCGTACCCAAAGGGTAAAAACGGAACCCTATTACTGAGACTTGGCTTTTCGTCCGTCCGTCTGTCACCAGGCTGTATCTCAAGAACGGTGATAGACAGTTGAAATTTTCACAGATGATGTATTTCTATTACCGCTATAACAACAAATACTAAAAATAAAATAAAAACATTATTGAAGAGGGGCTCCCATACATCAAACTTGATTTTTGCTCGATGAGTTCGTCTCAAATAAACTAAATGGCGCCACTAGCAAAAATAGAACGCGATATAGAATTCATCGTCAAAATTATGAACCAAAAATCAATATTGTAGTAAAACATTTTGCCTGTCTGCGGAAATTGCGATGTATAAGAAATTTCGAATTAAGCCAAAGAGGTTTTCGCCGTTTATTTGCTAATGGTACGGAACCCTTCGTGCGGGAGTCCCACTCGCACTTGGCCGGTTTTATTTACCTTTTTCATATCTTTTTCTGTATCTTTTTGGTCGCCCGTCGCGTCTCGTCTCAGATGATTGCTTCTCGCAAGTGGGTTTGTTCACAATGGAATGGCATTTTCTTTTTAATCCCTTATCTTGCGAATCTTATGATCCCCGTTTTTTTTTTGAAATACAAGGGTGTGTATTAAATGAGACGGGGATGTTTGCTTGTTTTTAAACTTGTTTCGCGTTGGCGTCAATATAATTTTTTGTAACTAGATATAGCACAATTTTTCCTTGAATCGTGCTGGTTTCCTCACGATGTTTTCCTGCACGGTTAAAGCCCGTGGTGATGAGAAACTCGTATAACTTCAATTCAAACAATTCTTTTAATCAAGTCTTCAGTTGGCTTATTTATGTGATGAATAAAAATTATTAATAAAAAGATATTAAAATAACAAACATTGGCGGACATTTCACACGCAACACCATCAGATCTGACCTGAAACTAAGCAAAGCTTGTACGATGGAAGCCAGACAGCTGATCTAATACTTATACAATTTTAAATACCAACCTATTAGAAAACACACAGGCAGAACACAAATATTTGTATTTATCACAGAAATATTTGGACTAGGTGGGGATCGAACCCACGACCCACTGGTTCACAGGCAGACTTACTAACTTACTACCAACTTAGTCACCAGCCCTGCCTGAACTTGAACAATGGCTAAAGAAATTGTCACTTCAAATACTACAAATATTTTGTACTTAAACTAATTTTAAAGTAATCTCCGCAACTTTTCCTGCGATCCAAACTCATTAAAATTTTAACCCCAAACACTTTCAACCTCTCTAATTAATAGCATCGCGACATTCGCGACATCAGCGAATATTGAATGCCCTCCAACCCTGACACCCAGTACTTTGCCGTCTTTATCCTAAATAAAAAAGGATTAGCGATAAAACGTCCAAAAAATGTAGCATCCACTCCGAGTTAATGATACGGGACGGTGAGTGGAGAGAAACAAAGGTTAGACCGCCTGTTACACCGTTGCGTAACATTTATTTTCGAAGTTTCATGTAACAGTTTCCCGAACAATGTGATCGAGCCTTACGCAATTTAAAACAGTGTCAAATATGTTGAAGTCATTTATGAAAATATGTGCATTAAAGTGGTCTTTCAAATTTTTCTTCGTTTCTATTCAAACTGGTTGAGTTTTTTTTCGCACTAGCATCCAGCAGTAGGTACAGTTAATGTTTCCATTTTGGTGGATATTCCTCACACATCACCATCAAGATCAAACTAAACAAACCTTGTACCACGGTATAAAAAAATAAAAATATGAGTTAATAGGCTGTGTCTGTACTGCTACGGTATAATTTACGGTATAAGTTACGGTGGTCTAGTCGGGAGAACGGCGGCTGCCGATCCGGAGACCCCGGGTTCAAACCCCCCACACGCACCACTGTCTTTTCGAAGTCATGTGCGTAATGCCGCTAACTTAAAACGGTGAAGGAAAACATCGTGAGGAAACCGACATGTACCTAGAATCTTTCGAAGTCATGTGTCATCCGCCAACCCGCACTGGGCCAGCGTGGTGGATTATGGCCTTAACTCTCTCCTTGCGAGAGAAGGCCCCGAGTCCCAGCAGTGGGAACGTTTAGTGGGCTGTTGATGATGATGATGTCTGTACTGCAGGAACCAGATAGATGATATTATAATACTTACATTGTTGAAAATTAGTACCCCGCGGTTTTACCCGCGTAGGTACTCCCGTTTTCGTAACGTTCACGCAATAAAAAGTGTTTATATATTATTCCAGAATATAATTTGTGTTCTTAATTTCGACTCGATCAACACATTCGTTCCGACGTAATCGTCCAACAAACATCTAAACATCAATATTTAAGCATTTATTTAATATTAGAAGATAAAATACATTCAGAACGAATATTCTCGATGTTCTGTTCGATGTAACCCAAGGACTGTCACCTAAGGTTCGAGGCTTGAGACTCGCTTCTGGAGATGTCTCGATTTTTTCTATTTTATTTTCGATCCGTTTCCGAGGTTTTCCAACGAAAGCGTCTGGCTCAGCCACGCCACTTCAAGGCGTAAAGCTGAGTATGACTTAAGGACTCAAAGACTTAGAATTCAGGATACAAGGAGCCTGGTCCGATGGTTTTGTTTTAGTCTGTGACGTCTTAGAGAAGTGGTCTGGGGTATGGTCTTATTGTCATGCATAATGCCCGAGGTGATAATTATGCTGGGAGCGTGTCTGCGATGAAAATTTTGGAGATGCAAGATTAAGAGTGCTTTTTGCTGATTTGGGTTTCAGATGGAAAGATTTATTGTAGATATATTGAAGATGGGTTTGTTAACATTGATGGGTATGCAGTTGACACTGACCTAATGATATTTTGATCTGGCCTGATATGAGACTTTTGATGGCGATAATGCGATCTACGGTGGAGCATGAGCGTGCTTATGTAGACGAAGCCTAGGTACTCTCGAGTTGAAGCCACCATGATTGAAACCAACGGGAAAACCCACACAGAAAAACGCATTCCGTAGTCTAGATGTTCTTATCGTGAACAGTCTAACATTATTGGAATCTTTTGTGTAGTATTTTGTTGTTAAAATTTATCTTTGCTATTGGACGGCCTGACCCAAGCGACATCATTTGGGTGGATATTCACAAGATTCGTACCAAGCGCTTCAAATTCACTTTTATCATACAATGCTTCAAAACAATGTAACTCTCTGTCCAAGTCGGTATTCCCCATTTGTAGTAACAACTTTGGTGTCTTGAAACCGGTACATACAGGTACTATAATATATTTATGTACTTTTTATGCTTATTACGAGTAAATATTGGACAACTCGCATTCAAACGTTTTCTTCTAGACTTATCTTATCTATCTATTCTATATTCTATCTATATCTATACTTATAATAAAACTGTAGCGGGTCGAATTCTGTACATTGAAGATATCTATATCTATCTATACTTATAATAAAACTGTAGCGGGTCGAATTCTGTACATTGAAGATATTTTGAAAAAAAAATTTGGGGTCACTCATTAGTTGATACTGATGGCGAAACTGCATTTTTTTTCTTTCATGTCTGTCTGTCTGTCTGTCTGTCTTTCTGTATAGGGAACTCTCATCACGCCGAAACTACTGATTCAATTCAAATGAAACTTGACATGATTTAAGATCATACTAAGTAGATGGTAGCTGTCTACTTTTAATCCCCAAATTCTGCACGGTTTTCTTGCAGAAAGGGGTGAAAGTCAGATTGTGTATTTGGTTGTAACTCATGTTTGCGTTGTTCAATTTCGTTATTTCTTATTTTGTTAGAAAGAACACATTTTTAATATAGTTTCATCAAGTTTTTAACAATATTGGTCGTGTGGTTCAGAAATTACATAGAAATTAAATAATAACGGTCAAAATAAGTTCGGTACATACTAACTTCTAAGTATTCTGTGGCATTGTAAACATTAGCTAGGGATGTAACGGAGGTCATTTTATCGGAACCGAAGACGCGGTCGGAGGTTTTAAATTTGACTTATCGGAGTCGGAACCGAAGTCGGAGACGGAGGCAGGATCAGAAGTGGTGGCAGGAGTACCATTTTTATTGGGTATTTTTTTTTGCCAAACACGTGGACACGGTTAACATTGACGAGCAATTGATTTAGGAAGTTGGGATTTTGTATTTCCATTTACTATCCACCACAATAAGGGATTATCTGCAATATTTATACAACTTAACTCCGATTGTAACGTCCGTTTTAAAAAAATCGGACCCAAAATTGGAACCGAAGGTGTAATTGTAATCGGAAGTTCCGACTTACCAGAGTCAAAGCTCATCCCTGGTACACCGCACTCAAATCTGCCATCGGTGACATCGGTGACATATATCGTCAGGTCATATGACAATGCCTTTTTAATGTTTTTCCTACAGATGGCAGCTCATGGTACGAAACACGATCTGAGATTTATTAGAAAATGTGTAATGCCAAAGAAACAAGAATACATGTAATGTAATGTTATCAACCAAAGTCAAACTACATTTAAAAATTAAGCGGTTGGTGTTTGTGGATGCAATCTTTGCTTCTGAATTTAGTATGTTAGGCTACTGAATGCTATGTTAGGTATTAAAAAACCGGCCAAGTGCGAGTGGGACTCACGCACGAAGGATTCCGTACCATTACCAAATAAACGGCGAGAGCTTCTTTTATTGTATGGGAGCCTCCTTAATCATTAATTTTAATTAATTATTTAAAGAGAACATAAAACGAAATATTCTGTTAACAGTTGAAGCGTCTACCTGTCACCATTATTAGCATCGAGCAAGAAACGGTAAAAAAAAACAAATTTGTTGTATGGGAGCCCCCCTTAAATATTTATTTTATGTTGTTTTTAGTATTTGTTGTTGTACCGGCAATATAAATACATCATCTGTGAACATGACAACTGTCTAGCTATCACCGTTCTTGAGATACAGTCTGGCGACAGACGGACGGACGGACGGACAGCGAAGTCTTAGTAATAGGGTCCCGTTTTTACAATGTACATATATTATATGGAAAACAGGGAGGTGGTTTTTTGAATATTAACAAAAACTGGATGACAAGATGATGTTTAAGCCCACTACCAGTCGAAGCGTGCCCAGCATGCTGGCGGCAGTACTACGCTGAATGGCAATGTTTATGCGTTGGGCCAAATAAACGCCAGCATTTTGGTCACGCGTTGCGTCGGCCAAGTGCTCGGAAAGGCTTTTGAAGATGAGGTAAGCTCCCGGCCCCCACAGGCACGATGCGATGTCTCAACCCCAAATGGCTTAAATATAAATCCAATACCGAGGATTGTCAAGTGTATTAGCCGGAATATAGAAATTAGCCGCTGCACTGGCCCTATTATGTATCTCTGGAAGATGTGATGGTGCCAGAGTATCGACGCAAGCTGCGTCCCACATTTGGGGCGGACGGCGGACTCAACTTCCAAGGCAATAAAGTAATGCCGTCAGGTCTTTTGCCATCGTCACGCGTAAGACCACTCCGGTTTGAGTACCTATGGCTGGGACAATGGCGCTGGAAAAAGCCAAAGTTTAAGGTGTGAATTGTCCACCAATATCTATTTATCTGGACGACGTAGTTCTGGCTTCTTAAATTAGTCGAGTGAACTTTTTACTTGACTAGAAGTTAGTTGACGTGAAATGATAATTTAATAATTAAAGTCAGTTTTTGTTCCTTCGGATATTATTTCAATCCAAATACTAAATGTAGTGTTTAACAAGCATTATATGTATATTATGTAGTAAAGGTATGATTTGGTTGAAATTTGAAACACAGATAGTATATAGTCTCATATATACTACCTATCATCTCGGAAAAAGCATGGGCCCTAACGAAACAAATATTAACGACAGAACGACATTACCAATTATATTGACATTTGAAACACACATGGTCTTAGAGTCTGGCTTAGAGTCTAAAATATCACATCAGCTAATAAGTCTATCACCTATTAAACAATTAGGTAAGTATCAGATCACGCACATTAGCTACATACTACATACTTCGTGATGTATCCTATAAAAATCCTACAAACTTAACACTGCGGCTATGTTCGATACTCCACAACCTTACTACGAGTATGTTTGATGTTGCTCAAAATATATTATTTGAAGTTTCTCAACTCGAATAAATATATTTTTGTGTGGAAAAATAAATTCACTCGGTTTGGGTACTGGCCACCCATCCAAATATTTTTAGGTAAGTACTACTAATGTACTAATAAGGCCGCAAGATCAACGTACGCGAACGAAGTAGCGGGTTCAGCTAGTTTTAATAATAAACTTGATATTTTCTTTATAATTTATATTAGACACATGTGTAAAAAATGTTGGTGAAGTTTTTAAGCAAATAAGTAAGTACTTATAGGTACTTATGTCATTTCGTTTCATTGACTTAATATCTAAAATATTTTTCATTCGTAAATTTTATGAGTAAGAATAACATTGTACCCATTGTAAAATTGAGTTCAACATTAAATCAACTGAGGTACATGATCAAATTTTTTATAAACTTACATGCATCACGCCCGCCAAGTGCGGGTTGCTTGATGAAACAGACAAGTCTCTAAAAACACAAAGTTGCAGACAGGATTCAAACCTACGACCTCATAAATTGTGAAATCGAACGTTTTAGTCACTTCACCACTACATCTCACTTTACAGGCATGTTCAAGTAAAAGGTTTTTATTTTCCTATTTGCATTATCAAAAGCAGAAGTTGCCATACCCAAAACATCGCATTACCATCAAACAAAGTCTGCAAACACTCAAAAATATTAAATGTGCAGAAAATTACTGGTAACATCGTACCTTTTATATTCGTATTTTGTCATCCGTCAAATGTATTTTCTCTCAAGGATCAGTGGAGAGGGTTCCGTCGCTTTCAAGAGGGTTTTTGTTATTCGCGTTGCGAACCCGGATCCTTGAAAATTTCTTTCTTACCTTTTTTTATTTACTCTCGTTTCTTCGCTTCACTGGTATTAATATTCATAAGTAAATTGCCGGGATAATCTTGGGAATAGGTTGTCCTGTAATGGATTTCGATGTCGCTCTTTTGTTGGTGGTGAGAGGAGCGTGGATTCATTTAGATGATTTTTAATGGAAATGGAGATACTTTTGTTAATGTATCCTTATAACATTATGAAAGCCAAAGTTTGGATGTGATGTTTGTTGCTCAATCACGTCTAAACGACTATACGGATGGGGTTGAAATTTAGAACACAGGTAGATAATAAATAGTTTGTAATCATCCATAGGCTACTTTTATCTCGGGGAAATCGAGATAAAAAGTAGATTACACTAGACATAACTAGCGTTGTCTACACTAAGCTAGAAGTACTAGCTAGAAGTGATAGCTTGCTAACCCTAGCTTGCTATCGCAGCTTGAAAAACTAGCCTCGTGTAGCTCAGGCATTAATACTTTAAAATGTAGCTAGGTTAGTATACAAAATGTGTATGTACATAAATATGTGCGCATGCTGAAGTTACGGCTGGTCTAGTCGGGAGAACTTAGTTAAAAGTTTGACTGGCCTCGTGGCTTAGTGGGTAGTAGCTCTGCCTGCAAAGCCGAGAGTCGTGGGTTCGATTCCCACCCAGTGCAAATATTTGTGTGATGAATTCAAATGTTTGCACTGTGTCTGGGTGTTTCTATATATAATAAGTATGTATTTAAAACTATAATAAGTATTACCTATATCAGCTATCTGGCCGCCATCGTACAAGCTTTGCTTAGTTTGGGGTCAGATGGTGTTGTGTGTGAATTGTCCACCAATATATGTATATATAAAAAAAAAAAAAAAAACGGCGCCTGCCGATCCGGAGACCCCGGGTTCAAATCCCACACGCATCACTGTCTTTTCGCAGTCATGTGCGTAACGCCGCTAACTTAAAACGGTGAAGGAAAACGTCGTGAGGAAACCGACATGTACCTAGAATCTTCGAAGTCATGTGTCATCCACCAAGCCGCACTGGGCCAGCGTGGTGGATTATGGCCTTAACTTTCTCCTTGCGAGAGAAGGCCCCGAGTCCCAGCAGTGGGAACATTTAGTGGGCTGTTGATGATGCGCATGCTGAACCGTAAGTACATAACCGTAAGTGCAAATGCAAACTTAGGTAAGCTGAAAAATACGCTAATTTGAAACCGTTCAGAATATTCCATTACTTCCGTGCACCTCCCGACGTCATATTTATATTACGTCGTATTACATTCTCCCTTTAAACTTCACGATCTCATTACGATATCACAGAGATGTCCTGATTTATCCATCCTTCCTCTTTTGTATTCATATACGTTTGTCTTCGATATTTATGAGAGCAATATTACATTCGTTTTGAAGATTTTTGGATTAAATTTTTTGGTAGCTTTGATGTTATTTATTCGGTTTTTTATTATTGTCATTTGAATTTGTGAAGTGAAATTAATTTTATTAAGATTTATAAGCCTACGTATTTACAACCTGCGAAATGATTAGATAGGTGTATCGTAGAATATTCTTCTGAATATAATTTTTTTTGTCTTTTGAGAGCAGCCATGCTTGAGACTGAAACTGATCTACTCTCTACTAAACAATACCAAGATCGTATCTACATATGTAAAGGAGCTATCAGAAACAGCCGAGGCGGGAAAAATATTTCACAATATAGCTATTAATAAAAAAAAACATCAAAATACTAAAAACTTATGCGAGCCAATATATACTATGAAATTTAAAAAGAAAAAGGCAAATCAGTCTGGAAATTTTATAACATTCGTGATGTAAACGAACTCAAAGGAAACAAAATTCTGCACACGCAGGTGACTATAGTCAAATTTTTGTGTTTGAATATGTGTTGGAGGTTGGAGAACTTAATTAAATTTGATACAATTTGAAAAATATTTTAAGTAAGTACTAAGAGTATAATTTTATATGCAAACTGAATTGTCAGTGGCCTGGTCATACCATCCGGAGGTCTGATCATGTTGTTGTTAAAATTAGGATTATCTGAATGAATCATATGAATCTGAAGAAGTTATAGTATGCTTAGCATTCTTTTAGCATATAATTATCAAAACTCACTACCCTTGGCGTCAAAGATAGAGCTTAGCGACGGTGGTAACCACAGAACAGGTGGTAACAGTCTAGTTCCAGTGAAATTACAAGGCACAGAGACAAAAGATCTTGTATCTCTGGGTGACGAGCGCAGTGCAGTGCTAGGTAATGATTTGGACTCTTCATGTTCCAATAGCTGCGTGTCACTGTGCTTACTTGTTTACCATCAGGCACATGTCCTGCTCGTCTCGTTAATCTATACTATATCTAAAAAAACATCGGAGAAGCTTACGTCCAGCGACGGACTTGGATACGCCGATGATGATAGAATTTAACACGGTTTAACCCCTAGTCAAAAACAGCGCACCGTATCAGTAACATCTTTTATACAAATTAATTGAAATATAAAACAAATTGCAGCATCGTTGCGGTTGAAAACAATACTACTGACGGTCACCTTGCGCTTTTGTACGGGCTCTTTCCCATGACAGAACGACAGGTGCGGAGGGCAAACAATACTTCAGCTAGTTTCAAATAACTGTGAACTGTGGTTAACGGGCGTGAGTGTTTTACCTTATAATATATTAATACGGTGTTACTAACGACTGTCGTGATGGATAGGATACAATAATGATAAGAAAAGGTTTAACCTTTAATTTTGACTGCTCACGGCATACATATATGGTACGCTATTTTTTCATACGAATGGGATGTGTTAGGATGATTATAATCTTCCTCGTGTATAGTTTTAAGAGATCTACGAGTAACTGTTTTTTAAATATTATTTTTGTAATTGTTAATAAAAAGCAGGGACTTCGGACAGGGAGTCCGTGGAGTGTAATGTATCACAATAAAAAAACTCGTTTTTTTAACTGACTTAAAAAAAGGAGAAGGTTTTCAGTTTGGTTGTATGTAGGTAGTTTACGCGAAAGCTCCGCCAATTGTGATTTCGATGAGTCTTGTTTTGTTTGGTAGGCAATTCTTTACAGGTGATTATATATATTATAAATACTATAGAAATCGGTGAGGTGGTTTTTAAATATCAACGTAGAACTAAAATTTGCCCACCTTTACCTGGACGACTTATTCGTAGATTTAAACAAAAATTATGAAATTTTGTCAAGAACTCAGACAAGTTAAAATTTAAATTGAAGCTGTTTTTTTTTTTTGGAGATGATTAAATCGTTTTAACACAGAACGACAGGACGAGAATGACAAGCAACTGATAGTGACCAACACGTCTGATGATAACAGTACAGAGCCACTCAGCTATTTGACCGTGAAAAGTCAAAAACACTGAGTAACACTGTAACTGCAGGTAAACATCGAAACTTTTGCAATTTTAATTTTGATATATTATAAGTAAGAAGTCAGATTAAAGAAGTGAAAACAATAGATAAACAGCTAGATAAAATGACATTCTTACTAAATTCTTGACTGCCAGAAAAATGGTATGAATTCTCAGCTGAATTAAAGGTATAACAAATGAAATTCACAAATCACGAAAAGAATTCCAAAGCTCACATTACGGGTGAGACGTCATAATTCGGAAAAGAAAAAGATAAAAAACCAAGTTATTGAGATTTCCCCCGCGAATACGGTGTTTTTATTATTTGGACGCCTCGCTTTCAGATAAGAAGAAATGGGGACTCGAATTTTGTGTTTAATTTTAATCATGTATTTTGAACTTTTTAACAAGATGTAGGTTTTTTTTTTTCTTTTAAAAATGTTTTTGTTCCATTCTTTTTCTATGTATATGTAAGTTTTTGATTTGCTTAGTCTGATGCTAGCAAGTTTCACGCAACGCAACGCGTTCCACAGCCTAGACGCTCTTATTACGAAAGTGGAAACCTTCTCGTTTGAGTTATTGAGACGCCAATCTTGATATTAACGATGTCGTTATCAGAGAGAGAGCATTCTCTCCGAAACGTAACTCTTCTTATAAAAGATAAAAGAACCAATAAGCTATCAACATTGCTGTGATGGCGATTTTTTAAATGACTTTGAAGAACTTTTCGAACTTGGGTGTCGTTTCCTATGACCCTTTTAACACGTCTCTCGGTCGATTCTTGAGCCTTCAGATAGTACTTGCTGATACATCCTAAAAGTTACAACATTATTAAATACACAAGTGAATCTGTGTGCGAAAAAAAACATAACAAATAACATGTATTTCAAAACGCGCTATTTTAATGTTATAACAGTTTTAACCTGCAACATATGCTGAGATACGTCTTCAAAATATTACAAATAACATTTACCCCAAAATAATAAAAAAATTAAAGCTGTATTTTGCCGAGTCAGTAAAATATTTTCATAACAAATGCGTTATGCTAACGTTATTATCAACAATAAATCGCATACGGTGTAATGTTATACGTATAACGTTATACGTATAACCGTTATACGGTATGACGTATCAACACGGATGTGATGTATGCGTTTTATGCTAAGCTATTTGCTTATCTGCGAAATTTGGTGCATTGATGGGTTAGGTGTTAGGGATTTTTATGACATATTGCTGTTTCAGATATTGAAACCATTTATTTTCGTCACTTTCTCTGTTAAACAAAATATTTATGGATAAAATGAAACGTTTCAGATTTTTGAAATAACTTAGTTGTGTCTATTTTAACTTTATCATTTGTGGGAAATATTATGTGACACTTACATAGATTTCGAGTAGTATGTCTGTTAGTTGTAAATATATGATTGGATTAGAAAAAAACTGAGCTTTACTTAATTGTGTAAATCATACAAATATGTGTCATAGATCTAACATGTTATTTTTTTATTTAAAACTTGACTGAAATGTTGGATTTGTTAATTATACACAATGTAAAGTAACAAGACAAGCACAACATGCACGTGAAGGTAAGCAATAAGTCTGCTCTAGTACGAAACTAAATGAACATCAAAAACGACGATTTTTAGCATCTAGCATTGCACTGCGCATTGCACCCAGAAATATAAGGTAATTTATATCTATGCTCTGTAACTTATCTGGAAATATTGCCCTCCAAAGCGGAACACAACTCGTGCTCGAGCTCGTTACCGCTTGTCATTGGGATAACAGCCAAACGTTATTGTTACAAAAAATAAATATTACTAGCAGCGCCTCGCGGTGTTACCTGCTTGGTTCCCGCAATTTTTACGCAAATTAAAGTAGCTTATATCATATCTGTCTCTGTCTGTTCAAATTTCAAACCGATCCGTTGAAACGTTCTGACGTGAATAAGCAACAAACATCTAAGCTTTGATATTTATAATATTACGCATCACCCGGATTTTCAGAGTCATCTCAAAAAAAAAAAAACAACAAATCCAACCCCCGGCAACATTATTGTAATCTTTGCAATAAAAACGATATTAAATTTAAGACTTTTACTTTTTTATAACGGAAGATGGAATACCGTTCATATCGTTGTTAAAATAACGACGGTTCTGTACGATCGGGGCACGTGTTGTGTGTAAAATCGGTAATGTATGGCCGGCGTTATTTACTCGTTTTAGTGCCTTTAAAAAGGATAGTTTTGACGACTATAAATAAATATCGTTTATTTTACTCAATCGTGATTTGGAGACAATAAAAGTACTAGAAATTTAGTCAACAACTTTAATTTTAAAAAAAACAGATTGCAAAAAATCAACAGTTAAAAAAACATTATGTCATACAATACACTATCTCAGGACACTTAAGTGCTTAAGACAAATTTAACGATAACTTAATTTTCAAAATCCATCCAGCCGTTTGGAAGATACGTGGCAATTAAGAAATTTACAAACAAACAAGATACGCGCAAAAAACCTCATCCTTCTTTCACTTGGGTAAAAAGGACAAGGTTGTATTCCGTGCAACTTGTAGGTACTTACCATAGATTTTCTAAACATTGAGTTTTATATCATAATAATATTATAATCATAATCTTTATTGGTTTGTGAAATTAGGTGATATTTATATATTAAGTATACATACATTGGTACAACTCTACATAATTTGGCTAATATCTATCACAAATGGTATACAGACAATTTAGCTTTAATACTATGGCAGAATATTAGATATAAGCACAAGATTTAAAAAACCCTTTTAGATTAAAATAACACCTAAGATTATAACAGCATTTCATTATAACCACATAAATAACATATAATTCAGAATGTCAATTAGGTCAGATCATTGTTTAAGTACTCTTTTTTTTAACAGCCTCGTAAGTTTATATTTCACTTGTAGCGCCCGTGTTTTCTGCCACCTGCGTAGTTATCGCTATTTTCTCAGAATATAAAGTAGCCTATGTGTTCTTCCAGACTATAGTGTAACTAAATTCCAAATTTCAACCAGATCCGTTCATACAAAACGACGTTGTAGAGCAACATACATATACCAACGTCTAAACTATGACATCCTACTAATAACTACATATATTTATCTAAATCAATCAAAAAGCTTAATCAGGTCTAACGTTTGACCTGATTGGGTAGAAATTTGTAACAGTTAGATTATTGTCTGGAATAGTCTGGAGTACTTTTTATCCCACTAAAATAACGTAAATGGGAACTACGCAGGTAAAACCACCGGCACTGCTAAAATAAATATTAAAAGAAAAATGTTTTTGATTTTATGCCACGATTTAAATCTAAAATTTGAGTCACCTCAACATTTTTTATTTCCCTAAACAAAACAGCACCTCTCTTATCTCCCGCCATAAGACATTTACAATCGAATGCGCGCCGGTAGCCTATTTTATGTTATCCATTTCATCCCCAGTATCCCCTTTACAGCAGCCAACATAAAAATAGAGAATAAAAGATTTGTTGTAAAAATTAAACCTCTTAAGAAAATCTCCCCTTAACGGAATAAATGGCATAATTTTTATTGTTGTTCTAAAATGCTCATAACCCGCCATTTTTGTTTAGGCGCGTTGTTTTGGCATATTTTTATAGATACGCTTATGAATTGAGAATGGGCTTTGTGCACAATTTTTAAATTATAATTTGTTTAAGACATTCGTTTCTTTAAATTAACAATAATAATGCAAGACTATCGAAACGTCCAGGTAATTATAAATATTAATTCAAATTGCGATAAATTCTACGTAATATTTTCATTATGAGTATTATATTATTATACTATTAAGATTCAATAATAGTGTGAATGATAAAATACAAAATAATAATGTATTTATTATTCTCATATTTATGTCATTTTTTTTAAACCAATATCATTAAAATGTCATCTATAAATTTTAATATCATTATAACCGTCAATGAAAACAAATTAACGACAGAAGTTGAATTTAAAAATATTAACGGCAATTTATTTCACGATTACGTCATAAACTTAACGGACAGTCCCAGGATTTGACGTTCCAAGTTCAAATTATTATAAAACATTCCAATTTTAATTTTATATGACGTTTAGTGTCGATGACGCGTGCGCATACTAACAAAGCAGAGTTTATACAGGCTGTTTTCATTTTATGAGCGCCTTGCATGTAGTGATAAAGGGTGTCCCGAACTTTTATCGGCTATTTAGTGCTAATTGCCTGTCTTTTTACGTTCTGTACGGTGATAAATTATGATTTTGGTCGTTAAATATCGTTTAACATAAGATATTTTTACGAGAGCTGCATGTCTTTAAAAGTGTTAATTAACCGTTTAACAATGTTATTTTTAAGATATAAAGTTAATTTTAATAGCGATATAATTTTAGCTTTTTTCTTTATTTTCTAAAGAGATAACCTAGGTATCGACGATATTAAACAAGACTTTATAGCGATCTGAATTATGGGATTACCTCCCGATCTAGGGTTGATTAAGATATCGTAGGAAAGGCCTATTTATTTGTGGCTACGGCCCAAAACAGAGTGACTATAGGGAATTTATATACTGTCATAAATGTTAATAAGTAAACAATTTATGCTTATTTTTAGTATTTGTTTTTATACATGTAAAAGTTTTTTCTCCTGTATCATGAACAGTTTGTTTTTCTGCGTAATTTAGCTGGCGCTTACTCTTGTTTTTTTTTTTAGTTTGACGTCAGAATTATTTAATATTTTCATATTTACTTAGCACAAACAGGCTACTCTATGGTCCCATGGCAGAGAGTCAAAACATTGTCTCACAAGAAGAGAGTCAAGGCCATGAATCCACCGCGCTGACCCAGTGCGTGTGCATCATACGCCAGTATGATGCATGTCCTTGAAAGACGGTTTTGTAGCCAACCGGTTCCTTCGCAAATTTTTCTTCCATTGTAAAAGCCCGTATTGATTTTCAAGTAGTAGGTACATCTATCGGTTTTGGGAAATATTGCCAGAGATGTGGTCGGGATTTGAAGCAACGACTCGCTATTATCAAAACGGCCGTTGTCACTATTAAGCCGACGCCGACGATGCTACACCGATTTGACATTACATATTTAGGTAACTTGACACACGTCTTGGCATAGCTGTAACAGTGCAAGTAGTTGATAAATAAATCAATTACTAAAAAAATATTGCAGGTTTTAGCTCGCGAGCTTTGTGCATATGTTTGAAATAATACGGTCATAAGTCTACTTTCAGATATACATAGATTTCGCTTTTGACAAGTCATTATGCCTTAATTTATCCTTTCAAAAAATTAATATAAATATTAAAATTAATAGTCCTCAATAAAATGGTATGATCTCGTCAACCATACCCCATTAACCCCATTTTACACCAACAGTATTCCAGATATTATAGTTATAGTAATATAATCTATAAACACTTTATGGCGCACATTGAAAATAAGTTTATTACGAACAGGCGATTAGCCAAAATCCTTACGACTTGACCATAAATAATGTATAAAAATATAGCCAAAAAACGCATAACTAAAATTTTATTGTGGCGCATTTATGTGAACGCGGCTTAGCTTTGGAGTTCCGTGCTCTATGTGGTAAAAATTGTAAGTATTTACACAATTGTGTGCAAGAAAAAAACAATATATATCAATATTATAAAATTACCTCTTTAAATGGAATTATAGACAAAAAAAATAATTGATTTTTGAGTTTGTGTATTTCTCTCCGATCAATACCAGATGTATTGTTCGGAGAATTCTTGAATTCTGTTTGTAAATGAAAAATGTTGGTGTGGCATTTTGGATGGTAATCACATGACAAATTATATTGAAAATTTATCTGTTTTACAGGTCAAAAATTCAATTAAAAAAATAACTGTGGCATTCGTCTGTTTATTATGACAATTGTACTTACACCAAAATGATACCCCTATTAGTAGAGTTTTGCGCCGTCTGCTCTTGCCTAAAATTCTATAGGTAAATAGAAACCTAATGATGCTAACTGCAGATGGGTCTTTTATTTAAAAAAAAAACATTTTGAAAAAGTTTTTTCCACATTTTTCTTCTAAATTAAAAAACATATTGAAGAGCTACGGGAAAATAGAAAACAGTGTAACGCAAATTAAATCAAGCCTTTAAGCTTTAGTTATGTTACTTAACATACTATTTTTCAGACTAGAATCAGAGATTGCCTCCTTAGCCCTTTTTAATGATTTCCCAAAATAATCCGATATGAATTCATTCCGTAGTAAACATTTTAGTATAATATTTTCCTGCCTTAAATATGTGCTGAACCCTCGCACCGATGCCCCGATTCTCCCGAACAATCGTATCTGTACCGACACGGTCCGATATGTCTTTACGATCGAACTTAATATATCGCGCGTCATCGTAAATGTCGCAGCGAGTGGATGCGCACGACATTATTATTTGTTGCCCACGCGGTTTTTAACGAGCTTTTACAATATTGTGCCGGAAAAAAACAAAAAAAAACAAAAATTGGACAATACGAAAACAAAAATCATTTTGGTACAATCATGGACGTATAAAAAAAAGTCGGACGTGGTCATGCTAAAACAAAAACTGTGTCCTTAGAGCCGGCCACATAATATGCACGTGTGCGCTGTCACATACAGACTGACAAGCACACATACACACATCAGTGGGTCATTACACGCGCAAACTTGTCTAATATATTATATGTGCGCATATCAGCCTATCAGTGACAACCTGACAACGCACGCGTGCAAATGTGGCACAGTGTGACACAGTTTTTGTTTTAGCGAGACTACGTCCGACTTTTTTATACGTCCATGGGTACAATAATATTTTTCGGACGATAGAATCTTGTATATGTACTGTATAGAATGATGACGACAAAAAGAACTTATTGTTTTTCTTTGTCAATTTTCCGAGTTAACCATCTATTTGGTTTTGCACTTGACCGCCATGTCGCCTGTTAAGCTACGCGGTTTACGAAGGAGCTCGTTTACCTAAAACCTACCTAATCTGAGTTCCAATCACAGAAATCTAAATAATATTATTATTTAGATTTCTGTGGTTCCAATTGACAACCTGCCCTTCTACCTATAACTGAATCGTACCTATTCCTGTCTCTACAATTTCAAGCGAAAAGAAAAAAGAGACCTATTTCAAAGCCAATACACAGAATTTTAGTAGTGCTAGGACTCTTGGCAGAGTCCACCTGGGGAAGGACTACACCTTTGCCAGTTATTCTACCGCCAAGCAGTAATGGGCAAACATTACTGTGTTCCGGTTTAAAGGGCAATGTTTTCAGATAAATTACAGGGCTTAGAGATAGAACAACTTAGATCTCTGGGTGACGAGCGCAGTGCAGTGCTAGCTAATTATTTGGACTCTTCATGTTCCAATAGCTGCGTATCACTGTGCTGTTATTTGGCAGGCATGTTGGTTATCAGGCACATGTCCTGCTTGGCTCGTCACTCTTTATTTAAATAAATAAAAAAAATGCAGTTTTGGTAAGGCGGTAGACCAGGAGTTACGCCGGCGGCGGCGGCGTTATGTTTCCGTTCAGGAGTTACGACGTGATTGAGTGACACACATCCAAATAATGAGATTTTGATGCACCTTAACAGCTTTAGAAATAAAAACAACAACAAATTATTTCATTCCACAGTAAAGTCAACCACAATACCAATAATACTTGAATGCAAAATATTTTTCAATTCTATTCTCAAATTTATCCATGAAATTTATCTTGAAGACGCCATCTACCTTTCCCGGCGTTTCGATCAGAACTATTCCGTAGCATCGCATACAAAATTCATGACTTTGCAATAAAATATTTCAATGATCTAAGATAAAATTGAGCTGTTACGTTGACAGTTCCTTTTATAGTCCATCTGAAAGTCAATGTGAGACGTAGGGGGCCACATTGTTGAACGACGGCGAAACGATGAGATTGAGTCTATTGAGTGGACAATTTATTACATACAAATAGTAATTTAAGAATATTTTGAAATCACATTGTTATTAAGCATATTAATTCAAAGCTTAATAGAGTAACGAGACGAGCAGGACATGTATGTGCCTGATGGTAAGCAACACGCTTGCTCATAAGAGCACAGTGACACACAGCTACTGGAGCATGAAGATTAAGAGTAGTTTTATATGTATGCCCAGTAATTTCACTGGAAACATTGATCTTCAAACCGGAATATAGTGATATTGTACCGCTATGTGGTAGAATAACTGGCATGGTGCGGTACTTCCTCAGGTGAACCCAGCAAAGAGTCCTACCACTACCTATTCCTAAAATAAAATAAACAAATAAAATTCAATTAGGTATACCAACGTACGTGTATATTTAATGCATAGATGGGCATATGTGTGTGTTCTAGATTTAATTTTTTAGTTGCATCTATACATCAATAAATTAGAATGTAGGCGAATTTCCTTTAAGCGGGTTGCCTGGAAGAGATTGCTCTAAGCAATAAGGCCGCCATTTGTGGTGCTAGTTTGTAAGTGTTTTACTATAATATTTCTGTTTTTGTGTCACAATAAAGAGTTATCTATCTATCTATCTATCTATCTAGATAATTGTATACAACTTTGATATTTACATGTGTATCATGAGTAAAACATTAACTTTAATAAGCCAGATTTTTAATAGCATGGTCTTGCTTATTTCTAGGTTGTTAATAATTATTATTTCACATCAATACTATGTAAAAGTAAAATTCGGTAATAACTCAGGTTAGTAAATAACCTTTACTTTCCCGTGATAAAAAAATAAATAGCCAAATTTGAAATTTCAACGACAAATAGCCAAACTTTGGCATTTCTTATAAGATTAGTAAGATGAAATAAGACATTTTAAACAAAGTTCAAAAAGCACTCAAACAACTACCTACATACGCTAGTGGCTGTCTGTTCGTCCGCTGCAATGAAATTTTTCAAATAACTCTTCAGAGCAACAGTTACGTAACTTTGTTGCTTTATTATGTGATGTTACAGCGTCGCCCATATCGCATGCTTTAATATTATTTTTGATGCCTCATTTAGTATTTTTCATTGTCCAATATCTTGAATTATTCAAGCAGCTTTGTAAGGATAGGTTTTTAATACTGTAGAGTGACTGAACGAACGCCTGCCGATCCGGAGGCCCCGGGTTCAAACCCCGAAGTCATGTGCGTAATGCCGCTAACTTAAAACGGTGAAGGAAAACATCGTGAGGAAACCGACATATACCTAGAATCTTTCAAAGTCATGTGTCATCCACCAACCCGCACTGGGCCAGCGTGGTGGATTATGCCCTTAACTCTCTCCTTGCGAGAGAAGGCCTCGAGTCCGAGCAGTGGGAACGTTTAGTGGGCTGTTGATGATGATGATGATATTAAACAAACGATAGATTTAAATAAAAAGTTCACCCCTTCCAATTCCCTTTCCAAACATCAATGAACATCAGCCAAATAAAGAGAAGAGAGGATTCAAATTAAATTAGGACTTCATTTCGCGACTCTTTTCTTGAGACCGCTTTCAACTCAGTCAATAATGGTGACAAATTGAAGGCGCGAGGGAGGGAAGACTTATCATTTTCTTTTGTATTCAAGACAGTAGTATTTTCACACTAGCAAAAGCGACATTGTTTCATGGTTGATGTTCCGAAGACATGAACGAAGAGATTTGACTCTATTTTTGTGATAAGAACGTCTAGGCTTTGGAATGCGCGAGCCTGAGTGGGGTTTCCCTGTTGGTTACAATCTTTGTGTCTTCAAATCGAGAGTGAATCGGTTTCTTCTAGGTAAACACGCTCCATCGTAGACCGCATCGTCGCTTAACATCAGGCGAGATGACCGTTAAGTGTACACCTATAAAAGTAAAAACAAAAAAAACTAGCAGCTCAGTATAAAGAAATACTTAGCAGCGCCCAACAGGTAGTTCTCATTTACAAATTTGTTCAAGATAAAACATAGCCTATGTGATAAAACGTAGCCTATGTGATAAAACATAGCCTATGTGATAAAACGTAGCCTATGTGATAAAACATAGCCTATGTGATAAAACGTAGCCTATGTGATAAAACATAGCCTATGTGATAAAACGTAGCCTATGTGATAAAACATAGCCTATGTGATAAAACGTAGCCTATGTGATAAAACATAGCCTATGTGATAAAACGTAGCCTATGTGATAAAACATAGCCTATGTGATAAAACGTAGCCTATGTGATAAAACATAGCCTATGTGATAAAACGTAGCCTATGTGATAAAACATAGCCTATGTGATAAAACGTAGCCTACGTGATAAAACATAGCCTATGTGATAAAACATAGCCTATGTGATAAAACATAGCCTATGTGATAAAACATAGCCTATGTGATAAAACGTAGACTATGTGATAAAACATAGCCTATGTGATAAAACATAGCCTATGTATTATTCTAGACTATTATCAAACAGTCTTCTAAATTTCAACACTATCGTTACGTCTTGTCAATCCGACATAATTGAACAACAAAAATTCAAACTTTTGTATTTATTATAGTAGATCCAACCGTTGATGGGTGATGTTGATATCCATAGAACATACATTTTTAAAAACGTTTGTTGTTTTATGTAATTTATAAAAAAACTACTGCACCTATGCACTCAATTTGTCAAAGATGATTATTATACGGGATCAAGGAGCAAATTTAAGCAGTTGTCATATTTTTAAAATCTCGCGTGTAAAAGTGAACTTTTGCGTAACATGACACAGTTAGGTTCTATTTTGGTGCTGTCAAAAAGAAAATAAACGGTTGGATCTACTATAGCAATGTATAAATATACAGCTGTAGAGTCTGCCGATGGAAGTAAACACTTTATCTTGGAATTTAAGTGCTAGACAGTACTAATGTGGCACAATACGTCACCTGTATAGCTGTTAAGTAATATTTCTATTACGCATGTAGGTGACGAGAATTCAAAAGATTTCACCTAATTTGTAGTGTTTGAATTTTTACAATATTTTTGGTTTTCGAGAACTAATTTAATTCTGAATCTTGCGAAATACTTAAAAAAGTGTTCGAAACATCGACGTGAATATAATGAAGCCACCGTGTTCGGTCTGTATCGAAGCAACCCCATTGTTCCACATCAAAGGTGCCTCCCCTCGGCGGGTAGTTTATTATTACGGCTGTTTGAGTCGGCTGCTGCTTTTGGATTTATTTGAAACTCTGGCATTGAGCAGATTGATTTCGATTACGTAAGATACTTGTGAATGTTAAGGAGTATTTATTTTTATTTACTTACCTATCAACTTATTAAAATTTGCATTTAAAATTTCGCGATTTGAGCTTGATGATTACGAAAATTAGGAAAGATTACGATAGCGCTTCTATACTAATTTGGACACCAAAAACTTTGTACTTACCCCTTTTTACGAAAATTGCGTAGGAAAGTAGGAAGGAAGAGTATGATACTCTACATACTTATTAGTTAATTTAAAGAAGGTTTATCTTTAAATTTTGAATCAAAATACATTAAATCAATAAAAAAAACATACAACACCGTAAACACACATTATTACTCTTTTGTTTATTGTTAGAGTCTGTGGTTTAAATTAATATAAATATGAGCTTTATTGTTGAATTTCGAGCAATTTAGCGACTACCACTTTTATTAGGTAATTGCGCACAGTATTTTGACAGTAGATAGTTCCAGCTTTAACACAGGATAGAGATATATTTAACCGCACTGAACATTTATTAACAATACTAAATTGTAATGAAACATTCATTACCTACGTATAAATAACAGGGCAGTTACATAAATCATCTTGCATATACACATATATAGTACTGGGAGCAATTTTTTATCTTCATTTACCGGAAATTAGTTACATTAGTTAATGGTTCCTAAAATATTGCTTAGCTTATGGTTATCGGTTTTTTGAGAAACGCACGCACACTGTAAAAATTACTCTAACATTTTTTTTAATTTTTTTTTTTTAAAAACTTCCGCTATGTATCCTGTCCTTCAAACCGGGTTTCAAACCGAAAATAATATTTTCACATTACTTCCACAACAATGACAGCTGGCTAATACCACAAACGCAACAAATCTCACCCTAATTTAAAGATTACAACCGCAGGTACAAACACACCCTCGCTAATAAAATTAGAAAAAAAAAACTCAATCCTCTTACATTTCGGTCTCGAATCTGCATAATTTTATTACCTAATTTCTTTTCCGAATTGAATAGGCGACCGACAAATTGCTTTCATTATTTGCAGGAAAAAGAGATAAAATATATCCAATTTGCGTAAAATAAAAAGGGACAGACGTACCTGATAATCTTGCGAGCATCGATCGTTGGATCTTTTGCATACATTTTGTGTAAATAAAAAAGTAAATTAGTTTCGTCTCAATAGACAACATTTTCTGCCTTCGCTTTTTAAGGTTCAATTTAAGATTTCCTTTTGTTTGTTACGATCTCTACCACGTTTTGAATAATAATAAATATCGTGGGAGTCCTTTTCGATGTGACGAAAAATGACTGAAGAAGACAAAATTGTGACATTTGTCTGTGTTTTAATATTGAAATCGCATTTGTGTAGGCTTCTTTTTATCCCGGAAACTACTCGGGAAAAAACGCAGAGCACTGCTAGTATAGTATGTATATTGATTCAAGAAAAGAAAATAAACTTTGATGTCTGAAAAGCAAAGGTAGCAATTTAGTTGCAAAAACTATTTATGTTTCGGAAACAAATATTTGGAAAAGGTGAAAAGGGTGCATGTTGCTATTGGTAATGGTATCTCGGTTTAAGTAAATATGGGAAGTGATTCTTTGATATTTTCCTATCTTATTTGCATTAAATATAGTGAAAGAATACACGAAGGTATTCTGTTGTTATTCAATTTTGTACTGAGCGTGTGGATGTTTTTAAATGGATCACATATTTATTACTATTATTTTATTAGTGGTATGAGCAGGACATGTGCCTTATGACAAGCAACAAGCTTGCCCATAATAGCACAGTGACACGCAGCTATTGGAACATGAGGAGTCCAAATCAGACTATGGAACGTGTCTTAAACCACAGGCTTCTGACGTACCTAGAATCAAACGACCTCCTCAGTGACCGGCAATACGGGTTTCGCCGAAACCGGTCCACCGGGGATATTCTAGCGTACGTCACTCACATCTGGAGTGAAGCTATCGAGAAGCACGGGGAAGCACTTGCAGTCTCCCTGGATATTTCGAAGGCTTTTGACAGGGTTTGGCATGATGGCCTTATAAGCAAGCTTTCTGGTTATGGTTTGCGTCCTGGGTTTATTGCGTGGATATCGGACTTTTTGAGGGATCGATCCATACGAGTCGTCATTGATGGCTGCTCGTCGGATCAAATGGCTATCAATGCCGGAGTCCCTCAAGGGTCGGTACTCTCTGCGACGCTTTTCCTGCTACATATCAACGATCTGTTGAAACCCGGTATCTTTGGGTACGCAGATGATAGCACCGTTGTAGAGAGTTACATATCTAGTGTGAGAGCCAGTGGGCAGCAAACTCAGGTACTAAGAGAGAGTCTGATCGAGCGTTTGAGCTTGACCCTTGAGGCGGTGTCTACATGGGGCGATGCCAATCTGGTCAAGTTCAACGAGAGTAAGACGCAGGCTGGTCTGTTCTCCGCTAAAAGGAGTCCATTCCAACTGACTCCAACTTTTAGAGGTGTATCCGTGCCGATTTCTGACCGTCTTGAGCTTTTGGGCGTTACATTAACATCTACGCTCAACTTTGGTTCTTATATCGAGTCCAAGGCTAAATTAGCTGCCAAAAAGCTAGGTGTCCTCTCCAAGGTGCGAAAGTACTTCAAGTCTGAGCAGTTGCTCACGTTATATCAAGCTCAAATTCGTTCTTGTATGGAGTACTGTTCGCATCTTTGGGATGGTTCGGCTAAGTATCAGCTGGAGGCCTTGGAATCGATCGAGAGACGTGCCAAAAGGCTCATAGGCAACGACACTCTTGTGCGAAAAAGACTACAAAGTCTTGAACATCGCCGAAAAGTTGCTAGTCTTTCGGTTTTTTATCGGATACACTTCGGAGAGTGTGCGACTGATTTACATGATCTAATACCACCTTGCCCTTTTTTCTATCGGAATGCTCGTAGCTCGAGAAAGCGACATCGTTTCATGGTTGATGTTCCAAAGACGCGAACGAAGAGATTTGACTCTACTTTTGTGATAAGAACGTCTAGGCTGTGGAATGCGTTGCCTGAGTGGGTTTTCCCTGTTGGTTACAATCTTTGTGTCTTCAAGTCGAGAGTGAATCGGTTTCTTCTAGGTAAACACGCTCCATCGTAGACCGCATCGTCGTTTAACATCAGGCGAGATGGCGGTCAAGTGTAAGCCTATAAAAGTTAAAAAAAAAAAAAAAAAAAAAAATCATTACCTTGCACCGCATTGCGCTCGTCACCCAAAGATTGAAGATATTTTATCTCTGTGTCCTGAAATTTCACTGGAAACATTGCCCTTCAAACCGGTACACAGTAATGTTTGCACACCACTGCTTGCGGCAGAATAACTGGAAAAGTGTGGTAGTGCCCCAGACGGACTCTGCAATGAGCCTTACCATAACATAATCTAACTTCTGTGAGAGAGATTTTTGTGAAAACTTTTTAGAGCACTTTTTGGTGTAGGAAAACTTTATAGGTTCGCAACACTGAAAATGAATGAAATGAAAATTTGAGATTTGATAAAAAATCGCGTAATTTTTTATATGGACTGAACTTTTAGTAAAAACTTATATTATAAAATGCGAAAGTCTGTATGTATGTAAGCTATGTATGGATACCTTTTCAAGAATAAACTATTGAATGAATCTGGATGAAATTTGATACATTGACATCGATAGTCTACAATAGGTTACTTTTTATCTCAGAAAAAGAGCGAGAATAATGCAGGTGAAACCGTGGGATGCTACTATTCAGAAATAAATAGTAGCAATAGAAAAGCTGCAGTTTATAGCTTTGCAAATGGCAATAGACATCGAGTGTCTTCACAAATTATAGCTTTTAGAATGGTTGTAGCGCTTTACGGCGTTGATTTCATTATTTAGATTACAGAGCAATTGAACTTTATTTGTTTCTGTAAATACTTGAGCTAGCTTATTTTGGCTCTATGGAGATAGAAATGAGCGGAAAGAGTTTTGAGTCCTTGTTGAGTGGTTGAGGAGGAGATATGGGTTTTTGGGTTTATAGTACTAGTGATCGCCAAGTAGGCGGAATTTGAAAACCTTGAAATTAACCACAAAAATGCGTCAAGTCAGTTCAGTATACAGAGATTAAATCAAGTAATGCAGCGTTGGCAGGCCTCCCACGAGATGGACCGACGATCTGGTGAAGGTCGCCGGAAATCGTTGGATGCGGGCGGCGCAAGACCGGTCTTTGTGGAGATCCTTGGGGGAGGCCTTCGTCCAGCAGTGGACGTCCTTCGGCTGATATGATGAACTAAGGCTGCTTTTTTAAGGATACGTAGCGAGGGATGTGTTTGTAAAGAACCAATACTATCGCTTCATTGACCTCGCCTCGGTCAGCACAGCTCTGGTGGAAACGGCTCAGTGGAGCTAGATTTTTCCGTAAACAAAACAAGCGAGGGATGTGTGCGAGGTTTGCGACATACTGCCAGTCCATAGACGGAGTCGCAACGCATCCTCGCACCACACTTTATTCACAGCTCCGCTGACTCCTCGTACGACACATTTCCCTCGCACGTCTCTGGTGGAAACGCAGCTGAACGGCCAGATCTGCCTTCGCTCGGATATTGTCATCGAAATACTCACCGTCTACAGTTTGATCATTCGATCAAACTGTATACGGTGAGCAAATTTGATTAAACTCGGTCAACTAGTAGTTTACCTCTGGGTGACGAGCGCAGTGCAGGTACTGAGTTAGACTCAATAGCTGCGTGTCACTGTGGTGTTACGTGGCAGGCATATTGCTTACCATCAGGCACGTGTCCATCACGTACAGACAATGTGACACGTAATTTAAATATATTAAGAGAAGGCACTTATTCTGTCTCGACTAAAAGTCGCTAAAATTAACAAAACAAGTAGCATAAAGAGAGGCAACTAAAGTTGTTGTCTTTTGCCCAGTAATGCGACAGCTCTCATATTGAATAATGTTCCCGTGTAATAATAACTAAGATTTAGCTGAATTATGGGCGGGTGTTAGCTTTGAGTAAATGTTTGGAATACTTAGTACGATCAGAAGCAATATGGCCATCTATTGAAATTTCATCACGCTCATAATAATAGTTCTTACTTAATATTTCTTTGATGTTGATTCAAATTGTTGACTGGCCTCGTGGCTTAGTTGGTAGTAGCTCTGCCTGCGAAGCCGAGGTCGTGGGTTCGATTCCCACCCAGTGCAAATATTTGTGTGATGAATTCAAATGTTTGCACTGTGTCTGGGTGTTTCTATGTATAATAAGTATGTATTTAAAATTATATAAGTATTGTATCAGCTATCTGGCCGCCATCACACAAGCTTTGCTTAGTTTGGGGTCAGATGGTGTTGTGTGTGAATTGTCCACCAATATTTATTTATTTATGTATTAGCTTTTATACGTGTAAATTTATATTCCAAATAAGTAACATAAATTCTAGTTTATTTTTCGGTAACCGTATCAATGTTTGTACAGTTTTATAACGAATTTAATACGGCTATAACATGCGTTGTTTCCCGATGATACTAAAATACCCATTCAAATTATACTAACAATAAAACTGTGGAGTGTATCACTCACTCGAATTACTCAATACTTTTTGCTGAGTGCCTTTATATGCAACGACTTCTTTAAATCTTTACAAGACGCTATCCCAATATTTTTGTAACAAAAGGAATAATATTGCTTTTAATTTTTGTACAAAATTACGCAAAAAACTTGTGATATTAAAAGTAAAACGTATTCGTAATGTTATACATTTTTACTTTTATTTATTTATTTAGTTTAGTGCGGCATCAACCATTATAATGCGATAATGAAAAACGCTGGAATGATCTAGTGACAAGAGAGTTTGATTTCACAGTCGTGAGGTCGTAGGTTCAAATCCTGCTTAAAACTTATGTCTTTTTTGGAACATGCCGGTTTGCTGATGATTTCACGATGTTTTTATTCGCCATTAAAGTAGCTTACTAAAAGGCACCTTTTAGTATTTTTCCAAGTGGAGTACGAGTTCGTCATCAAGTGCTATAATGGTGAATAAAAATATCGTAAGGAAACCGGTATGTTCCATAAACGACATTATTTGAAGAAATGTATTATTCGCAAACCCAGACTTGGCCATCGTGATGTGTTACGATATTGACTCTCTGAGTCTTATATTGACTCTCTCTTTCTGAGAGAAGGCTCTAAGTCGCAGCAGTGGGAACTGAAATTGGGCTGCTTACGCTTTGTTCAGGTTGGTATCGCAAAAACAAAAATAGAATCCAAATAACGGCATGAATTCCAATAGTCACAGTACAAGTAGAATACGTACAAAAGTACTCGTACGTACCTGCATTAGTAAGTTACTATACAGATTATTCGTTAAGATTATTCAAAAAAAAGATTTATTAACATTTTATCACATTAGGTTCAGGAAACATCGCATCACTTCTCACTGCAATCGCATTACGACTATCGTGTCGTAACCTGTAACCATCCGATTTTACCGCCATACTAAACTTTACGAGGGCATTGTTTTATTAATATCTATAAAAACTGCTACAAGTGCACACTACCGCTTCCCTTAGAACTTATCTTATTGCTCAGTGTTTACAGCGTTTTATGAATACGCTAAGTTTGCGTTAATGTTTTAATGCATTTGAAATTCCGTTTGTTTATTTACCTTGCGAAGATTTTACAGGGAAATGTGTATAACTTGTTTTTTTTTGTAGTTGGATGAAACTTTATGTACGTACTGAGTATTTATTCTATTCTAGCATAAACAGCCCACAGCTGGGACTCGAGGGCCTCTCTGGCAAGGAGAGGGTCAAGACAATAATCCACTACGCTGGCCCAGTCCGGGTTGGTGCCCTCTAAAGGTTCTATGTACATGTTGGTTTCCTCGCGATGTTTTCTTTCGCCGTTTTAAGTTAACGGCATTACGCACATGGCTTCGAAAGACAGTGGTGCGTGTGAGATTTGTACCCGGGGTATTCGGATCGGCAGGCGCCGTTCTCCCGACTTGACCTAAAGTCTATTCTATGTTAATAAAATAAAATAAACACCGGTATGAAATAGCGTAAATATTTTTGAAGTGAAAACTTCTTTTGGCGCGCCTAGACAGATTTTTCGTGGGCTGTGAATTGAATTCTACCGTTACGGTCGGGAATGATAAGAAATCTTCGGGTAAGCTCGGGACCATGCCCATAGACCATCTAGTAATGCGTCAGCATATCCCATTGGACATATAGAAATGCGTCAGCATTTCTAAATGGCCATGCTCATGGCCACGGCCTCCGGTTTCACCCGCGTAGTTTCCAAAGTGAGCTTTCAAATTCTGAGCAATAAGTTTTCACTTCTATCGACAGTACCTATCACTCCCAATTTTTTTTAGTTCCCTGTCGCTTACTTGCGTCCTCTCTACATGATCCATAAATTATATTACAAGCTTTGTGTTGTTTTCATATCATCATCATCATCTGCCAAAACAAATCCACAAAAAAGTAATAGGATAAACATGAAAATTGTGAAATGCGTTACCTTTTTTTTACGATGTAGGGTGACGGGACTTTGCTCGTTCCTATTTAAACGTGAAGAGTCCAAAGTACAAATACCTACCACTGCACTTCACTTGAAAGATATCAGATGGTTTGTGCATTTGCCTTTGGTTTGTGTATTTTATTTTTGTCTGGAAACATTTCCCTTAAAACCGGAACCACAGTAATGCACACTACTGTTAGGTGGTAGAATAACTGGCCAAGATATATTTTTATAGCATAGAGTGACGGGACGAGCACGAAATTGTGCATGATGGTAACCAACACGCCTGCCCAGGCACAGTGTTACGCAGGTATTGGAACATGAAGAGTCCAAATCAATACCCAGCATACTGCACTGCTCTCTTCACCTAAAGATCTTAAATGACTTATCTCCATGCACTGTAATTTCTTTGTAAACAACCCTTCAAACTGGAACACAATGATGTTTGGACGTTATTGTTTGACGGGAGAACAACTGCTAAAAGTGTGATACTTGCTCTAGCGGACTTTGCAAAGAGTCCATCCCTTAGATAAAGAAAGTAAACAGATCTGGTTGTCCCGCACGGTTCCTTTGGACCAATCGTAAGCAGATGAGGTGTATGTTAGCTATGGCGACATAGTGATGTGAAGTTACGGTGGTCTAGTCGGGAGAACGGCGGCTGCCGATCCGGAGACCCCGGGTTCAAACCCCACACGCACCACTGTCTTTTCGAAGTCATGTGCGTAATGCCGCTAACTTAAAACGGTGAACGAAAACATCGTGAGGAAACCGACATGTACCTAGAATCTTTCGAAGTCATGTGTCATCCGCCAACCCGCACTGGGCCAGCGTGGTGGATTATGGCCTTAACTCTCTCCTTGCGAGAGAAGGCCCTTAGTGGGCTGTTGATGATGATGTGCCGCGACAAAAGTATGCCACTTCCACAAGAGCGATCAGACCCGTGCTTTCGGTGTTTACGTTTGTTCTAACTCTATACGTAGTATAAGTAAACTCTTTGGTCCCACCTTTTCAATTCAGCGTGCTGTCCTCTTCAATGCTGTCTTTATAATATTATGAGAAATAGATGTTTATTTTACGTATTTTTTTAATTCCCCAGATCGACGCAGTTCCACTCGAAAACACCGACAGCACATCATCAGAGGGTTCCATCTTCTCTTCAATCATACCAGACAAGGTGTCAGGGTCCATCTGTGGAGCTGTCCTCATCATGGTCGGTTGGAAGCTGTTCGCCAATAAACGGTGAACAGGGTATACTCTCATGTGTATAACTCGTGGACACGGTATAGGGTTTGGTTGCGAGATTGTTGATTGTATACATTATACTTGTAGAGCTTTCTGCGGCAGTGGTTTCACCCGAGTAACTCCCGATTCCGTTAAAATACTGCGATAATAGCTTAATTGTTATTCCAGATCATGGGCCTGTCTATGTACTAAATTTCATCCAAATTCTTTCAGTAGTTTTTGCATGAAAGCGTAATAAACAAACTTCCATGCACTCTTACACACTCTTTTTATAGTTTATAGTTTTTTTTGTAGGATATTTTTTAATATTAAGGGACGTACGTATAGTAGTTGGTCTCAGATGTCCTAAATTGTAGTAGAATATTTATTTTTATCCAGAGACGTATAGTAAGTGGTTGGTCTCAGATGTCCTAAATTGCCAAGTGAACTAAATTAAATGTAATTACGCATACCTGAAAGCATTCCATATATAGTTACCATAGTCACCATACTCAAAGATTACTATATCTTGTACGACAAATGGTGCAAGGACACTTTGTATGGTACGATCTCGGTTTGGCCTCCCGCCGGCGCCGGTAGGGGAAACCAATACAATAGAATAGAATATGATTTGTTGTCATGGAAGTAACATTAGGTTATATATATACTTAATTACTAACATTTTGTAGTATGAACGCCACCACATAGACTCGTCATTTTAAATTTTATTTTGATTTACAAGATAATTATGTTCATCTTTGGACATGTTAAATAAATACTAAATCGACAAATTCTTAATAAAACGAAGGAAGGTAAATACTACCAAAGTAGTATCTACCCACCTTCTATCACTTACTACTAAGTACATTATTATTAACTATTATTAAAATACAATGGTTGACATACACCGGTGTAACAACTGTATAATATAGTTGCTTGAGTTTAGAAATGAATTTAATTTCAAAATTATTATTTTACTCTCATTTCTCTTTTAAATAAAAAGATCAGATTTTTTTTTGTTTTTTTTTTTTATTTTGTTTTGTGGTGTTTTCGAGACTTAATATTCTTCTGTTTCATTTCATCTAACCTCCAGTAGGTTAGATGAATTATATTATTATTAATAGTATTCAGTTTTAAAGCAACATTAAAAAAGTAGACTTTATTATAATTATGAAACATGACTTAATCTTAATTTGTTTATTTGTAAAATTGAGATCTCGTTGAATCTTTTTCTAAAACATTTAGAATTAGTTCAAATATTTGAATAGGAATGTACCTTGTGTTAATGTTTAAAACATGGTTGTTCGTTATTTCATTATTTTCTAGACATATTTTTTTAATCTTTCTAAATGTTACAATACTTAGAATTTTTCTTCATCTTTTTTCATGTGCTACACGCCATAAAACTAGATACATTTTAGGGAATATGTCCATTTCATAAATAAATAAACTATAGGTACTTAGATGTCCGCTTGTATACAATCAACAATTTAAGTAACGAATGCCCTGTGCTCGTGTTCGAACGACATAAAAGCATGCTGTGAATAAATTAAATTTTATTCAACTTGTCATGTTCTTGGAATTGTATATTTTTGCAGTTTTTTAAACAATAAAATAATTATAAACATGTACGTTGTTAGAATAAAGTTATTACGTTTGATATGCCTAATGTGAATTTTGCCTTTATTAACGCACAAAGTAGATTTTTCAAAAAAAAAACACAATTAAAAATTATATCGAGTGATTATTAGCAAAACGCTGTTATAAAATTACTATCGATAATGACACAAAAAATAAAGTCCCAATTTTTTTAAAGTTAACCAATTTACAAATTTTGCAGATGTCAATTAAAATAACCTGCTTTTGATGTCAAACAATGTATATTCTCCTAGATATAAATATTATCTTAGCATTAAGATAGTTGTGTATGACCATGTATGAAATCGTTTACGAAATGAAAAAATACTACTTTTTTGTGTAAATCAAAAGAAGTCCATCATTTCCACAAACAATTTGTTCCAAAGAGAGCAGCCCAAAATTTTTTATGTCAATTGATCTCATTTTTATTTTTTCTTTATAAATAAAAATGTTTATTTTAGATCATAATCTACAATTAAATATATAATAATATAATTATTTTTAGTAACGTTTTTACACTAAGGGTTCGTGCCAAGTTGTTTGATTGAGATTTTATCAGAGATGGTATATTGTAACAATTATCATAATTTAATCATTATTATCATGGTAATTATTACAGTTTACTATTATTGTAATAATTATCATTTTGATGTAAATAAGTTTTATATTAAGATTAATTGATAGATCACTTCAATATTGTTTTTCGAAATATTTTTAAAATTAATATGATTTTCATAAGTGATGATATTTCGTGCGCCTTTGTTTTTAAAAATGTAAATATTTTTTCTTAATAATATGTAGTTCACCGCTAGATAAAAATCATAGCACATTATATTGCATGACTAATAATAATTGGACCATATAAACATTTTTTTAAACATTTGTTAAACATAGTTAACATTGTATTCATGACGGCGTTCTCAGTCTTCGTGCTTCATACACACCACAGTGTCTCTTACCATCAGTTGATGAACAAGCACATTCCAAATATCGCACGAAAACTACATACTTACTGAGAGGGGTTTAAAAAAAAGTTTTTCTAACTTTTTACTATTTTAATATTTAACTACATTTAATTAAAAAAAATACTTGATAAATCTTGATTCAGGAGCCTGTGGTTTAAGACACGTTCCATAGTCTTGCAGAGTATGGACGTGACCGAGATGGGCCTGTAGTTGGCAGGGTCAGCACGACTACCCTTTTTGGATACTGGTTGCACGTTGGAAAGCTTCCAAGACTTCGGTACTAGCCCATTTTATGTACCAAGATTCTTGATACACAAAATACAAAAAAAATAGAAAGGCAGTGTACAATGGGAACACAGTTTCCTTTAATTTATGTAGAGACAAATACCAATCATTCTCAAACAAATAATTTTATAGCCAAACTACTTAACGATATCTAAATATTTTAATAAGTACTATTACAAAAGTCCTCGAGCATAAAATTAAATTATGAGAATATACAATTCTTAATTTATTATTTACATGTTAGTAATGTGCTATGATTTTAACAATTAAACGAAATTATAGAAATAAATACTCTGAGGCTTCGTAAAGAACAAAATAAACTTTTGTAACGAAAGGGATCAATTTTGTTTGGGAACAACATTTATTTTGGGAACAAAATAGTTTATTTTAAAGGACTTCCGTATTTCAAAACGTTACTTGGCCAAATTTATGTCATTAGCAGTTTTTGTAATGTCACAACATCGATCAGTTCGATTTAAATTTGCTTAAATAATAATAAATTATAATAATATAAAAATGATATATGTTATATTTTGGCTTGCGTAAGCATTGGTTTGGAATACGGTGGACAGTATTTCCAGAAATATATCCATATTTGACATAAAAGATAATCGCTTTAGCGGACATACTCGTATCGGTTTCCGATTTCCAATAGCTTTCAAAATGAAATACGGCTAATTTAGTTTTTAAACTTGGTCGATTTGAATTCACAATGTAAACTTTAAAGACTTAATATGATTCTAATTTTTTTATTAATTACCTCAAGGTTTCGGCAGTGTTTTAACAACCGTGGTCATGAGAAGACCATCCTTGACGACGTGTTCAAAACGAGAAGATTTCTCATGACCATGGCCGTTGTACCGCTGCCGAAACGTTGAGGTACTTAGGTAAATAATAAGTTGGATCGCGATTTAGTCATATTTTCAATAATTTTAACTTTCTGGGTTGTGCGCGCGTGTCTACAGCTGATAGTTTTTTCTAACAGTGTACCGATTAATGGAAGCGCCGCAATTTCAGAAACCAACTTCACAGAGGTCTTCCCAAGCTGGTCAGCTATACATAAACATAACTTCAAAATAGCGAGTTATGATTGGTTAAAGCTCGTTTATCTCTAATGTCAACTGTGTATAAACTTTAGAATTTATTTTATAGTATACTTTCGCATTTTAATTTAGAATAGATACAAGAAATGTGTTCACATGTGATAGGATGTTTAAGAACACAGTAAAAAAGAAGTTTTCCAAATGATCTCTTGGAAACTCTTATTTGCTCTCTTCTCTGTATTTTTGCTTAAGGCAACATTTCGAACAGCGCTAGAACATCACTATGACACTTAAATAAACTACGACGATTTATGAACAATTAATACAGATACAAAAGGCATGATGACTTAAAAAAAAATTGGCAGTCATAGGAACTGCCGATAGAAGTGCAAAACTTATAACTCGGAATTTGATAGCTTTCTTTGGAAACTACATTAGGGTACAATCCTCAAAAAAACCCGTTAGTTAGATTGCCAAAAAATATTGTACACGTATTTTTTCTTTTGTTTCACAAACAAAAAATGACGAAGATAGAGCGCTTCGAAGTTTCGTGTGACGTCACTTGTGAGTACGATTTTTACTCACGAGTGACGTCGCGACCCCTCACTCTCGAAGTTTGATGGTCTATATCTTTGACGATTTTTAATATTATGAAAAAACAAAAAATACGTGTCCAATATTTTTTCATGATCTAGCTGACGGACTAATTAGGATGGTGTATTTTTGACCCAGTCCGGTACCCTATTAGTCCGTCAGTTAAATAAAAAAAAATGTCGTACACGTATTTATTTTTTTGTTTCAAAAACAAAAAATGACGAAGAAATAGTGCTCAGAAGTTTCGACTGACGTCATTTCTATATACGATTTTTATGTAGACTTGACCTCACAACACTCCAGTCCGGAAGTTTGATGGTCGATTTTTAAAAATTTGATAATTAAGAAAATACGTGTTCCATATTTTTTTTAAATCTAGCTGACGGATTAGTTAGAGTGGTTATTTTTGACTTCCTGATCATCCTTATAGTAATTAAAATCAAAATGTTATTTATTTCATGTGGCAACGGAACAACTACAGAAATTAACAGATTGGCAATAAAGGTCAATAATAATGGCCCCGCCAATTTTTCAAATACTTCTAAATACCACACACATAATGTAAAATTTCTAAATAGGTATATAAAAGGTCTATAACATCAATAGTTATGTAATTTAATGCAAAATAATGTCATTTTTATATTTTAAGGTTGACATTGACAGATAGATCTGCACTATAAAATCCATTCCAAACTTTTTTTTAAATGTGTATTGTGTAACCACGGACGATTAAAAAAATAAAGTGGCCAAGTGCGAGTTGGACTCGCCCATGAAGGGTTCCGTTCCAGCAAGTAACATAATATACATAGTACACATAGTTCTTGTAGTTCGTTGTAACTTTGATCGAAGTTTTAATAATAGTGTATTTATGACGTACTAAAAAAAACTACTCATCAGATCGAGTTCAAACCAATTTTCGTTGGTTAATTTTCATGGTAATGTACATCATATATTTTTTTTAGTTTTTTCATTCTCTTACTTTAGAAGTTAGAGGGGGGGGACACACATTTTACCACTTTGGAAGCGTCTCTCGCGCAAGTTATACAGTGTAGACAAAAATTATATTAGAAACCTCAACATCATTTTTTAAGACTTATCGATAGACACCCCACACGTGTAGGTTTGATGAAAAAAAATTTTTTGAGCTTCAGTTTCTTCAGTATGGGGGGCACCCCTAATTTTTGTTTTTTTACAAAACTTTTGTAAAAATCTTAATGCGGTTCACAGAATACATCTACTTACCAAGTTTCAACAGTGTAGTTCTCATAGTTTCGGCAAAAAGTGGCTGTGACATACGGACGGACAGACAGACAGACAGACATGACGAATCTATAAGGGTTCCGTTTTTACGTTTTACGGAACCCTAACAAAGGGGGAAAAGTAAACACAAAGTCTTTATTTTTCTCTACATTATACTTGACAGGATTCACCTGAAATATCTTTTAGTGAAAGATATTTCAAAAGGTTACTGAGAGTTAAATAGAAATGAAAACTGGTTGTAGCGCGAGAAATGTTGCCTTTTGCAGAGAAACAGATAAACCAAATAAAAAAAAGCATTTAAGAGTTCTGTAAATAAATTATAATTGGTATGCTTAGTTCTCTATATTAACGTAGTGAAAAGTTCCAAATTTTGCCCACGCTTCACATAGCCTAACATCATTTTCATAGAAGGAATACAAAATATTGTTTGAGTCATGAAAACTAAAAAAAAATCGGTAATCATTCCCAATATTTCGGTGCAGTTTAACGCCATGATGTATTAATATAATGCACAATGGATAATTTTGAAGTGGTAGGACTCTTTGCAGAACTGGTCTGGGAAAGTACCACACCTTTGCCAGTTATTCTACCACCAAGCAGTAATGTCCAAACATTACTGTGTTCCGTTTTCAAGGGCAATGTTGCCAGTGAAATCACAGGGCATAGAGATAACACACCTTATATCTCTGGGTGACGAGCGCAGTGCAGTACTAGGTAATAATTTGGAGTCGTCATTTTCTAACAGCTGCGTGTCACTGTGCTGTTATGTGGCAGACATATTGCTTACCATCGGGCACATGTCTTTATTATGTCATGTTTAATTTACATAACCCGATTGCAAAAAAACAACAGATAAAAACCTTATTTGAAATAATATACTATCTAAGAACACTTGGGTGATTGAGACGAACAGAGCGATATCTTAAATATTAAAATCCATCCAGTCGTTTGGAAGATACAACAAACATACCGACAAGATACGCGCGAAAAACATAACCCTTCTTTCAGTCGGGTAAAAAATATGGCTTAACTCAATGTTAGTAAAATCTGTCTACGTACATGTAATGTACCTATTCCTTCTATGAAAATTTTACATATTTATCCCGCTTTCCGCTATGATATCAAAATAAAATATATTATAAGTATTAAAACGAAATTAAAAGCAATATAATTGTAACGTTTTATATATAAGAACAAAATAACTTTGGTACGACAAACTTTTCTCACTACCGGGTCTTTCGAAATTCTGAAATTTTTATTAAATCGAAAATTATAAAATTTGTATAATTTTATAATTGCACCGAGAACATTCTTATTATTTGGTAAACTTACCGTTGTGTTCCTAAACTTTGTTCAACAAAATTTTTGTCTTTTCGATTTTGTTCGACGTGACGTCGGTTGGTACCTACCGATTTAACATTGCCAAAAAAATTTACAATTTTTTTGCTCATAAGTTTTGAACAAAGGTTTGGAATGTAGCGGTTAATCTTATTTTATTTTTTTTGTACCTGGCTTAAAAGTTTTACAAAATTTAACACAAAAAGAAAATGAAAAAAAAAATTATATAAATTATTATACCTATGTCATAAAAGTCAAAAAAGTACATTTTGAATTTAGTCAATTTTTTTTCAGGTTTTGGATAGATTTTTGAACTTGACGATGTCACTCAAGTTTCACGGTGGATTTAAGAAATATACCTATGAACATTAACCCACAAAACTTATTCTAAGCAGTCGTTGAAAACTCTGTGTTAATCTTTAAAACAGGTATGAACAAATAGATTTTAGTTAATATTTTTTAGTAAAAATGCGTGATTTATTATTTAGATAAAATGGCCTGTACATTGTTTAGATTATTTAACTCAATTATTATTTAGTTTAGTTCCATTAGCTTATTATAGGTACGGTGTGACGAATTCTAAAATAAGTAATGTAATTTCAGATGTTGTCACAACGTTTACTGCCAATTTATTATTTTTATGTTCATAATCTTTATTTCGAAATATACTTTTTTTAATAATAATATTGGATTTTATTTCTTGTATACAACGTGGTGGATTTACCCCCAACAATATTTTAACAGTCCATTCTAACACTGATGTAGACTTCATCGCCCAAGGTCTCTTTCCCCTCATCAGGAACCCTTTTTAAACCCTACGCATTTCAGGAAAATAGATCTTTTCTTTAAAACTGCCAGTTGTAAGCATGTGTGTTATGTAAGTTAAGGCTGGTCTAATCGGGAGAACCGCGACAGCCGATCCGGATCCCTTGGTCTATTCTATGCCCTTGGTTCAAATCTTACGAATACTCCTGTATTTTCGAGATCCCGTGCATTACGCTCCTTACTTAAAACCACACGCAGAGCATATCAAAACAGTTCCATATATGTATCTGCAATCGTAAAAACCGTTAGATTATCATATAAAGACGTTAGATTACAAAGTAACGTAACTTATGCCGTAAAATTGAAGGGCAATGCTTACAGAGAAATTACAGGGCTTAGAGATATAACATCTTAGATCTCTGGGTGACGAGCGCAGTGCAGTGCTAGGTGATGATTTGGACTCTTCATGTTCCTATAGCTCCGTGTCACTGTCCTGTCATGTGGCAGGGATGTTGTTTATCATCAGGCACATGTCCTGCTCGACTCGTCACTTTTTATTTTAAAAAAATACACTGGAATGTAAACTGAGATAGTACGATTTGTAACTAAACTTATATCTGTACAATAGCGGTCCGCCCGGCTAAGCCCGTGGTACATATATACAGGCTGACTGGTTGAACACTTTACATATTGATATAGCGTGTTCAGTACTCGATTCTCTTTCTATTTACGTAAAAAAAATAGGTTCTTAATATTTGACTAATTTAACTTTAATGGACAATAAAAATAAGTAGAGTCACCAGCTCAGCATGGGTATTTAATACCTCTAAAATTAAACAGCTGCGCCAAAAGTACCGTCTTGTCTTGACGTACCTACGGTCGTTAACCCCGTTCGCTGATACTAGCTATTACTTATTCTGTGCTGAGCGCTCGGCCGGCTGCGGCGCCGGGGATTCACTCGTGCTACAAAATACTGCATAGTAATTATACAGCTAAGCTGGCGACCGATGGGCACTGTGTTGTCCATAATTTACGTGTCTTCGCACATTAATGTAATGAAGGTGTTCTTTGTAATTTATTTGTATTTTTATAATCTACATCGTACAATCATAAGCGACATCGTTTCATGGTTGATGTTCCAAAGACACGAATGAAGAGATTTGACTCTACTTTCGTGTTAAGAACGTCTAGGCTGTGGCATACGTTGCCTGAGTGGGTTTTCCCTGATGGTTACAATCTTTGTATCTTCAAATTGAGAGTGAATCGGTTATTTTTTCTTAGTAAACACATCGTAGACCGATCCGTCGCTTAACATCAAGCGAGACGACGGTCAAGTGTAAGCCTATTAAATCAAAAAATAATAATTGCCAATATATTAAATTTGTTCGTGTTATTTTAGATTCTATTAAATAATATGCGTTGGTAAAGGGCTCCCAGTAAAAGATTTTCTCAGAAAATGAGGAATTGGAAAGAAAAGGGTATGATGATCTGGGTTCGAAACGGGCACTTTCTGATTTTCAAACCCCCCAATTTCTCGGCTGTGATAATATAACGACACTGAACACATGCACGAAATATGCATTTGTATTCTAATGATATTGTAGCAATTCTTCATTGCCTGAAAATGCGCTTAAAACGCCGCTTTTTTTTAATAAAACCTGGCTAGATCGATTTATCGCCCCGGAAACCACCTGCATAGGTAATAAATTTCATCAAAATCGGTGAAGCCGTTTCCCAGATTCAAATTCTATATACTAAATACATATAAACATACACCCAGGAACTGCTCATTTAAAGGTACATAAATAATTATATAGGTTAGGATTTTCTATGAAGAAACCCAAACCGGCTTCAATTTATAATTAAGTTCAGACACACGACTAAATTTTATAAGAAGCTATGACTACGTGGACTATTAGGAAACCGCCACACAGATTTCCATAAAATTTATATAGCACCACCTCTCGAACATTTTGTACCAAACAAATGAAAATAGCGGAGCTATCGCGTGAGATACAAAATATACAACGGAATTGAGAATCTCCTCCTATTTTTAAAATCGGTTAAAAAGATAAATGTTTTGGGACGTAAGCGAGTAATTGATAATTATTAATTATTGTTGGTCTAGCCTCAAACAAATACTCATATGCTTAGTTGTGCAACGCCATCTATTGTTAAGTACAACAGTCAGTTTGTGGAGATAAATCGCCAATAGATTTTTTTTTCGTTTTTTTGTTAGAAAATACTTAGATACAAATCAAATGCGTTGATAAAGAGGGAGCCATTTTATAATAGTTTTTCTCAGAAAAAAAAGAACAAAAAGAAAGTTCAGAGTCGTCAGAATTCGAACCGGGACCTCCTAATTTCAAAGGTGACCTCGTGCCGCTTGCGCCAATCAATCGTTGTACACATTTGCGAAGTTTGTTAATGCATTCTAATGACATTGTATGACATTGTATGTTGCCTGAAAAAGCCCCTAAAATGACGGTTTCCTTAAATAAAACCTAGCTAGATCGATTTATCGACTCCGAAACCCCCTGCATATAAAATTTCATGAAAATCGTTCGAGCCTTTTCCGAGATTCAGATTCTATATATATATATATACAATAATTGCTCGTTTAAAGGTATAAGATACCTCTTCGGCTTTATAGTACAAATAGTCCAATAAATAACAATAAAATAAAATAAAAATAGCCTTTATTTCTACTACAAAAAAGTAGCCAAGTGCGAGTTGGACTCGCCTATGAAGGGTTCCGTTCCAGCAAGTAACATTATATACATAGTACACATAGTTCTTGTAGTTCGTTGTAACTTTGATCGAAGTTTTAATAATAGTGTATTTATGACGTACTAAAAAAAAACTACTGATCAGATCGAGTTCAAACTAATTTTCGTTGGTAGTTTTCATGGTAATGTACATCATATTATATTTTTTTTAGTTTTTTCATTCTCTTACTTTAGAAGTTAGGGGGGGGGAAACACATTTTACCACTTTGGAAGCGTCTCTCGCGCAAGTTATTCAGTGTAGACAAAAATTAATTTAGAAACCTCAACATCATTTTTTAAGACCTATCGATAGACACCCCACACGTGTAGGTTTGATGAAAAAAAAATTTTTGAGCTTCAGTTCTCAGTATAGGGGCACCCCTAATTTTTGTTTTTTAAAAAACTTTTGTAAAAATCTTAATGCGGTTCACAGAATACATCTACTTACCAAGTTTCAACAGTGTAGTTCTCATAGTTTCGGCAAAAAGTGGCTGTGACATACGGACGGACAGACAGACAGACAGACATGACGAATCTATAAGGGTTCCGTTTTTACGTTTTACGGAACCCTAAAAATGACAAAATAAATGAGTTAAACCTATACTTAAGATAATTAGTTTCAAGTTTTCATAGTGTATCATACAATCCTTATTTTCTTTTTATAGAGTATGAGTAGTAGTCGCCTCTGCGGCGTAGGCCTCTCCTAATCCTTTCCACTCGTGTCTCTCGCGTGCCTTCCGCATCCAGTGAGAGCCACCCCTTTCGTTGAAAATGTCGCTCCATCTTTTGTGTGGTCTGCCTTTCCTTCTCTTACTATCCCTTGGTATCCACTCTATTAAACGTTTGGTCCATCTATTATTCTTCATTCTACAGATATACAAATAGTCCAATAATATTAGTATAAATAGTCCTATAAATTGAACACAGTAATTTGTCCTATCAAATGGGCTGAAGTTCAAAGCCCTTTCCAACTTCACACAGAGAGCGGGTACTTATTTTCAGCAGTTAAGTATTTGAACTGAGAAATGTAAACTCTCTATTAAAACTTGAACCATTTTCTTTTATATTCTAACTGCAACATAAATCCAACTTCATACCAAGTCTGAGCACTATCCATCTAAGTTAGGGTGTGTTTTATAACTTAGAAAAACATTTTCCGTAAAGTTTCGCTTAACTTAATGCGGTCAGTTAAAACTTGATATGTTTCACTTAAATGTGACTTGGATGGTTTTATGAGTTACTTGAAAGCTGCTTGCTTCATCGATTTTATAGATGGCCACTTGGAGAAGGAAAAGTAGAATTTCTTGGAAATCATTCGCACACAGATCTCAACCTAAAGTCAAGAAAGAAAAAGAGGAGGTAAAGATTGACAAGAATCATCAATAAACTTATTCCTATAATAAATTAAACCGACTTCAAAACCACAAAAAATAGGCACTCAAAAGCGAAAAATAAACTGATTTATATAACAATTATAAACTAGGAACTAGGAGAAAGATATGCTTGTTTTGTTTATTCATGTAGTAGCAGAAAAAGCGGGACCAATTAAATTATATAAAAAAAAATTGGCAGAGGAACTGCCGATAGAAGTGAAAACTTATAACTCAGATGGCCAATAGCCACAGTCCCGAGTTTACCCGAAACTTTCTTATCATACCCAAGTGTGACGAATTAATTTAATTCACAGCCCACGAAAAATCTGTCTAGGCGCACCTAAAGATGTTTCCACTTCAAAAAAATATTGCCGATAGAAGCAAAATTATTAAAACACCAGCTGAACCCGCTACTTCGTTCGCGTACGTTGATCTTGCGACCTTATTAGTACATTAGTAGTACTTACGTAAAAATATTTGGATGGGTGGCCATTACACAAACCGTGTGAATTTGTTTTTCCACGCAAAAATATATTTATTCGAGTTTAGCAACTTCATATTATATATTTTAGCAACATCAAACATACTTGTAGTAAGGTTGTGGAGTATCGAATAAAGCCGTAGTGTTAAGTTAGTAGGATTTTTATAGGATACATTACGAAGAGTCTGTAGCTGATGTGCGTAATCTGATACTTACCCACACATACATTTTAACAGGATGATAGCCTAAGTAGGTGATAGACTTATTAGCCGATGTGATATTTTAGACTCTAAGCCAGACTCTAAGACCATGTGTGTTTCAAATGTCAATCTAATTGGTAATGTCGCTCTGTCGTTAATATTTGTTTCGTTAAGGCCCATGCTTTTTCCGAGATGATAGGTAGTATATGAGACTATAAACTATCTGTGTTAAATTTCAACCAAATTAAACATTTACATAATATACATATAAAACTTAGTAGTAAGATAACATTTTATTCAATTTTAGAAAAACAACGGTCTGCTTTGGTCACCGAAGCTTGTTGAACACTAAATTTAGTACAGTGTTTGGATTGAAATAATATCCGAAAGAACAAAAACCGACTTCAATTATTATCATTTCACGTCAACTAACTAACTTCTAGTCAAGTAAAAAGTTCACTCGACTAATTTAAGAAGCTATAACTACGTCGTCCAGATAAATAGATACTGGTGGACAATTCACACACAAAACTTTGGCTTTTTCCACCTTCAATGTCCCAGCCATACCACAGATCAGAAAATAGATACTCAAACCGGAGTGGTCTTACACGTGACGATGGCAAAAGACCTGACGGCATGAGTTTTTTGCCTTGGAAGTTGAGTCGGACTTAGTGTGGGACGCATCTTGCGTCGATACTCTGGCATCATCACATCTTCCAGATACACATAGTAGGGCTAGTGCAGCGGCTAATTCAGCTGAGCGTCTCAAACGGTGGAAATATGCAACCCTCGGTTTTATATTTAAGCCTTTTGGGGTTGAGTGCCTGTGAAGGCCGGGAGATCACCTCATCTTCAAAAGCCTTTCTAAGCGCTTGGCCGACGTAACGCGTGACCAAAATGCTGGCGTTTATTTGGCCCAACGCATAAACATTGCTATTCAGCGTGGTACTGCCCCCAGCATGCTGGGCACGCTTCCGACTGGTAGTGAGCTTGAACATCTTGTTATCCAGTTTTTGTTAATATTCAAAAAACCGCCTCCCTGTTTTCCATATAATATATGTACATGGTAAAAACGGGGCCCTATTACTGAGACTTCGCTGTTCGTCCGTTCGTGCGTCCGTCTGTCACCAGACTGTATCTCGAGAACGGTGATAGCTAGACAGTTGTAATTTTCAAAGATGATGTATTTATATTGCCGCTACAACAAAAAAATTAAATACTACAATACACATATTCTAATAAATATCAGATCGTGTTTCGTACCTGAGCTGCCATCTGTACTTAATGTGGAAAAAACATTCTATTGACACACCGCGCTCAAATCCGTCATCCTAACGGATGACGGATTTGAGCTTTGATTATGAAGATGAGATTAGAAAGGTATTGTCATAGTGATGACGGATGTACGGTGTGTACCAGGGATGAACTTCGCCTCCCACTCCGATAAGTCAGAACTTCCGATTACCATTAATTCTTCGATTCCGAGAGACTTCGGTTCCGAAAATTTTAAAACGGAGGTTATAATCGAAGGTAAGGTGTATAAATATTGCAGATAATCCCTTATTGTGGTGGATAGTAAATGGAAATACCAAATCCCAACTACCTAAATCAATTGCTCGTCATTGTTTAAATTTCGAAAAAAAAATCGCGACTTTCCTACTCTCGTGTTACTACGTTTCGTCCGATACAACATTGTTTGACGTTTAAATGTTCTAAGCATACTCTAATTAGAGTAGGCTTAGAACATTTAAACGGACAAAACGACGGATCGAAGTAAAATCGGAGTTGGAAAATCGCGAGTTTATTTCGAAATTACGTTTTCGTTGAATTAGAGTAGACGTCCAGCCCATGGCTCCGACTTCGGTTCCGACTCCGATAAATCAAATTTTAAAACTCCGACTCCGAAATCGGTTCCGATAAAATGACCACCATTACATCTCTAGTGTTTACAGTGTCACAGTATACTTAGAAGTTAGTATTATTACCGTTATTATTTAATTTCTATGTTATTTCCGAACCACACGACCAATAATGTTCAAATTTTGATGGAAATATACTAAAAATGTGTTCTTTCGAACAAAATAAGAATTAACGAAATTGAACAACGCAAACATGAGTTATAACCAAATACACATTCTGACTTTCACCCCTTTCTGCAAGAAAACCGTGCAGAAATTGGGGATTAAAAGTAGATAGCTACCATCTACTTAGTATGATCTTAAATCATATCAATTTTCATTTGAATTGAATCAGTAGTTTCGGCGTGATGTGATACAGACAGACAGACATGAAAGAAAAAAAATGCAGTTTCGCTATCAGTATCGACTATGGAGTGCCCCCAAAATGTTTTTTTCTAAATATCTTCAATGTACAGAATTCGACCCGCTACAGTTTTATTATAAGTATAGATAATTTTTTTTTGTAAATAAGAACCAATAGCGTCCCCTGTATAGCTACAGATATACTGTTATAAGGTTATTACGCATGTCGGTGACGATGACTCACATAATTTCACGTGTTATACATATTTACATAATAATGCTTTGGAAATAAAATCTCTCATAACAAGAAACAAACGAATCGTTCTATCTAATGTTTGTCCAGTTATACCTAATTCCGTAATAGAACAAAAATTCCAAAACTTAAATAAGTATTACTATAATGTCTCGTATACAATATTTGGAGATAGGAGCGACTGACCCCGTATTCTCACACATCCTTAGTTTCCGAAGACAGCTATATTTTAGCCCAAAAGATGTTTCAAATCTACCAGTTGAGTCATTTCAAGTAGAATTTGAAAGAACTAACTACTAGATTTATACGTCTACAGACGTTTTAAAATGTTTTACCTGTAATACGTTGGGCCATCTGGCGAAAAATTGTCCACGAGATATGATCCAGATATTTCACAAAACAAAGAAGCAGCCACAGCAATGAACAAAGTTTTTGGAATGAACTATGACCGAACGGTTACCAGTATACGGAAGTTCTTCACACTCCACCACCGAATGAAGAGTTTCAACGACCATCCCAGCAGCCCACAAAAGGAGTGAAACGAAATCATTCACCTACGACAACAGAATCTTCACAACTGGACTTGTAGTGGTAGGACTCTTGGCAGAGTCCGCCTGGGGAAGTACCACGCCTTTGCCAGTTATTCTACCGCCAAGCAGCAATGCGCAAACATTACTGTGGTCCGGTTTGAAGGGCAATGTTTCCAGAGAAATTACAGGGCTTGGAGATATAACATCTTAGATCTCTGGGTGACGAGCGCAGTGCAGTGCTAGGTAATGATTTGGACTCTTCGTGTTCCAATAGCTGCGTGTCACTGTGCTGTTATGTGGCAGGCATGTTGTTTACCATCAGGCACATGTCCTGCTAGTCTCGTCACTTTTTATTTAAAAAAAACTTATTTAGCGAACTTAATAGCAAATACCCTAATTGTAAGACTTTGTTCACGGACGGATCAGTTATAAACGCAAAATCTGGATGTTCAGTAGTGTATGGTGACAAATGCTATCGTTATCGACTGGGACATTTTAATTCAATTTTCAGTTGCGAATCAACAGCAATCCAAGCTCTGGAATTGATCGTGTGAGAGTCTAATACAGAAAAATATATTATATATACAGACTCAAAATCCTGCTTATCAGCATGACAAAATCATAATAACATGAATCCCTTATTTATAGAAATCAAAGAAACAATGAGTGACTCCCACTATATAATATATATAATAATATTATATATGTAATCCTACTAATATTATAAATGTCAATGTTTGGATGTTTGGATGTTTGTTGCTCTATCACGTCCTAACGTATGAACGGATTGAGCTGAAATTTAGAACACAGATAGAATATAGTCTGGAAGAACACATGGGCTACTTTTTATCCCGAAAAAAAAAAGGGAACAACGGGAACGGGAACTTCGCGGGTAACACCGCGGGGCGCTGCTAGTATAATATTATAAATGTCAAAGTATGGATGTTTAGATGTTTGGATGTTTGTTGCTCAATCACGCCGTAACATATGAACGGATCAGGCTGAAATTTGGAATATAGTTTGATTATAGTCTGGAAAAACACATAGGATACTTTATTCCGGAAAAATAACGGGAACGACGGGAACCACGCGGGTAAAACCGCGGGGTACTGCTACAGAATAAAAACTATTCACTTGAAATTATTTGGATCCCAAGTCATCAAGGCATAGTAGGTACCTAGGTAATGAAAAGGCCGACTATGAACCCAGGCAAGCCATAAATGATGAAGTGAATTGGGAAACAATTAAATCGACCTCAATTGAATTAAAAAGTTATGTTAAAGTCCAAGTTAAAATGTGGGATCTCCAATGGAAGACAGATAACCACATCGAAGCTATTTGAAATTAGAAAATCTATTTTTGATAAGTCGCCAACTTTATTCCGTTGTAGAAGATACCAAACTATAATAACAAGACTGCGTATCGGACACACGAATATTACACACATACACCTCATCACTAAAGCAGACAAAAATACATGCAAATGTGGGCAAGAGCTCACTGTTTCGCATCTGTTGAATGAATGCATCAATGCACAACATTACATAATGAAAAACAATTAAGCTAACTCCCAAATAGCATACAAGAATGTTTTAGTCACGATGGATGTATGAAAACACTACATTTTCTAAAAATTACTGATTGATAATTGTATAACTTGATTTAACCTATTATTGTTTACCAACGTGGTTGCTAATGACCTAGTGTTGGGTAGGACATACAAGAGGCGGTACATTTGTCCCGTACATGACGTCAAGATGTAAGAGCGGATCAACATTTTATATTGTACTACTTCAAATTTTATGTCGCGGCAGTCGCGAAGTCGCGTGACTTACTCTCCGTCCTCGTAAAACTATAGGACGTAGATAGAGAGGGGACGAGACGCAAGCTACAAATTACAGTAGTGCGTCATTTTCCAATAACATTACGTGTCCGCGAGTCTGCGTTTCGGGTCTCGAGTCTCGAGCGAGAGGGTATTATGCTGACAATGACATTACCAAATACTGTGAGGCGCGCATTGAATGAAGCGACTATTTTCAACATAGATGAAGAATTTTTTTTGTTACATTTGACGTCTTTGATTTTCAATATCGCCAAATGTCATGTTTTTACTCGGAACTTCAAATGTATCGCCGAGCTTTAGTACGCCTCGCCTCATTTGAAGTGGGTCATTGTACTGGCTCAGTACAAAAAAGAGGCTACTCTTACAAACTCTTTTATATGTCATGTCCTACCCAACACTATAATGACCCGAGATGTTATACAGCGACCTAAATTAAACAACTAGTATTAAAGTGATAGTGATGAATGAAATAACTCGCTATTATTTTGCGAGCTATTCACATTCGCAAAAACTTTAACCTGCATCACCAGTGATTGGTTTAACAAAGAGTATATAACCACTACGTTATAAGAGTCGGGACTGCCATACAAATAGCGTAATTTATAATAAGTATGAAACGGAAGCGAAAACAATTTTGCCAATATGAAGCCGCAAACGCCATGTCATTTTCATGACATATTTAATGCCAACATCATGAAAAAAAAATATAGGGATTTCACACAGAAACTATCGATATTTGTCGATATGAGTGTGTGACCCTTATGACAATTTTTGGTAATAGTTTAGGTTGGATAAAAATGAAAAAAAATTGGCAGTAGTAGGAACTGCCGATAAAAGACAAAACTTATACCTAAGTTACCTACTTAACTCAAAATTTGATAGCTTACCTACTTTGGAAACTACACTGGTGTAACCGGGGCGTGACCTGGCCATCTAGAAATGCGTGAGCATTTCCTATTAGCTGACGCATTTCTAGATAGCCAATTGCCATGGTCCCGAGTTTACCCGAAGATTTCTTATCATACCCGAGCGTGACACTAGAATTCAATTCACAGCCCACGAAAAATCTGAGTAGGCGCGCCAAAATAAGTTTTCACTTCAAAAAAACAAAGTATATTCAAAGAGTTTTATTTCGTATAAACTTTAACATGTTGAAAATTATTTACTATTCCTTTACTCCTACTAGTTCTTGGTAGTCACGATGGTAGTTCATATCCTGGCTGGTTTAACTCCATACTCCAGGTTGGAAGCACTGCAACACAAATAATACATGAAGGTGTATGTAATCCTACTAATATTATAAATGTCAATGTATGGATGTTTGGATATTTGTTGCTCAATCACGTCCTAACGTATGAACGGATCGGGCTGAAATTTGGAACACAGATTATAGTCTGGAAGAACACATAACATAACACATAGGGAACGGGAACTTAGCGGGTAACACCGCGGGGCGCTACTAGTTCATTACTGAGATCAGGGTTACAAACCTTTTATTTGTGAGGTAGAAAAAGTTCAAAAATAGCTTTCTGTATTCTAGTCATAAATAATTTATGCTTTCACAAATAATTTATCTATACTTATATATAACACACTTGACATGAAACAAATGCATGTTTATTGTGGCAATTTCGAACTGTACGGATGAAATAGGGGTTGAAATGGTGGATGAACATTTTGATGAACCGTTATTGATGAAGTTAAAACCATGAAAATTTGCAACTAGACACTTGATATCCATACTAATATTATAAATGTGAAAGTTACTCTATATGTCTGTTACGCTTTAACGCCTAAACTACTGAACTGATTTTGATGACATTTGGTGCACATATAGACTAGAGTCATAAAAAGACAAGGCAACTGTTTATCACAGAAAAAACGATGAAATGGTAGTGGAAATGAGGAATGAAAGTTTACATAGAAATTCGTCAATGTTTGTTCGTTCATTGTTATTATAATTTAATATTGGTGTACAAATACTGCCTTAGATACGTTAATATAATATTTCGCGCGGACGAAGTCACAGGCAAAAGCTAGTTTATTATAAAATTGATTAAAAAATTTATTATACTTCATTTCACTTTTATTATACTTCATTTCAGTAAGTTTCCAGAGTTGACGTTAGAGCAAGTAAGTACTTCTATGTTAGTGACTAACTCGACTTACCATATTGACAAAGATTATTGTAAATATTTGTATTTGATTCCATACAAAATATACCGCCATTTGCAACAACACGATCTGCAACAAACGTGGAATGTTCTTATTGAGTATGAAAACATATAAGAAATACAGGTGTTCGAAAACTTGCTTTCTTGAATACACAAATAACTCACAGAAGTAGTTTGCATTGTTGAATTTTATTTGGCAGCACTCTGAAGCTGCGCCTTTTTTAAACAGTCTGATGAAGATTCTTCGTTCAACGCGAAAGATATTACTTATTCTACAATAATTGCGGATTAATAGCAGACTCATTCGCTGCAACAGCCGATCGACCATCTTATATTTGTGATCTTTACACATCCACGAAAAATTCATGTTAGTGAGCATTTGTGTCTTGGAATAAGTATTTATATCTTTTATAAAAATGTTGGATTTTATTTCTTGGTCGAAAATGTTTGTTGCAGTATCTAGAGCATTACATAAATGTAATGTAGGATAAGTTAAGGATATCTTGTCATGCCACCATTCCCTCAAAGCTATATAATTGTAAATCGAGTTACTTATAGGGTTCTTAACTGTTAAAGCATTTATGCATGTTTGGCAAGTCACATCTTTTAAAAGAAGCTTTGCTAAATATCCAGCTACGTACACCGTAGGCTGCTTTTCGAACTTCCTGAACATTTTCTCCATCTCTTCTATATCATTTTCTACAGGTTCTTCATCGGGAATTTGTAAAATAGGAATGTTATCGTTATCTAAAACTTGGATTTGAACGTTGTTATAATTTGGATCGTTTTCCTTTCCCATTGCCTGTTGTTGGAATACAATATCTTGAAAATCAAATAGTATCTTATTTTCATCTTTTTGGCAATTGGCACCTCGACTTATGGGTGCGCTTAGTCGTACAAGTACTGCTGACTTTAATGCAGAAGCAAAATGATGGCATGTCGGATTTCTGTTGGTAGGACAGTGTTGCCTTATAAGGCCAAATAAGTTTTCCAATGCATCCTGATTGCATTGACGCAGATTCAAATACTTGAAATTTTTTGACTGCAATACCTTCCAAATATCTTGTAGGGATGTAATTGTTATAATATATCCGTTAACACACCTAACGTTTCTCAGCCTAAGCTGACTGTCAGACTTTAAAAAAGTAAGGGTTTTTAGTTTTCTTTTATACTCCGGCCAAGATTCATGATGAAAACTGTTTTTGCTCACATTTTGTCGTATACCTTTCTTTACGTCTTTGCTTGAGGCGGGCCCGTTTGTGCAATCAAACAATTTGTCGAGTTCCTCAACAATATGTGCAGTTTGTAAAATTTCTCCAGCTTCTTTTTCATTTTTTAAACTTTCTGACAGTAGTTTTAAAATTGCGGATACTGTATTACTCAAGACTTGAGCAGCCAGTTTGACTCTCATTTTGGATCTAAACTTGGGTTCCACATGTAGTTTAGTAATTTTCTTAAAATGTAGAGTAGTTCGATTTTTTTCCTCCAGTTTTACTAAATGTTCCCATTTTCCTCTCTTTCCGTCCATTACTATTTCGCCACCTTGATAGAAATTGTTTCTGATAGATTTAAAAAGGTGGGGAACATCAAAAATTATAAATACTTTTTCATTGTCCAGTAAAAAGTAATTACAGTCATCGGGGAGCCCACAAAATTTTTTTAGTAAATTCAGCGCTCCTACGTTTGTTGGACCCTGGTCACAGACTGTACCAAGAATAGTGAAACCAACCTTAGTGACTGCTCGAATGACTGATTTTATAATAACAGTCAATTTCTCTGCGGCTATTGTACCTTTTACGAAGTAATACGCAATTGGCTGTTTGGTTTTTTTATGAATGCCTTGAAGCATTAGCACCAAGGCATGATCAGCTATATTTGCTGTTCGTCCGCCTTCATTGCCCAAGTCGTCAAAACCATCAATTTTATCGGTAGCCGAGTTATATATAAGCCTTTTCTTCAAGGATATTTCATCAAACAAAAGCACGCAGAGTTTGTCAGCTTCTGATAAGCATTGAGATTTTTTTTCCAAATGACTAAGAGTAGTAGGATCAATTCCAGTACTCATTTTCATATTTTGTAGGACAGTTTGTAACGTCCTAATACTCGGCATAGGTAAAAGTGTGCTAAGATATTTAAAAGCTTTAGGCGATTTTTTATAAATAGCTAAAGCTACACTTTTGCTCAATTTTGTGTAACGTTTTCCTTTAGATTTTCGTTTCTGGTTGGATATGGAAGACTCAATTAGGCTCTTTAGCACTGGAGATGAAATATTTTCTATCTCATCCACCTTTTTCTGCAGGTTTTTAATTTGGATTCTACTTCTTGACAGCTTTTTCATTAGTTTCTGCTTCCGTGGTGTTAGATGCTCTGGCTTTTCTGAAAATTGCGTGAAAATTAGGATGCAAAGCAATTATTTTTACATGAGAATAGAAGGTAAGTGATTGGTGAGAGGTTAATTAGGATTATTATTATTCTAAAAAATGTAACGTTTTGTAAAAAACAAGTGTGTAAATGCTTACTTGGAGTTTGTGACATTTTCCCTTTTAAATTAATATTCTCAATCAGAACTTCTGAAGTCGAAGTTGAAGGTCCTGCAACACAAGGAAAAGATGAGTAAGTAGCTGGTATTCTAGAAAATTACAAACAAAACTAAAATTTTCATGAATTTAACTTTTACAGTTTAATTAAATGTATAAAATGCTTACTTGAACTATGTAAACTTCTTCTTTCAGAGTCACTCTCAATCAAAATTTCTGAAGTTGATGGCTCTGCAACACAAGAAAATTACTTTGAAAGTGTATCAAGCAATTAAAACATGTGTATTTATGATAGTTGTTGTATGACAAACAATATAACTACATATCTAGTGGCTGGCTCATTTGATAATTTAACAAATTAAGAAAAATATATGTTACCAACCCTGATCAGTACGGCTGCAGTAATTATGATCATTTAAAACGTCTTTTCTTCTATCACTTTTAGCCACATATTGGGAGTGTAATGGAAAGCTATGGAACATTTCATCTGTTAATGGATTTTTAGCAATATCAATTTGTGGAACTGCAGTTTTCTTTAACTGTGTTTTTTTCTTCTTGAAATATCTTGAATGAAAATGCTTGCCACAAATGTATTTTAATTGATTCAATTTTTCTATAGGCACGTGAATCAAGTTTTCGTTACCAGTCGCAGCTACCCATTGTTTGCAGCTAAAAAGAAAACTGTGTTAAAATTTGTAATAGATAATTATAATAATATGGTGATAAAAAATTAATAATTTATTCATTTTTTGTTAATGTGTTTAATAATAATAATTATATACCACAATACAAAATTGCAAAGAGTACCATAGGTAATCTTTGCAATCCTTTGACGTCGTTAGTCGTTAGATTGTTCTGAGTAATGCTTAATCTGAGTTATAAAATTGGCATAAAGAGTAGTAGTAAATATTAATAATCCATTTTCACCTCTCATCTGTGCCAGCTCTGACAGTTGAGAGGTTCTGGGGGTCTACCATGTACCTATCTATTGCTGGCTCTATTCTGTTATAATTAATCTAGTTTGAGAATAGAGACAGCAATAGATACATGGTAGAAGCCTTTCTAAGCTTTTATTCTTCAAGTGCACACACAGGTACGTAACAGGTTTTGATAGATTAAGCTAGGAAAGTCGCTAAATTATTTCGAAATTACGTATTCCGTAGAAAGAGAGTAACTGTCCAGGTATCTTTCACTTCAAATGAAAATTATCGATAAAACTTACACAACACTATTCTTTGCATATCAATAAGGTTATGCATTATTTTACGAGAAAAACCATGAAAATTATGATTTACACAGTTATTTTACGCGGTACTAAATTATATTCTGTACTTACCGATCTTCGTCTAGTGGAAATCTTGCCATGAATGTCCTTTTTTGGCCGTCCATTCGACAAGTTTTTACCCCACATATTTCGCACTTTTTCTTTTTTAATCCACTCATTTTGCCTTGGTAATTGTCTTTAGTACTTTCTAGAGGATCACTACACCCAAAAATATAGCAAATAATTAAGTAGAATATTGAAAACCACTTTTATTTCTGTAATTTGTGATGAAAACAACTCAGATCTTGCTCAGATCCGACTTCTCAACTACAAACAGAGAAACGTCAAGTCAACGTCAACATGACACGGCGAGGCGGCCAAAGATGGCGGCGAAGTACAATCCGCCTAAATTCTATTGCCGTCAATTACATACTGCTTTGTAGAATTCGATGTTTTTTCAGACTTAAGGCCGGTTTGCATTTTGATTATTGCGAGTGTGAGTGCGAGTGCGATTGCGAGTACGAGTGACTGATTACTATGCACTCGCAATAATCAATCGGTGTCCACACGTGTTTGCTACCAATCACTCAACACCTGCAGTACTCACTCGCACGCGTACTAATCAAAATGAAAACAGGCCTTAAGACGGGTTAAAAATTCGCCTCCGTTTCATAGAATCGTTTTTTTACCTTGAAGTTGCGCCAGGCTGGGTTTAACTTCAACACTGAAATGCAACTATTCTAAGTATCCTTCAAAAGTGATAAGAAACATACCACCGCCAGCTATTTCGACCACTACCGCCATCTAGTCGGTAAAGATGTAAACTTCAAAAATCAAATCACAACAAAAGAATATGACATCATCACGTACAGCTATCCAGAGGCACCAGTTGACGCCATCTTGGGAAAAATCAAACTCAATGAACAAGATCTCGGAGAGGACGATTGGTTAATTTTGTCAATGGGATCTAATGATGTTAATCCTACTAAAATGCTTATTGAAATATCTACTTTTTTGAAAAGGTTTAGTAAAATGAATATAATAATAGCAAATGTTACACAAAACCCGCACTTAAATGAAGGTAAACTCAACTATTACCTAAAAAATATTTCTAATAATTTTGAGAATTGCCACTTCTTACGCTTTACCTTAAATACATTACGAAATCGAAGAGCTTTTTGTGATCTTCTCAACAATACCATAAATACGCATGATTATAAAACAAGCTTTTTGGGTAAAAATATAAGAAAAAATATTAAAACTACTGATTTCAAATCAGATGAAACTGCGGTGGTTGGTAAACATCACAATATGTCTAATAGCGAAAGAGGTACAATACCATACTATTTTAATAAAATAAATGAGTCTACGTCTAATGACCTTCAAATTACAAAAAATGAAATTCAAAATGAAGTAATGCCTATACGTGGAACAATACCATATTACTTCAAAAAGCTAAAATCAAAAACTTTATCGTGCAACCCGCTTTTTCGAGACTAATCATGCTAACGTTTCTTCCAACTCTAACTCGCCCAAAAATGTGTTTAGTATCATGCATCTAAACGTCCGAAGTCTTAAATCTAAAATTGACCAATTAGAAATACTTAACTTAGAGCACAAATTCGATGTATGTTGTTTCTCGGAAACACATCTTAAAGAGGAGCATATTGATGTTGTTCAACTAGATGGTTTTCAAAAAGCCACACACTATTCGCGGAAATACAAAAAACAAGGAGGTGTCAGTATTCACATAAAACATGATTTAACGTATTTTAAATTAGATTGGGTTTCGGAATTAGCCATAGAGTCACACTTCGAAAGCTGTGGTATTTGTGTTCCTGAATTGAATTACATAATAATTTGTTTATACAGAGCACCAAAAGGAAACTTTAACCTATTCATACATACTCTTGAAACGATGTTAATTAAACTAATGAGAAACAGAACCAACGGAAAGAAAGTATTTATACTAGGTGACTATAACATTGACATAATTCAACATAACAGGCGATCTGAACAATTCTTGACAACCCTAAAATCATTTAATATGCATCCAACATTTACTGATCCTACGAGATGTACTTCCCATAGTCAAACGTGTCTAGATAACATTTTTACAAACGTCAAAAAATACAAAGCAGAAATTTTAGATGTTGGAATTTCTGATCACTCTGCGTTGAAAATAGATTTGAAAACAAATTTAAGTTTTTATGAACGGTATTGGTTTGTAGTACGAAGAAACGTTGATAAATACATGGATATATTTTTAAAATATATAAGTCAAATAAGCTTCTCAAATGTATATAATTTTGACAATCCAAACGAGGCCTTTGAAAATTTCATAGAAATATACACACTTATCTTTGAGCTCTCGATCCCTGTTGAAAAAACAAAAATTTCTCACAGAAAGAAACCTAATTGGAAAACCAAAGGCATTGTACTATCCTGCAAAAATAAGAGAACATTTTACCTAAATTCTATTTCAAAAAATGACACAATTGAATCTGTCAAATACAAAACATATTCGAACACCCTTAAAAAGATAATAAAGCGTTCAAAAAAGATAGCAAACATAAGATACATAAATAGGAGTACCAACAAGATGAAAGCCACTTGGGGCTTAATAAAACAACATACTGCAGCAACTAATGCTATTCGAACTTCTATTGACACTTTAAAAATTAACAATACAACATTTAATGAACCTATTCAAATAGCAAATTTGTTGGTAGAACATTTTTCAAAAGTTCAAAACGATCTTCAGTCAAAAAATATACACTTGAATAGTAATCCTCAAAATTGTAACTCTATTTTTCTAGCGCCAGTGGACTATTCAGAAATAACCAAGATTGTTAAGAGCTTCAAAGCCAAAAAAACTACTGGTCATGATAAAATATCTATGCAAGTAATAAAAAAAAGTATCCATATTATTATAGAACCCCTCGTATACATCATTAATCTAACCCTAGAGACTGGCATATTTCCTGATTTCCTTAAAGTATCTCTGATAAAATCTATTCATAAGAAAGGTGCAAAAGACGACGCGAACAATTACAGGCCTATAGCACTTCTTTCGTGTATCTCAAAAATATTTGAAAAGGTTATATATAACAGGATCACGGCTTTTTTTACCAAGAATGGTATTATAGATGACAACCAATTCGGGTTTCGAAAAGGAAAGAATACTTCAGGTGCAATATTCAAAATGATAAAAAAACTAAGTGAAGATATTAATGAAAAGAAACCTGGCATTGCTTTGTTTCTTGATTTGTCTAAAGCATTCGATTCTGTAGATCACAGCACATTGTTAAACAAATTAGAATCAACAGGAATTAGAGGTAATGCGTTAAAACTTATAGAGTCTTACTTAAGCAATAGAACTCAAATTGTTGCGTTAGATACTTACAACAGATCTACAAAAACCGTGGAACAAATATATTCCAAATCAAAGATAATGTCTATAGGAGTTCCACAAGGGAGTATTTTAGGGCCAATATTATTCTTACCGTATATAAATGAATTACCAAAACTTACAGAACACTTATGCGTAATGTTCGCAGATGATGCGACTATTTACATACCTAAATGCAACAATGTTGAAGAATTTAATAGAGAAATAAACAAAACACTAAACACAGTAGGAACTAAGTTAGGAGAAATTAACTTGAACCTAAATGCGGAGAAAACAAAAATAATTCAATTTAGAAACTACAAACAACAACCAACAGATTTAGAAATATTGTATAGAGGGAATAAAGTCAAAGTCGTTGACAATACAAATTTCTTAGGAGTGTCAATAGATAATCACTTAAACTGGAAATCACATGTAAATAAAGTCAATAATAAATTATCAAAATATTGTTACGTTTTGGCAATTCTCAGTAATATATCATCAAAGGAAATTGCATTGAACGCCTACTATGGTTATGTTTACCCTCAATTAATTTACGGCGTGATATTTTGGGGCAATTCTGTTGAAATAGAATCAACTTTCATACTTCAAAAGCGGTGCTTAAGAACAATATACAAGCTCAACGCTAAGGACAGTTTACGTAACATTTTCAAAAGTAACAATATCCTCACTCTTACTTGTATTTATATTTATGAGATTTGTATTTTTGTCAAAAGCAACAGGAACTACTTTTTCGAAATTAAGTCTAGTCGATCAGAGATTCTCAGGAAAAAACATAAACACAACATCTTTATGCCACAAATAAATAACAGTATGTACCATAATAGTCCGTATATCATGGCCTTAAAGATTTATAATAAGTTACCAACAGATATTAAAACTCTGGTTGATAATCATTTTAAAATTAGGCTAAAGACCTGGCTAGTTTCTAAAGCGTATTATAAACTAATAGAATATCTGAACGACTAGCAAGTGTAACTGTACTTTACTGTAAATAATTATTAAATGCATTATGCATAGTACATAATATGGATGGTGATATGGTATTTAGATCATTTAGCAGTTTGATCAGTTTGAACGACTTGTAATCTTAATTAGAACTTTATTTTACTTTAATTATTATTGTATGCTCGCAAAGGGCAGACTGTTTTAAGTACTGGAAATATTGTATACCAACTAGTTTGTACACAGTTCAACAATAAATTTTTCTGATTTCTGATTTCTGAACTGCAGTTTAATATTGATCAAAATGATTCGTTGATCACCTAAAATAAGAATGTAGGTATGTATGGATCGTTAATATTAATGAATGGATGTATGTTTGTTACTCATTCACGCATAAACTAGCGAACGGATTTGGATGAAATTTAGCACACAGGTAGATAGGCCTCTGGAACAAGACAGCGTATTTTTATAGGAGATAAAAAGGAATCGGGAGCTACGCGGGTGAAACCGCGGGGATAGCATCTCCCCGCGGTATTGCCCGGTTATTTATATTTATTAATCAATAATTTCAATTATCATAAATCGTAATTTTCATGTAATAAGTCTTTACAAAGCGGTCTAACGAATGTAAACTATTTTCTACAAAAAATTAAACCGACTTCAAAACCACAAATAGGCACTCAAAAGCGAAAAATAAGTAAATATAGTTTAAATATTAACTTATAATATATTTATATTATATTATAAGCGCTACTCAGTACTCACTCATTTATTTGAATGCGCTGCGGTCTTAGTCAAAAAGCTAGTAGACAGATACTATGTACGTAGTAAGGTAAGGTAGTAGGTTTTGTAGTGGTAGGACTCTTGGCAGAGTCCGCCTGGGGAAGTACTACACCTTTGCCAGTTATTCTGCCGCCAAGCAGTAATGTGCAAAAATTACTGTGTTCCGGTCTGAAGGGCAATGTTTCCGGAGAAATTACAGGGCTTAGAGATATAAGAACTTAGATCTCTGGGTGACGAGCGTAGTGCAGTGCTAGGTAATGATTTGGACTCTTCATGTTCCAATAGCTACGTGTCACTGTGTTGTTATGTGGCCGGCATGTTGCTTACCATCAGGCACATGTCCTGCTCGTCTCGTCACTCGTTATTAAAAAAAAAAGTAGGCATAGTGTAAGTAGTATCTATCTACTCGTTGTTAGATTTGGCTGGCACTGACGACGCTTAATGACGCGATATTAAAAAAAAAACACATAAATGTACCAGACGCAACAACAGCGAAGAGTAGTTGACTGTAATATCTTTCTCGCTCTGACGCTCTTGTTTACTATATTTTCTTTCCCGCTCTAGCTCTAAAATATATTTTCATACCCGAGCGTGACGCTAGAATTCAATTCGCAACCCACGAAAAATCTGTCTAGGCGCGCCAAACAAAGTTTTCACTCCAAAAAAAACACGGGGGTCGAATTGAAAACCACCTCCTTTTTGGAAGTCGGTTAAAAACGATTACGTACAGAGGAGATTCTCATTCCACAAAAGATGTTTTTTGTCAGTCTTTATAAGCACTGCGGAGACCGCGACAGGAGACCGCAACAGGAGACCGTAACAGGAGACCGCGACACGAGACCGCGACACGAGACCGCGACAGGAGACACCGACAGGAGATCGCAACAGGAGATCGCAACAGGAGATCGCAACAGGAGACCACGACAGGAGACCGCGACAGGATACCGCGACACGCGACCGCGACACGAGACCGCGACAGGAGACACCGACAGGAGATCGCAACAGGAGACCACGACAGGAGACCGCGACAGGATACCGCGACACGAGACCGCGACACGAGACCGCGACACGAGACCGCGACACGAGACCGCGACACGAGACCGCGGCAGGAGACCGTAACAGGAAACCACGACAGGAGACACCGACAGGAGATCGCAACAGGAAACCACGACAGGAGACCGCGACAGGAGACCGCGACACGAGACCGCGACACGAGACCGCGACAGGAGACACCGAGAGGAGACCGTGACAGGAGACCGCGACACGAGACCGCGACACGAGACCGCGACACGAGACCGCGACAGGAGACACCGACAGGAGACCGCGACAGGCACTTGACATTATGGAACTGGCACCGAATACGAAATACAATACGAAAATTTAGATTTATCATAATTTATATTATTGACTAATCTTCTTAATATATAATTATAAATCTCCTGTCACGATGTTTGTCCGCGATGGATTCCTAAACTACTTAACCGATTTTAAATTAAATTGGCACACCGTGAGCAGTCTGGTCCAACTTGAGAGATAGGATAGTTCTTTTTTCAATGAATAGTCCTTATAAATATGACGAAATCCGAGCGAAGCCGGAACTGGCCGCTAGTATATATATATAAATCTCCTGTCACGATGTTTGATAGTCAAATGGGCTCTCATGTTTGTTCGTAAATTGAGAGATGCAACCGAACTCCATAAGTAAGATGATTTTAAGCATGCTCTGATGACATCGGCGCGTGTTCCATTTGTTACTACAGGCAGTGTTTGCCGAAAATCGCATAGGTATGACCTAACGATTTAAATTATTTTATTAATATTAAAACTTAAATTATCCGTACTAATATTAAAAAAAACTACTTTTTGTAACTTAAATATAAATGTTAGACATATGCTGTTGTTGACTTTTTTGTAGGCATTTTCAAGCTCCACATCTTTTCTCTAGAACTCAAAAATAAATCTTTCATAGTTAAGGCAGCGTTCGTAAGAAACGCTTTTATTCGACCGTTTTTTTGTCCGATTCACTTTGAAAACGGACTACCACGTAAAAGCCTTTTTATTTTTCGTTTTTTTATATAGCCTATGACACTCAGCAATAATGTGGCTTTCTATTGGTGAAAGAATTTTTAAAATCGGTTCAGTAGATCCCGAGATTACCCCTTACAATTTAAAAACACACAAACTTTACTTCTTTATAATATTAGTATAGATGTGCCAAATTTCATCAAGATCCCTTCGCTAGTTTTTGCGTGAATGAGTAACAAACATACATCCATACATTAATATGTATGATCCATACATACATTTTCAAAAACTTTAAAAATATTACTAAGGTTTTAGGATTTCAACGAATCATTTTGATTAAAATTAAACTGCAGCTTACTTCGTTATCACATAGATGGCGGTAGTAGTCGAAATAGCTGGCGGTGGTATGTTTCTTTTGAAGGAGACGTAGAATGGTTGGATATTAACGTAACATAAATGTTCTTTAATCATGATCAATTTTAATATTGTTTTTGTAAAAGTAATAGATCGCAAATTAGTAGCGATTTATCACTTACTTAATATTAATAATAATAATACCCGCACTAAGTTAGTCCCGCAGGAGGCATTTGCGTATTTTAATTTGGGCGCTGGGCGGGGATGCGGGGCAATGGAAATCGAGTGTCAGGTGGCCTAAGTGTGTTTACGCTTTGGCATATGAATTATGAAGTTCATAATATTAGAATGAAGTGCTGCCGTACTTGAGCCCGTTATTCTCAAGAGCGTTTCAAGTCGCTTCTAGCGGTATCTTTTGTTTATAATTAGTGTACTTGAAATATAAACTAACATACATTTATGACACTTGACTCTGTGTCTTTTTCAAGTGTTCTGAAGCTATAAGATTTTAAATTATAAGGTAGACGTAGGAATTTTATGTTTTAAATATGATATAACAAATATGAAAAAACAAAAAAAAAAACAATACTTCGGGACCATATACCCGCCAAAAAATACATTTTTTGTTTTTTCGAACAAAGTTCCTTATCGCGCGTTGCGAAAGGGGGCTAGACAGAAAAAATTAAGACCAAAAGTTGTAACAACACTGTTTGCTAGAGTAAAAAACGATGACATACTTAGTATTGATACTAGTGACATAATTCATTATTACATAAATTATATTCAGTAGCGACTAAATTCAGTAGTGACTTAATTCATTAGCGACTAAATTCAGTAGTGACTAAATTTAGTAGCGACTAAATTTAGTCGGCTAAATTTAGCAACTGATCTTACATCTATGGTTTTTCGTAAATATCTGATTCAAAAATATCCCTAAATATGACAAAGCCCTTATTACATTTGGCTAAATTTAGTGACTAAATTCAGTAGTAAGACCGCTTATGAAATCAGGAGAGCCCGATTCGAATCCTGACGTTAATAGTCTCATGACTTCTTTTTTTGATCTTTTTTTTTGAGAAAAATCATTACTGGAAGCCCTTTATCAACGCATTTCATTTGTATCTAAATAGTTTGATGGGGGTTTTCAGGCAATGAAGGAACTTCAGTCCATCCGGGTGTCCCTTGACACCTCTCAAGTTTTTTCTTCATTTTACGATATTTCTTTGTAAATGAACTTTAATTTTAATGTAGTTTATGTCAAAATAAAGATGGATTCAAGGAGATGCCATTAAACAAAAAAATATGGGTATATCTTCCCAAATAAAAATACGAAAAAAAATTTTTCGTGCCAAAAACCCAACCGCAAAAGATAAGTTTATTTGGTTTGCATTAGTGGTCCCCAAAGGCACCAGAGAGTTTTGAGCGGTTACAGAATTACAGAATAATATGTAGAGATTAAAGCGATAGCGATGACTGAGGCAGGACTATACAAATTACAAACATGGTCATTGGTTCATGGTATCAAATGGTCATGTATTGTCATGAACAATGAGATTTAATGTGGTTATTGCACGAGCGTACAGTACATTAATTACTTATTACTAGTCTTGCAAATTAAACCATTTAGACCTACTGTATCATATGTGATACGCCAAAAGTAATAAATTATTTCTAAGAACCCACGATAATACTTTGTTTAAGTTTGCCTCAGATGTCAAGTAAAAGGTTCAGACAGTACTACAAAAATACTTTTACTCTGATAGCTGACTTCAGGAAGTGTGTATGTATCGATTTTGTAAGTGATTTGTCATTTTTGATTTCAAGGTGGCATTAAAATGATAAGTTTTAGTATTGCACCGTCAATATATTAATTTTTCGCCTCTTTCAGTAAAAAAGGAAGTCAGACAACTAATTAATATAATTAACTATTTTAATTGAACCATTTGGGGTTGAGACATTTATTGGGTCCGTGGGGGCCGGGAGCTCACCTCATTTTCAAAAGCCTTTCCGAGCGCTTGGTCGACGCGACGCGTGACCAAAATGCTGGCGTTTATTTGGCCCAACGCATAAGCATTGCCATTCAGCGTGGTAATGCCGCCAGCATGCTGGGTACGCTTCCGATTGGTAGTGGGCTTGAACATCTTGATTATCTGTAGACCTTCATTGGTCTATGGATAATTCAGATGTGCTTAGTGTAAGTAGTTAGTTAGGTATGTAGCGTAGTGTAGTTCTCATTGTATTTTAGTTTTGTTAATAAAGGCTCTGCCACTTCAAAAAAAAAGTCTAAAAAAAAATATGTTAATTGTTGTATTATTATGGGGTTCATATTTTACTCCTGAAATGAAGTGTATCCTATGTGATACAGTAGGCCTATGCGCGTAACAAAATTGCTTGTTTTCTGATTTCAAATGTTTATCAATGAGTGATATTATTACGCGCTCTTACGATGATCACTACAAAAAAAAACTACTCGTACATAAAATGATATTTATCTACTTCCCCTGAAAGTGACAATAAAAATTGTACAGATGAAAATTCAGGGGATGAAGATCACGTACAAATCCACAACCTACCACCAAGTTTATTGATAACATAAGCAGAGCTGCATAGAACTGCAGAAATGGAAAGAGAATACAGTATGGGTCTCTATTCCCAGTCAAGTCTTGAAGTCTGGAAAAAGAAGACAAACACTGAAGTAAACGCAACATGGAAAACAATATTCTATGTTTCTCAACAAATATAGCCTATTGAGTGGTTTTGACATTTCTATTACACATATATGAACAAACAAATACTAGTAAAGCAAGAATATGCTTGCCGATGTGAAATTAGAGAAAAATAAAATTTAAGTGTGCTGGGTGATGTTTTGGCTACTCTCGGGTGAACAGACGAAGAATGCACTAGGAGAACACATTTGATACAAGTAATGACCTAAATGTTAGCACGTTATCACGTGATCGATTTTCCACTATGGAATCAAACTCATTGAGAAGTAAACCTGGCCCGAGTAGACCATCATCGCTAACAAAAGATAGGTACCAGTTTCGATGAAAAAAGCCATTATTGTAAATTGTAATCAGAAAACCGCAAAATAAAAAAACAAAATATTGACGACCTACACATGTCATCAATTATGCTCTGCTTGATGCGTCTAATGCAATTTGGGTTAACACGTCGAATGTTTCCTTACTAATTATACCAAAAATATTTTTATTATTTTTATAATAACAATTACATTCTGGACAAGATTTCGTTATTTGTGCTCATTATCGCGCTCGACGCTCGTTAAGTCAACATCATTTTCGATTCGTTCGTTGTCTTTAAAAAGATTTTGTTAGAAATAGTGAAGCTGTATTGGTGAAAGTTACAAAAAGTGTAGTTAACCAGTGGAGGATTGCAGTGCCAAACTATTATGAATATTGGACAAGTTGTTTTGAAGATATTTGCAATATACAATACAAGGTTTTAAGTCAACGTCCTATTTTTGCCGCTACATTGCGTTGTCGTATGCACTGCGCCGGGCTGAGTCATCGCTTCGTTGCCCCGGGAGGACCCGAGCGCTGCCGAGCTGCGCGTGCGCTGGCTCCGGCGACCGTTGGATAGATGAGTCAGACTCATCGCTTGCATCGCTTGCACTGCGGCGTTCGACCTTGCTGCTTTGTTCGCTTATCTATTCACAACAGCTGAGACGATTTGTTTATTGCTTTTTCTGATCTGGTAACTTCTTACGTATATTGATAGCTGTATAAGACGCTTTTAACCGCAAATATGAAATGCACTGCATCCCTTGGTATAATAGCTGTAAATGGCGAGGAGTACTTGTGTTGCACTGTGCGCGATTGTGGGAAGTATTATCATATGTTATGCACTAATGAAACAAAACTTAGTGATATAAACGCCAATACTTTTATTTGCACCGAATGTGTCTGCATTGGTAAGAAAGGCGGCGACAACAGCTCAACGCCGGTTGGTACGTCGAAGAGATTTCGAGACTGTAACGTTACCCTGCGGCAGAAGGTGGTGCAGGTTCGAAAGTCTGACGAGGTGAGTAGCATTGTTGGAGAAAACTTAGACCTTGCGGGTCTTTTTCGCGAGTTACGGGATGAAACAACGCTGATGAGAGAAAAGCTTGCTAAATCAAATGAGCTAATCGCAGATTAAGAGACAAAGCTCCGCAAGTCAATGTCCATTATCGCTGATTACAACAACAAGCTTTCCCAGTCAGTATCTATCATAGCATGAAGCATATCAATGAAGACATATGCATGTCAAATGGATAGATTATTCAATCAAATAAAGGAAGCCTCCCATGGCAGCTATTCGAAAATTACAGATACAGCGACGGCCCAAACGACGCCGTCTCACGCATCTGCTGCGGCAAAGCTGATCCAGCCTGTGCTGGCGGCTTCTGCGTCGGATCAAATGAACTCACTGGCGCCCCGGCCGCGACGTCAGGTCCCAGTTCCAACGTCTGCCAAATCTTCACACAAGAAATGTGAAACACAGCTGCCTGCACCTGTTGAAATAAATCGCCCTGGAACGGATGCAAAGGTGCAGTTTCGTTGTTATCTGACGGGGATGGTGCTCAACAGTGGTTTGAAGTGAAGAAACAAAAAACTCGGCATCTTGTTTCAATGTGTGGTGCAGCTGGGCCGTCAGTTACATCCTTGAAAGCCGCGGAAACCAAGCGATACATCCATTTGTGGAATATGGCGTCGGATATTGAAGAGGTGCGCCAATACCTGAGTCAAATGTGCCCAAATGAAGCATGTACTGTTGTAGAGCTAACCGCAAGGGGAGATTACAAATCTTATAAAATTGGAGTACCGTCAGCATACTACGATAAGTGTTACTCAATTGACGTCTGGCCCATTAACGCCCGACTTAATTACAGGAGACCTTCGAAGAATGTGAATTGTGAAACATTTGTGTGATGAATTCAAATGTTTGCACTGTGTCTGGGTGTTTCTATGTATAATAAGTATGTATTTAAAACTATATAATTATTATATCAGCTATCTGGCCGCCATCACACAAGCTTTGCTTAGTTTGGGGTCAGATGGTGTTGTGTGTGAATTGTCCACCAATATTTATTTATTATTATTTACGTATTTATTTCTTTTCTTAAATCTAAGTTTTTACAATATTTAAATAAAACAACATAAAAACATTATAAAAACTTAAATCTAGATAGCCGCCAGCAGCGGGGCAGGGCCCAAGCTACCGGTGGTTAGGGCTGCAGAGTGAGGAACCTCCTGACGATGCGCGCTGTGTCGAGGATGACCGCCTTCTGCATCTGACCCTTAATCCAACCGTCTAGCGAAAGTCTCTTAAGGTGTTGGTCGAGACTTTTCGCTATAAGGCCGTTTGCCGACACGACTATTGGGACTATGATCGTCGAATCAACATCCCACATGGCGGTAACCTCGTGCGCCAAGTCAAGGTACTTGCTCAGCTTGTCCTTCTCGGCTTTCACGAGGTTCTCGTCATGTGGTATGGTGATATCGACGATCATAGCCCTGCGCTGAGACCGGTCTATCAGCACGATATCAGGCTTATTGGCGACAATAGTCCTGTCCGTGATGATAGAGCGGTCCCAGTAGAGCAACGCACGACCATTCTCGAGAACTGGCAGAGGTGCATACTTATAGTACGGCACCTCGGACTCAACAAGGTCATATCGAAGAGCAAGTTGCTGGTGGATGATCCTGGCTACTAGGTTATGCCTGTGCAAGTACTCGCCGTTAGCAAGATGCGAACAACCGGAAATAACATGACGAAGAGATTCACCTGGACGGCGGCATGCCCGACAAATGTCGACCGTACCGTCCTTCATTATGTATTTCCGGTAGTTGTTCGTCTTGATAACTTCGTCTGCAATTGCACAGGCAAAGCCCTCGGTTTCTCCGAAGAGGTCCCCGAAGCGCAGCCAGTTCACCGACGCGAGCAGATTCACATCGGGTCCCGTCAGGGCCCGATAGAATCGCCCGTGCAGCTCCTTGCTCTTCCATACTTCCTTGCGATCATCAGTGCTGAGCACCGATGGTTTGCGCCAGTTCTCGTTTGCCATTGAAAGAGGCGTGAGGCTCCTGTCAACTGCCACAACATCGCGATGCATCCCGGACTCGCTGTTGCGGAAATAATCCCTGAGACTGCATACCTCGCGGTTGTGAAGGTTCTTGGCATTTAAAAAGCCTCGACCCCCCCATTTCCGCGGGATATACAGTCTCATAACAGACGAGCGCGGGTGTAGCATGCGGTATGTTGTGAGCAGTTGACGGACCTTTCTATCCAGGGCGTCGAGCTCAGTCTGAGTCCATCTCAGTATGCCAAAGGAGTATATCAGCAGAGGCATTACCCAACCGTTGAAGGCTCGCGCCTTGTTACCGCCTGACAAAAGACTTTTAAGTACTTTTGTCAGCCGGCAAAAGAAGCGCTCCTTCACCGATTTCTTAATGTCATCTGCTGATATACCCAACGACTGTGACATACCGAGATATTTGTAGGTCTCGTCTTCGGAGAGGGATCTGAGAGTTATATTCTCGGAAAGTTGTAAATTCTCTGAATTTACTACTTTCCCTCGCTGTACATGCATGACCGCACATTTGTCGACACCGAACTCCATCTTGATGGCGTTACTAAAAACCTCTGTGGTTTTTAATAGCTCCAACAAGTCTTGGCGTTTCGGTGCAAAAAGTTTGAGGTCGTCCATGTACAGCAAATGAGATATAACCTCACCTCCTCTACGAAGACGATAGCCTAACTCTGAATCTTTCAGCAGAGTGCTGAGAGGATTCAGACTTAGGCACCACCATAGGGAACTCAGACTGTCTCCCTGAAATATTCCCCTTTCAATTTTTATCAAGTCTTCCGAAACAAACGAGCTGTCTACGCTACCTGGTTGACGAAGGACTGTGACCCACTGTCCCATGCATTTGCTTAGAAAAAGTTTTAGAGTTGGATTTATTTTGTACAACTCTAAAACTCTTTCTAGCCACGAATGGGGCACCGCGTCATAGGCCTTCTTATAGTCAATCCAAGCAGCGGAGAGGGCTCCCTTGTTTCGTTTGACTTGTTGGCAGATGGTCGTGTCAATGAGGAGCAGCTCCTTAGTACCACGGGACCCAATCTTACATCCATTCTGAGAGGAGGCTAAAACGTTATTTGCGACAATATGCGCGTTAATTTTTGCTCTCAGAATGGATGTAAGCAGCTTATAGATGGTAGGCAAGCACGTGATGGGTCTGTAGTTCTTTGGTTCCGTGGTACTACCAGACTTATGGAGCAGGAAGGTGACTCCGGTGGTCATGAAACTGGGAAGAGAACCCGTCTCGAGGGCTTCTTGGAATTGTGTTGCCAAACGCTCATGTGAGCATCGAAACCACTTAATCCAGAAGTTGTGCAATCCGTCCGGCCCAGGACTTTTCCAGTTCTGAGCCATCCGGATAGCACAACCAACGTCTTCGAAGTCTATTGAAATAGACTCCATGGTTTCGATAGACTCACACGCACGCTCGACAACACGCATCCAAGTTCCCTCTGTGTGCTCGACAGGCACCGACCAGATGCTGCGCCAGAAGTTTTTCATAGCGCTGGCATCCGGTAGCTGCCCATCGCTCACACGTCGACTAGTTCCCTCCCAGTTTCTATACACCTTCCTTTGATCACTTTGGAAGTCGCGATTTTGCCGATATCGACTCACACGCTCTCTGTAGCGGCGAATACGGTTTGCCCACGCATAAACTTTCTGCTTCAGATAGTCAATGCGTTCCGTAACATTGGCTAGATAGTGCTGGGGACTGATACCAGTCCCAGCGAATGCCTGTGTCACGAAACGCATGACTCGGGGACGACTGTTCCCCTGACTGAAGCAGATTAGCTTTGCTATAAGAGTCCTGAATGTGCTGATACGCCGTTCTATTCGCATTTGCCATGCGGGTGCATCTCCGGCGGTTCGCGTCGTACGGTCAGTGTCTGGAAACTTGACACGTGCAACGCGACACGCCGCGATAGCACCACAGTAGAGAATAGAATGGGTATCAGTCAAATCTTTGCTAGTACCCAGGTAGGGCACTAGCAAAGTATTCAGGGCTCCCATCAAAGCTAAATTCCGTTTATGGGTGGGTAAACGTGGTAAGCGCGGCCTAGAGTTTGGTGTGAGTCGATATTGGAAGATCGCGTCTTCCAAAGCACTCCTCAGTTGCCCTCTTACCTGGTCAGATACATTACTACTCGCCGAGTCTTCCTCCTCGATGTCGGGGTCGGCCGGCGCCGCAAGTGTCGCCACTGACGCTGGCACTGAGGCTAGTGTCAGAGTCGACGACGCGGCGGGCGGATCCCGGGACGAGGCAAAAGCTGGGCGAGTATGTTGTTCCTCCAGGCGTAGCCGATCAAGTACCGAGTCATCCAGCAGTTTGCACCGACGAATGGCTCGAACTTGATCTGAAAGTCGTTGTGCGGATACGGCGACGGTTGGTTCAAGGGCCTGAAACAGAAGTAACATCCTGGCACAGTACGCGGTCAGGTTAGTTCCTCCTTCTGTAGCCCCGTAATAGGCGCGCATGCAGTTCTCGTTGATTTCTCGAGTCCATCTCATGCGACGCACTACACCACCGGTAGCGGGGGCCGGGCGCGAGGCAGGTTGCCTCACAGGCCCCAAGCGTGCCGGCAGCGGCGGACAGCCACGACGCCCAGGTCTTCTTGGCGATGGGGTCCGCGCCGCGTCCTCGTCACTCGAACTAGCACTCGTGTCGCGGGGAGTCAGGAAGGCTTCATCCTCCGACGACAGGCTTGGCGGTGACGGGACACGGACTGGTGATGGTCGTGCGCTCCTTGTTTCCGCTTCTGTCCGTGTTTTTGATCGTGTAATCATAACGTTTTCATATTTTTCGTCCGTATTTTAGCTTGTTTACAAATTGTTGTCTTGATTGACATTCTATTGTCATAGTGCATTTTCTTGATATTATAGTTTTAATTACGTTTTATCTAGTACCTCTAGTTATTTTCGGTGTGCGGTATATTTTCCTTTATGTTGTAAACAAATATTTGTCACTAAATGGTTGAAAATGAATAAAAAATTATGAAATTAAACACGATGTAAAAAAAACACGTCCAATCGTGACAGCGGGTTTTTTTTTTTTTTTTTTATTATTATTATTATTATTTTATTTAAGAAAAACAACGAAGTGCCGAATGTTAATGGGAGGATGTTAGATGTCGTTTTGACGCGACAGAGTTCCAATATTCGAGTTACAGTCACAGCTACAGAGCACATAGTGTAAATCGATCCTCACCATCCTCCCCTTAATATTGATGTTGAGTTTGTTTATCGGCGCAACATGGACTCTATTGAGCCTTCTAATATTGACGTAGATAAAGACTGGAATTTTCTCAAATGTGATCATACAATTTTATTGACTGAATTAGAAAAAATAAGCTGGGTTGATTTTTATAAAATCAACGATACTCGTTTAAGCGTTAAATATTTTTATCGTAACATTTATGACATTTTTGAAGTACAATCATCAAAAGGATCGACAATCCAATGGATCGCGGTATCCTGTCTGGTTTACAAGGGACATTATTGTGGCTATCAAATTCAAACGCGACCTGCATCGCGACTGGAAGCGAAAAAAATCCAATGCCGCCTTTGAACTATTCTCCAACATAAGGACGGACCTTTAGGTCCGCGTATCAAGCGCGTATGACTGCTATATGGCTAGCGTTGAACAAAATATCAGAGCGAGCCCGCGCGAGTTTTGGCGCCATATCTCTAGTCTGCGCTCCAAGGGTGGCTTTGAGCCTGCCGTTGAATTCAGGGGTAATGTATGGTAATGTGCTAAAAGGCAAGAGGGCATCTGCGGGTTTTGCGGAGTATTTATCCAGTGTTTTTTTAAAAGAGTTACCTTTATTAGACCCTGCGAGTGTCTCAAGTCAGGACCCATCCTCAGCAAGTAATTAAATAAATATACCTGAAATCTTCCCGTGGGAAGTAGCTGTAGCGATCCAAAAATTGAAACCTTGCGGTTCTATTGGGCCCGATTGTATTCCCCCGTGGCTCCTCAAGGAGGGCAGATCGCACTTAGCTGACCCGCTTTGCTATTTATTTAATATGGCTCTACGGCAGGGTATTTACCCACCTGAGTGGAAGGTATCCCGAGTCGCTCCTATCCCGAAAACCTCCAACAAAATTGTGGTTGAGGAGTATCGTCCTATAGCTATATTGCCAACCGTAGCTAAAGTTTTTGAGCACGTCCTGTACAAAAAGTTATTTCGACAGTCAGAAGCTTACCTCTGTAACAAACAACACGGATCCAGAGTTAGAAGATCGGTTAATTCTAATATTTTAATACTAGTGGATCATATATCTTCTAGACTCGATCGAGGAGTGCAGGTTGATGTGGTTTATTTTGACTACCGGAAGGCGTTTGATAGAGTAAATAACGACATTTTGCTACAGAAGCTCAGCGCGTTGGGGTTTTCCCCAATGCTACTTAAATTATTTGCTGACTATCTCCGCAACCGTCAACAGTACGTCCGATATGGTTTGTACGAATCTGATCTCTATCACACGCTTTCAGGAGTAAGTCAGGGATCGGTGCTCGGGCCCTTGCTCTTTAATTACATGGTCAACGATTTTCCAGCAGTTAAAGAGCACTCCGAGTGTCTTTTTTTATGCGGACGATTGCAAGATATTTCGAGAAATCAATACGCCGGCGGACTGTTTCAAGCTGCAGGAGGATATTGATTTCACTCACGGATGGAGTTCTAAGAACGAGATGGAAGTAAACTGCTCAAAGTGTTACGTCATGACTTTCGGTCGAATGCGACACCCAATCGAGTTCCAATACAAACTAGGCCAGCAAGCAATTGCTCGGGTAACTTCGGTTAAAGATTTGGGTGTGGTATTCGACCGACAGCTGACGTTTAATGACCATATAGTTGCGGTGGCAAGAGAGTCACACAGACGTCTCGGTTTTGTGTTGCGTAACTCTGGAGATATGCTCAACATCGACGCTGTTAAGCTTGTTTTTAGTGCGCTAGTGCGTAGTAAACTCGAAGCAAGCGCTTGCGTCTGGCATCCGCATGAGAGCAAGTATACCCTTTTGTTGGAGAAGGTTCAAAAGGCTTTCCTCAGGTATTATAAGCGTTTGTATGAGTATTATCAGTTTATGTATCCTACAAAATTCTTGCTGGGATTAATCTTGCTGAATAGCGATTGACAATCTTTGTGCCAGGTACAAGCCAGAGCGAGAGTCGCCGCCATTTTCCGTCATTCGATGTCCTAATTCCTTAACTAGCTCCCTCGCTGCAATGCCCCAACTGCCCAGCGTCTCCACTGCGATGGGGACAAAATCATAAAGAGGTTCCATGGATGCGTACTTTTGCCGCTTCTTATTAGCGGCATCTTCAGCTGCAGCTGCTGGCGTGCGGGTTGAGCGGGCAAGATGTCTAGCCGCAACAGTAGGTACTAACGCAATCAAACTTAATTTCATTCATCCGAAATAACTGATCGATTACCTACTTACGACGTTACGACATTCCTTACTATTTTTTTCCAACATTTTACCTCTCACATAAAGTTTGAAAGCCCATAACTTGATATCGGTGACGGTACACCTAAGAACTCCACTTAGGACCTCCCTTGAGCTTCTGCCTCCCGCATTTTTTTAAATACACTCCAGAGATAGTATCGCCAAGACTAGGTGGAGTCGGATCTGGGTCTCTTGGAATGGAACGATCCGATTTAGTCTTAACAAGGTGGATGATGGAAACGAAATAGTTTCCAAGGGCAAGTGACAAGTGACACTCCAATAATATTGGGCACGATTCCTCCGAACTTCAGCATCCACTGTCACTTTAGCAATTTAGCAACACACTTACAGTATTCAATGCCATAGTTGTTGTTATGTCAGGCAGTGCCATGAGTGTTAAAAATCGGAACTAAAAATTGTCAAAGTGTTAAAAATCTCTCGCTTTATTACTTTACGGCTAACGGCTATGATAGAATGACGTATGGCGTCGAATACATTCCGGCGGTTTTTCAATCAGCCGTATTCAATCCGGCTGATCGTTAAACCACCGCTTTACAAAACGGCCCTGAACCAACTAAGCGACCAGGCCAGCCAGTTTAATGTTTTTACACTTTAAAGTTTTGGTTGTTAATTTTGATCATTTGAAAAAATTTGGTCATGTACGTTTCATATAGCATGCCTACTTAACAAGAAATATTGACCCCGTGCCAAGCCGGGACGGGCCGCTAGTATGACATAAATTGATTACATTTTACTGTTATTATAATTTGTTAGATAATGAATGTATAATATATCATTAGTATAATTGGCGTTATGCCGTTCTAATTGATTAAATAAATAAATAAAATAAATGAATAAGCGTACTGTATCACATACAATACGGCCATTTCCAAACCCCTATTAAACTGATTTTTTTAAATTTTTTTTTACTTCTATTCCTATAACATGAAAAATATTGAAATAAATCGAATTTTGTAAAAAAAAGTAGTTACCGGTCTAAATGGGTTAATATCGTACTAATGTAGTAGGAAAGTACGATGCTGCGATGTCGGTGTCAAAGTGAATGTAAATTACCCGCTTGCTTCACTTTTGGCGACTCGATTTTACAATTTTGGCGGGAAAACGGGTGTCAGGTTACCTAAGTGCGTTTGTTTAGGCTTCGACATATGAAGTGCTGCGTTACTTGTACGTGTTTAAGCCCATTATTCTCAAGAGCGTTTCAAGACGCTTCTAGCGGTATCGTTTGTTTATAATTAATGTACTTAAAATGTAAACTAACATTTTTGACACTTGAGATTTTTTTTGCGATTTCTCAAGTAGTCGATCAGCTATTATATTAATAACTAGCAGCACCCCGCGGTGTTACCCGCGTAGTTCCCGTTATTTTTTCGGGATAAAACGTAGCCTATGTGTTCTTCCAGCCTATTATCTATCTGTATTCCAAATTTTAGCCTGATCCGTTCAGACGTTAGGACGTGATTGAGCAACAAACATCCAAACATCCAAACAATGACGTTTATAATATTAGTAGGATTTATAAAGGAGACAGTGGTTTTATAGGTTGGGACGAACCAGTCTCTGACGACATTTTGTGTATCTGGACTCGTTTCATTCATTCACTCGAATGTTTACCAGATATACGTGTTCCGCGATTCGTAAGGAGCTTACACACTCAACAAACTGAACTTCACATATTTTGTGATGCTTCGCAAGACGCATACGGCGCTTGTGCTTATATACGTACATGCGACGATAACTCGATAATTACTGTCAGATTACTTTGTGCAAAAAGTAAAGTCGCCCCATTAAAGAGCGTTAGTATACCGCGATTTGAGCTTTGTGCAGCGGTAATAGGAGCGAGATTATATAAACGTATTATCGATTCCCTGAGATTAACCTTTGATAATGTTTACTTCTGGACCGACTCCACTAGTCATTGGATGGTTGAGAATGTCACCACATTTATTAAAAACATTTGTACAAAACCGCGTGACAGGAATAAATGAATTGACGCGAGATTCGGCTTGGTTACATGTTAAAAGTCAAGATAACCCGGCCGACCAAGCAAGTGTCTAGGAGTCTTAATCTCAACTTGATAATGAACAATGACTTGTGGTGGATCGGCCCTTCTTTCTTACGCGAACATAATTCGAAGTGGCCAACCAATCATACTAGTCCTATTACGGTAAATCAAAATCAATTACCTGAATAAAAAAATACTGTAATTAATCTGTTGTGTACGGAATCTAATAACCTATTTGATTTTAATAAATATAGTTGTTTTCGCAAAATAAAACGAATAGGGGCATATGTGTTGAGATTTATTAGCAACAGCAAACTCGGAGTGGCGACGGCGACGCGCCGGCAAACCGGTTCCTTATCGGTTGAGGAGCTGAACGCGTCCCAGCTGATGTTAGCGAAAATAGCTCAGTTGCAATCGTTAACAGCCGTGGTCGATAATTTACTCGATAATACGTCATTAAAACATAAAAAACGCAGTGATTTTCATAATATTTCAAATTTAAGAGCTTTTTTAGACAAGAACAATATTATTCGTGTCGGTGGTAGATTGTGCAACTCATCTAATTTCAATTATGACAAAAAACATCCAATATTATTGTCTTCTAAACATAGATTTACTGTGTTGTTGTTTGAATACGAACAAAAGCGATTGTAACTCGCTGGTCCTCAGCTTTTGTTATCGACCATTCGCGACCAATGGTGGCCACTCGGTGATAGAAATTTAGCACGGCAAACAACTCGTCAGTGTGTGCAATGTACCCGTCTAAAAGGTAAAACTTTTTCACCTATAATGGGAAATTTACCAAGTGCTCGTTTAGAATCTGGTTTTCCATTTATACGTACAGGAGTCGATTATGCCGGACCAGTGATGATACTTAGTCGAAAGGGTCGTGGAGCAACGCTTATTAAAGGTTATATTTGTTTATTTATTTGTTTCACAACGAAATGCATACATTTAGAGCTAGTTAGCGGGTTGTCCACAAATGACTATTTACTAGCGTTAAAACGATTTATTTCCCGTAGAGGAAAACCCCTCGAAATATTTTCCGATAATGGAACGAATTTTGTTGCTTCAGAAAGGGAACTATCTTCAATTATTATGTCTCATAATACATCCAATGTCACAGATTATACGGCTAATGAAGGTATAAAATTAATTTGTTCGCCACCATATGCACCTCACTTTGTGGGTTTGATGGAGGCAGGAGTGAAGTCTTGCAAATGTCACCTGCGCCGTATAGTCGGAAATTGTAATTTAACTTAAGAGGAGTTCAGCACGGTTTTAACACAGATTGAAGCCGTCCTCAACTCCCGACCTATATCCCCTATGTCCGCAGATCCAAACGATTTAATGCCTCTTACTCCCGCCCATTTCCTAATCGGCCGACCGCTGACGACACCAGCCTGCGAGGCCAGCCTGCGAGGACTTAATTGCTGTGCCCAGCCACCGCCTGCGCTACGAGAGAGTGGAGCAGTTACGCCAGCACTTCTGGCGGAGATGGTCGACGGAGTACGTGTCAGAGCTGCAGCTTCGTACCAAGTGGAAGACGAAGAAAGACATCTCTCTTAATAATCTCGTTCGTATAAAAGATGATAACCAGCCCCCTCTGAAATGGAGGATGGGCCGGGTTATACGTGTTTGTCCAGAAAACGACGGCGTGGCGCGCGTGGCCCACATTCGCACAGCGGCGGGCGTGGTCCAGCGTGCCTTCTCGAAGATCTGCCCGCTACCCGTGATGTCTGGTGCTCCTGGCGATCCGGTCTACTTGTCATCCCCCTCCGAGCATCATTGAAACCTGGCAGTTTCAAGGCCGGCAGGATGTTCAAGCGCATCACTATTTACCCCACCACTACAAAAAAACGTGTATATAAGCGCGTGTAACGAGCGCAAAACATGAATATTTCACATAATAATATTTCGCTTAAACTCGCATCACCACCCAAGGTTGTCATTTGATTCGAATATTATAAAACGAAATAAAAATAAATTAAGAATCATCAACAAGAAGAAGTTTCATTTTTTTCTGCGAATCAAAACCAAGATACAAAGTCGAAGTCCTCAACAATATGAGACTATGAACTATCTGTGTTTCAAATTTTAACCAAATTAAACCTTTACATAATATACATTATACATACATATAATACTTAGTAGTAAGATAACATTTTATTCAATTTTAGAAAAACAACGGTCTGCTTTGGTCACCAAAGCTTATTGAACACTAAATTTAGTACAGTATTTGGATTGAAATAATATCCGAAAGAACAAAAACTGACTTCAATTATTATCATTTCACGTCAACTAACTAACTTCTAGTCAAGTAAAAAGTTCACTCGACTAATTTAAGAAGCTATGACTACGTCGTCCAGATAAATAGATACTGGTGGACAATTCACACAAAAAACTTTAGCTTTTTCCACCGCCAATGTTCAGCCATACTCAAACCGGAGTGGTCTTAAGGTCAGTACTCACATACGGTATTACTCGATCGAGCTAAACTGTCGAGTAAAACCCATGGCATGGGCTTTCGCCCACACATTGAGCATTGATCTATCGAGTGAGGCGCGCCGTTCAGTATTCACCGAACCGTTCGAGCCAAAGGATGCCTGTGCAACAACGTGAGGAGACGGTGGCTGTATTTAGCAAGTCTCACAGTGCTTTATAAGAAAATCAAAGAAAATGAAAAGAAAAAACTTAAAAGGAGGTACACAGTATAGGAGCACAGCTAGTAATTTATCATAACTTTAATTTATCTTATTTTTGTGGGAGTAATCTTTGGACTTGACATTCCATAAACACTCGCACTGTCTATATGTGTTAATAAAGTTTTCTACAGCGCTTTTGGAATAAACTCGCAAATCCATTTCTCTTAAAAAAACGTGTTTCAACCACGATAAACAATACCAGACTGACGCTCGCCTCGCGCCACTCGCAGTCACGTACACACGTACGAGTCAAGATTGACGGCTCGCTTCGAGCTGCCATCTATACTTAATCTGGAAAAAGAAAAATAAAGAAATTAGAAAGATATTGTCATATTGATGACGGATGACGGATTTGAGCGCGGTGTACCAGGGGTGAGCTTAGACTCCGACTCCGATAAGTCAGAACTTCCGATTACTATTAATCCTTCGATTCCGAGAGACTTCGGTTCCGAAAATTTTAAAACGGAGGTTATTATCGGAGGTAAGGTGTATAAATATTGCTGATAATCCCTTATTGTGGTGGATAGTAAATGGATATACAAAATCCCAACTTCCTAAATCAATTGCTCGTCAATGTTTATCGTGTCCCCACGTGTTTGGCCAAAAAAATATACCCAATAAAAATATCTCTCCTGCCAACACTTCTAATCCTGCCTATGGCTCCGATTTCGGTTCCGACTCCTATTAATAAAATTTTAAAACTCCGACTCCGAAATCGGTTTGCATAAAATGACCTCCATTACATCTCTAGTGTTTACAGTGTCACAGTATACTTAGAAGTTAGTATGTAACGAACTTATTATAATCCAAACCACACGACCAACAATGTTAAAATTTTGATGGAAATATAATAAAAATGTGTTCTTTCTAACAAAATAAGAATTAACGGAATTGAACAACGCAAACATGAGTTACAACCAAATACTCATTCTGACTTTCACCCCGTCCTGCAAGAAAACCGTGCAGAATTTGGGGATTAAAAGTAGACAGCTACCATCTACTTAGTATCTTATACCTTTAAACGAGCAATTCTTGTACCTATATAAATATGTATATATATATAGAATCTGAATCTCGGAAACGGCGCGAACGATTTTGATGAAATTATGTATGCAGGGGGTTTCGGGGACGATAAATCGATCTAACTAGGTTTCATTTAAAAAAAAACGCATATTATACGCGTTTTTAGACAATGAAAATCTGTCACATTAAACATTAGAATGCGAAGGTAAATTTCGCCGCGTGACGTGACAGCATAATTGGCTAAGACGGGAAGTCGGGCGTTTGTGGCGGTCACGAATTAAGAGCTGCGGGTTCGAATCCAGACGGGTTCTCTTTTTTTTTCAAGTATTATTTTTTAAAGAAAATCTAAGAGTATCTATGTATTTTTAGTACTTATTTAAACCGAGCAAAGCTCGGTGACCCAGGTACTGATCTTAAATCATGTAAAGTTTCATTTGAATTGAATCAGTAGTTTCGGAGTAGTTTCGGCGTGATGAGAGTTCCCTATACAGAAAGATAGACAGACAGACAGACATGAAAGAAAAAAATACAGTTTCGGTATCAGTATCGACTATGGAGTGCCCCCAAATTTTTTTTTCAAAATATCTTCAGTGTACAGAATTTGACCCGCTACAGTTTTATTATAAGTATAGATTAGTAGTACTTACCTAAAAATATTTGGATGGGTGGCCATTATTTACACAAACCGAGTGAATTTGTTTTTCCACACAAAAATATATAATATATATTCGAGTTGAGCAACTTCATATTTTATATTTTTAGCAACATCAAACATACTCGTAGTAAGGTGGTGGAGTATCGAACATTGCCGCAGTGTTAAGTTTGTAGGATTTTTATAGGATACATTACGAAGAGTATGACGTGATATTTTAGACTCTAAGCCATGTTGTTTGTGTGTTTCAAATGTCAATCTACTTGGTTATGTCGTTCTGTCGTTAATATTTGTTTCGTTAGGGCCCATGCTTTTTCCGAGATGACAGGTAGAATATGAGACTATAGACTATTTGTGTTTCAAATTTCAACTAAATCATACCTTTACATAATAATATACATATAAGTAATACTTAGTAGTAAGATAACATTTTATTCAATTTTGGAAAAACAACGGTCTGCTTTGGTCGCTGCAGCTTGTTAAACACTAAATTTAGTACATAGACCAGGGTAGAAGCCTTTAAAAATAATAAAAAGTGAAAATAAGACATCCACAATATTTGGAGAAAGTTGTCGAATCTTCTTTAAATTATATGCGTAGAATATGTCTGTATCTGATGTAGAAGGGCAATTTTTTGAGAAGATTTACTATGGTAACATATTTTTTTTTCACCATCGGAAAGTACAGATTTCAATGAACAGAAAACATACCAACTTTTTGAAAAAAGCTGATATTTTGACGGGTGAGTTTTCGATTGAAAGTTGGGTTTTTTTTCGATATTAATTCAAAATAATGTGAAAAAATAAAATAAAATCAAATAAATTACAGCGTATTTGGGACATAAAAAGGTAAGTTTTCACCAAATTTCATTTAAAAAAAAATGTTTGTAAAAGATAAAAATAGAAAACCAAAAACTTGGTTTCTTGAATTTTTCACATACATTTTGAGGTTATGTGAAAAAAGTGTCAAGACAAAAGTTTTAGGTCGTTTTATTACCTACAACTTTGCCATATGACTTTTTTCGATAGGACTTTTAGTTTTGCCGGAAATCGAGAAACCCGTTTTTTACCCTGAAAAACTCACCCCCATCCCCTTCCCGACCTCAGATCGCCCGTAAATTATTTTTTCTTTCATTTTTATAATATTCTCCTCCTTTTCCAATGGGTTTCATCCTACTTTTTTTTTTTTGGGTTTTAAAAATTATCGACCCTGGGTAGCGATTCTGAAACCATTCGGTTGCATCCGACACGGAATCTCATCTCTCGGTCTTTGTCTTATCAGTTTAGCATGACAAAGACCGAGAGATGAGATTCCGTGTCGGATGCAACCGAATGGTTTCAGAATCGCTACCCTGGTCTAACCGTATTTGAATTGAAATAATATCCGAAAGAACAAAAACTGACTTCAAGTATTATCATTTCACGTCAACTAACTAACTTCTAGTCATGTAAAAAGTTCACTCGACTAATTTAAGAAGCCATAACTACGTCGTCCAGATGAATAGATACTTACTGGTGGACAATTCATACACTGTCTTTTTCCACCGCCATTGTCCCAGCCATAGGTACTCAATTTAGAGATATTTGAGGAATCATTTCGCACACAAACGTGGAAGTTACGATGCTTTATAATCTATAAATACTATAGTTTGTAGTTTAATTCCAATTTAAGTATATTTATGGAGTTTTGGTCAGAAATAGCTGAGGACACCAAAGTGTGGGTCGAAAAGTTGATTGACCCAAATATGACAGATAATCCCTTATAGTAAATAGAAATACAAAATCCCAACTTCCTAAATCAATTGCTCGTCAATGTTTACCGTGTCCACGTGTTTGGCAAAAAACCATATACCCAATAAAAATGTTTCTCCTGCCACCACTTCTGATCCTGCCTATGTCTCCGACTTCGGTTCCGACTCCGATAAATCAAATTTAAAAACTCCGACCACGCCTTTGGTTCCGATAAAATGACTTCAGTTACATCCCTAGTGTTTACAATGCCACAGAATACTTAGAAGTTAGTATGTACCGAACTTATTATTACCGTTATAATTAAATTTCTATGTAACTTCCGAACCACACGACAAATATTGTTAAAAATTTGATGAGACCATATTAAAAATGTGTTCTTTCTAACAAAATAAGAATTAACGAAAATGATCAACGCAAACATGAGTTACAACCAAATAACACATTCTGACTTTCACCCCTTTCTGCAAGAAAACCGTGCAGAATTTGGGGATTAAAAGTAGACAGCTACCATCTACTTAGTATGATATTAAATCATTTCAACTTTCATTTGAATTGAATCAGTAGTTTCGGCGTGACGAGAGTTCCCTATACAGAAAGGCAGACAGACAAACATGAAAGAAAAAAATACAGTTTCGCCATCAGTATCGACTATGGAGTGCCCGCAAATTTTTTTTTCAAAATGTCTTCAATATGCAGAATTCGACCCGCTACAGTTTTATTATGAGTATAGATATAGATGACAATGTCTAAATGCTCTAAGGTTGCGCAGTAGGACCAGTAAAATGGTAAAGGAATAAAATATTTTTATTGATTATTTGTGTTTTTTCGTGGTGTAAATTTGGCTAACATGGCAACCCAGAACCCATTCCACATATATAGCCGCCGTTATTTTAGTGCCTCAGTTTTGTCGTAGGATGGGTTGTGTCCGACTTTTTTTATACGTCTATGCCACAAACTATGTTTTTGACAGTTTTTATAAACACTCTGCAGCCATAGAATATTATAGTGCTGCAGCTCTGAGAACGCGACAGGAGACCGCGATCGGAGACCGCGACAGGCACTTGACATCATGCAATTGTCTCGCGACATGTGTCGCGGTCTCGGCGCGAACTACGAAATACGAATAAGAAAATTACGATTTATGATAATTTATCTGGGGGCACGGCAGTGCCCCCGCCAAGTCGAGCGCGAAGCAAACACTGCCGTACCATCCTTTACTGGAACCATTTCGCCGCATTTTCAGGCCCCTATTTGAGAACCTCTAGATAAGACCAAAACGCTGAAATTTTTGTCATCTAGTAAGCTATAATCGCGTACTTAAAATCCAAAATTTCAAGTCTGTACGTCATTTAGTTCCGAAGTTAAGCGAAAGCAAAGTTTCGCATTTACGACACTCATTCACTCACTCATGATCATCAAAATAGAACTAGTACTTCCCATAAACTCAGAGAGCTGAAATTTGGTACAGACTTAGGGTTTAATGGCCACATAAAGGGAAAACTATAAAAACTAGGAATATCGAAAATCTGGGGTACCTTGTGCTATACCTGGTTATTTGAAAACACGCCTTTACAAAAAATATTCAACTTTGTTTGCCTCTTCATTTGAAGTCAAAAATCGAAGGTCTGAAGTATCTGATGAAGAACCCTCAGCTTGTCCCAGCTGTATAAGAGATATAGTAATGCCCCTTTCTACTATTGGTACACAAAAAAATCGACTGTCATTGCAAAAATCCAGCATAGTGGGACACATCTTCTAATTTAATCTAGCCTATTGCTTCCCACTACTGGGCAAATGTTGCTAATACGACAAGAATCAGAACCGGAAAAAAATAATATGTGTCAAATAATACATCTAATATAATAAATCGATAAGTCCACGTTTCTACAAAAAGAAGTGAAATCCCACCAAAAACATTCTGTAAAAAACTAGCCAAGTCTCGATGAAGCTGCATATTTATCTCTAAAAAGTTATGAAATCTAGACAAAGCTGTGTCAAGTCTAAGGTACCTTACTGCGATTTCTTTATTAATATAGTTAATGTTTTGTGACTTGGCCGTTGAAAATTCTTATACGTCAGTCCGTCAGTGGATACAAGTAAATTTTGTTTACACGTTTTGTTGTATCTGTTGTAACTACTTATGTTTGTACTTGTTAAGCGAGATAATACCCTATACTGGTATTGGTAATTGGACGCTATTGTTTCATATTAGGCTGTTGTTAATCAACAACAACACATGCATGCATTCAACAGCAACACCTGCGTGCAGCATCGAATACTGACTTCTGCTCTATTTTTTTTTGGGAGCGTCAAATCGACCACCTATCTAACATAAAATAGACGTACAGACGGACTATCAATCTATCAATGAATAGTGGAAATATTTTTTTAAACTGTTTGTTTCCGGCTCGCCTACACATAAGTATTATTGAAATTCTTTATTGTTCACAACATATACATACAATTCAATTTAAGGAAAATAGTAAGACAAAAACAATTGACTGGTTATTGAATCAACGTTTTCCAATTGGCCATTTTCCATCATCAATGGTGGTGGTTCTGGCGACAGATTGGTGCAATAGTGTCATGGAGCACCTGGTTTTGTACCCTTGTGTACCCTTCAACGGCCAATTCGCACAACATTAACTATTATAATAAAAAAATCGCAGTAAGGTACCTTAGACTTGGCACAGCTTTGTCTAGATTTCATTACTTTTTAGAGATAAATATGCAGCTTCATCGAGACTTGGCTAGTTTTTTACAGAATGTTTTTGGTGGGATATTATTGACTAATGAATATTAATGCCTCTGTGTTGTTCCAGACGATTATCTATCTATGAGCCAAATATCATCCAAATCCTTTCCCTAGTTTTTGCGTGAATGAGTAACAAACATACATCCATACATTCTTAAAAACATCAAAAAACTTTACTTTGGGTTTTAGGTTATCAACGAATAATTTTGATTAAATATTAAACTGCAGCTTACTTCTTTACCACATAGATGGCGGTAGTAGTCGAAATAGCTGGCGGTGGTATGTTTCTGATCATTAATATGAACAGGCTTAAGAATGACTACATTTATTCCAATAAAAGTAATTGTCCAGTTTCTCCTGTTAATATTTTTGAAATTGAGATCAATTCGCAAATTAGTAGCGAATGATTTCATATAATTATATAGGAAATTACTAAGTGGAAGGTCGGCGTGTCCTACTGAAATTGGGCGAAGTCTTCTGACCAGGGTACTTGTACTAATATTTATTCTGTGCCACTGTAGTGTTGGGTAGGACATGACATATAAAAGAGGCTACTCTTATGACATTTGGCGATATTGAAACCAGTCGCTTCATTCAATGCGCGCCTCACAGTATTTGGTAATGTCATTGTCAGCATAATTCCCTCTCGCTCGAGACCCGAAAGTGACCCGAAACCTTAGAGTATGGAATACAATATAGAGTTACAAAGTTCCTGACTACTATAGTGCTTCTCGTTCTCTCAATTACAATTCAATTTCAATTCAATTTTCAATTCAATACTCAAAAAGTATTGCCATGAAGAAAATATTCCACTAGGTAAGGGTAGTGCTGCGATAGTTCGATGAATCAGCCTGTGTTCTATGCATTCTAAAATTACATTTTAAAAAGGGGTTTAATATAATATAACTAAAATAGGAGGTACTTAAATAAATACCTAATCAAAAACAGGGCAATAAAACATTTATTTCAAATTGTACTTTACATTCAACGTTATAAAAATATAGTTTGCTTGTCATATTTATATCATAGTAGCAGCTCGCCCAGGCTTCGCACGGGGCAACTCGGAACTTAGGTATAAAACATTTCAATGTTAGTAGACCTTGTTGTAGTAGACAGGCTACTATTATTTAGATGTTGTGGTAATTCAGAATGATTGATTTATTTGATAATCTGTACTTCATGAAAAATATTGCTTTAATATTCACACAGTATTTTATCCTCTTCTTCGGAACGGCACATCTGCGAAATAATAATTAATTTGAATAAATAAAACAACCCAAATTATTACCAGAAATCTAGTGATACATTTAAGTTGCATAATTATTTCTGTAAAAGTTCAAACAAAAGGGTTAAATCAGAGGTGAAAATGTGTATGAATAATCTTTTATTTTGAAAGCTTAGAGCTTCATATCTACTCACACAATAGATAGGTCTCTTGTGTGAGTGGGTATGAAGTAGGTGTAGTGAGTAGGGTTTATACTAAAAGCATGATGTTATCTTGTTAGCGAGATGAGATAGTGTAAGTTAATGGGAGTTTGATGCAATTCCTACTCCAGAAAACAAGAGTTGGAATGGCAGTGGTAGAGTAGAAACAGAAGCGTCATGACCATCTAGACTAGATATGTATAATGGTAACCATGGTAACACGCCATGACCATCTAAAAATGTTTACGCATTTGTGGCCATAGCTCCGAGTTCACCCGAAGATTTATTTCATTCCCAAGCGTGATGTTTGAGTTCAATTCACGGCTCACGAGAAATCTGTATGTAGTGCGCCAAAGAAAGTTTTCACTTAAAAAACTAACAAATGCGAATCCGCAGGCAAAATCTAGTACGTATTATTATTAAACGGTCAGTAAATAAACTGTCAATTATGTACCGACTTGTATATTTCATGGGTAATTTTGTAAGAAATAACTGGTCACACTTTTTTGTTTGTTTTGTTATTTAGGTTATGTTTACATTTTACATATTTTGCAAATTTTGGATTAGATACTGCCGTTATTGTATAAATTTAATTCACGTAGATATCTAGAAGGCATTAATATGAATTTCTATCAAGTCGTCATAACAAATATTGTCTACTTACGTGTAAAATGAGATTCCACTGATTTTTCTTTCACAGAGGCTATTGCAGCTTATAACACTACACAATATCACCAATCTCTTAACAGTCTTTCACAAACAAGCTTTAAATCTTCTTTAAATACACACAATATTTAATAAAACATAAAAAATCCGAGTCTGAGCTTTGAACAGACTTTTGTATGGCAACGCCATGTCAGATTTGTAATTTAGCCATAGAAAAAGCCGGCCACGGTTATAAGGACGGAAAATCAGTATCTCTTTCTCTTTTTTTCACAAGTGATAGATAATTAGACTATCTCATTTCCGCAAGTCGTGACGTCACTTATTGTGCCCCCCTGCCCTAAACCTATTATTCTGTGCCGAAACGCTGACACGTAATATTATAGTAAAATGACGCACTAGGGTACTTCTTCGAAATTTTATTCTTCGACTGATTCATCTGGCCAAATTTTTGTTTCACTTTCAGCTCTGTCACACATGTTCATATGTTAAATAGGTAGGTAACTAAAAAACATATATTTCAATGAGGGACTTGTTTTTATAAAGTAGTTTTCAAGTTATCTACGTTCAAATATTTTGTGGTCGGATGAATCAGAATTTGTATTACAGATAAATTAGAATCCGAACTAAAAATGAAAAACTTTAAGTGATTTGGGTCTGTATTGTCGAAAAAGTCATATATGTTCACGTACATAAAATAATGTGTTATCATCATCATCAGCCGCAAGACGTCCACTGCTGAACATAAGGCTCCCCTTAGATTTCCACAACGATGTCTCGATGGTCTCGATGGAAATGGATCTATAATAAGTTTATACTTCTGTGATATTTGAATTATTTAAACGCAACAAAAGCATTCCTTTCGTGATGGAGAGGAGAAAAACTAAGTAATTTTATGATTCAAATGGCGTTTTGACCATATGAATCAGCCCCAGATAAGTCAGGATTTCCCCTTCAAACAAGTATAACTCATAATACATACTGACTTCAGTATAGTTATTTTTCTACTTGAATCTATAACCCAGAAGCATTACACGAAATACCAATTGAAGTTGTAAAACAATAAAGTAAATTTTATAAAGTAGGCATTGTAATCAAAATCCCACCTGATCCAAGCACAGATGAATCAGATATTTACATTTGTAACTCCAGGATCCCAGCGAACCAGCCGCAGGTCCACCTTCTGGCATGTCCTTGACACGACTGGCTTCCCCCCGTGGGGGAAGTCAGACTCTTATTATTATTGCCTGACCAAGAATGGCCAAGCGCAGCTTATGCCACATGAATCAGTATTATAGGCCGGACACTTCTTATTTGCCTATTTATAAACACACTAAGGTAGGTATGACCAATAGAATTTTATTTTATAAGAAAGAAATTCATTTCCATTTGATATAATATAAATTTATAATAATTTATCAAAGAGAAAATGTGGTATCGACTATTTTCTTCCAGAAAATGGCAAGCGGACACGTCATATGAATCAGAAGAACACACTTCAATTTTTTTTTTAATTATACGTAGACTGCATTTATTCAAAAAATATCACTTGTTCCAGTTAGAGTTAATCCCAAACTGTATAAGAAAAAAAAATACACGCCGTTTTGTTAGTTAGTTTCAGAAATAAACTCATAGAACTCCAACATTTTGTCTTTGAAGAAGTAGGTACCCATCTATCAGATAAAGAACAATGTGTAGAAATCATGAGATTGTCAGAAAGAAATGAAATTTGTCGAGCACGATCCACATTTAAGACAAATGCCTGTGGAGTCCCACAGGGTAGTATCACCTATAATGTTTATATCACTCATAAATGACCTACCTGACATAACAAATTACAAATGTACCTTATTTGCAGATGATTTATCTATTTTATTGACATGTGACAAGAATGACCCCACATTTAATGATAATACAAATAAGACAATTGAATTAACCCTGGAATGGTTAGGTAATAACAATCTTAATGCTAATTTGACAAAAACAAGCTATACTTAATTTCAAACACGAGGTACTAAAACTGTACAAAGACAATTGACATAATATGGTGGTACTACTTTAAAGCAGAGATATAATATAAAATTTTAGGTATTGTTTTGGATAAATATTTGGACTGGAAGGAGCAGATAGGACAGGTATGCTCCAGAATAAACAAATTTGTACTAGTTCTAAACAGGCTAAGTAAAAGTTCATCATGACAGACTGTACTACTCGCGACCATGGTTATGTAAGCTCTGTACTACGATATGAATTGCTGGTTTGGGGAAATTCCATGGATATTCAGAAAGTCTTCATATCGCAAAAGAAGTGCATCCGTGCTATAGTTGGTGTTCAGCCCCATGTATCTTGTAGACCATATTTTAAAGAGCTGGATGTTTTGACCTTAACTAGCTTGTACATTCTGGAAGTGGCTCTGTTTGTACGCAAGCATCCTAAACTTTTTAAAATCGCTAATGATAGGCTCCCAAGGAGGACAAAATACAGTAAAAGGTTACTTTGCGAAGGGCCACCAAGGCTTACGCTATTTCAAAAAAACTGTTATATTTATAACAAACTGCCTGTAGAAATAAAAGACCTACGTTATGTAATGTTCCGGAGAAAACTAAAGATGTGGCTGGTTCAAAAATGTTTTTACAGCCTAAATGAATTTATAAAGACTAAGAATAAGAGATGACATAATCCATTGATGAACATTATGAAATGTGTAGTATATTTACATATTTACCATCTTCTATATGCTCATTTACGCAACAGAAATTTGATTTAATATTTACCTATCTTAACCTTTGTATTGACATTATATTTTTTTATTTTACCTCAAACCATTTGACTCCCCTGTGACTCAATGATAAAAAGCTATGGAAAATGTATTTGATTTTGTGTTAACGTTAAAAGAATATTTCTTTCTTTATTATTATTGCCTACATATAATTTTTCTACAGGCATAATTTATTCTATAGCAACAATTATTATAATTCCATAGGTATGCCATTTGTATTGATATTGTATAAAAAAAAACCTCAAACCATTTAACCTGCATGTGACTCAATGTTAAAAAACTATTGAAAATGTTGAATTGGATTTTATGATAATATTTATTTCTTTATTACCTATGTATAATTTCTCAACTGACTTATAATTTATGCAAAAACAATAATTATAAATTCCATATGCCAGAGATCTTGGCAAAATAGAATGATCGCTTAATTAATTTTATGAACATCTTAAACTGTACTCTATTTTGTGTGGAATAAATTTCATTTCATTTCGCTTCGTTTCGTTTCGTTTCGTTTCCTTTCATTTCATTGTTATAAATAATGTCGATGTTTGTAGCTCAATCACGTACCCTACGTAACGTCTGAACGGATCGGACTGAAATTTGAATCATAGATAGAGTATAAATAGTCTGGAAAAACACATAGGCTACATTTTATTCCGAAAAAATAACGAGAACGAAAAGTACGCGAATGAAATCGCATGTCAATATTGGTGTATTATCTTATACCTTTAAACGAGCAATTCTTGTACCTATATAAATATGTATATATATATAGAATCTGAATCTCGGAAACGGCTCGACGGATTTGCATGAAATTATGTATTCAGAGGATTTCGGGGACGATAAATCGATCTAACTAGGTTTTATTTAAAAAAACGCATATTATGCGCATTTTTAGACAATGAAAAACTGTCACATTAGACATTAGAATGTGAAGGTAAATTTCGCCGCGTGACGCGACAGCATAATTAGCTCAGACGGGAAGTCGGGCGCTCATAGCGGTCACGAATTAGTAGCTCCGGGTTCGAATCCAGACAGGTTCTCTTTTTTTTCAATTCGTTTTTTTTAGAAAATATTTTTCTTGGAGTCTTTTATCTGTAGGTATCTAAGTATATTTAGTATTTAAACCGAGCAAAGCTCGGGCACCCAGGTACTAGCAGTTTACGTTGAAAATTTATTAGTAGGGAAATTTCCTATGGATTTGCTTCATTACCATTTTCATTATTGTATATATTCATGTAAAAGTAAAAGTATATAATATTTTTAGCACAGATAGCTCCGATACCAGAATTTCGTAGTGGTAGGACTCTTGGCAGAGTCCGCCTGGGGAAGGATCACACCTTTTCCAGTTATTCTACTACCAAGCAGTAATGTGCAAACATGACTGTGTTCCGATTTGAAGGGCAATGTTTCCAGAGAATTAACAGGGCTTAGAGATATAACAACTGAGATCTCTGGGTGACGAGTGCAGTGCTGTGCTAGGTAATGATTTGGGCTCGTTATGTTCCAATAGCTGCGTGTCACTGTACTGTTATGTGGCAGGCATGTTGCTTACCATCAGGCACATGTCCTGCTCGTCTCGTCAGTATTTATTTTAAAAAAATGGCATGTTGAGTTCTGTGTACACAAATACACAAATATCCACAACACGTCGTTTGGACACGTGTAATTATGTGAATCATCGTCACCCACATGCGTAATAACCTTATAACAGTATATCTGTAGCTATACAGGGGACGTTAACATTAATGCTTATTTTTTTATTATTTTTTATCGCATAGAGTGACGAGACGAGCAGGTCATGTGCCTGATGGTAAGCAACATGCCTGCCACATAACAGCACAGTAACACGCAGCTATTGGAACATGATAGTCCAAATCATAACCTAGCACTGCACTGCGCTCGTCACCCAGAGATCTAAGATATTATGTCTCTAAGCCCTGTAATTGCTCTGGAATCATTGCCCTTCAAACCGAAACACAGTAATGTTTGCACATGACTGCTTGGCGGTAGAATATTTAGCAAAGGTGTGGTAATTCCCCAGGCGGACTCTGCTAAGAGCCCTACCACTACTAAACAAAACATTTTATTTACAACAACAAAAAAAATGTTTCCAATAATTTTGCTTCTATCGGCTATTGTTTATCTATCCATATCTATCTATCTATACTTATAATAAAACTGTAGCGGGTCGAATTGTGTACATTGAAGATATTTTGAAAAAATAAATTTGCGGGCACTCCATAGTCGATACTGATGGCGAAACTATAATATTTTTTTCTTTCATGTCTGTCTGTTTGTCTTTCTGTATAGGGAACTCTCATCACGCCGAAACTACTGATTCAATTAAAATGAAACTTGACTTGATTTAAGATCATACTAAGGAGATGGTAGCTGTCTACTTTTGATCCCCAAATTCTGCACGGTTTTGTTGCAGAAAGGGGTGAAAGTCAGATGTGTATTTGGTTGTAACTCATGTTTGCGTTGTTCAATTACGTAAACTCTTATTTTGTTAGAAAGAACACATTTTTTATATATTTCCATCAACATTTTAACATTATTGGTCGTGTGGTTCGGAAATTACATAGAAATTAAATAATAACGGTAATAATAAGTTTGGTACATACTAACTTCTAAGTATACTGTGACACTGTAAACACTAGAGATGTAATGGGGGTCATTTTATCGGAACCGATTTAGGAGTAGGAGTTTTAAAATTTGATTTATCGGAGTCGGAACCGAAGTCGGAGGTATAGGCAGGATTAGAAGTGTTGGCAGGAGAGATATTTTATTGGGTATATTTTTTTTGCCAAACACGTGAGGACACATTGACGAGCAATTGATTTAGGAAGTTGGGATTTTGTATTTTCATTTACTATCCACCACAATAAGGGATTATCTGCAATATTTATACACCTTACCTCCGATTATAATCTCCGTTTTAAAATTTTCGGAACCGAAGTCTCTCGGAATCGAAGGACTAATAGTAATCGGAAGTTCTGACTTATCGGAGTCGGAGTCGAAGCTCATCCCTGGTTGCGCTCAAATCCGTCATCCGTCATCAATATGACAATACCTTTCTAATGTTTTTCCACATTAAGTACAGATGGTAGCTCTGGTACGAAACACGATCTGATACTTATTAGAAAATGTGTAATGTAGTATTTGTTGTTGTAGCAGCAATATAAATACATCATCTTTGAAAATTACAACTGTCTAGCTATCACCGTTCTTGAGATACAGTCTGGTGACAGACGGACGCACGAACGGACGAACAGCGAAGTCCCAGTAATAGGGTCCCGTTTTTACCATATACATATATTATATGGAAAACAGGGAGGCGGTTTTTTTGAATATTAATTCTCTGGAAGATGTGATGGTGCCAGAGTATCGATGCAAGGTGCGTCCCACACTAAGGCCGACTCAACTTCCAAGGCAAAAAACTCATGCCATCAGGTCTTTTGCCATCGTCACGCGTAAGACCACTCCGGTTTGAGTATGTCTAGGACATTGGCGGTGGAAAAAGCTAAAATTTTGTATGTGAATTGTCCACTAGTATTTATTTATCTGGACGACGTAGTCATAGATTCTGAAATTAGTCGAGTGAACTTTTTACTTGACTAGAAGTTAGTTAGTTGACGTGAAATGATAATAATTGAAGTCGGTTTTTGTTCTTTCGGATATTATTTCAATCCAAATACTTTACTTCAATACAAATTTGAAACACAGATAGTTTATAGTCTCATATACTACCTATCATCTCGGAAAAAGCATGGGCCCTAACGAAACAAATATTAACGACAGAACGACATTACCAATTAGATTGACATTTGAAACACACACGGTCTTAGAGTCTGGCTTAGAGTCTAAAATATCACATCGGCTAATAAGTCTATCACCTACTTAGGCTATCATCCTTTAAAAATGTATAAGTGGGTAAGTATCAGATTATGCACATCAGCTACAGACTCTTCGTGATGTATCCTATAAAATCCTACAAACTAAACACTACGGCTATGTTCGATACTCCACAACCTTCCTACGAGTATGTTTGATGTTGCTAAAATATATGAAGTTGCGAAACTCGAATAAATATATTTTTGTGTGAAAAAACAAACTCACACGGTTTGTGTAATGGCCACCCATCCAAATATTTTTACTTAAGTACCACTAATGTACTAATAAGGTCGCAAGATCAACGTACGCGAACGAAGTAGTGGGTTCAGCTAGTATACAGGGTTATTGGTAATCAGCCTGCATCCTTTTAAGGGGATGTTAGGTACATTCAATACGTCAACTTTTGTTCTACAGTTTTAAAAAAAAATGTTTTTTTTTCTTTTACAAAATAAATAAAAAGTGCATTTACACGGTCTAAAAGTATCGAACTCTTCGTAACAATTCGTAACGAGAGCGCGTACGCTCTTTAACGCGCAAAAAATGATGTACCGAAGTGAATAAACACTAAAAAGTCACTAAACAGTACAAAAAAGGGCAACAAATAAATTTATTTTTTGGGTTATCTATTAAGTTTTAACGAAAGTTGTAGAACAAAAGTTGTTTGTTTAAATATACAGAACATGCCCTTAAACGGATGCAGGCTGATTACCAGTAACCCTGTATATATAAAAGCGAAAGGTCACTCATCTAGGAATCTCAGAAACTACAAATGCTAGGAATCTGAAATTTTGCATGGAGGTCCCTTTTAGCACATAGGCGCTCACTAAGACGGAGTTTTGCGAAATTCAGCCCCTAAGAGGGTGAAACAAGGGATGAACGGTTGTATTACAATTCTTCATTTTTAAAGTTTTCAAATTTTGTATCTAGACACTTGACACGAAGCAATTAAATGTTTGTTCTATCAATTTTATAATTTCAAACTGTACGGGGGTGAAATTGTGGTTGAAATGGGGGATGAATGTCAACATGGAAGATCCCAACCTTTGAAGATAAAACCATGAAACACTGAATATAGATAGACACTTGACACGAAGCAAATAAATGTTTGTTCTAGCAACTTTGTAATTTCGAACTGTATGGGGATGAAATTGGGGTTGAAATGGGGGACGAATATCTCTTACGCTCTCACACCTAAAAAATTGAATCGATTTTGATGAAATTGTTTTATTAAAAGCTGTTTTTAGTAACCGTAAATGTGTCCAGGTATAAAAATAGGTAGGTACTGCCTTAGTTACCTTAGTATTTATTTCGCGCGGACGAAGTCGCGGGTAACAGCTAGTTTTATATATAAGTATACTTTAATCGGTTCTGTTTTTTCTGTTACGAGTAAACAAAGCAAGCGTGTCCTTCAAACCGGAACATAATTACCCTCAGAACTATTCAAACAACAATTAAAACCAATTACAAAACAATAAAATAAATAAATGTCTGTATTCTGAAACAGAGTCATTATTCACATAACTCACTGCATTCCCGGAATACTGAGTGACTCGTTCTTCTGTGGCAATAAATATTAATCCAAACTGGAAGAGAATTGAAACTGAATCCTATTTTCAGATGCTTGGGGTGATTTTAAAGTCAGGTGGTTCAGGGGTGGGATTTATTTGAATTACTTACATTATTGTAACTAAAAAAATAATAAGACAAAAAATATGTTTCTTTTTTTTCTCTAATTTTTATTTTATAAAAGTAAAGTTAACAGGTTGTTGAACATTATATAAATATAGTTAAACGAAATAATGGAAGACGCTGCCTTTTGCACCACAGTGTTTACACTAATGCAGAAGGCAGAGCCGCAATTTTTTTTTGCATATTTATCAATATCTGTTCAATAAATTATCTTTATCTTAAAATACGAAATTTTAGTCCACCTGGGGAATGTCCACACCTTTCCCAGTTATTCTACCGCCAAGCAGTAATGTGCAAACATTACTGTGATCCGGTTGAAGGGCAATGTTTCCGGAGAAATTACAGGGCTTAGAGATATAACAACATAGATCTCTGGGTGACGAGCGCAATGCAGTGCTAGGTAATGATTTGGACTCTTCATGTTCCAATAGCTGCGTGTCACTGTGCTGTTGTGTGGCAGGCGTGTTGCTTACCATCAGGCACACGTCCTGGTCGTCTCGTCACTATTTATTTTAAAAAAATACAAATGCCTACTTTTTTTTAATAGTTGCCGACCGTGAGTTTTATTACATTTATTTAAATTTATTGAAGTGAAAACTTCTTTAGGCGCGCCTAGACAAATTTTTCGTGGGCTGTAAATTGAATTCTACCGTCACGCTCGGGTATGATAAGAAATCTTCGGGTAAACTCGGGACCTTGGCAATTGGGCATCTAGAAATGCTGAAAGGGAAATGCTGAAAGGGCGTGGCCACGCCATCACGGCATGGCGATCTAAAAATGCCTCAGCATTTCAGCACGGCGAGGCCACGCCCTCCGGTTACACCCGAGTAGTTTCCAAGGTAAGCTATCAAATTCTGAGTTACAAGTTTTCACTTCTATCGGCAGTTCCTATGACTGCCAATTTTTTTTTTCAATCGTATTTTTTTCTTCTTTTGTTTGGGTTAAGTAATTTTTTATCAATTGTAAATTTTACATCCGTTCTTATTTACACTTGAGCGAATCAGTTTTTTTTATGAGAATCCTTATTTTGACGCACCACGCACGTTTGTCGTGGGGCATGTGAATGAAGCTCAGCGTCACGCTCGTTTGTAAAGCAATTATTTTTTGGAAGTGAAAGCTTCTTTAGTTATTTTGAACATTTTTCGGTAGAGGTAAATCGTAAGAATTGGCATCATCGACATGCCGACATGTTACCGTATAACGTCAGAACTACGAGAAGAGGCGACATAGTGTCGGCAGCCATCTTGGACATTTCATCAAACATAGCTAAGAAAACTTGCGGCTACATAAATCACCTTTCGAACAACAAAAACAACTCGAAATCAGTTCATCTGTTCCGGAGCTATTACCCCACAGACAGACACAAGTAGATACATATAATGCTACGAAATTTGTCAGTCAACATTTGTGAACCCAATATTTGTCTAAATAAACGTTTTTTCATTTTTCATTTTTTCATTTTTCATTTTTTCATATTGTGTGTCTGTGGCGCAGAAATATAGGTACGCGCCAAAATAACACCCTGTCGTTTCTGCATCTGGGTTAAAACATCGATTCTTATACACATTTAAAAAAAAAATACGAAAGTTTGGATGTGTGGATGTTTGTTGCTCAATCACGTCGGACCGTCTGAACAGATTTGTATGACAGTTGGAATACGGTTAGATTATAATCTGGAAGTTACGGCTGGTCTAGTCGGGAGAACGGCGCCTGCCGATCCGGAGACCCCGGGTTCAAACTCCACACGCACCACTGTCTTTGCGAAGTCATGTGCGTAATGCCGCTAACTTAAAACGGTCCGAGAGAAGGTCCCGAGTCCCAGCAGTGGGAACATTTAGTGGGCTGTTGATGATGATGATGATAATCTGGAATAACAGATAGGCTACTTGTTACCACGGGAGAATAACTAGAAGGTTAACTGCGCGGGCAAAACCGCGGGGTACTGATAATCTATATATATAAAAATCAATGCCACTTTTCGTTGTTATTGAACTCCTCCTAAACGGTTGGACCGATTTGAATGATTTTTTTTGTATACGTTTGGGTAGGGCCCTGGAAGGTTTAGATTCACAAAGCAGTCCGGCAGATGGCGCTGCAGTTGATATCTAGGTTATTATTCGAGCGAAGCCGGAGCGGGCCGCTAGTCTATACTAATATTATAAAGAGGAAAGATTTGTATTTTTGTATTTTTGTATTTTTGTATTTTTGTATGTATGTAATAAACTCAAAAACTACTGAACCGATTTCAAAAATTCTTTTACCAAAAGAGAGCTACATTATCACTGAGTAACATAGGCTACTTTTATTACGAGAAAAAATTAGAATTACTTTCATTTCTTTACTAAAACCAACGCAAGGTATAAAAAAAACAGCCATAAAATGGCTTTCATCGCATACGCTGCGGAAAGTACCAATGATAGAACAAAACAATGTTCTACAATATTATAAAACGTATTAAAATCTACAAAAAACCTCGCGAGACCATATGTCTAACTACTGTAATTACGTCGCTACAACTGTTTTTTTATATTTTAAAAGAAGATAAAAATGCCGATCAAATTCAGACCATGTTATCCATACATTTGTATTAATTCTTATCCAAATAAACTATTTCGTATTCAAGATTGCTTTAATACCTACTGATTCCTTTTTGAATTATTAAAATCGGACATTGCATTCAAAAGATATTACGAAGTTAAAAAATTCCATCCTGTCGAAATAATAATTATCGACGCGACGGGCCGGCGCGGCGCGCCGACTGTAGCGCGGCGCGGCGCAACGTGGCGGTACAATGCCAGCGATACAAATCAATGGATGTGCCCTGAGAACCTTGAAATTGGTAATAAATTGCGTCTCTGTGTGTATCGTAAGTGGTTTACAAACAACCAATCTACTTGACCCCTATAATCGCTAGCGGCGAGATTTGCTGTGGTTCTACTTATTTTGGTTGTTGACAACGAATAATGATAGGTAAAAACGTCCGGCGTCCACCGCGTCCTGCAACCGACTAGAACGGAAAGAGTGAGCTCACTCTTCCCAACTTTGACATGATTACGTGCGCTCTGAAGTTTGGGAAGGCCAATCTTGGGTTCTACGATCTATGGTAGATGTAGAATAAGGAAGAGTGTACAGCGTTCATCCTTCCCAGTCAGAGTGTTGTTATCTCAGAATACTTTTTTATCATGTACCGCGTTGGTACATGGTTCCAAGACTTTAAAATCGTGTAAAAGAAACTTACCAAGCCGCATGCCGAGACGGGGGTTTGTTACAAAATTATAGCCAATGGGAAATCCCTTTGAGAGAAGCTTCAATTTCCCGGTGTCCGTTGAGGCTGAGAGTTGTTTGTGGTAATATTCATCGATATAAATCAAAAGATGTGCCCAGAGCACCTTGACATCGGTAATAAACTGCGTCTCTGTGTGTATCGTATCTGGTTTACATAAAACCAATCTACTTGACCCGTACAATCGCTAGCGGCGAGATTTGCTGTGGTGCTACTTATTTTGGTTATTGACAACGAATAATGATAGGTAAAAACGTCCGGCGTCCACCGCGTCCTGCAACCGACTAGAACGGAAAGAGTGAGCTTACTCTTCCCAACGTTGACATGATTGCGTGCGCCCTGAAGTTTGGTAGGGCCTATCTTAGGTTCTACGATTTATGGTAATATTATTATTTTGTTTCCGCCGTATTACATTACAGCTAGCCGTTTTGAAAAATAGTGCCTTTTTGTAATGCGGCGGTTCAACGATTAGCCGCATTGTCATTGCGATACGTTCTTCAATAAGGCGGCCCACGTTCAGCCGTATTGTATTACTGATTATATTATAGGGTGACCAAATTTAAAAAAACATAATTTAAATAAACAAAATCAAAATTAATTTCATTCATCCGAAAAAACTGACCGATTACTTACAGTATTCCTTAATATTTTTTTACAACATTTTACCTCTGACATAAAGTTTGAAAGCCCATAAATTGATATCGGTGACGGTACACCTAAGAAACATGGTGCACTTCCATAGACAAGGGTCTATCATCCAGATTTGACTCCGGGTGGGCTCCCGCCAGAAGCTCTGCGGTCAGCCCTGAGTGTCGCTTCTCCATACTCGGCCTGCGATACACTACGGCTACTTGCATGACTTGCTCCACTCAGGACCTCCCTTGAGCTTCTGGCTCCCGCATTTTTTTTATACACTCCAGAGGTAGAGCGCCAAGACTATATGGAGTCGGTGTGCTCCGAGTCGGATCTGGGTCTCATGTAACCAACCCGGTCCGATTTAGTCTTAACAAGGTGGACGGTGGAAACGAAATAGTTTCCAAGTAACACCCAGGGTGACAAGTGACACTCCAATAATATTGTGTACAATCCCTCCGAACTCCAGAATCCACTGTCACTTTAGCAATTTAGCAACACACTTGCAGTACCTATTCAATGCCATAGTTGTTGTTATGTCAGGCAGTGCCATGAGTGTTAAGAATCGGAACTAAAAATTGTGAAAGAGGCGGCTAATCTCTCGCTTTATTACTTAACGGCTAGCCGTGTTGAATGACGTATGGCGTCGAATACATTCCGGCGGTTTTTTAATCAGCCGTATTCAATCCGGCTGATCGTTAAACCGCCGCTTTACAAAACGGCCCTCAACCAACTAAGCCACCAGGCCAGCCAGTTTAATGTTTTTACTCTTTAAAGTTTTGGTTTCTAATTTTGATAATTTGGAAAAATTTGGTCATGTACATTTCATTTAGCATACCTACTTAACAAAAAATATTGACCCCGTGCGAAGCCGGGACGGGCCGCTAGTATTAAATAAATATTCATATTTACGTGATTCTCCGTGAGAATAACTAATAACTCCTTGCTTCGTTTGTGTCCCACGTAAATTAAGATACATTATGCATACTCACATTTCTGGCAGAGCTTTTTTCAATATTTCTGAGATTACTGTGACCCTCCATCCGTAGATACTTATCGTAATAGGATGTTCAATAGGTTTTAGATCACATATCAATCTTTTCTCATGTATTAGAGAAACAACAACTTGATAGGATTATAATGGGTGTCTCAATTTTCCCACAGTACTTAGGCAAATGGTTTTCGTTACCCTACTATATGTAAAGCTTTGGTTATTTATTGCTCAATTACGTTGAGACTTTTGCTAACTATTGGCATGATGTACAAGCTCAAAGTTGCGCAACGGGCAACGGAGAGAGCTATGCTCTGAGAGCTATTCCCTGCGTGACAAAATCCGAAACGAGGAAGTCCGCAGAAGAACGAAGGTCACCGACATAGCTCATAAAGTTAGCAAGTTGAAGTGGCAATGGGCAGCCCATATAGCTCGCAGAACCGATAACCGCTGAGGCGTAAAGGTTCTCGAATGGCGACCAGGAAACGGCAGACGCAGTGTAGGACGGCCCCCCACACGATGGACCGATGATATTGTCTCGGTCGCGGGAAGTCGGTGGATGGAGGCGGCACATGACCGGTCATTGTGGAAATCATTGGGGGAGGCCTATGTCCAGCAGTGGACGTCTGCAGGCTGCAGATGCGATGATGACGTCGAGACGACTAAACGGATTGGTTTGAAATTTGAAATTTAGATTATTGTCTAGATAGATCATTGCACATACATAGCCTTTGTTATACACGCTAGAACAAAACAATACAGAAAAAGAAAAACCCAGTTGTAGAACCGGCGGTCTTATCGGTAAAAGTGATATCTTCCAGGCAACCTTATGTTGGAAATGTTTATATTCTGTACACTTTATATTCCAAAAAGTGCATTAATATTTAGGACATTAAATTTTCTGAATTCTACGCTACTAAGAAGTGAGTACCAACATTATGTAGCATGGTGGGAACCGGTGCTATCTTGCTTACTTTTATTGCTATAATAATGGCCTCCTTGTTCCCTGAGAGATACAATCTAGAACTTTTTAAGGTTATAGTGAATAGGTACTTTCTAGGTCAACATGCGTCATCTCCGACCACACCGTCGCTTACCATCAGGCGAGTTGGTGGTCAAACGCGGACCTATACGCGATAAAAAAAAATAGATTATAACCACTATACTGCTGAACAAATTTTCATTTAACTAGACGTTTTCTATCATCGATCAAGTTATTATTGCAATTATTATTTAAATCTTATTTGATTGATTGTAAAAATGCGTAATGTTATTTAAATATTCGTTGATGACCTTGTTCATAGTTTCTTTTCTCATTGGAAATAAAGTGACTAACAGATTGGCAGCCATCACAAATCCAATCCAAAAACCATTGTGAAATACATTTGTTAATGCAGTATGAGCACTCTTGCAATCATGCGCGGTCCGAAGGTGGGGGGGGGGAAGGTCACAGGGACATGACCCCCGAACGAAAAATGTCATCGCTTTGATGTTTCTCTCTCTTTTCTTTTCGCTTGAAATGATAGAGACAGCATTAGCAAAGCGATAGCCGATTTAGTTAGGCGGTAGAAGCGCGGGTCGTTTACATAGTTATTTTAGATAAAAGGCTTATAAAATTCTACGTACAATGTGCAAATCTTACTATCCTACTCCCTAGCTCCCTACTAATGTTAAAGATACGAATGTTTGAATGTTTATTTCTCAATCACGTCGAAACATCTGACGGGGTTGGATTGAAATTTCGAAAACAGGTAGAGTAGAGTCTGGAACAGTATACCTAGAGGATACTTTACATCGCGGGAAAAATACGCGATTAAAAACTACGCGGGAGAAACCGAGGCTCACTGTTAGTCTTATTTGAACCTTGAGTAAATGTTTGTTGAAATATGGTAGTTTAGGACTACCTCTTCTAATCCATTATTTCGCAATGCCGTACAAAAATCATGCGACTAGGAGAAATGATCGAGGGTTGCAACCCTCCCTCTTCAACTGCACTTGTTGGACAGCTTACAAGTGACGGCATAGTGCTGAATCTTATTATTTTATTCCCTTCTATCATGCTACATAGGTCTCCTGGCGCTTCATTTGACCCATACATTTTGTTCACGGGCCTGTAGGCTGTAATGTTGAAAAGCCATACTGTTTGAACTGTATCTCCGTGGTAGTATTGTTATTTATTCTGTGGCGCCGAATCCACATTGGTTCAAACCAATACGTCACCCAGCGATTGCAGTTTTTGCATGTAAAATATTCAAATTGCCACGCACTATTAGGTAGCGTATCGAAAAAATGAACAAATATTCAACATTTGGTATTCAGATTATGGCAGCCGTGAACTATGTGATATTTGCATATAAACAAGGTAGCGATCGGTCTTCGATCATTGCAATATTGTTGGGGTGGGTTTTGGGATTTTCTTTTAATCTATTATTTCAATGATAGGGGCTTGATCGTCTGATATGAGTAATAGGCTATGATGAGGTCTATTTCGGAAAGCATTTTTCTAGACCAATCAGATTTACTGTCAAGTTTAATACACCGAGAATTGAATTTGGGATTCAATTCAATTTTAGAATAGATTTCTTCTGTAAGTTGACACGCAAAAGTAAGGGGTTTTTAAGCACAACTTTGTTCATAATGGTAAAACATAGTGCAAATTTTTCACTAAGCTAAACTTAGCACTTTGTTCGTAGTTGTGCATAAAGCGTCAATATGTTCATACTTTTCTATTAGGGTTAGTTCTATACAGGGTTATTGGTAATCAGCCTGCATCCGTTTAAGGGCATGTTCTGTATATTTAAACAAACAACTTTTGTTCTACAACTTTCGTTAAAACTCAATAGATAACCCAAAAAAAATTGTATTTTCATCCCACCAGCTCGGAAAGAGTACTTTTGCTCCTCGATATCAGGGCGCAAAAGTCGTTTTTACCCTCTAGAGGTTAACCTTTAAGTACCGACGCGTGGTCTGACAGACAATTGAAGAGGTCAAAAGCACTGGTTTCATTAGTAAACGAAGACGTATCCCTCCGTGCTTCCATATACCCCTCGGGCTATCGCCCGGCAACGTTCGGGGAAAGTGGCAGTATCGGCGCGTGCAATTTCGGTGAGTTATAACTTTTATAAAATTACGAGTGGTCTGACAGACCACTCGTCTGTACTTATGTGAGTTTTTTTTGGATACGTCTTTTTTCAGAGATTACTGTTTTCTCTTTTATTTTCAGCTAGCTATAAAAATGGATGAGCCGAGTACTTCAGGTGTAAAACGGGCAGCCACAAATGAAAAAAACTGTGTTTCGGTCTCAAGAAAGAAAAGTGTTACAACGCCTCAAAATAAAGATCACGAAGCGATAGCGGAATGGCTGAATGAGAGTTCAGAGTCTGACTCTGACTGATGATATCGACCCGAATTTTTCTCTTCCAAAGGTCACAAGACTTCAAATTTATATTTTTAATTAATATTAAACGTGAAAACTTCTGAATTTTGTTTTGTTTATACAATAACTAGATATATTAACAATCATCGACAACAAACATCGACAACTTTTTTTCAAAGAAAATCTTAAAATATGAAAATTTTCCTCACTTAAGACTATGGTGGTCTGGCAGACGTCACGTCGGTACTTATGTGACTAGAATGGCACGTCGGTACTTAAAGGTTAAAGTAAATTTGAATTTAGAACATCGTGTGTACTGAGGTTTTGAATTCAAAACATAATTTAACCTATTTATTTCTACCTCCTTGGTGCCGAATTCATCATACATTTATTTTTAATTTGTTAAAAACTCATACTCGGAACCTCTTTGGTGTACTTTTTAGGGTTCCGTAAAACGTAAAAACGGAACCCTTATAGATTCGTCATGTCTGTCTGTCTGTCTGTCTGTCTGTCTGTCCGTCCGTATGTCACAGCCACTTTTTGGCCAAACTATAAGAACTACACTGTTGAAACTTAGTAAGTAGATGTATTCTGTGAACCGCATTAAGATTTGAACAGAAAAACTTTAAAAAAAGAAAAATTAGGGTTGCCCCCCATACTGAGAACTGAAACTCAAAAATTTTTTTTTCATCAAACCTACACGTGTGGGGTGTTTATCGATAGGTCTTCAAAAATGATGTTGAGGTTTCTAAAATCATTTTCGTCTACACTGAATAATTTGCGCGAGAGACACTTCCAAAGTGGTAAAATGTGTGTCCCCCCCCCCCTCTAACTTCTAAAGTAAGAGAATGAAAAATCTAAAAAAAATATATGATGTACATTACCATGTAAACTACCAACGAAAATTGGTTTGAACTCCATCCAATGAGTAGTTTTTTTTTAGTACGTCATAAATACACTATTATTGGAACTTCTATCAAAGTTACAACGAACTACAAGAACTATGTGTACTATGTATAATATGTTACTTGCTGCAACGGAACCCATCATGGGCGAGTCCAACTCGCACTTGGCCACTTTATTTTTAAATGCTTTGCGCGCAATTTTCTTTTTATGTATGGAGGATAGAGGCAAAGAATGTTATTTCAAATGGCAAAACATTTTGAAATGCTATGAACTAATCAATTGTAATCGAATTGAAGTATGCCGAGTTGCCGAGTTAAATAATTAAATATTATTGACTACTAAAATAGTAACTAATAGATAATTTCAACTACTTGCAGTACAAAATAATGTAGTAAATATAACATCAAATAAATAATTACTATTTTGAGAAAACATGTAGGTACAATATATTTTGAAGTATTTTGAAGTCAAAACTTCTTTTGGCGCGCCAAAGACAGATTTTTCGTGGGCTGTCAATTTAATTCTAGCGTCACGCTCGGGAATGATAAGAAATCTTCGGGTAAATTCGGGACCATAGCCAATGGCTATCTAGAAATGACTCAGCCTTTCCCATTGGCCATTTAAAAATGTGTCTGCATTTCTAGATGGCCATGCTCATAGCCACGCCCTCCGGTTTCACACGCGTAGTTTCCAAAGTAAAAATCAAATTTTGAGTTGTAAGTTACCACTTCTATCGGCAGTGCCTATGACTGCCAATATTTTTCTTTCATGAATTCTGAATAGTATGTTTATTAATTTCCTTTAAAATGTACCCTGATGCAAATTTTGCGCTACTATAATTTAATGCATTTGGGTGGACACTTTTTCTTGTACACATGAAACTCCTTACCTCAATCGGTCAACTCTCCATATTTTCACGTCATATTATTATTGTTAAAACCATGGCACACCATATTATATTGTTAAATAAACTTAAGTTTAAAACTTATAAAATTGAATACAAGTGAAAAACCGAAATACCATAATAATAAGTGATTCTAGCGACCAAGAAGTTTATTTAACGCCAACAGAATCGACTGAAACTGAAAATGCGCAAAGCGTTTATTTAGTAATTTCCTCGCTAGGGGGGGATGAAAAATTACGTGTTACACTCGAGTGCAAAGATTTTTCACCTTGTGCCCTTTTGATTCCCTTGCTACGCTCAGGATTCTAATTTTTGAATCCCTCGCTACGCTCGTGATTCAACTTTAGAATCCTTCGCTTACTCGGTCATCAAAATTGAGCACGCGGTTAAAAAGCCACTTTGCACTCTTGTATAACAAATAACTATTGTTGCCCTTTCTTGTACTGATGTTTAGCGACTTTTTAGTGTTTATTCACTTCGGTACATAATTTTTTGCGCGTTAAAGAGCATACGCGCTCTTTTTACGAATTGTTACGAAGAGTTCGATGCTTTTAGACCGTGCAAATATTTTTTTATTTAAAAAAAAAACTCTTTTTTTTTAAAACTGTAGAACAAAAGTTGACGTATTGAATGTACCTAACATCCCCTTAAAAGGATGCAGGCTGATTACCAATAACCCTGTATATCGCTCGTTCTATATATCTATTTACAGGCTTGCTTACATTAATTTGCTAAGTACTAAGTCTATGTAAACAAACCGACTATATTAGTAACACTAACTTGTCTCATAACTTGCAGAATCAATAAGCGAATACCACTCGCGTCGCTAATCAGTTCCAAATTACTCGGAAGCAGATGCAATGCTCGTATCAGATGCTGTTTGCTGGCATTAACGGTTAAATTGCTATGTTGTGTTTGTCAATCAGGAACAATCGTGGTAATAGAACTGTATTTACGTATTATTTAACTATAGTATTATGTAACCGCTATTACTTTTGATTGCATTGGCTTAGAATTTAGATTTTTTCACAGCTTCAAGAGACAGTAATATTTAGCTTTTGATATGATTTTGAGCTTGATAACTCAAAAAATTTTTTGATATGAATTTCAGCTTTCAGCAAATTTCTGGGATAAAAGGACTTAACAGACAGACACACGGAAAGACAATAAAGTGAACCTTTAAGAGTTCCGTTTTTTTCTTTTTGAGGTACGGAATTCTAAAATAAAACCGGCCAAGTGCGAGTGGGACTCTCGCAGTCCCGCACGAAGGGTTCCGTACCATTAGCAAATAAACGGCGAAAACCTCTTTGACTTAGACTATCGCAATTTCCGTAGACTAAAATTTTGATTTAATTTTATGATTCTAACGTCGAATTCGATATCGCGTTTTAAGTTTCTAGTGGCGCCATCTAGTTTGCTTGGGACGGACTAATCGAACAAGAACAGGTAAAAAAACAATTTTGTTGTATGGGACCCCCCCTTAAATATTCATTTTATTTTACTATTTAATAGCGGCAATAGAAATACATCATCTGTGAAAATTTCAACTGTCTAGCTGTCACCGTTGTTGAGATACAGTCTGGTGACAGACGGACGGACGGACGGACGGACGGACGGACGGACGGACGGACGGACGGACGGACGGACGGCCGGACGGATGGATAGCTAACTCTCAGTTATAGGGTGCCGTTTTTACCCTTTGGGTACGGAACCCTAAAAAACGACAGTACTTCAAAGTAGCGGGTTATGGGTAAGCCCTAACTAAGTCCAGCTGTGAACGAATGCGGCCGATTTTGATGAATTTAAAAAAACAACATCGTACGTATTTGTTCCGCATGCAAATAACGCACTCTATCACAAAAACTCATTTTTCACAGCAATCAAAATTTATAATAATCTTCCTTCTAAAATAAAACTGTTGAATGGGTCTACATTCAAAAGAGAATTTAAAAAATGGCTCCTAACATAAAATAGATAACATCTCCTAATTAAGGCATTTTACGATTTAAAAGAGTATTTTAACGACGGGATAGATGTCTATGTACAACTATTTTAACTTGTAAGTATCTGATAAAAATTAATGTTTGTTATCGAAAACAGAATTACAAGATACTCGTAGTTACTACCTACAGTAAAATTGTTAATGTTGCACGCCCGTCAAGGGTACACTGTTGTACATTTTTAATATTTGAAGACCTATTTTTACACAGTGCGAGCAATAAGTATATTCTTATTCTTATACAGGACATGGGTTATCGAACAACAGAAAATTGTGGAAAAATTACTGCCATAGTGGAAAGTAATCTGATAAAATTGGCGAGTGCTTTTAGATTTTAAGCTGAAATACATCAATTTTGAGTTTAGCTTTTGGCAAGTTTTCGTGACAGCACTAGCAAGTACTATACTTCCAAATGTATTGTGATCAAGAGTACAAAAATAGAACTCAATAAAAATGGAAGTATCCACAAATAACACAATCGTAAAATGCATAACACGGAATGAAGCAACATAAGGCAATGACAACCCCTTCGGGCAGACCACAAACACTGGACGAATATTCCGGATTCTTTATTGCTAGAAGTAGTTCTCATAGACCTGTTTCGACTTTTGTGCAAGGCCCTAGAATGTTACTGAAATAAAGAAATAATTGATTAAATGAAGAGTTACAAAAATCATAAATTTTTTGCTGTATTACATAACTAGCTGTGACCCGCGGTTTCACCTGTGTCTATTTCAGGAAAATCTCTATAAATACTAAAATATCCATTGCTTTAAAAAGTTATGATCAGTAAGAGAACTAGGTATAACAAATAACAAAGAAATGCTAGGTAAAAGTACAGGGATCTAGTAAAATGTGTTTTATAGTACAGTCCGCGAGGTATAAGCTGAGCTTTGCATTAGTGTGAGTGATCACATGCATACGCATCTATTACCAAAAGTACAGTCAGACAACAAACTCTTAAACAACAAGCTGACATTAACTATCCAGGATCAATATGGTCATTGCGAAAAGAAGTATCTCTTTTAGGATTCAAATGGTCAAGGACAGAGAATAACAGAAAATTTTTAATGGAAAAGCATGAGATCCGTCACCTACGTATAACTTATTTACTTAAAATTTCCGAATACCGTATTCAGGGCAGGCCTATCGTTTATACCGATGAAACATATATTGACACCACTCACACTACATCAAAATCATATTCAGATGGCAGCACTTCTGGTTTGAAGAAACACCTCACACAGAGAACATGGTCACAGCGTCCTGCGTCTGACTGTACTTTTGGTGATCACTCACACTAATGCAAAGCTCAGCTTATACCTCGCGAGCTGTACAGGTATTTAAAAGAAGTTCTGTATATATACTGTATATTTTATCTTGATTTTACTGATATTTTGACGTCAGCGCATGTCGGCAAAGGCAACGCAAGCTCTAATAACGGAATATTTTTTCCAGTTTTTGTTACTTTATCATTCATGCTCCGCTTCTATTGATAGTATCGTAATGTTATATCGCCTATAGCCTTCCTCGATAAATGCACTATCCAACAGAAAAATAATCTTTCAATTCGGACCAGGGCCTCTACCGCCTAACGAAAAACGCTTTGACGTTCCTGTCTCTTTTCTTCTCGCTTGAAATGAAAGAGACGGCAATGCCAAAGCATCAAAGCGTCAAAGCGTTTTTCGTTAGGCGATAGACCCCCAGTAGTTCTTGAAATCCTACGCGTTCAAACAAACAAACTCTTCAGCTTTATAACATTAGTATAGATTAGCACATTTAGCATTGGCCCGCAGTATTGTAGTGGTAGGACTCTTAGCAGAGTCCGCCTGGGGAAGTACCACACCTTTGCCAATTATTCTACCGCCAAGCAGTAATGTGCAAACATTACTGTGTTCCGGTTTGAAGGGCAATGTTGCCAGATAAATTACAGGGCTCAGAGATATAACATCTTTGATCTCTGGGTGATTAGCGCAGAGCGCAGTACAGTGCTAGGTAATGATATGGACTCTTCATGTTCCAATAGCTGCGTGTCACTGTGCTGTTATATGGGAGTTAAATTATTATTTATGCCTTTCTACCGCTTAACTAAATCGGCTATCGCTTTGCTATTGCTGTCTCTATCATTTCAAGCGAAAAGAAAAGAGAGAACAATATGAAAGCTAATAGGTACAGTTTTAGTGAGGCGGTAGAGACCCTCGGATCTATTGAGGCGTTCCTGAATTACCAATAAACATTCAAACGTTGACAATTGTAATAGTTTAGTAGGTTAAACATACATCTCACTTTATTACTAGTACCTGGGTGACCGAGCTTTGCTCGGTTTAAATACTAAATATACTTAGATACGTCTACAGATAAAAGATTCCAAGAAATAGATTTTCTTTAAAAAAACGAATTGAAAAAAAAAGAGAACCCGTCTGGATTCGAACTCGGAGCTACTAATTCGTGACCGCTATGAGCGCCCGACTTCCCGTCTGAGCTAATTATGCTGTCGCGTCACGCGGCGAAATTTACCTTCACATTCTAATGTCTAATGTGACAGTTTTTCATTGTCTAAAAACGCGCATAATACGCGTTTTTTTTAAATAAGACCTAGTTAGATCGATTAATCGTCCCCGAAATCCCCTGCATACATAATTTCATGAAAATCCGTCGAGCCGTTTCCGAGATTCAGATTCTATATATATATACATATTTATATAGGTACAAGAATTGCTCGTTTAAAGGTATAAGATTACTCCGAGTAGTATTTCTCAAAAGATCTTATCATTACTCCTGACTTCACGGTGAAGGAAAACATCTTAAATAAACCGACACATTCAAAGAAAGACATATTTACATTCTTACGTATCAATACAAATACCTATTGTTATTATTCTCTTGTGCGAGTATGGCTTCTTTATTTTTGAAGTGAAAACTTCTTTTGGCGCGCCTAGACAGATTTTTCGTGGGATGTGAATTGAATTCTAGCGTCACGCTCGGGTATGATAAGAAATCTTCGGGTAAACTCGATACCATATCCATTGGCTATCTAGAAATACGCCAGCCAATGATAGATGCTGAAAAGGCGTGCCCTGGCCATCATGGCATGGCCATCTAGAAATGCGTCAGCCAATGGGAAATGCTGACGCATTTCTAGATGGCCATGCCATGATGGGCAGGCCACACCCTCCGGTTACACCCGTGTAATTTCCAAAGTAAGCTATCAAATTCTGAGTTATAAGTTTTCACTTCTATTGGCAGTTCCTATGACTGCCATTTTTGTTTTCTTTCTTTTGATAAACATAAATAGGTATATTTCACAATATCACTCCGGAATAACCCTTCATCAACTCAACCCACTGCGAATCAAAAAAGCAATATGTAACAAATTTGTTTTTCAATTTCGTACCAATTTTGCATACGGCGCCCCGTCACCGCATGTAACAAGTCCAAATAAAACACCTATCACAGATTACTGCAGAGACACACTTTTAAAAATAGAAATAATAACCTTTTTTTTTTATATAAATGTTGACGAGACGAACAGGACATGTGCCACGCACAGTGACACGCAGCTATTGGAAAATGAAGAGTCCAAATCATTACCTAGCACTGCACTGCGCTCGTCACCCAGAGATCTAAGATGTTATATCCCTAAGCCCTGTAATTTCTCTGGAAACATTGCCCTTCAAACTGGAACACAGTAATTTTTGCACATTACTGCTTGGCGGTAGAATAGGTAACTGGCAAATGTGTGGTACTTCCCCAGATGGACTTTTTTTAAGTATAGAGTGACCAGACGAGTAGGACATGTGCCTGAAGGTAAGCAACATGCCTCCCCATAATAGCACAATGACACGCAGCTATTGGAACATAACGAATCCAAATCGTTACCTAGCACTGCGCTGCGCTCGTCACCCAGAGATACATATAAGATGATCTCTATGCCCTGTAATTATCCTGAAAACATTGAAATTTAAACCAGAACACAATAATGTTTGCACGTTACTGCTGGGGGTAGAATAACTGGCAAAGGTGTGGTACTTCCCTAGGCGAACTCTGCTGAGAGCCCCACCTACCACTATTAATTAATTTTGGGGGCCAAGTCACCTACGTCCGTGGGGAGGCACCTGTACATAGAAACCCCACACGTAGTCCCTGGGTGGTGCCAATCAGGTGACAAAATACCGGTAGTAGAGTTCGGCCGTGGCTGGTGACCACCCACCAGACCAAGTCATGGCGCCAAGCGGCCCAGCCGTGTTCCGGCATGTTGTCTGGTGATGCCGTAAAGGGAAAACGGGTCAGAACAGTTGCAGCATAACTACGAGACCAGATTGTCACACACTGATTCATTACATGGGAAGGCTAGTCTTGGAGGGTAGCGGGATCCGAGGCACGGTTGCCGCGACCGACCGCAGATAGTTGGGGGCCCAAGTAGTGAGCTAGCCACTCATGAAAGGCTGCCCCGCCATCTAGCGAAAAATCCCGGGATGCGCTATCCTGCCGGTTGGCGACCGGAAGTCAAGGCCAGATAGACATCTCCGGGGGGGCTCGGGCGTCCCCGCAGTCTCCAGACTAGTTTTCCATACATGCATTTGTGTTATGTGTTGTGACCATTGGTAAGTGTTATGCTGCCTCGTTCTACTTCCGTTTTCCCACCGATCTTCTCTCACACCATACAAAACATGCAAAAAGTTAAAAAAGGAAATAAAGTGATGAAGCGGCTGCACTCCTTGACCATTAAAGTGCACTTCACTAATATCAGAGGATTGCACTCCAATCTCACGGCAGTCCATCACCATCTCGAGACTAATCAGCCGTCACTTTTGTTCCTAACGGAGACGCAGATAGGTTGTCCGTCGGACGTGGCGTACCTAACATACCCAGGTTATACCCTGGAGCACAAATTCCGGCCTCGTGCTGGTGTGTGCCTGTACGCCCGTGACGACATCTGCTGTCGGCGTCTCCGTAACCTTGAGGACACTAGATTTTCCGTTATTTGGGTACTAGTAGACACTGGCATTGACAAAATTGTCTATGCCTGTGTGTATCGGTCGCACAGCGGAGACCAGGAGACGACTAGGCTCACGGAATATTTAAGTGAGGCGGCGGACGCGGCTCAACAGAAATACCCTTCGGCCCAATTAGTGTTACTGGGGGATTTCAACGGCCATCATAAGGAATGGCTGTTCCCATACCGGGACACTGACCACGCTGGGCAGGAAACGAGAAAGCTAGCTTTAGCGTTAGACCTAACCCAGCTGGTCCAAGAGGCCACAAGAGTACCTGACGTTGAGTCGCATACACCTTATTGCTTAGACCTTCTGCTGACCACAGATCCAGACCGTTATTCCGTGGCGGTATCTTCGCCGTTGGGCAGCTCTGACCACTGTCTGGTGAAGTCAGTATCCGTCTACCATCCGCCTGATCCCAGCCCCAGAGGTAACCGGCGGATGTGGCGATACAAGTCAGCAGATTGGGACGAGATGCGTTCTTTCTTTGCATCTTACCCATGGCAGTCATTGTGCTTCACTTCTGGTGATCCCACAGTCTGCGCGGATGCTGTGACTAATGTAATACGAACGGCTATGGAATATTTCATTCCATGCTCCAACGTCCCATTATCCAGCAAAGCTCGCCCCTGGTTTGGTCCTCAATGTAAAAGTGCTGAAGCATTTAAACATGAGGCCTACCTAGCCTGGGTTGATGCTCGACAGCGTAAGGCAAGGGACATACACCAGAAGAAGAAAGCGTTCAACAAGGCTGCTAAGGCAAGCAAAAAGGTTCTTCAGAGGGCTCAGTTTGACCACATTAGTCGAATAGGGAACAAATTAGCTTCGTTTCCTGCGGGTGGCAAAGCGTTTTGGTCCCTAGCTAAATCGGTCGAATCGAACTTCTGTCGCCCCTCACTACCTCCAATGCTGAAACCTGATGGGACACTGGCTCACACCGCAATGGAGAAAGCAAACTTGTTTGCATCTCAATTTGCGGAATCTTCGCGTCTAGATGCTGGTAGCGCGATACCTCCTACTCCACCTGGCTGTCCGACTCTCCTGTCAGAGATGCACATTCGCCAAATGGAGGTTCGCAAAGTGCTACGCCATCTGGACGTGAATAAAGCCAGTGGCCCAGATGGTATTCCTGCCCTAGTGTTGAAGGCATGTGCGCCTGAGTTGTCCCCGATACTGACGCGTCTATTTAGACTCTCTCTCAAAACTGGATTAGTACCGAAGTCTTGGAAGCTTGCCAATGTGCAACCAGTGCCCAAAAAGGGAAATCGTGCTGACCCTGCCAACTACAGGCCCATCTCAGTCACGTCCATACTCTGCAAGACTATGGAACGTGTCTTAAACCACAGGCTTCTGACGTACCTAGAATCAAACGACCTCCTCAGTGACCGGCAATACGGGTTTCGCCGAAACCGGTCCACCGGGGATATTGTAGTGTACGTCACTCACATCTGGAGTGAAGCTATCGAGAAACACGGGGAAGCACTTGCAGTCTCCCTGGATATTTCGAAGGCTTTCGACAGGGTTTGGCATGATGGCCTTATAAGCAAGCTTTCTAGTTATGGTTTGTCTCCTGGGTTTATTGCGTGGATATCGGACTTCTTGAAGGATCGATCCATACGAGTCGTCATTGATGGCTGCTCGTCGGATCAAATGGCTATCAATGCCGGAGTCCCTCAAGGGTCGGTACTCTCTGCGACGCTCTTCCTGCTACATATAAACGATCTGTTGAAGCCCGGTATCTTTGGGTACGCAGATGATAGCACCGTTGTAGAGAGTTACATATCTAGTGCGAGAGCCAGTGGGCATCAAACTCAGGTGCTAAGAGAGGGTCTGATCGAGCGTTTGAGCTTGACCCTTGAGGCGGTGTCTACATGGGGCGATGCCAATCTGGTCAAGTTCAACGAGAGTAAGACGCAGGCGTGTCTGTTCTCCGCAAAAAGGAGTCCATTCTAACTGACTCCAACTTTTAGAGGTGTATCCGTGCCGATTTCTGACCGTCTTGAGCTTTTGGGCGTTACATTGACATCTACGCTCAACTTTGGTTCGAATATCGAGTCCAAGGCTAAATTAGCTGCCAAAAAGCTAGGTGTCCTCTCAAAAGTGCGAAGGTACTTCAAGTCTGAGCAGTTGCTCACGTTATATCAAGCACAAATTCGTTCTTGTATGGAGTACTGTTCGCATCTTTGGGATGGTTCGGCTAAGTATCAGCTGGAGGCTTTTAAATCGATCGAGAGACGTGCCAAAAGGCTCATAGGCAACGACACTCTTGTGCGAAAAAGACTACAAAGTCTTGAACATCGCACTTCGGTGAGTGTGCGACTGATTTACATGATCTAATACCACCTTGCCCTTTTTTCTATCGGAATGCTCGTAGCTCGAAAAAGCGACATCGTTTCATGGTTGATGTTCCAAAGACACGAACGAAGAGATTTGACTCTACCTTTGTGATAAGAACGTCTAGGCTGTGGAATGCGTTGCCTGAGTGGGTTTTCCCTGTTGGTTACAATCTTTGTGTCTTCAAATCGAGAGTGAATCGGTTTCTTTTAGGTAAACACGCCCCATCGTAGATCGCATCGTCGCTTAACATCAGGCGAGATGGCAGTCAAGTGTAAGCCTATAAAAGTTAAAAAAAAAAAAAAAAAATTATATTGAGTTCTATCGACGCGAGTACGGTGTGTGAGTGTTTCGACGCTATATCGCTAATGGCGGCCGGCGTTGTGGTGTTGTCGCTTGTTGTGTTTATCCCACCCACACACTGGTGTGCGTGTATGGGTATGTGTGCGACAGCGCGTTGGCGCCACAGTCAAGGTGCTCCCACGTGATTGAGCAAAACAGACATCGAAACATTCGCATTTATAAAATTAGTAGGTTTAGGATAGTGCATTAGTTAGATCCTTAGATTGCTTTCTGTTCCATCTTGTAATCTGCTCTGTCTAATCTGTAACAGTACACGGTATCCCCGGTATTGTGGTTTTTACGATGCGTAAACCGCATTCTTTCCTTTTTTATTGCAGAGGTGGGAATGAAAAGCGGATTCCGACATCATAACCAAGCGATATTGTGACGAAATTCGCTAATAGCAACTGGCGAGACGGATTTCGTGCCTTGTTTAGGGTTTCGTCCCTCAAAAAGAAAAACAGAACCCTTAAAAACAGCACTTTGTTGTCCGTTTGTGTGTTGTCCAGGAACAATTTTCTCAGGAAAGCGATTATCAATATAAAATTAATATAAAATATTTAGTCTACTATCCCTAAGAACTGTGAACTTATCAAACTTCTAAGCCAACGAAATCTAAAGACAGTCGTTTATGCTGCAAGTCTTCGACACTCGCAAGGGAATCAAAACTTATAGAGTACTTTCAGTGAACTCAGAATCTTGAAATTTGATATGAAGTAACGTTTTATCTATCTATACTTATAATAAAACTGTAGCGGGTCGAATTCTGTACATTGAAGATATTTTGAAAAAAAAATTTTGGGGGCACTCCATAGTCGATACTGATGGCGAAACTGCATTTTTTTTCTTTCATGTCTGTCTGTCTGTCTGTCTGTCTGTGTGTATAGGGAACTCACATCACGCCGAAACTACTGATTCAATTCAAATGAAACTTGACATGATTTAAGATCATACTAAGTAGATGGTAGCTGTCTACTTTTAATCCCCAAATTCTGCACGGTTTTTGTGCAGAAAGGGGTTAAAGTCAGAATGTGTTTTTGGTTGTAACTCATGTTTGCGTTGTTCAATTTCGTTAATTCTTATTTTGTTAGAAAGAACACATTTTTAATATAGTCTCATCAAAATTTTAGCATTACTGGTCGTGTGGTTCGGAAATAACATAGAAATTAAATAATAACGGAATTAATAAGTTCGGTACATACAAACTTCTAAGTATTCTGTGACAATGTAAACAACAGCAGGTCTACTACGAAGTTCGATAAACGATATATCGGCCGAACTTATGAAGTTTCCGACCACGAAAGACAATCGGTCGGTTGATCAGATCGGCCGTTTCGTTCGATCCGACCCTTATCCGACCTAAGTCTATATCTTTCGACCCGAAATGTATCGATCCGAATGTTTTTCGTGGTAGGCTACAATCCGATTCAGCTGTCGGTCGGATGCGATCATTCGGAGTTTGTTTTGGTAGTAGAACTGCTGGGATGTAACCGAGGTAATTTTATCGGATTCGAAGTTTTTAAATTTGAATTACGTCGGAGTTTTAAAATTTGATTTATCGGAGTCGGAACCGAAGTCGGAGGCATAGGCAGGATTAGAAGTGGTGGCAGGAGATACATTTTTATTTGGGTATTTTTTTTTTGCCAAACACGTGGACACGATAAACATTGACGAGCAATTGATTTAGGAAGTTGGGATTTTGTATTTTAATTTACTATCCACCACAATAAAGGATTATCTCCAATATTTATACACCTTACCTCCGATTATAACCTCCGTTTTAAAATTTTCGGAGCCGAAGTCGGAAACGAAGGTCTAATAGTAATCGGAGGTTTCGACTTATCGGAATCGGATTCGAAGCTCTTTCCTGGTACACACACAGTACTCAAATCCGTCATCCGTCATCAATCGTCATGTAATAATATGACAGTACCTGTCTTATGTTTTTCCACAAAATGGCAGCTCATGGTACGAAACACAATCTGATATTTATTAGAAAATGTGTAATGTAGTATTTATTGTTGTAGCGACAATATGAATACATCATCTGTGAAAATTACAACTCTCTAGCTATCACCGTTCTTCAGATACAGTCTGGTGACAGACGAACGGACGAACAGCGAAGCCTCAGTAATAGGGTCCCGTTTTTACCATGTACGTATATTATATGGAAAACAGGGAGGCGGTTTTTTGATATTTACAAAAACTGGATGACAAGATGTTCAAGCCCACTACCAGTCGGAAGCGTGCCCAGCATGTTGGCGGCAGTACCACGCTGAATAGCGATGTATATGTGTTGGGCCAAATAAACGCTAGCATTTTGGTCACGCGTTGCGTCGGCGAAGCTCTCGGAAAGGCTTTTGAAGATGAAATCAGCTCCCGGCCTTCACAGGCACGATGTCTCAACTCTCAACCCCAAAGGGCTTAAATATAAAACCACTACCGAGGGTTGCATATTTCCGCCGTTTGAGACGCTAAGCTGAATTAGCCGCTGCACTGGCCCTACCATGTGTCTCTCGAAGAAGTGATGGTGCCAGAGTATCGACACAAGCTGCGTCCCACACTAGGGGCCGACTCAACTTCCAAGGCAAAAAACTCATGCCGTCAGGTCTTTTGCCATCGTCACGCGTAAGACCACTCCGGTTTGAGTAGGGCTGGGACATTAGCGGTGGAAAAAGCCAAAGTTTTGTGTGTGAATTGTTCACCAGTACCTATCTATTTATCTGGACGACGTAGTCATAGCTTCTTAAATTAGTCGAGTGAACTTTTTACTTGACTAGAAATTAGTTAGTTGACGTGAAATGATAATAATTGAAGTCGGTTTTTGTTTTTTCGGATATTATTTCAATCCAAATACTGTACTAAATTTAGTGTTCAACAAGCTTCGGTGCAGAAGCAGAACCAAAGCAGAACGTTGTTTTTCTAAAATTGAATAAAATGTTATCTTACTAAGTATTATTATGTATACATTATGTAAAGGTTTGATTTGGTTGAAATTTGAAACACAGATAGTTTATATAGTCTCATATACTACCTATCATCTCGGAATAAGCATGGGCCCTAACGAAACAAATATTAACGACAGAATGACATTACCAATTAGATTGACATTTGAAACACACATGGTTTAGAGTCTTAAATATTACATCGGCTAATAAGTCTATCACCTACTACTTAGGAAATCATCCTGTAAAAATGTACAAGTATCAGATCACGCACATCAGCTACAGACTCTTCATAATGTATCCTATAAAAATCCTACAAACTTAATACTGCGGCTATGCTCGATACTCCACAACCTTACTACGAGTGTGTTTGATGTTGCTTAAAATATAAAATATGAAGTTGCTATACTTGAATAAATATATTTTTGTGTGGAAAAACAAATCACTCGGTTTGTGTAATGACCACCCATCCAAATATTTTTACGTAAGTACTACGAATGCACGAATAAGGTCGCAAGATCAACGTACGCGAACGAAGTAGCGGGTTCAGCTAGTTAATATATAAAAATACAGGAAAAAAATCGAAAAGCATCAATTTTTGGTTAGGTACCTACATCTTTACCTTAAAATATTTTTAATAATTTTAAACTTGAAAAAAAGCATTTACTATACTCGTTTATCTACAGGTTTGTACGGAACCCTCGGTGCGCGAGTCTGGCTTGCACTTGGCTGTTTTTGTTTTATTAAGGAAACATGAGGCTTTGTAACAAAATACAGTTGACAGTGTGTGCGTCAGCATAATGATGTTGTTTTTTTTTTTTTTTATTGTTTAAAAACACTAGACAATGGGGGTTGTGTTGTGGGTACTGGGTATATGCGGTGGTATTGGAACCTTAATTTTGTATTGATGGAATTTAGCTGAAAAATGTTTTTCATTCATTTTCGATTCAAAATGAAAATTTACTAATATTTAGTTATGAATATTTTTAGATGTTAATGTATATATTATAGAGTGATGAAACGAGCAGGACATGTACCTGATGGTAAGCAATATGCCTGCCACATAACAGCACAGTGACACGCAGATATTGGAACACGAAGGTTCCGAATCATTACCTAGCACTGCACTGCACTCGTCACCTAGAGATCTAAGATATACTATATCTCTAAGCGCTGTAATTTCTCTAAGATGTTATCATTTTTAATTTTTTTTTCAAAAAAAACAGGACATGTGTCATCGGATAATCCACATTTGGCTAGCATGGTGGATTATGACCTTAATTGCCTCCTTGTCAGAGTCCCAGCAGTCGGAACATAAAGTTGGTTGTCAATACTTCACAAGTGTAGTTATATTCTCGGGATAAAAAATAGCCTGAGTGTTATTACCATTATCTATCTATGTGCCGAATTTCATACAAATCCCTTCAGTGGTTTTTGTGTGAAAAAGTAACAAACAAACATACATTCTTACAAACTTTTGTGTTTATAATAGTAATAATGTAGGATTTAAAATCTCATCAAATGATTCCCACAGCAAATGACGAACAAAAACGTACTTAATGATAAGTTTACAATATTTTTGACACGCGGCCAAAAATTTGCCCTCTTTGTGGTCGCCACGTGTGTTCCTACCTTTATGACCGTACTGAGAGCAAGCGTACTATTTTCAATGTGGCCAAATGTTGAAACTAAACCTACTAATATTTTAAAATAGCGGCACCCGCGGTTTCATCCTCATAGTTACCGTTGCCGCTATTTTCCCACAATAATAAGTAGTCTGTGTGTTATTCCAGGCTATGAACATATAGTCTATCTGTGTTCCAAATTTCAACTCGATCCGTTCAGGCGTTCCGACTTGATTAAATAAATAAATAATAAATAAATAACTAAATGTTGGTGGACAGTTCACACACAACACCATCTGACCCCAAACTAAGCAAAGCTTGTGATATGGCGGCCAGATAGCTGATATAATACTTAATATAGTTTTAAATACATACTTATTATACATAGAAACACCCAGACACAGTGCAAACATTTGAATTCATTCAAGATTGAGCAACAAACATGGTTTCTTCTAGGTAAACACGCTCCATCGTAGAGCGCATCGTCGTTTAACATCAGGCGAGATGGCGGTCAAGTATAAAACTATAAAAAATCTAAAAAAAACATCAAAGCTTTCGCATTTGTAATAAATAATTAGAAGGATGCCTGCTTTCGATGTTTGTTGCTTAATCATGTCGGAGTGACTGACAGTATCAGGTTGACATTTGGAACATCGTTTTTTTTTAAATGTAATTTAAACACTCCACAGACTCCGGGGTCCGTGACCTTTATCATTACAATAATCTTTTTTATTTACATAGATCTTGGATTAGGAGAAGAAGAGGAAAATAAGGAGGGGCGAGTATGGGGGTGGTGAACATTTTAAACGTGATTCTAGTGCTAGTCAGTCCGATTTCGTCTGTTGAGCCGATCACTACCGGTTGGGATTCCGATAGTAATCGACTCGACATCGTCTTTTGCCTAAGCCGCCTCCTCCTGGCCCAGAGCCTCCACTACGGCTGCATTTCTGTCCCTGATGGCCATCTGCAGGTTGAAATCTCGAATGGTCTTCGGTGATGCAGCCAACCGATGGCGTCGTCGGTGTCGTCAGCGTAGTATGTGAAGGTCCCCGTGTGCCGTGAGATTGCAACAACCGCATGGGATACGCTCTCGTGCAGCTTCATGTTTGCCTTAGTTTTAATTACGATTACCGACTCGTATGTCAATCCCTGCGCTTCATGTATGGTGGATGCATAGTTAGAATGTAACCTGTAAAAGCACATGAGCTACTTTTTATCCGGGAAAATAAAAGCAACAGAAACTACGCGAGCTCGGTTTTACCGAGCATACTAATATTTCATAAACTAAACGATAATGTTAAGTAAATTTCGATAGTGGCTCCGTCCATCATTTTAGTAAAAGTTTGTCATGGTGCATGAGATTTCTTAGCGGGTGGTAAGTGATGAATGAATTATTAATTTTTATGGAACAGGGATTAGAATTATAAATGAATGTTCTTTTTATGATGTATTTTATCTATTTAGCTGTAGAATTTATCTTTTAGCGTTAATTGAAAACTATCAAGTGATGGAAATGCAACGAACGACCAGTAGCCAATACTTACTTATATTGCTTATATGGTAAATACATTTTTGAAGTGAACTTTATTTAAAATGTTTGTCACTTCGCATCACTGATGTGATAATACCCCGTTTACATTATTCTAGTAAGCAATCCAGCGCTGGATTCGGTCGCTGGACTGGAATCATGTAAACGAGGTATTACATTAGGCGGCATAGCATAGCATTCACACACAACACCATTTAGTCCTAAACTTAGCAAGCTTGTAGGGAGCCAGAAAGATAGAAGATGATATAATACAAATACATATTCTAAATACATAGGTACTTACTATACATAGAAAACACCCAGGGGCAGGGCAAATTTATTTTGTATTTTTCACACGAATATTTGCACTGGGTGGGAATCGAAGCCACGACCCACGTCTTCGCAGGCAGGCTTACTAGGTACCAACTAAGCAAACAGGCCAGCAGTCTTAAAACTCTCTGTTACAATCTCTAGTTACCAATCTTACAAGTATCACAGTTCAAACTCTATCTTGCCTACTTCGGCCTAGTTATCATTATACTAGACCCGGCCTCACCCATAGTGCATAAAATACAGGGTTACCGGTAATGTTCTGTATATTTAAACAAACAACTTTTGTTCTACAACTTTTGTTAAAACTCAATAGATAACCCAAAATAAAACGTGTGTTGCCCTCTATAGTACTGTTTAGCAACTTTTTAGTGTTTATTCACTTTGGCACATAATTTATCGAGCGTTAAAGAGCGTACGCGCTCTTGTTACGAAGAGTTCGATGATTTTAGACCGTGCCAATACACTTTTTAAATATTTTGTATAAGAAAAAAAAACACCATTTTTTAAAAACTGTACTTACAACAAAAGTTGATGTATTGAATGGACCTAACATGTCCTTAAAAGGATGCAGGCAGTTTTTTTTTAATTAACGATTACCAGTAACCGTGTATAGTGAAAGAATTTTTGAAATCGTTCCAATAGTTTCTAAGATTAGCGCGTTCAAAAAAACACCTTATCAGCTTTAAAATAAAAAATATTATCATTAGATTTCTCATTATAAATCTACTCAGAGCTCAGATATTGTAAGTACGCATATTAAGTACGCATACACCCTGTGTCGAGACATTTGCATTGATATTGAATGTCCAGCTCCCGTACGCGCTTACCATCAGGGGATGATTTTACAGAACAAAGAATATGCAACGGAGAGGAGACAGGGTTAACGAAGGATGTTTGCCTATGATTATATAGGTAATCATTTGTAGAATTGTGCTTATTTTCAAAGTGAAAGCTTCTAGTATTTTTGGCATGGGAAAAGCTATTGAACTCGTGAAACTGTTTCTTAGAGCATTTAACCATTATGTCTGAGCACTGTTTACGTGTCTCTCTACTTACTTAGCCTGTGCTGTTTACACTTGACCGCCATCTCACCTGATGTTAAGCAACGATAGGGTCAACGTTACCTAGAAAAAACCGATTCACTTTCGGTTTAAAGACATCAAGATTATGACCATCGAGGAAAATCCACCCAGGCAACGCATTCCAAAGCCTATACGTTCTTATCACAAAAGTAGAGTCAAAAGTCTCTTGTCTCGAGTTTTCTCGATTATTTGGAATGTCAACCTCATTTCTTTACCACATCATTTTTCCCCAAAATCAAAGTTGTGCCCTAACGCTCCAAAATAAATTTACTTCAAAAATTCATAGATGCAAACGGAATTCGTGCCTACGATCCCATGAATGCGTTTCAGAACGCGTTCGCCACAAAGCCGCTACGGTTTCAAACAAAAATACCTTAAAATTGAAACAAGGAAACGAGGAAACAACAAGAAAGATTGGCCTATTTTTTAAATGTAATTATCTTTTTCTAGGTAATACTGAAGATGGTAAATTCGGAGCAGAAACTTTTTGAATTTCGTGTGACACGGTAAAATGGCTCTTAACCCTTCTATTCGACTAGTCTTTGGCTTCGCAGGAATATTATTAAGGCTTCCATTTGGGCGCAGGCATCGTGTTTAAGTGATATTAGACGTGAATAGGCGCGACATGATTGATTCCGGCAATTCCGATGCTAGTGACGGAATTACTAATAGCTGTCTACTGGACTCCAGTCTACCGGCTACTGGACGGCGGGTGTACTGGTTACTGGGAGGTGTTTAGAAATGTCTGACAACGTCTATTACTATGTACTATCCTACTATCGTACTCGTACTGATCTTGTTAGCACTAGGACAAACCTCTGCGATTGTTTTTTCACATTTATTGTAAGTTATGAATAAATAAAAAATATAATACATGCCAATGTTCGAATGTTTGTCACTCAATTGCGTCGTATCGTCAGAAAAAAATGTGTTGAAATTTGGAATACAGATAAATTCTAGTCTGGAATAGCATATAAGCTGCTTTTTATCACGGGAAAATAATAGGAATGAGAACTGTACGGGTGAAAACTATGGGGCCCTGCTAGTACTATACATATATGTATGAGAGGGTATACAACATCAACATCACTAAATGTTCCCATTGCTGGGACTCGGGGCCTTCTGTCACAAGGAGAGAGTTAAGGCACCACGCTGGCCCAGTGCGGGTTGGTGGATGACACATGACTTCGAAAGATTCTAGGTACATGTCGGTTTCCTCACGATGTTTTCCTTTACCGTTTTAAGTTAGCGGCATTACGCACATAACTTCGAAAAGACAGTGGTGCGTGTGGGGTTTGAACCCGGGGTCTCCGGATCGGCAGGCGCCGTTCTCCCGACTAGACCAGCCGTAACTTCTAGGGGTAAGTTCTTCTACTTGCTCGTAATCCTATGACTATACATTCATATAAGTACTCGTATATTATAATAAGCTTGTAAACAAAATTAAAATTATCATAGGTACATTTTGATGTATATCAACATTATAATGAGATAATGTCGATTTATCTATAGGTACTAAAACTAGCTGACCCCGGAAACGTTGTTTTGCCATGTAAATTATTAATACAAATTTTAAAAATCTAACATTGGTAACCCTAAATTTTAATAATAAAAATAAATGTTTATTTTTATAAAACAACTAGTGGCTCGTTCCGGCTTCGCTCGGGTTTCGTCATTTAAGGACTAAGGTCGAAAAAAAAACTACCCTATCTCTCAAGTTGGACCAGACTGCTCGCGGTGTGCCAATTTAATTTAAAATCGGTTAAGTAGTTTAGGAATCCATCGCGGACAAACATCGTGACAGGAGATTTATATATATTAAGATTTAAGATTTTCCATAAGCTCCTGGAAATTTTAATCGAAATAGAGTTAAAAACATTTACAAAAAAGACGATAATTGATCAGTTATCGAGCGGGATGAAAAATGATAAAGTAAATGACTAAAATGGCTATTAAATAAAGTGGTCAAGTGCGAGTTGGACTCGCCCATGAAGGGTTCCGTTGCAGCAAGTAACATTATATACGTAGTACACATAGTTCTTGTATTTCGTTGTAACTTTGATCGAAGTTTCAATAATAGTGTATTTATGACGTACTAAAAAAAACTACTCATCAGATCGAGTTCAAACTAATTTTCGTTGGTAGTTTACATAGTAATGTACATCATATATTTTTTTTAGATTTTTCATTCTCTTACTTTAGAAGTTAGAGGGGGGGGGACACACATTTTACCACTTTGGAAGTGTCTCTCGCGCAAATTATTCAGTGTAGACGAAAATGATTTTAGAAACCTCAACATCATTTTTAAAGACCTATCGATAGACATCCCACACGTGTAGGTATGCTGAAAAAAAAATTTTTGAGTTTCAGTTCTCAGTATGGGGGGCAACCCTAATTTTTCTTTTTTTTAATTTTTTCTATTGAAATCTTAATGCGGTTCACAGAATACATCTACTTACCAAGTTTCAACAGGGTAGTTCTCATAGTTTCGGCAAAAAGTGGCTGTGACATACGGACGGACAGACAGACAGACAGACAGACAGACAGACATGACGAATCTATAAGGGTTCCGTTTTTACGTTTTACGGAACCCTAAAAATAGGGTGGGTGATAAAAGGGTAAAAATGTGGGGTTGTATGTATTTTAAATATGTATAAATAATAAGTATATATCAAATAAATTAAAAAAAAAGGGGTGAACATTGAACAACCCTTATCACTTAGGGGTATGAAAAATAGATAGTAGCCGATTCTCAAACCTACTGAAAATGCGTATAAAATTTGGTAAAAAATCAGTAAAGCCGTTTCGGAGGAGTAAGGTAATAACTAACATTGTAACACGAGAATTTTATATATAACATTAAGATTATAAAGCCAAAGAGGTTATTTGGTTGAACCCTCTAAACTCAGGAACCACTGGACCGATTTCAAAAATTATTTCACCGTTAGATATGTTAGCGATCCAAGAGTGCTATAATAGGCTAAGTATATATTAAGTATCACGGGCGAACCCGGGGCGGATCGCTAGTGTGTGTAAGATTATCTTCAGAAACACTGTTATAAGTACCAATGGTGAAGTTATAATGTATATTTATTTTTTCCCACTTTTCGCAAGCAATAGTAGATAAACCTTAACACATCAACAACCAATGTTGATAAAACTTTAACTATTTCAAAGATTTTGATCTGTAAATGGTCGTAGTATAATTATTATATTTTATTACTTACCAACTAAAATTAGATAAAGGAAAAATGAGTGTCGAAAATAAATAAATAACGCAATACGCAATCAATCATTCATCGTACGCAAACTCCAGTCATACCCCTATCTATTACAAATCCTATTTAACCGACAATACGCCGAATGAAAAAATATAATCAAATCCCTAATGACGGCATTTAAGCCGTTATTCCAAACCGACGCGTTTGCTTTTCTTACGAGTCACGTGACTAACACGTGACCGACGCCATCTTGAATAACAAACCAATAAACCTTGACCCCGGTTTGGGAGAAAATTGTATGAACATATATGGTTCTGGATGTGTTAGTCGTGTAACGGTCATTATTTTAATCATTTGAATTTAGAATTTCTTGTTCCAAACTCACAAATATTTATGTTCTGTTTGGTTACACGATTCTAGTTCTTATTGAAACTCAGTAAGGTTTTTGAAACGGTTAAATAAATTAAATTTTCAAGCGATTTCACTGTTTGAATAGGACTATTGGTTTATATCAAAATAATAGAGACGATTTTTGGTAGTTATTTGTTGGGCGTGAGCCTAAGTTTTTTTCTATTGTCATGTATTGTCGGTTGGTGTACACACGTGTCCGTATTTGTATTAAAAGTGATAATGACAGATCATTTAAGAAGATTTGTTGATTTTGTGCATATTTTAAAACAAAGTTTACGTTTACTAAGCCATCATCACGCCCACTCGCCCACAACCGAAATTAACTGGGTTCGCCTTAGAAACCTAAAAAAAAGGACGAATTAACCTTTTGACCACCAGGACTAAATTGCATTTCCGTACCCTGTACGCCAAGCGTACGCCACAGCACAAAAATACAAAAAAATCTCAGCACCCATGGTTTTCAGCGACTAGTTTCGTACATTTACACGTTATTTTGCTGGGATTTTCTATTTAAGGACAAGTTAAGTAAAAAAAAAACATACAAGTAACTATTACTTTTTAACTAATATTTTGGTATAGTGCGTTTTTTATTTTATAGACTATAGACGTCGTTGGCGCTCAGTGCTCGCTAGCGTTTGTCAAGTATAGTTGACTCTGGCGGTCAAAAGGTTAAAAAAGGATTCTAAGGCTAGTGTAATACGAATATAGAATATAGAGTCAACAATTGAGCTTAAAAGCAGCCCATTATATATTGCCTCTTCTGGGATTCAGAGCCTTATCTCGCTAGGAGAGAGAAAGGCTATTATAACAAACTAGCGGCCCATTCCGGCTGCGCTCGGATATTGTCATTTAAAGACTATTAATCGAAACAAAAACTATCCTATCTCTCAAGTTGGACCAGACTGCTCACGGTGTGCTAATTTAATTTAAAATCGGTTAAGTAGTTCAGGAATCCATCCCGGGCAAACATCGTGACAGGAGATTTATATATATTAAGATTTATTTTGATGAGGATTAATACCAAGGTACAAATGAAGAGCCTTTTCAAGAGGCGGCATATATAAATTAATATTTTAGAATAAAAAACTGCTTACTGTGATATAACTATAATATTTAGACATATGCTGTCGCGACACTTTTTGTAGATAATAATGAGTTCTGCAAAGTCGTAGTAAATGATTTTGTTCTATCATCAATAGTTTTCACAGCGCACGCGGCGTAAGGAATTTTTCAGGTCATTTTTTTACACCTTATGTTACATTATTGGAGTTTTAGTAAGGATCCCTATTTTAAAAAAAAATATAATATAGCCTATGTTACTCGGGAATAATGTAGCTTTCCAAAGGTGAAATAATTTTTGAAATCGGTCCAGTAGTTTCGGAGCCTATTCATTACAAACAAACAAACAAACAAATCTTTCCTCTTTATAATATTAGTATAGATTGCACCACGCTGGCCCAGTGCGGGTTGGCGTATTTCCAAACTATACAACGCCAGAACGCAGGCATAGAAAACTGCTAGAGTATATATCGTAATGTTGTTTTAAAATCTGTTATTACAAACCATACAAGAGTTTTGCGTAGGTACTGATGGTGTATAGTTTGTAACGTGGATGCTCGCGTCGCGTCTTTCCATTCTATACAACGCCAGAACGCAGCCATAGGAAACTGTTCGCGTACGAGTATATTATATTGTAATGTTGTTATAACTCTGTTATTACGATGCATACAATAATTTTTCGTACTGATTGTCTCTATTGTCGATCCGATGCTGAGATTTGACTCTGGGTGGGCTCCCGCCAGAAGCCCTGCGGTCAGCCCTGAGTGTCGCTTCTCCATACTCGGCCTGAGCTCCACTACGGAGGTCGCCGGCTCGCTTCGCTCGCCACCTCCCCCCTGCGTTTCGCTAGTCCTCGTATGGCTCGCTCCACTCAGGACCTCCCTTAGGCTTCTGGCTCCCGCATTTTTTATATACACTCTAGGGGTAGTAGCGACAAGACTAGGTGGAGTCGGGGTGCTCCGAGTCGGATCTGGGAAACCAACATCTACAATAAATCAGTCAGTATAACATCTTGATAAAACATTTTAGATCTCTGGGTGACGAGCGCAGTGCAGTGCTAGGTAACGATTTGGACTCTTCATGTTCCAATAGCTGCGTGTCACTGTACTGTTATGTAGCAGGTATGTTGCTTACCATCAGACAAATGTCCTGCTCGTCTCGTCACTCTTTATATAAACAAAAAAATGCAACTGCTCACGTACAAATTGTAATGTTAGTTTCGCGCGCTTATTCCAAAACATACACGATTAGTCCGCATGCGTACTGGCGCTGTATATTTTGTAACAGCATAATACTTCTACGTTACTACAAAGTATACGCGAGTATTTGCGTACTGGCCTTGTATGGTTTGGAAGATCTTAGTAAAAAAACTTATTTACAATCTATACGTGATTAGTTTCATACCCTTGCGTTCTGGCCTTGTATAGATTGGAAATACGCTGCGGGTTGATACACGCTTGTTTCCTCAAAAAGTTTTTCTTCACCGATAAAGCCAGTGGCGATGAGAAACTTGTACATAAGCACTTGGAATACCATTAGTAAGTAATAGGTGGTATTCCAACTTCCAACCCCAGACAACTAAATATTGAGTTCCACAACATTCTGTGTGCAAATTCGATAAAATTTGAATCATTTGTACCCCTGCAAGTTGCCTACAGGCATCTCATCAAATATCAATTCGACCCTTTGAATCAATTTCCAAAAAAACATAATCAATGTTGCAACCAGACGCTTCAAAAATAAAAGTCCTATGACTAGATAGGGACAAACACGACCAGAAAACCTTGATCTACACAAAATCTTTACGTTCCTTCTCTGGTGCAGCTTATACTATAGAGCAAGAGAGGAAGGGTAGGTCTTCTTAAATTAGCTGGTAAGTATTAATGGTTTTGGACGCGAGCGACGCGAAATTTAATCTTTCCCGCAAAAAGTATTCAATAGGACGACAAGGCGAGTTGATAAATTGATCTTCTAGCGATCATGCATGCCTGGTACTAGTGGCTCTTGAGACGAAAAAAGTTCCAGTAATTAAAAGAAATAAAAAGCAACAAAACAACATTTCTGGGCGCCTGTTTTCTGTTTGAAGTGAAATGTGGTCGAATACTTAACTTTTTTTTACTTTTATAGGCTTACTAGACCGCCATGTTGCCTGATGTTAAGCGAAGCGACGATGCGGTCTCCGATGGAGCCTGCTTACATAGAAGAACCAATTCACTCTCGATTTCAAGACACAAAGACTGTAATTATCGCGAAAAACCTCACTTAAGGCCTGTTTTCATTTTGATTAGTGCGAGTGCGAGTGCGTAGTGCAGGTGTTTAGTGATTAGTAGCAAACAAGTGTGGACATCGATTGATTATTGCGAGTGCATAGTAATTAGTCGCGATTACTCACTCGCACTTGCAATCACACTCGCACTCGCACTCCCACTATTCAAAATGAAAACAGGCCTTTAGTCAAAACACTCCACAGCCTAGAATTTCATTCCAAGGGAATAACAATTGTGCTATTTATTTATGGTTATGCCAAGCGATGGAAGGTTAGGATGGTAAGAAATGGAGAGCATTTTGTAGTGGTAGGACACTTTGTAGAGTGCGCTTAGGGAGGTACCACCCTTGCCAGTAATTCTACCGCTTGTAATTCCGGTTCAAAGTGCAATTTTGCGGAGAAATTACACGGCAATGGCAAATCCTCTTATATCTCAGAGGGACAAGACGAGCTGTCAAGTACTGTTTAGTATTTCGGAGTCTTCATGTTAATACTTTTAAACCTACGCCCGAGTCACAAGTCTCGGGGTCTACTCGAGATTTCTCTCTCTGCCACACGATGGACCCGGCACCCGCACGGTGAATCCATGGAATGCTAAGAAGTACGTCTCTCTAAGCTATGCTCTGCTGGTGTTTGTCTTGCTACCCCCGTCACTCTAGTTTTAACAGAAAAAAGTTATAAAGACTTTCTGGGAAACTGATATTACTGAAAAAAAAAGTCTAAGCTTTAATTCAGTAAAAGTTTAGCTCCATTCTAGTGTTACCATCGCCAGCTCTGTACCATTAGGCAGCCACAAAATCTATGGACAGTAACGAATGATGGTAGCCGTCAATTCTGTCTGTGTTTTTCGCGATCCTCTCGCCTGGAAACCAGATAACTTTATTGACACTAGCTTTTTGTCACTAGGGATAGTTTTAAGTTGGTGTTTTTCAAGAATCTTGCAGAAAAACTGTACTTTGTGGAAGAAGAATATCATGGAGCAAGAATAATTAGAGGCGTGCAGCTTCTGCGCTAAAAAAAACATTTTTCAATTTAAATTGTAGTGGTAGGAACACTTTGCGAAGTCCGTCCGGGGAAGTGACACACTTTTGCCAGTTATTCAGTAATTTGAAAACATCACTGTCTTCCGACTTGAAGGGCAATGTTTTCAGTGAAATTACAGGGCATAGAGGTTAAACATCTTATATATCTGGGTGATGAGCGCAATGCAGTGCTACGCAATGATTTGGAGTCTTCATGTTCCCATAGCTGCGTTTCACTGTGCTGTAATGGGCAGGCATGTTGTTTACAATCAGGCACGTGTCTTGCTCGACAACTGGTCATTCTATACCTACTATAAAAAACATACATTTTCAGTCTTGTGTATAGTTAATTCCAGGGTAACTCACAAGCGCTTTAGTCAGTCCAGTTTAACTTGAGTTTCAGTCGCATCTGCGGCCTTTTTCAAGAACGGATGTTATTCAAAGGATGTTATATCACACTCTCTCACGAGGTCACGGAAGCTAACTCTCATTATGGGACCTGAAGTTTATAACACTCTTCCCAAAATAGTTATATCTGCCCCAAGTTTCGGCAGCTTCAAAAACAGACAGTGCTGCCTTATCGATCAAACTTTTTATATAACCTAATTTTTAGAGAGTGATGGCAAAGTCCTATAAAAATGTATACATAAATTTGAAATTGGTCAGTACAATTGTATTAAAAAAATAATTAGGTATACTCATATGACGCTTGACAGCTTTCTGTACAATAATTATTATAATAAAGTAAAGTAGGTAATCATTTAAAACTTTGAAAATGTATACAAATTGTATGCTCTTTCTTTTGTTTTTATTTTTTATTTATTGACGTGTAAATTGTACATCTATACTAATATTATAAAGCTGAAGAGTTTGTTTGTTTGTTTGAACGCTAGGATCTCGGGAAGTAATGGTCCGAATTGAAAGATTCTTTCTCTGTTGGATAGTCCATTTATCGAGGAAGGCTATAGGCTATTTAACATTACGCTACTATCAACAGGAGCGGAGCATGAATGAAAAATGTAACAAAAACGGGGAAAAATATTGCTTTTTGAGAGCTTTCGTTGCGTGACAGCTTGTGTCTACTTAAAGTTTGCGTCATTAGAACCTAAGGTAACCGAATTTCTTCAAAATTTGAGTTGGTACGACCAATTTTCAATAGACGGCGTAGCAACGCGCGCACGGATCAGCTAGTTTATGAATAAAGTACTCTGACTTTGAACAGTGCATGCGTGTAACATCGTATTTGATCATATGTAAGTTACCAGTGAATTGACTGATTTGTGGCTTAGCGGGTAGTAACTCTGCCTGCGAAGCCGAGGGTCGTGGGTTCGATTAAGTGTGTGTGATGAACTCAAATAATGTGTACTGTGGCTGTGTGTTTCTATGTATAGGTAGCTAATAAGTATGTAATTTGAACAATAATATAAGTATAATAATATCAGTTATCTAGCCGGCATAGTACAGGCTTTGTTTAGTTTCGGGTCTGGTGGTGTTGTGTGTGAATTCTCCACCAAGATAAAAAAAAACGAATGTGTTGTAAAACTTACAACCATGTTAGTTTTTATAACCTTTAATATGTTTGTAATATCTGCTAAACGATATTTACAGTCATTTACCACCAACCCACCCATGAAGCACTGTAATTTGGACCGGAGCAAACAGTGGCCACGTGTCAATGGCCATGATTACCATAGATTACCAGTTGATTACAGAGCGTAGTGACGCCAGCGAGACGTTGTGGCGCAAGCTTTTTTGTTTGAGTGATTGAGTGTATGACCAGCTTTATAATGCTATTCGCATTTGCATGATAAAAATGACACAGCTTTTTAATTTCACAATTTCAACTCGTATAGAAAATACTAGTTGACCCTGCAAACGTTGTTTTGCTATATAAATTATTAATACAAATTTAAAAAATCTAACATTGTTAACCCTAAACTAATTTTAGATTTGACATAAGCTCCGGGAAATTTTAATCGAAATAGAGTGTGAAAAACATTTACAAAAAAGACGATCCGTTATCGAGCGGGATGAAAAATGATTAAATTAAGTACTAAAATGGCTATTAAAAAATAGGGGTTGGTGATAGAACGGTAAAAAATTAGGGTTGTATGTATTTTTAATGCCACATTATAAAAAAATAAAAACATAAAGTTTTGTCCAAAAATTTTAAAAAAATAATTAGGGGTGAACACTGAACAACCCTTATCACTTAGGGGTATGAAAAATAGATAGCAGCCGATTCTCAGACCTAATGAATATGCATTTAAAATTTGGTAAAAAATCAGTAAAGCCGTTTCGGAGGAGTAAGGTAAGTAACATTATGTTCATACATATTTAAGAAGATAACATAGGACCTAATCGCGATCTTAACTATAATTTAAATATGTTCACGATGATCAATATGATAGTAAATAAGACGGTAAAAACCAAACCTGCTGTAACCCACAAAATGCAAAATGTTCACCAGAGCCAAAAAACTTTTGAGATTTTACAAAAAAAATCATAACTCAAAAACTATTATTCCTATAAATGTAATTTTTAGAAACAAAATGCATTATTTAATTGTTTATTAAATAAAATAACTAAAACTAACCAAAAGTTTGTTTTTGTTTATGTTTTTGTGGGTTACAGCAATGTCACTTTTTTTTCTGTTACGCAAAAATGCTGTAAATGAAGAAGAAAAATGTATGGACTGCTCCAAAAGAAACATTTTAAGCAATATCGTCTTAATAACGTATGGCACTTATTTAGTTTTGAAAATGATGTCGTAAATAACATTAGTATTAATGCCTCGGTACACTTAATTGTCGTTACTATCAGAAATTATGAGAGGTCAGTAAAATAAAAAACGATGTAAGTATGGGATGATATAAATTTGACATTATTTTAATGCGTTTAGAAACAATCACCACTACTAAATCAAGATTTTTGTTCAATTTAAAAACAATCAAAAAACACTTTGGAGCACAAAAAGCACAAAATCGGAAATTGAGAACTTTAGGTACCCTATCTTCTGCTTAAGGCCTTCGGATCGACCGTGATGCTGTACCATGATGATAATGTTAGGCAATACACCTGCCCATCACATTATCACGCGGCTATTGGAACATTAAAAATCCAAATCATTACCTAGAATTGTGCTGCAGTCGGCTGCGTCCTGCAGAAATCGTTCCGTCCTTAAAGATGGTTTATCTAAATATCCTATAATTTTGGCAGAAATATTGTCCTTCAAATCAGAACACAGCGATGTTTGCGTATTACTACTTGCCAGTAGATCAATTGGCGAAAATATGCTACTTTTCCAGTGGAGAAGTAGAGTAAATAAATATGGGCATATATATTTAAAACACAACACCATCTGGCCCCAAACTTATAAAAAATTGTATTATAGCATCCAAAAAGCTGATATAATACCTTACATGATATACTACAAGGTTATTGGTAATCACAGCTTGCATCCTTTTAAGGCCATGTTAAGTACACAAAATACTCAGTCTTCTTCAAAAATGGTGTCAAAACCCTTTTGAAGAACTATCCACCAATATCCCTTCTGAGTTGTTATCACATGTTGCTTTATTCGAAGACTCAATAAATTTCAACCACCAGAATAGGCCGGATTTCTCAGCGGGTATACCACCATGGACCACATTGACTTCGTACGGCAAATCATACAGATGAACAATGAGTACAATCAGCTCCTTTGTTTGGTGTTTTCGGACTATTAGAAGGGATTCGACTCGGAGGAAACCCGGTCTGTCCTGGAATCCTTACAGCGATATCAAATTAACTGGCGATATATCGAGATGATAATATGTTTGACGCCGCTACTATGACCATTCAAGTTCAAAACTTGCAGATAAATGATCCACCTGGGACGAGAGGAGAGACAAGGGAACGTAATCTCCCCAAAATTGTTCTCAAACGCATTGAAGGAAATATCTAGGACACTGGATTGGACTGGATGTGGCATCAATATAAACGGTGAATACACCTCTCACCTACGATTCGCAGACGACATTGTTATGATGGCCGAAACGCTGGAAATACAAGAGATGCTGAATAGCTTAGCTGAATTTTCCCAACGCATCGGTGTCCAAATATTAGATAAAACCAATGTTATGGTGAATGAGCTCCTAACTATGGGATCGGTTGCCATAGCCAGGGAACGCTTTTACTTGGAAAACAATTTCAAATGTGAGTCAATGAAGAGGATTCAGCTAGGCTGTGCAGTGTTTGGGAAACTCTCTCTTCTCGTCACCCATCCCACAAAGCCAGAAGATGAAAGTTTTCAATCAGTGCGTTCTACCGGTCATGATCTACAGTGCTGGAACGTAAAACTGACACTTAAGACCGTCCACAAGTCCATTAAGGTCGCACAGTATGCTATGGAACGAGCTGTGTTCGGTGTCTATCTGAGGGATCATATTCGAAATGAAGTCATCCGTCATTCGTTATTGACAAAGCTCAACGTCTTAGCAAACTGAAGAGGGAGTGGGCTAGTCATATCTATAGGAGGACCGATAACCGTTGGGATAGACAAGTTCTAAAGTGGAAATCGTGATTAGGTAAACGTAGTGTAGGAGGTCCTGAAACCCAATGGAGTGACGACATACATAAGGCTGCAAGCAGTGGTTGGAGAAGAAAAGCCGACAACAGGGCTGAGTGACGTACCATGGGAGATGCCTATGTCTAGCAGTAGACTAGCATGCGCTGATGATGATGATGTAGGTATTGAGTTTTAACAAAAGTTGTAAAACAAGTATTGTTTGTTTAAATACACAGAATATGATCTTAAATGGATGCAGGCTGATTAGCAGCACCCTTGTAAAGTTAAAAATACATACTCATTAAACATAGAAATATCCTGACACAAAACAAATATGTATTTGTATTCATCTTACAAATATTTGCTCTGGGTGGGAATCAAACCCACGATCCTCGGCTCGCAGACAACTTACTACCAACTAAGCCACGAGGCCAGGCGAGGTACTACCAGTACAAAAATCGCGGTAAATTTAACTTTTTCCAGGATAAAAAGTATCCCATGTTTCAGAAGTTCAGCAATTTAGGCATGAAGAGGTAATAGATAATTTAAGTCACTTTTCACATTCATGATTTCTTTTACTTTTCTATTCCAAATTATATCTCTAAATTAGTTGAAATGATTTAAGATAAAATAAAAAACATTGATGGGGCATTCATATTCATCGTCAAATCACTTACGTTTATAAATTGAATCTAATTCGGTAGTTAAACACAACAACAGCACACTCGTCACGCCTTCCCATGTGTCACACAGTAACGTACATAACTGAACGACGTGGTGATCCGCGGTGCAACCGGCGCGAACGTATTTTACAATGGCGGTAAATGAGCAAAATCTGCAGCTGGCTATCGTGTTGAAAATAGCTTAAATAACAAAGTCCGGGAAATTTTAGTGTACTTAAGTTGGCGTAACTAGTGATTGTCTTTAACACCACATGTATTTAAAATGTAGTAAATTAAAATTACCCACGTTTGATTATCTAATAGATGTAGTAAATACCATGCGTTACTTAATTGTATGAGCAATTTTGCTGTAACCCACAGTCGTCAAACACATAAATTGCAAAAGGGAAATTGTTGTAAATCGCAAATGAAAGAAAAAGGCCGTTTTTGTGTTGTTTACAGCAATAGAAATGTTGTCTTTTTTGAAAAATTGAAAAAATTTCAATGCTGTACAAAAATTTCTAGAGGTCGTAGAGACACGGGAGTGGGACCATTCGACGCAGTATTTTTTTCTGATGCTAAATCTGCAAAAAAAATTTTTGCCAAAGGTGTGGTTTACATCAGGTTTGGTTTTTACCGTCGATATGTTCCCTACAGATGTTCGTATATTTACTATTCGCATTTCGCACGTATTATACATTGGTATTTCAACACGAGGACCAGCACAGACTATGTAAGGAAATACTCTTGAACCAGTGAGGTACCACATATTTTCAACTCATAATGTTTAGTTGTTGATACTTTAGAGAAGGCTACGTTAGCTAATTATCAATATTAATTAATTTAACTAATAACATATTAAAATAACATTATTATTAATTATTTTATATAATTCTTTGATTGTTATATTGTTGTTGAGTTTTTAACTTTCGGAGCAGCATTCTTAATTGCTTTTTTAAGACTCTAAAGTTTAATTGAGCCTCCTTAATAATCCTTAAGAAAAATCCTTAAGAAAAATTGAATCTTCTCTTAATAATTTTGAGATTAGTTTTGACAAAACAAATCATAAGTGAAGCTTTATCATCTAAACATTTTTGCGGCAGCAGTAAAAAATCTATGAACTAGTGAAATCAATTAGGCCCGGTTCACACGACGCGGCTGCCAACCGCGCCCGCGCGCGGGCGCTGTTGGCAGCCGCGCCGTGTGAATTGTCTCTTAATAGAATCTGTCTTAAAATAAGTCTCAACTGATGGGTTATCTGGGATTAAAAATGTTATCTGTTTACGCCTTGTTTAGGCACCTACTTCGGCGCTTCTAAAATATTCCTCGTTCTTATTTCGTTATATAAAAGTAGCTTATAGCAAGATATCACACCATTAGTCATTTCCCAACAAATGCTTTGATCTACGTCTTACAAATTAATAATTCTCCCGCAGTCAAGAGCCCCATAATCCCTAACACCATTGAAATAAGTCCACTGACTTATCTCGGGATTGTGAGTTTAAGGTTGTTAATCCTGTACAAAGACAGAAGAAAAATTGTACATAATCTACGCAGAAGTTAAAACAAAATTGGCAATCATAGGCACTGCCAACAGAACTGAAAACTTTTCATCATCATCATCAACCTATCTTAGTCAACTGCTGGACATAGGCCTCTCCCATGGCTCGCCACTCAGCCCTATCCTCGGCTATAAGTCTCCATCCACTGCCTACTGTATATCGTCGACCGTATATCGTCACTCCATCCAGTCTCAGGGTGACCCACGCTACGAAAACTTTTGACTTTAAAAATAAAATTTTAGTTTTAAATAGCAGTAATGTTGTGTAATACATCACCAACCTATTTAGCTAAAGATATACTGATATTACGTACCTAAATATTTATGTCGGTGACGTGAATTCACAAGATTAAACTCACTCATCATGTTTAACGCGTACGTACCGCTTCGCTGCTACGCCGCCACCGCCGCTACCGTCATTAGCATGTCGGTAATGCGGAGCCGTAAGATTATTTCTTACCAAAAAGTACTTGAAAGCGGCTGAAAAGGTTACGCTAAAAGAAAAATTAACTACCCTGCAGTGTGACCCGCGGCTTACCAATTTTTAGGGTTCCGTAACTAAAGGGTAAAAAACGGAACCCTATTACTGAGACTTGGTTGTCCGTCTGTCACCAGGCTGAATCTCAAGAACGGTGATAGTTGAAACCAGACAGTTGAAATTTTCACACATGTATTTCTATTGCCTATAACTATAACAACAAATACTAAAAATGAAATACTTAACGGGGGCTCCCATACAACAAACTTGACTTTTTACAAATAAAATAAGTATTTATATCTAAAGCCTTAAAAAAAGCTTCATGAATGAGTAACCTTCCGTCCTCTATTACAAAACCTTAATATATTTTTTATCATGACATAGAAAAATGTTTTGGGAGCCATGGCCCACATGGTGAAAAAAGTAGAACAAAAGCAGGCCGCACTTCTAAAAGTTTGTGCATTTGCTTAATCGTGATTTAGCGGTAACCTATTCAATGAGCATTATAATTTTATTAATCTGTGGACAAAAAGCGTATTTAAAGCATGCCTGAGCCGCTGAGCCAAAACCCCGACATGCGTCAATACGTAGGCGATTGTGTGAAAATGGGCAAGCGATCGCAGTGGCGATTTTAATTACATCCCATCAGACAGACCCCCGCCGATAATGTGACATCAAAGCAAACCGACCCCTCACGCCCGAACTTCGCGCCTATAGCGGTGACGGACAGACGGGCAAACTAGCGAAGTCGCAAACGGCGAATATTGTCAACGTCTTTGATGTTTCAAAACTTTATGAGCGGCGGTTATCGAAGGGTTTACCGCCTACTTAAAACTGTCTTGGGCCAAAAACTCATGGAATGATTTTCACCCGCGCCCGCCGCGGTTGTAGGTTTACCTTCAAAACGCACGAGACCGCTGATTTTCGCGATTTCGCAGCCGCGGCGGGAGAAAAACGCGTCGTGAGTTGTGCTTTCAATTTTAACATTTACATATATCTTCATTCTGCAGAAGTTGCGGGCCCGCCGCAGGTGCAGTTGAAAATCGCTTCATGAGACAGAAACAGCAACACTAGTAGGTATCCGTGCTTTTCGTCACAAGTTTGTAAGAATTTGTGAATGTATGTTTGTTACTCTTTCACTCAAAAACGAATTAAGAGATTCGAATGAAATTTGTTACATAGATAGATAATGGTCTGGAATAACACGTAGGCTATTTTTTATCCCGGGAAATTAACTGGATCGGTAAATAAGCGTTTGAAACTGCGGGGCGCTGCTGGGTTTGTAAATAAGCTTTTTAGTAACATTATGTAGACACGCAAAGAAGAACTGAACATGATGCAAAGATTTAATGTTCGACAATTTATCTAGCTGTGTGTCACGATACTCGAAAAAATCGGCAGCCAACGTATGATGCTCTAACACCATAACTATAGGGTTCAGATTTGCATAAGATTTTGTCGAATAGCTGCTTTGCTGTAACCGTAATTATTTGGTGGCAGAAATTAATATCTGTCAGTTTTTAGCTCCTTTACATTGTGACTTGGATTATAATTGAAAAACATGTTCGTCACCATAGTTTTTGATTTCTTTAAATTATGGATAGACGAGTAAAGGTACAATTTCGCGCTGCAACCGCGGCGTGAGACCGCGACAGGCACATAACATTATGGGATTGTATGGGCGGCAGTTCATGCCGAGACCGCGACACGTGTGTGTCTCGGTCTCCTGTTGCGGTCTCGGCGCTAACTGGCGCCCATACAATTCCATAATGTTATGTGCCTGTCGCGGTCTCACGCCGCGGTTGCAGCGCAAAATTATACCTTTACTCGTCTATCCATAATTTAAAGAAATCAAAAACTATGGTGACGAACCTGTATAATGTTATGTGCCTGTCGCTGTCTCCGGTCGTGGTCTCATAGCGAACTTGTACCTTTAAGGAGTTAAATAAAATTGCTACTTTATATAATTAATACAAGTAAGTACCACAATAATTAATTCCAAATCTTTTGTGGTGTAGAACACGTTAGCAACAATTCTATAAATTCGTACGTGTGAGCGTAATGTACCTACATGTATGATGACATGTCAGTGTTACCTTCAGAGTCTATATTTTAGACCAACCAGAAACTCATTCTAATATGCATAGAAAATTTTATCCAACTCGATCCAGCCGCAAAAAATAAGTTAGGTAAAAATAATTATTAAATTAGCCTGTACTCATTAGAGAGTTGTAACGAAAATATATATTGTTTATGTGCAGTAAATGATGTGCTAATTCCAGTTCGTGTACCAAGATCCTTGTAGGTATTATGTTATATTGCACGAGACCCCATTATGACGAGCCGTGTCACACTATATTCCGATTATGAGAATCTGACACTAGAAGTGTGCAAAATGAATGCCGAGAACCTTTGAAGGATTACGAGTGGGAAATGAATTTGTTAAGAGCGTTATTAGGGTATGGGGGATTAATTAAATCCCGTGTAGCTATACCATGTACTTATAAATCATTACTTATAAATGTAGTCTTGTACTTACACAGGCACAGAAAGGTAGGGATACGGAGAAAGCAACAGAAACGATTGAAATGTAAATTGAAATGTCCGCCTGGGGAAGTACCGCACCTTTGCCAGTTATTCTACCGCCAAGCAGTAATGTGCAAAAATTACTGTGTTCCGGTTTGAAGGGTAATGTTTCCTGAGAAATTACAGGGCTTAGAGATATAACAACTTAGATCTCTAGGTGATGAGCGCAGTGCAGAGCTAGGCAATGATTTAGACTCTTCATGTTCCAATAGCTGCGTGTCACTGTGCTGTTATGTGGCAAGCATGTTGCTTACCATCAGGTCTACTCTCGTAAGGAGAAAATCCAGGTTCAGTGTGGGTTGACGGATGATCTTAAAAGATGGTTGATAACTTGCCGGTTTCTTCACGATGATATCCTTAACCATTAAACCGAGCAGTAATGGCATACTTCTGCCTACTTTTAAACTTAGAAAAGGCAGGCAGGATTTGAACCTACAAACTCATACAAATGTGAATCATACGTTCCAATCACTAGAACCCAACGAAAATCTATTACGGATTCCACTAAAGCTGGGGGCTTCATCCACCAACCCGCACTGAGCCAGCGTGGTGAATTATGGCCTTAACTCTCTCCTTGCGAGAGAAGGCCCCGAGTCTCAGCGGTGGGAACATTTATTGGGCTGTTGAAGATGTTGATGTAACGCTGGGGGAGTCAATGCTTATGTGGAACTCTCCAACAACAATGGCTACTACTGAAAACCCTGGGATGTTCTACCAACGAGCTTTGTTGGTCGGGACTATGGATATAGATAGTGCAATCCACGAAGACGCGCCCCACCAATTGTTGGTTTAGGGGATCGCGTTTGCTCCGAGCGTCAGTCGCGAACCATTCACCAGTCATTGTAGTGTTAGTGTGCATTCATAGGTAATCAGTGTGTACCGATAACACTCAAAAATTGACGGAAGCTTGCACACATATACTATAATAAACGGTTAGGAGGAATAGTGGGGCGCGTCTTCGTGGATTGCACTATCTGTACTCTTCCGCACTTCTCCACGGCCCCAACTACGCTGGTTCGATTCAGACGCCGTTTTTATAGCGCAAGTCTTGAACATCGCCGTAAAGTTGCTAGTCTATCGGGTTTTTATCGGATACACTTCGGAGAGAGTGTGCTGCTGATTTACATGATCTAATACCACCTTGTCCTTTCTGTCGGAATGCTCGTAGCTCGAAAAAGCGACATCGTTTTATGGTTGATGTTCAAAAGACACGAACGAAGAGATTTGACTCTACTTTTGTGATAAGAACGTCTAAGCTGTGGAATACGTTGCCTGAGTGGGTTTTCCCCGATGGTTACAATCTTTGTTTCTTCAAATCGAGAATCGGTTTTTTTCTAGGTAAACACGCTCCATCGTAGACCGCATCGTCGCTTTACATCAGGCGAGATGGCGGTCAAGTGTAAAATTATAAAATTAAAAAAAAAACATTCCTCTTGATGTCGATAGGAGAACAAAAACATTCCTCTTGATGTCGATAGGAGAACACAAGTTATCTATTCTATGACACAAGCACATCGTAGAACCTGTGAGAACTTTCTAGTTATCGGACAATGGGTAAAACAAATTTAAATTTTTGCATAATCATCATCAGCCCGTTTTCGTCCACTGCTGGGCATAGATCTCTCCTATAATCCGTCACTCAGCCCGATCCTCGGTCTAACGTTTCCAACCGCCACCAGCTGTATTTCGTATATCGTCACTCCATCTAGTCTCAAGGCGTCCTACACTACCTTACACTACTACACGAAGAAGAAGTAGAACACTACATTTACCAATTCGCGGTCTCCACTTTAGAACCCGTCTACCCCAACGGTTATCGGTAAAAATTTCGCATGGGCATGCGAAATTTTACTGAAGGGTTTTTTAGGCTAAAATTGTGCAGCAATCAGTCATACAATGTTAAGATCCTAATTGTAATCGCAAGTTTTGGCGAATAAAATAATTTGACTTTGACTTATGATCACCCCAACATGGAGTCTAGTCGTCTAGTTATTTATAGCGGCAATCTCAGCTTTACGTAGACCGCATCGTCGCTTGACATCAGGCGAGATGGCGGTCAAGTGTAAACCTATAAAAGTTAAAAAAAAAACGACTCTTTTACACCAGCCGCCTACATTTACTGCGTCTGCGTAAGGTCTGGCTTAGAACTTAGATCTTGTCTTGTAATTTATCAGGGTAGCGATTCTAAATCCATTCGGATACATCCGACACGGAATCTCATCTCTCGGTCTTTGTCTTATCTGTTTAGCATGACAGAGCCAATCATTCGGTTTTGAACCATTTGGATTGCATTTAGAATCGCTACCCTGGAATCATGTGTTCAGAAGATTAAAGTTTTAAAATTTAAAATAAGTTATATATTTCAGGATCTGAATATATTCAAAATGAAAACGTTAAGTTGTGGCGATAATAACATAACCTTTTTGTGAATTACTTTTAATTTTGAGTGAAACTTAAAATTTTACATCTGAATGTTTAACATCAGTCTTCATCCACGCTGTTAGCGTCTTCTTCCATCACGTCCCATAGATATCTGAAAAGAAAAAGAGAATCATAAAATGTTGATGTTGTGTTGACTACACAAACACAACCACGGGTGGACATTACACACGCAACACCATCTGACATAAGATCAGACATATTGTAAACCTGATTTAATTGAACTGAATTGCGCCGTTCTATGTATCATCATCATCATCACCAGCCAGTGGTTGTCCACTGCTAGACATAAGCCTTTCCAATGTTGCGCCACCAAATCGGCGCTTCTACCGCCTAACTAAATCGGCTATCGCTTTGCAAATGCTGTCTCTATCATTTCAAGCAAAAAGAAAAAAGAGAGAAACATGAAAGCGATGACATTTTTCGTTCGGCGGCAGAGCTCTCCGCATCCATCCGCTTCTCGGCACTATCTTCAGGTTATCGGTCCACCGATCAGAAAGACGTTCCACGGGCCGTACTATTAATATTATTGAACTTTATTCCTATTTATCTTTTTTCATTATTATAAACTAAGACATAACAATATTGTATTGCCAAACATATCGCAAAGCATTCCGAAAAGGCCAGTTTGTAGGGGTCAACTTTAAATATTCTGTATCGTGCTATCTTACCAAAAAACAATCAAGATTTTTATTTCTATCTCCATCTATCTTTATTTCATTGCGTGTACCAGTGTCCTGACCCATTGAATAAATAAACTGTAGTGGTAGGACTCTTGATAGAGTCCGGCTGGGAAAGTACCACACCTTTAGCAGTTATTCTACCGTCAAGTAGTAAGATGTAAACATTAATGTGTTCCGGTTTGAAGGACAATGCTTCCACAGAAATTATAGGGATTAGAGATATAATATCTCTGGGTGACGAGCGAAGTGTAGTGCTGGGTAATGATTTGGACTCATCATGTTCCAATAAGCTGCGTGTCACTGTACTGTTATGTGGCAGGCATGTTGCTGACCTTTAGGCATATGTCCTTAACCCATCTCCTCCATAACCACCATTACCATTGGTCACGAGTAGAAATACAACAAATCGAGTAAAAAGACTACTAGTAGCGCTCCATTTTAATGTAACGTATACGATTTTGGGGGGGGGGTCATGTCCCCTGTGACCCCTCCTTTGGAGCGCGCAAGCAAAGTTGCTTGTAGTAATTACCTGGTAGTCAAGTCTCTGTTCTCCTCAGTCTTGTTGACGATCGTCTCGTCGCCGATTCCCTCGCTGTGCGTATCCGTGATGCTCGTCGTATCGATGTCGTCATCGATGAGTGACGTCACCGAGAGTAGCGTCGAGTCTGTGATGTTGCAAGTATCCCCCGCGTCCCCCCGCTCCGGTTGACAGCGCGTCGTGCCTCGAGTCTGAAAGATTGGACACGGATTTCCTCAGAACGGTATTTTGAAGTGAAAACTTCTTTCACAGACAAGATCTTTCGTGGGATGTGAATTGAATTCTAACGTCACGCTCGGGAATGATACGAAATCTTCGGGTAAACTCGGGACCGCGGCCATTGGTCATCTAGAAATGCGTCAGCATTGCCTCGTTCATGGCCACGCTCTCCGGTTTCACCAGCGAGTTTCCAAAGTAAGCTATCAAATTCTGAGTTATAAGTTTTCACTTCTGTCCGCAGTTCCTATGACTGTCAGTCAATGTGTCAATTTTTTTTTTTTTTCGATAAAAGGTTTGCATTGGAACGTCATCTTGATGTTAAATGACGATGTTTGGACACACAAAAACATAGTGTTTGTTGTAGATAGATTGTGTGTAAATTACCATCCGTTTGCCAGTTATTCTACCCTCAAGCAGTAATGTGCCAACATTGCTGTGTTTTAGTTTGAAGGGCAATGTTTCCAGGAAAATGATTGGGCTATGAGATAAAACACCTTATATCTCCGTGTAACCAGGTGAGGTGCTAGGTAATGATTTGGACTCTTCATTTTGCAATAGCTGCGTGTCACTGTGCTGTTATGTGGCAGGCATGTTGCTGACCGTCAGGCATATGTCCTGCTCGTCTCGTCACTCTATACTATAAAAAATAAATAAAAATCATATATAATAGTTTAAAAAACGAAATAAAGTGGCCAAGTGTGAGTTGGACTCGCCCATGAAGGGTTCCGTTGCAGCAAGTAATATAATATACATAGTACACATAGTTTTTTTAGTTCGTTGTAACTTTGATCGAAGTTTTAATAATAATGTATTTATGACGTACTAAAAAAAACTACTCATCAGATCGAGTTCAAACCAATTTTCGTTGGTAGTTTGCATGGTAATGTACATCATATATTTTTTTTAGTTTTTTCATTCTCTTATTTTAGAAGTTAGAGGGGGGGGGGGACACCCATTTTACCACTTTGGAAGTGTCTCTCACGCAAATTATTCAGTGTAGACGAAACTGATTTTAGAAACCTCAACATCATTTTTAAAGACCTATCGATAGACAACCCAAACATGTAGGTTTGATGAAAAAAAAATTTTTGCGTTTCAGTTCTCAGTATGGGGGGCAACCCTAATTTTTCTTTTTTTAATTTTTTTTTGTAAAAATCTTAATGCGGTTCACAGAATACATCTACTTACCAGTTTCAAGTCCATTAAGTTTCAACAGTTTAGTTCTCATAGTTTCGGCAAAAAGTGGCTGTGACATACGGACGGACAGACAGACAGACAGACAGACAGACATGACGAATCTATAAGGGTTCCGTTTTTACGTTTTACGGAACCCTAAAAAACACGCTTTTAGCACGCACTAAAAGTTGCAAAATTTAAGTTACGTGATTATTTTTTTCGTATCCTATTCAGCAAACCCTTTCATTTAATACCCATATCATGGGGGTGCATTTCAAGTAGCCAATCCGCCATCTTGGACGTCCGCCATATTGGATTTAAGTCACGCGATTATTTTTTCGTATTTCTGACAGCAAACCCTTTAATTTGATACCCATATCATGGCGGTGGATTTCAAACAGCCCGTCCACCATCTTGGGGAGGCCTCCATATTGGATTTGTAATGACGTTTCTTAGCTAGTCATGTATTGTCATCAGAACTTAGAGCGTGTGCAAAATTTCATCATAATCGAAGACCGGGAAGTGAGTCAAATTAAGATTCCAAGATTTTCTTAAATACATAGTTAGTTACAAGTGAAGCTAATATTATAAGCGTGTTAAAGTAGGAATGATCATAACAGAAACTTACGTCTACTATGGCCATGTGTAATATGGGAACTTCCAGATTTAGTGGTTTTATCTGTTGAGGTTCCTCGTCCAGGTACGAGTATTCATTGGGCCCCTGCCAATTTATCTAAAAGTTAAAATTAATAATATCAAGTCAAACTTTTGTAAAACTAAAATCATTTTACCATCGATATAAATCAATGGTTGTGCCCTCCCAAACTTCAGGGGCACGGAATTATTTTATCGTTGGGAAGAGTGAGCTCACTCGTTCCGTTCTAGTCGATCGCAGGAAACGGTAACGCCCGACGTTTATACCTATCACTATTCGTTGTCAACAACCAAAATAAGCAGAACCGCATCGTACCTCGCCGCTAGCGATTCTGGGGGTCAAGTAGATTGGTAGTTGTAATCCACTCACGTCACATACAGAGAGACTCAGGACTCGACGAAAACGTAATTTCGAAAAATAACTCCCGATTTTCTTACTCCCGTTCTACTTCGTTTTGCCCGATAGAACATTGTTTGACGTTTTAAATGTTCTAAGCCTACTCTAATTAAGGCCGATTTAAACTGAACGAACGTAGAGCTAGAGCTAAAACAAGAGCATTCTTTCTCGATCTTTTAGTGTAAACGAAATATCGTTCTTAGCGTTTTCCATATTAAATATTCCATAGAATCTTTGCAAACACAAACAAAACAACGAAATAATGTTCTACGTTTGTTTACACCAAATGAATTTGATACAGTGGGGATAGAATGAGCATTCGCTCGTCTGATGTAAATCGGCCTTTAGAGTAGGCTTAGAACATTTAAACGGACAAAACGACGGCTCGAAGTAGAATCGGAGTTGGAAAGTCGCGAGTATATTTCGAAATTACGTTTTCGTAGAAAGACAGTAGACGTCCTGTTTGTTAACAAATTTCAAGGTTCTCATCAGGGCACATAGGTATTTAGATTTATGTGCATTTTACCGTGACAAATAACGTGGGTGTTACACATGATTATAATAATTAACAGATTTATTATTATTCACTAACAGCACCCCGCGGATTTACCTGTGTAGTTCCCGATCCCGTTATTTTGCCGCGACGCGAACACGACGTAATTGAGCAACAAACATCCGAACGTGCAAACATCCAAATAGTGACATTTACAATATAAGTAGGATGTAATTAAACCCATAAATAATAAAAAACAAAATTGGCAGTCATAGGAACTGCCGATAGAAGTGAAAACTTATAACTCGAAATTTGATAGCTTACTTTGGAAACTACACGGGTGTAACCGGAGGGTGTGGTCTAGTCATCAATGCACCAGCATTTCCCATTGGCTGACGCATTTCTAGATGGCCATGCCACGATGGCCAGGCCACGCCCTTTTAGCATTGCCCATTGGATGACGCATTTCTAGATAGCCAATGGCTATGGTCCCGAGTTTACCCGAAGATGTCTTATTATATCCGAGCGTGACGCTAGAATTCATTTCACAGCCCACGAAAATTCTGTCTAGGCGCGCCAAAAGAAGTTTTCACTTCAATAAGTTTCAAGTGTCTAGCGTCAAAATACTGTCTACCAAAATACCGTATAAGCGTCTACCGCTCCGTCTCCCCAATACTATGCTGCACCGCTCTTCAACTGCTACTAAGTACCCGTCAAATAAAATGCACTCGAATATGAGCTTTATAGTATGACAGTTAAGATACAGTTTACATTGGCAACACAAATTAGCCGACCGGTCGCTGACCGCTCGTTTAGGCCCTGCGCGCTTTCTGAACTGGCCCAAAGGTTGGTAGGCAGAAGAGATCATAATCTGAGGCACTGCCCTTTAAAGAGAAGGTTCATAAAGCTAAAAAGAAGTAGGACAATAACAAACTAAACTAACAAAATTTATCAAATCGTTATAAATGGAGACGACGCATCACAGACTGCATTGTCGCTTAACATCAGGCAAGACAGCGGTCAAATGTAAGCCTATGGCAGTCATAGGAACTGCCAATAGACATGAAAACTTATAACTCAGAATTTGATAGCTCACTTTGGAAACTACAACCGGAGGGCGTGGCTATGTGCATGGCCATGGTCCCGTATTTCTTATCACACCCGAGCGTGACGCTAGAATTCAATTCACAGCCCACGAAAAATATGTTTGTGGCGCCAAAAGAAGTTTTCACTTCAAAAACGACGAGAAAAACATGTAGCTGATACGAGATCAATTTAGGTATATTTACATTAAAACCATTGTAAAATGAGTTCTTACTCTTCTAAGCCGCCATTTCTCCAGAAAGTCGTTGGTTTGTTTCAGGGAATCCTTGCTTTCTTGTAGAAGCTCATCGATCCGGTCTCCTCGTTGAGTCTGCTTGTACTTGTTGAGTAACTGGAACATTCAATTGTCGACCTTAAGTTGATAAATTTGAGTAGAAAATAATGTTTTAGAATTTTGTAGTGGTAGGACTCTTGGCAGAGTCCGCCTGGGGAAGGACCACCAAAGGACCTTTGCCAGTTATTCTACCGCCAAGCAGTAATGTGCAAACATTACTGTGTTCCGGTTTGAAGGGCAATATTTCCAGAGAAAGTGCTTAGAGACATAACATCTTAGGTCTCTGGGTGACGAGCGCAATGCAGTGCTAGGTAATGACTTGGACTCTTCATGTTCCAATAACTGCGTGTCACTGTACTGTTATGTGGCAGGCATGTTGCTTACCATCAGGCAAATGTCCTGCTCGTCTCGTAACTCTTTATTAAAAAATAAAAAAGATCTCCGGTCGCGATCAGAATTTGAGTCAGACTGAACTGACTATATCAAACGTGAGTTATCCGTGTATTTTATTTGAAATATGTAACAACCACGTTAGTTTTCATAGTACAACTCACCATTATAGTAGCGAACAGCACCAACACCTCAGTCAGAAGCACGGAAAGGCTCACCGGCGTCTCCGGAGCCGTCAACTCGGCTTTCCGAGCCTCCTCTTTCACTGTCCTCGTCACGACACACACTATCTTACAGAGGACAGTTCGAAACATATCAACAAACCCATTCCCCAACACATAGTCGACGGCGAACAGAGACAGAAATATTGTCCCGTAAAAGATACCGGAGTAACAAGACATTTTGATACAATAAATTTACATGATAGACGAAAAAGGTATCATTTTTACAAAACTATAACAATGAAATTGCTCTCACGCTGATCATAACGTGAGATTTGTGTTATTTAATTTTTACAGACATAGAAATTTGATTTTTCCACTTTCTCTTGACATTTAAATGTTTTGTTTAACAGGTGTCAAGAGATACAGCAGATAGAAAAAGTTAGCAATAATGGAGAATAGTAAGGAGTTGTTTTAGAAAAGTTTATATATTATATCAACATCATCAGCCGCAAGACGTCCACTGTTGAACATAGGCCTCCCCCTAGATTTCCACAACGAACGGTCCCGCGCAACCTGCAACCAGCGGTTTCCAGCGACCTTTGTGAGGTCATCTGTCCATCTAGTGGGAGGCCGTCCAACACTGCGTCTTCCGGTTCGTGGTCGCCACTCGAGAACCTTTTTTTCCCTGTCAGTTCTTCGAGCGATGTGGCCTCCCCATTGCCACTTCAGCATGCTTACTCTTTGAGCTATGTCGGCCACTTTCGTTCTTTTGCGCATATATTATTGCTCATGTATACTCTAATAATATTCAAACTGGCAACAGAGGGTGTTGATGTATTCGTTATCCTCTTTTCTAGTTTATTTTCTAGAAAAGAAAAACGAAATCCCTTTGACACTGACAATTTTATTTTTCTGCCATCAGAGAACTTTTTGTTAGAACAGTAGATAAAACTATTGTGTTACAAAGAGAATGTAAATACTACGTATTATTTATGTTATTATTTGTGTTATTTACAAAACTTTACAAATCATAAACTACAACTAACACACTCATTAAACAGCTTTGGATATTTGAACCTAAGCACTTTGATTTCAGGGCGCATTTTTTATCGTTTTACTAAATACATAAGCACAGTCGTCAGTGATGGTAAGAATATTGTACCAGAAGTTCTATCATGTACTAAATTGCATAAGTCTTTATTGCTTTTTGTTCTTTTTTTATAGTATAGAGTGACGAGACGAGCAGGACATGTGCCTGATGGTAAGCAACATGCCTGCCACATGCCACATAACAGCACAGCGACACGCAGCTATTGGAACACGAGGAGTCCAAATCATCATTCATTCATGTAGATTGGTTTTAAGGAGATAGCGATAGCCTATAAACTATACCATAATCACGTTTATTGTTCTCATGAACAAATCATATATTATAGTCACATTCTGCGTGATTCGTAGGTTAAATTTTCGCTTGCTTTCTTTAATTGTTTTTCTAAGTGAGGAAGTACAAGTTTTTTATCACCACTAGCTTTGACAGTGAAGGAAAACCTTGTGAGGATACCAACTTGTTTCGAGAAAGGCTTCTTTTGAGGCCATGCTAGCAGCCTGCACTTTAGCAGTGTGGTGGATTATCGTCTTAATCTCTCTCCTTGTTGGAGAAAGCACTTAGTACCAGCACTTGGAACATAACATTGTATAGTAGTCTGTTTTCTTCATTTCTTCAGTTTGAAACCATATTTGTTCAAATGATAGCACCAACCATAACTTGTATACTTTCAGCCGCCAAAAGAAGGGAAGAAGAAACCGCCCGGTAAGTGTACCTAGAAGAAATAGTATTTGGAATTCCTAAAATAAATTTATTATTTGTAGTCAAGCCAACAGTAATTTAAGGTATCAATTTATTAGCATCACTGACTTTAACGGCGGAGGAAAACATCGTGACGAAACTAGAAGTATTATGTTCTAAAAAAGACATCTGTGGGCATGTGTCATCTGCCAACCCGCTTTTAGCGAGCGTGGTGTATTACAACCTCAACACTCTGCTTGTGAGAGAAAAATCCAAGTCCTAGTAATGGCAAGAGCTACTTAGCTACTTATGGTGAAGGCATGTTTATACTTTTAATGATGTTTGCTGAGCGAGCCATTAGAGAGGCCTATGTCCAGTAGCAGTGGACTAAAATAGGCGATGATGACGACGATGATGATTTTGATGATGAACTATGTTTTCAAATGTGCCGCTCCTGTTCAAAAAGAATTTAAGTAATTATGTAAACTTTGCGGTTTATAATAATTTTGAACATTTAATGAAGAATCAGACTGAAAAGATATGTTTTATTGCAGCGGTCATTATTGATGGCATCGACACATCACCGTTTACTCGGGAGAAACTCGAGCAGTTCACTTTCAAACTAAAAGATGAATTGGACAGAGAAAGAGAAGAACGAAACTACTTTCAGTTAGAACGAGACAAAATACGTATCTTCTGGGAGCTCACCAAAGAACAACTCGATGAAGCGAAAGCTGTAATTAAAAACATTGAAAGAGCTTCAGAAGTAATCGAAGAAGAACACGCACTAATCGTACAATTTGAGAGACAAAAAACAAAGTTTCTTAAATACGAACAGATCAGTGACTTGGCTACTTTGAGAGAAGAAAATGAAACTGCACTTCAAGCTGCCAAAAAAGAACACGAAGAACAAGAAATAATACTGTTCAATGACAAAAGATCAACGAAACAGAAGTTGGCTGCAAAATTACATGCAGAAAGCGAAGATCTTAAAAGAACTAAGATAGCACATGCGGAACAGCTGGCCAAAACCAAAGCACAATTCAATGAACAGGAAAATGAAATAGAAAATAAAGCCGCCAATAAGCTGGCAGAAACTAAAGTGGAGCTGGAAGTTAGACACAGAACTGAATTGGCGGAAGTTGTTGAGAGGAAAAATAAACAAGTCTCGCAGTTGATTGAACAGCATGAAAAGGCATTTGCTGAGCTGAAGAACTATTATAATGATATCACTCTCAATAACTTGAGTAAGTGATGTGGTATAATTTTTAATTTTAATACCATGGTGGGTAGCGATTCTAAATCAATTCGGTTGCATCCGACACGGAATCTTATTTCTTGGTCTTTGTCTTATCTGTTTAGCATGACAGAGACAGGGATTGTCATTCCGATTCCGAACTATTCGGAATCGCATTTAGAATCACTACCCAGGTTGGCATTTACCTATGTATTATATGTATATTTTCCATGTTGTTTCCAATGTGTCGATATCAAAGTAGTTTAGTTTTAGTAGCAATTTGCCGTGTTCGTATTTCACATGTGCTTATTTAATATATGTATGTAATGTAATGTGTTTTGCTCTGAAAAAGATATTGATTTGTATTAAAAAGAGAATCTACCCAACAACAAAAGAATTATCAAAACCGATTGAGAAGGTTAATACCCTCTCAGTCAAAAAATCGGGGTATATACCTACATAGGAATATGGTTGTCAAATGAATAACCTCTTCCTTTTTACCAGACTGAAAGAAGGGTAATGTTTTTCGCGCGTATCTTGTATGTTTGTAAATTTCTTTATTCCCACATATCTTCCAAACGGCTGGATGGATTTTGACAATTAAGATATCGTTCGATTCGTCTCAATCACCCAAGTGTTCTTAGATAGTTTACAATGTTTTTACATGTTGATTTTCCGCAGTCGGGTTGCTTAAATTAAATTTATTTGTAGTCAGCGCTAAACTATTGTAGTTTCTCAAGTACACCAAAACGTATTATAAATGTCCAAATTCCATCAATTGCATTGACACTGATCGCATTGTAATTTGGAAAAATCTGTGTGCGTTTGACAGGCCTCATAGCGAGTATCAAACGGCAACTAGACGACATGGAAGCAGCTAAGATGCGCGCTGACAAGATATGCCGAGAAGCCACGGCGGAGGCGAAGAAACTGCGAGAGCCGTTGGAACTGGCCACCGCAGATAATAAAGAACTGAAGCGGCAGATGGCGAATTACGATAGAGACAAAGCTTCCTTGAGGGTATGAATTGTTGAGCTAATTTCAGGGATGGTCAGCACGGTCGTCTTTTTGTCGGGGCGAATATTAAGAGAACAGATTAGTTATAGATCAAAGAAGGATAAGTATTGTAGTGGCAGGACTCTTGGCAGATACCGCCTGGGGAAGTACTACACCTTTGCCAGTTATTCTACCGCCAAACAGTAATGTGCAAACATTACTGTGTTCCGGTTTGAAGGTCAATGTTTCCAGAGAAATTACAGGGCTTAGAGATATGACATCTTAGATCTCTGGGTGACGAGCGCAGTGCAGTGCTAGGTAATGACTTGGACTCTTCATGTTCCAATACCTGCGTGTCACTGTTATGTGGCAGGCATGTTGCTTACCATCAGGCACATGACCTGTTCGTCTCGTCACTCTTTATTTAAAAAAAAAGGAAAGCAAACCACTTTTATTGCAACGGATTTAATAGTGAAACTTCACTGGCTCTTTTTAGGATTCCGTAAAACGTAAAAACGGAACCCTTATACATTCGTCATGTCTGTCTGTCTGTCTGTCCGTCCGTATGTCACAGACACTTTTTGCCGAAGCTATGAGAACTACACTATTGAAACTTGGTAAGTAGATGTATTCTGTGAACCGCATTAAGATTTTTACAAAAAAAATAAAAATTAGGGTTGCCCCCCATACTTAGAACTGAAACTCAAAATATATTTTTTCATCAAACCTACATATGTAGGATGTCTATCGATAGGTCTTCAAAAATGATGTTGAGGTTTCTAATATAGTGTTTGTCTACACTGAATAATTTGCGCGAGAGACACTTCCAAAGTGGTAAAATGTGTGTCCCCCCCTCTCTAACTTCTAAAATAAGAGAATCAAAAAACTAAAAAAAATCCAACTCGCACTTGGCCACTTTATTTAACCGTATAGGTACATTCGTAAAACCCAATGGAAAAATCAATGAATACATTCCATTCGTTTAGCTGTTTATATGGTTTTAGGGCCCCGAGTCCCAGCAGTGGAAACATTTAGTGGGTTGCTTATGTATACCAATTTTCAGGCGAAGATTAAGGTTCTGGCGAAGCTCGAGAAGCAATACGAGATCCTCAAGTGGGAGTACGAAGGTCTGGAGGTGCAGTTCGACAGGTTGCTGCCGCAGAGAGACGCTCTGAAGGCCAGGTTCACCAGGTCCGTGATGGAGGTCAAAGACAAACTGTCCGAAGATGCGGTTAAACTGGAAGCGAAGCTTAACGCCGTGCAGAAGCGAGACTTGGTGCCGATTGATCTACAGGTGAGTGGCTACCTTTTTATTTTGAAAGGAAGCTATGTAATTTTGCCTGAAGTGAGCGCTACAGCCTATTATACTGTCATCCTGCTTCCTACTAATATTATCCATGCGAGTTTTTTTGATGTTTGTTGCTCAATCCCGGCGGAACGGCTGCACGGATATGATTGTAATTTGGAACGCAGATTATGGTCTGGAATAACACATAGGCTACTTTTATTGCGGGAAATTAACTAGAATTAGAACTGTGCAGGTAAAACCTGGGTATCTACAGCTTCTAGTAATTCATAATTATTTATTTGAGACAGTGCAGAAGAAATGTATACTTTTAATATAGTTGTTATTAGAATTATAGTATTTTAACAGCACTAATGTAGCACAATCTAGTAATCGAGACCAGAGCGCCCAAGATACAGGCTCAGCCTAGTTTGGGGCTCAACGCTAACGGTGATATATTTAGATAAGGAAATTAATTGTGAATTCTATCTGTACATACCTAACTGTTAAAAATTTTAAGGAATAAATGAATTACTTACTTACTTACTTACTTACAATAATACGTCACTTATATATTATATCTAGCTACAGATATACTGCTGGTACTGTTTGTTACACATGTCGGGGACGCAACGCACAAAGTTTTACCCATTACAAAGCAGCCTCCGGCTGCTTGGGAAACCTTGGGAAAGGAGGGAACCAGAGATGTATGAGGATGCGTATCGTGTGTGTTTGTAAAGAGCCAATTCTATCGCTTGATTTGCCTCGCCTCGGTCAGTACAGCTCTGGTGGAAACGGCTCAGCGGAGCTAGATTTTTGCGCATACAAAACAAGCGAGGGATGTGTTGCGAGGTTTGCGACATACTGTACCAGCCAGTCCATAGACGGAAGTTTGTTGGAAGTACATCGCACCACACATTTTTCACAGCTCCGCTACACATCCTGGTACGACACATTTTCCTCGCACAGCTTTGGTGGAAGCCTCCACACATTTTCACAGCACAGCTAGACATCCTCGTACGACACATTTCCCTCGCACATCTCTGGTGAAAACGCAGAATCCCGCACCGTTGCCTTGCTCCGCCGCCAGTGACGCGAATCATTATTTACCTAATTAACTAGTTATCATGCGAGAGATATATAGGTCAACACATCACTAGGGTCATAGACTTGATGTACCGTTTAACTTTTAAAAACCCACGGTACCACCGGGGGTATGGCCAGGGGTACCGTGGGTCTGAAATGGAATCTATAAAATAAAATTGCTCAATGTGACTAAGAAACTTTTCAGTTCAAAAATTATATTCTTTAAAGGTGCCTACTATTTTTGTGATGTTCTTTGTTTTTAAATACATCATTCCTCAAGACCATGACATTGTTAAAAATAATTTTACTTTTATAGGAACTTCTGCGATTGAAAGACGCTCAAGTAGAAGACCTGCGTTACGAGACTGCACGTCTACACAAGGCTCATGACGACCTTCTGGCCACTTACGAAGTCAAGCTGGCCAACTTGGGAGTACCACCTGATGAACTTGGATTCCAGTAAGTACTTACCTTTGTAAATTATCTTTTACTTACCTACTCCTATTCTAAAACAAAACGTAAAAATATAAATGTACAAATTCATTCGAATATAATAATTACAATTACATACCTATTCATTTGCAATATAGATCTTTTCAGTTCTTCAAAATGAATATTTCTGCACAGTATATTCTGAAAAGTGAATAATGAAAGTTGTAAATAGCGCGATCTATTTCAAATAGTACGAACTAGCGAATCATTAAAGTGCCCTCTGTCAAAAATAGCTCCAACTATCTTGATTTAATTGTGTATCGTTATTTTGTTCCTCATTTTCGGGTTGCAAATAGAATTTGTAAAATGTTACGTTCTTATGTACTATTTCAGCTAGATGGCGCTTAACAAGTTTCGTAGTTAACTCTGCGTATTCAGATAAGTCATAGTAAAGAAAATATATTTTTCATCCCACCAGCTCGGAAAGAGTACTTTTGCTCCTCGATATCAGGGCGCAAAAGTCGTTTTTACCCTCTAGAGGTTAAAGTAAATTTGAATTTAGAACATCGTGTGTACTGAGGTTTTGAATTCTAAACATAATTTAACCTATTTATTTCTACCTCCTTGGTGCCGAATTCATCATACATTTATTTTTAATTTGTTAAAAACTCATACTCGGAACCTCTTTGGTGTACTTTTTTTTAAATGCTTTGCGCGCAATTTTCTTTTCACGTATGGAGGATAGAGGTAAAGAATGTTATTTCAAATGGCAAAACATTTTGAAATGCTATGAATGAATCAATTGTAATCGAATTGAAGTATGCCGAGTTGCCGAGTTAAATAATTAAATATTATTGACTACTAAAATAGTAACTAATAGAGTAATAGATTATTTCAACTACTTGTACAGTACAAAATAATGTAGTAAATTTAACATCAAATAAATAATTACTATTTTGAGAAAACATGTAGGTACAATATATTGTGAAATCAAAACTTCTTTTGGCGCGCCAAAGACAGATTTTTCGTGGGCTGTCAATTTAATTCTAGCGTCACGCTCGGGAATGATAAGAAATCTTCGGGTAAACTCGTGACCATAGCCAATGACCTTCTAGAAATGCCTCAGCCTTTCCCATTGGCCATTTAAAAATGTGTCAGCGTTTCTAGATGGCCATGCTCATAGCCACGCCCTCTGGTTTCACACGCGTAGTTTCCAAAGTAAAAATCAAATTCTGAGTTATAAGTTACCACTTCTATCGGCAGTGCCTATGACTGCCAATATTTTTCTTTCATGAATTCTGAATAGTACGTTTATTAATTTCCTTTAAAATGTACCTTGATGCAAATTCAGCGCTACATGTACACATGAAACTCCTTACCTCAATCGGTCAACTCTCCATATTTTCACGTCATATTGTTATTGTTAAAACCATGGCTAAATAAACTTAAGTTTAAAACTTATAAAATTGAATACAAGTGAAAACCCGAAATACCATAATAATAAGTGATTCTAGCGACCAAGAAGTTTATTTAACGCCAACAGAATCGACTGAAACTGAAAATGCGCAAAGCGTTTAGTAATTTCCTCGCTAGGGGGGGATGAAAAATTACGTGTTACACTCGAGTGCAAAGATTTTTCACCTTGTGCCCTTTTGATTCCCTTGCTACGCTCAGGATTCTAATTTTTGAATCCCTCGCTACGCTCGTGATTCAACTTTAGAATCCTTCGCTTGCTCGGTCATCAAAATTGAGCACGCGGTTAAAAAGCCACTTTGCACTCTTGTATAACAAATAACTATTTCCGCGTTTTTACTGAAAACAAATTTGTTGATATTTCGATGCGATACAAAACTGAACTGTAGAAAGAAACTATTGAAATAGGATTGTAACTAAGTATTTTTTTAATTATATTTTTATATTATTTTGCCTTTTAATCCAGAGCAAAATTATTTCAATTATACAATAGTTTCTTTCTACGAGTACAGCAGTTCTCTTTCATGTTGCATTGAAATATCTTAGGAACTCTGTCTGTCTGAAATATCTACCGTACCTTTGCCAGTTATACCTACCTATTATAAGTAGGTAAGTACTAAGTAACTATTGTAGGTAGGTACTTACTGCCAAATAGCAATGTGCAAACATTGCCGTGTTCCCGTTCGAAGGGTTTCCAGTTTCCAGAGAACCAAAATAAAAAATAAGGCAAAGATATCACAGATCTTGTATATCAGGGTGACGAGAGCAGTACCTACCTTTGAGTAGGTATAGTGCTGGCTTCTAACGTTATCTGCGTTCTTTGTCTCCGTTATGGAAAAGGCATGTTGTTTATATCAGGAGTCAGTTGAGATCGGCACGACTTTTTCGTTAATCTGAAAACAAACGTCAGAGGAAAACAAACATTATTTGAAATCAGTTTTAGGGATTACTCTCCGCGAAATATATTATAAATGTACTCCCTAAATTCTGTAATCTGTATCTTTGAAACTTGCGAAAAGCGCTATCTTGCACATATAGTAGAGAACTAGCAAACTAAACAAATTACATGCGTTGCTATATTGAAACCTTTTTTAATTCTGATACAAACGATTTTGGGAACTACTTAAAGATATGTACTGTTACTGATAGATGGCGCTATTGCAGACTTTCATAATCGCAAGTTTGGTAATTTTACGATTGGTGTCGTATTTTGAAAAGGCGACTTATTTTACATTCTTCGTTTACAACACAGTATCACCATCGAAATTGCTATAGATGTTTCTTCCTGTTATTATTTCTGTACAACCATTATTTCAGAATGTCAATTTTTATTTCAGGCCCTTGAAGCCGATAACCGTTGCTGGAAAATCTCCAATAATTGGACTAGGACCTGCCAATTTGGTCACCAAAAACAAGTAAAGTAACTACCTACAATGAAGGATGAAATACCTAGTGTATTTTGAGCATAGTTCTGTTTCATAAAGTCTGTGAGGTCGACCCACTGTTTTATTACATTTAGGTATTTTAAATATTAGTTAGGTATTAGCAAAAAATCCGATGGAAAAATCTGTTATTGTTAGATTTCGGATGGAATTAGTAGTATTAGCTAAATTTTGTCGTCTGAATCCTAAACCAAGTTTAGAAGTAAGAAGAAAGTAATCGCATCTCGCATCTGAGTTTAGTATGCCAGCTTGCTAAATGCTGTAACACATCACTAAATTCAACAGCGACTAAATTCAGTTGTTCAAATTTAGCCTAGTGTTATAAACCTTTTACTGGTCTAGTCGGGAGTACGGCAACTGCCGATTCGGAGCCCCAGGACGTCTACTCTCTTTCTACGAAAACGTAATTTCGAAATAAACTCGTGATTTTCCAACTCCGATTCTACTTCGATCCGTTTACGTTGAATTAGAGTAGACCTAGACGTCCTGGTTCGTATCTCACGCGCACCACTGCCTTTTCGAAGTCACGGAAAACGTCGTGAGGAAACCGACATGTTCCTAGAGTTTTTCGAGGTCAAGAGTGAACCACCAATCCGCACTGAGGCAGCGTGGTGGATAATGGCCTTGACTATCTCCTTGTGAGAGAAAGGAGTCCCATTAGGTATGTACTAGCAGTGCCCCGCGGTTTTACACGCGTAGGTCCCGTATTCCCGTTCCCGTTATTTCCCCGGGACTTCTTTTACTCTTTATCTTCCTGACTCTGACTGATCTATGTTCCAAATTTCAGCCCGATCGGTTCAGACGTTACGACGTGATTAAGCAACAAACATCCAAACATTGACATTTAAAATAGATATTACTTAGGTCGTAGCAATAAAATTATTCATTGCACTTAGATTTAAAAAAAAAATTGTTGTCTGTAAAGTCGGTTTACTGACGATAATTGAACGTGACAACGTCTTAAGAAAATACTGATGGAATGGTAGCATTTTTCAAAAGAAAATTTTAATTTCATTTGTTTAATAGATTTGTATGTAAAAAGTAATCAGTAGAATTTAGTCATTTTCAATCAAAACAAAGCAAAAAAGCTTTTAGATGCCGGGGATCGAACCCGGGGCATTTCACATGCAAAGCGAACGCTCTACCACTGAGCTACATCCCCGCTTGAACTACTGGTCGAAATAATTAATACAACTGTAACAAACTTGCGGCGAGGTAACGACCGACGGTAACGCGGTAACGGTACATGACGTCATGTTTTGTGGGCGTGCAGCCGGCTTCATCGAATTATAAGACGTTATCACGTCAAAAACAAAAGTACTGAAAAAACCCAGAATAAGGCCTACTGTCCACGCACGCGTCTTTTGTCGAATGCATGCATCTTACAAACAAACGCAAGACGTGCTGTCGTGTCGTTGTCGCGTCGTGGACACAGACTTATTTGTACGCAAGATGCAAGCATTCGTCTTGCATCCGACAATTGTCGAAATCGTGCGGATGTCGTGCAGCTACGTGGACAATTGGCCTAAGTACTTAGCTTAAAATAAAGTTTGTGCCCTTATCGCTAAGATATGCGTTGTATACCGGTAGTTAAGTGTCACTATGGCAACTAAACCGTCGTCATAGTTTGTTGACAACGTTGTCAAGAGTCGTAATTTATCACAAATCGTCTCGACCGTGTAGTTTAGTAAATTTTTAATTTTCTTATTTATTTTGGCTTCATTTCTAATTTCTGTTATTTACAGATCATTTTTACAGTTTTCGTTTAAATTGTGTAACGTTTCATTGAAACCATGGTGAGTACTTAGTTGGTAAATGTATGTAACCTTCAACCAAGGACGTAGGTATAAAAAAGTTGGACGTGGTCGCACTGAAAAACTGTGAATATAGAATCGGCCTATGTCCTGTGTATGTGTGCGTGTCCGCCAGGTCCGCCTGTATGTGACAGCGCACACGTGCATATTATGTGGCCGACTCTATAGACACAGTTTTTGTTTTAGCGAGACTACGTCCGACAATTTTTTTATGTCCATGCCTTCAACCTGTAGCTGGGTGTGGGGTGGGTACCGGTCTGTATTATCTATTCTATGGTACCGGGGTATTTTGATATATACGGTTCTATAGTAATATTAATATGCCTTGAATGAATACAAAAAAAGTTACTTTAAGAGCCACTTTGCTTTTTAGTAAGGTAATAAATCAACATATAAGTTACGGCTGGTCTAGTCGGGAGAACGGCGACTGCCGATCCGGAGACCCCGGGTTCAAACCCCACACGCACCACTGTCTTTTCGAAGTCATGTGCGTAATGCCGCTAACTTAAAACGGTGAAGGAACACATCGTGAGGAAACCGACATGTACCTAGAATCTTTCGAAGTCATGCGTCATCCACCAACCCGCACTGGGCCAGCGTGGTGGATTATGCCTAGGCTCTCTCCTTGCGAGAGAAGGCCCCGAGTCCCAGCAGTGGGAACGTTTAGGGGGCTGTTGATGATGATGATGAATAAAACATCGATAGAAATAGAAAACAATGTATGTGCACTGAGCAGTGAGCACCTTAAAATTGGTTATAAACTGCGTCTGTGTGTAGCTTAAGTGGTTTACACACCGCCAATCTATTTGACCCCTAGAATCGATAACGGCGAGGTATACTGGGTTTCTACTTATTTTGGTTGTGACAACGAGTATAAAGGTAAAAACGTCCGGCATTCACCGCTTTCTGCAACCGACTAGAACGGAAAGAGTGAGCTCAGGCTTCACAACGATGACATAATTCCGTGCGCCTGAATTTTGGGTAGAGTGCTCGCAATATAACTCTGCGCGTATCAAAATATGGAACTAATTGACAGGCCGTCAACTTCTTGTTTACGTCAGTTGACAGAAGTTTGTTTACGATTGATGTATTTATTAATTTCCAAAGTAATTATTAGCTTTTATTATGCCGAAAGTGATAAAAAGTGAGTAAAAGTGCTGGCCGTGGCTGGTTCTTGTAAATCAATCGTGGTTGTGAAGAAGAACGATATAATAACGGGCCAAAATTGCAGTTTTCCAAACGCAGAGCTATTTGACAACTAATATTTAGGGATACCATAGCAATCAAATCTCCACCTATTATCGGCATATTTTAAAGCTGAGGCTTTAGGTTGAGGTGCGGCTTTGGATTTGATTGATTATCGCCAATTTACCCGTGGGAAAAAATGTGAGTGCTTAGGACCGAATGTGAGAAACTAGTTATATATGTTTTTTTTTCATAATATACAAATCAAAATAGAAAACACAGTGACACAGCAGTGTAGATCAGCTGATTGTATCTTAAATTTTTTTACAACGTTAGCTTGGATGCTATTTGATCCTCGCTCTGTATTTATTACTGTATTTTTAATGTAGGCGTTTCAGAACGTACTGTCACGTGGTAATGGACAACGCATTATACCACTGCACTCAGATAAATAAAGCGGCTACAATGGGCAATGTAAAAGAAGAAAGCCAAAAGTGGCTTAAGAAAAATGAAGTAGATTTCGACGATTGTAGGACAAATCCGCAGTTACTCGAATAAAGAGCCACAAAGAAGACCCACAATACCAAGTAGAATAACTATTAAAGGAACATGGACAGGAACTTTTGCGGTTACCGTCGTGATTCATCGTGATTTTAACCCTATTGAAAAAAGAAGATGATTCTATGGAAGCCAATGACTCATTAAAAGAACTCTGCCAAATTTTCAAATTAAAAGTCAAAGTGTTCTTTACGGTCTCAATAAAAGATTTACAAGTTTAAATTAAATTCTTGTTATTTCGATGTTGGTGTAGGTTGAAAATGTCATTTTTTTATAATGTAATAAACTATAATAAAGTTTTCCTGGTGGTAAGAGACTCAGACAGCCTGTACCAATTACCAATGATACTTGGTCATACTGAACCAAACCAGCACTGCAAAGGCGTTCATTACTTCGAGACATTCGTTCTTGAGTCTCAGTTGTCGTGTAGTTACTTAAATTGCTTCCCTAAAACATCCCTTCCCGTACCTGTTTTATGAAGTTGTATTAGCTTGACCTGGCAACATTAAGTACGCCACCAGTCGCGCGCAGACTTATACTGCGAGCACTATACATCCAATGGTTTATGTCGATGAGATTATTTTTTTTTTAACATTTATAGGTTTACACTTGACCACCATCTCGCCTGATGTTAAGCGACGATGCGGTCTAAGATGGAGCGTGCTTACCTAGAAGAAACCGATTCACTCTCGATTTGAAGACAGCGATGAGATAAAATGATTGACTTATATTGTGTACTTGTGTATTATATTATATTGTGGCAGGCCTCGTGGCTTAGTTGGTAGTAGCTCTGCCTGCGAAGCCGAGGGTCGTGGGTTCGATTCCCACCCAGTCCAAATATTTGTGTGATGAATTCAAATGTTTGCACTGTGTCTGGGTGTTTCTATGTATAATAAGTATGTATTTAAAACTATATAAGTATTATATCTGCTCTCTGGCCGCCATCATACAAGCTTTGCTTAGTTTGGGGTCAGATAGTGTTGTGTGTGAATTGTCCACCAATATTTATTTATTATCTTTGAAATCATTGGGTAAAATATCATGGCGGCGGTGGGGTAGTGTCAGAGCGGTGGTGGAGCAGTGGAGTGGGAATTACATGTTAGTCGCTTTTTGGATGAGTGAATTCTTGCGAATTTATGTCACTGACGTGCATTTTATCTGTTGCTATACAGCTGGTGACGCATGCAACAAATGTGTTATTCTATTTATATAGCACGTTTGGCATTCTACTTGCATAAATTTATTTACACGTTATTTTTGACATTCTACTTGCATAAATTTATTTGATGACCTTGATAAGTTATTTGTTATAAATCAGTAATATTTACATTTCAGCCACCAAAAAAACAAGGAGCGAAAAAGGCGCCTGGTAAGTAACACAGAACATGTTCAGTAATAATTATTTCGAGCCTGTAAGACGCTTATAATATCTAGATGCTATAGTCATAGTCTCATAGTAGTCATAGTCTCATAGTAGTCATAGTAGTAGTCATAGTAGTAAAGTACCTAGTCATTTTAAACTTTGAAAATGTATACAATTTGTATGCTCTTTCTTTTGTTTTTGTTAATTGACGTGTAAATTGTACATTTATGAATAAAGTACTTTGACTTTGACTTTAACCACGAAATTATTTTATTTTACTAACTCAGAGGCACTATACGTACCTATAGGTACGATACATAAAGAAGCACAGTGATAAAATAGCACGCAATAGCAAGCATGTCTTACCGCATAAAGAAGCACTTCTTTACGCGGTAAGACAGTGCTTGCATTCAATAAATTAAATACCTTTTATTTATCGTTTCAGCCATTATCATCGATGGCGTCGACACCTCCGAGATGAGTCGAGAAAAGCTCGAGCAATTCACGCTCAAGGTAAAAGAAGAATTAGACAAAGAACGAGAAGAACGCAATTACTTCCAGCTAGAACGAGACAAAATACGGACGTTTTGGGAGATCACGAGACAACAACTCGAGGAAGCGAAAGCAGAAGTTAGGAATAAGGAAAGAGCTGCAGAGGAAACCCAAGAAGAGAATGATGCTATTTTAGAATTTGAAAAACAGAAGATTAAACATTTGAAATATGAACAGCAAGCCGCTTTAGCAGCTTTAAGAGCTGAGAATCTTGTAGCACTTAAAGCTGCAAAAGAGGAACATGCAGAACAAGAAATAGAGTTACTCAATGATAAAAGAATACTACGACAAGAGATGCGAGAAAAGTTGCTGGGTGCACAAGACGAACTGAGAAGAGCAAAACTGGTCCACGCTGAAGAGTTATCCAAAACGAGAGTAGAGTTTGAAGAACAAGCAACACAAATTGAAGAGAAGGCGGAGAAGAAACTGGTTGAAACCAAAATAGAATTAGCAGTAAAGCATAGAACAGAGGTTGCGGAAGTAGAAGAGCGGAAGAATAAACAAATTTCGGAACTAATAGAGCATCACGAAAAAGCGTTTGCTGAGTTGAAGAATTATTACAATGATATCACGCTGAATAATTTAGGTAAGAAATCTAATTTTACTATTATGTATATTGTATAATGTATATTTTCATCCTACACCGTGTGGTCATATGAATAATTGTAATCTGCGAAAACAGCAGGAAATCATGTATGACAGGTGTTGCCGTTTTGTTCAATGGTTTTAATTAGACATGGGGTCACGTTCAGCAGTGGATGATAATAATCGATGGTCGTAAATATGAATATGAATACGATGATAATATTGGTGACGATATTAATGTTTGAAGATAACATCGTCAACATATTTTTATGGAGCTTTTTCTCGCTACTGGAGACTACAATTAGGTAGATAAGTATTTTAAAGAGTCTCCTATCAAAGGGAGATCTGAATCTTGACAGTAGACACATATGAATTAATCCATGTAATAAATAAATATTGGTAGACAATTCACACACCACACCATCTGACCCCAAACTAGGCAAAGCTTATGCCATGGCGGCCATTTCCCTTTTTGAGAACTAAAGTTGATGTTGTTAGCTTACTTTTTTTAACTACCAACTCGTCTGATGATAATCGACGATGTGGTCGAAGGTGATACACGTTGAGCTAAAAGATTCCTGCAGTGATAGTTTTCAGGCTTCGTAAATAATACTGTATTTTCTTCTAGGTCTGATAGCTAGCCTGAAGAATCAAATGGAGGAAATGCAAAAAGCCAAAGAGCGGTCAGACAAAATTGCACGCGATGCAACAGCAGAGACTAAGCGACTGCGCGAGCCACTGGAGGTGGCTATTCTCGACAATAAAGAACTCACGCGGCAGATGTCTAATTATGATAGAGACAAAGCGGCCTTAAAGGTAATTACAAATTTAATATTATTTACCGTAGCACTCTTGAAAAAGTCCTCCTGGGAAAGTAAAGTACCATACCTTTGTCAGCTATTCTACTGCCAAGTAGTGCAGATATTAATGCGTTCCAATTTGAATGGTAATGTTTCCAAAGAAATTGGACAAAGAGTTAAAAATCATCATAGGCATTTCCGCATGTCTCTAGGTGACGAGCGCCGTTGAGCGCTACATATTGATTTTGACTCTTCCTGATCAAATATCGGCGTCAGGGTGTCACTATACTGTAATGGGTAGGCGACTTTCGTTTGCAGATTCCCAAGTCTTTTCAATACGAAGGTCAAGAGTGAATAGAATATAATTTAATTCTGTTTTGTACCCAATTTTAGGCTAAAACGCGGCAGCTAGGGGTTCTAGAGAAGCAATACGAAGTTATGAAGTGGGAGTACGAAGTCCTGGAGGCGAGGTTTGACAGGGTACAGAGAGAACGCGACGAGCTGAAGGCTCGATTCACGCGAGCGGTCGCCGAGGTGCAACAGAGAGCGGCCTTGAAGACCGCTCTACTGGAAGCCAAGCTGAACAATATGCAGGGGAAGGACATGGCGCCGAGAGAACTACAGGTATGTGGGGGAGGCTCTGGGTCAGATGAGGCCCAAGTAGGAAGTAGAAAGTAGCATAATCCGACCAAACAGCACTAGAGTCAGGTTGAAAATGTTCCCTACTGCCTCCTATTTTCCTTTTCTTATCCTAGTCCAAGATATATGTAAAAAGAACACAATTGACACGTGGACACGGACCCCGGAGTCTGTGGATTCTGCAGGACGTGTTGTTATTTTTGGATTGTAGGTATACCGATACGGTGGAGCCGAGAACGAAAGAAAGAACGAGAACAGGGTCCGAATCCGACCAGCTTAGTCGGGGCTGTGGAGGAATGCGGAAGCGTGTCCATAATCCCAACACAGCACAGTACAGCTCTTGGATAAGCCGCCACCTCGACGACGTAGTCACATTCATACAAATGACTTACTAGTGGCTCTCTCAGGAACTGATGGAATCAATAATAGATTTTCCGTGTATAAAAACAAGGTACAATGTATTAACACAAAGAACACGCTCGGCTGCTCCACCGCTACTCTGACGCTACGCCGCTTTGCCGCCGCCGATCCCACCACCCGTCATTAATTATCAAAACGGCACCTAGGCACAGATCAGAAAATAGTTAACCTAGGTATGACGCATGCGTGACGCGAACGTATCAGTTTTTCTCCTACCAAAAAAATATACTTATACTTACTAATATTATTATAAGTACTTAACCTTATTATTTAGATTTCTGTGGGTAAAGTCTTTGCAGAGTCCGCCTGGGGAAGTAGGTACAAGGTACTACACCTTTCCCAGTTATTCTACCGCAAACCATTAATGTGAAAGCATCACTGTATTCCGATTTGAAAGGCAATGTTTCCAATGAACTTACAAGTCATAGAGATAAAACATCTTACATCAAAAAAATAATACGACAAAAATAATTTAGAAATAAGTAGGTACATATACCTACCTCCTCCCATTTTTGAACTTGTCTGAAATTGCTCACAGACACTCCAATTTTATTTATTTTTATTGATTGTAATCATTTGTTCATTTGGTTGGATAAAACAAAATACAATTTAATATGTCGAGTACTTACCTAAATATTACGAACAGAAGTTTCGCTCCGCGCTCATCAAATAGCCGACCATAAGTGCCCATCAGATTGACTATTAATTAAGTATATTATTAACTTCCAGGAACTCCTTAAAGTGAAAGACACTCAAGTGGAAGATCTTCGCTACGAAGCAGCACGTCTTCGCAAGGCCCATGATGACCTACTCGCCACGTACGAAGCAAAGCTGGCCAAGTTAGGAATCCCTCTCGAAGAACTAGGGTTCAAGTGAGTTTAGAAAACTGCCATCTAGCGTGAAACTTAGATACTAGTTAAAGCCGAGGCGGATCTTAACTGAACATAATTTAAGTGATTCTAAAGTACTGTCATCTAGCGAGAAAATCAAGTACTAGTTGAAGCGGTGGTTGATAATTATGCGAATGGTCATGGTTTCTGAAGTTATAAAGTTACTGCTTGTGTGTGACAGATGTCGCAAAAATTAGTTTCTGTGCCGCGCGTAAGAATCAGAATAAGAATATATTTATTGCTCTCACTGTGTAAAAATAGGGCTTAAAAATATAAGCGTATTTTGGAGGTCTCAAAAGTATAAAAGCGTATTTTGCATGAAAATAAATAGATGTCACTTTCATCAATATTTGAAACTTGCTACAAAATTGCAAAGTTAGCGTCAAGCCCATAGTACCTACGTAATATTTTTACGAACGTATGTAATTGTATTATTTACTGGTTATTTTTACATAATTCAGGCCTCTGAGGGCACACGCAGTTGCTGGTATGTCTCCAATCATCGGAAAAGGCCCAGCCAGTTTGGTGACAAAGGACCAGTGAAAGTGATCTGAAAATTCAATTCTTTGTACACTAATTTTTAGTTGATTAATTAATTAAAATTGTTTCTTTCTAAGTCTCAAATTATATTTTTACGAAAATTTTACTTAATTGTAGGTACTTACATTTTATGTTTTGTTCAAATTGTTTTATTTTTGATGTGATATATTTTATTGATGTCTTATTGTGTGTATTAAATTAAATCGTTATTCATAATTTTGTTATTTTTTTAATGGTTTTTTAGAAGCCCTCAGTCGGATTAGAAGACCTCTTCTACGTAGATACTATCGAATTTTACTGCATTTGAATGTGCTTTACGCTTAGAATCTTATTCAACCACGATGTAAAACTCTTCGGGTACATTTTGACTACTTACGGTACTTGTATTAATTACGGAACTTAAACGGACCTAAGTAAGTTGGCCTCAAGCGGCCAATACTGGCCGCCAAAACTTTTGACGTGACAACGTCTTATAATTCGATGAAGCCGGCTGCACGCCCGCAAAACATGACGTCATGTGCCGTTAACGCCGTTACTTCGCCGCATGACGTCATGCGGCATTACCTCGCTCTAAGGCGTAGTTGAAGTTGTCACGTTCAACTATCGTCAGTAAACTGACTTTACAGACAACCATTTTTTTTATAGCATAGAGTGACAAGATGATTAGGACATGCCTGATGGTAAGCAGCATGCTTGCAGCTTGCTTGCTATAACAGCGCCGTGTGACACGCAGCTATTGGAACATGAAGAGTCCAAATCATTACCACCACACTGCGCTCGTAACCCGGAGATAGAAGGTGTTTTATCTCTTAGCCCAAGTAATTTCTCAGAAAACATTGCCCTTCAAACCGGAACACAGTAATGTTTGCACACTACTGCTTGGCGGCAGAATAACTGGCAAAGGTGTGGTACTTCCCCAGGAGGACTTTGCAAAGAGCCCTACCACTACTAGAAAACTAGTGGGTACTGAAGACGCAGGGCCGTACTAACTTAATGTTGTCGTACTTACCGAGTAGGTACCTACTACATCTCGTACGATTCTAGAGCTGATGATGTCAGAGCTCAGCTCAGTCCTTACTACTTCAGTTTAGGCTGCCACTGATAGGGAGGATCTGGAAACGATCTGGATTCTGGACGTCTACTCTCTTTCTATGAAAACGTAATTTCGAAATAAACTCGCGACTTTCCAACTCCGATTCTATTTCGATCCGTCGTTTTGTCCATTTAAATGTTCTAAGCCTACTCTAATTAGAGTATACTTAGAACATTTAAACGTCAAACAATGTTGTATCGGACGAAACGAAGTAGAACGAGAATAGGAAAGTCGCGAGTTTTTTTTCGAAATTACGTTTTCGTAGAAATAGAGTAGACGTCCTGGTGTAGGTACGTACCCTACGGCCCTAGCGGGAAGGATCTAGCACCTATACACTTGAAGCCGCTATGTAGAGCTTATATATGTATAGTTTTGATTATTGTCTGATTTCAGCTGACGTATTATTTGGGGGATTGCCTTACGAAAGATGTATCTGAGTCGACTGGCTTTATTGACTGGTGTTATTTGGAGTCGTGCAAGTGTAGGCTGACTAATTTTTAGTTTCTTACTGATGTCGACTGATTAACATTAGGACAAGTTTGGAGTCAGCTGACTGATATTCATTGATATACCTGTTGTCGGCTGACTGATTATCTATATCTATATCTATATCTATACTAATATTATAAAGAGGAAAGATTTGTATTTTTGTATTTTTGTATTTTTGTATTTTTGTATGTATGCAATAAACTCAAAAACTACTGAACCGATTTCAAAAATTCTTTTGCCAAGAGAAAGCTACATTATCACTGAGTAACATAGGCTATTTTTATTACAAGAAAAAAATAGTGATACTTGGTATTTTTTACTAAAACTAACGCAAGGTATAAAAAAACAGCCATAAAATGGCTTTCATCGCATACGCTGCGGAAAGTACCAATGATAGAACCAAACAATGTTCTACAATATTGTAGAACGTATAAAAATCTACAAAAAACCTCGCGAGAGCATATGTCTAACTACAGTAATTACGTCGCTACAACTGCTTTTTTACATTTTAAAAGAAGATAAAAATGCCGAGAAACTTAAGACCATGCTATTCATAAATTTGTTTTAATTCTTATCAAAATAAATTATTTCATAATCAAGAATGCTTTAATACCTATTGATTCCTTTTTGAATTATTAAAATCGGACATTCCATTCAAAATATACTATGAAATTAAAAATATCCATCCTAAATATTTGCAACGACGCGACGGCCGGCCGACGGCAGAATTATGAAGAGTGGACATACAGTAAGTACAGCGTTCATCCCAGTCAGAGTGATTTTATCTCAGAATACTTCTTTATCATGTACCACGTAGGTACATCGTTCCAAGACTACTCAAAATCAAAGAAATCACTTTGAGAGAAGCTTCAATTTCTCGGTGTCCGTTGAGGCTGAGAGAGTTGTTTGTGGTAATATTATTATTTTGTTTTCCCTCGGAATTATGGCACATTTTTGAAGACAATTTGTGTCAAGACATCAAACATACAGCCCAACAACGAGATCCGGATTATGATGTATATGTCGCAGCCGGATTGTATAGTTCGCCGTATTACATTACGGCTAGCCGTTTTGAAAAACGGGGCCGTTTTGTAATGCGGCAGTTCAACGATTAGCCGCATTGTCATTGCAATACGTTCTTCAATGAGGCGGTCCACGTTCAGCCGCATTGTATTACTGCTTATGTTGTAGGGAGACCATATTTAAAAAAAATACAACACAAAATCTAAATTTATTTCATTTATCTAAAAAAAATTATCGATTATTTCGTACGATATTCCGTACTATTTTTGAAGTGAAAACTTCTTTAGGCGCGCCTAGACAGATTTTTCGTGGGCTGTGAATTGATTTCTAGCGTCACGCTCGGGTATGATAAGAAATCTTCGAGTAAACTCGGGACTATGGCTATTGGCCATCTAGAAATGCGTCAGCCAATGGGAAATGCTGAAAGGGCGAGGCCAGGCCATCATGGCATTGCTATCTAGAAATGCATCAGCCAATGGGATATGCTGACGCATTTCTAGATGGCCATGCCAAGATGCCCAGGCCACGCCCTCCGGTTACACCCGTGTAGTTTCCAAGATAAGCTATCAAAGTCTGAGTTATAAGTTTTCACTTCTATCGGCAGTACCTATGACTGCCAATTATAATTTTTTTACAACATTTTACCTCTCACATAAAGTTTGAAAGCCCATAACTTGATATCGGTGACGGTACACCAAAGAAACATGGTGCATTTCCATAGACAAGGGTCTATTATCGAAACATGTTTCATCGTAGATAGCATCGTCGCTTAACATCAGGTGAGATGGTGGTCAAGTGCGAACATATTATAGTTTAAAAAAAAAGATTTGACTCCGGGTCCCGTCAGAAGCTCTGCGGTCAACCTTGAGTGTCGCTTCTCCATACTCGGCCTGCGCTCCACTACGGCTACTTGCATGGCTCGCTCCACTCAGGACCTCCCTTGAGCTTCTGGCTCCCGCATTCTTTTAAATACACTCTAGGGGTAGTAGCGCAAAGACTCCGGGTCGGATCTGGGTCTCATGTAACCTACCCGGTCCGATTTAGTCTTAACAAGGTGGACCGTGGAAACGAAATAGTATCCAAGTAACGCCCAGGGTGACAAGTGCCACCCTAATAATATTGTGTACGATTCCTCCAAACTCCAGAATCCACTGACACTTTAGCAATTTAGGAACACACAGTATTCAACGCCATGGTTGTTGTTATGTCAGGCAGCGCCATGAGTGTTAAGAATCGAAACTAAAAATTGTCAAAGAAGCGGCTAATCTCTCGCTTTATTACATTACGGCTAGCCGTGTTGAATAACGTATGGCGTTGAATACATGCCGGTGGTTTTTAAATCAGCTGTATTCAATCCGGCTGATCGTTAAACCGCCGCTTTACAAAACGGCCTTTAACCAACTAAGCCACCAGGCCAGCCAGTTTAATGTTTTGAACTTTAAAGTTTTGGTTTTTAATTTTGATCATATGGAATAATTTGGTAATGTACATTTCATTTAGCATACCTACTTAACAAAAAATGTTGACCCCGTGCGAAGCCGGAACGGGCCGCTAGTTAGATATAAAACTAGTGTCGCCTGATTTATTATTGTTGATGGTTTTAAAGAGGCGGTCTACGAGATCCCTTGTCTTAGCAAGTGGGAAGTGATAGTGTTAACTGACTCATTATTGTTGGTGAAAAGCTAAAAGATCTGCTGATATATCCCGAGGAGAGTAGATTATTTCGCCAGTGAGGTTGACGGGCGTGCCGTTGGTCCTCGGCGCCAATAGGTACCTACTTACCAATATCGGCGTATCCACGATTACCAAGATCTGAGGGTTTGGGTGACCCCGGCGCGGCCGGTGCCGATGTGGGCGGGTCTACCGCCGAAATTAAACTGTCTTAGCTTCGATATCGCTCTCTCTTTTCTTTTCACTTGAAATGATAAAGACATCAATAGCAAAGCCAAAGCTGGTAATCTGGTTAGGCGGTAGAAGGACGGGTCACTCAGTATGTCACTCAGTCGTCATCGACGGCGGGAACTAACCAGGCACACAAACTTACCACCATATTACATTTATTTAAAAAACACGCGTCTAAATTATCCCAACTAACTAAATAGTATGGGTACTATTTAGTAGTACAGCTCTGGCAGGCAGACTTACAACCAACTGACTGGCCTTGTCCAATCAGTATTATCCTTGTAGTTTTTCCCTGTCTCACGTGCACCACTGTCTTGTGTAATGTCTTTACCTTAACAACGGTAAAGGCAAACATCGTGAGGAAACTGGGTGTTTCTATGTATAATAAGTATGTATTTAAAAACTATATAAGTATTATATCAGCTATCTGGCCGCCATCACACAAGCTTTGCTTAGTTTGGGGTCAGATGGTGTTGTGTGTGAATTGTCCACCAATAAAAAACCAAAATGTTCCTAGACTCTTTCGAGGACAAATCCACCAACCAAACTGGGTCAGCTTGGTGGATTATGTCTTGCTTGCGAGAGAAGGGTTCGGGCTGTTTATGGTTATGACACAAAATTCGCAACATGGGATGCTTTAAGTTGACCTGAGGTTCGATAGCACTAAAATAATAATAATAAATAATAATAAATATTGGTGGACAATTCACACACAACACCATCTGACCCCAAACTAAGCAAAGCTTGTATGATGGCGGCCAGCTAGCTGATATAATACTTATATAGTTTTAAATACATACTTATTATACATAAAAACACCCAAACACAGTGCAAACATTTGAATTCATCACACAAATATTTGCACTGGGTGGGAATCGAACCCACGACCCTCGGCTTCGCCGGCAGAGCTACTACCCACTAAGCCACGAGGCCAGTCAAACTATATTATTACCTAGGGAAATTCCTAGCTACAAAGAAAACAAGTAAATCGAAGCCAATAAGTGTGTTTATTCTACCAACTCGTTCATTTATGTACAAAACGGTCATAAGGCATCAGTTTCAAATTAACGAGAAAAGGCAATACAATGGATTTTAAAACGCCTCGCAATTTGTCCATAGCAAGAAAATTTGCGCCACTCTTCGAAAGTTCGGCTGGTTACACACGAATGATTTAAAATTATCTATATTATACATCGAATAATAAATAAAAATCGTCATTGTTTAATACTTAAATGTAAAGTTATAAAATAAGTCTAAATAAATTTACTAGCTAATAAAGTGTCCTTATTTGTAATTAAAAAAGAATAATTATACAATAATTATTACATTGTGAACGACTAACCGTAGGAATGATTCGAATTTAAATGGACTGCGTCTTAGAATTAAAAAAAAACTTCTTTATTTTAATTAGTTTTTATGTACGTTACATTTATCTGAAAAAAAACAAGCTTTGTGTGAGGTTCATCCATAAATTCGTAAAACAAAGTTTAAGAGCATTACATTTACATGTTCGATTTTTTGTAAACTTCTTCTAAAAACTTTGAAGAAGTTTACAAAAAATAGTTTGTGTGTGGTTTAAATGTTGTGTTTTTTATTATGATGGAATGACAAGACGTGCAACTGATGGTAAGCGACACGATTCCCATTGCAGCCTAGCATTACGCATTTATTTAAAAATAATGACTTCAAATTGTTGCCTAGCATTGCACTGCTTCAGTCACTCAGATGTATAAAAAACTATATTTATATTTTTGATTTATATCGTCTTGGAATCAAGGTTCCTCAAACCAGAATACAGTGCTACTACACACACATTTATCTTTTTTTATCTTTTATCTTATACTTCTGATTTAGAACACTTGAATATAAAAAAAAAACTTTACATTAAAACTTTGCCGAAAACTTAATGATTACATATAACTGATTTATAATTTGGATTATAAATCAACATTTTAAGCCAAATCCATTTAAAGCAGTATTAAACTCTAAAAGTAAGTTGCTGGAACTACAGAGAAGTGTTTAGGTAGAATATCCATTTTCTTTCTTCAAAACTAATTTGAACCTGAAAATAATTGAGAGCATAATTTGTATTCAGCGCCGTCAGTGGTATATGCCGGATGATATTGCAGGCAATATTGTTTTGGAAAGAAGCCAAATGGCAAGATATTGATAAAACAGTTGCATAACATGCAATTTCTGGCCTCTACTTGACTCGGATCAAATTACGCTATTTTCTAGTAGTACTTCTTCCCTGTGAGCTTTTTCACTTGGGTACACAAAGTGTTAGTCTACTTACAAAATGATTGTAAAAATGTTTTAACAATATAAATATATATTAATAAAAAATATGTTATAGATAAAAAATTACATGTAGTTTTTAAGAGAAAATAATAATTATTATTACGACAATAATAATATTTTCTTCATACGTGTGTAACCAACCTATAGCGAAACACTACAAAATATTTTCTTATCACATAGGTATGACTAAATTTTACAAATTCATAAATTCTACCTAATTTGTGACTCATTGTCGGTTTCACTAAATAATTGGACAGTTCAACTATAACTTCACGTTTTATTAATTAAAATATGTAGAGATTAAGTGAAGTTGAAAGTTTTTTTCCAAATTATTGTAAACAAATTTTATATCTATAACGTTCATAATTTATTTTCAAGGCAACAAAAGGTTTTAAAGTTTAGCGTGACTTTGATATCACAATAATACACTAAAATAGTGTAATTAAGTTATAATTATGTATAACTAAAATCGTATAACTAAAAAATAACTTAAATATTAGGTTGGTTTTGAAATCTTGATAAGAATTTTCAAAATCTTTCTCGGAGTTTAAATTCAAAAATTCAATTATTATTTAAATTATATATGTAAGTTATATTTGAACAGGTAAGATCACAACGTGTGTCATGGTTTAAAAACCAAATAGACATTTAGAATTACTTCTATTTCATATATTAGATTTATTATAATTTTAAACTTTGTGAAATATGTGTTTCTTTATTCATAGTTACGTAAGATAAAATATGAAATTAAGATAATAATAATTCACTCTACTATTATCATTATATTTCCAGAATATTTACCGTAGCATGGTTTTGACTTGTGTTCGGTCTCCTTGCGCATAAACACAGTAAATAAACCATAATTAATAATAATAATAATAGCGTTGAATTACCGTAATAGCCTAAAATAATAATAGTTTATAATATAATCGATGGAAGAAAAGGTCAAACACATTTAATAGATATAACTTTTTTATATACATATTCAAAATCTGTCACATCACATTAAAGCATCGGTTGGTACAAGTTGTATTAATTGCATTACACTAATACTATATCTTTTACACCTAAAACACTTAAACTTTATTAACACACAACCGAAAAGTACAATTTAAAAATATAACATTACTTTAAAAAATGCTAAATTAATTAATTTGACATTATTTTACGTCATGATATTAGAAATTGCTTTTCATATTTTGTAGACTAGCAGTATAATTGTTATTATGTTATTAAAAGTTAAATATGTATTTAATTTAGTTACAAATTGTTTCACGTTTGTGTTTATGTATTTTTTTGAATTGGGTTTTAAATCATTACAATACTATTAATAATAATATTATTGTATTTAGTTTAGTTTAGTTTAGTTGGTACAGATTAAATAATGGTTGACAATAATTCTAAATCTATTATGTGCGTAGCATTTTTTGTAATTAATTATATTCTGCAGTCTACATTTAAACCAAATTAATTTAAACATAATTAACAGCTTTATAAGTATTATTGTATTTACTTCTTATTATGGTTATAATGAAAAAAATGTGGTAAGTATACAATAATTAAATATTAGTTATTCTTGTAGTAGTAATAATGTCTTTTAAATATGTGAATAAAAGGTAAGGGGTATGACAAATAAAAAAAACAGGAATCAATAATTACCTAATTTAATTTTAGCGTTATTAAAGCGTTGGCTGATTTTAATACAATAATCACAAGCCTTTCCAATTTCAATATTTTTAGTCATCGAAATGATATTTACAAATTCATTAAATTAACTGTATTCTTCTAGCTTGTTTCATTATTTCGGGTTTATCATATTTGGCTAACTAATTTTTGTAAAACACTAGCGGCGTCTCGACTCTGTCCGGGTTAAACATTAGTGTCTGTTGAACAATGTCTACTCATATATATGTATATACTCTATGACCATTTGTGTATTGATGTTTGTATGTTTTGAGGTTCCGAAGATTCGTCATCATCCAATTATTCATCCTAAGAAGATGTTTTAATGTTAAATTTGATACCTATAATACATACATATATGTGCTTGCGGTTTACTGGAATTTATGACTTTTATGACTCGGTAAATTCAGACGTGGTAACATTTTGGACAGTTCCGTGAGGGTACTGTTAGTTTTGTCTATCGTGGTGACAGCATTGATATTTTTGAATACAAAATGAAGTAGATGGAGATCTCTTCATGTGCCAATGATATGGCCAGCAATTATTTCAGTTTTCTCGTGACCACGGCCATTGCGACCAAAATGTCGGAAGGTGAGTAACTTAAATTAATATTTTAAATAGTGATAAAGACCTGTAGGTATAATTTAATTCGCACGTCAGAGCTTAACAGTAGAATTACTGGCAAAGTAAATAAATAATTTAAATGTTTTTTTAGCCAATCACGCCTTAAGAACATATGGGTAGGTGTGAAATTTAGAGCTTAAATGATCCTTTTTGTAACATAGAGTGATGATGCACAGTGCTATGCAATTAGTCGAACATGAAGAGTCCTAATCCACGTCTAATAGTGCACTGCGCTCGTTTACCAGATATATAAGATTACCTTCGCCCTTTAATTTCTTTAGAAACATTGCTCTTTAAACTGGAACACATTAATGTTTGCAATAAAACTTTGCTTCCTTAATATAATTGAAATAATTGAAAAACTTTGGTGGCTTTGGTGTGCTCATCATCATCATCATCATCAGCCGCAAGACGTCCACTGCTGAACATAGGCCTCCCCCCTAGATTTCCACAACGAACGGTCCCGCGCAACCTGCAACCAGCGGTTTCCGGGGGCCTTTGTTAGGTCATCTGTCCATCTAGTGGGAGGCCGTCCAACACTGCGTCTTCCGGTTCGTGGTCGCCACTCGAGTACCTTTCTTCCCCATCTCTTCTCTCTCATCTTGGTGTGATACTTCCCAAATAATTTTACTATTACAAGTAGGTACCTATAGGTAGTTAATTATAGCAATAGGTACTTTATATCGCAGAGCAAGGCACGGGCAAATGATACTGATAATACATAGGTAAGTATTTGTTTACCGTTTCTATCGGACTTCTCGTAGCTCGAAGAAGCGGCACCGTTTTATGGTTGTTATTCCAAAGACACGGACGAAGAGGTTTGACTCTACTTTTTTGATAAGAACGTCTAGACTGTGGAATGAGTTGCCTGAGTGGGTTTTCCCTGACGGTTATATTATTGGTGTCTTCAAATCGAGAGTGAATCGGTTTTTTTCTAGGTAAACACGCTCCATCGTAGACCGCATCGTCGCTTAACATCAGGTGAGATGGCGGTCAAGTGTAAACCTATATAAGTTTAAAAACTTAAACTTCGTCAGTTCGATGAAACAATTAATAATTTCACTGATACGTTTGTAGGGGTGAATAAATGTCAAATATAATGTCTGAATACGGTATTGATTAATGTTTTTCTATTTCGGTAAGTAGAGTATCGGACTGTGGGGCTGCGAGACCATTAATGTTTAAATAGACTCGGTTGGGACGGAGCAATCAATACCTGCTTCAAACAGCATGGCAGAGTTAGGCGGAGCGTCCACTTAAAACTGAGCAAGGCAGCTAAGCTGTATAGCCGAAGCTACACGAGGCTGGTTTTTTAAGCTAGCTTTGTGTAGACAACGCTACGCAACGCTAGATTTGTCTACACGCAGCTAGAAGTACTAGCTTGCTAGCTTACTACCACGTGCTTGCTTGCTATTCTAGCTTAAAAAACTAGCGTCGTGTAGATTTGTGCGACAATCAGGCGAATAGTCATTTTAGTACTTTTAATGAAATTAATTAATAATGACACGAAATAATTAATTTGTTTTTTTTATGACTTTTATTTGGTTATATCACCGCAGTTTCGGTAGAGTCCAGTGTTTGAACTTTAGAAGAGTCCCAGCAAAACGCAGCGTTTGATGTTTTTTTGAACAGTTTTTGAACCTGAATATCAATTAATAAAAATACATTAAATATCTGCAAAATATTGGGTCATGTAAAACTGTTTTTTTTTCGTATGAGATGATGTTTAATTACTCTCCTTACAACAAAACCACCGAAATTAGAAATTATTATTGGCAACATACATCTACTAAAAAAAACATTACTTGTATTTTTATTTAGGTAATTACAACAACGGACAGCCAATTTAATTACAAACATTATGGCAGATATTTTCCAATACCGTAAAAGCCTAAATGAGCGTAAAAGAGTAAGAAATGTTGCTTGTTTTCTCTAGCTCTTTCTTGAGATGTGCAAAGAGCAATGAAAGGCTCAAGCTCGTTTGGACAAGCTACGGCCTTAATAGAATAATAATTAAATCACTATGTACGAAGTAAAAAACGGTGATTTATGATATGATAAAGTGAATTAAGGTCTAAAATAAGTTTACTATTCTTATATGTCCAGGTAATGAGTCACAGCAGTTTTACTCATGTATCGCACTGACCAACTTCAGCTCAAGTGGACGACCAGCCTTAAACCGCATTGACATAATACCTTATGCTATGACTTCTTTTATATCTTAACCCTCTTAGTCAAAAACGTCTAATAACCACACAGTTCTATATACTCATTTTATTCCGTTTAGACTTGTGTCAAATTCTGTACGTCAAAAACTGACAAAGAGTTTTAGATGAAATCTAATCCTTAAAGATTGTTTACGGGTAAAGCATGGAAATATGACCCTTATCTTCTTATTTATAATCTTAAAATAAGCTTGTTTTGGAATAAATGCAATTTTATCTTTTGTCTCAGTTTAGTGTCTCTTCAGGAAACAGAATTAAAGCATTTTGAAAATCAAATTTATAAAGTCAACCACTGCCTTTGGTGGAAATCTTGAAGTAAGTACCTATGTTTTTTTAAAACAAAAACGATATGCCACTTCATATTATAACGTTCGTTTGTTTTAGTTACTCAGTATTCTTTTTTGATATTTCGTAACACATTTTTTTGTGAAATTTTACTTTCTTTTTATATATTTTTTACTTCTTTTTTTATACCTTTTACAGTTTTTCATAACGATTTGATTGCTGAATGTGTATAAGCGGAGTGAAACGTTCTGGAAATTATTTACCAAGTAAAGGTATCACTAAGAAGTGCCTTCAAAGTTCCCAAAGGCTTCACGAATCAGCTGTCATACTTCTATACTTCTAAAGAGAATTATGATATTGTCGAAGGCATCAGTGTTCGTTTTAGCCTTTTATGTTAAAGGCTTATTACACTGGCTAAATTTAGATACTGAATTTAGTCACTACTGAATATACTGGCTATGTTTTAATATTTTATTTAATTAAAATATGTATAACGGTAGTTGAAATCGGACGGCTGCATACAGTCGCGGGAACAACAAGGTATATTGGACGTGTTTTGAATGGTCACAAAATCCAAGTTACATTATAAATATCAAAGATTGGATGTTATTGCTCAAATGCGCCAGAATTATTTGAGTGTGTCGTATTGCGAACATTTCTGAAATTGCATATGTGATACTTCAAATTACACAATTGTGCATAATTATACACTTAGGGGATCGTTATTTTTCTAAATTCAAAACTATTTATGCGAGGAGACGGGTTAATAGTAGCTATAGGTTAGGTACATAATATTGCTTTCATTTCGAAGAAAAAAGCTGAAGAAATAGTTAGATTTACTTACACGCAAATGTCAATTATTGTTTGTTTGTTTGAATACAATTTATGATTTTTTGCATAATGCCCTAAATTTTGTCCTTCAAAGCCGTTAAAATAATTTAGTTTGAATAGGTTATTAAAGAGAGATCTGCAAATAATCTAACTCACAAAGTCAACTTATATACGTTGATTTGTATGCCATGTGGTATGGATTATTTAGGTCATTTGAAAGGCACGAAACAGTTATTGATATTATTAAATGTAATAAACGAATATCTTACTGGCTAACCAATACTGTGACGTGAAGTCATTAAAACATATTTTTGATTAATAAATATTTTGAAAAATGAGATTAAATAAATAAACAATTATTCACACTCATAACGAGTGGACAAAGATGGCTCGGAAAACAAACAAAAGCATGGATGCTAAACAAACACCCAGAATCAGTGTAAATACAAATATTTTTTACCGTAAGTACTTCTATATGCCTCTAAAATCAATTGCAGCACAATACCATACTATTTTATAGTTTTTGTTTTTTATTTATTAATTTTGCTTTATGTGATTACTAAATACAATAGTTATTTTTAAATATAAACTTTATATAAAAGCAAGTTATAATTTTAACGTGTAGTGTTGCAGCTTTTACATATAACTTTCTATTCTATGCTTTCCTCACTATACCGTGTAAATGAACAGAATAATATTTAATATAATTTTGCAATACCTTTTGAAAGTTTTAACAGCTTTATAAATCTTGATATAACTATAATTACAATTATGACATCTTTTTAAAATTTATTATGTATATTAGCACGCGTGCAGTTTGACACCATCAGCGTACGAGCATAATAAAATCTTATTTGTTAATTTAGGAGATAAAATCTTTTACATCTATTTTTTTATATTTAATAATAATAATTTTGTGACAGTATTTTATTTTTTGCAATTGAGCAACATTTTTATATAGATCCTTTGAGATTAGTATTTAGAAAACTGCTTAACATCAATATTTTACAATGAACTTGCTTTGAAATACGTTTATTGATTTTATGGCTCAAAAATAATAAATAGGGTGTATTATTACTTTACACACATAATAATACAATTTTATTATTATTGTTTTAAATCATAGTGCTATAATTAATATACTTTTAGAATATGTGTTAAACAAAATACCGTCACAAAATTAAATACATTCTTTTTAGTTCACAACGCGTTATAAAAAAATTCTTTCGCCCATTTTCGACCGTGCATGGTCTCCTTTCTGTGTTTCTCATCTATCCTATGTCTCACTCTTATCTTTTAGAATGGAATGAGATAAATAGCTTATTTCCAAGCGTGTTTACAAAATCACAATGTAGAGCACAATTTTCGCTAAAACGTTTTTTTTTTTTTTCGTTTTTCACCTCATTTCGTGGTGGACTCGGTAGCCAAAACCGCCTCTTCAGGAATCCTGTCATCTGAAATGAAAATGTACATTTACTTAACAAAGATATTTTTTTTATTGATGCACTTTGATTCGTAGAATTGTTGGGCTCAATGCTGGAGACGTGAGCTTTACAGCGGCCGTAGTCACGAGGAAACTAAAAAAATTGCGGGTAGTCTCAGTGGAAAATGAGGAGATTTCCATCTACCCTCATTTTGTCTTCACAAAACGCATTCGAAAATAGTAGTAGATAGTTAGTGTTGTGCGTGAGTCACCACCCTTCACCCTTGCGCGATTTTTGAAGACCAAATGAGGGTAGAAGGATCTCTCCATTTTCCAATAGACGTCTTACGATATCTTGTCTTCTCGTGACCCCATCTACCATAACGCTGCCGAAACGTCGAGTTAATTAAATAATAATGCCGATCGCGATTAAACCCTGTGTTTATTTCACACTATGAGTCCAAATTGCAAACATTTCAAAACTATAATTTTAGTTTTGGCTTCAAAATTGAGTCCAATGTAAATGAAAATAATTATTTTTCTGTTAAGTCCAACAGTTTAAACTGGGATAGTCCGAGATCCCAGAGCTCCCAGACGTCACCTATTTTCTGATGAATGAAATGTGGACGATTGAGTTGAGTAAGTAAGTACTAAGAACACATGCTTACTCGCTAACTTGCTTAAACGCCCAATTTTGAGATATGGGGTAATGAAGGTACATACAAACATTACTTCCTTCACGTATTTTCAAATAAGTGATTTTCACGTATGTTGTAGGCAATATCCTTAAAAACAAGGTCCCAATACTCCCAGACACTTTCCGTAGGCCGTTTTGCTTAACAACTCCAAAATAATAACATAACTTCACTTAAATTCTCATGCTCCATATGTAAATATGTTCGTCAGACAACTATTTTCAAGCTTACTTACTAACTCTACTCAATCGTCCACATTTCATTCTCAGAAAATAGTTGACGTCTGGCAGCTCTGGGATCTTTCTCTAGGAGGGTTTTCCCTAAAACTGTTGTTGTTTTGTTTGTATATCACGAAATAATTTTATTGTCAGCAAAACTTTTTTCAAAGTCCATTTATAACTAACTTGACTTACTGATCCAATGAATCCTGGCCCCTATTTATTTTTTTTACAGTATAGATTGAATAGACGAGCAGGACATGTGCTTGGTGGTAAGCAATATGCCTGCCACATAACAGCACAGAGACACGCAGCTATTGGACCATGACGAGTCCGAATCATTACCTAGCACTGCACTGCTCTCCTCATCCAGAGATCTAAGATATTATATCTCTAAGCCCTGACGACCGCAGTTCAGTGCTACGTAATGATTTGAACTCTTCATGTTCCAATAGCTGCGTGTCACTGCTATGTGGCAGGCATGTTGCTTACCATCAGGCACATGTCCTGCTCGTCTCGTCACTCTTTATTTAAAAAAAAACTTGATCCCCAACGCCAACGCCAACGATCCCCAACGGGTGTCATATTAGGATCTCATATAAAAGTTTTATACACTCGGCTAAATTTAGTAGAATTCAGTCAGTAAAAACTTTGCTTCTGAAAGTAGTAAGCTAGCTCAATGAATTGCATACTACACACTTATTATATACGCTATTACACTTTACTGAATGCAGTAGCGACTAAATTTAGCAAACTAAATTTAGCCAAGTGTAAAGAGAGTTTAAGTATGGCATGTCTGTGTGTGTCAATATTTGTCTCTCTGTGGTATCGTAGCTCTCAAACGGCTGCACCGATTTTGATTTTCATTTAGCTGTGTTTCATCAAAATTAGTTCCGCTGTTTTAAAGTTCTCAGCTCTTTTTTAGCTGTGGTAAAAATCTGTAACGCATAAAGAGTAGGTACTTGCTTTACTTGGTAAGTAATTGCGTTTGAGATTTTTTAATTTAACCTTTATCACTTATGTCTGAGAAATTTGGTAAGCATAAGTTAAAGTTAATGCTTTGACAGTTTTCATCCATCATATTGGAAACTCCTCAACTCCTCATTCTATACAACTGAGTCTAACTAATTTTTTTTACTACTAAAACTCTGACTAATTGTCATAATCTAAATATTTAATCAAACGCTTACGCGAGCAGTAAGTTTTTTAATAACGTAAAATCTGTTTAAAAGCCACAACGTCAACTACGTCATAATACTCAAATAATCTGCCTACAAACTGCTGTGCACTGCCTACACACTGCTGTGCAGTTTGGCAGAGTTTAGTATTTTGAAAAATGTTATTGATATTTTTGTGGATTAAATAAAATAATAATAATAATCAATGAGACGAAAGCTGAGTTGAGAAAAGTTCGGTGTCTTCTGGGTCAGCACGCTCCGTCGAAGACTGTAGTGTTTAGTGGTAGGACTCTTGGCAGAGTCCGCCTGGGGAAGGACCACACCTTTGCCAATTATTCTACCGCCAAGCAGTAATTTGCAAACATTACTGTGTTCCGGTTTGAAGGGCAATGTTTCCAGAGAAATTACAGGGCTTAGAGATATAACAACTTAGATCTCTGGGTGACGAGCGCAGTGCAGTGCTAGGGAATGATTTGGACTCTTCATGTTCCAATAGCTGCGTGTCACTGTGCTGTTATGTGGCAGGCATGTTGCTTACCATCAGGGACATGTCCTGCTCGTCCCGTCACTCTTTATTTAAAAAAAAAAAAAAAAAAAAAAGACCGCATCATTGCATAACATCAGGTAAGATGGCAGTCAAATGCAAACCTATTATTGTTTAAAATACAAAGGATATTAGAGTATAAAAAATAATACGTGGAAAGCGGAATTACACTAGCTGATTGAAAAATGTCATCAAACATAATACTAAGTGTTGGTGTGGTTCAAATTATTACGTTTTTCTTTAGATTTCTGTGCGTAGCGCCAATAGTTGGTAAAACAAGCATTTAATGAAGATTGCCGAGGCATAAGCAAGTTTTGTCAAATTGAATGTTTTACACAAGCATTATAATTAAAAGGTAAAAGGTGATTTTTATAATATTATTATTCAGATAATAATTATAGCAAGCGGGTACAACCTTTTTGATAATATCAGCGTGTTGTACGTTGTATCAAGAACATTCTTAAGTCATTTGTGATTTAAAAGTTTAAATTAGTTATATTCAAAAGGTCAATTGTGCAATTACAAAATGCGTGATTTCGAGCTTAAAGCATAGGATCAAGGCTTTACAAGGTAAGCTTTTCAAAACATACCTCAAGTTAAGTTGCTAACTTCGAGTTAGGCGTTGACGAAGGATGACTTGGTCCTGCCAAGGTGAAACATTTCGAGTATGAGTTATTTGGAACATTTCTTGTCTTTATAGAACTTAGTTCCATAGTTCATTAGTTAAAACGTCTTGAATTTTCTGAAGTTAGGGAAGTTCTTGAGTATGCATTACGTAGCCCCTACAAAGGTTGTGTAGTTTGTGAACTTACAATGTTTGAAATATGTTTTCATCTTGTTAACATTCAACAACTAAAGTCTGTTTTATCTTATCTGACAGAGAGGTAAATCAAAATTGAGAACTAGGCAATGTCTCAGTCTGAATTGACAGTAATGTTTCATGTGACATAATAAAATACATTATTGTTATTAAAGGAAATTTAAACATAGTATCTGAAACTATATTTCAATTTTCGTAAAACAAAATATCGACTAACAGCTGTATTCCAACTATTTGTTCAAATCTTTCATATACCAAAAACTTGTCATATGTGTGGGTACCAACAAATCAGATTAGATCGAGATCGCGTTTGACTTCAAACGGAACAACAAAACGATACAAGATTGAGTTTACATCAAGTTCTATAATTTAGCTGAGATTACAAACAAATTAGTTTGACATAAACATTAAAAACTGAATTTCAATAAGCAATATTAATTATTTCAAATGTTATGAATTATTGAAATCACATTCTAATTTCTTCAATTTGAATGAGTCTGCAATTTGATTGTAAATGAAAGTAGTATTTTCGTTCATATCATACAAATACGCTAGCTATGGACAAACAGTCTTTCCATGGTCTACATGCATTGAACTGAACTGTACCTGCACTTTTGAGCCACAATTGAAACTTAGGTGAGTATCAAGATATTTATAAATTTTGAAACAAAATAACATTTCCTTATTTGTCGTACGTTCTGTTCAATGTAGGTAGATCATTAACTCTGTCAACTTTTCATCTAAAAATATATATTAAACACACAAAAACATTTTTGCAACAGACTTTTACCATCTAATATAATTTTTAGTGTTTATGAGGAGACACAACAGTGCGGAACGCTATGCAATTTTGATTTGTATCAAGAAGTAGTGCTGAATTTTTGTCAAATATATCTTGGAGAAGACATTTATCAATTTCATTACGCATTGCCATGTCATATTAATCGCGTAGGATGGTATAATCTTTTGAAATATTTGTGATATAACTCACCCAGACAGTGAAGCAGAGTTGGAGATGGCAGGACTATTGGACTCGAATTCTTCCTTCGGTTTATCATTAGCCAGCTGCATCTTCAGCTGGTGCCCGAAGCATGCAAGGTCTTCCCTAAACGTATCCGACCCAGGCGTTGTCGGCTTCTCATCATCACCGGTCGCCATCGCCTCAGCATCATTCTTCAGCGGCTCTTGCTCAGACTCTTCCTCTTGATTATATATCTTAAAATACGCAAACGTCAGATAAATAATCGAAATAAAAAATGAGGGAATCGGTATCGCCATTGCGTATACCAAGTTGAGGGTATTCTGCCACATGTCCAGTTCTGTGATCACGAGACCTGGGTCTACTCGAGAGTAGTAGCAAGTGTAATTGTTGCCTATGGGTTTGTATTTTCCGTAAAATACGGTGCAGTTCAAAATGGGCGGATAACCACATCCTTTCACATTCGGGAAGAGTCGTGCTCCAGTGAAGTACCATTCCGAATCGTTTCCCTGCAAACCTGTGGGTATGGGATCTGGGAGCTCTTCCTCCGCCATGTCTGGGTAAGATTTGTCAGCCGATGCTTCGTAATTATCGTATTCGTAGTCCTTTCTCAGTGCTCTCTCAACTCTCACTAGTTCTCCTACTTCCGCTTCAGTGACGTTAGGGTAATCTCCAAGTTTGTAGTTTACTCTTACTTGAGTGCATTCAAAGAGGTCTTTTGTGCAGCCTTCTCTGCAAGAAGCCCAAGAACAGTTGCTCGCTCCAACCAAGTGTTTCACTTGTGCAGTGACGCATAAAGCGGCCACTGGATCAAATTGCATAAATATAGTGGTGAAAGCTGGTTCGATGACGAACGGTACTAAGAAGAGAAAGGCAAAGAGGCTGAAGATTGCGCATAAGACGAAGCTGGCTGTCGTGTAGAAGAGGAGTTTCTCGAGAAAAGTGGGAGGTATTGGAGTTTCTTCGTCGGCCATTTTGGCGTGCGCGCGCTAGGAGCGACCATATCGCTAGTTTCAGCTTGGCTGGGTCATCTCATGCGAATGCGGTGCAGTCTTGTGTAGTTGGTTGAATGGTTCAATTTAAATCACTTTATTTTTATCTTTGATTTTTAAATCATCACATTTTTGTTTTCTATAGCTGCGGACAAAAGGCTGGTTTACGTTATTTAATATTAAAATATCTCATTAACCTACCAATAAATTACTCATAGACCTTCATTATCAATGAATAATTCAGATGTGTTTAATGTAAATGGTTAGTTAGGTATGTAGTATCTTGGTGTAGTTCTCATTGTGATTCGCTTTCGTCAATAAGGGATCAACCCATATAGCAAAAGTCATAGTGTTATGATTCCACAAACACGAGTAAGTCAGTGGTATGATATGACAAACTTTGTATCTGCTTTAGTAAATGATGAAGTATGTTACAAAATTATTAGTGAAACTAAAACTTAAAACTCTAATATGTTGTTAAATATACGTGAAGCAAAAAATGATGATGGCAAAATTGAAACTTTTTTTCGCATTGTATACATCTAACTAATTTTTTTTTTGGAAATATATTCGTTTTAAGTATGTTAAGTAACTTTACAAGTAACACCGCCATATCTATTTAAGTACCTCGGCTTCTCTGTCGAGCGCCTTCCACTTACTCCGCGTCGGACCGTCACGCGACTTGCAACAGATAGACGAAAAACTTTGAAGCGATGATATAAAAGATTAACTTTAAATACTATGTACCCCTTTTTAACGAATGTGAAATTGTAGTCAAATCAAGAATCTGTACTAAGTAATATCATAAAGATGAAGATTCGATTTGATTTGAATGCGCTAATCTCAGAAGCTACCGGACTGCTTTCAAATTCTTTAACTGTTCGATATGTACGTAATCCCTGAGTGCTTGAGGTTATATTATGTACCACAGGCAAAGCCGAGACGGACCGCTAGTTTAAAATAAAGCGGATGTTGTGAATTAACAGTGCAATTTCCGAGTAGGTAATCAGTCGACCTGTCAGCACTCAGTTTGTCTAATTACCGCCATATCCATAAATCATGGCATCAACAAAGCTGAACACTGATGCTATCCTGATAGATGACAAATGATTTATATAGAAGAGTGTACATTTACGCTTTCAATGCATGAGATCAATAGAGCTTATATGTTATTGAACATAATAGAAACAAATATGGAAGAAACTTATGCTTCTGTATTTATGATATTACGAAATGTAGGTAGGCCTCAAAATCACTTGTTACTCGATATCTAGATACGGAGAATCCCACTAATATTATTAATGTGAAAATATGGATGTTTGGATTTGGAAGAAGATCTATCCCGGGAAAATAACGGGAATGACGGGAACGGGAACTACGCGGGTAAAACCGCGGGGCACTGCTAGTTATTACATACAGCTAATATACTCGTAAATGTACTTGTAAGATAGTACCTAATTAATTTTAATTCATAATATTCTAATGTTATAATATGCGTTTATTATATTCTGTTTTGTGTGCTCATTGAACAAATTAATTCAACAAGTCTCTACGTCATTTCAAATACGGCCAACATATTTAACGGCACTAAATAATGCATACAAATATGCAAATGCTAACAGAAAATACATTACACAACACTATCTACTAAGAGCCATTTTCCTGATTTATTCTGGAGAAATCTTAATAACTGTACGTCAGATTCCGCTTTTCGTTTCGTTTTGATTTTCGATAATTAATTTTGTCCAAAAAAATATACTTGAACTTCAAATAGATTAAGACACTCGACCAAATTTCATAAGAATCCATTACTAAGTCGTCTAGGTAAGAGACAGGTGAAAGGAAATTTTAGTTATTCGTTCATATTTCAAATAACCACCACACCCATTTCGATAAAATGTATATCTGTAGATTGCCCATGACCTGAACTATGATCCACCAAACAAAAAAAGAACCATCAAATTTGATTCACAATTGGCGGAGCTATCGCGAAACACAAATGAAAAAAAAACATAATTATAACCAAATTGGGAACCTCCTCCGTTTCGGAAGTCAGTCAGTTTCAGGGTACCAGTTCATTTCGAAGTCAGTTTTATGTCACCTGGCATTCCAGACTTGGCCGGCGTGGTAGATTACGTACTTCCCTTTTTGCTTGTAAGAAACGGCTCTAAATCTCAGTAATACGAAGCGGACTGCTAATGTATTTCTCTTTGACTGTACCTACTCAAAAAACCGACAGATTTTTGGCTTGAATTTACGGCTAGCCTATTAAGTTACGGCTGGTCTAGTCGGGAGAACGGTAACTGCCGATCCAAAACCCCTGATTCGAATCCCACTCGTACCACTGTCTTTTCGCAGTCACGTGTGTAATACCGCTAATTAAAAAACGGTAAAAAAAACATCACGAGGAAATCGACATTTACCTAGATATGCGTCATCCACAAACGCGCACTGGGCCAGCGTGGTGGGCAATCGCCTAGACTATTTTCTATAGAAGGCCCCGATTACCAGCAGTGGGAACATTTAGTGTACAGCTTATGTTATGCTAAGGCTTGAATAATATTTGGCATAGCCCCGGTTGGTAATATTCAGTATTGAATTTGGCAGTTGAGCTATTCATGATATTTGAGTAGGTATTGTAAACACAGTTCCAACTCAGTAGATTCCAGCTGAATTCCTGTCGCCAGTCAGTCTAGGCAGGAATCCAAATATCGATCAGACTAGAAGAGCTGTTATTGTAGATGGCTTGAAATCTATGATTAAATAATATAATAGAATGTAGTTATTGAAGAGATACTGGTACAGAGACAGAGGTACTTGTGATGTACTTACTATTTTCCAGTTACATTATAATCTTCGATTATAACATCCATCAATGCGACCATTACTGTATTTTGCTTGGAATTAAACTGTTCCAGTCCAACAACAGCAAGTTACGGCTGGTCTAGTCGGGAGAACGGCGGCTATTGATCCGGAGACCCCGGGTTCAAACCCCACACGCACCACTGTCTTTTCGAAGTCATGTGCGTAATGCCGCTAACTTAAACGGTGAAGGAAAACATCGTGAGGAAACCGACATGTACCTAGAATCTTTCGAAGTCATGTGTCATCCGCCAACCCGCACTGGGCCAGCGTGGTGGATTATGGCCTTAACTCTCTCCTTGCGAGAGAAGGCCCCGAGTCCCAGCAGTGGGAACGTTTAGTGGGCTGTTGATGATGATGTGATGATGAGTCCAACAAACAATTATAAAGTTGCTTTCAAACTACTGGCTCCTATTGTTTGCTTTGCCTTGTTTTGATAGTATAGTACCTATAGAGTGACGAGACGAGCAGGCAGGTGCTTAATAGCGATATTTCGATGTCATGCGTCATCTACCAACACGCACTGAGCCAGCGTGGTGGATCATGGCCTCGGCTTTCTCCATGCAAGAGAAGATCCCGATTCCCATCACTGGGAATATTTAAGGATTCCCTATGTCCTACTAATGTTATAAAATGTGAATGTATACATTCATGTGTTGGTAGATGACGTATGACATCGAAATATTGCTATTAAGCACCTGCCTGCAGTTTGTTGCTAACTCACATCGTAGGAACTGAAAAGATCAAGCTGAAATTTGGAACTCAAATAGATTATTGTCTGGAATTACATATAGGGCGAAAAATATCCGTAAAAAATAGAATTCCTTAAAAAGTTGACATTTTCTAAATTCCGCATGGATGAAGTCGAGGGCAGACGTAAATGTATTAAATACAGAATTATTCGCATTTTTTCCTGTAGGATTACTATAATTTCTAATCCTATCCATCAATATGTGAAGCATAAACTTTGTACCCTCTTTTACGAAAATTACGCGGATGGAAGTGTATGAAATATTGTACAACTATGGTTTATGCAGAGCAGCAGTGCAGAATGCTAACATTTTTTCTGCTATTGATGGGGCCGTATTTGAAGATCCCTATTATTTATAAGACCACTATAATTATGTTATTTTAGATCATAATCGAACTGTGTTTTCAATTTCAACGCGATCCGTTCAGACGTGATAAGCGAACATCCAAATATCCTAACTTTGTCATTTATAATGTTAGTAGGATAGCCTGATTGGTGAAGGTGATATGAAATTCAACTGGTCAGCAAATAAATAATAGATTAAAGATATGGTGTCATAGGACACCGGGTAGGATCAAGGTTCTTTCGGATAATTAATATAGAAGCAACACATTTTGCAAAAATACGTACTTATTGCTTAATTTTATCTTTTAGTTGTCAACACTAGTCACAGACAGTTTTAACGCGTCACCGTTGTATATTTTTCTAACGGTTTTGCTCTCACATTTTTTCAGTTCAGTCGCGCATCAAAATCCATATTTCTTTGAACTTTTTTAACTTTGAACTTTGATCCAATAAAAATAAATAACACCAATTTTCCGCATCACTATCTAGCCCTAAACAAACAAAAGGTGTGGTGCTTCCCCAGATGGACACTACAAACAGTCATACCACTACAAAAGTCTACATACCCCAAAGCAAAAGCATTTGACATGATGAGTAAGTAAGCTAGAAACCTGTCATCCAGTTTGCTTACAATGGAACCAACAATAGCCCTAGCCTCGCCGCCAAGCCGTCTCGCAAGCAATCCGGGCTATCGATTCTACATAACTGGCATCCAATACACGTACCTCTGGATGTTATTTGAGCTACTTGAAATAGACACTCTGTTTATGTATGCTTTATAGTCTAGAGGTAACATCGACTTTCTCGCATTTGTTTCAAGAATGAAAATTGTTTTATAAGTACCTAGCGATCCGCCCCGGCTTCGTGATACATCTATACTCTGCATACTCTATACTAATATTATAAAGCTGATGAGTTTGTTTGTCTGAACGCAAAAATCTCAGGAACTGCTGGTTCGAATTGAACGGTTACTTTTTGTTGGATAAACCATTCATCGAAAAAAGCTATAGGCTATGTAACGTTACGTTACTATCAATAGGAGCATGAATGTAGAATGTAACAAAAACGGGAAAAATATTCCTTTTGAGCGCTTTCGCACGTAAGTGCGCTTCCGTGACAGCATGTGTCTATCTTTTAAGGTTGCGTCATTATAACCCTTTTATGCCAATCAAATCGCGGATTAAAAACGTGTCGCGTTTTAATTTTTTTTTATGTACGTTTTAACTAGTAAGATATCCGAGCGAAGCCGGAACGGGCCGCAATAACATTGCAATGCATGCAAAGATCACGCAAATCCTAAGGTGCAAGAATTTTTGAAATCGGTTAAGTAGTTCCTGAGATTAGCGCATTCAAACCAAAAATCTCATCAGCTTTATAATAGACCAAGAACCCATGCACCCCAGACCTTCGTTATTTTATAAAAGCTGAACGTTTGTCAGAGTATGCTCCCAATACAGTTAAGAAAGTTAAGATGGCCCATGATGAAGTTTGGATCATCCTGGCTTTGGCAGATAAACGGTACTAAAGGTGTACCGATCTGAATTTGTCAAATTATAAAGTCTGATATTTTGGTAATACCTTCAGAATATTATTAAAAATTACGCCAATAATTGCTAGACACTTAACATCGTGGTAAGCACTTGCCAGACACCCATGTTGTGTTAATGTTCATGCAATTGTAATTCTACTTGCGCCATAATATGCGCGCTTATTTTTAAACATAATTTTTTTTAACTTTTTTTAATTTGGGTAACAATTAGCAGCCTAATTATCATAAGCAGCCCACTAAAAGTTCCCACTGCTGGGACTTGGGACTTGGGGCCTTAGTACCATTTATTTGCCAAAGCCAGGATGACCCAAACTTCATAATGGTCCATCGTTCTTACCTGTGTTAGGAGCATGCGCTGACAAGTTTTCAGCTTTTATAAAATAACGAAGGTCTGGGGTTCACGGGCTCTTGTTCTATAATATAAGTATAGATTTTGTGTGTTAAGAAAGTTACTTCCTACTAATACTATAAACTAGCAGTGCCCCGCGGTTTTACCCGGCAAGTTCCCGTTTCCGTTATTTTCCCGGGATAAAGAAAAAAAGAAGACATAGGCTACTTTTAATCCCGAAAAAAAAACAATGGAACTAACGAGAACGGGAACTATGCGGGTAACACCGCAGGGCGCTGCTAGTTATAAATAAAAGAGGCCAAGTGCGAGTCCGAGTCGTCTATGAAGGGTTTCGTAGCAGCGAGTAACATACATAAGTTTTTGTAGGTCGGTTTAACTTAGACCGATGTTTTAATAATAGTGTATTTATGACGTACTAAAAATCTACACACTAACTAGATCGAGTGCAAATACATTTGCGTTGGAAGTTTGAATAGTAATGTATATCATATATATTTATATTTTTTTTGTTTTATTATTCTCTTATTTTAGAAGTTACAGTTGTATACACACATTTTACCACTTTGAAAGTGTCTCTCGCGCAAATTATATTTATTCAGTGTAGAAAAAAATGATATCAGAAACCTAATCACCAGGTTTGATGAAAAAAAATGAGTTTTAGTTCTAAGTATGGAAGCACTCCAAAAATTTATTTTTTTAATTTTTTTATGAAGATCTTAATGCAGTTCACAGACAGAATCATTTACCACTTTGGAAGTGTGTCTTGCGCAAATTATTCAGAGTAGAAAATAATGATATTGAAAACCTCTACACCATTTTTGAAGACCTATCCATAAACACCTTACACGTAGAGGTATGATGAAAAGATTGTTTTTTTGAGTTTCAGTTCCAAGTACGGGGCACCACCAAAATATATATTGTTTTTTTTTTAATTTTATAATCTTAATGCGATTTACAGAATACTTCTACGTACCAAGTTTAAACAGTATAGTTCTCATAGTTTCGGCAAAAAGTGGCTGTGACATATGGATGGACAGACAGACATGACGAATCTATAATGGTTCCGTTTTTACCTTTTATGGAACCCTAAAAAGTCCAACCGATGGTTTTATTGCAAAAATTTGAAAAATCAATTATGCTTTCACAAATTCAAAAGTAATATTGTAATTTTTGATACATTGTTACAGCCTGGGGTGGAGTTTTTCAGACAACCCATTTTTTTAAATTTTCAATGTACTAAATTACTTGTAAAATGATTTTCGTCCATTTAACAGATGGTCCAAGGTCGATATTACTTCAAATCCCCTCTACTGTAAGGGCTCGCACACAAAACTGCGATGCGATGCGACGCCGCATCGGAGGAACTTGCGATGCGAATTCGTGCAGCAAACTGTTGTTTAGGGTAACCATATCTTCAATGGTAGTCAGCCGTGTTGGACGTGTTTTTCGGAAGCGTAACATGCATCACGAAAATATTGTTGTACTGCTGTTATTGTTAAGTAGACATTTTTTTTATTTATTTTTTATAGCATAGAGTGACGAGACGAGCAGGCCTGATGGTAAGCAACATGCCTGCCACATAACAGCACAGTAACACGCAGCTATTGGAACATGATAGTCCAAATCATTACCTAGCACTGCACTGCGCTCGTCACCCAGAGATCTAAGATATTATGTCTCTAAGCCCTGTAATTTCTCTGGAATCATTGCCCTTCAAACCGGAACACAGTAATGTTTGCACATTACTGCTTGGCGGTAGAATATTTGGCAAAGGTGTGGTACTTCCCCAGGCGGACTCTGCTAAGAGTCCTACCACTACTCTCCTACCAATAATAAAGAAAAAAAAAAATTGGTTGCCTGTAAAGTCGGTATACGGGCGAAAGTTTTACGTGACAACGACTTTGAGTGGTAAAAGCGAATCGGCGACTCGGGCATGGTTAGCCCGCCTAAGAGCGAGAGAGACAGACATAAAAAGTGAAAGGCACGCGTCCCTCTCACTCGCTCTCATTGTGAGCGCATAACGTGAGCGGAGCGTAACGCAGTTTCTTGAAGTGTCACCCGGCAAACCAATTTATAAGAGGTTGTCACGTCAAAAAGATTTTAGTTTCATAGACATATTGCGATTATGAATGCTGATGGGAACTATTTTAATTGGGAAGTATTATGGGTTGAGAATAGAAGAAGATTTTTTTTTGATTATTTTAGAATGAGCATATCTTCATTTGAAGATAAAAGATATACAAGATAATTTATTTGTCAAAACATGAGTAATTTACAAACACACATAATGCATGTTATATATAGGTCACAAAATTTCAAAGTAGCTTGTCGTCATGTTTTGCCTGATATGATAGGCACACAAATGTTTTTCCAATTCTTAAATTATTGATGACATCTATAAATATAAAAATCAATTCCACTTTTCGTTGTTATTGAACTCCTAACTCCTAAACGGCTGGACCGATTTGAATGATTTTTTTTGTATACGTTTGGGTAGGGCCCTGAAAGGTTTAGATTCACAAATCAGCCCAGCAGATGGCGCTGCAGTTGATATCTAGGTTATTATTCGAGCGAAGCCGGAGCGGGTCGCTAGTAGTTTATAAGTCTAGTCACAAAATTAAACCACCTTTCAACTATATAGATACAAAAAACAAAAAACTTTACAAAGTCATGTCATCAAATCAAAATAATATCAAATCAAGTTACAAAATTACAAAAATTAATTTATTACTACATGTCTAAAATAATAGCTAAATAAATCTATCATCGTTCTTCTCTTCTTCTGTTTCGGAACTGACTAAAATGGTGATGACACCATTATGACCAGTATGACGTAATATCGGAGGAATGCGTGATGCGAGTCAAATCGGAAGTTCTTGCGATGCATTCGTGCCAATTCGGAGAAATTTCCAATGCGATACGAATTCGTGGTTTTCGGGAGCCCTAAGGGTTTTCAATTTCAGGATAACGTAAGTAGAGTGGTTTTAGTAGTGGTAGGAATATTTGTAGAGCAGTTTGAAGGGGAATGTTTCCAGAGAAATTAATGGGTATAGAGATTAATCATCTAGCATCTATGGGTGACGACCGCAGTGCAGTGCTACGTAGTGATTCGGACTCTTCATGTTCATATAAATTCGTCACACTGTGCTGTAATGAGCTATCTAATGTATGTACACGATTGCTCTATTATTTTGATGTAGTTTTCAGCCCTATGCGCATGTTTCCTGTTTTATTTTGTGACTAATTGATTAATAAATAAAACTTTACTGATTTTAGTAAAGACTTTTACTGAGCCGAAAGGATTACCTATAGAATTGCGTACAACAATGTTACTACAAGAACAATCCAAAAGCCACTAAAAATATTAGCTCTACGTATGGGGTGTCCATAAATAAACAATTAAACCGTACTATTCTACTAATTTAATAAAAAGGCTATATTTGAATGTTTGTTGCTTAGTCACGTCGGAGCACCCCAACGGATCGGGATGAAATTTGGAGCACAGGTACACTACAGTCTGGAATTACACATAGGCTACTTTTTATCGCGGGAATAGGAACTACGCGGGCGAAACCACGGAGCAATGCTAGTAGTAAATAAATTTTGGATGTATAATTACGTCAGTTGATTATTAAAGATTTCTACGTCCCCATGCGTTAGTTCTTCAGTATTTGTAGTTGGTAAGCTGCACCTACTAATTTAATCCTAATTCGATAAGCAGTAGAAAACATTTGAATTATCATATATACATTTAAGAATTTACAACTATACATGTTTTATATTTTTTTGACCTTGACCTTGACTTGACCGCTATCACGCGTGATGTTAAGTGGCGAAACGGTCTACAATGTAGAGAGGGAAACTATTGAGAGTATTTTCCCTATAACGCATCGCATTCCACAGCCTAGACGTTCTTATCACAAAAGTAGAGTCAAACAGATTTGTTCGAATCTCTGGAAAGTCAACCGTGAAACGATGTCGCTTTTTCGATCTTCGAGCGATACAACAGCTGTCGCGGTCTCCGGTCGCGCTCTCCGGTCTCGGTCTCGTGTCGCGGTCGGAACCGCCGCCTTAACAGCTGCTCTAGTCAGGAGAACGGCGACTGCCGATCAGGAGCCCCAAGTTTGAATACCACGAACTATTGTCTTTACAAAGTCATGTCTGTAATGCCACTAACTTGAAAACGGTGAAGGAAAACATCGTAAAGAAACCTGCATGTTCCAAGAATCTTTCAAGGTTGTGTGTCATCCACCAACCCGCACTGGGCCAGCGTATTAGATTATGGCCTTTCGAGAGAAGGCCCTGAGTCCCAGCTGTGGGAATGTTTAGTGAGCTGTTTCTAGGAAATGTAATAAGAATGTTAGAAGTAATTTTGTTATCCCATCGATCGGCCCAGACCCAGCGAAGTATATTTATATTTATGATGTGATAGGAATGGGTTCGCGACAGTCGACCGTGGGGTGGATTCGATCCGGTAACCGCATCATCAAGGCCGACGACCGAATCGTATGTGTCCTGATCTATTTACTTAATTTTAACGTATGCAAGAATTTTGCGAAGAAAGGGCTGATTTTGTTACAATTATCGGTTATTAATCAACTTCAAAAAAAGTGGAGGTTCTCAACCCAGTTGTATTTTTGTTTTTTTTTTTTAATTGTATGATGTTACGCAATAGTACTGCTGATTGAGAATCGATTCTGATGATTTTTTTTGTTTGATTGAAAATCAGAGGTGGTCCCATCTATAGAAATCGTTTTTAAAAAGTTTGTGAAAGTGAAAAACGAAACATCAACAAATAAACTCAATCTCACCCTTATCTGGACGACGTAGCCATAGCTTCTTATGAAATTTAGACGAGTGTCTGAATTTAATTTTAAACTGACGTTGTTTTTTATTTTTTCACAGAAAACTTGAAGAAACTCCTAATTGAGAACCTCCTGCTGTTTTGAGTCGGTTGAGTTTTGAGTCGTTGATCAAGTATGTCGTGGGAACTAAAGTATCAATCTGAAATGCAAATAGATGACGAAATAACACATATACTACTTTTCACCCCAAAAACTGTGGGTTTCCTTAGGGAATAGCTATTTTTTAAATACTGCGTGAAGGCGCGGGCAGATATTATTTAATATTTAAACAAAAAATATTTAACTCATAAATATGACTAATGTAATCTCTACAATTACCTAATAATGTTAAAAATAAATAAGGTTTTTTTTCAATTACTTAGCTAGAATGACGGGATGACAAGACTATTAAGTATACAAAAAGAGAGAGAGTATTATGGTAAACAACATGCCTGTCCCAAACAGCACAGCTACGCCGACATTTGAACAAGTAGAATTCAAATCACAACCTAGTACTGCGCTCGTCACCCAGTTATTGAAATTATTCATAAAAACCTGAAAAAAATAGTAGCACTCCGGGAGTGCTGACAGTCATGAAAACATAATATATGTATATAATTTATATTTATATACAGAGGTGTTGGTTATGGTATAGTAATTGTATTATTTTTTTCCATCTACACTTCTATTATAAAGCTGAAAAGTTAATTTGTTTGAACGCGCTAATTTATGAAACTACGGGACCGATTTCAAAAACTCTTTTACCGATGTATATATACGTGATCCTTGAGTACTATACTACTATACGAGCCGAGGTAAACCGCTAGTACTTATATACAGAGGTGTCGGTAACGGTATCTTAGTTCTTATTTTTATTTTTCATTTTTATCCCCATCTCGAATAATGCCCAATACACCTGAAGAAGTTTTCACTTAAAAAAACATCATACGACATTATACCTACATTACTTTGACTAATAATATTTGGGTGACCACTTAAGTCGCATTCTTTTCTTCGGAATCAATTCTTTTAATCTATATACCATTAGTAAAATAAATGTTTGTCTGTATGCCATTTATAACATCGTAAACTTTGCATTTGATCTTCTGAACATCTGATGATATTTTAGCAAAGTTGTTGTGCAAGAGCCAGAGAAAGTTTTTCAGTAATTTAAATTTATATTATAATATCCGAGCGAAGCCGGAACGGCCGCTAGTTATCACTTATTTACTAAAAAAAACTATTTCACCTGAAACTTTTAGTTACAGCGATTTTATTTTAAAATTTGAAAATGGATAGATATCTATTATTTGTATGCTGTTACTTTTGTATACAGAAATTAAAGAATTAATTGTAGGTACATTTAATAAATAGAAAACTTTAACTTTGTTTCTGATATCCTTGAAATAAATTATTATATACATCTATACTACTATATGACTTAAAATATGTCGTGTATAAAAAATATGTATAAAAAACAATCGTTATGAAACCATTTCTTTAGCAAAACCTCTGAATCTCAGCAGTGAGAACATTAAATTGTAAACTTTATATCATACGCATGAGTATAATAAACATGAAGCATAATTACCATAATTAGGGTAATGATTTAAAGCCTAAATGTCTAATTTGAACAAATAAAAACCCTTCTCTTATCATTAAAGCACAATACACTAACAACATCGACTAAGGCACACCCTTGGGATTCCCTAATCAATTCTCTGTAAAACAGTCAATAAAAGACTGGACTTAAAATAAACCAAGCCTTGGATTAAGGTTTTAGTTGTAAAAGATACCTAACTGTCTCAGTTTCTGTATTATATCATTGTTACATAACCTAACCTCAAAGAAAAAGCGAAACTTCAGGTTTCAGCCAAAGATATATATTGTTGTGATTCAGTTTTCCTTTAACCAATCTACAGCTCTCTTACATCACTATTAGCGTAAATAATGAATTATTAACGAAATAAAAACATTTCTACAATGATTGTGAATGGAATAAGCGCTTGTTTTGCTGTTAATTGTATTTCTAACGTGATGTATTAAACGATTTGTAAAACAACGCAACATTAGAGGTCGGAACGTTAAAATTTCTGACATAATGCAGTAATGCCTTAACAATACTCCCATTTACCCCTTTCATGGGCCTAATAGCGAAAAACAAAAGCTGAAAACGATACGGGGTGGTAGTAGTGAGGTTGTTATGTGGTAAAAACTAAAAATAAACGTCAATATGAGAAGTAAACCAGCCTTTTTGTACGTTCGCCTTTGACAGCTAATTTTGCAGGTTCTAAAACACCAAACCACTTGCAACGAAAATACATTAAATATTTGAAAAGGAACACTAAGTTTTTAGCACTAGGTCATTATATTTAGAAGTTGAAGCGTAATTTTCAGTTTTTTTTTCTTATATAGACGACGCGTCGGGGACACGTCGTGTCAATAGCGCGCCTGGGTAGCTACTGGGCGCAGGGCGATTGCTGTCAGCCTTATTGGCACGTATAAAGCCTCGAATTCATTTGATTATTTCAAATTAATTTCATTTTTAATACAATTTTTCCACATCTACAAAAAATAAATAAACTTTTTTTATATATATTTTTTAGTTTTTTTTTATTAATATTTTTTTTTATTTAGACTTTAAATTACGGTTATAAAGAAACGAATCAAAGTTTCAAAATTGAATAGAATTGTTCGAATTTTAAAATAGTTACATGACATTGTTTAGTAGGTATGCGCGCGTCGGTGTTGCGGGTCGATAGAGCTCGAACAAGCGGCGTCAGACAGTCTTTCTGTTTTACAATTCTCATACATTAAGATTATTTTCGTTTAACTGGCAGCCGCGACGGTGGAACAAAATGGAAGTATTCGTATGTATGTATTGTGAGGGAAATTGATTCTTATGTGGAGTAGAGTAGGTAATTTGAGGTGTCTCCGGTTGAGCATTGCGACTGAGATGCAATGAATGAAGGCTTTGTGAGTTTAATGGGGATTCTCTTTGGGGTAGGATATGGGTAGTTACGGGACTTTGTTTTACCGTAGCGTATGTGCTCGTAGAGAGCTGCTAATAAAAAAATATTAAGAGTTTTTTTCATTTACTTTGAATAATTATTTTTCAATTATAAATTAATTAATTTTTACTTTTCTGGTTTACAAAAGAGTTAAACCATTATTCATATTAGATATATAATTAATAATGAATTTTTTTTTATAATGTATTGATATTTTTACTATATGAAATGGTAACAATTTTTTTTTCAATACCATTGTACCATTAATAAACACTAAGAAGGCAAAAAAAAAATTTGGAGAATTTTAGACAGCGTTTTAATTTTAATCGTGTTAAACTATAAAGTTTAACACGATTTTTTGATGAGTAAACGAGAATTATTGTAGTATCTAATTTACTAAAAATACTTTAAAAATTTACATACTTACTTATACACTTTATTTGACTAAAACTTTGTTTGAATAAATTGTGATTGGATTTGGTCGAAGTTCGACTACAAAGCAATATTAATCTATTCGCAATATAACCACAGATTTTAACAATAAACAAAAAAGTTATTTATGAGTGTGTGTCAAATACATGGTAGTATGTGTAATATTTTTTTTATTTGTTTAAAGTATTTTTAGTTTTCGTACAAGGAGTACAAAGGTTTTGTTTCACGTATCAATATATAAATACTGGGAAAGAGATATATTTCATCATCATCATCAATTCCAGCCAGTTATTACCCTTATTACTCTCTCCTTGCGAGAGAAGGCCCCGAGTCCCAGCAGTGGGAACGTTTAGTGGGCTGTTGATGATGATGATTACCCTTATCTGCACATAGAGGCTTTACTTCGGGTACGCTACTTTTTTACACACGTAAAGCTAACAGAGAGAAAAAAATAGTTTTAATTCAAAATAACACATTTGGATTATGAATAATGTTTTATACTGTTCTGTTATAATGTTTGCACATTACTGCTTGGCAGTAGAACAACTAGCAAGGAAGTGGTATTTCCCCGGGCGGACTCTGCCAAGTGTGCTAACACATTTGTGATAATGTATTACAGAATAAAATGTCTTCTTATCCTATCTCTAAATCTATATGTATAATCTATCTCCCGATCGAGAGTGATTCGGTTTCATTAATTTTTTTAACTTTTATAGGTTTACACTTGACCGCCATCTCGCCCGATGTTAAGCGACGACGCGGTCTACGATGGAGTGCGCCTACCTGGAAGAAACCGATTCACTCGCGATTCGATGACATAAAGATTGTAACCATCGGGGAAACCCCAATCAGGCAACGCATTCCACCGCCAAGACGTTCTTATCTCAAAAATCAAATCTCTTCGTTCGTGTCTTCTAGGTAAGCACGTTCCATCGTAGACCGCATCGTCGCTTAACATCAGGCGAGATGGCGGTCAAGTGTAAACCTATATAAGTTAAAAACAATACAAGTAGCACCCCGCGTTTTATCACGTAGTTCCCATTAATTTACTGGGATAAAAATAGTTTATGTGCTATTCCGCGGACTTTGTATCTAACTCTGTTCTAAATTTCAACTAGATCCGTTCAGGTTTTACGATGTGATTGAGCAATAATCATACAAACTTCCACATCCAATTAAATATAGTACATCAGCATACATGTAAATATCAGCTGACGGCTTTGAAAGGAGCCAAACGGTTTTTAGGGCTCCTATACAAAACTGCGATGCGATGCGATGCGACGCCCCATCGGAGCAATTTGCATCGCATTGCAGTTTTGTGTGGGAGCCTTTCCCCCGATGCGGCGTCGCATCGCATCGCATCCCAGTTTTGTGTGGAACCCCTTAGGCAACAGTTACCTTGAATGTAAAATACTTCAAAGTTGCCAGAAAGTCATTCCAGCAAAGTTGCAAGTTTATTTGTTTTTATTCGATTCATTTCGGAGATTGTGCAGTAGATCTAATCACACCTTACTTTTTTAAACGATTCAAATAAGGAAGAGGTTCTCGATTCCGTTGTATGTTTTTTTTATTGTATGCATGTTAAGGTACAAGTACGCCCGGAGACCGCCACACGAAACCGTGACAGGAGACCGCGACCGGAGACCGAGACAGGCACTTGACACTATAGAATTGTATGGACGCCAGTTTGCGCAGAGACCGCGACAGGAGACCGAGACAGGTCGCGGTCGCGGTCTCGGCACGAACTGGCGCCCATACAATTCCATAGTGTCAAGTGCCTGTCGCGGTCTCCGATCTCGGTCTCCTGTCGCGGTCTCGTGTCGTGGTCTCCACGCGAACTTGTACCTTAACGCAATAGAACTTGTGTCGCAGTGTGTAAAAGTGCAATGGAGCAGTTTTGTAGTAGTAGGACTCATGGCAGAGTCCGCCTGGGGAAGTACCACACCTTTGCCAGTTATTCTACCGCCAAGCAGTAATGTGCAAACATTACTGTGTTCCGGTTTGAAAGGTAATGTTTCCATAGAAATTACAGAGCTTAGAGATTTAACAACTTGGATCTCTGGGTGACGAGCGCAGTGCAGTGCTAGGTTATGATTTGGACTCTTCATGTTCCAATAGCTGCGTGTCACTGTTGCTATGTGGCAGGTATGTTGCTTACCATAAGGCACATGTCATGCTCGTCTCGTCACTTTTTATTTAAAAAAAAAAGTTTTAGAAATATCTTATAAAAACTGTTATTATATAAAAACTAACCTTTACTTTCATTTATCTAGAGGACTTTGAAGGATTCTTATGAAGTTTGATCGATTGTCTGAATTTATTCTATTTAACCGACCCTCATGAAACTTTGTGCGCATATTTTTGCAGATATAATAAGAGACGAGAGACGAACTTCTTAGCATTCCATGGATTCACCGTGCGGGTGCCGGGTCCATCGTGTGGCACAGAGAGAAATCTCGAGTAGACCCCAAGACTTGTGACTCGGGAGTAGGTTTAAAAGGGGCCCCTTTTGGTGACGTACGTCAACACTCACCTTCACTACTCGTATTTCTCTCCCTGCCCAGCCAAATCCGATATGATCCTACTAGTGCAGCTTTAGATACTCGTTCTAGTATAGAACTTACTACACTTCTGGACAAGCCAAGGTCTTTAAGCAGGTTATAGAGAGATTTTGCTGGTATACCTCTCGCTCCTACTTCTACAGCGTATAAATTAACTACTTAGCCATATAGGTTACAAATATTTATAAAGGTTACTTTTTATCCCGAAAAAATAACGGTATCGGGAATTCGCGGGTGAAACCGCGGGCTCTGCTAGTCATTTAATACCTCTACAATGCCGATATCGCTGCTTCTTTCTTAGACTATCTCTGTCCCAAATTTCATTTTTAAATGGGTTAAGTAGTTCAGTCGTGAAAACGTAACAGAGAGACAGACTGAGCTCATTCCGCATTTTATATTAACATTAAGGCCCTTCGTACACTATGCTACGCAAATCTTCGATACTCGACAATTTTAGTCTCCAAGCGACGACCGCCATACAAATTCATCGAGGCTCGTACACTAGTTGCGTCGCCGACATTCGTCCCGCGACTCGCGTCGCACCAGTCGTGCGCTACCTGCCTGCCGAGATCGTCGCTACATAAGTCGCAGCGATTTTCAAGATGGCGGAGCAGTTATTGAATATTAAATTTGTTTCTGAGGTGGAGAATGTCATGTCGCTATGTCAGTAGTGGTTGATTAGGCAATTCACGTCTTGCGATTCAATGCCGTGTGTACGGACCGTGCGCTACTCGATACTCGCTACACGATTCTAATGTAGTATACAACATTAGTATCCAAGATTTGCGTAGCATAGTGTACGAAGGGCCTAAGTCTTATAGAAGCTACGACAAACCTTTTCACTTGTCACTTGTAACTTTGCATGACATGACATGTAGGAACTCATAAGCCTTCTCGACGTCGCGTCGTGTCGAGAATAACGTGAATTTTCAAAAATCATTAAATACTTAATTTTCAGGTTTCTTTTGGGTTTCTTTACTTAGCTAAAGATATGTGGATTTTTGTCGAAAAATAGTTTTAGGGAACATTTATTTAGTCGCGTTATGGTATAATTATGGATAATTATGTAATTCTAATTATTAATGTGTGGAGTCGCAGACATGCTAAATTTAGGCAGCGGCGACGACATAGCAGTGTAGCGTCGGAGCTGTTGTGGAGCGAAGCTGGGTGCATTAGACGCGTTTTAGATAAGTGTATTCTTGTGAATTTGCATTACTGACGTGCGTAATTGCAGTAAATTTATCGGTAGATAACAGGTGAAGTATCGTGCAATTTCATCATCATCATCATCAGCTGCAAGACGTCCAGTGCTGAACATAGGCCTCCCCACTAGATTTCCACACCGAACGGTCCTGCGCAACCTGCAACCAACGGTTTCCAGCAACCTTTGTGAGGTCATCTGTCCATCTAGTGGGAGGCCGTCCAACACTGTGTCTTCCGGTTCGTGGTCGCCACTCGAGAACCTTTCTTCCCCATCGGTTGTCAGTTCTGCGAGCGATGTGGCCTGCCCATTGCCACTTCAGCTTGCTTACTCTTTGAGCTATGTCGGCCACTTTCGTTCTTTTGCGAATATCTTCATTATGGATTCTGTCGCGCAAAGAGACTCCGAGCATAGCTCTCTCCATAGCTCGCTGTGTGCCTTTGAGCTTTGTTATCGTGCAACAGTAGCCTTATTTAATACTAAAATTCTAATAAGTTTACACTTCTATCGGTGGTCCCAACAACTGCGATTTCTGTGTATTATTACCAGAGTACCCGACATTTCGATATAGTTTTTGCATCGTGTTTGGGTGTTTATTTATTATTAATTCATTTATTTCAAGTATCATAGACTCATAACATAATCAAACATAAATTCATTTTGGTCACATTACAATAGAAAAAACACAAGTTAATTAAACATATTTTACACACAAAGAAACAAACGTAGATAGGTACACATAGAATAATTAAATAAATGATTGAATAATTCCCAAAGTCACAATTTCAGGCTCGACTCAAAAATATTTCTGGCTGTGTTCAACATGCATGACAACAAGAGTGATTTAAGTACCCGTTAAGTAAGTAGATTAAGTAAGTGTTTACCCGTGACCGTGGTATATGCAACTGCATCGAAATATCGGGTACTCGCTCCGCTACTTAGTCGCGACAAATATCTAGTAGTAAATAATACACAAAAATGGCAGTTGTACGGACTGTCGATTTACTATTTTACCATGGTTAATACTTATCTCGAAATTATTAATAATATTGTGGTGAAAAATAACAGACGAAACATATTTTTGGTTACACATAAATTGTTTGCTCATAACAGCACGCTGTGTTCTGAACACGGAGAGTTCAGATAGCCTAGCACTGCATTGTCATCAGACTTAAAAAAAAAATTCTTAGGTACTATAGAATTGTGAAAAAAATAATTCCCTACCTTACTTTTCTGAAAAAAAATTTATCGCTATATCGCTTTTCTGAAGAAATAATTCGCTATTTTGCTGATTTTATTTTAAAGCAATTTATCATGGTCTTTAGGTAGTAGTGTAAGAGTCAATCCCTTTCATTTAAAATCATTTATATTGAAGGAGTGACAAAAGAAAACAAAATTTGTTATTCGGATTTTTTTGGCGGCAGCCATCTTGGATCAATTATCAAACATATCTAGTTAAAAAGGGTCGACTAATTCATCATTCAAACAAAAAAAAATAACGATTTGTTCGTTCGGAAACTCTGATGACACAGACACACACAGAGACACGCCAAACTTATAACACTCTCTCGTTCTGCGTCGGTGCCTCGGGGGTTAAAAAGTCTAAGTAAATCCGGCAAAACATAGGTCGTTAGAATTCACTAGAATTCACTTCAAAGGCTTTGATCATGTACTCGTACTTAATACCCAGTTACAAGTAGGTCAGGTTTTATAATTACAGCTATTCAGGCGCTACTAAGCCTCACCGCATGAAAGGTATTACTTACAAGTTTTTTGGTAAGGATATGCGGTTTTCAAACCACACTTTTCTATCCTATTTATGTTATACACAGGCACTCTGTACTATACCTATATACTTTATCTTTACTACGAGTAAAAAAAAATTGGCAGTCATAGGAACTGCCGATAGAAGTGAAAACTTATAACTGCGAATTTAATAGTTTACTTTGGAAACTACACGGGTGTAACCGGAGAGTGTGGTCTGGTCATCATGGCATGAGCATCTAGAATTGCGTCAGGATTTCCCATTGGCTGGCGCACTTCTAGATGGACAGGCCACGCCCTTTCAGCATTTCCCATTGGCTGACGCATTTCTAGATGGCCAATGGCTAAGGTCCCGAAAGTTTACCCTAAGATTTCTAATAATACCCGAGCGTGATGCTAGACTTCATTTCACAGCCCACGAAAAATCTGTTTAGGCGCGCCAAAAGAAGTTTTCACTTCAAAAAGTTGCATAGTTTGTTTTGTTAGAACGCTCTACTTTCAGAAACTACTGGACCGATTTCAAAAACTCTTTCACTGTTGGATATATCCGTCATCCTTGAGTGCTATATTGAGTGCTATGGGCTATATACATAGGTAGTAACCACGGCCGAAGCCGGGAGGGACCGCTACTATTATTTTTCCGAAAGTTTGTCTACGTTAGTTTGTTACTCTTTCAACTAGTGAAGGGATCCGAATGAAGTCTAGTAAGTATTTATGTAACAGTTTAGATTAACACTCATTCTTATCCCAGAAAAATAACGGCGTCTGGTGTTATGCCAGTGAAACAGTGCGATAATACTAGTAAAAATATTTAGAGTGACGGGAAAGTAAGACATACGCTTGATGGTAAGCAACATGACTGCCGTGCTATTTGAACATGCAGAGTCCAAATCGATACCTAGCAATGCACTGCGATTGTCACTCGGGAATTTAAAATGATATATATCTTTATAGATGTCATGTAATGTAACAACATCAACAGCCCACTAAACTAAACTACACGCCCTAAAGAGTAACATCATTACTTCGGGGCTTGTTCTTGAATGTCACAAATCCCTGATGGAGGTTTGTAAACATAACCAAATCGTTCTTCAATGGATTAAAGGCCATAGTGGATCGAGAGGTAACGACGCAGCGGACGAACTGGCGAGGAGGGCATCAGCGGAACAGGTACAAGGCCCTGAACCGATTGTCCCACTTCCATTATCACAGGTACGGAAATGGCTGCGTGAGAAATCACTTAAGGAACATAATAACAACTGGACCAACAGGACAGACTGCAGTCAGTCTAGGGCGGCACTGGGGGGCCGTAACACACGGTATACCCGGCAGCTGCTGAGCCTGAATCGACAACAGCTGCGTCTGGTGACAGGCGCACTGACTGGTCACGGTTCGTACAATAAACACCTATTCACACTAGGTATTACCGACAGTCCTCTTTGCAGAGCCTGCCTCGAGGCTGAAGAAACGGCCGCTCACGTGCTGATGGAGTGCACGGGAGTGGCGGTACATCGGGCGAAGTTCCTGGGCACACCGGGGACGCTCCGCGAAGCATGCGGCAACGTGAAGACGCTGCTGGGCTTCCTGCTGGAGCTGGGTTGGCAGGAGTGAAGCCTACTTCCCACACACGCAAAATAGGCGCATCGAGACGTCGAGTTGCGGAAAACAGCCCGCCTACGAATACAGCCCACTAAACGTTCCCACTGCTGGGACTCGGGGCCTTCTCTCGCAAGGAGAGAGTTAAGGCCATAATCCACCACGCTGGCCCAGTGCGGGTCGGTAGATGACACAGTCATGACTTCGAAAGATACTAAGTACATGTCGGTTTCCTCACGATGTTTTCCTTCGCCGTTTTAAGTTAGCGGCATTACGCACGTGACTTCGAAAAGACAGTGGTGCGTGTGGGGTTCGAACCCGGGGTCTCCGGATCGGCAGTCGCCGTTCTCCCGACTAGACCAACCGTAACTTATTTCTAATACTAAACTTATCTCTGTAATAATAATATACTCACAACCTCAGTACTACACACACTGACAAATTCACTACGTACACGGATCTCACGATAGAATTAAAAACACAATGGAAGGTGCAAACCACAGAAATCTAAATAATTTACCTTATTATTTAGATTTCTGTGGTGCAAACCAACAAAACGAATCCCAACATTCTTTCCTCCACCGGTGTATTCCACACACACTCCATAACAGCTTACAAAATCTCAACATTCACCGACACTAACCTTCATCTTGTTGCAAAAAGTAGTAATATTAAACACCTGCAGAATGGTTAGAAAGTTTTTGTCTCTAGATTAAAAGTTTTTCTTTTCGTTTTCTTCCTATTATTCGTTTGGCTAAAAGCCCGCAAATTTTAACTATCCTCGGCAAAGAGAGATCTTTGTAAATCTATCTTCTATCTATATATATAAAAATCAATGCCACTTTTCGTTGTTTATAAACTCCTCCTATTTGAATGATTTTTTTTGTACACGTTTAGGTAGGGCCTTGGATGGTTTAGATTAACAAATCAGCCCGGCAGATGGCGCTTTAGTTGGTATCTAGGTTATTATCCGAGCGAAGCCGGCACGGGCCGCTAGTATAACATATAAAGAATAATCCCACCAAAAACATTCTGTAAAAAACTAGCCAAGTCTCGATGAAGCTGCATATTTATCTCTAAAAAGTAATGAAATCTAAACAAAGCCGTGCCAAGTCTAAGGTTCCTTACTGCGATTTCTTTATTATTATAGTTAATGTTGTGTGAATTGACCGTTGAAGGGTACACAAGGGTACAAAACCAGGTGCTCCATGACACCATTGTACCAATCTGTCGCCAGATCACCATTGACGCTGGAAAATGGACACTTGGAAAACGTTGATTCAATAACCAGTCAATTGTTTTTGTCTTACTATTTACCTAAATTGTATGTATCCTATAAGGTGTGAACAATAAAGAATTTCAATAATACTTATGTGTAGATGAGCTGGAAACAAACAGTTTAAAAAAATATTTCCAGTCTAGACGGACTTCTATTCATTGATAGAAGTCCGCCTGTACGTCTATTTTATGTCAGATAGGTGGTCGATTTGACGCTCCAAAAAAAATAGAGCAGAAGTCAGCATTCGATGCTGAATGCAGGTGTTGCTGTTGATTAACAACAGCCTATTAAGAGGCACTAGCGTCCAATTACGAATACCAGTATAGGGTATTATCTCGCTTAATAAACATAAGTAGTTACAACAGATACAACATAACGTGTAAACAAAATTGACTTGTATCCACTAACGGACTAACGTATAAAGAATGTTCAACGGCCAAGTCACACAACATTAACTATAATAATAAAGAAATCGCAGTAAGGAACCTTAGACTTGGCACGGCTTTGTTTAGATTTCATTACTTTTTAGAGATAAATATGCAGCTTCATCGAGACTTGGCTAGTTTTTTACAGAATGTTTTTGGTGGGATTTCACTTCTTTTTGTAGAAACGTGGACTTATTGATTTATTATATTAGATGTATTATTTGACACATATTCTTTTTTTCCGGTTCTGATTCTTGTACAGTAGCAACAGTTTTTCGTATTGCCCATTCGCGTTCATTATTTAAGTGGACTCTCCATAATAGGCAAAGAACTTTAGAAGATTGGAAGAAGACTGCAAATAAATAAAAGCCAGTCTAGCCTTATCCAGAGTTTTCCTTTAATTTTATTTACATACTTAAAATAAATAAATATATGCATATATGCGTATAAAAATGTTGCCTCTGACCATATATTGTTATCCTAACTAAACACATTATATTATTTGACACATTTTTTTTTCTCTTTAGGAGTAAGTACTTTTTTATTATTACAAATCTTTCTTTTCTTTTTTCCGGTTCTGATTCTTGTACAGTAGCAACAATTTTTCGTATTGCAGTATTGCACATTCGCGTTCATTATTTAAGTAGACTCTCCATATTAGGCAAAGAACTTTAGAAGATTGGAAGAAGCCTGCAAATAAATAAAGGCCAGTCTAGCCTTATCCAGAGTTTTACTTTAATTTTATTTATATGCGTATTAAAAGCAGAAGGGGATAGGCATTCGCCCAGTAGTGGGAAGCAATAGGCTAGATTAAATTAGAAGATGTGTCCCACTACTGATTTTTGCAATGACAGTCGATTTTTTTATGTACCAATAGTAGAATGGGGCATTACTATATCTCTTATACAGCTGAGACAAGCTGAGGGTTCTTTATCAGATACTTCAGACCTTTGATTTTTGACATCAAATGAAGAGACAAACAAAGTTGAATATTTTTTGTAAAGGCGTGTTTTCAAATAACCAGGTATACCACCAGGTACTCCAGATTTTCGATAGTCCTAGTTTTTATAGTTTTTCCTTTATGTGGCCATTAAACCCTAAGTCTGTACCAAATTTCAGCTCTCTGAGTGTATGGGAAGTACTAGTTCTATTTTGATGATCTTGAGTGAGTGAATGAGTGTCGTAAATGCGAAACTTTGCTTTCGCTTAACTTCCGAACTAAATGATGTACAGACTTGAAATTTTGGATTTTAAGTACGTGACTATAGCTTACTAGATGACAAACATTTCAGCGTTCTGGTCTTATCCAGAGGTTCTCAAATAGGGGCCTGAAAATGCGACGAAATGGTTCCAGTAAAGGATGGTACGGCAGTGTTTGCTTCGCGCTCGACTTGGCGGGGGCACTGCCGTGCCCCCAGATAATGATACACTCCGTTCGTCACTCAGAGATACAAAATGATTTGTCGCTTTGTAATTTCGCTGGAAATGTTGCTCTTCTAATCGGAGCTCATTATTACTGGCACGTTACTCCTTAGCGTTTGAATAACTGCCAAAACTAGCTAGGTAGGTAGGTAGGCAGCTAAAGTATTTTTCCAGGTAGGCTCTGCAAAGACTCCACAAATGAAATGAAATAAAAGTTAGTTTACAAGTAATAACTAATGTACGGCAATGCAGTGAAACGCAAGGTTCCGTGTCGCCAGGGGTCGTTCAACTCTTCCATAATACCCATAGTGGCAATTCTTTTAATACGTCAAGATCATGGTGATGAGCGAAGCGTCCTGAGCCAAATCCTGAACACTCGTCCAAAATGGTAAACATAGTCCTAGTCTATAAACAGTAAAAGCAGTCCGAAAATTCAAAGCTCAGCTATAGCACAGTAAATACATGTGGCTAAAGCGAGCTATGCTTGGAGTTTATCTGAGGGATTGTATTCGTAATGAAAACATCCGTCAGTGAACCAAAGTCACCGACATAGCTCAGCGCAGCAAGCTGAAGTGGCAGTGGATTGGTCATATATGCCGCAGAAACGATAACCGTTGGGGTAGACGAGTTCTAGAGTGGAGACCGCGAATCGGGAAACGTAGTGTAGGACGCCCTGAGACTAGGTGGAGTGACGATTTACCAAAGGCAGAGGCAGTTGGAAACGTAAAGCCGAGACTGAGTGGCGTATTATTGGAGAAAGCCTCTGTCCAGCAGTGGACGAATGTGGGCTGATTATGATAATGATGACGAAATGGTAGTCAACCGCAAGCCAGCGCTTCCAACTTTACAAATGTATGAAAAATAAGAACCAGGCCTGATTGTGATACAAAATGAATCTTATTAGGGAATTTATCGATACGATCAATCACATCGGTGCTGTAAGGGAGTATCTAATCATAACACTATTGAACCTGTTAGACATGTCGATGAACCAGTTAACCATTGTCGTTATACCTGATAGTCATTGATATGAACAAAAACTTCAGGCGCACGGCATTATGTCATCGTTGGGAAGAGTGAGCTCACGTTAGTTGTCAACAACCAAAATAAGTAGAACTACAGCATATCTCGCAGCTAGGGGTCAAGTAGATACGACACACACAGAGACGCAGTTTATTACCAACTAGCTGAAACGTTCGCGTTGCGACGCCATCTATCGAAAATTGGTCGTACCAATTCAAATTTTGAACTAATTCGGTTACCTTAGGTTCTAATGACGCAACGATAGACATATGCTGCCACGCAACGAAAGCTCCCAAAAAGCACTATTTATTCCCGTTTTTGTTACACTTCTCATTCATGCTCCGCTCCTGTTGATATTAGCGTAATATTAAATAGCCTATAGCCTTCCTCGATAAATGGACCACCCAACACAGAAATAATCTTTCAATTCGGACCAGTAGTTCCCAAGATCCTTGCGTTCACACAAACAAACAAACTCTTCATCTTCATCATCATCATCAACAGCCCACTAAACGTTCCCACTCCTGGGACTCGGGGCCTTCTCTCGCAAGGAGAAAGTTAAGGCCATAATCCACCACGCTGGCCCAGTGCGGGTTGGCGGATGACACATGGCTTCTAAAGATTCTAGGTACATGTCGGTTTCCTCACGATGTTTTCCTTCACCGTTTTAAGTTAGCGTCATTACGTACATGACTTCGAAAAGACAGTGGTGCGTGTGGGGTTTGAACCCGGGGTCTCCGGATCGGCAGCCGCCGTTCTCCCGACTAGACCAGCCGTAACTACTAGACCAGCCGTAACTAAACTATCGGTGGACCTATCACTTACTATCATTAAACTTGTTAGCCAGTGTCGGTGAACCAGTCAAACACGGTCATTGAAACCATTCATTGAGCCAGATTTTCAATCACTGTTATTGATTAGACTTTAACATTTTCTGTAAACTAATTTAATAACTCATAAAGCCTCTTTATTGAACTCACAGATCCAAATCGCTGTCGCTTCGCTCGTCACCAGCTACAGTTTACGCTTTAACGCGAAAATTGCTTTATATCGATTTGCAAATAGTACTATACTCATTTATTTAAGTAACAAGTATTTTAAATACACCTAGATTGTCCTGCAACTAAATTTGTCCCCCGGGATAACCTGGGTGTTAACAACCACTATGTTTAATGCAATAAAAATTGCACAAGTCGGACATAATGTACTTACCACCTATTTCATTTAAATCCGTTAAAGGTCGATTCACACATATCAGTGACGGCACAGTGCCGACACAGTACCGGCACAGTACCGGCACAGTGGGAAATATTCTTTCATACATTCTCTATGAACGCATCCACACTTGTCAGTGTCAGTGACGACACAGTGCTCTCAGTGTCAGTGCTGACACCGGCAATCACGGACGTAAGGTTGATTCACACATATCAGTGAAGTCACAGTGCCGATACAGTACCGGCACACTGCGAAATATTGTTTCATATTGTTGTCATACGGGTTTTGTAAGATTTGTCTCATGCAAAGTACATGGATTCGAAATACAATGCCAATTTGTGGAACAAAATAGGATCGCAAATAAAGTAAGATGTTAAATACCATCACATCTTCTTCGTCTAAAGCAATAGCTATTATTGCTAGCTCCACAGTATAGAACAAAGCCATAGCAACAATCACGATACTTTACAACGGCCACGTTTTCACTGAAGCCCCGTGAACTGAGTACTGACATGTGTGAATTGAGTCACTGACGCAGCACTGAAGCACTGATACTGAACTGAGCGGACACGTTGACGGAACTGTGCCGTCACTGATATTTGTGAATCGACCTTTATACTGAGATACGTGGTAAAAAACATAGGTACATACTTTTACGCCCACAAAACCGTAAGCACTCTCTTTTATAATACTGTGGTTAAATAAATAAAATAATTTACATCTATTCCGTCTGATATTTCCTGTGATTGGTATCGAATGCTTTTTCGATTTAACCGTTCAATTCAGTCCAGTTACGTATAATATAAGCATACGCAGCCTACTAAATGTACTCACAGCTGAGACTCGGAGCTTTCTCACAGTCAAAGTACTTTATTCATATATGTACAATTTACACGTCAAATCTCTCGCAAAGAGAGAGTCAAGGCCATAATCCACCACGCTGGCCAAAAGCGTAATCAACATGTCGGTTTCCTGATGATGTTTTTCTCCACAGTTTTTAGTTAGCGGTATTACGCACATGACTTGGAAGAGACAGTGGTGCGAGGATTGCAACGATTTGAATCCCTCCGTGAATCTTGTCGACTATTCCAATATGTCCAACTCTCTGGGGCAGGAATTTCAGTTCATGCCCTTTTCTCTTTGTTGATATTATATTATATATACCAGTAATGGAATCTATCGATGTGCTACGATCTATTTATGTTATTAAGTTAAATTACTATTGAACAATTGTATGATGAAGATGATGTTCACTTAATAAACTTTCACTCGCTCGCTATCTGTCTCACTGATAAAACGTTGTTCAATTTATAGGCTACAGGCCCAGCCCAAATTAAAAAAAATATGTATTTTTCAGTTTTAGTTGTTTATTTTTAAGTAAAAGCAGTGAAATAATTGATCTGTTATTCAGTGTTTGTAATAAAAGTTTGCAAGAATGACAACGAAGTACCTAGTAAACTTGGCCGAGCTACTAGGGCGGCATAACTATAATGAGTGGATCTTTGCAGCGGAGTATTTTCTAATCCTGAAGGATAAGTTTCACTCGCTCGCTATATTTCTCACTAGTATAACGTTTTAATGTATACACTTCGAGCAGCGCGTCTAGAAGTTCTGGGATGAGGACTGGAAAGACTTGACAAAGTTATTTGGGTAATACCTGTGCTTCGGGGAGTTAACACTACAAACTTGTTGTTATGAAAGTGTGTATTTACAAAAGGCACTCAGACTAACTATAATACTCAAAGCATGATGACTAAATAAAACAAACTAGACCGTCAGTTAGATTATTCAATAAAAGCGGCCAAGTGCGAGTCGGACTCGAACCTGAAGGGTAACTTCAGTAAGTATAGATTTTTTTTTATTAGAAACTTCAACGTGTACGTGTCGTGTATCTATAGATACACGACACGTACGTACGGGTTTAAAAAAAATGTTTCAGTTTTAAGTATGGGGCACCCCCAAAATTTATTGTTTTTAGGATTCCGTAGCTAAATGCCTAAAAACGAGCCCCTTATAGATTAGTCATGTTGGACATACGGACGGACAGACATCACTTTTTCCGAAACTGTAAGAACTATACTGTTGAAACTTGGTAAGTAGATATATTCTGTGAACCGCGTTAAGATTTTCACACAAAAATTGAAAAAAAAAACAATACATTTTGGGGGTGCCACATACTTAGAACTGACACTAAACAATTTTTTTTTTCAAAACTTACGTGTCTGTATCTGGGTATAGGTATTTAAAAATTATATTGAGGTTTGCAATATTTTTTTTTCTAAACTGAATAGTTTTCGCGAGAGACTACATTAGTATAGTAGCGTAACTTATAAACTGTACCTACTAAAGCAAGGCGATCATGATTTTTGAATAGTAGCGAGTTTCTTAACTACTATATTACTAATAAGTCGAAACTTGCCTTATCTCTTTTTCCTTTTTTTTTCTCTCATTATTTCTGGAACGAGAATGTTCCATCGTGTCTAATGTTACTACAACATCTCCTACCCGTATGGAGTAAAACACTGAATCCCACAACACAGGACATCCCTAATGTGGGATACAGGGTCCACCTCCTAAATGAAGTTAACTATGCCGGTCACTGTTTTTGTTTTATTGTAACTAAGATGTGTAACTTCATTTATGTTTCATGTATATTTTTTTGAATAAATTATTATTATTAATTGTATAATAATAACATTTGAAAAATTACCGATAATGCTTATTTATTTTGTTTCTTGTTTGACCTTGAAAAAGCCGCCAAATACCGTTGAAATTGAGAACGCCCTGAACCGAAATGTTTGCAAATTACTGTTTGAAAGGCAATGTTTCCAGTGAAATTACATAGCATGGACATAAAACAGCTTATATGTCAGGCTCAGGGTGACGAGTTCATTGCAATGCTACATAATGATTTCGACTCTTCATGTTCCACTAGGTCCGTATCACTGTGCTGTTATGGGTAGCCATGTTGCTTACCATCAGGCACATGCATTGTTTGTCTCATTACTGTATACTAGAAAAAAAAAAAAGTTAACAAAAGTAATTAACGGCAATTAACCTAGAACGTGGACAGTTACTTTACAGTTATTGTTACTTTTCATAGGAAAACCTGAAATGGCTTTGAATAAAAAAAAACAATCTTTAAAAAACGCAAGCTTTATTTGTCATACACTTCGTGTTTTGCGCTTGAATGCTATTGATAATTGCATTGACTTACTTAGGCTTAACTTAAACCAAACAATAACTTTTTAAGAGAAATAGTCAACGATTGCTAAAACAATAGCAACTCTTATTGTTTTTCACAAAAGCAAAACTTACAGCACAATATTTATTATTTTTAGGTCCTTAACTAATTATTTTAATTATAAATTTGGTACTGAATAACATGAAACATGTTTAACAAGTTATAGAATTTCTATATTTTAATAAAGCAAATTCTTTGTAAGCTTAGGTCATAAACTAATTACGAATTTATGGTCTACATATCATTGAACACCAAACTAAAATATATAGACGGTGTCACGTGTAACTGTGTTTACAGAGTGTTACTGTATTTACAGAGTGTTACTGTGTTTACAGAGTGTGACTGTGTTTACTGAGTGTGAGTCTCACTCTAACACAAACAAAGAATGAGAAACACTCTAACATTCATATCATAGTTATTCAATTTAGTTGGCCAATACTACCTCGTTAATGCAATTTTTATTCATTAAAAAAAACAGTAAACATGCGTTGATCAGACAAGGAGGAACACATGAGTGAGAGCTTTTATTTTAAAATTGACACCATTGCCACATTTAACTTTGGAGTCAATGACACGTATTACATAAATTATATTTTATGAAAATATCTGTTATTCATATCTGTTATTACATTTTTTTTAAATAATCCTCAAAAATACAATAAAAGAAAGAACCAATAATTTTGCTAAAAATTGTCAAACTGAGAAATGAAACTGAACAGCAAATAATTGTAAATTCTTACATTTTTATCGATCACTTTTTGTTTTTAAGTATTTTTAATATCACACAACAAATGGATTAGATTTTCGAAGCTTTGTACACGTAATTATTAATTTTCTTAAAATACATACGGAATTAAGAAGTCACGAATACAAACGTAGGCTCAAAGATATCATTACAGTGAAACGAAACTCACCTGGGAGATAATAGTAAGATTTATGAGTAGAGTGAAAACATCATATGAAAAAAATGTTATTTTCACTCTTAAGTTTCACTTACCAAACTTATAAATACCAACTAAAGTAATTTGCTTGGTAGCAAAATCCATCATCACATTTTAAGTACTGAAAACATTAAACAGAACTTCATGCCAATCTCAATATTTCTAAACTGCGACCCGACACTTCGGTCTCATTACAACGACCAAACAACCAAAACTTTAGGTTATCTAAACTTCAGGTTAATATTAGGTATATCTCCTGAAGTTTTGGTCGTTTACTTTACAAATAGTTTTAATCGCAATTGAGTCCTGTGTAATTTTTTCGTCATTTATAATCATTCATAAATAAATACACGGGCCAAACCAGTCCAGTTCAACTCAAGTTTCGATCGCATCCGGCGATCGAAACTTGCTACGTACGCTAAATAACGCTAAACAAGCAGCGAACACGCGCACGCACTCTTCTTGAAAATGATCGCCGGACACGATCGAAACTGGAGTCGGACTGGACTGTATCAGATGTGAGTTACCCGTGTATTTATTTTAAATGTGTAATATTCATATTAGTTGAAATCGCAAAAGATTAAAGCTATTTTAGAAATATTTACAATTAAATAACATAAAAACTAAAAATATTATTTTATCTCATATAAACTGGGTTTACACAATAGCTAAAATTGTACAGGTTTGAAATATTTACGACAGGTTCACGAATGCGAGAGTCCCGAGGGTCTACCACCTAACTAGAATTGTCTTAACTTTGATATCGCTCTCTCTTTTTTTTCCGCTTGAAACGATAGAGACAGCAATAGCAAGGCCATAGCCGATTTAGTTAGGCGGTAAAGAGGCCGGTGTTTTCCTTGAAAGGAATCTTTTCGGGTTTTAGTCCTAGGGTCATCACTTGCGCTGTCGACTTCGTCGTAACCCGTCCGTCACCCCTGGTATAATATGAAGTATGTAAAATAATAATAATGGTCGTGCATTTCCTTATGAAAAAAGTCAGGAAAAGCTGAGATCACGTTACATATTATTATTGTAATCGAATATATTAAATATATTTGATTTCTCAGTGTAATGCAAACTGATTTCGATTCAATATCAGTTTAAAGTAATGATTCTGCAACCAGTATTAAGTCTAAATTAAATTATTAAAATGTAGAATTATACATTTACAATAAATACAGGCAAATTATCGACTACAATTAATTATTATAGCATGTTTGGTACATCATTTAAAATATGAACACTGATTGTTTACAATAACAATTTAATTTAATAATATGATAATGTTATCTTTTTAATGTATTATACTTTATCTACTTTACTTATCCTAATAAATAAAAAGATTCACGCGTTTCCGGAAGCAAAAATATACATAATAATAATAATTAATAATCCGGCATAGCTCAGTTAATAATGAGACGCTGTTTTTTTTACTAAATTTTCCTAATTTTTCCATAAATTTAGAAGCGTAAGCCCTACTGCCCGCCGTAAATAGTAAATTGTAATACTGATCAAATATTAGCACCTCCCCATTATTTGTATACAGATTAACGCAGAAAAGATAAGACTAAGCTAAAAAGGGCCAGTTTTAAAGATAATAAATAAGTAATATAAACTTTTAGTATGGACGGCGATATTATCAGTAATATGAGAGTGACGAGACGTAAGCACATTATAACAGCACAGTGCCTTGAAGCTATTTGAAGAGTGAAAATCGCTGTCTAACACTGCACTTTGCTCGTCACCAGGAAATGTATGGTCTATCTCTTTGGCCTATGATTATTGAGTTCCGATTTGATGGGTAATGCTACAGAGACAGAGTCTGAGAATCGGAACTCAATAACGTTTCCAGAATACTGCGGCGAACACATAACTGACAAATGGTACTTCCCTACTCTGCAAAGGATCTTACCGCTATGAGGACCTCAAGCTATAAAAAACTGTTATTATATAAATGTATACTTAGCATTTTCATTCGACAAGTTCTATAAATCAGCCGATTTTTTATTATATATTCAGATTTTTGTTCCCAATTTGAGTAAAACTAGCCCTTTTAAACATAGTAAATATTTTCTGATTTCACTCCGTATTTTTAATTTTAAATTAATTGCACTTTTTTAGCAACCCCTAAGAAGATTATTAAAATGTTGAAACGTGTACACCCCGGATCTAAAAACTTATACTTCTTTAGCTTTGCAACGATTTTAATTCAAAGCATTTTTTGTTTAGTAATAGTTATATAATGTTGATTATTTATTGTTTACATGTAATTTAATAAGGCATATTTTTAGGCTTTGATAATTCGAGAAAGGCATGTTTCGCGTGTTTTTTTAATTAAAATTTGAGGTTAACATTTCACAACCATCTTTGGTTACAATCATGACCTATGAATTCGCTAAAGAAGTATAAATAGTTAGATCCATTTCAGAGAATTGATTATCATTTTTCTGATATTATGTACGCGAGATATGGATAATAGATCCGATAGATTTCATTATACCAAAATGCGTACCCAAATGCAATTTCTACATACACTTTTATTGTTTTGGAAAAGTCTGGTTACATAATAGTTAATGAATACTATGTAACTGGATGGTTATTGGTCATTAATAACTACGTAGGCATGTACGCTCTTTGTAGCCGCGTAGTCATGCTCACGCTATGTATTTACGTAGCCATGCACACGCTATGTATCTACGTAGCCATGCACACGTTATGTATCTACGTAGCCATGCACACGCTATGTAAGTACATAGTCATGCAGGCACGATTTAGTTACCAGTTTTAGAAAAAGAAATGTAGAAAAATTGCATTCAATTACGTAATACATCAATTTTAAAATCCTGTTCAGTCAATACATTTAGTAGACACAGCTATAGAATTTAGTTGGATGTAATTTACAAATACATATATCCTTAACTTGTTTGCTATTTAGATTTATAGTAAGAGGATCAATTGAGTTGAGTAAATAAATCAATTGGATAGAATAAATGCATCCATTGGATCAAGTAAATGCATCAATTGGTTCGATATAATGCATCAATCGAATCGAAAAAATACGTCAATCGAATCGACTAAATGCATCAATCGGATCGAATAAACGTATCAATCGAATCGAGTAAATGCATCAATAGGATCGAGTAAATGCATCAATTGGAACGACTAAATACGTCAATCGGATCGACTAAATACATCAGTCTGATAGAGTAAATGTATCAATCGGATAGAGTCAGCTTAGCAATCGGATTGTTTTATCGCAGCGATTTAAAGCTGCGTATATCCATCGGATCGCGGGGAGGCGCGGCGGCGGGCGGCTGTAGCGCGGCGTCAGAACACGTCGTCACTGGGGTCCTCGTCCAACTCGCACAGGAGTTTGCTGCTGCAAAGAGAATTGTGGAACTCTGAGTATAAAAAATTAAAACAAACAAAGAATATTCGCCGATTTATTGGAAAATTCAGAAGTGCAATGTGGTAATTTTAGTAAGTTTGGCATGTTGTGTCTTTATCTAGAATATGTTGTATTTTTTTGTTAATATTAGAAATAAGAAAAGATAAAAATAAAAATAATCCAGAGATCTGCGTCGGTCTATAGGTCAGTTGTGCTCATGTAGGTGGTCAGCTTTTAAAACTCTACGTACGACGAATATTGTTGTTGATTTTAATTTTCGTAGAGTTTCGTGTAGTAATTTTTTGGTATAAAACAAAGATCGGTAAAAATATAAATCGTAGTTAAATTTGCTGCTATTGTATTTATTACAGTGGCCTAGTTATTATTGTCTATTTCAACAAAACACGTTTAAAGTCGTTGTGTAGTCGTTAATGTTGGATTAAAATAATGACCATTAGATAATTACATACATTGATTAAAACGTGGTATAGAAATTGATGTGTTTAGTTTTATTTTTCTGCTTAGCCCTCAAATCATGACTACTTAATTAATAAAGTGTATTAAAAATTTTCTTTAATAGACAGTTGCTTGCTTAATTAAAATAGCAGATACAAAGTTCAAAGCAAAAATTTTGTGAAATGATCAACCAAAGCTCGTGAAATTAGGACTATTTAGCTCGTTAAAGTTATTAAAATTATGTTAACTAATTAATGTTTACTAATCTACTCGTAGAAATCAAAATTGGCTGCATCTACAAATACACTAGTATAAAGTACTTTCGAAGTACAAAGTCTAATTTGCTCCAATTTACACTCTTTACGGTGCAGAAATCTGATATAAGGACGTACTTGTAAACTAACTATGACGTTTCCTCGCCAAACTGGAAAGCGAGCCTGAAATTCCAGTTAGACAATGAAACAAAAATTTAAATCAACTACAAACGAACAATCAATAATGAAATAATATTAAAAGACAATAGCATGCAAAATGCATTACAAATAAACTTACTCCTCTTTGCTGGCGTAAGATTCTGCGTGCACCCGTCTATTACAGGCTCTGTCGCAGCATCGACAGTGCCAATACGCGAGCACACTAAGGCTGAAGACAAATACCGCCGTTGGCAGCACCAACGCAAGCACCAGCCCTCGAATGGTGGTGTCCCAGGAATACCTCGCCACTACTAAATCTGGTCTCGTCATACTATAGTAACAAGGAAATATTTTAGGAGCATCAGGCCCCGCATAATCCTTCGCAAACACTGAGCAATTTACTCTGGGCGGATAACCACAACCTTCAGGGTTTATGAGGAAACGTAAATCTGTTTCGTCCCATTCCTTAGGAACTGGTGTACCTTCTACGAAAGGTCTTCGTGCTAAATTCACTCTTATTTTGTGGCATTTGGTATGTGCTGTTGTGCAACCTTCTCTGCATGACGCCCAAGTGCAATTTGTCAATGTTTCTGCGTGAACATGTTCGGAAACGGCGCATATTCCAGCTTCTGGGACAAACTCTGCTAATATTGTCTGAACGGCGGGCTCCACTACAAACGGTATCAGAAAGAGGAAAGCGAACACAGCGAGTATAGCGGCTGTGCCAAGGCATATTGATGTGTATAATTTGAACTTTTCGAAAAATTCTTGTAGTAGCTGTTCCCTCGTCGGTTCCAATGGCACAAATTCTGGACTTCCCGGTTCGGCGGACGCTCCCATGGGGAGAGTGGACCTCTCGGAGGCAGCCGGCGACAGGCTGGTGCGCGATCTGCTCATAGAAGACATTGGTCCGAGGAAGGTTCAGCCAGTAGCAAGCATAGCAAGCGCTTAGTCGTCTCTTAATGAACTAGCCGGACCCTCGCAAAGGAGGGGAACGCCTGAAAAGTACAAAAATACCATTTAAGTCTTAGCAATAAATCGTTAGGAAAAGAAATTTATGAGCTACTTTTATTAAAGTTTTATGAGGCCCTCGAAGGTCCTTAATATAACATTCTGTGTGAAATTGGAAATAAGTATACGTAATTTTCGTGCCAACGGTTGGAGGCTTGGAAATAAAATATTCATTAGTTTCGAGCACGATACAGTCATGACACAAACGTATCAAGGTCGTTTTTGAGTGAAGCTCAATGCTGCCTACTTTTGATTTTAATTATTTTAGCTCTGGCTGCTTGTGGGCTATTTTTAGAAAACATCCTTACGTGACTGATCTCAGAGTGGAGAAACGGGATCATTTGGACTCAATTGTAAATCGGCCTGACCTCCAGCACACCCTTTGAATCTCATCTTTGCGTCGTCACCAACTTCAATTGTTCTTTGGCAAAGCATCAGAGTTATACATGACACCACCACGAGAACTGTAGGAAATACTAGAGCCACTACAAACTGTCGATAAGTAGATTCTAAATCAAATCGAGCGACTACTGTGTCTGGACTGTTTTCCATATAGAAACAAGGAAATCTAGCTTTAGCATTGTGATCAGCACCATCACGACCAAAGTCCTTGAGAAAATCTTTGCATTCGTCAGCCAGTGTATTGACACAACCTTCAAGATTTATCATCAAACGACTATCATTAGCCAAAGTTAGTTCCACTTCAGAAGGTGCAATATATCTATTTGGAGCAGCTCTTGTTTGATACAAATGTTGGAGATAAGTAAAATTCGTTAGATCGGCTATTTCAGGTCGGGGTAAAAGAGCAGCATTGATGCAATCAACGGCTACGACTCCTGTAGTGCCATTGTGAACAGCATGACATGATAACATAAGCACTTCTTCACCATTGTCAGTCCACAACACGGTTGCATTTTCTTCTGAACCCACTTTATTACATCTGGCTAAGAATACTCTATCACCACTCAATACTATAACGTTTTTGTTACGGGTCGGAATATCAACGCATCTTCTATCACAATTATAAGGTGTTCTAATTTTTCTACAAGTCCCTCTGTTACAAGAATACAATCCGTGAACGTCTATACAGGTTATTTTTCCTCTTCTTCCAGAACATTTTAACGGTGGATCGGTTTCACGAAAAGCACACTCAAAAGCATCGGTAATGTTGATACATTTTCCTTCTGTACAATTGAACGTTCCTGTGAGGTTACGGCACTCATCTCTTATGCAATGATACTTCCTGGCATTTTCCTGGTCGATACCGAAACAAGTTTTGTTGGCAGCACTTCCACATTCAGATAACAGTAAGGAGGATCCGTTCTTCCTGACGTTGACGTAGATTTGGATGCAGGCCCCTGAAGTTTTGCTAAGGCACCACTCTCCACAGGATCCCCAGTCGCAGTTATCTTTGTTGACAGCTCTTGTTGTGGTACACATGATTGGTGTAGGGTCGATTCCTGAAGCGACGGCTCTCGTGTAGGGCATGTAGATGGCAACGGTGAGGTACACGATCGCGACGCAGCTTAGCACAGCTGTCATTTGACAGACGCATATTGTCCCGCATATTTTTTGATCTTGCGGTGGTATTATTAGGTCTTCCTCTGGTGTCGGTTTCCCCATCTCGGACTCACGAAGGCCCGTTCCGTTCCGCCACTGACGTAAGGTTGTGGACGGCGCATGCGCGATGGAGGCGATCGATTGCGCTGCACTGCGGGCAACCCTGTGTGCTATTTTTTTAATAAATCATCGATGTCAACGGCCGCCCGGCCGACGGCGGTGGTGGCACGCAAATGAGCTAACTTATAGTATGTTTATTCTATGCTTATTGTTTATTGGGTGTATTAAGCTGATGACGTCATAGATGTAATCGCATTTGACATGGAAGTTATGTTATTTTCAGTAATTTCGCTTGCCTGTTGACTGTATAGTATTTGTATAGTGACGTGTATTAATTTTGACCGATATACGAGGCGGAAGCGAATTTAGTGTTACGGTATTAAACAACTTCACGCGTATTTTACTTGAAAAGGAAATAAATTAAGAAAATTATTAATTTACATGATGTGTTTACAATATTTATTATTATACTGTTGCGTAATCTAGCGAAGAACTTTTTGTATTTTTTTTTAATTTAACAAAATTTTAAACTACTAACTTAGTACAAAAAAACTGTCGGTAAGTAAAAAAAGGTTTTAAAAAAAATTAAACCCTTAAAATTTTAAAGACTTTTAATAAGGTACGAGATTAACATTTGAACATAATACACCTATTTACCTATTCATCATTCTGTAATGTTATGTTAAGCGATTCATTTAGAAACAGTAATGTAGCAAACGCCTTGGGAGCATTAAATACTATCGTGTACTGTAATAGGTACTACAATTAATTTTTACTTTCATGGCCAAAACTTAACGAATCGTGTGGTATACGGATACGGATACGGCATAGAATACATAGGGTATTAAAAAGTACATGTTATGTAACTCAATTCTATTTCTATTATTAAAAAAAGGAGGACCGCAAGGACGTTCAAAACAAGTGAAATAAAATACAAAATTCTTGATTTTTTTGAGCAAAACAATTTTTTCCAAATCCATTTCAATTTCGCGTTCCTTTATTTTTGGGATAAGTGAACACAATGCTCAGCATTATTTGATTGAAATACAAATATATGTATTTGTAACTAAGATTTCGAGATCTGGAAAAATTACGATAGTAAAAACATACACAAACGATCAACATATTTGTTATAACTTGTTCCTTATTTGTATATTTTGTAGACTTATATTTATGCCCAAATGGTTGGTTTTGTATTTAATTGTAATATAAATCATAGCTACCTATGCATAAAAATGTAAAGCGATTGCTGAAAAAGTTGGCAAGTATTTGACAGCAATGCAGTAGCTTTCTGATAAAACAGTTAAATACTATGTGTTTCACCGTAAGTACTGCTGTCTGTCTGTATTTATAATGTATAGAGCAAATTTCAATAAAAATCTACATATCATTTTACTTGGTTACAATTATTATCATCCTCACTACATGTCTAATATTATTAAGTTTTTTAATTTATTTAAAAACAAAAAAAACTTTATTTCTACTTAACGTAAATGAACAACTACATTTAAATTAATTAAATTAAATACACTTGCTAATTTTAGATTATTTCTATAGACAAATTAAATTACAAAAACATGAGAAACAGGCACGAAACAACCTATTTATTTGAGTTTCCACAAGCATTACCACAGTTTTTTTTATATAAAAATCTGTGAAATGAAAAAAAATATAATCAGTGTAAATCAACTAATACCTACCTACGACAAAAATATGTAAAATTATAGTCGAATCAAAGACTTACCTTTTAACTAGTATTTTCAGTTATTCTCTAGGTTTGTTCTAGAACCGTGTAAAATATAAATAATTGTAAACCTAAAAATAACATATATCACTGTATTATTGTCGAAACTGGTACTTTTCTTTATAAATATATTGTTTTTTTTTGCTCATCCATTCACTCGGTGTATTTTCAACTAGTATGAAGTTTGCTACGTGTGAGACTGCGCAATGCGGCCTTTTGTACCAGTGTGAAGTTGGTTTACACTGCATCACAGATTTGGTAACAGTTTGTAGGGACGCAACTTTTAAATTATTTAAAAAGTTATTTTCTTTATACCTAATAATATTTTTGTTGTAATATATTACCTATCTTGAATTCGAACACAATTCACTTTATAAACATTTTGCATTTGGACACAGCGTCATGTGAAGTATTTTAAACAAGACAAATAAATAAGAAATCCCAATGAAACTCATAAATATTTTTTTTGAATGTTTCTGTAAACATGAGTTATGAAATAAATTAAAGTTGTTGTCAATACTAATTTACTTCATAAACTAAAAATAATGATCCCGTCAATTACATACTTTATTATTTCAATTGCAATTTACGTACCTGATATGTTTTTCCATTGTCAAAGAACTAGTTAACACCGTTTTCAATAAACATTAACTTCTGACAATTTCATAATTTTTTAATTTTTTTTTCAATTTTCGGCACCTTTTGTTTACATGTTTGGAGCGCGAGCTAGTTTTGATGTTACCAGAGTGTTGTCGAAATTAGTTGTAAAGTGTGGTGTGGCAAAGCGCATGCGATGTGCTATGCCAAAATGTGCCTGGTAAAATTTACTGTGGTTGCAACATTTTCATCGACTTTAAAACTTATCCGAAAAACTTAAAATCGAGCTCCAAACTATTTTACGTAATAATACTAGCTTTAGACGAACAATATTTGTAAATTTAGAACTGGCATTCTGCCTCGTTTTGCCTATAGCACTTAAAGATAACGTACCTACATATTATACAACAGTAAAATATTTTTTGAAATCGGTTCAGTAGTTCCTGAAATTGGCACGTTCAAACAAACAAAAATCTCTTCAGCTTTGTAAGATTAAAGTAGGAATAGATCTCAGTATTTGGAAACGGCTCCAACGACATTTAAAAAATGTAGCAGGGGGCGATGAATCGATATATCTAGGTTTCATTTTCAGAAAACGTTTCATCCATGATTTCTAGCGATGAAAAACCGAGCAAAGCTTGGTCCTTTTTTGAATATACAGAGATATTGTTTACAAAATTAAAGTACAGTAATAGACATTGACGTGTAAATTGTACATTGATTTATGAATAAAATACTTTTACTTTAAATTATCATTTGTGTTTTTTTATAGATGAATTATGTTATACTTAGATTAATATATTTTAATTTAGTAGTGGTAGGACTCTTAGCAGAGTCCGCCTGGGGAAGTACCACACTTTTGCCAGTTATTCTACCGCCAAACAATAAAGTGCAAACATTACTGTGTTTCGGTCTGAAGGACAGTGTTTCCAGAGAAATTACAGGGCTCAGAGATATAGCATCCCTGGGTGACGAGCGCAGTGCAGTTGCTAGGTAATGATTTGGACTCTTTTTTTTTTTTTTTTTTTTTTTAACTTTTATAGGTTTACACTTGACCGCCATCTCACCTGATGTTAAGCGACGATGCGGTCTACGATGGAGCGTGTTTACCTAGAAGAAACCGATTCACTCTCGATTTGAAGACACCAAGGTTATAACTATCAGGGAAAACCCACTCTGGCAACTCATTCCACAGCCTAGACGTTCTTATCACAAAAGTAGAGTCAAACCTCTTCGTCCGTGTCTTTGGAACATCAACCATGAAACGGTGCCGCTTCTTCGAGTTACGAGAAGTCCGATAGAAAAAAGGGCAAGGTGGTATTAGATCATGCAGATCAGTCGCACACTCTCCGAAGTGTATCCGATAAAAAACTGACAAGCTTGCAATCTTGCGGCGATGTTCAAGACTTTGAAGTCTTTTTCGCACTAGAGTGTCTTTGCCTATGAGCCTTTTGGCACGCCTCTCGATCGATTCCAGAGCCTCAAGCTGATACTTAGCCGATCCATCCCAAAGATGCGAACAGTACTCCATACAAGACCGAATCTGTGCTTTGTATAAGAGAAGTAATTGTTCAGATTTGAAGTACTTTCGCACCTTTGAGAGGACACCTAGTTTTTTGCCAGCTAATTTTGCCTTAGACTCGATATACGTGCCAAAGTTGAGCGTAGAGGTCAAGGTAACGCCCAAAAGCTCAAGATGATCAGTAACCGGTACGGACACACCTCGAAAAGTAGGAGTATGTTGAAATGGACTCCTTTTTGCCGAGAACAGACACGCCTGCGTCTTTCCCTCGTTAAACTTGGCCAGATTGGTTTCGCCCCATTCAGAGACTTCCTCAAGGGCCAAGTTCAAACGTTCGATCATACGCTCTCTCAAAACCTTAGTTTGCTGTCCACTGGCTCTCGCGCTCGATATGTAACTCTCTACAACAGTGCTATCATCCGCGTACCCAAAGATACCGGGCTTCAACAGATCGTTTATATGTAGCAGAAAAAGCGTCGCAGAGAGTACCGACCCTTGAGGGACTCCGGCATTGATTGCCATTTGATCCGACGAGCAGCCATCAATGACAACTCGTATGGATCGATCCCTCAAGAAGTCCGATATCCATGCAATAAACCCAGAAGACAAACCATAACTAGAAAGCTTGCTAATAAGGCCATCATGCCAAACCCTGTCGAAAGCCTTCGAGATATCCAGGGAGACTGCAAGTGCTTCCCCGTGTTTCTCGATAGCTTCACTCCAGATGTGAGTGACGTACGCTAGAATATCCCCGGTGGACCGATTTCGGCGGAACCCGTATTGCCGGTCACTGAGGAGGTCGTAAGATTCTAGGTACGTCAGGAGCCTGTGGTTTAAGACACGTTCCATAGTCTTGCAGAGTATGGACGTGACCGAGATGGGCCTGTAGTTGGCAGGGTCAGCACGACTACCTTTTTTGGGCACAGGTTGCACGTTAGCAAGCTTCCATGATTTTGGTACTTGCTCAGTACGGAGAGAGAGCCTAAACAGGCGGGTCAGTACAGGAGACAACTCAGGTGCACAAACCTTCAACACTAGGGCAGGAATTCCGTCCGGACCACTGGCTTTGTTCACATCCAGATTGCGTAGCACTTTACGAACCTCCTTTTGGCGAATATGTATTTCCGGCATCAAGGTCGGACTGCCAGGAGAAGTAGGAGGTGTCGCACTACCAGCATCCAGACGTGAAGATTCCGCAAACTGAGATGCAAACAAGTTTGCTTTCTCCATTGCGGTGTGAGCCAGCGCCCCATCAGGTTTTAGCATTGGAGGGAGTGAGGAGCGGCAGAAGTTCGATTCGACCGATTTAGCTAGGGACCAAAACGCTTTGCTGCCCGCAGGGTACGAAGCTAGTTTGTTCCCTATTCGACTAATGTGGTCAAAACGAGCCCTCTGAAAAACCCTCTTGCATGCCTTGGCAGCCCTGTTAAACGCCTTTTTCTTCCGGTGTGTGTCCCTTGCCTTACGCTGTCGAGCATCAACCCAGGCTAGGTAGGCCTCATGTTTAAATGCTTCAGCACTTTTACATTGAGGACCGAACCATGGGCGAGCTTTGCCGGACAATGGAACGTCAGAGTATGGAATGAAATATTCCATAGCCGTACGTATAGCAACTGTCACAGCATCCGCGCAGGCTGACGGATCACCAGAAGAGAAGCACAGTGACTGCCATGGGTAAGATGCAAAGAAAGAGCGCATCTCGTCCCAATCTGCTGACTTGTATCGCCACAGCCGCCGGCTGCCTCTGGGACTGAGATCAGGCTGAGATCAGTGGTCGGAGCTGCCTAACGGCGAAGATACCGCCACGGAGTATCGGTCTGGATCAGTTGTCAGCAGAAGGTCTAAGCAATAGGGAGTATGCGACTCAACGTCTGGTACCCTTGTGGCTTCTTGGACCAGCTGGGTTAGGTCTAACGACAAAGCAAGCTTTCTCATTTCCAACCCAGCGTGGTCAGTGTCCCGGTATGGGTACAGCCAATCCTTATGGTGGCCGTTGAAATCCCCCAGTAACACTAATTGGGCTGATGGGTACTTCTGCTGAGCCGCGTCCGCTGCCTCACTCAAATAATCAGTGAGCCGAGTTGTCTCCTGATCTCCACTGTGCGACCGATAGACACAGGCATAGACAATTTTGTCCGTGCCCGTGTCCAATAGCGCCCAAAGAACAGAGAATCTGGTGTCCTCAAGATTACGGAGACGCCGAAAGCAGATGTCGTCACGGGCGTACAGGCACACTCCAGCACGAGGCCTAAAGTTGTGCTCCAAAGTGTACCCTGGATACGTTAGGTACGCCTCATCCGACGGACATTTTATCTGCGTCTCCGTAAGAAACAAGAGAGACGGCTGCTCAGTCTCTAGATGGTGGTGGACTGCGGTGATATTGGAGTGCAGACCTCGGATATTCGTGAGGTGCACTTTGAGTGACGAGGAGTGCAGCCGCATTTTAACGTTGTTTCTATTATTCTTGTTCTTCATATTGTTTGGGAGTGAGTGTCGGTTGGGAAAACGGAAGTAGAACGAGGCCACACACTGCTGACCAACGGTCACAACACACAACACGAATACATCCGTGGGAAACTAGTCTGGAGACTGCGGGGACGCCCGAGCCCCCCCGGGGATGTCTATCTGGCCTTGTCATCCGGTCGCCAACCGGCAGGATAGCGCATCCCGGGATTTTTCGCAAGATGGCGGGGCAGCCTTTCATGAGTGGCTAGCTCACTACTTGGGCCCCCAACTATCTGCGGTCGGTGCGGCAAACCGTGCCTCGGATCCCGCTACCCTCCATGACTAGTGTCCCGATGTAAAGTTTTGGTGTGTGACTATCCGGTCTTGCAGTTATGCAGCAACTGTTCTGACCCGTTTTCCCTAATGGCGTTACTAGACTACATGCCGGAACACGGCTGGGCCGCTTGGCGGCACGACTCAGTCTGGCAGGTGGTCACCAGCCACGGCCGAAGCCTACCACCGGTATTTTGTCACCTGATTAGCACCACCCAGGGACCACGTGTGGGGGTTTCATTGTAGAGGTGCTTCCCCACGGACGAGGGTGACACGGTCCCCAAAATCGGTCGGTCTCTTCATGTTCCAGTAGCTGCGAGTCACTGTGCCAGGCATGTTGCTTACCATCAGGCTCCTGTCCTGCTCGTCTCGTCACTCTACACTATAAAAAAACGATTCGTTAAAATTCGGAAATTTTAACGTATTCGATTTTTTTCCAATATTTTGTAGAGCTAGGATAATTTGCAGACATTACTATATTATTATGTTTGCCAGTTATATTCTTAAGTAGTAAAAACAAACATTGCTGTGTTTTGGTTTATAAGGTAATGTTTCCAAAGAAGTTACATACAAAAGTCATGTTATATTTCCGAGTAACGAGCGTAGTGCAGTGTTTGGAAGGATGTGTAACATTTGTATGTTTTTTGATTTTTAAATTAATTGACGAAGAAATTGTACATTTATGGATAAAAAAAATATCACTTTGATTTTGAATTTGTTATTTGGACACTTCGAGTTTTAAAACTGCACTGTTATGTTGCTGTTACATATCAGGCGCATAAAATAATGAAAATTGTAAAAAAATCCTCAGACCAAAATATCTAGCCCCAAATTAGCAAAGCTTGTAGTTAGCGAGCCAAATGGTTGATTCAAATGTAAATACATCAGTTTTTTTTACAGAATAAAATAACAGAACGAGTAGGCCATTTGTCTGATGGTGAGCAGCATGCCTGCCCATAACAGTAGGTACAGTGACAGACAGCTATCGGAACACGAAGAGTCCAAATCATCACCTAGCACTGCACTGCGCACGTCACCCAAAGACAAAATACGTTTTATCACTATGCCCTATAATTTTACTCGAAAACATTGCCCTTCAAAGCGCAAAACAGTGAACGATTCCAATAGATCTATATTTGTTTTTTTTTATTTAAATACTCCACAGACTCCGGGGTCCGTGACCTTTGTCATTACAATAATATTTTTTTATTTACATAGTTCTTGGATTATCAGAAGAAGAGGAAAATAAGGGGAGTGGACATTTTAAACCGATATTTGGATTCATCACTCGAGTATTTTTCTGTGTGGGATGCTATCCGGCGATAACTTGTAGTTATCCATACCTGTTCAAATCTAGTCCGATTCCGGTCCTAAGGACTGTCTCACCGGTTCGGAGCCCTTGAAACCGGTGGCCAACCTTGAAACACATGCAGAGGTGACTGAGGACCACTTTTATGGGCACTTGCTTTTTACTGGTACGTTACAGGCTGATTGGATGTGGCGTGGGTTTGGTTCACGTCGAATGACAAAATTGGTGACTAAATTTGTATCAGTTTAAAAGGGCAGAACTTTAATTAAAAACTAAGTGACAATGATACATGTTTGAGACTTTATGTAAAGGCCGATTTACATCAGACGAGTGAATGCTCATTCTATCCCCACTGTTTCAAATTCATTTGGTGTAAACAAACGTAGAGCATTCTTTCGTTGTTTTGTTTGCGTTCGCAAAGATTCTATGGAATTTATAATATGGAAAACGCTAAGAACAATCTTTCGTTTACACTAAAAGATCGAGAAAGAATGCTCTTGTTCCAGCTCTAGCTCTATGTTCATTCAGTTTAAATATCGGCCTTAATAAGGTGTAAATCAATGACATACAAAGATTCACCTGTTTTGTTTAGATGAAAAAATAGTGAATATTTTCCTGAGATACTTTTTGATATTTGAGTGGTTGAGATGACTATGGCATTGTCGTTAGAGGAAAAAGATTACCGACCAGCATTTTGTCGGGAGTCAGAAGTCGAGGTGCTCCGAATCGGATCTGAGTCCTATGTAACCTGGGTCTATATTTAGTAGCACAACAAATAAATAAAAGCATCCTAAAGACTATTCATTAATGCGTCTCATCAATAGTCGAATTGAATATATTACATTAGAACACATTATGCCTAAAAACGATTATGCAAAAGTTACATTATGACACTATATATTATGCTACATTCAATAACACGAAGTGAATTAGGAAAAAAAAGTTATGCGTTTTAAACGGCAGCCCTGGAAGAACTGAAGGGCCTTGAATGATCTAATGACGGGTAACTTATCCATGCACCTGAAACATAAAATCTTGGACATGTGCAATGTCCCTATTTTCATTCACGGCGTGTAACTTGGTGATTGATAACAGAGCCGATGTCCGCCCTTGCGCTTTGCCAAAAAGCTACGAAGCGCGGTATCTTAGGTGGGAAACAGATTATATTAGAAACACAGAACTGCGCTCCCAGACACAAATAGTACCTAGATGTGGCTCAGAAAGCTGATATGCTGAAATTGAACTTTTTTTTAAAATAAAGAGTGACGAGACGAGCAGGACATTTACCTGATGGTAAGCAACATGCCTGCCACATAACAGCACAGTGACACGCAGCTATTGGAACATGAAGAGTCCAAATCATTACCTAGCACTGCACTGCGCTCGTCACCCAGAGATCTAAGATGTTATATCTCTGAGCCCTGTAATTTCTCTGGAAACATTGCCTTTCAAACCGGAACACAGTAATGTTTGCACATTACTGCTTGGCGGTAGATTAACTGGCAAAGTCGTGGTACTACCCCAGGCGGACTCTGCTAAGCGTCCTACCACTACAAAACATGTCTTTCTGTCAGTCATGAAACTGGGCATGTCAGTCGTATGTCAGAACAATTATGGGCATAAACCACAATACCCGGAGGTCCCGGGGCGACGACAGGTAAACGACAACCAAAGAGGTCTAAAAAGAGGTGAAAAGACTAGCTTAATGCCCACGACAACGATAGGCTTATACGAGTATCTCTCAATTGAGACCATTGGAGGACCAAGGAGGGAATATATGCTATTCTAAATTTCTAGATAAACTGATATCTAGACACACTCATCCCAAGTTCATTCAAGTAAGAGAAAACCAAAACATATGTAATACGCCTTGTGGTAAGTGACACGTCTGCCCATAATAGCCAAGTATCACACCACGCAGTTATTAGAACATAAAGAGTACAAATTACTCTACCTAACACTGCGATGCGTTCATTTCTGCACTGCGCTCATGAGCGCATCTCTCTAGATCATGATCTAGATGTCTAGAAATATAAGATGATCTGTGTGCCCCGTAATTTGTCTGGAAATATAGACTTTAAAACTGGAACACTGTAATATTTGCACACTACTTGGTGGTAGGATAACCGGCAAACGTGTGACACTGCAAAGTTTTACAACCGATTACAACTTCTACTTCTGGACGTCTACTCTCTTTCTACGAAAAATGTAATTTCAAAATAAACGCGCGACTTTCCTACTCCGCTTAGTTTTGTTCGATCAAACATTGTTAAGGCCGATTTACATCAGACGAGCGAATGCTCATTCTATCCCTACTGTATCAAATTCATTTGGTGTAAACAAACGTAGAGCATTATTTCGTTGTTTTGTTTGCGTTCGCAAAGATTCTATGGAATATCTAATATGGAAAACGCTAAGAACGATCTTTCGTTTACACTACACTAAACGATCGAGAAAGAATGCTCTTGTTCCAGATCTAGCTCTATGCTCGTTAAGTTTAAATCGGCATTTAGACGTGTAAATGTTCTAAGCCTACTTTAATTACAGTAGGCTTAGAACACTTAAAAGGACGAATGACAGATCGAAGTAGAACCGAAGATGACCGAAGTACGAAAATCGCGAGTTTATTTCGAAAATACGTTTTTCATACAAAGAGAGTAGACGTCCTGGACATTTTTTTTCTTGAAATTTATTGGTTTTATTTCTGTTTTTCTTCATAATGGACCCATTATGAATTTGTACTAAATAGAAAAATACTCAAGAATTATTTATGACATGCATGAGGATCGAACCCGTGACCTCAGGATTGATACTCGGATATTAGTACCATTAGGCTATGATTGCGCAATACCATTGCTTCAAAAAACACCTATGCTTAGGCTTGTGCCCTGCAGTGAGCTTCATGTGCATAATAAAGAGGGCATAAGGGTCAACGTACAATGAATGGACATCGACTGACATCGGTTATTGCATTATGTTGTTAGTTTGATTGTTGACTCGCAATTTATCAGTTAGGATGCGGCATCGGGACATACAGGGGGATTCAAGATTGGACAATGAAAAGTCCATTCATTTCAAAGAATTTTATGAATCTTAAAACAATCGTTGATATTAGAATTATTCAAAGACTAAAGATTTTATTTCATTATAAATATTAGGGTATTTTTTTTTTGCAATTACCTAATGCATCTGTATTAAATAAGTGCTATACATTTAAAATTCGTAAATTTTGAATTTAACGCAGTGTTTTACATTACTTTGTTCTATTTATATAAAATATACATTAAATATTGTATACCCAATACAATGGGTAAGGCTGATAATACTTATGCATAACACAATATCTATTGTACGCAGTTTTATGTAAAATATTTTGATTTGAAACCATGAGTTAGAAACGTTTTGACACAACGAATGTCCTATTTATTATTATTAATGCGAAAGTATCATGTTTGGGTACTTGGACTTTTTGGATGTTTTTGCCAAAATTTGGAATAAATTAGAATACAATCTGGAATTTGACGTTTTATTGCGGGTTTAGCTTACTTAGCTACTTTAATTGCGGGAAAAAAATTTGGGGCACGGGTAGTCCATACTAATATTACAAAACTGAAAAGTGTCATTGTTTGAACGCGCTAATATCAGGAACTACTGGACCGATTTCAAAAATTATTTCACTGTTGGATATGTACGTGATCCCTGAGTGCTTAGAATATATTTAACACGAACAACGGGCGAAGTAGGGACGGACCACTAGTGTGAGAATAAAAATAAAATTTGGTCGACGCGTCCTAATGTCAATTAAAACAACGAACAGATTTTTTGAAAAAATATTCTATGGCACTTCATTTGGAGGCACTGCTAACATCAAAACAAGTTTGTATCTAAACGATCAATGAACAAACTGATCTTACATAATTTTCTACAACATTTCGTTTCCGTAACGGAGTTAATTTTAAAAGATTAAGTTCATATACTTCCTAACTCTAATAAAGTTTGTATAACCAAGGCTAGGTAGGCCGACTGTTTAGTTGTCCAATGCGACAGGGAGGATTTGTAGTTAAAGTTTTGACGATTTTCAAACACTGGTAAATACATTACGACAAAATTTCATTGGGACGGAACCTGGAAAAACCGTTTCAAATATATTTATTTATTATTCGAAATCGGTTGAGACCTCTTTGAGTAAAAAGTTCTCAAACGATTCAAGAGGTTGAAAACTGAATTTACTGTGTTGCGGTCGATGTAATTGATCAGAGATTTTTCAAAAGGCTTAATTTTGAAATTTAATAACTTTTTGTGCCATTACTCTTGTCAGATTGACGTGGAGTTACTGCAAGTTAATATATCATCATCATCATCATCCACAGCCTTCTCTATCCCACTGCTGGGTATAGGCCTCTCTCTTATTTTGCCATCTGCCTCGGTCCTGTGCCAATCGAGTCCAGGTTCGACCCAATAGATATAGTAAGTTAATATAAGTTACTAGTTATTATTACAAGATAACATTTATTCAAGTTTTTCGTCCAAATACTTGAATTAAACTAAACTAGTAACAATCTAGTTATTTGGATCAAAACGTCTAAGGTACAAGCTCAGCTTTAACTGTGAAATATTTGACAAGGAAATTAATTATAAGCTCTTTTTGTAAAACGTAGTTATAATCTTTAAGAAATAAATATATTATTAACTCTTTTTCTACAAGATCATGTCTCGTAATAAACATTTACTGCGAATGCGTACGTACTTACACTTTTTATTTGTTTTAAGCTTCGAAACCTGTTTAACTGGATCGTTATCAATCAGTTAATAACGATATAACGAATAATGTAACTGGTTAGTTACTGAAACTGGTTAGGTACCCTAGACCTGGTGTCATTAGACCTGGGCATCAGGGGTCTTCAACCTTTAGGACATTCATCGCTCTAATATTATAAATGTCAAAGTTAGTAGGTAATAGTAGTGGTAGGACTATTGGCAAAGTCCGCCTAGGGAAGTACCACACCTTTACCAGTTATTCTACCGCCAAGCAGTAATGTGCAAACGTTACTGTGTTCTCGTTTGAATTTTCGTCGGTTTGGGCAATGTTTTCAGCGAAATTACAGGGCTTAGAGAGCAGTGCTAGGTAATGATTTGGACTCTTCGTCTTCCAATAGCTGCGTGTCACTGTGCTGTTATGTAGCAGGCATGTTGCTTACCATCAGACACATGACCTGCTCGTCTCGTCAATCTATACTTATTTTTTATTTCACTTAAAAAAAAAATTGGATGTTAGGGTGTTTGTTGCTGTATCACGACGGAAATTTTGAACGGATCGAGTCGAAATTTCGAATACAGTTTGATTATAGTCTGGAATAGCACAACATAGGCTAACTGATTTTTTATATCCAAAGAAAATAAGGAGAACGGGAACTGCGCGGATGAAACCGCGAAGCGTTAGTAGTATTATTATATCTTGACGTAAAAATTAAAATTATCATAGTACAATGTAAAAGAATACAAAGTTTTGAACATAACATTGCTTACGTTATATCAAGCAAAGATTCGCTCCTGTATGGAGTACTGAGGGTCTATCCCCTAACTAGAACTGTCATAGCTTTGATGTTTCTCTCTCTTTTCTTTCCGCTTGAAACGATAGAGACAGCAATAGCAAAGCCATAGCAGATTTAGCGGTAGAAGGGCTATTCGCACCTTTGGGATGGATCGACTAAATATCAGCTGCAGGCTTTAAAATCAATCGAGAGACGTGCCAAAATACTCATAGGCAAACACTCTTGTGCGAAAAAGACTTAAAAGTCATTGGCCGCTAAATTGTTAACTTATCGGTTTTTTATCGGATACACTTCGGTAAGTATCCTACTGATCTGAATTATGAACCTTGCTCTTTTTTTCTACCCGACTGATCGTAGCTCGAAAAAGCGATATGGTTTCATGGTTGACGTTTCAGAGACTCGAACTAAAAGTTTTGTGTTTACCTACTTTCATGATAAGAACGTTTTGGCTAAGGAATGTGTTGTCTGAGTGGATTTTTCCCGTTGGTTACAATCTTGCCGTCTTCAAATCGAGAGTGAATCGGTTTCTTCTAGGTAAACACGCTCCATCGTAGACCGCATCGTCGCTTAACATCAGGCGAGATGGTGGTCAAAGTTTAAATCTATAAAAGTTACAAAAAAAAACTTCGCTGCAAAATTGTTCGCTAACAATTTTTTGGACCGCTCATAGCTCGAAAAACCGACATCGTTCCATGGTTGGCGTTCCATAGATTCGAACTCAAAGTTTTGGCTCTACTTCTGCGATAAGAACGTTTTGGCTGAGGAATGTGTGTTCTGAGTGGGGTTTTCCCGTTGGTTACAATGTTGCTGTCTTCAAATCCAGAGTGGATTGGTTTCTTCTAGGTATGAGTAAGCACACTACTATGGATTGCAAGCAGTATTGTACCTAAACGTGAGAAGTATGTATATACTGTTGTTATATGCAACTTTACGCTGACATACATAACTGGTTTTGATATTTTAGTGCTAATAAAACCATTCTTACCATAGCCCCGTTTCTTTATATTTATTTTACTTGACCATAAAGTCAATAACTATGCACATACCGGAGAAAACACGTATTCATAAAATACACTTCTGAAGTGGCAGTAGGCTGGTCGTATCTGTCGCAGAACCGATAACCATTGGGGTAGACAAGTAACTGGAGTGGAAGCCGCGAATCGCTATAGTGTAGGACGACCTGAAACTAAATGGAGTGGCGATTTACGAAAGCTGGCGGCGGTTTATATCGTTACTACCGCGGGTCGAACCTGGACTCGATAGATACAGGACCGAGGAAGATGGCATGGGAAAAGAGAGGCATATACCCAGCAGTGGGATAGAGAAGGCTGTGGATGATGATGGTGGCGGTTGAAAACGTTTAGCCGAAGATTATCTTAGTGGTGTATTTTTGAAAAATTCTATATCCAGTAGTGGACGAATGTGAGCTTATTATGATGATAATAGTACATTATGATATAAGTGCGGTAAGTTGATAATTACAGCCGAGGCTTTATTGCTAGCTCGAGCCGAAGGCGAGAGCTATAATTAGCAGAGGCTGTAATTATCAAAGCGCACGTATGTCATACGACGTTTTATAACATATTTGCGAGGAAATAAACAAAACTCTGACGACATTTTCAAATAAAAACAATACAGCGAAAAAAAACGCGCGGAATAATATTTACTTGATCACAGATCACAGCACAGAGTATAAGTAATCACTATGGATCACAGATTAGCAATGCGCGCGCATCGGCGCCTTTTTTTTTAAGCAACGGCACAGAACCAGCCGGTATGCCATTAATAATAAAGTAAATTAATATTTTTGTGTTTTGTTACAGAAAAATTAAAGTAATTTATGGTCTAAATTAATTAAATTAACGAATTTAATAATTCTTTATTATATTTTACCTCTCAAAGTTAATTTTATTCATAAAATGTTGACCATACTTTTCTGACATAAAAACTCTTTACTAAGATTTAAAAAGGTACCGTTCGTTTTAGACGGAGCATATCTCTCTACCTAGTCTGTGGACGGAACATTTTGAAACCGTGCGTTTTACATTACACATTACAGCACTAGTGCGTAATAAGATACATTACGATACAGAAATTGGTCCAATAAGAGACCCTTTACGAGCAAATATGTTATAAAACACATTACCTACCTAATATTATATTGTAAGTTGTAAGAGAAGATTTGTTAAAAAAATATATAATTTTAGCATTAAACGTACTCTCGAATTGTGTGAAGGGAATGTGAAAATATCCACCAATAGCAAAAAGAATGAAGTTTTGTGATTGGTGGAGTTGTAAAATGGTGGTTGTACTTTAATCTAATTTTCTAATGAAACAGGACCACTTTACGTCAATTAGCTTGAGTGCAGTTTATGCACAAATCGTCTGTGTCATTTCCTAACTTCATTTAGTTTGTAGCGTAGGATCGTCCTTTGTTAGCGTTTTTCCTCGAGTACGGCTAAATTATAGTGGATGTAGGTGCTCATAATATACTCTTTATAAACAATCAGGGTAGCGATTCTAAATCCATTCGGTTGCATCCGACACGGAATCTCATCTCTCGGTCTTTGTCTTATCTGTTTAGCATGACAGGGACAGGGATTGTCATTCCGATTCCGAACCATTCGGATTGCATTTAGAATCGCTACCCAGAGCTTTGTCTAAACTTTGTTTTGGGTTAAAAAGGTAAAAAATAGCGTCAAACATGAATATTTAAATTTTGAAAATTGTAATTCATATTTTTTTTTACAAAATTTTGAAAAGTTTTTTCAATGCCTCCAATGGTTGCCTTAAAATGTAAATAATTATAACCGATTAAATAATAATTGTTATCCTACTAATGCTACAAATAAATGTTGCTCAATCACGTCGGAGCGCTTGAACGAATCGGGTTGAAATATAGAATACAGGTAAATTATAGTCTGGAATAACACATCTTTCTATCGTGGGATTATAAGGATTGTTTTTGTTGTAAAACTTATTAGTTAGTAGATAACCGTTATCAAAAAGTTTGAAAAGTAAAGGCCTGTTTTCATTTTGATTAGTACGCGTGCGAGTGAGTAGTGCAGGTGTTGAGTGATTGGTAGCAAACACGTGTGGACACCGATTGATTATTGCGAGTGCATAGTAATCAGTCACTCGCACTCGCAATCGCACTCGCACTCGCACTCACACTCGCTCTAATCAAAATGCAACCCGGCCTTTACTCATTAGAGAGTACAGTTAACAATAAAGTTAGACTGGTTGTTATTTCTCTATTTTAACGCAAATTAGACTGCTTTTGAACACCAACTCTGTGTTGGTAAGCTATGATGTAGTCAAAGACGAAACACTCAGAATTTGAAGGTAGCTATTTACTCTCACAAGACGTAGGTAATTTGAAATGAACAAGCCCGCAACTTCTTGCATTTTTTGGCCGAACGGATGAAAAACGTACACGTAAACTTTTTGTACCTACGTATGTTATCACCTGTATTTTGTTTGCCGTGTATTTCACTATAATATTGTATTTAATACTGGGATTTGAGTCTAAATATGTGTCATAAAAGAACAAGTATCTGATTATTGAAAGAAATCAGCATGACTGATAAAATTTAGTGTAGAGGGCGCTGGTGGGATACCATTCACTTCTACCCGCCATCTCAAAAGAGTTTTAGAGGGGTTGGCGCTATAAGTAGAGGGAGCTAAGCCGTTGGAGAACATTCCTTTGTTAAATTTTATATGAGAAAGATCGAACAGTTGTCAATATAAATTCTTACATTTATTTTATTGGTTTACTTTTACTCAATTGATAACACGTAATTAAAAAAGGATGGTCATCATTGGCATTCGTATTTTTCCCATATAATCCTACAAATATTATAAAAGGCCAGAGTTTGAATGACTGTGGCGCAATCACGTGAACTTGTGATTGGATCAGGTTTAATATGGACTACAGTTAGATGACAGTCTGGAATAAGGCTACATTTTATCCCCGTAAAATAACAGGAACGGGAACTACGCGGGTGAAACCGTTGGGTGTTGCTCTTCTGCTAGTAACTATAATAAGTAATAATAAGTTATTTAGATTTCTGTGGCTAGTAAGTACAAAATAAATGCGCATCATTAAAATTGAGATATACACTTCCAGTGATGGTTGAAGAGATCAATACAAAAAAACAATGCAAGAGTGACTGCAAAGTTAAAATAGTTACATAAGACTATTTTTGAAGTTCATATGCTGCACTCAGTGAAAAGCTGTTAATTTGGGATTAAAAGCAGACTCTTAAAATGTATTTAAATGTATCGATATAAAAATCTAGAGAGTATATACTTTATGAGTGGAACTTTCCAGAATAAAGGGTTTATTAAGACTAGATCGATAACTCGGAGTACCTCACAGATAGGCGTGCTCAATCTTAGAGCACGCCATCTTTTTCCCTAAGGCGAGGTATGGTCAAAAACACCAAAAATCATATAAAAAAAACATTATTTTCCATTTCAAATTACAAAAACAGTCCACTTTAAAGTTCACGAATGTATAAACAGATAATATCAAACCATATTTCAAGACAAAAAATGAACTTAAACTTAATAACAGATATGAAACAAAAGCAAAAATCATAAGAACTGCACAAGTTTAAAAACACAGATTAAGTTAAAATACAATGTATAACAAAGTGAAACCTTGTCCAGTGAGATATAAGTCGTAGGAAGCAAGGATAAATAAACACTCTGTGTGGTTTGAACCAGACTCTGGGAAATTGTCCCGAGCCAAGCCTGGATTGTTCCAGACCGACCTACGCAACAAATTTGTCCACTTGGTGAGGAGTCGCCAACATTTTGGATGAATCGCTGTTTGCGTAAATAATCATGTTTGTTACGTTTTTTTTTAGTGAAAACTTCTTTAAACGTGTTGGGCATTTTTAGAGATTGGAAAGAGCAATTAAATTCGCGATACTGTTAGCATTGCCGACACTTTGTTTTTGTTGTGTGGGGGAAATAGTACCTTATAAAATAAGTGCGGTAAGTTGATAATTACAGCTGAGGCGATATTGCTATAATTAGCAGAGGCTGTAATTATCAAAGCGCACGTATGTCATACGACGTTTTGTAACATATTTGCGAGGACATAAATAAAACTCTGACGTCATTTTCAAATAAAAACAATACAGTTAAAAAATAAAAGCGTGCGGAATAATTTTTGCTTGTTCACAGATTAGCGAAGCGCGCGCATCAGCGCTTTTTTTTTAAGCAAAAAGGTAAAATAATATTTTTGTGTCTTGTTACAGATAAATTGTTGTAATGAATGGTCAAAATTAATTAAATTAACGAATTACAATTATTATATTTTAAAATAAATTTTAGAAATAATTCTTTATTGTATTTTATCTCTCAAAGTTAATTTTATTCATAATGTTGAATTGTTCCCAGTTGTCCCCTCTAGCTCTGTCCCCTGGGGTGACAACTGGGAATTCTCTTCCCATTTGTCACCGGGGTGACAATTCGTGCCAACTGTCCCCTTTGAAAACTGACTAGAGGGGAAAAATGGGAAGTATGTTTCCAAGTTGTCACCGGGGGGTGGTGGCAATTGCTACGATTCCTGCCCAGAAAAATAACGTGCAGTTACCTTAAATTTCAGCTTTTAGATTTTTTGTGTTGTATGGAATATAAAAAAATTCAACATTATGTTTCCCTTACTTTATAGGTACGTGGGACACTCAGAAAGTTTTGAGAAATTAAAAAAATAACTTGTATGAAATAAAGATTTTTACTAAATCTAAAAAAACTAAAATTATCCTCTTTGAACATCATGAAGTAGAGATAACCTTCGGGTTGTGGATCTCGATCCAATTACCAGTTTTAGCATCAATCTAATGTTCAGCAATTGCAGATTTTTGTGTCTAGCAATTTTATTTATTACAGCGGCAATGTGTTGATTGTTTAGAGTCCCAGCTATGGGAACATTTAGTTACCACTTTTCTGACATAAAAAACTATTTACTACGATTTAAAAAGGTACCATTCATTTTAGACGGAGCACTTTGATAAACCGTGCTTTTTACATTGCATTACCGTACAAGTACGCAATGAGATACATTACGATACAGAAATTGGTGCAATAGGAGACCTTTTACGAGCAAGTGTGTTATAAAGTGTATTTACAACAAGGACGGGGACGAAAACACACAAAATATATTCGATTCAATTTATTACTTCAAACCTTAGGATATTACATCACTTGGTAACGTCACATAAAAAATGTTATTATTACACAGGGATTTCGTTTACAACGTTAAGAGGCCTTGTCAATAAATGTAGCTGCACAGGGGGGCTTTGTAAACCAAATTGTGTCAATGTGTACTATGTATAAATAAATGTATAAAGTATGTCATGAAATACAAAAATAATCATCTATGAAAAAAAGTCAACAAAATAATTATAAGTAACAAAAATACTCAAAGCCATTGTTAAATTATCATTTATTAAAATTGCATTTCAGTACATATGTTTTTGATTTTTGCCCATTCTTTAAGATCATAATAAAATCTTTGACTGAATAATAAATCGGGCTCGACATACCTTTATGCTTGTGCGCTTGTGCAAGCATCTAAACGAGCCAACATGTTCCAATTCCGTTTTAATTACGATGATGACTGATTAAAAAATATACCATTCCAATTAATCGTATATTACGGAAAATTATGGGATTCGTATTTATTGTATAATCAAGTTATTGGTAATCGACAAACTTTCGGTGTGTGGGGTTGTGACGTCACGTTTTCGTAAAAAGATGACCAACGTCATACGAATCTTTTAAACACTACATCTTCGTCATATTTTGTTTGTGAAACAAGAGAAAAGATACGTGTACAATATTTTTTAAAACATGTGACCGACGGACTAATTAGTTTTTCTTAGTCATCATGCCTGTTAAAGGTAAGTAACTGTAATGTCATTGTAACATTAATAGAAAAGTTATAATGCACTTTTTTGTGGGGGCATGCGGGGGGGGGGACATGCAGTGTGCCAAATGCGTAGCGTTGCCACACCGAGTCGCTAATAAGTTATAAATTTAGAACTTTCGAGATTTTGCGTTCCCTCAAAAAAGAATAGACAAAAAAGCCTCGCTATTTAAAATGTTGTCGATCCCTATCGGAGAAGTGCGTATGGTCAGGAGATGGCCCAGGCCCGCGACCGCTATATAAGCCGTGCCCGCGGGAACCTGCACTACTGTTCTATTTACGCTACAACCATGAAGACTTTGATTGTACTCGCCGTCTGCTTCGTGGCTGCACAGGTGAGAATAATACAACTTAAGTTTTAAGTTATTTAATTGTAAATGCACAATTATTATTTTTTCCGAAAAAACAAATACCTGCTTCAATTTAAAATTAAACTCGGACAATCGAGAATTTCATATTATTTGTGAAATCTACGATGACATCGTCTAGATGAAGGTAAGCAAACTGTAGTTTTGTTGTTGATCTTTCTAAAACCACTGATTTCGTTATTTATTTTATTTATATTGAAAAAAAGAACCTTCAAAATCTACTCCCAATGCGCGGAGCTATCGCGTTACATTTGTACATACAAAAAAAAACAAAATACAACCGAATTGACCACCTCTTCCTTTTTTGAAGTCCGTTAAAACTTACAAGTGAAATAGTAATACATCATAGATTAATTAATCACATAAAACATCACTTTAAGCACAGTAATGTTATCTATTCCACGACTTGGGGCTATATACCTAGTCCCCTGTCGTTCATCAGTTGTCGCAACAGAAAAATACTACTATTCGGAATTATTTGTGTGTTATTAAAAATAACTAGCACTAGGCTGTGATTTTACCCGCGTAATTGCTAGCCTATCGGAAACATTTCGGAGAGTGTACAACTGATCTGCATAAACAAATTCCCCCATGCCTTTTTTCTACTTATCTGAACTGCTCGTAGCTCGATATCGTTAAAAGCGATATCGTTTCATGGTTGACATTCCAAAGACTCCAACGAAGAAGTTAAAATAAAATTAAATAAATATTGGTGGACAATTCACATACAACACCATCTGACCCCAAACTAAGCAAAGCTTGTATGATGGCGGCCAGATAGCTGATATGAAATGTTTGAATCAGCATTTGTGATAAGAACGTCTAGGCTGTGGAATGCGTAGCCTGAGTGGGTCTTCCCCGATTGTTACAATCTCGATGTTTTCAAATCGAATGTAAATCGGTTTGTAAGTAGGGAAGCACTTTTTATCATAGACCGCATCGTCGCAACATCAGGCAAGATGATGGTCAAGTGTAATCCTACAATACAGTAAAAAATTAAACAGTAAAAAAATAACACTATGCGGGATTTTCTATGTAATTTTTTGTTAATTTCATTATTCTACAGGAAAATTAAATACTTATATTTTAAAGCCTTCAAGTTCCATCATTTTCCCGTTATGAAGAGTAAACCTATGAAATGAAATGAAAGTAATTTAATTCAGATTAAAAAATCCATATTTCATTTTAAATGAAAAAAATTGAATTGAAACCGAATAAAAAAACTAAATTAAAACAAAAAATCTAAATTAATATTAGTGAACATTGTGTATGTACGTATGTATTACACTACGTACACTGTGTTTGTGTTATACCTGACTATAATTAATCTGTGTTCCAAATATCAACCCGATCCGTTCCACCGTTCCGACACGATTGAGCAAGACACATCCAAACGTTCAAACTTTCGCATTAATAAAATATTAGTAGTAGGAAATATGTTCCCTAAAAGAACTATGGTCGGTAAAGGTTACAATTTTGAATACATTTTGGATTATGGTCTAGAATAGCACTTTATTATAATAGCACGTTATTATTAATATTTAATATTTATTAATATAATAAACAAGCAGCGCCCCGCGGTGTTACCCGCGAAGTTCCCGTTCCCGTTGTTCCCGTTGTTTTTTCGGGATAAAAAGTAGCCTATGTGTTCTTCCAGACTATAATCTATCTGTGTTCCAAATTTCAGCCCAATCCGCTCATACGTTAGGACGTGATTGAGCTACAAACATCCAAACATCCATACATTGACATTTATAATATAGCACGTTATTATATTTATTAACATAATAAATAAATATTGTTGGACAATTCACACACAACACCATCTGACCCCAAACTAAGCAAAGCTTGTACTATGGCGGCCAGATAGCTGATACAATACTTATCTAATTGTGAATACATACTTAATTATACATAGAAACATACGTATTGTAGGAAAAGTTATTTTCCAAATTGGAAAGTCATTTTAAATTGTTTTTTTTAATATAAAAGTGTCGTACCTATATGTTTTCATATGCATTTAGTGAAAATCTGTTACATTAAAATTACTAATAGATACTACAGCTTTAGTAATACCTACCTTTATATAGATGATGGTGAAGTAGGCCGCCACATTTAGCCTTCGGGCATGCAAAGGTTAGTCATGTATTTTTAATTATTTCACGGTCTACTCACGTCTGATATATTCGTGTAAACAGTTACATATATAAATACTACTAGCGGTCCACCTCGGCTTCGTCCCATGATAGGTAAAATAAGTATAACCTTTATAACTCAGGGATTACGTAGATAGATAGATGATAGATGAACTCTTTATAGAACTTATTTAGAAAACAAAACAACAAAAATAAACAAAAAACTTAAAAACAAAGTAGCAATTGGCGACCTTACCGCTAAGAGCGATATCTTCCAGGCAACCGCAGGATAGAAAAGGAGAAAAGAAATAATATTTATAACGGTGTCGGTGAAAGAATTTTTGAAATCGGTTTAGTAACTCTTGAGATTAGAGCGGTGGAACACATAAACTCTTCAGCTTAATAATATTAGTATAGATTCATACATTTTGTTTTGGTGTGTCTGGGTGGCTCACTGTATCATAAATACTTAAAATTATGCTGTTGCCAGCTGAAAGATGACTCGACGATAAGTATCGTTTTTACTGCAAAAGCTCGATTAATAAATAAAGCAGATTATTAAGCATTAGAAAGCCTATTATATCTTTTTTTAATCTATGGAATATCTTTGTCAAAAAGTAGGTATATTTAAATCAGTTCAGTAGTTTAGGCGAGAAAATAAAACAGACCGGTAGAGTTTCGCAATTATAAAATTAAAAGTAGGAATTAACAATGTCCAAAAAAAGACATTTCGTATGAAAACACAAAAAAACCTTGTAATAGCAATGTCTAATTACATCTTCTTCGAAACCTCATGAATTTAAATTACAGAAGTTTTCCAAAAAGGCACTGAAACGTACAGTATAAATTAAATGTTTGAATTATAAAGTATTTCAAAGGTAGAAAGGTCAAAGTAATTCGTATTTCATTAACTTAGACCTGAAGGAAAGTAATACGTATTTAATTATCTGATGTCTAACTTTCTTTTTTTGAACTCATTGGGTTTTTAAATTTAAAGTGATTAGCTGCGTCCCGCGCTTTTACCCGTATTGTTCCCGTAGCAATATTTTTTTCCGCAATCAAAACTAGCCTGTATGCTATTCTAGAACCACTACCACCACAACCAGATTCGTTCAGTCGTTTCGTCGTGATTGAGCAAAAAACATCAAAACATCCAAACGTTGACATTTATAATATTAGTAGGATAGGATGAGATATAATATGCCTGAAGATAGAACTAGCTTACAAACACTAGCTTGCTATCCTAGCCTGGCGGTAGAATATCTGGCAAAGGTGTGGTACTCCCCAGACGGACTCTGCTAAGAGTCCTACCACTACTAAACTACTACTAGAAACGTTACGATGCGATTCAAGGAGGAGATAAGTGAGTAATAGGGATGATGACTAGGTCAAAAATATACCATTACAATTAGTCCGACAGGTAGATTTTACAAAAAAATATAAGACACATATTCTTGATTTTATCAAATTATTAAAAATCGGCAAGATATATACCATCAAACTTCCGGTGTCACGTCAACTCTACATAAAAATCGTGTCTAGGTAGACGTGACGTCAGTCAAAACTTCACTAAATCTTCGTAATTTTTTGTTTTTGAAACAAAAGAAAAAATACGTGTACAATATTTTTTAATAATCTAATTGACGGACTAATTCGTTTTGTTTGGTCACCAATCACCATGCTATTATAAATCTTAGAAAATTGCGTTTCGTAATACATGAACGGCACCCTACGTGACGCGTAATTTATTTGTATATTTTAAGATTATAATTTTAGATACATAATTAAACTCGTTGTTGCAGGCGCTGTCCAACGAACAAAAAGAGAAGCTGAAGAAACACAAGACAGAATGTCTGGCGGAAACCAAACCTGACGAACAACTCGTCAACAAGCTCAAGACTGGGGACTTCAAGGTAAGTTATATTATTATAGACAATCGAATCCAAATCGAGAGTGAATCGGTTGCTTCTAGGTAAACACGCCCCATCGTAGACCGCATCGTTGCTTAACATCAGGTGAGATGGCGGTCAACTGTCAACCTATAAGAATAAAAAAAACAACTTTTTTGTGCAATATTTTTTTTTTTTTTAAATAAAGAGTGACGAGACGAGCAGGACATGTGCCTGATGGTAAGCAACATGCCTGCCACATAACAGCACAGTGACACGCAGCTATTGGAACATGAAGAGCCCAAATCATTACCTACCATTGCACTGCGCTCGTCACCCAGAGATCTAAGTTGTTATATCTCTAAGCCCTGTAATTTCTCTGGAAACATGGCCCTTCAAACCAGAATACAGTAATGTTTGCACATTACTGCTTGGCGGTAGAATAATTGACAAAGGTGTGGTGCTTCCCCAGGCGGACTCTGCTAAGAGTCCAACCACTACAAACATTTTATTATTTAAATTTTGTTATTTTGCCGCCAAGTAATAATGTGCAAACATTACTGTGCTCCGGTTTGAAGGGCAATGTTTCCAGAGAAATTACAGGGCTTAGAGATAATAACATCTTAGATCTCTGGGTGATTAGCACAGTGCATTGCTAGGTAAGATTTGGATTCTTCATGTTCCAATAGCTGCGGGTCACTGTGCTGTCATGTGGTAGCCATGTTGCTTACCATCAGACACATGTCCTGCTCGTCTCGTTACTTTATATTTATAAAAAAAAACGGTTTTGAAGTGGAAACTTCCTCTGGTGCACCACATTTCCACGGACAGAATTTCCGTGCGCTCTGAATTGAATTCAAACGTCACGTTCGTAATTGAATTTTTGAAAGATTTCTTGCATAATTAATTCCCACATGACTTCGAAAATACAGTCACGTGCGCGTGGTTTTGAACCCGGGGTCTCCGGATCGGCAGTCGCCGTTCTCCCGACTAGACCAGCCGTAACTTGTACCTAAACATTTTTGAGGTGAAAACTTCTTTAGGCGCGCCCAGACAGATTTTTCGTGGGCTGTGAATTGAATTCATTCGTCACGCTCGGGTATGATAAGAAAGCATCCGGTAAACTCGGGACCATGGCTATTGGCCATCTAGAAATATGTAAGCCAATGGGAAATGCTGAAAGGGCGTGGACAGGCAATCATGGCATGGCCATCTAGAAATGCATCAGCCAATGGGAAATGCTGACGCATTTCTAGATGGCCATGCCAAGATGGCGAGGCCACGCCCTCCGGTTACAGCCGTGTAGTTTCCAAGGTAAGCATACAATTCTGAGTTATAAGTTTTCACTTCTATCGGCAGTTCCTATGACTGCCAATTTTTAACCACTTTAATTGCTAAGTGTACCCATACATACCTACCTAATATTTATGTTTCCACGTATTGTCGTAGACTGAGAACGAGCCTCTGAAGAAGTACGCATTGTGTATGCTCATCAAGTCGGAGCTGATGACCAAGGACGGCAAGTTCAAGAAGGACGTCGCGCTCGCTAAGGTCCCCAACGCAGGTCAGTGCACACTCTCCGATATGTAGAACAACTCTTCATTGAAAAAAAAAACAATATACCTACACGGTTATTGGTAATCATGCATCCTTTTAAGGGCTTGTAAAGTACATTAAATAAAGAAGTAAAGTTGTCTTTATTTATTGTAGGTCCTTAACAGGCCCTTGACAAGTTGTCAACTTTACTTCTTCCGTTTTTAAAAATTCGTAACATTTTTGTATACAAAATAAAAATGTAAATTTGTCCGGCCTAAAAACATTGAACTCTTCGTAACTAGAGCGCGCGCACTCTTTAACGTCTGACGCAAATATAGCTGAACAGTACTAGAGACAACAGAAATTTTACCTTTGTTTTTGAGATATGCAGATATGTATTGAGTTTCAACACAAGTAGTACAACAAGAGTTTTTTGTTCAAGAGCAAACGCTGGCTAAACCTTACGAGATATATCAAAATAATGTACTGCAGTATTATACGACCCTGTCCACGATGGTATATATCTATCTCTTAGGATAACCCACAGTTACCAATTTTATTCATGTGTTCAGTAAATTTACTTGAATTTTAAAGGGTGTAAAAAATAGCTATCACCGTTCTTGAGATACAGCCTGGTGACAGACGAAGGGACGGACGGACAGCTAAGTCTCATTAATAGAGTCCCATTTATACCCTTTGGGTACGGAACCCTAAAAATGGACCAAAACACCTCCTGGCAACATCCAGAATCATAATTTGCATGCTGTTCTGTAATCACCGAGTGCTATTTTTATTCCGAGAATATGACTGTATCGGGAAATACACGGGTGATACCGAGAGGTGCTGTTATCAGGCTATATATCTAATTAGATTGTACAAAATTATTATAAAATTTCACTTCTGTTTTCAGCTGACAAGCCAGCAGTAGAGAAGATCATCGACGCCTGTCTAGCAAACAAGGGCAACACTCCGCAACAGACTGCCTGGAACTACGTCAAGTGTTATCATGAGAAGGACCCCAAACACCCCATCTTCCTCTAAAATACATAAAACAACAAACAACAAAAACCTTTGAACAACTAAAATGAAACAACATTTAATTTACGTCAATCTGTGAGCAACAGCTGGCATAAAACAATTCCAATCAGTTTTGATAGAGTGATATTTCTGTGTTTTTATCACTCATATAAACGTGGACGTAATTCATCCACCTTATCATTTACGCTGAACATCGGCCACGTGCCGTCAATAGTCCGTATTGACGGTACGTGACCGATGTTCAGGGTTCCGGGTTGAAGATCAATGTTACCGGAGAAATTACAAGGAGATAGATTATCTTAAATATCTGGTTAACAATCATTGCTTTAGTGCAAAACATATGGGACAGATATTTTTAAGTATTTCACAAATAATTTCATAACTTTGTTATATTTTTAACCCCATTCGAAAAAGGAAAAGTTTAAAGTTCGGCTGTTTGTGTTTTTTTAAAGATTTTCAAAGGTTGTCTACACAATTAACTTGTGTGGTTGAAGTATTCAAGAATAATAATGTTGTATGATGATGATGATGATGATGATGAGTAACTACAGGGTGTGTTAAGTTCTGGTGATTATAAACGCCTTAACACTTAAAAAAAAATCGATACTGCCTCGACGAATTTAATTTTAGATTTTCGGATCATCAATAAATGGTAAACAATAATATTTATTTGTTTTTGTTGAACACCCTTAAGCCCGAGCTACACGACGCTAGTTTTTCAAGCTATATAGCGTTGTCTACACGAAGCTAGAAGTACCTATTAGCTTGTTAACTTACTAACACTAGATTGCTATCCTAGCTTGAAAAACTGGCCTATTTTAAATAAAGAGTGACGAGACGAGCAGGACATGTGCCTGATGGTAAGCAACATGCTTGCCACATAACAACACAGTGACACGCAGCTATTGGAACATGAAGAGTCCAAATCATTACCTAGCACTGCACTGCGCTCATCACCCAGACATCTATGTTGTTATATCTCTAAGCCCTGTAATTTCTCTGGAAACATTGCCCTTCAAACCGGAACACAGTAATGTTTGCATATTACTGCTTGGTGGTAGACTAACTGACAAAGGGGTGGTACTTCCCCAGGCGGACTCTGCTAAGAGTCCTACCACTACTAAAATAATGCCTAGAACCTAGAACGTACGCTTTCATAGTTCTTAATCATCGCCATAGAATAGATAATCATCGCCGCAAAATTGATTGGCAAACAAAGTTTAGGACCCAGATAGCTGAATGAATACTTGTATAGGTACTTAGTTGTAAATACACACATGTTATTTATAGCTACATCCAGACAAAGACCAAATGTTTGTACCAATTCATCTTTTTTTTTTTTTATAAATGTTGGTGGACAATTCACACACAACACCATCTGACCCCAAACTAAGCAAAGCTTGTACGATGGCGGCCAAATAGCTGATATAATACTTTTATAGTTTTAAATACATACTTATTATACATCACTCAAATATTTGCACTGGGTGGAAATAGAACCCACGACCCTCGGCTTCGCAGGCAACGGTGTAGCGTTGCGTATTTCCATTCTATACAACGCCAGAACGCAGCCATAGGAAACTGCTAGCGTATATATTGTAATGTCGTTTTAAAATCTACAAGTCTACTACGATAACAAACTCCGAATGATCGGATCCGATCGACAGCTGAATCGGATCTGTAGCCTACCACGAAAAACACTCGGTTCGAACGAAACGGCCGATTCGATCAACCGACCGATTGTCTATCGAGGTACGAGTAGGAAACGTCCATAAGTTCGGCCGATATATCGTTTATCGGACTTCGTAGTAGATCTGCTGTTATTACAAACCATACAAGAGTTTTGCGTACTGATCGTGTATAGTTTGTAACGTGAATGCTCGCGTCGCATCTTTCCATTCTATACAACGCCAGAACGCAGCCATAGGAAACTGTTCGAGTTCGAGTATATTATATTGTAATGTTGTTTTAAATCTGTTATTACAATGCATACAAGATTTTTCCGTACCGATTGTGTATGTTGTCGATCCGATGAAGGGCTATCACTGAGATTTGACTCTGGGTAGGCTCCCGCCAGAAGCTCAAGGGAGGTCCTGAGTGGAGAAGCGACACTCAGGGCTGACCGCAGAGCTTCTGGCTCCCGCATTTTTATATACACTCTAGGCTTTGACTCTAGGGGTAGTAGCGACAAGACTAGGTGGAGTCGGGGTGCTCCGAGTCGGATCTGGGAAACCAACATCTACAATAAATCAATTAAGAGCTAGGTCAATAAATCAAAATGGCGAGCATGCGACTGCTCACGTACAAATTGTAATTTTAGAGTTTTGCGCGCTTATTCCAAAACATACACGATTAGTCCGTATGCGTACTGGCGCTGTATATTTTGGAACAACATAATACTTCTACGTTACTACAAAGTATACGCGAGTATTTGCGTACTGGTCTTGTATGGTTTGGAAGAATTTAGTAAAAAACGTATTTCCAATCTATACGTGATTAGTTTCATACCCTTGCGTTCTGGCCTTGTATAGAATGGAAAGACGCTGTAGCGTTGGCGCGGTGGCAGAGCAGTGCAGCGGATCTGGCGTGTAACGACGCTTATTGGATAGATGAAATCTGATGAATTCGAGTCACTGACATGCGAAATGGAAGTACGTATGTCTGTAGTTATCCAGGAGGCGTACTGTGCCACATAAGGACGTTTACTCTCTTTTTTTTTAATTAAGTAAAGAGTGACGAGACGAGCAGGACATGTGGCTGATGGTAAGCAACATGCCTGCCACATGACAGCACAGTGACACGCAGCTATAGGAACATGAAGAGTCCAAATCATCACATAGCACTGCACTGCGCTCGTCACCCAGTGATCTAAGATGTTGTAAGTATCTCTAAGCCCTGTAATTTCTCTGGAAACATTGCCCTTTAAACCGGAACACAGTAATGTTTGCACATTACTGCTTGGCGGTAGAATAACTGGCAAAGGTGTGGTATTTCCCCTGGTAGACTACCTAAGAGTCCTACCACTAGTAGGCTTAGAACATTTAAACGTTAAAAAATGATCAATGGGACAAAACCAAGTAGAACCGGAGTAGGAATTTTATGTCATACGTTTTCACTTCTATCGACAGTCTCTATGATTGTCAATGCTTTATTTTTGAATTGAGTGTGCAATGGGTAAGTCCATTCTTAGTGTTAGCTTTGGTAAACTCTTTGGAATAGAGTGTTTCTGTAGATTTCATTATTAAAAACAAACAGAACAATGGTCATTTAATATCCATTGTTTTACAGTAGTTTGTTTTCCACAATCGTGTAATCGTCGTCCCTTTGAATGTGTGTGTTTAATGTAAACAATATCTTAGGTGGAACATGGAAAAGGTAATTTGATCATAGTGGCTAGATCAGAGCAACGTGACACTAGTGTGGAAGAAAATTAATTTAAATATTTAAAAAAAAGTTCACAAAAAACCAATTACATAAATTACATCAGAAGATCGTTTATTAGTCACATAACTAAACATTACAGGCAAGTTATCAAATATTCACATTTATAAAATCACTAAGTTTAACAATGTTCCTTTTCGTTCGCCTTTTACGAAAATAATAAGTTTAGTTTGGGGTCAGATGGTGTTGTGTGTGAATTGTCCACCAAAATTTATTTATTTATTTATAATCTATTGACAGGAAAATAATCTCTCTGCCACACGATGGACCCGGCACCTGCACGGTGAATCCATGAAATCCTAAGAAGTTCGTCTCACTAAGTTTCTTAATGTATGACTCACAAAGCGATTTACTTATTTTATTTCTAAAATCATCTTGTTATATTATACGGTAATTGTAATTTATCATATTTCAGAATTTCAGTGAGACGACCTTTTTTAAACGACTCCTAAAAAAAGTGGTTATCAATTCGGTTGTAAGGTTTGTTTATGTATATTACTCGATATCGCCGCTAATTATGAATAGATTTTGATAATTCTTTTTTTTGTTTGATAGATCATATTTCAAAGGTGGTCCCATCTAAATTTTATCAATATCGGTACAGCGGTTTTGAAAATATGAACAAAAACAGCTTAAACTTACTTTCGTTACCTCAATGACTTAGTGATTGCTTCCTACTAAATTTGGAGGTATGCCTGAATTTAAGTTCAAGTTGGTTTTTGTTTTTCGGGTAAAATAAATGATACACATGCCAAGAGCTAGGCATCAACTTTTTTTTTTTCTTCTTTTGGTTAGTTGTTTGAGGTAATCTGCAAACTTGTCAATTACTTCTTTAATACCCCCAATAAGTGGCTCCAGATCACACTGGTGAGTATCGGGGCAAAATTAAGGGTTCTCGTATTGACGACACGGAGAGGCTAAGTAGTCGTGACCTGGGGTTCCACCTAACTAAAACTGTCTTAGCTTTGATATTGTTATCTCTTTTCTTTTCGCTTGAAATGATAGAGACAGCATTAGTAAAGCCGTAGCCGATTTGCCTCGAAGCCGACGACGATGCAGCCATGTACGCTGCACGGTGTATGAGGCACCGGGGTTACTGTGGTAGACCATGGGCGTATAAAAAAAGTTGAACGTAGTCTCGCTAAAACTAAAACTGTGTCACTAGAGTCGGCCACATTTGCACGTGTGCGTTGTCAAGTTGTCACAAACTTGTGGATATGTGTGCATCCACAAGTTTGCGCCGATACCCACCGATGTGGGTATATGTGCGTGTCAGCCTGTATGTGACAGCGCACACGTGCATGTTATGTGGCCGACTCTATGGACACAGTTTTTATTCTAGCGATACTACATTCGACTTTTTTTATACGTCCATGTGGTAGACTATGATATTGGGGAGTGGAGGGTATCAAGGTACACGTAAACGACTCCGCTCCCACCCGACAAATAAAATACACTCAATTATGTCTTATGTCTTGCCGGTCAAGACATAGATTACATTGGGAACATAAATTGGCAGACGGCTGTCAGCGAGCGGTTTGCTAATTTGTAATCATAATCATAATCATAATTTATTAATAAAATGTCATTTTACATGTCAACAAAATAATAAATACATAATAAATGTCATTAAATAAAAACTAGTAAATGTGCCGTTGCACTTAATCATAAATTCAATGTCAAACTGAAATTTTGAAATTATAAAATTCATCAAAGTCATAAAAAGACTGCTCGACAAGCCATTTTTTAAGCTTTAGTTTAAATGGATTTAGGTTCTCTGTTGCCGTGACGTCATGGGGCAACTGATTGTAGACAATCGGAGCCATGACATGCGTCAACTTGGAGGACTTAGTGAGGGAGTGTGGGACCGCTGCCAGCTTGTGCCCAGCGCGTGTGGGGTACGAGTGCCGGGCACCGCACTCCTGGTACTCGCCGAGGTTGACCCTGGCGTATACTGCCACCTGATAGATGAGAATGGCGGGTAATGTCAGTATCCCCAGGTCCTTGAAATAAGGGCGAGCCGGGGTATCCCACGGCACTCGCGCCACACACCGAACCGCCCGTTTTTGCATACGGAATGCCCGTTCCCAGTCCGCAGCTCTTGCCCACATTTCAGCGCCGTATTGCAATTGTGAGTGCACCGTCGCGAAATAACATGCACGTGCTACTTCATTGGGGACCAGCCTCGCCACTCGACTCAGTGCAAAACACGCGCTCCCGAGCTTTCCGCATACCTTATCGATGTGGCGATCCCACTTCAAACCACAGTCCAACTCAAAACCGAGAAATGTGGTCGATTCCTGCTCATCAATACTCATTCCATTCACCAGCACTTTTAGCGGTCTCGATGGCTTACCAGACAAGCTGAATTGCATGAAATGAGTCTTGGTAAGGTTCAGAACCAGACCACTCCGGTTGAACCAGGTATAAAGCTGAGCGGCAGCATCGTTTAGTTTCTTCTCCAGATCCTCCACAGTCGGTGCTGTGACCACTGCGACTACGTCGTCCGCGTACATCAATATTTCTGCAGCGGTCACCGCCTCAGGCAGGTCGTTCATGAGCAGTGAGAACAGGATGTTGGATACTGATGACCCCTGAGCCACACCCATTTCCGACGTCAGGGGGTCAGATTTCCCCAATCCACCGACGACTACCTGAGCTCTGTCCCGCATCAGACCCGTCAAAAGCGAATGAGCAACACCGACCACACCATAATGCTGAAGTTTAACGGACAGCACGTCGCGGTCGGCGACATCAAAAGCCTTAGACAGGTCGCAGCAAAGAATCGCCACTAGCAGCTTGGGCTTAGACTCCCGGGCCATCATGACACGCCCTTCACGATACGCGTACTGTCTATCGGAAAGAGCGCCCGTCTCCGTCAAGAATTCGACAAGCCGAGAACTTAGTCCATTTTCAAAAATTTTTGCAACTGCGGGTATGATCGAGACTGGCCTGTAACTATCTATACTATCTCGATTTCCCTTACCCTTATAAATCGGAGAGACTTTACTTAATTTAAGAACGCTTGGGAACGCGCCCTCCCTTAAGCAACTGTTGAACAGTTCTGCAAATATAGGAACTAAAGACACAATAGCTGATCTTATTAAGTTTAATGACATTTCATAAATGTCCTTGGAAGTTTTCGGTGGTATTTTATTTACGACGATGCGTAGAATTTCATCCGCGGTAAACCTCCTCAGCCGCAGAGAGCGGTCAGCCGGCGTGCGAGCGCTCGCCAGCGAGCTGAGCGCTTGGATAACGTTAGCGCGCGGCGCGCGACACGCTACGGCCGCCTGAACAAATCTCTCATTCATTGCGTTTAACGCGGCCTTTTCATTTTCAAATTTTAAGCCGTCTACATTTTTAATCGTGTCAGTGAAATTAATGTGAGGAGCGTTATATTTTCCTCTCTCCTTATTTACAACACACCACATCGCTTTGGACGCATTATTGCCGGAATTTATCAAATTAGAATAATGTCGAGATTTCGTACTTTTTATTAGCGAGTCATAATGGTTAGACATGTCAGAAATAAATCTATTAATTGTATTATTATTAGGAACTATTTTACTAAATTCAATGATGTCGAAAAGTAGACATTTATAATCTATTACATCCGGCGTTACCCACGACGAGTTATTTTTATTGAAATTATTATACATTTTCTTAAGTGGAAAACAGATATCGAATGTATTCCTAATAACATTCAAAACTGCTTCAGTTTTTTGAGACGCATTGCCGTTTCTAGTGAATAGTCTATTCCAGTCAATGCTATCCAGGGATATAACAAAGTTGCATTGATTGGCGTGAGTAAAATTTCTTATGGAACGGGAGATAGGCAGTTGTCTATGAGCAACCAAACTACATTTAATTCCGTAATGGTCGCTTACATTGGTAGCTACAGGTTCTGCCATTGTATTGTTAATTGCTAATGTTATCTGTATCTTAACATGCTTGGAATAAAGCCCATATTTTAGTGTATTTTATTTGTCAGGTGGAAGCCTAGTCGTATAAATCGGCGGAGACCTTGACGCTCCAGATGCGTTAATACCAACTTACTACCTGGACCCTGAGGTGTTCACGGCGTATCTTGGGTTCAAGAGCGCCGGTGGCGGGGGTTAGTTGGTTTGACGGGGCATTTTCCGCACTTAGCCTCTTAAATTGGGCCATTGTACATAGCACATACTTCCCTTCTACTCCAATCATCCCAGGCTATCCCAGAAGGCAAGCAACCTATTCAGGTTGTTGAAGGCCTCCGGGACTGCTGCTGGGGAGTGGAGGAATTCTGCCCGTTGCCGTCTGCTGCCACACTCCTGCACTCCATAATAACATGCTGTGGCGTTTCTTCTTTCTCCATGCATGCCCTGCATACTGCTGTCTGGCTGTCTGTCACACATATAGTGAATAGGTGCTTGTTGAAAGGACAGTGGCCGGTCACAGTATAACTTTACGGATTTTGTTCGGTGACGGGGGTATGTCTCATGAGAAGACCCGGAGACGGGCAAGCTGCGATGGGTTTGCGGAACAATGAGCGGAACAATGAGCCCACGTTCCTGCATTCCCGCCGTAGACAAAAAAGATGGAACTCCATGGAGGTTTTAATCGGTATCATGTCAGTTTGTTAGCCCTTGTTGTAAAGTCCGACATAACCCGACCATCTCTCCCAGGCGTGCTTTGCGTAAATGAATTTCCTCCACGTATAAAAAGGCACTTATATGACAAGTTTCAAGTTTACAGCTTGACTCAAATACCCAAAAATTGGTGCCAGTTCTTGGAATATCAGCTTGAAAGGTTTTTCGTCGTCAAGCGTTTCTTTTCATCGATATAAATCAATTGATTTAACAGTTGACAACACAAATTGATTTATATCGACGATTTTTCTCACAACTGCCTTGCATCCACCACAAAATGACGATTTTTTGTTCACAACTACCTCAATGTGGGCCTCTAAAAAAGGGTTGACTAGTACAATACAGTTATGTTATAGACTACAAATTTGAAATCCAAAATGGCAGCCACCACATTATGTGGGGATTTTTAGAATTTTTGACCTAATTAGTTTTTCATTGTTTCACGAGTTGAAGTTATACATGTCTTTACTTTTACTCTAGCAGGTTAGATTGTCCTCTTGGTGTGCAAAGTACCAAGAAGAACTGACAAAGACGAACCAACAAGAAAACAAGACACAAATGAATACCCGAAAAATGAACAGAATTTCCTTCCCTGTTTGCGTGATGCTGTTCATTTTAAAAGTGAGTTTTTTGGATTTTATTTATTTAAATTCTTGTTAAACTGGGACACGGTGTATTGTGGCTCATTTATTATGTACCTGCCGGGGCGAGGTCGGCTCGGCTTTTTCTTGAGTTGAATAAGTAGAATGAGTATCTAAGAGAGGTCTATAATCAAGCAAGTTTTTTGAAAAAAAATCCTTTAATATTACGATGGTACGCCAAAAGAAGTTTTCAGCTCAATAATAATGATCTATCGACGAAATTGTTTTTGATATCAGTCAACCCCAGTACCCTCATAAGCATTAGCAGTCCACTATCGCACGGCTGGTACTCGTGGCCTCTCACAAGGAGAGCGTCCTGGCCATAGATATCCGAGTCACGGCCGTAATCCACTAAGCTGGCTAAGTCAAGGAGAAAATCACAGCCACAATCCAATCCAGACTGGCCCAGTTGCAAGTTGGCCGATGCCATAATATTATATTTTTACGATATTTTCCTGAACTGTTAAAGCCGCTGGTGATGACAAAATTGTTCATCTGCATTTGATAAAATACTTAGAGGTGCTAGCGGGATTCGAACCTATTTAAGCTCATGACTGAGAGTGGCAAGTTCTAGGCATTTGTCCGCAATGGTTTCGGCAATGTAAAATGACCCAAATAATTTTTGTTCTATAAAATTACTAAAAATCAACAAAGATATTTAAGATCAGCAAACTTCAGGAGTGGAGAGTTGTGACGTCACGTTTTTGTAATAATAAGTGACGTCACTCGAAATTTCTAAGCAATGTTGTATGTTCGTAATTTATTCTTTTAAAACCAAATAAAAAATATTTGATTAATATTTTTAATAATTTACGGACGGACGGACTTCTCTTAATTTTTATTAATCGTCATGCCTATGTAATCATGACATTTTTTTTTTTTTTTAGACATGTTCCAGTAGTGATTTGAAACACAAAGAAAGTCTTTGCATCGTTGTCGGAATGGTGGCAGGAGGAGTCGCATCGCCGACGTATTTTTATGAAACGGTTGAGGACGTATGTATTTCTCTATTTAATTAACAGTATACAAAAATAGGGGGCCCATTTTGATTTTTTAGAAATGCTCCATGTTCCATTCCGTTATCATTAACTAGGAAATTTAAAGTCGCACAGTGAACTATGGAAAAGGCTATGTTTGAAACTTCTCTGAAGGATCGTTTTCGGAACGAAGTGATCCGCTAAGCCGCCTATACACACTGGCCCAGTGGAGACCAACACGAGCGTCGACAAAACGGCACGAGACGAAAGGTAGCATCCACAAATTGGCCGAGCGCAGGCAAAAGCGAGGTAGGCCAATAGGAGAATAGGACGCTACTGGCTGAGCGCCTTTGTTTTGTGCACAAAAACCGACACCGGTCACGAGAGACGAGTCGAGCAAAAGAGCCCTATACACACTGGCCACTTGCCGTCACTCGGCCAGCTAGGCGAGCGACGGCGAGTGATCACAAGTCATGGCAAAACGACCCTCCACACACTGGCGTTGGCCTGCACTGGGCCAGTGTGTACAGGCGGCTTTAGAGAACCAAGGTTACCGACATAGCTCAACGCATTTGCAAACTGAAGTGAGATTGGACAGGCCATATCTGTCGCAGAACCGATAACCGTTGGAGTACACGTTGCTATTGAGAGTGGAAACCGCGAATCGGCAAACGTAGTTGTAGAACACCCTGAGACTAGATGGAGTGGCGATATACCTACGTAAGAGAGCAGGCAGTGAAGACGTAAAGATGAGAATGGGGTTGAGTGGCGAGCCATGGGAGAGGCTTATATCCAGCAGTGGACTAAGATAGGCCTAGATTATTTATTGACTAGCAACAGCGCGTGGTTTTGTTCACCTAGTTCCTATTCCCGGTATTTTATCGGGATGAAAAGGAACCTTTGTGTCATAATAAATCAGTGTTCCAAATTTCAACTTGAGTCACCAACTTGTCGCACTAATTTCAAAGTTTAGAGTTAGATTGCGCGCAATTGAACTCTGCGCGTACCTTTGGAACTAATTGACGCGCCGTCATGTTCTTGTTTACGTCAGGTGACAAGAGTTTGTTTTTATTTGGTGTGTTTATTCATTTACAAAGTAATTAATTGCTTTAATTATGCCGAAAGTGATTAAAAGTGCTGGCCGTGGCTGGTTCCTGAAAATCACTCGTGGTTGTGATGAGGAACGAGACAATAACGGGCCGAAAGTGCCGTTTTCCAAAAGCAGAGCTATTTGACAGCTAATATGTAGGGATACCATAGCAATCAAATCACCACCTATTATCGGCATATTTTTAAGCTGAGATTTTATTTTTGAGGTTTGATTGCTTTATCGCCAATAGCAATACTATGTTATTTATGGTCTCAATAAAAGATGTACAAGTTTAAATTAAATTCTTGTTTTTTCGTTTTTGGTGTAGGTAGGTTGAAAATGACAGATTTTTTATAATGTAATAAGGTATAATAAAGTTCTCCTGGTGGTAAGAGACTCAGACAGCCTGTACCAATTACCAATGATACTTGGTCATACTGACCTGGCAACATTAAGTACGTCACCAGTTATTGCGAGCGCTATAGTTCTGAAGTACATACATGTCTTTTTCTGTAGGTGTGTCAATAAAGTGTTTCCATTTAGCTGTTATAAGTGTAGTGGTAGGACTCTTAACAGAGTCTGTCTGAGGAAATAACACACCTTTGCCTGTTATTCTACCGCCAAGCAGAAATGTGCAACCATTACTGTGTTCCGGTTTGAAGGGCAATGTGTCCAGTGAAATTACAACGCATTTAAATAAAACATCTTATACGACGAGCGCAGCGCAGTGCTGGGTAATGATTTGAACTCTTCATGTTCTAATAGCTACGTGTCACTGTGCTGTTAACTAGCAGGCATATTGCTTACCATAAGGCACATGTTCTGCTCTACTCATCACTACACACTATAAATAGATTAATTGGCATTCATAGGGACTACCGATATAAATGAAAACTTATAACTCAGAATTTGATAGCTCACCTTAGTAACTAAGAGGAAGAAACCTAAGGTCGTGGCTATGACCATGGCCATCTAGATCATCCGAGTTTACCCGAAGATTTCTTTCATTCACGAACTTAAACTCAATTCGCAGCCCTCGAAAAGTCTGTCTGTGATGCGCTAAAAAAAGAAGTTTTTGAAGTGAAAACTTCTTTAGGCGCGCCTAGACGAATTTTTCGTGGGGTGTGAATTGAATTCTACCGTCACGCTCGGGTACCTATGATAAGAAATCTTCGGGTAAACTCGGGACCTTGGCGATTGGGCATCTAGAAATGCGTCAGCCAATGGGAAATGCTGAAAGGGCGTGGCTTCGGCATCATGGCATGTCCATCTAGAAATGCGTGAGCCAATGGGAAATGCTGACGCATTTCTAGATGGCCATGCCATGATGGCGAGGCCACGCCCTCCGGTTACACCCGTATAGTTTCCAAGGTAAGCTATCAAATTCTGAGTTATAAGTTTTCACTTCTATCGGTAGTTCCTATGACTGCCATTTTTTTTCTGCAATAAAACGGAAAATGTTTCCAGTTCGACGACACTAATGTGAAGCAGGACATATTTCTGACGACCCACCGCCACGAAGAGCTGGTGGCCACGAGGGCCACCTCGGAGGCCCCCATCGAGGACGAGTGGAGGCAGCGGGGGGAGTACCGCGTCCGGTGCGTCGACGAACTGGGGGTGGGACCCAAGCGGGTGGTCAGCCTCCTCGCCACTGCCGCTAAGAAGTGGGACGTGAGTTTATCATCTTATACCTAAACGAGCAATTCTTGTATATTCTGAGCTGGACGTCTACTCTATTTCTACGAAAACATAATTTCAAAAAAATAATAATTCGTTACTTCCCTACTCTCGTTCTACTTCGTTTCGTCCGATACAACATTGTTTGACGTTTAAATGTTCTAAGGATACTCTAATTAGAGTAGGCTTAGAACATTTAAACGGACAAAACGACAGATCGAGGTAGAATCGGAGTTTATTTCGAAATTACGTTTTCGTAGAAACAGAGTAGACGTCCTGATCTGTGCGATCTATCGAAAATTGGTCGTACCAATTAAAATTTTGAATAAAATAGGTTACTTTAGGTTCTAATGACGCAACCTTTAAAAGATAGATAAATGCTGTCACGCAACGAAAGCTATCAAAAAGCAAGCTTTTTTTTCCCGTTTTTGTTCCGTTTTTCATTCATGCTCCGTTCCTGTTGATAGTAGCGTGATGTAAAGTAGCCCATAGCTTTCCTCGATAAATGGACTATCCAACAGAGAAAGAATCCTTCAATTCGGACCAGTAGTACCCGAGATCCTTGCGTTCAAACAAACTCTTCAGCTTTCTAATATACTTAGGTATTAGGTATAGTATGGATAACTAGCTTCTATTATCCCACCATAATCATAGCATATGCAGCTTATTAAATATTCCCACTAACTTAAAACGGTAAAGGAAAACATCGTGTGGAAACCAACATGTGCTTATCTAAAATCTTTCGAGGGCATGTGTCATCCACCAACCCGCACTGGGCCAGCGGCAGCGTGGTGGATTATGGCCTTCACTCTCTCCTTGCCTCGAGTGCCCGGAGTATTTTGCTTAATATTATATCTGGAACTCGGAGTTTTCTCTCACTAGGAGACAGTCAAGGTCATAATCCACCAAACTCACCCAGTGCTGGTTGGTAGATGACGTATGACCTGTTCTGACTATATTATAAGTGAGTTACCCGTGTATTTATTTTAAGACGTATGGACGATGAAGACCTCTAGAGATTCTAAGACATGCCGGTTTCCATTTGTTTCCTTTCCTTTCTGATTCCTTTAACACCTTTTGGATTTTTTTATTCATAAATAACAATAAATGTGAAAATACAATTAGCACCTTTAAACCTCTCAGAGGTTTGTGTTGGTGCTATCATTCTCGAAAGCAAATATACATATACAATTTTAAGCAAATACAAAAATAATTCTAACTCATAAATACAATATAAATTATTAAAATACATTCGATATACATAAACAAACTTAATCCTCTAATTAAATCTAGACTTGGGCAGGCAGGCAGAAAAACTTATCTGTCTACCCCCCACTTCCAGAACCTATACCTACCGCCGGTACCTAGACTTTAGTAATGCATGAACTTATACTGAAATATCGGGACTAACTCTACCATTTAGGTACAGCTAAGGCCGGGTCACACAGAGGCGATCCGTAGCGATAGCGATCGCTATAGCGATAGCGATCCCATACTTGGTATCGGATCGCTATCGCTATCGGATCGCCTCTGTGTGACCCGGCTTTAAATGTCCTGTAATGAAAACTACTAGTGTTGTAAACAACCGTGATGGTATAAAACAATGTTCAATGTTGTTTTTACACATTTCAGAACACAGATGTGGATTTGAAGCATTGGATGCTGTGTGTCTTGAACAAAATGAACCTTATGTCTAAGGAGGGAGTGTTCAGGATGGATGTGGCTATGTCGAAGATTTACAATAAAGGTTAGTTTCATGTAGTTTTAATTTTTAGAATCTACTATTTATTTATTACAACTTTTTTATATTAAAGAGTAACGAGACGAGCAGGCCATGTACCTGATGGTAAGCAGAACGCCTGCCACGTAGGTAACAGCACAGTGACACACAGCTATTGGAACATGAAGAGTCCAAATCATTACCTGGCACTGTACTGCGCTCGTTACCTAGAGATCAAAGGGTGTTATATCTCTGAGCTCAGTAATTTCTCTTGAAACATTGCCCTTCAAACCGGAAGACAGTAACGTTGGCAGTAGAATAACTGGCAGAGGTGTGGTACTTCCCCAGGCGGACTCTGCCAAGAGTCCTACCTCTACCATGTAGTGGTAGGACTCTTGGCAGTGGTAGTATAGAGTTGACTACATTGTAAGTACCTATGTAGGTACAATTAATTCAGCTCATTTTATAAATATTATGAAAGTCAATGTTTGGATGTTTGTTGCTCAATGTTGTTGTAACGTCGCATTGGATTGGGCTGAAATTTGACATTTTTATCCCGAGAAAACGACGGGAACGGGGACTACGCGGGCGAAACCGCAGGGTGCTGCTAGTACCTAAGCACCTATTATAAATTTAAGTAATGTAAAAGTTTGAATGTTTGTTGCTTAATCACGTTGAAACGGCTGAACGGACATTAGATTGACTCGGACGGCTAGATTGACATTTGAAGCATGGATAGTTCATGGTTTGGAATAACATTCTTACTTTATAAAATAATGGGAACAACGCGAGTGGCACTGCGGGCCCCTGCTAGTAAGAATATTATTAATAGTGCGTTGGTTTTGTTATTCTGGAAGCTAAGATGGCTTTTGTTTCAGATAAAGATGACGCCGAGATTTTAATTAATCACTGTTTACCAAAGAAGAAACTGCCACCGTACGAAACAGCCTGGCAATACGTGAAATGCCACAATGCTGCAAAAACCAATTTCGCAGCCATTAGTGTCTTTTAAAAGTTTATAACAGCGCCATCTTCCCAAAGTTACCACTACTAATTTAACTAACATGTACGTAATAATTTTGTTGTTGTAATTGCGTTGAACTTTGGTTTATAAAAAAATGTTATTACAATTTTAAATATAACGTAACAGTTCAAAGTATGAGACTGACTAAAATAGAATAAGTTTAAATTTTGTAAATAAAATGAATGTCACTAATATTAAACGTTGGTTTTTGTTTGACGTAAGTACTAAAAAAATCTCGTGCTGTAAAAAAAGTAGTATTAGCGCCATCTACATATTTTTGTGGTAACTTCTAGGATACGCTCGTCCGTCGAATTGGTTTCGGTTGTTTGATTGTAGCGTTGCAACCGCTTGTGATTTTAGCTAGTTTTAAAGAAAATGTATAGATGGCGCTAAACGATGATAAACAAGAAATAACGTAAATGGTAAAACATTAATAATTTTATTAATTAAACTGTTTTTATCTTCTTACTTTTGCGTAGTTTGACTTTTTTTGTTTATTTGAACATGATCGTCTCGAGAAATATAATGCGGCCCATCTAGTTAAAGATATATTTTTAAAAGCTACGCGTTACTTACCTACCTATACTTATAACCTATAATAAAAATAAATAGCATAATAGGTTTTCGCAATTAAAAACTATTATGTAAGTAATTAAAAAATGCAGCAGTCGATATGAATGTGTAAGTTGCCGAGGTTTTGTTTTTTTCATATTGGCGCCAAATTACTAATTTCTGCTTAGGTAGACGGCAAACAAAAAGTTTTAATTTGATCGTGTAGTGTGCAATTTTGTCTTAGAAAACACCCTTTTATTATAATTTATGCCGACACTGAGCGCCGTTTGCAAAAAATAACAATGCGAGAATAATTTCAAAGAGTTCCGTATGAAATAAAAATTTGCCAGTAGTCCTTTCCCTTAGTCGCGGTTCGGTCGAAAGCTCCATACAATACGAAGGTGCTAAGGTGATCCTAATTAGGTATGCCTCAGTTAGAGATAAGTATCGTTTTTCTTTTAGCTTTAATAGGTTTACCCTTGACCGCCAATTCCTCTGATGCGGTCTACGATGTACCTACCTACGACGGAGCGTGAAGATCCAGAAAACCCGACATTTATTGAGTTTTTTAACAAAACGATAGGTACATGATACATGACCAGCAATTTAATCAACATAGTGAAAATCTTCTTCTGGTGAAAATCACCAAGTTTCTTCTGTTCCCACATTCCCATACGGGGCTTACACGAACAATTTTACTGGAAAAACGATTGAAATTTTGACAAACCTTCGCTTATTAGTACCTATACAATCAAGGAATTCTAAAAACTGATTGTATTGCCTGAGTGATATAGACAGAGTGTCCAATAATAATAGTCCTTAGTTGCATTTCATCTCAGAGACAGCGGAATCGAACAATCTGCGATTTAGCACGCAATTCTCTTCTCGATACGTGCCCTAGTATCGTGATCGTATTGACCAACGATCTCAATACACAGATGTGCCCTCCCTAACTTCATGCTTCAGAGCGCACGGAATCATGTCATCGTTGGGAAGAGTGAGCTCACTCTTTCCGTTCTAGTCGGTTGCAGGAAGCGGTGGACGCCCTACGTTTTTACCTATCATCATTCGTTGTCAACAACCAAAATAAGTAGAACCATAGCAAATCTCGCCGCTAGCGATTCTAGGGGTCAAGTAGATTGGTTGTTTGTAAACCACTTACTATACACACAGAGACGCAGTTTATTACCAATTTCAAGGTGCTCAGGGCACATATTTCATGTTTATATCGATGATAGTTACTGTGTCTGTGTGGGAATCGGGGCTTAGGTCACATGATTTACCATCTTTAAATACCGGTAGCCTATTAGATCCAACTGCATTTCGTCTAGCTGTTAGACCGACCAACTCGGTCACCACTGTAACTCTAATACTCAAAAGGCTCTTGCAGTACTTATTGGTTGCCATGCCAGCCAGATTGATACTATGTCAATAATTTGGCATTATTGTGATCCACATCTATTATCTTAAAACCATTGGTTTCATCCCCTATTACAGTAACGTTCCTTAAACATTTGTATCGTAATACGTACGTACTATTTCAGCTGATTTGTATTTTTTTTTAGAATTAAACTGAATCCAATTGTCTTCCGTTGTAACGAGGTACCTACTCTTCACCGACCGCACACTACACATTATATAAATGGACATTTTTTTATCTAATCACTAGTAGTGCCCTGCGGTTTTTCCCGCTTGGTTTCCGTTCCCGTATTGTATTTTTTGTGATACGTATAATACCTAACTGATAACTGCGTTCCAAATTTCAACCCGAAAGAAAATAGAAACTTCTTTTGGACGTCTACTCTCTTTCTACGAAAACGTAATTTCGAAAAAAAAAAAGTCATAGGAACTGCCGATAGAAGTGAAAACTTATAACTTCTTACTTTGGAAACTACACGTGTGTAACCGGAGGGCTTGGCCTGGGCATCATGGCATGGCCATCTAGAAATGCGTCTGCATTTTCTATTGGCTGATGCATTTCTAGATGACCATGGCATGATGCCGAGGCCACGCCCTTTCAGCATTTGCCATTGGCTGACGCATTTCTAAATGGCCAATACCCATGGGCCCGAGTTTATCCGAAGATTTCTTATCATACCCGAGCGTGATGCTAGAATCCAATTCACAGCCCTCGAAATATCTGTCTAGGCGCGCCTAAAGAAGTTTTCACTTCAATAAAATCGCGACTTTTCTACTCCGGTTCTAGTTCGATCCGTCTTTTCGTCCTTTTAGGTATAGTTATGTTTTAAGCCTATTCTAATTAGAGTAGGCTTAGAACATTTAAACGTCAATGAATGATCCATCGGACGAAACGAAGTAGAACCGGAGTAGGAAAGTCGCGAGTTTATTTCGAAATTACTAGACTACTGGCCCATGAACGAAATTTACGTAGTAACAGTAATACCTCAACTAATCCATTATTTCGCAACGCCGCGCCGTACAAAAATCATGCGCCAAGGAGAAATGATCGAAGGTTGCAACCCCCCCTCTGCGACTGTACTCAGTCGGACAGCTTACAACTTACAAGTGACAGCATAGTGCTGAATCTTATTACTTTATACCCTTCTATCATCCAAAGAGAGAGTAGACGTCCTGCTATCCTACTAACATTATAAACGGATGATATTGTGAGTGCGTGTAGAATAGATGCTGGTTACTCTTTCACCTAAAAAGTACTACAGGAAACTTAATGAGATTTGGTACCTACATAGATAGATATAAGGTACTTACCTACTGAAATAGCACAGGGAAAATTTTATTCTGCGAAAATAATGAAATTGGTAAATACGCGGCTGAAACCTAGAATCACTCCTAGTCTAAGCAAAAGGCAGAAGAGTTAGTTGTTCTGCCCACGGACCCCTAACTTTAAAACGGCCAGTAATTGCGCCAGCTGTTTTTGTAACAACAAGCTCTCCGTTCTTACATTGATTGGTTATGGTCTATTTTCTTAGAATAAAGTAGCTTCCTATACTGTGAAACCAAATAGTTTACCTTTTATATTAATACTAGCTGACCCCGCAAACGTTGTTTTGCCTTATTGAACAACCCTTGTCACTTAGGGGTATGAAAAATAGCTAGTAGCCGATTCTCATACCTACAGAATATGCATATAAAATTTGGTTAAAATCAGTAAAGCCGTTTCGGAGGAGTAAGGAAACAAACACTGTGACACGAGAATTTTATATATAAGAAGATGTTTTAGAGGAGCTAACGTGTGGTTCGAAATAAATAAGGTAGATGGCGCCTATCGATCGCGTAGTATGACTCAAAACATGTTTTGTCAAAATTTAAGGTTTGTCATGTCAATGTATGGCAATTCATATGTTCGTAACATTTAAATGATATTTACAAAATAAAACATACAGAATAAGTCCGATAGGTAGCTATCTGATGGTAGGCAACACGTTTATCCATAACAAAATAGTGCCACTCCGCTATTAGAACCGGAAGAGCCACCCAACTATAGAAGACGAATTAACGCGTTGTCTGTAATTTCCCTGAGAATACTGCCCTTCAATTCGGGACACTGTAAAATTTGCACAGTACTGTTAGTTAGCGGTGGAATAACTGGCAAAGGATTGATACATTTTTTGTACGGGAAATGCATTTACACGTTCATTTTTTTCGTTGCATTTTTGGGAGAGACGTTCGGGTTATGTTGAACTTGACACCACAGACGGGCATGGTGTTTCTACCACCTATAACCGCCATGGGCCATAGGGTTCCATCTTTGTGACTTAGGCCGAGAGCATCGGATGCTTCTACAGACCCGCTGCGGCTTGCCCGTCTCCGGGCCTTCCTGTAAAACACACCACCGTCACTGGCGCACCTGAGTCAAAGTCCATTTATTCATAAATGGACAATTTACACGCCAATTAATAAAAAACTAAACAAAAGAAAGAGCACACAAATTGTATACACTTTTAAAGTTTGAAATGACTACTTTACTGTATTTTAATAATTATTGTACATAAACTGTCAAGTATTTTATTATTGTTATGAAAACAATATGTTTTTATTACAATTGTACCCATATCAAATGTTTGTTTACATTTTTTTTAGGAACTTTGCAACCACTCTCTAAAATTCGCTGTAGCTATAAAAAGTTTGATCGATAAGCCAGCACTTTAATCAGTTTTTGAAGCTGCCGAAACTTGGGGCCGATATAACTATTTTGGGAAAGTGTTACATATAAACTTCCGGTCCCATAATGTGAGTTAACTTCCGTGACCTCGTGAAAGAGTGTGGTATAACATTCAGCTTGTCAGCGTTGCGTATGTTGCGAGAATGTATTTCCTGAACCCAAGATATACTGTGAAAAGTTCGGGAATCAATTAGTAAGGAACTAAGAGACACTCCCGCGTCTGAACACCCTTGGTGTCCCGTAACCTGGCTAGGTCAGGTTAGGCCAGGTCAGGTCCTGCCACCTACGACATTTCGGTTGCAGCGTACAGGAAGAGCGGTTTAATACTGCTCCAGAAGGAATCGGCAAAGAGCTTCTCTACCGGTTGTTAACAATCGTGATAGCATAGAATAATGTTATTTTATTGATTACTAGCTGACCCCGCAAACGTTGTTTTGCCATATAAATTATTAATACAAATTTAAAAAATCTAGCACTGGTAACCCTAAACTTTATTAATTTAAATAAGTGTTTATTTTTATAAAACAATTTTAGATTTGCCATAAGCTCCGGGAAATTTTAATTGAAATAGAGTGAAAAACATTAGCAAAAGACAATAATTGATCAGTTATCAAGCGGGATGAAAAATTATTAAATTACTAAAATTGCTATTAAAAAATAGGGGTTGGTGATAAAAAGGTAAAAATTTAGGGTTGTATGTATTTTTTAATGCCACATTATAAAAAAATAAAAACAAAAAACTTCGTAAAAAAGTAAAAAAAAATATTTGTGAACAACTCTTATCACTTATGGGTATGAAAAATAGATAGTACCCGATTCTCAGACCTACTGAATACGCATATAAAATTTGGTAAAAATCAGTAAAGCCGTTTCGGAGGAGTAAGGTAACTAACACTGTGACACGAGCATTGTATATATAAGATTTTGTCCTATATTTATGTTCTGTGGCAATATTGTCATTTGTTAAGAGGTGTTGCTATTTTATGTTTGTCTATGGTGTCGTAGTTTCCAAACATATTTCTCCATCTAATTTTTTTTATGTAGAGCGCCGGCACAAGCCATTTAAGGACCTCATGGTGAGCAACACGCTTGCCCATATCAGAACTCTACCATGCAACTATTTCAATACAAATTATTCCTTATCTCAGAAATTTAATACCACACCACAGCACCACATACAAGAAAATAGTGCCTACTGTACTGCGTTCAATTTATCTGAAAACATTGTATTACTTTTATACACTGAAATAGAATCCTGTTTAGGTACAAGACACAAATTCCTGCTTGACAGTAAAGTTGTGGTAGGTACTGCTTTAAACAAACTCTACAAAAAGCCTTACTATTAATTGTGAGACCATTGTATTAACGTATTCTGTGCAAATAAATATTTTCTGAGCAAATAAAGTGTTTAATTATTATATTATTTGTGTAAAAGTATTTCGAAGTAGTGAGTTTTTCAAAAAATTTGGCCCGTTACGCAACCGGAACATCAATTTTGAAAGAATTTTGAACGGATACAACGTTATGAACATGACGTCACGAAACCATAATATTTTTAAACAACATACCCTATTTAAAACCTAAAATACTTTACATTCGATGAATCCCATTGTCTAAAACGTTCTTAAAATACTCCGTGCAATGAAAATTAAGAAGTTTTAATTTCACAATAGCATTTTAACATGTAAAAATACAGTACTTACGAGAACACAATTTTGGTCCGAAGTCACGTGGCAAAAATTTTTACAACATCGTAAAAATGGAGGGGTCCTTCGTCATATTTATTTAAATTATTAAAATTATGTACATTTTTCAATAAATTTATGTATCAGAATTTACTTCTATTTCAATTTCCTATCTTTTGACATAACTCATGTTGAATTAACAAATGTAAAAATGTAATTAAGCTTCTAATCCAAGGACACGATGATTGCACATGGGTCAAAAATTTTGAAAACCGCTCAGTAGCAGTAGTGTAATTTTTTGTGGTAGATATAGAGTAATAGGATGAACAGGGAATTGGTATGATGGTAAGCAACATGCCTGCCCATAACTGCATATTATCATGCAGCTATTTGAACATGAGGAGTCCTAATCATTACCTAGAGCATTGCACTCCGCTCGTAACAAAGAGATAAAATATGATTTATCTCTATGCCCTTAGATTTCTCTGGAAACATTACTCCTCAAACCGCCACACAGATGCACATTACTGCTTAGCGGTAGTATATCTAGGAAATGCTTGGTACCACCTCAGGCGAACACTGCAAAGAGCTACCATTGCTTAAAAAAATGTAATTGAAAGAATACCGAACCAACCTACGAACGTGCCATAGTTTAATAGTTTAGCTTCAATACCTAAGACCTATTATTTCCAGTACATACCACATATTAACATATACCACATAAATGCACACACCGAACGGGGTCACAGTAATTATTTATAATCTAAACTACCATCGCACAATGGCGTCCCCTAGTGTTGTATGGCGTACTACTGAACATATCTACTAAGTGGAGTATTGTCGACGTCGTAGAGTAAAAACGGCATAACTTAGATTTTATTTAAAAAACTCACGAGGTCGGGATCGACCACTCTTCCAACATCTATACTTAAATATTGTCTGTCAAGTTTGGTTCCGCAGTACATTCTATTAATTTATTAAGGATTGAATCTGAAAAGCATACAATACGGCTGATTTCTTTTTTTAACGCATTTTGACGACCTCCCTTACTTTTCCTCTAGACCTGTATGTCATTCTTGGATTTTTTGAAGTTATTGTTCTTGGTGCGCTTAGTAATAATTATTAGAATATTTTTTACGCTGCACGCACACTGACAGCTCTGCTATATTCGACACTAAAGTTAGTTGCGAGTTTTTTCAAAGATACCTATGATGTGGCCTTTATTTGGGCTAGCGTAGAAAGTGCGTTAGTTGCAGGTTAGCGTGACTAATACTTCTTAAAAATTAATAGAAATATAACTTCCTCAGGCGTGTGATTATAAATACACACACGATTTATTTAATATTTGTAACCTACATGTTTGATTTGACGTATTGTAAATATTACACATAACTTAAACACGATCTAAATTACCACCGAGATTATAACGATTTTACACAGCGCTTTTTTTAGACAGCGTTACAACCGACTCTTCTTGAGATCACGGCAGTTGTAACATTTGCGAATCGACAAGGTAATTAAATAATAATTTAGACCGTGACTAAGCCCTGTATAATGTTAACAATATATGAAGAATTTAGAATATATCAACATAACAAAAAGACAATAACAAACGGAACTTAACAGTCCAGAAACTGTGGTTTATGTTATAAGAGGCTTGCGCATTTTTTAATCATAAGAGTCCAATTAAAATCAACAGCCACAGATACTTTAAAATGTACCTGAAAATAATTATCGGTCAAAAACATGTATTTTGTTTGCGCTCCAAAAATGTCGTGAAATGTGACTTATGTTATTTTGCCAAGCAGAAGTCGCTATTTGAATTCATGTACATGCAAAGTCTATATGCCATTATCGGAATAATGATGGATATGAAGTTTATTAATTTATTTTGTGGGAGTTTTTATTGGAAAGATAAAAAAACAACGATTATAGGTGAAACTCACACAGGAAATTTAAAAAATATGTCTTTGCTATGAATATGAAAACTTGGAAATTCAGTCTTAAATATTACTGTAAAGTTTCATGTTTATCGGCTTATTAGTAGCACCCTGCGTAGTTCCCATTCTCATAATTTTCCGGGGATAAAATGTAGCCTACATATATTATCAGACTATAATCTAACTGTGTTCCAAATTACAACATGATCTGTTTAGAAATGTTGTGATTGAGCAACTAACATCACAACTTTAACGGTTATAATTTCGTTGGACTGTAATATTAGTATGATGTATGATTACATATAATAGGTATCATACATCTCGACGAGTGTCCTACTGATCAACGGGTTCTAATTCTACCTAGCCATTTTCTATCGCTTAATCTATCGAAAAGGCATTTTTTTTTTAATAACGAGTGACGAGACAAGCATGTCATGTGCCTGATGGTAAGCAACATGCCTGCCACATAACAGCACGTAGCTATTGAAACATGAAGAGTCCAAGTCATTACCTAGCACTGCACTGCGCACGCCACCCAGAGATCTAAGTTGTTATATCTCTAAGCCCAGTAATTTCTCTGGAAACATTGCCCTACAAACCGGAACACAGTAATGTTTGCACATAACTGCTTGATAGTAGAATAACTGGCAATATCCTGAATAAGAAAAAAATATATCCTAACGCCTGATTAAATTTAACATTAGTTCCTGTAGAACTGAACTGCGCTGTGGAACGGTGAAACGAAACGATCGAAGTTTTCTGTCATTTTTGTTATTAGACAGACTGGATTTTTTTGTAGTATAGAGTGACAAGACGAACAGGACGTGTGCCTGATGGTAAGCAACACACACAGCACAGTGACACGCAGCTATTGGAAGATGAAGAGTCCAAATCATTACTTAGAACTGTACTGCGCTCGTCACCCAGAGGCATAAGATGTTTTATCTCTATGCCCTGTAATTTCTCTGGAAACATTGCCCTACAAACCGGAACACAGTAATGTTTGCACATAACTGTTTGACAGTAGAATGACTGGAAAAGGCGTGGTACTGCCCCCGGAGGACTCTGCAAAGAGTCCTCCTACCACTGCAAAATTTGAAATGTTGCCTGAGTGGATGTTTCCCGATGGAAACAATGAATGCAAGTATCTTGGTCGTTGTTAATTATAATTTTTTTGGTATCAAATTAAAAAAGTATCAAAATACAAAAGCGAAACTTGTTAATGAATAATAATTAGGTGTTTCTTGGAATTGTTTAGATAAATTTGAATTTAATTATTTCTTTGTAATGGACTCCAGAAAGAGGCTTCTTTTTAGAGCCCACCTTGGCAAGTACCCCACCTTTGCCTGTTATTTTACCGGCAGTAACATGCAAACATCACTGTCATTACTGTGTGCCGGTTTGAAGGGCAGTGTGTCCTGAGAAATTACAGGGTAATTCCTCTGGCTGACCAGTACAGTACATCGGTAGGCAATAGTTTGAATTAGTTATATTCAAAAAGCTACGTAATATTTTGCTCACCATCAGGGTCGTGTCCTGTTCGTCCTGCCACACATGTTATAAGTGCCTTGGCTTTGATAGTTAAATTAATTTATTAATAAAGAAATAACACGAATAGGAGCATTATAAAACTGTAGGTAATATTATTAACCTTTGCATGCCGAGTTGCCGATAGGCTAAATATGGCGTACTCATAATATTTTCATCCTATTAATATTATAAATGTGAATGTATGGATGTTTGGATGTTTGTTGCTCAATCACGTCCTAACGTATGAACGGATCGGGCTGAAATTTGGAACACATATAGATTATAGTCTGGAAGAACACATAGGCTACTTTTTATCCCGGAAAACAACGGGAACAACGGAAACGGGAACTTCGCGGGTAACACCTCGGGGCACTTCTAGTCTTTAATAAATGTACCTAATAATTATATCTACTTATGTAATACAATCATCATAACTAGCAGTGTCCTGCGGTGTTACCCGCGCAGTTCCCGTTTCCGTTATTTTACTGGGATTAAAAGTCTCCTATGTGTTATTCCAGACTATAATCTACCTGCATTCCAAATCCGATCCGTTAACATTAGTAGGATTATAAAAATAATTGTGAATAAACAGCATCGACACACGGTTTTTTTTGGGTAAAATGTAGTCTCTTATTTTTATTTGAAACTATTACCCATTATTCTAAACTATAACCCATTTCGATATCCAATTTTATCCAGATCCCTTCAGTAAGTTTTTGTAGTGGTAGGACTCTTAGCAGAGTTCGCCTGGGGAAGTACCACACCTTTGCCAATTATTCTACCGCCAAGCAGTAATGTGCAAACATTACCTGTGTTCCGGTTTGAAGGGCAATGTTTCCAGTGAAATTACAGGGCTTAGAGATATATGGATTATGATTATGATTATGATTATGATTAGGATTATAACATCTTAGATCTCTGGGTGACGAGCGCAGTGCAGTGCTAGGTAAAGATTTGGACTTCATATTCTAATAGCTGCGTATCACTGTGCTGTTATGTGGCAGGCATGTTGCTTACCATCAGGCAAATGTCCTGCTCGTCTCGTCACTCTTAATAAAATAAAATAAAAAAGTAAGTATTTGCGTGAAATAGTAACAAAAATACATTCTTACAAAGTTTCAAGCTTATAAGTAACTAGCTGATCCGTGCGCGCGGTGCTACGCCATCTATCGAAAATTGGTCGTACCAACTCAAATCTAGAACAAATTTGGTTACCTTAGATTCTAAGGGCCTTATCATACTAGCGGGTTGCGAGCGTCCTCAAAGCGAAGCGAGCGCGTAACGAATACGTTGCGGGCGCGCAGCGAACACGCGGCGCATGTGCAGCGATTTTGTACTGTCTCGTACAAATGTGTGTCTTCATGTGTTAAGTCAGTAAGTATCAGATACAGCAACTCATAAAATGTAGTAATCCGAGATCCCAGAGCTCCCAGACGTCACATTTTGTTGAACATACGTGAAAATCACTAATTAGAAAATACGCGAAGTAAGTAATGTTTGTATGTACCTTCATTACCCCATATCTCAAAATTGGCCGTATAAGCAAGTTAGCGAGTAAGCAAGTGTTCTTAGTACTTACTAACTCTACTCAATCGTCCACATTTCATTCATCAGAAAATAGGTGACGTCTGGGAGCTCTGGGATCTTACTCTATAGGTCTTGACATTCGCAGGTAAGAATGGAATTGTTTTGGATTATTTTTTATTCGTTTGCAGAACAACACAAAGTAGTCGCTCTCTTCCATTCGATGAATTGATAATGGATCCTCCCAAATTCGTCGATGCTTTTGTTTTCGTCTGCGGCGTCTTCGAAGTAACAAAGCACAGCAGTGTTTCCTCGTCGGAATCCATTTTGTTACTGAGTGTATTGTACTCGCTACAGACACGTAACGAAAACGTTGCGCGTCCGCGACGTCCTCGTTTCGCAGCCGCGGCGTGTTCGCTGCGTGCCCGCTTCGCCTCCCAGCCGCTCGCAAACCGCTAGTTATGATAAGGCCCTAATGACGCAACCTTTTAACGCAACGAAAGCTCTCAAAAAGCAATATTTTTACCCGGTTTCGTTACATTTTTCATTTATGCTCCGCTCCTGTTGATATTAAGTAGGATGTAGGTACTTGTATGTATAATGTATATTTTGTTATATACAATAATTAAGTCAACATTTATTTGTAGTACTAATTGTTTATACAATTAGTAGAATGAAAAGCTCTACCTTTAAAACATTTGCTCAATAGTGCCAAAACCCGTAAAATCGGCAGAGTCGGTCTTGAACACAGCTACGAAGATGCAAGGTTATCGGGTTTTTATGGGATATGATTCGGAGAGTGTGCGGCTGATATTTTTGACCGAATGGTCTTTTTTTGGGCTGTTCGTTAATGGTAATATATTATAAATAGCGACAATATTTCACGGTTGACGCTCCAAAACATGAGAAATGTGGAATCGGAAAGTCGAATCAAATGTGAATCAAACCCACTTTCGTAAGAAGAACATCTAGACTGGTAAGTACCTACTTATACTGCCTTAATTGGCTTTGTCTTGATGGATATAGTTTTAGATACCTATAGTAATCTTCAAGCCAAGAGTGAATCGGTCTCTAAGTTACACCAAGCAAGTTTGCGATCAAGCCTAAAAACATGAATAAATAGAGGATTTATGAAAATAAAAACTATTACATTAAATCAATTTTCAAAATACGTTTTATTATGGTCTTTAATTCAATGCTCTAATCTAAGCAAGTTAAATCACGGGTAAAAGTCAAGCAAAATGTATTCATCAAACAAATATTTTTTTGTCCTGGCTGGGAATCGAATCTACGGTCTCCGGCTACGAAGACAGTCTTACTACCGACTAAGCCGAGGTCAGTCCAGTCGGTCAGGTACGTGCTACTAGGTATGGGATTTGAATCCAATCCGGTTCATTGGTTTACCAACTACGATGCCATAACTTTTCTAATTATAGTTATTATAATAATAATAAGCCATACCGCTCTACAAGGGCACCACAATTACTGTATCTTTTGTGATTATAGACAGATTAGAAATATATTTTTATAAATCGAAAGGAAAAACGTCATATAAACAAAAATCAAACTAGTTCAAATTCGATCCAAACCGTTGAATATATGAACGAATTTTAAACTTCGAACCTATTTGAACTCAGAAGTCATTCGCACCGCCCATCTGGGCCACCGGATTGGCTAATAGCAACATTGTATGCTCCTAACACGGAAATATATCCGTCCCTTTCACACATCGCGTAATCCTTTCGATCGAGCTTAACCTCTCGCTCTAACCCACAGATTACTACCGGACAAATTGCAGATGGTTCACTGTTTTCCACGTGAATTTTCGTTGTAAATTTTAGGGCAATCTACTATTTTCTTCGACATTGTATTTTCGATTCTTACCCAGAAGGTATAAGAACAATTTTTGCATGGTTTGAGTCATTTAGTTATGACGTTATATTGATGTAATTAACTGATTTTTAACACAAAGTTTTTTTCGCCAAATGGTTGTAAGTTTCTACAATGGCCGCTTTTTAACATTCTGGCAATGTTGCCCGTCGAATGGTTTGCAATTATGCTTATCAAGATTACTGATAAGATACTTTTTACGTAGTTTATTAGTATAATGTGTCCTTCCGTTGGTTGCATTTGGAAGCATTAAACTGTAGAGTATAAGTAACGAATGAATTATCTCTTTACGACTGCATTTTTATTAAACTTTTGACGTAGTAATCGACATGTTATTTTAAATTACAAATTAAGTTTATGATCATAATTTCAATTGTTAATACTATTTTTAAATTGACATGTTCGATTAAATAACTTGCAACTATGTTTAAGGATGATTGCCTAAGAATATTATAGATATCAAACAACAGACAGAGATCCAAGATACATGTCTAATTAAGGTAGAGTAAGATAAATAAAGTAAATAGATAAATAAAGTAGGTAATCACTCTATTAGGTATTAACCTTTCAATTAAACCAAAATAATGTATTTACAAATCATTTTATTAATTTAATCTTCCTTATTGACTGGCCTCGTGGCTTAGTTGGTAGTAGCTCTGCCTTCGAAGCCGAGGGTCGTGGGTTCGATTCCCACCCAGTGCAAATATTTGTGTGATGAATTCAAATGTTTGCACTGTGTCTGGGTGTTTCTATGTATAATAAGTATGTATTTAAAATTATATAAGTATTATATCAGCTATCTGGCCGCCATCACACAAGCTTTGCTTAGTTTGGGGTCAGATGGTGTTGTGTGTGAGTTGTCCACGAATATTTATTTATGTTTATATTTATTTATCCTTAAATATTTGTGTGATGAATTCAAATGTTTGCACTTTGTCTGGGTGTTTCTATGTATAATAAGTATGTATTTAAAACTATATAGGTAAGTATTATATCAGCTATCTGGCCGCCATCACACAAGCTTTGCTTAGTTTGGGGTCAGATGGTGTTGTGTGTGAATTGTCCACCAATATTTATTATTTATTTATTTATATCTGCCTACTATGTCAATGTTTGGATGATCGTTGCTCAAACTAATTTATATCACAGGAAAAATCGAGAATGAAAACTATACGATTTTACGAAATAAAATAACGGTGGGTATTCCTTCGACAACACTAAATAGCCCTAAACTAAGCAAAGCCAACTGATAAAATACTTATTTACCTAATTGTAAATACTTAGATACTGGTGACACATAGGAACAGAAAAAAATTAAATAGGTAAATATTTAATTTTCTAATTTATATTTTTTAGTAAGTTTTTTTTTATTCATAATTTTTTTTTCTAGGTAAACACGCTCCATCGTAGACCGCATCGTCGCTTAACATCAGGCGAGAAGGCGGTCAAGTGTAAACCTATAAAAGTTAAAAAAAAAAATTCAACGCATGACCAAATTTACTACCAATTATTTTATAGTCTTCAAAAACGAAAAGTTCATCAACAATGGATCTTACATCTCTGGGTGACGAGCGCAGTGCAATGCTAGGTAATGATTTGTGATTCTTCATGATCTAATAGCTGCGTGTCACTGTGTTGTTATGTGGCAGGCATGTTGCTTACCATCAGGCACATGTCTTGCACGTCTCGTCATTCTATCCTATAAAAAAACAATAAAATGAACAAAAACAATAACACTCATGATGAAATAAACATTAATATTATGATAATTAACACAGTTATTATTGTTTCCTATTATTCCTCCTTTTATTTTTGGACACTATATAGGTTAGTCGATATTTAGAGTAGGTACGGCAGTTAAAATCGAATAAGTAAGAACATCCGTAAACACACTCCGCTAATTTTACCACATTTCTCGTAGTCATTCCTCATCTTAGCAACCAAAAAAAAAACCCACGAAGAGAACAATTATATAAAAATTAATTTCTACTCCATTACAACCTTTACAAACAAACTTATACGTCAGATTAAGTATTATTAATGTACTCGATGGACGCAATGCAATTGCAAATTGCAAAATGGCATGAGTTATTAACATTAGCTTGTACAGTTCTGCTCGCTCACTCCTTAAACGGTTGCCTGATTAGAAAACACTTATGTGTACTCTCGTTGATACTAATATGGTTCCGTACGTTATTATTTATATAACGTTAACGTTATCTTAATTTATATAAATCTCCTGTCACGATGTTAGTCTGCGATGGATTCCTAAACTACTTAACCGATTTTAAATTAAATTGACACATCGTGAGCAGCATGGTCCAACTTGAGAGATAGGATAGTTATTTTTTTCGATTAATAGTCCTTATATGACGAAATCCAAGCGAAGCCGGAACTGGCCGCTAGTTATAATATATATATTATTAAAGTATTTTTTGGCGGTAAGTGTCTGAGCAGAGTCTGCCATTAGGCACCTACTATAATTACAGCTATTCTCCTCTGAAATAGTTAATAAGTTAAATTATATTAAAGAAATATTTTCCATTAATCCGGAACGCCTTAATGTTTGCACATTACTGCTTAGCGGGAGAATTACTGGCAAAGGTATGGTACTTCCCCATGTGAACTCTGCAAAGAGTCAATTATCTAAAAATACTTTGGCACTTATTCTCCCGCCAACCAGTAATGTGCAAACATTAATGTGGTCCGGTTTAAAGAGTAGTATTTCAAGAAATTACAGAACAAAAAGATGAATTATCTTATATATCACTACACTATTATTGCAGTGCAGTGCAAGGCAGTCATTTTCACTCTTCATGTTCCTATGAAATTTTGTTTTTTTAAGGGAAAACTTATTTTGGCGCGGCGAAGACATATTTTTCGTGGGATATGAATTGAGTTCTAGCGTCACGGTTGGAAATGATAAAAAAATTGGCAGTCATAGGAACTGCCGATAGAAGAGAAAACTTATAACTCAGAATTTGATAGCTTACCTTGGAAACTACACGGGTGTAACCGGAGGGCGTGGCCTCCCCATCATGGCATGGCCGTCTAGAAATGCGTCAGCATTTTCCATTGGCTCACGCATTTCTAGATGGCCATGTCATGATTGCGAGGTCACGCCCTTTCAGCATTTCCTATTGGCTGACGCATTTTTAGATGCCCAATCGCCAAGGACCCGAGTTTATCCGAAGATTTTTATCATACCCGAGCGTGACGGTAGAACTTAATTTACACCCCACGAAAAATCTGTCTAGGCGCGACTAAAGAAGTTTTCACTTCAAAAATCTTCAGGTAAACTCGGGACAATGGCTATTGGCTATCTAGAAATGCGTCAGCATTTCTTCCGTCGCCGTCCGTCCGTCCGTCTTCACCCGCGTAGTTTCCAAAGTAAGCTATCAAATTCTGAGTTGTAAGTTTTCACTTCCATCGGCAGTTCCTACGACTGCACAATTTAAAAAAGTATTTTTACGTTTGCCAGAGGTTCTGCTAAAGTATACGAGACGTTAGAATTTATATTTCGCCTGCGGTATATGAACAGTCCTGGTGTAAGGTTCATAAAGATATTTACTGCATCGCTGTATAACATTAAGCGAGATGGTTATAGATTTGCACTGAGGTGGAGAATATCGAATATCGATAAAAAATATCGCCGTTATTTTAATATACTACACAAGACTTACTCAAGCAAAAAATGGGCCAAATATTTTTAAAGATTTTTGTCAAACGACGTATAATTGCAATCTGTTCTGTACACGTAAATAAAATTGAATAGCCTGTTTGTAATGCCAAATTAACAGCTTTTCACTAAATGTATGTAATTGTAAACGGTACATACGAGTAGATGCGAGTACAAAAGAAAATATATTTTTGCCTGTCTGTCTATCTGCTTCGGTTAAACTCTTAAACGGGAGGATCAATTTTAATGGGGTGTTTGCGGTATTTTCAAATAACTTACATATAAGGAGTAACTTAGGATAAGTACTTACTTTTATTTTATAATAATGTTGATATAGGTACCTAGTATAAATAATCTTTAATAGGTTAATCACTTTTATAAATAAAAAATGTGTCGGTAGAAGTGAAAACTTCATTATCTGAATTAAATGGTGTTATTGTGGATCGTACTGTGTATGTGGATCGTACGTACTCGTAAATGTGGATCGTACGTACTCGTATATGTGGATCGTACGTACTCGTATATGTGGATCGTACGTACTCGTATATGTGGATCGTACCTCGTATATGTGGATCGTACGTACTCGTATATGTGGATCGTACGTACTCGTATATGTGGATCGTACGTACTCGTATATGTGGATCGTACGTACTCGTATATGTGGATCGTACGTACTCGTATATGTGGATCGTACGTACTCGTATAGGTGGATCGTACGTACTCGTATATGTGGATCATACGTACTCGTATGGGTAGGATAAATTAAAAACAAGTCAGCAATTATTGTTTGTTATACTATGTATATACCTATATCTAAATAGTAAACAAAGCGACACAGCAGCGAAAAGTAGCTGGCTGTCTTTATCTCGGGTTCACTCGATTCGGCTTTTTGCGCTAGAGCGTGACGGGTCAGCGTCACAGACTACGAAATCTGTCAAGAAGTTTTTACTTCAAAAATGGCGGCACAATAATTGCCGTGTCATCTAGCCATTAAATACGTTTGTGTTAGATCAATGACAATAAAATTGTTGTTTTTTTTTCTTAGCACGGTACCCTACCAATACTAGGTATGTAAGCCGTTGCATAGTATCAAAGATTTTCTCTTTACAATAAAAAAGTCCAGCACAATATTGGCGTGTTCGTCCAGCTATTTTCATAATTATTATCTATTATTTGCATACCGGGTGATTATAAATCTTTATTGGACGTATCGTGATGCGATCGGTATTGGAGATGTTACAATTGATTGGGTTATTGTTTTTTTTTAAATTGATTTCGATTAAATTGAGCGTACTCATAATAACAGATGAATTCGATCTTACTAAAATAGATAAATGATCTGCGCTTATGCTCGACCTATACGAGGCTAGTTTTTCAAACTAGGATAGCAAGCTAGTACTTCTAGCTTCGTGTAAATAAAGCAGCTTTGTCTACACGAAGTTCGAAGTGTAGGTACCTAGTACCTACTAGCTTACTAACACTGTCACAAGAGAGACGTGACCAAAGGCTCATAGGCAATGACACTATTGTGCGTAAAAGACTTCATAGTCTTGATAATCGGCGCAAAATTGCTAGCTTCTTGGTTTTTTTATCGGATACACTTCGGAGAGTGTATAACTAATCTGCAAAAATCTAATACCACCGTGCTCTTTCTTCTATCGGACTTCTCGTATCTCAAAATAGCGACATCGTTTCATGGTTGATGTTTCAAAAACACGAACGAAGAGATTTGATTTGTTCATTACAATTGTAATAAATACATAAAATATTATATTTTAATGATTGACACTTATTTGTACGATACTTATTATCGTACAATAAAATATTAAATTTAAACTTTAAAATGTATACTCTTTGTACGCCTCTTTTTTTGTTTTTAAAATTGACGTGTAAAGGTAGCGGTTCGCGCCGCGACCGCGACGCGAGACCGCGACCGGAGACCGCGACCCGAGACCAAGAAAGGCACTTGACACTATGGAATTGTATGGGCGCCAGTTCGCGCCGCGACCGCGACACGAGACCGCGACGCGAGACCGAGACGCGAGACCGCGACAGGCACTTGACATTATGGAATTGTATGGACCCCAGTTCGCGCGCGCGACCGCGACACGAGACCGAGACCGGAGACCGAGACGCGAGACCGCGACAGGCACTTGACATTATGGAATTGTATGGGCGCCAGTTCGCGCCGCGACCGCGACACGAGACCGAGACCGGAGACCACGACAGCACTTGACATTATAGCTTTGTATGGGTGCCAGTTCGCACCGCGACCGCGACACGAGACCGCGACACGAGACCGCGACCGGAGACCGCGACAGGCACTTGACACTATGGAATTGTATGGGCGCCAGTTCGCGCCGCGACCGCGACACGAGACCGAGACCGGAGACCGCGACCGGAGACCACAACAGGCACTTGACATTATGGAATTGTATGGGCGCCAGTTCGCACGCGCGACCGAGACCGGAGACCGAGACGCGAGACCGGAGACATCGAGACGGTCGCCGCCCCGGTCAAGTAGTGTCTCGTGTCGCGCTGGAAACGCATGCGTGTTATATCCAGTCGATACACCGCTGATTACGCTAGGACAAAAGCTTATTAAAAATACTTTTTGTCAACGTCGCATCGTCAGAGGCATATTTTTAACCGACTTCCTAAAAGGAGGAGGTTATACATTCGACCACCGTTTTTAGGGTTCCGTACCCAAAGAGTAAAAACTGAACCCTATTACTGAGACTTGGCTGTCCGTCCGTCTGTCCGTCCGTCTGTCACCAAGACTGTCTGTTTGTATCTCAAGAACGGTGATAGCTAGACAGTTGAAATTTTCACAGATGATGTATTTCTATTGCCGCTATAACAATAAATACTAAAAATAAAATAAAATAAATATTTAACGGGGGCTCCCATACAACAATTTTTTTTTTTTTTTTTTTACAGTTTCTTGCTCGATTAGTCCGTTCCAAAATAAACTAGATGGCGCCACTAGTACACCAAAACACGCATTCGACCTCGTCGTTAAAATCGTAAGCTAAAATCAAAATTTTAGAAAAACTTTTGCATGAAAGCCTGTCTGTAGTAACTGCGATGATTTATGTATACGGAATTCAAATAAACGGCGAAAACCTCTGGCTTTTGAAAGTACCTACGTTTCCCGCCAAAACTTAGCTTCCCGCCAAACCGCGTAAATAAGTTTGGTGGTTTTCAAATTATGTGCTTGAGTCAAAGTCCAAAGGATCAGTGAGCTTCAAGCTTAGACTTATCGAGCAGTTACTAAAAATGACTAGTTTTTCTAACGAAAATTGTAAAGCGCTGATTGAGCTAATCAGACAGCACCCCTTGATATACGATTCACAACTAGACTCCCACAGGGACGAAAATCTGAAGGACAACATTTGGAGGAGTATAGGTGAAACCACAGAAATCTAAATACTTATTATTTAGATTTCTGTGGGTGAAACCTAAAATAAAATAGGTGTGTTTTTTTAAATTTATTTATTCTGCATAGACATACGCACATACTACTTAACATAGATGGAATCAACTTAGGCAAGCCGTGTGACACGTTGTATTTGCGATTCTACGGCTCCTTGCTGTGGCGTAAAGAAATCGGTTAATTTTGCTCTAATGTCTAGTCCGTTGCTATTCGAAACCCCTCCGGTTCCACGTAATGAAACTAAATTTGAAGGTAAATTTTCTTCTTGATTCCATCGATGTACGGGCAATTGAGTGTATTCCAAAAATCCGTCTCTTAATAGGTTATGCAAACAACAGGCAACTAAGATCATATCTGTGCATGTTTCTTGTGCTATGCCGATAGGGGTGTAAAATATTCTAAACGCCTGAGACAGCAAACCGAACACGTTTTCCGATACTCGTCTAGCACGACAAAGGCGATAGTTAAATATTTTTTTACTTAAATCGGTTTGGTGACTTGTCTAGCGTAACTAAATGCTTCATCTCCAACTAAAAAATGTGGTAATATTAAGTTCGAATTCGGTAGATTTTTTGATTCTGGAAAATTAAATTATTTTTTTATGATTTTTTCCCATTTCCGACTTTTGAAATATTCCACTATCTCCTTCTTTGCCGTAAGAGCCAACGTCTACGTCGTCTACTGAACTTGTAATGATGGTCTACAATAGCCAGGAGAACAATCGAGTAAAATTCCTTATAATTAAATTCATAGACAACCAAATATTAACCCTGCCATGCCTGTACATATTTGAAGTTATGTGTTTTGTAAGGAATAACCCTCATTATTTTCCTCTATTGAGTGACAAAGTAAAACGTAACCGGCGTGATAAGTGTAGACTGCTCATAGACAAACGCAAAAAAAAGATTATGAGTGACAGCATTTTTTGTATGGCTCCTCTTTTATATAATAAGCTGCCAAATGCCATAAAAGAACTTAACATAACAATGTTCAAAAGTAAACTAAAAAAAATGCTTATACACAAATGCTATTATACTGTAACTGAATTTTTAAATGATAAGGAAATTAATTGGAATACTAATATTTTAGACATTGTTTAACATGAAACTTTTACAATCTTTAAACCTTATTCCATTAATATCTCAATAGATATTATTATTCCATTATGAAATTTGACATTCAACTGACATAAGACCAAATAATGATATATTGTACCATGATGAATTAGTTTGTACTGTATTACATTTTGACATTCTTTGAGTATTTACATGAATATTATAATTAACGACATTTTTGATTTTTTGATTATATACATTTATTGCACTTTATACATTCTTTGACACTCCTCACATGGATGAACTGCAAGATCTACTAATGCAAGACCTTAGACCCTGGATGGACATATTGATCAAACTCAAAAAACACAAGACAATATCCTGATGAAACACAAGACGATGGCGAAATTGTGCTCACCAAACATTTATCTCACACAAATATATATCACAACCAAATAGAAGCCAGAAATTAATCGAAGATGAAGAATCAGATGACATAAATAAAAACCAGAAATTAATAGAAGATGAGGAAGAAGAAGACTTTAATCAACTGACTATTATTTAAATTTTTTTTTTTTGTTTTTATTTAAAAATTAAGTAACAAATTGTCTTGCCAGACATATTGCATGCCTCTCGCAGAGGCCAGTTTGTATGGAACAATTTTTAAAATGTTTTGTATTATCTTATCTTACCTACAAACAGCAATAAAGATTTTTGTATTTGTATTTGTATTTGTATTTAAAATATAACGATCCACTGTTTTCAGGGGCCCTTATTCTGACGTGTTTTCCGTCAATAGCGCCTGTGCAATAGGGTACAATCCTCAAAAAAAACTAGGTAGCCCGTTAGTTAGATTGCCAAAAAATATTGTACACGTATTTTTTTTTGTTTCATAAACAAAAAATTACGAAGATACAGCGCTTCGAAGTTTCGTGTGACGTCACTTGTGAGTACGATTTTTACTGACGAGTGACGTCGCGACCCCCCCCACTCTCGAAGTTTGATGGTCTATATCTTTGACGATTTTTAATATTATGAAAAAACAAAAAATACGTGTCCAATATTTTTCCATGATCTAGCTGACGGACTAATTAGGATGGTGTATTTTTACCCAGTCCCTATTGTGGAATTGCCATTTATCCCAAAAGCCTTTAGATATCAACCTAAAGTCACTTTCTTTTGGCATAGGCACTAAAATTGGCACTAAAACAATCTTCAAATGTTTCAACACCTCTTTGACTATTTGAGAAATGTAACAAGGTGATTGATATACGAAATGCGAATGATAGCGACGCATATGTTTCTCCATTTGCCAATAACCGGAAAAAAGTGTGTGCATAACAGCAGAAGTGAAAACTAAAATAAGAAATAACTATTAGATACTTTTGAATTATTTAACGGTTTTGGACTCAGAAAAGCATGCAGATAATGATTTTAGATTTTTTTCACCCGTGCGAAGCCGGCGCGGTTCGCTAGTTAATCATAATAATCATTTGATATTGTGTCTAAAACAGTTATTGAAGTGAAAACTTCTTTAGGCGCACCTAGACAGATATTTCGTGGGTTGTGAATTGGATTCTAGCATCATGCTCGGGTCTGATAAGAAATCTTCGGGTAAACTCGGGACCATGGCTATTGGCCATTTAGAAATGCGTCAGCCAATAGATGGCCATGTCATGATGGCCAGGCCACGCCCTCCGGTTACACCCGTGTAGTTTCCAAAGTAAGCTATCAAATTCTGAGTTATTAGTTTTCACTTCTATCGGCAGTTCCTGTGACTGCCAATTTTTTATAATGATACCAAAGCATGTCTTCACTTCATGTTTGGGGCACCCCCTGTAAAAAATGGACCAATACACCTCCTGGCAACATCCAGAATCATAATTTGAGAGAGAGTTTCAGAGTTCAAAACCGTACACCGAATGCGGTCCTCATATTACGCATACTCAAGTCTATTCCACGCCTGCCTATAAATTAAACAATCTCTAAACGAGCAATTCTTGTATATTTATATTTATAAAGAATCTGAATCTCGGAAACGGCTCGAACGATTTTCATGAAATTATGTGAGCAGGGGGTTTCGGGGACGGTAAATCGATCTAGCTAGATTGCATTGTTAAAAAATGACATTTTATATGCTTTTTCAAACAATTAAAGACTCCTAGAATATCATTAGAATACGATAACAAATTTCGCCACTATGTTCAAAGGTTAAATGGCTCAAGCGGTAAAACTCCGCCCTCGGTATCAAGGGACCGCGGTTCGAATCCTGATGATTACTTCTCATTTTTAGGGTTCCGTAAAAACGGAACCCTTATAGATTCGTCATGTCTGTCTGTCTGTCTGTCCGTCCGTATGTCACAGCCACTTTTTGCCGAAACTATGAGAACACTGTTGCAACTTGGTAAGTAGATGTATTCTGTAAACCGCATTAAGATTTGAACAAAAAATTAAAAAAAAAAGAAAAACTAGGGTTGACCCCCATACCGAGAACTCAAAAATTTTTTTTTCATCGTACCTACACGTGTGGGGCGTCTATCGCTAGGTCTTCAAAAATGATATTGAGGTTTCTAAAATCATTTTCGTATACACTGAATATTTTGCCCGAGACACACTTCCAAAGTGGTAAAACGTGTGTCCCCGCCCCTCTAACTTCTAAAGTAAGATAATGAAAAATCTAAAAAAAATATGTGATGTACATTACCATGTAAACTACCAACGAAAATTAGTTTGAACTCGATCTGATAAGTAGTTTTTTTTTAATCCATCATAAATACACTATTATTGAAACTTCGATCAAAGCTATAACGAACTACAAGAACTATGTGTAATATGTATATTATGTTACTTGCTGCAAGGGAACTTTTCATGGGCGAGTCCAACTCGCATTTGGCCACGTTATTTTTTTTCGTTTTTTTTTATGTACCTATGTATCCTTAGATCTTTCAAACTACGTAACGAATTTTAATGCATTTCTTAAATTGTATCTGCCTAAATATAATTTCAAAAAACCGAGCAATGCTCGGTCAACCAGGTACTTAAACATTACGTAGTGAACATAGCGACACGACAGTGACAGATGCGGCAGAAGGACTAATATCCACGGCCAAGAATAAATTAAAAAAGAAGATAGTGACAGCAGCCAGACAGCAGCAGCAGCTGTTTCTCTCTCGCTCTAGTATATTCGGTGCGTCTATATGGGGTGGCATAACATTTTTGTCCTATTTTAGGTAGGCATAACGTTTTTAGGACTAATGATAATTTACCATAACAACTAAACGCATAACTGTCTTCGCATAATTTTAACTAGCATAACCATATATGACTTAACGATAACTTAGCATAATGTTTAAACGCATAGCCATATATAGCATACAGATAACTTAGTATAATGTTTCGACGCATAACTATAAATAGCATAATATTTAAAGGCACACATTGAGAAAAACATAACAATACTTAAACATAATGATCAAAGGCATAAACTTTAAACACCTAACTAAAAAACAAGTGCAAAGAGCGGACTGTAGCAACATTATTTAAATAAAATACGTGGGTGTGTGAAATGCGGGTGGGTACTTTGACAACAATATTTATTATTCGTAATGTAGGTATCTACTAATTTAATGGAATATCTATGCATGACTATGCAGTAGTATAACAATTTTTGTACTAATTTATGTAGACATAACGTTTTTAAGACTTAAAAACCTACATACACCTAAGACATATGGTGCACTTTTTGACTCCGGGTGGGCTCCCGCTAGAAGCTCTGCAGTCAGCCCTGAGCTTCTGGCTCCCGCGTTTTTAAATACACTCTAGGGGTAGTAGCGACAAGACTAGGTGGAGTCGGGGTGCTCCGAGTCAGATCTGGACCCTATATAACCTGGTTATATATTACGTAGCACAACAAATAATTAAAAAATGCCTAAATGCGTCTGAGACACAGTCGAATTGAATGTAGTACAATACATTTTTATGATTAAAACATATTACGCCAAAAAACAATTATGCAAAAGTTACATTATGACACTATATTTATGTTATGCTACATTCATTATGACAAAGTAAATTAGGGAAAAAAAAATATGCGATTTAAACGGCACCTTAAAAAAAATTTAACAAACAAAAAAATGCCTAAATACTATTATGAATCTCATCAATAGTCGAATTAAATGTAGTACAATAGATTGTTATGCTTAAAACATATGACGCCAAAAAATGATTATGCGAAAGTTGCATTATGACACTATACATTATGCTACATTCATTATGACAAAGTAAATTAGGAACAAAAAGTTATGCGTTTTAATAGGCTCCCCATTCGGCGGTCTCGAGTTCACCCGAACATTTCTTTCACTTCCGAGCGTGACGATGATCTTCATTCACGAAAATTCAGTGTGTGTAAATTGTACTAAAAATGTTTTCACATAAAAAAAGTGTCGAAATTTGCGGCATAGACCGCTGTATCTCTTGATTGCATTGTCTTAAAAGTTTGATTTTGTCACGGCTTCAAGGGACAAAAAATTTGAGTGCATGATATAAATTGCAACTTGTTACGTTTACGTGTTCCTGAGAAAAAAAATCTTGACAGGCAGACGAACGGACGGACAACAAAGTGATCCTGTAAGGGTTCCGTTTTTTTCTTTCGAGATACTGAACCCTTAAAATATTAAAAGTACTACAAACAATTATCTTTATTATTATACATTACAGATTCCGAATGTCGTAAGAAATTTAGTTTTAATTTTTGTGAGAGTTAGTGCTAATTTTTCTTTCATCAATATTTTTCCTTTTTCATGCATTGTTTTTTTCAATAAATTTAATATATAATCAAACTGTGTTTTATTCAGCCGAAAATACTTCCTGAATATAATTATTGTCATCAAACATTAGGTGTTTCTTGACTAATAGCGAAAATGATCCTTCTTAGCATCTACTTATATGTAATTCCCTAATAGGTAATCTTCTTTTAGTTTTATATTTGTAATAATAATATAAGAGCAAATCATCGTCTTCTTCCTCCTCCAATAGAAGTTCTACAACTTGGTTTTCCATTGTGATCCACAAAACACAACTGACTCTATCGACAGACTCCCCATACTTTGAAGCAGCCGTGACACTTGTCGCGGTCTCCGGTCTCGGTCTCGTGTCGCGGTCGCGGCGCGAATTGGCGCCCATACAATTTCATAATGTCAAGTGCCTGTCTTGGTCTCCGGTCGCGGTCTCCGGTCTCGGTCTCGTGTCGCGGTCGCGGCGCGAACCGACACCTCAGAGACCGAGACATGTGTCGCGGTCTCCGGTCTCGGTCTCCGGTCTCGGTCTCGCGTCGCGGTCGCGGCGCGAACCGCTACCTTAAAGGTAGCGGTTCGCGCCGCGACCGCGACGCGAGACCGCGACCGGAGACCGCGACCCGAGACCAAGACAGGCACTTGACACTATGGAATTGTATGGGCGCCAGTTCGCGCCGCGACCGCGACACGAGACCGCGACGCGAGACCGAGACGCGAGACCGCGACAGGCACTTGACATTATGGAATTGTATGGACCCCAGTTCGCGCCGCGACCGCGACACGAGACCGAGACCGGAGACCGCGACCGGAGACCACAACAGGCACTTAACATTATGGAATTGTATGGGCGCCAGTTCGCACGCGCGACCGAGACCGGAGACCGAGACGCGAGACCGGAGACATCGAGACGGTCGCCGCCCCGGTCAAGTAGTGTCTCGTGTCGCGCTGGAAAAGCATGCGTGTTATATCCAGTCGATACACCGCTGATCTATGGATTACGCTAGGACAAAAGCTTATTAAAAATACTTTTTGTCAACGTCGCTTCGTCAGAGGCATATTTTTAACCGACTTCCTAAAAGGAGGAGGTTATCTATTCGACCACCGTATTTTAGGGTTCCGTACCTAAAGGGTAAAAACGGAACGCTATTACTGAGACTTGGCTGTCCGTTCGTCCGTCCGTCTGTCACCAAGCCTGTCTGTCTGTATCTCAAGAACGGTGATAGCTAGACAATTGAAATGTTCACAGATGATGTATTTCTATTGCCGCTATACCAACAAATACTAAAAATAAAATAAAATAAATATTAAACGGGGGCTCCCATACAACAATTAATTTGATTTTTTTACAGGGTCTTGCTCGATTACTCCGTTCCAAAATAAACTAGACGGCGCAACTAGTGCACTAAAACACGCATTCGACCTCGTCGTAAAAATCGTAAGTTAAAATCAAAATTTTAGAAAAACTTTTGTATGAAAGCCTGTCTGTAGTAATTGCGATGGTTTATCTATACGGAATTCAAATAAAACCAGAGGTTTTCGCCGTTTATTTGCTAAAGGTATGGAACCCTTCGTGCGGGAGTCCCACTCGCACTTGGTCACTTTTATTTTAATGTAAACCTTATTACCTACATATGATACCTTATTTCTCGAGAACGCTCGAACAGATTTCAAAGTTTCCTTTTTGGTTCGGATGGGTATGCTTCCCGAATGGTCCCATATTAGAAGTCGGTGCTACTTTTATCCTCCTCATAACTCAAAAACTATTTCTCGTTAACTTGACAAACTGCTGATAGGTACATTGAGACTTGCTCCTAATTTCATGAATATACTTCAAATGGTTATTTAGATATTAACGTCCTAAAATCGTCATTATTAACACTGACTTAAGTGAAGGTCTGGAGTTCATATGAACATTTCTTTCATTTACCAGCGTGTCGATGAGCTTCATTCACAGCCGTGGGGCTGAAAAATCTCTGTGTGGATGCGCCCAACCATTTCAAAAGGACACACAATCTATACTAATATTATAAAGCTGAAGAGTTTGTTTGTTTGTTTGAACGCTAGGATCTCGGAAACTACTGGACCGATACGAAAGATTCTTTTTTTTGTTGGATACTCCATTTATCGAGGAAGGCTATAGGGTATATATAACATTACGCTACTATCAATAGGTACGGAGTATGAGTGAAGAATGTAAAGAAAACGGGAAAAAATGTTTCTCTTCGCGAGCTTTAGTTCCGTGAATTTAAATTCTCTTTGGTCGCTGAAGTTTGTGACGGCGCCTGTCTACATTTGAAGTTTGTGCCATTTGAAGTAATCAAATTTGTTCTACAACAATGCATTGTTGCTTATTTACGTATTTTTAGGGTTCCGTAAAACGTAATAAAGTGGCCAGCAATGGATATTTTAGTATGGATTTTCCTCAAATAGACGCGGGTGAAACCGCGGGGCACAGCTAGTAATTTAATATAAGTACTAAGTCAACGGGTGCACCAAAATAAGTTTTTATTTAAAACAATAATTATACTAAATAAAGCATTGTATTAAAAGCCTTGTAATTATTACATTTTCCAAAGTGCATAGTGCGCCGCAAAAGCGCGGGAAAACGGTTATCGGGATGTTATCGGGTTACGTAAGTACGTTGTTTGTTTAATTTCAATTAATTGTATAATCAATGCCACTTTTCGTTGTTAGTGAACTCCTCCTAAACGGCTGAACCGATTTGAACGAAATGCGTTTGGGCAGGGCCCTCGATGGTTTAGATTCATAAATCAGCCCGGCAGATGGCGCTGCAGTTGGTATCTAGGTTATTATCCGAGGAAAGCCGGAACGGGCCGCTCGTATACATATAACAAACACGAAAAAAACGAAGAAAAGTATTCAATAGCGTAAATTAAATCTTATTATGATACATATTTAAACTTCGAAAGAATTTTACAACAAAATGCAAAATATGTCTACTTACTTATACTTTTCTAATTTTATTTCTATCTAATTCTAATTCTATTTCTAACTTTTAGTCTAAATGCATCTGTCATATTATATCAAGATGAGGACCAATTCAACAAGGAGGCGCCATAAATTAATTTATGTGCACACCTACAAAAAAAAAAGTACCTACGTTTCCCGCCAAAAATTAGCTTCCCGCCAAACTGCAAAAATAAGTTTGATGGTTTTAAAATTCGGTGATTTCTTTGCTTGTGTCAAAGTCCAAAAGATCAGTGATTCAGTGCGTTTGAAGCATAGACTTATCAAGCGGTTAGTAAAAATGACTAGTTTTTCTAACGAAGATTGTGAAGCGCTGATTGAGCTAATCAGACATCACCCCTTGATATACGATTCACAACTAGACTCCTACAGGGACGAAAATCTGAAGGACAACATTTGGAGGAGTATAGGTGAAACCTTAAATATAATAGGTGTGTTATTTGAAATGTATTTATTCTGCATAGACATACGCACATAGGTACTAACATAGATGGAATCAACTTAGGCAAGCCGTGTGACACGTTGTATTTGCCATTCTACGGCTCCTTGCTGTGACGTAAAGAAATCGGTCAATTTTGCTCTAATGTCTAGTCCGTTGCTATTCGAAAACCCTCCGGTTCCACGTAAAGAAACTAAATTTGAAGGTAAATTTTCTTCTTGATTCCATCGATGTACGGGCATTTGAGTGTATTCCAAAAATCCGTCTCTTAATAGGTTATGCAAACAACAGGCAACTAAGATCATTTCTGTGCATGTTTCTGGTGCTATGCCGATAGGGGTGTAAAATATTCTAAACACCTGAGACAGCAAACCGAACGCGTTTTCCGATACTCGTCTAGCACGACAAAGGCGATAGTTAAATATTTCTTTGCTGAAATCGTTTTTGGCGACTCTTCTAGCGTAAGGTTTCATCATAAAAGTATCTAGACTAAATGCTTCATCTCCAACTAAAAAATGTGGTAATATTATGTCCGAATTCGGTAGATGTTTTGATTCTGGAAAATTAAATTCTTTTTTCATTATTTTTTTTCCCATTGCCGACTTTTGAAATATTCCACTATCTCCTTCTTTGCCGTAAGAGCCAACGTCTACTGCAATGAACTTGTAATTATGGTCTACAATAGCCAGGAGAACAATCGAGTAAAATTCCTTATAATTAAAATATAACGATCCACTGTTTTCAGGGGCCCTTATTCTGACGTGTTTTCCGTCAATAGCGCCTGTGCAATTGGGGAATTGCCATTTATCCCAAAAGCCTTTAGATATAAGCCTAAAGTCACTTTCTTTTGGCATAGGCATTAAAATTGGCACTAAAACAATCTTCAAATGTTTCAACACCTCTTTGACTATTTGAGAAATGTAACAAGGTGATATACGAAATGCGAATGATAGCGACGCATATGTTTCTCCATTTGCCAATAACCTGAAAATAAAAGTGTGTTCATAACAGCAGAAGTGAAAACTAAAATAAGAAATAACTATTAAGTAGATACGTAGTGAATATAGCGACACGACAGTGACAGATGCGGCAGAAGGACTAGTATCCAAGGCCAAGAATAATTTTTATTATTTTGATTTTATCTGATTTTATTTGGGGACATTGAGTCATATTTGACTAAGTCAGTCCCGTATTTAACACACAAATTACATAACAGCACCGAGTAATAATTAGATACAAGAAATTATATTTTTAAACAGCTGACGGGCCGACCTATAAAGCATTCTAGCAACGTCCGACATGGGCTCTGCTAAGATGCTTTGGATCATTCCGACATCTAGGCTGTTTAATTTGTATGTGTCCACTAAGTTATCTCTCATAGATGCGCTCTGGACACACTCCATTAAGAAGCGATGAATGTCTTCTACAGCGGCACCACACATATTGCAACTGGGGCTATCAATTTGTCCCATTAAAAAATTTAAACTATTCAGTGGCATGTGTCCAATCTATTGACAGAGCGCAATCTATGAGCAAGTGTAATATTTTCGCGAGTTAAATTTACATATGTCCACCATGGCACTTGAGGAGGTTCAGTTTGTATCGTGCGATACCATATACCCTTTGCTCTTGAAACCTTTTCAAAATTATCTTTCCATTGTAACTTCATACGGAAGAATAAATTAAAAAAAAAATAGTGACAGCAGCCAGACAGCAGCAGCAGCTGTTTCTCTCTCGCTCTAGTAGGCTACTCTCGGCTGTCTCAAGTTCACCCGAACATTTCTTTCACTTCCGAGCGTGACGATGATCTTCATTCACTGCCCACGAAAATTCAGTGTTTAAAAATTGTACTAAACATGTTTTCACATAAAAAAAAAACGGTCGAAAATTTGCGGCACAGACCGCTGTATCTTTTGGTTGCATTGGCCTAGAAGTTTGATTTTGTCACAGCCTCAAGGGACAAAAAATTTGAGTGTATGATATAAATTGCAACTTGATACCTTTACGTGTTCCTGAGAAAAAAAATCTTGACAGGCAGACGAACGGACGGACAACAAAGTGATCTTGTTGTTCCGTTTCGAGTTACTGAACCCTTAAAATATTAAAAGTACTACAAACAATTACCTTTATTATTATACATTACAGATTCCGAATGTCGTAAAAAATGGAAACTAATCAGGGACTCCTACAATAGATACAAGCGCAAGCACAAAAATCCAACGGGATCTGCAGCCCCACCTAAAAGAACAAAGTGGCAATTTTATGAACGATTAAAATTTCTAGACAACACTCCGTCAGAAAGGCAAAGCTGCACCAATATAGAGGAAGCTAGTAATATCTCCACTAATGTGGGATATGTAGATACTCCTCCCGTGATTGCAGATGAGTCGATCCATTCTACTCTTTCCAGGGAGTTAGAAGAACCTTTACCAGGAACTTACACTCAAGAAAATTCTATACCACAAACAAAAAGCTCCGAAAAATTAACTCGGAAGAGAAAAAGACAAGAAGACAATGAATTTATAAAATTTTTGAAATACAGGCATGAAAATCGAATTAGTACACTGGAGTCCATAAAATCCCAAGGATCGGTTGATGATATATCAACGTTTACTAAACACATCGAGACAATGTTAAGAAAATTAAGCGCTCGTTCAAGAGCAATGGCAAAAACGGAAATATTTAGCATTATCTCAAAGTATGAGATCGGAGATATTGACGGTCCAAGTGAACACCCCTATTCAAGTTCATCATATACGCCATTAAGTGCAGAACACCAAACACAGAGTGAATTGATTGATTTATCTTCTCACCAATCACCAAATGAACCCTTTCAAAGCATTTTTAGCGATGTATGCAACAATTTCAATGATTTACCTTAGAGTTAGTGCTAATTTTTCTTTCAACGATATTTTTCCTTTTTCATGCATTGTTTTTTTCAATAAATTTAATACGTAATCAAACTGTGTTTTATTCAGCCGAAAATACTTCCTGAATATATTGTCATCAAACATTAGGTGTTTCTTGACTAATAGCGAAAATGATCCTTCTTGGCCTCTAGTTAAATATAATTCCCTAATAGGTACTCTTTTTTTAGTTTTATATTTGTAATAATAATATAAGAGCAAATCATCGTCTTCTTCCTCCTCCAACAGAAGTTCTACAACTTGGTTTTCCATTGTGATCCACAAAACACAACTGACTCCATCGACAAACTCTCCATACTGAAGCAACCGTGACACTTGTCGCGGTCTCCGGTCTCGGTCTCGTGTCGCGGTCGCGGCGCGAATTGGCGCCCATACAATTTCATAATGTCAAGTGCCTGTCTTGGTCTCCGGTCGCGGTCTCCGGTCTCGGTCTCGTGTCGCGGTCGCGGCGCGAACCGACACCTCAGAGACCGAGACATGTGTCGCGGTCTCCGGTCTCGGTCTCCGGTCTCGGTCTCCGGTCTCGGTCTCGCGTCGCGGTCGCGGCGCGAACCGCTACCTTAAAGGTAGCGGTTCGCGCCGCGACCGCGACGCGAGACCGCGACCGGAGACCGCGACCCGAGACCAAGACAGGCACTTGACACTATGGAATTGTATGGGCGCCAGTTCGCGCCGCGACCGCGACACGAGACCGCGACGCGAGACCGAGACGCGAGACCGCGACAGGCACTTGACATTATGGAATTGTATGGACCCCAGTTCGCGCGCGCGACCGCGACACGAGACCGAGACCGGAGACCGAGACGCGAGACCGCGACAGGCACTTGACATTATGGAATTGTATGGACCCCAGTTCGCGCGCGCGACCGCGACACGAGACCGAGACCGGAGACCGAGACGCGAGACCGCGACAAGCACTTGACATTATGGAATTGTATGGGCGCCAGTTCGCGCCGCGACCGCGACACGAGACCGAGACCGGAGACCACGACAGCACTTGACATTATAGCTTTGTATGGGTGCCAGTTCGCACCGCGACCGCGACACGAGACCGCGACACGAGACCGCGACCGGAGACCGCGACAGGCACTTGACACTATGGAATTGTATGGGCGCCAGTTCGCGCCGCGACCGCGACACGAGACCGAGACCGGAGACCGAGACCGGAGACCGCGACCGGAGACCACAACAGGCACTTGACATTATGGAATTGTATGGGTGCCAGTTCGCACGCGCGACCGAGACCGGAGACCGAGACGCGAGACCGGAGACATCGAGACGGTCGCCGCCCCGGTCAAGTAGTGTCTCGTGTCGCGCTGGAAACGCATGCGTGTTATATCCAGTCGATACACCGCTGATTACGCTATGACAAAAGCTTATTAAAAATACTTTTTGTCAACGTCGCATCGTCAGAGGCATATTTTTAACCTACTTCCTAAAAGGAGGAGGTTATACATTCGACCACCGTTTTTAGGGTTCCGTACCCAAAGAGTAAAAACGGAACCCTATTACTGAGACTTGGCTGTCCGTCCGTCTGTCCGTCCGTCTGTCACCAAGACTGTCTGTTTGTATCTCAAGAACGGTGATAGCTAGACAGTTGAAATTTTCACAGATGATGTATTTCTATTGCCGCTATAACAATAAATACTAAAAATAAAATAAAATAAATATTTAACGGGGCTCCCATACAACAATTAATTTGTTTTTTTTTTACAGTTTCTTGCTCGATTAGTCCGTTCCAAAATAAACTAGATGGCGCCACTAGTACACCAAAACACGCATTCGACCTCGTCGTTAAAATCGTAAGCTAAAATCAAAATTTTAGAAAAACTTTTGTATGAAAGCCTGTCTGTAGTAACTGCGTTGATTTATGTATACGGAATTCAAATAAACGGCGAAAACCTCTGGCTTTTGAAAGTACCTACGTTTCCCGCCAAAACTTAGCTTCCCGCCAAACCGCATAAATAAGTTTGGTGGTTTTCAAATTATGTGCTTGAGTCAAAGTCCAAAGGATCAGTGAGCTTCAAGCTTAGACTTATCGAGCAGTTACTAAAAATTACTAGTTTTTCTAACGAAAATTGTAAAGCGCTGATTGAGCTAATCAGACAGCACCCCTTGATATACGATTCACAACTAGACTCCCACAGGGACGAAAATCTGAAGGACAACATTTGGAGGAGTATAGGTGAAACCACAGAAATCTAAATACTTATTATTTAGATTTCTGTGGGTGAAACCTTAAATAAAATAGGTGTGTTTTTTTTAAATTTATTTATTCTGCATAGACATACGCACATACTACTTAACATAGATGGAATCAACTTAGGCAAGCCGTGTGACACGTTGTATTTGCGATTCTACGGCTCCTTGCTGTGGCGTAAAGAAATCGGTTAATTTTGCTCTAATGTCTAGTCCGTTGCTATTCGAAAACCCTCCGGTTCCACGTAATGAAACTAAATTTGAAGGTAAATTTTCTTCTTGATTCCATCGATGTACGGGCATTTGAGTGTATTCCAAAAATTCGTCTCTTAATAGGTTATGCAAACAACAGGCAACTAAGATCATATCTGTGCATGTTTCTTGTGCTATGCCGATAGGGGTGTAAAATATTCTAAACGCCTGAGACAGCAAACCGAACACGTTTTCCGATACTCGTCTAGCACGACAAAGGCGATAGTTAAATATTTCTTTGCTTAAATCGTTTTGGCGACTTGTCTAGCGTAACTAAATGCTTCATCTCCAACAAAAAAATGTGATAATATTAAGTTCGAATTCGGTAGATTTTTTGATTCTGGAAAATTAAATTATTTTTTCATGTTTTTTTTCCCATTTCCGACTTTTTAAATATTCCACTATCTCCTTCTTTGCCGTAAGAGCCAACGTCTACGTCGTCTACTGAACTTGTAATGATGGTCTACAATAGCCAGGAGAACAATCGAGTATAATTCCTTATAATTAAAATATAACGATCCACTGTTTTCAGGGGCCCTTATTCTGACGTGTTTTCCGTCAATAGCGCCTGTGCAATAGGGTACAATCCTAAAAAAAAACTAAGTAGCCCGTTAGTTAGATTGCCAAAAAATATTGTACACGTATTTTTTTTGTTTCACAAACAAAAAATTACGAAGATACAGCGCTTCGAAGTTTCGTGTGACGTCACTTGTGAGTACGATTTTTACTCACGAGTGACGTCGCGACCCCCCACTCTCGAAGTTTGATGATCTATATCTTTGACGATTTTTAATATTAGGGTTCCGTAAAACGTAAAAACGGAACCCTTATAGATTCGTCATGTCTGTCTGTCTGTCCGTCCGTATGTCACAGCCACTTTTTGCCGAAACTATGAGAACTACACTGTTGCAACTTGGTAAGTAGGTGTATTCTGTAAACCGCATTAAGATTTGAACAAAAAAATTAAAAAAAAAAGAAAAACTAGGGTTGTCCCCCATACCGAGAACTCAAAAATTTTTTTTCATCGTACCTACACCTGTGGGGCTTCTATCGATAGGTCTTCAAAAATGATATTGAGGTTTCTAAAATCATTTTCGTATACACTGAATAGTTTGCCCGAGACACAGTTCCAAAGTGGTAAAATGTGTGTCCCCGCCCCTCTAACTTCTAAAGCAAGATAATGAAAAATCTAAAAAAAATATGTGATGTACATTACCATGTAAACTACCAACGAAAATTAGTTTGAACTCGATCTGATAAGTAGTTTTTTTTTAAATCCGTCATAAAAACACTATTATTGAAACTTCGATCAAAGCTATAACGAACTACAAGAACTATGTGTACTATGTATATTATGTTACTTGCTGCAAGGGAACCCTTCATGGGCGAGTCCAACTCGCATTTGGCCACGATATTTTTTTTCGTTTTTTTTTATGTACCTATGTATCCTTAGATCTTTCAAACTACGTAACGAATTTTAATGCATTTCTTAAATTGTATCTGCCTAAATATAATTTCAAAAAACCGAGCAAAGCTCGGTCGACCAGGTACTTAAACATTACGTAGTGAACATAGCGACACGACAGTGACAGATGCGGCAGAAGGACTAATATTCACGGCCAAGAATAAATTAAAAAAGAAGATAGTGACAGCAGCCAGACAGCAGCAGCAGCTGTTTCTCTCTCGCTCTAGTACATTCGGTGGGTCTATATGGGGTGGCATAACATTTTTGTCCTATTTTAGGTAGGCATAACGTTTTTAGGACTAATGATAATTTACCATATCAACTAAACGCATAACTTTAACTAGCATAACCATATAAATGACATAACGATAACTTAGCATAATTGTTTAAACGCATAGCCATAAATAGCATACAGATAACTTAGTATAATGTTTCGACGCATAACTATAAATAGCTTAATATTTAAAGGCACACATTGAGAAAAACATAACAATACTTAAACATAATGATCAAAGGCATAAACTTTAAACACCTAACTAAAAAACAAGTGCAAAGAGCGGACTGTAGCAACATTATTTAAATAAAATACGTGGGTGTGTGAAATGCGGGTGGGTACTTTGACAACAATATTTATTATGCGTAATGTAGGTATCTACTAATTTAATGGAATATCTATGCAGGACTATGCAGTAGTATAACAATTTTTGTACTAATGTATGTAGACATAACGTTTTTAAGACTTAAAAACCTACATACACCTAAGACATATGGTGCACTTTTTGACTCCGGGTGGGCTCCCGCCAGAAGCTCTGCAGTCAGCCCTGAGCTTCTGGCTCCCGCGTTTTTAAATACACTCTAGGGGTAGTAGCGACAAGACTAGGTGGAGTCGGGGTGCTCCGAGTCAGATCTGGACCCTATATAACCTGGTTATATATTACGTAGCACAACAAATAATTAAAAAATGCCTAAATGCGTCTGAGCAACAGTCGAATTGAATGTAGTACAATACATTTTTATGATTAAAACACATTACGCCAAAAAACAATTATGCAAAAGTTACATTATGACACTATACATTATGCTACATTCATTATGACAAAGTAAATTAGGAACAAAAAGTTATGCGTTTTAATAGGCTCCCCATTCGGCGGTCTCGAGTTCACCCGAACATTTCTTTCACTTCCGAGCGTGACGATGATCTTCATTTAGAAAATTCAGTGTGTGTAAATTGTACTAAAAATGTTTTCACATAAAAAAAAGTGTCGAAATTTGCGGCATAGACCGCTGTATCTTTTGATTGCATTGTCTTAAAAGTTTGATTTTGTCACGGCTTCAAGGGACAAAAATTTGAGTGCATGATATAAATTGCAACTTGTTACGTTTACGTGTTCCTGAGAAAAAAAATATTGACAGGCAGACGAACGGACGGACAACAAAGTGATCCTGTAAGGGTTCCGTTTTTTCCTTTCGAGACACTGAACCCTTAAAATATTAAAAGTACTACAAACAATTACCTTTATTATTATACATTATAGATTCCGAATGTCGTAAGAAATTTAGTTTTAATTTTTGTGAGAGTTAGTGCTAATTTTTCTTTCATCAATATTTTTCCTTTTTCATGCATTGTTTTTTTCAATAAATTTAATATATAATCAAACTGTGTTTTATTCAGCCGAAAATACTTCCTGAATATAATTATTGTCATCAAACATTAGGTGTTTCTTGACTAATAGCGAAAATGATCCTTATTAGCCTCTACTTATATGTAATTCTCTAATAGGTAATCTTCTTTTAGTTTTATATTTGTAATAATAATATAAGAGCAAATCATCGTCTTCTTCCTCCTCCAATAGAAGTTCTACAACTTGGTTTTCCATTGTGATCCACAAAACACAACTGACTCTATCGACAGACTCCCCATACTGAAGCAGCCGTGACACTTGTCGCGGTCTCCGGTCTCGGTCTCGTGTCGCGGTCGCGGCGCGAACTGGCGCCCATACAATTTCATAATGTCAAGTGCCTGTCTTGGTCTCCGGTCGCGGTCTCCGGTCTCGGTCTCGTGTCGCGGTCGCGGCGCGAACCGACACCTCAGAGACCGAGACATGTGTCGCGGTCTCCGGTCTCGGTCTCCGGTCTTGGTCTCGCGTCGCGGTCGCGGCGCGAACCGCTACCTTAAAGGTAAAAGTTCGCGCTGAAACCGCGACGCGAGACCGCGACACGAGACCGCGACAGGCACTTAACACTATGGAATTGTATGGGCGTCAGTTCGCGCCGAGACCGCGACCGCGACCTGTGGTCTCCTGTCGCGGTCTCGTGTCGCGGTCTCCGCGCGAACTTGTACCTTAAATTGTACATTTATGAATAAAGAACTTTGACTTTGACTCCACGTTTGTGATAAAAACGTGTAGGTTGTGGAAGGTCACTAATACATGCGCGTACTATTCGAAAACAGTTCCACTCACAAAGTCAGACAAAATCTCGCGGTTATGAGACTTCTATTACCTTATTATTTAGATTTCTGTGTTTACTCCGAAAGGTCGCTGTTTCATTGGATCAGTGTTTAGATGATTTCACAAAAATATATAAAATGTTGTCGAGTCTGTGTTTAATTTTAAATTGAAGTCAGTGTTTATTTTATGTACTTATATAATTTTCCGAGAAAATTGGCGATTTGCATTAGCCAATGTTAAAAATTTGACAAATGTTTCAACTAGATTGCAAAACCTACCTAACACATCAGAACACAATCAATCCTGAGAAAACGAGGTCAGTCACTTGTAAACAATTATCAACCAAAACTTATCTTTAACCTAACAATTTTAATTAAACACCAATTGGTAGCGTGATGACCATGTTAAGAGTGCGCCTGAAGCCAGGAAAAAATCAGATTTCACCCGCGCGACGCGTTTCTAATGGGATGTACGTACATAAAGTCGAGAATAGCATGACACAGTTTGGAGGAAAATCAATATTTAATCAGGAGTCCATTTTTGACCAAGTTTTATTTAATTACTCAATAACTAAACATAAATTTAAAAAGTGTTCGGTTACTTTACTAGAACGTACAAATAGAAATTTTATTACCAAAAAATAATGTGGGGTCATCGCTGATAATTTCGAGTACTCGAATTAAAACGGGTTTTTTCGGTGTCATTTTTATTTTTTTATTGTAAAAAACTCAGATCTATTTTTAAAATTCTATTCGGTTATTGTGCTTCTTCTTGATTGTACCCACACGTAAATTTTTTTTTGTCATAGTTTTTAGTGGCTTAGTTGGTAGTAGCTCTGCCTCCGTAGCCGAGGGTCGTGGGTTCGATTCCCACCCAGTACAAATATTTGTGTGTATGAATTCAAATGTTTGCACTGTGTCTGGGTGTTTCTATGTATAATAAGTATGTATTTAAAACTATATAAGTATGATATCAGCTATCTGGACGCCATAATACAAGCTCTGCTTAGTTTGGGGTCAGATGGTGTTGTGTGTGAATTGTCCACCAATTTAGTTTCTTAACTTCAGTGAGCGGCGCGGCGTCGAAAATGTCCTTTTTTCGTTTTCTTGCTTTAGGCGCCTCCTTAACGGTTCATATCACTACGTTTACATCACTCGTATCCATCGCATTCAATGGTACCTACCCATGTCGCAGCCAAAGCTTAACCTTTTGACCGCAAGAGTCACCTATACTTGATAAACTCTAGCGAGCACTGAGCGGCGTCTATAGTTGACTAAAATTAAAAAACGCACTATACCAAAATATTAATTAAAAATGTATAAATAGGTACTGATATTTTTTTACTTAACTTGGCCTTATATAGAAAATCCCAGCAAAACAACGTGTAAATGTACGAAACTAGTCGCTGAAAACCATGGGTGCTGTGATTTTTTAAATTTTGTGCTATGACGTACGCTTGGCGTAGAGAACACGGAAATACAATTTAGTCCTGGCGGTCAAAAGGTTAACCAGCATCAACGAACATCTTTTTTTTAAAATAAAAACTTGTTGCTTGGCGCACCACAAAATGATTTTCCGTGTGAATGGAGCTCAAGTGTTACATTCGTGAATGAATTAAATCTTCGGCTGAACTCGGGAACATGGCCATCTAGAAATGTGTTAGCATTTCTAGATGGCCATGGCGTGTTACCATGGTTACCATTACACATCTAACCATGGCTATCTACTCTAAATGGCCATGCTTAGAAAATTAGAAGACTTATTATTAGACTAGGTATTGTAATGGTAGTGGTAGGACTCTTGGCAGAGTCCGCCTGGGGAAGTACCACACTTTTGCCAGTTATTCTACCGACAAGCAGCAATGTGCAAACATTACTGTGTTCCGGTTTGAAGGGCAATGTTTCCAGGGAAATTACAGGGCTTAGAGATATAACAACTTAGATCTCTGGGTGACGCGCGCAGTGGAGTACTAGGTAATGATTTGGACTCTTCATGTTCCAATAGTTGCGTGTCACTGTGTCACTGTGTTCTGTTATGTGGCAGGCATGTTGCTTACCATCAGGTATAAGCCCTGCTCGTCTGGTCACTCTTTATTTAAAAAAAAAACGTATTTTGGCTAAGTATTGGCGTGTAAGGAACGTCCCACGGATATGGAGTATCGAAGAGTTGTCAAAGAGTATAATCATTCTGCCATTTTATTTCCCCATATTTCATATCACTTTAATTAGAAACTGACCGTAAAATGACAACCAGTTTGTTTGCTCGCAGAAAATGTGGGTGTCATTCTTTATTTTATTAATTATACGCCATTACTTAGATAAAGAATTCATTTCGTTTTTAATTGATGTGTTAGTTTCCTTAATTGTTAATATTTTTCATGTACTTTATATTCAGGTGCTCTTCACACAGATCTAATTAAAAATGACCGTTGCAAAATATTATATTTAATAGAACGTTCATAAATTAAAGAAATGTATGAACACTTAATTAGGTATTGACAATTTGAATGTGTATAAAGTCATCAATTTTTTTTTTTTAGTATAGAGTGACAAGACGGGCAGGACATATGCCTGATGGTAAGCAACGTGCCTGCCCCATAACAGCACAGTGACACGCAGCTATTGGAACGTGAAGAGTTCAAATCCTAGCAACGCACTGCACTCGTTACTCTTTACCCGGAGATATAAGTAAGGTGTTGTATCTCTTGGCCCAATAATTTCTCTGGAAACATTGCCTTTCAAACCGGAACACAGTAATAATGTTTTTACACAACTTCTTAATTCTATGCTATAGTTTACACACTAAATCGAAATACTAGCAGCACCCCGCGGTTTTACCCGCGTAGTTCCCGTCATTCCCTTTATTTTTTCGAGATAAAAAGTAGCCTATGTGTTCTTCCAGACTATAATTTAAGTGTGTTCTAAATTTCAGCCCGACCCCTTCAAACATTACGACGTGATTGAGCAACAAACATCCAAACATAGAAATATATAATATTAGCAGGATGAGTATTACAATAGTTAACATTTCTATATATCATGCATTTGTTTATTAATTATTAAATAAATACTCAATACTCAAAACTCAATCATTTATTGCGTCATTATGTTACAAATAAAAGTAATTACCTACATCATCATCAACAACATCATCAACAGCCCACTAAACGTTCCCACTGCTGGGACTCGGGGCCTTCTCTCGCAAGGAGAGAGTTAAGGCCATAATCCACCACGCTGGCCCAGTGCGGGTTGATGGATGACACATGACTTCGAAAGATTCTAGGTACATGTCGGTTTCCTCACGATGTTTTCCTTCACCGTTTTAAGTTAGCGGCATTACGCACATGACTTCGAAAAGACAGTGGTGCGTGTGGGGTTTGAACCCGGGGTCTCCGGATCGGCAGTCGCCGTTCTCCCGACTAGACCAGCCGTAACTTACCTTACCTTACTTAATTACCTACATGGAAACAAGTAAATAAATAGATTTAGGACAAAATTAAGTTGTAACACAACGTACCCCAACCGGGCATCGCAATTTAAGTGACATTAAATACTAATAATATTACTTATAAAACATACAGACATAGAAATAGATTCGTATTCATCACACAAATATTTGCACTGGGGGTAAATCCAAATGCGATCTACGGCTTTGCATACTTACTACCAACTAATCCTCCAGGTCAGCCATAAAAAAGTAAATAATAACGTTGAAGAAACCTTTAAACTAATTAGCATCCACAAGAATACAGTTAAAACCTCAAGACGGCTACCACGGCTACTATATTAATAAATTACTAGAATATATTAAGCATTCGTTATTTTGCTGCAATATTTATTATTTACAAAGTACTCTCGCTTAAAGACAAGGTGCATGGGTGGCAAGGCGATTAGCCGATCATTGATGGCGTATACCATCAGGTGGTATCACTGTGGGTCTTGCGTTAAAACACTTGCTTCAATTATAAGATAATAAGTCGGTGTGCCTTTAGCTATTTGACAAACCGACATCGCTTCAACTTGACCAGATTATGTTGAGCTCTTTAGAATTTTTGACGTAATTCATGGACTGGAAGATAGACCAACATGAATAAATAATAAATTAACTGCTTTTTATAAATCAACTTCAAAGGATAGGATTATGTGTTCACAAACATTGGGGTGTATGTTATTTTATGTAAACCTGTCGACTGTTGGTGATTTTGTCAGTTATAAACTGATTTTGATTATTATGTATTTTTTTCATTCGAACTCGTTCAAAGAGTTTTTATTTATTTTGTAAATATTCACTTAAGTAAAAGTCAGCTACAATAAATTGAAAAATCAAATAAAACAAAATCCAATAATAATCATAAAACGTAATTTAATTAAGCTTATTTATATACCTATATAAGTAAATAATTGTGACTATGCTAACAGCCACAGCAACAATTATTTCATTAAAAAGTTATTTTAAAAATGTAATATAATTCTACAACACACTATTGAATACAAGCTAACTGAAACACATAACATGTAGCCGTATAACTACTTACTTAGAAAACTAAAAACTATACCGGTAAACTCTTCTTATTTGCTAAAATAATATATTTATCAGTGTCCGGCGAATGAGCGAGTAAGTGGTTGAGTATGGCAAGGGCCTAAACCAAGCTATTTAGTATACATCTGTCTTGTGGTTTTGATAAACATATATTTCTATTTAAATACCGTCGCTTATAATCCGGCGAGATAGTGGTCTACCCAATGAATGACCTATAAATAATTATTTTGTAATACTTCGTTGGGTCTACCGTAGATCTATCTTCTATATATATAAAAGCGAAAGGTCACTCATCACCGAATCTCAGAAACTACAAATGCTACGAGTCTCAAATTTTGCATGGAAGTGCCTTTTAGCACGTAGGTGCTCGCTAAGACGGGGGTTGGCGAAATTGAACCCCTATGGGGGGGGATAGGGGATGACATTTTATATGAATACACAGGCCAAACCCTTAGGGCTAGAAACTTAAAATTCCGCAGACGTATTCCTCCTATGATGTGGGGATCTACTAAGGAAGAATTTATCAAAATTCCATTCCCAAGGGGGTGGAATAGGGGATAAAAGTTCGAAGAAAACGTTGTAGTAAGTGCATACAGAGGATGAAAATTTCCTTAGGAGGCCTTACGCCAACGACTTACAGAACGCGAGCGAAGCCGCGTTCAAAAGCTAGTGTCCGATAAAAGAGTGTGTTTTGATACCATTTTCATTATCTTGAAATTGCAATGTAAGTGAATATAAATTTAAGTAGATATAATGTTTATGGTACTGGCATGAATATGTACAACTACTAACTAGTAAACATATATTGTTATCCTACGACAAAATATGTGTATGCCTACCATACCAGGAAAACATGATGACAGGGTATTTCTAGTATTTGAAACTTATTGTTGTGACCTTTGACACTATGTGCTCTGTGTGTTTTGAAATGTATCAGTGATATCAGTATTGATTCATATTTTGAACAAATAAAATATTTGTATCTCTATATTATTATTGTTAAAATGTGAGTCACAAACTCACAAATCCCGAGCGCTGCGCGGGCGTCTACTCTCTTTCTACGAACAACGTAATACTACTTCGATCCGTACTTGTAAATGTTCTAAGGCTTCTCTAATTAAGGCCGATTTAAACTGAACGAACATAGAGCTAGAGATGGAATAAGAGCATTCTTTCTCGATCTTTTAGTGTAAACGAAAGATCGTTCTTAGCGTTTTCCATATTAAATATTCCATAGAATCTTTGCGAACGCAAACAAAACAACGAAAAAATGTTCTGCGTTTGTTTACACCAAATGAATTTGATATAGTGGGGATAGAATGAGCATTCGCTCGTCTGATGTAAATCGGCCTTAATTAGAGTAGGCTAGAACATTTAAACGTCAAACAACGTTCGATCGGACGAAACAAAGTAGAACCGGAGTAGGAAATTCGCGAGTTTATTTAGAAATTACGTTTTTCGGTATCCGTTCTTTTGAAAAACTTTTTTTCACAAACCGACATGTGATAACCAACGTTAGACAAACTCACGGGTAGTGAAATGATCATTATATAAAAAAATATTTAGCAAATTGGTTATATCTCAAACTAATTATTTGACAAATATTCATTCCATAACGTATTATTTGACAAATGATTCTTTTAATATTTTTGTGAACTAAGCATCCAAATGCTTAAATACAAAACCAACGTTTGACAAATTTTCATTTTATAATGTGTTGTTTGGGAAACATTTCAATTTATAAAACAAACATTTATTAAATTGCATAAAAACTATATTGTAATTTTTTAATATCTTATCTAAGTAACCACACCGGTACGATTAGGTTACTTAGGACTCAAATCCAACTCGGAGCACCCCGACTCCACCTAGTCTTGTCGCTACTACTCCTAGAGTGTATATAAAAATGCGGGAGCCAGAAGCTTAAGGGAGGTCCTGAGTGGAGCGAGCCATGCGAGGCCAAGCGCAGCGAAGGGGGGAGGTGGCGAGCGAAGCGAGCCGGCGACCTCCGTAGTGGGGCGCTGGCCGAGTATGGAGAAGCGACACTCAGGGCTGACCGCAGAGCTTCTGGCGGGAGCCCACCCGGAGTCAAATCTCAGTGATAGACCCTAATCGGAGCGGTAGTCTAAAGTAAATGACAGAACCAAATCTGCAGGTCTACTACGAAGTCCGATAAACGATATATCGGCCGAACTTATGGACTTTTCCTACCTTGAAAGACAATCTGTCGGTTGATAGGATCGGCCGATTCGTTCGATTCGACCCTTATCCGACCTAAGTCTATAACTTCCGACCGAGATGTATCTATCCGACTGTTTTTCGTGGTAGGCTACAATCCGATTTAGCTGTCGGTCGGATCCGATCATTCGGAGTTTGTTTTCGAATTAGACCTGCAGAATTGATAATTTATATAGACAATGTTTCGGGTACTTTTAAAATATTTGTTATAAATTATATTTTGGTAAATGATAAATTTGTAAAAAGAATAATGGACAAAAAACAAAATGTCATTCGATACATTGTTTAAGTGAAACGTTTGCCATGCAATTGGTTATAAAATGATGGTTTGTAAAATAAAACATTTGTTGATGTAAGGTATTTTTGAAATAAATATCATGCGACATGTTGTTTGTAAAATGAAACATTGTTGTGTTGTAAAGTTTTTGCAATGAATATTATGCGATTCGTTGGTTTTAAAGTGATGGTTTGTCAAAAAATGTTTGTGAAACATTAGTGAACCACGTTTTTCATAGAAAGAAAGAAGACGTTCAGATTGGCCCCTCTACCGCCTAACTAAATCGGCTATGGCTTTGCTATTGCCGTCTCTATCCTTACAAGCGATAAGGAAAGAGAGAGCGATATCAAAGGTAAGACAGTTTTAGTTAGTGGTTAGTGAACTCTGCCTGCGAAGCCGAGGGTCGAGGGCCGAGGCTTCGATTCCCACCCAGTGCAAACATTTGTACTGTGTCTGGGTGTTTCTATACATATAAAGTATGTATTTACAACTATATAAGTATTATATCAGCTATCTGGTCACCATAGTGCAAGCTTTGCTTATTTTGGGGTCAGATGGTGTTGTGTGTGAATTGTCCACCAATATTTATTTAAGTATATTATTTAGAACTAAGTAATAGTGGTAGGATTCTGAATAGAGTCCGCCTGCTGAAGTACTACAACTGTGCTAGTTATTCTAACGCCAATCAGTAATGTGCAAATATTACTGTGTTCCGGATTGATCAGCAATGTCTCCAGAGCACACAGATAAATTATTTTAGGTTCCAATAGATTCGTGACTATGTGCTCAAATGGACAGGCGTGTTGCTTACCATCAGACATACGTTTTGCTCGTATTGTCTCTCCATATTATAACATCACAGTTATTTCAATTGACGGTCTTATCGGTTACCTAACTCTTCCAGCCAACGGCAAGACCCGTCTCGTTACTCTAATACAAAAAGTCTACACATGTCCAAGAATCCGAGAGCTCAAGTAACACTGGGCTTTTTAATGTAACTCAACTAGTGGGACGAATCGTTCAGTGCGGTCCCTTTGATGTGTGATGCGGTGAATACAAAGGGCCTTGTAATTGATCGTCGTTTTTTGAGTTCTCTACCGTTAAAGCAGAGGTTCTGTACATTATCTACAGAATATTCAATAAAAGGAATTTATAAATGAAACACATGTGGAATATTTCTTGTTAGATGAATAGAACTAATTGCGTGTGTAAAAACTAAAATAAATTTTCTTTAATTTTATTAGTAGGAATTCATATCAAAAATTCGTAGCCATGCTTGAATTGACTGTTAAAAACTATTTCGATTCTAAGTTTGTTTGTAAGCAATTGCTTTTAGCGGTTTCAGCGGCACAGTTCACTAATTTTATTAAAATTAATAATCGACTAATAGGTATTAATTATGTCGAGGCGACGTGTGTATTTTTTTTTGATCTTTCCAAGACCGCTTCTTTGATGAACTGTCTTTTCTAAATCATGTGTGTAATGCCGTTCACTTAAAAACGGCAAAAGAAAACATTGTAATGATACCGGGATTTTAATAAAAAATAAAGTAGCCAAGTGCGAGTTGGACTCGCCCATGAAGGGTTCCGTTCCAGCAAGTAACATAATATACATAGTACACATAGTTCTTGTAGTTCGTTGTAACTTTGATCGAAGTTTTAATAATAGTGTATTTATGACGTACTAAAAAAAAACTACTCATCAAATCGAGTTCAAACTAATTTTCGTTGGTAGTTTTCATGGTAATGTACATCATATATTTTTTTTAGTTTTTTCATTCTCTTACTTTAGAAGTTAGAGGGGGGGGGGACACACATTTTACCACTTTGGAAGCGTCTCTCGCGCAAGTTATTCAGTGTAGACAAAAATTATATTAGAAACCTCAACATCATTTTTTAAGACCAATCGATAGACATCCCACACGTGTAGGTTTGATGAAAAAAAATTTTTTTAGCTTCAGTTCTCAGTATGGGGGGCACCCCTAATTTTTTTTTTTTTTTAACTTTTGTAAAAATCTTAATGCGGTTCACAGAATACATCTACTTACCAAGTTTCAATAGTGTAGTTCTCATAGTTTCGGCAAAAAGTGGACATACGGACGGACAGACAGACAGACATGACGAATCTATAAGGGTTCCATTTTTACGTTTTACGGAACCCTAAAAATCATTAGTCATCCACCAACCTCAACTCGGCTAGCGTGGTGGATTATGACCTTGACTCTCTCCTTGCGAGATAAGGCCCCGAGGCCTAGCAGTGTTAACATTTACACATGTAGTAAGTATATAAATAAATAAATATTGGTGGACAATTATTATTATTATATATTATATATTGTTTCTTTTAAACTCACTTCAGGTATATTATTAAAGATAAATATCAACAATTTACAAAATATTTTCTATGAAACTATGATAATATATTTAAGTAGATAAATAGATTATAAAAAATATCATTTCCCCTCGCCAAACCTATGAAAGTGAATTTACTTTAATTTGGTTGCCTGGAAGAGATTGCTCTCAGCAATAAAGCCAACATTTATAGTGCTAGTTTACTGTAATAATTTTGTATATGTCACAATAAAGAGTTTTCTTTCTATCCGTGGTAAGAGGTAGAGCAAGCTACGTGCCTGATGGTAAGCAACATGCTGTCTAAGAACAGATCAGAATCCCACGGATTTACATATTCGAATCTCATCAGTAGAAATAATCGGTAGAGAATGAGACTCTGTGTAGTAGTATGACTAGTCGGGAGAACGGCGCCTGCTGATCCGGAGACCCCGGGTTCAAACCCCACACGCACCACTGTCTTTTCTAAGTCATGTGCGTAATGCCGCTAACTTAAAACGGTGAAGGAAAACATCGTGAGGAAACCGACATGTACCTAGAATCTTTCGAAGTCATGTGTCATCCACCATCCCGCACTGGGCCAGCGTGGTGGATTATGGCCTTGACTCTCTCCTTACGAGAGAAGGCCCGAGTCCCAGCAGTGGGAACATTTAGAGCAACATAAAAAGTATGTTTATTTTGTAAAACACTTTTGTAAAATTTTTGTAAAAAACATTTCACGCCAAGCGGGCAACCAAAAAAATGTGAGATCGTGAATTTCGTTCACACTCTGGTCAGTTATACTTCTAGTAGACGTGGGTATGTACACACGATTGTTTTTTCGTCTGATGCTTTCTTGCCGAGTTATGAGCTTTTGCTCTAAGTCGTAAACTATTTACAGATCACGTTTTTTTAAAATACCTATTACATTTATAACTTTAAATCAAGGATAAAACATTAAAAGAAAAATGTATGGCAGTTACTCAAAAATCGATTTGAATGTTCATTCCCGGTTTATCATACGTAAAAAAAAAAAACGATTTTCTTGTGGTTCATTATATTTTATTTTTTAAAATCGTTTTTTTTGTAATTTTGGATGTCATAATGAAGGGATACATTTTTAATGAATAGCGTAGTTTTTTCAAAAAAAAACTGTTTAAGTTACTTAAAAATGGAATTGAAATGGTCGCTTCCGGTTGAAACACGTAATAGTAGATTATTCACTAAGAGATTAAAGCACTGTCTTGTGTCAAGGGGCGTCATGTTGGATCCTGAGCGCAGCGAGGGACGTTGTAGAGTTGTAGAGTCCTGAGTGATGCGAGGGATCCAAGCCGCCCATGACACAAGACAGTGCTTTACTCCAGAGGTGAATACTTTACATTTCATATTATCTTGTGCGAGACAATTCACTTTTCTTGTTGTTTTCCATTGATCAAAATCGTCTTAAGCTTTTAGGTATTTTTTCGATCTTTCGATTTTTCCGGAAGTAGATTATAAATAATCCCTAAAGCGTCCAATTTGATGAACTCCGGGGTCAATTCACTGTCGCTTGAAGACATTTTGGTGTTTTTTAAGAATTACATTTCGTAAAATTTCATAAAAAAAAAACGAATTCATCAAAATCATTAAGCAGTTCAACTTTTTTAATATTTTAAACTAGATTTTTATTTTTTTTAAATAATTAATTGATACAAAATCAGAAGCCTAATAACTGACCAGAATATATACAAAATTCATGACCTCATATTTTTTTGGTTGTCCGCTTGGGGTAAAATGCCCCAAAAGTCAAGACCATTTTTAATCCCCGACCGAAAAAAGAGGTGTTATATGGGTGGCACCGTAGAGCTCAAACGGATAGACTGATTTCGATGCGTTTTTTTTTATTTGAAGGTTAGTTGCCGTGCTGTGGTTTTTAGTTATTCAAGGTGGCGCAAAACATATTATCGATAAAATTGATTTAAATTTACCGAAAAAGAGAAACCGACTTCAATTTAAAATTAAATTCAGACACTCAATGAAAATTCATGACAAAGTTCTATTTCGTCTAGAATCTAGATTAATAAATTTGATATCCAACCGAATTGAAAATGTCCTCATTTTTGAAGTCGGTTAAAACAAAGTTCGGTACAAACACAAGTTGTGTGTACCCTTTTACACTTCAAAATATATAACGAATTCTCGTTCTCGCAAAACATTTTCGTTCCAAAACCCGCCTCTTCCGTGTTTAATGAAAACGTTTAAAACAAAAATTAAAACCAATTATATAAAAAGCGTCCGTTTGTCAGTCAGCTTGTGCACGGCAATGTTCGATGGGGACGATAACACCATACATGTGATATCAACTGGTGATTATATCTTATGTTTTCAATATTATTCCAGCTTTCTAGTACGGCTGGTTAATATCGATTAACTGTCGTACTAAATATCGAAAATTGTACGGAAGTTAGGTACGGTTAAATAAACAATAATTTAATTACGACATTATTATGTTGTGATCAATTCGCAACTAAAGATTTTTAACAAAATCTCCGATAAAATAAAAACCAGCTTCAGTTTAAAATTAAACCCCTACGATCATATCTGTATACCTATTATATCTATCAATTTTTTTTGTAAAATCACAAGTCAGTTTTCAACTTTTTCAATGAAACTACGAGGCAGATTTCAAACTAGTAATGGGCTAAATTGTCTTAATTTTCTAGAAGTGAAATGAATTAAAAAAAAAAAAAATTGTCAATTTAAAACAAATCACGAATCGGCTACCATGCAAATGTGTGAGAGATCGTACGTTAGGGTGTATGTGAGGGTGTGTGTGTGTGTGTGAGAGAGGATGTGTGTGGGTTAGGGTGAGAGGGTGTCTCTGAGGGTGAACATTTTACTCTTATTTTTGGCAATTGTAAATAACTCCTTATTTACTTTTTTATTTTTTTTATTTAAATTTAGCAACTCCACAGGCTCCTTTCCTTTTTCATTTCTTTCGCTCTTTTCCTTTGTCATTTGTTTTCTTTTTTTATTACTTCTTATTTACTCGTACCTGTACACATTCATGCTGACACACTTTCGCACATGTGCATATTATGTGGCCTGCACGGTATGTTTATCTCCGTTTTGATTATGTATGTGATTAGTACGAGTATAATAATAAGTGTTTAAAGATAAATTAAAGGCTCAAAAAATTATCTTATATCTCCAGGTGACGAGACCGGTGCTAGGTAGTGGTTTGATGTCGTCAAACTCAAATAGCAACGAGTCAAAGAAGCTATGCCCACTATTATTGCCGCTTCGATTTCTATGTAATCGCCCTGTAACTTCTGAAGAATTTTAGAAGTTACAGGGCGACACACCTTTTACCACTTTGGAAGTGTCTCTCGCGCAAATTATTAAGCGTAGAAAACAATTATTAAAAACCTACCATAGACACCCCACACGTATGGATGCGATGTTTTTTTTTTTGATTTGCAGTTCTCAGTTTTGGGCACCCCCAAAAGTTATTGTTTTTTTTATATTTCTGTGTAAAAATCTTAACGCAGTTCACAGAATACATCTACTTACCAAGTTTCAACAGTATATTTTTTATAGTTTCGGCAAAAAGTAGCTGTGACATACGGACGGAAAGACAGAGAGACATGACGAATCAATAAGGGTTCCGTTTTTACGTTTTACGGACCCTAAAAACCGTCGACAATAGCGTTGATATATATGTTATACTAGCAGCGCCCCGCGGTGTTACCCGCGTAGTTCCCGTTCCCGTTGTAACAACGGGATAAAAAGTTACCTATTTGATCTTCAAGACTTTAATCTATGTTCCAAATTTCAGCCGATCCGTTCATACGTTGTGACGTGATTGAGCAACAAACATCCATACATTGACATTTATAATATTATAGTAGGATAATTTGAACATTGATCAGTTAAATTATAGCTGAATTAGTCGATGAATAATCCCCATCGACTGATCAAGAGTTCTGACCACCCTAGACTAGAATTATAAAATAAAATAAATAATAAAATTTATTTGTCATAAATACATGTACAAGAAATCTGCATCCAAAGGCTCCTGAAGTAGTTTAAAACTGTGTGTCAGGAGCCGATGGCCACTCCCAAATACAACAATAAATTATAACATGCTAAAACTAATAATTTTTCACAATTTAAAAATGAATTTAAAGTTATTTAAACAGACGTTTCCATTGTAAACAAATAATTCCAAAAACAAAATTTGTTGTGTGGTGTGTTGTGTGTGTGTGTGCTGTGAATGTGTGTCGTGTGTGTGTCGTGTGTGTGTCGTGTGTGTGAGTGAGGGTGAGGACGTGTGTATGTGAGGATGAGGGAGAGTGAGTGAGGGTGTGTATGTGTGTGTGATAGAGAGAGGGTGTGTATGTGTGCGTGTGTGTATGAATATATACATATGTATTTATTTGCTCATTTAGGAATTTTACTGCTTATAAACCATAATTAAGTATAGAAACTTTCCAGCATACATTCTGTTTGCTTGCAGTCATATTTTTTCAGCCATGTAAGAATAGTTTTTTTAAGTTCTCTGTCCGTTAATTTGTCAACACTGGCATGTTTATTTATTTCTCTATATAGTTTAATAGAGACAATCGTATATTGTTTTTGGGCAAACCTTGTACTGACCAATGGAATAGCACGGATATAAAATTTCCTTGAACCAGGATCACAACTATCGAAATGATGAATTCCAATTCCTTTATGATAACGTCGAATACATTCATGGATAAATAGTTTTCTTACAGATAAAACATTAACCAAATCATACAGATCCGTGGTAGGGTGTCTAAAGGGAAGGTGCATCATCACCTTTAAAACTGACCTTTGAGCTCGTTCAACTGCAATGAGATGGGTTTTATTCGCACTCCCCCATACACATATACAGTATCGGATGACACACTCACACAGGGCTCTGTATGTTTCCGTTATAAGTTTTACCTCAGCTATATTCCTGAGATTTTTAAAAACAAACATCATTTTTCTTATTTTGGAAGCTAAGGAGATAATGTGTTTGTCCCAAATCAGTTTTTCATCTATCAATCAATTGTGACGCGAATTCACTTTTGTTACAGTCTAGTATCTAATAGAAATATGTGGGGCATCGATATAAATCATGATGTAGGGTAGATTCTAAATCAATAGTGAATACGAAGACATGATTTCAGCACGCAAGATCGGTTCTTCTAGCTAAACACGCTCCATCGTAGACCTCATCGTCGCTTAACTTCAGGCGGGATGGTGGTAAGGTGTAGAACTATAAACGTTAAAAGAAAAGATCCTCGAGCCCTAGGCGGCTTACTTAGCCTAAAGGTTAATCAGGCCCTGTCAAGTCCTACGATATTTCTCCAATGTAGGTACCTAATAGATTACAATACACATTTACAATACATTGTAATATGTAAGACATTACAATTTTTACATTGTAATATGCTTGTCAGATTACAATTACATTGAGACATATATTTTTGATGTATATTGTGATATTTTTCAACGATAATTCAATGATAATATAAATGCACATCCTGCATTTATTGTGTAGGTTTTTGATATGGAGTGATGACATTTAGCTTTTTCATTATTTGACCTTGTTAATTCAAGGACATTTTGTATTCTTTTTTTTTATCGTAAGTATATAGTGACGAGCCGAGCAAGTCATGTGACTAATGGTAAGCATCATGCCTGCCACATAACAGAACAATGACACGCAGCTATTGGACAATGAAGAGTGCAAATCATTCACCTAGCACTGCACTGCGCTCGTCACCCAGAGATCTACATTATATCTCAGATAAGATATCTATGTAAGATATATATCTATAAGCCCTGTAATTTATCTGGAAACATTGCCCTTGCTTATTACTGCTTGGCGGTAGAATAACTGGCAAAGGTGTGGTACTTCCCCAGGCGGACTCTGCCACGAGTCCTACCGCTACGGATAACTTTTACTATTTCATTTTTTGGAATCTCGTCCCGTCTTACTAGATTATTGTAAATTATTGTGTCATTCTTTTCCCTGCTTATTGTAAATTTAATGCTTTTTTTGAAGTGAAAACTTGCTAGGCAGGCAAGGCTGGGCAAGTAATTAAACGTAAACGATTCAAGTAACTTACGTAGCTGTCGACTAAATATCATTTAGGTCGCAAGTTAATCGTCGCTGTTTAGTGAACAGGCTAGGCTATCAATTGAAAGGCTGATTAAGCTAGTTGGCTGTGGCGTGTACAAAAAACTATTCATGTTTGTTTGAATTTTTGTAACGCATTGTCATATTAGTCATTGTACGTCCTTGTTAGATAGTCACAGTATTTGAACATATATTATTTATGAAATGATGGATACATAAACCCAACCGTGGGAACATTTAAGAGTCATTCATACAGCCAGAGATAACTTCAATAACAAATTGATAGTAAAAAATCCCATTTTAATCGTTTACAAAATGTAATCGAGAAATGTAGTCGATCGAGAAACGTGCCAAAAGGCTCATAAGCAATGATACTCTTGTGCGAAAAAGACTTCAAAGTCTTGAACATCGCTGCAATATTGCTAGCCTGTCGGTTTATTATCGGATACATTTCGGAGAGAGCGCGACTGATCAACATAACCTAATACCACCTTGCCCTTTTTTCTATCGGACTGCTCGTAGCTCGAGAAAGCGACATCGAATGAGCTGCCAGAGTGGATTTTCCCCGATAGTTATAATCTTGGTGTCTTCAAGTTGAGAGTGAATCGGTTTCTTCTAGGTAAGCACGCTTCATCGTAGGCCGCATCGTCGCTTAACATCAAATTAAAAAAAAATTTAAAAAATCGACCTCGAAAAAAATTAACTCAAACATTCGATTAGCTTATCGGTTTTATACCGGATACACTTCGGAGAATATTCAAATGATCTGCATAATCTAATACCACCTTGCTCTTTCTTCTGTCGTATCGCTCGTGGATCGAAAAGGCATCGTTTCATGATTGACGTCCCGCAGACTCAAATGAAAAGGTTTGACTCTACTTTTGTGATAAGAACGTCTAAGTTTTTCCTGATGGTTAGGTACAGTTGGTGTCTTCAAGAGTGAATTCAAGAGTGAATCGGTTTCTTCTAGGTAAGCACGCTCCATCGTAGACCGCATTAAAAATAAACTCTCACTAAAAATTAGCCGAGATGGCGGTCAAGAGTAAGCCTATAAAAAATAATAGAATAAAAGCGGCCAAGTGCGAGTTGGTCTCCCACATAAAGGGTTCCGTACCATTGGCAAATAAACGGTAAAAAATCAAGTTTGTTGTATGGCAGCACCCATTTTTAGGGTTCCGTAAAACTTAAAAACGGAACCCTTATAGATTCGTCATGTCTGTCTGTCTGTCTGTCTGTCCGTCCGTATGTCACAGCCACTTTTTGCCGAAACTATGAGAACTACCCTGTTGAAACTTGGTAAGTAGATGTATTCTGTGAACCGCATTAAGATTTGTACAAAAAAATTAAAAAAAAAGAAAAATTAGGGTTGCCCATGGGGGGCAACTGAAGGGCATACTGAGAACTGAAACTCAAAATTTTTTTTTTCATCCAACCTACACATGTGGGGTGTCTATCGATAGGTCTTCAAAAATGATGTTGAGGTTTCTAAAATCATTTTCGTCTACACTGAATAATTTGCGCGAGAGACACTTCCAAAGTGGTAAAATGTGTGTCCCCCCCCCCTCTAACTTCTAAAGTAAGAGAATGAAAAATCTAAAAAAAATATATGATGTACATTACCATGTAAACTACCAACGAAAATTAGTTTGAACTCGATCTGATAAGTAGTTTTTTTTAGTACGTCATAAATATACTATTATTGAAACTTCGATCAAAGTTACAACGAACTACAAGAACTATGTGTACTATGTATATTATGTTACTTGCTGCAACGGAACCTTTCATGGGTGAGTCCAACTCGCACTTGGCTACTTTATTTTATTTTATGTAACCTCAGTTGTCCCACTGCTGAGCAAAGGTCTCCCCCAATTCCTTTCACATAATCCGATTCTGTGTTTCCATCGTCCAATCTTTCTTACGCTCCGAGCTCGTCTTTCCTGACGGCCCTGGGGTCGACTAGCCGATGGCGTCCACTCTGTGGAAATTTTGGCCCATCAATCAGGGTGTATTCTGCTTACATGACCCGCCCATTCCCATTTAAGCTTATCAGACTTAACTCCTACATCTGTTACACCTGTAATGGAACGCAGTATGGTGTTACGAACGCGGTCTTGTCTTTTAATGCCTAAAATACTGCGTTCCATAGCTCGTTGACAGACCGCGAGGCGGTACTTTTGTGCTTTAGTGAGCGACCAAGCGTGTGCTCCGTAAGTTAGGATGGGCAAGATACATACATGACTGGCCTCGTGGCTTAGTTGGTAGTAGCTCTGCCTGCAAAGCCGATGGTCGTGGGTTCGATCCCCACCCAGTGCAAATATTTGTGTGATGAGTTCAAATGTTTGCACTGTCTCTGGGTGTTTCTATGTATAATAAGTATGTATTTAAAAGTATATAAGTATTATATCAGCTATCTGGCCGCCATCACACAAGCTTTGCTTAGTTTGGGGTCAGATGGTGTTGTGTGTGAATTGTCTACCACCAATACATGTTTGTGTCGAGCAGTTTACGCTTCAGGGCGATCGGAATATAAATGTAGTGGTAGGACTCTTGGTAGAGTCCGCCTGGGGAAGGACCACACCTTTGCCAGTTATTCTACCGCCAAGCAGTAATGTGCAAACATTACTGTGTTCCAGTTTGGAGGGCGTTGTGTCCAGAGAAATTACAGGGGTTAGAGATATAACAACTTAGATCTCTGGGTGGCGAGCGCAGTGCAGTGCTAGGTAATGATTTGGAATCTTCATGTTCCAATAGCTGCGTGTCACTGTGCTGTTATGTGGCAGGCATGTTGCTTACCATTAGGCACATGTCCTGCGAGCCTCGTCACTCTTTAGTTTAAAAAAAAGTTCTCCCTTCATTAGCTCTTTCATGGACCAGTAGCTCTTCCAGGCGTTGTCTATTCGACGATTGATCTCTTTAAATAACATTTATTTTATTTTATGTTTAGTATTTGTTGTTATAGCAACAATAGAAATACATAATATTTGAATATTTCAACTGTCTAGCTATCACCGTTCTTAGGATACAGCCTGGTGACAGACGGACGGACGGACGGACGGACGGAAGGACAGCCAATAATACAATATAACAGTCTCAATAATAGGGTTCCGTTTTTACCCTTTGGGTACGGAACCCTAAAAAGTGAAATGAATTAAACACACAGTTTCAATGAAACAGTTGAGTAACCTAGACGATATCTTCGTTGTAATTTTAGATTTTTGTTGATAAGTAGATATTTCAACGATTTCGATAAAACTAAATCATAATCGATTTGCATTTTTTACAGATTATAGAGTAACGCAATGAGCAGGACATATGCCTGATAATAAACAAGACGCGTGCCCATAACAGCACAGTGTCACGCATCTATTGGAACATAAATAATTTATATTACCTAACACTGCACCGCGTTCCTCTCCCAGAGATGTAAGATGTTTTATCTCTATACCTTGTAATTTAGCTGGAAACATTGCCCTTCAAATCGGAACACAGTGATGTTTTGGCATTGCTGCTTGGCGGTAGAATAACTGGCATAGATGTGTTTTCCCAGGCGGAGTCTGCAATGATGAGTCCTACCACTACATAATTAGATAAATACGTGGAGCTATCGCGTCTCATACATACAAAAAAAAATTGGCAGTCATAGGAACTGCCGATAGAAGTGAAAACTTATAACTCGGAATTTGATAGCTTACTTTGGAAACTACACGGGCGTAACCGGAGGGCGTGACCGAGACATCATGGCATGACCATCTAGAAATGCACCAGCATTTCCCATTGGATGACGCATTTCTAGATAGCCAATGGCTATGGTCCCGAGTTTACCCGAATATTTCTTATCATATCGGAGCGTGACGCTAGAATTCATTTCACAGCCTACGAAAAAAACATACTGAATTGAGAACCTCCTCCTGTTTGAAGTCGGTTAAACAATGAATTCTAGTTGTGAATGAATTTATGAGTAGGTAGGTTACTTCATTTTATTGAAGGACGGGATTTCCGTTTGCGATTTAAAAAAACATCTAGCTGATTGGATTTATTCTTAGAAACATAAACAAACGATTATTTTATTCATAAAAGACTTCAAGGTCTTTGAGTTGTAAATTTATCAGATGCATATTGGAGTCAATTAGGTATGTTTGTGGAGAAGTCAAGTTTATCAGTGTACTGTTTATATATGTGCAATCAAGTAATTTTCTTTAGCGTCATGAACTCATTTTCGACGTCATAAAATGTTTGTTTGATAAGCCAGCGTTATAGTCTAGTTTCAAAGATTTCAGAATTAGGAGTGTCGACAACATCGACAGGAAGTCGGAAGAATATATCGAATAGAACACTTCGGAGAGTGTGCACTCGATTTGCGTGATTTATGACCTATCAAATGCTTGTTGGATATAATACCTTTTTAGGGTTCCGTTCCCAAAGGGTAAAAACGGGACAACTCGCTGCTTCAAAAGGCTATATTAAAATAATGGAAGTGTTTTACTATAATTCACGTAATGTCAATCAAGATATCCAAGCTAACACCATTTATTTGTCATTTATGAACAAAATTTATGGTTTAAAAAGAACATGTATTGTTTATAAAAAGGGTAAATTTGTAATTGAAATGGGTCTGGTTATTTATTGGATACACCGTCCGAAAGTGCATGAAATCGGCCCGGTTTGCGCACAGGCTGGTTATGTAACGACAGCAAAAAAAACCTATCGACTTCAAAAAGAAGTCATTCTGAATTTATTTGGATTTTTTTACGATTGTCATCTTATTACTCATTAATGAACATGGCATTTTTGTGAACATAATTGAAAAACATTTTTTTTTACCTTTTTGAACTACACCAAAATACCCAGCTAACGCAAATAACTAATCATATCTTACTATTCTATCCTACTTCTGTAACAAGATCAATGTATCGATGTTTGTGTATCTGGATGTTTGTTTCTCAATCACGTCGTAACATATGAACGGATCGGTCTGAAATTTGGAATACAAATTATTAGATTATAGTCTGAAAGAACACATAGGCTCTTTTTGATCTAGGAAACAGGAACGGGTACTGCGCGGGTAAAACCATGGGGCGTTGTTAGTAGACTATAATATTCTAACATTAATGATCTCTTTTAATTTATAGTAATTCGACAGCAATGGGCTATGAACTATGTCTATGAAGTACACAAAGGTTAGTGATATAGTTAAATTTTTGCCATGGAGCCCTGACTTATTATACTTGACAGTATTTATTAAAATACACCAAATGTTTAGTTACAGGTTAACTTAATATATGTCGTTCTTTGAAACGAAAAATAATATGTACTATTCAAATAACACTTACAGTAAAATAATGAATTGTTGCTTCTGCGCTAGAACAGTATCTATGCATCACAAAAGCTGATACAATTTTGTCCCTTATAAGATTTTTTTTTGACATTCACAAATCAGCCGAATTATTTCCGAATGAATTAATTATTTTCATTGCAAACAATTAATTGTAGTTAATATTAGTATTAATATTAGTATTAAATACAATTAATCGACTAGCAAAGCCAAAGCAAACCGTTACTCGACTATGGTGTAAAAAACAAATAATCTATTAAAGACGATGTGGAATATTGTCCATACGGAGAGAGGTAAAAATAATGCTCGCAAAATAATCTGTCTGACATTATTATATTAGACATAGCAACGGAGCCAGATTTAGTTCATCAAAAGCCTTTTAGGCAATGAGTTCATTGCCTGAAAGGCTTTTCACGTAGATTTTTTTCAGCAGCGATAGCCTGTGGGGCCCAAAAGCTAATTTAATAATGTACTGCACACTACTGGCGATGCGCTGACTTCCTGATCGTTTCCTTAAATTAAAGTATTTTAAAGCTGAATAAACATTCCAGATTCTCACAATCAAATACCTCCAAAGAATAAGGACAAATAAGGAGGCCACAAGACTGCTGGATGTTATGTTAAATGGTATTGGGATTAAACAGGTGAAAAACACTACCTTCTAAGGATTCTAGATCCAGCGGAGTATGACGTGAGAGAGCCACATTAACAATCTCTGCAGCAGAATAAGCAGTGCGTATTTCATTGGGTGTCCCCGGAGGTGTCTCGCTCCTGTTATTTTGCCGCGGTGCCCGTCATGCTGCAGTACGGCGCTGAGCTATACATACGCGATGCCGACTGGAAGCGTGCATGCCGACCGCAAAACGGGCAACGTGCAATTGTAAGCGTGACACCATGCAATTTTGTTAAATCGTAATCGCTTGCAATCCCTTCCTAAATCTTGTAAGCTGACTCACGTTATGGGACCTGAGGAATACAAATGATTACCAGATGCAGTGATAGCAACATTAAGCTTGATTATAGTGAATCCAACCATTTATTATCTTTTTGGCAGATCTAATTTGTCAGTTATAGTGTTGTGACCAAGTATAAACAGGTACATCGATACTAGCATTTTGCAACCAGACCGTTGCAAATTAAATTGAAATTAAATAAAATTAAAGATTATTTTGGCAAATAAGAACATGACATTTTGTCGGGTTGCCTGCGAAAAATCAGTCCCAAAGTCCGGTTGCCGAATTTTTAAAAGTAAAACATTGCTGCGAGCTTGTCTAATATCTCGGAAACTATAAACTTTAGGGCAAAAATTGTTGAGGTCGTTATTGTAGAAAATAATATTTTGCATCTTTTGTGGCCGGAAAACTTTTCTGTGACATGTAGCGTTTACGATTTATGGCTCATTTAATTAACCAGTTTTTCTATTGCAGCCGATAACTCTTGAAATATTAGATTCATCAATAAAACGCATCAGACCTTTTTTAAAGACTAGTTTATTTCCTACAACTTTCGTTTAATTTTTTTTTCTTATGTTCATACGTTTTGAGTTAGAAGAAGCTTAAATTCAGTTATTCTGCCAAAAACATTATAAATTAATGAATTGTATTAAAATGAACAATTGTTTTATTTGTGGTTATGTTAGACGACAAAAACTCTGTACTTGTAAGAAAAAACAGATACTGAGTCTAATGAAAGCCAGCATTAGACGAAGCGAGAGAGAATAGAAAGCAAACTAGAAGATAAATGATTAACGGATTCAAAATATCCATTTCAAACTATACAAATACATACTATACATTTGAACTATACAACAATGACGTTTAAAGTGGTGGCTCTCTACTAGCCAACTAATATTATAAAAGACTATAAAAAGATAGAAACTCTTTATTATCCACAATATAATACTTAAACAACAGGGACTTATCCTAGAACTAGTGAACCAAGTGGCGACATTATCGCTAATAGCGATCTCTTCCAGGCAACCGAAATACCATGAGTAAATACTATGTTATGTCTAGCACAAACCCCAGGATATGCCATAAATGGCGAAAAATGCCCATACCCAGCCTTCTGGCTCGTTCCCACCACTAGAACTCGGGGAAAGGCCGTGGCCCGCCGTGCTGGTCCGCTGTACATGTCGCTGAAAGATGTCATCACATTAACATCTTCACGAGTATTGATAATACCCTATACATTTCCGAGAATAAGGGTAGATTTGTTACCTTTTTTAAATGTTACAGACCGAATACACATAAGTATTGTTGCGGTGGTAGTATAATCATAGAAAACGAAGATAATTTGTGTGCTATCACATATTACTAGTCCCTATCTAAGAAAACTCGAATAAATTTCGAGTCATTTTAAATAAATTTTACTTATAGCAGTTGCTTAACATCCTGTTATTGAAAAATTAGATATGTCCAGTCTATTGAAACAGTGCTATAGACGCACAACTAGTAGACGTAGATCAGGTACAGCAGTAACCTTTGGGTGACCGACTGATGAGACATTATTAAGCCAAATATGGAAATATTTTAACATATTAAACATATCAGGTTAATTTATTTAGAAATTAACGAAAATGGTACATCATGTTCTTCAAAGTTTACATCAGACATAAATAAACTTTGTTATTTTACCTAACTACAAAATGTTATTTAACACTTTATTTTAATAAATATTCAAATGTTTCAGTCATCATAACCTTGTTCTTTTTTGGATATACACCAGGAGATAAACACGTCTTGAAATAATGCTGTATGTTTTCCTGAGGCGGATCAATATAACGGTTTTACATAAAAATAAATCCGATATTATTATATACTAGAACGAGTATCTAAAGCTGCACTAGTAGGATCATATCGGATTTGGCTGGGCAGGGAGAGAAATACGAGTAGTGAAGGTGAGTGTTGACGTACGTCAATATAAGGGGCCCCTTTTAAACCTACTACCCGAGTCACAAGTCTTGGGGTCTATTCGATATTTCTCTCTCTGCCACACGATGGACCCGGCACCCGCACGGTGAATCCATGGAATGCTAAGAAGTACGTCTCTCTGCCGAGAACGGAAAACACCCGTGTAAAAATAGTTCATAAACAATATCGATATCTCAATCGTAACTTCGTAACATCACTATGTTGATAGCCATAGAACGTAATTTTTTAAAAACGTTTGTTATTTTATGGAATTTATAAAAAAACTACTGCACATATGGACTCATTTTGTGAAAGATGATTATTATACGGGATCAAGGAGCAAATTTAAGCAGTTGTCATATTTTTAAAACCTCGCATTTAAAAGTAAACTTTTGCGTAACATGACGCAATTACGTTCTATTGGTGCTGTCAAAAAGAGGATAAACGGTTGGATCTACTATAGCCTTAAGAGTAAGATCAAACGCTGACGTATAGAGATAATGTTTTATTGTTATTTAGAGACGGACTGTAAATTACGAGTATAATAATTATATGATTGAAATAAAGTAATTGTTATGGTTGTGTATTTTGTTGTGATTATTTATTATGATCATAACATTATTTTCCTATTTTTATCAGTTGTGCGCTTGCAATCCCTTCCTAAATCTTGTAAGCTGACTCACGTTATGGGACCTGAGGAATACAAATGATTACCAGATGCAGTGATAGCAACATTAAGCTTGATTAGCCTTAAGAGTAAGATCAAACGCTGACGTATAGAGATAATGTTTTATTGTTATTTAGAGACGGACTGTAAATTACGAGTATAATAATTATATGATTGAAATAAAGTAATTGTTATGGTTGTGTATTTTGTTGTGATTATTTATTATGATCATAACATTATTTTCCTATTTTTATTTTGTCTTACATTGTTTAATCACATATCATTACAATCATCAGTGTGATGATTAGCACACAACTTTCCAATTTATAATGGCTGGCTTGTAAAAGCACATTCACCAATTTAAAAAAATGATTAAAATTCAAGTATCCTCTTAAATTATTTCTAGGTATAATACTGTATTTAATTTAAGAGAAATAAAGTGGCCAAGTGCGAGTTGGACTCGCCCATGAAAGGTTCCGTTGCAGTAAGTAACATAACATACATAGTACACATAGTTCTTGTAGTTCGTTGTAACTTTGATCGAAGTTTTAATAATAGTGTATTTATGACGTACTAAAAAAAACTACTCATCAGATCGAGTTCAAACTAATTTTTGTTGGTAGTTTACATGGTAATGTACATCATATATTTTTTTTTGATTTTTCATTCTCTTACTTTAGAAGTTAGAGGGGGGGTTACACATTTTACGAGGGTCAAACTGAAAGTTCTTAGAACTGGCCACTTATAAACAATATAATAAAAAAATTATTCTATAATTTGAAAATAGAACTCTTTGCCAATATTACTGAGTATATACTTCATTCATTTGTCATTTGTTTTACGATTTGGCGGCAAATTGAAAATTGTCTGTGTCACGTCAACATGAATTTAACACGAGAAAATTTTCGTGCAATGATTTTTTATGACTTTCGATGTCATTTAAGTCAACAAGAAAGTTATGATAGACTACGATTGGCCTTTCACGATGAAGCCCCATCTCGTGCGACTGTTTACAACTGGTTTAATGAGTTTAAACGTGGTCGCACTAATCTCACTGATGATTTACGTGAGGGACGGCCTTCTACGGCGACGACTGAAGATAACATCTGTGTTGTGCGGCGTATGAGAGACTGACAAAAGAGTGACCTATCAGCAGATTCGGACAAGCTTAGGCATCGGTATGAGTCAAGTGCACAAAATCCTACACGAACATTTAGCGGTCAGGAAGCTTTGCGCCCGGTGGATACCTCATAATTTGACTGAGGCTTAAAAACTCCATCGTGTGGATTGGTGCCGTAAAATGATTGAAAGATTTAACGGAGGTGACTCAAATGCTGTGTTCGACATACTAACAGGTGACGAAAGCTGGATTTACTGATATGATCCTGAAACCAAAAGACAATCTGCTCAGTGGGTGTTTCCTTTCGAGGAGTTGCCAACTAAAGTGAAGAGAGATCGAAGTGCGGGGAAAAAAATGGTGGCCTCGTTCTTTGGAAGGATAGGTCATTTCGCAACAATTGTGTTAGAGGATCAAAAAACAGTTTCTGCAGAATGGTACACTACCAATTGTTTGCCACTTGTCTTGGAAAAAGTTCGAGAGAAACGACCTCGCACTAGGATCCTCCTTCACCACGACAACGCCTCATCGCACACCGCCAAGCGAACGATCGACTATTTGGCGACATCAAACGTTGAGTTACTGGGTCACCCGCCGTATAGCCCCGACCTCGCGCCTTGTGATTTTTATTTATTTTCAAAAATTAAAGAAAAACTTAAAGGAAAGCGGTTTATGAATGCTGAAGAAGCGGTGGCTGCGTATCGCGATGCCATTGAAGAGACCCCTAAGGACGAGTGGGAAAAGTGCTTTTCCCAGTGGTTCCATCGCATGCAGCGGTGTATTGACGTGAATGGACAATATTTTGAAAAGATATAATAAAACTAATAACTGGCTAATGTAATCAGTTTTTGATTTTCTAAGAACTTTCAGTTTGACCCTCGTACCACTTTGGAAGTGTCTCTCGCGCAAATCATTCAGTGTAGACAAAAACTATATTAAAAAAAATACTACAGTACATTATTTTGATCTATCTCGTAGCTTTCAGCCAGAGTTTGCAATGTAAGCGCAAAATGTGTATGTTTATGACATCACATTCTTCTCAGTCGGGCACTCTTGACAGAGTGGTCGTGGTTATGTGTGGGTCCTGTTGAATAACGGCTCTTGCAATGTGTCTCCATTTGGCTCTATTAGAGGCATTGTGGGAACAGTCGGTCATGGTGGATTGAGTGATCGATTTGATGAGGTCTGTCCATCTGGTTGGAGAGCGCCCGCGGGGTCTCTTTCCTTCCATTCTGCCCTGCACTACGAGACGCTCCATTGAGTTTTCATTCCGGGTTATGTGTCCAAAGAATTTCAGTATTCGTATTTGCACAATCGACGATAATCTTTCTTTGACGTGAAGCTCTTTTAGGATCGATAAATTGGTGCGGTGAGCAGTCCACGGAATCCTCAGCATACGTCTCCAACACCACATCTCTAGTGCATCGATTTTCTTCCTTTCTTTTAGCCTCAGTGTCCACGCCTCTGCTCCGTAGAGAAAAATTGGGAAGACAAGACTTCTCATCAGCCGTACCTTGGTGGCTTTGGTAATTCTGCGGTCTTTCCAGATTTTTGTGAGGTTTTCGACGGCAGATCGCGTTACACCACATCGTCTTCGTATCTCGTCTTCACAGCTTCCAGTGTTGGTTATGTTGGAGCCCAAGTAGATATAGCTCTGGACCACATCACAGTTGGCTATGCTTTTGACGGTAGGCTGGTTGTCATTTGCTCTGTCCACTATCATCATTTTGGTCTTATCACGATTGATAGCGAGGCCGTGGCTAATGCTGGTTGTCTCCAGGCAGTTCAAGAGATGTTGCATATCTTCTTTGGATGTTGTCAAAAGAGTGGTATCATCAGCATATCTTAAATTGCAGATTTTCCGTCCCCCTACAGAAACACCTTTGTCCCAGCCTTCCAAAATAATTCGCATGATGTACTCGGTGTAAATATTGAAGAGTTGTGGAGATAGAATGCATCCCTGTCTCACGCCAGCCTCAGTTTTTGACATCACATTAGAAACCTTTAAAATTATCAGTGTTTCTGTACTACTTTATGCAAGTATTATACATACCTCTTGAATCACTCTATCTATTAAAAAACCTGCGTTAAAAACTGCTTGGAAGTTTTAAAGATCTAAGCATACATACGGACAGACAAACAACGGGAAATTACTTTGTTTTCTACTATGTGGTGATTACACAATACTGAAACTGGTATTTGAAGAAAAAAGAAACTAAAATACAGGGTTCAGTATGGACTGACGCGGAAGTATGGGGGCGAGTCGGGAGGAATATTTTATCTTGCATCCTGTTTCAAGTGAACGGTTTGAGGCGTCAGATGTTTAAGCTATCCCACCTGGATAGACTTTTCTGGGGAAGTGACTGAAGCTAAATCCCACAGGTTGCGCCATAAAGGTGGTGTCCGTGGCAGAGTCACGGTTGATTGCGTTTGCTGTACCGCGTCTCTGAAGCCAAGCCAAAGCTGGAGAAACCTGTGGGTAATAGTCGATAGGGGCACTAATATCAATCACGAACAGAAATTAAAATAATATTATTATTAAGATTTCTGTGGCACTAACGCTCCATGCTTTGGAGCCCGATATAGTTTCATCAAACGTAGTAAATCTGGCAAAGGGTTTTTTTTAGCACTATAGTCTCAATACCAATCCTACTTATAATAATATTATAAATGTCAATGTATGGATGTTTTGATATTTGGATGTTTGGACGTTTGTTGCTCAATCACGTCCTAACGTATGAACGGATCGGGCTGTAATTTGGAACACAGATAGATTATAGTCTGGAAGAACACATAGATTACTTTTTATCCCGAAAAAACAACGGGAACGGGAACTTCGCGGGTAACACCGCGGGGCGCTGCTAGTATTTAATAACTTCATTTTAAGTAGAATAAATATCTCACAGAAACTTAAACTATAAATATATTAAAATACTTTGGCATGTGGTGTGTGTATGTTGATGCGTAAAGAGAAATCAAACTTACGTTACGTATCTATACGAAAACAAATCAGTCAGTTTTAGGAATGTAATTCTTGAGCAAAAAAATAAAATAAGTTTTTATCTTTACAAATGCTAATGATTAATTAGAACATCAATTCGTAGGTGACCTTTGATAACTGTATGAAGATGATACATGTTTCACAATTAGTAACTAAAGGTCTGATTATCATTTGTAAAACATAATTATCTACTTTATTTTTTGTGTCAAACTCATATCTTTGCGGGATTTCCATTACATCAGTTAAATTAAGTTCATCATCATCATCAACAGCCCACTAAATGTTCTCACTGCTGGGACTCGGGGCCTTCTCTCACAAGGAGAGTTAAGGCCATAATCCACCACGCTGGCCCAGTACGGGTTCTAGGATGACACGTGACTTCGATAGATTCTAGGTACATGTCGGTTTCCTCACGATGTTTTCCATCACCGTTTTAAGTTAGCTGCATTAGGAACATGACTTCGAAAAGACAGTGGTGCGTGTGGGGTTTGAACCCGGGGTCTTCGGATCGACAGGCGCCGTTCTCCCGACTAGACCAGCCGTAACTTAAATTAAGTTAAAGAATTCAAATGGTGTAGACAGGTTTTGTAATGAGTACCACGAAATGTAGTGTAGGATGCCCTGAGACTAGATGGACTGACGATATACGAAGGGCAGATGGTGGCGGTTGGAGACGTAAGATCGAGAGTCGGACTGAGTGGAGTATTATGGGAGATGCCTTTGTCCAGTAGTGGACAAATACAGGCTGATGATGATAATAATAAGTCAGATGAAGTATGGCCAAAGATATTTATTAGCAGTTCTGTACGTAGAGATTATTCGAAAATTAGTAAGCATGTTCACTATGAAAACAAGCATAGTGGCACAAGCTATACGGCCATTTTGGTCTTTTTATTATTTAATTTCAAGTGAAAAAACACAGTAAGCTATAACAAAGCCACAACCATATTAGTGAGACTCGAAAAGACTGTGATGTGTAAACTGGTCATAGCTGTTTTCTTTAAGGACTTATTAGTTATGTTCTTAATTTAGAGTAGATTACATTCCTAACATAACAAATAACTATTGTTCCACGCCATCGTATACGAAAATATAACAGTATAATAATAAAAAAATACACTTGTGAATTAAGCCATTTGCTTTTTTTTTTTAGTTTAACCTTAGTTGTCCCACTGCTGGGCAAAGGTCTCCCCCAATTTCCTCAGGACCGCATTTGCTTAAATGAAAAAAAAAAACATTAAGTCATTTTTAGCGGTGGTTTGTGCACCATTGTTCGCATTTTTTTGTCATAGATAGTTTGTTCTAGCGTTTTATAGCTTATGTTATCTGTTTTCGTATTTTTTTAGTTCATGACTTAGTTGTCTAAGAAAATAAATTAGATTGTGAAGTCACTATTGTTTTATACGAAACACTTAATTTTATTTACGAAATGAAAAAAAGATATGGAAAAAGCGATAAAGTTTTTTTGCTATCGTTACTTATTTAAAGCGGTATCATACTACGTGTTCGCGTACTAAAGCACTAATTCAGCTGTTTAAGTCGGACATCAGTCAGAGAGATAAGCTACTACCCTTAATAACAGCCGACAAAGGTTCACTTTGCACCTGTGTCCCTTGAGGAATAAACTCTCATTCATGTTGTAGCAGTACAATTGTGTGACATTTTCGATTTTGAAATGTATTACACAACACTATCTAGCCTTAAAGTAAGCAGAACTTCCGGTTTGAAGGGCAATGTTTCCAGAGAAATTACAGGGCTTAGAGATATAACATCTTAGATCTCTGGGTCACGAGCGTAGTGTAGTGCTAGGTAATGATTTGGACTCTTCATGTTCCAATAGCTGCGTGTCACTGTGCTGTTATGTGACAGGCTATTGCTTACCATCAGTTAACGTCGTGTTCGTCTCGTCACTCTTTATAAAAAAAAAATGGCAGTACTGGCAGTAATACACGGGTGTAACCGGAGGGCGTGGCCTCGCCATCTTGGCATGGCCATCTAGAAATGCGTCAGCATTTCCCATTGGCTTACGCATTTCTAGATGGCCATGCCATGATGGCGAGGCCACGCCCTTTCAGCATTTCCCATTGACTGACGCATTTCTAGATGCCTAATCCTCAAGGTCCCGAGTTTACCCGAAGATTTATTATCATACCCGAGCGTGATGCTAGAATTCAATTTACACCCTACGAAAACTTTGTCTAGGCGCGCCTAAAGAAGTTTTAACTTCAAAAACTTGCCCTGTCTAAATCAGATTGTATAATTGGGTTACGCATAAGAGGCCCACTAAATGTTCCCACAGCTGGGACTCGGCGCCTTCTGTCGCAAGGAGAGAGTCAATATGAGTGTTATCATAATAATAATCCACTGGCCTAGTCCGGGTTGGTGGATGACGCATGACTTCGAAAGATTCATGCCAAAAACCGGCAAGAATCTTCGGTCTTTTGGTCGATCGGTCGGTTTTCCTCACGGTGTTTTTCTACACTGTTGTAAAGGCATTACGTATAATATGACTTCGAAAAGATTGATGTGCGCGAGATTCGAACAAGGAGCTTCGGATCGGCAGAACGGCACACCCGACTAGACCAGCCGTATAACATCTATATTAAACTTGCACTTTATTTTGTCTGATGTTAAACGACGATGTAGGCTACAATAGAGCGCACTTACCTAGAAGAAACCGATTCACTCTAATTGAAGACGCTCAGATTATCCAACAGAGATCAACAAATGAAATGTATTCCATGCTTTAAAGTTTAGAGGTTTTTGTTACAAAAGTGTTTTTTATTTACATTATAAGAGTTTTTGTAGTGTTTGTAAGGGGTATCTTTCTCTATACCCCTGATTTACCTCATTATCATCATCAACAGCCCACTAAACGTTCCCACTGCTGGGACTCGGGGCCTTCTCTCGCAAGGAGAGAGTTATGGCCATAATCCACCACGCTGGCACAGTGCGGGTTGGTGGATGACACATGACTTCGAAAGATTCTAGGTACATGTCAGTTTCCTCACGATGTTTTCCTTCACCGTTTTAAGTTAGCGGCATTACGCTCATGACTTCGAAAAGACAGTGGTGCGTGTGAGGTTTGAACCCGAGGTCTCCGGATCGGCAGTCGCCGTTCTCCCGACTAGACCAGCCGTAAATTCATAAATCATACATACCTTCATACTTACATACATACCTAGATGAATCATAAATCCTTTGTTACAATAATTACAGTATAAAATAATACTTATTTAAGAATTTTTTAATATCGATCCAGTTATCATTCATATATCCCGGTTAATATTATACTAGCAGCGCCCCGCGGATTTACCAGCGTAGTTCCCGTCCCCGTTGTTTTCCCGAGATGAAAAGTAGCCTATGTATTCTTGCAGATTACAATTTAGCTGTATTCCAAATTTTAGGCTGATCCGTTCATACGTTACGACGTGAATGGGCACCAAACATCTAAATATCTAAACATCCATAGACAGACATTTCTAATATTGATACGAAGTAGTATAGTATAGTAGGATATCAGGTATCTGTCTTTCATAGTACAAGCTATGCTTAATTTGGGGCTACATGGTGATGCGTATGAAATGTTCACCAATATTTATTTATTTATTCACGATTGGTTCCTTTTTATTAGAGCTCATAAAGGAAAAGGTTCTCAATCCGATTGTTTTTTTTATTATACAAAATGACGAAACAAGAAAGACATGCACCTGCAATGTTGGTTAGTAACACGCTAATTTAAAAAAAGATACAACTGCTGATAACATAGTAGTTTATCTCTAAAAATTAAACAACCAACTTAAATTTAGATAAAAAGTTCACACAGTTCATTACGAATTAAAAATAAACGAATTTATCATCGACGTATGTTTTTAGAACCAACGCAGTTTACAAAAGTTCTTTGTGCGTCATACGTCATGATACGCACAATATTATTGTGAATGCAATATTGTCGATCTTCATAAATATAGTCGTATATTATTATCCCCGCACAGTAACCAATTTTATTGTTTCTTTTTTAAGGTAAAATCTGACTCAGTCACTCTGCAGCTAGACTCGTATGCGCACGTTAATATTATAATGGATAACAAGAATAATTAAAAAAATTATAAAACCCGACTAAAAAACAACACGTAAGAAAAACACTGTTGGTTGAATTAAATTGCTTGAAATTATTCCAAATGGCAGTTAACTACACAACATATATACATATTTGTAATGCTCTTTAAATTCTCTGTATTTTGATACCCTACTCGATATGCTAGATAACATTTTTTGACGTGACAACGTCTTATAAATTGATTTGCCGGGTGACACTTCAAGAAACTGCGTTACGCTCCGCTCACGTTATGCGCTCACAATGAGAGCGAGTGAGAGGGACGCGTGCCTTTCACTTTTTATGTCTGTCTCTCTCGCTCTTAGGCGGGCTAACCATGCCCGAGTCGCCGATTCGCTTAGGCGCCTGCATACAAGTTTACACGTTGCCAGTTAATTGTAAAACGATTGTGTAGTGATAATGTGAAGGTAGTTTCGTCCATCGCAACAATTCAAACAGCAAAGGTAAATAATTTATGCAAAAATTTATATTCATTGATAGTCGTTGTCACGTAAAACTTTCGCCCGTATACCGACTTTACAGGCAACCAATTTTTTTTTTTCAACTACTCACAATTTTGCCTCAAAAATCGACTATATCGACGGTGGAAAGGAGAAACACTTGAAGCGACACGTGGGTCGAAAATGAGTTATATACATATTTGAAATCAGCGATTTTTTCTGCGTCGTTTGGGCTTGGTTTTGTAGCGATCTGACCACTTTGATGTCGCTTCAAGTAATAGCCTTTTTAGGCTGAATTTGTTTGGACGCCAAATGAAGTGACATGAAATTACAGAAATTTTGGTTCATTTACCGCTTGAAGTACCGACTGAATGGTCAGATTGTTGTTTCATGTGTTTTTCCTTTTCTGTTTCGAATAGCATAGGTTCCTTAAATTGTTTTTCTTCGTCACAGGAAATACTAGTGAATACACTTAATGTGTTTTTGCTTACTCCTGTTGCGTGTGTCTCCAGTCGCTACATTCTTTTTTCCTTGCTTACCTTTCAACTATATGATGGAGTTGAGGTGTTTTTCCTATTTGCTTGTTATAGGATGTTATGGATTTCAATTGTTTTGACAAACACTGGAAAAAGCAGTGGTGTCGGTTAAAATAAACACGTCCAAAAAACCCAAATAAATATTTAAATTAAACGACATCATTTTTTGTTTCCGAAATGTCGATTCATTTACTTTTATATACTTTTATATACAATAATTTCTCAATGATAATGTATAACGTTTCAATAGGTATAGAAATCCGGGTGGGCAGCTCCAGCGATTGCAGTTGTACTGACCATTGATGTAGAAGCAATGCAGACATTTGATGTGCACTTAATTCAGTATTTGTCAGTTTGTCATCCGTACAATGTTATGCTGTGCGTACAGCAGCCATCGGTGGCACTTTACGTAATTTTGTTCTACGTAGGCGTAGGTATTCATTTGAGGAAAACGTTATAAAAATAACTCGAAAACAATGAAACGTTTAGTTATGTTGTCGTTCGGAACACAAAATCTAACACAACTAGACATCTAATTTGGTCATCTCGATGGTTACTGTTTTATAGTTATCGAACTCGGTTTTATATTTTGCCGTAGCTAAAAACGAACAGGAAAAAGGTAATCCAGATGAACTAGAATGTTTGTGAGTGTTGAACGTGGAAGACGCAATAACAGGTTTCTTGTTGTAACGCATGAGTCACATTACTCCCACAACCACACGCTCCGATAACGAGTCGAATGGCTCAGTTTGTAATAAACACTCGTGCAGTCACAATATACCAGTTGCTCTTTTCCTCAACCACATTGATTATGGTTAACTCACCAGACGATGGCCATCGTCGTTCAGAAGAGAAGCGGCAACAAGAGCAACAGGATTTACGAGCTACGGAGCAGTATCGACAAGCTGCCGATCGTCACCGAGACGAGATTCGCCGACAAGTAGAAAAGGCGCAGGAACATGCGGCCGAAAGTCGCGGGCACAATGAAAGAGCTCAGGAACAGTTAGAGGCAGTCAAGCAACATGCAGCCGAAGCTAGAAGTGGAGCAAAATGGGCTGAAGGAGCGGCAGTGGTAGCTGTCGTGGCTGCAGTCGCGAGAACCTTTATCAGAAAATAAGTGTTGGACTTCCACCATCCCGATTAATCTATTTTCAGTTTTCTCTCTAGTTTTATGTTATGATGTATAAAAGTCTTACTTAGCCTCATGATAGGATAGCGTCAGGTATTGTTAGCTGCGTCTAACATACTCGTATTAACCCTAACAGCATGCTGGCCGTGTTCGCAGGGTGCTCGACAAATAATCCGTACTTGATTGAATGACTTGTGTTTTTATGTAATGTGAAGACATTAATTTTATAAAACATTATTTTTATGAGTCTATGATACTTGAAATAAATGAATTATTATATTACGCTATGCTCTTCTCATTCTCCTGATAGTGTATAATTTTTCAAAAGGTACTGAAACCTGGGGAGACAGCTCCGGTGATTGGAATTCTTGTGGGTTTGTATCAATTGTATAAAGGCCGATTTACATCAGACGAGCGAATGCTCATTCTATCCCCACTGTATCAAATTCATTTGGTGTAAACTTAGAATATTCTTTCGTTGTTTTGTTTGCGTTCGCAAAGATTCTATGGAATATTATAATATGGAAAACGCTAAGGACGATCTTTCGTTTACACTAAAAGATCGAGAAAGAATGCTCTTGTTCCAGCTCTAGTTCTATGTTCGTTCAGTTTAAATCGGCCTTACATACGGCATAGAATAGATAATATTACGGTTAGTTTGTCATTTGATGAAACATACTCGTTGGTTGGAGATGCAATCGACACGACCTTCGTTGACTCTGAGCACTCTGACAGTTCGCTTGCAGGCTTAAGCTGCAATTTGCTAGAGCCTGCAGTAAATAAAAGATAGCGATGACAGCGAAAGAACGTGGCCAAGAAATTGCCAAGAATTGTGGCCTTGAATCGTTGTCAAAGAAGATCTGAAGCCCCGCATGGGAGCGTAGAGTGTGTTGTTTGTGTGGAAGCTCCGACGTAGACCACAATCATTCTGGAGTCATCCAGAGAGATGTAGTAGTGTATGTTAGTAGTGGTAGGACTCTTAGCAGAGTCCGCCTGGGGAAGTACCATACCTTTGCCAAATATTCTACCGCCAAGCAGTAGTGTGCAAACATTACTGTGTTCCGGTTTGAAGGGCAATGATTCCAGAAAAATTACAGGGCTTAGAGACATAATATCTTAGAGCTCTGGGTGACGAGCGCAGTGCAGTGCTAGGTAAGGATTTGGACTATCATGTTTCAATAGCTGCGTGTTACTGTGCTGTTATGTGGTAGGCATGTTGCTTACCATCAGGCACATGACCTGCTCGTCTCGTCACTCTATGCTATAAAAAAAAAAAGAGAGAGAAGAGAGAACCAATGCCCTTAGTCCAAGGGTGTCCAGACGTGAGGGCGTCGGCGTCTGGCCTTACCTATTTGTCCCTATAGTGGTCACGCTGTGCCTTGGGTGTTCTGGTGCGTTAGTATGCTCCAGAGGAGGGCCCGAAGACAAGCATGCCGAGTTGAACGACAGGAACAACAACTGGTGGTTCTTCCGGGAAGGCTGCGCCAAGTTCGCGAAAGAATACGAGAGCTTCCCCACGTTACTGCCATATGAGGTACCGGTGGAGACCCGTGGAGGTCTTTCCCGGAAAGAACACCAGTCATGGTGGCGAATCCAACATTTAAGCGGAATATTATGCAATTTTCTGTAATCTGTGTATGCAATAGTAAGATTCTTTGAATAGTCCGCCTAGGGAAATATTTATTACACCTTCGCCGAGCAGTAATGTGCATGCATGTCTTGCATGCGGTTCGAAGGGCAATATTTTTAGAGAAATTTTAGGATATATAGATAAATCATCTTATACCTTATGACGTAACGGGTAATGATGAGCGCAGGACTGTTTATGCTCTTATATACCGAGAGCTGGCAGCGGCTCAGATTAAGTGTTAGTTTAGAGATAATGCTTTAATTATGACGATCTACTAATTTTATAAATGTCAATGTATGGATGTTGAGATATTTAGATGTTTGTTGCTCAATCACGTCGTGACGTATCAACGAAATTTGGAACACAGTTAGGTTATAGTCTGGAAGAACACATAGGCTACTTTTTATCCCGGGGAATGGACGACAACGGGAACTACGGGGTAAGACCGCAGTGAACTGCTAGTTATACATAAATTGAATTTGTATACACAACAGTTTAGCCGTTCAGTCATTTGTCTACATGATAATAATTCTTCTTAAAATTAAAAGGAAAAAACAAACTTCATGAAGACTTTATTTGAATACCAATTTGCGTACAATTATCGCGCTTTCCAAGAAATCGTGTTCTGATGAAACAAGTGTTTTGGGAGTCGGTGAGTATCTTTATCTGACGTTGTTGAAATTTGGATTGTAACAACAAAATAATGGTGTGAAAAACCTTACCTTAAAAATGATTACCTTAGAATATACTATTTTATCTAAAATATAAGTTTATTAATACAAACATCAACTATCAATTACATATTTAAATCTTCTTCTCAGATATTTGTTGTTTTACCGGAAAATACCTAATTTTCTCAAAGCATTAATTTATGTGTTTACATATACTCAGGACATCATTTTAAATGATTTAATTACAGAGTGTAAAAGAGTGCCAATTACAAATATTACTAAAAATATAGTTATACGTACATTAACAACAGCAATTAAATTTTAAAGTACAAAAAAAGGTCTTGAAATTGTTGCTACCAACATTTTTCTTCTAGACATTTTACCCGACTGAAAATAGTGTTATGTTTTTCGCGTGTATCAATCTTGTATGTTTGTGAATTTCTTTATTCCCAAAATTCTCAAGTATTTTCCAAACGGTTTTGGAAGATACGTGGGAATAACCGAAGTATTCCAAATGGATTTTGACAGTTAAGATATCATTAGATTTGTCTCAACCACCCAAGTGTCCATAGGTACAATATTGTATTACATAATGATTTTATGCAGTCGGGGTTTCTAAATGAAAGTTATTCGTTTAACACAATTGTTTAACAATATAAAAAAAAAATACATAATTAAATGATACTACAAACAGAAGTTTACTTCAGTCATCAATTTAGTCTCCGCGTTCGCCAAATCGCCGACCAAAAGTGCCCATCAGACTGGCGGCGTTTCCACGCTGTATGGTCAGAGAAATGTTTTGCACCAGATAGAGACCTGAGCGGGGATCACGTCCCCTCTCCCTAAGAAGACGACCCAAGACGGCAACAAAAGCCCTCGCCTCAGAACCCCTGGACGTATATTACTCTCTTTCTACGAAAACGTAATTTCGAAATAAACTTGCGACTTGCCAACTCCGATTCTACTTAGATCCGTCATTTTGTCCGTTTAAATGTTCTAAGCCTTTTCGCCATAAGAAAGTTTTTGAAAAAACTTTCTTATGGCGTTTATAAAGTAGACTAAATTTGCTACAGTATGATACTAGAATTGTATCTGCACACCCAATATTTTCTGAGAATAAGTCTTTAAAAGTTTATAAATTTTTCGAAATTCGCAATTTTTTGCAATATTTTAACTCCTACTTGACCACTTTACTTGACCAGTTACCAGTTACTGCGGTTTTTAACCCCCGACCAAAAAAAGAGGTGTTATAAGTTTGACGTACACACACATACAGGTCTGTCTCTCTGTGTATCTGTCCGTGTGTGTATCTGTCTATGGCACCGTGGAGCTCAAACGGATGGGCCGATTTCGCTGCGGTCTCTTTTAATTGAAGATTAATATTTGTGTTGATATTTTGAGCTATTTTTGGTAAATATCTATTCAAGAGGGCCGCCTCCACCAAATGGCGGATCAAATATTTCATCATAATCTACCTCAATATTTTACAACTTACAACTAGTTACGGCTGGTCTAGTCGGGACAACGGCGACTGCCGATCCGGAGGCCCCGGGTTCAAAACCACGCGCACCGTTTTCTTTTCAAAGGCATGTGTGTAATGCCGCTAGCTTAAAACAATGAAGGTAACCATCGTGGTAAAACTGACATGTATCTGAAATCTTTCGAAGTCATCCACCAACCTATCCGATTGGATGCTAACCAAAACATCTACAGTAGCTGTCAGTACCGTAGCTGTTCGCTGACTGAGTCAGAATCACTATTTTTTTGTTTTTTTTTTTGAATCAACCTATGGCAGCGGGCCACGAGACGCCTGTACTACCGACCTGACTATTCGGGTTAGCGCCTGAGGGCGCAGGACCCGAAATGAACCTAACCTAATTAGTAAACCTATTAGTATGCTAATACCGTTAGCATGGAATGATACCTGGAACGCGTTATGGCACCTAGCACGAGGGCGCCTCAGACGGCTCGGCCTCGGCTCGGGCTAGTGCCGGGGGACAGAGTGTTTGGCACCTCCTGGTGCCCTATCGGTGTGGGGGTGAGGTACCCACCGACGTGAGTCGGTATCGAACTCGTTGCTAAGCACGTGAGTGAATGTCGGCTGACTTATTATTAGGGTGATTACCAGAAAAAGCAAAGGTCAGAATCACTACATAAATTCCCTCTTAAATCATTTGCTCCCTTACATCGTACGTAATGAATACACATAGCGATGTACAGATAACAGAGTAGCAATATATATATAGAGCAAAAGCACTAGATAACACATTCAGTTTTAACAACGAATCGCGACAACACAGTTGTCATTTGCAAAAGATTAGGCGAAGCGCTTTATGTATACCTACCTAAGCCCGCACACGCGATAACTACATTTAAAAAATTATCTCATTATATAAATTCTCAACATGGATTTACTCAACGACAAAGACTGTAAAATCATCTGGAAAAATGGAATTTACTTATCTGCTGTCTGCTTAATATTTCAAATTATCACACATTTTGTACAACGTCGCAGCAGAACCAAGGAGCAGATAACCTTAACACTGTTGTGTCTCTTCAGATTCTTCAACATCTTCTTGGAATATATCTCTGTAAACGTGAGTTTGCCAAACATAATTATGTTGGATTTAGTGTACCTATTTTACATGCAAACCGACGCCTGTGTCATTTGTTTCATCGTCGTATTTTTGAAGAACATACACACGCCGAATGAAAACATGAATTTATTTTTTGTTTCTTTAATTATCTTTGTAATAACCGTACCCATAGGTGCTTTATTACCATTATGCCTTACGAATGACATTGTTCACAAAACACATTATTTTAACATATTATATAAAACATACGTGTGTACGAAGACTACAGTTTGCATTATTGTCATATTGTATATTATTGTATCTATTGCTAAGGCATTAATGTGTAAATTTGATTTGGTAAAAAGTATACTTAAATCGAAAGTTCGTGATATTTTTGTACTAGGGATAATAGTACACATGTTTTTAAATGATATTACTTCTTTAACTTTGGATAATGTAAGTGTATCAATTGTATTCAGCATTGTAAGTTCGTATCAGCCTATAATTATAACTATATTTTCTGTCTTGTTATTGAAACATACAGTAAATTCAAAATTGGATCAAACTAAAAAATTAGTTCAAATAAAAATTGTGGAAGACAAAACTTATTTATCAAATAAAGATAAACCAGAAAATATCTTAAATTCAATCACCACTGATGACCTAAAAAAACTAAAAATTATGACTACTTAGTTCACAACAAAAATATACTGCCAAATCTTTAAAATATTAGTAGGTATAACATGTAATGCCGCTAACTTAATAGGCTGAAGGAAATCATTGTGAGGAAACCGACATGTACTTAGATTCCTTCGAGGTCATGTGTCCTCCACCAACCCGATCTTGGCCAGCGTGGTTGACTATCCTCTCTCCTTGCGAGAGAAGGCCCCGAGTCCCAGCAGTGGGAACGTTTAGTTAGCTAGTTATGCTTATTATAACAAATAATATAATTAAAAGATGGTGCTGCTATTTACCATCTGTAAACTAGGGGCCATTTTGGTGTATTGTTTTGCATTGTATTGTGATTTAACGATCTCAGTTAGCATACACCATTGTATTTGACCTTGTGATAAATGTATAAATGCGAAAAAGTGTAAAAATACGAAAATATCATCCTAATATTATCTATGAATGCGAAAGTTTGTAAGAATGTAGTATGTTTTTAACACTTTCACGCAATAACTACTGTAGGATTTTAAGGATTTACTGATGGGATTTCATACACAGATTGAAATTAGTCTGGAATAATACCGATAAAAGTAGCCTAGTAGTATACATACATATATTAGGTATGCTATTTTATCGCTGTAAAATAAGGGGATCGAGAACTACTGCTGCTAGTTAATTAATTTTAAACAAAACAAGTAGGGTGCTGAAAGGATTTTAATTATGATGTCCTACTTATGTAATACATTGTTACTAATATAGTACTATTATATTCAATAGGGTACCGGAGTGGGTCAAAAATACACCATTCTAATTAGTCCGTCAGCTAGAACATGGAAAAATATTGGACATGTATTTTTTGTTTTTTCATAATAATAAAAATCGTCAAATATATAGACCATCAAACTTCGAGAGTGGGGGGGTCGCGACGTCACTCGTGAGTGAAAATCGTACTCACAAGTGACGTCACACGAAACTTCGAAGCGCTGTATCTTCGTCATTTTTTGTTTGTGAAACAAAAGAAAAAATACGTGTACAATATTTTTTGGCAATTTAACTAACGGGTTTTTGAGGATTGTACCCTATTATAATTTACTAGCGATCCGTACTGTAGGTACTAATATTATAAAACTGAAGAGGTTTTTGAACGCGTTTATCTCAGGAACTACTAGACCGATTTCAAGAATTCTTTCATCGTTGTATATGTACGTGGTCCCTGAGTGCTATATATTATGTACCACGGGCGAAGTCGGGGTGGGCCGCTTGTTATAAAAGTCGGTTAAAAATAGTAATTGATTATTAGAAAAAAAACAACGAAATAATACAATTTGCTAGCAGCGCTTCGTAGTAGGTAATACCCGCGTAGTTCACATCCCGCTTTGTACTTTCCCGTATTAAAAGTAGTCTATCTATTCTCTACTATAACGTGTGTTCCAAGTAATAACTCGATTCGTTCGAACATTCCGATTTGATTGAGCAACTAACATCAAAATTTTCGCATTTAAGGTATATTATGAGATTGTATTAATGTAGAAAAATATAAAATATGTCAAAGGTGCTGTAAATTGTAAATAGTAAGATTTAAGTATGAAAACAAACGTGGTTATTACAAATTTAAAAAAAATACACGGTTAAATCACGTTTTATGTAGTCAGTCCAGACCCACTTAAGTTTCGGTCGCGTCGGGCGACCTTTTTCAAGGAAAGTGCCTGCGCGTGATCGCAACGCGCCAAGTCGTCGGACGCGACCGAAACTTAAATAGAACTGGACTGGCTTCAAACGTAAGTTACCCGTGTATTCTTTTATAATAGTAGATTAATGTAAAATAATTGTCAATACACAAATACATATCGTTATTATATACATACGTATTGTATTAATATAGATAATGTTTCATCATGCTGTGCTGCAAATGGCAAAAATACACCGTTATTTTTGTTCAGCAGCAAAATTTTACAGCATTATCTACAGCCGTTACTGAACACAACAAGCTGAAAAACAACCAAATATATAATCTGATAAAAAAAGTCACGGAAATTATCCAATTTATGTTCACACGCTTGAGTTTTACAGTGTGGATCTGGCTTACCTGCAGCCGCTTTTCAACTTGCCTTGCAAAACTACCTTTTTTTTTTCATCAAATTATGTTATATTTCCTTCATACTTTTATGGGCCGGGACCGGAACAATTACATTCGATTTAGTTAGTTCAATCTTTGTACGCTAGATAGGGTTAAAAAGTAACTTATTTTTGTCATTATTATGCATAAAGTTGTAAACAGCTACTTACAACAATCATTAATTTGTTAAACTATTTGTATTTAGTATTTGTTCCAAATAATTTCGACCACCATGATCGATACACACACGCCCTTTCAACCAGGCATACTCCTCTGGCACCTCACTTCGTTTTACGACTTGTGCAGTGTCCGATTCACCAAAATAAACAAGGCGTTTTATTTCACTTCACTTCAAAAACAGATCACTCCACCTGTAACGTTTCACTAATATTTTCGAGCACAAAAACTATTTTATGAACTGACCTTGCTGCGAGCGACACGTTACTGAAGAAATGCAAGTGATTACTACAATTGTTTTTTAAGTAGCTTGAGAGTAGGCGAGAGTCACGGATGGGTGGTCGTGACTCGTGGCTTTGACCATGAATAACATGTAAACAAATAGCACTGATACGAAACTACAAAACATATGCGTGTCAGTGACCATAAATTGGATAACTTCCGTGAATGTTTTTTCATCAGATTTTCAGTTGTTTTTCAGCTTGTTGTGTTCAGTAACGGCAGTAGATAACGCAGTTAAAATTTTGTGTGGATAATTATAAATAGATAAAAGATTATTGTATGTATAGTTCATTAATGTAGAAAAATAGACTACACATAATGTGATAATTCATTAGAATAAATTTGTAGTGAGAAATACCTTTATGATTATTAAATAATGTAAATTGTTATTTATAAGACAAAAGAATAATAAAGTAACAAATTATCATAATTATAATAATACAATATAGATAAGAAAATTTAGATATTTTAGTGTATTAACGTCGAAAAATTTTGGTGCTTTACACAATGAAATAATAAAATGAATGTATGATAATACTACACTTTTATTATCAATAGTTTATTTTATTGAAATATATGAATGATATAAACTATGTCAAAATAAAATAACATGTTATTCTTACCTAAAAACTGTTCCCCAAATAACCCACCCCGAACTGTTTTCGGCGCAAATGTGCCCATGACGCTAGCTGCGTTCCCGCGTTGAATGGCAATGGCCAATCTTTGCTCCAGGACGTCTACTCTATTTCTACGAAAACGTAATTTCGTAAAAAACTCGCGACTTTCCTACCTCAATTCTACTTCGATCCGTGGATTTCGTCCGGTTAAATAAATGTTCTAAGCCTACTCTAATTAGAGTATGCTTTGAACATTTAAACGTCAAACAATGTTGTATCGGACGAAACGAAGTAGAACAAGAGTAGGAAAATCGCGAGTTTTTTTACGAAATTACGTTTTCGTAGAAATAGAGTAGACGTCCAGGAAGAAGCTAGAGCGGGAGTCATCCGTATTCTCCCTGAGACTGCGCCCCGACTCTAAAATTAAGAGTGCGCCTAAAGCCAGGAAAAAATCAGATTTCACCCGCGGGACGCGTTTCTTATTGTGATGTACATAAAGTCGAGAATAGCATGACACAGTTTGGAGGAAAAATCAATATTTAATCAGGAGTCCATTTTTGACCAAGTTTTATTTAATTACTCAATAACAAAACATAAATTTAAAAAAGTGTTCGGTTACTTTACTAGAACGTACAAATAGGAATTTTATTACCAAAAAATAATGTGGGGTCATCGCTGATAATTTCGAGTACTCGAATTAAAACGGGTTTTTTCGGTGTAATTTTTATTTTTTTATTGTAAAAAACTCTGATCTATTTTTAAAATTCTATTCGGTTATTGTGCTTCTTCTTGATTGTACCCACACGTCAATATTTTTTTTGTCATAGTTTTTAGTTTCTTAACTTCAGTGAGCGGCGTCGAAAATGTCCTTTTTTCGTTTTCTGGCTTTAGGCGCCCCCTTAACCCATTAGCTTGTAATGGGTACCTACTCCGCTTTGTAAGTTAGTTGTGAACGTTATTGATATAAAAAAATGCTTGGCTGTAAAGTCGGTTTACTGACGATAGGACGTGACAACGTCTTAAGAAAATACTGATGGAATGGTAGCATTTTTCAAAAGAAAATTTTAATTTCATTTGTTTAATAGATTTGTATGTAAAAAGTAATCAGTAGAATTTAGTCATTTTCAATCAAAACAATGCAAAAAACAATGCAAAAAAGCTTTTAGACGCCGGGTATCGAACCCGGGGCATTTCACATGCAAAGCGAACGCTCTACCACTGAGCTACATCCCCGCTTGAACTACTGGTCGAAATAATTAATACAACTGTAACAAACATGCGGCGAGGTAACGACCGACGGTAACGCGGTAACGGTACATGACGTCATGTTTTGTGGGCGTGCAGCCGGCTTCATCGAATTATAAGACGTTATCACGTCAAAAAGAAATTGGCAGTCAAAGGGACTGCCGGTAGAATTGATAAGTAATAACTCAGAATTCGATAGTTCGAGGTCATCCAAGTTTACCTGAATATTTTTTTCTTTTACGAACGTGACGTTTGAGATTAATTCACAGCCCACGGAAAATCCGTATGTGTTGAGGCAAAAGAAGTTTTCACTTCAAAAACTCCTCAAAATCTGCAAAATGTGCAGTTCCATAACAGCCGAGCGAGGGTGTAGCATACGTTTTATTGCAAGTAATTAACGGACCTTCCTATGTGTAGTGTTCACTGACACTACATCAATGCTCACTAGCTCATCACTACCCCGCTTGCTTCTCTGGCGGCGACTCGCATCACGCATTTACAATTTTGGCGGGAAAACGTGTGTACCTTTGGTGCGTTTGTTTAGGTTTCGGCAAATGAAGTGCCGCCTTACTTGTACCTGTATTAGCCCATTATTCTTAAGAACGTTTCTAGAAGCTTCTGGCGCTATCGTTTGTTTATGATTATTGTTTTTTTTTAACTATAATAGGTTCGCACTTGACCACCATCTCGCCTGATGTTAAGCGACGATGCGATCTACGATGGAACGTGCTTACCTAAAGGCAACCGATTCACTCTCGATTTGAAGACACCAAGATTGTAACTATCGGAAAAAACCCACTCAGGCAACGCATTCCACAACCTACACGTTCTTATCACAAACGTGGAGTCAAATCTCTTCGTTCGTGTTTTTGGAACATCAACCATGAAACTATATCGCTTTTTTGAGATACGATAATTCCGATAGAAGAAAGGGCAAGGTGGTATTAGATCATGCAGATCAGTTGCACACTCTCCGAAGTGTATCCGATAAAAAACCGATAAGCTAGCAATCTTGCGGCGATGATCAAGACTTTGATGTGATTGAAACTAACAATTTTGACACTTGTGTCGGAGTTTTTTCGAGTTCTCAAGTGTTCTACGAGCTACTACATTTTAAATTATAAGGAAGACATCGTGTTTTTGTGTTTTAAATTAATTGTATACGATATAACAAACACGAAAACACAAAAAAAACTGTACTAGATAGCATAAATTGTTTTTTTTTCCAATACTTCGGAACCATTTTCCCGCCAAAATTTTAGTTTGTTTTTGTAATTTTTGATTTTTTCATGTAAACAAACTTTTACTTGTATCTTGTAAATTTTAACGTGGCTTATCTCAAAATAAAGAACGATCAAAGCATACGCTCCAAAATAAAAAAAAATCACCTAAAACCGGACCACAAAGTTAAGTTTGTTGGTATTCGTCATTTCGTGTAATATAGTGCTTTCGGTGTATTGAGCGGCTACCCGCAGCTCGGAGAGACGCACGTCCAACCACGGTCTAACTATGTCTAATAGTCGACTGCGCGCTGAACGGGTGACAGTTACCCTTTTCATTACGTTTTTAGTGGCCGGCAAACAAGTTGACCCAAAATTGACGTGGAAGGGGAAAGTGCACGCATGTACATTTCCACCAAAGATACCTTAAAAACGATTCTGCGCAGCCATGCGCGGCTAACTTCATTGGGTCAACTTGTTTGCCGGCACCTTTACATAAGACAGTGTATCATACATATACATTTATACAAATAAATAACATGAAAACAACCAAGCCGCACTGGGCCATCGTGGTGGATTGTCACCTTAACTCTCTCCTTGCAAGAGAAAGCCACGTGTGCCAGCAGTGGGAACATTTAGTGGGCTGCTTATACTTTAAAAATAAATAAAATGGAAATGTCTATAAGTAACATCAAATAAACAGCTTTTCATTAAGTCAAATAAAAGTATGTTAGGTATATATTATAATAGTTATTTGTTGTACAAGAGTGCAAAGTGGCTTTTTAACCGCGTGCTCAATTTTGATGACCGAGCAAGCGAAGGATTCTAAAGTTGAATCACGAGCGTAGCAAGGGATTCAAAAATTAGAATCCTGAGCGTAGCAAGGGAATCAAAAGGGCACAAGGTGAAAAATCTTTGCACTCGAGTGCAACACGTAATTTTTCATCCCTTACCTTAGCGAGGAAATTACTAAACGCTTTGCGCATTTTCAGTTTCAGTCAATTCTGTTGGCTTCAAATAAACTTCTTGGTCGCTAGAATCACTTATTATTATGGTATTTCGGTTTTTCACTTTATACAATTTTACTGTTTTTAACCTAAGTTTTAAACTTAAAGTTTATTTAGCCATGGTTTTAACAATAACAATATGACGTGAAAAAATGTAGAGTTGACCGATTGAGGTAAGGAGTTTCATATGTGTATATGAAAAAGTGTCCGCTCAAATGCATTAAATTATAGTAGCGCTAAATTTGCATCAGGGTACATTTTAAAGGAATTAAATAAACGTACTATTCAGAATTAATAAAAAAAAATTGGCAGTCATAGGCACTGCCGATAGAAGTGGTAACTTATAACTCAGAATTTGATTCCTTACTTTGCAAACTACGCGTGTGAAATCGGAGGGCGTGGTTATGAGCATGGCCATCTAGAAATGCTGACGCTGACTGATTTTTAAATGGCCAATGGGAAAGGCTGAGGCATTTCTAGAGCTTGTCCCGAGTTTACCCGAAGATTTCTTGTCATTCCCGAGCGTGACGCTAGAATTCAATTGACAGGCCACAAAAGATCTGTCTTTGGCAAAAGACGTTTTGACGAAAAAAAGAAGTTTTGACTTCAATAGTTATTTGTTATACAAGAGTGCAAAGTGCCTTTTTAACCGCGTGCTCAATTTTGATGACCGAGCAAGCGAAGGATTCTAAAGTTGAATCACGAGCGTAGCGAGGGATTCAAAAAATAGAATCCTGAGCGTAGCAAGGGAATCAAAAGGGCACAAGGTGAAAAATCTTTGCACTCGAGTGTAACACGTAATTTTTCATCCCCCCCATAGCGAGGAAATTACTAAACGCTTTGCGCATTTTCAGTTTCAGTCGATTCTGTTGGCGTTAAATAAACTTCTTGGTCGCTAGAATCACTTATTATTATGGTATTTTGGTTTTTCACTTGTATTCAATTTTATAAGTTTTAAACTTAAGTTTATTTAGCCAAGGTTTTATGTAACAATAACAATATTTTATGACGTGAAAATATGGAGAGTTGACCGATTGAAGTAAGGAGTTTCATGTGTACATGAAAAAGTGTCCGCCCAAATGCATTAAATTATAGTAGCGCTAAATTTGCATCAAGGTACATTTTAAAGGAAATTAATAAACATACTATTCAGAATTCATGAAAGAAAAATATTGGCAGTCATAGGCACTGCCGATAGAAGTGGTAACTTATAACCCAGAATTTGATTTTTACTTTGGAAACTACGCGTGTGAAACCAGAGGGCATGGCTATGAGCATGGCCATCTAGAAATGCTGACATATTTTTAAATGGCCAATGGGAAAGGCTGATGTATTTCTAGATGGCCATTGGCTATGGTCACGAGTTTACCCGAAGATTTCTTATCATTCCCGAGCGTGACGCTAGAATTAAATTGACAGCCCACGAAAAATCTGTCTTTGGCGCGCCAAAAGAAGTTTTGACTTCAAAATATATTGTACCACCATGTTTTCTCAAAATAGTAATTATTTATTTGATGTTAAATTTACTACATTATTTTGTACTGTAGAAGTAGTTGAAATTATCTATTAGTTACTATTTTAGTAGTCAATAATATTTAATTATTTAACTCAGCATACTTCAATTCGAATACAATTGATTCATTCATAGCATTTCAAAATGTTTTGCCATTTGAAATAACATTCTTTACCTCTATCCTCCATACGTGAAAAGAAAATTGCGCGCAAAGCATTTAAAAAAAAGTACACCAAAGAGGTTCCGAGTATGAGTTTTTAACAAATTAAAAATAAATGTATGATGAATTCGGCACCAAGGAGGTAGAAATAAATAGGTTAAATTATGTTTTGAATTCAAAATCTCAGTACACACGATGTTCTAAATTCAAATTTACTTTAACCTCTAGAGGGTAAAAACGACTTTTGCGCCCTGATATCGAGGAGCAAAAGTACTCTTTCCGAGCTGGTGGGATGAAAAATATATTGTACCTAAGTACATGTTTTCTCAAAAAACTACATTATTTTCTACGGCACAAGTAGATGAAATTATGTATTAGTTACTATTTTAGTAGTCAATAATATTTAATTATTTAACTCGGCAACTCAGCATACTTCAATTCGATTACAATTTATTCATTCATATCATTTTAAATTTAAAATGTTCTGCCATTTGAAATAACATTCTTTACCTCTATCCTCCATACGTGAAAAGAAAATTGCGCGCAAAGCATTTAAAAAAAAAGTACACCAAGGAGGTTCCGAGTATGAGTTTTTAACAAATTAAAAATAAAGATATGATGAATTCGGCACCAAGGAGGTAGAAATAATTAGGTTAAATTGTGTTTTTTTTTTTTTTTTTTTTTTTTTTTTACCTATGATAGGTTCGCACTTGACCACCATCTCGCCTGATGTTAAGCGACGATGCGATCTACGATGGAACGTGCTTACCTAGAAGAAACCGATTCACTCTCGATTTGAAGACACCCAGATTGTAACCATCGGGAAAAACCCACTCAGGCAACGCATTCCACAACCTAGACGTTCTTATCACAAACGTGGAGTCAAATCTCTTCGTTCGTGTTTTTGGAACATCAACCATGAAACGATGTCGCTTTTTTGAGATACGCGAATTCCGATAGAAGAAAGGGCAAGGTGGTATTAAATCATATAGATCAGTTGCACACTCTCCGAAGTGTATCCGATAAAAAACCGATAAGCTAGCAATCTTGCGGCGATGATCGAGACTTTGAAGTCTTTTACGCACAAGAGTGTCATTGCCTATGAGCCTTTTGGCACGTCTCTCAATCGATTCCAGAGTCTCCAGCTGATACTTAGCCGATCCATCCCAAAGGTGCGAACAGTACTCCATACAGGATCTAATCTGTGCTTTGTACAACGTGAGCAACTGCTCAGAGTTGAAGTATCTTCGCACCTTTGAGAGAACACCCAGTTTTTTGGCGGCTAAAAAACTGGTTTTGAATTCAAAACCTCAGTACACACGATGTTCTAAATTCAAATTTACTTTAACCGCTAGAGGGTAAAAACGACTTTTGCGCCCTGATATCGAGGAGCAAAAGTAGTCTTTCCGAGCTGGTGGGATGAAAAATATATTATTTCATTTTTGTCTGTCTGTCTGTCCGTTTGTTCCGCCTAATCTCCAAAACGGCTGGACTAATTATTATGACAAGGCTTACACTATGATATCTATTATTCTAATGCATGAGTGAGGCACAGAGTCATACGCCTTGTTTTGGCAACATGCCAGCCCATTACACCACAGTGACACACATCTATTGGAACTTGAAGAGTCCAAATCATAACCTGGCACTGCATTGCGCTCGTCACAAAGAGATATATGATGTCTTATCTCTATGCCCTGTAATGTCACAGGAAACATTGCCCTTCACACCGGAACACAGTAGTGTTTGCACATTACTGCTTGGCGGTAGAATAACTGGCAAAGTTGTGGTAGTTCTCCAGGCAGTACCACACCTTTGCCAGTTTTATACCAATTTTTTGAGGTTTGTGCTTGGGGTAGAAAATTCGTACTAAGTATAGGTTTGCTTTGAGTAAATATTCGGCATTCGTCAGTTAATAATGGTCTTTTACTTTCCTAAAAAAGGCATTTTATCGAGTTACGTTGTAATAAGTAATTCAACGAAATATGAATACCAATGTTCTATATTTAAACAACACGAAACGTTTTTAAATTCCGAATGCGTATTTGCGCATCTGCGCACGCGCTACTTGTCAGTTTGACACTTCGATACTAACTGCTGGCGCGCATTTGGTCTTGTCGGCTTTATATTTTTTTTTAGTTTGCTTTTTATCTTATCTCTGGCAAAGGTCATGTCGGCCAACTAACTAATGTGCTACTGAATTTATTATATAGATAATCTTTTTCGTTTCATATCATTACAAATGGAATAATGTTAAATTATATGCACTACTAGCAGCGCCCCGCGGCGTTACCCGCGTAGTTCCCGTTCCCGTTGTTCCCGTTGTTTTTCGGAATAAAAAGTAGCCTATGTGTTCTTCCAGACTATAATCTATACCTATCTGTTCCAAATTTCAGCCCGATCCGTTCATACGTTACGACGTGATTGAGCAACAAACATCCAAACATCCATACATTGACATTTATAATATTAGTAGGATTTTTATTTGTTTTACTAGTCGGCGGTACCGACTTTTTCCGGATTGGTCAAGTTAACTTACAATTTATTTTTTATTTATCTCTCCAAAATTATAGTGGTTTGAATCTTTTTTTTGTAACAATGGTGGATTTGGATTTGACCTTCATTTAATCTGTTTTTAAGTGACTGAAAGAGCGTGTTTACCATAAAGAGACCAATTCACTCTGGATTGGAAGAGACATTGTAATTCACTCTGGATTGGAAGAGACATTGTAATTCACTCTGGATTGGAAGACACCGAGATTCTAACGATAGGAAAAAATCCACTCAGGTAACGCATTATTAAAGTGACAACGTATCATTATATTTGAGTTACACGAAAATCATCATCATGATTAGACTATACTCGTCCACTGTACACAAGCCTCATAATACGCCACTCAGGCGCATGATATTTCGAGTAAGAGACTGGCCTCGTGGCTTAGTTGGTAGTAGCTCTGCCTGCGAAGCCGAAGGTCGTGGGTTCGATCCCCACCCAGTGCAAATATTTGTGTGATGAATTCAAATGTTTGCACTGTGTCTGGGTGTTTCTATGTATAATAAGTATGTATTTAAAACTATATAAGTATTATATCAGCTATCTGGCCGCCATCACACAAGCTTTGCTTAGTTTGGGGTCAGATGGTGTTGTGTGTGAATTGTCCACCATATTTTTTTTTTATATTTGATTATATTTCCAACCCCATCCAGCTGATTCCTGTACTACATTTGACTCAGCATAAGTACTGCACTTCCCACTGTATTCCCACATGTGGGACTAGTCTGTTGTGTGAGGAAGCCCTGAGTCATTCAGGGCTTCCTCACCCAAGGAGAGAGTCCAAACCATAATCCACCACGGTGGCCCAGTACACATTGCTGGATAATACATGACAACGAAAGATTCCAGAAAAATGACAGCTTCTTCACAATGGTTTTCCTGCACTGCTGGTTCAGGATCGGCAGCTGCTATACCACCAGCTATTCTCCCGGCTATACCGCCGTTATGTACCACTTCAGCCATATTCAATTAAATAAATTATTAAAACATTGTTACAATAATCAACTAAATAAATGATGACTTAAATATACGTCCTCCTCTGTCCTAACTTAAGACTTTCGTAAATACAGAAAAATTGTCTCTACATTTAAACATATTTCAGGATTTCGAAATAAAATAATCGGTATTTATAAAAACACCTGCGTAATCCTGTGCAGTTTTATTCTAATACCACCTTGCCCTTTTTTCTAACGGACAGCTTGTAGCTAGAAAAAGCGACATCGATTCATGGTTGTTGGAGTTCCAAAGACTCGAACGAGAATGTTCGCGTCCACTATCGCACGTCTTCGCTGTGGAATGCGTTGCATTAGTGAGTTTTCCCCGATTGCCACAATGTGTTTTCATGTAAAGTCGAGAGTGAATCAATGTCTTTTAAGTTATCACACTTTATCGTAAACCGCATCGTCGTTTAACGTCAAGCGCCAGTTCAAGTGAAAGCCAACCTTTGTTAAATTTACCAAAAAAGATAATAAACGTACATAAAAACGAGTCAAACATTGTGGAGATAATAGGTTTAAGTAATTATAGAATAGTAAGGAAACCCAAAAAAGATAGATAGATTAGAAAACAAGTGTATTAAATTGTAATATTTTTATAATAAAGAACGAAACGAGCATGACATGCACCTGATTGCAAGCGACACGCTTTCTCACAACATCACAATTCTACGAAGCTATTGGAACATGAAGAGCCCAAATCACTATCTAGAGCTGCACTGCACTCGTCACCCACAGATATTATGATGATTTATCTAAATGCCTTGTAATTTCACCGGAAACAATGCCCTTCAAACCGTAACACAGTGATATTTCTACGTTACTGCTTGGCAGTAGAACATACCTTTTCCATTTTATGGCGCATACAATGTTATTAAACAAATACAAATAAAGTGATTTCGAAGTGAAACAACAAACGGATATCAGTATATAAATATAAGTATAGTAATGTAAGGCTGGCCTCGTGGCTTAGTGGGTAGTAGCTCTGCCTGCGAAGCCGAGGTTAGTGGGTTCGATCCCCACCCAGTGCAAATATTTGTGTGATGAATTCAAATGTTTGCACTGTGTCTGGGTGTTTCTATGTATAATAAGTATGTATTTAAAACTATATAAGTATTATATCAGCTATCTGGCCGCCATCACACAAGCTTTGCTTAGTTTGGGGTCAGATGGTGTTGTGTGTGAATTGTCCACCAATATTTATTTATTTAATTTATTTATTTATAAGGATTATAAATAGTAATTATTAACTCCATACACTAATCTCAAGCGACTTACACATGGGCTGCCGTTGATTTTCTGACCGACCGACGCACCTACATACATTGTCTACTAAAAGACGCTTGCGCATGCTTTTCAGGTAATATCAAAAGTAGGTACCTATTAGTATATCAGTGATCTACGATTTTACCCGCAAAGTTGCCGTTTCAATTACTTTCCCGAGATAAAAAATATCCTGTCATATTCCCTACTAAGTATAATCTAACTGTATTCTAAGTTTCAACCTGACTTAATTGAGCAACACATCCAAACATTGACATTTACAATATTTATTTATATTGAGTCAGAATGTCAATGACAGTAAATTGAACATTGATTGAACATTGAACAGGGTTACGAAACTGTATTTTGCATTTGCCAGTGCAGAATTAAAGACAGATGATGATGATGAAGCTAGCCAGTGTCTGTAATACCAGTTTTTTCATCATTTAATACACCAGTGCACTTTTCGCCGGCTGGTTCTTTGATCTCAAACTGTGCTGCTTGTTTTATGATCACTTTTAGAATCAATTAAATTTTTAAATAGTCGGTTTCGCATTGTAAATATCTGGTTGGAAACTAAAAATTACTTGGAAGATAGCATACAAATTATTTAATGGAGGAATTAAGTTTCGTAATGGAACGGATATGAAGCCACAAAAGGTCATACTTCTTACGTATGCACCGAAATTGAAACTAACAAAATGTCTTTTTGTCTAGTCATACCTCGTAGTATGAATGATAACATCACTGTATTGCTCGCGTCATCAAAGGGATATACATAAGATGGTACGAGTATATTGGTATATCACTATGTTTTCTTACACCGTTATGCCTAAACATACTGGCCGAGTGTAGGTCAACGCCAGTGTGTGGAGGGTCGCTTTGCCATGACTTGTGATCACTCGCCGTCGCTCGCCTCGCTGGCCGAGTGACGGCAAGTGGCCAGTGTGTATAGGACTCTTTTGCCTCGACTCGTCTCTCGTGACCGGTGTCGGTTTTTGTGTACAAAACAAAGGCGCTCGTAGCTCGTATTGGCCTGCGCTCGGCCAGTGTGTGGATGCTACCACTCGCCATGTCCCGTTTTGTCGGCTCTCGCGTTGGTCTGCGCTCGGCCAGTGTGTGGATACTACCACTCGTCTTGTGCCGTTTTGTCGAAGCTCGCGTTGGCCTCCACTCGGCCAGTATGTATAGGCGGCTTAACAGACAAACTTCTACATAAATATACAATAGACATTCAATAGCTGCGTGTCACTGTGCTGTTATGGGCAGGCTTGTTGCTTACCATCAGTCACATGTCCTGCTCGTCTCGTAACTCTAAAAAATATAGAAAAAAATTGGCAGTCATAGGAACTGGGGATAGATGTGAGAACGTATAACTCAGAATTTGATAGCTCACTTTGGAAACTACACGGATGTAACTGAAGAGCGTGGCCCATCCATGGCCATCTAGAAATGGTGACGCATTTCTACATGGTTAATGGCCATGGTCCCGAAATTTTGTTATCATTCCCAGAGAGTGACGCTAGAATTCAATTCACAGCCCACGAAAAATCTGTCTGTGCTGGTGCTCGAAAATAAGTTTTCACTTCAACAAAAATCTACATCTTTGAAAAAGCGCAGAGGTGCAATTGGGATTCAATCTTTCTACGTCACGATTCTGAATAGCACGTTATAACCACTATGCCATCAAGGCCTTACGATGGACGGCGTTTACCTAGAAAAAACTTATTAATGAAAATGAAAAGCCGTATCTTGTGACAAAAAAACAAAAAAACTTGCTTGTGGACAAAAACACAAGAATAAGTACATACATACGGCAATAAATTTAAGGAGCGTTCGTTAGGTTCAGAATGAATGTATGTGCTAGTTTGGACTAGACCCTATTCTAAAACCAAAGTATAAAGAATTTACTACCAGTAGTTCATCGTCTTTAATCTTGGGAGAAACGCCGAGAATGTACCACGGGTAGGGTTGTCGCAAAGAAACAAAACTTCACACCAAAATAAAATAAAAAAAATACGGAAGACGACAGCCCTGAGCCGCGCTCCTGCAATACTAACATTGAATGTAGCCAATGCAGGAGCGGGTTTCCCACGTTTCACCCGAACGCCCCCCGCACGATTGCTCCGTCTAGACGGCTTCGTCGAACGACTGTATGATTTAATAATTTTAATAGACTGTGCTAAAACGTTGTGGGTTGTGGCAGTGCACCCTCACTCGCTCAAGGTAGCGCGGTTTTAGCCTACCGCTAGACCGTTCCTTGTTCCTTCCAGGAAACAAGTGACAGTCGGTTGTCATACGCACGGCTGAGCGCTCGCGCAAAACGTTTCCCGCGCATATTGTTATAAGATATGTCGTAAACCCTCCGCGCTAGACAGGGACAGAGTTACGCGTTAGAAAGAGCGCAAATGTTTATTTGAAAACAGGTATTGCGAGCTGAATTGAACTTTGTTGTGTCCCAGCAAGAGTCGCTATTTATACAATTGTTTTTGGTAAGTGTGGCTTCTGTACTAATATTTATTATGTGGTTGTGGGATCCAGAATATTCACTTTCGACTCGAAAACAACAATATTGCATCCATCGGGAGAAGTCCACGCAGGCGATGTAAAATGATGAAGCATATTAACTGCGACAATCATCATAAAACAAGAATCAGAATTACTAACGAAAAAAAAACATAGAATGTGCTTTAATTGTTGTACGATATAGTTATTATCAGTTTTATGTTCAATTTTATTTTCAATTAACTTTTAATATACTGGCAATTCAGTTCGTTAGCTATTCAATTATGTAGGTTTACGTTAAAAGCCTTTACTTAGCTTAAAATTACACATTTTATTCTTAAATACTACGGGCGCTTTTTTTTTGAGATAAAAAGTAGCTATGTACTTATTCTAAACTGTTATTTGTGTTTGAAATTTTAATTCGTTCATTCGTTCCGATATGATTGAGCAACAAACGTGCAAACAGCCAAATTTTCACATTTATAATATTATGTACGCATAAGAGAATAACATGCATAAACAACCTACTAATTGTTCCCATTACTGAGACTCAGGGTCTTCCCTCGGAGGAAGATAGTCAAAGCCTTAATTCCCCACACTGCTTTACAGCGTACGACAATAAGGCTAAAAAACACCAAAATTCTAAAGCAGTCTTTGTGACAGCGAATTTTTTCACAATTCCAGATTTTCCCAGTAAAAATTGTTCTCAATTCGGGGTTAAGTTTTTTTTGTATGTATGTCGCAGCCGGATTGTGTATTCGTAATCTGCCGTATTACATTACGGCTAGCCGTTTTGAAAAACAGGGCCGTTTTCTAATGCGGCTGTTAAACGATTAGCCGCATTGTCATTGCGATACGTTCTTAGATAAGTTCAAGTTAACTAAACGTTCCCACTGCTGGGACTCGGGCCCTTCTCTCGCAAGGAGAGAGTTAAGGCCATAATCCACCACGCTGGCCCAGTGCGGGTTGGCGGATGACACATGACTTCGAAAGATTCTAGGTACATGTCGGTTTCCTCACGATGTTTTCCTTCACCGTTTTAAGTTAGCGGCATTACGCACATGACTTCGAAAAGACAGTGGTGCACAGGGTGACCATACTCACAAAATAAACAATGTTAAAAATGAAAATTAATTCTATTCATCAGAAAAAGGTGACAGATTACTTCCTACGATATTCCTTAATATTTGTTTACAAAATGTTACCTCTCAGATAAAGCTGTATAGTCTCTAACTTGATATTGGTGACGGTAAGACCTAAGAAACATTGTGCACTTTGTCTCGACGGTGCAATTTAAGTGGACCAGAAGCTCAAGCCTGCCAGCCAGCCTTCCAGCCTGCCATCTCTTGCCAGAAGCTCAAGAGATCCCTGAGTGGAGTGAGCCATGCGAGACCCCTATTCGCTACTAGAGTGCTACTAGAGTGTATTTAAAAAATGCGTGAGCCAGAAACTCAAGGGAGGTCCTGAGTGGAGCGAGCCATGCAAGACTAAGCGTAGTGGAGCGCTGTGTAAGGCGCTCGCTGTGTAGGTGTAGGGGAGCGCATTTTTTAAATAAGCTAGGGGTAGTAGTGACAAGACTAGGTGGAGTCGGATCTAGGTCCTATGGAACCTACCCGCTCCGATTTTTACTCTTAACAAGGTGGACGGTGGAAACTAAATAAATAGTTTTCAAGTAACACCCCGGTGGACAAAGGTGAGCCGTGTCAAGAGGTGGACGGTGGTAAAACACCCCAATAATACTACCTACGATGCCTCCAAACTCCAGAATCCACAGTCACTTTAGCAACACATTTACTGTATTCAACGCCATAGTTGTTGTTATGTCAGGCAGCGCCATGAGTGTTAAGAATCGGAACTAAAAATTGTCAAAGAGGCAGCTAATCTCTCGTTTTATTGTTTTATTGCGTTAAGGTTAGCCGTTTTGAATTACGTATGACGTCGAATACATTCCCGGCTGTTTTTTAATCAGCCGCATTAAATTCGGCTAATCGTTAAGCCGCCGCTTTACAAAACGGGCCTGCTTTTCAAAACGGCTAGCCGTAATGTAATACGGCGGATTATACAATCCGGCTGCGACATATGTATACATTACGCGATGGCTCCGCCATGTGAATCGATTTTAATAATTCTTTTATGTTCGGTAGACAACACTTTAGTCCCAAATACAGCTTTACGAAATTGGTGAAAGGGTTTTCGAAATATCAACTACTTCGAAAAAAAAAGCTAACATTTACAAGGATGACGTACCTACTTGTAGATTTCGCAAGAATGTAATCAAGTGTCTGAATTTTCATTTAAATTGAAGTCAGTTTTTATTTTCTTTTGGATAAAATGAATTGTTAAATCCCAATTTAATTACTTTTGTAGTGTGTTGCCCATTCCCGTTCCCGTCATTTTCCTGTAATTAAAAATAGCCTATGTGTTATTTCAGGCTTTAATCTGTGTTACGAATTTCAATCTGATGTGTTCTGCCGTTCAGATTTGATTGCGCAACAAATAACTCAACTTCGCATTTGTAATATTAGTCAGATAAAATTTCAGTTGATACTAATTTATCGGAATGAACAACGTTTGTGGGCAGTTAATTACCTATAGATAAATAATGTCGGTTGTGCCAGTAGTATAAAAAAACTATACTACTAAATTTTCAGAGAGATAAACAGACGCAGACATTTATAATATTTATGTAGATAGATGTTTTTTATTGCAAACACCAAAAGAACAAACATTACAGTTGGAGAAAAAGAAAAAAAACTAGTGTCACAGCCAGCGAATTTATCGCTAAACACGATCTATTGTAGGTAACCTTAGGATGAAAATGTTTTTAGAAGATAATATTAAAAACCGGTACTAAATTGAACATGAAACCTTTGCCTTATATCGACAGGGGAAATCTGTTCGAAATGAGGTATCACCGCCCGAACCTGCTAACAAAGATCAGCCGGGAGTTGCTCTGCACACATCGAAACCAGATGGATGTCGCATATGCGCTGAGGGAAATATACTCAGGTATGTACTCCTCAGCACCTCATATAAAGTCCCAAATGCAGAGAAGGTATATAAGGGAGCGCAAATACCCAACACCCTACCAAACACCCTCTTTTCAGTTCACACTCAAGTGGAAAAGGAGACCCTGAGAAACCAGGGTTATGGGTCAGGCACCGGGTCACACATCCTTACCATCCATGAAGCTCAGGGACTGACATACGAGTCGGTAATCGTAATTAAAAATAAGGCAGACATGAAGCTGCACAAGAGCCTCCCATGCGGTTGTTGCAATCTCACTCAACCTACAGATTGCCATCAGGTACAGAAATGCAGCCGTACAGCCGTGGCCGTACCGGTTCCTCAGTAGTGATCGGCTCAACAGACGAACACAAGAATTAGGTTTAAAATATTCTTACTCCCCCCTATATATCCCTTTTTCTCGTAATTCAAGAAATATGAAAAAAAAGAGAATTGAAATGACAAAGGTCGCGGCCCCAGGAGTCTGTGGAGTAGCAAATTTAAATAAAAAAAGTCTGTGAACTTCAACCATGAAACGATCCTTTCCTTTCCTATCCTTTTCAGAATACGAGTAATCTCGTATAAAAATGACTGGATGGTACTTGGATCGTGCAGATCTGAAGCAAGCTCTCCGAAATGTATCAGATTCAAAACCGATGAGCTAGCAAATGTGTGGTGACGTTAAAGATTCTTTAGCCTTTCAGAGTTTACAGACGAGCCTGCCTCTATATGATTTATTTAGTCACCAAAAAAAGGATATTTTATGTTTTCATATATACTGCGTCAATCGTCTGTATAGAGGTCTAAGGGCACTTATTTGAACTAATAGCGTCCCGCGACCTTACCTAACTAAGGAACAAAATTAAAAATTTTGATTTACTTCCGACTACCCCGGATTTGTAATCTGTACAACATTGTACTAGTCAATAGTCAATGAAAGGGTCCATTGATACCCATACTGAGGGAGTAGGGAAAAAATAAATTTATTTTGCATTTTTGTGGTGGCGGCCATCTTCGATTTGAAATTTTGCATAGTGCATAGTATTTTACTAGTCAAACCATATTCAAACATATTGAGATAGATTATGAAGAAATATTTTGCCCGTCATTTTGTAGATGCGGCCGTCTTGAATCGATATTAACCAAACAAAGCTAAGAACTACCGAATGGAAATTAACATTAAAAAAAACCGCATCGAAATTGGGCCATCTGTTTGAGCTCTACGGTGCCACAGACAGACACACACACAGACAGACAGACATCGATGTCAAACTTATAACACCCCTTTTTTGGTCGGGGGTTAAACAGGAAGGTTGTGATTTGGAAAACATCTACTAAGTTATCTATTGACTAAAAATATAAAACTTAAGTACGCCCACGGTATTTGATTGCTCATTTCTGATTAGGAAATATTAATATCGTATTGGAATTTCCGAGCACGTCTAAAAAGCCTTATTTTCAAACACATGTTTTTTATGAACTGTGATAATGTATTGATGCTACGTCAGTTAGAAAACTGTCCTTTTATAGTTTTCAGAGTTAATTCTTATGATAATTTCGACACGTTTTACATCGACTGCATTAAATAGGCGATACACGTTTCAATTTATAGTTCTTTGATGTTATAAAGTAATAAATCATTGTTGTCTTATATTGCTTGACAGGTCTCGAAAGCGTTCGCATACTTAGTTGGTGCCATGCTTTCGTGTTAAAAAAACCTTTACATAATACCTTTATTAACAAAACTACGCTATAGATACTACACACTACGTTATAACTACTAAGCATTGCCCTTCAAACCGGAACACAGTAAAATTTGCAGATTACTGCTTGGCGGTAGAATAAGTGGCGAAGGTGTGGTAGGTACTTTCCCAGGGGGGCTCTGCCAAGAGTTCTACTACTACAGTGCCCATCGGGTAAATACGCACCAGGCAGAGTATTCCTAGCTGATAAAGCGGCAACTAAAGAACCTTATTGACATCTTTGTATAATCGATGTATCATTTTTGTATCATATTTGTATCACATTTGTATCATATATGTATCATATTTGTATCATATCTATATCGTCTTTTTATCATTTCTGTATAATCTATTGTTACTAGGACCACACGCTAAATAAATGATTTGATTTGTTTCAGAGTGCGAATGATAAAAAATGTGGATTCAAATGGCTTTGCTCGAATTATCGGAATTTCTACCAAGAAATATTTTTGTATATAGTAGGTATCTATTGAGTAATGAAACGAGCAGGACATGTGGCTGATGATAAGCAACATGCTTGCCCATAACAGCACAGTGACCATTACCTGGCACTGCACTGCGCTCGCACACTACAAAATAAAACACCCTGCAATTTTACTGAAAACATTGCCTTTCAAATCGGAACACAATGATGTTTCCACAATACAGATTAACTAGCAAAGGTGTAGTACTACCCCAGGTGAAGACTCCAACCATCACAAACCCCTGGTGGCGCTAGCTTTTTAGCTGGCTGAACTTGTAACGCAGCGGTTACTACCATCGATACCATTGGATGTGCCCTGAGCATCCTTGAAATTGGTAATAAACTGCGCCTGTGTGTGTAGCGTAAGTGGTTTACAAATCAACAATCTACTTGACCCCTAGAATCGCTAGCGACGAAGTATGCTGTAGTTCTATTTATTTTGGTTGTTGACAACGAATAAATCGGTAAAAACGTCCGGCGTTCACTGCTTCCTGCTACCGACTAGAACGGAAAAAATGAATTCACTCTTCCCAACGACGACATACCTTCGTTCGCCTTGAAATTTGGGAGGGCACATCTGTAGTCAAAATCTATAGTACAAATATCTTTCAGAGTCAATTTGTTTAGAGACTCGTATCCAAGAATGCGCCGTCCGAAACTTGTAGTAATCAAGCCTCCATCGCGTGACGGACGGACGGACGGACGGACGAGACGTCAATTTACTTATTTAGCCTGATTAGTTTCACGGAACCAAATCCGTCCGGTGGCTGCGAAGCTGGACACGAGTGGGGTAGAGTCGATTGGTTGTTTTAAATCAAGAAACTCTTTTTGAAATGAAAACTTCTTTTGGCGCGCTAGAGACAGATTTTTCATATTTCGTGGGCTGTGAATTGAATTCTAGCGTCATGCTCGGGAATGATAAGAAATCTTCGGGTAAACTCGAGACTGAATGCTGACGCATTTCTAGATGGCCAATACCCATGGTCCACGCCTTCTGGTTTCACCCGTGTAGTTTCCAAAGTAAGCTATCAAATTCTGAGTTATAAGTTTTCACTTCTATATGCAGTTCCTATGACTGTAAATTTTTTAAATTCGTTTAGTTTAGTTACCTAGCTTTTCGTTATTTTTAAAAAATTGTACTACTTTCCTAACAATAAAAATAAGGCATGTGAATGTAATTTTATTTTTGAAGTGAATACTTCTTTAGCAGCGGTAAGCAACGGTAGGAGAGAATCGTACGGGTTTGCGTCACCGACATGCTGATATATCAGCGTAGTGGCTCATGGCTGCATGATTACACTTTATTTGAATGGGTGAAATCTTGGGAGTTCCAGTGATGAAATCTTGGTGTTCGGATGTATGTTTTTTAGGGTTCCGTACCCAAAGGGTAAAAACGACTTCGCTTTTCCTCCGTCCGTCCGTCCGTCTGTCACCAGGCTGTATCTCAAGAACGGTGATAGCTAGACAGTTGACATCTTCATAGATGTATTGCTATTGCCGGTATATATTTAAGGCAGGCTCCCATACAACAAATTTGATTTTTTTATCGTTTCTTGCTCGATTAGTACCGTCCCAATGAAACTAGATGGGGCTACTGGTAAAATAAAACGCGCTATCCGCTTATTCGTTAGAATCTTTTAAAATAAAATCTACATTTGTATATGTTTCGCTTCGTAGGGGCTTCCGAGCTGCACGGTAGTAGCTCCCACCTCGTTGAGACAAGAACAAGTTACTCAAATGCACGGAAACACTATTTTGTCGACAGGTGGCCTTGCGGTAGATACCTTAGTGAAACTCTTTGGATGAAAGCCTGTCTGTAGAAACTATGTTTGGGAATTAGGAATAAAGTCAGTACTACCAGTTCTCACGTTGTTCTCACTTTCGCATCCCACGCCGTGGACTTCCGCTACAAAATAAATAACTAAGGGGGGTTCCCAAACAATAAAAAAAATTGGAATTTATAGAAACTGCCCATAGAAGTGAAAACTTATAACTCAGAATTTGAAAGCTTACTTTGGAAACTACGCAGGTGAAACCGGAGGGCGTGGCTTGGCCATCATGGCATGGCCATCTAGAAATGCGTCAGGATTTCCCATTGGCTCACGCAATTCTAGACGGCCATGCCATGATGGCTAGGCCACGCCTTTTGAGCATTTCTCATTGGCTGACCCATTTCTAGATGCCCAATAGCCATGGTCCCGAGTTTACCCAAAGGTTTCTTATCATACCCGAGCGTGACGCTAGAATTCAATTCACACCCCACGAAAAATCTGCGCGCCAAAAGAAGTTTTCACTTAAAACAGTTTCGCCGTTTATTTGCTAAAGGTACGGAAGCCTTCGTGCGCGAGTCCCACTCGCACTTGGCAGGTTTTTATTGTGTGTATGTTACGCGATAGCTCCGCCTATTGGGAATCGGTTTTCACATTTCCAGAGACGGGACGGGACAGATGTGCACTGTGGTACACAGACAATAGTCAATCGTGAAAAACTCATTATTTTTAATGTACTTTGTTTTCTTCATCTATAAAAATACTATGGCTAGGGCAATTTTCCCAGTGAAATTAAAGGTCATAGAGATAAAACATCTTAAATATCTGGGTGACGAGCGCAGTGCAGTGCTTTGATTTATATTCTTAATGTTCCAATATCTGCGTGTCACTGTGATTTTTTCTGCAATGAGTGGTACAATTACAGTAGGTAGGTATTTTAAACCAGTGAGATATTTTTAGACACATCCTCTGATACCCGTTGGAAATTTGTGTCGATTGGTTATCTTCCACCACACTACAATGATATTATGTTGGCGATAACACATGTAACTACGCAAAATTCCGTTTATTTAAAACAAATACTACTAATGTTATGAATGTAATTTGGATGTTTGTAGATCAATCATGTCAGAACGTTTGAACCGATCACGTTGAAATTTTAAACACACATTGTGGGCTGGAATTTCATATGGGCTACTCTTTATACCAAGAAATAACGAGAACGTAAAACAGCGGGGCGCTGCTAGTAAGTGAATATATATCAGCCTTGTTTCAAGACATCAGTAGTACCTACCAAGGGTGTAGAATCAAGAACATCCGATTCACAGTAATGAGATAATGGGTTCAAATCTGGAAATCCCCGCAGTTTTACTAGTACGGAAGTAAAGGATTGTCGTCACCAATATTTTTTAATACGGTAAGTAAAAACAACGTGGGTAAACTGGCTTAGCCAAGAAAGACAGATTTCATGTATAAATGTCATTCATCCGACAATTTGCATTGGGATATTATGGCCCTCACCTTATGAGGCTTCGATTCTTTACAGTGGAACATTAAATGAGAACAAAAAAATGTTGTTATTCATTGTTTATTTTATTTTATGAAAACTACCGTAATACTAAACTTGACTAAGCTCAATTTTGTATTTTTGACTTCTTCGACATCAAAAAAAAAACAACGCAAAAAATCTGTAACCATTCAATTTAATAACAAAGCGACAAAAAAATTACAAATTTTTGGTGCGCGTTAGCTTTGAGTGGTATTTTTTTTTCAATATGGCAGTCTGACTTACTCCATAAAAAGAAAAACATTTAAAGTCGTCTCCACAGCTTTGAAGTAATCCGTCGCCAGTACAATATTTTGGTCTCATTACGATGTCAATATGAGATTAGGGATAAGACCAATTTTTATAAAAAGACCGCGCCGATACAAGACTTTTTATCCCTAGCATCGATTACAAACCGTAGCCGCAAGACTCAATTACCTATTGTAAAAAAAAAACGGAATTCGAAATTCGAAAACGTATTTCTTTTTAAACAATACCCGAATATTATGCCGTTTGATTGACAGTTTGTTCGGACGATCGAAAAAAATTCGGACAATTTCGATTTAAATCGATCGGAACGAATTAGTGGCGATTATCGATGAATTTAACGTGGCATATGTTCGGAATTAAGTTTGTGGTAAAATAAATTGTTGGTTCGAGGAAAAGAGAACAATTTGAACTGAAGGTAAGTTTGGTATCGTCTACCTGAAGTTTTTTAATGAATAGAAGTAGATAAATGTTAAGTTGAATAACTGTAACTTTATCTTTTTGCAATAGCCGAGCCGTAGCGTATCGATAGTGTGCGATCTATAAATGCAGATATTTTAACTGTTATAGGTTACCACTTGACCGCCATCTCGCCTGATGTTAAGCGACGATGTGGTCCACGATGGAGCGTGCTTGCTTAGAAGAAGGGTAATGTTTCCAGAGAAATTACAAAGCTTCGAGATATAACAACTTACATAGATCTCTGGGTGACAAGCGCAGCACAGTGCTAGGTAATGATTTGGACTCTTCATGTTCCAATAATAGCTGCATGTCACTGTGCTATTATGTGGCGGGCATGTTGCTTACCATCAGGCACATGTCCTGCTCGTCTCGTCAGTCTTTCTTAAAAAACACATAAAAATACAATAATTAATAAATAGGATTATAAATATTTATTTGACTGGCCTCGTGGCGTAGTGGGTAGCGGAGCCAAGGGTCGTGGGTTCGATTCCCACCCAGTGCAAATATTTGTGTGATGAATTCAAATATTTGTACTGTATCTGGGTATTTCTATCAAATCAAATCTAATCAGGTAAAATTAGGATAAAAAGTAGCCTATGTATTCTTTCAGACTAAAATTTATGTTCCAAATTTCATCCCGATCCGTTCAGGCGTAATATGTCAGAGAAATATATGTATATTAGTAGGTAATAGGACATAATAGGAATAGGAGCATAGTACTTCAGTAATGTTTCGACATATGGAGTTTAGGTACATGGAGTTAAAAAAATATTCAATGTTGTATTCGTTGTAGAGTGTTGATTTTTTTCCCGCGTAAAATTTTCCATCCGATGTGTAATAGTTTTAACAGACGCTCGATTATGGTTCGATCAGTGCGATCGAACCATATTCGATCGATGGTATATGTCGAAGTAGGCAACGTTGTTGTCCCACATAACCCTGTGTAGAAGAAACCCACCGACACAATCCAACAATGAATTTTGGGTTCAGCCCTAAGACCGGAGGTGTCGCGGATTTTTTGCAGTGTCGCGGAGGTGTCGCAGTGGCGCGGATTTTGCTAGGTAAAGTAACATAACTCTGAAGGTATTGTCATTACTGAAAAAAGTTCAATAAAAAAGTTGTTCATTATTAAAAGATCTACACTTTTGATTATCGGTAAAGTTTCATAAAATTGAACGGTTGGGGAGAAAATGGCGAAAGGGCGGAAAAAAAGTAAAGTTTTTGCCTTTCGGAAGCAATAACTTGAAAATTATTGATGAAAGAAAGAAAACTGGTTCCTATAAAAGTTAGTAAATTTAATTTAGAAGAGAAAAAGTCTTAACAATTTTTTATCTAACACTAACAGTTCTCGAGATATCGAATTAAACGCGTTTTCATCGAAATGACCTTGAGCTGACCATGCCAGAATCCCTTAAATTGGAATATATGCTCAGAATGCACCCTTCTATTGATTCTTTATAGTCCCCAAACTACATAATTTAATGTATTTTTATTCCATTTTTTTGCTTAAATGCATTGGGCTAAATCTATATGTAAACTTTTACAAACGTTTAGAAAAACATCGGTAAACGTCGATACATGAAGGTATTCTTCTCTATTTTAATAGTTAAAAAATAAATCCTTTCAGATGTGTTGAATAAATGCAGTATGTGATTTTTAACCGACTTCAAAAATAAGGAGTGGGATATTTTTTATTTTTATTTTACGCAATAGCTCCGCCAATTGTTAATTGATTTTGATGGTTCTTATTTTGTTTGGTAGGGCATAGTTATAAGGTAGTTTCATGTTTCATATATGTACATTTTATTGAAATCGATGTGGTAGTTTTTGAAATATTTACAAAATCTAAAATTTTCCTTACCTTTATTTGAAAGACGTTAAACAAATCTTCAACAAAGAATATCAAATTTAGTCTGAGTAGGGTGTCTGAGCTGAATTTTAAATTGAAGTCGGGTTTTGTTTTTTCTGAATAAATCAAAATATTGCGAAATCGTATTTAACACAATAATGTCAGTAAGAATGTTTTAGTCGAAATTTATGTCAAATATTACATTATTATTGGTGTCTTACCGTTGTCTTAAATAGACGGATATTTCAAAGTATTTGTGGCAGTTTAGTCCCTAAAAACGTGATAATCCATTCAGGTGTAAAGGTAGGCAAAACATTCTCAAAATAATATTTTTTACCTTTGTATGTATTAGATGTACAGTCATATGGAATGTGGCAAAAATTAAACCAATTTTATCTTAAATGCCAGTAACTTAAAACGGTGACAGACAACTAAGTGAGGAAACCAACATGTACCTAGAATAAATAAATAAATAAATATTGGTGGGCAATTCACACACAACACCATCTGACCCCAAACTAAGCAAAGCTTGTGTGATGGCAGCCAGATAGCTGATATAATACTTATATAGTTATAAATACATACTTATTATACATAGAATCTAGAATCTTTCGTAGTCATGTGTCATCTACCAACCCGCACTGGGCCAGCGTTGTGAATTATGTCATTGATTTACTTCTCAGAGATGAAGCGAGTCCCAGCAGTTGGGACATTTAATGGGCTATTTATGCTATCGTATTTTGTAGCACTAGTCGTAGTAGCGTATTGACAGCAGAGGTATGACTGAACGGTGCGACCGTGTGTTGTAAAGTGCGGTGCGGTGGTACGATGCGCACCATATTCGACCGTCTCTTATTATCACTATACGCTGTCATGTACCTACTTGGTAACAAAATGAACCTATAAACGTTCCTAATTATTTGTCCAGATGGCGTTAGCTGTTTGTAGTTGATATTGACTTTAGTAGAAATTGGAAGAGATTTCTAACATAATGCTATCTGGACACATTATTTAAAACTTTAAATACTGTTTCTTTATCTTACTAATTTTAAAATTTTAATATTTGATTCGCACGATTCTGGAAGAAACTATTTACTTTAAAATTATTATGGCCCGGAGGTAGAGTTGAGGCCAAAGGTGGCGCCGAAACCTAAAATACATTTTTCCTGGACCTCAGCTGTCATTTCGAAGAGACAGACTGATAATTAAAAGCGTATTGTACTATTGTACGCTGATATAGATAATATTCGGTAAGAATAGATTAACAAATGAGTTGCTCTGATAAATATATTACTACCAAATTTGCAGCGGTAGGACTATTTGCAGGGTCCGTCTGGGATGGTACAACACCTTCGCTAGTTCTTCTACTGCAAAAAGTGCAAACGTCACAATGTTCTGGGGTTTGTTTGAAGGGAAAGGTTTCCAGAAGTAAGTATTATAGGGCATAGACTTTGTAGTATTTGTAGTGGTCTCTTTGTCGTTGACTCTTGGCAGAGTCCGCCTTTGGAAGGATCACACCTTTGCCAGCTATTCTACCGCCAAGCAGTAATGTGCAAACATCACTGTGATCCGGTTTGAAGGGCAATGTTTCCAGAGAAAACACAGGGCTTAGAGATATAACAACTTAGATCTCTGGGTGACGAGCGCAATGCAGTGCTAGGTAATGATTTGGACTATTCATGTTCCAATAGCTGCGTGTCACTGTGCTGTTATGTAGCAGGCATGTTACTTACCATCAGGCACATGTCCTGCTCGTCTCGTCACACTTTATCTAAAAAAAAATAAAAAATATATAGAAAAATCATCTAATATATGTTTATTACTAAAATTCGAAGTAAGTTTTCACTTCTATTCGCAGTGCCTTTTGGCAGCCTGTGCATTTTGTATTATTTTAGGTGAGAAGGTGACTGGAATATATTGATGTGTGACTAGCTGTCCGTCTCGGTTTCACACGTGGTAGGTATAAAGAATACAACCTATAGCACTCAGGGATTACGTACAAATCCAACTGTGAATTAATTTTTGAAATCGTTCCGGTAGCTCCTGAGATTAGCGCTTGTAACCAAAAAACCTGTTAAGCTTTATCATAATCGTACTTATAGATACAAAAAATGGCAGCCATAGAAACTGCCGATAAAAGTGAAAACTTATAACTCAGTAGGTATTTAATAACTTACTATGGAAACTACGCGGGTGAAACCGGAGTGCGTGGCCATGAAGCATGGACATGGTCTCTTGTTTACCCGAAGATTTCTTACCATTCCCGAGCGTGACGCTAGAATTCAATTCACAGACCACGAAAAATCTGTATGAGGGGCTCAAGAAAAAGTTTAAACTTCAAAAATTCTGCAAAAGATTTTGTCCTCAAAAAACATTGTTGCTCTTTTGTTTTGTATTTGATAACGCGTAAGGCATTAGCTAATTACGTTTCGTCCAAACAATCGCGCAGTAAAACTGTATAAATATGAAAAGGTTTTGATTTACCGGCGTCGGCGTCGGTCCCCGCGCCTATGACACCGCCGGCGCCGTTGTAAATCACAGACATATTGCCGCGAATCACGCTTACCGAATGTCTGTGTCGATTTGGGGACGGGGAGGAAGACACAAGCGAATGAATCTACCACTTTTCTTTAATAGACCATTTTATTGTGGTCGCGTGATACGGGATCGAGTGACGCTTCTTGGTATGGCGATTTTGATTTAGCTGCGCGAGATTTATTGTCTTTTTTTTATTTTATTAAAAAACGAATCTCCGAATAACCCACCCCTAACTGCTCCCGGCGCAAAAGTGCTCGCCGCGTTCCCACGCTGAATGGCAATGGCAATGGCAATGTTCCCGGAGCAAATTTGCTCCAGGAACGCGCCAGAGCGGGAGTCACCCACCCGTATTCTCCCTGAGCCTGCGCCCCAATTCTGAGAGGAGGAGATTTATTGTCGACTTAATAATTAAGTAATGCTTATTTATTTGTCAAGTGCTCGAAAATAATTGAAAGTTGGAGCAAGCGCACAAGAAAAATATGTACTTATTAAAAATTATATAAAAATTTGTGTTGTGCGATTAACTATTTTGTAGTCTTAGGATTCTTTGCAGAGTTACGCCTGGGCATAGAATAGATAATATGCCTGGGGAAGTAAGCCTTACCACACACTTGTTAGTTATTCTACCGACAAGCAGTAATATTCAAACATCACCGTATTCCGGTTTGACGACCAATGTTTTCAAAGAAATTACAGGGAATATGTACTAGAGATAAGATAAGATAAGAAGAGATACATCATCTTATGTGTAGGTACGAGTATATATTTGGATGACGAGCGCAGCGCAATACTGGGTAATGATTTGGACTCTTAGTACTCCAACAGCTCCGTGACACTGTGCTGATATGGTCAGGAACGTTGCTTACCATCAGGCACATGTCCTGCGCGTCTCATCACTATTATATACCATAACAAATATTTCTTTACATGCTCTCTGGGTCACTTCATCGGGGCTAGCACGAGGAGTGGACAATTACTCCACCGGGAAAGGAAATAATTTCTTTCCCCCTTGTCAATTTTGTCCACTTTCAGAGCACGGACTCGCCGGTGGATAGTTATTCCACGGTGGATATACGGCGGGAGTAGCGTTATCACTTCAGTATTGCCGTTATAAGAAAATTAAATAATAAAATGGCCAAGTACAAGTTGGACTCGCCCATGAAGGGTTCCGTTGCAGCAAGTAACATAATATACATAGTACACATAGTTCTCAATATCATTTTTGAAGACCTATCGAAAGACACCCCCATACGAGTAGGTTTGATGGAAAAAAAAATTGAGTTTCATTTCTCAGTATGGGGGGCAACCCAATTTTTTTTTATTTTATAAAAACTTAATGCGGTTCACAGAATACATCTCCAAGTTTCAACAGTGTAGTTTTCATAGTTTCGGCAAAAAGTGGCTGTGACAGACAGATAGACAGACATGACGAATCTGTAAGGGTTCCGTTTTTACGTTTTACGGAACCCTAAAAATGACGTATTAATCATCAGTTTTTCTGTCAACGTTCGCTCTTTTTACTTTTATTTTTTTCTGTGCTGCGTTTTGAGGTTTTATATGTAGGTTTATTTTTGTAAACAACTATAAAACATTTTCTCATCTAAATCACATACCTTAGTATAGAGAACGCATTTAGATATAAAAATGAGTAATTATATAATTAAAAATATAATTATAATATGCTCGCGACATTATGTTTGAGAGAGATTTACTTATATCGTTGTTATATCGCCTCCAAATCAGACGATAGTTTGTCCCCTGTCATATGTCAATTGAAGAGTATCTTCGTTTTCCCGAGTCCGTGCTATACAGCGGGGAGTAGCGGGATATAATGTCCACGACACACGTCAAGTGGAAACATTTTATCCTTTTCCCCTGTTGCCATGCTATGCAAGGTGGAAATGATTATTATATCCACTGGACAGGTGGATAAAAATGGTGGAAATACTATTAGTCCACTCCCCGTGCTAGCCCCGCTGGGCTGGTTCTTCATCCTTGAAAAACACAAAACGCCTACTGTAATAGTTCAAGCAAAACACTTTACTAATTTGTTTCTAAAATAAAATGTCAATATTTGTACGGCTAACAATTACATATTATATCCATAACAGCACAAAAAACGAAATCCTTTGTTTGCATTTACATTGCATTTACAATTTGATCATACAACCATGACATACAGCAACGTAAGCAGTCCACAGCTGGGAATTGGGGCCTTCTCTAGCAAGGAGAGAATAATACCAAGGCCATAATACACCACGCTGGCCCAGTGCGGGTTGGTGGATGACACATGATCTCGAAAGGTTTTAGGTACAAATCGATTTCCTCACGCTGTTTTCTTTCACCGTTTTAAGTAAGCGGCATTACGCACATGACTTCGAAAAGACAGTGGTGTGCGTGGAATTTGAACCCGTGGGCTCTCCGGATCGGCCGTCACCGTTCTTCCGATTAAACCAGCATGACATGACATGACACCTGTCGATACGCAATTCACCAGTGCGGTGCATTATATAAATAACCTTGCCTTTCTTGCCTTATGAAAGATGGCATCAACATCCAGCAGTGGAATCAATAAGTGTCTTGTTTTTATACGATTTATGGTAGCTCAGATTACAGTCTCTAATCTGGTAAGAGGTTGCAATAGCATTCTTAGTTCTTCGAACAGTCTATCTGTCTATCCAAAGCAGAGGTAAGTGTACAACTAGGTATACTAATTATAATATTTCTCAGAAATTTTCAATTTTTGAATTTGTCAAGTTTAATCAAGTCATTTAATTATTGGGAATATTATATGTTTTAGTTTAGACTTAGCCTTAGATAGGGAAATGTGGAGGGAGGGTAGGGAGGCCTTTGCCCAAAATTGGGACAAAACAGGCACGTAGTTATTAGTTATTTCATTAACTAATTATTTGTTTTAGTGACTAACCACTAACAGTTATGATTTATTTAAATGAAAATTCTTTAGACGTTTATAGGTTCTTTCGTAGTGAGGCTGACCCGTCACGCTCTACGGCGAAAGGCTCGATCGAGACAACTCGGGACTGCCTATGTACCCGAGCGACAACACAACAGATTTTCTACCAAGCATCTTCCCATATATTCTACCAAGAAAGACTCGCTTGAAGCCAGTAACTTGTACCAACCAATCGTAGTAAACTTTTTAGGCACAAGTGGGGTAATAAAGCGCGTTATAATTTTTTTATTACTCCAATGTTGTAAAAAAATGTTAAATTTTTGGTAACGTGAGGTCATCTTTTGCAATTAAACTTTGGACCTGGGAACCTATTGTCAAAATATACCCTTTTAATAGGCACATAAAGTACATAAAACCCTGATATGTAACAAACATTACCTATACACATCGACATTCTAATATCTTTGCTTAAACAAGAAAAATCTGGCTATAGCGCGCCAAAAGTTTTTACTTAAAAAAATGCATATTCTGTTGATGAGGGTTGTGGCTCAGGTGGTAGTGATTCAGGTTATTGAGCCATGGGTCATAGGTTGGATTCCCACTCTGGACAAATATTTAATATAATTATATTTGGAATTAATAAGAATATGCAGTTATAAAACTATAGGTAGTGGTAGAGATCTTTGCAGAGTCCGCCTGGGGAGGTACCACACATTTACCAGCTATTCTGCCGCCAAGTAGCAGTGTGCAAACATTACTGTGTTCCAGTTTAAAGGGCAATGTTTTCAGAGAAATTAATGAGCTAAGACATAAAACACCTTAGGTATATCTCCGGGTAACGAGCGCAGTGCGGTGCTAGAAAATGATTTGGTCATGATCCAATAGTTGCGTGTCACTGTGCTGTTATGGGCAGGCATGTTGTTGCTTACCATCAGGCATATACCTGCTAGTATTGTCACTGCATACTATTACTAAAAAAAAAAAAAAAAAAAAATTGAAATTGCCTTTACAATTTTTATCAAAACATGCCTTAGGTAGTATATTTTTTTAGAAACATTAACTCAAAGCTTTAAGCTGTAGTGAATTGTGTATTTTTATTGTGTGCTTAATAGTGTAAATATAGTGCAGCTTTGGTTCGCGAGTCCGCAGGATCGAATCCCGTCCGCACTTCTGTGTATTTTTAACCGACTTCAAAAAAGGAGGTTTCTCAATTCGACCGTATTTATGTATGTTTTATTTTTCAACTGCAGATGTTTGTTGAACGATTTGAGTTGAACGATGACGTTTGTTGTTATCACTGCATTTAGATAGATAGATAAACTCTTAATTGCACTTATTTAGAAAACTATACAAAAACTTAAAAAAACAAAGTAGCAATTGGCGACCTTGTCGCTAAGAGGTATCTCTTCCAGGCAACCGCAGTATGAAAAAGGAGAAAAGGGAATAAGAAGACGGGGAAGTGTAAATAATGAGTAAGATACGTATAATTCTCTAATTTGGAAAATTAACTATACTTTTACCGGTGAAGACAAAACGTTATGCGAACAACATGTTCCAAAAAATTGTCAAGGTCATGCGTCATCTGCTGGCTCGAAGTGGGCTAAGAAGGTATGAATGCCCATAACAGCACAGTGTCACGCAGCTATTGGAACATGAAGAGTCCAAATAATTATCTAGCACTGTACTGCGCTCGTCCCCCTGAGATATAAAATGTTTTTATACTTATGAACTATACAATTTACATGGCCTTTCATGTTCAAAGCATCTTTATTCATTTTTGTATTTGAAACAGGAAAATAATTACGTATTTGATACTTTCCACATTTCGCACAGCGAAATGTATTTACAAACATGCGATTGAATAACTAAATGCAAAATAATAAGGATTGAAGCCAGCACATTAATAAGCGCAACCAAAACAGTAATTTTACTACAATGTAAGCGGCCGCTATAACTTTCTTTAAAGGTTAAGGCGTAAAGAATTTGCTTTGTCGTATTGGCACACCCCGGACACTCGGCCTAAACTCCAAACAAACGGTGAAGTCGACATACCTACACTCACACAACTACGCATATGTCGTTCGAACACATTTACGCATGTGTGCGTGTCATCTAGGGTTACTAAATTATTTTATGGAATAGCTGTGACCCGTGAGTTCACCTGCCTATGTTAAGTGGCTTACAATCTTACCTAGTTAGTGTTCGATCTTTAATGTAGGTAAATAAAACTTTCATCAACAATCAGAAGGGAGAAGATTTAAAACAAAATAGGAGATAATAAAGGTACCGTGGACGAATAGATTTTTAGTTAAGTACACTTACCCAAAGAGAAAACTTTATTCTGACAATATATTCATTAATCACTCCACATATCGCGTATTTCATTATAGGTAGGCTAGTCACAGAACATTAGGTACAACAACGTTCATAAGTTGCATTTTAAAAGGCGTTATCACAGTTCACTAGGTATATCAGAGTATCATACACTGCACAAACTAATTATTTACATCTCATGACGGCACAGTAAAAAACAACAACATGATTTTTCAACTCAAAACTCCAATTCAATTTTATAAACAAACTGCGAATTGTTGTTACTTTGGTGGCCGGCCGGAACTTGTGGGATAGATAATGTTGCTAGTTCGGGATTTAATTTATTCCTAATTGCTTAAAAAATATTACTTTTGTATGTTGATAAATAGTGATTTATTTATTCGCTTTATAGTAAGGATCACATAAAACTTTAAATATTGTGAGAATAGTAAGGGAGTCTTTTATACTCAAATCACATTTTAAGGTTGAAGTCATTACTTAATAATTTATTTGCGCCGAATAAACAAAAATCAGTTTTAATTTCAAATTAAATTCAGAAACTTACTTGACCAAATTTCAACGACAATCATAAAAAACTTGAACAAAAATAAACGAAAGTAAATTTTAGTTTTGTTTTCATATTTCAAAACTATGATCTACCAAAAAAAAGAAACATTTTATTACGGACACTAAAAAGTAATAAAATAAAAAAAACGTTTAAAAACCGACTTCCAACTACAAATAGGCGCTAAAAGCGAAATTTATTTTTATAAATTAATTTAATCGTTGTCAGCACTAACCGCTCATCTGTTCGAAGTCGAGCATCTGATTTATTTTTCGCCTTTGAGTGCATTTTAAGTGGTTTTGAAGTCGGTTTGTTCTTTCAGTGTAGGTTTTTTTATTGCTTTCATATGTGTTCATCATTTAAGCTTTACCGGGACTTCCACAAATCAAAAAAAATTGGAAGTCATAGGAACTGCCCATAGAAGTAAAAACTTATAACTCAGAATTTGACGGCTTACTTTGAAAACTACGCAGGTGAAACCGGAGGGCGTGGTCTGGCCATCATGGAATGGCCATCTAGAACTGCGTCACCATTTTCCATTAGCTCACGCATTTCTAGATGGCCACGCCATGATGGCTAGGCCACGCCCTTAAAGCATTTCCCATTGGCTGACGCATTTCTAGATGCCCGATTGCCATGGTCACGAGTTTACCCGAAGATTTCTTATCATACTCGAGCGTGACGCTAAAATTCAATTCATACCCCACGAAAAATTTATCTAGGCGCGCCAAAAAAAGTTTGCACTTCAAAAATTGGCAGTCATAGGAACTGCCGATAGAAGTAAAAACTTATAACTCAGAATTTGATAGGTTACTTCGGAAACTGCGCAGTTGAAACCGGAGGGCGTGGACATGAGCATGGCCGAGCGTGATGCTAGAACTCAATTTACAGCCCACGAAAAATCTGTCTATGGCGCGTCAAAATAAATTTTTTCTTCAAAAACTAAAGTACTAAAGTTAAATAGATTATAGGAATTACTAATAATTATATTGCACAGTACTTGGAAACTTGGTAACATATTGAGATATTCAACTTTTTTATAATTAATCATGTCATTAAAAAAACTTTCAAAGAAACACAAAAACTCTAAGTCTAAAAAAAGTATATTTTGAAGTCAGATAAAAAAACAGAAAATACAGAACCATCTCAATAAACTATTACCAGTTTTAGTAAATATTCACTAGGTTGGCCACACTGTAGTGACCGAGTAAGTTACGAAAATTTGAGGTTAAAAATATCAAAACTTACGTTATTTTATCCTTAGGAAATTTAAAAAAGCTTTTATTTTTGTCCCGTTTTGTTGACGGACAGCCGTAAACAGCACAGCAACCCACCATGATAATATTTTGTTGGAAATTTGATGTTGGATGCCAGCCTTTCGTTGAGTTCTTCTCGCGTACTTGCGGGGGAGGAAGCTTGATATTGGCGGGGGGTGAGGAGTGTCCGTTCTATCTATATTATCTATTCTATGGTATTGGTAATGTTCGTCAAGTTATTTACATAGAAAATAATATTTCTCAAAAAAAAAATTGTTTAGGTATCTATTTGTTTTTATGGATTACTAGCAGCTCGCGGTTTTACCTGCGTAGTTCCCGTTCTCGTTATTAGAATATTGCCATATGTATATCGGAAACCTGGATTTCGAATGATCAAAAAAATGCTGTAAATGTACATGGATATCAGTTTGCGGCAGGTTACTACAGAAAAGAACATCCAGGCGGCGGGGTCGCCATTCTGCTGCAAAACGACATCGAATACAAAGAGAGGGAAGACATAACGAACTTAACCATTGAGTTTGTAGTAGAAACCTGTGCTATAGAAATACCTAAAGTGAATGTTGTACTAATCCTAGTATATCGTAGCGATCGTGAAATTGAAACATTTTTTAAATTCATAGACAAATTACTTTTAAAAATCGAACCACTACAACTTAAAAGACATATTATAATTGGTGGAGACTTCAACTTAAACAAAAATAACCAAAATCACAAAAATCACTACCAAAAACTAGAGAACCTGATGCTTGAACATAACCTTCATCAAAAAATATCCGAACCAACAAGAGTCACTAATAAATCGTCCACATGCATAGATCTATTATTTACCAACTACAGAGTTGAAAATCAGTCAGGAGTTATGGACCTTGGACTATCAGATCACAAAGCACTGTATTATAATTTCTCATCAAACTTAACTAACAAACCTCAAAAAACTTTTGCTAAAAAACGATTATTCTCAACCCAAAATATTACATCGTTTAAGAACGCATTCTCGTCCATAAACTGGGGACAGATAATAAATAACACTTGCGATATGAACACAAATTACAACAATTTTGATGCAAAATTAAACTATTTGCTCAACAAACATATACCATACAAAACAATAACCATCAAACCAAACAAAAAATACAAATGGTTAACTGTAGGAATAAAAAAGTCATGCCGACACAAGAGAATATTGCAAACACTCGTTAATGAAACAAATGATGAGGTATTAATGAAACACTATACTAAATATAAGAAAATATTACGAAATAGTATTAAAACATCAAAAAGAAAATGTTATATAAAAGATATAGAAAAGTCAAACAATAAAGTAAAAACAATGTGGAACGTTATTAAAGAAACCACCAATAAAAAAACAAGAAATAAAAATATAAAAACTATCAAAGAAAACGACCTAGAAATTGAAGATCCACAAATCATAGCTAACCTGTTTAATAAACACTTTGCAGCCATTGGCAAAACACAGACATCCCACATTAGTACAAAGAAAATAAATCAAGAATCAGTATACAGCACTAATTCAATGTTCCTAGCACCCGTTACTGACAATGAAGTGCTTAAAATAATCAGGAACCTCCCAAATAAAAAAACCTGTGGAGTGGATGACATCCCTCCAACGCTTATTAAAGAATGTGCTCAAGAAATTACTCCATTACTAACAGCTCTAATAAATCAATCAATAACTGAAGAATGCTTCCCTGATAAATTAAAAATAGCCAAAATAAAACCTATACCAAAAAAAGGCGAAAACTCAAATGACATCAATGGGTACCGCCCAATATCCCTATTACCTGCCATATCCAAAATATTTGAACGAGTGGTATCTAATCAAATGTACGCATTTCTTGAAAAATATCAGTTATTGAATAAACACCAATATGGATTCCGCAAGAACTCGTCCACCGCACTAGCAGTTTACAGCTTCATACAGCAGGTTTTAGATATTTTAAAAGAAAAACAATACGCAATAGCTCTTCTATTAGACTTGACAAAAGCATACGACAAAATTTCACACGATATTTTATTACAAAAGATACATAGAATAGGTATAAGAGGGAAACCGTATAACTGGTTAAAATCATATTTATCAGATAGGAAACAATTAGTTGAAATACATCATACAACAACAAATAGTACCATAGAAATAATACTGTCAGATACAAACACCCTAAACTGGTCCATACCTCAAGGAAGTGTTATAGCCGGCATACTGTTTTTAATATTTGTCAATGATCTTCCAGATATCATAGAATCTCCATGCGTGCTATTTGCTGACGACATATCTCTTCTATTTAAATGTCCCTCAGACACCAAAGCTCTTGAAAAAATATTAGAGATACACGAAAATGTAAACTCCTGTATCTCATCACATTGTCTTGAACTAAATAAAACTAAAACGAAATTAATTCAATTCCACCCATCGCAAAGAAAACCAATAGACCTCTCTATAATTGAAAACGCACTAAATACAAAACAAGTACAGTCGACTACACTTTTAGGCATGACCCTAGACACCCACCTAAACTGGCATAATCATGTAAAGAAAATAAAAAATAAAATATCACAGTTCACATACGGTTTATCAGTATTAAAGAAAACTACAAATATCCATTCCGCCAAAAGTGCATACTACGCATACGCTCACTCGTGGCTGAACTACGGCATTATAATTTGGGGCAACAGCTCCGATGCAGGTGAAATTTTCGTCATGCAAAAGAAATGCTTACGAATTATAATGAACATTCGCCAACGAGATAGTTGCAGACCTCATTTTATACAACAGAAAATACTAACTCTACCTTGTATGTACATATTAGAGGCTGCAATATTTGTCAAACAACACCCGAACCTATTCACTTTCAACGCAAACACTCGCAGAAACCATCAAATAGTTGCTCCGGAGCCAAAGCTAGAAATAGTCCGTAAAGGCCCTCATTACATGATGTATAAAATTTTTAACCACCTGCCGAAAAATCTACGAGAGGAAACCGATTCCAAAAAATTCAAAAAAATTTTAAAAGACATTTTATTAAAAAAGTGCTACTACAAAATAGACGACTTCCTGCATGACAAAATGTTTCAAAGTCACCGATCTAACAACCTCTGTACATTTAATGATGTTACATAAGTTATATAAGATTTTTTTTTTTTTTTGACTATACTCAATTATGTTATATAAGAAAATTTTTACCATACGCAACACCCTATGCACAGGGTATAATGTGTATTGCATTGGCACACCAATGTACCTACTCATTGTAAAGCGTGTAAACTTAAATAAATAAATAAATAAATATAGATAGATAGATAACTCTTTATTGTGACACAAGAACAGAAATATTAAAGTAAAACACTTATGAACTAGCACCACAAATGGCGGTCTTATTGCTGAGAGCAATCTCTTCCAGGCAACCAACTTAAAGGAAATTAGTCTACATACATGGTTAGGCGAAGCGTGGTGACATTTTTCCTAATACTACTGATTAAATACTATAACATAAAAGTAATACATAATATCATATTAATATTAATACATTTGCATCATAATATTATATAAGCTCTTGCGGACTTACCTCACGGGGTGACAAATCCCCGCTTTTGGCTCCAATGTTGTGTCGGAAAGCAGCGGCACGTCATCTCCTCCAGAAAGTCTTTCCCTAGATAGGGTACCAGACGGCCCTAAATATCCCCCAGGCCCTATTAAAGTCTAAGATGGTCGCCAGTGGAGAACCTCCCCTTATAGCCGTGGATAGGTATAGCCACGATGCTAAATCAGGTCGTTGTGTGATGCCCAAGGTGCATCGTGGAGGTTTTCAAGCTTCGCACCCCAAACAAACCAGCCCCTAACTATACCCGGCGCATAAGTGCCCATAGCTCTGCCGGGATTGCCTTACAGAATAACGATAGCTAAATTCAGACGACGAGAACCCACTGGCGGGCACGCTCGTCACTTATAGTTTTAAACCGAAATTCTAATAGATAGAGTCTATATTTACTCAAGTTTTTGTAACGTTTAATTATTCTAAAGTTAAAACATTTTCAATAAATAAGAGAGGAGGCAAAGATGTAGTAGCACCCCAAGCGGACTCCATACTATAAAAATCGATTTTTAAAACTCTACTGAATGCCGATAACGGTTGGTAGCGGTTGGAAATAACAATAGATTTGTCTAAGAAGCTCGTTAGGAAAAAGGCCATTGTTCTGGAATGTAATAGTTTAAGTCGATGATGATTATGCTGTTAGAAACCACTCTTAGCCTAAATTCCTTCAAAAACAAATGTTGTGAGTAAACTAGAGTATCAATCAAAACTTTTTTTATTTTCCTACGACGGAAACGTGCCATAAATCTCGTCTTTATCTACCATATTTCACGACTTAGTTTTAACGTTTTGTTTTTATTACTTCTTATCAAAACCATATTGAATAATAATAGGAGTTATATACCTATCAAACTACCCTCCAAAATATATAATTCTACCCTTGGCAGTAAAAACAAAGTTGCCGATTTAATACGGAATCATAATGTTTAATGTTGGTAATAATTTTTATTGTTCCTTCGTAATATGGTTCGTTATAAGAATCGTCTGTTTTGTAACTGCTGGCTTACTTGTTGTAAAACGAATTTAATTGTTTTTGTCCCATTATTTCCTTTTCTTAGTTTTGAAGCTATCACAATACACTACAACACAACAGCAGGTCTACTACGAAGTCCGATAAACGATATATCGGCCGAACTTATAGACGTTTCTTACCACGAAACACAATCAGTCGGTTGATCGGATCGAGCGTTTCGTTCATTTCGAATTCCGACCGACATAGATTTGACAGTTTTTGTGTCGTAAACCTTACTCCGAAAGCATTTTTTGTAGTGGTAGGACTCTTAGCAGAGTCCGCCTGGGGAAGTACCACACCTTTGCCAAATATTCTACCGCCAAGCAGTAATGTGCAAACTTTACTGTGTTCCGGTTTGAAGGGCAATGATTCCAGAGAAATTACAGGGCTTAGAGACATAATATCTTAGATCTCTGGGTGACGAGCGCAGTGCAGTGCTAGGTAATGATTTGGACTATCATGTTTCAATAGCTGCGTGTTACTGTGCTGTTATGTGGCAGGCATGTTGCTTACCATCAGGCACATGACCTGCTCGTCTCGTCACTCTATGCTATAAAAAAAAAATAAAAAAAAAAAATTTAATTACCTTACCGATTATCCGGACAGCTGTCGGTCGGATCCGATTATTCGGAGGTTGTTTTCATAGTAGACCTGCTGGTCTAGTCGGGAGAACGGTATCTGGCGATCCGGAGCTTCTGTCTAAATCCTACGCGCACAGCTGTCTTTACGGAGCCTGGCGTGTAATGCCCCTAGCTTAAGGGGGCGCCTAAAGCCAGAAAACGAAAAAAGGACATTTTCGACGCCGCTCACTGAAGTTAAGAAACTAAAAACTATGACAAAATAAAATATTAACGTGTGAGTACAATTAAGAAGAAGCACAATAACCGAATAGAATTTTAAAAATAGATCAGAGTTTTTTACAATAAAAAAATAAAAATGACACCGAAAAAACCCGTTTTAATTCGAGTACTCGAAATTATCAACGATGACCCCACATTATTTTTTGGTAATAAAATTCCTATTTGTACATTCTAGTAAAGTAACCGAACACTTTTTTAAATTTATGTTTAGTTATTGAGTAATTAAATAAAACTTGGTCAAAAATGGACTCCTGATTAAATATTGATTTTTCCTCCAAACTGTGTCATGCTATTCTCGACTTTATGTACATCACATTAAGAAACGCGTCGCGCGGGTGAAATCTGATTTTTTCCTGGCTTTAGGCGCACTCTTAAAACGTTGAAGGAAAACATCGTAAGGAAGCCGACACGTTTCTAGAATCTTTCAAGGTCACGCGTCGTCCACTAGCTTAGTGAATTATGGCTTTGACTCTCTCGTTGCTAGAAAAGGCTCCGAGTCCCAGCAGTGGGAACATTTAGTGGGCTCATACTACACTATACTAGTATAATCAATGGGCATGGTGACTAATAACAACTATTTAGTCCGTAAGTAATTATATTTATTTCTGAGATACATGGATTTGTTTCTTTGTGTAGCATATAGAAATAAATTATTTACAAAATAGGAAGTACTAATAAACAGTAGGTAATTATTAGGTAGACAGCATTGAACTTAAAAAACAGTTTGATTAGAGCCATGCCTAGCCTAGAATCAAATATGATGATACCATATAATATTATCCTTATAATGGCTTAATGGACTTGGATGAAATAAAATATGTGGAGCAAATGATTAACACATAGGCTATGGGTTGCAACAAGTAACAGTGTGACTGGTTGGGAAAATAATCCCCTCGAGTCACACTGTGACTCGACCATGTTTACCCACCTATGTTTTATCCCGTTAAGTTGGTGGTAGCAGGTGGTAAACCAAAAATAATGTGGAGTTTGAGATTTCTATGAAAGCATTATGCATGGTTTTAATTTATGCTATGGAGATGTAAGTATACAATTTATTATTTATCGATCATCCAAAGACTTATCCCGAGAAATGACTGAATCTTCAAACATGACCATATATGTGGTGCCCTTGTGCCAATGAGCAGTCACTTTTGCAGGAAATCCACTCTTGGTGAGCACAGCCTCGATGAGTAAGTTAGATTATTACTAATAAAATAATAATAATAAAAAACTCTGATCTATTTTTAAAATTCTATTCGGTTATTGTGCTTCTTCTTGATTGTACCCACACGTCAACATTTTTTTTGTCATAGTTTTTAGTTTTTTAACTTCAGTGAGCGGCGTCGAAAATGTCCTTTTTTCGTTTTCTGGCTTTAGGCGCCCCCTTAAGAGTGCACCTAATGCCAGGAAAAAATCAGATTTCACCCGCGCGACGCGTTTCTTAATGTTATGTACATAAAGTCGAGAATAGCATGACACAGTTTGGAGGAAAAATCAATATTTAATCAGGAGTCCATTTTTGACCAAGTTTTATTTAATTACTCAATAACTAAACAAAAATTTAAGAAAGTGTTCGGTTACTTTACTAGAACGTACAAATAGGAATTTTATTACCAAAAAATAATGTGGGGTCATCACTGATAATTTCGAGTACTCGAATTAAAACGGGTTTTTTCGGTGTCATTTTTATTTTTTTATTGTAAAAAACTCTGATCTATTTTTTAAATTCTATTCGGTTATTGTGCTTCTTCTTGATTGTACCCACACGTCAATATTTTTTTTGTCATAGTTTTTAGTTTCTTAACTTCAGTGAGCGGCGTCGAAAATGTCCTTTTTTCGTTTTCTGGCTTTAGGCGCCCCCTTAATAAGTGTGTCTCTGTAATATTTTAAGTTTTTTTGTGTCACAATAAAGAGTTTCTATCTATCTATAAATAACAACACAATATCACGCTGCGATATGGATGTAAAGAGTTCAAATGACTGCCTACACTGCACTCCTCAACGGTGAATATAAAATGGTAGGTAGGTATATATATTTGCCAGTTTACCCAGTAATTTATCTGATGGTATTTAATGTGATAGTTTCACATGTCATTGTCGTTCTGGCTTGCCGCACAAATGAAACAACAAAGAGGTGAAGAATACAATACTCTGTTATACTAATACTCCGGCATCTAAAATATCACACCTCTGTTGGTTATTATACCGCAAAGCAGTGACATGCAAACATGCCTGAGTTCTGATTTGAAGGGCAATGTTTGCAAATTACAGGGCTTAGAGATAAAACATCTCATATTTCTGGGTGACGAATGCATTGCAGTGCTTAGTAATGATTCGGACTCTTCATGTTCCAATAGCTACGTGATACTGTGGTGTTATGTAGCAGGCATGTTGCTTACCATCAGACACATGTCCTCTTCGTCTAGTCGCTGTTTAGGTACGTACTATTAAAAAAATATGACATCTTCCATACACACATACCTAGTAAGGCTGTTGCTACGGTTAATTCAGTTAAAACCCGTAAAGCAGCGCGGAACCCATTTTGGTTCAGCGCAAGGTATGACACATCATCGATCGTAAGAAATAATTGCAAAAAAAAATTGAATGTAGACTCATTTTTTTCTATTCAACTAACCTTGAAATTTTTAACGGTAGCCTCAAAAATGCTGAGGTAAGTTTTGACAAATCAAATCATAAATGAAGGTTAATCAAGAAACAATTTATCGCGGCAGCAGAATTAAAAAAAAACTACGGGCTAGTGAAATAAATGAATAGAATTAGTCTTAACATTTGCCTTTAATCATGAGTTAAGCGTCTCAAACAGCGCAAGTAAGTATAGCTCATCTCATTCTCAAAAACCTTTTCAAACGTTTGAAATACGGGACGCTTGCCCAAACTGCTGGCGTTTATTTAACCCAATAGATAGGCATTGCCATTCAGCGTTGTGATGCTGCCAGTATGCTGGACTCGCTTTCTACTGATAGTGGCTCTAATTATTTTGATTATTTAATTTTTAATATCTTGACACGGATAATCTTGATATGCTAATTTTATCTCGATATATTGACGACTCGCCTCGTGGTTTAGTGGGTAGTAGTAACTCTGCCTGCGAAGCCGAGGGTCGTGGGTTCGATTCCTGCCCAGTGCAAATATATTATTTGTGTGACGAATTCAAATATGTGTACTGTGTCTGAGTGTTTCTATGTATAATATGTATGTATTTATAACTATATAAGTATGATATCAGCTATCTGGCCGCCATAGTACAAGCTTTGCTTAGTTTGGGGTCAGATGGTGTTGTGTGTGAATAATCCACCACTATTTATTAATTTACTATCGTTAGATCTTCATAAGCCTATGGATAATTTTAATGTGCTTAGTGTTACTAACTGCTTAGTTGTTTCCTTCCTAATAATAGCCTATGTGCTATTCTAGACTATAAGTAATCTGTGTTCCAAATTTTTACCGAATCCGTTCAGACATTTCAACGTGATATAGTAAAAAACATTCAAACATCCAAATTATCGAATTTATAATAATATAGGTTCTTATTGTTATTAGTATGTATATTTTTTTTGCAAATAATGTGACTTACGCCGTATTCCGCGAAAGTCTAACAATCTGTCATAATGATGCACAATAAGATGCATCATCTTTTTAGTAATCTCAAATCTGTACCTATAGGTAAACAACTTTGAAGTTTATAACAAAGGAACAAATATAGATCGACTTGAGCTAAACTAAAATTCTTAAAGCGATAAATATATTATAATTAGCTACAGTTCTAGAAGCAGTTAATTCAAGGTTTCGACTACATTGTAGTAATCAAAACAAAGCCCAAACAAGTGAAGCAAGGGTGCACCGGGGCAAGTCCGACCTCGTGGGCTGACGAGGGGAAAATGCGAAAACTCGCCCTTACGGCGGCCATGTTTCTACGTCACTGATAACGGCTGGGGACGGACTAAGGCACTTGTTTTTTGAAATTTTAGCTACTAAACGAGAAGACTCTTTCTTCAAAAACATTACTTTAACAAACATTTACACATTTATTATTTACTAGTAGTAGTACCTACTAGTATTTTTACCACTCAGATCCCGTTCACGTTATATCTCAGTAATAAAAAAAGTGATATATGTAGTTAATAGTTCTGGACTATAATCTAATGGTGTTCCAAATTTAAACTCGATCCGTTCTGACGTTCCGACGTGATTGAGCAATAAACGTACAAATATCCAAACATTCGCATTTGCAATATTAGTAGGAAGTAGGATTTGTAAAAAACGGAAATTTAAGTTGCCTACTATCATATTCTACTAATTTTAAACAGTTTAGTAATTCGAAGTCACCTCTGAGTAAGCGGTTTAGATACGATAAGTGTGCTATCATTTAATAGTCGAGTCTTTAATTATTATTATTATCTTTTTAAGTAAATCTGGTAAACATTAATCACATTAAAATATACTCTTAATTATACTTATGTAACATAGGTATATTACAGAGTTTACAGTAATGTACAGTACAACGTACCTAAAGTTTTATGCCATATTGTCATTTTTGTCATTTGTATCAAAATGTTTTACCGATTAATTTGGTTACGTCTGGAAAATAGCCTGTGAGTAACTGTTGTTTGAGCTGTACTGTTATACCGAAATCAAACCTATTACTACGGTAATAAACGTACTTTTTAAATTAAAATAAATAGATATCTATATTCTTATTTGAACTGTTAACTACCACTGTCATATTGTAAATATTTAAGGCTGGCTAGAAAACTAAATGTTTAAATGACATATATATATGGATAGAAATTTGCAATGTCTGCAACGACGAAATAAGACAAAATTTTGCTTAAAACAAAGTTTTAATATTACAGCACATATTTAATTTAATTTAATAGTAAATTTTCTAACAGATATTCATTTAGTTTTTCTGTTTAATTTTTTTAGACTAAACAAAGAAGTAAAAACAGTGAAATCATATTTCTTAACTTTTATGGAAATTTCAAACTGATAAAAATAATATTATGCAGCTAAAATAGAGCTAGAAAAAGGAAGTTTTTCCAGAAAATAAAAGGTTCACAGTCAAAGTCCATAGCAATAACTTCCTGTAGACACATCCAAGGCTGACTCATGCCGTAATTCGCAAAAAAATGCACAACTATTCCTAAACAGTGCACTTTTAAAATGCCAACAATCCTGCATAACGTCAACATCGTAACTGACAAACTACGAAATTTAAAAATAGAATCGAAATCCTGAAAAAAATACAAATCGACTTAGTGCGTCCCCGTGCGGCCTTCGATGTCGCCGCGGGGCTACGATTGGTTGGGTAGGAAAGAGAGGCGTGGTGAACACTGGCCCCTCCCACCCTCGTGAGGGTTCTCGAAGATAGAGAGGCCAAACGTATCCCGGCGCTCGCCGATTGCGCCACGCGTTACCCCATCACTATAACCTCAAACGCACGTGCAACAAACATGAGCGGACCAAACCGCAACGTTTAACAGACGATTAACTAAAACAACAGACGGTTAGCTACAATGAAGGTGCGTCTCGGTTTCTTAAAATAAACAGTGGTTGAGTGTTCAGTGAGTGACGAAACAATGATTCGGTGAAAATTGTGAAAACTGATACTTCCATGTAGGATTTCCCATTTAATTGTAAAGCTCAAGTGAATCTTCCAAATAATCTTCGATTAGTCTTAGGCTTCGGTTATTGTCCAGTTTGAAGAGGTATTTTATAGTGCAATATTGAAAACAAAGAGTCAAAGTCGTAAATTTGGGAATTAAGTGTATATACCAAACGATAGGTTTAAAAGCAACTAGTGACTAAAAAAATTAAGTCTTCAATAAACACAAAGTATTAATTCTAATTAGCACCGGCGGATGTAATTGACGTTTAGCGTTAATGGAAGGAAGATCTTCAACGAAGGCCAGTTCAATCGAAGCCAATAAGAATTTTAATCATTTATTTGAGAAACTCAGATTCTTAATCGACGAATTGTTTTGTGAAACTGGCTGTTCCAGGGACGCGTTGAAGTCTAATCGATTGAAAAATTAACTACATCGATTATTATCAATTCCATTTTTAAATAAAATAACAATGGTCCGATTTTTTTAAATAATCTCAAAATCATTTTAGTAATTAGAAAAAAAAACGAGCATTTTTTCAAATCGTATTAAAAAGAAAACCAAAGATCTTTAATAAAATACGTCGATTTACAAAACAAAGATTTGGCAATTGTTTTGTGAATAGTGCTTAATAATAGTGCATCAACAAAGTCTCAATTACCTAGTGTCTCCCACAAAATAAGACAGACACCTCAAAGCGGTGCAAATCAATCAGTGACATTGACAGTTTTGACGTATTGTGATACGGAAGGTGTAAATTGACGCCTTTTTTGTTTAAGTACCACAGACTTAGAAGTACTGAATGTGATTGATGTAGTGTCGAAGGTTTCGGTGGCGGGTTCGAAGGGCCTAGTTTTTGCCGCACCGTGCCGCAAGCCGCCAAAATAGCCACAGAGTCGAAGCTGCAGTTGTGCGGCTGGGGCGGCCAGGGCTACGCTATCGAGGGATGCGTGGACGCGGGCCTGCTCCGGCCGCCGCCGCAGCCGCACTCGAGTCAGCTCGGGACTGTCTACGCCACCAAGAGAAGAAGGAGGAATGGGAAAAGGTACGTCTATTTTGTTTAGGTCTGTGGATTTTGTGAGAAATTGTAATGTTGCTTTCGATCACATAAATCATTTTATCATCATCAAAATAATTTGCAATTTTTCTAAAGAATTATTACAGAATACGTTTAGTTTTAAACATGAATTTAATAATTTAGTAAAATAAAGTTTGTATTTTTTGTTTTTTTTTTGTACAAAGTAATACTGTAGTAATGTTTTTTTACGCAATTAAAAAACTTAACTATAATTCAATTTAAATAGGATCCAGTTCCTGAATGTACTCCAGAACTCAATATGTCAGGTTTTTTAATTTTATTTAAACATTCGTTCATTTGTTTTAAAATAGTACCCACTGACAAATAATATAAACAAATTACATACACTTTTTCTTAAATATTGGAACCGATTTGATATTTATCATATTTAATAACATAAAAAAAGTCTAACTTTATAGGACACAAAGTCAAAATTGTCGAAACCGACGAGTGTGACGTCAAGGAAAGTCAACAGGACAAAGTTGAGCTCAAATACGAAACAATTTATCTAGATATTTTGCCATCCATGCCATGCTTGGTTTGTATTCCACCTATATGGATCATTTTGATGTGCTTAGTGTACCTGATTGTGGAGGTACTAAGTTGTGCCTAAAGGCAATAAATAAGCAAATTTCAGGTTTTGATAGTTAGACTGATGTCTTCACAAATTTTTTTTACTCTTTTCCGGAGGAACACAAAACCAAAAAATAACATAAATTTCCGTCTTCAGTAAAATTTTTTACTCTAATCCGGTGGAAGGCAAAACAAAAAAAAAATTTGGTCCAGCCGGTTTTATCTATTCGAGTATATGGTGGAACTAACACAACATTATTTTATATGTATAGGTCTTCCTAGATATCCAAATCTAACAAATATATTCATTGTCGTATGTACACAAAGGTTGATAATAGAAATTTCGTATACAAGTCATTACAACAGCTAAGCAGCAGAACAACTCTCAAACTCGTGGGCACTCATCGCGCGCGGTGCCCATGACGAGATACAATTACACTTTATGTCAAATTATCCGACTAATCCTATTCTAATAATATTAAAACTATAGCTGTGATCTAGGATTTTACTCGCGTAGTTGACGTTCCTGTTTTATCCTGGGATAAAAAGGAGCTCATGTGTTATTCCAGACTATAATCTAACTGTATTCATCATCATCAACAGCCCACTAAACGTTCCCACTGCTGGGACTCGGGGCCTTCTCTCGCAAGGAGAGAGTTAAGGCATAATCCACCACGCTGGCCCAGTGCGGGTTGGCGGATGACACATGACTTCGAAAGATTCTAGGTACATGTCGGTTTCCTCACGATGTTTTTCCTTCACCGTTTTAAGTTAGCGGCATTACGCACATGACTTCGAAAACACAGTGGTGCGTGTGGGGTTTGAACCCGGGGTCTCCGGATCGGCAGCCGCCGTTCTCCCGACTAGACCAGCCGTAACTTAACTATCTAACTGTAATCTAACTGTATTACTACTGTATTAATAAAGGCTCTGCGCGTTAAAAGAAGAAAATTACATAGTATCACTAGTCTAATGCCAACTAACAATAAAATGTTAAGGGACCACCGTATCTTGAACTCTGTCCCAATGTGTACAAAAGACATGTACATTTTGTGAATTGAATTAATGATTAAAAATTTGATTTTAATTGACGTACTCGCAAAATACAAGTTTAAATTATTTATACCACTGAATTATGGAGAATAGCGTTCGCTTCGCTTCTTACTTGATATAAAAGTTAGCCATTGCTACGCAGCGGAGTACTTTTGAACCAACGGTTCGGATGGATTATTTGTCTTTTTTTGTAGTGATTGATATTTTCATTATTATATTTATTCTAATATTGTTAAAAGTAGGCTTGAATTTGTTATCACATTCTTGCTTACATGTTGATTTTAGTGTAATGTTAATACGGGTTCAATTGCCTGAAATATACTGATTTTAATTCTCAACTAGCAACGACCCGCGGTTTCACCAGCGTTGTTCCCGATCCCTTTATTTTCCCGAAATAAAAAATAGCCTATGTATTATTCCTAACCATTATCTATATATGGACCAAATTTTATCGAAATCCCTTTAGTAGTTGTTGCTAGGTACATTTAGCTATTATTGCTAGCTCCGCAGTACCCATACATTTTTTGAATTTTTCGCGCTTACAATGTTATCAGGATAGTAGGATTTTGGCTAAAAGTAAAAATTTTGAAATGCGGTAATTGAAGAACAATTTGACATAAAAAAAGTTCTTTTGATCGGACTTGTTCTTCATCTCTCTCTTGCGATAGAAGTCAAGTTTCAGCCTCAAGGCCAATCTCTCTACCGGAGTAGGGCTATTGGGGACTACACTTTATGAGCATTAGAGTACATCGCAAAATAAATGGTTGAACAAGTATTTTTAGTTTTTGACGTAAATCAAACTTTTGGCAAATTAGATATTAAATTCGTTATGTTTTGATGCATCATTAGTATATTATTTATAATTGTACAAATTTAATGTAATGTAAGTTACGGTGGTCTAGTCGGGAGAACGGCGACTGCCGATCCGGAGACCCATGGTTCAATACCACGTGCACCACTGTCTTTGTAAAGTCATGTGCGTAATGCCGCTAAATTAAAACTATGAAGGAAAATATCGTGAGGAAACCGACATGTACTTAGAATCTTTCGAAGTCATGTGTCATCCACCAACCCGCACTGGGCCAGTGTGGTGGATTATGGCCTTGACTCTCTCCTTGCGAGAGAATGCCCTGAGTCCCAGCAGTGGGAACATTTAGTGGGCTGTTTATGTATGTATACAACTATTAAATAAGCAAACTGGTTACCAAAATTCTTATCTTGGGACGTGATATGTAGCCTTGTTAGAGATAAATGTCCGCTAATTTATTTATTTTTGGCTCACAGAAGCCTAGAGTAAGCATTTATAATTTGACGTCTAAAGATAGTTGAGAGGGGTACATCTCAATATTTCCACACTAGAAATTCTCCACAACCGGATATACGAATTGTAACAAAAAATCGAAGACAAATCGTATCAAATCGATTATAAACAATTAATGATTTAGTTACATCGAGTCGTTTGACGCGCTTCGTCCGTTACTTTATTGTTGAAATCTCTACGATGTTTTCCTGTTTTGTAGTTTATTTGTTGTTACGAGTTTCTTTTTTTTTAAATGTCAATTAGAGAGACTTATGTAAGAGGTGTCACTACAAGCTGTCAACGTCAATCTGTTGACAAGCGACATTATAAATAATAGTAAAACTCCTTGGAGAATCCGCTTGTGAAAATAAAAACTTTGCCAGTTATTCTGTAAGCTGTAATTTACAAACAAAGCTTTTGAAGGGCAAAATTTCTATCAAAAATATTGGATGAAAGCCTGTCTGTAGAAACTGCGATAGTGCGATAGTCTATGGTATACGGAATTCGGAATAAATCAAACAAGAATGTTTTGGCCGTTTATTTGCTAATGATACGGAACCCTTCGTGCGCGAGTCCCACTCGCACTTGGCTGGTTTTATTTTTGCAGGTAACTGTTATAAGTTTACACTTGACTGCCATCTCGCCTGATGTTAAGCGACGATGCGGTCCACGATGGAGCGTGCTTATAAATGGTTGTCTGTAAAGTCGGTTTACTGACGATAGTTGAACGTGACAACTTCAACTACGCCTTAGAGCGAGGTAACGCCGCATGACGTCATGCGGCGAGGTAACGGCGTTAACGGCACATGACGTCATGTTTTGCGGGCGTGCAGCCGGCTTCATCGAATTATAAGACGTTGTCACGTCAAAACCGATAAATACCTACACTCTTGATTTGAAAACACCAAGTTTGTAACAATTGGGGAAAAACCAACCACACAGGCAACGCATTCCACAACTAAGACGTTCTTATCACAAATGTAGAGTCAAATGTCTTTAGAACGTGAACCATGAAACGTTGTCGGTATTTCGAGCTATCAGCTTTTCAATATATGAAAGGCAAGGCGAAATTATAAGGCCGAACCAGGCAGTACTTACTTGAGAAGCTCCATCGCTTGCCGTTTTTAATAAAATGGTGAATCAGACAGCTCAATTTGTCTATATGATCATTTAGTTGAAGTCGTCACTTTTATTTAAATCGTATACAATTTATATAAATTTCCATAAGGAAAACATGATATTGTTTATGTATATTAGTTTATATTGTATTCGTATTTATGTATTAGGATGTACAGTTATGAATTTATAGGTTTATGTGGTATATTTTATTAATATTGGAGTTAACTTTCTAAATTATAGAATTATAAGTACCTTCCACTCATTATTTGTACTTCCCCGTCTTCTTATTCTTCAAATCTCCTTTTCAATCCTGCGGTTGCTTGGAAGAGGTCGCTCTTACCGATAAGGTCGCCAATTGCTACTTTGTTTTTCATGTTTGTATATCTTGTTTTTTTTTTGTGTTTTAATTAAGTACAATAAAGAGTTTACCTATCTCTCTATATCATCCAGATATTAAGTTGAATACTCTCCAAAATGTATCCGGTGAAAAACTGACAAGGTAGCAATTTTGCGGCAATATTCAAGACTTTGAAGTCTTACCCACACTCTCACACAAAAGTGTTCTTGCTTAAAAGCCTTTTGTCACGTCTCTCGATCGATTCCAGAGCCTTCAGCTGGTAACTAGACTACGCAACCCAAATGTGCTTCAAGCATTTACCGCTAACCACCAGGCGGACCGTAGGCTTATTACCACTCATTCACTCTTATGATGAAAATAGAATTAAAAGAAGGTTAAAATGTATATAGCACAGAACACTGTCAATATTAGCTCACTACTAGGCATTACTCTCTATATCATCCCTATTCAGTACCAAACAATAAATAAAAATATAATCATCATCATCATCAGCCGCAAGACGTCCACTGTTGGACATAGGCTTCCCCCCCAGGATTTCCTCAACGAACGGTCCTGCGCTACCTGCAACCAGCGGTTTCCAGCGACCTTTGTGAGGTCATCTGTCCAACTAGTGGGAGGCCGTCCAACAATGCGTCTTCCGGTTCGTGGTCGCCACTCGAGAACCTTTCTTCCCCATCGGTTGTCAGTAGTAAAAATATAATAATCCATACAAATAGCTCTAGTTTGAAGGGCAATTTCCACAGAAATTACTGGGCTTAGAAATAAATCAGCTTTTATCTCTGGGTGACGAGCACAGTGCAGTGCTAAGAAATGATTTCTTCATCTTCTCATTCTCATGACTCTTCATCTTCCAAACGCTGCGTGAAACTGCACTGTGCTATTATGGGCAGACGTTTTGCTTACCATTAGGTATATGTACTGCTCGTCTCGTCACTCTTTGTTATGAAATTATTTGTACGGTGCTATTGGAACAAGAAGAGTTCAAATCATTAGTAAGCACTGCACTGCATAATATAATATGTTAATAGAATATTATATTTTTTTGACAAAATGTGTGTTTAACTTTATTGCATAGAATATTTTTAATTTTTCTCTCTCTCTTTTAAATTGTTGTAAGTTAATTTCTGTGTGTAAATTATTAAGGGCTATTTTGCTATGGTAGGTACCTCCTGTCCGTGTATAGTCGCCTGGTAGAGATCGCTCCTAGCGATATAGCCTATTAAATAGCTAAAGTAATAGTATTATTTTTTGTTTTGTAATTTATTTATTGTGCTTTGCGGCTTTTTAGTAAAGAGTAATTGTATTGCACTGGGCGCTCGTCACTTATATTTCCAAGATGCCCTGTAATTTATATGGAAATATTGCTCTTCCAACTGGAACTCAGTGATTTTTGCACATTACTGTTTGGGGGTAGAGTAACTTGCAAATGTTTTTTTTTTATAGCATAGAGTGACGAGACGAGCAGATCATGTGCCTGGTGGTAAGCAACATGCCTGCCACATAACAGCACAGTAACACGCAGCTATTGGAACATGATAGTCCAAATCATTACCTAGCACTGCACTGCGCTCGTCACCCAGAGATCTAAGATATTATGTCTCTAAGCCCTGTAATTTCTCTGGAATCATTGCCCTTCAAACCGGAACACAGTAATGTTTGCACATTACTGCTTGGCGGTAGAATATTTGGCAAAGGTGTGGTACTTCCCCAGGCGGACTCTGCTAAGAGACCTACCACTACTGTGTCATAGTTCCCCAGGCTGAGTCTGCAAAGAGTCCTACCATTACTGAATTTAATTGCGTGTATCATCTCAAGGCCACCGCTTCAGACACTTACCTCACCTGCGACCATCACGGCCACGTGTCCAACACCAAATCAATTTATTTACACTACAGGTTATTCCCGATGGTAACAATATTTGCCTCTTCAAATCGAGAGATGGCGGCCGAGGGTAAACCTATAAAAAGTTAATAAAAAAAAACTTCAAAATAACAACACCCGACTTCAATTTAGTTGTTTAAGGAGTAATTATTTGTATTATACTTTTTTTATAATAAATTATTCGAATGTTCGATATTATTTATAAACAAATTCTGATATTCGATTAAATTACAAAATAATCGATCACTATGTCGTCTGAATACATGAAAGCATTTTTTTTGAAATTTCAAAAACCGTCCCTCCGCTTTCGATAGAATGTACGAGTATATGGGACCACCTCTGAACTATGGTCTTTGGTGGCGCAATCGCGTAACATACATACAAAAAGAAACATACAACCGAATGAATAAGCTCCTCTTGTTTTGAAGTCGGTTAAAACACCTGATTATGAAATAAAAAGGCAATAAACTCGAACCACCCATCAACACCTGCCGGCTAATTCTATAAAACATCTCTTAAAACTGTGAGCGTATAACTGCCCGTTCAACAATTATCCACGGCCTATTCCATTTATTCGATTATTCGATTAATTTATGAGGTGAATAATGACTCGATACCCGCGACCGTGAGATGATTGATAAATCGAATAACGGAAACCTGAATCGATACTAAAGTTGGCTCGGGTTTTTAGATTTGCGATGACTTGTTGAAATATGAAACAGTATTTCAGATCTAGTTATGGGTTGCCGTTGTCGCTAAAGGCGAGACTTGGTGTTATTTTAATACAGTACAGATTTAAGCAGTTACAAGCGATTTGAGTTCTTATTTTAATAAAGTTAAAGTTGAAAGTTCTTTAGCCGTGTTGAACCTTTTTTTTGGAAGAGGAAAAATCTTAGATCATCATACTGATGTAGAGTCGGAGCAGTGAAACGGTAGGTGGGTATTCTAGATAGGTGAAATCTTGTGGGCCCACATCACCGACATGCGTAATAGTAGAACAAATGACGAATTTTGCAACATTAGTGCTGTTTGCGACGATGCGATCTACGATGGAACGAGCTTACCTAGAAGAAACCGATTCACTCTCGATTTGAAGACACCAAGATTGTAACTATCGGGAAAAACCCACTCAGGCAACGCAACCACCAACCAGTCCACAACCTAGACGTTCTTATCACAAACGTGGAGTCAAATCTCTTCGTTCGTGTTTTTGGAACGTCAACCATGAAACGATGTCGCTTTTTTGAGATACGAGAATTCCGATAGAAGAAAGGGAAAGGTGGTATTAGATCATGCAGATCAATTGCACACTCTCCGAAGTGTATCCGATAAAATACCGATTAAAAAAAAGGGTTTCCAAAGAAAGGGCTTAACTAGTAGCATATATCTACACTGCCTACACTGTAATGAATTGCACACACAAGTCGGATTGTCAAACCTATAGTTTAAATAAAGCCTTACTCAAGGCTGACACGAGCCAAATGTAGGTAATTTTGTTCAATTGATACAGAAATTGTCGACGGTTTTAACGTCAATGAAAAAAAAAAAATGGTTGTCTGTAAAGTCGGTTTACTGACGATAGTTGAACGTGACAACGTCTTAAGAAAATACTGATGGAATGGTAGCATTTTTCAAAGCGAGCATTTTTCAAACGCCGCATGACGTCATGCGGCGAGGTAACGGCGAGGTAACGCCCTAACGCCGCATGACGTCATGTTTTTTCGTGCGTGCAGCCGGCTTCATCGAATTATAAGACGTTGTCACGTCAAAAAAATAGCAGTATAGGGACTGACGATAGAAGTGAAAACATATAACTAAGAATTAGACAGCTGACTTTAGAGACTACGCGGGTGAAACCAGAGGGCGCTACTAGTCTGAAATATCCCTAAACCCTTTAAAATATAATCAAAGCATTGCCTAACTAAGTCTGCTAAGCATCCTAGTAGACTACATGGCCATGCTTCTAACTAACCATAGCCATGTAGAAATGTTAACGCATTTCTAGATGCCCATAGTCCGAAATTCACCCGAAGATTTCTTTAATTTTGCGAGAGTGACGTTTGAGCTCAACTCAAAGGCCACGAAAAATATGTGTGGAGCGCCAAATGAAGTTTTCACGTAAAAAATCATCTAATGTTTTGTAACACCACGCTCAGTGTTGGCTTGGCATTCGATTCACGGCCAGTGGTCACCAATACCTACAATTTGATCAAGTTGTTCTTCCAACGCCTTGGACGACACCATGTGGGGTCTAGAGCCTTTACCGTAATTCTATTTAGTCACCGTGTTGCGTTATTATTGCGGTTTTGTCCGGTAGTATAGAAATTTTGTTGTAACAGGGTCGGTCAAGGATTTAATGTGATTTTTTATTGACAATAGGTTTTTATAACGATCATGATTTTTGTTTTCTTGAAATCTTTGGTTCTTTTATAACATGAAAACCAAGACTAGATATACGAAAGTTTATTTTTGCAAAAAAATACGCACGATGCCACTTTAATAATGAAAATAGTAGCCTTCTGCGTTGTTATGCATATTTGTATGCCGTAAGACTAAATATGGTATCCTTATAAAGGTATTACTGCACTAGTGTCTATAGTATGGACTTACCTTGTATCAATTATTTTGGGGTAAGTTTAACAATTTGATACTATGGAATAGGGTGTATGGTATGAATCATATACCAGCTATCACCAACGTACAATGTTTAGTTTGTCCATCTTCATTGTTCTAGCTATTTCTTCACATATTTATTTTTCATCTTAGTCTCCAATTGATACGTAAAATATAAAGACAATTTAGAAGCTAGACTACCATTATTTGGTAGGCAGATATACCTAAACCACTGATGATTGGGGCTACAGAGTGCGAACCTTCTGACGATGTTGAGGATTCTTCTAGATGTCTTTTGCATTTGACTTTTGATCCAACCGTCTATCGAAAGTCTTTTATAATGCGCCTTTTCATATTCCTTATAGTTATTTTCATTCTTAAATCTGAGTTTCTTACAACATTTTGTAAAACTTACACTTACACAGGCGCAGGCAGCGAGGCAGGCCCCAAGCTACCGATGGTTAGGGCTGCAGAGTGAGGAGCCTCCTGATGATGCGCGCTGTGTCGAGGATGACCGCCGCGTTCATCTGACCTTTGATCAAATCGTCTAACGAAAGTCTCCTAAGATGTTATGTGTTAGTCGAGACTTTTTTGACTTTTTGAAGTGAAAACTTCGTTTCTCGCACCACACACAAATTGTTCGTGGGCTGTGAATTGAACTCAAGGATCACGCTCGTGAATGGAAGAAACCTTCGGGTGAACTCGGAACCATGGTCAGATTGCTGACGCATTGCTAGATGACCATGGTGTGTTACCATGGTTACCATTACACATTTACACATCTAACCATGATCAAGCAGTCTAGATGTTCATGCTAAGAATACTTATTGAGACTATTGTAGTCTTCGAAGATTTATTCCAGACTAACAGCGTCATCCGGTATCACCCGTGTAGTTTCCAAAGCGAGCTATCAAATTCTGAGTTTTAAGTTTTCACCTCTATCGGCAGTTCCTATGACCGCCAATATTTATTTGTTATTGATATATTTTTTTATTTTTTATATTGGTGAACAATACACACACAAACACCATCTGACCCCAAACTAAGCAAAGCTTGTGTGATGGCGGCAAATTTTAGTCTGTCCATTCTAGCTAAATGGCATTTATAGATGCAGGCGTTTCGTTCTTCCCTCCTGTTGTCTTTATTGGTGGCTATTGTAGGTTATTTTTTTTTTATAGCATAGAGTGACGAGACGAGCATGTCATGTGCCTGATGGTAAGCAACATGCCTGCCACATAACAGCACAGTAACACGCAGCCATTGAAACATGATAGTCCAAATCATTACCTAGCACTGCAATGCGCTCAGAGATCTAAGATAGTATGTCTCTAAGCCCTGTAATTTCTCTGGAATCATTGCCCTTCAAACCGGAACACAGTAATGTTTGCACATTACTGCTTGGCGGTAGAATATTTGGCAAAAGTGTGGTACTTCCCCAGGCGGACTCTGCTAAGAGTCCTACCACTACTAATACTAGTAGGTCCAGATTTATTTTGCCGGTTTTCATACGGCGGTAATGTTGGAGTGCTGTTGAACTTATTAATTAATGAGTATAGTTCACGATTTTAACCAGCTGCATAGAATTGATAACAAGTTGGTTAAACATTTTATAAACCACAGGCTAGAATAACAATTTCCAGAGAAATTACAGGGCTTATTAGAGATATAACATCTTAGATCTCCGGGTGACGAGCTCAGTGCAGTTCTAGGTAATGATTTGGACTCTTCATGTTCCAATAGCTGCGTGTCACTGTGCTGTTATATGGCAGGCATGTTGTTTACCATCAGGCACAGGGCCTGCTCGTTACGTCACTCTTTATTTAAAAAAAAACAAGGCTAGAAGGTAAACCATCACTCTTGTCAGTTTCGGCGTGGCGTCACTATTGGAATTCTGTTATTTACAATAGTTCTTATACATGCGTAGTTCAATATTTTCACTGGAACACTTTAATGGTGGCGTAGATTCTACCTAGTAATTTAAGCACGCGGTGACCATGTGATGTTTTAATTCATGGTTTTCCAACAAATAGTAATTACACAGTCACCACATAAGTGTAAATGTTTTAATCGATGTTATTGAGAAACAAACTGTCATAGTCACTTTTTAATGATACATGTACAGTGACAAAACGAACAAGACATGCGTCTAATGGTAACATACACTTTTGGCCATAAAGGTGCAATGCAACGCAGCAATTTGAACGTGAAATCTCTAATGCGCCTGTCATCCAGAGATATAACAGAATTAAATCAGTATTGAGTTATGTCTCTGCAAATATTGCACTTCAAACCGAAACACTAGTACCTACTTGTCGGTAAAATACTGGAAAAACCCCGTCAGACTGTCGGTTCGATGGGCACTTTTGGACGGAAATTTGACGAGAGCGGAGGCTAAAACAATAATAATAACTATTGGTGGCCATTTCACACACAACACCATTTGACCCCGAACTAAGCAAAGGTTGTAATATGGCGGCCAGGACATGGAAACATGGATGACATGGAAACACCAAGACACAGTAAAAATATTTGAATTCATCACACAAATATTTGTACTAGGTGGGAATCGAACCCACGGCCCTCGGCTTCGCAGGCAGAGTTACTACCCACTAAGCCACGAGGCAAGTCGTATGAAAAACTTGTGTTTGTACTGTACTGGTATAATTTGACATTAGAATTGAGTTTGAATTGATTCCACACAAAAAAAAGATACCAACAATTTTAAAATCAGTAAAACAAATGGCCACATTATGGCTAAAAGCAATCTCTTCCAAGCAACTACTGGAAATAAGTAAACAGTTTGATTATTAAAGTCTTCTTTTTTTATGGCTTCTATTCGTCTGTATGACAAACATCTTGTGTTTCAGCAGGATGTTCATACTTCAATAAGTGTGCAGTTTGAATCGTAGATCTTTGTTCGAGTTCGGATTCGAACCTACGACCTTATGATTCTGAATCGTACGTTCTTGCTACTAGGCCACCACGAGTTCCCCGAAGTAGCATACCCTTAGATAAAGAATAAGTAAATAGATCAGGTTTATCCGCACGGTTCCTTTGTACCAATCGTAAGCAAACGAGGTGTATGTTAGCTATGGAAACATAGTGATGTGCCACGCCAAAAGTATGCCACTTCCACATGAGCGACAAGACAAAAGCGATCAGACCCGGGGGTCTACCGCCGAACGAAAAATTTCATCGCTTTGATGTTTCTCTCTCTTTTCTTTTCGCTTGAAATGATAGAGACAGCGTTAGCAAAGCGATAGCCGATTTAGTTAGGCGGTAGAAGCACCGTGCTTTTGGTGTAAAGCGTTTGTTCTAACTCTATACGTAGTATATGTAAACTATTTGCTACGACCTTATGATTCTGAACTGCACCTCTAGTTCCCCGAAGTATCATACCCCGAAGCCCAGTAAAGGTGCTAGTTTCGACTGCAATTCGTCACCTGTCTTCCTGCCGCAGTTTTTGGCGTTACAAGTGTCTTTGTCCTTCTGTGGACGGCTATTTATTGCAATTACGGCCAGGTGATCGCGCTTATACCACGATTTATCAGTTTAAATGCGCCATCAATTATAATTAGCTACAGAGATGTGGCAAGTATTAGCCGGATTTGGCCGGAGGAATAATGTGGCCGACAAACGTGTTTTTACTTTTAATTGTCCTGCTCTGATCTTATTTCTTATTATAGTAAGTAATTGAAAAAGTTTGTATGTACGTTCAGGTGTTTGCAAAACTTTCTAGCAAGAAAATCAACCAAAGGAATCTAAATGAATTTTACTACACAAATACTCAATAGTCTAGAACAACAGATAGGTAAATTTTAATTGTATTATAGGAAATATATATCATATTATAGGAAAACATGGGATCGGAAACAAGGCAAGTGTTCGGGTTCAAGTCACGTTTCGGGTTGATAAAACGTCGTTTTGTTTTATAACATTTCTATTTAAAGGTCGAGTTTTAGTATGAAAATTCCTAAAATTTGAACAGCACGTCTTTTCAATTTCCTCTAAGCAAATTTGATGTCAGTTTAATAAAGCCCTTCCACTATAAATTAATCATCTTCGCAATTAGAAAAAAAAATGTAACATTATTCCAATCTTGAAGACACAATTTTGAAATAGTCAGAATTATTGGAAGAGCATGCATTTTTTAAAATCTCCGTTCAGTGGTACAAAGAGATCCGGCAAAATCAAGAAACACACAACTCTAGTTACGGAAATCGTGTACATATACAAATTTCGCATGCCTCAAAGTTCAAATGGCAAAACTTCCTCACCTGCATTGAAAATTTTTTAACACAATTTTGATGCTTATGGAAGAATACTAAAGGTGGGAATAGCTTGCAGTGTGTCGGCTCTGTCATCTGCAAAGGCAGGTGGTCATGCGCAAGCGCAATTTTGTAATATTTCTTTATTTTATAGTTTCTACGGTTGTTGTTAAAAATTACGATTGTATTTAGACCTCCTTGGGGTGAACTTTAGCTTGTAGGTAATTGTAATGAGCGTAACGATCCAAGGAGGCGATTGATGAAACGGTCATCATTATTACCGTAGGTTTAATAAAATAACCTACCTACTACATTAATAATAAGTTACAGAGGTGGAAATCACTAAAATATTTTAATTTGAGGAAAATAAAAACTAATTTAAAATAAAATTTTATGTATTATGAAAGTTAAATTGTGATTTATAATTTAAAACAAATCGTGAAACATCGTTGTAAGAACATATTGTTTTTGTTTGATCATTTATTTTTATTGAGATGTTTTATACAGTTTATTTTATCTATTTTCTTTTCAAACTATGAAATAATGAGCCTCCGTATATGTGAGAGGAAGTTGATATTTGAGACGATCGATGTTCCCACAGATCCGGAATACCTCTAAGATATTACATTGTATTACATTGTACTAGTCTAAGCATCGTATTAAATTTATTTTTAATATACAAATGTATGAATGATTAATATCTTCTTCCTATGTATACATAGGCAGAAGAGTGGTTATGAAAATGTTGAAGTATTATAAATATGGTCTAAGTTCCAGTACAGATTTTTAAATTGCTAAATATAGCTAAATGTTTGAATGTAATAAGAGATGTTAATACCACAAACACATTATTATTATTTTTATTACTACACATAATAGAGCTCGTTTAATTATTAACACTATGTTTAATTGTTTAATGAATAGCCAATGCCCACTTTTTCTCAGAGATGTAACCTGCAGGTCTACTACTAAAACAAACTTCGAATGATCGGATCCGACCGACAGCTGAATCGGATTGTAGCCTACCACGAAAAACAGTCGGATCGATACATCTCGGTCGGAACTTATAGACTTAGGTTGAACACTGATTCTGAGAATTTTACTTTCTTTAAATCAATCAGAGAAGTTTTAAGTTGCCTATGAATAATTCTGATTCTAATTAAAAAATGTGATAATAATTATTACTTTAATTTAACGTTTTTTTTGGGTAAAATTGAACGAGTTATAAATCGTTTCTGCAAACAAAACCGAGAATCAATCAATTAAGGGCGCACGTCCGCAAATCGGCCCTACGATACAATTACGATGCGATGCGATCACGGAATATCAATCGACGATGGATATGCTACATATCAAAATTTAGCGTTACTTTTTTCACAGATTGTCGTTTGATTTTAAAACAATATTATAATTCATATATGATTTTAATGTGTTGAGTCATGATTTTAGTAAATATTTGAACGAAATAAAACTATAAACTATAATACATAGATGCGATAAAATTTCACAAAAAGTTATACCTATCCACCATTTGCTTAATGCATGGCAAATGGTGGGTAGATATTTATTCAAATCCAGTCCAAACTTTGTGTTTTTTTAAGCAGAGTCCGAACAGTATTTATGTCAATGGTCGCCGTTCGTGACATCATGTACCTACTTATATATATAACACATAAAATTAAACCTAAGTCAAAGTTTGTAGTAGTCAATTTAGTTAGTATTAGAGAAGTAGTCATCTCCGAGAAATGATGTTGAGGTTACTTTGATTTTATACCTGCGTTATGTTACTAATATTTAATTATTTTATGTATATATTTCAAAATGTTACTATTACTAACAATCATTTAACATAATATGTAACTGTCAGATACTAATATAAAATATCATAATAAAATGAATTAATTATACCAACCAAATAATAATATAACATGTCACATAAAATAAATTAATATTAATAATCAGATATAGATATGTCAGATAAAAAAGTGGTTTCATAGTGTGCTTTCACGGTTTCATAGTGCACAGACTACAATACATAGTGACCGCTGAGATAAAAATAGACAGTTTAAAAGCATGTAACTTTAATTGTTTTGTTATAAAATATTAAAATATACACATTTTTATAACGTATTGATGTTATAGAAATGTGTACATGTCAAAATACAGAAGTCACTTAATTTTTGAAAAAAAATAATAATGATGTTGTTGATCATACCTTCCCCTCCAAAAATTAATATATCTTGCTCATACTTGTTGGCTACACTGCAACAGCATATCCATAGCCTCTCCTGTGACTAACGTTTTCTGTGTGCAGTACAATTATTGATTCGATTATAGCGCTGCGCTGGAGGCGATCGATCGAATCGAGTATCGAGTGATAATCGACGTTTGCGGCTCATTTATAATCGATTCATCATGTTTGATGGTTTTGGCGCCTGTGGGTGTTTATGTCTAAAATCGCTTTAAACTTTTATAGTCATTTAAATTTTATTCATCGATATTTATTGACATAAATAATATGCATAGGCATCGATAGTTCAAATTGTATATTATCCGCCGTATTACTAAACTTGAAAACTCAATTCTATTTGTTTGAGTCCGTACAAACATCAAAAACGTATGTACCGACCTGATTCAAAAAGGTTTTGTCTAAAACGTTTAACTTATTCTGAGTTTTAGTGTATTCGGGTGTAAATATAAAACAAGAAGGTAAAATATTTGCCTGCGTAAAAAAGACCGCGAAGTAATTATTATTATAATAGGCTAATAACGCTTGATCGTTATTTCACGTAATGTACCTAAGATCCATTGAAAAATGTACCCGGTTTACGTAATAAAAATAAAGTGGTCAAGTGCGAGTTGGACTCGCCCATGAAGGGTTCCGTTGCAGCAAGTAGCATAATATACATAGTACACATAGTTCTTGTAGTTCGTTGTACCTTTGATCGAAGTTTTAATAATAGTGTATTTATGACGTACTAAAAAAAAACTACACATTAGATCGATATCAAACGAATTTTCGTTGGTAGTTTTAATGGTAATGTACATCATATATTTTTTTTAGTTTTTTCATTCTCTTACTTTAGAAGTTAGAGGGGGGGGGACACACATTTTACCACTTTGGAAGCGTCTCTCGCGCAAATTATTCAGTGTAGACAAAAATTATATTAGAAACCTCAACATCATTTTTAAAGACCTATCGATAGACAACCCACACGTGTAAGCTTGATGAAAAAAAAAATTTGAGTTTCAGTTCTCAGTATGGGGGGCACCCCTGATTTTTGTTTTTTTTTTTAAACTTTTGTAAAAATCTTAATGCGGTTCACAGAATACATCTACTTACCAAGTTTCAACAGTGTAGTTCTCATAGTTTCGGCAAAAAGTGGCTGTGACATACGGACGGACAGACAGACAGACAGACAGACATGACGAATCTATAAGGGTTCCGTTTTTACGTTTTACGGAACCCTAAAAATCACTAGCATTTAAGAGATTTCACAGCAAAGTTTGCATGTTGTAGCTTGTAGTGGGATAACTGGCATAGATACTTACTTCCTATAATACTTTCAAATGCATCTTGCGTAAAATGTGTTAATATAATATATTATCTCATAAGCTTACGTTGCACTTAACTGCCAATTTCAAAAATAAGTATTACTTAATCACATTTTTGTACCTTTTAGTTTATTTGATGCTATTTATGTTGAAAATAAAAATTGAAAACCTACCTACTTAATTATACTCAACGTTTCAAAGCTTGTGCAAGGCATACGTAAGTGCTCGGAAAACGGCAGTAATAAAACTAATGTAAGTTTCAAACAAAAATACCATAATTAAAATCAACACACTTCAACGAAACATGTTTCATTAAAGATTGCTTTTAAAGGAATTATACATTATACAGTAATAATAGCGCTATCGTTACACAGTTTATCAAACATAATTAAACTTCCGACCCTTTGAAGCATTTTTTAAGATTTAAAAATTAATGTTTTGCGCTTTTAATTTGAGCAGATGCGCTTTGAGGTTCGTTGGAACGGTTCACTGGACTGGATACTCTGTAGTGTAACAATACAATACATTACAACAACTCTTTATTAAAAGCCACAAAAACAGAATACATATTATAAGAAAATATTATTTTAACAAAACAATTTAACTGTAGCTATAGCGGCTTTATCGCTTAGAGCAATCTGTACCAGGCAACCGTGCACGGACAGGAAACAGCATACCAAACTAGGCCTTTATTGAAAATAACAATTAATAAAGAGAGAAGACAAAATAAGTATTAATAACGAGTAAATGTAAACACACTTCAATAAGTAACCTATAATAAACTGTAACTTAAAACTTGATCCGTGACTATAAATCATTTTGCGTTCCTGTAAGTTATTTTCCAAGCAATAATACGCAATCCCATTATCCTATTTCCTAAAAACATCGTCAATGTTTGGTTGTTTGCATGTTTCTTACTCAATCACAACTTAAGCTATGAACGGATCGGGCTGAAATGTAGAACATAGTTAGACTATAATTCCGAAAAAAAATAGGCTACTTTTTATCCCGAATAAAAATACGAGAACTACACGGGTACAACCGCGGCACGCTGCTAGTAATAAAGAAATTCAATTATCCATAGCCGATATACTTTTTTTACTCGTGTTATATAGGTTTCCACTTGACCACCATCTCGCGGTAATGCGGTCTATGATGGAGCGTGCGATTAGCGATTAGCCTAGTAGAAGCGATTACTTCTCGACTTGAAAACATGAGTGTAACCAACAGGAAAAAACGCAACCGGATTTAGGAAAACCATTCCACAGCCTAGACGTCAAAAACATACAAGTTCTTATAACAAAAATGGAGTCAAACCTTTTCATTTGAGTCTTTTGAAAGACAACCATCAAGGCCGATTTACATCAGACGAGCGAATGCTCATTCTATCCCCACTGTATCAAATTCATTTGGTGTAAACAAACGTAGAGCATTCTTTTGTTGTTTTGTTTGCGTTCGCAAAGATTCTATGGAATATGTAATATGGAAAACGCTTAGAACGATATTTCGTTTACACTAAAAGATCGAGAAAGAATGCTCTTGTTCCAGCTCTAGCTCTATGTTCGTTTAGTTTAAATCGGCCTTCAAAGGAAGCCAGTTCTCTGTGCTACGAGCCACCCGATAGAAAAGTCAGTGTCACACTCTCCCAAATGTACTTAACCGCTAAAAACCGTTAAGCTAGCAATTTTAAAGCTTTCAAGAGCTCGATGGGTTTTTCGAGCAGGTATCATTGCCTATAAGCCTTTTGCCACTTTTTCCGATCGATCGCAGATACAGAGTAGCGTTATGGTTTCAAAAATTGCGTGTTACAAATAAAAATATCAAGGATGAAGTTGGTACTGGTAAAATTTGGAGCGTATATTTGAACAAAACCTAAGCTTGTGTTTAGAAAATTTGCGATCTTATTGGTTTGCAAATCTTTTCAAAACATTAAGCATTTATTAAATTTATTTGGCATTTTTTAAATTATAAAATTTAAAGGTTCCTGATGCGTCTAAAGGATCATGTATGTTTGTGCGTATGTTTGTATGCGTATGTGTGTGTGCTTGTGTCTATGTTTCTGAATTTGTGATGTTTGTTTAGATTTTTATAGACATTTATTAGTTTAATCCAACTTCAGAACTGAAACAAAAGATTAAATGATTGTTTCTTGATAGGCGAGTACTACTCAAAAGCAAGCAAATATTAGTATATTAGTTATAAAAATGTAATGAGTTCCCGAGAACCCCCCACTGGCTCAGTTTACTGGCTTCCTCAAAGAAAGCATGGCGGTTTTTGCATTGCCGGCGCTTGCGCACGTGACCGCCATTTTAATTGTCCTAATTAGATCAAAGGTGACACCGAAGATATAATTTGAAAATGTATGCAGTACATTAACTTTGAAGTTAATACTAATACCATTACCAGTAAGTAATATTTGGTTTTATAAATTACACTTATCAAAGCAATGGATATTTTTCTTAAAAAATAACATAATTTTTATGAAAAAAAAAAAATATATTACTAGTAAAAATAAAGCACATAAACATAGTGCTTAATTAATTTTATTCAAAAAGACACGAATAATAAAAATCTTCCAGCAACCCATTCCGGCTTCGCTCGGATATTATCACATACCTACTCGTAATCCATTAATAGAAATAAATACTATCCTATCTCTCAAGTTGAACCAAATTACACTTAAATGACAACTGTTTACTAGAAACAAACTTCGTGACATAGGATTTTTGTATATCAAGATTTATCGACTAGTTTAAACGAACCTCTGTAAGTAGATCGTTACACGTCTAACCTTGTTGTGGTAGATATCTCCTTGTGCTTTTAAATCCCAACAAAGTCTATAACATTTTGTACACATATTGTATCATCGTCAAACGTTTAGTTAAAACGTTTGGCGATGATACAAAAAGTTTTCTTGATTTTTCTATCATAGTTCACTCTTAAGTATAAATCCTACTAAGAATATGATTGTCAATGTTTGGATGTTTGTTGCTCAACCAAGTCGTAACGCCTGAACGGATCTGGCTGAAATTTTGAACACAGAGATTATAGTCGGGAAGAACACATTGGAATTTTATTCGAAATAACGGGAACGGCACCTACGCGGGTAAAACCACGGGGCGCTGCTAGTACGTTTATACATATACTAGCTCCTACCCGCGACTTCGTCCGCGCGAAATAAATAGTAGATAAGGTAACTCAGGCAGTACCTATTTGTTTACTCAGTCACATTTACGGCTACTAAAAACAACATATAATAAAACGATTTCGTACAATTTCATCAAAATCGGTTCAGTTGTTTAGGTGTGAAAGCGTAAGAGACATTCGTCCCCCATTTCAACTCCAATTTCATACCCATACAGTTCGAAATTACAAAATTGCTAGAACAAACATTTATTTGCTTCGTGTCAAGTGCCTATATAAAGAGTTACATAGTTTTATCTTCAACGATTGGTAACTTCTATATTGACATTCATCCGCCATTTCAACCCCAAATTCATCCTCGTACAGTTCGCAATTCCAAAATTGATAGAACAAACCTTTAATTGCTTCGTGTCAAGTGTCTAGATGCAAAATTTGAAAACTTTGAAAATCACGAATTTTCATACAACCGTTCATCCCTTGTTTCACCCTCTTAGGGGTTGAATTTCGCCAAACCCCGTCTTAGCGAGCGCCTACGTGCTAAAAGGGACCTTCATGCAAAATTTCAGATTTCTAGCATTTGTAGTTTCTGAGATTCCTTGATGAGTGACCTTTCGCTTTTAAATATATAGATATTATGTTTAATACACAATTTGACAGGTAATATTCTTTTAATACCTATTCCAGAATGCGCAATAATAGATCTCCATTTCTGTTAGAACTCTAGTACTGGTTCTAGAGTTATATTGTGTTAAAAGTGCCACCGCCGCGTATGAAACCTTTGAATGATATATCGCGTTTACGCTTGACGGCATTATGTGATGATAAAGTACTGTAGGTGACACTCTAGGTGAGGTAATTGAATGATCCACAACATTTAATTATTAATGAGAATTCTATCGATATTGCTCATACAGAAACATTAAAAAAATGCCATTAAACCAGAAACAATTTAAGATAGAAACGCATTGGTTAGACAGGCAATGAATATGATAGGAGAAGGTTGAAATCACCACAGTTAGATTTATTTATTTTGTATATGTATACCAAAAATATATAAATTACATATTCGGGTGACGAGCGCAGTACGGTGCTAGGTAATGATTTGGACTCTTCAACTCTTCATGTTCCAATAGCTGCGTGTTTTTGTGATGTTATGGGTAAGAATGTTGCTTACCATCAGGGACATGTCCTGCTCGTTTTGTCACTCTATACTATAAAAAAAGTTCTACAATCAGGGAAACTTAAATGATTGATTAAAAACTCTTTATAGTACACTAGCGGCCCGCTCCGGCTTCGCTCGAATAATAACCTAGATATCAACTGCAGCGCCATCTGCCGTAGCCTATGTTACTCGGGAATAATGTAGCTTTCCAAAGGTGAAAGAATTTTTTAAATCGGTCCAGTAGTTTCGGAGCCTATTCATTACAAACAAACAAACAAACAAACAAACAAACAAATATTTCCTCTTTATAATATTAGTATAGACAAAAAATGGTAAGATAAGATAAATAAATTACCTTTAAATAATAAATACGGCAAAATAATAAAACTCCTAAAACAACAAGCGGTCTTATTGCAAAAAGCGATTTCTTCCAGACGTAAAATTATTATTATTATTGGTGATATTTTAGATGATGTAACAGAATAATTCACAACACCTATGAACGAAAACTTCATCAATAACTATTGAATCCGAGACTCACGATATAGCCAACTAGCACTTGACTGTTATTTCCTAGTTGGGACAATAGCCTATCAGTGTGACCCTGAGACTGTACGTTCTTTGATTACATTCTCAATGCAGATAATTACTACGTGTGTTGATTAACTATTTTACTTTCCATTGTAATCGGGAAAGTTCCCCTGATGTGATTATGGCAATTCTATTATAATATTGTGCCGCTTTTGAGAAAAAAGCGTTGAGAAACATTTATAGGTGTTTTCATAGAGTAAGTAGTCAAGTCAGGCGTTATATTGAAGAATAGCTTTGTTAGGTGTTTCAGACTAAGTTAAGTATAGGATGTCGTGGGTAGTGATCGGTTTACGTTCTTTATTAGTATTACCACAGTCTATTAAATCATACAGTCGTTCGACGAAGCCGTCTAGACGGGGCACTCGTGCGGGGCGTGCGGGGTGAGAGGCGGGAAGCGCGCTCCTGCATTGTCTACATTACAATGTTAGTATTGCAGGAGCGCGGCTTAGGGCTGACGTCTTGTTTATGTTTTGTTTCAATTTTATTTTGGTGGTTGTATTTGGTGTTTGCGACAACTCTACCCGTGTCTTTTTTTTTTATAAATAAAGAGTGACAAGACGAGCAGGACATGTGCCTGATGGTAAGCAACATACCTGCCACATGACAGCACAGTGACACGCAGCTATAGGAACATGAAGAGTCCAAATCATCACCTAGCACTGCACTACGCTCGTCACCCAGAGATCTAAGATGTTATATCTAAGTCCTGTAATTTCTCTGGAAACATTACTCTTCAAACCGGAACACAGTAATGTTTGCACATTACTGCTTGGCGGTAGAATAATTGGCAAAGGTGTGGTACTTCCCCAGACGGACTCTGCTAAGAGTCCTACCACTACAAAGCTATCTATCTCTATCAATAGTGTCTAGACATTATTGGCGTTTCTCCCAAGATCAAAGGCGATTAACTACTTGTAGTATTTCTTTAAACTGTGGTATTACTAGTTAATACGAGTATGTCGCGGTGTAACCCACGGCTGTACTATGCTATTTTAGTTGTGGTAGGACTATTTGCAGAGTCCGCATGGTGAAGTACCACATCTTTGCCAGTTATTTTACCGCTAAGCAGTAATGTGCAATAACTGTGTTCCGGTTTCAAAGTCAATGTTTACAGTGAAATAACAGGGCATGGAGATAAAACATGCCCATATTCACGATAGGTGGTCACGATCACGGTATGTGTTGGGCCAACTCGAGAGCTAGAATAGTTTTTTACGTGACAACGTCTTATAATTGGATGAAGCCGGCTGCACGCACGAAAAACCATGACGTCATGCGGCGTTACCTCGCCACATGATGTCATGCGGCGTTACCTCGCTCTGAGGCGTTCCATTTAAGGCTTGGAGTTGAAGTTGTCACGTTCAACTATCGTCAGTAACTTTACAGACAACCGATTTTTTTTTTTTCGATTAATAGTCTTTATATGACAATATCCGAGCGAAACCGGATCAGGACGCTATTGTAGAGGTATAATTAAGTAAGATATATATTTATATTAAACTAACGGTCCGCCGCGGCTTCACTCGTAGTAGGCACATAATACTTATATGACTCAGGGATACATCTGATACATACCAACATGTCCAACGGTGAAATAATTTCTGAAATCGGTTCAGTAGTTCCGGAGATTAGTGCGTTCAAACGCATAACCTCTTCAGCTTTATACTATTACTCACCTAGTATCAATGACTTCAAAGGAAGGACGTGGCTTACTGAATTTTTTTGGCATTTTAATGGACAGCAAAAACTCGTTCACTCCCGCGCACTGACCGCTGTGAATGAGTCGCTTGTCGCATGGCCCTAAAAATGCAATTTTAGGCCCAACGCGGTTGTGCCATTTTATCGCACCTTTGGCCACGTCCTTATATATGGCACACACTATGATATCAATTTTCACGTTTATAATATATATTAGTATTTTAATCTGTTGCTAATAGTCCCCTACTTCGGTCGCGAATTACCTACTACTTTATTTTGTTTTCTTTAATTTTAAATTAAGTTCAATAAAGTGCAGTAAAAGAGTCAATCTATCTATCTATCTACTTCCTACGATCCGCGATCTCACAAAACCTGACGCAAAAAGTGCATTTCCCGAACACGTATCGATAGAGGCTGACACCTGCGGTGTTGCCATAGAATCGTGTATCACGTGGAAAAATATTTATAATTGCCCTGGGACCAGAATACAATGCGCGTTAATGATGTTTATTACCTATTACTGGCGCTATAGCTTCATAAAGCGTTTAAAGTTATGTGATTTTTCGGGGTTCGATGGATTAATGTATTGGAGTTTTCTAGCATAAATTATAATATTACTTTACAAAAGGTAAATTAATTAACCCGTCAAGCGACAGGGAGCCCATATGGGCTCGGCTCCGGATATCATAGTGTGAAAAAAATCGTAAAAAAATAATCGAATCTACCCTCAAGAATGTTGAGGTTAGTTTTGACAAAACAAATAAAAAAGTGAAGCTTTATCATGTAAATATTTTTGCGGCAGCAGTATAAAAAAAAACTATGAAATCAATTAATAGAATGTGTCTGAAAATGAGTCTCAACTGAGGGGTTAAAAGAAATGAACTTATGAATGATATTGTCAGAACAACCTAATGTTAGCTCAAAAAAGCTAGTGCCAATCGCGGCGCAGGCGGCTGTCGCGCGTATGTATGTATTCTCCTTGAAAAAGACCGCCATATGTCGCTGAAACATAAATTGGACTAGACCAGTCTATGAGTTACCCGTGAATTCGTTAAAAAACGTTTGTTTTAGATATAAAGGTAAACTTTTTATGGCAAATAGTTTAACAAAAGTCACTTATAGTAATTCAAAATAAAGGAGCACTATCCCCCAGGCAACCATAAAATGATAAAATGAGAGATTTTAAATGAAAACAATAAACGTTTATTGTGGCGATAACGAAAAACATAAACAAAAATACAAGAATATGAACATGTGACAAGAAATACAATGAACGAATAGATATTGAACCCCACACTAGAAAAATTTAATTTGAGAACAGGGAGAAGGAATCTTTTCGTTTGTAAAGCCTTTTTTTTTCGGGAGAATTAGCAAAGTATAGAAATAAAGCATCTTATATATCTGGGTAATGATCGCAGTGCAGTGCTGGGTAATGATTTGGACTCGTCATGTTCCAAGAGCTACGTGATCCTGTACTGTTATAGGCAGACGAGTGTTTTACCATCATGCACATTTCTTGCTCGCCTCGTCACTGTACAAAAACTCTTTTACACCATACAAAAAGAAAGACCAAAACTCTATGTGGGAATAAACTAATCGCAAAACTTACATTAAATAAAACCATACGGAACCACTGTCAAAACATACTACTTTTCGCCCGCACCACGTCACTAACAAGACAAAATCACCATATCTAGACTTCGCCATTGTCTTTTGTAATAAAATAGAATAAAATCACTAGTGAAGCGAAATGATTTGCGTCTAGCGGAGCCGTTAAGCTGGAAAAGGTATTTAAAAAAGCAGTTATGTTTTTATACCGTGCTAAATGAGTTGGGATGTGCTGATCGTGCTGTACGGTTTTAGATGTATATTATGGGTTTCCTAGTTTCATTTGTTCCGTTTTTCGGTAACTAAATTTAAGATAGCTATTCTAATTTTCATTGTGAAGTTATTATTCTTTTGGCTAAGTTGGAAAAACCATGTTAGTGGTGTAAGTTAATGATGTGCGCGCCTATACATACATGCATGAGCAAAAACAGCCCACTAAATATATCCACAGCTGGGCCATTTCTTCACGATGTTTTCCTTCACAGTCAAAACCAATGGTGATGACAAACTTGAGTAAACCAGCACTCGGAAAACTTAGAGCTGCAAAAGTCACGGCTTCGTTTCGCACAAACATTATGTGGCCTTTTTTTTACCATAGAGGAACGAGACGAGCAAGACATGGGCCGAATGGTAAGCAACATGCCTGCCACATAACAGCATCATCATCATCATCATCATCAGCCGTAAGACGTCCACTGCTGGACATAGGCCTCCCCCCTAGATTTCCACAACGAACGGTCCTGCGCAACCTGCAACCAGCGGTTTCCAGCGACCTTCGTGAGGTCATCTGTCCATCTAGTGGGAGGCCGCCCAACACTGCGTCTTCCGGTTCGTGGTCGCCACTCGAGAACCTTTTTTCCCCATCGGTTATCAGTTCTGCGAGCGATGTGGCCTGCCCATTGCCACTTCAGCTTAGCTACTCTTCGAGCTACGTCGGCTACTTTCGTTCTTTTGCGAATGTCCTCATTACGGATTCTGTCGCGCAAAGAGACTCCGAGCATAGCTCGCTCCATAGCTCGCTGTGTGACTTTGAGCTTTGTTATGAGGCCCACAGTTAAGCATAACACATAACAGCATAGTGACAAGCAACTATTGGAATATGCAAAGTCCAAATCATTACCTAGCATCGCACTGCGTTCGTCACCCAGAGATCTAAGATATTATATCTCTAAGCCCAGTTATTTCTCTGGAAACATTGCCCTTTAAACCAGAACACAGTAATGTTTGCACATTACTGTGTTTATGCCGTAACCATATGTATATTATATATTCTCATATTACATTGTCACAACTTCTTTGTGATGTCATACACCATCTGTGTCGCCCTTATTTGGAGTTTCAAGGCATTTCACTTATTTTAGCCCAATTACTTGAAATATGGCCGCTTTACCCTTTCCAAGAGGTATTATGCATAATTCATATCATTACTACTAGAAAACAGGTAATATATCCGAGTTCGACTGTCTTTTCATTGTGAACTGCAATGCCAGTTAGTTAGCAGAAACAAATGAATTTTAACCGCAAACCACGTATCTAGAAATCTAATAAATAAAAATATACATACTTCTTGTTACGTGCTAAAAACTAAAGAACTACATACAAGGAAAAAAAATTGTTGTCTGTAAAGTCGGTTTACTGACGATAGTTGAACGTGACAACGTCTTAAGAAAATACTGATGGAATGGTACTGACGACGTCATGCGGCGAGGTAACGGCGGTAACGGCACATGACGTCATGTTTTGCGGGCGTGCAGCCGGCTTCATCGAATTATAAGACGTTATCACGTCAAAAAATACAAAAATATTTTAAATATTATCTGTATTACTAACAAAATATTATTTTAGAATTCATTGACACAATACATAACAGTAACCAAAACAAAAACAAAACTTAAAAATATTGAGTTACCTTCGACCATCTTGGATTTGAAATTTATCGTAGTGAAAAGAGCGTTCTACAGGTTAAGAGCGCCCTTTCATTCGAAACTCAAGTTGAGAGAGTTGACTTAAATGTTTCATGACGGATCCACCATACCACTAGCCTTACCCCAACACTATTACTTGATGGCATGATGGTGGTATGGTTTGGGACCCACCCTACCACCAGGGGTAGGGCCAGTGGTATGGTGGGTCCGCCATGAAATGTTTTTGCCATTTTGATGGCGGCCATCTCTGATATGAAATTTATTTTATTAATACAGTTTATAGTAATCTATAAGTCACGTTTTTTACTTTGAAAGGTACCCATATTGAAGGAATTGTGAAAAAATATACACTCCCGACTTAAACTTTTCTACCAAAAAACTCGAAACAAAAAACTCGACTTTTCATACAAAAAATAAAAATAAATCAGGAATCAGTTCGGATCAGGTGTAACTCCGTCGTTTTTGTGTTGCAGGTTAAAAACAACATCTACTGACAAAAGAACATCAGAAAACAATAAACACATCGCACTAACTGTTGCTGGACATAAATTACCAAGATTTCCTTAAAAGTATTTTCAAAGAAATTGTGCAAAAAACGTACAACTTTCTTGGACACGGTACATGGAAAAGTTATGTTCTATGTTAATGATACAGTTAGCCATGTAAGGAAGTTAACGAGTTACGCATCGATTTGTCTGTTTGACGTGGCTTTTATATTTATTGCTGTTACAACAAAAAGTTATAAAATGTACTTACTTACACGTACTTAGTGATATAACAACTTAGATCTCTGGGTGACGAGCGCAATGCGGTGCTAGGTAATGATTTGGCTCTTCATGTTCCAATAGCTGCGTGTCACTGTGCTGTTATGTGGCAGGCATGTTGCTTACCATCAGGCACATGTCTTGCTCGTCTCGTTACTTTTTATTTAAAAAAAAAAAAAAAAAAAAACTTAGTTACTCCGCCGGTGTCCTGACTCCAGATATGATATTAGTCTTCAACAACAACAAAAGATCCCAGTCTTCGTTTTTATATCACATGAAAATTGAGAAGGCGAAAGTTCGTAGAAAATTATTTTAATATCTATCTAGTGTTATCCTACTAATATTATAAATGTCAATGTTTGGATGTGTGTATGTTTGTTGCTCAATCACGTCCTAACGTATGAACGGATCGGGCTGAAATTTGGAACACAGATAGATTATAGTCTGGAAGAACACATAGGCTACTTTTTATCCCGGAAAACAACGGGAACAACGGGAACGGGAACTTCGCGGGTAACACCGCGGGGCGCTGCTAGTAATTATTATAACAGAACGCTATCCAACCGCAAACTAATCAAATCTTGTATTAGTCAGATAATTGCAAAAACATACTTACATACATACATAAAACCACCAAGACACAGAACAAGCATTTGTATTCATCACACAGATATTTGCATCGGATGGGAACCAAACCCACAACCTACGGTCAAGAGAGCCTAGGGCCTAATTTACGGTTCGTTGTGTGGGCTGGCGAATGAGTCTTGACCTCCAGAGTTTTTTTAAAAACGCCAATTTTCTCAAGACATTTTCCGTTACCGTTGAGCATCAAGCTATTGGACCTTTCGTAACCAATATTATTAATTGTTATAAGTATTGCAAGCATATTATAACGCACATAATGGCAACTCCAAAATTCTACGGTTATTGTATTTTTCAATCGGAGGGTAGATTTGTTTTTCTCCAGTGGATACGACTAAAATAAGAATCATTCTACACTGAAAACACTGAAATTAAGGTACTGTAAAGCGTTTTTGTTAATCTGTTTTAATTTGTATTTTAAACCATCGGTATAAATCAATGGATGTGCCATCCCAAACTTCAGGCTCACGGAATTGTGTTATCGTTGGGAAAAGTGAGCTCACTCTTTCCGGTTTAGTGAATTGAAGGAAGCGGTGAACGCCGGACGCTTATGCTTGTCGCTATTCGTTGTCAACAACCAAAATAAGTAGAACCGTAATATACCTCGCCGCTAACGATTCTAGGGGTCAAGTAGATTGGTAGTTGTTAACCACTCATGCTACACACAGAGACGCAGTTTGTTAACAACTTCAAAGTTTTAGTAGTGGTAGGACTCTTGGCAGAGTTCGCCTGCCGCCAAGCAGTAATGTGCAAACATTACTGTGTTCCGGTTTGAAAGACAATGTTTTCAGAGAAATTACCGGGCTTAGAGATATAACAACTTAGATATCTGGGTGACGAGCGCAGTGCAGCGCTAGGTAATGATTTGGACTCTTCATGTTCCAATAGCTGCGTGTCACTGTGCTGTTATGTGGCAGGCGTGTTGCTTACCATCAGGCACATGTTTCGATCGTCTCGTCCCTCTTTACTAAAAAAAAAACCTCAGAGCATATCTCCTCATTTAAATCGATGTATTAAACGTATTCTGCAACTGCATGAGGCAGCTGTGAATAAGTTGGTTTGAAGGACTGATTCCGAGAGTTAATGCTGTATACAGATCATAGCTGTTTTCTTGGTAGACCAAAATTATAATTGTGTCTCCAATTAAGAATAAACTACCATCCTAATACTTTGTATATTTGTTAGAATGCTATAATCTTCACATACATTTTTGAAGTGAAAACTTCTTTAGGCGCGCTATAGACAGAATTTTCGTGGGCTGTGAAAGTGATTCATCAATCGTCACGCTTGGATATGATAATGGATCGGATCGGATATGAAATCTTCGGGTAAACTCGGTAAAAACGGCCAGGTAAGTACCAGGGCAACAGAAACAGTAAAGAGTTTCGCTTACCTACCTCCAACAGCCCAGCGTTTATCTCCAGATACCAGGACAACAGAAATATAAAAGAGTTGCGTTTGCCCCTAGGTACCAGTACCAGGGCAACAGAAACAGTAAAGAGTTGCAATATTTTGTACAACTTCGTTCCATCAGAATGTCCCTTGACACCTCCCAAGTATTTCCAAGTGAAAACTTCTTTTGGCGCGCAGGTGCGCTTTTAGACAGATTTTTCGTGGGGTGTGAATTGAATTCTAGCGCCACTGGCGTCACGCTCGGGTATGATAAGAAATCTTCGGATAAACTCGGGGCCACGCCCATTGGCCATCTAGAAATGCGTCAGCCAATGTGAAATGCTGAAAGGGCGTGGCCTAACCATCACTGCATGACCATCTAGAAATGCGTGAGCCAATGAAAAATGCTAACACATTTCTAGATGGCCATGCCATGATGGTCAGGCCACACCATCCGGTACACCCGTGTAGTTTCCAAAGTAGGCTTCAAATTCTGAGTTATAAGTTTTCACTTCTATCGGCAGTTCCTATGACTGCCAATTTTTTTTTTACTTATGTACCTTCAATAAGTGATAGGGCACGGATTCAATTATATCAGAAATTCAATCTTAAGCTCTTTAACATAAAAAGCATTATCCAATGACATTGAGTGATTGCTCTACACATAGAAACTCCCAAAGGAACAGCATTGAGTTAAAATTATTAATTTTAATATTGCAACGAAAATTACTTACATCATTATTGCAATCTAACGTTTTTAGATGGTTTTTTTTTCAACTTTCTACTCTGAAGAATTTCTGATTTCACAAATTTTTACAAAAAACTACTTTATTCCTTCATAGGTACGGGTTAAAATTGAGCGAAGAACGTAGTTAAGTCCCAACAATTTGAGTACACAATAAGTGCAACAAACATTAATCATACGAATCTGAATTGTTTTAGATCTATTTTCGTATTTCGCATTAAAGTGGACTCTATATTTAATGTATTAAAGTTGAGAGTTCAAAGAAGATAGATGTGAATAGAAGCGTAGGGTACTAACGCCAAAGATTGACATTTAAATGCTTAAGTGGAAGTGAAAGGCCGAGAATAGGGTATTTTTGATTAAAATTGGAATATAATTGCGTCTCCCACGTTGAGGCTGTGCGTAATAAGCCGTTTTTTGTCGTTTAGTTTCGGGTCGGCCGCTTCTGAATATTTCGTATCCGGGGTCGCAATGATCTCGGTATTGTAATCTAATGTATTAAAGTAATGGCCAAAGAACCAAAACCATACTTGCATAAGAAGCCCGATAAAATGTTTCCCACTGCTGAGACTCCGTGGCCTTCTTTCGCGAGGAGAGGTTGAGGTTCCGGTTTGAAGGGCAATGTTCCCAGAGAAATTACAGGGCTTAGAGACAAAACAACTTAGATCTCTGGGTGACGAGCGCAGTGCAGTGCTAGGTAATGATTTGGACTCTTCATGTTCCAATAGCTGCGTGTCACAGTGTGGTTATGTGGCAGGCATGTTGCTTACCATCAGGCACATGTCCTGTTAGTCTCGACACTCTTTATTTAAAAAAAAAAAGGAGAGAGTTAAGGCCATAATACAAAACGCTAGCCCAGTCCGGTTTGGGAGATCTCACATGACCTCAAATTATTCTACGTAGGTAAGTGTCGATATCCTTGCGATGTTTTTCTTAACCGATTTTAGTTAGCGGCATTACGCACATGACTTTGAAAAGACAGTGGTGCACGTGAGATTTGAACGCGGAGGCTACGGATCGGCAGTTGCCATTCTTTCGACTAGACCAGCCGTAACTGTTTTTCGTTTAAAGAGAGTAGATGTCGTGGTCACTTAGTTGGTTGTACATCTGACCGCGAAATGGTCTGATCCGGGGCAAATATTTGTGATGAATCTATGTTTCATAAGTATTACTACAATCATACTAATATTATAAATGCTAAAGTTTAGATCTTTGTTGCTCAATCACGTCAGAACAGATTGAGTAGAAATTTTGAACACAATTTTGTAACTGTGTTCTAAGGGTGTGGTATTCCAGTATTCATATTGAAAAGTATTTATATTCAAAAAAACATGCGTAGCACTCTCTGGAGGCTACCTATAGAAGTGATCATCGATAGAATATATGTATATAGATATATCATAGAAGTGAATGTGTCATCTGAGTGAGTTTTTCCCGATGGCTACAATATTGGTGTCTTCAAATCGAGATTGAATCAGTTTCTTCTAGGTAATCACGCTCCATTGTAGACCGTATCATGGCTTAATGTGGCGAAATTGCAAGTCTTCTTTTTTTAATTTTAAATAAAGAGTGACGAGACGAGAACCGGAACACAGTAATGTTTTCACATTACTGCTATATAGTCTACTAAACCTACTGTAGTAAAAAAAATCTACCTATAGGTATTAAATTGAAATCTATATTATAAATCTTCTATCTATATTATAAAGCTGAATAGGTTTTTTGTTTGAACGCACTAATCTCACAAACTACTGGACCGATTTCAAAAATTCTTTCACTGTTACATTTGTACGTGATTCTTAAGTACTATAGGATGTATAATTATTATGTGCCATCGGTAAAGGCGGGGCGAACCGCTAGTCTCAACATAATCAGTTTGCTCACTGAAAAGTGAGGCACAAATTCAGATGTACATACTGACAATTTTATCTCAACTCTGCGTACTAATAACTGGCTTTCCACGATCTCGTAAATAGCAGAGTTTATGCTCCGCGCCGTATCAATTAGAGCACTATCTATAAGCAGTCGCAATTAGAGCCACAGAATAACCGGCAGCTACTACTGACCGTAACTGTATGTTTGAGAATTACTGAATTACACCGATTTTCTTAGAACTCTTTTACAACTTATTTCTGAGCATTTTTAATATAATGTATACCTCTATTACATGTAGATAGGTTAAAATCACTACACAGATACTGTACAAAAATAGATTCACACATTAACACACACATCATTCAAAAACAAGCAGCCATTCACACAACGACAATAATCAGCAAAGTTCTGGGGGACACAGTCTTTGTGCATAGGGGAACTGAGCCACCTTTTCCCTGAGGGTCTCAGGGCGGGAGCTCAGTAAACCGAGCCTAGCTCGAGTAGAGGAACACCTTATCAAACCTATAATGTAGATAGCTTATATAATATAGCCTTAACAAAGTAGGTACCCACTAAATATCCAACTCTTGAGAAAGCCCCAGTTTTCTCGTACAAGGAGAGAGTCCATGCCATAATCCACCATGCTGGCCTAGTGGCATTGACAGATGACGCTTGACGTCGAAAGATTTTTGTTACAAGCCGGTTTTCTCCCGATGTTTTCGATCTCCGTAAAATTCCAATGGTGAAGATCTGCACATCCACGCTTGGAGAAACACTCAGAGGCGAAGGTGGGATTCGTTTTTTTTATAAGTTCATGATTGTTTACATATACCTACTTAGCACGGTCTGGCTACAAGGCTACCACGGTGCAATATCTTCTTAATCTTCTTAATATATATAAATCTCCTGTCACGATGTTTGTCCGCGATGGATTCCTAAACTACTTAACCGATTTTAAATTAAATTGGCACACCGTGAGCAGTCTGGTCCAACTTGAGAGATAGGATAGTTTTTATTTCGATTAATAGTCTTTAAATGACAATATCCGAGCGCAGCCGGAATGGGCCGCTAGTTATATTATAAATTTCAACTATTCCATTAAAATTATAAATGTGAATGTTATTTGGATATTTGGTTCTCAATCACGTCGTAAGGTATATCTATACACAGATACATAAATTTGGAACACTGGAAGAGCATAGGCTACTTTATATCCCGGGACATAACGGGAATGGGAGCTGCTCGTAAATAAATACATTTATATTTAACTTACATTGGTCGGTATTTTTCATACAATATTTAGTAGAAATAATAATAAATTATTTTTTGAATTATCAAACTGCTATACAACCGGATCCCATGACAGTTGTATCATTATCATTATTATAATACTCATGTAAGTAACTTATCTTCAATAAAAATAAACGATAAATAAATTTTCATTTAACACCCTTAATTTATACTATAATTTGACGTAACAACGAACTTATGCTTTAAACGATTGCATAATATCGCAAAAAGCGGTTATTTTTAAATTGTCTATTTGACATTTAAGCCTGCTTTGACCCCACAGGTGTAGGGTCGTTTGGGTTATGTTGTTTATTAAAATAGATATTACTTTATATAATCGCTTTTGTGTGTGGTCTAAAAATACTTTTGAAGTGGACATTTTTGAAGCCGCTTTGTACACTTTTTGAAGAACATTTTATGAGTTTGCGCTTAGATAAAGAATATGTAAATGGATCAGGACGTCTACTCTGTTTCTATGAAAACGTAATTTCGCAATAAACTGGCGACTTTTTACCCTATATACTCCGCTCCGTCGTTTTGTCCGTTTAAATGTTCTAAGCCTACTCTAATTAGAGTAGGATAAGAACATTTAAACATCAAACAATGTTCGATCGTACGAAACGACGTAGAACCGAAGTAGGAAAGTCGCGAGTTTATTTCGAAATTACGTTTCTCGTATGCGTCATTCATGTTTATTTAATTCAATAATAACAGCAGTTAACAAATTGTAATATATATATATTTTTTCTAATATTGGTAGACAATTCACACGCAACACCATCTGACCCCCAACTAAGCAAAGCTTGTACTATGGCGACCAGATAGCTGATATAATACTTAGGTATATAGTTTTAGATACTTATTATACATAGAAACACCCAGACACAGTGCAAACATTTGAATTCATCACACAAATATTTGCACTGGGTGGGACCGGCTTCGCAGGCAGAGCTACTACCCACTACGCTACGAGGCCACTATTCCCCACAGTAGTTCCACAACCGATATATACAATATTTAGTATACGAATACAAAACTTTTTTCATAATTGAGTCTTATTATGCCGCATCAAACAAATGTTTTGGAATTTGTTCCACGAAAATACTGAGTACCGTCCGCAGCGAAATTACTCTGAAACGCTAGTAATCGTAGCGATTATCGTTAATTATGTACAAAAAATATTATATTTTTCGAACCTCTATTCTTGTGTTTCGAATTCGGTTCAACTCTGGGTAATTTTCTTGTCTCGGATCGGAGCGATAGGTTCTGTTATTATTTATATTGTAAATAATTTGTTCTTCGAAATCTAAGACCAATCAATGCTTTAACTACTTTTGTATATCCTACTAGTATTATACAAGCTAAAGTTTGGATGTTTTTTTCTATTTTGAAAATTAGAAATAATTAGTAAACATTTTTAACTAGCAGCATTCTCCGGTTTTAATCTAGTAGTTTCCGTCCTTGTATTTTTATACTTATGTGATCTCTTCAGCTCTTATGATGACATACATCCTCATTTTCTCATTGATAGATAACATTATTAGTTGGATTTTTATTGTTATTCAAATAGTTTTCGATTATTTTTCTAAAGCTTAGATACTTGTTAATGTCACTTAATTATTAGCAATTGGTATAGATTTAAATAACCCTGTAACTTGTTTCAGAATGATTAATTCGCAGCATTTTTTTTATTGTTTCTGGCATTTAATAAAATTATTGTTCTGAGTTTTGCCTAGCATTTTATGACGTTGTATAACAAATAGAAACACATTATTAATTATTATCATTTAGATTTTTACATAAAGAAATCGAGAGTGAATCTGTTTCTTTCTATGTAAACACGCTCCATCGTAGACCGCATCGTCACTTAACATCAGGCGAGATGATGATCAACTGTAAACCTGTAAAAGTTAAAAAAATAAAAATAAAGTTGTGGTCTTTTTCTGCTAACCCTACCAGCAATATTAAGGCACAGTCTACACCCGTACCGCGGGCAACATTTAAATGGCTTATCATTACGTAATTACTATCATTGTCTACTCACACACGCACAACACACACACACTAGCAGAGTCTGTCAATCATAATAAGTCGAACTTACTCGTATTTCGGCGAAGGGGTTAACAGATAAAACAATTAACTATACGGAGTATTGAATTTAATGTGTTTCGCAGTGATATGCAGTTTTATGATGCTAACTCGATTGACGATGAGGTTCAGTTGGTTGATAAGACTGCCTGTGGAGATGTAGGTCGTGGATTAAATTCTCAGCTAGGAAAAAATATTGTGGGAGGAATTCACAAGTGTAGTCTAACTTATTCAAATTAACTGTGTTCTAAATTTAAGCCTGGTCCGTTCTGATGTTCTGAGGTGATGGAGCAACAAACATGCAAACAATCTAACATCCAAACTTTCAAATTTATAATCGAATCTATCATATATTTATAACGTTTAAAAGATTAATCAATCAACTTTTTGATTGATTTAATCCTGAGCTTGACGAGGCTTTTCTCCGACACTTCTTGATATAGTTTTAGCCGAATTTGAAATTGAATGAACTGAGTTCCCTTGCACCTTACACCTTTATTGTGGAACTTAACATAGACGCAGCATCATCGTCGGTCTATCTTAGACCACTGCTGGACATAGGCCTCATCCATGGCTCGCCATTCAGTCCGATCTTCACAGCTCTACCTTTTTTTATGTAGCATAGAGTGACGAGACGAGCAGGGCATGTGCCTGATGGTACGCAACATGCCTGCCACATAACAGCACAGTGACACGCAGCTATTGAAACATGAAAGTTCAAATCATTACCCAGCACTGCACTGCGCTTGTCACCCCGAGATCTTAGATATTATATCTCTATGCCCTGTAATTTCGCTGGAAACATTGCCCTTCAAACTGGAACACAGTAATGTTTGTACATTACTGCTTGGCGGTGGAATAACTGGCAAATAACCTTTTAATTCGTTGCTGTCAGGCTATCATATAACAAACAGCGAAGTTTAACACGAAAACTATCAAAATTATTATAATTAGTTACTCAATCGGGAATCACGGCCTGAAAGCTGCAATACCTGCAAACTAGAATAACATAACGTGTCTAGATTCGCTCGCGATCCACATTCACTAGAAAATCATTTCACATTTAAAGAAAAACAGATCCAAGCATCTAATTCTCAAAAGAATGCGTTTGCATCCTCCCGATACGACTAATAAAATAATTGTGGCGGGCGGTTGTTAGCGCCGAGTACTTCGAACTTCTTCATTGTTCAATGGCGCCGCCTTCTTAGAAGAGTGCGCTTGGCTGACTGATTGCCCGTGGTGAGGTTGATGACTCTGATTTTGGGATGACTGGTTGTATGATTAGTAGTGTGGTGATATCCTACTTACTACGTACAAATGCACATAGGTACAACGCTTAGCTTAGAATAAGAAGTTCTCCAAATGTTCCCATTTCTGGGCCTCGAGCCTTCCCTCGCAAGGAGATAGTCAAGGCCTTAATGTTTGTGGTAGGATTCTTTTTGCACACTTAGCCTTCCCCAGACTGTACCATTGCCAGTTTTGCCACCTTTGCCAGTTATTCTACCGACGTGCAGTAATGTGAAAACATCACTGTGTTCCGGTTTAAATGCCAATGTTTCCAGTGAATTCACAGGGCATGGAGATAAAAACATCTTATATCTCTCGGTGATGAGTACAGTGCTAGGTAATGATTTAGACTTGTCATGTTCCAATAGCTGCGTGTCACTGTGCTGTAATGGGTAGGCATGTTGTTTAACATCAGGCACATACACTAAATGCACAAAAACAGCTTACAAAACTTAACTTAAGCTTAATCCTGTCACGTTGTCCATTGACATTGGATTTTGAAGTTACTTATACTTAACAAACAAAACAAACTTTAACTAATGTTTAATTTCAGACTATTATCTGCTTATGTTCCAAATTCCAGAACCCTTCAGTAGCTCTTTCTTGAAAAAGTTACAAACATCCAAAAACACATAGCAACTTTTGCATTTCAAATATTAATAGAATTTTAGTCGTGTTCATGGATCTACCAAAGCTCAGCTCGAATCTAGGTATTCAAGACAACGACCAAGTAGGAAGTATTAAACGTCGCGCACTAAATACCAAACTATCTACCTCTACATACGCGGTGAAAATACAACAGCCCGTATCACATTACCTGTGACGCCAACGCTTGTACCAAGAACAGACCGATTCACTCTCAACTCACACTAAAACCGCAATTACTTAGGATTTAAAACTCCGCAAGCTTAAACCCTTGGTCACGGACCACGGACGCGAGTGGCGGTTCGATTCCCGGCGCGCTCGAGCGTGGCGCGATGGAAAAACTGATTAATAATAATAAACAACGGTGCACCGCAGCACTCATGCGCAGAACTGCACTGCGGAGTGATGCCAAGTGATAGTACACTCGTTATAGCTTTGTTAATTAGAGAGAAAACGGGTGGTTTTTTTTGGTCGAATATTAGGTGCAGTATTTCGTACTATCTGATTGCAGTTATATGTTCCTGACAAAGATATGTTCTAAAACTATGTTCTTTGACTGCCCTCTTGGCTTAGAGGTAATAGCTCTGCCTGCGAAGCCGAGGGTCGTGGGTTCGATTCCCACCCAGTGCAAATATTTGAGTGATGAACTCATATTTTTGAACTGTGTCTGGGTGTTTCTATGTATAATAAGTATGTATTTAAAACTAAATAAGTATTATATCAGCTATCTGGCCGCCATAGTACAAGCTTTGCTTAGTTTGGGGTTAGATGGTGTTGTGTGTGAATTGTCCACCAATATTTATATTTATTTAAAAGCCAGTAAAGATCTATCTTAACATCGATCGATATATTTATATCACTTATACGTACTGAGTTAAATAATTTGGAGTATCTCACCCTTATTAGTACTATTAATCAGTTATACGGAATCGACAAAACGTCCTATAACTGCAAGAAATAAGAGTACAAAAGTCATGTCAGGTGATTTTATGCCAAGACGTTGCTGATGTTCACATTCCTCTCGAGAAACTCTTAACGCACGCTCCAATATGTTTTATCTTTGTGAGTTAAAAAACCCGGATTTATATTTAATTATTGTTGTTTTTGTTATTGTTTCTGTCTATACTCTGACTTTGTATTTTGTTTCTCCTAAAAACCAGAGTTTGCAAACGAAAATAGTACACATTAAAATCGATCACTCGTTGACGATGAAGTTAGACACACATACAAATTATACATACTTATGTATATGTAGCTTCCATATTGTTCCTATGTAAAATAAGTATGTATTTAAAACTATATAAGTATTATATCAGCTATCAGGTCGCCATCGTACAAGTTAGTTTGGGGTCAGATGGTTTTGTGTGTGAATTGTCCAGAAATATTTATTAGTATTATTTATAATAGGTACAAGATTTGTTTAGTTTAGGGCTAGATGGTGTAGTGTGTGAAACGTCCACCAATATTTATTTAGTACTAAACTAACTAGCCATATTCTAAACTAAAAAATCTCAACAATGAACTGTGTTCTTTGGGATCATAATTTAAAATTATAAATGAATGAGTTGTAAGTTTTTGAGCTATTCTTCCAACCTACTAATATAATATTTTAATATCAATGTTTGGATGTTTGTTGCTCAATCACGTTGGAACGCCTGCAGAAATTGGGCTGAAATTTCGATCACACTTAGATTATAGTCTGTAATAGGTACAACAAAGGCTACTTTTTATCAAAATAACTGGTACCACTCAGGTGAAACCGCGAAACGTTACTAGTAAATTAATAAATACGAAACCAACTACAATATAAAATAGGTCGTTAGCAACAAAACCCACTAATTACGGTATGGCCCAGTCATCAGATAACCATATTGCGCGTATTAGCCAACGGCGGTGCAATATGTCGCTCCCTCGAACAAACGTCAGCTGACGCGAACCGGCCCGACCGACTAAGGGGAACACAGCCTAAAATATAGCACTATAATAACTTATTACAAAAACGTGGGTAAAACACATAAACAAATATATCGATGGGTATTTTCAATCTAAATAATATTATTTAGATTTCTGTGGGTATTTTAGACCTAACACCCATAAGACCCCAAACTAAGCAAAGCAAAGTCAAAGTTCTTAATTGATAAATGTACGAGTACAATTTACACGTCAATTAATAAAACATAATAACTTTAATAATTAAAAAAAACGACTGTAAAAACTGGATAGTTAAAACGAATCTAAATATATAATATTTAACTTAATTGTCAAAATCCATTTAGCCGTTTAAATAAAGAAATTTACAAACATACAAGATACGCGCGAAAAACATAACCCTTCTTTCAGTCGGGTTAAAACCCAAAGAAAGCGCATACAAATTGCATACAGTTTCAAAGTTTCAAATGATCACTTCACTGTATTATAATAATTATCGCACAGAAAACTGTTAAGCATTACACGAGTATTATAATAGATATGTTTTTAATACAATTGTTCTGACCCACGTAAATATTTTACACTTGTTATAAGTTTGTGCTACGGGAGCCAGATAGCTGGTATAATACTAATACTCGTATGTAATTTATGTATAGTATAGATAGGTATTTAGGTATATACATAGGTAGACAATTGCCCAGGTTGATTAGATCGTTCAGACCAGTTGCACACTTTTCAAAGTATATCCGATCAAAAATCGATAAGCCAGAATTTTTGCGATGATGTGCAAGACTTTGAAGTTTTTCTTCGCACAAAGGTGTCTGACGTCCTTCGCCTATGAGACTTTTGGCACGTCTCTCGATCGATTTCAGTTTAACAATATTTTATATATATAGTTTTTTATTGTATAGAGTGACGAAACGAGCAGGACATGTGCCTGCTGGTAAGCAACATGCCTGCCACATAACAGCACAGTGACACAGCTATTAGTACACGAAGAGTCCGAATCATTACCCCGCACTGCACTGCGCTCGTCACCCAGATATATGAAATGTTTTATCTCTGTGTCCTGTAATTTCAATGCCCTTCAAGCCGGAACACATTTTTGTTTGCACATTACTTGCTTGGCGGTAAATAACTGGCAAAGGTGTGATACTTCCCAGGCGGACTCTGCAAAGAGTCCTACCACTACAGTACTAAAAGTCTAGTGTCAACAAAATATTTTATGCTTAATAAACAATCCTACTATCTTTCTTCTTATATATAAAATTCTCGTGTCACAGTGTTTGTTTCCTTACTCCTCCGAAACGGCTTTACTGATTTTTACCAAATTTTATATGCATATTCAGTAGGTCTGAGAATCGGCTACTAGCTATTTTTCATACCCCTAAGTGTTAGGGGTTGTTCACCTCAAACATTTTTTATTTTATTTTTGGTAAAAAAAAATTGTTTTTATTTTTTTATAATGTGGCGTTAAACAATACATACAACCGTAAATTTTTACCCTTTTATCACCAGCCTCTGTTTTTAGGGTTCCGTAAAACATAAAAACGGAACCCTTATAGATTCGTCATGTCTGTCTGTCTGTCTGTCTGTCTGTCCGTCCGTATGTCACAGCCACTTTTTGCAGAAACTATGAGAACTACACTGTTGAAACTTGGTAAGTAGATGTATTATGTGAACCGCATTAAGATATGAACAAAAAAATTTTAAAAAAAGAAAAATTTGGGTTGGCCCCCATACTGAGAACTGAAACTCAAAATTTTTTTTTTCATCAAACCTACACGTGTAGGGTGTCTATCGATAGGTCTTCTAAAATGATGTTGAGGTTTCTAAAACCATTTTCGTATACACTGAATAGTTTGCGCGAGACACACTTCCAAAGTGGTAAAATGTGTGTCCCCCCCCCCCTCTAACTTCTAAAGTAAGAGAATGAAAAATCTAAAAAAAATATGTCATGTACATTACCATGTAAACTACCAACGAAAATTAGTTTGAACTCGATCCGATGAGTAGTTTTTTTTAGTACGTCATAAATACACTATTATTGAAACTTCGATCAAAGTTACAACGAACTACAAGAACTATGTGTACTATGTATATTATGTTACTTGCTGCAACGGAACCCTTCATGGGCGAGTCCAACTCACACTTGGCCACTTTATTTTATAGCCATTTTAGTAATTTAATCATTTGACAGTGAACTCCTAAACGACGGGACCAATTTGAATGTTTTTTTGTGTGTGTATTCGAAGATGGTTTAAATTCACAAATAAGCCCGGCAGATGGCGCTGCAGAGTGTTTAGGTTATGTCCGAGCGAAGCCGGAACGGGCCGCTAGTAATATAATAAATGTCAATGTATGGATGTTTGGATGTTTGTTGCTCAATCACGTCACAACGTATGAACGGAGTGGGCTGAAATTTGGAACACAGACAGATTATAGTCTGGAAGAACACATAGGCTAGTACATATTGTGTGTGCATGTTACAGCTTTGTTTGTATGTAAAGATTTGTTTGTAATGAAAGTGGCAATGGCGTGCCTCCGCGAAGCTCGGTCGGGATCAGTGCGAGTATACTCGGACGTCACAACGGCACGTGGAAACGACTGCTTACCTGCGAAGTTAACTGTCATGCTTCATTTAGCTATAAATACACTAGTTACACACAGCTTATATAATATTTAGTACCTGGATGATCGAGCTTTGCTCGTTTTAAACACAGTAAACTTAGATACCTACGGATAAAAGGCACCTAGTAATAGATTATCTCAAAAAAAAAGATGAACTTTAAAAAAGAAGAGGCGCCATCTGGATTGAGTCAGTCAAACTTCCATTATACTATTGTGCAACAATAATATAAATTTCCTTTTCTTATTCTGAATTGACTCTTTGTTTATTTTGTTGTTACGTTAATTTGTGGACTCTAAGTTTTCTGTCCACTTCCTCGTTTTGTTCTATGTTTTGACTAGCACGCAGTATACGTATGACGTTGGCCGGCGTTAGTGCGTGCGTAAAAGAAGCTCGATGCGTGTTGCGTGCCGACCGCGCGTGTACCCGACGACTCACGCCGCAGTGTCAATGGATGGCGTGATCGGAGCTGATTTTTAATCATGGAATGGGATGTTTGCGTGATTCTTGGGCTAGGTCCATGGTGCGGGAGTAACGCATCTGTTCTGTGACCGACTGTCGCACTGTTGCACATTCCATTGGCGGACTCTTGTGCGTAAAAGACTTCAAAGTCTTGAACAAAGTTCCTCACGTTATAACGTACACAGATTCTCAACGATCTCTATACAGATGTGCCCTCCCAAACTTTAGGGCGCACGGAATCATGTCATCGTTGGAAAGAGTGAGCTCACTCCATTCTAGTCGGTTGAAGGAAGCAGTGAATGCTGGACCTTTTTTACCTATAATTATTCGTTGTCAACAAACAAAATAAGTAGAACCGCAGCATATCTCTATTATATCTCGATTCTAGGGGTCAAGTAGATTGGTTGTTTGTAAACCTCTTAACTACAATACACACAGAGACGTAGTTTATTACCAAATTCAAGGTGCTCAGGGCACATCTTTTGGTTTACATCGATGCAGATTCTATATTGTATGGAGTACTGTTCACACGTTTTGGATGGATCGGCTATGTATCAGCTGGAGACTATGGAATCGATTGAGAGACGTACCAAAAAAGGCTCATAGGCAACGACACTCTTGTGCGAAAAGACTTCAAAGTCTTGAACTTCACCGCAAAATTGATAGCTTATCGGTTTTTTATTGGATACACTTCGGATCTGCATAATCTAAAGGCCGATTTAAACTGAATGAACATAGAGCTAGAGCTGGAACAAGAGCATGCTTTCTCGATCTTTTAGTGTAAACGAAAGATCGTTCTTAGCGTTTTCCATATTATTTATTCCATAGAATCTTTGCGAACGCAAACAAAACAACGAAAGAATGCTCTACGTTTGTTTACACCACATGAATTTGATACAGTGGGGATAGAATGAGCATTCGCTCGTCTGATGTAAATCGGCCTTAATACTACCATGCCCTTTTATTCTATCGATTTATTAGATTAATCCTTCGATTAATTCCTTTGATTAATAGATTTTTGATAAATCCTTCCTTAGCAAATCCCTTAATTAAAGGAGGAATACGTGTGCGAAATTTTAAGTATCTAGCCCTAAGTGTTTGCCCTATGCATAAATGTAAAACTTTCATCCCCTATTTTACCCTCTTACCCCGTCTTAGCGAGCGCCTACGTGCTAAAACACACCTCCATGCAAAATTGCAGACTCCTAGTGACCTTTAGCTTTTATATATAGATAGATATATGTAGAATCCTAGTTCCAGTCACAAACTGAATAAATAAAGGGAATGTTCGTAGCTCAAAAAAGCGACATCGTTTCATTGTCGATGTTCCAAAAACACGAACGAAGAGATTTGACTCCACTTTTGTGACGGGAACGTCTAGGTTATGGAATGCGTTGCCTGAGTAGGTTTTTCCCGATAGTTACAATCTTGGTGTCTTCAAATCGAGAGTGAATCGGTTTCTTCCAGGTAAGCACGCTCCATCTTAGATCGCATCGTCGCTTAACATCAGGCGACATGGTGGTCAAGTGCAAACCTATTATAGTTTAAAAAAAGGCACTCGGGCAGTTTCGCTCTCGTGGAAAGTCTGTAGTTAATCTTACTGGTATGAATCTGGGGGAATCGTCATCTTTGTCAGTTATTCCACCGTCAAGCAATGATGTGACTATCTGCCAACATTGCTTTGTTCCGGTTTGAAGGACAATGTTTCTAGTGAAATTAGATATAGAGATAAAACACCTCCATACCCTGTACTTATACTTCTCGTTCTGTAATCTCTATATCTCTGCGTGACGAGTGCAGTACAGTGATGGGTAATAATATACTCTTAAGGCTGCTTTGCCACCAGAGATGTGTGAGGATGCGTAGCGAGGGATGTGTTTACAAAGAACCAATACTATCGCTTCATTAACTTCGCCTCGGTCAGCACAGCTCTGGTGGAAACGGCTCAGTGGAGCTAGATTTTTGCGCATTCAAAACAACCGAGGTATGTGTGAGAGGAATGTGTTGCGAGGTTTACGACATACTGTACCAGCCAGTCCATAGACGGAGTCGCAACGGATCCTCGCACGACACATTATTCTCCGCTCCGCTACACATTCTCGCACGACACATTATTCTCCGCTCCGCTACACATCCTCGCACGACACATTATTCTCCGCTCCGCTACACATCCTCGCACGACACATTATTCTCCGCTCCGCTACACATCCTCGCACGACACATTTCCCTCGCACATCTCTGGTGGAAACGCAGCCTTATGTTCGAATAGCTGCGTGACATTCGTTGCTTACCATCAGTCACATGGTCGGCTCGTCACGTCACTCTATGCTTTAATAAAATCTTCTATAAAAGTCACGCTTTCTATAACGTGACCATCTTTAGAAATTAAATATTAAATTTAAACCTTCTTTCAGTCGGGTAAAAAGCATTTGCAAGAAAGCTCATTCACAAAACAGACGCATTTTTATAGCAAATTTAAGTCAACGTAAATAAATATTAGTGGACGAATCACACCCAACACCGTCTAACCCCAAACAAATAAAATATGATTTAAATTTCTGTGTTGGGCGCCAAATATGTATCTAGTTAACAAAAACAGTTTATGCTTTCTTTTAAATTTTTCTGGGTATTTTTAACTATCTACATATCTACATAACTACCTGTTTGGGCAAACATACTCTACAGACAATTCTAAGACTACGAAGCTACTACACTACGTAATCCAAGCTACTCCAAATGAAAACAAAAGTTTATACCCTCTCGGTTAAAACCGCGATTAATCAAACATTAACCTCACTCAAATAAACCTTAAAATACTCCTAAAGCTACGTCTAAGAGCATCTAATGGTACCTTAGTCCCCACAAATTTACATACATCATTGGTGGGTTGCGAGACTTTATAAGCCAAAATTTCATACTTTTATAAAACTTTGGATCCGTGTAATGGGGGGAATTAAAAATTTCTTGCTTTCTAATTTTGATATGCTTTTTAGGGACGCGTCACGTGCTAAGTTTTATGGGTGTATTTTTTTAACGAATTGTTTTTGTTGTGATTCAAAGTTGATTTTTTTAACTAAGTAACCTTCGAGCCAATAGGAGTAATGAGTTGTTTACTTAGATAAATAAAAAGTAAATAGATCAGGTATTTCCGCACGGTTCCTTTGTACCAATCGTAAGAAGATGAGATGTATGTTAGATATGGCAATATAGTGATGAGCCGCGACAAAAGTATGACACTTCCACAAGAGCGACGAGACAAGAGCGATCAGACCCGTGCGCCCGGTGTAAAGCGTTTGTTCTAATACCCCGTTTACATGATTCCAGTCCAGCGACCGAATCCAGCGCTGGATTGCTTACTGGAATAATGTAAACCGGCACTGGAATGCACTGGCACTGGATTGATGCATTCCAGTGCCGGTTTCCATTATTCCAGTAACCAATTCAGCGCTGGATTCGGTCACTGGACTGGAATAATGTAAACGGGGTATTACTCTATCCGTACCTAGTAAATCCCCTCCATATGTTAACTCTTTGGTTGTATACCTGTATTAAATTTAACATTAATATCACATTCTGCAAATCCTTAAATGTCGTGAAGAACGTACTTATATTGTATTTATAGTAATGCGCTTACCTTTACGTGGTATCATTATGACTCATCCCTATGACAAACAAAAGGCGTGGTGACAAAAACAACTTGTTAAAGTGTTTAGATAATACTTTTTTTTCTATTATTTCACAAACAAAATTGGACAACTTAAACTTACTACAACTTAACTTAAAACTTTCGAGTGACGTTACTCCATGGTACGATTTTTACGAACCAATAACGTCACAACCCCTACTCTTTTGATAATGATCTTATAGTCTCTTTTGTTTGATTTATATATCTGGGTCGATATTTAATAATTTCGTAAAACATAAAAATGTCTCTCTTATATTTTTAAAATCTGCCTGATGGACTAATTAGAATGGTATATTACCATCTTGATTCCAATTCAATATAATCACCACACCTTATTACATTTACGTACTTATCAACAGCAATAAAATTGTTCGCATTTGCATTTGAATTATTAATAATCCTAGATAATCCTGAAGGGCTAAGTCAGTTCGAATTCAAAGTGACCTTTAGTCAATCAATCAATATTTAAGTGCATGTACCTCTACCCTTTACGCCACTTTCATAAAGTTCGACTCACGATTACAACAACGAGTAAATTAGTAATATCGAATTAGTTCCATCACCTTTCCACTTTTAGGCTCGGGCTGTAAATCGATTAGCGATTGACATCGAATCGGCGAATCGATTATAGAAAGTTTGTTACTCTGTGACCATAGATTACGCGCACGAACAAAACGCTGAGCAAACAAGTGACATTAAAAGTTTACGTAAGAAATATTTGGATAATTCTCCATTTTCTGTAACTGAGTGTATTCTGGAACTATCTAGTAGTATGAAATAAAATTACATTGAAGCACAAATTCAGTAGCAATAAACATAAAATGATCTCTTAAACATCAGTATGGCCATGCGATGTTACCAGGATACACTACGAGAAGGTTCCCGAGCCTCATGTATTATATATAATTATAAATACTTATTTTAATCTACATTTTACACAACGCCATCGAGCCCTGAACTAAGCAAAATCTTGTACAATGAAAGTCAATATAATAAATCAAATACCTACTTAAAAAAAACAATGTACACTATACTAAACTTATAATACGTAGGAACACCTAAGCATGTAACAAACATCCATATTCATATTATATTATTGTTCTGAGTGGAAATTGGAAATCAATCACACGACCACTAAGTCATCATCATAATCAACAGCCCACTAAATGTTCCCACTGCTGGGACTCGGGGCCTTTTCTCGCAAGGAGAGAGTTAAGGCTATAATCCACCACGCTGGCCTAGTGCGGGTTGGTTGGACCAGTAAGTAGTCATATCAAACTTGGCCACAAGACCAGTCGATAGTTTAAAAAAATCGTCAGACCTGCTGTAAATATTCCCAACCGAAATATTTATTTTAATACAGAAATTTGAATTCGCAAAATCAGTTTCGTCTCGCAAAACGGCTTAACACGATTTGACGTACGGACGGTAGCTCGCTTAATCACTTGGAAAACTCTTTGGTTTCGAAACTCTATACCTTTTACACCTTTGCTATAACTTTAACTACTTAAACACAACCTTAAAGTCTCATAAATAAAACATAAAATTGATTGGTCGTTATTCAGTTTCGCGGGCGTAGGATTATAGGTTCTGTTCTAAAAAGGATAGAGTAGTTAATCGTGTGTTTTAATTCTGACATTTAATAATAGTAAATAAGCTACTGTTTAGGTGTCAGATTTCTTGTCCTGGGTTTCGATGATCAGATTCGATTCTTGGACGATTAAACTTGTTATGTTCGGGATTATGATTTTTGTTGAAGTTAGAAGAAATATTCAGGTTAAAATATTTATTTTAATTTTCATTTACTTTTTAAGTTCAACTACTTTGCTAACTAGATAACTAGGCTTATGGTGCGGCCGGTACATTGTAGGGTGCCCCTTTTTAATAATCACTAAATTAATTACCACCTTGATAAATATTAAATAATTATATAATTATTGTTCATTAATTTCATTGAACCCTGACCAAACAACTCTATTAACCAACCAATTAAGTAAGTAATTGAATATTTCCGAAAACAATAATTATTATACTTGATAAAAGTTAATTTTGAAGCAAAAAGAACTAAGTATAAAATTTATATTTTCAGTTAAATAAACAATTAGTACGCAAAAGAGCTCTTTTATTTAAGTTCAACACCAACCTTAAATTATTCTATGAAAGTATTATAAATAAACATCTCTTTTACATAGCTTAATAATTAATATCATTGCTATAGTTAAGCTTTATCTCTTTATATTCTGAATCAATATCACCCTAAAATTGTGAGACACAACAATACGGTACTATGATGTATTATTGAGAATAATACCATAAACTTAACTTAATAATTATTAAAACAATAATAAATAATTGTTATTATTGTAAGTAAAATTTTACGTTGAATCAACATCACCATAAAATTTATATCAACATATAAATAAACTAATATTATAAGGAACGCGATACAGCGCCGTTAATTACAACACCAAGTTTAAATTATAGAAAATACCATTTATTTATTGGTTTATTTCCAAAAGATAATAATTCAAAATGCAATAAAGTTACCGGCATTATATTGAATAGTCTCCCGTTGCGCAGGCGCATACCCTCTGAGTATAATTGAGACATATATCAAGCCTGGATGGGTTGGCTAGTTTTATTTTTATGTGCAAAATTTTGAGGACGACGATTTTTCTCAAATTGTCTCAGCTCGATAGTACGGGCGGGTTTCATTTTTGAGATAGTCAATATTTTTTCCAAATTTATTTCTGAAAATTAATATCTTAGTAAAATGTATAGTTTCTACATGTTTTTAAACAAACTTTACAAAATTTTACACTAGTACTCGTAGTAAATACATAAATGTTGCTCGTTTTCGATACTAGAGTTCAAATTAGCATCTCTAGTTCCATTTTTGGTCAACGCGCTGTTTAAGTTAAAATTTAATGTGTCTTGGAATATTTAAATGAATTAATTCGACCAACCACAAAATTAAAGTTTTATAGAGAAGCTACAAACAAACAAACTCATTACTTTCAACCACCAGTCGGTTAATTTAATTGGGTAGGTATTGTACTGTGCTATCTTCTGACGCTTTCTTATCTAAGGGCTTGGAACAGAGAAATGCGTAGAGTTGCTCGGAAGACGTTTTATCAGGTAGACCTGAATCTAAACAATTATTATTTTAATGTTAAATGTGCACAACAATATTACTATGGAAAATTAGAGGTTGACTAGCTCCAAGGTGGTTAAGAAATGTTTAAGACACTAGTGCCACCTTTTAACTCTCCATAGAGGCTGACGACACCGACGACGCCATTGGTCGGTTCGTTCGGCGAGCGTTGGCTGCATCACCGAATACCATCCTAGAGTTCAACCTACAGGTCCAACAGGGATCAGGGACACAACCATCAGGGACAGAAATGCGTCTTAAATTTGCTTAAATTTGCTCCTTGATCCGGTATAATAATCATCTTTGACAAATTGAGTCCATAAGTGCAGTAGTTTTTTTATAAATTACATAAAACAACAAACGTTTTTAAAAATTTACGTTCTATGGCTATCAACATCACCCATAGAACGTAAATTTTTAAAAATGTTTGTTATTTTATGTAATTTATAAAAAAACTACTGCACTTATGGACTCAATTTGTCAAAGATGATTATTATACGGGATCAAAGAGCAAATTTAAGTAGTTGTCATATTTTTAAAACCTCGCATTTAAAAGTGAACTTTTGCGTAACATGACGCAGTTACGTTCTATTGGTGCTGTCAAAAAGAAAATAAACGGTTGGATCTACTATAGGTCGATTTATTGCCCCAAAATCCCTACACACAAAATTTCACGAAAATCGTTAGAACCGTTTCAGAGTTTCAGAATATATAAAATATTGTACTCGTATATCAAAAAAGTGACATCGTTTCAAGAAGTTTGACAATATTTTTGTGATAACATCGTCTAGGGTGTAGAATGCGTGGTCTGAGTGGGTTTTCCCGTTGGTTAATCTTTGTTTCTTTAAATCGAGAGTGAATTTGTTTTTTCTAGGTAAGCACGCTCCATAGTAGACCGCATTGTCGCTTGACATCAGATGAGATGGCGGTCAATTCTAAAACTATAAAAGTAAAAAAAATAATTGGCAGTCATAGGAACTGCAGATAGAAGTGAAAACTTATAACTCAGAATTTGATAGCTTACTTTGGAAACTACACAGGTGTTACCGGAGGGCGTGGCCTGGCCATCATGGCATGGCCATCTAGAAATGCGTCAACATTTTCTATTGGCTCACGCGTTTCTAGATGGTCATGCCCTGATGGCCAAGCCATGCCCTTTCAGCATTTTCCATTGCCTGACGTATTTCTAGATGGCCAATGGCCATGGTCTCGAGTTTACCCGAAGTTTTATTATCATACCATCTAGCATTCAATAAACACCCCACAAAAAATCTGTCTAGGCGTGCCAAAAGAAGTTTCCACTTCAAAAAAAGAATTGTTCGTTTAAAGATACAAGTAGTATCTCTACGTATTTCTTGTGCCAGGGTCCGTTTGCGCCGCGTAGCAGTTTGACGTACGATGAGGCAGCCCCCGATAAGCCCGATAGTTCGCAGGACGACGCTAAATAGAATTATTGGTTGGAGAAAGTAAAAGGATGGAAGCCCTTTGTTACTGGCGCACTGTCTTTACACCAGAACTTATTACATTAGCCGGCAACTTACGCCCTGGGGTTTTATCGCGCAGAAACTATTTTAATATTATAAATGTGAAAGTTTAAATGTGTGTTGCTCAATCACATAGTAAAAACGTAAAGAATGAACGAATAAGTTTGTAATTTAGAGTCAGTTAAGTACAGAAGTGTGCTTGTATTGTTTTTTCTAGCAGATTTTATATAGATACAAATATGTAGAGAGCAAATTATATTTAATGGCACGGGAATAATGCAATATATTTATATGTTTAGATAGCTCGTTTCCAGAGTATCCAGGTATCTCAAAATTGGCCGTCTAAGCAAGGTACTCGTAGCGAGTATGCATGCGTTCTTGGTACTTACTAACACTACTCTATCGTCCACATTTCGTTCGTCAGAAAATACGTGACGTCTGGCGGCCCTGCGATCGTACTCTATAAATATATCCGGACTGAATACAGCCCCAAACACAAATATCAAAAAAACTTCGGCTTTCAAAACTGTGACGTCAAGTAGTTTTTTTTAATTCACCGATGCCTCGATATACATTACTTACCTCGGATTATAACTTTCACCATACTTTGTTGCACGAGTTATAAAATACGAGTATGCTTACTTAAATTAATTATTAAAGGTTACTGCAGTTATACTATAATGGCTCTATAGCACTGCATTAGAATAATTCATACCCTATGCTAATGAAAATAAGGACTAATTAAAATTTTAAACATACCATAACAGTAGGTAATAATATTTCAGAACCAACGCGATTATATTAGTTTTTACATAAAAAGGCGTGAAAATCAATCAATTTGCTAAGTAGCTACATGAGGCTACAGTCCTTAAAAAAAAAACAATTAGTCTATTAGTTATTATGCTAAAAAATATTGTAACGTATGTTTTCTTTTGTTTGACAAACAAAAAAATTACGAACATACAGGAAACAGTGCTTAGAAGTTTCGCGTGACGTCACTCGTGGGTACGATTTTTCCCAACAAGTGACGTCGCAACTCCCCCACTGTTTGATGATCTAGGTATGTGTTTGTCGATTTTAAAATTTATTACCGAAAAAAATGAGTAAATGAAAAAAAAATAGTCTGAAAAAACAAAAAATACGTGTTCCATATTTTTTTTCCACGATCTAGCAAATGGACTATTAAGAATGGTGTATTTTTGACCCAGTCCGATGCCCTATTACATACTAAGTACAAATAGAGTAAGATCCCAGAGCTGCCAGACGTCACCTATTTTCTGATGAATGAAATGTGGACGATTGAATAGAGTTAGTAGGCACTAAGAACACATGCTTACTCGCTAACTTGGTTAGACGGCCAATTTTGAGATATGGGGTAATGAAGGTACATACAAAACTTTACTTACTTCACGTATTTTCTAATAAGTGATTTTCACGTATGTTGTAGACAACATCCTTAAAAACAAGGTCCCAATACTCCCAGACACTTTCCGTCGGCCGTTTTCCTTAACAACTCCAAATAATAATTTAACTTCACTTAAATTCTTATGCTCCATTTGTAAATATGTGCATTAGTCAACTTCAATCACTTATTAGAAAATACGTGAAGTAAGTAAAGTTTTGTATGTACCTTCATTACCCCATATCTCAAAATTGGCCGTCTAACCAAGTTAGCGAGTAAGCATGTGTTCTTAGTACTTACTAACTCTATTCAGTCGTCCACATTTCATTCATCAGAAAATAGGTGACGTCTGGCAGCTCTGAGATCTCGGACTAAAACACAACACTTCAACTTTTTATCAAAAGTATTTCAGTGTCTGTTCCCACTGCTGGGACTCGGGGCCTTTTCCCACAATAAGGGAGTCAAAGTCTTGATTCGCCACGCTAGTGTTTGTGAAGTAAGTGCATGTAAGTGCTGGTTTTGGGATGATCCATATTCCCAAAATATGTATTTCGTAGAATACGTCAATTCAATTCAATTCATTTAATCCTTGCGAGAATAGGTAAAACAATTTTAAATTGTGTTCTTCCGGTCGGTGTCAAAGGCACTCTATCTCGGCCAATAATTTAGCATGCAAGTGTTAGCACAATTCTTGTCATAAAAGTCATTACATTCCTAACAAAGTGATTATGTCACTTGTAAGCTGTCCAACTGAGTACAGTCGAAGAGGGGGGGGGGGTTGCAACCCTCGATTATTTCTCCTTGTCGCATGATTTTTGTACGGCGCCGGCGTTGCAGAATAATATATGTATTAAGGTACAAGTTCGCGCTGAGACCGCGACCCGAGACCAAGCGTCAGTTCGCGCCGAGACCGCGACCGCGACCTGTGTCGGTCTCCTGTCGCGGTCTCGGCGCGAACTGACGCCCATACAATTCCATAGTGTCAAGTGCCTGTCGCGGTCTCCGGTCTCGGTCTCCTGTCGCGGTCTCGTGTCGCGGTCTCCGCGCGAACTTGTACCTTTAGAAGAGGTATGTCACGGCATAGTGATGAATCTTATTACTTTATACCCTTCTAACATCCTACATAGGTCTCCTTGTGGTTCATTTACTACGTACATTTTGTTCACGGGTTGTCATATCATTTTATCTCAAGTCATCTTGACTTGTTTGGTCTTGTCTCGTATCACATTGCTTCGTCTCATTTTATGTCATCGTATCTCATATCTTTCTAATCTTTTTTTTTCCATGAAATCACAATCTGCAAAGTTTTACTAGTTTCCAAACCGATTTTGTATTAAATATTTAATTATTCAATACATAGTGTATAACAAAATCACTTGCCGCCGTTTGTCTATCCCTGTGTATGCTTAGATCTTAAAAACTACCCAACAGATTTTGATGCGGTTTTTTTAATAAATGTATAATTCATGCATAAAATAGTAGAGAAACACATGTGATACCTACTCTAAATAAACACATGTTTTGCGCTTATACTGCAAACGCAGGCTGAACCCAACGAAATAGATCACAATAATGTACTGCGGTACTGTTAAGAGTGCGCCTAAAGCCAGGAAAAAATCAGATTTCACCCGCGCGACGCGTTTCTTAATGTGATGTACATAAAGTCGAGAATAGCATGACACAGTTTGGAGGAAAAATCAATATTTAATCAGGAGTCCATTTTTGACCAAGTTTTATTTAATTAAAATATAAAATAAAATAAATAAAATAAATTTATTTCAATCTAATAGATCTTAACTATACAATATTTTCTTACTTCTATAAACAGGTAGATTATTTTGTTAGCCTGAACTAGGTAGACCCTGTGTTTCAGGCGAGAGAAATGCTTATTTACCTAAGAGTTACATTTAGGAAGAAAATAAAACTAAACAATTTATTAATAATTACGATATCGGTAAAAAGAAAAGGTATTTAAGAACTACTTTGCTTATCACAATTATAGGTATGCAATTCCTTAATTATTTTGTAACTAATATCATATGCTCAGTTTCCTCATATGACAGAGTCAGCAAATACTCGGAGACAGTTTGTTTACAGTTATACAAATTTTGATTGTAGATGCATAACAATCTATTTACTCGATTGTAGAGTAATGGTCCTAGAAATATGAAAAATCTACTTGTGAAAGCGTGTTTTGTATGTGCCAGCGAGATACATACAATATCTTTACGTCTCTTGTTAGTATTGTTAGTGGAGTATGATAGTATTTTGTGCTGTTTTATTGTCGTGTTCAATATAAATAGTTGTCTTACAGTTAGGATGTTACAGGTTTTATAGAGCCGTTCCGTAGAGAAGAGAAATGGGCGAAATGTTGCGACTTTCAGTATGGCTCTTTGTGCTCTTTCTACTGAAATCATTAATGTCTTGGAAGCCCCTCCCCATGATGTAATACAGTATGTTATTATTGATTGGCATAAAGCTTTATATACTTGCTTTATTAATTTAGTATCTACGATATGCCGTAATATTTTGAACACATAAATAAGCTTACGACGTCTGTTTACTAGATTTTTTATATGTAGACGAAAGGATAGCGTGTCATCAATAATAACACCTAAGTATTTGATGTCATTTGCTCTTTCTATGGTTGGGCATTTTTGTAGGCAGACTGTTGGATTTGTGCATGTGTGCGCGTATAGTTGTAGGTTAGTTGTAGATTGTTTATATTTACGCATAGCAAAATATATGTATTTTGTTTTATCCGCGTTTAGTGTTAGTAGGTTATTTGTTAGCCAATTATTCACCTTGTCAAAACCTCGCTGAGCTGAGCTGAGAATTACTCAATAACTAAACATAAATTTAAAAAAGTGTTCGGCTACTTTACTAGAACGTACAAATAGGAATTTTATTACCAAAAAATAATGTGGGGTCATCGCTGATAATTTCGAGTACTCGAATTAAAACGGGTTTTTTCGGTGTCATTTTTATTTTTTTATTGTAAAAAACTCTGATCCATTTTTAAAATTCTATTCGGTTATTGTGCTTCTTCTTGATTGTACCCACACGTCAATATTTTTTTGTCATAGTTTTTAGTTTCTTAACTTCAGTGAGCGGCGTCGAAAATGTCCTTTTTTCGTTTTCTGGCTTTAGGCGCCCCCTTAAGGGGTTAACAATGTCTACAAAAATCTAGTCTCTCTCTTAACAAAAACGCCTATATCTTAAAGAAACCCCACATTAACAATTTGTATTATTACATTTACATTTAGTATCAGCATTGCATCCGTGCGAAGCCGGGGCGGGTCGCTAGTAAATATTAATCGGCACAATAATTTATCGCTTACAAACAATTTCATCGGAAGTTTTTTACAAAGCGTTATGTATAAAAATGTGTTTATCAGTCCTATCTAAACAACAAAAGGTCATCTTCTTCATAATTACGGCAGTTTTCAAAGAACCCGCGTTATCAAAACAATCTGCACACGAGTACTTTAATTAAAAATTAATTTGCGAACACGTCACCAATTTAGAAATAACTAATGACCAGTAAACTATTAGGTACTTTTTTTAAAACACTATTTCCACCATGTTGGATAATAGCTATGCACTAATCGATGTTACTTGAGTATTATATACTATGTATTTTCCGTGAACTAGTAATTTCAAAATTAAAAAATAAAAATATTTTTGAAATGAAAACTTTTTTAAGCCGCGTTGACCTCTCTGGAAATGTTTATGGCTTTGCGTCACTAACATGCGTAATAGCAATCAGCAGCTATATAGGTGACGTATTGTGTAAAATTAGTTTTGATCAATACTAATATTATAAGTTATAAGTTTTCACTCACATATGTATACATATGTCGTTGATATGAACTCACAAAAAGAGACGCTTTTTGGAAAAAGCTTCTAAATCCCAAGTCCCGTTCCGTTGCTCTGTCGCTGCTCCAACGTTACCCCGCTATTCCAGTATTGGCATCGTTAAAGCAAACTCGTAAAATTTTCCCCGTCCCAAAAAGTGCAGCTTACAAGTTATTAAAGCAATTTAAAAAAACACATTTAGTACTTGCATGCATAGATTTAGACAACCGATGTGGCCTCCCAAACTTTAAGGCGCACGGATTAAGGCATCGTTGGGAAGAGTGAGCTCACTCTCCGTTCTAGTCGTTTGCAGGAATCGGTGAACGCTGGACGCTTTTAACTATCACTATTCGTTGTCAATAACCTAAATAAGTAGAACCACAGCATACCTAGCCGCTAGCGATTCTAGAGGGGTCAAGTAGATTGGAGGTGTGTAAATCATTCCGCTACAGATACAGACGCAGTTTGTTTGCAATTTCAGGATTTCTCAGGGTGCATAGCTTCAAATCGTTACTTTCATGAATGTTATCGGAAACTGTATAGTAAATAAACAAATTAAATCATAAAAATGTATATAAAATAAAATCTATTGAGGCACACGGTGCAAAATTTGTATGGGACCAAATGGAAATTATTCTGCATAAAACTAAAGTAGTACAGTCGAGGTAGACATAAAACTAGCCTGAAATAGAAAAAATTCCGGGGAGCGATTTTTTTTTATGAAACGTCGGGGAGGGTTGTTGGAAGTATAAATCTCGATTTTCTAACTAATCCCGGTAGAGGGTTCGCCACCATCTTGTTTTAAAGTTTTTGTGAAATAACTCGTAAATTTTCAACTTTAGAGCAAAAACGATGGTCACCAAAGTTGTTGGAAATTTAATTTTTCACAAGTTTGCTTCATATAGTTTTTACGCTAGGATCAATATTTGCAGAGTTATACTATCAAGTTTATCAAAAAAATCGTAATGGGTGCAATTTTATTTTCTTCAACTTTGGTTCTCGCACATTTTTTACTTATTTTATTTTTAGTATTTGTTGTTACAGCGGCAATAGAAATACATCATCTGTGAAAATTTCAACTGTCTAGCTATCACCGTTCTTGAGATACAGTCTGGTGACAGACGGACGGACGGACGGACGGATGGACAGCCAAGTCTCAGTAATAGGGTTCCGTTTTTACCCTTTGGGTACGGAACCCTAAAAAGTGCGAGAACCGAAGTTGAAGAAAATAAAATTCCACCCATTACGATTTTTTTGATAAACTTGATAGTATAACTCTGCAAATATTGATCCTAGCGTAAAACCTATATGAAGCAAACTTGTGAGAAATTAAATTTCCAACAATTTTGGTGACCATCATTTTTGCTCTAAAGTTGAAAATAAACGAGTTCTTTCACAAAAACTTTAAAACAAGATGGCGGCGAACCCTCTACCGAGATTAGTTAGAAAATCGAGATTTATACTTCCAACAACCCTCCCCGACGTTTCATAAAAAAAAATCGCTCCCCGGAATTTTTTCTATTTCAATGCCTGCCCCGACCGTGCTAAAGAAGAATCACGTAAATCGGATCATAAATCTCAGGGTAGGTAATTGTTATTTTAATTTAGGTACATTAAAAAAATGCAAACCGAATTGATAATGTCATGTTGGAACTCAGTTAAAAATGTAGAAGTTTGCAAACATACCAGCACAAAAAATAGTGAAATTGTCGAGTTATGTTACCCCACCAAAGCACAGAAACTTTCACTTTGTCCCGTCACAAAAACCAGTCGCCACCGATCTAATTCGACGAAAACGGCACGTGCAGACCAATTACCAGGGACATTCACCCCCCAGGGGTAGCTACCCTTACCCTCTGTAAGAAAGGGGGCGTGGCTGTAGGGTGGTGTCTTGCATCTCTCTCTAGGGGGGATGCTTTCTTTTGGGATTTGGTCGATTTTCATTCGATTGGTCTTGAAGGTTATGTTCGGCTGGTAACTTCTGGAGTAGGTATAGTGATTGTATATGTTTGCTTTGATTTATTTAGTAGATGTATGTATTACTGTAAAATTGTTATTATCGTCAGTAAAGTTTAAATATCAAGCGTGAGATTTTATACCTATGGTAGATTAGGTAAGGTTAGTTTATAAACTGTATATATAATTTACCTAACGTTGACTTATTACAAATTATCACAAATATAATTTACTGTGTAACTTCGAGCTTTGGATCTAAGGATACCGAAGTTAACAATATTAATTTGTATACGGACGAGTGTGAGCATTGGTTTACTTAAAATAAAGAAAAGAAACGTAAATAGTATAATAAATATAACAACGGTACGTTACTTATAAATTATGTATAGATTGTTATTAAGTTGATGTTATTACACCACTAAACCTTGTGGGCAGGCCTAGAGTTCAGTAGACAGATATAACAGGGTAACTATCAATGGTCCTTTGACATATTTGAGTATGCAGGCGAAATTGCGGTGTTTATAGGGAATGGATGGCCATTAGAAACAAATGCTAATATGAGAATTGTAGAGTTAGGAATATTTATAGATTTTCCCTGGTAAAGTGACACGTTTTTGCTAGTACTTTTACAGCCAATCAGTCATGTGGAAGTATTGCTGAGGCCCGGTACAAAGAGCAATGTTTCCAAAGAAGTGACAGGGCAAAGGGATGATCAATCATTTTAAATCTCCGGGTAACCTCGGTAATCTCCGAGTGGAAGTCAGTGATTTCTTTTTTCATGTTTTATCTTAAAAAAAAATCAAATGGTTGCGTGATACTGTTCTGTTATGGATGCGTTGCTTACCATCAGGCGTCTGTTCTACACACCACGTCACATTATCTTACTAAAATAAGGATGATAAATCAGTAAAATGTAAATTCATGTATAAATTGTAAAAAATGTTTAAACTTAGGGCATCTTAGGGTTACTTATTTAATACTATGAAAATTATCCAATCTGCAAATTTAAAACAACTCAAAACTTACATTCTTGCTTAAGAATAGTTTCACTTTAATAACTCTTTCTTCTGTATAAAAAATGTAATATCCACAACCTTTCAAATACCTACCTCAATGATACCTTTACTCCACACAAGCAAATAAATCAAACCCGACACATCGTATACGAAATAATTACAAACTTGTATCACCAAAATTGCTTAACCACATAAATCATAGCCAGAATATAATTTAATATTCTAACCAAACAATTGCAATTAAAAAACAATCAATCAATTCCATTCCATGACAACAAAACATAAAGATCGGCTATTCATTAGGTAAACAGCATAACCAATAATTATACATTTCTACTCTCTCTCTCTTATGCTGCGGAACGAGAAATCAACAGAGTTACGGCTTTTACACTCTGCCACTCAGCGCAAAATAAACTATTGATTTGATTGATTGATTGATTCATGATTAATAATTTTCATTTAGTAGATTCGGATTTTTGTCATTTTTAGGGTTCCGTAAAACGTAAAAACGGAACCCTTATAGATTCGTCATGTCTGTCTGTCTGTCTGTCTGTCTGTCTGTCTGTCCGTCCGTATGTCACAGCCACTTTTTGCGGAAACTATGAGAACTACACTGTTGAAACTTGGTAAGTAGATGTATTCTGTAAACCGAATTAAGATTTGAACAAAAAAAATAAAAAAAAACAAAAATTAGGGTTGCCCCCCATACTGAGAACTGAAACTCAAAAATTTTTTTTTCATCATACCTACACGTGTGGTGTGTCTATCGATAGGTCTTCAAAAATAATGTTGAGGTTTCTAAAATCATTTTCGTATACACTGAATAGTTTGCGCGCGACATACTTTCAAAGTGGTAAAATGTGTGTCCCCCCCCCCCTCTAACTTCTAAAGTAAGATAATGAAAAATCTAAAAAAAATATATGTTGTACATTACCATGTAAACTACCAACGAAAATTAGTTTGAACTCGATCTGATGAGTAGTTTTTTTTAGTACGTCATAAATACACTATTATTGAAACTTCGATCAAAGTTACAACGAACTACAAGAACTATGTGTACTATGTATATTATGTTACTTGCTGCAACGGAACCCTTCATGGGCGAGTCCAACTCGCACTTGGCCACTTTATTTGAAGTGAAAATTTCTTTAGGCGCGCCTCGACAGAATTTTCGTGGGGTGTGGATTGGATTCTACCGTCACGCTCGGGTATGATAAGAAATATTCTGGTAAACTCGGGACCATCGCCATTCGCCATCTAGAAATGCATCAGCCAATGGGAAATGCTGAAAGGGCATCATGGCATGAGGCATGACCATCTAGAAATGCGTAAACCATTGGGAAATGCTGACGCATTTCTAGATGCCCATGCCATGATGAACAGGCCACGCCCACCGGTTACACCCGTGTAGTTTCCAAAACTATGAAATTCTGAGTTATAAGTTTTCACTTCTATCGGCAGTTCCTATGACTGCCAATTTTTTTTACTTCAATTTATATTTCTTACTAGTTATGTATAAACTGTATGTTCTGTCAGACTATATATATGTGTTTTGATTACCACAATTTGTTGTCGAACATGCACAGCGCAAAATTGCAACGACCTTTATACAGGGTAAATGCATTATTGTCACCTAAAACCTAGTTTTTTAGAAAAATAATGTATTTACAGAAAAAACGAAATAAATAAATAAATATCGTAACTGTGTTCCAAATTGGATCCCGATCCATTCGTACGTTACTACGTGATTGAGCAACAAAAATCCAAACATTAACATTAGGATTAGGATAATAGGATTAGCTTTGAGCAGTCCAACTCCGTTCACAAGTGTAACTTTTGTACAGCCAGCGCTTTCCTCAACCACACGAACAAAAAATCCTTCGTCAGATTATTAATAGTTACATCTTTACTAGTTATCTACTCGACACCACACGCTTTCTAGGAGAGATAAAAACTTTACTAATACGGTCTCGGCCCCACACTGTGACGGTAGACCAGTTTTCAGCATTTATTAGTTTATTAATTGTGTTAATTTGTATGCGAAATCATGACGTTTAAATGCAATTACCGTCAAGTTACAATCAGTGTTAGTTTCTTGCAAAATTTGAAAAGTATTGGGTGTAATTAGACTGTCGGCTTAATTTGTTTGTGTATCACTGATGTTTATCTTTAGCCACTGAACCGATTTTAACTCTATTATTGAGCTGTACTAGCAGTGTCCTGCGGTTTTACGCGATTAATTCCCATTCTTGTAATATTCGTGCGATAAAAAGTAGCAAATAGTACCATTTCTGTTTTTTGATGTGATAACGTCTTATAATTCGTTGAAGCCGGCTGCACGCCCGCAAAACTGTAACGTTCCGCCGTTACCGTTAGTTCGTCTTCCGTGCCATGCGGACGAAGCTGAGCGCTGAGGGCGCCACCCGCCGAGTCGAGCGGTATCACTACTCGCGCTATCAGCGTACTGATTTCTTAAGACGTTGTCACGTTCTATCGTCAGTAAACCGACTTTACAGACAACCATTTTTTTTTTGTTCCAAGTTTCTACACCTTTCGTTTTTAATCGATCCGACGTGGTTGAGCAATAAACTGGTATTTTTTTTATTGTGATACAAAAAAACAGAAATATTATAGTAAAACACTTATGAACTAGCACCACAAATGGCGATATTATTGCAGAGAGCAATTTTTTTAGAAAGCTTGAAGGAAGTTCTCCTACATAGGTACAAGGTTAGGCGAGGGGAGATGACATTTTTCTTTAATCATCATCATCATCATCAACAGCCCATTGAAAGTTCCCACTGCTGGGACTCAAGGCCTTCTCTCGCAAGGAGAGAGCTAAGGCCATAATCCACCACGCTGGCCCAGTGCGGGTTGGCATAACTTAGAAAGATTCTAGGTACGGTATTCGGTTTCCTCACGATGTTTTCCTTCACCGTTTTAAGTTAGCGGCATTACGCACATGACTTCGAAAAGACAGTGGTGCGTGTGGTGTTTGAACCCGGAGTCTCCGGATCGGCAGGTGCCGTTCTCCCGACTAGACCAGCCGTAACTTAATACTTACTACAAATTAAATACTATGATAGAAAACAAATTAAATGGAACGATATTCCTTACGGCAGGCTTGGAGGCGATAGGGATTTTGCTGGGCGACCGACCTGAAAAAAAATGATAGACTAAAACAGTAAGAAAAATATGTAACGAAAGTAATGCTTCAAAACTGCCCGTAAACATTGTCGCCGACTTTATTTTTCAGATGATGATAGATGATCGTACCATAAACAACATTAAGCGTTATTTGCAAATTGTGTTTTTTCTATATTATCCGAAGGAACTTCGTTTCTACCTGGTGTCCCATGACACCACATCGTTTTTAAATATTATAAAAAAAAAAAAAAAAATTATAGCTTAGAGTGACGAGACGAGCAGGTCATGTGCCTGATGGTAAGCAACATGCCTGCCACATAACAGCACAGTAACACGCAGCTATTGAAACATGATAGTCCAAATCATTACCTAGCACTGCACTGCGCTCGTCACCCAGAGATCTAAGATATTATGTCTCTAAGCCTTATAATTTCTCTGGAATCATTGCCCTTCAAAGCGTAACACAGTAATGTTTGCACATTACTGCTTGGCGGTAGAATATTTGGCAAAGGTGTGGTACTTCCCCAGGCGGACTCTGCTAAGAGTCCTACCACTACTCATATATATTCCAAGAAAATAATTTTTCGTAGACGTGTGCCGGGCATTTGGTCATAATGATAGATTATATAATTATCTTTAAGTACTTTTTCGAGAGATGGCTCCGAGCTTAGTTAAATGATAAGTAAATAGATCAGGGTTTTCCGCACGGTTCCTTTGTAACAATCGTAAGCAGATGAGGTGTATGGTAGCTATGGCGACATAGTGATGTGCCGCGACAAAAGTATGACACTTCCACAAGAGCGACAAGACAAGAGCGATCAGACCCGTGCGCCCGGTGTAAAGCGTTTGTTCTAACTCTATACGTAGTATATGTAAACTCTTTGGCTACGAGTCTCAGTAGGTACTGACACCACGTGGTCTGTTATGATCAGTCACGAGTAGTAACACTAGTCCCGTCACGCGGAGGTTGCGTGCTCGGGTTGCGTGGACACGGCCATTCAGCTGCAGGCATCAGTCACGAAACTGTTTCATTCATCCGGGACTACACGTTACGTCGTAGTTCAGACGTAGTACGTTACGTTGCGTGAAATGAACTGATAGTGTGATTGGTTCGAAAGACGCGGTTTGATTGTGAAATGTCACATGCTTGTTGCACGATTTGTTAAATTTTAACGTAACGAAAAGGTTGACTTTTATTGATTCTTGTTCCTGTAAATTGTTAGAATTAATGACTAGGTACTAAATAGGTATAAATTAACGATTTTTTGACTTATCTAATGTAAAAAAAAATTATAAGGCTAATAAATATTTTAATTCCATTCTTCATCATCATCATCAAATCAGCGGAATGACATCCACTGCTGGACGAAGACCTACCCCAAAGATCTCCACAAAGACCGGTCTTGTGCCAATTCTATTCTTGATGACATTGAATTAGTTTTGATAATGAAATAAAGATTTTCAAATAAAATTGTTAGTAAATTCAGATTTAGAAGTTCTTGGACTAATATTCTAGTGCAAGAGGCCATTCGAGGAGTTGGCCTCTTACTTGCTATAGATTCTTTGAACAAACAAAAAACAAATTGAGTTATTTTCTGCCAGCTAGCTAAAGATGAGTATTTAAATAAAAACAAAATACAAAGCATAATGACAATACTTATTTCTTTTAAAAAAGTGCCTGAATAACTAGGCACTGAGGCGATTGACACTACAAGTCTGGTCGTTTTTCTGCAATCAACGAATCATTGTCACAGATAATCGATAAACTGTTAATAGAATTATAATAACTAACAATGTACTATTTTCTAGGTCGATGAGTTTTTACTGAAAACAATACAAAGGTATTTTATTCAGAGGCAGCGTAACTTCCACCAACTGTGTCAGTAATTAAAATGATTAGGTATGAGGTACGGTTGGAGTTGTAGCGGGGGCATAAGCGCAGCGGGTAGCGGGGACATACGCGGAGAGGGTGGTGGGGTACTGAGAGCAATAATTCAAAGTCAATTGTGTAGTCAACTTAGTGTAAGAACATTTTGGAATTAAATTCGTAATTTCCGCTATATGCTCTGAGTGAATGAGAGCTAGACTAAATAACGTAGTAAGACGACATTTTTCCGACACTATTAATACACACTTTTATAGTAAAGCCATGAATCAACTTTGATCCAACTGAGGCCACAAACCCGTTACGTCATATACGTTAACATCGCTTTATAATTTGCAAAAAATGCCCATGTAGTTAATTTATACGCTGTAGATGAAGGAACGCGAGGTATACCAGCAAAATCTTTCTTATAACCTGCTGAAAGACCTTGGCTTGTCCAGAAGTGCAGTAAGTTATGTACTAGAACGAGTATCTAAAGCTGCACTAGTAGGTTCATATCAGATTTGACTGGGCAGGGAGAGAAACACGAGTAGTGAAGGTAAGTGTTGATGTACGTCGGAAAGGGGCCCCTTATACCTACACCCGTATCACAAGTGTCGGGATCTACTCAGGATTTCTCTCTGCCACACGATGGACCCGGCACCCGCACGGTGATCCATGGAATGCTAAGAAGTTCGTTTCATGTTTATAAAAAACATTTTTTGTATTGTTATCATATAATATCGTAATAACACCTAGAAACCAGGTCGGCGCAAGAAAAGTGAGCCAAATCATACTGAGCCTTGGCTCAGTTCGTTCGAAACTAACATCAGTTTACCTCCTAAACATTATGTTTTAAAATCGAGAAAGTTTAACAACAATATAAAAGTTGTTTCAAATCATCATTTTAACATCAGTTTAGATTAGGAAATATTTTCGTGCATATAATATCATTGAAAGTTTTAATAGTGGCATGACTGTTTGTAGAGTTCACTGCATTAATGACCACAAGGGTATCATTATCATGACCACATTTATTTTATTGTTAAGCCGGAACACAGTATCATATTTGTATTGCTGTGTTCGCGCAATAGTAATGCATACCATCATGCGCATGTCTCGCTTACTCCATTACTCTACGTTCTGAAATAAACAATATCATCCAGTATGAACCATAATAAACATTCAAGTGGTGAATTTTGTTTTCGCTACCTTTATCTCTCACGCTTGCACTGTGGCCACTCCCAGCTGTCGGACGATTATGAATTATGTAAATTATAAACGTTAAACAATCCGAGAGATTGTTGATGCGATGTTTTGAAAAAATACGTCCCTCCATGCTTGGCCGGCACTCATTAAAATAATTACTTTTTGCGCGGTTCTCTCCTACATCTGTTGATGTACTGTGTGATTGCTTGCCAACTATTCTACGAAGTTGAAGGAAGGAGACACTATTGCTATTTGTATTAACTGTATACTTTAGAAATAGTTTTCATTAATTTCGTGAAGTCAGTAATTTTACGACAACGATAAGTGTGCACAATGGTAAGTTTCTAAATGTTCATTTTTATATTTCTCAGCCAATCACCAACAGTGTGGATCTCACCAAATATTTACCGACAAACTGCAGAATATGGCTAAAACATGACTAATGCCGCTGACATAGAACGGTGAACGAAAACATCGTGAGGAAACCGACATGTACATAGAATCTTTCGAAGTCATGTGTCATCCACCAACCCGCACTGGGCCAGCGTGATGGATTATGGCCTTATCTCTCTCATTGCGAAAGAAGGCCCCGAGTCCCAGCAGTGGGAACATTTAGTGGGCTGTTGATGATGATGATGTGATGATGTCAAGGGAGAAAGGAGTCGTAACAGAACTGGGAGTCTAGAGATACTTATTTGTTCAACGTTGAACTAGCGATGTAGATTTTTTCAAGGTACACTAATATAGGAAGATATTAACATGAATATCTTTATAATATGACATAGCAATATAAATAAACCCATAGAACTAAATCCTTTGAGCTTCGATACCTTAATTCAATCAGCGCTGGAGTTAATCGAATAAGCCGCATTCGGCTTTACAGGGAAAGGGTTAGACATCGCGCATATTGGAAAACAGTTACGTTGACGTTTTGCGAAGATATTTAAACATGTGTGACACATAAAATAAAGCAATACAAAAATATTGATCTTAAAAACCTGTAAAAACTTCATTAACAGGTCACAAAGATTATTAATTTATTCATCGTTATAAAAAGAAATAAAATCGTTTCTAAAATATACAAACATTCCTTACCTACGAGTTGCACTAGATCAAACTGTTCTACAAAAACATTTTAACAGCAGAAACGAAACTAACTCAACTAAATAATTTATGGGAAGCAAGCGCGTTCGTTTCACTGCTCTTTTAAACGTTTTTGTAACATTTTTCTGATTCAATGTGCGTTGACCTTAAACTGTGCAAATGCATTGCAGTAGAGCCGTTGGCGATTCCGATAGGTTTTCATCTATAAACCCTTTATTGGTTTAATGGATTTAGGTGGCTTTACGGCCGGGAGCGGTCTGGGTGACCAACTCTAGTCAGTTCGGAAACTGGTTGAAATTGAAATTTATTATTACCTTGATAAACTTCCTCATAGAGCGCAGACCTTTTATTAATACAGCTAAATTACAATGAAAACTACACAAAATACCTCTTAGATATTTATTTATTTACTTACACTAAGCACATCTGATTAATAAATCAGTCAGAAGCGTGTCTATGCCCATCGTGCTGGCGCCATTATCGCGCTGAATGATCAAATAAACGCCAGCATTAAGATATCGCGAGAAAAGGGGCATACGTCGCGTCGATCAAGAGCAAATATTTCCCAACGAAAGAGTTTTGTAAATGAAAACAGCTCTCAGATCTTACGTGCCCAATACGTCCAACCTTTTCAAATATGCAACCACTTCCAAGGTTTTCACGTTTTCGCCGTTTGAGACGCTCAACTGAATTAGCCGCTGCACCAACCGTACGTACCTGTTTTAATATGCTTGGGGTTTTGCTCGATATTGAGGACGTAGTCTACCTTGTCTAGTCAGTGAACCGATGACCGAAATTTCGTTTGTCCTGTTATCGCCCTCCCTTTAATTTCACTCAAAGTTTGAGGGAAAGCAATAACTACAGCTTAAGCAATTGTGTTATAAATATAATAGACTTCGATAAAGCACACGAAACATGAAGTTTCAGTTGGAGCACGCTCTAACACCTTTCTAACCCGACGTGTAGGTAACTACCACGTATTCTGCAGCCGTAGGTGTGGCTCTTAACACGATTGTACACTAATCCTCGTGTACAACAGCCCTTATTTGACACAAGTGTGACTTCTCCTATATTTACCAACAGTTTTACACGATATTCAGCTGTTTATGTCAACGTTTCTGCCTATAGAAAAGCAGTACCATCTAACCACGCCTTGCTCGTCGGGATTACTGAAGATTTGATAGGTAAAAATTTGCAGTTGTCATCTGTATTACTGATGGTTAAAGTCGATAATAGATTGTAGATTTATAATCTACTGATGTTTTTATTCGATTATGTTCCGCCAATCGTGAGGATGTGGTGAAATTCAGCTGCCAATAATCGGAAACCTATAGTACTTCAAAGGCAAAGTTTTCCCCTATTTTACTATACTTTACAATCTAATTTTACATAGTTATCTAAGTTTAAGTTACTTACTTAAAACTAATATGCCGTAGCATCACCAATCACAGCTCGCCATTTTTAAAATGAGAGTTCTAATTGGTCCACAGGTAGCCATTATTTTTAATGTTTTAATGGAGTTGAGTAACCAAGTTTGAATTTGCATATCTCGTATCAACAACATAAATAAATCTGGTTAATTCAAAGACGAAAGATTTAGCAGAATTGAGCAAAAAAAATCAGTTTTATAGAGATGACCACCAATTTTTGTAAAGGTTTTTATTGAGTAAGTTAAAATACTCTTTAATTTTTTTTATAATGTAGTTTTGTTATACTCAGTCATTATTCTTAGAATGTTTTAATTGGTCAAAGAATCTATTGACAAACCAATTAATTGTAACACATTTCGTCTTAATTCACAGTTTACATCCGAAACCAATTAAAACTACTGATAAAGCTATCACAGATGTACAAACCAAGAACCGATACCAACCGAAAACTGTGACGGAATTTTAAAACATGATTTTTAATTAGCCCACTAAACCACATTTAAATCAACAGGCACGATCCTTTAATTATTTCCTTTCAAATAATATAAAGAGCACAAATAAAAGAGCATAACGCTCGATTTGCGATACTAAACAAAGAAGACAAAACATCAAACCAGCTCCACTCGTGCGCTAAACGAAGCCGGGGCAAAACAGTAGTCCATACCTTGCAATTCGATACAACAAAATATTTTATTTTTATATTTTAAAATCCACATCATCTGATACGGTAATAATAACCTTATTATATGATACTGAAGGTGCACGTTCGTTTGTTGTGATGGGTAAGGCAGATTACACACTACACGGATGTGTTCGGTCCGGGACGAACGTGCAGATCGGTTCGTCGATCGTGTGAACTGTGATTAATGCGGTCGATTTTAAATGAACGTTTGTTAATTTAAGTGTGAGGTTTAATCTGAGATTTGGCCACACTTTTCCGAAATTAATTCTCTTATCAAACTTTCTTATTTCCTTACAGAAAGTTATTTCAAAATTGTATTCTTCTCCGATGTATCTTGATCTGTTCAATCGTTCTGATGTGAATGGCAACATCCAAATTTACACATTTATAATGCAGGAGGACGATTGAATATGAATTACACGTGTGGCCTAATATAAATACTAAAGTTAAGATAATGTTTATTCACGTCAGTACAAATTTCAATTGAATAGATGACAAACTTTTTTTAATTATTCGACATTTTTACACACAACATCATCTAGCCTCAATTCAAACAAACCTTGGACTCCAAGCTTTGCTGTATTTGGAGTCAGATATTTATTACTTATTTAATAAATAAATAAATGAATATTGGTGGACAATTCACACACAACACCATCTGACCCCAAACTAAGCAAAGCTTGTGTAATGGCGGCCAAATAGCTGATATAATACTTATACAGTTTTAAATACATACTTATTATACATAAAAAAACCCAGACACAGTGCAAACATTTGAATTCATCACACAAATATTTGCACTGGGTGGGAATCGAACCCACGACCCTCGGCTTCGCAGGCAGAGCTACTACCAACTAAGCCACGAGGCCAGTCATGTTTATTAGTTTGGTTTGAGTAGTAGTTTAATGGTATTTTTTTGTGTGCATGTTATGCGATAATTATTGTGAATTGATTTTGATGTTTTTATACTAAACTTGATACATCCAATTTCCAAGATGGTCTCACACACATTTTAATGCAATCGGTTAAGCGGTTTTAAAAAAATCAACAAATATGTAAAATTTCGTACATCAATGATATATACATTCGTTTACTCCAAAACCTCAATGTCTCATTGGAACAGTGTGTTTCAATGTTTTCGAGTGTCTAAGTTTATTTTTAGATTGAAGTCGGTCTTTGTTCTTTGAAAAAAAAAATCTTCAAATAACGTTTTGTGTTCCAAAAATTTATTGGCAGTCAATTAATTGCAACTCAATTCGACTAACTGCAAATTATTCGATATTTAATTGCAGTTACTTCACGTGTAAACTCCTCTTAATTTATACTGTGTATAGAACGTACCTACATTATGGTCAGAATTCTACGAACGGCACACTCGGCTGAACATTTCCTTGTTAATCATATTTAACGCCGTATTTTTGATAGATCACTTGATTTTATTGTTGTGGCTACTGTTTTTAAAATTAATGAGGATTTTAAGAAAATATTTGCGTTTTGTACAGTTCTAAAGGTATCGTTCTAGGGATTTGGATGAAATTTGGCACTTAGAAAGATAAGTTTGAGATAACGTTTTTTATCTAGAGAATATAACGGGTTTGGGAAATATGCAGGTGAAACCGTGGAATACTACTGTTAAATTATTTTGATTTCTCAAAAAAAAATACTAATTTTTCAGTGCAAATTTCTTTAGGCGGACCGCACACAGATTTTTTCGTAAGCTGTAATTGAACCTCACCCGTAACGTTCTGAACTGAAAGGCTCGTTCTAGTGAACTCGGGACCATTGAGTGTACCCGAGTAAGAGAGATGCAATTAGCTGCTCTTCACTCTTGTGTCGTTGTGTTTGCTAAATGCAACCTATAATATGTTATAAATTTACTTTTAATTATTATCAATTATTTGACAGTTTTTTAAAGTTATTTCCTATTATAGGATTCTTTGGATTATAGGATTTTGGATAGGATTTTTGAAGTGAAAACTTCTTTTGGCGCGCCTAGACAGATTTTTCGTAGGGTGTGAATTGAATTCTAGCGTCACGCTCGGGTTTGATAAGAAATCTTCGGGTTAACTCGGGACCATGGCATTGGCCATCTAGAAATGCGTCAGCCAATGGCAAATGCTGAAAGGGCGTGGCCTCGGCATCATGCCATGGCCATCTAGAAATGCATCAGCCAATAGGAAATGCTGACCCATTTCTAGATGGCCATGCCATGATGCCCAGGCCACGCCCTCCGGTTACACACGTGTAGTTTCAAAAGGAAGCTATCAAATTCTGAGTTATAAGTTTTCACTTCTACCGGCAGTTCCTATGACTGCCAATATTTTTTTATTTTTTTTATACTACGTAGGTATATGGATTCTGAGCGTCCACAACAACTATCCATGGCTTTTGGCACAGTAAGTGCTTCGTGCATAACCCTGTACATTTAAAGCTAATTTAAGTTGCCCTTTCACAAACAAGCTTGTAGTTAAGTAGGCTGCTGTAACGCGCATGCGTGGCATCGATTTGATAAAAACCAACGGAATTATTCGCCGAAGCTCGACTCAAGGCAAAGCTTTAGGAAACTCGTTGCTTGTGTTTACGGGAGTTTAAATATAGAACAGAACTAGCAGCTCCCCTCGGACTCACCCGTGTATTTTCAGTTCTCTTTATTTTCCCGCATGACTGTCTAGTGACTTAGTTGGTTGTAAACCTTCCTGTGGATCTGTGGGTCATAGGTTCGTTTACCACTCAGGGTAAACATTTATTCTGTTGGAGTATACGTTGTCAATGTATTATAAGTACCTCGTCATCATCATCACCATCAAGCCGCAAGACGTCCACTGTTGAACATAGGCCTCCCCCCTAGATTTCCACAACGAACGGTCCCGCGCAACCTGCAACCAGCGGTTTCCAGCGACCTTTGTGAGGTCATTTGTCCATCTAGTGGGAGGCCGTCCAACACTGCGTCTTCCGGTTCGTGGTCGCCACTCGAGAACCTTTCTTCCCCATCGGTTGTCAGTTCTGCGAGCGAAGTGGCCTGCCCATTGCCACTTCAACCTGCTTACTCTTTGACCTATGTCGGCCACTTTCGTTCTTTTGCGAATATCTTCATTACGAATTCTGTTGCGCAAAGAGATAGTCCGAGCATAGCTCTCTCCATAGCTCGCTGTGTGGTTACTTTGAGCTTTGTTATGAGGCCCACAGTTAAGAACCACGTCTCAGTTCCATAAGCCATCACTGGCAACACGCACTGATTAAAGACTTTTGTCTTTGGGCATTTGGATATTTTGGACTCAAAGATGTGCCGAAGTTTCCCGAACGCTGCCCATCGGAGTTGGATTCTTCGCTGGACCTCTTTGTACCTATGTGCTTACAATTGAGATGATGAAGTGGTTAAAAATGTACCACTCTAATAAGTCCATTAGGTAGATTATGGAAAATTATGAGACACGTATATTTCAAATTATTAAAAATGGACAAAGATATAAATCAACAAACTTCTTCAAACCAAGATTAAATCCACTCAGTTCAAGACTCAATTAAAATCTACAAACATTTTAATTTATACATAAAATAAACTATGCGTCACGTTCTTTGTCCGCAAGGGACCGATATTAATCAAATTTTCACACCGTATGAAGTTTGATGCAACTTGAAAGTTGGGATAGTTTTTATTTCGAATAATAGTCTTTACCTACATGACAATTTCCGCTCACGTAAGCACGCTCCATCGTCGATCGCATCATCGCTTAACATCAGGCGAGATGGTGGTCAAGTGCGAACCTATTATGGTTAAAAAAAAATTGGCAGTCATAGGAACTGCCGATAAAAGTGAAAACTTGCTGTTGCCCTGGTACTGGTACCTAGGGGCAAACGCAACTCTTTTATATTTCTGTTGTCCTGGTATCTGGAGATAAACGCTGGGCTGTTGGAGGTAGGTAATCGAAACTCTTTACTGTTCCTGTTGCCCTGGTACCTTCGCCTGGTAAGCTGGCCGTTTTTACCGAGTTTACCCGAAGATTTCATATCCGATCCGATCCATTATCATATCCAAGCGTGACGATTGATGAATCCATTTCACAGCCCACGAAGATTCTGTCTATAGCGCGCCTAAAGAAGTTTTCACTTCAAAAATGTCATCACAATGTTAGTCATGTGCTAATATTTTTATTATTCCCCTTAAACAGAGCATGTCATGTGGATAAAAGTAATTTTTGAAGTTAAAATTCAAATAGGGCATACGGTTATACTGGTGGCCACGTGGACCCCCACTGTGGCAGCGCATTGTTTCCGCGCGGGCGGTCTGTCTGACCACCCCATTGCGGTGTATTCTGTGGTGTTACGGTGCCGAGGGGCGCTCACCACCTGTAAACGATAGGGTAGTTTCTTCTGCGTCAATGATTCAATATTACTAACATTGTTTTCTACACAGATGACGGCTTATTTTGTAGTGATAGGACTCTTTGTCATCTATATAAACCACACGATGTGTGCCCTCCTAAACTCTTTTAGTAGCGGTAGAGCTCTTGTCAGAGTCCGCTTGGGGAAGGACCACACCTTTGCCGGTTCTTCTACCGCCAAGCAGTTATGTGCAAACATTACTGTGTTCCGGTTTGAAGGGCAATGTTTCCAGACAAATTACAGGGCTTAGAGATATAACAACTTAGATCTCTGGATGACGAGCGCAGTGCGGTGCTAGGTAATGATTTGGCTCTTCATGTTCCAATAGCTGCGTGTCACTGTGCTGTTATGTGGCAGGCATGTTGCTTACCATCAGGCACATGCCCTGCAGGTCTCGTCACTCTTTATTAAAAAAAAAAAAATTGCGACTACTACATTTCAATACAGCATTAGTACCGTTGAAATGCTCTCAGCTCACAACTCCCGCTAGCCATTACGTTTAACTGTACTTGTTTTGCTAAACTATCTAATGACATCCACCGGTTAGTGCTGAATAAACGTAGGGTCCAGGGTCCAATTGTGGGCAAATTGCGTCGATTCATTGCAATCACTGCGGCCATTGTAATGTTATGTCAACTATCGCATATGGCTGAAACGTCAGGTTTACAATGCACTTTGTGAATGACTCACTTCAAATTGCAAACGGATAATGCATGGTTTCGATGTGAGTGATTTAATGTCAATTTACCTGCTCTGTGCAGAATCTGTTCGGGAAAATGACATACTTTAAATATTACAATATTGTGATCAAATTTCTTTGGCAAATGCGGGGGTGCTGTCGTATTCTTCTGTGAACTCGCTGCAATCTGCCCGTCTTCGGACCCAAATCATGGGCCGTCATTGGTGCACCTGAGCACCTAAGGCATGCTGGAATCACCTCGTGGATCTACCAGTACTTGAGTGCCAGGCAACAAAGTTTGGGATCTTTATGGTCCCCATAGTATAGGACGCCCATGCCACGCCACGTAGTGTGGGACGCCCTGAGACTAGATGGAGTGACGATAAACAAAAGACGGCTGGTGGCGGTTGGAAACGTAAGACCGAAAATCGGGCTGAGTGGCGTATTATAGAAGAAGGCTATGTCCAGCAGTGGACGAACACGGGCTGATGATGATGGTCTCCATGCCCAGGCACAAGGTTGAAAAGCAGTTCAGGTCACATAAGTGAAACTGCCAAATGTTCTATTTAAAATCCCTGAATTGTTTCTGCTTTTACGTTGACTTTGACTTTTACCACAGAAAGTTGGGCAGAGTCTAACCAGCTCTACGTTTGTTCCTAGGATTTGATGGATTCTCTCTCTAGGAGAGAGATCAGGCCATAATTTACTAATGATTTATCTGCCAACCACTGTCGGCATGATATTAAAAAATGTTTTCATTCCATCTATGAATCTATGGGTGTCGGTTCTTCTGATATTTTTCAGCAGTTGCAGTGGTCAGCACAAGTTTCCAAATAATACTTTGTATTGGTTTTAGCAGAAGCCAAACATTTGTATTACTTTCTAAAGTTTCTTTGCAATAAATGCTGACAAATTTCAAACCTCTTTGATCAGGAATTTAAGCTGGACATTACTACTTACCTGTCATATGATCTTGTTTTTGAATTGACATGTCGGTATGACAGCTGACATAATTTAAAAATATTCTAAATATCAAGGAGTTACAAAAGGCCGTAGGGCGCCTATTAAAACTACATCAACATCCAGACCCATGGATCTTAATGACGCACTCATAACACAATGACCCAATCGTTGTTATGAGAACGCATATTTTATTTAGTAAACTATTTGAAGGGACGGAGCGTAAAAATAGAGATGTTATAGGTTCGCTGTGCCAGACTGCAATCTTGCGAACTTGCCTGTGTTGTTGTAGCATTATTTGTTTTTAAAAGAACCTAAGGTTGTTTCGGCTTTAGATATACACCTCTCAAAAAGACAAAGAACATGACCTGCAAATGCACTTGACCGCCATCTTACCGGATGTTAAGCGACGATGCGGTCTAAAAGGAACCATACTTACCTAGAAACGAATTACATACCCACGACTAGACATCAAAATGTAACAACAAAACAAAACTAACATATAATGAAAACTACACTACGCTACAAACCTAACTAAGTACTTACACTATGCACACCTGAATTATTCATAGACCAAGAAGGTCTATAGGTAATCAAGATGTTTAAGTCCACTACCAATCGGAAGCGTACCCAGCATGCTGGCGGCATTACCACGCTGAATGGCAATGCTTATGCGTTGGGCCAAATAAACGCCAGTATTTTGGTCACGCATCGACCAAGCGCTCGAAAAGGCTTTTGATGATGAGGTGAGCTCCTAGCAAACAAATTTAATCAATCTAAATAAACACGTTTCACTGCCTAGACGTTCAATATTATGAAAGTGGAAGCAACCCTCTTCGTAAGAGCTTTTTGAATGTCAACCATGAAACGCTGTAGCCGTTTAAAGCTACGAGCCTGATAGAAAAAACTTAAGGTCAAATCATGAAGATCACTCTCCGAAATGTTTCCGATGTCACGATTCACTACCAACATTACTTAAATTTCCAATCCACCTAACCCATAAAACAACTCAATCGTAATAGGTTTTAAATTCCCAATATCATTAACCCTACACAATAAGGCACACGCCATCCCCTTCAGGGGTCCATTGTACCCTTGACAGAGTCCATTATACAGGTACGGAAAGACCCTTGCATTAACTCCTGTCACAACATGAATGGGTCTCTTTGTCCCGCTACATTGATACAGGGGTTCGGGAATGCGAGCGGTGCAGGGTTGGGCGTGAAATCGGATTATGTTTGGCAATTATTTATATTGGTCGGTTATTGGGTTTAAATAGGATTTGGAAACCACGTTTTCAATTATTTAAAATGAATCACTAAATACGTATTAGGCTCCATGTTGAAGGCTTTTTTTTCTCGACGAAAAATCTATACACTTTACTACGCATTTTGGAATACATAATTTACAAATAAAACATTAAACATTGCGTTATTATGTATTTTTATCTATTAAAATTTTGACTAACTTGCCGCTAACTTAAAACGGTGAAGGAAAACATCGTAAGGAAACCGACATTTACCTAGAATCTTTTGAGGCCGTGTATCATCCACCAACCAGCACCGGGCCAGCGTGGTGGATTATGGCCTTGACTCTCTCCTTGCGGGAGAAGCTTGTCATGGGGACTCCCAATAGAAGTGAAAAGTTATAACTTACAATAAAAATATCAAAAACAAACAGCACAAATATCGTATAGTACTGCATAGCCACAGATTATACTACTTTTACTCAAGTTGGTGACGAGAAATCACAGGATTTCACGCGTCCAAAAAGTGCTTAACTCGCATGTCCTGCGTGGCTGCTCCACCGTCGCTCCGACGCTACACCGTACATATTAGCCAGCGAGCAACACGGAAGGGAGTAGGCATACACAGCGTTTCCCCTCTGTCAAAGTACAAGTCCGCGTGGACCATGGAGTTTGATAATATACTGTGGCGTGAGGGCGGGGCTAGATTTGTGAATGGTGCTTTATTTTTTATGTGTTAGTGATTTGGTTGTGTGAGTATGATCGGCAATGGATCGGTACAGGTATGATTTGTATGTAATAGTGCGGCTTTGCGCTAGTGTGCAACTTCCCCTCCCGCAAGAAATGACAGAAAGATTTGAACAAATTTTTCAGCTAAGGCTACTCCCTTCCGTGTTGCTCGCTGATATTAGCATATTGGCGACGCGACCCCATAAAGTTTTCCATTACTAAAAAGAGCTCAACGCGCCAAAAAAGATGTCACCACGATAATTTTGGATTGCAGATCATCGAGTTAGTGTTTAGTAAGCGGTGATACGACCACACAGAAGTATTGTTTAAAATTTAAAACTATACATCAATGTATGCTTATACCTACCTACTTACCCACTTCCCGAAGCCAGCCTTGACAGAAATAAAAGAGTACATGTACGTATTACGAGAAAAATCGTCGGAAAACACTCATTCCAGCGAAGGCTGTGCGCGATCAAGCGAGAACTATGATATTGGCATACTTAATTTTACTTGGCACACTTGCTCATCCGAGTATGACTCGAGAACACATGACACATCTGAACGATACTCATCTCTATCGCAATTAATATAAAGAATTATTTCAATTATTGTGTTTAGTGCAGTTACGATGTTCTGGAGTTAACTTAGTTGGAAGTCATTGTCCTGATGTCAAGTAAAAGCAATAATTTTATAAGTTTTAATTATTGTTTTACCGTCGATAAAACGCGAGATTACGCGACTTGAGATCAAGATTTTTTTATTCTCTTTAGATGTAATTAACTGCTTTATTAAGAAATCTGAGTAAACCTCAATGTTTTTTTTTTGTTTGACTTCGAGTATCTCGTTCTGCCATTCGGCTTGGTAGCATTACTTATTAGCTAGAGTGTCTAGTCACGCTAGCCACTCTTCCCACTGGCCTTGTGCATCTTGATTTTCCTTGGACTTTCATTTGTCATAGATTGTTCAAATTAGCTTGATATAGGTATAGATAGCGCCCGAGTTGAATGCAGAGCTTAGGAATGCGGAGTGCTGTGACCGCGACAGTGACAGCACTATACACTGCAGGCGCGTGAGGTGGGGCGTGCGGATAGCGGGGGGAGATGCTCCCGCTCTTTACCTCAGACCCCGACTGCATTCAACTCGCGCGCTATCTGTATTTAGTTTATCATAATTTAAATAAAACTATGTTGATTGAATTGGGATGATGATGGCTGGGTCAAAAATATCTATACCATTCTAACTAGCCCTTCAGGTATATGATCGAAAAATACGGGACACATATTTTTAGTTTTATTAACTTTTTTTGAATCGACTACGATATTAGGTATCTATCTATCTATGTACATCAACATTCTGGTGTGGTTTTGATGTGCATTGTGTCTTCGTCAATTTGTGTTTGTAAAACGTGTTTTTTTAAATAATCTAACTGCCGACTTACTGATTTTATTTAGTCACCATAACATTTTCTTTTTGTAACCGACTATAAAGAAAAGAAGATTCTCAATATTTTTAAATTTTCAATTATCTATTGTATTATTTATTTATTGTAAGTATAACTTTGTGTTTTTTGAAAATTATTTTCTATCTGAAAGCTTGTATTTTTAATGTAAATTTGATAAAATCTTTTTTTTTTCAATAGGTCACTCTTTCTGTCATCTTTTTGTTCAAACATATTTTGAGAAATTCTTCATTACGTGTACCCCCGAAGGATATATTTTGTAACTTCATTATTCCTTGTTCCAAGCAAATATTGTATAATGCGACCCTAAACCAATTGATTTATCATTAGAAGAAACCAGTTCACTATCTATTTGAAGACACCAAGATTGTAACCATCGGGAAACACCCATTCAGGCAACGCATTCCACAGGTTACGACATTCCTATCGCAAAAACAGAGTCAAAACTCTTCGTTCGAATATTTGGAACGATGATGTGATGAAACGATGTCTCTTTTTCGAGCTACAAACAGTCTGATAGACAAAAGGCAAGGTAAGTAGTATTAGACCAAGCAGATCTGTTGAACACTCTCCGAATTGTATCCTAAATAAAAATAAATGCTAGTTGTTAAATAGAAATAGTTACTACTGAAAAAGTTGAGTTTTAATCAACCCAAAACAATTCTCGACAGCATTCTTCTATCGCGCCAAAATAATTAAACAATTAAGAATCACCGATACTAAAATCGATAACCACAAAAACTTGTATAACACATTCGTCCCAAATACGCTGTAATTATCCAATCATTGACGAGGTTAAATACCTGCCTACTAACTAACAGATGAATACACACAGAGCCATTGTTCTTTGGAATATTCTTTGCCGCATCAGCGTTAGGAGTTACAGGTCAGTAAGCATTTGTTTTTATCGTTTTTTTTTATTGGGCTTTAATTGATTTGATTGTACCTATTATACCACGGTCTTGACAAAACATAGTTAGTTGTATTTTGAAGTTATAAAGTCGCAATAAACTAGAAATAACTAAAAATTGCTAGCTAGTTTTTTATCGGATACATTTCGGAAAGTGTGCAACTGATCTGCATGATCTAATTTCACCTGCCCTGTTTTTTATTGGGCTGCTCGTAGCTCAAAAAAGTAACAACGTTAATCAATAAGACATAATCATATTACTTTGGTATGATGCTGGTTATAGCATAAGCAACCGACTAAAAGTTCCCACTGCTGAGACTCGGTGCCTTCGTGAGGAGAGAGTTAAGGCCATAATCCACCACACTGGCTCAATGCGGGTTGGTGAATAACATATGACCTCGAAATATCCTAGGTGCAAGTCCGTTTCCTCATGATGTGTTCTTCACAGTTTTTAAGTTAGCAGCAATGGTAATCAATAAGCCATAATAATAATCAAACTACATTGGACTGCTACTGGATAACGGATAGGTAAATTTTCGAAATATGCTTCTCTTCCAAGATTTTGGTTTCCTTTCGGAATTTTACTTTCACTGTTAACGCCAATGATGGAAATAAATCTATAGAAAGGAAACTCAGAAGTGCGTACGGGGTTCGAACCCATTAGCTCAGGCACTTTCTCCCCACCGGCTATCGGGGGATATAATAACTTGGACATAGCTAAGAACACTACCTTTTACTTCACCTTTCAAACAAAAAAAAATCATAATCAGTTTATCTATTCGGGAGCTACCATGCCACAAACACACACACTGACAGAGAGAGATAGAGACTCGTCAGACTATTTGTAACAATAACGTCGAAGTATTTGCGTTGGGGTTTAAAACTGGCCCAGCTTTGAATTATTATTCATAAATAGACGCGTGACAACGCAAGCCGTTCCTCAACCTATGAAGCATAACGCATGCGTTACAAAAACACAGTCCGAAGCCTTCACACATGGCCTTAACCCTCGGCCGTTGACCCCCTAATACGATTATAATTATAGTCCACCACCGCATTTGTAAACATAGGGTCTGTGACGTAACGTACTCTCCATTTCTTGTTTTTGTCGAACTAAGACAAAAGAAGAAATAGTTCTTTTTGAAAAAATGACACTGTCAAAGAATTATTTTTGTAGTGGTAGGACTCTTGGCAGAGTCCGCCTGGGGAAGTACCACACCTTTGCCAGTTATTCTACCGCCAAGCAGTAATGTGCAAACATTACTGTGTTCCGCTTTGAAGGGCAATGTTTCCAGAGAAATTACAGGGCTTAGAGATATGACACCTTAGATATCTGGGTGGCGAGCGTAGTCCAGTGCTAGATAATGATTTGGACTCTTCACGTTTCAATAGCTGCGTGTCACTGTGCTGTTATGTGGCAGGCATGTTGCTTACCATCAGGCACGTGTCCGGCTCGTCTTGTCACTCGTTATTTAAAAAAAAAAAACGTCCAAAGAGACCGCGGATCTGTGAAACGCCATTGCAAAAACAACGTTAAAGTTAAATGTTAACAATTCATAATTTTTTTTATTCAAAACTAATCTTGACATTCCAAAGAGTCGGATGAAGAGGTTTGACTAAACTTGTGTGTAAAGAACGTCTAGGCTGTGGAATACGTTGCATGAGTGGGGGTTTGCCGATGTTTACAATCGAGAGTGAATCGGTTTCTTCTAGGTAAGCACGTTCCATCGTAGACCGCATTGTGAGAAGGTGGCCTGGTGTAAACCTATGACAGGCAAAAAAAAATTGGCAGTCATAAGAACTGCCGATAGAAGTGAAAACTTATAACTCAGAATTTGATAGCTCACTTTGGAAACCACACGGGTGAAACCGGAAGGCGTTGCCATGAGCATGGCCACGTGACTCTAAAATTCAATTCTCATCCCACGAAAAATCTGTCTGTCAAGTTTTCATTTCACAAAATCAAAATAAAGGACACTGTGACAACGTCGTCTCCAATTTTAACATCACCAAGAGCTAACAAAATCTCTGGCACTACTTTGTAACAAAAATAAATAGAACTAATCAACTAAGCCCTATATTGGGTTGAAAACGCATTACACTTGAGAACTAGGCCAATGACCCTTACATTGATAACAGTTAGCAGACATTGAATACCAACTTAAAGCATTCAAACACACGAACAATGACGTCACTTCCTCCAGAATCCTTGCATGCCATCACGGAAGGTAGTTAATTCACGTTTGCACTCCTCTTAGTGACGTCAGGCTATACGGCCGAGGTACACGACACATGCCGTGAGAGGCGAGACGTTGTGCCGACATGCCATCATGTCTGGTCGGGTAATTTGAACCATGATCTAGACTGATAAATAACTATTATTGAAACTAGAGTACACTTGTAGCTCGCTTTGTAAACTTTGCGCCGTGTATCAATCACTTAGGTGTCAATCGACATATTTCACGTACGATTATCTACCTGGAACTAAGCAAAAGTTTTTGAAGTGAAAACTGATTTTGGCGCATCATAGACAGATTTTTCGTGGGCTGTAAATTGAATTCTAGCGTCACTCTCGGGTATGATAAGAAATCTTCGGGTAAACTCGGGACCATAGCCATTGTTCATCTAGAAATGCGTCAGCCAATGGGAAATGCTAAAAGGGCGTGGCCTGCCCATCATGGCATGGCCATCTAGAAATGCGCCAGCCAATGGGAAATGCTGAACATTTCTAGATGGTCATGCCATGATGACCAGGCCACACCCTCCGGTTACACCCGTGTAGTTTCCAAAGTAAGCTATCAAATTCTGAGTTATTTATTCTGAGTTTTCACTTCTATCGGCAGTTCCTATGACAGCCAATTTTTTTTTTCATCTAAGATATTATATCTCTAAGCCCTGTAATTTCTCTGGAAACATTGCCCATCAAACCGGAATACAGTATTGTTTGCACATTACTGCTTGGCGGTAGAATAACTGGCAAAGGCTTCCCCAGGCGGCCTCTGCCAAGAGTCCAACCACTACCAATATTGTTTTACCGTTGAATATGTATGTACGTGGTTCTAACCCCGCACGCACCACTGTCTTTTCGAAGTCATGTGCGTAACGCCGCTAACTTAAAACGGTGAAGGAAAACATCGTGAGGAAACCGACATGTACCTAGAATCTTTCTAAGTCATGACTTTGTGTCATCCAACAACCCGCACTGGGCCAGCCTGGTGGATTGTGGCCTTAACTCTCTCCTTGCGAGAGAAGGCTCCAAGTCTCAGCAGTGATATAAGCCGTATGTGTATCACCGCTTCACGGGCTAAGCCGGGTCGGACCGCTAGTTCAATGAGAAACTGATAAATGGCTGGAGTTTACTGTTAAAGGGGTTTTAATCCAGAAAATACTTTGTAGTTGTAGGACTCTTCGCAGAGTCCGCCTGGGGAAGTACCACACCTTTGCCAGTTATTCTACCGCCAAGCAGTAATGGGCAAACATTACAGTGTTCCGGTTTGAAGGGCAATGTTTCCAGAGAAATTACAGGGATTAGAGATATAATATCTTAGATCTCTGGGTGACGAGCGCATTGTAGTGCAGGTAATGATTTGGACTCTTCATGTTCCAATAGCTGCATGTCACTGTGCTGTTATGTGGCAGGCATGTTGTTTTCCACCAGGCGCATGTACTGCTCGTCTCGTTACTCTCTATTTAAAAATAATTAAAAAAGCGACACCTCGGTATGGTTCACGTTACGAAAACTCAAACGAAATTGTTTAATTCCACTGTCATTGCAATGGCCAAGCAATGGAGTATGCTGCCTGAGTGCATGTTTCCCAACAGATACAATATGAGTGCTTTCAACTATAGTGTGTATCAGTTTTTCTGGGTAAGTATCTTAAACCATTAATCACTTAAAATCGGGTGAATTTATTGACCATCATTTCGCCTAATGTAAATCGACAATGCGTATGCAGAATACATCAGTTCACACTATATTTATGAACGCAAACATTATTTTCGTCGAGAAACATCGTGAGGAAACCAACATTAGGACCTTTCGAGGTCATTTATTTATATCAATTTAGAGATGTGTCATCCACCATCCCCCACTAGACCAGCGTGGTGGTGGATTGTGGTCTAAACTTCGTCCTTGCTAAAGAAGGTCCCGAATCCCAGCAGTGGGAACATTTAGTGGGCTGCTTATATGTTATTGGGAAAACCCCACTTCGAAAGCATATTCCCTTGCTTGCTGTACGTTTCAGTCTTATCTATACTAATATTATAAAGAGGAAAGATTTGTTTGTTTGTTTGTTTGTAATGAATAGGCTCCGAAACTACTGGACCGATTTCAAAAATTCTTTCACCTTTGGAAAGCTACATTATTCCCGAGTAACATAGGCTATATTATATTTTAAAAAAAATTAGGGATCCTTACTAAATTGATATCTAGGTTATTATTCGAGCGAAGCCGGAGCGGGCCGCTAGTCTTCAGTAAAATGATAATTCAAAGCTCATTTGGACCATTCGAACAAATCTTTCAAAGCTAACGGCACTTCAAAAGAATTGTTATCGATTCCGGGATATTTACCAATGGATATTTCAAGGCAGTTTTATGCATTCTTGGGTAACCCTTCCTTGTATGTGTGTACATTTTTAGGCTTCAACATTTGTCAAAATATACCTCACCATACAATACAATTACATTAAAAACACTTTATTATACCACAAAACAATACAGAAATACAGTGATAATACTTAAAATTAGAACATTATGGGCACAAAAGGCACCATATTTACATCAATACGAATGCCATCGACATCATGTAGTGGTAGAACTCTTTTTAGAGTCCGCTGACAAAATACCTAAGCCTACCTTTATATACCTAAGCCTGCTTTCCAAGCAGTAATATGCAAACATGTGTTCCGATTTGAAGTGCAATGTTTGCAGAATAACTAATAGAAATTCAGGGCATTGCAGTAGTAAGTCTTGTTTGCAATGATTTGGACTCTTCACGTTCCAATAGCTGCGTGACACTGTGCTTTTATAGGCAAACGTGTAGCTTACCATCAGGCACATGTCTTGATTGTCCCTATATTATAAAATAAGTAACCACGATATTATAAGCGCCAAAGTAAGTTTGTTTTTACGCTTCCACGCTCGAAAACTACTTAGCCGATCACCATGAAACTTTTTCCTTTTACACATTATTCTTAGAGGTATTAGAAGTAACATATGCTACTTTTTATCCCGAAAACTAACGTGATCGGATACTACGCGTGTGAAACCGTAGGACACTGTTAGTCATCTGCAATTGATACGTAAAACCAGTGGTACAAAATCAAATCACAAAAGGTCCGATCGATCGAAACTATTAAACAACAAATTAGATCGAACGAAAGGGGCCGCTTACTCGAAACTACTAATCAACGGATCGAACCTTGACACCGCGACCCCGTCTCGTTTTCGCTGGATGCGTGACAACATCGCTCGCATGTCAGCACGGCACCCATTCACTAACCACTATATAGTTCCTTGGCCGTTGACTTGTGGAATAATTACAGCTCGTCTTGAGATATGTGACGTAGGCGTATTCTCTTTCAATGGCTTCATCTGAAAAAATAAACGACTTATGTTATTTGAATAAAAGTTTTTTTTTTTAATTTTTATCTATAATAGTTTTGCACTTGATGGCTATCTCACTTGGTGTAAGACGATAATACTGTTTTGCTTATGTGGAAGAAACTGATTCAAGATCAAAATCAAAGTCTTGATTTGAATGTAAACCAAGATTATAACATCGGGAAAACCCACTTTTGTGAAGCCTTCCAAAGCCTAGATACTCTTTTTGCAAAGTATTTTTTTTATTATCCTTCTTATAATTGTGAATGTCGATGTTTGGATGTTTGGATATTATATTTAAAGTTTGTTGCGCAATGACGTCGTTATCCATGAACGGATCGGGCTAAGTTTTGGAACACAATTAGGTACCCGTATGGTCTGAAAGAACACATAGACTTACATATGTCGGGAAAATAATTACAATGGGAACTATGCAGGTAAAACCGTGCGGCCCAGCTAGTTTATCCAAGTTAAGATGTGCAAGTTTATTGTCTGTTCTGTAGTTTTTATTAGTGAAGGAAAACATCGTAAGAAAACCGGCATGTTCTAAGAATTATTCGAGATCATGCGTTATCCGCCAACCTGGACTAGGTCAGCATGGTGGATTTAGGCCTTCACTATCTCCTTGTGGGAAAAGGTCCCAAGTCCTAGCAGGGGGAATTGGGCTGCTTAAGCTATGCTATGCTTAGGCAAATTTTTGTTATTTTTGCGGTTCCTACAAGTAGGTATTATTTAGGATGGAATATCATATATCTGGCTGAACTGCTAAATAGGTAGATTTATTTATTTCTACGAATATGAAGTGCTTATACTAAACCAAAAAACAACAATTATCAATCTCTTTCTATAAAGAAATCTTATAAATTTGGGAGTGGCATCCAGCCAAAAGCCAAAATGTTACATTTCCAATAGTTATTTAGGTAAGAACCGCATTGCGGCTGCAATTCCACCTAACACTATTAATGACACTGTTTTAAGAACCACCTTACAAAACGATTATAAAATGTTTTTTTATCGCGTGAAGCCACCAACACGCTTGATGGTAAGCGACGCTGTGGTCGAAGATGGCGCTGACCCAGAAAATACCTATTCACTCTGACCTTGAAACGTTCTAGATTGTGTCTCTCAGGGAACAAGGAGGCCGGCAACTTATTCCACTCTAAAGCTGTACGTATGAGGACGGTGATTCCACACTGTCATTAGTATGAGAATTACACTTATGTGATGTGGTGAATGGAAGTCACATGACCATACACACATGTGATCATATTATGTGATATAACACCAATATTAGAAAGGTTCACTTTTATAACAATTACAAAAACATGAGCTGAGTGCCTTGTTATTGGAGAGGCCCATGTCAAGCAGTGGACGAATGTGGGTTGAATATGATGATGATGACATAAACAAGCAGACTTCATAAAACTACCTAGCACTGTACTGCCCTCGTCACTTAGAGATTTAAGATGATTTATCTCATTGTCCTGTAAAATTTTATTCGGCTGAGAATGAACAAAGCAGGAAGGACTGTACAAGAATATCGATAGACAAAGATATATTTACAAACGACTTCTCGCCTGATGTTAAGCGACGATGCGGTCTACGATGGAGCGTGTTTACATAGAAAAAAACCCGATTCACTCTCTTGAAGACACAAAGATTGTAACAATCGGGAAAAACCCACTCTGGCAACGTATTCCACAGCCTAGACGTTCTTATCACACAAGTAGAGTCAAATCTTTTCGTTCGTGTCTTTGGAACATCAACCATGAAACGATGTCGCTTTTTCAAGCTACGAGCATTCCGATAGAAAAAAGGACAAGGTGGTATCAGATCATGTAAATATGTCGCGCACTTTTCGAAGTGTATCCGATAAAAACGAAGAGGCTAGCAATTTTTCGGCGATGTTCAAGACTTTGAAGTCTTTTTCGCACAAAAGTGTCGTTGCCTATCATATGAGCCTTTTGGCACGTCTCTCGATCGGTTCCAGACGACTACGAATAGTTCAGTAAAACACTCATAAACAACGGCGACCTTATTGCTAAAAGCTACCTCTTCCAGGCAACTAGCGATATTAAATTTCAAAAACATTAAATTTTCAAAACAACTTTTTTTTGTACGCCCTTTCCTTGCGATTTCTCTCCATAATATAAATATTTTTCACATACCCTTGTATAAATGTACCTAACTCATAATCCTAATTGAGTATTATTTTATGTCCTATCTTGACCAAATATGATTTAAGACCATGATATTCTATCAGATGACCTCACACCAGTTAACTGCGACAGCGGTTCAACAAAACTTAAACCCAACCACAGTTAAACCAGCAGTTAGTTGACTGGAAATGATATTAAATCACTCCTATTAAATGTTCGTTAGACGTCCGAGGAATTACACTTAAATATGTGAAAACGTTTCTCTTACAGCTTAGAATAATTTTGATCCACCGTTCTGATGTGGGCTGTACACATTTTTAAAGTCATTACCCGGATACACTGAGATTGTTTTTATTCAAGCTGAATAGTGAATACATTACGCGAATATTTGTAAGTTCTGATAATAATTAGCATATTTTTTAAATAAAAACAAAAACCGACTACAATTCAAAATTAAATTCAAGCACTCGACTATATTTCAAAAAAACTGGGATGATGTTGCTGAGGTGGCTGAGTTGGGGATGATGACTCTGTCCCGGTGGTTTGAAGATCACCTTTTGACCTTTAATGATAAAAAAACCAAATTCATAACTTTTAGCATCACGCAAGCTTCCGAGTCTAATCTGTCCGCGCTGCAAATCCACAAACACAAATGTATTAATGCTAATCGGAGTGGTAGAGGTGTTTGTGATGGCGCCTGTAAGACTATATCTAGGGTATCATTTATAAAATATCTTGGAGTAATAATTGACCAAAATCTTAATTTTAAAAAACACATAACGCATATCTCAAATAGGACTCGCAAATTGATCTACATAATGAAAATTCTCCGCCCTACTGCCAATAAAGAGGTAAAAATAATGGTATATAAAACATTATGTCAGACTTTATTTCAGTATTGTATTGGTGTCTGGGGAGGTGCAGCCAAATCCCATATGATTGAGGCGGAGAGAGCTCAGAGAGCAGTCCTAAAAGTCTTGCTAGGTAAACCGCGACGGTGCTCCACGGAACAAGTTTACAAGGAAACTTCAGTGTTAACAGTACGCCAACTTTTTGTTTTCCGTGCTGTTGCTAAAAGCCTTCACCTGTCATCTGAGCCTGACTCCAGTAAACGAAGACGCCCACGGCATGTTAGGCTTCCTAGAGTTAACTCGATATTCGCCTCCCGTCTCCCTCAGCACGTCCACTTTTTTACTTATAACTTAGTTGCTAGACGTACGGACATCCTCGGTGGCTCATTTTTCGAGGTTAAAAAGAAATTGCAGCAGTGGTTATGTTCGCTGTCATATTCGCAAACAGAACAGTTGGTATCATTTAGTGAGTTGACTGAAGAGGATCTTTTTGTGTCACAGACTTAATCTCAACAATGTCAGACAAATAACAGCTACTAATGGAGTCGCATACACATACACAAACACACACATACGTATACACATTACACTTACAGAGCACGCACGCCATACACACACGAGCACATTCACACCTTATGTAAAACATACGTTTAGTTAATTCTCGCTACATTAAGCTACTGACTAACTACTTAATTCATAGATTTAAATTTCATTCATTTTCTTATTAATTTTTTATATAATTTTAACTTTATTTTGCGCCTTTAAGGACACACAAGCCAAGCGCAAACTATTTTGTTAACTGGATGTAGGGCGCCCAAAATACAGGCTTTGCCTAGTTTGGGGTCCATTGTAAAAGCCACATAGCGGAGGACATCACTTTTCTTTGTAAACCTGCTTTGAAATATGTTTTACTGTAATTCTTTTACGGCAAATAAAATTTTACTTTACTTTACTTTACTTTATCTATCACTGCGTCGGCGTCGTCTAAATACACACACAAATATAAACATCAAAATCGATTTACAATTGGCGGCGCTATCGCGTGACATGTATACAAAAAATACACAATCGAATTAAGAACCTCCTCGTTTTTTGAAGTCGTGTAATAAATCCTACTAATATTATAAATGTCAATGTTTGGATGTTTAGTTTGGTGTTCCAAATTTCAACCCGATCCCTTCATACGTAATGACGTCATTGAGCAACAAATATCCAAACATTTACATTTATAAGCTGCGGGTTGTGGGTTCGATCCCCACCCAGTCCAGTGTGATGAATACCAATATTTGTACTGTGCCTGGGTGTTTTCCATAATTAATAAATAAATATTGGTGGACAATTCACACACAACACCATCTGACCCCAAACTAAGCAAAGCTTGTGTGATGGCGGCCAGATAGCTGATATAATACTTATATAGTTTTAAATACATACTTATTATACATAGAAACACCCAAACACAGTGCAAACATATATCTATGTATTATAGGTACGTGATAAAAAATATATGCGTATTATATCAACAATATGGTTTTCACAGTACAAGCTTTGCTTAGTTTGGGCTTGGGGTCAGATGGTGTTGTGTGTCAATATTTATTTATTATAATAAATGGAATTAAATCATAATGAAAATATTACACAGGACTTAAACGCGACTTTAATGTTTTTTAAACTAACGGTACCCACGATAGTTCCCGTTATTTTCACAATATAAAAGTAGCCTATGTGTTCTGCCAGGCTACAATCTAACTGTGTTCCAAATTTCAGCTCGATGCGTTCACACGTTACGATGTGAGTGAGCAACAAACATTCAAATATCTAAAAATTGACATATATAAAATTAGGATTACCTCCCTCTCAATGTTTACAACCGTCGTTGTCAAGAGCGTGGCTTTTCGCAACCAAGGCCGTTCTAATACAAACGAAACGCCGAGACGGAGCGGTAAAGGAAAACGTCATGAAGAGAACGGCGTGTTCCGAGAAAAACCTCTTCCGAAGACATGCTTATGTCATCTGCCAACCCACTGTTGGCTAACATAGTGGATTATCACCTTTACCTCTCTGATGAGCGAGAGTCTTTCGCGAGAGAAGGCTCGGAGTCCAAGCAGTGAGAACATAAAATTTGTCGTTTACGCTATTCATAAACATGCACTAACTTTCTGAGTAAAAATCTAATATTTACATACTTCCATCACAACGTTTGACAGCTGGATTTATTAATAATATAACATTATATTTTCCAAAGGTTAAAGTGGCAAAAACCTCATATAAATTAACATACAAAGTTCAATACAAAAATAAATAAATTGCGCACTACAAGGAATGCACACGGACTTAAATTATAGCTAATATCGATAAAATACAGCCTATCACAATCGACCATCGATTATAACTTAATCGAGTTACAATTTATAGAAATAATCGGTCACTGATTTATTCGATACCTTTACAACTAACAATGCCCTTTACGTATGTCGACTGTATCACAAGTTGGTTAAAGTACATTTTTGTATGAGTTATTTGTATGTATGACTACAAATTGTATGGAAGTAATATCAAAGAGCTGAGTTTGCGCCGTTTGATACTACCTTTGAATAAATCAACAAAATCGACGGGCGGTAGTGAGTAATAAGTTTGTATTTTTGGACAGGGAATGCATCGAGATATGCTTAATTCAGTTTATTTATTTAAATCATCAAAATTATCAAAACATCAATTAATAACAGTACAACATTAGTGTAACATAAATGTTTATTTTGTAGTTGTTGAAAATTCGAACTAGAAATAATGCTAATTGCTAAAATATAAATTAATTTAAATGTTTTTTTTTTCAATAAAACATTTTCGATAAAAATACACTAAGCAGGGTTGCATTTTTTCCCTCCTCCTATATCCTGCTGCTAGGTAAAGAGTTCTTCCACTTCCCATTACTTTGTTACAAGTTAGTAGTCTAAGAAATACGATTATAGTGACATTTCTTGCCTCAAAGAAAATAATTGTTTATAGTTTTTATTGCATTATTCTGTCGTAATGTTTTATTGTTAAAGTTAAGCTAAATTTATTACAGGCTTCATAAAAATCCTAATATAATTTGTATTATTCTGTCTAATACTAAACTCATTTTACATTTTGACTAAAATGTATTAGGAGTTTTATTAAAATTAACTTTTTTTTCGAGACATTTTGTTCCACAGACTTGAAAGCAAGCTAAGTTTAACTCTTAAGTTTAATCATTCATACGAAACATTATTTGTTTCATAAGGTTAACAAATAATAATTGAGGAAAGTTTTTTATAATAATATAGGTAAAACAAAGATTGAGAATAATAGGTTTTAATATGTTTCCACGCACTTCTGCTCTTGCAATTTTTTTAACTTGTTTAAATTTTGATGTATTGGTATGAAGTAGGTAAGTATTTAACTGTGGTTCTTTGATGTGAAGCCAATGGATGCATTATGAAGTGTTTCGTCAATTCGACATTTTATTCGCTTAATCTTACTATCCTACTAATATTATAAATGTCAATGTATATAATTATAATTATAAATATATGTATATTATAAATGTCAATATATGTTTGGATATTTGGATGTTACTCTTTATCCCGGAAAACAACGGGAACAACGGGAACGGAAACTACGCGGGTAACACCGCGGGGCGCTGCTAGTCATTATATACTAGAATAAGAACTTCGTTTGTAGGTTTACTTTATAATATTTTGAACTTTTCACAAGATACGACATATATTTTAAAACACTTCCACTGTACTGTGATATACTCTATAGTTTTTTCTGTTCTTTAACCATATTATTCTTATGGCTTAAATTAACAAAGCTCGAATTAACCAAAACCAACACAAGGAAATTGTATTGAAAATATAAATTTAGTGAATCGATATCAAAAAATTGTATTAATTTTGATAAACGACTAGGTACTTATAGTATGTATTCTTGCCAAATGATTATTGGGTATTTATTGTACCTACATAGACATAAACCAAGAGAATTTTATTTAAAAAATGTATTACAAATTAAAACATACTTTCAAGTTAAAAATCAGATACGGTCTTTTGCGATTATCATACGATGAGACTTAAGACCTTATCCACAGTGTGTTTGAAGAGTAATAGTAGTAATGATTGGTTTGGACAAGTTAGTGTAAGAGTTGTACTGTTACAACTTCCTACCTAAGCTGTAATTTGATGTAGATTGTGACTTTATGTGAATTGTGATATTGCAACTCAACTAGCAAACTCGCACTTGGCTCGCAAGATACAGGCTTTGTCTATTTTGGGGGTACAAGGGTACATAGACAAACAGCTTTTCTTTATAGAGTAACTTTATATTTTTAGGTTCGTTTAAAATTAAGTATTGTTGAGCCTCTTTGTTTTTGGCAAATAAATACTTATTGGTAACTATTAATAATAAAAATAAATAGATAACAACACCATCAATCCCCAAACTAAGCAAAGCTTGTACTATAGGAGGCAGGTAGCTGATATAACCCTTACATTCTTGCAAATACAAACATAATATATAAACAGTAATTTTGTGTGATGAGCACAAATATTTTTACTTGGTAGAAATCGAACCACGACCGAATAGCTTTGAAGGCAGATTTACAACCAACTAAGCTACTAGGTCTAGTTAGACTCTACGCTAGTTTGACTTAATTACTTGGAACATGTACTCTTTATTTTTCTGTAAAATGATTACTTAGTTTTTGAACAAATTATATAATAATGGATATAGGTAATAACTAATAATATAAACACTTATACTGTTTAAAAAATATTTTTCTATTTGTTTTATTTCTTTTTTATTTTGATTTATATTTATATCGTACATTTTTTTATGGTATATTTTATTATTAATAATTTAGTTTAATTTTTAGACGGCAGATTCATACAAATATTAGTTCTGTATCTGGGTGTTTCTATGTATAATAAGTAGGTATTTATAATTTATAAGTACTATATCAGCTGGTGATTGTAATTCTGATATCAGCTGGCTGCCATAGCACCTAGGTACAAGCTTTACTTAGTTTGGGGTCAGATTGTTTTGTGTGTGAAAATTAAATGTCCTCCAATATTTATGTATATTTAACTCAAGTTACAAGTGTACACTTTCCTCCAATCAAAACAGGATCATTCTCTCTAAGGCTACCTAACTGACACGTCACATTAAGCGCGCCACTCACGGTAGCATTTCGGTGACCTAACGAGAATGGAGTCACGCGAGCTAACTTGTTAGCATAACTTAAGCATAACTTATACAGTGGATAAGGGCAGGCTTACTGCATTATTGTGCTTACTTTTTTCGACTTGAAACTGTGCTCGGTTTTTTCAACGGCAGAATAATAAAGTAGTTTCGGCTGATAAGGTCGGCCGCTTGATAACGTTGGGGGAGTTTTTTTGCTTGGTGATTTTGTTTTAATGCTGTTATTTGAGGGTTATTTGGGAAAGGTTTATTTTACTGTGGCGGTTAATTAATAGAATTTAGAAATCTGGTTTAAATACGGTTATAGTTTTTAACTAATATAGGTTTACAATATTCAAATGTTTGCACTGTGTCTGGGTGTTTCTATGTATAATAAGTAAGTATTTAAAACTATATAAGTATTATATCAGCTATCTGGCCGCCATCACACAAGCTTTGCTTAGTTTGGGGTCAGATGGTGTTGTATGTGAATTGTCCACCAATATTTATATATTTATTTATAATATACCGTTATCTCGCCTGATGTTGAGCGACGATGCGGTCTACGAAGGAACGTGAATACCTAGAGGAAAACGAGTCACTAACGATTTGCAAATACTAATATTACAACCATTAGGAAAAATCCACTCAGGCAACGCATTCCACAACCTAGTGTTGTGAGTGAAAATGTCCACCAATACCTATTTATTTATTCTTCAAATTTACTACAACAAAGTTATTTTCTATCCCCAGCATCAAACCCCCGTCGAAAGACGGCGTCACGAAGAGCAACCCGAGCAAGCGGCACCGCGAGCGGCTCAATGCCGAGCTTGATACGTTGGCGTCGCTGCTGCCCTTCGAGCAGAACATCCTCAGCAAGCTGGACCGCCTCTCCATCCTGCGGCTGTCGGTCAGCTACCTGAGGACCAAGAGCTACTTTCAAGGTTAGTCTTCTTCGATAGAAAAAACTATTCTTATTTCGATAAATATTTAGAGTGTTTACAAATAAACAAAAAGCAAAATAAGACTATACTTACTATTATTATATCATTAAAATGTAAATAAGTATATTTATAAATTAGACATTTTAAATTAGACACGCAGTCGACATCACTACAGCGCGGCAATACCCTGAATGCAAGCAGCGTTCCTTTTGGATAGCTAAACTGAACTTTTGGGCAATTTAGGCGAATAATAGATTACTAAGTATAGATTACGGTGGTCTAGTCGGGAGAACGGCGGCTGCCAATCCGGAGACCCCAGGTTCAAACCCCACACGAACCACTGTCTTTTCGAAGTCATGTGCGTAATGCCGCTAACTTAAAACGGTGAAAGAAAACATCGACATGTACCTAGAATCTTTCGAAGCCATGTGTCATCCGCCAACCCGCACTGGGCCAGCGTGGTGGATTATGGCCTTAACTCTCCCCTTGCGAGAGAAGGCCCCGAGTCCCAGCAGTGGGAACATTTAGTGGGCTGTTGATGATGATGATGAAGTATAGATGGAATTATAAATCCCACCGCCAGATATTCCGTCGCTTTTACGCCGTCGCAACTACTTCGTCAAAAAAAATATATCTTTAAGAAAGTAATTTCTCAAGTTAGGTTAATACTGGTCTAGTCGTAATGTCGAAAATTAGTTTATTAAATTTAAACTATATTAATGCTAATAAAAGTAAACAAAAGTAATTTTAGTTTTTTAAGCCCCAGCTTTTAAATTATAACCTAGATCTCAGACAACCTAAACGAAACCATAGTCTCTTAAAACTAAAGCATAAATTAAATGTAAAGCAAAAATCGAGAGCATATCAGTTTACAAAATATCCTCACCATAGATAATTAAGAACCCTAACCATTACCACTAATCCTAACCAGCTCCCGCGATCGTCTAACAAAATCGAATAAATCGATACGATATCGAGACGATGTATTCGATTACTTATTAATGTGCGTACCGACACTTATTTAGCGCTGTCAGTCGATTTTATTGCAACTCGAATTAATATATGCGGCGAGACGTGTTCTCGATTCCTGGGAATCGATATTTAACTCGATTATAATTAACATCGGAATTTCAATTAATAAATTAGCTGCTTAATTGTAATTATTTATACGGAAACAACGCTTTTTAAATAGAGTTGAATGATTTATAAATACTCTTGTAGTTACTATTTTTAGATTTTGTATCAAATGAAAATTAAGTAAAGGAGACGGCCCATTTTCCATGGGCATTTGCCCCACAGAAAAAGTGCAAGAGACTTGACCAAAATTGGATCATTGTATAGGATTTTTAATATATATTGAGGAACCGTTTATGTTTTTATCCTGCATAGCGGGGTTTAAAAGATATCAACTAAAACATTGAAAAAAAATAACGCCGCAAGTAGGTAATCAAGAACGTGATTATGTACTTACTAGGTACTAAAAGAAGGTAGTAAATTCATTACTTTGCGACGTACTGTGCTCAGAATAATGTCGACTCAACACAGAGAAGGACCGGTGATTCGGCCAAACCACAAAAAAATTACAAAACCTTAGGAAAAATAAAGAAATTCCATGTGTTGTGTGAGTTTCGAACGAATTTTTACTGTACGTAAACTTCAACTGAACTAAAATGAGAAAAACATGGCTGATTTTGACTATAGTCTGTATACATAGGTACAAATGAAAGGAGTGTTCACCGTAGTACTTATTTATTGGGTACTAACCCGAAGACAAATCACGAACTAAACCTTAACAGGCTTATTTAAATTCACATAAACTTCGCTAGCGTGTTTTAACGCCGTACAACGCCATCTAGTTTGGTTTATGGAACTACAGTACCTTAATACAAAATTACTTAAACATAGTCATTAAGGTACTTTTTAATCACTAATTTGCAATCCCCGCTTGGCAGGTTAGTATTGAATGTACAGTTTGAATTATTTAATTATATGTTATTTTAATTAAATAACTTGTTTGGGTCTCCGGGGCTAATTAAGTTCCTAAACTTGAAACGACGTGGGGCAGAAATGAGCCGTCTCCTTTGGACAACGCAGCAAAATATTTTTCACCAATAGGTTTTTGCTTGACTGCTGTCTATTTTCTTGTTAAGCAACGATATGGTATTTGATGGAGTACTCCTTTCTACCCATAATAAACCCATATACCTACTCTGAATCTTAACGCTTTGAAATCGAATCGAATATCTGAAGTAAAAACAAAATGTAAAAAAACGTTTTTAAACATTTTTGACTATTTTTTCAACGGGAAAACGATTGAACACGATACACTGTAACCAAATCAATCACCGCACAAAGTACAGGTATATTATGTTGAGTATGTCTGTATATGATAATTGTTCAATTTTTCACTTCTCTCGCCGAGATTCTTTTTTTTTGTATTAAAATATCAAATGTCGGGGTTTTTTTATAGTCGCACTATGTCCTCAAAACAGTTGCACCAGTTTTAACGATTTTTTAAACATTTAGTAGGTATGAGAATATATCGTGAAGTAACAATATTTCACCTTTTTGCCTGGGAGCATTCTTCATTTTTCAATCGAAATTTGAAATGTTTTCGCAATATTTTTTTTTGCATGAACCACTGCAGACTTTTAAGAACTTAATAATTAAAAAAATACTCTATCAATGTAGTCTCAAAGTGTACGTTTGCCGATTCCTGATCTCCACTCAAGAACACGTCTACGGCATAGCCACTTCAGTTTGCTAATGCATTGAGCTATGTGGCTTACCTTCTTAACAATATAAACCTAGCATTCATAAAAAACCCGCTAAAATGTTCCCACAGCTGGGATACGGGGGTTCTTCTCTTACAAGCAGAGAATCAAGGCCATAACCCACGCTCGCCCAGAGCAAGTTGGTGTACGATGCATGATCTTGAAAGATTCTATAAACATGTCGGTTACCTCACTGTGCTTTATTTCACCGTTATAAGTCAGCGGCATTGCCTATGTTTGTACATGTTATGGATTTCGAAAAGACAACAGTGCACGTGGGATTCGAACCAGTGGCTTCGGATCGGCAGTTGCCGTTTTCTCTACTAGACTAACCGTAACTTAATACATATACGCAATAGCTATTAATAAAAATACCTATTTTAACTGATCTCATAAGTTAGAATCAGCTACATTGCATTTAAATTATAAAGAGCCTCTGTAGTCCCAGCAAAATAAAACCCTGAAATTCAATCCTGAAGTTATCGTAACCAATTACCATACAGACTAGCAACAAAACCACACTCCCCTCGTTAATTGGCCGCGTAAATCTCATACAAACATTCATATGTCATACACACATACAAACTCATACATCATGCATTGAATTATCGGCTCCTTATAATTTTATTCAGGTTGCGGTAGATATAAAAATCGGTAGGGGGGCAAGTGCATGCTTTATGAAGGCGTTCAGAGATATATTGACGGGTACGCTCGGGTGGAAAAGTCGGAACGTATTTAATGCATGATGTATTTAAGACGCTTTATGCTATGCTGCAGAAAATATTCAAGACAGTTAGGGTAGACGGTTTTTTATGTGCAGGCTGCAAACCGTCAAATTTATATGTAAAGGTAGCGGTTCGCACGGAGACCGCGACTGGAGACTGCGACTGGAGACTGCGACAGGTACCCGAGATTGTGGAATTGTACGGGCGCTAGTTCGCGCCGAGACCGCGACATGTGTCTCTTCGTGTCGCTTTTTCAACGCGAACCGCTATATGTAGGTAGTGATATATAGTAGTGGTAGGACTCTTAGCAGAGTCCGCCTGGGGAAGTACCACACCTTTGCCAGTTATTCTATCGGCAAGCAGTAATGGGCAAACATTATTGTGTTCCGGTTTGAAGGGCAATGTTTCCAGAAAAATTACAGGGCTTTGAGATATAACATCGATCTCAATCTAGGTGACGAGCGCAGCGCAGTGCTAGGTAATGATATAGACTCTTCGTGTACCAGTAGCTGCGTGTCACTGTGCTGTTATGTGGCAGCCATGTTACTTACCATCAGGCACATATACAGCTCGTCTCGTCACTGTTTATTTAAAAAAACCTGTTTTATGCTAAATAAGGCAGAAGCTAGAGATGTTAACTGCGTGCAAACCCAAATAACTGTACCTAACCTAGTATTCACATGCCAATAAAGCATTGTATTGTTGTAAATATGTAGTCGATAGTACAAAGACATCGATAATTCTAATTATATCGATCGTCGAAGCATCGATTACGCGGGAACATCGTTCGGTAAAGATTTCGGCCGCTCTACGGGGTACCGACGATGACAAGACGTTTAAAAAAAACGATTTTAAAAATGGCGCTCAGTTCCAGTAGCCACTAAATTACGTCGTACTCAGTGCAATTTCTTAGAAAACGAGATGATTAATGCAGAGAAAATAACTGTACATGTTTAAGAATCTGTGCAATAACTTGAGTATTTTGGCGAAAATTTTAGACTAATGTATTACAAGCATGAGGAATTTAGGGAAATGGTGATGCGATGGTACTACCACGTGGAAATAGAAGAGAACATTAATATGTTAGTGAAATTAGTACTACTACATGATTATTTTGTCGAAAATATTAAACTAATACATTATAAGCAAAAGCAATCTATAATATCAGCTATCTGGCAGCCATAGTACATAAGCTTTGCTTAGTTTGGGGTCAGATGGTGTTGTGTGTGAATTGTCCACCAATATATTTTTTTATTTAATGCAATTATATATAATAAATTGTAGGGCAATATTTCCAGAGAAATTGAAGGGCTTAGAGATATAACAACTTAGATCTCTGGGTGACGAGCGCAGTGCAATGCTAACGTAATGGACTCTTCATGTTCCAATAGCTGCGTGTCACTGTGCTGTTATGTGGCAGGCATGTTTCTTACCATCAGGCACATGGCCAGCTGATCTCGTCGATCTTTATTTAAAAAAAATACTGCAATAGTACCACCTCTCTAAACAAGAACATTAATGTGTAAGTGAAATCGGTACCTTTACATTACTATTTTGGCGAAGTTATCAAACTAATATATTTCAAGCAACAGTAAACAAATGTAATGGTAATGTAACCATACCACCACGTAGAAACTGACAATAACAATATTAAGAACTGTAGTGGTAGCCTCTTCTTTTTTTTACAATAAATAATGACTGACGATTTAATGAAGGACGGAAAATTAATTTACTCCAAAAAAACAAAAATCGACTTCAGTTTAAAACTACATAAATGAGAAAATAGAACTAAACTCGATAAAATTACATATTTTTTGGGAATTCTACCATTACATTGTCCAGATTAGGGAAAAGCAAATTTTAGTTCTTGTTGATATCTCAAAAACTGCCACATCGATATCGATAAAAATTTTATGGAACATTTTTCTCTACCATACAAAAAAGAACAATCAAAATCGATGCAGAATTGGCGTACGATACGACAACCTCCTCCATTTTTCGACTTGGTTAAAAATTGTTAACAAAGTTGCAATATCACAAAATGTCTAATTTTATATGGAATGCCGTAAACTTTAACTTTACATAGATACACAGAGTTTATTCATAGTTTACCCAATCTATTTTACTCATAACGTTCTATTTACTAAGCCCAAACTTACCCACCACGGTTATTGAGAAGGGGGTCAAAGGGGGGTCATAACAACCCTGTGGGTTCGTACCGCACCGTACCACCGTGCTATCGATCGGGGTTGCCAACGGAATATTTTTAACGTAGATATACGATTTGAGCAATTAGTATCAGGTTTCAGTTTTGTTATTGTCCCAAATTTAGAGGTTTTGTGGTAAATTATTACCACAACGCTGAAAGCGGATTCGCTTTTACAAAGATATGGTTTATATTGTGGCATAATAATGTTGACGAAAGCTCAACAATTCTTATTTTATATGTAAACCTTATTTTGAGTTAATGATTAGCAAGTTTGAACTCACTCTATCAATTTTATTATATCTACATGATTCAATATGCAGTTAATCCAGTTTAATAACATCTACCGTGAGTCTACACAACAGTATGTCGAGTTTATCGGGCGTATATTTTGTGTTATGAGATAAAATCAATCCAAAATATTTAATTGCAATGTTGGCACATACAATATGAATCTAGTTCGTCACTCCATTTATTGTCAGACGGAGACTAGATGAAGTGAGTTCTCTCTCAGTGCGTTTAATATTATGTTGGCCAAATTCACAATCTCTAATTACCGTCAACTACAGAACCTCATGACTCCCCATTCATGCTACGTCTTACAAAAATTGAACTAATCTCAATTTTGTCTTTTTGAGTTCATTTAGCGACACTTACGTCGATGAAATTTTTTCTTTGTCAATATTTTGATCAGTGATCAGTGGCTCGCATAAAACGTGGGCTTAGATTACAACAGTAAGACGCGGCCATTTTAATATATAGTTTTGTTTTGTGAATTAGGAACTATTGTGCACCGTAGACGTAGCAACCCCGACATCGATCGTATGCTAATTCAAGCTATCCTAACTTTATTGATAGCGAATCGGCCCGCAGACCTGCATTGCTTTAATGGCTTCTAAAATTGTGATTTACTATCGGATGGGGTATAAAAAAATGAATATATGACGCCGTAAAATGAGAGATAATTTTTTGATTTATTGCTCTCATTATTTCCATTATATCCGGACTGAATAAGTAATTATTTCCTTTTGAAAATCTAAAGCAATAAAGTTTTATTACATGTTTTAAAACAAAATCATATATAAGCTGTGTTTGTCATCCGTGTACATAATTAGTAATTTTTAAACCGTAAAGTAGATCGACGGATTTTGGTACTTCATAAAAGGTCTATGAAAATTGGCATACTCGTACCTACTACTGCCTATCGAATCTTTGGGTTGACTTAACAGGCGCAGAGCTCTACTAAACAATGACACCAATGAGAAATAAGATTAGCACATTTGAAACAGAGCGTATTCGTACTTCTATATAGTATTTACGAATGAAATAGTTATTTGTTGTACAAGAGTGCAAAGTGGCTTTTTAACCGCGTGCTCAATTTTGATGACCGAGCAAGCGAAGGATTCTAAAGTTGAATCACGAGCATAGCGAGGGATTCAAAAATTAGAATCCTGAGCGTAGCAAGGGAATCAAAAGGGCACAAGGTGAAAAATCTTTGCACTCGAGTGTAACACGTAACTTTTCATCCCACCTTAGCGAGGAAATTACTAAACGCTTTGCGCATTTTCGGTTTCAGTCAATTCTGTTGGCGTCAAATAAACTTCTTGGTCGCTAGAATCACTAATTATTATGGTATTTCGGTTTTTCACTTGTATTCAATTTTACTGTTTTTAACCTAAGTTTTAAACTTCAAGTAAGCCATGGTTTTAACAATAACAATATGACGTGAAAATATGGAGAGTTGACCGATTGAGGTAAGAAGTTTCATTTGTGTACATGATAAAGTGTCTGCCAAATGCATTAAATTATAATAGCGCAAAATTTGCATCAGGGTACATTTTAAAGAAAATAAATAAACGTACTATTCAGAATTCTTGAAAAAAAAATTGGCAGTCATAGGCACTGCCGATAGAATTGGTAACTTATAACTCAGAATTTGATTGCTTACTTTGCAAACTACGCGTGTGAAACCGGAGGGCGTTGCTATGAGCATGGCCATCTAGAAATGCTGACGCATTTTTAAATGGCCAATGGGAAAGGCTGAGGCATTTCTAGATGGCCAATCTTTGATAGTATTAAATAATTTAAGACTTCAATGTGGCCAATGGCTAAAAAAAAAGTACACCAAGGAGGTTCCGAGTATGAGTTTTTAAGAAATTAAAAATAAATGTGCGATGAATTCGGCATCAAGGAGGTAGAAATAATTAGGTTAACACGTTCACTGCGTGTCAGGCCGATTTCGGCCCACCGCGGGACTTCAGCTGGTGCGGACGAAGAAACCTATGTCCCTCTCGCCTGTGCGAAACGATTATCTCAGGTGTTTGTAAAAATTTAACAGAGACAAATATATATTTCATCTTGTGGTTAAAATTGTAGGTGTTCCCCATCAAAATATAACGGTAGGCTTTTATCGACCTACCACGCACTGACGGTGAACAACATCCGCTGAGTGCGGCAGTGGGCCTATTTCGGCCCGCCCTCCAGTCAGATACAAATACAAATACAAATACAAAAATCTTTATTGCTGTTTGTAGGTAAGATAAGATAATACAAAACATTTTAAAAGTTGCCCCATACAGACTGGCCTCTGCGAGAGGCATGCAATATGTCTGGCAAGACAATTTGTTAGTCTTAATTTTTAAATAAAAACAAAAAGATTTTTTTTAAATAATAGTCAGCTGATTAAAGTCTTCTTCTTCCTCATCTTCTATTAATTTCTGGTTTTTATTTATGTCATCTGATTCTTCATCTTCGATTCATTTCTGGCTTCTATTTGGTGATATATATTTGTGTGAGATAAATGTTTGGTGAGCACAATTTCGCCAACGTCTTGTGTTTCATCAGGATATTGTCTTGTGTTTTTGAGTTTGATCAATATGTCCATCCAGGGTCTAAGGTCTTGCATTAGTAGATCTTGCAGTTCATCCATGTGAGGAATGTCAAAGAATGTATAAAGTGCAATAAATGTATATAATCAAAAAATCAAAAATGTCGTTAATTATAATATTCATGTAAATACTCAAAGAATGTCAAAATGTAATACAGTACAAACTAATTCATCATGATACAATATATCATTATTTGGTCTTATGTCAGTTGAATGTCAAATTTCATAATGGAATAATAATATCTATCGAGATATTAATGGAATAAGGTTTAAAGATTGTAAAAGTTTCATGTTAAACAATGTCTAAAATATTAGTATTCCAATTAATTTCCTTATCATTTAAAAATTCAGTTACAGTATAATAGCATTTGTGTATAAGCATTTTTTTTAGTTTACTTTTGAACATTGTTATGTTAAGTTCTTTTATGGCATTTGGCAGCTTATTATATAAAAGAGGAGCCATACAAAAAATGCTGTCACTCATAATCTTTTTTTTGCGTTTGTCTATGAGCAGTCTACACTTATCACGCCGGTTACGTTTTACTTTGTCACTCAATAGAGGAAAATAATGAGGGTTATTCCTTACAAAACACATAACTTCAAATATATACAGGCATGGCAGGGTTAATATTTGGTTGTCTATGAATACTTGTCGACAGCTATCTGTAACTTGCATCCCGAACATAGCACGAATGCATCGTTTTTGTGCTTTGAAAACTGAGGCTGTATCAGTTGAATTCCCCCAAAAAATTATCCCATATCTCAAGACTGATGCCACCAATCCATGGTAAGATGTAAGAAGAGCCTCTTTCTTTACCACTGGAGCAAGCCTATGCAGAGCATATGCCGAGCTACCCAGCTTCTTGCAGAGAATCTCAACATGTGCCTTCCAATTCAATTTCATGTCTATTGTTAGGCCCAAAAATTTTGTTGTAGTGACTTCTGCAATTTTTTTATTTTGATAATTTATGTTTATGTTACTCAAGTAATTTTTTGTTTGAGTAAATTGCATGAAATTGGTTTTGTTTAAATTAATTTTTAAGTTATTAATGTTTAACCAATGGATAGATGAATTTAGTGCGGCATTGATATCTTCCTCATAATTAGCTTTATCTTGACATGCTATTGTTATTGTGCTGTCATCTGCAAATAGTGACATTGGATGCTCAATTACTTTAGGAAAATCATTTATGTAGACAATAAATTGAAATGGTCCCCACACACTTCCCTGCGGCACACCAAATTTGACAGTTCTTTCTTTAGAGGTGAATATTTCCTCCTGTTTAGTTTTAGTATTAATCTTCGTAATTTTAGTTACTTGCCTTCTGTCTGTTAGGTAAGATTTTACTAAGTCAAGCACATTACCTCTAACCCCATAGGCTTCAAATTTACTCAGAAGAATATCATGATTGACATAGTCAAATGCCTGGGTCATATCACAATATATGGTACATATAGCATTGTTATTATCAACATTTTTCATTACATTGTTAAGAAAATCATATATAGCAATATTTATAGTCTTATTTCTTCTAAAACCTTTTTGCTCATTACAAAGTATGTTGTATTTTTCAAAATACTGAATGAATTGCTGGTTAAAATATTTTTCAAATATTTTTGACATTATAGGTATAAGGGCAATAGGTCGGTAATATTCCATGTGCTCCCTATTTTCTTTTTTAAATACAGGTATGATTATACTTTTTTTAAGGGCCTCGGGAAATGTGCCTGTACTTATACATAAATTGATTATATGACTAAGAGGGCTACAGATAGTCTCTTTAACAGTTTTTATAATTTTTGTGCATATCTCATCATATCCAACACTATTAGTGTTTTTTAAGGAATTTATGATTTTGAGAATATCATGTGGTGTAGATGGCGCCATGAACATTGAGTTCTGAGTTCTATCAATATTTTGTGTCACATTTATACCAGAACTAGGTAATGGAGTAATTTTATCAACAAAATAGTTATTAAATGCATTAGCCATTAGTTTTGGGTCTGTCAAAAGTTGACCATTACATTGGATTTTATCTCAGGCAGCTAGCGACCCCCTACCGCACAGAGCGCGCGTCCCGCCATTTAGTGTTGTACTTTCTAACTGATCTGATGTAGCGTGTGATCAACGATGGCAAACAATAAAAGAAAAATACAAATCTTGGAAAATACAGTTATTCGCCCCGCAGTTATTGACAGCGATAGTGACAGTAGTGAAAAAATATTTTCCACCAAGAAAAATAAAAATAATTGGGAAACAAATGTGCTCGGAAAACAAAGCACAAGCGGTAAGTTTTGTTTACTACCTATACATATCAACATAGCAGCCTTAGACTCATAACGACGTGGGGATTTTTTATGTAATGCCATTATTTTTGAAAATGATTATTCTTAAATTATTTCTTTGCTTTTAGTATTATAAGTATCTGCCGAGCATCTGTGAACATCTTTCCACATTTTATGTTTTAATTTATGTTTTACTTATATTAGTGTAAAGTGCAATCTAAATCCGTTCAGTAGTTTTTTCGTGAAAGAAAAGCAAACATAAATACATCTAAACTTTTACATTTTAATTTTTAACATTAGTGTTAATATTTATATTTTTTTACATTTTAACATCAAATTAAGAAAAAAATTCAGAAAAACAAGTAAAACCTAAGGAAGCTAAACGAAGAAATTGTGTAGAGTGCTACGACCTAGCAAAAAAAGTTAAGAACATAAAAAAATATTGCTGGAAACGCAACCAAAAATGTTAAGTAAATAAAAACAGTTTTTAGTTCTTTTACGATAATTCTGTTTTATTTTCGATATCCGCTTATTTTTCTCTGTCTCATCACTACTAAAAATACTTTCTAGTGCGGTTCAGGTCGATATCGGCCTCCCGTTTTTCCTGCTTTATTTCTCATTTCCTGCTTGGCAGACCCCGAGGCGAATCAAACCTAAGGAAGTTGGGTTCAAGGCCATTCTAACGATATAAAAAAAATGTATACATTATTTTTCCACAAATTTATAGAAATTTTTAATCTATCCTAGTGCTGGTGGGTCTATAAAGACCTGCCACGCACTGGCGGAAATATCATGGGAGGCGCATTTTGGCCCACCGCCGCACCAGATGAAAAATTATGATTTTAGATCATTGCGCAGTAAACGTGTTAAATTATGTTTTGAATTCAAAACCTCAGTACACACGATGTTCTCAATTCAAATTTACTTTAACCTCTAGAGGGTAAAAACGACTTTTGCGCCCTGATATCGAGGAGCAAAAGTACTCTTTCCGAGCTGGTGGGATGAAAAACAAATTACCATTGTCATCAGAATAAAATGTATCTGACCAGCTTTGCACTTGTACCAGTACGTTATAATTTTGTAGTGGTAAGACTCTTTGTAGAATTAACCTTGGGATACTTTTGTCAGCTATACTCTAATGCCAAGCAAATTTTTTTCTACTTTTATAGGTTTACACTTGACCGCCATCTCGCCTGATGTTAAGCGAAGTTGCGGTCTACGATGGAGCGTATTTACCTAGACGTTATTATCACAAAAGTAGAGTCAAATCTTCGTCGTGTCTTTGGAACACCAACCATGAATTGATGTCGCTTTTTCGAGCTACGAGCATTCCGATAGAAAAAAAGGACAGGGTGGTATTAGATCATGCAAATCAGTCGCGCACTCTCCGAAGAAATTAGAAAATAGTGATTAAAATTAATTCTTGTATGATAACGAGTCCAATGAAATCTAGACTTCGGTGAAACACCTAAACACGGGTCGAGTAATCCAACGCGCCGAACCAGTGACTCATTCTGTAGACGACGGGTGTATAAATTGATCAGATACCACGGGGTTAACATCCTTTACTCTGACTGCAGTAAGTTAAACTCCTAAACTCTGATAGATAGATAAACTCATTCCTGCCCTTAAATTATAAAAAAAAATCAGAACAAAAGTAGCTGCCAGCACACAGTTGCCAGACTGAATGTCCTAAATAAATGTCCTAGTTTCTTCCAGGACGTTTATTTGTGTGATTAGTACAAACATATTTGTTTAGAGTCTGAGTGTTTCTGTGTGTGATTAATATGTATTTATAACTAAATAAATATTGTTTACCTCAAATGGTTATTACTTACTTTTAGCTGATTGTAATCAGCTACGTGGCTCCCATAGTACTAGGCTTGCTTAGATTGGGACCAGTAAGTTGTTAGTGTTGTGTGAAGAATGTCCAATAGTATTTATTTAGTCAACTAACATTGTGTACACCAACACATGGTAGGAGCAACTCACGAAATAAGTTTAGGGCTCAGTACCACAATAATTGTAGGAGATTTAATGCACCTAAAATTTCAACCTACATCAACATAACACCTATATATAAAAATTACTGAAAAAAAATTAGGATTAACTGCTACCTATATGTTTGAATTTCACAATAGTTGCAGCATATTTTATTAATAATATTGTTAAAATAAATGAAGTTACAAATCAAAATGTCAAATATACGTAAAATAACTTATAAGTATGTATACTTAATTCTTAATTAGAAAGTCAAAGATCTAAGTATTTAAAGGGTATCACAAAGTTATTCAATGAAAGACTAAAAAGGAATATAAAACTGTGTTTGCGAATCATACCAAACTTAAAACAAAGAACAAAGTATACCTACCGCCCGTATAGTTAAAAGTCTTTCCGATATGAGGTAAAATAAAAAGCTGAAATACGTAGGTAATTTTAATTTAGTAAAAATAATTAATGGCGATTACTCGAGCATTAGCCTCGCAGTGAAACACTGAGCGGGTGATGGATCGACGACCGTTGCGTTGTAGGGAATATTGTTTTTCGTAAAAACACTCGAGCTGTAGGGCGTTAAAAGTTTCACGTCATTTGTAGAGTTTACATTACACAAGTACTAGGTACGGTCTGTGGTTTTGCTTGCTATGAATATTACACAATAAACTTTTATTATTGGACATCCTACCAATATTATAAACCTGAACGTTTGTCTGTCATCGTATCTGAAAGTGTTAATGTTTTTTGCTCTTTCAAGCAAAATATACAAAAGGGAAAGGGAAATTTGGTAAGTACATATATTATATAGATAATAGATACACAATAATAATAATTACACATAAGATACTTTTAATCCCGGGAAAATAACAAGATCGTCAACCACGTTTTTGCGTAATTTTAGCGATTGTAGTACATCTTTTGCTCAGTGCTGAAAAAGCAGTAAAAGATTTAAGTAAAGTTATCCACGCTCCGTCGTAGACCGCATCGTCGTTTATCATCAGGCGAGATAGTGGTCGAGTGTAAACCTATAAAAGTTAATAAAAAAATAGTTTCAACCTAAAGTTTAAATATTATTGCGGTTTTGGACATCAAACGACCTGAAAGATACGAAATTGAGCTGAAATCAGAGTTTGAGATTCATCGAAAAATTTGAAAATTGTTTCATGCATGACCTGAATGTTACTTGCATTCGTCCCTCATCTCTCTCACTCACACACGTAACTAACGCCGTAGAGGAAGCGTGATGGCGATATTGCGTTTCTGTTTGACAACTTACATAATCAACCTACGAGGCTTTTCAAGCGGCCACAACATTTTCAAGGGAAAAAAGCTAATTTGTCACATCGACTTCTTATCGCGGCGTAATTGATTTCGAAAAAAGTTTTGATAAGAAAATTAATTTTCTAGGTGTTGTGAAGTGTGATGGAAAAACACTTTAGATGTTAGAGTTTCATAAGGGTTCAGGGAAAGTAGTTATGGTTCAATACAAGGTTATATAGATCAGGTGCTTGCTTTACCTATTTGCCGAGGTCTTTTTAGGGCTTCGTACCCAAAGGGTAAAAACGGAACCCTATTACTGAAACTTGGCTGTCCGTCCGTCCGTCCGTCCGTCTGTCACCAGGCTGTATCTCAAGAACGGTGATAGCTAGACAGTTGAAATTTTCACATATGATGTATTTCTATTGCCGCTGTAACAACAAATACTAAAAATAAAATAAATATTTAACAGGGACTCCCAAACTTGATTTTTTACCGTTTCTTGCTTGATTAGTCCGTTCCAAGCAAACTAGATGGCGCCACTAGTACACTTAAACGCGCATTCGACGTCGTCATTCAAACAGTAAGGAAACCAACATTTTAGAAACACTTTTGGTTGATAGCCTGTCTTGGAAACTGCGATGGTTTATGTAAACGGAATTCAAATAAAGCCAGAGGTTTTCGCCGTTTATTTGCTAATGGTACGGAACCCTTCGTGCGGGAGTCCCACTCGCACTTGGCCAATTTTATTTTTTATTCAATTATAGATTTACACTTGACCGCCATCTCGCCTGCTGTTAAGAGACGATGCGGTTCGCTGGAGCTTGCTGACCTTGAAGAAACTGATCCACTCTCGATTTGACGACACCAAGATTGTATCCGTGCAGGTCGGACTTCTGGAGACACTTAAACCTCCAATTAGGGGTCGGCATCAGACCTTCTTGAGTCTTTTCAGGGTGGCTACGTTAGAGCTTTGTGGTACCCTCTTCCATTATATCTTTTATTCTTTTGCGAGGTCCCTTTGTTTGAAATGTCTAAAAATTGTTGTTAGTACATTCTTACTTTGTAATAAAACCTGGGGCACTGCTAGCATAACACAAAAATATAAACAAGTTTAAAGTGTTCCGGTTTGAAGGGCAATGTTTCCAGTGAAAGTACAGGGCATAGAGATAAAACATCTAATATTTCTGGGTGGCGAGCGCAGTGCAGTGCTAGGTAATGATTTAGGCTCTTCATGATCAAATAGATACGTGTCTGTGCTGTTATATGGCAGGCATAATGCTTACCATCAGGCACATGTCCTGCTCGTCTCGTCACTCTATATTAAAAAAAAAAGTTTTCTATCGAAGTAAATGCTTTGACACGACATTTCTAAGAATTTCGCATTCTACTTTTAAAAAAAGGCTACAAAACTGGGACTATTATGACAAAAAATAATTTCTAGGTATCAAAAAGACAGAAATACACGAAAGCGATTAATCATCCGATCCGCCCTCGCGACTAGGGCGTTGTTTCGGCGCCCGCCCTACAACGTGAAATATAAATAAGCCTCCGCGGTGTGCAATGAACTGTAGCCTTTACGTACTGTACGCAAAATATGAATAAACGATAAGACATCCAATGGAAATACTACTATTATTATAAACTAGTAGCACCCCGCGGTATACCCGTGTAATTTCCGCTTCTTTTATTTTTTCGGGATGAAAATAGCCTATGTGCCATTCCAGACCTATACCTTTATTATGTACATAATGTAACTGGGTTACGAACTATTTTTTTTAACATTTATAGGTTTACACTTGACCACCATCTCGCCTGATGTTAAGCGACAATGTGGTCTAAGATGGAGCGTGCTTACCTAGAAGAAACCGATTCACTCTCGATTTGAAGACACCAAGATTATATATAGCCATCGGGAAAAACCCACTCATTCCACAACTTCAAACCGATCTGTTAAGAGATTCCGACGTGATTGAACAACAAACATACAATCATTACTCATTATTTAATTAAAGGAGTTTGATCGATTTTTGCCTATATCATTCTTATAGTATCTATTACTAAGTTAAAACAAACACGGAATAATAAAAATAGTTTTCTGCAACTCTGAAAAGTTGCCCAAATGCAGATGTGGAAGTTTGTCATCACTTCGGGCTTTCACGGTGAAGGAAAATATCGTGAGAAAATCTCCGAATCTTAGATTCTTTCGACATGTCATCCACCAATCCGCACTTGGCCATGGTGTCAAATTTATAACCTTGATTGTTTCCTTGCGAGAGAAGCCTCTATGGTAACATTTAGTAGGTAATTTATGCTTATGCAACTCAATCCCTCACCATCCAGTCATGTCTCCATTTTTTCTACCTTCAAGGAGTAATGTGCAAACGTTACTGTATTCCAGTTTGCAGGGCAATGTTTCTATATTAAAATTACAGGACATAGAGGCATGAAACATCTTATATCTCTGGGTGACGAGCGCAGCGCAGTGCTAGATAATTTGGATACTTTATGCTCTCAATAGCTCGGGTTAGGTTTTCGGGTCAGGTTCGGAATAAACCCTGTGTATCACTGTGCTCTTATGGGGAGGCACGTTGCTTACCATCAGGCACATGTCCTGCTCGTCTCGTCACTCTATATTATAAAAAAGATTTTTAAATCAATACAGCCACATAAAAACTGCACAATACGAGGTCAATAACATAAAAATACAGCAGCCAATGGCGCAAGCGAACGCAGCCCCTAAGACTCGACGTAGACACTGTCAAAATACCGGGGGGGTGGGGGGAGTTTGTAAAATTCGCCGACGAGGGTAGAAGCAACCCTTAATGGCGGGATTGCGTGATAGAATTTTGGTAGTGACCCGACGGCGACGGGGGTCGTGAAAGTGAAAATATCTTTACAGAGTTGTTGGAACCTTCAATATTTCCTTTTTTTAACTACTGAGTTAGATCGTGTAAGTAATGGTAAGTACCACCTGAGGAAGTACCACTCATTTGCCAGTTATTCTACCGCCTAGAAGTAATGTACCGATAGAACTTATGGGGGAAAGAGAAAAAATATTTTTATAAATAAATTAACGTGATTGTTACACATTAACTGGGTAAACGGGAAACTCACGTGCGAGTATGTTCGGTCAATCTGATTCGAGTTTCGGTCGCGTCCGGCGGCCTTTTTCAAGGAGAGTGCACGCGCGCAATGGCTGCCCGTTTATGCCACGCGGCTGATCGGATGATCTTCTAAACGGCTGGATAGATTTTGACAATTAAGAAATCTTTAGACTTGTCTCAACCACCCAAGTTTTTTTAGATATTAAAACGTCAGAAGATATCAAAATTCTTTTATCTGTTGTTTTCGCTGTCGGCTTTTCGAAATTAAAGTTATTTATTCAAATTATTATTATTACTTAATTTTCTATAAATAACCATCATTGAAGTGTCATAGGTTTTTTTTTGTAAAAAGTCTTATTAATTAACCCCGATTACGAAATACATTATTTAAAACAAAGTATATTATAGCCATTAGAAAATCTTGAACAATTAAATATAATTGCTATGAACAACAAAGGAAAAATTAAACATTATCATTGTTAACTTCGTTGATTAAAAGCTATAATTATATTCTAAGTAAAGTAATCAATCAATGAAAAATATTTATCTATGAGAACATTGGACTGAGGAAAATTACACAATAAAAGAGAAGCTAATACTTAGTAGTGAAATCAAGGAAAGATTGCGGAAAGAGTGCGTTTTTGTAATGTTTGGCATCATAGTTTGAACAATATTCCGACTGCGCGCCGTGTCCAATAATACTTGTTATGCATCTGATGCATCTTTCTAGAAAAAGGATCTTGAGCTGTAAATTGAGTTGTTTTCAGAAGTTACAGTTTATTATTAAATTAGTAAAATGCCGTGGTTTCAGTCGCGTAGTTTCTGATCCCGTTATTTTCCTGGGATTTAATGAAGACTAAGTGCTATTTATTCATCATTAATCGAAGAAATTCAGCTAAAATAGATGTCATGAGTATTTCAATCATTAAATTTTAAAAAAAGGTACTATTCATTATCGTTGCATGAACACAACACTAGCCACTGTTTGTACATCATTATTATTGTTTATGGTCATTAACTCTTTCTATAGTTGTCCTGTCTGTCTATGTCTATCTCACGTTATCTCGTTATTTAACAGCTAACTCTTTTATCAAAATCTTATTTACTTCTATTTTTTCATTAAAAACTACTATGAGTTTTATCAGCTCTATGTAGATCCTTTACGTTTGAGCGCGGGAAGGTAAATTTTATTATAACCAAATTGTGAGCAATATTTTCGTAAATATTTTGGATGGAAACTTGTTTGTGCTCAACGCAAACAGACATAAATAGCAGCCACATTCTGTCTGCTATGAATACAGGCCGTTCATGCGGTTTCACTCTGGAGTATTATTTATTTATGACAAACATGTTGTCTAACTTAGGTTTAACTTCAGCTGTTGTGTATGCTAATTAAAAAAAATTGGCAGTCATAGGAACTGCCGATAGAAGTGAAAACTTATAACTCAGAATTTGATTTGATTTCTGTTGTCCTGGTATCTGGAGATAAACGCTGGGCTGTTGGAGGTAGGTAATCGAAACTCTTTACTGTTTCTGTTGCCCTGGTACCTACCTGGCCGTTTTTACCGAGTTTACCCGAAGATTTCATATCCGATCCGATCCATTATCATATCCAAGCGTGACGATTGATGAATCGGGCTGAAATTTAAAACACACAGCCCACGAAAATTCTGTCTATAGCGCGCCTAAAGAAGTTTTCACTTCAAAAAATGCGTCCTAATTTGTGTTCCAAACAAAAACATAGTACTGCAGTGATATTTGTCGATATTTGGGGTTGAGTTCGACTAGCAGTCCAGTGAACAACACACGCATACGGCGTATTTTAAACGCGCAAACGACGCGTATATGACGCGCATATACGCGGTTCAAACGCAACCCTGTAAACTTAGCACATGGAGTGATCGTGAATCGCGCGTCTACTGCGCGTATACGCACAGACACAGCGTTACAGACGCGCTGTAGTCGCTCGTAGCGTCCACGTTTTGATGAAATACTCCTCGTCAATTATACTGTGCCCATCCTCCACTCCTCTGTACGCGATTCAAACCAGTTTCGAACGCGTTTCAAACCCGCGTTTGTATCGCGTTTTACGGTGCAGAAAACGTGCGTTCTACAAATGCGCGTCGTTTGTGCGTTCAAAATACGCTGTGTGGTAGGGGCCTTAGGGATCATTTCATCATTTTAAATCAATCCAGTAGTTCCTAATATAATCGCGTTAAAACGAAACACCTCTTCAGCTTTATAATATTACCTTCCGAGCTACAGATAGTGCAATCCACGAAGACGCGCCCCACTATTCCTCCTAACCGTTTATAGTATATGTGTGCAAGCTTCCGTCAATGTTTGAGTGTTATCGGTACACACTAATTACTAATGCACACGCACACTACAATGACTGGTGAATGGTTCGCGACGGACGCTCGGAGCAAACGCGATTGGTGGAAACGAAAATTGGTGGTGCGCGTCTTCGTGGATTGCACTATCTATATGCAATAAATATTGTCTTTAAATTAAAATAAATTAAATGTCGCAGCAGCAATACAGCGACAACATAAAGATAAATACATAAATATTATCATTACGTGTTAGTTCACGGTCATCATCATCATTATCAATTTTTTTTTAAACTGACAGTATCGAAACTGACATCGTTGACAAGGGTTGCATAAAAGCTTTTGTTTTATCCTAGTAGATGATAATGTTTGATCATGACGAAATCCTGGCGTTAATTTGGCTCGACCTAAAAACATTGCCATTCAGCGTGGTAATGCCGCCAGCATGCTAGGCACGCTTTTGACAGGTAGCCTTGATCATCTTGATTATTTATTTCAGGATCGGTATATGGTTAACTAGCAGTACCCTGCGGTTGTACGCGCGTGGTTCCCCTTTCCGTTGTTTTTTCCGGGATGAAAAATAGTCTTCGTGTTCTTCCAAGTATATTCTAACTGTGTTTTAAATTTCAGCCCGATTCGTTCATATGTTACGACGCGATTGAGTAACAAACATCCAAACATCCAATTATAAAATTAGTACGATTCAAATATACCTAAGCTTACAGTAAGTACCTAATTTGTTAGGTGTATAGCTTTTGCATTGTGCCTAATTTAGTTTTTCGTAATAAAATACTCCCTCCACCTATTTGAAAACATATTAACATAAATACAAACAAAAAAACCTCTTGATTACAAACATTTTCAAACAAATATTTCTTGGTAAACTTGCAAAAACTGCTGGCACAGTTAGCTAGGCTGTAGGTATTACTTAGTCTGCCTGGCGATATCTAGAATTAATTTGGTTAAGTGCTTATGGCATAATGATTCTGTTTACCTGCTTACTAGTAAAGTATTTCCAACAAACTTGTGGTAAACGTATTAGGTATGTTAATATAAATTTATCGTGTTTTTTTTAAATAAAAATACCTTAAGTATAATGAAAAGTTCTTGCCCAGGTATATTTACTGTTTTCAAATACTTGAAGATTGACAAACAACTGTAGAAAATAATCGTTTGTTTGATATGGAGTATTTCTTCGCAGGTCCTATTTAAATTTTATCTTAATCGTTCTAACAGTTTTAGAAAAAATCATAAAAGTTTTAAACCTATTATTATGGGGCCATAACGCTGGCCAATAATTTCTGGTGACGCTGACCAATAATGACGCATAACCTTGAACAATGCCTTTTCCGATTTCCTCGTGATGTTTTCCTTTACTGTTAAAGACAGTAGCAACGACCAAGTATCTATATTTTTTAAAGAACACGTAAATGTTCAGGTGATATCGAACTCGCGACCTCAAGATCGTGAAGTAGTGTGTTGTCGCCACTCCACCACCTCTATTACTTAAACAGGAATAGTTCTAAGTTAAGGTTCTCGAGTGGCGACCACGAACTGAAAGACGCAGTGTTGGACGGCCTCCCACTAGATGGACAGATGACCTCACAAAGGTCGCTGGAAACCGCTGGTTGCAGGTTGCGCAGGACCGTTCGTTGTGGAAATTGTGGATTTAGGGAGTAGGACTATGTATGTTCAGCAATGGACGTCTTGCGGCTGATGATGATGATGGATTATTATGATGATGATGCATAGTTCTAAATAAATTACGGCTGATCTAGTTGGCAGAGCAGCGACTGCCGATCAGGAACCTTGGGTTCATATCCCTCACACACCTCTGTCTTGTCGAAGTCAAATGTATAATGCCGCTAACTTAAAACGCGAACGAAAACATCGTAAGGAAACCGACATGTAGGTACTCAGAACTTTTCGAGGTCAGGTGTCATCCAAAACCCGCACATGACCACCGTGATGGTTTTGACTCTCACCTTGCGCGAGAAAGCCTCGAGTCTCAGCAGAAGGAATATTTAGTGGGATATTTATGTAATTTTATGTTTTAGTAGTCAACATTTTACTCTATAAAATGAATATCAACCTACACGGTGTCAGTCTGTCAAGCGGTTGAACACAACATCATAAACGCAGATTTTATCCAAATACCTAAACCAATTAATCTTAACCACGATGAATCAGCAGCTAGCCATAGCCATACTAGATAGCTACCATTTACTGTGAATCTGAATGTTATAAGGTACATTTTAGCTTGAATAAATAATTTGGCGTCTGGTTCGTGATTGGTAATTTATTAGTGTCCTAGAAGTGTTAGCTAATAGATCAATTATTTTAGTTTTTTGTTCAAATATTATGTTCTTAGTTATTTTACTTATTTCACTCTTCTGCGAAAATGACTTCAAAGTCGCTGAAAAATTGCTAGCTTATCGGGTTTTTATCGGATACACTTCGGAGAGTGTGATTCAGATTTGCATGATCTAATACCACCTTGCCCTTTTTGAAGTGAAAACTTCTTTAGGCGCGCTATAGACAGAATTTTCGTGGGCTGTGAAATGGATTCATCAATCGTCACGCTCGCTATAATAATGGATCGGATCGGATATGAAATTTTCGGGTAAACTCGGTAAAAACGGCCAGGTAGGTACCAAGGCAACAGAAACAGTACAGAGTTTCGATTACCTACCTCCAACAGCCCAGCGTTTATCTCCAGATACCAGGGCAACAGAAATCAAATCAAATTCTGACTTATAAGTTTTCACTTCTATTGGCAGTTCCGATGACTGCCAATTTTTTTTTCTATGTGTTACAATCTTTGTTTCTGTCAAATCGAGAGTGAATCGGTTTTTTTTTTTCTAGGTATACACGCCCCATCGTAGACCGCATCGTCGCTTAACATCAGGCGAGATGGCGGTCAAGTGTCAGCCTATTAAAAGTAAAAAATAAATAAATTAAAAACTTAGGAGATGGTGGAACTAATCTGATTCTTACTTCAAAGACTGGTTTTTGGAGTGGTAACGCTTGACGCTTTTTGGATGGTTGAAATCTTCTTGATGTCTCCGACATGTGTAATCTATAGATAGTAACATAATAAAGCTGAAGAGGTTTAGACTACAGGCCCGTGAACAACATTTACGGGTCAAATGAACCACCAGGAGACCTATGTAGGATGATAGAAGGGTATAAAGTAATAAGATTCAGCACTATGCCGTCACTTGTAAGCTGTCCAACTGAGTGCAATTGAAGAGGGGGGGTTGCAATCCTCGATTATTTTTCTTTGTTTCATTATTTTTGTACGGCGTTGCTGAATAATAGCTAAGAAGAGGTATTGAAACTATAAAAATTCTAAATTTTAACTTTTTAATTATTAGTTTGTCGGAAAAATTTATAGAGTAAATTTGGTCATTTGATTAAGTACGGCATTGGTTTCATACAGTTTAAATACCTCTTCTAATTCATTATTTCGCAATGGCATACAAAAATCATGCGACAAGGAGAAATGGTAGAGGGTTGCAACCCCCCCTGTTCAATCACACTTAGTTGGACAGCTTACAAGTGACGGCATAGTGCTGAATCTTAATACTTTACACCCTTCTATCATCCTACAAAGGTCTCCTGGTGGTTCATTTGACCCGTAAATTTTGTTCACGGGCTTGTAGTCTAGTTCTTTTGTTTGAGTTCTAGTTCTTTAGTTATTTGTATTTGAGCGTACTAATATCTCAGTAAACACTGGACCGATTTCAAAAATTTATTCACCGTGGATGTATAGTTAGATAGATAGATTAACTCTTTATTGCACTTAATACAAAAATAAAACAAAAGTTACTTATCACAAAACCAAATAAAGTAGCAATTGGCGACCTTATCACTAAAAGCGATCTCTTCCAGGCAACCATAAGATGGAAAAAGAGATTTGAGAATAAGGAATATATAGGTACGTGATCCCTGAATGGTATCTGAAGATTTATTCCAGACTAACAGTGTCTTGTGGTTTCTCCCGCGTATCCAAAGTGAATCAAAGTGAATGCTGAATTACAAGTTTTTCTTCCTAACGGCACTTCCTATGACCGCCATTTTTGAAGTGAAAACTTCTTTAGGCGCGCCTAGACAGATTTTTCGTGGGCTGTGAATCGAATTAATTCGTCACGCTCGGGTATGATAAGAAAGCTTCGGGTAAACTCGGGACCATAGGTATTGGCCATCTAGAAATACGTCAGCCAATGGGAAATGCTGAAAGGGCGTGTACAGGCCATCATGGCATGGCCATCTAGAAACGCATCAGCCAATGGGAAACGCTGATGCATTTCTAGATGGCCATGCCAAGATGGCGAGGCCACGCCCTCCGGTTACTCCCGTGTAGTTTCCAAGGTAAGCTATCAAATTCTGAGTTATAAGTTTTCACTTCTATCAGCAGTTCCTACTACTGCCAATTTTTTTATATTAGTTTAGTGAAAAATAATCTAACAAAGCTTTTTTAATACTGAATTAACCCAAATTAAACTCATGAAAACGGGAATATACGCGCCCTAGAGGGCGCTGCCGCAGATAATGTTTTTATTACAACATATCTACGTAATTTATGTCTAACATACAACCATAATGAGTTTATGCTAATCAGTATAAAAGTGACACCGTGTTCGTAAATTAAACAAAAAATACGCCAAGAATTAATTTATTAAGTTCGCTCGTTGATTTATGAGAGTTTAATGGGATTTTAGGGTTGATTATTTTATGTTTTTTGTGTATTAAATTTATGTGAAAATTGTTGTTCTAAATTATGTCTTAATAACTTTACACTACAGATGATTATAAACAACGAACAAAAGCTTGGGATCAATGTATCTCTCCATACTGGCAGATCTAGTCAACATAAGGTAAGTGGGGGGTATGGGTATACTCGTCATGTCATGTTATTTTGACAGACACTTGAAGTAAATACCTACCTACCGAAAATTGACAAACGCAGTGTAAGATTACATTATGAAATGACGACATATAGTGAAAACTTTAAAAAAACTTCAAAGGTAGTATAGGTAGATCATGTAAATCCGATGCTCACTTTCCGAAATGTATCCGACAAAAAACCGCTAAGCTACCAATTTCGTGGCGATGTTTAAGCAAGCGAATTGTTAGGAGTAGTCTATGAGCTATTCCAAACTATAATCTGTGTTCCAAATTTCAACCCGATGCGTTCCCACATGATCCGATGTCACAAATCGAAACTTTCGCATTTTAATATTAATAGTATAATACGTAAGTTAAACAAATAATTTTAAAGATAAAAACAAAAGTCAATTATAATACTTAGTGGAACATCTTCGCCATGGCAGGCTTGGCGTGACGCGCGCACCCAGTGCCTCACATAGATGCTACGATAGCTTAGTTTTCACTTGAAACATAACTATACTTACTTTAAAGGCCGGTTTGCATTTTGATGAGTGTGAGTGCAAGTGCGAGTGCGATTGCGAGTGCGAGTGAGTAATCGCGACTGATTACTATGCACTTGCAATAATCAATCGGTGTCCACACGCGTTTGCTACTAATCACTCAACACCTGCACTATTAACTCGCAGTCGTACTAATCAAAATGAAAACTGGCCTTAACGCACTTTGCACTGCGTTTAGTACAAGCTGTAAAGTTTACGAATGATAGTAAGAATAAGTAAACAGAAGAATGTACACAAAACGACATTACTAAGAAACTGAAAACCAGTCAGCTGACTGAGATAATAATAATTAAAAACAGTATTTTAGCTATATTGATTAGGTAAACGGGTAACTCACGTGTAATAAGGTCGGTCAATCCGACTCGAGTTTCGGCCGCGTCCGGCGGCCGGTTGGCGTTATGCCAAACGGGAAGCCATCGTGCGCGTACACTCTCCTTGAAAAAGGCCGCCGGACGCGGCCGAAACTCGAGTCGGATTGACCGACCTTATTACACGTGAGTTACCCGTTTACCTAATCAATATGTGTAATAACCACGTTAATTTTAATAGTATTTTTGCTCTAGTTACTGCCTAAATATCTTCAGGCGTAAGATCCTCTCTATAAAAGTAGTAGAGCACATTTTGTAGGATGGCAGGTCTTTCCTTGATCTTCCATCGCGGTGGCAGCTTAAGCCAAAACCCTAACGTCTAGGTGCCCTTGTGTCAGTCGTCGTAAGAGACGAGTATGTACACATAGTACTCATTGAGAGCGGTGAGAGCATTGTTGTAAGGTGGCTAGTCTGACAGTGTTTTACAGAATACATTTTGGAGAGTGTGCAGCAGATTTACACGACCTAATATTGCCTTCCCCGTTTCCACTACAGGACAAGTTGTAAGTCGGCCCACTACCACCCATAAACTGTGGTTATTCCCAAAATCCGTACTAAACGGTTTTAATCTACTTTTCTCGTGGGTACAGCTGTAGAGTTGATTAAGTTGCCGGCCTCCTTGTTTCCTGAAAGATACAATCTAGATCTTTTCAAGGTCAGAGTGAATAGGTACTTGCTAGGTCAAAACATGATTCGTCTCCGACTATACCGTCGCTTACCATCAGGCGAATTGGTGGTCAAATGCGGACCTATACGCGATAAAAATGGTTAGTAGAGTCCTGCCCCTTCTAACGCTAGCCATTATTTGGCCAATGTTTAAGCCACTAGACAGCTATCACAGATACTTTTAAAAATGTACACAAAACGATTTCAGTAGATCTTAAACAAATATGCCCGTGTTTCGATTTCACTTCGCTCAAACATTTCACAGTTTTTGGCTTGCAAACGTTTGCAATATGATGGTTAGTGATTATATCCACAAACACACTCTTACTAGCCATCATGAATATAGTGACTTAAGCTAATTATAATGAATTGGAGCCATTAAATTTGCGTCACAACGTTAGTTACACTCATGCCCTGAGAGTGCGGAGATTACTCGTACTTCTAGTAATATGTTTCCTGTTACGAGTAGTCTGTAATGAAGTGCAATGTAACGGTGGTTAGCTAGTTGTAAATATAGGTAGTGATGATGACTGTGGTCATCATAAACCAGTCCAGTCAGTCAGTTTTACAAACGTAGGACTCTTTGCAAATTCCGCCTAGAGACGAAACATAGATACATAAATATGCATGTTGTTCTAACGGAATGATACTGTGAATAGATATATGTAGTGGTAGGACTCTTGGCAGAGTACGTCTAAGTATCACACCTTTGCCAGTTATTCTACCGCCAAGCAGTAGTGTGCAAAAATTACTGTGTTACGGTTTGAACGGCAATGTTTACAGATAAATTACAGGGCTTAGAGATATATCTTAGATCTCTGGGTTATGAGCGCAGTGCAGTGCTAGGTAATGATTTGGACTATTCATAGTTCCAGTAGCTGCATGTCATTGTGATGTTATGTGGCAGGCATGTTGCTTACCATCAGACACATGACCTGCTCGTCTCGTCACTGGATACTATTAGAAAAAAGATGAATTATAGTGAGGTCGTAGGTTCGAAAGTTACCTGCATCTCTGAGTACTTTTTGGTGATGTTTTAACAGTGAAGGATAACAGCGTGAAGAAACCGGCCTGTTCTAAGAGCTCACTGAGAGCTGGTGTAGTGTACGAGTATCATGTCTCTTTGGCGAGAGAAGGCTCCGAGTCTCAGCAGTATCAGTAGTGGGGTGTTTATGCTTGGGTACACTACCGCACAGCAGTAATATGCAAACATTACCTTGATCCGGTTTGAAGGGCAATGCTTCCCGAAAAAAATACGGGACAAACAGAGAATTGGGCCTATTTCTCAATGCGGCACAGTGCTATTATGAGCTGGCTTGGCATCAGACCACATTTCCTAATCGTCCCGCTGCTGTAACTTCTGCTAATATTTAACCTTTTCCATACAATTAGGTAGTACAAATTTTATATATTTTTTAATGCCTCTAGCACGTTATATATGTATGTATTCTAAATCCGAGAGTGCCCGTTTACGGGATAATGAAAGAGATATGGCGACACAGTCCACTTCATTCTTGTATTGCAACAGTCTTAATTATATCGACAGTGTAATAATTGGTTATTTTTTTCCAACCACTTTCATTTTTTTTTCATCGGATGGTGATTGTAGTTTGAGAGGTGGGCGTCAAAACAGAACGTACTTATGCTATCAATACAAGAAAATATACAACTGAACCAATGTTTTAAGTCAACGAGTTTTTTTTTCAGAATAACACATATGAGTGATGAGTGGAAAAACTGTATGTCAAGTTATTGACATATTATGCTAATCAAATTTTTCTAACAATAAGTCTTGGCGCCACTTTTGGCAAAGAGCTTTTTTGGCAGGTTAAAAAATAAATACAATCAATTATTTGCTTTACTTACTGTTGCATCAAACAAATGAAATTTATTCATAAAATAATATGAACTGACTTATCATATAATAATTATGGTAATGGTGGTAAAATAAAAAAATAGAGAAACTTATAAAATGTAATTTAGTTTTGAGTTTATCATTGTATCATTGTTTTGAGTATATAACCAGCAATAATCTGAACATTATTATGATCTCTTCCTTCAAATATCAAATAGCATCAATCGAGCCATGACGTTCTGTAGCCGTAGTCGTCACTTACCATCCGATGGAGTGCTTACTTGTTGCCAATATTTTTTATCATTTATGTTATAGGTACTACATCTATGTTCTACACCTATAAGTTTCACATTTTTTACACCTTAACATATTTGGCCACTGCCTCTTCACCTATCACATGCAGTAATTAAGTTAGAAAGCATGCATGACTCTTCTAAGGAGAAAACTATGGTACAGACGATAGATATGGCTGAGACAATTATGTAATTATGTACTGTGATCGTCACGGATAGCAGGGGAGGTGATAACATTATACGATCTATTGTAAAATATAGCAACGAGAGGAAATATGCTTGAAACTTAACCGTTCATTTTAAATTCCCAATTCTGAGATGAAAATTGTGTTTGAGACTGTGGTAAGTATTTATTATTTAAGTATATCTTTTTATTCATTTCCAAGGCACTTGAAAACCTTGTCTTATAAAATGTAGGTTCTTACCATAAAGTTGTCTGGAAAAGATCATTATTGGCGATAAGACCACCAACTGTCACACTAGCTGTAAGTGATAAAATGTTCAAACTTATCTATTTATCTTTCTCTTATAAAGAGAGAATCACGGATATAACATTTTATCGAGGAAGACTTCTTGCTTTTTTAGAACATGCCGATTTCGCATACCTCTGAGTGACGAGCGCAGTGCAGATTCTGACTTTTCATGTTCGAATGCCTTCATGACACTGTACTGTTATGGACAAACGTGTTGCTTATCATCAGACACATGTCCTCCTCGGAAGAGATATATGTGCACTGACTCTGTTTAATATATTTTAAATTATTCGCATCCCGCCCGCTCTATTTAATCAAAAACAAATCATAGCTACTTATCCCGTCACTAATATATCAAAAAATAAAGTGGCCAAGTGCGAGTTGGACTCACCCATGACGGGTTCCGTTGCAGCAAGTAACATAATATACATAGTACACATAGTTCTTGTAGTTCGTTGTAATTTAATCGAAGTTTCAATAATAGTGTATTTATGACGTACTAAAAATAGATACTCATCAGATCGAGTTCAAACTAATTTTCGTTGATAGTTTACATGGTAATGTACATCATGTATTTTTTTTAGATTTTTCATTATCTTACTTTAGAAGTTAGAGGGGGGGGGACACATTTTACCACTTTGAAAGTGTGTCTCGCGCAAACTATTCAGTGTATACGAAAATTATTTTAAAAACCGCAATATCATTTTTGAAGACCTATCGATAGACACCCCACACGTGTAGGTATGATGAAAAAAAATTTTTTGAGTTTCAGTTCTCATTATGGGGGGCAACCCTTGCCACTTGGCAACCAAATATTAATGCGGTTCACAGAATACATCTACTTACCAAGTTTTAACAGTGTAGTTCTCATAGTTTCGGCAAAAAGTGGCTGTAACATACGGACGGACAGACAGACAGACAGACAGACATGAAGAATCTATAAGGGTTCCGTTTTTACGTTTTACGGAACCCTTAAAAGTCTCCAAAGATTTCTACAGACTTTTGGCAAGGCACGTGTTCTAAATTTAAACAGTGTCACAAATTCATTTCAAATATAAAAATATACGAACCAATTATAACGTGTTATTTCCATTAAAACCTACAGTTTCTTACATTAAGATAATGAACTGGCCTAATTTTATATTACCCTTATATTTAAAACAGAGTGCCACTGAGTTATCGGCTACGTTGACAAGGGCTGCCTGGTGAGAGGATGATAGACCAAGGGAAGCTGATAGAAATTCCAAAACAATGGATTTCCATTGTTTTGTCATTTGCCTCGTTAATTAATTTTTATCTCGGCCCTGGTTTTGTCCCTTAGCCCAAACAAGTATACCTACAAAGAAATGTCATTAAGATTCAGTGTTCCAAGATTTTAAAGATCCATTTAAGATTCCAACTAGAGGCTCCGGATTGGGAGTTGCCGTTCTCCCGACTAGACCAGCCGTAACTTACTGATTTTAAAATGATTTATTGGCTTGTGAAGACTACGTTAAATACAGATTGTTTATTGAACATAGTTAGGATATCCAATTTCTACCCTACATGATATACAGACATCTATACAAATAAATGAAATGGGACTATCTGTAAATAATGTCTGTGGCTACGGTTGGTCTAGTCGGGAGAACGGCGCCTGCCGATCCGGAGACCCCGGGTTCAAACCCCACATGCACCACTGTCTTTTCGAAGTCATGTGCGTATTGCCGCTAACTTAAAACGGTGAAGGAAAACATCGTGAGGAAACCGACATGTACCTAGAATCTTTCGAAGTCATGTGTCATCCACCAACCCGCACTGGGCCAGCGTGGTGGATTATGGCCTTAACTCTCTCCTTGCGAGAGAAGGCACCGAGTCCCAGCAGTGGGAACATTTAGTGCGCTGTTGATGATAAACAAAAATATTATTACCTACTGTCACACTTCACCGTTTTAAGTTAGGGGCAATACGCACATGACTTCGAAAAGACAGTGGTGCATGTGGGGTTTGAACCCGGGGTCTCCGGATCGGCAGGCGCCGTTCTTCCGTGAGCCGTAACTTCTACTATATACTATTCTACTATATTTTTGTTACCTTTTACTCATTGTTATAAAATACTACCGAATACAATACTTGCCATTTCTAGATATCTGTTAGCTCTATGTGCCAACGTCTTACTCATCGAGCTGCCTTCATAAATCTCGGCTCATTTGAATGTCGATTGTGATCTGCGCCGGCGCTGCTTTATGGCCCACAAGTCACAGGGGGGAGCGGGGTAACGAAGGGGGGGGGGGGCAATGATGTGGAAAGGTTCGAAGAAAAATGTTAAAGTAACTGTTTGAAACATTTTCCTGCAAGTAATTATGATAATATGACCATTGAAGAACAAAACTAATTTGTATGTTATTTATTGGTTAGGAGAGGGGAAAGAGGGGGGTGGGTGCCCATAACGGGAGTAAGTTTATGAAGTGGAAATGTTTGCGGAATGTAGAGTAACGGTAATTAAGTTTACTTAGATTGCTTACGCTGTTGCTAAGACCCTTGTAAAAGGATAGTTATTTAAAAAATAAAATATAATTCACGGTTTATCAGTTTTTCACGATAATTTATTGATTATAGTATGATTAATTGGTAAAAAAATTAAAACTTTGAATGACATATTTGTTTATATCTAAACAAAATAATAAAAAATAAGTTACTTGCTTATAGCTTCAAAAATGACGAACCTTTCATACCCATTCTAATTCCGTGTATTCCAATTCTTAAAACCATTTCTTTCACATTAGACATATTTTGTTTGTTTATTTTCGCTAAGTAATTTTCGAAGAAATGCACCGATTATGATGCTGTTTTTGTTTCAAACAAAACAAATTAGGTCCTAATTTACCTCAAGTTATTGCGAATTATATTTTTAGTAGCGATTTATTTACCTACTTCATTGTTTATAATCTTTATCTCATTGTTTTATATTGAACGCTTTAATTAATTGGTTTTATGTTAAAATTCAACAGCGATACTTCAGTATCTCTATCCATACTTACACGGTCCATAAAAGACGTCAAACTTATGGGTTATTTATGTCAAATTGGTCGAGAAATCTTCGATATATCTTATATTACGTCAATGAAATGACACAAAAACTCACACATAGAATTAAAAAAATAATTCGTAGAGTAGAATTTAATGTTCAAGAAATTACATGTGTATTATAAATACTAACTTTATGAATGAATAAACTAAAGATTTACTCCTCTAATGATTCTAATTCACACTCCGCGCATTTCTCTCTCAATCGATAACGTTACACCCGACTCGGACTAAAACAAGAAAAATAAGGCGATACATTTGTTGCGAGACTTTTAAATATACGAAGGGTTCCGTATGAAACAGAATTCATTATGTAATTACGTAGCAACTGCGTCCTACGCTGTGGCACGTAGCTCAATTACTACTAATTTAAAAAGTTATAGAAAGTAACCTTGTTATTAATATAGGTCATAGTACTAAAATTTTAATTTCACTCAAAACCGTCGTTACAGATATGTTTGGAAAGAAATATGCACATATACATACGCACTTTTAATTTTCATAATATTAATGTGATTAGGTATCAACGAATAAGTAATATTGGCTACCAACAACAAAGTACAAACTCATACATACATTTTCGAATTTTGCATGCCAGGCATCTCTATGCATACTACGTATCGTTAACCATACATAGATGCGAGAGAAAAATATAGTACTTTAATTTATAAATGCACCATGGCTAGTCAAACTCTATAAACAGTTGATTTTGTTTTTAATTTGACGGTCGTTTTTTTTTGGTCGTCCCAAAGTAGTAAAAATATGTAATCGGCGGAATACAACTACCTGAGCAACTTAGAGAACTAAAATCCAAACAAATTGAAAGATTTAAATTGATGAATGGTAGGAAGTATTAGAACAAAACGAAATTTCTTCCTTTGCCTTTCAGGCTGTTCAACTGTGGAACGATCTGCCAGTTTGTATCCGGAAGCTGCAATCGTTATCTACTTTTAAAGATCACGTGAAAGAGTTTTATTTGTCAAAACTGTAATCTATGTAACTCTTTTTATTTAATGTTCTTTTTTACACTTTCTATGATCACTTCAAATTTTACAATCATGCTCTTTGCTGTTATTTGTTGCTCGTCAGTTTGTCATCTCTGTAACTAGGTATATTTATTTACCTTGTCAGTATAGTAATGTATGTAAGTATATGATTAGTTTTATGTATTAGTGTATTTAGTTTTTTTTCTGTAGTTTTATGTATTCGTATGATATCGTTAGAATGTACGTCTATCCCATAGTCTTATTTTTAAAATAGTAATTGTTGTGCACCACGCCTTAAGTTTTAAAATATTTCTATCCATCCTAAGGTTGCCTGGAAGAAATCGCTTTCAGCGATAAGGCCGCCCGTTGTATCACTAGCCTTACTGTTTTTACTTAATTTTATGTATCCTATATGGTGTGAACAACAAATGATTTTCATTAATTCATTCAAATTCTAATACTACTCACACTACAGATTCAAGACTCTGTGAAGAAGGATAAATTGAATCTTTGTATTGAAAAATTCCTTCTACAAGACCGTGTTAATCATAAACCAATTAATATTCAACCATACATATAAATATGTATATGTCAAACGCAAATTTAATTCACGTTACGGAAACTCATTTTATTTAAATTTGGAGCCTTTTTGGCTTTAATTTGTTTATTGAAAAAAACAGTGTACAGTTTGCAAGGAACCCTAAAATCGAAGTAAAGACAAAATCAGAGCAGCTCACGACTCCGACCCGCCTGTGACAAAACGTTTTTACGCCTTGGCCTTACAGTTGTCCGATTTTGTTTTATCCTCTTTTGTTTTATACCTTCTTCTGTTTATATCTTTTGTTTTGTTGTACCTTTTGTTTCGTCCATTCTTCTTTTGTTTGTTCTCGTTATGGGGATTTAATTAAGTTTTAATTTTATCTTGCGGCTTCTGTTGTTTAATTGAGAGAATTTTAGTGTTCGATGAAACTTTTGTAGAATTACTATTATGTATATTTACCTAATGATTAAATTTTTAACGTGTAAATCCTATTAATATTATAAATGTCTGGATATTTGTTGCTCAAAGACGTCGTAACGTATGAACGGATCGGGCTGAAATTTAGAACACAGTTAATAGAATATATTTTGGAAGAGAACACATTTTTATCCCGGACAAAAATCGGAAACAGGAATTATGTAGATAAAGCCGAGAGACGCAGCTAGTGTGTACCTACCTAATATTTACGAGAAGAGACATTGGCTTTCCTTAACTTGAACATTTAGATTGTTTTATTCCGATAGTACTCGTACTAATAATTCTACTATCCTACTAATGTTATAAATGTCAATGTATGGATATATGGATGTTTGGATATTTGTTGCTCAATTACATCCTAACATATATATGAACTCGGGCTGAAATTTTGAACACAGATAGATTATAGTCTGGAAGAACACCTAGGCTACTTTTTATCCCGGAAAAACAACGGGAACGGGAACTACGCGGGTAATGCCGTGGGGCGCTGCCAGTGCTTTATAAATGACTAGTTAGCAAATGTTATTTCTTTTGGCTTTAAGTTGTAATTTTTCCAATACCTTTACATTATTATCTGTGTAACTTACTTACTTTACCAATGTTAGTTAATGTCGTAAGTACCCACGTATTTGTTTTACTTAAGGTCAAAACACTAGAAGATAATTTGAAATAAAGAGGCACATATTGTAGATAATTAAGGCATGGCTAAGGGGAGATACGAGTAATTAGTAGTCTTATATCGCTTAATTATTGTATTACTATTTTAGCGATGAAAACAATGAAATAGACTTAAAGGTTAAACAACTACTTAATTAGTTATACTTCTACCTAATTAGTCATAGAATATTGTCGAGTGAAGGGTGGAGATCAACCTGAGACAATTTGTTGGTATTGCACCTGTCTTTCAAGTAGGAGGTCCTAGATTTGGTTCCTGGCTGAGTAGAAATTTGAAATTTGTAGATTCTATCTACATTTTAGCATTGTAATTGGGTTCAGCCTTTGTTCGAGATTATTTCTTTGCTTTGTTATTTAACTGAGAAGTCACGTAGTAATTTTAATATTACCTACTCCTAGTATAACAGCCAATTTAAACGCATCTTCGTTAAAACTGAAAAAAAAAACGTTACACCAATTATAGCAAGTTGGATCGGTAAACGTGCTCATACGTAACAGTAATTACCCTTCCAAGTATCAATTACAATAAAAATTACTTCGCGCAAAATTCTCAACTAGAAAAATGTTGGAAATGAGTAACAATCTACATTTGTTAGTAATTAAAATACATTGCAACACAGATTACGAAAACGCAGATAAACAAGATGACACTAGGTACCGTTAGCCGCTGTTCATTCGTCACCAAATACTTTTTGATCGTAAATGAGTATATTTTAAATCCAGAGACGGATATAAAAAGAGTTTAAATTGGTGCAATAAGTGGATGATTTTGTACTGGTTCTATAGAAAACAAATACTCATGAATAGCTTGTATCTGACACAGGAAAGAAAGTGTTCACGTTGACCTCTTGCTTTTACCTAAATCTGGTCATTTCGATAACGTTTGATGTCATAAATTATGAAAAGTGATTGACATTTAATAGGATTTTTATAAGTTTGCTAGGAAATTTAACTGCCTTTTCACTCGAAAAAAACATGTGTTAATTTTATTACGTCCATTCGTTTTCAATACTCACTTGAACCATTATTAATCTCTCTGTAGTGATTTATTCTGTGTCTGCAGCGAGCGGCCATAATGAGCTATAATACGACTGGTCGAGACGAATTATTGGAAAGTGAAAATGCTTGTTTGATTTCTACGCATTTTTCACTGATTTCTATTAATAATATTTTCTTTGAAATACAGTCAGAAGCTTCAGATAAACAAGGGAAATTCTGTACAACATTACAATATCAGTATTTTATGTAAATTTCTACTGTGTGTATTGATTTGCTTGGCGTTGGAAAGAGACTGCCAAAATAATTATTGCCATATTTTTGAGGTCAATGCAAGTATGATTTAGTTTACTGACTTAGTTTTTTCATTTTCATTTGTCGTTTAGATAGATGATTTTACATAAAACAAAATCATGCAATTGTAGAATTATTCTATGATCTCTATTTGTAAATATATTGTAGCCTAGATTCTCAAATTCAGTCAGACATATCATAAACATGCGATTATTAAAACTGGTTTCAAGTTATTATAACGTCTACATATGACTGCTAGATCATCAGATATAATATAGAATAACATCCCTGATACCATTAATTTCATTCAAATTGCTATAATGCCATAACGCATCGTGTTAACCTTTACAACTGTAAGTTTGTTTGTTTTTGCTTAAAAGAACTAATCTTGTAAAGTTGTGTATAAAAAAAATGTGACTGCATCCCATAACCCAATTTACGGGGAAGACTAAAATAGAAGCCATGAGGCAGAGCTAATGAAAAATAATTATTAGTTTATTTTACAAACACCTGTATAAACCGAATAGCAAAGCAAGGAAGGCGTTTTTTACAATAATAGCGCCATAAATAGTAAAGATACTGAATAACGTGTACACAATTGCAGATAACAGATGGTTTTGTTAATTGCTTAGCAGTTATATATTAGCATGCTTCAGACGTGCGATTTTGAATTCAATAAAATGCTGTTTATACAAACATTAGGGATGCTCTTTACTACCGGAAACCAAAAGCTGTAAGTGTAGAAGTTATAGTTTTTATTTAAATACAATGAATTGGTTTTTTAAAGTGATAAATGCTTTGTTTGAGTTTGGTTGCAGAATTTAAATTAAAAATAATCAGTTTTTGACCTGATTAAAAATGTAACTTTCTTTTGGTTTGGATTAATTATTTATAAATAATGTTAAAAATGGTTTAATACTATGGCTATCATACGAAATTTCAGATTTTGAAATCCTCGGGAAGAATTAATCCTAGAATGTGAAACCTGTTATGACAATTTAATATTACATTTGAAATTTATCGCATAACATAAATATAATTTAACAGAAATGAGTTATACAATGGTGAAATTATGTGTCATGTATATGTGGCTTATTATTAGTAACATTTACATAAATATATTTAAACTTTAGATAGATAGATAGATAACTCTTTATTGTGACACAAAAACAGAAATATTACAGTAATACACTTACGAACTAGTACCACAAATGGCGGCCTTATTGCTTAGAGCAATCTCTTCCAGGCAACCAGCTACCAGGTCATTTTTGACAAGGATTTATGCTTTGATTGCTGAAAACTTTTCTTGTTAGACTATAGAGGTAAACAGTAACCAAATATTTTGGTGAATAATTAGTATAGAATCTCTTGGCTTAACTTGAACTTTATCGTACTGAAATCTTACAATTTTATGTTATACATCGAAAATGTACCGAATTGGATTCGTTCAAAATTGTTACAGTATTATGGCACGTGAAGAAAAGAAAAAAATATCACAAATAATATATTTTTATAGTTGACTTTATATCTCATCCGGCTAAAAGATAATTTGTTGCATCTATAATAACCAATCGAATAACCAACACAGAACTAACGATGTGTCCCCACGGAATACTATAACTATCCGACACAATCGAATATATTGAGTATAACTCGTATATGGAGTGGTTTAACGATGATAAAAATAGTATAATTATAGTATAATTATCACACTTATGAAGCGGGTAATGGTTTTGAGGACACGTTGCTTCTCGAACGTTAATTAGTGGATACGGTAGCTTTAATGAAGATATTAAAGTGCTCATAAATATTCATCGAGATATCGAAATTCTTTCATGGATACTATATAAAAATACTTTCGATCTCTAACGATGTGTACGTTTAGAATAACAGGGGAAAAAGATATGGAAAATTTGTATTGTATTCTTAATTTTACTCAAAGGTTAAGCGACACAAAAAAAAATATCAAGTTGGATCGTTATAGAATTTTTCGACATTTATCTCGTCACTAAAAGTGAATATGAAATTTAAATATATTATGTTTGTGTTATTTTTTTACTATATACAATATAGGCTCTCACTTAGGCGCTATCTCGTCTGATGACGATGACGTACTTATATAGAAGAAACAGAATTACTGTAGAGTTGGAAACGCCCAGATTATAAACATACACTATTTATTGTTTACACATAATTGTATGTGACCTTATCACTAAGAGCGTGAAGTAATTTATCTCTTTCAGGCAACCGAAATCATAATATATGTACATCTATATGCAGAAATAAATTTCAATTCAAATGAACAGTTTTAGTTAAATTATGATTGTATTTCTCTGAAAAACTAAACAAGGCACTACAATTCAAAACAACTAAACAATTTATGCATCTATGTGTGAATATTTTGGCAATATTGATATTACAAATACCACTACATAGATTTCAATGAGATTTAAATAGGATTATTTGTGGAGCATATTCTTTCGAATAAATAATAATTATCACATAATATAAATACTATAAACAAACATACAAAACAAATTTGGTTGAATTGATAACCTTCTCCTTTGAAGTCGGTCAAAAAGTGAAATAATAAAATGAATCTATAAATAATATGCAAATGTATAAAGGCAGTGAAAGCGCCATTACACGCAGGTGTGTTTAACAAAAACCGCTAAATTTGCAAACAAGACGTACAGACATACACAGTAAGAACTATAGTAATTATACGTCAAGTCCATGTAAATATAATTACATATGCTGTAATTAGTAATTAGGATTTGAACACCGGGCCTGTAATGGGATCTGGCGTTGATAGGGATGTGAATTACATGACTTCACTCTCAATAACAGTGTACACTGTACGATGTTATAATACAAAACTCTTTAATAGGTACATGATTATAAGAACTGCATAATGCACCTGTTTAACACACCACATATGTGTACATAATTATGTGTAAGGCTTAGAAGTGTTTTCTATCTAGGTATAATAACTATGTTTTATTTTTTTAAATAAAGAGTGACGAGACGAGCCGGACATTTGCCTGATGGTAAGCAACATGCCTGCCACATAACAGCACAGTGACACGCAGCTATTGGAATATAAAGAGTCCAAATCATTACCTAGCACTGCACTGCGCTCGTCACCCAGAGGTCTAAGATGTTATATCTCTAAGCCCTGTAATTTCACAGGAAACATTGCCCTTCAAACCGGAACACAGTAATGCCAATTACTGCTTGGCGGTAGAATAACTGGCAAAGGTGTGGTACATCCCCAGGCGGACTCTGCTAAGAGTCCTACCACTACTAAAAAATAAAAAAGCATACATATCAGCTATCTGGCTTCCATAACACAAGTTTTGCTTAGTTTGAGGTCAGATAGTGTTATGTATGAAATGTGTACAAATATTTATTTATTGGTAGTTCGGATATGAAAAGACTTCTAAAATAATTTTGAGTTTTAATGTGATTGATTACTGTACTGAACTGGCGCCATTTTATTTCAAATTTAAAAAAAAACTTGTTGGCCATACATTGTTCCATTCGAGTGTGTGAGTGTATCGTTTTTAGGGTTCCGTAAAACGTAAAAAACGGAACCCTTATGGATTCGTCATGTCTGTCTGTCTGTCTGTCCGTCCGAATGTCACAGCCACTTTTTGCCGAAACTATGAGAACTACACTGTTGAAACTTGGTAAGTCGATGTATTCTGTGAACCGCATTGATTTGTACAAAAAAAATTAAAAAAGAAAAATTAGAGTTGGCCTCCATACTGAGAACTGAAATCCAAAATTTTTTTTGTCCATCAAACCTACACGTTTGGGGTGTCTATCGATAGGTCTTCAAAAATGATGTTGAGGTTTCTAATTTGCGTGAGAGACACTTCCAAAGTGGTAAAATGTGAATCCCCCCCCCCCCCTCTAACTTCTAAAGTAAGAGAATGATAAAACTAAAAAAAATATATGATGTACATTACCATGCAAACTACCAACAAAAATTGGTTTGAACTCGATCTGATGAGTAGTTTTTTTTTAGTACGTTATAAATACACTATTATTAAAACTTCGATCAAAGTTACAACGAACTACAAGAACTATGCGTAGGTACTATGTATATTATGTTACTTGCTGCAACGGAACCCTTCATGGGCGAGTCCAACTCGCACTTGGCCACTTTATTTATTACAAGTGTAAGTCTCAATAAATAGTAGCTAGAAGTATCGGAATAAATTATTATCACACTTTGTGGTCCAGTTACCATCTGTTTCGGGCTTGTATCGTGCGATTAAGAACTTAGATCCTAATGTGTGGAAGGCAGAAAGAGAGTATTTGCCTAATATTGAGATACTAGAAGTGGCTTAGGAGTTTACCTGTATACATTATACATACAGTTATACATCTTCCTCGGGGGTCAGGGAGGGTCAGGGAGTTCCTCAGGGGTCGGTACTCTCTGCGACGCTCTTCCTGCTACATATCAATGATCTTTTGAAGTCTGGTATTTTTGGGCACGCAGATGATAGAACCGTCATTTATATATCGGAGTTATATATCTAGTGCAAGAGCCAGTGGGCAACAAATTCAACTACTGAGAGAGAAAATGATCGAGCGTTTGAACTTGGCCCTTGAGGCAGTCTCTAAATGGGGCGATGCCAATTTGGCCAAGTTTAACGAAGGAAAAACACAGGCGTGTTTATTCTCCGCTAAAAGGAGTCCATTCGTGAATCGGTTTCTTCTAGGTAAGCACGTTCCATCGTAGATCGCATCGTCGCTTAACATCTGGCGAGATGGTGGTCAAGTGCGAACCTATTATAGTTAAAAAAAAGTTCATATTTCCGTTATTTTCCCGGAATATAGAGTTTGTAACTATGTGTTCTTCCAGACCATACTCTAACTGTGTTCCAAATTTCAACCCGATCAGTTCAGACGTTACGACGTGATTGAGCAACAAATATCCACACATCTAAAGATCCAAACATTGACATTTATAATATTACTTATTAGGATGAATAAGACAGGATAATAAGATATCACAAGTTCAAATAAAACAGTCGCATTATGGCAATCATTTCATAAAAAGTAGTTGCGAGACGCAGAAAATATGTGTTCTTTATTGTGACAGAGAAATGGTGTGTTTATGAGGCAGAACAGTCAACAAATATGTAGGGTTGTTCGAAAACTATGCTGAGTCAACCTGACTAAAAAATTCTTATATATATCTTATTACTACTTATTATATATTATATCTCTATTTTTCAGTGGTAGGACTCTTGGCAGAGTCCGCCTGGAGAATTACCACACCTTTGCCAGTTATTCTACCACCAAGCGGTAATGTGTAAGCGTTATTGTGTTCCGGTTTAAAGGGCAATATTTCCAGAGAAACTACTGGGCTTAGAGATATAATATCTTAGATCTCTGGGTGACGAGCGCAGTGCAGTGCGAGGTAATGATTTGGACTATTCATGTTCCAATAGCTGTGTGTCACTGTGCTGTTACGTGGCAGGCATGTTGCTTACCATCAGGTCCTGTTCGTCTCGTCACTCTTTAATCCAAAAAAAAAAAAACTCCGAAAAAATAAAAACCGACTTGTATTTTAAAAAAATCAGACATTCGACCAAATTTCAAAAGAAGCTAAGCTAAGTCGTCCAGATACAGGTAAATGAGAGTAAATTTTAGTTTTTTGTTCATATCTCTAATACCGCCACACCATTTTCGATAAAAATTATATGAAGCCACTTCTGAACTATGATCTAACAAAAAAACAACATCAAAATTGTTTCTCAATTGGCAGAGCTATCGCGTCACCATACTCGTCCGTACTAAAGATACCGAAATGCGAATCTCTTCCGTTTCTGAAGCCGGTTAATAATTGTTTTAACAGATTTATTTTCGCTTAAGTCGTACTTAGTAGTGCTTAGTTATTAGTAGTAACTCTTTACCTCTCATCTTAATAGTTAGGTATTTGTGAGCAATGTTTCCGGAGTAATCGCAGAGAACGGAGTGTCATCAACTTAATATATTTCTGGGATGTAATTTCTATCAGCATTTTATTTTCAATGATTAGCTCGTTCATTATTGTTACAATTTTGTATTCGCAAAAATCCAGTTTTTTTTCAAAAATCATAATAGTTTAATTTACTTCTGAGATAACCTAAGCTCAGGAGTAATTCTAACATAGGTAAGCCATCTACCAGTGAAAGTTTAGTAAAAATCGATCCAGCAGTTTCATAGATACAAACAGCCAAAACAAACATACAAAGTAAAAGGAAAAGTGTGTCTAAAACATTCATACTAAAAAAAAGATCGTTATTATTACAAAATAAAACTTTGAAAAAAATTAACTGTTTTTTTATTTCGATTTTACTTGAAGAGTTATATTAGTAGTAAGTTATTTCTTTTAGTTTCATACTTACTTACCATCTAAATTATCCAGAATTTACGTGCTTATCTAATATTTGTAGTGAACGTATCACTTTTGCAATTTTAACTCATGTTTTAAATAGAATAAAACATAATATATACTTACCACTTGAATTTCCCAAAGGAAACGTCGAAACGTAATTAAAACGCCAAGATCGCGATTAAGTCTTTTTAATGCTTTCAATATTCATAGATAATGTTTCAATTCTTAGTTCAAATCAACAGTTTTTACACCAGCCCTATAAAAAGCGAACCTCTCGTTCTACGCTAGTCCTAGCGAGCGATATTTACGATCGCCGAGCGAGCAGAGCAATCAATGAACGAGATATTTTGACGTTTCATTAGAGAGTTCGACATCTTCATACGGTCCTGCGGGTTATTTACGATGACTAGTTACCCGTGGGGCTATGGGCACAGACTAGGGATGGAATGTGACGATGTATCGATACTTGAAGTTTTTCATGTATGAACTAGAATATCGGGGAATAAGCGGATGAAAAATGATACTGCTAAAATGCGAATGATGAAGTAAATTAATGTGTGAGGTGGCTTGAATAGTGGGAATTAAGAATTAATAGAAAAGGGGAAGCTTGAAAATAGCACAGAAAACCAAACTAAAAATAATGAACTTCCATGACTCGCCCGTGTGGTGGGATGAGACGACCTTGTAAGGGTACTTACAAAAATACAATAAATTTGAGTAGGTATATCTAGAGCGAACTTTTCAAATATGTTATGTTTACTATTATAGTAGTAAGATTAACGAAGGTTGAACATTATGTATAAGACATATTAATTTAATAGGGGTGAATGCTACGATACGATAACGTTCTTGTTGTACCGCTCCCACATAAGTGGCAAAAGGATAAGCTGGCCACACTATTTTGCTAAGAACTGAGTAAATATTGTGCAGTTACATTAGATAGTTTGATCAATGATACTTGTGTTTAACTTTGCCAAATCAGGTGAATAATGAGAAAATTGAGAACTAGGTAATGTTTTCATTAAAATTTACAATTAATGTAAACCAAACCAAAACACGTTTTACATAGGTACATCTTAATTTAAAAAAAAATCTCGTTTTTCATATAATATATTTTTTTGTAAAGTTAATGATTCTGACATATTTAAATCGTGAAGTATAATTGCTGGCTAAACACCAGGAAAAACACTTTTTACTATTTTATCGATTATGGTTTCGCCTCACTAGCTTATGAAAGTTATGGCATTGTTTGCGCTGTCTAGGTGAGGAACAATAAAACTTTGACTATTTTAATCTCTTGTTTATCGAGAGCAAATAATCAATATAAGCACTGGCGATTTATATCGATGCTAAGTATTTTTTTATTTATTTATAGACGTAACCTTTAAACCATCCTGTTTTAGCTAGGGTCGTCTTATTGATAGTCATGGGGTATGGTTTTTTAACGGTCAACTTTAACTCAGTATTTTATTTATTATAATTTATATTTATAACTTATGAATATAGATATAAAGAGAAGTAAATTAATAAAAAATATGAGGATAAAAAGTGACACGACACGTTAATTATTTTCTTTGAGAATTTGTTTTCTAGTTTTAGTAAAATTTGATTAAAATGAAAAAAAAAAACTCTAGGAGACGTCTAGCTGTAGAATGCGTTGTTTGAGTCGGTTTTGTCGCGATGGTTACAATCTTGGTGTCGTTAAGTCGAGAGTAAATCGGCTTCTTCCAGTTAAACATGCTCCATCGTAGACCACATCGTCGCTTAACATCAGGTGAAATGGCGGTAAAGTGTAAACCTATGATAGTTAATTATTTGAACGTTGAACGTGTAACGATGAACGTCTTGAGATAATCAAGATGACTTCCAGACAGATACTCACCCAGCAGCTGGTGGCATCACCACGCTGAAAGGAAATGCTTGAAAACGTTGAGCCAAATAAAAGCCAGCAGTTTGATCACTCGCCACATATACCAAGCGCTTTGAAAAGTTTTTGAAAATAAAATGAGTAAACAGTTTTCATATTCAAAGTCATAAATATATATTATTTATACTTAACCAGTAAGCTTACTTAAAATACTTTATAAAACATTACCAACATACAAATATTAAAATTAAAATACGTATAAATTAAAACAATTGGCAATTAAAAAAAAATGTATAGTCATTAAACGAAAATAAAATTCACAGCTTGCATTAACACGCGTCATTATCGATTACAATCGATTTAAATCGATGCCGAATAATTCGTATAGTAATTGAACGCACGCGCAAAGAAATGCCGTGTCCAGTATTCGAATAGTTTTATCGATATTTAACGGCCGAAAGTTGCGATAATCGGGACCGTATCGGAGTTAGAATCAAAAGTTATGCTTGGCAATAAGCATCACTATCGCCTAGCGAGAGTTGCTCTGGTTTTTTTTTATCGCACAAAGTAAGCGCTAATTAAAATTGCTAAATTGCTTTTACTTCCCGATGCATTTCTTTAATGATTGTTACTGACTCGACTTCGTGGTTCCATGTGGCTAAGATTTTTTTATTACTACGGGTATATCTACCATATTATTTACTACTAGCTGAACCGTGCGGGCGTTGCTACGCCATCTATAGAAAATTGGTCGTACCAAATCAAATCTAGAACAAATTTGGTTAGGTACCTTAGATTCTAATGACGCAACATTTTATGAGATAGACACAGTCATGTTGTCACACAACGAAAGCTCTCAAAAAGCAATATTTTTTCCAAGGTTTTCTCGTTTTTGTGACATTTTTCATTCACGCTCCGCTCCTGTTGATAGTAGCGCAACGTTAAATAGCCTATAGCCTTCCTCGATAAATGGACTATCCAACAGAGAAAGAGTATTTTATATTAAGAGTATAATTCAGACCAGTAGTTCCCGTGATTCTTGCGTTCAAACAAACTCTTCAGCTTTATGACTGGCCTCGTGGCTTAGTGGGTAGTAGCTCTGCCTGCGAAGCCGAGGGTCGTGGGTTCGATTCCCACCCAGTGCAAATATTTGTGTGATGAATTCAAATGTTTGCACTGTCTGGGTGTTTCTATGTATAATAAGTATGTATTTAAAATTATATAAGTATTATATCAGCTATTTGGCCGCCATCATACAAGCTTTGCTTAGTTTGGGGTCAGATGGTGTTGTGTGTGAATTGTCCACCAATATTTATATTTATTTATTTATTTATAATATTAGTATAGATTAGTATAGATACTCAACGAGTACTAGGTACATTTCTCTCATCAGTCTTCTCGTGACCATGGCGGTCGTAACGTTGCCGAAATGTCGAGGTAAGTAATTAGGTAAATAATTATTTAGACCGTTGTTAAATCATGTGTTATATTTACGAAATAAATACTACATCTGATACCACAAATAATATAGATAGATATATAGACAGATAAACTCTTTATTGCGCTAAATTATAACAAAACTTCAATGAAAAAGAAAACATAACCTAAAAATTTAGAAACAATTGGCGGCATTATCTATATTAATATAAGGGTATTTCAGACGGAATGAGCTTGAGATGGGCTGTCGCCGGTCAACGACGAATGACCTGACATCTCCGAAGAAGATCCAGCTCTTACCGACTTGTAGTAGTCTGTATGTAGGGCATTGGCCCTATTATTATCAATAATAATAAATATTGGTGGACAATTCACTCACAACACCATCTGACCCCAAACTAAGCAAAGCTTGTGTGATAGCGGCCAAATAGCTCAATAGCTGATATATTACTTATATAGTTTAAAATACATACTTATTTAATATACATAGAAACACCCAATCGTATAAAATACGATGTCGGCTGACTTTTTATTTTTTTGAGGATTGTGTTGCAAAAGAGGTGAACGTAAAGTCTGTATTTATTGTATTACTCGATTTATTGTATTTCTACTGCTCTCCCAAATCTGAGACTGTGTACCTACTGGTGACCCCCTCCAATAATTCGAGGCTGGGACCGCGCCTGGCTTAAGGCTCGTCTGACCCCATTTTTAACTAGGTATTTGCATTATAAAAACACTGGCATATATTCATACTAGCAGCGATCTGCGATTTCACTCATGCAGTTCTGGTTGGTTCCTGTTATTTTCCATAGTTTGTTCACTGTCAAAAATTTAGATACTTTTTGATTTTACCTAAATTTGTGACATTTATATCCATTTCAATAGCCCAAGCTGCTTTAAAAGCAGGTTACTTTAGGTTCCCGCAGCTAGGTTTCCTCACGATTATGTCCGTCACCGTTAAAGCCAGTGTTGATGACAAACTTGTACAACTGCACTTGGACAAATACTCAAGGGTTGAGGCAAAATATGAACCTAAGAAAGACCTCATGATTCCAAAAAATCGGACATTTTATCTACTAGACCATCACCAGGTTACCTCGTTACTCTGTTTATTTTTGTATCAATATCTTATTAATACCTGTGTGTAGCAAAACAATTCGAGATTCCATAGACATCTATCTCGATTCCATTAAACAACCATAAACCCGTTAAAAAGATCATCGTCTCCCATAAATACACAGCCCACTGACAAAAAGGCGGTTCAAAAAAACAGAAAGAGCGCCTTTGGTACCAGGAGTGCATCAGATAGCAGGAGTTTTAATTGAGCTACACTGGTCTTTCTGATTTATGTTACGGCCCCGCCAAAAGTCATTTCATTTCGCGCCTGACTCCTTTGACACACGGTCCGTAGGTCTAAGGAGCTTATTGTTTGTAAACTTGGCGTTACTTTGTTACTTAAATGATAAGTGCAATAATAAGAGATATTCTTTTATGATTACGAGTATTATTATAAAAATGAATATTATCTCATTAAGAGCTAAAAAAAATTACAAACTTCATAATGCGGTATCGTTCTTACCTATGTTGGAAATACGTTGACAAACTTTCAGCTTTGTTATAATAACGAAGGTCAGGGATTCGCGGGCTCTTAGACCATTGATTTAAATTCAATTTTATTGGATTAAGCCGTTTGATATTACGAGATTTTTACACTAGTTTGACTTAGTCTTCAAATATTTGATAAGTTTTTGGATTGATTAAGTTTTGAGTATTTGGTTTTTAATCTAATTTATTTTCATTTTTAATACCACATATGGAGTGACGGGACAAGTTTCACATGTACCGACTCATTACAGCACACATAACAGTAACACGCAGCTAATGGAACATGAACAGTCCGAATCATTACCTAGCACTGCACTGCGCTCGTCACCCAGAGCTAAAAGATCTTTTATCTCTATGCCGTATAATATCGCTCCTGGGTCCATGCCTTTTTTATAGTAACCTAGTAAGGAGTAATGAAATGTTTCGAAAAATAGTGTGTGCAGTTCGCCACAATCCCCGCCCGTGTGTCAGACGCGTGAGATTGTACGACAGATAGTCGTGGTACTCCCAGCCTCTTTACACTTTTGTTTTATGTTTCATTTTGGCGAAATAAAGCACCCCGAGTCCACACATAACCGATCCGAGCGATTGCAGCCTCGCTAGTCGCTACCGGGCGCGCTACTCAACATATTAATATCTAGAATTTTACAAATATTAAAGGCTGACCCGAGTCCAAAAAAACCTATCAAATATTCAGATTCAAATTTATATTTTTATTCATAACAAAATTATAGTATTTTTTAATTAAAGAGTGACGAGACGAGCAGGACATGTGCCTAATGGTAAGCAACATGCCTGCCAAATAACAGCACAGTGACACGCAGCTATTGGAGCATGAAGAGTCCAAATCATTACCTACCACTGCCCTGCGCTCGTCACCCAGAGATCTAAGTTGTTCTATCTCTATGCCCTGCAATTTCTCTGGAAACAATGCCCTTCAAACCGGAACACAGTAATGTTTGCACATTGATGCTTGGCGGTAGAGTAACTGGCAAAGGTGTGGTCCTTCCCCAGTTACATGTCAATGCCAAATAGACTAATGTCTCATACACAATATCAAATTTCAATTTTCAAGGGACAACAATGATAGAGTAAATACCATAAATTTGATTTCACAATAACAATAATACAAAAAAAACGGTGCTGCAGTGGCAGCAGTGGCGTGCTTGGTTCTGATTTTTGACTCTGATTGTTTTTTCTAATGTTTCAAAGTGTGTTTGTCTGTCTGTCTACCGATAAATCTTACACTACCGGAAAGGTGCAATTAACCAAATTGTCATTGCCTATTTTATTAGCTAAATAGCAAATTAGATTACTATGATTCATAATTTTGTCTGATTAAGTAGTAGTCATAACTTATGACAGTATTTGGGTCGAATGAAAACGGGATGGGCGCCAATAATGACTTGTAAAGAAGGTAAATATGTTATTCCAAATGTCAATGTCAAATAAAATTATAATAATACTAGCAGCGGTTCGCGCTGTTACCCGCGTAGTTCCCGTTCCCGTTCTTCCCGTTGTTTTCCGGGATAAAAAGTAGCCTATGTGCTTTTCCAGACTATAATCTATTTGTGTTCCAAATTTCAGCCCGATCGGTTCATACGTTAGGACGTGATTGAGCAACAAACATCCTAATATCCAAACATCCAAATATCCATATATTGACATTTATAATATTGTAATAGTAGGATTGAATCATGCAAATCAAGATTTTCTTTGTTTTGCACCTGTCATTTTGAAGTTTGTAATGTTCCTACTCACCGACTTCTATTGACGATGCTTAGTCACTTTCTTCAAAGCTTTCAATGCAAAATAACTCAGGCAAACTATACCCTCAAAGTAAATCCTTAAAAATAAATGATTTTAGTTCCATCATGTTGAGAAAGAAAAAAAAAACATTGATTGATTAACTGCATTTGAAAAAAAAATACGAGTATAAAAATGTCACCTTTCAATTTTCACTGAATATCTTACAAACTTTAAGCTTTTCCAGTTTTCACCTTCAGATAGGCAAGATCCAGTTAAATCATTTCTTCATCACATTCAACCCAAGATTCACTTTATTTAAGTGACCACTGATTTTATGTTTCATAATGGAAAAAACATAAGATAATACATACATACAACAATTACTACCTGAAAAACCGACACCCTTTCATGGCGAACGTTCCAAAGGCTCGAACGAAGAGGTTTGGCTCTTCTTTTGTTATATAAACGTCTTGCCTGACCAATGAGTTGCCCGAGTGGATTTTCCAAATGTTTAAAATTTTGGTGTGTTCAAATCGATAGTGAATCGGTTAGCACGCCCTCCATTGTCGCTTAATATCAGGCGAAATGGCGGTCAAGTCTGAACAAAAAAAAGTCCCTTAAAGATACCGCTGTATTTTATATTTTTAAATAGAGAAAACATCAGTACTGTCAAGTACAAAAATCCACAGATTACATCTTTTACTAAGCTTAACTTCAAGTGTCACAGTCGCGCAGGTGTGCCGGGATCTTCAGTCATTAATCAACTCATATTAAATTTCCATCACCTGGAGGGTAGATCATAATCCACTTTACTACTCTCCGGGCCGAAACGGGGCCGCTCCGTGACAGCTTGGACCAATAAGTGTAGTTCTTATAGTGTAACCTAGAAGTGAATATTAGTAATTGCTTTTAGCGATAACGCCGCCAATGGTTGCCACCATTGTAGCTGTTCTCTCGTCACTATCTGATGATAATTATGATCATCATCATCTTAATCCACTGCTGGACATACCTATCTTTAGCTTTCTCGCCACTCAGCACAATTTTCAGCTCTTCTCTGCCGATTTTTTCGTATGTTAAATTAAAAATATTTCGAGAAGTTCATAATATGAATTGAAATGTTTTTTCCTAAAAGCTACATTGTTGTTTTTTCTAGTCGAGATTTGATTCGTTTTTGCTTCGTCGTAATCTTCATTGTAGCTTAACGTCAGGCGATATTAATAAAGTAAAAATAGTACTTAAGTTACTTTAACAAACTAATTAAATATTCATCAATTTCAGTAAGGTATTTCACGGCTCGGACCCGCCTCGGTGTAACTGCCCCGTCCTAAAGGCGTGATGCAGTACATCATATAGTCAGTGTTTATAGCTTCCATTATTGTTACAGGCGTGATGGAGTATTACTTGATTAAAGATCAATATTTGCTTAATTAAAAGTGAGAATTTTGAATGGGATGCTGTTAAAATATACATTTACTGCTTTTTTTTTAATATAAAGCGACGAGACGAGCAGGACGTGTTCCTGATGGTAAGCAACATGCCTGCCATATATTAGCACAGTAACACGCAGCTATTGGAACACGAAGAGTCTCTAGCAATGCATTGCGCTCGTCACCTAGAGCTATGAGATATTATATATGTAAGCCCTGTAATTTATCTAGAAACATTGCTCTTCAAACCGGAAAACAGTAATGTTTGCACATAACTGCTTGGCGGTAGAATAACTGGCAAAGATGTGGTACTTCTCCAGGCGGACTCTGCCAAGAGTCCTACCACTAAAATGCAGAAGTTTTTTATTGATATTTTTATTCAGAAGAAAAAAAATTATACGTTGTTAGACACTATTTTTGCATGATATACCACGATGGGTCAGTGGAAGCCGTGGTGACCGAGAAAGTACGATTTCATAATGGTGACGTCGTCGGTTCAGTTTCCACCAGCCACCACTGAGTACTTTTTGAAGTGAAGATGTCTAAGGTAGTTATCATCACCACTGAGTCTAACAGTGATGAAAAACATCGTGTCTCAAGAAAGACATCTTTAGGCACGATGAATCATCCGACAAACCCGCACTTGGCCAGTATGGTGATATTAAAGGTTCTCTCTTCTTATGAGAGAAGATACCAAATCCTGGGTGGGCAAAACAAATAGGCTACTAATTATGTTTATGTTTGTAAAACGTAGAGTGTATAAATAGTGGATTATTAATATTATTCGTATGACATTATTAATACTAACTGAGAGCGTGGCAAAAAAACTTAAGATTGAGCATAACGTTTGCATTTATTCTTTCGAAATATCTGCTGAACTTCTTTTTGCTATTTCAAGATGGATCCCATAGTTAAAATTGTTCGCTCTATGGTGAGTGGTACAACTTTCTGCTTAGCCGGTTTTACTGCGTTTAGTTTTTTTTTAGAAAGGGCCTATACTTAGTAGCTTCATTGATTATTTACTAAGTAGATGATGGTGGGTGTGTCTACTACCTAACGGACTTTTGGGTTACCGCGGAGCGCAGGACCAACCTCAACCTAACATACTTACGCTAATTAGCGTTCAACTGATACCTGAAAAGGAATTCGAGCTAAGCCCTAGCTAGGATCGAACAATCTGACTCAAGTCTGCGTTCTAAGACAGTCTATTATTTCTTTGTGCTGTAATTCTAGCCTATGCACGAGCGAAAGATAATAATGAATTTAGATACATTTTATAATAAATAAATATTGGACAATTCACACACAACACCATCTGACTCCAAACTAAGCAAAGCTTGTGTGATGGCGGCCAGATAGCTGATATAATACTTATATAGTTTTAAATACATACTTATAATGCATAGGAACACCCAGATACAGTGCAAACATTTGAATTCATCACACAAATATTTGCACTGGGTGGGAATCGAACCCACGACCCTCGGCTTCGCAGACAGAGCTACTACCAACTAAGCCACGAGGTCAGCCATATAGTTTCCTATATTTTCTGTAAGGTTCAGTTTAAACGTATTGTGTTATCTTCCTCCGGTTTGGTTGACTTTTATGAAATACTAGCTTTTGCCCGCGGCTTCGCTCGCGTTAAGCGTAATTATTAACCAAGTTGAGTTTCAAGTTTTCAAGATGTACATTTCATGCAAATATCTCAAAGGAATAAAAAGTCTCATACAATCGTTCATGATATCCCCTATTTCACCCCCTTGGGGGTCGAATTTATCAAAATCCTTTCTTAGCGGGTGCCTACGTCATAACATCTACCTGCATGCCAAATTTCAGCTCGATCCCTCTAGTGGTTTGAGCTGTGCGTTGATAGATCACTAAGTCAGTCACCTTTGAGTTTTACATATATAATATACACATATATAGATATAGATTAAAAGTGTATGTGGTACGAGTATGTAAAATGTAGTAAAGTATTTGTTACCGTCCTGCCCTCGCTTTAAATAATTAATCATATTTTTGGTTGAACATCATTTTTGAGATTTACGAGATATTACATATTTCTTCAAACAACTGCTTAAAAAGAGAACAATTAAAAAACCAAGGAATTTGAGATCTATTTACAATAGTACAAAAGAATTGAAGAAAATTTAAATTAAACGATAAAGCTAAAGATGGCAATGACCAATATCATTAAAAGTATCCATAGCGAGAAAACGATGAAATTGTGTTTAATATCGTGATAATAGCAAATAATATACTTATTTGGATTCCCTGCCAACACGTCTGCACCCTGCGACAAGTAAACGTCAAATAAGGTGATCTGTCAATCTCCTGTCGTTCCTATTCACGCAACTGACCCTGACAGTTGGCGCGAAATGATGTCGCTAGTGTGTGACGGAACGCAATAATTGGTCCATATGAATAACGATTGATTGGTTGTTAGTTTTAATTGAATAGTCAATTTTAATATGAAGCAAATTCTGAGTGTTGATATAATTGAATAGACTTATAAGTTCCATAACAAAATAACTTGTAATCCAGCAAATTCGTTGTTAAAGTTACTGAGGTTTGGGTAGATATAATATATACAATACTTAATATAAGTACGACCCCCTTATTATATACATTACATATTTTTTCATCGATAATAACAGGTGTACTCTGGATCCCCATTACGCATGATAACTTTAGACGTTCAAATTACATTAATTTAGAAATATGGCATTTTAGGGGCAATATGGTAATAGATCACGCTGCGTACTCTCCGAAATGTATCCTACTAACTTACTTACCACTTTGAGGCAATGTTCAAGACTTTAAAGTCGATTGTGAGCAACTTAGTGGTTACCTTTGAGTCTTTTGGCACGTATCTCCTCGAATGAAGAGTTCGAAGCCCCAAGCTGGTACTTACTTGACCCATCCCAAAGATGGGAACATAACTCCACCTAGACTTTGTTTTTCATTATCAGCATTGATTTGAAGTATTTTTAACAAATAAGACCTGTATTCGTCTATGGATAACTGAAATATACAAAGGGGAATTAATCACAAATAATTATGTATACCTAGTGTAGTTTCATTACAATTCAAGCGAATAACAACCATTTAACAATAATATGGAACAAATAAATTAAAAATGTAGAAAATTCAACACCAAAACAAGACTATTAGGATCGGTGTATATTTGTTTAAAATTATTCAAATTTCGAAACAATATTTCACAACACTCAAGAGACCAATAAAGCGGTATCCACAAATAATTCCAAATTCAAATTATTCGAAACATTTACAAAATCGTAATTTTAAATATAGAATAAAGGGTCGTTATAACTCTTCGGGGTTCCCACAGAGCGCGTTGACAGCCAATGATTTAGCGTCTCATTGCTCCTTAATTAGCGGGGCCGATGAAACTGTAGCCATCTCTTTCAGCCGTATGAAATTTAGTTGAGAGGACTATGTGCGTCCTTGTCTTGTGATTGGTAAAATTGGATTGTATTGAGACATCTTTGGGAGTGATTTATGCAGGAGTGTAGAAGAGAGAAGAGATCGGGATGTTTACTTTCTGGATTAGTGGTAAGTAAGGCACGTTGCTTATGTTAATTTGGTCGGATCGGACTTTATTATGAGGTCGTAAAGTAACTTCCTTTTAAGCGATTGTTTATCAGAAGTGCTTCGATTGGTACTAGTTGTTTTATGAGAGGACGTCGTCAGTTTAACTGTATTATCTAGACAAATAGAGCACGCAGAATAATTCTAGGGGCATGGCATTGTGATTTAAAAAAACAGGGGCTCCCCGAAAGTACCGACAGAAGTGAAAATACAATATATCTACATACTTTATCACATCGTGTCATGATTAATATTTGGAATATCAATCATGAAACGATGTGATGAAATCAAGTGCAATAAAGATTTTAAAGTCTTGAACATTGCCGCAAAATTGCTAGCTTACCGATTTTTTATCGGATACACTTAGTCACTTCGAAGAGTGTCCAACTGATCTGCATGTTCTAATACCACCTTGCCCTCTTTTCTTTCGAACTTGTCGTAGGTTGAAGAATCATCGTTTCATGGTAGATGTTCCAAAGACTCGAACGAAGAGGTTTGGCTCTACTATTGAGATAAGAACGTCTAGGATGTGGAATGCGTTGCCTAAGTAGCTTTTTCCTAATGTTTGCAATCTTAGTGTCTTCAAATCGAGAATGAAATGGTTTCTTCTGGGTACGATTATTTCTGGGTACGGCCGTTTCTCCATCGTAGACCGCATCATTGCTTAACACCAGGGCCTCTACCGCCTAACGAAAAATGCTTTGACGCTTTGACGTTGCTCTGTCTCTTTTTTTCTCGGTTGAAATGAAAGAGACGGCAATGCCAAAGCATCAAAGCGTCAAAGCGTTTTTCGTTAGGCGGTAGACCCCCTGGCGTGATAACGATCAAGTGTAAATCTATAAATGTTAAAAAGTCATACATAGAGGCAGCAACATTTAGACAAGTTAATACTTGTTACTTGTTAATTGTTTTTCCCATCACAAAACATACCAACATGTAGTCTATCTATGAGCATACACAATACAAACTTTAGCATTATTAATATTAGTATAGTTTGCGTATCAGCTTGATATAAAGTTGATTGTAAATTTCTCCTAAGTATGAAAGGGTTTAGTGTCGCGTGCCTCAGTGCTCGTTACGCCGGCGTGATGGTAATGCGCTGTTTGTCGGCTATCCGCACTACAACGTATGCACTTTATGACGGAGCACCATTTTAGAACTTGATTTCTTTATTTAAAAATCACTAGCAATGATCTGCGGTTTTACCCGCTTAGTTTGCATTCTCGTTATTTTCTCGGATTAAATAGCACCGCATGTGCTATTCCAGACTATGACCTGTGTTCCGAATTTCATCCCGATTCGTTCAGACGAGTTCTGACACGATTGCGCAACAAACAGTCAATTCTCTTCATTTACAAATACTCGTTATATTAGTAGGACAGTGGAGATTTCAACCTGCAGATGGCCATTAGAGACAGAAATGCGGCTGTAGTGGAGGCTCTGGGCCAGGAGGAGGCGGCTTAGGCAAAAGACGATGTCGAGTCGATTACTATCGGAATCCCAACCGGTAGTGATCGGCTCAACAGACGAAATCGGACAGACTAGCACTAGAATTACGTTTAAATTGTTCACCACCCCTACTCCCCCCCTTACTTTTCTCTTCTTCTCCTAATCCAAGAACTATGTAAATAAAAAAAGATTATTGTAATGACAAAAGTCACGGACCCCGGAGTCTGTGGAGTGTTTAAATTAAATATATTATATAAAAAAAAAAAGTAGGACAGTGGATTGGTTCTAGTTCACTTTTAAGTTTTGTTTGTTGACTAGCTAGTAATTGTTATTAATTGGAATATATTTACTCGTACGTGAATTTACCCGTGAACATGGTACATTCAACTGCATTGAAATATCGGGAACTCGATTTACCATAGAGTCACGGTATATTATATACCCCGTAATCAGTAATAACTATCGTCTGCTGATGACTTCGTCTGCGCCGAATATAGCTAATACCTATTCCCTAAGGAACCCTACATTTTATGACATAAAAAGTAGTTCTGCAGGCTATAATCTGTTTGAGTTTTAAAAATAAATAAAATTTTGTGGTGTTTTTAAGTTTTCTTCTTAGCAATCACGTTCCATCGTAGACCGCATCGTCGCTTAGCATCAAGCGAGATGATAAACTTCCCGAATAGTCCCATAAAAGTGTTTTAAAGTGAAACTGGTAGGACTCTTGGCAGAGTCCGCCTGGGGAAGGACCACACCTTTGCCAAATATTCTACCGCCAAGCAGTAATGTGCAAACATTACTGTGTTCCGGTCTGGAGGGCAATGTTTCCAGTGAAATTACAGGGTTTAGAGATTTAACAACTTAGATCTCTGGGTGACGAGCGCAGGGCAGTGCTAGGATTTGGAATCTTCTTGTTCCAATAGCTGCGTGTCACTGTGTTGTTATGTGGCAGGCATGTTGCTTACCATCAGGCACATGACCTGCTCGTCTCGTCACTTTATATTTTAAAAAAAATAGTTTTTTGCAATATCAACAAAAAAATGCATACGTTGAAGATTTATGTTAGTTTATTGCTGATTATGTGTGTTTTGGATGTTATTATTGACTTGTAAGGAGTTCCTATGCATTTACAATTCTATAAGTAATATATCAGCTATCTGGCTGTCATAGTAGGTAGGTACAAACTTTGCTTAGTTTGGAGTCACATGGTGGTGTGTGTAGACTTTTTGTATTTAATTCTATTAAAATTAGTAACGTAATAAGTTCTTAAATTGAAGTCCATACAGAAAAATAAATATTTTAATTCTAAACCAAACCGTCGACAGGCCGTCACGCACGAGGGCGCCACCGCCGCTTGTCCCGGGGTGGAGTGAGCGCTTGCCCAGGGGAGGGTTGGTCAGGGGCTCAGGCTGCACGTGGCATACTGTCGGTCGGTTATGACCAGGTGGTCGACAGACGTGCTTTGTAATTGTTCTTCGTGAATTATGGTCCGATCTGTTTTGTTTTCGGGTCATTATCAATTTTTTTTAGGGCTATTTTTTGGTTGGTTATTTATATTTGTAGTACGGTGTGATGATGGATGAGGTTTTGGCTGTTTAATGAATAATGTTAAAATTAGTAGCAGCCCAGGTTTTATTCATAAATTTCCAGTTCCTGTAATTTTTTCGGAATTAAAAGTAGCCTGTAGCCTGTTTCAAAGTTCTTCCAGTGGGCAACAGTCTTCAACACGCAGCAACCTAGTAAAGAACGCTACCTAAGTGATATAAATAGTTTTATTTAGTAAATTTCGTACTTAGGTATTGTTTGACACTTTGTTATTGTAGAAAAGTAACATGGAGCACCTATATAGATAGTTTTCATTTTGACCGACTTCAAAAAAAGATAAGGTTCTCAATTCGGTTTTATGTAATATTTAATTGTGAATCGATTTTGATGATACTTTTTTATTTGGAAAAAAATACTTCGAAGGTGGTCGCATATACATTTTATCCAAATTAGAGAGACAGTTTTTGTAATAATAACAAAAAAAATGACTTGAATTCATTTATCTGGACGACGTAGTTTTAGCGTCTTATGAAATTTGGTCGAGTGTATTGAATTTAATTTTGAATTGAAGTCGGGTTTTTTTGTTGGAGAAAATAAATTATAACAAACCTTGTTCTAATGTTTCGGCTACATTAGCGGGCTACGGCGAATATTCATGGTAACGCGATGAGTGTGGCCGGGTACATCTTGTCATCGCGTAGTATTCGGGCGAAGACGATGTAGTAAATGTCTTCGCCCGCCTTAATGTAGACAAGACCATCGCCTATTCCCGAAAACACAAAGGTTTTGTCGCGCGAAAACGATACACGAATCTTCGCCCCAGGCGCGGTCTCAGCGTCGAATTTTGGAGGGGGTCACCAGTACAGAGCCTCAGATTTTGGGGGGGGTCACGAGTAGAAATATAATAAATCGAGTAATAGTTATTTGTTGTACAAGAGTGCAAAGTGGCTTTTTAACCGCGTGCTCAATTTTGAAGACCGAGCAGGCGAAGGAATCTAAAGTTGAATCACGAGCGTAGCGAGGGATTCAAAAATTAGAATCCTGAGCGTAGCAAGGGAATCAAAAGGACACAAGGTGAAAAATCTTTGCACTCGAGTGTAACACGTAATTTTTCATCCCCCCCTAGCGAGGAAATTACTAAACGCTTTGCGCATTTTCAGCTTCAATCGATTCTGTTAGCGTTGAATAAACTTCTTGGGCGCTAGAATCACTTATTATTATGGTATTTCGGTTTTTCACTTGTATTCAATTTTATAAGTTTTAAACTTAAGTTTATTTAGCCATGGTTTTAACAATAACAATATGACGTGAAAATATGGAGAGTTGACCGATTGAGGTAAGGAGTTTCATGTGTACATGAAAAAGTGTCCACCCAAATGCATTCAATTGTAATAGCGCTAAATTTGCATCAGGGTACATTTTAAAGGAAATTAATAAACGTACTATTCAGAATTCATGAAAGAAAAATATTGGCAGTCATAGGCACTGCCGAAAGAAGTGGTAACTTATAACTCAGAGTTTGATTTTTACTTTGGAAACTACGCGTGTGAAACCGGAGGGCGTGGCTATGAGCATGGCCATCTAGAAATGCTGACACATTTTTAAATAGACAATGGGAAAGGCTGAGGCATTTCTAGATGGCCATTGGCTATGGTCCCGAATTTACCCGAAGATTTCTTATCATTCCCGAGCGTGACGCTAGAATTAAATTGACAGCCCACGAAAAATCTATCTTTGGCGCGCCAATATATTTTGAAGTAAAAATTTACTTCAAAATATATTGTACCTACATGTTTTCTCAAAATAGTAATTATTTATTTGATGTTATATTTACTACATTATTTTGTACTGCACAAGTAGTTGTAATTATTTATTAGTTACTATTTTAGTAGTCAATAATATTTAATTATTTAACTCGGCAACTCGGCATACTTCAATTCGATTACAATTGATTCATTCATAGCATTTCAAAATGTTTTGCCATTTGAAATAACATTCTTTACCTCTATCCTTCATACGTGAAAAGAAAATTGCGCGCAAAGCATTTAAAAAAAAGTACACCAAAGAGGTTCCGAGTATGAGTTTTTAACAAATTAAAAATAAATGTACGATGAATTCGGCACCAAGGAGGTAGAAATAAATAGGTTAAATTATGTTTTGAATTCAAAACCTCAGTACACACGATGTTCTAAATTCAAATTTACTTTAACCTCTAGAGGGTAAAAACGACTTTTGCGCCCTGATATCGAGGAGCAAAAGTACTCTTTCCGAGCTGGTGGGATGAAAAAAATATTACTTACTAGTAGTGCGCCCCATTTTAATGTAACGTATACGAATTTGGGGGGAGTCGTGTCCCCTGTGACCCCCCCCCCCCCCTTCGTACCGCGCATGCTTCGCCCGCTAATGTAGCCAAAGCATAACAACAATAAAAACAAAAAAATATTATGCGCTCTCATGTCTCATGCAGTCGTTTTGGAAATATACATTATAATTTTTTTGGAAATATACATATAAGTACATTTTTTTTAGTAACGTAGGGTATACCTACTTCACCCAATCACCCAAGGCTTTACAAACGACACCTAGGAAATTTTACTCAAAGAAAAAACGCCTCGACCAGCTTATTAACTCTATGTTTGACCATAATTCGCGGAGTTTACCCTCACCCTTAACTTTATGGTACGTCGACACGAACTATTATTCAAGTTCACGCCAAACTGTGAGGCCGCTCTGAATCAACACTTCTAGGAAACAGTTTGGTAGTGATAGGCACTTTGCAGTACCTACCTGGGGAAGTACTACACCTTTGCCAGTTATTCTACCGCCAAGCAGTAATGTGCAGACATCACTGTGTTCAGATTTGAACTGCAATGTTTTAGTAAAATTACAGGACATGGAGAGAAATCATCTTAGATCTCTGGGTAAGGAGCATAGTACAGTGCTAGATAATTTGGCTTTGGATTTTTCATGTTCCAATAGCCGTGTGACACTATGCTATTATGAGCAGATATATTGACATCAGGCCATGTCCTGATCGTTCCGTCACTCTATAGTGTACAAAAAATAGGTAGGTACAGTTAGACAGTGAATTGTTTTATTTATAATAATCATTTCTTTATTATTGAGTTTAATTTACTAAAGTGACATTATCATTTTAAATAATAAGGCTTTAAACCTTAAACTAATATTTTCCAATTTTTTTTTAAGTTTTTGTTGCGAATTTTGGCAATATATCTCAATGCAAATCCGCGTTGGGATGGTGACCTGCTATCCTCCGATGGCTCATCTCGTGGTGTTATACTTTTTCTGTTGAAAAAAGACTTTATTTATAAATATTTTTAATACACCGCCATTTATTGTCATAACACTAATTATTATAAACTTTAAAGTACGCAGTTCAAAGACGCCATAAAATCTGGCGTCAACTAGAATGGTTCTAGTTGTGGTGACCATCGGGTGGCTATTAACCACCTCGTTATAATTATAGGGGTTTATTGCTATTTTTTATAATGAATAAGTAAAAAGGGGCGATATTGTAAGCAAGTTGTCAGGAACACACCTCAGAAAATGCAAAATATACAACAAAACTAAGTTTTTTTTTAACTGAAAACTTCTATAGACACATTGAGCGTGAAAATCTTATTATTTCACGTTACCACCATCCTAACATAGTAGCGTAGCGTCGGAGTGGCAGCAGAGCCGGACTTTTTTTTTAACTTTTGTAATTTTACACATGACCGCTGTCTCGCCTGATGTTAAGCAATGATGCGATCTATGACAGAGCGTGTTTACCTTAAAGAAATCGAGTCACTCTCGATTTTAAGACACCCAAGATTGTGACCATCGAGAAAAACTCACTCAGGCAACGCATTCTATAGCCTAGATGTTCTTGTCACAAAAGTAGAGTCAAACCTCTTCGTTCAAGTCTTTGGAACGTAACCCATCATACGTGCGTGCTTTTTGGATAGGGGAAATCTTGTAATTTTGCGTCACCGACATCCGTTATAGCAGTATACCTGTAGTTGTGCCAGGTGACGCATTCTGAAACATTAGTGCTGTTTGTAGGTACTCAAATTCTTTCATACAAGCTTACACTTTTGGGCAGTGGTTCTTTTTGGTAGGACTCTTGGCAGAGTCCGCCTGGGGAAGTACCACACTTTTACCAGTTATTCTACCGCCAAGCAGTATTGTGTAAGCGGTACTGTGTTCCGGTTTGAAGAGCAATGTTTCCAGAGAAATTACTGGGCTTAGAGATATAATATCTTAGATCTCTGGGTGACGAGCGCAGTGCAGTGCTAGGTAATGATTTGGACTCTTCATGTTACAATAGGTACGTGTCACTGTGCTGTTATGTGGCAAGCATGTTGTTTACCATCAGGCACATGTCCTGCTCGTCTCGTCACTTTTTATTTAAAAAAAAAAAGTAAATTTACTTACCATTGTCAGCGTAATTGCAGAGTTCGCTAATATTATGGTATTTATTTAATCAAGTGTCTGAGCATAGTTTCAAATGGAAACCGCGTTTTTTTTTCAAAGATAATTTAATTAATTGTCACATTCTGTTCAGATCCGTTTTCACTCGGGACTTGAATATTTATAGAAAACACTTTAAATGCAACGAATTCATCAGCATTTTTGTCACGTGACTACGTCACTAAGAACATCACTTTTAACCCATGGAAACCTAAATTAATAATATATAACAATCACAGGTGCTCGATACAATTTGCATTTACGGTAATTGCCTATCATAAGCCAGTGCGTTCATATAAATGACGATTAACAATATTACGTACATAAAATTATAATGGTTAAGTTATTGTTTTGTGCTGGCTCCGTGGTTACATCGTATCCTATAATCTAATAGTTGTAGGTTCAAATCCCGCCTGCACGTCTTCGTTATGTTTCCAAATACATTTCTGTATGAGTTTCTCATCATTGGCTTAAATGGTGAATATAAATATCGTGACGAAACCGACATATTCCAAAAATCTTTCGAAATCATGCTTTATCCGCCAATTCGCACTTGGCCAGCGTGGTGGTAATCCACCACGCTGGCTAAGTTTGTCCACCAAATCGCCTGATCGGAATCAATCGATGCTGAAAACAAATTTCTCCATCGTTACTCATCATGCAAGTGTTTATGAAGAATTATTATTGCAAATGCAAATATAATTTGTCATAATTAGTTAATGGAATTTAGGGTTTCGTGTACATAATTTTCCTACATCTAAGTACATAAATGTGAACATTCTTTGATACTTAGACTTACGTTTTTTTTTAAATATAGAGTGACGAGACGAGCATGACATATGCCTGATGGTAAGCAACATGCCTGACACATAGCAGCACAGTGACACGCAGCTATTGGAACATGAAGGGCCCAAATCATTACCTAGCACCGCACTGCGCTCGTCACCCAAAGATCTAAGTTGTTATATCTCTAAGCCCTGTAATTTCTCTGGAAACATTGCCCTTCAAACCAGAACACAGTAATGTTTGCACATTACTGCTTGGCGGTAGAATAACTGGCAAAGGTGTGGTACTTCCCCAGGGGGACTCTGCTAAGAGTTCCACCACTATAGAACCTATACGTGTACTTATATGTATGTTTGCTGTTTGCGAATCCGGAATACATTACAGGCCGGGATATTGTTTAATTTCGGCCAATGCACACGTCAATTTTGTTACGAAGAGTCAAAGCAGCAGAATCGCAAGGATACTCGTGCTAATAGGTCTTAATCAAATGAGTACAATGAGAGAATAGAGTCAGTAAAATAATACACAGAACCCGACCGCTCGACCAAGTTTTTACTTCTTACTCGACACATAATTATGTACAACATGGAGCCTCCACGTAACGGTCAAACAGTTATTCTAACTGTACAATTATCGTCGTTTTCTTCATTCTAATTAAATCTATCATACAATATTCAACAATATGCAATGTGGTTCATCTCTATTCATACAGAATGTAGTTACATAGTAGTAATTGGCGACACCCTGTGGATTCATTAGAATTTTCTTTGTATGTCATACTTTGTATGTTATATTTTCAAGAATCATTATTAATATACTATATACTAATATTATAAATGTGAATGTATGGATGTTTGGATGTTTGTTGCTCAATCACGTCCTAACGTATGAACGGATCGGGCTGAAATTTGGAACACAGATAGATTATAGTCTGGAAGAACACATAGGCTACTTTTTATCCCGGAAAAACAACGGGAACAACGGGAACGGGAACTTCGCGGGTAACACCGCGGGGCGCTGCTAGTTATTAATATTTTGAACAACAACAATAAACTCAGATTTTAATTTTTCACGTTATTTTTTTCAACAGCAATCTGACAAAATACTCATTTTCAATTTACATCAAAGATTAAAAAGTATCGACGTTCAGTAATCACGATTATAAAGTGCGATAAAACTGGCCACTCTCGATTAGTGACGGGCGAAAAGACGTTATCGATAGATCGTCCCGATTGCCACCCGCTATCGCGATCGAGCTAAACAATAATATTGCCTTCAACGGGTGACGTAATAAAAAAATCTATCATTTGATATAAAGACATTATTTTACTTCTGTAGTTTATATTCCTATTCTGAAATATTATATGAAATACTAAGAACTATTTTGATTCTCTAAATTTCATTTGACGTCTGTTCCGGTGTTTCTAAGGCATTGAGCAACTAACTAATTAACAAGTTACGGTTGGTCTAGTCGGGAGAATGGCGACTGCCGATCCGGAGACCCCGGGTTCAAACCCCACACGCACCACTGTCTTTTCGAAGTCACGTACGTAATGCCGCTAACTTAAAACGGTGAAGGAAAACATCGTGAGGAAACCGACATGTACTTAGAATCTTTCGAAGTCATGTGTCATCCACCAACCCGCACTGGGCCAGCGTGGTGGATTATGGCCTTAACTCTCTCCTTGCGAGAGAAGGCCCCAAGTCCCAGCAGTGGGGACGTTTAGTGGGCTGTTGATTGATGTTGAGCAACTAACATCCACACAATACATCTAAACAACCAAACTCTCATATTTGTAGTATTAGTACGAGTGCAGTTTTTGGCTCACGTACGCCTACATACGGTACACGGAGTTAATACCTAAGTTAGTACTGTTTAATGATTGTAACATCTATCTTTTTATACAAAAATATTTTCACGCATGTGTTTTCATTAGATTCGAATTTAGCTTTTCCATAATTTTAAAATGTGGTAAATTTTTAAATTAGACTAAAACTCAGGACAACATGATTAGAATGTTTAAAGTTATGAAGTATTGAGCAAGTTCTTAGTTTTAATTTATTTTCTGTAGGTATTATTTTTCGCCATTATTGAACTTAGAGTTTTTTTCGAATCACGATCAGAAAGTCTAAGTAGCACAACGTCAAACAAAGCGAAAAGTCTAGTGAGCAATCTGCCTAGTTAGCTAATCGCCCATGTAGCAAAACGTCTAACTATCATCAGGTCTATGTAACAAAACGTCTATTTAGGAAGTCGTTAGTTTTTCATTATGTACACTTAAGATCATAATTAGTAAAAGTCGTATAAAAACTATATTTTTTTTATTTGAAATAAACTAAAATAATCTTCTTCAACACAACAAACAAAAGTAAACAAACAAAAGATAAAGTCTTCCTAAACATATTTTTTTAAATTACGCACCTAATATTCTTTTGATATGGCCAATGTTTATCAAGAATTCAAATGGGCTAACTTTTTGACCTTCAAGCTTATGCAGTTCTCTTTTATATTTGGCGTTAAACATTATATCGATCTTTTTCCTCTTATTTCCTTCAAATAAAATATTCTTGTATTTACGATCTTGCCAAAGGGCTTCTTTTCTAAGGGTTTTGAGGAATAGCAGAAAGGTTGGTTTTGATTTTATATTAGTATTCAGCCGCCTGTGCCATCCTTCGAGAGCGTTGTTTGTGCGAAAATTATAATAGCTAGGACAACTTATTATATCTGCCAATGATTGTAGCCATTGTCTTTCAAAGTAATGTAAAAAAATATTCATTTCCTCACTTTTGATGGCATTGTCAACAATGCTTGTCCAACATTCTCTAATGTGTTGAGAAGGTAGCAGAGGTAAATTTGAACATACTCTGACAGTTTCTCGGCACTCTCTGTTTTCAGTAAGACCCAACGTTGAAGCTTTTTTCCAAACGGCCTTATTAAGATGATAGTAACAGCCAGTTATTTGAGTGTTCGGAAAAGCTTTTTTTATTCCATTGATAAGCGCCATCTCATAATCGCATTTAATGACCGACATGTCCATGTTAAAATGCTGCTTGATTAGGTCAAAGAGGCGTTCGTACGTATCTTGCGTTTTGTTAGGAAGCAATGCATATATAACTCCCATAATACAAGTTGTTTCATCACAACTATTAATATCAACGTGAATTGATAAGAGCTCATAGAATGGCTTGGGTGTAGCTTTGAATGTTGCATCAATAAAAAACATTTTTCCTTTCAAAGTTTCAATGCATTTTCTACTTATAGGTGTTGAAAAAATTAAGATTTTATTATTATTACAACCATCTTCACAAACAAGGAATTTATCGGCCAGAATTTCAGGAATTTTAACATCATTTAAGTTTTTGTACTCAGTTTTTGAAACATTGAAATATGTACGACGGGCCCTGAACAATGTATCTTTCTTTGAGTTAAAATCAGGTACCTGTTCAATTTCATCCACTTTTCCGAATTCTTTTTCAAATATTTTCTGAACAGGCTTTGCGTGTTGGCAAACTAATTTCTTGCATTTATCCATTACTATGTCCGTTCTATTTTTATCAAAATTAGCTTTACAGGTATGTTCTTTCAACTGACGAATTATCTTATTTTCATCTTTATTAATAGTAACAGATGCACTACACTCGTTACGCTGGGAGCATCTCCATAGAGTCGACCCTCCTTTATTCGTTAAATTTAAATTGTACCTATGACCACTCAACAACAGCACACGCCTTTTCTTTTGACTTTCGATGAAAGTAAATGTTTGTTTTTCATCCATTTTTAGAATTCGGAAGTCAGATCACCATATAATATTGAACACGATCACTTATATGTAGCCAGGTTATGAATGGCAGTAGTAATCGATACCGGAATCATGAGTACCTAATGTCAATCAAATATCACACTTGACAATAAGTGTCGCTACTAAAAAGATTACATGCCAACAGAAAACAAATCAAGGAGTTTGCATGTATGTAATACTTGCCCTCACATGGTATTATAATGATATTTATTTTTGTGGTTAAGTGTCCAGGCATTTTAAGAAATTGACGACTTCCTAAATAGACGTTTTGTTACATAGACCTGATGATAGTTAGACGTTTTGCTACATGGGCGATTAGCTAACTAGGCAGATTGCTCACTAGACTTTTCGCTTTGTTTGACGTTGTGCTACTTAGACTTTCAGATCGTGAGGCTTTTTTTCGTATTATAAGCGTAACCTCAAAAAGTATCTCAAAAAGTCATTGGCTTTTTGAAATACAGGGTCTTTGAAACATATTTTTTGTAGCGTATGAGATCGATATAACATTTTCCCATCCCTACGTGCCATATGGTTTCTCCCACAGAAATAATTGGCCAGCTTGGAATGACCATACGACCGTATTGTATTGTCTGTTTGTAGAAAATATTATTTTTTGTATTTTTCTATTTTTATAACTGCCTTCAGTTATTCTCCTCTGTGCTAAAACACTTTTCGAAATATTTTGGAATAAGTACAAAGAATAAAACAATACACATTTATTTCAGTTTTTAATAAAAATGGTGGTGCTTTATTCAATGCGTAAACGTGGACTTTTTTTGTATCTTGTCTCAGTTAGCTACCGATGATTATTATTTGATTTGTGTAGAATCAGTGTAATATCAACTCCCTAACTTTTCCTACCATTCTACTAATAATATTTTGAATATTTTGATGTTTGTTGCTCCGATCCGATAACCGTTGGATTGAGATAGAGAGACGGGTTCTGAAAGTGGCGAATCAGTAAACATGGAGTAGGAAGCCCTGAGACTAGATGGAGTGATGATATACGAAAGACGGCCGGTGGCGGTTGGAAACGTAAGACCGAGAATCGGGCTAAGTGGTGTATAATAGGAGAGGCCTATGTCCAGCAGTGAACAAACACGGGCTGATGATGATGCAGCTCAATCACTTCGTAACGTGTGAATGGATTGGGCTGAAGTTTGGAACACAGCTATATTATATTATAGTCTGGACGAACACCGGCTATTTTTTATCCCAGGAAAATAAAAGAAACGGGAACTACGCGGGTAAAATCGTGGGGCGCTGCTAGTTTGCCCTTAATGCAGATGTGCATTTTTTCGTCTGTTGTTTTTAATATTGAAGAAAAATATCGTGAGGAAACCAGCATGTACTAAGAATCTTTCGAAATCACTTAGATTATAGTCTGGAAGAACACAACGGCTACTTTTTATCTCCGGTAAATAACGGGAAATTTTCCAAAAGTCAACCCAATCCGTGTAGCAGTTCCGAAATGATTAAGCGACAAATACCCAAACATCCATATTTTCGCGTGTAGATACAATATTAGTAGAATTAGGAGGATACGTGTTAACTATGTACCACATCTCAACCAGCCCTCGTAAATAAGATCTATGCAAATCATAATGCAGAGAGGCGGGGCCAACGGGACAAATCACATCTCGGCGGGGGTTCCACGGTGGGGAGAAGAGATGGGGTGAATGCTATACCTACTTACGAACATTATAATATTAGCTTATTTATTCTGTGTTTTTGACGTGATAACGTCTTATAATTCGGTGAAGTAGGCTGCACGCCCGCAAAACATGAGGTCATGTAACGTTACCGTTACCGTTAGTTCGTCGTCCGTGCCATCCGGACGAAGCTAAGCGCTGAGGGCGCCACCCGCCGAGTCGAGCGGTATCACTACTCGCGCTATCAGCGTACTGATTTTTTAAGACGTTGTCACGTTTAACTATCGTCAGTAAACCGACTTTACAGACAACCATTTTTAGGGTTCCGTAAAACGTAAAAACGGAACCCTTATAGATTCGTCATGTCTGTCTGTCTGTCTGTCTGTCTGTCCGTCCGTATGTCACAGCCACTTTTTGCCGAAACTATGAGAACTACACTGTTGAAACTTGGTCAGTAGATGTATTCTGTGAACCGCATTAGGATTTCAACAAAAAAATTTAAAAAAATGAAAAATTAGGGTTGCCCCCCATACTGAGAACTGAAACTCAAAATTTTTTTTTTCATCAAACCTACACTTGTGGGGTGTCTATCGATAGGTCTTTAAAAATGATGTTGAGGTTTCTAAAATCATTTTCCTCTACACTGAATAATTTGCGTGAGAGACACTTCCAAAGTCGTAAAATGAGTGTCCCCCCCCCTCTAACTTCTAAAGTACGAGAATGAAAAATCTAAAAAAAATATATATTGTACATTACCATATAAACTACCAACAAAAATTAGTTTCAGCTCGATCTGATGAGTACTTTTTTTTTAGTACGTCATAAATACACTATTATTGAAACTTCGATCAAAGTTACAACGAACTACAAGAACTATGTGTCCTGTGTATATTATGTTACTTGCTGCAACGGAACCCTTCATGGGCGAGTCCAACTCGCACTTGGCCACTTTATTTTTTTATATGGTATAGAGTGACGAGACAGACAGGTCTTGTGTCTGATGGTAAGCAATACGCCTGCCTGTAACATCACGTGTCACGCAGTTATTGGAACATGAAGGATCCAAATCATTACCTATTACTGTACTGCGCTCGTCGATGTTCCATCTCTATGCCAGGGCATAGAGTGTTACCAGAGTATTTACAGGTAAATACTCTGGTAACAGTGCCCTTCAAATCAGAACACAGTGATGTTTACGCATAACTGCTTGGCGGTAGAATAACTGGCAATGGCGGTACTTCCCTGCAAAGAGTCCTACCACTAGTAAAATGATATTCATTTCTACTCAATATGAGCAGAAATAAATATCATAAGGTGAGTCTGCCGATTTTCCCAGCTATATTTAAATGTGTGTGATATCTTTGGAACCACTACATCGATAAGTAGGTATAATACAAAATAGTATTAATGCGTGTGTGTCAAATATTTGGTAGATAGATGCCTACCAACCTCCCTCCCTACCTACCTACCTACCTACCTCTACCTTGATAGAGACTTTACTACACTTGATTTAAAAATAAAATACTAACACCAAATCTTAAATGCATGCTGATATAGCGAAAATAGAGGTTCACTAATGTATTAAAGATCACAACTTATTTGTTTGTACCTGTTTTAGCTAGGATTAAATGAATATGCATATGAATAAATCTCTTAAATCTTAATCTTAAATCTTTAATAAAAAGAAAGTATAGTAGTAGTAAAGTATGGTTAACTTTATGGTAGTGTGTTCAATGAGTTGTATTTTAGTGTATAATTTAACAAAAAAATCTGCATTCTTTTCTCGATATAAACTATAGATGGGCGAAACTTTATACTGCTTCGTCTGCGCAATGTTTGTAAAAAAGGATCCAAAGTGTTTGCTTCACATTTCAATAAATGTATGTTTTTGCCGCGTCCAATAGACGACTCTATGAAAATGTCAAGACTATGCAAAATATTAAAAGACAAGCTGTTACGTTACATTACGTATTTTATCTAAAATAATCTTTATTGATATAGTTGATCGATGTCAATACAGTCACATATTTATTTGCATCGAAGCAACCGCGCCTTGTACATACGAATACAAGAAACGAACAAAAGCGACGCAGATGCAAGCCAAAACAACGGTCTGATGAATTATTTTGTATCTAAACAGTAGACCGTTTTGAGCCTTAGCACCAGTTTCTTACAGCCTAATTTTCTTAAGAATGAGGTTAATAATATTCCCTACTCCCCTTACTTACTTTAATGTCTTTTTCTTCTAATCCACGATACATGTCAAAAAAGGAACCCAATTGACATAGGCCACCGATTTCGGAGTTTGTGGAGTGACTAATAACTAATATAAAAAATACGCACGAGTCACGGAAAGCCCGACAGAAGTGTTAACTTAAACTAGTCTAAATTAAACTACATATTTGATAATAAAATTTAATACAGAATACATATCAATTGTTAATTCTTACCTAAAAACTATTCCCTAAATAACCCACCCCGAACCGTTCCCGGCGCCAATGTGCCCATGACGCCCTCTGCGTTCCCGCGTTGAATGGCAATGGCCAACCTTTGTTTCAGGAGCAAGCCGGAGCGGGAGTCACCCGTCACTACATATTTAACTTAAAATTTTAAAAAGCTTTGGCTTAAATTGTATAAAAAGGTTTAAATAAGAAGGTAACGACACGTAGACGAGAGGGGGATGCGTCTGTCCAAAATACGGTTAGCGTAGGTTAGAGTGAGAGAGGAAGAGCCTGTTTACTGCTTCCGTATGCATGAGAGAAAGAGAGGCCAGATAGACTGGCGCCGTAACGCGTTACGTAACGGAGCTATTTTCCTTTCATTAGAAGTTATGACTTCAAAAATGTTTTAAAAACTAGTGCTGTTATACAACAAGTTAGTTTTTTTTAACAAATCATATTTTGATTTTGTTACAGTTGTGATGCACAAGGAGAAGGAAGAGTTGCATGCGCACCGGCGGGAGCACTCGCCGTATGAGCACGCCATGCCGGACGGGGAGCTGTTTCTGCAAGTGAGTTCTTTTTTAACTATTATAGGTTTACACTTGACCGCCATCTCGCCTAATGTTAGTGCAGATGCGGTCTGTCGAGTTGAAGACATCACTGGGTTTTAACAGGATACTATGGTATTCACCACGGGGGCACCACAAGTATAGGTACATAAATGTTGATTGTCGTGTTTTGTGTTTTATCCTTTCACACCATAATTACCGAACAGAATTTTAATTTTTGAACAGAAATTTATTATTTATTATAATTAAATGAAGTTTAAGTCGTTTCAGTATCGGTTCTGAAGAAATAAAATATATCTATATCTAAATAGATCAAGTATCGTCCTTTTTAACGTTTGATAAGGGTCGCAAAGGGTTGAAAAAGGAATGAAAGTTTATATAAAAGTGTTGCCGTTCTAGAAGCTTTGAACTTATGTGTTAGACTAATGATAAAATATGAGATACTTATCCTTAAGCACCAAAATTATACAACTTATTACGAAACTAGAACTGTTAAAAATGATAAGGTACTTTGTAAGTATTTAGACATTTCAAAATTCACCCGCTCCGAAGCACAGCAAATAACTGAAATTATTCCAACGTAGGGAAACTTACTTTATTGCAGTTGGAGAAACAATTCAACGACATTACACAGCGGAGGGAAATGACGGCAACCACTCACAAAAACTAGCTGAATTAAACTTGTGTCGCATACGAATTGAGGGATTATGTTTGGACTTTGTTTCACTTTCGTTTATACCCATTTCACTAGTGATATTCTAATTCTGCGAGTTCTAAATATCTCTTAGTAAATACAGCATTATATTTTCATTTCTAAAAATCTCGTGGTGTTTATTGTTCGTTGGCAAGAATTACATTAAACGAATATACCTCTACAAACATATTAATATATAATTTTATCTCCTTAGGTGTTCAATATTACAGTACATAATCTATTTCATTTAAGAAAAACAAATACGAAAAAAATTAGGTACTTATCAAATAAATTTAAATACCTACATATTTACATTCATAAAATAGTTTTTATTGTTGATAAACTACATTAACATAGACTTTAGAAACGTTATAGAAAAAAAACGTTTGTTTTTAGGTTGTTGTCGTGCTTCTGTAGGTAAGTGAATAAATCGTTATGTAGGTATATTTCATTCTTGCTCTTGACTAAATATCCAAATAAACAAATAATCAACCGTCTTTTAATAGCATCAAATAATTTTTTAAAGTGTTGCGTTTGATACTTTACCTCACGTATCTACATTTCCAACGGTAAAAGATTTTTTCAAATCGGTCCAGTAGTTTCTGAGATTAGCTCGTTCAAACAAAAAAAACGTTGCTTTAGAATCTTCTCTTATATATAAAATTCTCGTGTCACAGTGTTTGTTTCCTTACTCCTCCGAAACGGCTTTACTGATTTTAACCAAATTTTATATGCATATTCTGTAGGTATGAGAATCGGCTACTAGTTACTTTTCATACTCCTAAGTGACAAGGGTTGTTCACTAAGGCAAAACAACGTTTGCGGGATCAGCTAGTATTACTATAGATTTGTAAAAAGACATTATTTTGTTTCCAGGCACTGAACGGTTTCCTGATGATCTTGACGTGTGAAGGGGAAGTATTCTTCGCTACACACAGCATCGAAAGCTACTTAGGATTCCACCAGGTGAGAGAAAAGGCTTTATAGAAAATGTTTACTAATTTTTGTTTAAAGAAAAGTAGCAGAAAAAAAATATTTTTTTTGTGATTTTTTTTACTTCTTTTGGTACATACAGATTTTCCATGGGCTTAGAATTGAGTTCAAGCGTCACGTTCGTAAAGTAAAGGAATCTTGGAGCAAAATAGGATTATCTAGACGGCCATGATCATGGCAACGCCCTCCGGTTTCACCCGAATAGTTTCCAAAATGAGCTATCAAATTCTGAGTTAAAAGTTTGCACTTCTATCGGCAGTCCCTATGACTGCCATTTTTTTATGGCAACGAGACTAGCAAGATATGTGCCCGATGTGCCTGACGCAGCTATTGGAAAATGAAGAGTCCAAAAAAAACAGAAAAAATTTTTTTTTTATAGTAAAAACTGACCAGACGAGTAGGAAATTTGGACAGATAATTTGGACGTTTTACTAGTAATTTCACTGAAAACATTGCCCTTCAAACCGTTTTAATTTCCACTAGTTTTCATTTCCTGTTTATTATGTCGGCCTATTTTCCTAATTAAATTTGTACTAATAAAGCAGGTACATAGAAAACAGACTCGTATTTAACCCCAAAAATAAAAGTCCTTCAAAATAAACGACATAATTTACATTAATAATCGCCCTGTTTTCATTATTAAAAGCAACATTAACCTTATTAATAGGCAAGAATTATATTAGATAAGAGATTTTAATTTTGCTGAAATAAAATTTGGGGTAAAGCTTGCTGTTCACTGAAAGCGATATTTTTAGTTAAGCTTTATTAGCCCCGTTAGTAGGTATAATGAAAAGTCTGTGCTGATAGATTAGAACGCCAGTGAAAATCAGATTTCAAACCTTTATTAGCCATTATAGGACACAAATTACGAAAAGCACGTTAAACCACAAAAAAATATTTCACTTTAACAGTTATCGATAAAAGGTTTGCATTTGACTGCCAAGTAGCCTGAAGTTAAACTACGATGCAGTTTTTAATGAACCTACGAGAAGCCAATTCATTTTCGAATACAAAACAGCCAGGATCATCAAGAATTATCCATTGCTTTACGGTTTGAAAGATAATGTTTTCATAGAAATTATAGAGCAAAGAGATAAATAATAATACTCTTATGACTTTTGATACTAAGAGCAGTGCTACGCTGTGATTTGGCCTTCTTATTTTCAAATAAATGAGTAACACAGTATATAGTAGTTATATTGTTAAAGGTATTGCTTTCCATCAGAAAGTCATGTCTTGCTCAAACTCTTAAAAAATATAAAAGGATGGAAAATTGAATGACAATTTCTAACGCAGTTTGCAAAGTAATCTTACTATGACAAAAACCTTCTTTGCTAGCCAAAATTCCGCTAAACAGCAGGTGTTCTATTCCATTGCATTGGGATATCTTCAGCCTTGCTTGATGCAATGAAGGATTGTCTTTATACGTTGAGTCAAGCATATTATTACCCTAAAGTAGAGTATAAAAATATTAATTAAAAGGCGATAAGTTAAAAAAGCTCTAGGTTTATTAGAGCCACCCCCACCCGCGCTATCAGGGTTGGATTACTTTATCGGGATCATTGGACTGGAAAATAAAAAAGGACTTTTTGAGGGTGTTGTACTCGTATGCTTGAATTAAAGTTCTGTGATTTTGTTTTACTTTATTTTTTTAGCACAGGTATGCCCGCTTTCTATTTCGAATTTAGGGTTGGCTCAAAAAGTTATATTTCAAAATAAATGGTTTGTCATTTTTGTTAATAATCAGCGTAACCCTGTTTATTTCCACTTCTGAAAGACTATTTTGTTCTTCAGACGCCCTTAATTTTTTGGACTTAAGTTCCTCAAAAGTAAAAAACAGAAGCCTTATCGCTATTATGTTGGCCATCTGTCTGTCTGCCTCTCAAGACCTTTTTTCACAGAAACGCGTTAAGATATCAATCCGAAATCTGTATCAAACATTTAAGTCTACTTTTCCTCAGGTATGTGAAAAATCAAACTTCTAAGTCAAACCAATAAAAAAATACAGCAGTATTCAAATCCGGGGCCGGGGTCAAATAGGACAGGGTCCCGGCAACTCAGAATCTTGAAATTTGATATGGGTAACATCATATTATAGTATATAATTATTATACAAAGGAAAAATAGCGAAAACCATAGATTTTGATTACAACATGTCAAAAAAACATGTTTTTAATCATTTTAAACCTTAAAACATTTACCATAACTTTTACTTATATACCTACAGGTTTGGTGGTGGTGGACAATTTACACACAACACCATCTGACCTCAAACTAAGCAAAGCCTGTTTGAACTATGGCGGCCAGATAGCTGATATAGTACTTATATAGTTGTAAATACATACTTATTATTTATAGAAACACCCAGACACAGTATTAGTCCAATTTTTCTATAATTTTATTAAAAACTTTGTTGGAACCAGGTGTCAATGTGATGTTTTAATTCCTTTTTTTTTTTGAAATCTGTTTTTTGAAGTCGACTATCCCTTTAGCATTTTATCTCTTACGAGAAGATGGTTGTTTTTGAAATTTCACAACCTACAAATTGTGGTTACTAAAGTCACTACATAAGCACAAAGTTTTTGTGCATTGCAAATGTATGAGAAGTAGGACTCTATTCAAAGTCTGCCTGTGGAAGTACCACATATTCAGCAGTTATTGTACAGCCAGTAATTAACATATAAACTTTGCTGTATGCCGACTTGAATGGCAGTGTTAACAACAAAATAATATGGCTATGAGCCCAACCAAAATATATCTAGCTGACGAGCGCAATTCAGTGCAGTGCTTTGTTATTGTGCTCTTCATGTTCAAATAGACGTGTGTGTTTTTAAAATAAAGTGCATAGTTATTTCGTCCCGTCACTCCATGAACGAAAATCAATATTCAAATTTCACGGTATCTAAGAACCATACGACAACCGAAATCCTGCATACATTTAGCTCGCTGTTAATAAATGCCCTTCGCATTACGCTTAATAAAGTTTCCAATGAAATATCGCTGTCAGATATCAAATAGGGTTGTCAAGCGTTCTTTGTTTAAAATTTCAAAGAAAACAACCAATTAGGTTTAGAAAATTTCGAAACATACTTACTTATTATATTATCCCATGGACGTGTAAAAAAGTCGGACGTAGTCTCGCTAAAACAAAAACTGTGTCCATCGAGTCGGCCACATAATATGCACGTGTACGCTATCATGTACACATGTACAGGCTGACACGCACACATCAGTGAGTCATTACACGCGCTACTTGTGCATATGTGTGCGTGTCAGCCTATCAGTGACAACCTGACAACGCACACGTGCAAATGTGGCCGACTCTAGTGACACAGTTTTTGTTTTAGCGAAACTCCGTCCGACTTTTTATACGTCCATGTATTATCCTTATTTATTTATTATAAACGACAGTTTGAAAGTGTTTTTGGACGCATACGCTACTGGTTAGATTAAGACAGTCTTGACAGTTTATTCGAGGGAAAATTAGATTAATATGTTAATATTTTGGAATAGCACATTTAATTTTTTATTCCGAAAAATGTAGAGTTCTTTAGGTCATTGCCTGATTCTGAATTCTCAAGATCTTCTTAAGATTATAATTTGATTAATTCTGTAAAATATACCGCGGTTATTCATTTAAACGATTTTTGATATTTTGAAGCAGATTCATGTACTACATTGGTAGATAAACTTATTCCCAAACTTCAAAATCAATGGCAGATTTGAAATATGGATATTGAAACTTTTTATCTAGATGGATACAAATTTCTAAATATTGACAACCCTACTTAAGCCCCCAATTTTTGCCTCAAATCCTACCCCCCGCTATAAAAGTTTCAGGGTAAGAATATAAATTCGTCCACCCCTGCCCTTGCTTTTGTTTTGTGTAAGTAGCAAGGACCAACTTGGTTACCTGGAGAATAATAGCGCATGTACAGATAGCACACTCGTATATACAATTATTATACTTGAAAATTTTATCTATGCCGTCTAAACGAATAAACATTTTTGAACTTGCAAAATGATAACTTGATAATAATAGTAATATAATATAATTACATCTACTACTTACGTTAGAAAAAATAACATGTTTATCCACCGAATTTGATCTAAATTAGAAGACAAACAATTTCTGCTACTTTGGTAAATAAACACAGTATTTATCTCTATATTATGCCTAATTTTTAAATATACATATTAAAATATATTATGTTTGTATTGTTTAGGCTGAGTATGTATGGTTATATTTAGATATTTAAACTAACACTTTGTTTCTTTGTTTTGTAACTAAAACACTTTTTAAAAATGTATTCTCTTAACGTTTTCCAATCGGTTAACAACGAAAACTAAATTCTGGGACTTCTATTTTCTAAATATAAATAATCTGTGTCCCGTATAACTAAACAGAAGGGTAACTCGTGATTAACTGCATCGATTTGGGAATCATTAAATCGACGCGGGCACTCGCGACTTCCGGGAGGGAGGCAGTAGGCAGATATCGGCACGCGCCAAACGTTCGTACGCTCTGTTGGATTTGGTAAATACACTCATTGACAGTTTAATTGTGTACGGATAATTTAAATTCGTGTTTTCGTTTCAATGTTTCTTCTATTAGAAATGTTTACGTAATACAAAAGGTAAAGAAGTGATGTAATGAATTTACACAACAAAAATAATTAGGTAGGTATATATCTAATTTTTATTTTAGAAACCGGCTAGACTTTTGATTGAAATAAAAGTACAATATGTACTTATAAGTACAAGACACTAAATTACGATATAAACCAAATAAAAACAACCAAGACGTATAACGAGCTATTTGCATTACAAAACACAATAGCAAAGTGGTCCTTTAAAATGTCAGTGCCTGTCTTATTTCCCGTTTACTTTTATAATTTTTTTTTTACTCATGGCTTAGTAAAGCTTGCAAATAACATTTTTGATAAGAGTTGTATTGATTAGCTAATTTTGTGCACCATTCGTGTGTCATCAATATGCTTTATTAAATGGTTTTTACTTACGCTTTTAATTTGTACATTTTTACGTGTGTTATTGTGCGATTGTAATGTTTATTGCAATTATTTGAAGAGATCGGGTTAAAATTTAGAACACGGATTATAGTCCGGAAAAGCACAAAAGATTTTCTTTTGGGAAAAATCACAGGAACGAGAACTAAGTACTCGGGTAAACCCGTGGAGCGCTGTTAGCATTAAGGAAATAAATGATGATTAAATATTACCAAATAAAACAAAACTGAACTTAAACCTGATTTTATAATACCGTGGTTATAATACACTAATACAAATGACACAATATTTATTGAAACAAAAACTAAATCTAGTATTAAAATTATTGTTGGACCCCACTCTGAAGACACGGTAAGACAACACGAAAACAAGAAAACACTAAGACTTACGCAGTCGCTGTCTCTTCTGACTACTAATATGAATAGAATACAGCTAAATACAGCTACGATGAACCGCCAATTTACGACGATAAAGACATTGTACAAGCTATATTCTTTACAAAACACAATAGCATCGTATATCTCAGAACTGTGACTAATGTCCGTATCTCCATCAGTCTCGCCGAAGCGGGGGTGGTGATTGAGTTGAAGCGCGAACACACCAGGTGCCTATCGATCCCTGTGTCAGGGGGACCCACCGAGCGGTGAGGGGATCGCTGGAGGTGAACCATTAAAACAACATAAAATTGTTTATGGTACAGTCAGATGGTATAAAACCAGGTGAAATATAGATTCTCGTAGTTGCACAAAAGTATAAATTTTTTATAAATTTACATGTACCTAATTAGGCACGAATCGTCTGAATAACATACAATTATCAATCTTGTATGTAGGCGAATTTCCTTTAAGCTGGTTGAGAGATTGGTCTCATCAATAAAGCCGCCATTTTTTATGCTAGTTCATAAATTCATTGTTTTGAAATACTTCTGTTTATTAGTGTCAGAAAGAAGAGTTTTTCTATCCATTTATCTAATTTTGGAGAAAAGATCAACAAATTCAGATTTATTTATCGAGCTTAAAGCGAGAATTGTGATGACCAGGTGACCATATCACAATTACAATTAAATTAATTTCAAAAGCCTTTGTGAAAAATCACAAATATTACCGTCAAAACAAACCTATACATATGTAAATGTAGAAGAAAATGGTGTACAGTGTCATTTTATAACAATAACATGTAATAATTAATGGACACCTGGAATAACAAAGAAGTATACGATGCATTACCAAGCAGTAGAATAATTGACATAGATGTGGTACTTTTCCAGGCGGACCCAGTCTACCACCACAAAAACAGACGTAGGTATTTGATGGCAAGAAGTCATGCCTGTGCAAAGTATTCCCAGAAAACAAAAACTTCTGACATTCACTTTTTATATCGAGACCAGTATTCATTCACAAGCGGAAGCGGAACATAAATAAATTATTGCATGTGCTAAAAAGAATCAGAGCGACAAACACCAGAAAAAAGCATAGAATGAGTTCCCGATACAAGTGAAAGCAATGATATTTGCATTGAAACATATGAAAAACTGAATCAAATTTATTATCCACAGCTGGTAGTTTACGAGGCTTCCATGAATTACACATAATAAAAAACCAGTCAACAACAATACACGTGAACATTTCAATCCAAACGAAAACAAAGGAATAAAAAACAACATAAAACATCGCCAACATCAATCATCAAAAAGAAACCACGAACGCAAGAAAGTATCGCCAAAACAATGGCGTATCAACAAAACATTTAGTTACATAGCAACCCCCCGAAAGAAACAAAACCAATTACCTAACAAATCATCTTCTGACGTTTAATGCCAGCGCAATATGTTCGTTCTCCGCCATCCCTAACCATAGAACCCCGTACACCTTTCGTCTCTCTTATGATTCATTTACATGTACGAATTAGAGGGGTCCCAAAGTAGAACCTTGACGAACCCCATTGATTATCAATTAGTCTTATACTTGCATCATGTTGTTGCCGCATTATTCACAGTATTTACACGGTCTTTCATCATTATGATATGGTAAAAATGAATACGAATATCAGCACACAAAAATAACCCGTATTTGTTGCAAGATAGAGTATTGAATGCCTACTATAAGTCCAGAATTAACACGTCCAGCTTTGTTACAGGCGATCCTTTAATGATTGGGCTTGAATCAATTTTAGGGTTCGTTTTGGTTTATTGATTTACGATTTGATTGTGACTTGCTCATTTTGCCGTTTATGAAGCTCATTGGTCTTATTATCTTATCTTGTTACTTCGGTTGACCAATTCCGCTTTACTTCGACCTAGTTTTTATTATTTATTTTGATATTTTAACAAAAAAATTTGCAATACTGTTTGGTGGTGCATATTGAGTAAATGTGTTGATTAACTTTAGTCGTCCTTTTTGTTCGCTTAATCACTTATTTTACGAAAGAATAAACTTTATTGTTGCCCTGCCTAAATAAAGACAAAATAAACGATTAAAAATATATCTGTCTATGTATAAGCTTCACTGTTGCTAAACTACATAATATCTCACTATGAATAAACAACGCGTTCATCAATTTAAAACAATAGTCTGGTGAACATTTTTTATTCAAATTTTAATCGAATATACAATATTTTTTCTATGAAACATCAAACATTGAACTTCAGTTTAAATATGAAAATCTATGTAATTTTAAATAAAATAATAATAAATTTCAAAATAAAACTTGAACTAATTGTATCAAGGTTTGTGGAACTGAACAATTTAGATAAATTGTGAAATACTTTTTTTATAGATTTGCGAATTGGGAATTGCCTCCTTTTTTGAAGTCGGTTCACAAAGATTATGACGAATTGCGAATCTTCTCCTATTATTCTTGATGTTGGTTAAAAAATAGAAGTTGGAATGCGTTGCTTGAGTGGGGTTTTTCCCGATGATTACAATCTTGGCGTATTCAAGTCGAAAGTAAATTGGTTTCTTCTAGGTAACCAAAGTTCATCGAAGACAGTATCATAACTTAACATCAGGCGAGACGGTGATCAGTTCCAAACCTATCATTGATAAAAAAAAACATAAAAATTTCCTCCTTATCATCATCAATAGCCAATTATCGTCCACTGCTCGAGTATAGGCCTCTTCCATGGCTCGCTACTCAGCCCGATCCTCAACTTTCATTCACTGTCTGCTATCTTCCATATACCGTCACTCTATCTAGTCTCAAAGTGTCCTACCTTACCGTTATGATACTCTACATACTGCCAATTCGCGGTCTCCACTCAAGAGCACGAAAATGTTCCTCAGACCGCAGAAATTGCGACCTATATGTTATTCTTATTTCCAGTCAGACATAGTTCACCAGTCTGTATACGAGCTGGTCCACTCGGAAGACCGTGAGGAGTTGCAACGGCAGCTGCTGTGGAACTCCTTCCTGCCGGCGGAGGCTTCGCAGTTGGCTCTTCAAGACGCCCTGCGGCCCGACCGAGCTCACCTACTGGAGAGGAGCTTCACTGTGCGGTTCCGGTGTCTACTCGACAACACTTCTGGTTTCCTGGTATGAATCCTTTTTATTGTATAAAGAAACGAACAGTACAACAATAATATGATATTGGTAGTATAAAGTAGTGAAGTATAAAGTCTGTTATCAAATATTTTTTTTAATAAAGAGTGATGAGACTTGCTGGTCATGTGCCTGATGGTAAGCAACATGCCTACAACGTAACAAATAGCACAGTGACACGCAGTTATTGGAACATGAAGAATCCAAATCACCTAGCTCTGCACTGCGCTCGACACCCAGAGATCTAAGTTGTTATATCTCTAAGCCCTGTAATTTCTCTTTTTTCCCTTCAAACCGGAATAAAGTAATGTTTGCACATTACTGCTTGGCGGTAGAATAACTGGCAAAGGTGTGGTCCTTCCCCCAGGTGGACTCTGCCAAGAATCCTACCACTACAGAAGTTATGTCATAGACAACTTAATATTTGCATGCCGTAAGGTTGATTATGGAGTTCTCAATGTAAACATTTAGGATCTTATTGTAAGTACCCATTTTCGCAAATAAAGACAGGTATTTATTCATTTACAAGACAGTGCTTGATGGTAAGCAATACGTCTGCTCGTATCAGCGAAGTGTCATCAGTGGCGGTTCAGTGTGACCAGACAGAATCCAAAGGCAAATTTCTATACTGATTAGACTGCGATTTTTAATAGTAAAGAGTGACTAGACTAGACTACGTTATCACGGTAAGCAACGACGCCACGCAGGTATTGAAACATTGAACAATGAAATGTGGACTCTTCAGAGTCCAAATTAATACTGCACAGCGCTCGTCACCCAGATTCAAAAGGCAATTTTTCTCTAGACCCTGTAATTTATGTGTGAACTTTGTCTGACAAATCGGAAAACAAAGTTTGCGCAAGCTGCTGTTCCTGTAAGAACACAAATACATTCTCCTGTGTCTATCCAGTGTATTTAAAGTCTTACTTTACACTGTTCCAGAGATTAGACATCCGGGGTCGGATCAAGGTCCTCCACGGGCAGAACAAGAAGACGGAGGAGCCGCCTCTGGCTCTGTTCGCGATCTGCGCTCCCTTCGGTCCGCCCAGCCTGCTCGAGATACCACAGAAGGAGGTCATGTTCAAAAGCAAACACAAGCTCGATCTCGCTCTAGTCTCTATGGATCAACGGTCAGTAATAAATTTAAAATATTAAAAATACTACCAGTACCCCCGCGGTTTTATCCGCGTAGTTCCCGTAACTTTCCCGTGATGAAAAGCCTTTGCACTATTCCTGACTGTTCTATCTTCAAATTTCATCCCAAATGTGTTGAATTGTTCTGACGTGATTGGGCAATCATACAACCAAACTTTTGCATTTAAAATATTGGTGGGATAGTAACTATAATTTACATTTAATGTAATTGTACATCAACATTAGTATTAAACGGGTATTATTACCGTGGTTTTATGAAGAAGAATGTCACTGATATTGCAATGTAGTTTCATGCAACACGTTCACGGGTAAACTGAGGAAAGTAGCGATTAATTCTGAACAAAATTTACTAAACAACAGCAGACATTATCTACTACCTTTCTAAGAAAACCTTTTTTTTAATCCCTTTTTCTAAAGTTTTGATAAAAAAGCGTAAGTACACAAATTCACATGAATACTTTATCTGAGAAGTTATCAATAACACAAAGATGATTTTCTTCAATTAACAAGATAAGTATAATATTTTACACTGGAAGATTTCGTACAGACTCGACTGGCTGGCAAAGCCTGTAACCCTAGTACCAAGTCTAGTCTGCTAAGTTTGCAGCAAACACATACATGTTACACGTCTATGCAGACGTATCTCTCTACCTAGTCTGTGATGCAGACTATTTTAATCCATTTGAGAAAAAACCGCATTAATTTGGCCAAGAATCATTTCCTAACAATATAATCCATATTTATTCTCCTCCTTCCACCATGAACTGACAAAACCATTGAGTTTGTTAAGCCATAGTGTTCAACACTCATCTAAAAGCTAAAACGCAAAAATAGAAATAAAACACATTTTACAATATTTTGAACACCAAAACCTCTTTAGACCTTTCCACGTCCACGTAAAATTGGTAATCGACAAACAAATACGGCGTGACGAAAGTTATTATTCACAAATAGGGAACTTCATGCTTGATTTGGAGATAAAATGTTTGGGTATCGATCGACTACAGAGTATTAACAAAAACGAGAATCAAAGGTAGAAAGGATTCAATTTAGGACTAAAATACGTTTAAGTTTTATGCGTACAGAACCGAAAGGTAATTACAATGAAACTGATCCTTTAAAGGTCTCCAAGCGAGCCCTGGAGCAAATTATGCTTGGCTTTTAAGAATACAATCTGAAATATAATTTTCGGACAAAGAACAAAGGTGACTGACAGAGGCCAGCAAGTCAGTAGGCTGAAGTGGCAATGGAGCCATAACCATCACTTCTGTAGATGTCATAGTCACATCTGTAGAAGTTCTGATAAATGCTAGAGAAGAGACGTATTCTAAAAAGGAAATCATCCTGCAGCAAGGTGAAACGATCTGGAGAAGGCGGCTGGCAGCAAGTGATTGCAAACAGCCGAAGTTTTTGCCATCACAGACTAAGTAGATATATATATGCAGGGGGGCACAATAAGTGACGTCACAACTTGCGGGAACGAGACACTCTAATTACCTATTACTTGTGAAAAAGAGAGAAAGAGATACTGATTTTACGTCCTTATCACCGTGGCCGGGTTTTTCTCTGGCTAAGCTTTCAAATCTGACACCCGGTTCCCAAACAAAAGTCTGTTCAAAGCTTGGACTCTGATTTTTATTGATTTAATTCATCTATGTTTATTATAATAACATTTGAAACGTGTTTGTGAAAGACTTGTAAGCCATTTGTGTTTTTGTATATTAACAATGTGTGTTTGCTGTGTTTTGAGCTAAAATATCCGCAGTGAAATGTGAAAGTGAAGAAAAATCAATGGAATCTCATTTTACTCGTAAGTAGACAATATTTTCAAATGCCCACTTGATAAAAATTGATAATGATGCATTCTAGATATCAACATGACTTAAATTTATATCATAACGGCTACATCTAGTCCAAAATTTGCAAAATATGTAAAATGTAAACATAACCTATATAACAAAACAAACAAAAAAAGTGTGACCAGTTATTTCTTACAAATTTACCCGTGAAATATACAAGTCGGTACATAATTGACAGTTTTTTTTACTGGCCTTTTACTAATAATAGGTACTAGATTTTGCCTGCGGATTCGCATTCGTTAGTTTTTGAAGTGGAAACTTCCTTTGGCGCATTACATACAGATTTTTCGTGGGCCGTGAATTGAGGTCAAACATCATGCTTGGGAATGAAATAAATCTTCGGGTGAACTCGGAGCTATGGCCACAAATGCGTAAACATTTTTAGATGGTCATGGCGTGTTACCATGGTTACCATTACACATCTTTAGTCTAGATAGCCAATTGACTTGAGAGAAGGCTTATTTAGATGACAATGCTTTAAAGATTTATTCCAAAGCAGAAGCGCCCTCCGGTTTCACCTGCGTAGTTTCCAAAGTGTGCTGTCAAGTACTGAGTTATACATTTTCAGTTCTTTCGTCAGTATCTATGACTGCCAGATTTTTTTCCGTTACCAATCCCTAAGCTTCAATTTCTGTTTCTTCTCCCACTGACATTGCAACTCTTGTTTTCTGGAGTGGCAATTCCATCAAACTCCAATTAACTTACACTATCCTAAACAGACCCTGTCCCATTCTAATCAGAACGAATGATGCTTTTAGTGAAAAGTAGGTCCATTGTGTGAGTAGATTATGAAGTACTAAGCTCTAAAAGTTACGGCTGGTCTAGTCCGGAGAACAGCGCCTGCCGATCCGGATACCCCAGGTTCAAACCCGACATGCACCACTCTTTTCAAAGTCATGTGCATAATGCGGCTTAATGCCGCTAACCTAAAACGGTGAAGGAAAACATCGTGAGGACACCGACATGTACCTAGAATCTTTCGAAGTCGTGTGTCATCCACCAACCCGCACTGGGCCAGCGTGGTGGATTATGGCCTTAACTCTCTCCTTGCGAGAGAAGGCCCCGAGACCCAGCAGTGGGAACATTTAGTGGGCTGTTGATGATGAAGCTCTAAAAAAAGATTATTCATACAAATTTTCACCTCTGACTTAACCTTTTGCAATTTCAATTACGCAACTTGAATTTATCACTACATTTCTAGTAATCATTTTGATTGTTTTATTCATCCAAATTAATTATCATTTTTCAGATGTGACACACTGAAGAATAGGATAAACATTGTGTGAATAATAACGCAATATTTTTCATGAAGTACAAAATTAATCAATTATCCTGAATTACCACAACATCTAATAGTAGTATCTCTACTAAAACAAGGGCTTCGAATATTGAAAAAGTCAAATGTTTGTTCTATACGTAAATTCCGAGTTACCTGTGTCAAGTCTGGGCTAGCTGCTACTAAATGGTATACCTAAATTTGTCAATCAAACTATATTATTATAATATTGAATGTAAAGTACAATTTGAATTAAATGTTTTATTGTCCAGTTTTTGATTATTCCTCCTATTTTATTTATATTACATGAAACCTCTTTTTGAAATGTAATTTTAGAATGGATAGAACACGGGCTGAATTCGTACAACTATCGTAGCACTACCCTTATCCAGTGGAATATTTTCTTTATGGCAATACCTTTTGAGTATTGAATTGAAAATTGAATTGAAATTGAAAGAACGAGAAGCACTATAGTAGTCAGGAACTTTGTAACTCTATATTGTATTCCTTACTCTAAGACATATATTCCTTACTCTAAGTATATATGTGTTTGCCATGTGCCAATCGATAGGAGAAGCTGACGTCCAAACGTAGACAATTATTATTAGACAGGTTGTCATCAACCTGTCTAATAATTGTAAGGTGTAATAAACCTACATCATCATTGATGTAGGTTTATTAACACCTTGCGCGATTCGGAAAACGTTTCACATCCTCGATACCCATTAGGTACTTACCTTAGATCATCATACTAGTATAATAGCATAAGAAGAATCGTATGAGGTGAAGAAGACTTCAATGGTTTGTAAAATATTTATGGTCTGTTGTGATTGTTGCAGGGGTAAGATGTTGTTGGGCTACACAGACGCGGAGCTCAGCAACATGGGAGGCTACGACCTCGTCCACTACGATGACCTGGCGTACGTGGCCAGCGCGCATCAAGAATGTAAGTTACACACATATTTTTTTTGCAACATGTTATATTTATTGCATTGCCAGACATATTCCATGCCTCTCCAAGAGGCCAGTTTGAGTGGGTCAACTTTTAAAATGTTTTATATTAGCTTATCTTACCTATAAACAGCAATAAAAAAATATTTGTATTTTTAGAGTATAGAGTGACGAGACGAGCGGGACTTGTGCCTGATGGTAATCAACATCCCTGTTCATAACACCATAGTGACACGCAGCTATTCCAAAATAAAGAGTTGAAATCATTACCTAGTAGGTTTTGCACTACTCGCTCGTAACGCCCTGTATATATCTATACCTCATTCCAAATGTCTGTGTATAAAAGGTAAACAAACCAATGTCACTCTCAATATGACAGACCAGCATTTCTCAACCTTTGTTTTACAAGATAGTTTGTAGTACCTTTCATTGCTTGCCCTTTTAAATTTTCGTCGCAAAACAAGGCTAAATATATATGTATGGATATCATAAACACCCAAATATATGTTCCCACTGCTGGGACTTGGAACAATCAATACATTGCCGCTGTAAAAAAATGTCAGACACAAGAATCTGCAATTGCTGAACATCTGATTGATGCTAAAACTGGTCATTGGATCGAGATCCACGACCCGAAGGTTCTATCTACCAAATGTCATTACTACGCAAGAATGGTTCGAGAAGCATTGGAAAATAAAAAACATAGGTATATATTTCAACTACGACGCGATGACCACGATGCCAATAACCGAAAACTACCCGGTTTACGGTTATCGGCGTCGCGGAATCCTCTAATAAATAAATGTATGCATAGCGCACTGAGTTTCGAGAAACCTGATATGGTTAGTGTTGTGTATAGTGTTGGTCACCTTGCGATTTTCGAAGCCCAAATGAGGGTAGATGGAGATGTCCTCTAATTTCATAATGAGAGTATGACATACGTACATTTATTTCCCCCACGTAAAAAAAGGAAAGGCAAAGCATTTGAGTTCGGAGAAGAATGTAACACTAGAACCAGTGACTTAGAAAAGTAATTTAGATGTGTCCTTATATGAAAACGTTCATTTTATTTTTAACAATAATTAAATCTCGTTCAAATTGTCCTCGTATTACCCAAAACTGTTCATAACACTATGATGTAATATTCTGGAAACACATACAAAAGTTTCGATCAAAATAACACAAATTTTATGGCATTTTAGAGTGAAAATTATACAAGCTTTTGATAGTAAACAGCGTAATTTGGAACACGTATTTAGAGGTTTGCGATTTTCTCTCAACTCGTTACGACACAAGAAACCTTTTTCTCGGAGTTCTTTAGTCATACTCTTACTCTTTTATTGATAACGAGTAGTTACATGTCATAATATTCAAGATATTCAAATATTACCAATACAAGTCAATAATTAAAAAAAAAACAGACGTCAATTTAAGATCCCATTACAATAAAAATAAAATAATACATTACATTAAAATCAAATTACATTACAATTAAAAATTCCAAATAAATGACAAAAATAAATAGAGTAAAATTAATCCATACTTGAATATAATGGAAATGGGTATTTTTACAATATGGTCAGGAGAGGGGTATGTTAGAAAAATAGGCGCGTCCTTAATAAGAATAATTTGATGAAAAGAAGTATAAATGTCTTGAATGCAACATTGAGAGTTTGAGAAACACAGATCAAATTGCTAGTACTTAAAATCATATTTCTATCATCCTACCATTACTTTCTATAACTTTTAAAATAAGGTAGTATATAATTATTTGATCAATACAAATCTAAGTATATGGTATTTAAGATCGCAATAAAGTCGAATCCTATTTGTGAAAAATATTTTAAGGCAATTTCATAAAAATACTAAGATTAAACGATGTTTATGTTATGGTATCACCTTGTTTTTGGTTTGTTTTGGTTTTCTACACAGCTTACTGGAACGCACTATATGCCCTGTAATTTCACTGGAAATATTACCCTTCAAACCGGAGCATAGTAATGTTTGCGCATTACTTTGCCGTAGAATAACTGGCAGTGATGTGGTGCTGCAAAGAATCATACCACTACAAAAACATACAAACATAGAAAGACGCTTGTACCAATTTTAAAAAGACGCGTTATACGATTTTGATGTAATTCTTGTCAATACTACACATAGGGCCACATAGGGGCACTATTTATATATTTACTAGCAACGGGTTTACATGTTTAATGTTCTTAAATTGCCTTGTTTCAGTACTAAAAACAGGTGCTTCCGGCATGATAGCATACCGCTTCCAGACGAAAGAGGGGCAGTGGCAGTGGCTGCAGACGTCCTCACGGCTCGTCTACAAGAACTCCAAGCCTGACTTCGTCATCAGCACGCACCGACCGCTCATGTAAGTCTGATGATATCTATAGAGGTAGCAACCAAACCTGGACAAATCCTACTGATATTATAAATGTATTTTTGACTGAGTAGATTTTTTCTGACGGTTACAATAATCTTGGTGTCTTCAAATCGTGAGTGAATCAGTTTCTTCTAGGTAAGCTCGCTTCTTTGTAGACCGAATCGTCGTTTAACATCAGGCGAAATGGCGGTCAAATGTAAACCTATATGATAGTTGAACTCAAATTGAAAACGCTTATATTTATTTCTAATCGTATAATTTTATTTATTTGTAATTTTCTCCTGGCAGACATTACAACGCAACCAAATTGTTGGGTGGTAATTGGAAATATTTCAAACGTGATTAATTCACGCATATTGTTAGTAAGAGATTCATATTTACAACATACAAATTTATATTGAAAGCACGCTGAATTCAAAATCCACACAAACTGCAATGGACCTATAGCATTCAAAAAAAAAAGTTGCCTTTTAACATTAATTTCTTCAAGTAAAGTCACGTAACAAATGATGTGAACTAAAAACTAATCATCCACTTATTAACTTTCCAGGGAAGAAGAAGGCAGAGATCTCCTCGGCAAACGAACGATGGACTTCAAAGTGAGCTACCTCGACACCGGTCTCACTAGCTTATACTTCTCCGAGAACGAGCAGCTCTCTGGCTGTGAGACCACCGTCACCACTCCTCCCAGAACCGCCAGACGGTACAAAACACAACTGCGGGACTTCCTATCGACGTGTCGGAACAAGAGACGGGTCCCGACAACCCCTGCACCAGCCCCAGTTGACTACCTAGCTGCTGATGCTGTAGCCGCGGCGTATACCAACCTAAACGGGGCATACACCGCCCCATACGGAGAATACCCCCCAGCACCAGCCTTGCACTACCCCCCACCGCCGTTAGACGACAGATTCTTAACAGCAGACAACCTCTTCCATCAATACAAACCTTTGTCTTACCATTACACCCCGTACGCGCCCAATGGTTTCCTAGAACCGGCGCCGCCGCCCGGATACGAAGTGCCTCCAACGTATCACCGACCACCTTCGAGAGAGTATACGTATGTGGATAACAGTGGGAGGTATATGAGTCCTGTGACGGGAGAAAGGAGGTCTCCGAGCATAGTTCCTGGGCCGAGCCCGGCGGGGTCCAACGGGTCGACGGAGCAGGAGAGGATGCAGCAGAGTCAGGCGGAGATGCCGCGGCAGACCGTCCTCATGTGGGGAGCAGGTGGTGCGGCGCAAGAAGTCCCCGTGGAGTACTCTCCTCCCCAGGTTTGGCGCTACCACCCTTCCCATTACCACACTGCTGAGGCGACGCAGTAGCTTTTGTGCAATTTTAGTTGAGCTTTATTTTAGTCATTCTTTTAGTTTGTAGCTGCAGGTATACTTTTAAAACAGGCTTGATGACTAAAAAACTAATTAGTCCGTCAGTTCAATTATTAAAAAATATATTACACGTTATTTTTTCAGCTGTTTTACAAACAAAAAAAGACGAACATGTGTCAGTTCTTTAAATTTCCGCGTGACGTCACTTCATTCTACTATTTTATGAAACGTGACGTCACAACTCTCAATCCGGAAGTTTGATGAGCTATACAACAAAGGTATATACAAAGATATATCTTTGTTATCTTTGTATATACAAAGATATATCTTTGTTGGTTATTGGCAATAATTTGATAGAACAGAAAATACGTGTATCATATTTCTAACAGATTAATTAAGAATGTCATCAATCATCATCCCAATTCTAAAACCAACAAGGACAAGTCAAGGCCGGCTGTCCGAAATGTACAGATAGTTAATTTTAACCTTGTATCAAACACTTGACATCATGGTAACCAATAATACTAATCATACGACGATGATTTGTTATTTTAGCCAATCACAGTCTACTAAGTCAATGTTCTAATTTCTTATCACTGTGATCTTGCTTTACCTACATGGTCAGAAGAAGTTTTGTATGGATTTCCATAATTTATGTATGCAATTGAAAATTCTTTAAAACCTGTTTTATTGATTTGTTACCAATGTATTTTGTATATTTCTCTAGAATTACCTCGCTCAGTGGTTTTAAGGTATTCGGAGAGTTTTTTCAAAATCTGGCATCATTAACTTTTTTTTATTATCCATAGCACTTCAGTCCACGTACGACCAACAAATATCCGAAACAATTTTAATTAATTATTACGATGAAATAATAATTAATTTATGACTTATCAAGTGATAAGTCAGTAATTAATTAAAGATTTGCTAATAAAAGGTATATTGACTTTTCGGCATCTTTATTCGGCTTAATAATCATTGAGACCAACATTGATAGCTATATAGAGCATATTTACGAAATCCATTAAAAATAATTAAATACTTTCAGTTCCCCGTAATCAATTTCAGCTTAAATATTTAGGTATTCTTTTAAAAATTTCATGATAAATCTATATTTATCAAACGTCAGATTTTGAAAAAATCTACAATTATAAATTATCTAGGTCTTGTTAGTCTTAAACAGGGTCCTTCCATTATTTGTTTTGTAGATATAAATGTATAATAATAATTCGAGAATTCTATCCAAATAATAATAATTGAACGATAGTCGATTTGTAGTAAATACGATAGATTTTGTATCACGCGACGCGAGTTACACATCATAATAAAATAATAATAATTTGTAAATATTAGTTTTTGTTCTAAGTTTGAGAGCTTCAGCTTTTTTGTAGATGTTTGTATGCTTGGATTTTGAATGCTTTTCGTGAAATTTGAGTCTAATGAAGAATCAACATAACGAATTTATGAAATTAAATTTAAATAATGGGCAAGTAACTTCTTATGTATAGTAAAGATATTGATTTATAATAAGAAAATAACTACCTATTTCGACAAACAAATTCGATATTGTTCACTTAGAGTTTTATTTATAGTGAAATACATTTAAAATGCCCACGGCCCAGTTCTATTTTATGTCACACTCAATCAATCTTTCAAGGTTTATGTATTTCTTTCAAAGTTTCATGTATTAACATTTAATTACAAAAACTATTATTTATATCATCACAATGTTTCAAATGTTAAAAATACATTATTTTCTTATTTTCTATACCTGCTGCTAAGCACAGAGCCTTGCCAACGCCAAAGCATTGTAAATACACAAATCGTGCCTTTTGATATAATAATCTCACATTCTTCCATAATAATACATGATTATAATTTGTTTAAATTATATTTTTTCGTTGATGCAGTGATCGTCGTTGGCAAGGCAGCACGAGTGGTTTTTTGAATTTAAAATTCTTCCTGATAACAATTTTAAGAAGACACCATTTGTTCAAATTGAATTTTTAAAAACTTTTGAAGTTATATCTAAATATACACGCAAGTTTCACCTTATTATAGGTAAATTAGTTCGATCAGTTTTATTTTTGTTATTATGATTTTGTCAATTTAGAAAGTCTTATTTAAAATAAATATGTTATTATTTATTTTGATTGATAAAATTAAAACTTCCAATAGTATTAAAATGTTGTTGTATCGTCGAATGATTTATTTAATTATTATTATTTATGTATTTTGAATTTTATTGGTCCTTTTTATAATGTACGGCTCAAACATTGTATTTTTTACTCCAGATCAGTTAAAACATTTCCATATTTAAATATATTTTAATAAAGTGTGTTCAGAAGCGCAAATATTGTTAATTATTAAAACATCTCACAAGAAATAATACAATTATTATAACAATCAACAAGAAATTGCTCTAATTTATTGATTAAATTGTAAATAAATAATTAGGTTAGTTGCTTATTGTATTGTATTGTATCAATGATCGATAATTATTTAAATATAATATAAATAGTTAAGTTAAAGTAATAAATATTATTCCAACAATTTCTGTATTTATTTTAGCATATCATAAATATGTAATTAAAAGAAAATTAAATAAATTTTTCATGCCACTGACAAGCAGATTTTATTTTTCAAAACATAATATTTTAAGCTTAACATTCTAATATATAAAAACATGTCAATGAGAAGTTTTCAGCATATGTGACTAATGCAATAATTTGTCAAAAATACTGTGTGAATTGTCTACCAATATGTTATTAAACGGCGCATTTCATGTTGCCATTGCTAGCTAGGACTCGGGGCTTCCTCTCACAAGGCCATCATAATCCAACAAGTTAGTCAAGTGCAAGCTGGGACATGACGCATGTTTTTTTTGGAACACGCTGATTTCCTCACGATGTTGTCCCTTCATTGTTCAAGCCAATGTTCTGTCGTTATTTCCAATTTTTGTTTTACTATCGTAAATTTATTAAAGCGCCATCTACCGAATCATGTACAAACAAAAACAGTTAAACCTGTTCCAGTTATCCAGCGACACCTTTTTAGAAAATAGTTCACAACGTGTACCACAGATGGCGCTATTAACAACCTAAAGAGTAACGGTTGAGTGGTTGTGTAGGTCAACTGTACCACAAATCAAGTTGGCGGTTGAATCCCGTCGTGGTAAACAGTTAAGTGTGTAAACAATTTTGAGTAATTACTTGATCCTCTCTTTTTGTGAGCACTGAAGGTAGAGTGTGAATTATTAGAATAGAATTCCCGAACTTGTGGCGGAAGCATAGAATAAGTATGTACTTACATAGCAAGTTTTGAAGATTTTTTTAATGGACATTTTATTTTTTTTAGTAAATTCGACCTGAATAGAAAGTTGGCAAATTAATTTTACTTCGGTAGTATATAATATAATTATTCAGGAAACTTCATCAACTAGGTACCATATTATCTAATTATTTAATCAAAGTATGTCAAATGTCCAAAGAAACAATATAACAAATACAAATTCAGTGTATGAATGAGTGCCTTATTGGAATTAATTATTTAGGTTGGTACGTAGTCATAGTAAGTTACGGCTGGTCTAGTCGGGAGAACGGCGACTGCCGATCCGGAGACCCCGGGTTCAAACCCCACACGCACCACTGTCTTTTCGAAGTCATGTGCGTAATGCCGCTAACTTAAAACGGTGAAGGAAAACATCGTGAGGAAACCGACATGTACCTAGAATCTTTCGAAGTCAGGTGTCATCCAGCAACCCGCACTGGGCCAGCGTGGTGGATTATGGCCTTAACTCTCTCCTTGCGAGAGAAGGCCCCGAGTCCCACCAGTGGGAACGTTTAGTGGGCTGTTGATGTTGATGTTGTAGTCATAGTAGTAGTGTATTACACTTACACTTTTTATAATAAGCAATTCAATTTTGGCAAACTTTTTCCAAATCCCTTAATTTTAAATTTCACTCTTATGGCGTGATAGTCTAGTGGCAAAAGCGTTTGATTTCATGTAGGTACGTGATATTCCAAATACCGTCAAAACTTATCAATATTTTTCCAAGATGCACATTGTATGTTACTCACTTACTCATCACCACAGCACTGGTTTTAACAGTGAAAGAAAAGCTCAGCTCGATACATATTTCAGGTAAGTACCTATTAGTTGTATGCTACATAATTAGCGTAAGTAGGTATGTTTGTTTGTAAGTAAGGTTTGTGTTCTTTAGGATCCTACGGCGTTTTTTGCGCCGACTGAAAAGTCCGATAGCGAGTAGTGGATAGTAGATTGGTAGAAGAGGAACCTTGAGCCGGCTTCCGTAGATCCTGCTCTTAAAGAGTAATAATTCAATTCTATATAGAATTGAACCGTAATAAATTACGGTTCTGATCGTGGAACTCAGAAGATATTGCTGTCTTGGATTATAAGTACCTACCTATCCCTAGTTCGGACAATAAAGTTACGGCAGGTCTAGGCAGGAGAACGGCCACTACCGATCCACTGATCCGGTTCCAAAAAGCTCAAATCCCACGCGCACCTCTGTCTTTTCGAAGTCATGTACGTAATGCCGCTAACTTTAAACGGGTAAAACATCGTGAGGAAACCGACATGTACCTAGAATCTTTCGTCAACCGAAGTCATGTGTTATCCACCAAGCCGAACTAGGCCAGCGTGGTGGATCATGGCCTTGACTCTCTCCTCGCGAAAGAAGTCCCCGAGTCCCAGCAGTGGGAACATTTAGTGGACTGCTCATAGAGAATACAGTTTAATATATCGCTTTCCTTACCAGAATTCCAAACGTGTTACAAGGTAGTACATTTATTTACAATACATATCGACGCTTGAAAGGCAGAACTGACTAAGCGACATGTTGAGCGATAGGTATTGAATTGGATAACGTTGTAGGTACATCATTGAAATCACTAAAAAAATCCGCTTCGATTGGTCTTTCTCTCGTCTCGTTAAGACGAGTTTTGGTGCCACGTTGTAACCTAACAAAAAAAAATTTTCAACGGTTTTCGCCGACCAAGCTATTAGAATTTTACTGATCCCTGAATAACTTTTATTTATCGGATCCCAATTTGGTTTGGCATTAAAATAAAACAATAGTGGCCAAGTGCGAGTGGGACTCCCGCACGAAGGGTTCCGTACCATTAGCAAATAAACGGCGAAAACCTCTTGGGCTTTATTTGAATTCCGTATACATAAACTATCGCAGTTTCCACAGACTGGCTGTTATCCAAAAAGTTGTACTAAAATTTTGATTTAACCTTATGATTTTAACTACGAGGTCGATAGCGTGTTTTAGTGTACTAGTAGCGCCATCTAGTTTGCTTGGAACGGGCTAATCGAGCAATAAACGTTAAAAAATCAAGTTAGTTGTATGGGAGCCCCCGTTAAATATTTATTGACGTGATAACGTCTTATAATTCGATGAAGCCGGCTGCACGCCCACAAAACATGACGTCATGTACCGTTACCCGCGTTACCGTCGGTCGTTACCTCGCCGCATGTTTGTTACAGTTGTATTAATTATTTCGACCAGTAGTTCAAGCGGGGATGTAGCTCAGTGGTAGAGCGTTCGCTTTGCATGTGAAATGCCCCGGGTTCGATCCCTGGCATCTAAAAGCTTTTTTGCATTGTTTTGATTGAAAATTACTAAATTCTACTGATTACTTTTTACAAACAAATCTATTAAACAAATAAAATTAAAATTTTCTTTTGAAAAATGCTACCATTCCATCAGTATTTTCTTAAGACGTTGTCACGTTTTATCATCAGTAAACCGACTTTACAGACAAACATTTCTTTTTTATTTTTAGAATTTGTTGTTATAGTGGCACTAGAAATCTGTTACAATTTCAACTGTCACCGTTCTTGAGATACAGCCTGGTGACAGACGGACGAACGGACAGCCAAGTCGCAGTAATAGGGTCCCGTTTTTACCGTTTGGGTACGGAACCCTAAAAACAAGGAAGTAGATGCTACATGATATATAGTATGCGTTATTTTTTATGATGTTTTTCTCAAGATACTCAAGATAAACTTAAAACTGCTCTACTGTAAAGTGTCACTTGGTAATTTCTGCCTTTCAACCGTCGATATATTATGAGAAATAGTTGTGATAAAGAGTGATAATGTTTAAGAAGTCTTTGTTAAACTGTTATTGTTTATAAGCGCTGGCGCAAATAAACAAAATTATTGTGAGAGCGGTTGACGCGTGCGCGATTAGACAGGGAATTATATAGAGATGCTCAACACACTTGCTTTACATTTTGACATCTTGTTAAACATTGTTTTAAAGTTTTCACGCTTTTTACTAGAGTAGTAGCTATTATTAATTACGGAATATTTACCGTGATTGTTTAATGTTTATTAGGGGAGAAAGTCCCTGGTATTTTGAGTCTCTTCCATGAATCATGTTAAACGGACAAAATGTTACCCCTGGTGCATGAAATTGCGTTGGGGTATTGAGAAAACACTTTAGAAACAAAAAAGAATGAGTTATCTTCAAATCAAACATTTTGTTTCTGAAGTGAAAAATCCGCGCACCGCAAACAGATTTTTTCGTAGGTTGTAAGTGAAGCTGAACCGTCACGCTCTGAGGTGAAAGGTGAAAGGCTCGATCGGGTGAACTCGGGACTGCCGGCAGTCCCGAGCGTGAAATAGCAACTCAGCTGTTCTTTACAGCTATGTCGCTTTGTTTAATAATAAATAAATAATAATAAAAAAAATATTTGGAAACAAAAAATAAAATAATTACATTTGACAATTTTTACAGCATGAAATGATTTTATCGGTTTAAGGTATACATATCTATAGGTATTGGTGTAAATTCTTAAATTAATTTCACAAAAACGATTACATTCTGGTCTTAATTATTTCTACATTCAGACCCTAGTCATTGCTGTAGGATACCCTGTGTTGCAATGACTAGTGCTCTTCTAATGTTGAATATAATTATTGAAGTGGTAGAAGGAAACCATCTATAACACACAATTATTTACAACACTGAACACAATAACTGGGCAAAAATAATAAGTGAGTGTGTGCTTGTAGTGTATGTAGTGTGTAAGTGTGTGGTGTGGCACGTATGTGCAGTACTTACTTTACAACATTTATACGATATGATTTTATTCTTAATTATTACCAATTGATTATTCAATAGGTTGTAATAGTCAATTCTTATTTTAGTTATCACAAATCCATTGTATCATTTGTAGAATAATAAAACAATAAAATATTTTATTAATATATTTCATTTATTCAATTTGATTCATTTTGATTTGTATAGAGTAAAAAAAGATTTATTTTCTTTTCTTTGATTTGTTTCTCATTTTTACTACTAATAGTGCGCACAATCCATAATAATAGTACCTACATCAGAACACATAATATAATTCATATTTACATGTAAATTATGATAGGTAATAAAGTTTTCACGTCTGCCGTGCGGTCTTAAGCACACACCTTTTTATTTATTTCATCATTATCTTTCTCAGTGTCCGTTATTCCATTGCTGTATAAGCATATTTCTGCGTTTATCATCCGCCTCAGTTATGCATCATTCAAGTCTAAGTTCCACTCGCGATATCTATGATATCGTCTTCTCTTCTTGCTGTCTAGATAACTAACAGTGCATCTATTTTGTTACTGTTGTCACTACCCTGTCAACACCTTACACCATACATACATATCATATCATACAAAAACATACGTATAGCTAATTATAAATACAATAATTAAATAATTGTCATCCACGCCAGATTAAGCTTTAAATTTTCTTAAATTTATGCAGATATAACGCAGCTACATATTTACATTGAAATTTTAGCGTGGCGCAGCTCTGTAAATCAATATTAATTTTAGTGAATTAATAAGTTGAAGATGAATGTTATGAAATAAAATTATTTCAAATTAACGAAGTGTTACCTATATTACGTCTGGACATATTTGATTAGTCTGGATAGGTGATATGGGTAGAGTTATTAATGGATCTGACGAATTCAGTGGAGTGAAGTAGAAACGACTTTACGGCAGCCTAAGAAGGAGATGACGAGACAAACTTGACTAGAAAACGTAGTAAATAAAAAAGTATGGCAAGATAAAAGAAAACAGAGTGGAGTATTCTTATTAAGGCCTTAAACTGGACCAAATTGGATGAAGAGAAAAAACGATTTTAATTGATATATATTATACATACATCTAAAAACCGTTACTTATGAATACCTTTTTAAACATGTTTATGGATATCTTTGCTTATTTAGAGTAATTATTACAAATCTTCATTATTGTAACAGTTCCTCTCGTAAAAACTTTGTTTTTAGATAGGCTTGCTACTTTCAAGATAGCATAAAATAATACTTACCTAATATAGATATTAGGCATTAGTATGCTATACCTACTCGTTTTATTTCATATAGAGCTAGTAATTATTATTTTATTCAAGCGATGTTGTCTAGGATACAGGATAGCAAGCAGTAATGTGCAAACATAACTGTGTTCCGGATTGAAGGGCAATGTTTCCAGAGCAATTACAGGGCTTAGAGATATAACATCTTAGATCTCTGGGTGACGAGCGCAGTGCAGTGCTAGGTAATGATTTGGACTCTTCATGTTCCAATAGCTGCGTGTTACTGTGCTGTTATGTGGCAGGCATCTTGCTTACCATCAGGCACATGACCTGATCGTCTCGTCACATTTATTAAAAAAAAAAAAAAAAAAAGCCTAAAGTCATAGATTTTTTCGACGGAATCTCCTACTATTATGATGATGAGTTTTGTATGGCTTATTTTCTAACATGCTTTATACGACTGAATCCGCTACGATTGCGATGATAAGTTTCGTATGATTTGATTTCTCAGGCAAACAAAAATATATTTTTATTTAATAACAATTTATATTACAATCGCTTAAAAAGCAATCATCACTTTATATTCAAAGTAATGTTATTTAGGATGCATATTGCCTAAAAGCATAGTTTTTTTTATGACAGGAACAGTTACTTAACTGTGGCTTCAAAATTCCTCAATCCGATGAATAGAAACAGCAGGTCATCGAAGGTTGTATTGTAACCGGCTTCACCCCTAAGAAATGTTACCTGCAGGATAACAGGATAGCAAGATACACCGTTCCAGACGAGTAAGAGAGAACGAAATAGTCGTGAGTTGTTGAAAGATGCAAGAAAGTGGTTCGATCTACTCTGTGTGTGTCCTTCACAGTCAACTAAACATTAGTAATCTTTCTCCGCACTCACGCACACGCGATTCAGCTTTCATGTGAACACCACGTACGGAGTAAAGATAGTTTTTTATACGTTTTTTTACTAGTTTTAGAAGTGTTGTGAAGATGCTGTTAAGAGATGCTTTGTGTTACGCACTTGTCATGGTAAGTTCAGATTTATTACTTTTCACATCAAATAAAATAAAAATAAAACATTAAAGTCTAGTTTCGCATACTCTACAACACATATTACCTACTATTTTTAAGCTGTTGTTGTTGTGTAATAGCTTAATTTCAAAGATTAAAAAGTTTAAATGGAAAATTTCGAGAAAACAAATAGTAATCGTAGACACGACTGTTATCAAATAGAAAGTTACCTAAGTGAATTTTCTTTGATAGATTGAGTTTGGTATTCAAATCTAGACTCTTTTTTTCCTAAATAATATTTGTACATCATTGTTGTTTACCGTCAGATGAGAAGTCGGTTGAACGTAGCTTTCTCAATGACTAGCAGTCCGTCCGGGTTCACTCGTGGTATATACTCGTATATAATCTACAGCACTCAGGGATCACGTACATATCCAAGGGTGAAAGAATTTGTGAAATCGGTCCAGTAGCTCCTGAGATTATCGCGTTCAAACAAATAAACTCTTCAGCTTTATACTCGTAATATTAGTATAGATTTAAAAAAACTGAAGAATTGTTTTAAACTAAATAGGTCGAAGAAAGTGATTCCCATTTTTGTAAAATCTAATAATAATCCGCCAAATTAATGAATTAGTTTGTAATTTATTTGCGCGAGACGCGAGAAAACTTATCATGATTTTGATCGTGAATGATACTATTACAATAATATGTTTGTATGATTTGATCATGCATACAATAATTGCTAAGTAAAATTAACGTCTCACCACGTAAGTTAAGATGATTATAATATAATAGTACATAAAATATCATACCCCGCTGCGCTGATTCTTTTCGCAGTTTGCCTGTGGAAGTACCACACCTTTTCCAGGTATTTTACCACCAAGCCTAAGTGTGTAAGCATTGCTGTATTCCATTTTGCAAAAGCAGACCAATTTTTGGGCCTGTTCTCACAAGGAGAGAGTTAGGACCATAATCCACCACGCTATGCAACTGCGAGTTTGCAGATAATACCAGATACTGGAAAAAGTTCTTGAAACGATTTTTTTTAACATGCCGGTTTCCTCACGTTGTTTTGTTTCACCTCAAAAGCTAGTAATGACAAGCGCTACATTTTCACTTGGAGTAAATACTCAGAAGTCCAGATGGGATTCAAACCGACCTCACGATTGTGAAATCGGGTAACCTAGCCCACCTAGGTCACCACAGCTTTCTGCTCCACTTTACAAACTTAATCTCCGTATAAATTATAGGGCAAATAAATTATTCACATTTATCTCTGGGTAACGAGCACAGTGAAGTGCTAGGCAGTAATTCACACTCTCAAAGTTCAAATATCTTAAATCTCTGGGGAAATAAAATGGTTTATCTGTAAATACTGCAATTTCTCTGGAAACATTGTCCTTCAAACCGGAACACATTACTGTTTGGCGGTATAGGAACTGGCAAAGGTGTTGAACTATCCCATGTGGACTCAGTAACTAGTCCTATCACTTAACATAATGGACCGTATTGGTTTTTAATATTATCTACTGGTGTTCAGAAAAAGAGATCGATTCAAATGAAGTAAATGTGAATCACACTCTATAAAATGTGACCGAGTCCTCATATATGAATAACATGTTTTTCGACCCGGCTTGCCCCGTGGTAAGTACATCCTACTAATATTATAAATGTCAGTGTATGGATGTTTGGATATTTGGATGTTTGTTGCTCAATCACATCCTAACGTATGAACGGATCGGACTGAAATTTGGAACACAGATAGATTATAGTCTGGAAGAACACATAGGCTACTTTTTATCCCGGAAGAACAACGGGAACGGGAACTTCGCGGGTAATACCGCGGGACGCTGCTAGTAATGTATAACCTATAGGCCTCAGGGATCACGTGCAAGTCCAAGGGTGAAAGAAGTTATGAAAGCAGTTCAATAGTTTCTGAGTAAAGAAACCTTTTCGGCTCTATAAAATTAGTAAAGATGAAATGTATCCGAGTCCTCATAATTATATGAATAATCTCTAAAATATAATGTATCTCGTTGAATTCATCATCGCATAACATCGGGAGATTTACCAGTCAAGTACCAATAATAATCGAATACAAAAATCTAAATAAATAAATATTGTTTGCTCATTCCACACCACAGAACAAACAAAAATAAAAAGTGTATGTACACAATATTTAATACAAACATGCTTCGAGCTATCGCGGTTGCTCATTACGATAGTATTTCAGCATACGCAGTCCACTAAATGTTCCCACTGCTGGGACTCGGGGCCTTCTATCGCAAGGAGAGTATCAATGCCATAATCCACTACGCTGGCCCAGTGCGGGTTGGTGGATAACACATGACCTTGAAAGATTCTAGGTAGATGTCGGTTTTCTCACGATGTTTTTCCTTCACCGTTTTAAGTTAGTTACTACTGGCATCACGCCCATGACTTCGAAAAGAGCGTGGTGTGCGTGGGATTTGAACCCGGGGCTCCGGATTGGCAGTCACGGATTTCTCGATTAGACCAGCCGTAACTTACGCTAATAGGTACTTATCAATTACTAATTTGACCGCAAAGGACAGCAGAATCACACAAAATAATAATTATCTACAAATAAAAAGAAACTCTAATCTAAATCTAATCTAAATGGTTTTATCCGCGTAGTTCCCGCCATTTTCCCGGGATAAAAGGTAGCCTATGTGTTTTACCGGAATAAAATTACATAATACGTTCCAAATTTCAGCCAAATCTATCATACGTTACGCCGTGATTGAGCAACAAACATACAAATACCCAAACGTCCAAATATTGACATTTAAAATATTATAGTAGGATACCACATTTCAATGGGCAGCTTTATCGCTTAGAGTTATCTCTACCAGGCAATCATGCGCGGATTGCATACGAAAGATAGTAACATACCACTTATCAATTATGTAATACGAGTATGTTTAACTAAATTTGTTAGAAATAAACATATAATCCCACCAAAAACATTCTGTAAAAAACTAGCCAAGTCTCGATGAAGCTGCATATTTATATCTAAAAAGTAATGAAATCTAGACAAAGCCGTGCCAAGTCTAAGGTTCCTTACTGCGGTTTCGTTATTATTATAGTTAATGTTGTGTGAATTGGCCGTTGAAGGGTACACAAGGGTACAAAACCAGGTGTTCTATGACACCATTGCACCAATCTGTCGCCAGAACTGGTACCATTGACGGTGGAAAATGGCCACTTGGAAAACGTTGATTCAATAACCAGTCAATTGTTTTTGTCTTACTATTTTCCCTAAATTGTATGTATCCTATGTGGTGTGAACAATAAAGAATTTCAATAATACGTATGTGTAGACGGAAACAAACAGTTAAAAAAATATTTCCAGTTTAGACGGACTTCTATTAATTGATAGAAGACCGTCTGTACGTCTATTTTATGTTAGAAAGGTGGTCGATTTGATGCTCCAAAAAAATTGAGTAGAAGTCAGCATTCGATTCTGAATGCAGGTGTTGCTGTTGAATGCATGCATGTGTTGTTAAAGATAAAGATAAAGATAAAGATATATTTATTTGCGTACAACATGAGTGAGTCCTGTACAAAAAGATGTGCACATGTAGGTGTTATAGTAAATCGTGTTGCCATGTCATGTTGTGCCGGTTAGGCGTACAAATGTCAGGTAGGTAAGCAGTCTGCTCATACAAAAATTACTTACATTTAGTGTTATTTAACAAAATTAAAAGACAGATACAAGTCACAGCAACATCAAAATAGTACTCAAAATATAATAAAAAGACGCTTATAAAATAATAATCATTAATAAAATGTCATAGTCTAATAATCAAAATTAAGAAATCAATTAAAATGTCTAGAATTTATCCTTTAAAAAATCATCAATTGTGTAATAACATTTTTCCAATAACAAGGCTTTAAGTTTATTTCTGAATTGGTTGGTAGTTAGTTCCCTTATTGGCTTTGGTATCTTATTGTACACAATGGGTCCCATACATATAATGTTATTTAGCATTAGAGTTGTCTTGCCTTGATATAGACTCCTCTTATCTTGGTCGCGACGATTTCTTACAATAGAGTCAGATAGGCTGGGAAATCGCTCTCTGTTTGCCTTTACAAATATCGCAGTTTCTAAAATGTATAGGCACGGAAGTGTAAGAATTTTATGCATAGAAAAGTACGGCTTACAACTGTCCTTTCTTTTTAGTCCAAACATAGCCCGAATACAGCTCTTTTGTCTTCTAAAGAGAATGATTTTATTTGTCGAGTTTCCCCAAAAGATAATACCATATCTCAAGATGGACTCTACAAGCCCGTAGTAAGCTGCAAGTAAGGAGTCCGTATTTAAAATAGGAGTCAGACGTCTTAGAGCATATGCTTGGCTACTTATTCTTTTTGCAAGGTTGTCAACGTGCGGTTTCCAATTTAGTTTTCTATCTATTGTTATTCCAAGGAATTTGGCAACTTCCACTTCTTTTATATTTATATTTTCATATTTAACGTTAATATTAGTTGTATTTGGTCCCATTTGTCTAAAATGCATTATATTTGTTTTCGTCAGATTTATTCTAAGATTATTATTGTCAAGATATAAAATAGTTGATGTCAAGGATTTATTGATGTCGTCTTCGTATGTGTCATGAGTTTTACAAGCTATTGTAATAGTGCTATCATCAGCGAATAGTGTCATGGGATGGGATACGGCATTAGGAAAATCATTGATGTATCCAATAAATGCAAGTGGACCCAAGGTGCTGCCCTGAGGAACACCATATTTCACCGCACGTTCATGAGAGCGTGATACTTTTTCTATTTTTGTTTTTAAATTCATTCTACTAATTTCAGTAACTTGAGTTCTTTCTGCTAGGTATGATTTTAGCAATTCTAAAATGTTGCCCCGTATTCCATACGCATCCAATTTAGCAGTCAATATTCCATGATCCACATAATCAAAGGCCTGTGTTAAATCACAGAAAATGGCGCAAACTGGCAATCTCTTATCGACACACTTTAAAACAGTACTGAGGAAATCATAAATAGCCAAATTTATAGTTTTATTTTTTCGGAAGCCCTTTTGTTCGTCGCACAATATATTGTTTTTTTCCAAATAATTATTGATTTCACAGTAAATGTATTTTTCAAAAATTTTTGAAAATATTGGCGTGAGTGCTATTGGCCTATAGCACTCCATTGCCAGTTTGTTATCTTTTTTGAACAAAGGTTTGATAATTGTGGTTTTTAACGATTTAGGAAATGTTCCAGTTGAAATACAGAGGTTCAGTATGTAGCTCAAAGGCTCACATATGGATTTACTAACTGATTTTATTATTTTAGTCGAAATTTCGTCAATACCTACACTATTCGTGTTTTTCAAGCCAGTTATAATTTTTTCTATGTCCCGAGGCAGACTTGGAGCCATAAACATAGAATTCGTGCGTTTTTTTATTTGTTGTTGTTTAACAACATTGTTTTTGTTTGTTGTTGATTAACAACAGCCTATTAAGAGACACTAGCGTCCAATTACCAATACCAGTATAGGGTGTTATCTCGCTTAACAAACATTAGTTACAACAGATACAACATAACGTGTAAACAAAATTGACTTGTATCCACTAACGGATTAACGTATAAAGAATGTTCAACGGCCAAGTCACACAACATTAACTATAATAATAACGAAATCGCAGTAAGGAACCTTAGATTTGGCACGGCTTTGTCTAGATTTCATTACTTTTTAGAGATAAATATGCAGCTTCATCGAGACTAGGCTAGTTTTTTACAGAATGTTTTTGGTGGGATTTCACTTCTTTTTGTAGAAACGTGGACTTATTGATTTATTTTAGATGTTTTATTATATTAGATGTATTATTTTACACATATTCTTTTTTTCCGGTTCTGATTCTTGTATAGTAGCAACAGTTTTTCGTATTGCCCATTCGCGTTCATTATTTAAGTGGACTCTCCATAATAGGCAAAGAACTTTAGAAGATTGGAAGAAGACTGCAAATAAAAAAAGCCAGTCTAGCCTTATCCAGAGTTTTCCTTTAATTTTATCCTTTAATTTGATTTATATGCGTATTAAAAGCAGAAGGGGAGGCATTCGCCCAGTAGTGGGAAGCAATAGTCTAGATTAAATTAGAAGATGTGTCCCACTATGCTGGATTTTTGCAATGACATTCGATTTTTTTATGTACTAATAGTAGAATGGGGCATTACGATATCTCTTATACAGCTGAGACAAGCTGAGGGTTCTTCATCAGATACTTCAGACCTTCGATTTTTGACATCAAATGAAGAAACAAACAAAGTTGAATATTTTTTGTCAAGGCGCGTTTTCAAATAACCAGGTATACCACCAGGTACTCCAGATTTTCGATATACCTAGTTTTTCTAGTTTTCCCTTTATGTGGTCATTAAACCCTTAGTCTGTACCAAATTTCAGCTCTCTGAGTTTATGGGAAGTACTAGTTCTATTTTGATGACCATGAGTGAGTGAATGAGTGTCGTAAATGCGAAACTTTGCTTTCGCTTAACTTTGGAACTAAATGACGTACAGACTTGAAATTTTGGATTTTAAGTACGTGGTTATAGCTTACTAGATGATGAAAATTTCAGCGTTCTGGTCTTATCCAGAGGTTCTCAAATAGGGGCCTGAAAATGCGGCGAAATGATTCCAGTAAAGGATGGTACGGCAGTGTTAGCTTCGCGCTCGACTTGGCGGGGGCACTGCCGTGCCCCCAGATATAATATAAAACAAAACAATTGGCACTCATAGGAACTGCCGATAGAAGTGAAAACTTATAACTTAGAATTTGATAGCTTACTTTGGAAACTACACGGGTGAAACCGGAGGGTGTGCCCTATGCCATCATGGTATGATCTTCTAGAAATCCGTCAGCATTTCCCATTGGCTGACGCACTTCTAGATGGCCAATGGCTATGGCTATGGCTATACCCGAGCGTGACAGTAGAATTCAATTCACAACCCACGAAAAATCTGTCTAGGCGCGCCAAAAGAAGTTTTCACTTCAATAAGCTAATTATAATAAATACAATATAGTACACGTTGCGGCTTTGCTCTGATATTGCCATGTTTAATACAAAGTTAATCAATCGAAATAAACGATCACACCCTCAAATTGGACCCAATCACACATCATCATCATCATCATCAGCCCGTGTTCGTCCACTGCTGGACATAGGCCTCTCCTATATTTCGCCACTCAGCCCGATCCTCAGTTTTGCGTTTCCAACCGCCACCAACCGTCTTTCGTATATCGTCACTCCATCTAGTCTCAGGGCGTCCTACACTACGTTTACCGATTCGCGGTCTCCACTCCAGAACCCGTCTACCCCAACGGTTATCGGGTCTGCGACAGATGTGACCGGCCCATTGCCACTTCAGTCTGCTAATACGCTGAGCTATGTCGGTGACTTTAGTTCTCTGACGAATTACTTCATTGCGGATGCAATCCCTCAGAGAAACCCCAAGCATAGCCCTTTCCATAGCTCGCTGAGCGACCTTGAGCTTTCGGACCATTTTCACTGTCAGTGTCCACGTTTCAGCACCGTAGGTCATAACAGGTAGAACGCACTGGTTGAACATTTTTGTCTTAAGACTTTGTGGGATGGGTGACGAGAAGACTCGACGAAGTTTTCCAAATGCTGCCCAGCCCAACTGGATTCTTCTCATGGCCTCACTCTCAAAGCTACTCCTACCTAGTTCGAGCGTCTGCCCTAGGTAAATGTATTTCTGGACAATTTCAAGAGTGATTTCATTTACGACAATCGGCCCCGGTGCAACGAACTCGTTACACATGACCTTGGTTTTATCCAAATTCATCCGGAAGCCGATGCGTTGAGAAGCGTTAGCCAGGCCATCCAACATCCACTGCAATCCAACATCCACTGCAATCACACATAAATGGTAACATTCATGAATATCAGGTGAAGAGTTCACGTGGAACAAACAAACCACGGGTTTTTTTATATCCTCACCAAAATTCACCATTTATTCAGTTTGAAATGGTAGTTTCGTCATATTTGAAGAAGTAAAAGAAAGAAGTTTGAAACTTATTTTCGATTTCACCCGCGTATTTTCCGTTTCCGATTTCCAGAGGAATTACAGGGCGTAGAGATATAATATCTTAGATCGCTGGGTGACGAGCGCAGTGTTTTGCTAGGTAATGATTTGGACTGTTAATGTTCCAATAGCTGTATGTGACTGTGCTGTTATGTGGCAGGCATGTTGCTTACAATCAGGCACATGACCTGCTCATCTCGTCACTCTATACTATAAAAAAAACTTTTTTTTTATCCTCTGTTTTGCCTGATGATAATGATACTTCGTAGTGTCGCTCTCGTGAATGATTGCCACATTAAAGTGATCTCTAATCCGGTCCGCGACTCACGCACTCCTTTCAGCTGTAATCACTACTTTGTACCGTTTAATCCACTCGTAACAGCCATGAGAAAAACGCTCTCCACACAATACGAAACACGAATCTTTAGAAATAATGGGTACTTATGTAATCGCTTTATTTCTTTCGTGTTTTGATTTTGAATAATAATCATCATCATCATCTGCAGCCCACTTACAGAATTCCACAATTACCAGACTTGTGCAATGTCATTTGGATTATTGAGTATCAACTATTATTTTTATTAATTATTATTAATCTCACAATGTCTTCTTCTTTTTTAATAAGACATCAGGTAATTCTCAAATCACACCGCGTCGCATCGGAGATATCTCCGAATTACCTCATACTGGTCATAATGGTGTCACCAAAATTTTAGTTAGTTCTGAGACAGAAGAAGAGAAAGACGATGGCAGATTTAATTAGGTATTATTTTAGACATTTAGCTATAAATAATTTTTTATAAATATTTTTTTCTTTCATACCTACTTAACAATAACAGCAGTAGAAGAATATTTTTGTGATCCATGTTACGCTTCCAAAAAACACGTCCAACACGGCTGACTACCGTTGAAGGTATGGTTACCCTAACCAACGGTTTGCCGCACGAATTCGCATCGCAGTTTTGTTTGGGAGCCCTAAATTGCCGTAAAAACGTAAAATTGTATACACTGTCTGATTGTAATCTAATGACGTCAGATTATAAGCGAGGCTAGGTTTGTTTAAAGCCATAGGTTAGGTTATAATCTCTCGGGCTTCCACGTACAATGGTCCAAATCAAGGACTAAGTGCGGAAACCTTACCCACTAGAAGTGGTGGGTAAAACAAAACTTGAAAAAAGCTTGAATCTCTCGCGCTAGATTATAATCTGACGGTTTTAAAATTATACGGTGACACATACATTTATTTTAACGACGCGTGAAAACCGTATTAGGCTTAACTCAAAAACGCCGCACGCAGCGACGACCAGTTTCATTGTAAAGCAATTTCAAACCTTGTAGTCATTGCTTTAATACATAGCATCGCTTGAGAAATTTGAAAAGTCGCCGCCAGACATTCTTCGAGCACTCCGTTGAGTCCAACGCAGAGGTGTTTGTATTTACTCAAACGACATTATGTATTACTCTGATGACCATAAGCATAGTCTATTAAATCATACAGTCCTTCGACGAAGCTGTCTAGATAGGGCAATCGTACGGGGCGTGCGGGGTGAGACGCGGGAAGCGCGCTCCTGCCATTGCCTACATTACAATGTTAGTATTGCAGGAGCGCGGCTCAGGGCTGACGTCTTCCGTATGTTTTAATTTTGTTTCGGTGGTTGTATTTGGTGTTTGCGACAACCCTACCCCTTTTCTAGATATTATTGGCGTTTCTCCCAAGATCAAAGTCGATGAACTACTGGTAGTATTATATTTATACTGTGCTATAAGTAAGGTTTTAAATCGCATTACAACGGAACTGCAGGTCGCTGCGCTGCGCACCGCTGCTCCTTTGTGAGCTGAGCCTAATTCAGTTTTCACGCATCGTTAGCATGTATGTGCAAGTGTCAAATTATAAACACTGTGAGATAGTCTAGTGCGTGAGATTATAACCTAAACTAACTACGGTTATAAACCAATCTGTACAATAACCTAGTCTATGATCTGACGTAAATCTATACTAATATTATAAAGCTAAAGAGTTTGTTTGTTTGTATGTTTGTTTGTTTGAACGCAAGGATCTCAGGAACTACTGGTCCGAATTGAAAGATTTTTTCTTTGTAGGATAGTCCATTTATCGAGGAAGGCTATAGGCTACTTAATATTACGCTACTATCATTAGGAACCGAGCATGAATGAAAAATGTAACAAAAACGGGAAAAAAATATTGTTTTTAGAGAGCTTTCGTTGCGTGACAGCATTTTGTCATACGTTAAAGGTTGCGTCATTAGAACCTAAAGTAACTGAATTTGTTCAAAATTTGAATTGGTACGACCAATTTTCGATAGATGACGTAGCAACGCGCGCGCGTTCAGCTAGTAGATTATAATTTGACGATGTTTACAATTTTACAGTGATATGAACAGTATACTTATTTATGTATGGCAAGATAATTTGATAAACCGAAATTTCCGATTCAATCTCGATTTGAAGACTTAAATTGTAAGTAAAGAGAAAAATCCATTCCGGCAACGCGTTCCACAGCCTCGACGTTCAATCACAAAAGTAGAGTCAAATCTCTTCGTTCTAAATCGTTGAACCCAAATTTATCACTCGCAATTTGCAACAGTTTATGCCAAAAAAAATGCTAATCAAATTGTCTTGTTTACGACATAATAAATGTGTAAATAACATGACTCAAAAAGTATTGACAATTCCTAGGTATTTTACAATGAAACTACGTCGTAATATCTGGAACTCGTTCCACCATATAAGAACGGTAATTTTTTTTATCAAGAGTGTCGAGATGAGCATGACATGTCCCTGATGATAAGCAATATGCCTGCCACATAACAGTACAGTGACACGCAGCTATTGGAGCATGAAGAGTCCAAATCATTACCAAGCACTGCACTGCGCTCGTCACCCAGAGATCTAAAATGTTATATATCTAAGCCCTGTAATTTATCTGGAAACATTGCCATTTAAACCGAAACACAGTAATGTTTGCACATTACTGCTTGGCGCTAGAATAACTGGCAAAGGTGTGGTACTTCCCCAGGCGGACTCTGCAAAGAGTCCTACCACAACTAAATAATACTAATACGGACTCTTCATGTTCCAATAGCTGCGTGTCCCTATATTCAATTCATTTATGTTGAACCTTAGGCATCTATGATACACTTGGTAACGTTAATAATTTTACAAAATATCAAATAAACAATCACTTTTAAAGTAAATCAAATCACATTTATGATAATTAAATAAAATGTTAATATAATAAAATAAATTAAAATAAAATGATAATTTTACAAAATATCAAATAAACAATCACTTTTAAAATAAATTAAGTAAATCATTTCACATTTATAAATACATTTTTTTTTTTTTTTTTTTTTTTTTTTTATAGCATAGAGTGACGAGACGAGCAGGTCATGTGCCTGATGGTAAGCAACATGCCTGCCACATAACAGCACAGTAACACGCAGCTATTGGAACATGATAGTCCAAATCATTACCTAGCACTGCACTGCGCTCGTCACCCAGAGATCTAAGATATTATGTCTCTAAGCCCTGTAATTTCTCTGGAATCATTGCCCTTCAAACCGGAACACAGTAATGTTTGCACATTACTGCTTGGCGGTAGAATATTTGGCAAAGGTGTGGTACTTCCCCAGGCGGACTCTGCTAAGAGTCCTACCACTACAACATATTACTACATATTATTGTAATGGCATGTTGCTTACCATCAGGCATATATCCTGCTTCATATCACTCAATACTATAAATATTTGATTATTACAAAAAAAAAAACAATTATCCAGTAACCTACGAGGTTTTGGCAAATTATTTTTAAAACCCTGTATTTTTAAACTTTCGCCAAATTGAAAGTAATTTGAAAGATTACCGTGTTTAGCTTAGAGCTTAGAGCAATTAATAAACTTTCATTTTTCTGTTACAAACAAGCATTTAATAAGTTTTACGGCTGGTGTTAATCAAATTTAAGTTTAAATATTATTAGCATAACTAAAGAAGCTGGTAATAACTTACCTACAGAAACCCGTATCAGTTCGTAGGCCTACTTTTTGAAAGATCGAAAGTAAATCATAAATTTTATTGATAATTAAGTAGAAACAGAAATAGAAAAGTTAAAATGATTGAAAATGTTAATCTCACTAATTCCTATACCAAACGTATTTCTTTTAATACTAGTTGCAGCTCGTGATTTCACCCGTTGATGTTGTATCGTCGGCACATAGCCGATAGAAACTAATGAAGGAAAAGGACATGTTGTACCTACCAACCTCACATAAAGTGGGATAAGACGTATGATTTACGGTCCGAAAAACATTCAAGTTTTTTTCCAATTTGAAAATATTTAATATCTTTTAAAATATACTGTTCTCAAGATTGGTATTCAATACAACAAGAAAAGGAAACGCTTTTAAAAAAGTTTTACAAAGGCATTTAAAAAGTGTACAATTCTCAGTTCACTCTAATTCTCTAATAGCTCGTTTGACCTCCATATGTGCAGACATTTGAGTCATTATAAATTCTTTGAATAGGCAAATAAGGGCATAGTTTATAAATGTATTGTTTCTAGAACTGTTTAGAGTGACAAATAAATAAATAAAATTAAGTAAAAATAAACACACACAGTCCACACATCCCAAGTTGCACACCGAGTTACGGAGAGGGCTATGCTCGGAGTATCTTTGAAGGGCAGAATCCGCAACGAGGATATCCGACGGAGAACTAAGGTAACCAACATTTGCCTTGAGAATAAGCAAGCTGAAGTGGCAGTGGGCGGGTCACATATGTCGCAGAGCCGACGGACGTTGCGGAAGACGGGTTCTGGAGTGGAGACCACGTTCGAGACGTTTCGTGGGGCGGCCTCCCGCACGGTGGACCGACGACCTGAAGAGAGTGGCAAGACTCGTGACTGGAAAGGCTTATGTCCAACAGTGGACGACAAGGGCTGCTGCTGATGATGAAGTAAAAATAAGAAATATATACGTTTATTTCATAAATAATTCAATTACGAATTAGATGAAAAAAGTGTATACGAGTATATAGGTAGGTGATAGTGAATACATGAATTTGCCTGGCCTACTGACTTAGTTAGTTTTGTAGTAGGTACGTCTGCCTTCGAAGCTGAGGGTCGTGGGTTCGATTCCCACCTATTGCAAATATTTGTGCGATGGATACAAATATTTGTTTTGTGTCTGGGTATAGGTGGTTTCTATCTGTCATAATGTATTTATAGTTGTATAAGTATCATATTTTATATACATCTAACTCCCACGGTACAACATTTCCTCAGTTCGGAGCTAGATTATATTTTATGAGAAATTTCCACCAATTTTTAATTACTCATATTTTAACAGGTTTTTTTCCTTTCTGAACGTATAGTGGTAATAATAAATATATGTTACTTAAATTCGTCTTCGTCCACAATTTTGCAGTTTCAGCCGCAATTCCCGTTCCCGTTACTTTCACGGGATAAAAAGTATTTTACATCCTATGTTACTCCTAATACCTCCAAAAATATCTGTACAAAGTTTCATGATGATCGGTGTAGTAATTTCCGTGTGAAAGCGTAACAAACTTACATTCACATTTTTATAATGTTATAAGGATTACTCCGCATATTTTCCTTTCCGGGAAAACCTTTGAACGCCCGAGTGAAACGAACAACCGGAGTGTAAAGTATACATTACATATGAAATGTATCTCGAGGGCAGAGGGTCATGGTCAGTGTCACGGCACACATGCGTAATCCGTGAGAAAATTAACAGTTATGAACATTTCCGCAGAAAAATAAGAACATAATGTCACTGCTTTATACACGGGAAAGAGATATCGTCGTCCTGCACTGCGCTCGTCACTCAGAGATGTAAAATTATTTATATCTATGCCTTGTAATTTCTCTGGAGATATTGCCCTTCAAACCGGAACTCAGTGAAGTTTGTACACCATTGTATATTTATTCATTTGCGTCGCGGTGACAATCTTTTAAAAGCTCTACGTGATCTAAATTTAGTTAAATAAGATTCAAACAAACATTAAACTTTATTTCACGAACGGAAAGATATTTTTTAGTGAGTAAGCACTTGCAAATGGCCACTTCCGCCATTACGACATTTATTTCGGATTTGAAAGCTATTATATTGCTTTTGTGTGAAATACCGTTTTAAATACGCCAATTTGCGTATTTTGCAACCGCTTAGAGACGATTAGTTGGATTATAACGGAGTTGGGATGATTTAAATATGAGATTATATATATCTATTACTTGATTTGCTTAAAGGTATGTTTTATCTGACAGTATTTGCATCAGAACTGGTATTTTCAGAAATCATTCGTATAGGTGATGCATTATCCTATTATATCATAGTAATGTCATAGAATAGATTGGTAATGTGATAATTGAGAAACTTTGTATATGTATCGATGTTTGTTACTTTTTAACCGACTTCAAAAAAGGATGAGTTTCTATCTTTGTTACGTGATAGCTCCGCCAATTGTGAAGCAATTTAGCTGTAGTGGTAGGACTCTTGGCAGAGTCCGCCTGGGGAAGTACCACACCTTTGCCAGTTATTCTACCGCCAAGCAGTAATTTGCAAACATTACTGTGTTCCGGTTTGAAGGGCAATGTTTCCAGAGAAATTACAGGGCTTAGAGATATAACAACTTAGATCTCTGGGTGACGAGCGCAGTGCAGTGCTAGATAATGATTTGGACTCTTCATGTTCCAATAGCTGTGTGTCACTGTGCTGTAATGTGGCAGGTGTGTTGCTTACCATCAGGCACATGTCCTGCTCGTCACTCTTTATTTAAAAAAAAATGATATTTTTTTTATTTGATAGATAGAGATAGTCCCATATAAATTTTATCGAAATCGGTGTAGCGTTTTTTGAAATATGAACTAACAACTAAAATATATACCTCGATGTCTTCTTTATATTAGTGATAACTTGTCATGAAATTTGGTTTATTGACTGAATTTCATTATAAATTGAAGTCGGTTTTCGTGTTTTCGGACAAAATATAGTAAATTATTCTTCCAAAACTGCTGAGTGGATCTCAACTCTCATCTTTTTATCTTATGCCCTATAAGTAAATTGCGATGTTCTGTTTATGAGTCTGAATTTTACAATTTTGAGTTATACGGTTCTATAACAATGGGTAATCCTAAATGGGTAAATGGTCCTCTTGGTATTTTTTATTTTATTTGTTATTGTATTTAAGTTAGTTTTAAATATTATAGTAGCATATTTTAAAGTGAATATTTATTATTTTATTTTAGTAATACATATTTAGTAGTATTATTTAAATTAATGTTACTCCCCCTGCCTGTATTTGTATGTAGGCTATTTTCCTTGTGCTGGTTGCCTGGAAGAGATTGCTCTCAGCAATAAGGCCGCCACTTGTGGTGCTAGATCATAAGTTTTTCTTTGTAATGTTATTATTTTTGTGCCACAATAAAGAGTTTTCTATCTATCTATCTAAAATTTGACCTAGATATAAAGGTAGATTAATAGGAATGAATACAACAGGTGTTCAAAAAATACAAGAACGAGAACTCCGCGGATAAAACCGAGAAACGCTACTTATTATGTTATTTAATTTTATTATAATCTTCTAAATTATCTCAGGTTATAAAAAGTGAGACCCACTTTTTTAATATCGGTACATTCTTTTTAAATTGGTAAAAACACCAATTAAATAGAAATACGAGTATGCGGTCGAAACTGGCATAATATTATAAAAAAATACAGAGTTATTTAGGGAACACCTATTTTCTTCTAAATTATACGTAGACGAAGTCGCGGGCAGCGTCTAGTACTACGATAAAATAAAAACTCGTTCCGATCACAATAGAAAAAATTTGCAATCGAGATAATAACCGTTTCAATAAAAACATTAAATCGGAGAAACTCTCGATTCTCCCACGATATCTGAAAAAGTTACATAATTGAACGCAACCTTTCTAAACAGTTGCTGTTTCCTGAGCATAAATAACGTTTTACCGGATGGTAGTAAAAGGAGTAGTTATTTTACCGCCAAGCAGTAGGTACCAATGTGCAAACATTACTGTGTTTCGGTCTGAAGGGCAATGTTTCTAGCGAAATTGCAGGACATAGTGATAAAAGATCTCATTTCTCTGGGTGACGAGCACAGCGCAGTGCTAGGTTATGATTTGGACTGTTCATGTTCCTATTGGAACTGTATAAGCTGTTGCTTAAAAGTTGCTTACCATCAGGCACATGTCCTGCTCGTCTCGTCACTCTATACTATAAAAAAACACTATACGTTCCCACTGTTGGGACTTGGGACCCTTTTTCAAACACGGAGAGAATTAAGGTTATAATAATTAATTCCTATGATTTCCTCTACGAACGTCACGCTTGAGCTCAATGCACGGCCCGCGAAAAATCTGTCTTTGGTGCGCCAAAAAAGTATTCACTTCAAAAATGAAAATTGCGTTTATACATTAGTAACATCTCAACCACATTTTATTGTCTTTACCAAATTGCATTAAAAACTAGGACTGTCACGCACTTACCTTAGAAAGTAAGCTCCATTATAAAACAACGAAACAGTAGTTACTGTAAAATATTGCGGTTTTCATTTTAAAACCTAATGTTTCCTGTTGAAGTTCTGGACATACTCGTATGTAAACATTTTGTCAACTTAATTATCTCTTGGTTGTAATAATAACGGTCTTACAATCTCAGCAAGTACCTTGACTTGGCTCATGAGGTTACTGCCATGTGGGATGTTGATGCAGCGATCTTAGACTGCTTAGAAATCTTGACCAATAACTTATGAGACTTTGGTTAGACGATTGTACTCGTATTAAGGGTCAGATGCACGCGGCGGTCATCCTCGACACAGCACGCATCGTCAGGAGGTTCCTTACTCTGCAGCCCTAACCACCGGTAGCTTGGGGCCTGCCCCGCTGCCATCTAGGTTTATGTAGGTTTTTATAAGGTTTCATATTGCTGCAATGTTGAAATATCTGTACTAATATTATAAAGCTGAACAGTTTTTTTGTTTGAACGAGCTTATCTCAGGAAATACTTGTCCAATTTTAAATATTACTTCACCGTAGAATATGTATGTGATTCCTTAGTGCTATATAGGTCACACAACGGGCAAAGCCGGGGTTGGACCGTTAGTTATAAAATATAATAAATACATTTTTTTTATGTATATAATTTTATAAGGATAATTTACATTAGTTAATAGTACAAAGGCTCGAGCTATAAGTAGCATAGGTTGTAATTATCAAAGCGCACGTACGTCATACGACGTTTTATAACATATTTGCAAAGAAATAAATAAAACTCTGACGACATTTTCAAATAATAACAATACAGCGAAAAAAAAGGGCGCGGAATAATTTATACTGGTTCAGTGTTCACAGATTAGCAATGCGCGCGCATCGGTACCTTTTTTTTTAAGGAACGGCACAGAATCAGCCAGTATGCCATTAGTAATAAAGTAAATTAATATTTTAGTGTTTTGTTACAGATATATTGTTGTCATTTATGGTCAAAATTAATTAAATTAAATAATTATTTATTATATTTTACCTCTCAAAGTTAATTTTATTCATAAAATGTTGATCACTTTTCTGACATAAAAATTCTATACTAAGATTTAAAAAGGTACCGTTCGTTTTAGACGGAACATTTTGAAACCGTGCGTTTTACATTAGGTACATTACCGCACAAGTACGTAATAAGATACATTACGATACAGAAATTGGTGCAATAAGATACCCGTTACGAGCAAATATGTTATAAAAACTCTTATTGTTTAACATATTTTATAGTGTTTACCATACAAGATTGGTGTTTTTATATAAAAGTAAATCTTAGTTTTTAAACATGGATGGTATTGATGCAGATAACGATAATCTAGAACATTAAAATGCGAAAGCTAGTCAATAAATTGTAGGTGGACTAAAGAAAAACAAGGCCTAAATAGTATTCAAATTTTAGCATTAATTTCATCGGCTTAACGATCTATAATTATTTATTGACAGTTAGGTACGGTTACTTTTGGCGAAATTTAGATTTTAGCTCAAATAACACCGAATTCCAAAACTTGTAGGTATTTTATATATCAAATTCAAAAGGCACGAGGAAGTGTTGAGCTTCGTTTTTGAGTTTGCTTTCAGAATGTACACAGACTGTGTGTCAAGAGGGAGGAGTATATACGCAACAGTGCGTGGAGGGGTCATACTTGAGATAAATCAACAGATACCGGTGTCTTTTTAACGCGAATAAGACTACATTGTCCGCTGACTAAGTTCCAGTTTGAAAGGCAATGTTTCCTTTTAGCATAAATAATTAGAATAATAATTGTATTAGTCTGGGCGACGAGCACAGTGCCGTGCTAGGTAGATAGATAGATAGATTAACTCTTTATTGCACTTAATTTCAAAACTAAATAAAAGTTACTTAACAAAACAAAATAAAGTAACAATTGGCGGTCTTATCACTAAAAGCGATCTCTTCCAGGCAACCGTAGGTAATGACTCTTCATGTTCCATTAGCTGTGGGTTATGGTTATGGTCAGGCGCACAGAAATAAGTCATATTTTATATCCTGTCCATCCCTCCACTATATACTGTAAAAACAACTCGTATGTTGGTAAGCCGCGTTGTATTCGAGAATAAAACACTCAGATTTAGAAAGTAAGTACTGTTGTTTATTATAATCATTATACAAATAGTTGTATGTATCAAAGCGGCGTATTAAGAAATAGTGATAAAACAGTTAGCTTAGTTCATATTCGTAGTGGTAGGACTCTTGGCCGAGTCCGCCTGGGGAAGTACCACACCTTTGCCAGTTATTCTACCGCAGCAAGCAATTCTACCAAGCAGTAATGTGCAAACATTACTGTGTTCCGGTTTCAAGGGGAATGTTTCCAGTGAAATTACAGGGTTAGAGATATACATCTTAGATCTCTGGGTGACGAGCGCAGTGCAGTGTTAGGTAATGATTTGGACTCTTCATGTTCCAATAGCTGCGTGTCACTGTGCTGTTATATGGCAGGCATGTTGCTTACCATCAGGCACATGTCCTGCTCGTCTCGTCATTCTTTATTAAAGAAAAAATCTTTTAACCTTTATTCCAAAGCTGTTATTGTTTAATAATACATTAGCATTTAACACAAACATCATGAATACGGAAGCTAATACACAGTAAGTTATTACGGAAGTAATTTGACTATCAATGTGGTAAGTTCAGTGACACTTGATTACCACAAACACGTAGTTCCGTTGAAAACCATTTATTAACCAAAGAGGCTTCAAAAAACATAATTGTTTAACTGTTCACCGAATCATGAATACCTACGTACAGTGCATTTAAAAAAACTCATTGGTCTACATTAATTTTCACCGACATTAAAAAAAGGAGGCGGTACTGAGTTGGGTTGGATGTTTTTTGAAGTGAAAACTTCTTTAGGCGCGCCTAGACAGATTTTTCGTGGGCTGTGAATTGAATTCATTCGTCACACTCGGGTACGATAAGAAAGCTTCGGGTAAACTCGGGACCATGGCTATTGGCCATCTAGAAATACGTCAGCCAATGGGAAATTCTGAAAGGGCGTGGACAGGCCATCATGGCATGAACATTATATACTGCAATAACATATAGGTTATTATAATCACAGGACAATAACGTAAACTACGCGGGTAAACCCGTGAGGCACTGCTAGCAATATTATCATTATAAATTACTAAAGTAAATTCCGTAAATTCTAATCAAAACAACGACACGAAATATCAAAATCATTTAAGAAACATCTTAGGTCGGAAAATCCCAAATTAATTATTTTCACTGGTGCTGTTTCACTTTTGCCGAGTGAAACCGGTCGCGTACCATCACGCCGTGTTATTGGATATCGTGTGTCGATGGCCGGTAATTATGTGGGTTAATGATAGTCTTATTGTCTCCGTGGGAGGAGAGGTCATGCTTAAACTGTTTTAGAGAAAACAGCCTAAAAATGTAACGTTAGTATTAGAACATACTAGCAGCGCCCGGCGACTTTGCCCGCGCAGTTCTCTTTTCCATTATTTTACAGTGATAAAAGCATTTACGTATTATTCCTGACCATATTATTATAATTATACTACGTATTCCAAATCTCAACACGATCCATTCAGATATTCTGACGTGGTTGAACAACAAACATCCAAACATTGATAATATAATATTAGTAAGTCTTTTGTTTTTGTATTAAAGTATAGAGTCTATAGTTAATTAGTTAGCCTATAGACGAGCAGGTCATGTGCCGAATGGTACGCAACATGCCTGGTCATAACAGCACAGTGACACGCAGCTATTGGAGTATTAAGACAAGAAAATACAAATCATAACCTAGCATTGCCCTGATCGCGTGCTCGCTCGTCACCCAGAGATATTAGATGTTTTATCTCTATGCGCTGTTATTTAACTGAAAATTTCCCTCTTCCAACTGGAACACAGTGATGTTTTCACATTACTGCTTGGCGGTAGAAGAACTAGCAACTAGGTACTTCCCCAAGCGGATTCAGCAGAGTACCACCACTACTAAATAAACCATTAGGCCTACTACTAACTGTCCACGCACGCGTCTTTTGTCGAATGCATGCATCCTACGAACAAACGCAAGACGTGCGGCTGTCGTGTCGTTGTCGTTTCGTGGACACAGACTTCATTATTTTGTACGCAAGATGCAAGCATTCGTCTTGCATCCGACAATTGTCGAAATCGTGCGGATGTCGTGCAGCTACGTGGACAATTGGCCTTACTATAACAGCTGTGCCATTTATAAATAGAAGTTACTTATAGAGAAATAGAGACATTCCGGGAATATGGGACTCATGTAAAGAGCGCGAATTCTTTATGGAATATATTTACACTAGCAACCCCGCGCGGTCTCACCTGCGTGATACTTTGATAATTACACCTCGCTCCGTGGCTCGAAACGTAATGTTATATAAGCCTATGCAATTAGACGCGTACATGAACCATTATACAAATTTTACGTGTCTATTCTCTGTTGAAGTGAAAACTTCTTTTGGCGTACCTAGACAGATTTTTCGTGGGCTCTGAATTGAATTCTAGCGTCACGCTCGGGTATGATAAGAAATCTTCGGGTAAACTCGGGACCATAGCCATTGGCCATCTAGAAATGCGTCAGCCAATAGGAAATGCTGAAAGGGAGTGGCCTGCCCATCATGACATGGCCATCTAGAAATGCGTCAGCCAATGGGAAATGGTGACGCATTTCTAGATGGTTATGACATGATGGCAAGGCCACACCCTCCGGTTTCACCTGCGTAGTTTCCAAAGTAAGCTATCAAATTCTGAGTTATAAGTTTTCACTTCTATTGGCAGTTCCTATGACTGCCAATTTTTTTTAGATAAAACAGAGTTAACGTTTGTTGTAGATAACAAACAATTAACCCAGGAAAACTTATGGATACCCTGATACTACCAGGTCTGCACATCCATGTTGGGGTATAAATAGGAGAGGCATGTGACAAGCTTTCAATTTACCTCAATGCACCCAAAATTTGCTACCAACTCTCGGTATATAATGTTCTAACTCGTTTTATTGCTCAGTGGTTTTTATATAGCTCATCAAAGTGCATTTGATGAGCATTTGATTTTTTGTAGTGGTAGGACTCTTAGCAGAGTCCGCCTGGGGAAGTACCACACCTTTGCCAATTATTCTACCGCCAAGCAGTAATGTGCAAACATTACTGTGTTCCGGTTTGAAGGGCAATGTTTCCAGAGAAATTACAGGGCTTAGAGATGTAACAACTTAGATCTCTAGGTGACGAGCGCAGTGCAGTGCTAGGTAATGATTTGGACTCTTCATGTTCCAATAGCTGCGTGTCACTGTGCTGTTATGTGGCAGGCATGTTGGTTACCATCAGGCACATGTCCTGCTCGTCTCGTCACTCTTAATTTTTTTTAAAAATTAGGTTGAAAATATCCACCCGGGCGTTAGATCGCAATTGTTACGTGAAAGTATTGCTTTACAAATTACTTACACGCACCTACCTAAAACAGATTTAAATTCTGTCCAAACCTTCGCACTATTATCTAATCTCATCTCCATATGTTAGTGCCTACTGCGAATAGCAGAAACGGTATACTAAGACGAACTGAATTTTTAACAATGCAAGCACCTAAACGAAACCCAGCCCAAAAAAACGACATGTCTGATATAAATGAAGTTTATTTTTTCGTTATATATCAAAGTCTGATATATCTGAAGATTACCTACCTATATGTTTCAAATAAATCAAGAAAACTTTTATCTTGGAGTGAAATAACCCATATGCATTTATTGCATTTGTTTTATAATATACCTACTAGCAGCGCCCCGCGGTGTTACCCGCGTAGTTCCCGTTCCCGTTGTTTTTTCGGGATAAAAAGTGTGCCTATGTGTTCTTCCAGACTATAATCTTTCTGTGTTCCAAATTTCAGCCCGATCCGTTCATACGTTAGGACGTGATTGAGCAACAAACATCCAAATATCCTTACATTGACATTTATAATATTAGTAGGAAGTAGGATAGTAGGATTGATAGAGTGATGAGACGAACAAAACATGTGTCTGATGGTAAGCAACATGCCTGCCACATAACAATAGTTATTGGAACATGAAGAGTCCAAAATCATTGCCTAGCACTGCACTGCGCTCCTCACCCAGTATTATAAGATGTTTTATTTCTGTGCCCTGTAATTTCGCTGGAAGCATTGACCTTCAAACTATAACACAGATAAATAATTATCGAACTTCACTTTTAAGTTTGTTTGATCATCTATATTAGTAAAGGTGGGTCCAATACTAAAAGTTGACAAAAATTGTTTCTCTTTCTGCTCAGTATAATATTTCTGCGCATCCCTACTGTCACGCTTCACTGCACTTTCATAACATTTTTACTATTCTATATACACTGTACCTAACCCCTGGAGATCAGTATTTGCATGGAAGAGAAAGCGCTACGTGATTTGGTTCGTGGATGTTGTCCATACATACTGTACCTACTATAATATTATGAAGAGAATAATTGCTTTCTTGTTTGTAATAATGAGAGACCTGCCCACTTCATCATCAACAGCCTGTGTTAGTCCACTGCTGGACAAAGGTCTCTCCTATAATACGCCACTCAGCCCGATCCTCGGTCTTACGTCTCTAACTGCCACCAGCAGTCTTTCCTATACCGTCACTCCATCTAATCTGAGGCCGCCCTGCACTACAATTACTGATTCACGGTCTCCACTCCAGATCCCGCGTACCCCAATAGTTATGAGGTCTGCGACAGATGTGACCAGACCAGCCTACTGCATGCTACTGCCACAAAATGCAACTGATTGTGAAATCATTTCACTGCTACCCCGGTCGCACAGTCTAACAAGAATTCATAATGTTGCTGCAAAGAAATCACTATTATTCAATTGCAAAAACGGTCATCAGCAATCGTAAATCATGAGCGCAGTAGTGGTGCAAGCACGCAGAAACAAGTTTAAAAACAACGTTGTTTTATTGTCTTTCAGAATAAATTGATAATAATCTTTGAGTATTTACCACATGATAACGCAAGACATTTGGTTTGCTAACAAACTTTTTCACATTGCAAACTTGAACTCATACAAGCATACAAGAGCAACAAACCTCCGTATGTACTAAGACAAATTTTACACACCTTAACAAAACATTCACACATCTAAGAAACGCAGTTGACTTGCGGTCGACCATTTTTGGCAATGAAGCTCAATTGACATTTATAAGGCCACGAAAGGGTACGTTAGATAGAACTAGGCTTCGTCCTCTTAGAATAGTTGGTCTGAGATAATAATAGACAATCATGAGAGTGAAGTAAAATACCTACTTGGTTCGAAGGTACTTCAGGTCTGAACAGTTGCTTGTATTATATCAAGCACAGATTCGCTCTTGTATGGAGTACTGTTCGCACCTTTGGGATGGTTCGGCTAAGTATCCGCTCGCGGCTTTGGAATCGATCGAGAAACGTGCCAAAATGCTCATAGGCAATGATACTCTTGTGCGAAAAAGACTTCAAAGTCTTCAACATCGCCGCAAAATCGCTAGCCTATCGGTTTATATCGGATACATTTCAGAGAGTGCGCGACTGATCTGCATAACCTAATACCACCTTGCTCCTTTTTCTATCGGACTGCTCGTAGCTCGAGAAAGCGACATCGTTTCATGGTTGATGTTCCTAAGACACGAACAAAGAGGTTTAACTCTACATTTGTGATAAGAACGTCTAGGCTGTGGAATGACCTGCCAGAGTGGATTTTCCCCAATAGTTATAATTTTGGTGTCTTCAAGTCAAGAGTGAATCGGTTTTTTCTTGAGTATTGAGTATTACACTTCCGAATTTTATTTTTATGTTACAAAATCGGCAATAAAATCGTCATGCTACAAAGACAAACACCTGATCGTTCATGCGTCGAAGGTTTAAAATACCCAGTTTGAGAACATGTTTTATTCATCGGTCATCGTTGTATCGATTAAGCCAATCAACCAATAAAATAACCCTAAAATCCTAGAAAAGTCGTACAATACGTTAACATCGTAGATGTAGAATATACATTTAAATATTTCTATGCACATAAGCATGAATTTCCAGACGCATTTTAAAGAACCATTTTCGTTTTCCAGATGACTATGGCAGTAACATGTATCCAGCCAGAACAAAGATCAAGAGACACAGAACAAAGATCACCGGAAAAGAGACTTAACAGACGCATAGCAACACTAGTCGTAGATGACGTGACGCCGATGGGAAAAGTATTTCAACAGCCTAAAGTCATATACAGAAGATTATTAAAGAAAAGCTACGTTCCTGCACAGCCTACGTATAGACCACACCGCACTAAATATGGTCCTCCGAGAAGACTAAAAAAACCAGGAAAGAAGTTCAGAAGCAAAGCTGGTTCCAAAAATACACATAATCCGTATTCTTATAAAAAACGTGCTCCAAATCCAAGATTTGGACCCGCAGGACCACCAAAACGACCTAATATGAAACCTGTTTACGGACCTCCCAAAAAAAAACATCGCGAATACAATAATATTAGATTCGGAGAACCAACGTTAAGCTATTTGATGAATAAGTACCGACCGCCGAAACCTACAGAGTTTACACGACCCAAAAAACCAGAAGACACACACGAAGACACGCCAACTTCAGATATGGATTTTACGTCACCGGAGAGTTACATCGATAGTTTTTCTAGGAGACCTTTCGATGACGACTTTATGTGGCCACAACAATCTCATCAGTCTATAAATTCTCATCATGGCTATGGCGAACCACCCGTTGACTCATATGGAGCTCCTATCAAGTCAAATCTGCACGACCTCACTCAACCTACTGCACAATCGTTTGTAGAAGCTACGAGCTATTTAGATGAAGACCGCAACTTTGGACCCGAATCAAGACCTTGGGGCCACTTTGGAGGTGAATCGGACAATTCTTTCGCATTTTCAAATAAACATGTGATACAACCTGAACCTGACAAAACCGAAGATGTGTTCGTTACTCCTGTACCAGGCAAACACAACCAAGAGTTACATTTGAATTCTTACTCAGACATTTACAATTATAGACAAGAAGAGAAAGCTAAAAAAGAGAATAAGAAAAAGAAGATGAAACTATTCTACCAGAAAAATGTTAAGATGTTGAATCAACCGTGGGTGGGATCTAAAAATAAAGAAGAACTTCCTAAAGATGAAATCATTGTCGGCGGACAGTACGCTGAGCCACCTGCAAGATATGTCAATAAAGTCGAATCAGGAGCTCGTCTATACGGATCTAACAGCGTTTTTTCTGCTTTCGTAGACGACATTGACCAAAATGATGTTGCAGGGCCTATTTCGAGCTACGTAAATTATAAAAATAGTAACATGGCATTCAGTCCACAAAATTTGAACGACGTATTTAGTATAGTTGATAAATAACTTATTTCAATTATGCTTAAGAAAAACGTAGTTATGTTTATTTTTATACCTTCGTTTCATTGTTTAGGAAACAATGCATTTATAAAATAGTTTCTATCACCTTAAATTATTCCCAATGTATGTAATAGTCAAAACCCGTTCTTAGTAAATTCTAAAGTTTAGTTTTTTATATCGTTTGAACTAGTTTAGCTTTGATTTTGTTAAAATCAAAATTAACTGCTATTCAGAATTTAACATCAGTTTGGTTCAAGAATGAGAAACGGTGTATCACCCTGCCCCGCTGCTGGCGGCAAACTAGGTTTAGGTTTTCATCATGTTTTTATGTTGATTTGATATGTTGACATAAATATTGTAAAAATGTAAACCTAAGAAAATGAATAAATGAGTGAAAAATTTGGCCCCCTTTGTACTGTAAAATGTCACATCTTGTCTTATTATAACATGTAAATAGGTAAGCATAATGTTTCGCACAGCAGTTTTGTACTATTTGTGTGCCACCTCGCAAGTCAATCATAACATTATTCTGCCGTCGAGGATGACCGAAAAGCATGATTATGTGACCCAGACTACCCCATTCCCGTCTCTACATCGGCAGCGCAAGAGTCGACGGAGTTTTTAGCTCCCGGTAATCGTAAATACACCGATTTTGGTATAAGTCTCGGGCGGTAGACGATTTCCCTCAGGACCTATTAGCAGATATTATATTTTTCGCCAATAATAAGTCCGCCGATACCAAAGCCAGCACTAGTCTCCCAAACAAGACAATTGTCAATTTCCTCGTGAAATCCATTGACAATAATAAGTCAAACGACATCAGTTTTAGTTCCAATAAATATAATAAGTCATCCGACAATAGCAGTCAGCCGACACAAGATTTGTCGTAATAATAAGTCCGCCAACATAGTAAAAACTAAAAATCGGTTAGCCGACCCTTGCATCGAAAAAATAACAATCAGTCGCCGACGTAGATACATGTTTCGCAACGCGATAATATTAAGTCGGCCTACATCAGATCAGATTATAATAAAAATAGTCGTCTATTCCTACCTAATCTGTGGAGTGGTTAGTATGTAGATATATTAGCTCTACATACCGGCTACGAGTGGCGAGGTGCTAGATCCTCCCGCTAAGGTCTTTAGCGCAGTCCCATCGGAGAGCTAGGTCATTCCTTGATTGCAGCTTAAGTATAGTTAGTAAACTTAGAAGGTTAAATTAGTAGGGCCTGGTGGCTTTTGAGCTAGCCTAAAGCTCGGTAGGCAGCAAGAGCTACTTGAGGCCTACTGCCATAGGTCCCAATATAAATATATTTTGCGCGCTGGAACATGCCGCGCCCGAGTAACCAGTTTATGTAGGATTTAGACAGCGTAGCAAAGGAATGGACCGACTCTGGGTGCACCTCCCGCCGGACTCGTCTTGTCTCTACTGCGAAGGTTGACGTTTCGCTTCGCTCGCCAATACTTCGCCCTTCGCTACACTTGGCCTCACATGGCTTGCTCCGCTCAGAACCTTCTGGCTCCCGCATTTTTTTAAAACTGAAAAGCCGAGACTCCTGCAGAGCGGATGTCTGAAGCGGAAACGAGAAGAGACGTTTTCAGCTTGGGTGACTAGCATAGCTGTGCCTTACGCCGCGCGTCGTCACCTGCGCACTTTTGTCGTTTCCGCTGCGCGTCGGCGAGGCACAGCTCAAATCTCCGCTTACATCGCACCATACAAATATATAAATATATCACTGGTGATCTCTACTGAGCGGAGACGAGATGTGTGAATAACGAAATTATATTGGTGGTTTTTGTGTAAAACGTCTCCGTCTCCGATCGCACATCTCCGCTTTGGTGGAATCTCAGGCTTAGAGTAGCGGCGACAAGACTAGGTGGAGTCGGGGTGCTCCGAGCCGAATCTGGGTCCTATGTAACCTAACCGGTCCTAATTTATTCGACCAAGGAAATTTCGACGGTTTCGCATTGCTGCCAACAAATCAGGTGCTAAAAACTGCAAGCGAACCAAAACTGCTGCTGCGGTCGAACAATACTAATGTGGCGGCTGCGCTAATTTGATACGTTCCTAAGTTACCTTGTGTAGGTACATCAAGTTTAACCAAACTTTGGTTGAGCACTTGATGTTTGTATGTTTGTATGACTGTCGCGATCTATCAGTAGGCAAGATGAAATTTATCCGCGGTCAGTCGGAAATTAACTAAATCTCGGATTACACACGTTTTCTCTAGTCAAAACTAGTATAGTATTGACCGATGTTCAGCATAAAATATTTCAAATTTAAACAAAGGCCGTAAAATCTAGATTAGACTAGAGAAAACGTCTTTGCTAAGAACGGGATGTAATATTTTAGTTATAAAGTAAACCTGGTAAATAAAACAAACTCAAGATAAGTTAAATTAATTAGATATAATGTCACGTACAACAGTAAGAGTAACTTAAGGAATCAAATAGAAATAATGCCTTTTATTTACTCGAATGTTAACTTTCGTAGCTGGTGTAAATTTTCCTTCCTTCTAAGGTTCTTCCTAGAGGTTCACAGTAACAAAATAAAAATATTTTCTGTAATTTGGTTTATAATTTATTTTCTTATCCTCACACAGTAATATTTTCAACAGACTGCTAGTTATATAAAGATTTTCATTACGGTTAATATTATTCCATTCGTCGACATCAAAGGAATAAAACTTCTGTATACATCACGGTCTAAAACTATATTAAAACAATCTTAACATATCGTCTCAAAAGCTTAAAACGTACCCTAATACAAGCTTATATAAAACTACAGTAAATTATTTTAGTCTAAAAGTTTTCACGATCTACATTTTCAAGATACGAAACGTTTGTAAACTTTGTTTGAGACCAATAAGTTACAATGCAGAATACATTTTGGGAGTTAAGAATATTTAAACGGAAAGAAATCGAACCGATAGGCGTTTACGTACCGGACAAATTAGCATATAGAGGTCAAAGAAAGCAAGTAACAATTATTGGTATAACACTGGATTAAGACGACGCTTTACAAAGACAGGTTACTAACAATTTTGCAATTCAAATGATTCCAAAATATGCTAATAGTAAGACGTACGCTAGAGAAGAAAGGAATGTAAATAAGGCAAAAACCGACGGCATTGACATTCAAGAATACTCCATCATGCACAATCCTTACAGTACAAAATCCTACCTTCGCCGGCGACCGTGTTTTGTTAAAGCTCGTTCCTTCTTTTTGACAAGAGCGAGTTGAGTGATGTGCTTCTTTCGCCGAGCGTTCCCACAGGCGGCCCTGGCAGCCTCGCAGGCGCAGTGGGCGGCCTGCTTGGTGGCCGCGCACTCGGCGCACGCGCACTGCAGCTTGTGTTGCAGCTGTGCAAGCCTAGCCTTAGCCTGTTGCAGAGCGTGGCACTTCTCTTGAAGACCAATCTTTGTCTTCTCTAGAACGCAATGGGTCGACTTCTCTAGCTGACTCGCCAATTGCACCGCTTGAGTGAGAAGTTTTAACTGCAAAACAAATTATTCATTCTGTATCCTCATAGGTAAGTTTGTGTTAAATACATTCTTGTCTAACAACATTCCATATAAGGTTTAAATCTTACTTTAAGCATTACTTATTTAATGAATTGTCTAAATTATTTTAATTACGTTCAGTCATGGACGTACAAAAAAAGTCTGACGTACTAAAACCAACAACTGTGTCTATAGGGTCGGCCGGTGCGCTATGTATGCCTGCGTATCAGCTTATATGTGACAGGCTGACACGCACACATACATACAAGTTTGCGCGCGTAATGACCGACTGATGTGTTTTTGTGTGCGTGAGGCTGACGCCTGTGTGTGACAGCGCACTGGCCGACTCTATAGACATAGTTTTTGTTTTAGCGAGACTCTTTTATACGTTCATGCGTTCAGTCTCAAGTACTGTATGCATCAGTGGAATCTAAACTATCTAGTATATGCAACTCACTCGATTGGTTTTTCTTTATCAAACTTAAAACCTTCAGACCTTCAAACCTTAGCTGTGTGTAGTTTCTTGTCTCGATTTTGTAACTGACCTGTAGCTATATTTAAATATTAAACGAACGGAACATGCTCAATATCAGTTTTAATAATTTATTGGAAATAAAACAGATAGAGAACTTTATATAATTTAGTAAATAAAAACGTCTAACATTAGAAATAAAAATAACGACGTGTTTCGACGTGTCTAGATCCACATTCTGCACATAAAATAGTTATGTATTTGAAGTTAAATTTAATGAACACTAACTTTATTAATTACAGCTATATAAGCGAAATGATACTGAAATATTTATTTTAGCGATAACAGACGATTGATTTCTTTTCCGCAACTGATTTACTTGAAATTAACAAGTAGTTTTGAATTTATACCTAGTATTTAGTTAGTAGTTTAGTAGTTGAATTCATACGTAGTAGGTAGTCAAATACTTGTAACGATACAGAAATATTAAATCAGCATAGTATTAGATAGAGTATTATTTTGCTTTTCCCGTTCACCTAATTTGGCAGCAAATTTCAAAACAACGTTAGCAATACTGATGAGTAAGGATGTTATAGAAACCAGTGCAATGAATGCTATTATGAAGTAGTCTATATTTTCGAGTAGTTTTCTTACCTCTGCCGAGGCTTGCTGCGCGGCTTGCACGGCGGCGTTGACGGTGCTCTGTTGTTGGTGCACGGCTGCAGTGTTCTCGGCCACCACGCACTCCGCCTCCTTCACTTGCTGCTGCAGTTGTTCCACTACTGCTTGCTTCCCTGCTAAGGCCGCTTCTGCTGCTTTAGCTGCCTGCAGAGCTTTCTCTGCCAGTTGCGTTTTGACCTGTGAACATCGTAAGCTATTAGTTTTATCTAAAACAGCTTGAAATTGAGTTTCTTTTGTTTTTTGACGCAGTCAACTTACCATATGCGCAGCTTGAGCACCGGCCGCATTTTGCGCCGCCTGCGCCGCCTTCGCCTCCGCAGCCGCCTTCTGAGCGATGCACGATGCGCTCTTCGGCTTACAGTCCCTCGCCGTCTCCCTCAGTTTATTATCTTTTCTGTTGTCATCTTCGTGAAGCAAAGGCAAGTCCTGACGAGCCCCCCGCTGCAAATTTTCTTCTTCTTCCAACTTCCTCTCCGGCAGCCCCCACACTGACGTCGACGTCAAAACTAATAACACTAATAGTCTCATCTAAAAGCACTTTAACTACCCTATTTTAATTAATATTGGCAATTAATTAGATGATTTCCAAATATCTTGGAAACCTACCTAAATTTTTATTTTGATCGTTGAATATTGGGTAAAAAATATTGTTTCATTTTTCAAACAATTGACAATCTTTTGGCAAACGTGAGTGAAGTTAAAAGCAAATATGTATTATTCTATCAAACGGCGTCTTCTAATTTTAAACATCGACGAGTTCTATTTAGATGTCTATGGTTTTTTTAAATTAACCAATGCCTTCTATAAATTGCATAATAACGCATTTTACATGATGTCGGTCTTAACTCTTTGTGAAAGAACGCCCCCAGTTCCAAGCAATGGGAAATTTAGTGGGATGTTTATGAGTATACTCAAGTTTTAGTTACTCATTAGGCATATTATGCATAGAGCTCACGCTCATTGGTTTGGTAGTGGTTTGGCGAACCTCTACCTCTGCACCGATATCAATAATTATTTCGCTATTTGCTGGGTAGGTACTGTTTTTCATATGCTCTTAGGTCATAAGTTCACGATTTAATCTCGTTATTTAATTTGGACGAAGACGAGACAGCCTTATCTTATTTCCTTATATTATTTATTACTATGTAAATAGTAAGAAATAATATAAGGAAGACATAATTTGAGATATAATAATCCAAGAATCGAACACAAAGTCTTCTGATCTTCTACGAGACACACTCTCGATAGGCCAGAACAAGTATTCAAATGACAAGATAGGTGTTTAAGCTGCACCTACCATGAAATACTTTGCTGTAGACCACAGTAAATTATAATCACAGTTTTAACCTTCTTCCATCTAATTTTCTCATATTTTCCTGTCAAACAAAAAAGAAATTCAAATAACAAAGAAACTGTCAATGAAACCCTTGGTAAATTTTTTGTGATTTTTTTCCTAAAAAAAGGCAAATGTTGCATAATTGAGTATGTTCTTTGAGATTACGATTGGATCTGGTTGACGAGGAGACTTGGGAGTGTAAATCTACATTAATTCGGGACCTGATCGAGCGTCCTGAATTTCGTCTTTGCTCAAGTAAGTTTCATATTTATGCCTACTAATGTCGCACAGCTTCACCTGCAGTTATACCTATAGCCTTTGCCGTGGATTGAGCTATCATATACGTAAAAAATCTCAAATACGGCTGTCCGACATTGTCACATTGAAACAAACGAAACACTGATCAAACTCTTCAGCTTTATAAATCTCTTACTATGGATAGATAATCTACAGTAAACTAGGTCAAACCTACGGCTACGCTCGTGTAGCCGACATTGAGTGCTAAAAAATATTATGTCCATATATTGATTGTATTAGTCCTCAGTGAGGAAGACTTCCTCACAAAGATGGGATCAAAACAACTAAATTTCGCATTCGATGGCTTAAGATACGTTTTGCAGTAAGATGTATCAAAATCGTATTTTTCTCAAAAGAGTGCCTATGTTTATTGTGACCGGCGGAAAGTATGGGACTATGTAACAAAAAGTTCAAATTTAAACAGTCTGTAGAAAAGTTATCCATATTTTTGTCTTACAGACTTAATGTCGTAATGTCATCGTCATCATCACCATAATCTGCCCTTATTCTATGTGCTGTATCTTTGTCAACTACTCTTTAGTAAGTTTCAATAGGACCAGAATGGTACGTTATCTAGTAGACATCTTTGCAATAAAACCGCCTTTTGTCCTTATTACCACACAATTAGCGTGTAACTTTGTTTGTGTTTTAGAGCCGATTAAAATTTGCACGTTGCGTATTGTTTATCTTTTCAATCTTTTCGTATATTTTTGCTTTTTTTTCACAGAAGGGCAGCTCAGCTGTCACACCAGATAATCGTGGCCTTCGTACTCAATACACATTAGAATGATTTGCCTCTCTCTGTACGCCCTCATTGCCTCGGCCACGATACTGGCGTGCGTGCCCGTGTGCTGCCGGCAATTCAAATTAAACAAAGTTCTCAAGTATGTCCCAATCTATTCCTTAGAACAGGTCTTCTAAGCCGAAAAGAGCATGCCACTTTCAACATTCGTTAATTCTATGCAAACAAGTCTAAAGCCGAAACATAGAAATGAGAGCTTTTTTAATTGTATTTTATGTTCCATAGATGGCGCTGTAAGAATGTATAAAAGCGTTATATATTTTTGTTTACTCGTAGAACACAACTTGTATATATTTAACTTTAATAAATTCAGCGCCATCTGGATATTTTTGATCTTGTTTACCTTTATTAAAAGCTGTCATTCTATGGAAAAATATTTTATGCATCATAGAAAGTTTGTGAAAGAGCAATTTTTTAAGACTTCTATTTGATTCCGTTCTTCATAGCACGTTTCTTTCGGTTTAGTATTTCCATCTTGTTTAAGGAAGAGTTAATTTGAGTGCACTATGTACTCAAGAACATCCATTTGAATTTGGAATTTAACAATGGCTGCCAAAATCGCGGGACATAGCTAGTTTAGTTTATATGTCATTAAAACTCCCCCTATATGTCGGAAGAAAGTTAGGTTTTAATTTCTTACTCACATTAATAACAAAATATGAGCGGTGAGATTTAGAAAAGCTGAATTATATCGAAGAGCCAAATAGGAGAGGAGATTCAATCGCGTATCTTTTAAATATTCTATAAATATTAATCTAGCTTAGCTCTGAAGATGATTAAGTGGAGAAGAAAAGAAAAAGATATCTTGTGTTTGTTCAGCCTGATCAGAAAACCTGCGACAAAAGTCGCGCAACCAGAAGCCGACGCGCAGAAGGCACAAGAGGAGGCATGAAGCGGGGTGGCCGCAGCGTCTGCATTATTTGCTAGTTCCTCTCCAAGAAGCAAGATTAATTTCCACAGCCAACATTCACCTCACGCAGCTTAGCTCTCCACTCAGGCGTAAAGCTTCGGTTGGTACACCCTGGCTGAAAAGCATCTCCTCTCCTAGTTGCTCCGCGTGTCTCTGACCGTTTATTTTGATAGAAATGAGGGTTTGACTCCCCTAAAGATTCATTACCATCACTAGCAAACTACTGTCATGGTGATACGATACCCAGATCAACAGATTGTCCTGGTTTTGCACTCTCAACTGCGTTGTGTACCTTACCGCCAATTACGATGTCTTGATGTTTACGGATTTGCAATGAATCTATCGGTGATGTGCTAACTGATTCAGATCACCAACTAATAAGTAAATTGCGTTATTCTATCAGATTTATCTAAGGTTGGTTAATGTCGCCATTGTTTTAATTGTGTCTTTTGGTGTGCGCGATAAGGAATAAATATATCCGGTATCTGAACCTATCAGCCTCAAACTCTAGTTACTGGAAATGTGTATGTAGTTCCGAATAGAAACATTCGTTTTTTTTACGCAGATGCATGAAGAAGTAACGGAATGATCATCTGCATGAGTCTCTGCACAGCACTAGCGGCCGTCGCCTGCATCTCCTGCGGTCCCATACTGCTGGAATCCTTCTGGTCTCGCAGGAAAACGAAGGAGCTCAAAATCTGCCAAAGCCCATGCTGTCCCCAAAAGACAAGTACCACAGTGACATAGTTTGTTTGTTGCAATAAAATGTTTTAGCCGTAAATACAAATGCAAATATTTAATTCGTTGTTTTACTGATTGTAGGTACATTTAACACATTCCCAGTCCAGTATATCTTATCCTCTACACGTGGATGGGTTCCGGCAAGTCAGTATTCTCTATATTGTACACTAATTTACTTTATTCCAAGTAAATTTGTATGTGTAATTTACCGATATTATTTCCAAAAAACAACGAAACTTGTCATTGATATATGTAACTACAATAAAAACGAATGGACATGCCATACTAACATTAATATTCAACAAAATAAACGTAGCTATTTTTCTAATGATTTTTTTATTGTACAAAGTTTTATGCTTACTTATTCATAAAAGTTGTAGTTTTAGTGCAGTTGTTGTTCAAGTTGTAAGTTCTGTTGTAAAGTTGGATTGTTGTTGTTGTAGTTTAGTTATTGTTTGTAGTTGTACAGTTGTTGTTGCTATGTTTGCAGTTACATTTATACATACATACATATATATATACATATATATATATATACATATATATACATACATTTATTATTATTGAGTATAGTTATTCTTGTTGTTGTTGTAGTAGTATTGTGCTGTTGTAGTTTGTTGTTAAAGTTGTTTTTATATGCTGTTGTTATTGTAGTTACTGCTGTTGGAAAAATAGAGTAATACGTAAATAAAAAAAGGTTTGTGCAGGTAATAAAAAATAATATAAGGGACGATCAAATAAACACAAGTTTACGAACGACAGTCGCGGTATTGATTTTGATATACTAATCGATAGATAATTTGTATTGTATTTTACATGTCCAGGTAATAATTCTGTGGGAATTAATCGAAAACGTTTTTAAACGTACGGGTAATTTAAACCATTAGTATAGGAAACTGAACATGTTAACACATTCCCAGTCCAGTGTACGCTATCTTGTGCACGCGGATGGGTTTCGGCAAGTCCATGTGCTCTAAATTGTACACTGATTTACTTTTATTCCAAGTAAATTTGTATGTGTTATTTACTGATATTATTTCCTATAAACAACGAAATTAGTCTTGAGATATAGATCTACAATAAAACGAACGTACATGGCATACAAACATTTTAATATTTAACATAATAGGTAATGTTCTAATGATTTTTTTTATTAAAAGACTTCATAAACTTATTCATATAAAGTTGTAGTTGTTGTTGTAGTTAGTTTTGTTGTAGTAAAGTTGTACTGTTGTTGTTTAAGTTAATTGTTGTAGTTTAGTTATTGTTTGTAGCTGTAAAGTTGTTGTTGTTATTTTTGTAGTTGTAATTGTTGTTGTTGTTTTTTTATACAGTTGGAAAGTTGTTGTTGCTATGTTTGTAGTATATTTATTGTTTTTGTATATAGTTGTAAGTTGGTGTTGTGGTTGTGTTCGTTGTTGTTGTAGTTATTTTGTTGTTATAGAATAGACTAATACGTAAATTAAAAAAAGTTTGTATCGGTAATAAAAAAAACATGTAAGGGAAAATTCAATAAACATATACAAACAATAAGTTTACGAACGACACGTCCGTGTACTACATTGTATACACGGCCAAAGTCGCGGCATTGATCTTGATCTTGAGCGGACTGTGAACGTGTTAAGACATTCCTATGTATACGTATCCTGTACACGCGGGGATTAGTACAGTCGAGGTAGACATAAAACTAGCCTGAAATAGAAAAAATTCCGGGGAGCGATTTTTTTTTATGAAACGTCGGGGAGGGTTGTTGGAAGTATAAATCTCGATTTTCTAACTTATCCCGGTAGAGGGTTCGCCACCATCTTGTTTTAAAGTTTTTGTGAAATAACTCGTTCATTTTCAACTTTAGAGCAAAAATGATGGTCACCAAAGTTGTTGGAAATTTAATTTCTCACAAGTTTGCTTCATATAGTTTTTACGCTAGGATCAATATTTGCAGAGTTATACTATCAAGTTTATCAAAAAAATCGTAATGGGTGCAATTTTATTTTCTTAAACTTTGGTTCTCGCACATTTTTTACTTATTTTATTTTTAGTATTTGTTGTTACAGCGGCAATAGAAATACATCATCTGTGAAAATTTCAACTGTCTAGCTATCACTGTTCTTGAGATACAGTCTGGTGACAGACGGACGGACGGACGGACGGATGGACAGCCAAGTCTCAGTAATAGGGTTCCGTTTTTACCCTTTGGGTACGGAACCCTAAAAAGTGCCAGAACCGAAGTTGAAGAAAATAAAATTCTACCCATTACGATTTTTTTGATAAACTTGATAGTATAACTCTGCAAATATTGATCCTAGCGTAAAACCTATATGAAGCAAACTTGTGAGAAATTAAATTTCCAACAATTTTGGTAACCATCATTTTTGCTCTAAAGTTGAAAATGAACGAGTTATTTCACAAAAACTTTAAAACAAGATGGCGGCGAACCCTCTACCGGGATTAGTTCGAAAATCGAGATTTATACTTCCAACAACCCTCCCCGACGTTTCATAAAAAAAAATCGCTCCCCGGAATTTTTTCTATTTCAATGTCTGCCTCGACCGTGCTAGATGGGTTCCAGCAAGTCCGTGTTCTCTATATTGTACACTGATTTACTTTAAACCCCCCGCGAGGCGGGTCCGCAAGGACAGTGGCAAGTGGGTCAGGGTCGTTGTAGGAGTGGGAAAAGTGACCCCGCGACCCTAACCCCTGGCCATGCAGGAGAAATCTGTGGGGGTTTTAGTCGGTAGGGGCACCATGTCGTATCCCATGGTGACGAGCCCAACATACCCCACCATGTCCCTGCATGGTGGGCATACGTGAAAGTATTTCCCCACATAAAAAAAAGGGTGAACGTGGGGTGGGTTCCCAACGAGTAACACCAAACGAGTCACACTGTGACTCGTTGGGAATTTTTTTTCCCAACGAGTCACACTAGCGTAACAGTGTGACTCGATGGGAATATAAACTAGTAAAGAAAGTTGCAACGAGTCACAGTGTGACTGGTTGGGAAAAAAAGTCCCATCGAGTCACAGTGTGACTGGTTGGGACTTTATCATGCGGAAGAAGTGATCATATTGAAATTGGTAAAATAAATGAAAAATGAGTCACATGTATTCTTTTAAAATAACAAAACCAAACAATTTTTTTAACAATAATAATTCACAAAGTCTTTCTCGACGTACTTATTTTCTTAATAGTTTTTCTGCTTTTACGATTTACAATTTAAAACTTTTAGATCGTTTTTGCCTTCAATTTGTACACAAATGGAAGGGAATAACGTGATGAATCTAATATTTTTTGAAATTTTACTTCTTTTGGTGCGTAAGTGTGAAATGATGAGAATATTTTTTACGATACGCGCAAACACTGTCACGAAAAACTGATTCCCCGTAGTTGGCTAGTAAACATTGGACCTAACTTCAAGTTAATACTTCTTTGCATTGAAGATAATAATTTCTATAATTGAAGTTTGAATTTTTCACACGAGGAATAAAAAGAAGAAGTATTAACTTTTTACGTGCGTATATAAGTACACACACACTTCTTTTCTCAAAGCTCGACAATAATGATTGTCATAAAAGCAACGTAAATACAACTAGAGATCAAACAAAAGAATAAGATACATTACAATCAAGCTACTACTTGGTTATGTCTACGATTTTAAATGTTTTGTCGCAGTAGTAATAATTCATTGTTTGGAAAAAAAATCAACATCGGTTTTAGAATATGTAAATCATGAAAAATATGTGTAGTATAATAATTAACTTCGGTCGAATTAAACAACTGCGCAATGCCCAATCTTGGCTGAAACTCACATAATATTGTAACTAACTTCCTATCCTCGAACTTGTATTGTTCGGCCTATAACACATATCTGAGACAAAATAAATATCATAATCATCTCAGTCTAAACGTCTGAGACTTAATAATTATCACTAACGACTTTGGTACTATATTTTAGAGACTACATATTTATCACAATCAACAAAAGTAGAAACTAAACTTCTGAGATCACAATCAACTGAGTTACTGTTTTTGAAACATAGAGAGACGAACTTCTTAGCATTCCATAGATTCACCGTGCGGGTGCCGGGTCCATCGTGTGGCAGAGAGAGAAATCTCGAATAGTCCCCAAGACTTGTGACTCGGGCGTATGTTTAAAAGGAGCCCCTTTTGGTGACGTACGTCAACACTCACCTTCACTACTCGTACTTCTCTCCCTGCCCAGCCAAATCCGATATGATCCTACTAGTGCAGCTTTAGATACTCGTTCTAGTATAGAACTTACTGCACTTCTGGACAAGCCAAGGTCTTTAAGCAGGTTATAGAGAGATTTTGCTGGTATACCTCTCGCTCCTACTTCTACAGCGTATAAATGAACAGCCATTTTTTGTTAATTCGTTTTGAAGTTCGTAATACTTGTTTCGTTTCATCGCGTGGTCTTTAGGTATATTAGTTTCCCACGGTACGGTAAGTTCTACAAGGACTATGCGTTTCGTAGCCCTAGAAAAAAAGAAAATGTCCGGTCTGGATGACGAAACACCCACATCCTCTGGGATTTTGTAGTGCTTTTCATACGTGTCCATTAATATAGTCCAATCAGGTGCTGAACCCAGGATTGAGTAAGGCTTGTTCTTGGAGTTTGAAGTTGAGCCCTCTTTTACAAAGTTAATTTGTCTTTTGTTTGTCGTCAATCCCTTTTGGGCTCTAGCTGCCGAAAGGCTTACGGCAGTGGGTGCACTGCCGCTCACTCGCTCAAGGTCGCGCGGTTTTAGCCTACCGCTAGACCATTCTTTCCAGGGGCTCTACCGCCTAACGAAAAACGCTTTGACGCTTTGATATTGCTGTATCTTTTCTTCTCACTTGAAATGAAAGAGACGGCAATGCCAAAGCGTCAAAGCATTATTGGTTAGGCGGTAGAAGCGCTGGAAACAAGTGAATGTCGGTTGTCGGACGCACGGCTGAGCGCTCGCGCAAAACGTTTCCCGCGCATATTGTTATTATATATATATGTCGTAAACCCTCCGCTCTAGACAGGGACAGAGTTACGAGTTAGAAAGAGCGCAAATGTTTATTTGAAAATCGCGACAGGTATTGCGAGCTGAATTGTACTTTGTTGTGTCCCAGCAAGAGTCCTTATTTATATAATTATTTTTGGTAAGTGTGGCTTCTGTACTAATATGTATTTTGTGCTTACGGCTTCACGTATGATTTCAAGTACTCTGTAATGGCGCTGTGAGTAATGACCCCTATTAAGGAGCACCTTGCATCCCACCAATTTGTGCTTTGCTGTACATATCGCCTCACCACAAGTATAGCAAAGGCAGGAGACCAGTCCTATAACACGGTGCGCCACTTCAGAGCTAATGAGATACAAAATTCACCTATGGTTAACTTCACTCACTTTGCATGACAATCAAACTTAGGTACTTAATTTATAAAATTCAATAAATATCATAATAGCTTTTTACCTACTTTCGCAAAATTTCTAAAACATGTCCCACTGTTACTTCACCTTGAATTAATTCCAGCTGGACTTCTTGGATAAGTTCGTCTTTTAACATAGTATTGTTGGCTCTTTTACTTTTTATTGCATTTGCCTATTTTATGTCATTTTTAAAAGAATATAATGAAGCGTCTTGCTTCAAAATGTGCAACAAGTGCATCATATTTTGGTTCTTTTTACCCAACGAGTCACACTGTGACTCGTTGGGATTTTTTTTCCCAACGAGTCACACTAGCGTAACAGTGTGACTCGATGGGAATGTAAACTAGTAGAGAAAGTTGCAACGGGTAACAGTGTGACTCGTTGGGAAAAAAAATTCCCAACGAGTCACAGTGTGACTCGTTTGGTGTGACTCGTTGGGAACCCACCGAACGTGGGGGCGCCTAGTATACCGGAGCCAGAAAGTTACAATCGGCTGCTCTTCACTGCTGTCTCACTGTGTTTCCTATTTTGATTTGTATAGAATTTAAAACAAACATTTATGAATTGTTTCTCACATTCGGTCTTAAGCACGCACTTTTTTCCCCCACGTGTAATTGATATTGGCGATAAAACCAATCAAACCTCAAAAATAAAGCATCAGCTTAAAAATATGCCGATAATAATAGGTGGAGATTGCTATGATGTGGATGATGTTTTATTTAAAAAACAAGTGAACGAAATTGTATTTGGAAATTTAATTATCATTAATTTATTTAAAATTATTTGCGGCCACTTATTGACTGGCAACTTATTATCAATGTATTCTCCTAATCATAAATGTATGTTCAAATGTGAATTTGATTAACTACGCGATGAACGTAGAGATGTTGCAGCCGGATCTTAGACCATTAGGACAGGTTCTGTTTACGACAGATTCTGTGAAAGACCGAACTTGTGTGAAAAATTAATAAAGTCATACAAATTAATTTAGTGATATGAGCATAAACAGCCCACTAATTGTTCCCACTGTTGGGACTCGGGGCCATGTTTTCTCGCGAGGAGAGAGTCAAGAAACCACCAAGCTGGCCCAGTGTGGGTTGGTGGATAATCCATAACTTAGAAGGATTCTAGGTACAAGTCGGTTTCCTCACGATGTTTTATTTCATCGTTTTAAGTAATATAATATATACTTACTCCTAGAGACCAGAGGTGGGAAAAGAACAAAAAACACAATTCGTTTTACACAATGACATTTATACACGAAACTTAACAATAATACAAACGAAATCACACCGATCTTATACAAAATTAAACTAAAACATCTAAAACTGATTCTTAAAGTAAACTCGACAGATAAAGATTACAATTTAAACTTTGGCGGGTCAAACGATCAGAACTACCGCTTGAGAGGGGGTCCGGTGGCAGAAAAGACATCGAACTGAGCGCGCAGTCGTTTATAAAAGTTTCCCCCCACCACCGCGGGAATTTACATCTCGTTTTCTGCTAACACGGGCTCTCCTGACTGGAGACGTCCTCGTCCTCCTATAGGTACTCCAGTCTGCAGGCTCCCAGTCGCGGTGGACGTGCTGGGCACAGGCTCTGGCGTCAAACGCACGTCGTTGGCCACAGTGGCTCGCTCGTGCTTTGACTCCGCATCATCATCATCGGTTTTTAAATGCAGCTGGTGCCTGTGGGGCACCCAAAGCTGATACTGCTACTGTGACGCCTCACGGAGGTTCTGCCGCAACGACGCCTCACGAAGGTTCTGCCGCAGCGAAGCCTCACGGAGGCTCTGCCGCAGCGACGCCTCACGGAGGCTCTGCCGCAGCGACGCCTCACGGAGGCTCTGTCGCAGCGACGCCTCACGGAGGCTCTGCCGCAGTGACGCCTCACGGAGGTTCTGCCGCAGCGACGCCTCACGGAGGCTCTGCCGCAGCGACGCCTCACGGAGGCTCTGCCGCAGCGACGCCTCACGGAGGCTCTGCCGCAGCGACGCCTCAAAAGTTTAAATAAACTCTTTCACGACAAAATTATTCGGAACTATAATAATTGCATGAAATAAATTAATGCTAAAAACAACTCTTCAAATCTTTTTGCTGTAGTTATGTTCTCCATGAATTTTGTCGCTAGGTTGAAAATGATAAAAGTCCTCATCATCTTCACATAGAGAATCATCCTCGTCGCTGCTTTCTTCACTCTCGGAGCAAAATTTAATAATAAAAGGTCCATCCAAACTCCCGTCTTTTCTTTTATATTCTTCTTTCAGTTTTTTCAGCTTCATTCACAGCTAACGAAGAATCGGTGTTTGGTGCGCCAAAACAAGTTTTCACTTCAAATACATGTATTCAAATAAATTATATTTTGTTTTTCCTTATTAGGGGAATTTGTGGGAAATTGGGCATTGATGTTTCCTTAAAATTTTGGGGAATTGGGAAATGGGGTATTGGCAATCGCTTTTGGTTGGCGGCTACGGAAGTTACGGTGGTCTAGTCGGGAGAACGGCGGCTGCCGATCCGGAGACCCCGGGTTCAAGCCCCACATGCACCACTGTCTTTTCGAAGTCATGTGCGTAATGCCGCTAACTTAAAACGGTGAAGGAAAACATCGTGAGGAAACCGACATGTACCTAGAATCTTTCGAAGTCATGTGTCATCCGCCAACCCGCACTGGGCCAGCGTGGTGGATTATGGCCTTAACTCTCTCCTTGCGAGAGAAGGCCCCAGCAGTGGGAACGTTTAGTGGGCTGTTGATGTTGATGTTTGGTTGGCGGCTGCGCAAGTTCCCCATTTTGGACATGAGCCAAAACACCATGGTAGCACTATACCTCACCTTATGACATCTTCCATAACTCCCTGAATTTGTAGGTACTATTTGTGGCAGTATTTGTAGGTATGCTTTAAATTTTTAGCTCTCAGTGGTTAACGTTCACCATCCTAAATCTCAATCATCTTAAATTAACCTTATTTAGAAAATTAAAATTAACTTTCTTGCGACAATTTTCTTTATTTCTCTAGAAATGCGGCATGAAATCAAACAAACAATCAAGTCAAAAATGTAAGAGCAACTAAGTATCTCTTTAATCTCTTAATTGTACCAGTAAACCATTTCTTCACCTAATCATAAATCTCAAATCAGGTGATTCCTGATGCTTGTCCTACGGGTGTAAATTCAGCGCTGTTTCAACAAAGCCATGTTGTTTTATTGCATTCCTCATGAATGCCGAGTCATCATGACTGTATGGTCTATAATATACCCGACCTCCGCCACGCTTTACCCGCGCAAAATTAAATTTTGAAAAATAACAGCACCATGAATGCAAGGTATTTGATTGGATTTACGGGATTTATTTTAGGAATCCGTTCACGGGAGGGTAGACACAGTGTTACTGTTGAGCTCGTCATCATAGTCGACACAAATGCGATCTGAACCTTCGCTCCTGGCCACAAAAAGAGCTGGGTTTTCAAATGAGGAGCAGCTAGGTCTAACAATATTCGTTTCTAAGAGCCACTTCGTATGACCACGCAGCACCATGCTCATCTGTGGACATCATATTATATACTCGTGATATTTAAGGAACTTCAATTTTAAGTTCACCTGTGTTCACTAACGTTTTTTGTCAAACCCGTAATAAAACACTCAGAAAAATGAATTAACGATGGCAAAAGCTTCTATCGTGGCAGTATAACATTTGCCACAATAGAAGTACCATCCAATTAAAAGGAGCTATTCTTTTGTGTTATCAAATTCACACAGTAAACTTGAGTTGCGTCGCTGTCATAATTTCTGCTCAGCAGTAAATTAGCTGCACCAGCCTTCTTGGGTATGAGTGTCTGAAAGATGTAATGATGTCAAAATTTCAGATCAAGTTACACACCACACTAAGGGCCGTCCCAATTTCAAAAGCCCAACAAATCTGCCCGTCAGGTCTATTGCCATCGTCACGCGCAAAACACGTTTCGAGTATGGTATGGTCAACGCATTTCGAGTAAGAGAGATCGTGGTGACCAATTTGATCGACAGCCGTACCACAATGTCAGCGATTGACACCTTGATCTTTTTTCTATCTATATTCTAATGCTCGTAGCTCAAAAAGGTTATGGAAGGTGATGTTCTAAAGACACGAACGAAGAGATTGGACTCTACTTTTGTAATAAGAACGTTTAGGCTTTGGAATACGTTGCCTGAGTGGGTTTTCCCCGATGGTTACAATCTTTGTGTTTTTAAATCGAGAGTGAATTGGTTTCTTCTAGGTAAACACGCTCCATCGTAGGCCGCATCGTCGCTTAACATCAGGCGAGATGGCGGCCAAGTGTAAACCTATAAAAGTTAACAAAAAAAAAACCGGCCAAGTGTGAGTGGGAGTCTCACACGAAGGGTTCCATACCATTATTAGCAAATAAACGGCGAAAACCTGTGCCTTTATTCCGAATTCCGTTTTATACATAGAGTATCGCAGTCTCCGCGGACAGGCTTTCATACAAAAACCTTTACTAAAATTTTGATTTTACCTTCTGGTTCGACGAATTCGATACTGCGTTTTAGTCTTCTAGTGGTGCCATCTAGTTTGCTTGGAACGGACTAATCGAGCAAAAAACGGTAAAAAATAAATCAAGGTAGTTGTATGGGAGCTCCCCTTAAATATTCATTTAATTTTATTATTAGTATATGTTGTAATAGCGGAAATATAAATACATCATCTGTGAAAATTTCAACTTACTGTCTAGCTATCACCGTTCTTCAGATATAGCTTCGTGACAGACGGACAGACGGACGGACGGACGGACAGCCAAGTCTCAGTAATAGGGCCCCGTTTTTACCCTTTGGGTACGGAACCCTAAAAGGATGGGTTTCATACTTTGAGTAGGTATATGGCTAAACATCTGTCCTACTCAAAGGTTTCATAGCAACTCGCACACAAGCGCAGGCTAACAGCTAGACGAAATGCAGCTAGATCTAACAGACTACCGATATTTAATGAAGCTAAAGCTAAACGAAATGCCCGATTCTCACACAGACACACACTGAAGAGTCCAAATCATTACCTACCACTGCACTGCGCTCGTCACCCAGATATCTAAGATAGTATATCTCTAAGCCTTGTAGTTGCACAGCAAACATTGCCCTTCAAACTGGAACACAGTAATGTTTGCACTTTTCTTTAATGTTTAGACATTTAAAAATTAAAAAAAATTACAAACGTATGGAGAAATCGGTGTTTGCACCAGTTGGCGGTCAGCGGGGCGGAGTTTATGTGTAGTATATCTGGTTATAATATAAAAAAATGGTTGTCTGTAAAGTCGGTTTACTGACGATAGTTAACGTGACAACGTCTAGTATTTGTGTTAAGCGCCATCTAGGTAAAACATTCTGAAGCTTTTTGAAAAGCTGTTCAAAGCGCCATCTCTGGGTACATCATTGTACTAGCAAAAGTTCTTAACTTCATATCGTCGCTTTTCTAAAACATGGACAGACTCCTTGAACGTAATACACATTTCACTCACTAGATGGTGCGAAAAGTAATAAGGCGAGGTAAGGGAGGTTACTATTATCTAATCTATGGCGGTAACGTTACATGACGTCATGTTTTGCGGGCGTGCAGCCGGCTTCACAGAATTATAAGACGTTATCACGTCAATAATTATTATAACCAGAGACGTCCGTTTATCACTAGTACAAATGAATAATACTAACCTAATACAGTTAGTAGACACAAGTATAAGTAAGTTGGAATGATCTAATGAGGGAGCGAGATTTTTGAGAGACAGTATTTTCGTGGGCTGTGTATTGAACTCTAGCGTCACGCTCGGGAATGATAAGAAATATTCGAGTAAACTCGGGACCATGGGCATGGGCCTTCTAGAAATGCTAACACATTTCTATATGGCCATGCTCATGGCCACGCCCTCCGGTTCACCCGCGTTGTTTCCAAAGTAAGCTATCAAATTCTGAGTTATAAGTTTTCACTTCTATCGGCAGTTCCTATGACTGACAATTTTTTTTCTACCAGATTATGACTATGTTATAAGCATGCCGGTAAAGCTACAATTAAAATTTGGCAAACTCCTAGGCTTCCCAACCTTATGGATAATGAGGCTTATGGCCACGCTCTCCGACCCATGCCCACATTCAACACTGAGTTTAGATATTCCTGTACAACATTGTCTAAGTTCCAAAGGTCACACAGTGTCAAAAAAAATGGCAGATAGAACTGGCGATAGTGAAACCTTAAAACTCAGAATTTGATAGCTTACTTTGGAAACAACGCGGGTGAAACCGGAGGGCGTGGCTATGAGTATGGACATCTAGAATGTCCAAAAGCCAAGGTCCCTAGTTTACCCGAAAATTCGTTATCATTCGTGACGCTAGAATTCAATTCACAGCCCATGAAAAATCTGTCATTGGGCAGGCCAAAAGAGACTTTACTTCAAAATTGCTATTTCCTGTCTCAAATTAGACCAAATTACACAGAAATACCACTTTTCGTGGATATCGGTTGGTTTGGTGAAGAATTCACCGCAAACAAACATCATGACACTGGGTTTCTATACATTAAGATATCTATTTTAGACCAATGAGATTAATATCAATGAATAAGTCAGCCAGCTATGTGACGCAGTGTACTAAGATAGGCTAATTATGATGATGATGTCAGCCCTTGAAGCAGGCGATTATTTCACATGTCACGATATCAAGGCCAACCTCTCTCTGTCTATGCTCCTACCCGGGCTGATAGGTGCTCGCAATATAACTCTGCGCGTAGCAAAATTTGGAACTAATTGACAGGCCGTCAACTTCTTGTTTACGTCAGTTGAGACAAAAGTTTGTTTACGTTTGGTGTATTTATTAATTTTCAAAGTAATTATTAGCTTTTATTATGCCGAAAGTGATTAAAAGTGCTGGCCGTGGCTGGTTCTTGAAAATCAATCGTGGTTGTGAAGAAGAACGATACAATAACAGGCCAAAAGTGCAGTTTTCCAAACGCAGAGCTATTTGACAACTAATATGTAGGGATACCATATCAATCAAATCTCCACCAATTATCGGCATATTTTTAAGCTGAAGTTTTATTTTTGAGGTTTGATTGTTTTATCGCCAATGTCAATCAATAACCGTGGGAAAAAATGTGAGTGCTTAAGACCGAATGTGAGAAACAAGTTATATTTAATTTTTTTTTTTCATAACATACAAATCAAAATAGGAAACACAGTGGCACAGCAGTAAAGATCAGCTGATTGTATCTTTCTCGCTCGGGTACACTCGGCGGTCCTACGTTCACCCGATCGACCCTTTCACCTAACAGCGTCAGCTTCATTTACCACCGAAGCGAAAATATGTGGGCGGTGCGCCAAAAGAAATTTCACTTATTTTTTTTAGCTTGGATGCTCTGTAATCATTTACTCCGTATTAATTACTGTATGTTTTATTATAGGCGTTTCAGAACGTACAATTACGTGGTAATGGACAACGCATCATACCACTGCACTCAGACTAAAGAGGCTACAATGTATCTAATAAAGAGGCACAAAGAAGACCCACAATACTAAGTAGAATTACTGTTAAAAGGACATGGACAAGAAGTTTTGCGGTTACCGCTGTGATCCATCGTGATCTAAACCCTATTGAAAAATAAGATGATCCTTCAAAGAGCATTCATACGCCAAATTTTCAAATAGTGTTATTTATGGTCTCAATAAAAGATTTCCAAGTTTAAATTAAATTATCATTATTTCGTTGTTGGTGTAGGTTGAAAATGACAGATTTTTTATAATGTAATTAACTAAAATAAAGTTCTCCTGGTAGTAAGAGACTCAGACAGCCATTAACCTGTACCAATGAAACATGGTCATACCGAACCAGCACTGTAACGGCGTTCATTATTTCGAGACATTCATTCTAATCTCAGTTGTCCTATAATTTATAAATAGTTAGTTATATTGCTTTCCTGAAAAATCCCTTCCCGTACCTGTTTTATGAAGTTGTAAGTTCTCAATGAACGGGAAGGGAACCTATTAGCTTGACCTGGCAACATTAACTACGCCACCAGTCGCGCGCAGACTTATACTGCGAGCACTATAGCTCATGACTCATGACTGACATGACTTCACCGTTTTAAGTTAGCGGCTTTAGGCACATGACTTCGAAAATACAGTGATGTGCGTGAGATTTGAACCCGGGGGCTCCGGACCGGGAGTCGCCGTTCTAGTTCTAGTCGGGAGACTAGACCAGCCATAACTTGAAACTGCAAAGTATAAAAACTCTTTGTAAGGACCGTCATCGCAACATTAGAGTACAGCACAATATAAACCTCTTCTCAATATCTGAAGTACATCCTTCTTCAAGTCACGCAAATCATAAAGGGACAAAAAGAAATTTGAATTTCGAAATCCACTGCCAATATTTTTTACAACTGTCAGATCTTGCAAGACTTTTGAACCCATCTTTGGACCAAAAATTTTTTTTCTCGGGATTTTTGCAACATGAGTGTGAAATTGCTGTGGAACGTAGCAAGGATTATCTTGCTATCTGGACTGTCTTTCGGCATCTAAGGCTACCCAGATGGTCCTTGTCGGGAGGCGACACGCGGGTTTAGCAGCTGTAAGTGTATCCTCAACTCACGCTACCTTTACTTTTAACATCGTCTTCTGAACTGTTATTAGTAGAGTCTATTTTAGATTTTACTAACAAACGCATTTTCCAATTAAATAGGTAGTCATTTCAATGAGTAGGACAAACCAACGCATGTCTATAAAAATATATAAGGCTGTTGTGAAAATCCTCTCAATCACAAGCTGGTATACTGTTGCAAAAAAATAAAAGAAAAAAGACAAAAATAAACCTAATTTGGCTTTAACTTTGACCCTATATTGTTTAGAACACGATGTGAAAAGAAAGTAGCCAACTTTACCAACAACTGCGACTGAAATAGTCATTTAAGTCGTTCATGTATTTTGTTGAGAAAAAGTATAATTTGCATTATCTGTTGCCATATTTAATTTACCTATAATACAGTACAACAAGCTTACATAATACAAACAGGTCGAAAAAATCGCATTTGTTGGTATCGTTTAGATGCAAAGGTAACTTTATTAAATATGTTAGCATCACAGATTACTCTGCAATGTATCGATATTCAGCATTTCTGCTGTACGTTCCAAATCATTCGCGCAATTGCATAAAATTGAATTTAAAAAGCTCAAACTTTGATTTAACGGCTTCCTGGTTTCTCGCGAACAGACTCGTTATAAGTGACGATTAAGTTATCAAGGATTTTGACGAGGTAACAATTGTGGTTATTTATTTCATTTTGAAATATGTTATGTTTTCCCAATGTACTTCGGTTTTTGTTTCAGATCACATGTCCTGTTTCACCCTGATTGGCGTCTTCTACGGAGTATCAATATTATTCTGCGTTTCGTTTTGTATAAACAGACTGTCAAAGCCAAGCTGCGCGTGCTCTCCTGGTCGCCACGTCTGTAATGCTTACGTAAAACCGTAAACTTTTTTTTGTAAGCCTTTATATATCATCTTTATTGTAACTACGTTATTTGAGGCTTGATGTTTACTTAGGTAATCATGTTGTGTGTTAACTGCTGTACCTCTTTTGTTCTTGCATTAGTTGTGTTCTTTGCGACACCATTCTTAGTTAAAAAATATTGTTGTTATTGTAGTAAAATTAAAAAAGAAACTAAATGATGTATCTATGATTAAATTCTGTTTATTTTATAACTTGGTTTCATTTTGTACGCCTTTATTGACCATTATAGATTTGATTCACAATTCTAATTTAAAAGACAAGTTGAGTTGAAAATTTCAAGACATTATTCAATTTTGAAATTGTTTATAGATGCACGTATGGTGCCAAATAAATAGAATACTCAGTCAGATATATCATTTTGGAGTGAAGTATAAATAGTATCTACTAGTTATTTACATTTGCTGCCCTTAGACTTGTTTTGTTGGCTGTAAATGTTTTTTATCGTAACTTGTAATTATTTTGTTGCAGGTTGGAAGGCTATGGTGTGCATTACACTGTTAACAGTAGTTGCATTGACGACTCTAGTGCTTGGTATACCGTACTGTGCGTCCAAGATACTCGCGCCGTCCTGTCGATGCGTGGCTGCTGCCTAGCAAATTAATTGAATTCGTCTCTTCTAAATTATTTTGTTAACCGTTTTAAAATGATTTGCATGACCATCTGTACCGCTGTCCTAGCAGTTGGTTGCATTGCTTGTGGACCCATAGTATGTGAAAAGTTCTTAAAGTGCTTGTTGAAACATAAAAAGAAATGATTTGACAGTAACACTATCGTTCAATTTCAAACTCTTTTTAACACCGTAAGATCAATGCTTTTTACTGTGCGTCCAAGTTACTGGCTCTGTCCTGTCGATGCGTGGCTGCTGCCTGAATTCGTCTTTTCTGTATTGCCTGTTTTGTTAACCGTGTTAAAATGATTTGTATGAATTACCATTTGTATTGCTTGCATAGGTTGTATTGCTTGTGGACCCATAGTATGTTAAAAGTTCTTAAGTGCTTGTTGAAATATAAAAAGAAATGATCTGACAGTCCAATATTCTCTTTCATTTCTCTCTCTTTATAACCGTAGGATTAATGTGTTATCAAGATGCTAACAGATAGTTCTGAATTTTGTCATAGGAAGCGCCAATGTCTATTTTGTAATATGTATATAAAAAAAATAAGACATTGACGCTAACTATGATAAAGTTAAGGGCTGTTCTAGAGATACAGAACACATAAATTTTAACTCCGAAAGCGCCATATTAGATATTCTAGTAAAATAGTCTTCTGATGAATAGATTCTTTGGAATAATTGGTAAGATTGTACAGTATACATAGGCTTGGTAGTAAAATATCTAATTCATATACAAAGTAATATGGAGTATGTGGAAAATGTAGTCTATTCAAAATCTGTATTCTAAATTTGTGAACGATAAATAAATAATAATAATATCAATCACTTATTGACGCTCTTTTGAAAATAAAAAAGTATACGTGCGCTAAAATAGGAATACCTTTCAAATGGTTTAACTTGAATAGGTTTACACTTGACCGCCATCTCGCCTGATGTTAAGTGACGATGCGGCCTATGATGAAGCGTGCTTACCTAGAAGAAACCGACACTCTCAACTTGAAGACGCCAAGATTATAACTATCGGGGAAAATCCACTCTAGTAGCTCATTCCACAGCCTAGAAGTTCTTATCACAAAAATTGTTTCTACTAAAAAAAATAACTTGTACCTATGTATATCGAATGCATCAAATCGTTGAACTTAGGTACGAAAAGAAGTTTATTCGGTTTAAGTCAGATTCTGTTTAGGACAGATTCTGTTTAGGACAGATTCTGTTTAAGACAGATTCTGTGTAAGACAGATTCTGTTTAAGACAGATTCTGTTTAAGACAGAAATACAGTTAAGCCACGTATTCATTAGTAAACATTTGTTGATAAACTGTTTATGACTAGCGTTAAACAAGTTTACAATAAACACATGTTTATGAAACTTGGCCGTCCACACTTATCAGTTGTTTACAGGATGTCGCCCGAGGAAGTAGTGATGCTCTCTGCTGCTTACGTAATACTTCACAAGAGCATTAATCGAATAAAAAAGAAGAAAAGGTGGTGGGTTCGAAACTATTTGTTGAATAGAAGTTATGGATTTAATTACCTCCGCGGATTTGATGGGTCATTTCAGAACTTCACCAGAATGTCACCAACTGATTTTGAAATTTTATTAAGATTGATTGGACCATCAATAAAAAAAAAAGAAACGAAATTTCGGCATCCTATTGAGCCTCAGAGATGACTACTTGTTACTTAAGGTTTCTTGCAACAGGTGACTCATATGGCTCGCTGTCATATACCTTTAAAATATCAAAACAATTGATCAGCAAGATCATACCAGAAGTTTAAAGTTTAATCACAAATCAGTATAATTATCAAATATCTTAATCAAATTTATTGTGTGTCATCTTCTAAATGGTTTACTATGTCTTCAATGTTGCTAAAGTGCAACTCGTCACCAGTTGCTGTATGGACTCCTGTTTGGGGTTCTGGTGTATGCGTTGGGGTAGATGCATCAGCATACGTAGATGTCGATGATGCGGTGTCCGCCGCCAAACTCTTGCCATCCATAGCTATGAAATCCACAAAAACAATTGTTTTCGAAATTGCCCATTCTTGCTTGAAGCAGTATATTATTTATGTAATATTTGGCCTGTAATACTGTTCTTTCATTTTTTACATTTTTTAATTCAGATGCCACATACTGGCCATAAACTTCAAATTCGTCTTTCTGTTCCTCCATCTTCTTTTTGGCACTTCTCATAATTTCGTACACTTCATTTAGATTATCGTCACACTTAATTTATATATATTTAATTTATCTTTATAGTCTTTATTTGAGGCGTCCCAAAGAATACTATGTTGGTGATAAAGTTCTATGAGCATCGAAATTTGGTTGTTGGACCACACTACCTCCATGTTTATAAACTCGCGCAAAACTCGTCCACACCTGTTGACTTTTGTTTATAAACTAGATGTTTCGTCTTGCTCTCCACTCGTAGTGGGGAGCACGGCAACACGTATCATAAACAATGTTTCATCACCTATGTTTATGAACTGTTTATAAACTGTTTACAGAGGTGATGAAACATTGTTTATGAACGGTTTATAAACAGTGTTTATTAACAAATGTTTACTAATGAATACGTGGCTTTAAGCAGACAATTGGTACAGTGCAATGATTTTAAAACAAAGTGAAAAGGGGAGGGGGTCTCAGAGCCCTGAGTGGGTGCCCTTACTACTTAACGGTCTTTTGGGTTAACGCGGAGGCACAGGACCCGAAAACTAAACCTAACATACACCTGATATAAAAAAAAAATTCGAGCAAAGCCCTAGTTAAAATCGATCTGTCTGACTCATACATACATACAATTACATACATACTGAGTGTAAGCACACTGTCAAGTGCTATCGGAGCGTTTGCATTGCGAGCAGTGACTAGTGCCTAAGCGGAGAGAAGGCGCGACACCCTTCGAGACGAGTAGGTATCGAAACTTGGTACAAAATACGCGAATGTCTAGGTGTTCTTCATTTCCTAGAGGTCAAAAATGAGTTGCAGTTAAACCAAAAGTAAGTTTGTTTACTGTTAAAATACATTTGAATTATGTTTTCTCTCGAATTAGAAAAGAAAACAAGAGAAGGAACTATGGTATTATCTTTTAAATCATTTTTCATAACTGAGTCATTTTGAGACCCAGAGTCCCGGGTTCAAATACCACGCGCACCACTGTCTCTAAATTTGTGTGCGTAACACCGCAATTAATCATCATCATCATAATGATGATGGTGATTATGATGAATGTCGCTAACTTAGAAACGGCGATGGAAAACATCGTGAGAAAACCGACATGTACCTAGAACATTATTTTAATTATTCCCTAATTTATTGATCTTCTTAATTTATTATGAGTATGGGTATTCGTATGAGTATTTTTAATAATGAGTACGTATTATCCACGTATTTCTTTGGCTCCTTAAATCTAATATTTTACAATAGCCTTGCATATAAAAGAACATAAAAACATTATAAGAACTTAAACCTATTAATATTATTATTGAAAAAAAAACTTTCGAGGTCATGTGTCATCCACCGACCCGCCCAGGACCAGAGCAGTGAACAAGGCTCCGAGTCCCAGCATTGGGAACAATTAGTGGGATGCTTATGCTTATACCACTAAATTAATTTGTACGACTTTATGAATTTTCCATTCGAAGGTACAAAATCTGTCTTAAACAGAATCTGTTCTTAACAGAATGTGTCTTAAACAGAATCTGTCTTAAACAGAATCTGTCCTAAACAGAATTTGTCCTAAACAGAATCTGGCTTAAACCGAATAAACCCGAAAAGGTATTAAATTATAACACATGTTTCTGCAAGGATTTCTCTCGCTGCTCTACTTATCTATTTTAACATAATTTTAGAGCACCTAATCGTCGTCATCATTATTACTAGCTAGATATATATGTATATATTATATCGCAGCCGGATTGTATTCTCCGCCGTATTACATTACGGGTAGCCGTTTTGAAAAGCGGCGCTTTAGGCCTACTGTCCACGCACGCGTCTTTTGTCGAATGCATGCATCTTACGAACAAACGCAAGACGTGCGGCTGTCGTGTCGTTGTCGTTTCGTGGACACAGACTTCATTACTTGTATGCAAGATGCAAGCATTCGTCTTGCATCCGACAATTGTCGAAATCGTGCCAATCAAACCCAAAGCCGCACCTCAACCTAAAGCCTCAGCTTTAAAATATGCCGATAACAGGTGGAGATTTGATTGCTATGGTATCCCTACATGTTAGTTGTCAAATAGCTCTGCGTTTGGAAAACTGCATTTTTGGCCGGTTATCGTATCGTTCTTCTTCACAACCACGATTGATTTTCAAGAACCAGCCACGGCCAGCACTTTTAATCACTTTCGGCATAATAAAAGCTATTAATTATTTTGGAAATTAATAAATACACCAAACGTAAACAAACTTTAGTCAACTGACGTAAATAAGAAGTTGACGGCCTGTCAATTAGTTCCATATTTCAAATACCACGCGCACCACTGTCTCTAAATTTGTGTGCGTAACACCGCAATTAATCATCATCATCATAATGATGATGGTGATTATGATGAATGTCGCTAACTTAGAAACGGCGATGGAAAACATCGTGAGAAAACCGACATGTACCTAGAACATTATTTTAATTATTCCCTAATTTATTGATCTTCTTAATTTATTATGAGTATGGGTATTCGTATGAGTATTTTTAATAATGAGTACGTATTATCCACGTATTTCTTTGGCTCCTTAAATCTAATATTTTACAATAGCCTTGCATATAAAAGAACATAAAAACATTATAAGAACTTAAACCTATTAATATTATTATTGAAAAAAAAACTTTCGAGGTCATGTGTCATCCACCGACCCGCCCAGGACCAGAGCAGTGAACAAGGCTCCGAGTCCCAGCATTGGGAACAATTAGTGGGATGCTTATGCTTATACCACTAAATTAATTTGTACGACTTTATGAATTTTCCATTCGAAGGTACAAAATCTGTCTTAAACAGAATCTGTTCTTAACAGAATGTGTCTTAAACAGAATCTGTCTTAAACAGAATCTGTCCTAAACAGAATTTGTCCTAAACAGAATCTGGCTTAAACCGAATAAACCCGAAAAGGTATTAAATTATAACACATGTTTCTGCAAGGATTTCTCTCGCTGCTCTACTTATCTATTTTAACATAATTTTAGAGCACCTAATCGTCGTCATCATTATTACTAGCTAGATATATATGTATATATTATATCGCAGCCGGATTGTATTCTCCGCCGTATTACATTACGGGTAGCCGTTTTGAAAAGCGGCGCTTTAGGCCTACTGTCCACGCACGCGTCTTTTGTCGAATGCATGCATCTTACGAACAAACGCAAGACGTGCGGCTGTCGTGTCGTTGTCGTTTCGTGGACACAGACTTCATTACTTGTATGCAAGATGCAAGCATTCGTCTTGCATCCGACAATTGTCGAAATCGTGCCAATCAAACCCAAAGCCGCACCTCAACCTAAAGCCTCAGCTTTAAAATATGCCGATAACAGGTGGAGATTTGATTGCTATGGTATCCCTACATGTTAGTTGTCAAATAGCTCTGCGTTTGGAAAACTGCATTTTTGGCCGGTTATCGTATCGTTCTTCTTCACAACCACGATTGATTTTCAAGAACCAGCCACGGCCAGCACTTTTAATCACTTTCGGCATAATAAAAGCTATTAATTATTTTGGAAATTAATAAATACACCAAACGTAAACAAACTTTAGTCAACTGACGTAAATAAGAAGTTGACGGCCTGTCAATTAGTTCCATATTTTGCTACGCGCAGAGTTATATTGCGAGCACTATAGCCGTAATGTAATAAAGTGAGAGATTAGCCGGCTCTTTGACAATTTTTAGTTCCGATTCTTAACACTTATGGGGACATAACAACAACTATGGCGTTGAATAAAGTAGGTGTGTTGCGGAATTGCTAAAATAACTGTGGATTCTGGAGTTCGGAGGAAGCATGCACAATATTATTAATAAATAATAATAATAATGGATTGACTATAAGAAGGCCTATGACGCGGTGCCCCATTCGTGGCTAGAAAGAGTTTTAGAGTTGTACAAAATAAATCCAACTCTAAAATTTTTTCTAAGCAAATGCATGGGACAGTGGGTCACAGTCCTTCGTCAACCAGGTAGCGTAGACAGCTCGTATGTTTCGGAGGACTTGATAAAGATTGAAAGGGGAATATTTCAGGGAGACAGTCTGAGTTCCCTATGGTGGTGCCTAAGTCTGAATCCTCTCAGCACTCTGCTGAAAGATTCAGAGTTAGGCTATCGTCTTCGTAGGGGAGGTGAGGTTATATCTCATTTGCTGTACATGGACGACCTCAAACTCTTTGCACCGAAACGCCAAGACTTGTTGGAGCTATTAAAAACCACAGAGGTTTTTAGTAACGCCATCAAGATGGAGTTCGGTGTCGACAAGTGTGCGGTCATGCATGTACAGCGAGGGAAAGTAGTAAATTCAGAGAATTTACAACTTTCCGAGACTATAACTCTCAGAACCCTCTCCGAAGACGAGACCTACAAATATCTCGGTATGTCACAGTCGTTGGGTATATCAGCAGATGACATTAAGAAATCGGTAAAGGAGCGTTTCTTTTGCCGGCTGACAAAAGTACTTAAAAGTCTTTTGTCAGGCGGTAACAAGGCGCGAGCCTTCAACGGTTGGGTAATGCCTCTGCTGATATACTCCTTTGGCATACTGAGATGGACTCAGACTGAGCTCGATGCCCTGGATAGAAGGGTCCGTCAACTGCTCACAACACACCGCATGCTACACCCGCGCTCGTCTGTTATGAGACTGTACATCCCGCGGAAATGGGGGGGTCGAGGCTTTTTAAATGCCAAGAACCTCCACAACCGCGAGGTATGCAGTCTCAGGGATTACTTCCGAAACAGCGAGTCCGGGATGCATCGCGATGTTGTGGCAGTTGACAGGAGCCTCACGCCTCTTTCAATGGCAAACGAGAACTGGCGCAAACCATCGGTACTCAGCACTGATGATCGCAAGGAAGTATGGAAGAGCAAGGAGCTGCACGGACGATTCTATCGGGCCCTGATGGGACCCGATGTGAATCTGCTCGCGTCGGTGAACTGGCTGCGCTTCGGGGACCTCTTCGGAGAAACCGAGGGTTTTGCCTGTGCAATTGCGGACGAAGTTATCAAGACGAACAATTACCGGAAATACATAATGAAGGACGGTACGGTCGACATTTGTCGGGCATGCCGCCGTCCAGGCGAATCGCTTCGTCATGTTATTTCCGGTTGTTCGCATCTTGCTAACGGCGAGTACTTGCACAGACATAACCTAGTAGCCAGGATCATCCACCAGCAACTTGCTCTTCGGTACTGCCTTGTCGAGTCCAAGGTGCCGTACTATAAGTACGCACCTCTGCCAGTTCTCGAAAATGGTCGTGCGTTGCTCTACTGGGACCGCTCTATCATCACGGACAGGACTATTGTCGCCAATAAGCCTGATATCGTGCTGGTAGACCGGTTTCAACGCCGGGCTATGATCATCGATATCACCGTTCCACATGACGAGAACCTCGTGAAAGCCGAGAAGGACAAGCTTAGCAAGTACCTTGACTTGGCTCACGAGGTTACCGCCATGTGGGATGTTGATTCGACGATCATAGTCCCAATAGTCGTGTCAGCAAACGGCCTTGTAGCGAAAAGTCTCGACCAACATCTCAAGAGACTTTCGCTAGACGGTTGGATCAAGGGTCAGATGCAGAAGGCGGTCATCCTTGACACAGCACGCATCGTCAGGAGGTTCCTCAGTCTGCAGCCCTAACCACCGGTAGCTTGGGCCTTGCCCCGCTGCTGGCGGCAAACTAGGTTTAGGTTTTTATAATGTTTTTATGTTGTTTTATATATAAATATTGTAAAAACTTAGGCTTAAGAAAGGAAATAAATACGTACATAATAAATATTGGTGGACAATTCACACAACACCATCTGACCCCAAACTAAGCAAAGCTTGTGTGATGGCGGCCAGATAGCTGATATAATACTTATATATTTTTAAATACATACTTATTATACATAGAAACACCCAGACATAGTGCAAACATTTGAATTCATCACACAAATATTTGCACTGGGTGGGGATCGAACCCACGACCCTCGGCTTCGCAGGCAGAGCTACTACCCACTAAGCCACAAGGCCAGTCATCATACTGGGGTGTCATTCGTCACCCTGAGTGTAACTTGGAAACTATTTCGTTTCCACCGTCCACCTTGTTAAGACTAAATCGGACCGGGTAGGTTACATAGGACCCAGATCCGACTCGGAGCACTCCGACCCCGCCTAGTCTTGTCGGTACTACCCCTAGAGTGTATTTAAAAAATGCGGGAGCTAGAAGCTCAAGGGAGGTCCTGAGTGGAACGAAGCCATGACCAAGACCAAGCGTAGTGGAGCGCCGGCCCAGTACGGAGAACTGACACTCAAGGCTGATCGTAGAGCTTCTGGCGGGAGCCCACCCGGGGGTCTACCGCCTAACGAAAAACGCTTTGACGCTTTGACATTGCTGTCTCTTTTCTTCTCGCTTTAAATGAAAGAGACGGCAATGTCAAAGCGTCAAAGCGTTTTTCATTAAGCGGTAGACCCCCCGGAGTCAAATGTCCATGGTAGACTCTTGTCTATGTAAGTGCACCATGTTTCTCACCATCTTTCTCATGTTTGTCACCAATATCATAAATAAATATTGGTGGACAATTCACACAAGTTAGGGGTTTTCGAGCTTTATCTGAAGGGTACAATTTTGTAAAAAAAATAGTAAGGAATATCGTAAGAAGTTATAGTATAAGTAATCTGTTAGCTGTTTCTGATGAGTAAAATTAATTTTCGTTGTGTTTATTTAAATCGTTTATTTTGTAAATATGGCCATCCTACAATATAAGCAGTAATAATACAATGCGGGTAAACTTGGGCCGCCTTATTGAAGAACGTATCGCAATGACAATCCGGCTAATCGTTGAACCGCCCCATCATAAAACAGCCCTGTTTTTCAAAACGGCTAGCCGTAATGTAATACGGCGGATTATACAATCCAGCTGCAACATTTATAGTCCATTGAAATGTTACAATTTAAGGGCATAATATTGCATTTTTAGAGGACCCAATTTTATGTTTGGAACATTTGTGGGGGTCAATAGAAGCTTAACGCCAAGTTTGTGGGGTTACGGCTCTTGTCCCTCGGCCGCCATCTTGGAAAACGCCTTTTTTAATAAATCTTTCAAACGGCCAACCCTACAAAAAATGTTTAGAAGTATAATTTGTAGCAAATATAATTTTCTACCAGTTTGCTTTGATTACTTTTTCCTGAAATTTCAAATCATATTGCAATAATCTCAATATAAAAGATAAAAAAATCAAAACCATTCATGAATTACATGCAAAAGACTTGGCTGAAAAACGACGAATTCACAAAGTAATGGTGCGTTTATAATGAACGTCATAGGTCTAACAACGTATGCGAAAGCATTAATTCGAACCTAATTAACCACGTGAACAAGAACTTCGTTACTATTGCGAAATTACTCACAGTGTGAAGGGAACATTTCACCGTAAATTTTTTTTTTATGAATCTTGATGATAATATCAACCTCAAGGAGAGATATGGAACGAATTAAGAACACTTATAATAAACAATCAAATGCGTCTCATAAGGATCATAGAAGGGTATAAAGTAATAAAGATTCAGCTAAATGCCGTTACTTGTAAGCTGTTCAACTGAGTGCAGTTGAAGAGGGTGGGGTTGCAACCCTCGATCATTTCTCCTTGTCGTATGATTTTTGTACGGCATAGCGGAAGAATGAATTACAAGAGGTATTGAAACTGTATGGAACCAATGCCATACATAATCAGTTGACCATACTCTGTAAATCGTCGGATAATCCTGAATTTCTCCGGCAAACTAATAATTTAAAAAATAACATTTTTAATTTTTAGTTTCAATACCTCTTTTATTCTATTATTGCGCATAGGTCTCCTTTTGGTTCATTTGACCCATAAATTTTGTTCACGGTCCTGGTAGTCTATTAACCTTAAATGAGCAGACGGACCAGTGCAACCCAATTAGATCTATAAAAACATGAGAAATGGTAATTTTGTGAATAAAAATGTTAGTTTACCTTTTTAGAACCACTATTTTTACTGTACTAATTTTCATTTGATTTAATTTTAATGATTAGTGTTTGTTGTTCCGTTTACCAGCGTCGTTACCGGTCTGTGTTTGTTTGGTTTCAGAGGCAGCTCGGATTGCTCGGTTGGATGCATGATTTGCATATCAATGCTCAGTCTGATGACTGCAGCGGCTATAGTCGTCTGTTTCCCGATTCTGACGAAGAACCTTCTAGATAGGAAGTGTGCCTGTCCTTCCGTTCCCGTCTGCGCGGACTGCGGCTTGCCGTACTAATCTAGCTTTAAAAAGAAACAACTGAGCTTAGAGGTTCCTTAAAAGCGTTTCGTTGTTGTTAAAATTTCTTCTATTTTTCTGCCTCACGAAAGCGTTCTACTTCGTGGATTGGTTTCGCTGTCTTAGCGTCACAATTTCATCAAATCCATCGCTTATACTTCTAGCAGTTTTAAAATACTATTGCTTCATGAGACGTATAATTTTTAACCAAATAAGGCTGGCTAGGTATTTATTTATTAAAACTTATACAGATAGGAAAATTGAAGCTTTGACGCTGTCTGTAACCACGGTATAAAAATATTCTATAATTTTCATCCTTTGATTGTTTAGAGGCTTAATTCTTTTTTAATAAAAGTAGCAACTTCAAAAATTTCTCACATTAACCTTCAAAGCTTGAAACTTTTCAACAATGAGCTGCATTTGTTTTAGTACTTGCGCGATATTGGCAGCTATTGGCGTTATACTGATAGGCCCTGTGGTGTGTGAGAAATTTTTACGTTGCCTTAACGCAAACCAGAAAAAGAAATGATGGAATTTAGAAAATATGTAACTAGGGAAAAATTACCGGCAATTACTACTGTACAATATTTTTAAACTTACAATTATATTTAAAACTATGATCTACTCAGACCACGACATAGGATAGTTGTATAAAAAGTTATGTGCTCTGGAAATGACAAGAAAACATATGTTCTACAAAATGAAGAAACAAACTAGATATTTGTTGAAAAAAGGTAAAAAACATAGTCGTTAAGTAGCGTAGCAAAGTGACTAGACCTTTCAGACATTTGGAGAAAAGATCCTGTAATTTAGCTGGATCAAACAATGAAGTCAAATATTGTTGTTATGCTATATTATATAGACTACCTTTAAGAGCTCGTTAGATCATTATAATTATTAAAAAAAATATTTAAATAATTTTCCGCGGAACCCTTGTAAATTTTTAGAAATATTTTTTTACATACTTACCTGTAATTTTTTATTTTAACTTTTCTTACAACTAAAGCATTTTTAACCATAAATGGCGTTTATTACTGAGATTTTCGGCTCAACCTTCCCCTAAAAATAGCATTGACATTGGTAATCCGTCAGACAGCTAGGATGCTATGATCCAGTTTTACAGATACCTATAGAGCGAAAAAATGTAGGAGTTGAAAAGAGTGAGCGTTCAAACGTTCACTTATTATTAGGACGTACATTGAAATTGCAAAAGAACCAACTATCCTGTACAAAAATGTGTTTTGGGACCGAAAAAAGGTACCAAAGAGCAGTTCCTTGTGGAGTTCACCTCATAGTAGGAATGTATAATAAGCCCCCTTGGACTTAGCGCAAACGTTCTGAAAATTCGTCCAAAACATTTTAAAAACGATTATACAAGATACTCGCAATTAGATACAAACGTTCTACAAATTCTACAACCGAAATTGAAAATTAACTCCATGATATGACGATAACTAAAAAAGTAGATGGATAGTAACATAGTAGACGCATGAGCAGAAGATGGAGTGTAACATCAACACAATAATTTTGTTTCTATAATTTGTTGTTAGGATCTATAATTATTTTGGATCCTGCAAAAGAAATATTCACACAAGAAGTATTGCGCTCTAAATTATTATTCACTAGGAGTGCGCCGCGATTTCACCTGCATAGTTCCCAATCCCATTATTATGCCAGGATAAAAAAATTGCTTGAGTGTTATTCCAGACCATTATTTATCTCTGTACCAAATTTCATCTAAATCCTTTAAGAGGCGAGTCTGCGATTTTAACGAAATCGATGTGTTTTTGTAGCCAATTCATGGCCATAATACATTATGTGGAAGTGTGAAATTAATACATACTATTACACATATCCTGAATTTCAAACTGAACTTTTAAAAATCGTTGCATATGCTTCTTGTCTCTTGAAACTATGAAATTGGTTTGGCCAAATTTGTTTTCACCCGTAATTTTGATGTGAAAAAAATATATGAAAACCGTGTTTTTAAAGATTCTAACTTTTATGTAGATACATATATGGGTTAGATCTTGTATGCCAATCTACTTATTAATCAGCAGATAGCCAGGGATAGTTTTTGAAAGTTTTTAAAAAAAAACTCCTGAATACATCTGTGGAACGACATATGTTGCACATATGTATTTGCTATCACTCAAACAACAGGCGTTTTTGTAGTTGCTCGGCCACGTTATTCACAGTAGTAACTATTATCATAATCTGTGCCAGCCATAGAATACATAATAACAGCCACTGTTCGGCTGCTCACTCGCTTTGTACCTACGTTGGCTTTGTACTATTATCATAATCTGTGCCAGCCATAGAATACATAATAACAGCCACTGTTTGGTTGCTCGCTCGTTTTGTACTTACGTTTGCTATGTTTCGAAAGAGTTGATATAAGTATGTATTTATACCTACATGTAGAGATGCATTTCAATATTTTTTTCGCGTATACCTAGGTAGAAACTGATTTTTGATGTCCGATATAGAATTCTCACATACTAGGTATTGATTGATTGCTGTAATCTGTTAAATGCAATGTAATAAAATTATAAAAATATTATCTATACATACCTATACAAATAAATAAAATTGGGTCGTCTGTATGTAATATCAAATTAACAGCTTTTCACTTAGCTCCAATGAAACTAAATACCTATACCTAAAACCTATTTTTTGTCTATCTTTTTGTTTGTGCCGGCTAATCTCCGAAAAGGTTGGGCCGATTATGACATGATTTGCACTATCACATAGGTAGCTGATCTCTTTTTATTACAGTATTGAGCGACGAGACGAGCAGGACATATGCCTGATGGTAAGCAACATGCCTGTCACATAACAGCACAGTGCCACGCAACTATTGGAACATGAAGTGTCCAAATCCTCACTTAGCACTGCGCTCGTCACCCAGAGATCTAAGATATTATATCTTTCGGCCCTGTAATTCCTCTGAAAACATTGCCCTTCAAAGCGGAACACGGTAATGTTAGCATATTAATGATTGGCGGTAGAATTACTGGCAAAGGTGTGGTACTTCCCCAGGCGGACTCTGCCAAGAGTCCTACCAATACTAAAGATTTCCTAAGGCATGACAGGTTACTCTTACTTGAGGAAAATAATTAGAAAAAGAAAACCCTCAAAACGGGCGGGCACAGTAAGTGGTTATGAACAAACGTTCATAATGTTTTTTTTTTCATCACAAGCTTCGCGTTTGTTATAAAAATTATACGTTGTTTTGTTCGGCTGCATCTATCGGTGGTTAGACTTCTTCAAAAGGTGGGTACTGTTCTTAAACACGTATACAGGGTTACTATAAAGACAGTGAGTTTTTTTTATCGCGTATATGTCCTCTTTTGACCACCAACTCGCCTGATGGTAAGCGACGGTGTGGTCGAAGATGACACACGTTGACCTAGTAAGAACCTATTCACTCTGACCTTGAAAAGTTCTAAATTGTATCTTTCAGGGAACAAGGAGGCCGACAACTTATTCCACTCTAAAATCTGTACGTACGAGAAAAGTGGACTCAAACCGTTTAGTACGGATTTTGGGAATATTGAGAACATTCTGTTCGAGTTGCCTTAATATTTAATTTGTATTTCTCGCGGACTAAGCCGCGGGCAACAGCTAGTTTAATCATAAAGTCATATACCCTAAAACTAAGAACAAACATAGAAACACGACACTAAAAAAATCTGCAACGGATTCTGAAAGAAATAACACTTCTTGAGGCACCCATAAACATAACAATATGTTTATATACAATATCCAAATTAATGCAAAATCAAAAGATAGCTGTGGCAGCAGAAAAGTAAGGATGCACAGATGGCTTCAAAGTCACTTGGATACGGGGGCTGTGGTGTATTCTTAAAATAAATAATAAATTAATAATTTATTTCCGAAACTTTGAATACAACACAATTTAACAAGACGGTAATTCAGCAAGAGTTAAACATATACAAAATAGACATTTCTGTGATAGTAAGCTATCACGTGTATGTATTTTTCGTCAACCGCGTGATTTTAAATCGAAAATCGACGTGTAGTGTAAACCTTGACTCCCCGTTAAGGTAACGAACGAAGACCTCGCGCGCCTAGAATAGGATTAGATTCTACTTTATACCGGTATTTAAAAAAAAAGATTAAAAAATTAGGATTCTTTGTAGAAATTAAATATACACGTGATTTTGGTTTTAGTTTTAAACCTCACCAAGTATCACCAAGAAAGAGGGAAGGGTTAAAAATGTAAAAAAAACATCACGTGATTAATGAACAGCCCCTAAATAGTTTGACACCAGATTTTGCATCCCCAGAAATGGCCCAATTTATGTAATGTAATCAGAATTTATCCAATCAAATTTCGATAGAGGAACTATCAAACTGCATTAAACGATCAGATACAGCTCCCGGCATGGACAATATTTCGTACTTTATGGTTGAAAACCTTCCAGATATGGGTAATCTAGTTTCTTTATACAATCAATTTTGGAGTACTAATTTTGTTTCCAAACAATGGCAGAAAGTTAAGATAGTTCCTATACCAAAAACATGAAATGAAAACCGGCCAACGTCAGCTGTCCATACTATTGCCCTGATATAGTATTTTTGTAAAATTTTACAAGCTATACTTACTCGTAGACTTGATTGGTTTCTTGAGAAAAAGACCTGATTTTCAGAGGAAACTGTCGGTTTTAGGCGGTCTAGATCATGCCTTGATAATTTAGCTAGGTCATATATTCAGATTGGTCACATAGAAAGTTATCCAACTACAGGTTGTTTTGTAGACATAGAAAGCGCCTACATCAACGTCAATATAACAAGTCTCTTGCAAGTATTGGATGGTTTGGAAGTGGGATCAGATTTCTGTAAATATCTATGGCAATTTCTTCATGAAAGAGTCTTGTTGGTTCCGATAGATGACAATGTCACATTATGCCGAACTACGGGAGTTGGTTTAGCTCAAGGAGTGTTCAGAATGTGATGTGAGATGTGATAGAGGATGTCTAACATATTTTGACGGAGTACGTCCGAAACGAAGTGCTCCGTCAGAGTCTTTTTGTACAAAACACCAATGTTGGAGAGTTTAATGGTAATGGTTTAGTGGCTTCATCATCATCAGAGGAAGCCAAAAAGCAACTGCGGCTTTACTTGTTTCTCTTTGGAGCGGGTTCCTAAGCTTAATTATTTTTATTTAGGTCATTAAAAGTGACATCCGTTATTTTATAAGTTATTTATAGTTTTTTTCTTTGTGTGGTCTTTTAATAAAGAGTTTTTTATTATTCTCTTAAATAACTCTTTTATTAAAAATCCGCATCAAAATCTGTTTGGTAGTTTTATAGATCTAAGCAAGCATAGGGACAGACAGACAGTGGGAAGTAACTTTGTTTTATACTATGTAGTGACAATGTATGATTTTAAATGAGATGACCAGAATGATGATTTTTAAAAAAGTTTAAAGAAGAACTGATGAAGATGAAGAAGATGACTCACAATCGTAAAGCAATGATAGGGTTATAATTTTACAACATCAGATTAAATTTTTTAAACCAATAACAATTGATCGATTTTTGTGAATATTGATTTTAGGTACCTACTCAGGCGAATTTGAAAATATCTAGCCAAGAAATGAATAAAAACAGGTTTACTTCGTATGAAATTAATGAACGAATACTTGTGTAAAACATTTTTTCTAACACTGCACTTTGTCCTTCCTGTACGTTTGTCACAGTAACCATGTAGAGGTAAATTTCCTAATGTCAATTTTGGATATCTGTTGGTCAATTACATGGTAAAGTGAGAACGGATCGGGCTGAAATTTAGAACACAGTTAGATTATAGCCTGGAAGAACTCATAGGGTATAGTTATCCCAGAAAAATACGGGAACAGGAATTACGCAGGTAAAACCGTGGGAGCCTATTAGAACGCATAATTTTTTGTTCCTAATTTACTTTGTCATAATGAATGTAGCATAATGTATAGTGTCATAATGCAACTTTCGCATAATATTTTTTTTGCGTTATGTGTTTTAAGCATAACATAATCTATTGTACTACATTTAATTCGACTATTGATGAGACGCATAATAGTTTTTAGGCATTTTTTTATTTCATCAAATTTTTTTAAGGTGCCTTTTAAATCGCATATTATTTTTCACCTAATTTGCTTTGTCATAATGAATATAGCATAATATATAGTGTCATAATGTAACTTTTGCACAGTTGTTTTGTGGCGTAATGTGTTTTAATCATAAAAATCTGTTGTACTACATTCGATTTTACCGTTGCTCAGACGCATTTAGACATTTTTTAATTATTTGTTGTGCTACGTAATAAATAACCAAGTTACATAGGACCCAGATCCGATTCGGAGCACCCCGACTTCACCTAGTCTTGTCGCTACTACCCCTAGAGTGTATTTAAAATATGCGGGAGCCAGAAGCTCAAGGGAGGTCCTGAGTGGAGCGATCCATGCGAGGCCAAGTGTAGCGAAGGCGAGCGAAGCGAGGCGGTGACCTCCGTAGTGGAGCGCAGGCCGAGTATGGAGAAGCAACACTCAGGGCTAACCGCAGAGCTTCTGGCGGGAGCCCACCCGGAGTCAAAAAGTGCACCATTTGTCTTAGGTGTATGTAGGTTTTTAAGTCCTAAAAATGTTGTCTACACAAATTAGTACAAACATTGCTATACTACTGCATAAATACCGTTTATAGTACCTACCATAAAAATGGTGTTTACCATAAAAAAAAATATGGTGTTATTCTCAGACCAACGATTCTTAATCCTCAAAATATACTAAATAATTTCACAGCAACAGTATGATAACACGAATGTGACAATGACAGATACTATTGGCAATGATATTCCATTTAATTAGTAGATACCTACATTACGAATAATAAATATTGTTGTCAAAGTACCCACCCGCATTTGACTTGTTTTTTAGTTAGGCGTTTAAAGTTTATGCCGTTGATCATTATGTTTAAGTATAGTTATGCTTTGCTCAATGTGTGCCTTTAAACATTATGCTATTTATGGTTATGTGTCGAAACTTTATACTAAGTTATCTGTATGCTATGCGGTTAAACATTATGTTTATATTATGGTTAAATATTAAGTTATCGTTATGTCATATATGGTTATGTTAGTTAACATTATGCGAAGTCAGTTATGCGTTTAGTTGTTATGGTAAATTATCATTAGTCCTAAAAACGTTATGCCTACCTAAAATGGGACAAAAAATGTTATGCCACGCCAAATATTCTACCGCCAAGCAGTAATGTGCAAACATTACTGTGTTCCGGTTTGAAGGGCAATGATTCCAGAGAAATTACAGGGCTTAGAGACATAATATCTTAGATCTCTGGGTGACGAGCACAGTGCAGTGCTAGGTAATGATTTGGACTATCATGTTCCAATAGCTGCGTGTTACTGTGCTGTTATGTGGCAGGCATGTTGCTTACCATCAGGCACATGACCTGCTCGTCTCGTCACTCTAAGCTATAAAAAAAAAAAAAAAAAAAAAAATAGACCCTAAAACCGTAAAACCGAGAGGAGCTGCTAGTCTTCTACAAATGTATGTAAATGTTTGAATGTTAGCAAATTTGTTGCTCAAAGCTTGTAAAACCATTTCACGGTAATATTATAAAAAATACTTATACCTATATTGGTGGACACTCGCACTCGACACCATCTGATCCAAAATTAAGCAACCTTGTAATATGGCAACCAGATAGCTGATATAATACTTATATAGTAGGAAATACATACTCATTATAGATATACAGCATTATAGATACACCTAGACACAGTACAAATATTTGCACTGGGTGGGAATCGAACCCACGACTCTCGGCTCTCCGAAGTGTATCCGATAAAAAACCGGTAGGCTAGTAATTTTTCGGCGATTTTTTTACTTCATATGAAATTAATGGCTTAACCTAAAAAAAACACTTATGTAAAACACTTTTTCTATCTAACCCTGCACTTTGTTCTTCCTGCACGTTCGTTACAGTAACCCTGTAGAGATAAATGTCCTATTAGTACCTATTATGAAAGTCAATGTTTGGATATTATGTGGATGTGTTTTGCTGAATGACAGTTTGGAACACATTGAGATTATAGCCGTTTGTTATTGTCACATTCCAAATCGAAATGCAACTTACAACAGAGCACACTAAAGTCTAATATTCCTAAATGGCGTTTGATATTTAATACGTAACAGTAACATAACATGGAATATGTAGCAGGTCGCACCTGCTCCGGAATCCCCGTTTCGTAGAAACTATGGCTCTGGCTGTGGGCGCCTATCAGAATACGAATAGTGCTATATCTGTGTGAGTAATGTTGTCAATGTAGTTATGCAATTTTATTTTCCCACGCTCACAGACTACGGTCTTAAGCAGTTTTTGCGTGAAAGAATATAACAAACATACATCCATACATTTTTACAAACTCGCTTTGTAATGTATGGATGTATTCCATATTCGCGTTCGTAATAATAGTAGGATAATAGAAAACAAGTACCTCTCGACATTTCAGCAGCGTTACATCGACCGCAGTCACAGGAAGGCTGAAGAAATTGCAGGTCTCATTAGGATGAGACGATCTTCATCTACACTCATTTGGTCTTCAATAATCGCAGGATTTTCACCACGACACGTAATGCCAACCATATCATATAAGAATTTAGATTGCATGATTATACATTTTGTGTAATGTTTTCGATAAAACATTTGAGCCATCGATATAAACCATAAGATGTCCCAAACTTCAGGCGCACGGAATTATGTCACTGTTGGGAAGAGTAAAAGAGCTCACTCTTTCCGTTCTAGTCGGTTGCAGGAAGCGGTGAACGCCGGACATTTTACCTATCATACCTCGCCACTAGCGATTCTAGGGGTTAAGTAGATCGGTGCTCACGGCACATCTAATCTATCGATGATTTGAGCATATTCCATTATCATTTTCAGTGTAGAACAGTAGACATTGCAGATGAATAACTGAACAAACTTTACAACACGCTTGCAACGTTGTTGTCTTGAACCTTGAACACTCCAATATATGGAGATCAAATCTTATCAGTAAAACAACTACGGTTAGATTTAATTAGGAAATTCACTTTATTATCTACACAACTAAACATACACCGTAATATCACTTGACTGTATAAACACTAGAATAAAAACCATTGAGCAAATACGCTTACATTGTCCTACTCACGTACTTGAGGGAATAAATAAGTTAAGAGGCAGTATGACACTTAAATGTAATTATTGACTAAGAAATTGTATTACTTTGACTACGTTTTTTCTATTGGAGGTGTGTATCTTTGTGGCGTTACTATTGTCACGGCTTCTTTTTTTGATCTCGTCTTTCCTAAGACGGCTTCGTCTAATTTCTCTATAGTGGCTACTTGTGTAGCGTACTGACCAACAAGCCTGGCTGTAGGCGTCGGTCGAACTATTTGCACTTTCTCGTTGTTAACTACAGTCATTTCTTTGTTATCGTGAATTCTTTCTGCACTGGATCTGTAGAATCTTTTAATTTCAGGCAAATTTTGGGGGTAGTCTACTTTGATCTCGGCTTCGAGAAGATCTTTGAGACTTTCTTGTCGTACGTTTTCTATTGGTTGGATCTCTTGTTGGATTATCTCCACAGATGGTGTCGTTACCTCTACTGGTCTAATCGTAGCAGCAGTAGTAGTAGTAGTGGTGGTAGTTACTAGCGTGGTAGTAGTAGGTTTAGAAGTAGTTGAGCTGTGCCTAAGTGTCATTCTTCTTCTGTGTTTCTTGTCTCTAACTTCAGAAGAAGAAGCATTAGAAGATGCAGCAGTTGTGTTATTTAGCTTCATGTCAGCATTAAGAGTGATGAGTTTGAAGTCAGATGTTTGAGCTTTTGATTCGGTGTTAAGGTTTCTTTGTGCGTTCGTTCTTGTAGAATTTAAATCCCTGGCTTTATACACTGGAGAAGGTTGCGTGTCGAAGTCATAATTATGGTTGTTTCTTTCGTCTATAATGGGTTGAGGCGTTATTATTTGGATGTTGGGCGTTCCGTGGTTGGTCTCAGCTTTGTCATTGTCCTGATTTTCAAGGATCGATATGGCTTCTTTGATTCCAACGACATCTTCTGGGTTTGTAGGTTGACCTGTAAATAGGAAATATCAACACATTAACCTTCTGTACAGCACATCGAGATATCGTGGGCTCTTTCCACAAACGCAAAATATAGAACAATAAATAATTAATCAATGATACTAGTGAACAATCGCAATAGCTCAAAACGATGTTGGATATAATCAAAATGTATGTATTATTCTACTTATATAGGTTAAGACTTTGGTGTTTGTGTTTGTTTTCAAGTCTGTATCCAATTTTTAATTATCAATGATACACTGGGAGACTCAGTTTGCTATTATTTATACACGCATTGCATTTATTATGTGGTTTTGAAATGAATATACCACGATATTACTAGTACGTGCAGGGTGATATATTTTTTGATCGAACCGCTGTAAATATTTTTAACAAACATTATACCAAAGAGTTTACATATACTACGTAGAGTTAGAACAAACACTTTACACCGAAATCTTGAATTGCTCTTGTCTTGTCGCTCTTATAGAAGTGTAATACTTGTGTCGCGGCACACTACGTTGCTATAGCTAACAAACACATCGTCTGCTTACGGTTGGGACAAAGAAAGCGTGCAGAAAAACCTGATCTATTTTCTTTATCTAAACATTATTCACTCACCATCTTCCATCTCTTTCCTGTACGACGAGAAGAAAGTCAGGGCCTTCATGAGCTGATAGCTCTTGGAGACGGGAATGTTGGTGTCGTAGAGTTTCCTCGTGTTCTTGCAGTCGACGTAGAACCACCAGTTGCACTTGAGGATGGTCTGGTCAAAGAGCGTGGACTCGGGGCAGAGGAACGATTTCATGACGAGGCCGTCGTCCGTCAGAGCGCATACGTGGAATACCTGCAATTATTTACACAATTTTTATTATAGTTAATGCCAGGATATTTGATCCTAAAATTACAGATTTAGCACTTGTAGCTATTTTAAGGAGTTCCTTTGTAAAAGGATATCTCTAAAAATTAAAAAAACACAAAACCGTTTAAAACTTCAATTTTTAAGTTTTTAACGTAACGTTTTTTTATAGTATAGAGTGAGCTCGTCTCGAGCAGGACATGTGCCTGGTGGGAAGCAACATGCCTGCCACATAACAACACAGTGACACGTAGCTATAGGGACCATGAAGAGTCCAAATCATTACCTAGTACTGAACTCTGCTCGTTATCTAGATGTTAGAAATGATTTATCTCTTTGCACTGTAATTCATCTTCTGGAAACATTGTTCTTCCACCCAAAACATAGTAATATTTGCAAATGACTGCTTGGCGATAGAATAACTGGCAAAAGCGTATAATATGTTACCGGTCCAATCCGATTTTAGGATAAGCTAATTAGAATAACATATATGTTACCCTGGGTGGGTTCGGCCGGTAATATATATGTGGACATTGCCCACACATAATAAATTTAAAATTAGATATATAAATAAGTATTGATGAATTATTCACACACAACACCATCTGACCCCAAACTAAGCAAAGCTAGTGTGATGGCGGCCAGATATAGGCTTATGAAGTGGATACTCACCATACAGCCCAGACTCTCGTCACCATACAATCCTGGGAAGTACTTCTGGTCGCCGCAGTGGAAGCTAGTGTCTGGTAACTCCACCTTGGACTGGAACTGGTCGTCGAAGTTCTTTTCATACCCCACAGGATAGTACTCCCGTGGAGCATTCATCACTTTACCCGCCGTTGGGGCTCTGGGGATAGAGTTTACTCTATTTAGACAAGTAAGCAAAATCATCATAATTATACCTTCTTAGACCCGGTTTTCACGGCGGGGTTGCCAACCGCGCCCGCGAGCGGGCGCAGCAGATTTGTATGTAAAATTGAATTCAAAACTCACGGCGCGGTTAACGGCCGCGGCCGCTGCGGCAGCCGCGCGGCGCCCGCGTGGCTGCGCGTGGTTCTTGCGCAGTAGCTTTCCGCAGTAGAAACCGCGAAAACCTGCGGTCTCGTGAGTAAACAAAAACCGTCGCGCGGCGCGGTGCCGCGACCGCGCGCGGGGGCGGTTTGAAACCGCGTCGTGAAAATTATGCCTTAGAGCATATATCGTATAGGTACCGTCCGTTCCAAGTCTACATTCAAACTGACTTAAGTCTACATTATCTGTAAAATACTGTTGGGGTGTTATCACTACATTATCGCTCAAGAATAGAGATCGGAAGATCAAAAAACATAATATTCTCTGTTAATGCACTGCAATTAAGGAAATAAATAAACATTAAATTATGTAGTTTGGGGACTATAAAGGAGCGATAGGGGGGTGCATTCTAAGCATATATTCCAATTTGAGGGATTCTGGCATGGTCAGCTCAAGGTCATTTCGATGAAAACGCGTTTAACTCGATATTTCGAGAACTGTTAGTGTTAGGCAAAAAATTGTTAAGACCTTTTCTCTTCTACATTAAATTTACTAACTTTTATAGTAACCACTTTTCTTTCTTTAATCAATATTTTTCAAGTTATTCCTTCCGAAAGGCAAAAATTTTACTTTTTTTCATCCCTTTCGCCATTTTCTCCCCAACCGTTCAATTTTATGAAACTTTACCTATAATCAAAAGTGTAGATCTTTTAATAATGAACAACTTTGTCCTTGCACTTTTTTCAGTTAATGGCAATACCTTCAGAGTTATGTTACTTTACCGAGCGAAATCCGCGCCACTGCGACACCTCCGCGACACTGCGATAAATCCGCGACACCTGCGGACTTAGGGCTGAACCCAAAATTCATTGTTTGTTTGTGTCGGTGGGTTTCTTCTACACAAGCTTATGTGGGACAACCACGTCACCTACTCCGATATATGCCAGAAATATACCCAGATACACTCAATCAGACATAGAGGTGAAGCGAGCCGTAGAGGATGCGGATGGTCTGATTATCAGTACGGCTAAGAGAATTTTGCCGGACTCTACGGCTTGCTCCACCTCTATGTCTGATTTGATGAGAAAAGTTTTCAGTAGTTAGCTGAATCTGGTCTTATTGCTCTCGTTGCCTAAAAACTTATCTTGAGTTGTGGTGACGGTCATATTGTAGATGAAAATGATATCCGCACATGGCTTTAGCTGGGATCGGCGCAGCCGTTTGGCAGAATTGGTGCCAAAGTTGGAAATACCTTTGGGATAGCCATCGAATACAATTACCACGTCTGTACCGTAGTGTTTTTTATGTATGTTACGTATTTCTGGCATATGTCGAAGTAGGTAACGTTGTTGTCCCACATAACCCTGTGTAGAAGAAACCCACCGACACAATCCAACAATGAATTTTGGGTTCAGCCCTAAGACCGGAGGTGTCGCGGATTTTTTGCAGTGTCGCGGAGGTGTCGCAGTGGCACGGATTTCGCTCGGTAAAGTAACATAACTCTGAAGGTATTGTCATTACAGAAAAAAGTTCAAGGAAAAAGTTGTTTATTATTAAAAGATGTACACTTTTGATAATCGGTAAAGTTTCATAAAATTGAACGGTTGGGGAGGAAATGGCGAAAGGGAGGAAAAAAAGTAAAATTTTTGCCTTTCAGAAGCAATAACTTGAAAAATATTGATGAAAAAAAGAAAAATTGTTAATTTAAAAGTTAGTAAATTTAATTTAAAAGAGAAAAGGTCTTCACAATTTTTTGCCTAATACTAACAGTTCTCGAGATATCGAATTAAACGCATTTTCGTCGAAATGACCTTGAGCTGACCATGCCAGAATCCCTCAAACTGGAATATATGCTCAAAATGCACCCTTCTATCGATCCTTTATAGTCCCCAAACTACATAATTTAATGTTTTTTTATTCCATTTTTTTGCTTAAATGAATTGGGCTATGTATGTACAATTCAGGCCTAACTAAATTAGGTTACCATATCAAAAAGTTGGTCCGGTCAATGGTTGCCCAAATTTTTTCAATTTGTTTTGTAAAAAAAAATCGGTAAAGTAACAATCTTTACTTTTCCAAATTGCCCTTACCTTTTTGGCTTCTGCGTGGCCGGTGCTACATACTCCGGTTCTGGTTCAAACACGACAGGTCGGTGCGTGCTCGTCGTAGTGGTCGTGGTCGTGGTGGGTATCGGAATGTTGGCGTATTTGTTCAACAACTGCTGTTGCCTCAGAGCTATAGCTGCTTCCACCGCTTCCATTGATATGTTACCAGCTTTAGCTATCTCTGCTATCTTCGCGTTTATATCTTCTTTACTAAATTTCAACGTAGTATCGTCACTATAGCCAGTTATAGTGTTATAATCATCTACTTTCTTGGTATTGTATGCGTAATTGCTGGCAATATCGTGGACTTGGTGAGGAACGGGATCTACAAAAGAAGGGTGATTTGGAGAGTTGAACGGTTTGAAAGCAGGTGCGGGTATCATAGCAAGTGCTTGTGTAGGCGGAGCTGATATAGGCATGGGCACGAATGGATTGAGTGTAGTTGGCATGGAATAAATGGGTTCTAAAATGATGGGTGTGGATGTTTTAGATGGGTAATGGCCGTAGTTCTGACCGTGTTGCTGAGCGTAATGTTGGCCGTACTGCGTCGCCGTCATGTGTGATACCATTTTTGATATTTGGTTATGTGATTGAGGGAACGAGTAAATCTCACTTTGATAGGCGAGGCCTGGTCCTTTGGACTGCGGGATTTGTAGCGGCGCGTGGGTCTTAGCTGTGATGGGTAGGACTTTGAGCTGTTCTTCTTTGGGCGGTAAAGGTCTGAACGCTGGTATTCCCATGGCCATCGGCTTAGCCATGGTAATTGTGGGTGTTGCTCTGGGGATAGTGGTAGGCGCTTCCACAGTGGGTCCGGAGACGATGATGGGCTGCATGGTGCTTGACATGCGTCGATGCAGGCTGGTTAGTTTGTCCATTGCGGCTTGGTTGGGGCGGGTGACCAGCGGCGCCATCGGTCGCATCATGATGCGGTTCTGCTTGCCTCGTTTCTGGAATTTTGTAACAGTAACTATCAGAACAACAAAACACGAAGGCTTATTTTCAAGTGATAATTTTATTTAAAGGTAAGAAGAGTAATTTTTTTAGTTGACTAAACTTAATGAAGTATATGGCAGTTAATACAAATTACAATTGTCAGGGAAAAACAAAGAAGTTGACTTTAATTAATGTTAGTGTTGATTTGCAGTATTTGAGATAAACAAAACACTATAAGAACTTGAAATAGATAAATATGACTAATACTATTACTGTACAAATTCCCAGTTCTGTTTTGTAAGATGCTTGCGATGAGTAGTTGGTTTGTGGCATGCGATAGATGAGTCACTAACAGAAGAAATCAATTTCGCAAAGCATCTGTTTAGTCTTGATAAAAACCAACCAACAGATAACAAAGATATTTAATATTATGTATAGATATTCTCACACAACGCTATCTAGCCCCAAATTTAGCAAAGATTGTGTAACATGGCAACCAAAATACCAGACTTAGTATAAAATATATTTATCATTGTAATACTATAACACTTCTGTATAAACTATACATCTACAAAATAATACTATAACACTTATGATACATAAAAAAACCCCAGACACAGAAGAGTCATCCGTATTCATCTCACAAAACATTGGTCGTGTATGGGAATTGAACCCGCGGCCTATGCCGCAGTGGGCAGACTCACTACCAATTGAACCAGTCAAGAGATATAAGAATTATTATGTGATTTCTGAGCTAAAGGTCACAAAACTATTTCAACAATGTGTTGAAGGGACTACAGCTTTTGTCAGCAAAATAAACCAAGCAATTTAACAAATTTATTTTGTGGACTGCACATAGGTACATACCATAATATATTATATGGATTGGTAAGAAGACAAATTTGAATATTGTTGCAATTCTAACCTCCATGCTTTTGGTTATTCTAATTTAAAGACCTTGGTGAGCGCAGAAGCTTGATACTTAGACACATTCTAGTTCATTGCTAATCAGTACATAATAAAATTGACACCCACTTTTCGAGTTTTTCGGAATTTAGTTTTGGGTTGTTGATAAACTTCAGACCATAAACTTCCTTGTAATGGCTTGACCATTACATTATTATTAAAATACGTGATAGTTTGTAAAAACTCGAAGTGATCGTGAATTTTAACGTCGCCTACATCTCAGGCCAACTGGACCATCTCGAGATCTTGGGCGTTACTTCATTGTCTACGCTAAACTGTTTTTTTTATTGGTGGACAATTCACACACAAGACCATCTGACCCCAAACTAAGCAAAGCTTGTAATATGGCGGCCAAATAGCTGATATAATACTGATATACATATGATGATATAATGCTGATATAATTGTAAATACATACTTATCATACATAGAAACACCCAGGCACAGTGCAAACATTTGAATTCATCACACAAATATTTGCACTGGGTGGGAATCGAACCCACGACCCTCGGTTTAAAGATATATAGGCTACGATACTCCTGTTAAGAAAAAACCTCGAACTGCGTAGATTTGATGTGGACTTTCGGACGGACGGACGAAAATGGCTTGAGCTGAAAATCTATACTTTTTTAACAAAAGTCAAATATACGTTTGTGACGTCATACGAAATCAACGAGACAACATTTTTAGGGTTCCGTAAAACGTAAAAACGGAACCCTTATAGATTCGTCATGTCTGTCTGTCTGTCTGTCTGTCCGTCCGTATGTCACAGCCACTTTTTGCCGAAACTATGAGAACTACACTGTTGAAACTTGGTAAGTAGATGTATTCTGTGAACCGCATTAAGATTTTTACAAAAGTTTTTTAAAAATACAAAAATGAGGGGTGCCTGCATACTGAGAACTGAAGTTCAAAAATTTTTTTTCATCAAACCTACACGTGTGGGGTGTCTATCGATAGGTCTTAAAAAATGATGTTGAGGTTTCTTATATAATTTTTGTCTACACTGAATAACTTGCGCGAGAGACGCTTCCAAAGTGGTAAAATGTGTCCCCCCCCCCCCCCTCTAACTTCTAAAGTAAGAGAATGAAAAAACTATAAAAAATATATGATGTACATTACCATGAAAACTACCAACGAAAATTAGTTTGAACTCGATCTGATGAGTAGTTTTTTTTAGTACCTACGTCATAAATACACTATTATTAAAACTTCGATCAAAGTTACAACGAACTACAAGAACTATGTGTACTATGTATATTATGTTACTTGCTGGAACGGAACCCTTCATGGGTGAGTCCAACTCGCACTTGGCTACTTTTTATTGTTAGGTGTTGTAATACTACGGTTGTGTACAAAATAAAAAGTAGTTTTTGTAATGTTAAAAAAAACGCAAATTCTTTGGACTTACACCTTGTATTGCCTAATTTCAAAGCCCTTGCAGATGCTACGAATCAATTTATAGGTATTGTATAACTTTGGTTTGCAAACCACGGTAGCCTTCAACATAAAGACTTCTACGTCTTTTGTGGCTTCCAGACCAATAAATTAGTGGAATCGTTTGAGGTCAAAATTCGGACACAGACTTTTATTGTATCTACAGAATGATGTTCATCATATTGGGAAATTTTGACCTTGTTCGTCCATTTCAATTCGTAGACTAATCGGGTCATACGTCTATTCTTCCTAAGGTAGCAGTCATTTTGCAACAGTGGAAGCATAATCGTTATATTAGCTGTGGTCAGTTTACGCAAAATTATGCACCATAGAATTTTACGAAAAATACCAATAGTTCTATCTCAATGTCGAACTATTCAGCAACGAGTTTTTAAGCTTTCGCTTTTATAAGCGAGAGATTTATCGCTCCTCTCGCCTAATTATTTAGGCGAGACGAGCGATGGTATGACGTGGTACACTAAACCAGCGTGGTGGATTATGGCATTAACTCTCTCTTTGTTAGAGATGGTCCCAAATCTTAACCATTTATTGGGCATCTTATGCTTACTTAGTATTATTTACTAGATACAGATTGTCGGCTAGTTTTTCAAAAGCTTTGCAATTGTTTACCCTTATTATCTATGATTCCTCGATGATTCTTGGAACATGCCAGTTTTTTCACGATGTTTTCTTTTGCCACCAAAGGCAGTTGGGATGTGAAGCTTGTGCATCTGCCTTTGGAAAAATATACAGAGGTGCAGCCAGGATTTGAATCAACGTCCTCACGAGTGTGAATCACACGTTTTAGACATTAAGCCACTATGGTTTACTAAATAAACATTGGCTTAGTGTTCGAAAGGTACCTACAAGCCACCGGGCAAGGACAAACAATGAGCTTTTTTAACGTTATACATAGGTTTACATTTGACCACCATCTCGCGTGATGTTATGTGGTCTACGACGGAGCGTGTTGACATTGAAAAAATCGATTCATTCTCGATTTGAAGACACCAAAATTGTAATAAACCGGAAAACCCCACTCAAGCAACGCATTCCACAGTCGAGACGTTCTTATCACATAAGTAGAGACAAACCGCTTCGTTCGTGTCGTTGGAACATCAACCATGAAACCGTATCTCTTTTTCGATATACGTGCAGTCTATAGAAAAAAAGGCGAGGTGATACCAGATCATGAAGATCAGCTGAAAACTCCCCGAAGTGTATCCGATAAAAAACCGTCAAAAGCTGCTTAAGCGCTAAAGTCTCACCTCCTGCTTGCCGTTGATCCGGGAGGTGTCGACGAGGTTGGGAGGCGCTCCATTCTTGACGCTGACGGACCTCCGCCGGCTCGGGTCCTGGTTGGTCAGCGACTGCTCGAAGCCCAGCTCGTCACCCAGGCTGAACCCTGGAATTGTTGATGTACACTCGTCAATTTATTTAGGGAATATAAATAATATAGAAGTTTGAAAAGAGGTTGCATCTAAACAAGAACAAAACTTAGGAAATCAAGTGACGAATAAAAATAGTTAATAGTGTGTTAGAGTGAAACAGAAAGTAAAGCTAATATGATTGTCTTGTCTACCTCTTACTCTTATCCATAGATTTCGAATTATTTACTGGGCAAAAAAAAATACATTGGATGTCTTTGCTCTCATCACATCAGTGGGATAACGACAGGAGGAGACTAAAGTGTGCTTTCAAATAAAATAATGGGGCGATACTATTCTTAACTTCTTTTGTGACCACGTGAAAAAACAGGCAGCGGTTCTATCTACCCTTAATTGATAGTGGGGTAAAAAGGGACCTTAGCGTAATTATACAGCATATTTATTACTACTCCGTCAAATTTGCGGAAACACTTTTACTTATTACGGTATGGTAAAATGAATAGTAGTAACATTAAAGCTATTGTTTTTTCTTAAGAGGTATGCAAGAATTTAGATACTGTAACAGAATATGAATTAAAATTCAGATTAGCTGAAACTTTATTAATCGAATAATGAGCTACAAATTTCTATAATACAAGGTACCTATTTCAAATTTGACCTTTCGCTGTTAATCTTATATATAAAATTCTCGTGTCACAGTGTTTGTTTCCTTACTCCTCCGAAACGGCTTTACTGATTTTAACCAAATTTTATCTGCATATTCTGTAGGTATGAGAATCGGCTACTAGCTATTTTTCATACCCCTAAGTGACAAGGGTTGTTCACTAAGGCAAAACAACGTTTGCGGGGTCAGCTAGTTATGATATATTATTATATTCTTGAAACTCTGAATTTAATGATAACTATAATCGTATGATCGGAGCAATCAACACACGTTCGCTAAGTAGCTATGACAGAAAGTTACGTTCTAATTAAGAAGGCGCTTGTTGATGGAAAGTCAGATCTCGTTCATTACCATTGTATCACTCAATTCTCAAGGTTACTGATACGCGGGTGAAAGGCATTTCTATTTCAATGGGAAGACGCTTTTATGTTTATAGACAAAAAACACAGACGTTTTGATTGTATTGAGACTTTTTTGTACCCAATGAACTTTTCTGTTGTGTAGAGTGAGTGACGTTGATAATTGATGTGTTTCGGCTTCACAGTTGGGAATTACTTAGTGTGAATCAAACTATAGCAGCGCAGTGCTGACTTGAAAGCATAAGTAGGTTTGATCCCACAGTTAGCCTTTTGATGTATTTTTGGGTTTGGAGACTATAATATTATGTAGTATTTCAATATTATACTCCGATTGCCGAATAACGCAACGCCAAATAACCGAAAGCCGAATAGACAATAGGGTACAATCCTCAAAAAAACTAAGTAGCCCGTTAGTTAGATTGCCAAAAAATATTGTACACGTATTTTTTCTTTTGTTTCACACAAAAAATGACGAAGATACAGCGCTTCGAAGTTTCGTGTGACGTCACTTGTGAGTACGATTTTTACTCACGAGTGACGTCGCGACCCCCCACTCTCGAAGTTTGATGGTCTATATCTTTGACGATTTTTAATATTATGAAAAAACAAAAAATACGTGTCCAATATTTTTCCATGATCTAGCTGACGGACTACTGAGCTGACTGTGTATTTTTGACCCAGTCCGGTACCCTATTGTTTTTTTTTTGTTTCGGAAATAAATGCCTTAATGCCTCTAACCTAACAAGAAACCTTTCTTTCTGGTATGCCTTCATATAACAAAATAAAACAATTGTGTTCCATGTAAAAGTGAAGATTGTATCAATTTAAAACAGTTGATTATAGCATTTACACCCATAGAGTAAGTGAAAGGTGCTCTAAACACAATGAAAGAGGTAGTTGTATGCATACTGATTATTGAAAATCTTTATTATTAGAAAGTGCATAGTAAGTGTGGAGAAGTATCCCAGTTATACCAGCGAGTCTATCGACAAGTAGTAATGTGCAAGTGTATCTGTGTTCTGGTTTGAACGGCAATATTAAATTACGGGATAAAGACATCGACCATCAGAACCGTATTCCTGATTGACGACTGTAGAACTACGCTGTTTATATTCAAATAGTTAATGGTAGTAGTTTCTGCTTTAGTAACTTTCCCGCAATTAAAAGTAGCGTATGAATTATTCCAGACTATTATCAATCTAATTTTACCTAGATCTGGTCGGTAGGCAGAAAATACCTATACCTCCATCCACAAAAATTGTACATTTGCTTAGCACCATCATCGCCTTTCACCATCATGCATGACCTCTGTCATAGTCATTGTGAGCTTTATTTGTACGCGCATAGTGCTACTACCCCTCTACCTCTTCCAAATGAGCTTTTGATGATATCGGTGATACGTAAATTGAATAGGGTACCGGACTGGGTCAAAAATACACCATTCTAATTAGTCCGTCAGCTAGATCATGGAAAAATATTGGACACATATTTTTTGTTTTTTCATAATATAAAAAATCGTCAAAGATATAGACCATCAAACTTCGAGAGAAGGGGGTCGCGACGTCACTCGTGAGTAAAAATCGTACCCACAAGTGACGTCACACGAAACTTCGAAGCACTGTATCTTCGTCATTTTTTGTTTGTGAAACAAATGAAAAAATAACTAACGGGCTACTTAGTTTTTTTTGAGGACTGTACCCTATTGACTAGATTGATGACGTGAATTGGTGAGATTATATATAATAATATATATATAATACCAAAGAATAACACGTAAGCATGCTCAATCGTAGATCGTATCGTCGCTTATATATTAACATCGGGCGAGACGGCTCAAGTATAAACCTATCCCACCAAAAACATTCTGTAAAAAACTAGCCAAGTCTCGATGGAGCTGCATATTTATCTCTAAAAAGCAATGAAATCTAGACAAAGTCGAGCCAAGTGTAAGGTTCCTTGCTGCAATTTCTTTATTATTATAGATAATGTTGTGTGACGTGGTCGTTGAAGGGTACAAAACCAGGTGCTCCATGACACCATTGCACCAACTAATTTTTTACAGAATGTTTTTGGTGGGATTTCACTTCTTTTTGTAGAAACGTGGGGTTATTAATTTATTTGATTGAATTTTCTTATGTGACACATTTTTTCAGACTTTTCATTTTTAACATCAAATGAAGAGGCAAACAAAATCAAGATGACGAAAATTTCAGCGTTCTGGTCTTATCCAGAGGTTCTTAAATAGGGGCCTGAAGATGCCTGGAAATGGTTCCAGTAAAGGATGGTACGGCAGTGTTTGCTTCGCGCTCGACTTGGCGGGTGCACTGCCGTGCCCCCAGATAATAGGTAACAAAAGATTGGCACAGGATAGAGATCAATAACACAAGGGAGAGGATATACTCAATATTTACCTGCAATCATGATAATGAGGAATGATGACAATCCCAATTACCTGACATTGGTACGCTTAACCAGCAGGACAATCTAGCAACAAATTGTTTAAATGGTAGTAAGTCTACTCTCAAAGCTGCAGGTCATATGTTTGATTAACGCCCAAGATATTTGTCAGTTTGTTAGTTGGACATCCTCAGACACTCCCACACAGAACATGTATCATAAATATGCATTTACAATTACATAATATAAGTGTCTTGCATTTCCCGTGAAATCGTCCTCGTACAATTTAGAAAAGAGCTATTTCCCAAGGAACTTTGCATTTTTTCGAGATAAAAGGTGTTACTTAGGTGCTTTTCTGGACTACAATCTTCCAAAGTTCCAAATTTCAGATTAATCTGCGTAGTTCTAGCAACGGGATTGAGCAACAAACGTCCACACTTTCACATTTATATGATTGACAGGATTATATTAGCTATCTAGTTCCAATAGTAGGTAGAAGCTTCGCTTAGTTTGGGGCTGGATTGTGTGGTGATTACCTCCTCCAAACAAACCAATATTTATGTACCATTAACGAATACTTTTCACTACACATTTGTGCACGTCTTTTGTGCATAATTCTCGCATATTGTATGCAAATAAAATTCTAAAATTTCATATAAATGCATAGAGTGTTTACCTATACTGGCATGTGCTTTTAATCCTCCAAGGTTCCGCACCCTGAAGAGTCCAGACTTTTTGAAAGCGCAGTTTATTTTGAACCCGAAGTCAGACTCCAGCACGCATAGTGGTTGCACGGCATCTGAAAAAGGAAATATTTTACTGTTACTTTCATTTAAGTATTATTATTTTTAAGATAATAAAACATCAAACTTATGCAGGAGTTCATTTACCGTGCTTGAAAATGTTTGATTTTGTTTAAATAGCATATTAGATTAAACTTAGTAATTCTGTATTATGTTTGAAGACTGTCGCCCACCTATTATTAAGTAAATTAGACTAAGCCGAACAAGAATATTTTCATTATTAGATACAAATAACGGTATTTGTTAGGGGATTAAAAACGCGAAAAAAATATTACAAATCGGATACAAACAAAATATTTATCTCCTTCGTGTTTGTCTCTACGAAACGTGTCACGCTTAAAAAGTTTTTTCGTATCGATGCATTTCCAAGATATTGTAAAGTTATGCCTAAACAAACGACTACACAAAAGTTTTCATCTTGTGCTTTCGCTACTCCACAAGGCCATGAGAAATATCTTTTTTGTATTTTATTACAAATGTTTTTGCAATCATTCTATCCATTTTGTCGTTACAAAACCGTTTTAACACGGCGTAGCCTCAGCCTACGTCAGTTCTAATCAGAGACACGATCTATTAATCCTATCACGGCAAGTGAAGGTCTGACATGTATGTATGTCTAAATTAACCCGGTAGAAAAACAAATACTTTTAGCCATCGTAAAAAGTACTACTGTACCCAACAACTCTCTTTTAGTAAAACTTATTTTCTACAGGTAACATTAGAAGTGACTTTGTATGATAGTAAAGGACTATTATACGAATATTACTTCAAAATGCTGCCGTTTACATTACACAGCGTTTCGTTACACCACAATATAATATGGGACTTTAATAGCTTCATTAGACGTTACGTTTAAAATAATGCGAAACGTAGAAATTAAATCGGTCGGCACTTGTTCACACAAGATCGTCTAGCCAAGTGAACGCTTGTGCTACCGAAGCCAAATAGCTAAATTAATGATATTTTTTCTAAGTAAGACTGAATGCTAACGCATATAATTCTGACATCATAGAAATGTTTAAAAAGGGACTACTATATGCATCAATAAACATTTATAACAATATGCCAGATCAAATTAAAAAATATAATTATAAAATTAATAATATAAAATGTGATTCTTACAATTAGACTTGTGATATTAGGTACTGTCAAGTAATGCTAATTATTTTAATATTAAGACTTGGTCTGCGACCAAATTACTACTGTTTCAGCGCCTTTAATGCAGGGTCTAGTACATTTTTGTTCTATAGTTTTTAGATACAAACAAATGTATGTAAGTGTAATTTATAAATAAATATTAATTAATTAATTAATTAAATTCATATCGTGTATATGTTACCACCGTCATAGCTTCTGAATGTTATATGATTACATAGCCTCTCTTCGTGTACCTACGTTATTTATCCTGATTTTATGCTAATCTCATTCAATAACGGTTTGCGATCTTTCGAAAGTCATCGACCCAACTATTCGGCAAACTATATTATTAATAATTCGACATTTTCATCACAATTATCATTGTATATACATAATGAAGCAGTAGCGAGGCTGATACATCAAGGTTTAATAAATCCATTCTCCTCGGTTCAACGCTCCACTTCCTCCATATTTGTTTTATTTATAGAAAAACAACGAAGTAATGAAAAACCTGTGAGATTTACAATACATGTTGTAAAAAGGTAAGTCAACTTTAAAAACTGCTTTTTTCGACCTAGAAGTAGCATGGTTGCTTCCTGCACACACTACTACAGCAAATCGAGTTGAATTAATAATAATTATTCATAAATTGCTCGACATTTCAAATAAAGGCAAAGTCAAAGTTCTTTATTCATAAATGTACAATTTACACGTCAATTTTAAAAATCAAAAAAGAGCATACAAAGAGTATACATGAAAACTAACGTGGTTATTACACATTTTAAACAAAAAAAACTCACGTATAAAATAGTCAGAACAGTCCGACTCGAGTTTCGATCGCGTCCGGCGATCTTCTTCAAGGCGAGTGCGCGCGCAACGCGCATGTTCGCAGCTCGTTTACCACTATTTTATACGTGAGTTACCCGTGTATTTGTTTAAAAAGAGTTTACATTTTTAAAGTTTAAATTTAACGTTTTATTGTACGATAATAAGTATCGTACATATAAGTGTCAACGATTAAAATATAGTATGTATTTATTACAATCGTAATAAACAATGTAATTTTTTTAGAATTTTATTGTGAGTTTACTCACTCTTTAAAAAATCGCTGTAACTATAAAAAGTTTGATCGATAAGCCAGCTTTTTCGGTTCTTGAAGGTGCCCAAACTGGGGGCTGATTTAACTATTTCAGGAAGACTGTTATAAACTTCCGGTCCCATAATGTGAGTCAGCATTCTTAACCTTATGTTGGTTATAATCATAAATGTAAAAACATAACACTTAAACAAACTCAGAAAATTATTATTTCTGAAAATTTATTACGAATTTCATATTTAACACTTACCTACCTACTTACTTACCTACAACACTAACAAAGCTCGATTAGTGTGTACTCGTACTCTATGGACACAAATAGAAACATTAAAAAAATTGAGCAAACGTTTGGGGATAGATATGACCAAATGTGTGAGATTAGCATTTTCTAATGATTTACGTACCGTAAAACGGGGTGAATTGGGATCCAGGGGTGAATAGGGATAAAATCAAGATTGAATTTTACTTACGTATTTAATAAACTAACCACAGACAATTTAATGGTTTTTTGGAGGATTATTGTGGTAGAATGTTGACTTTATAGACTGGCAACATCTGTTTAGCATGAAGTTAGCTAGATGACATAAATAATTACCACTAAAATTGCTGCTCTGATACCGGTGTTTTTGTGTTCTTCAAAACTTTGGTTTTAAATAAAGTATTACATATAATTTCTACTGTTCCAGCTTTCTTATATGTAAATTAGTATTTCTTTAGACGCTACGTAAAAGGTGAGTACGATTAAAACATAACTTTTTACAATAAATCAATAAAATTAGATGCTAGTAGTTTTTATCAAAAAATGAGGTTAATAGGACCGCTGACTGAGGTGAATAGGGATGAGTGTAGACTCTTATAGTGACGACATTACTGGTTAATAGGGACGAGATATTTAATCACCATGAACGTTAAAGGGTCAATAGGGACAGGGTTGTCACAATGTATGATATTTTTTCTCATTTAATATTGGTGATTTTTTTTGCTTAAGTAATACATATTACTATTAATTTAATACATTGAACAACTTTTTTCTTATTTGTAGAAGTTTCTACTTTCTTATTATTTACAAGATTGAATAGAAAGTGCAATCTTTAATTTCAAATACTTTTTTTATTTTGCAGATATTCTTTTTGGATAATGCCGCGTAATTATATACCTAGCCGGCACAAAACTTATAAAAAGTATGACGCTTCTATAATAGAAATGGCACTTCAAGAGTACAATAGTTCAAATCAATCATTTCTGACCATTTCGCGTAAATATGACATCCCGAAATCCGTTTTACATCGACATAACACTCATGTCATGAAACAACACGGGGGGCAAACAGTTTTAAGCCCAGCTGAAGAAGAGTATTTATTACAGTATATCAATGTGTGTTCCGAATGGGGACATCCCCTTGAACCCATTGATTTTAGATTGCTGGTAAAAGGTTACCTAGATAAATTGGGGATTGAAATAAAGAAATTTAAAAATAACATGCCAGGCCCTGACTTCATGACGTGCTTTTTAAAAAGACACAAAAACAAAATTAGTAAAAGGCTTAGTCAAAACATAAAAAGAGCAAGAGCATCAGTCTCACAAGAAATAATAGAGGATTATTTTAGAGAACTAGAAACATCTCTACAAGGTGTACCACCATCACATATAGTCAATTATGACGAGACAAATCTCAGCGATGACCCAGGACGCAAACGAATATTAGTTAAGAGAACCAATAAATATCCTGAAAGAATCATGAATCATACGAAGGGTTCCACATCACTTATGATGGCTGCTGCAGGCGACGGTACTCTTTTACCTTCGTATGTAGTATACAAAGCACAAAATATGTACGATACGTGGAGGCAAAATGGGCCTAAAGGTTGCCGATACAATTGTACGCCATCCGGCTGGTTTGATGGGAACACATTTCAGGATTGGGTTAGAACTATTGCCATCCCGTATTTCAGGGATAAAGATGGAACCAAAATTTTGATAGGTGATAACCTGGCATCACATTTATCCATAGACATAATAAAAGAATGTCAAGAAAGTGGAATTAAATTTGTTTTTTTGCCAGCTAATTCTACTCACTTAACACAACCGCTCGACGTCGCATTTTTCAGACCTCTGAAATGTGCATGGCGGGAATTATTGTTCCAGTGGAAAAAAAGTGATGGCAGAACGCAAGCTACAATCCCCAAAAATATTTTCCCATCATTGTTGAAAAAGCTATTAAAACAAATAGAGTGCAACGTGGACAAAAACATATCATCAGGGTTCGAAAAATGTGGTATATACCCCATCGATAAACAGAAAGTTTTAGATAGATTGCCATCTTATAATCCAGAAGTCTCCGGTTTTAAAGAAGTCATTGATGAGACTGTGCTATCTATGTTAAAAGAAATGAGGTATGGTGCAGTACAAAATCAAAGATGTAGTAACAAAAAAAAGAAACTAGATGTTGTCGCAGGTCGGAGCGTAGAAAATGTAACGGATGAAGATAGCAATAAAAATGATCTAGAAGAACCAACTGATGATATGCTACTAAAAAATACTGAGGATGTACTGGGTATGGCTCACGGGATGTACGATTCCAAACTTTGTAGCAAAGAAAATATTGAAATAGATAATAAAATTACTAAACATTTTAAGAATGCTGCACTTGAAAATCAGAAGACTAATAGAGGAGTAAAAACTACTAACAAAAGTCTTATAAAAAAAACGAAAATTCAAGAACCAATGAAAAGTAACTTAAAGACTGAAAATCAAGAGAATGACGATCCAATTAGCACTAAAAAGACTGTTAGAGGAGTGAAAAAAGTTATCAAAACCTTTGAAAAAAAATCGAAAACCAAAGAAACAATAAAAAGCAATTTAAAGAACGAAACTCCAGAGAATGATGATATATATTATAATAATAAAAAGACTGATGAAGTAACAAAAGCCACATACAAAACTCTTCCAATAAAAAATAAAACTAAAATAGTAACATTAAAAAGTAATACAAATACTGAAAATCCAGAAAATGATGATAAAATGGCAGAAATAAGGACAGATATTGAGAACACAGATATAATGGATATAGATTTTGATACGTTGCCTGTAGTGTTCGGAGAAGATATTTTTACAATTCCAAGTGAGATTGAAATTATGACATCTGAAACGACGGCTGATTGTGATGATTTGAAAAACAACACAAAAGTAAATTTTCCTAAAAGAAACAATAAAATACGAATAATATCTGATGAGATTGTACATTTTCAACCAAAATTTGACACCGTTGAAGTAAAAAAAATAAATACAAATGATATAACAAAACCAAAATACTACAAAAATGATGCGGAAATAACGAGAGATCTCATGGATGTTGATTTCATCTAATCTGATGGATAATATTGTAATACTATATAAATCAATATTGTTATGTAACAAACATAATGGTAATATTTTAAAATAAAGGCATTGATTTTTATGTAAAACCTAATAATTTAATAAATAATTTGTAGTAATATCAAAACAGGCCTCTTTTAATTTAGATTATTATTTACTAATCTACCTTTATCCAACTGTCCAAAATAGAATGATATTTGTGACTAAGTAGGTAATATCTGGCAGAGCCTGTGATAACCCTACCAGTTTTTCTCTATTGTCTCATAGCTGATCCCTATTTACCCCTATAGCAGCCTGAATAGGGATAGTCAATATTTTGATAATTTATGACTAGCTTATTGATTGTACAACTGTTTTCAATGTTTTCCCTTAAAGTGTTAGCTTTAACTCAAGTTTTAGCATCATAAATTATATGGGTTTCATAGAAAAAATCAAAGAAGTGATTAGCTAAAGTCCAAAATCGTCCCTATTGACCCCGTTTTACGGTATGTTGCGATCCAAAATATACTGAAATGTTTAGATAATATGATGTAATTCTGTTGTATAACTTACGCTTGCAGTATTTGTGTATCAAATATTTTAAAAATATATTATTTTGTATACATTGATGCCTTTGATATCGATTACGATCCTACGAGTCCATAGAATAGTAGCAATTAAAAAATTGTGGTGTCTTCTGCCTAGATCTCCATAGTACGTAGTAAAGGCGTGTGGAAGCACAGCCGTTGAGTTACCTTGCCGATAGGACCAAGAGAAATCTAGGCCGGATCCGCGTATATCCTCTTATTACGAGTGCCGGTGCCCAACCAGCGAATTCGGAGAATACTGTTTTGTTCTAGTCAGGCTAGGCGTGGAAGCATAACTAACACATTTTATCATGTAAATATTTGAATCGTATAATTTTCGTGTTGCATGGGTTACGATTGTTTTTTTTTTCAGCCGACTTCCAAAAACGTTATTGAGGTTATCAATTCGACCTCCATGTTTTTTTGTTTTTTGTGTGTTACCTGTTTTCTCGAGAAAGCCCAACTGATTTTATTATTATTATTTTTTTAACGAAAGGATATGCTTTCCGAATTATCCCATATAAATTCTATTGAAATGGGTGCCCACCGCACCACCACCGCACACGTGTTTTTGAAATATTAACAAAAACTAAATTCAAAGAAATTCTGAAATATTATGTATTATGAAATTTGATCCTATCGACACGAAATTGTGTAAATGCATTTATGAAAACTGGTTTTAAATTAAAAAGGATTAAATAAACATAACTAAACAAAAAATTAAACCGACTTCAAAACTACAAATAAGCTCTCGAAAGCGAAAAATAAATAATTAAAACAAAATTATTATGAGCATCACGGTAAAATAGTTTATTTTAAAGACGTGACTTTTTGTTTTCTCCCTCTCTTTTTGTTTTTGATGGGAAACCAATAGTGGCCTCTCAGTTAGAGCTTCGCAATGGTTAAATATTATTTTACATTGTGGTATTATCAGGTTTTTATTTTATTATCAGGTTAGTGATAAAAATAATTTTCCAAAGTAAATTATGTAGGTACTAGGTTTTGGAGCAGTATTCACCAGATTCACAGCTTAACACAAAGAGACAAGATTTAGTCAAAGTCAAGTTTTTTTAGCTATCGGCAACCTTCAAAATAGTAGTGGTTCCTATAACATGATATTGCAAAATAAATCAAATGCAGACTGTTCCGCCTCTGTGTTTGGGTTTGTTTGACCTTGTCCGTGCAAAAAGGTGCTTTAAAACCATGTGAAGAATTTAAAATGACCTATTAGATCAATTGAATTGAAATATGGACGCGTGAAGATAAAACATAGTTCTAATTAAATTATTTATTTAAGTTGTTGAACGTGCAAGCTTATTGAAGAAGGTCGATGGATATCGCTTGAATGGACTACTGATTAAAAAGCTTTATGCATTATGCATTGGTATAATCAGTTCATGAAGCAACATTACTATTCACAGCTTCTTTCTTTAAGTGAAAGAATAAAAGCCTTAATTACAGATATGATAGCTACCCATAGTAGCATTTTAGTAGTGGTAGGACTCTTAGCAGAGTCCGCATGGGGAAGTGCCACACCTTTGCCAGTTATTCTACTGCCAAGCAGTAATGTGCTAACATTACTGTGTTCCGGTTTGAAGGGAAATGTTTCCAGAGAAATTACAAGGCTTAGAGATATAACAACTTAGATCTCTGGGAGACGAGCGCAGTGCGGTACTAGGTAATGATTTGGGCTCTTCATGTTCCAATAGCTGCGCGTCACTGTGCTGTTATGTGGCAGGTATGTTGCTTACCATCAGGCACATGTCCTGCTCGTCTCGTCACTCATTATAAAAAAAAAACACCATAAGTGCGGGTGAAACAATTCTGTTCCATCAAATATGGTGTATTTTGAAGTCAACTCAACGGACCTTTGTGGGTTTACTTAAAAAAGAAAAAGTGTATACTCTATGTATTTGTATTCGTCGACAATATTTTATTACATTTTGTTTCTGATTGTATTTTATTCTGCATTTCTGTTTGTACGTCTGTCTGTAAGTAACTAATATCCAGTTGTTACAAAAAAAGCAACTACAACAATAACAACAATTGACGGCGTGACGCGTTTGAATGTTATAGTCATATCTCACGTCGTGACATATCCATTACAATGCACATTTCTTAAAAGGCCTATATTACGAGTAGGTACACGATTACCTTCCAAATTTGGTCGTAATCTCTAATAAAATGGATTTTCCAGTGGTTTTCAATCTATCAGTGCAAAGCTTTTTGGGCAAAGGCGTATTCCCTATCCTCGTTTCAATTTTCTCTATCTATGGCTAAAACAGGCTAGTCTTTTCTATGTTCGTCGAGATCGTCTTGATATCGTCTTTTTTGCTCTATTTTGTCGTCGATCGTGATCTGGTTTCCACAGTGTACACAGTTAGTGCCACAGTTTTGGCCTAAGTACCATCCAATATGCGGCGAAAGTTCGGATTCCAGTAGGATTGGCCTACTTGGACTGGATAAAGGCAATCAATACGTCAATAGGTTAGGGATTAAGGGATCAATAGGTTTTTTGGAAGTTACGGTGGTCTAGTCGGGAGAACGGCGGCTGCCGATCCGAAGACCCCGGGTTCAAACCCCACACGCACCACTGTCTTTTCGAAGTCATGTGCGTAATGCCGCTAACTTAAAACGGTGAAGGAAAACATCGTGAGGAAACCGATATGTACCTAGAATCTTTCGAAGTCATGTGTCATCCGCCAACCCGCACTGGGCCAGCGTGGTGGATTATGGCCTTAACTCTCTCCGTGCGAGAGAAGGCCCCGAGTCCCAGCAGTGGGAACGTTTAGTGGGCTGTTGATGTTGATGTTAAGGTTTTTTTTAGGTTACACTGACATAGCAAGCGTATTGAAAAAAAAACATCTTTAAACCATTTTTTTAAATTTTATTTTCCATCAACATTTATCTACATCACAGGTAGGATCACTCGGACCTTGCTCTTACCAGGTTATAGTTTCGATACAATTTCACGCTATCATCATCATCATCATCATCAGCCGCAAGACGTCCACTGCTGAACATAGGCCTCCCCCCTAGATTTCCACAACGAACGGTCCCGCGCAACCTGCAACCAGCGGTTTCCAGCGACCTTTGTTAGGTCATCTGTCCATCTAGTGGGAGGCCGTCCAACACTGCGTCTTCCGGTTCGTGGTCGCCACTCGAGAACCTTTCTTCCCCATCGGTTGTCAGTTCTGCGAGCGATGTGGCCTGCCCATTGCCACTTCAGTTTGCTTACTCTTTGAGCTATGTCGGCCACTTTCGTTCTTTTGCGAATATCCTCATTACGGATTCTGTCGCGCAAAGAGACTCCGCTATACGACACATGAAATCGTAGCACCACTTAGCTTAAGATTCTTATAGTGAACGAAAACATCGTGAAAAAATTATTACTTAAACATTTCAATTCGAATACATAAAATAAATATGGTCTGCCTGTTTGAGTTTTCTTTGTACGAAAGTAGCATATGCCTAATTCTACTAAGTCTTAAATGCAAGCAACTTCGTCCGCGTAGTTTGGAAATTATCCGGATTATTCCCTGAATTTGTGATAAAATAACTTTGCAATATTTTTTGTAACGTCCCGCAATAAATTTTACCCGCGTAGTTCCCAGTATGATAATTTTCCTACAGTGAAAAGTAACCTTGGTTGCTATTCCAGATTATAAACTATCGATGTTACACATTACGAACTGGTTCATTTTTTTTCCTTAATAGGTTTGCACTTGACCGTCGTCTCGCCTGATCTTGAACAACGATGTGGTCTACGATGGATTGACATTCTCAATTTGAAGATACCAAGATTGTTACCATCGGGAAACCGGGAAACCGGGATCGAGAAACCACTCAGGTAACGCATTCCACAGCCTAGACGTTATTTTGACAAAACTAGAGTCAAACCTCTTCGTTCGTCCATTTAGATGTTGCGACGTGATTCAGCAACTTGTATAACATTTGTAGGTTGTGCTATTCTCGGCTAAAACTGTTTATGTTCCAAACTTTTACCTGATCTGTTCAGTTCATCTAAATAAACATCCTAATTTGCATGAATATAATGTTGTTTAATGGGCTGCTAGGACTATGCACTATCCTGAGATCACAGATTGAGAACCTACGAGTATATGGATGCTATCAAAATAACTGAGTTTTCTTACCATGTTTAGTATAGATTTCTCTTTGCATACTTTGTCACTGCGTAGTTTGTTATTAAATTATGACGTCACGGTTGTGAGGTAACGGCGTGAGTCACTTTATGGCCAGTTCATCTGCGGCCGGATGTTTGGAGACTTCGGAGAAAGGTTGAACCAGTTACTGTATTGCAGTTAGCTGACAGCTTCATTGCATCTAACCAGAGGGATACAAGACACGCCGGTTTTATGAAACCGAGTTAAGCTCAATTTTGTATGTTTGAGTTCGGTTGACACATCGGCTATTTCTATAATCGATATAGATTGCAATGCTAAGCAATATCATGGCCTAGGATGTAACTTATTTTCAGTTAAAGAGTGACATGTATATTCTAGGTTTGTGACACCCAAGTGTTGTACTTAGCATGAAACACAGACTCGGGCTGTGTGTTCCACAGTTTTAATGGTTATTATGGATAACTTTTACTAGGTTAATTCTGGATTCGAGACTAAAAAATCGTTTCAAAAATGCACTATGAACTCAACAAATGAATGCCCTAGTTTTTCAGAATTTCAAAGTTGGTGGCATCATTAGAGTTTTTCAGCATGATAAAAATGCCATTATTTTGGTTAATCTATTAAAATCTGTAAATTCTTGTATAATTTCAGGTTCATTGTTTAAACCACTGAACGTATTTTCAAATATCAACCTTTGTATTGTCAAAGAAATAGAAAACAGACCGTGGGGAGAGTAATTACGTTAAGGTTCTTCTATCGTTAAAACCATACCCAAACTCTTGTTCATCAATGACATTCCGTGCTATTTCGCCAGGGAAATATTTTCAGCAAGTTTATATCCATAGACCAAAGCGTATTATTGTATTGGTCTTTTAAATAAGTTAAGCATGTTACAAAACTGTCAGGTCATCTCGGTTCACTGTCCGAGTTCTACCCGGATGGCAAACTGTTACAGACCAACTTACTTATTTGCAGTTGAATGTCGTCGTATTCGTATATTCTTAGCATACATTGATACGAGAACTTCACAGTACTTCGCAGAATATGTTAGTTCATTTGTTTGTTAAACTGCAAATAGAAGTTTGTCGGTCTGGACATCAGCGCTTTTGTGAAGGCGTGAGGTTAGGTTTACGAGCTTAGGCCCATGAATAGACAAGTAAATAGCTTTTCTTTGACTGGTTAGATGGTTGGGTGTTTACGGATTGTGTTGAAGTTCTTTCATAAAACATCAATAGAAGTTAACAATAGATATTACTCTTTGAATAGAATTTTTGATAGCTTATGCAAAGAAACCATAAGTGCTGAAATCATATTTGCAATCGTAGGTATTTGGAACGAGTTGTTATAATAGAACTGTTATTTTATTCCGCATTAAGCAAATTTTGGGAAGGTATTTGAGGCGATTAAAACTTGTCACATAGCTCTCCTAAATTATTACATAGCTAACACGAAATGTGTAATCAGCATCATCATCGTAATTCTTAAGTGAGATTTGTAAAACGATCTTTATATCCCAGTCGGGTTAGACCACCGGCCAACGCACCAGTCGGATTAAGGTCGAGTTTTTGGATTTAAGCTATTTATAACCCTCCCTTAACGTTAGTGCAAAAAAAGTTTGATTATAATTAATTCTAGGTTACCCCTATTTTTAAGCTAACTCGACTGGGACTATTCGAGCGAGCTGGTCTAGTAACTGGTTATATCTATACAAATATTATAAAGATGAATCAGAGTTAATTTGTATGAACCCACTAATCCCAGGAACTACTGGACCGATTTCATATTCGGCATAGCGATGGGACCCGACGACCAACGATAATGAAAAATAGATATTTGAGACATGAACCGCCAAGACACAAAATTGAGATTAACTCAGATTTTGTAACATGGGGGTAACTATAGTAATTCGTAGGGACGTATGATCAATATTACGTCATGACGCAAATTGTTGTCGGATCAGCATCATTACCCGACGTCGTTAGCGACAAGTGACGAGTAACGAGCGTATCGAGGGATCATCGCGACCAAATCGGCGTAAAATCGGGCAATTGAACGACGCAACTCGATTGAAGGCGAGTTATTTGCAGCCGCTATTGTTTGACGCCGCTAACAGGGGAAAGTGGTATAAGTTGACGCGATGACATGAATTATGTTATGTGTTATGTAACAAGCTTGACTCACTGTATTATTATGTTAGACATATAAAAATTACCGGCTATTGTTTTTTATCACACTACTTTCACCTGTTTTGGAATGAAATATATTTTCATTGACTTCTTTTCTTTGTAACTCGCCGTAGGCGGGGAAAAGTCTGTATTGATTTTACCTTTTTGGTGTTTTGGGCATTGCATTGCTTCATATCAATTCAATTCACAAAACGTACAAACAACAGGTTTTTTTCAATTTCGAGGTTGATTCTATATTTTTCATCATGATTTTGCTTTTGCTATTGCCATAATTGCCTTTGACATTACCTTAACTGATTGCCTTTCCCATAATACAGCATGATCCTGGACTTTGTGTTTCTAACCGCGACCAGTTTGGCTCTCTTTCGTAAATTTCATGACCTTATATAAAAGAAAAACATCAAATTGATCTATGACGTTTACGATTCGGCTTTGTACAGTCGTTTTGTAAGCTCAAGTAATGCAGAATTGTTAATAACAAAGAATGTATCCATCTCATATTATCATTTTATAGCTGCCTATAGTTGGATGTAGAATAATATCTTTGTAATGTTTTGCCCATTGCAGTACTCTAGATAGAGAGTATATATATCTATCTATATTCATTGTTGTTACGATCTTATGATATAGAGAGACATTGTAAATACTGAGGTTGTTTCAACAATCATTCATTGGATATCGATATTTCGCTAGAAATGTGATCACGTCCAGTGCTGGCCACTGACCCCTATTCTCGGTGTCACCCCGAAGGTACCGGCGTTACGTGATGCGACGAGCCGCCGAAACAGGAACCCACCGCTTTCCATTTCTCTCGAAAGCGAGAGTCCGGTCGAATGTCAGCGGCCTCGACCGTGAAATGGCGATGCCGCGCCTTTTCTGTACTCCATGGGATATTGATAGGGTCTATGAGGTAAGAAGATGGTAAGTATTTTGTTTCAATTTTTTTGACCCAACTTGAAGAGCATTAATAAATTATGATAAATAAATATTAGTGGACATTTCACACACAACACCATCTGACCTCAAACTAAGCAGAGCTTGTACCATGGGAGCCAGATAGCTGATAAAATATAATACTTTTATATGTAATTGTAAATATATACTTATTTTGCAAAGAAACACCCAGACGCATTATTTCGCTAATATGAATTAGAGCGCTGAAATTCACATGAAATTACTAAATTTGAGACGAAATCGATTAATTCCGTACTAACCTACACACATTTTAATAGACTTCTGTACAATGCAGACAATCATGGCTATTCGTCAGCCTAACCAATTTTAGTACTGGACACAACTCTTTCATAACTGCCATTCAGCTAGACCATCGCCCTTACGTTTCCACCTGCTGCTAGCAGCAGCACATGGTCACTCCATCGAGCCTCAAAATGTCTTAATACTACATTGCCTATTTGCAATATCGACACCTAAACACGCCTACTCCAAAATATATTTGTAGGTTCTACAACAAATATGGCCGATTGTTCACTTCCGTTTGTTAATGCGTTGGACTTTATCTGAAACCTTGGGTATCTAAGAGATTATTTAGTTCCATTCTACAGAATCCAGCAAGCTCCTTGTGAGACGAGGTCTCAAGTCCCAGTAGTGGGAAGATAAGATGAACTGCTTATACATTTTTTTTTACTATACTAAACTATTGAAAGGAAATCCTGCCAACGGAATGTAATAACCTATCGCTGTAACAACGACTCTCGTTTTCTGCTAAATTATCTATTTGTAAATAAATATTGTAAACTGCGGAAATACATAATTACTTGATATTACGTGGAACTAGTTATATTTTACCACTTCACAGTTTCAATTTTATTGCAGTAGTTGTTGCCTGTGATTGCGTCTGCTTCTTTTACATCATCCAAAAAACTATGTGATTAAATGGTTGACGTTCCAAACACTCGAACAAAGAGATGTGACTCTACTTTTGTTAAAAGAACGTCTGTGGAATGCGCTGCCTAAGTCGAGTTTTCCCGATAGTTACAATCTTTTTGTCTTCAAATTGAGAGTGAATCGGTTTTTTCGAGGTAAGCATGCTCCAATTTAAACAACAAGCTTAACATCAGTAAGATGGCGGTCAAGTGTTAACCTATGTACACATAATAGTTAAAAAAAAGTTAAGTTATATAACCGTACAACAGCCGCAAAAGTTGACATATCGATGGCAACACGGCATGAGTCAATGGCACAACAAATCTGCACTCCATAGCTAACATGGACAGAACGAGTTCATGTCGCTCACCATATGACAGCCATGTAAGTTGCATGAAAATCGCTATTTCACACTGTAGACTGAACTACAACAAACGTTGAATGTAAATTCATTTAGTTACAGATTGGTACAGCTTTATATTTAACTTCTTTAAAGAACTTCTTATTTTGGCCAAAGCTTTCAAAAGCTGTATTACCCGATTTCTCTACAGATTCGGTGTTCGGTTTCAGTAACGCAGTAATTAAGTTCTTGAAGCGGAAAGTAAATCAATTTCTTCTAGATGAGCGTGTTGTTGTATTGTGCATCAAAGCTTTCCGGTAAATAGAATAGTGGTCAAATATTGACGAACAAACTGTAAACCAAACACTTCTTGACTGTTGAGTGAGTCAGAGTTGAGTTGGTTTTGATTTGGTCAGGTTTCGTACAAAAAACAGCCCTAAAATCGGTCTCATCGTAAAGCTACAACGCCACATATTTAATGAAATAATGAATTTATTTAATGAAATTATTATTGCTATTATAAACGTAAATGGTTATTATTCTGCAGGTTTTGTAGCTGTTAAGAACATGATAACTGACACATAATAGTCCCTTTACAAAATACGAGATTCATAAAGGTATTCAATCTTTATTAAGCCGTCAAGTTTCCACATTGTAATTATAAGATGTATTCAAATGAACATACTTGGAAGCTCATAATAAAAGTAATTTCACGATTAGTTTGATGTAGCCTATTCATCTTGCCTTAAGCTTTCTGAACTACAATGTTAAGTCAGTTACTGAGAAACATATAAATACACACGTACTGCCAAACTGAAAAAAATACGTATGTAAAGAAAAATGTATAACAAATGTACTGTACTGTATATTGGAATACATCAGACTTTGTTCTTTTAGATCAGAGGATACATTTTGGTACAATTGTACCTTATTAAACATGTTACAATCAACAAATCCTAAAAGTTTAAATTATTAAATCTACTTTTCAGAAAAAAATAGGCAAGTAACGATTTTTATTTGGAAACAGAGTATCATTATCATACTGTATCGTTAGTATATCGTTCGATATAATACCGGTAACATCACGTTAGTTTATTGTTTAACACCGACAGTAATTACATCTAAACCCAATACAATGATAGGAAAAAAACATTGAACATTATTTCAGAATATACCTCTGCTTACTGTAGGTAGTACCAAAGCTGCAAACTATGTAAATAAGTTGCAATTTTATCTTCATGACAGCCACCATAAGTTAGCTAATAGTCATACTTTATTTCTTAACAATACAGGTGAAAACAGCACCTTTGTACGCAGAGTTATTGCAAAGCCCAAAAGGTCGTAACTAATTTGTTTTAAGCAATATTTATAAGGTTCACCTACATCGAACAAAAACGTTTGAGTATACACATACTCAAACGTTTTTGTTTGGAATATTTTATTAGTTGTTTTGCAATTAAACAGTGGCATAAAAACATTAAAACAGCACAACCGTTAAACTCCAATATTGTTTTAACGAAAATAATAAGTTATAATAAGAAAATATAATAATAAGAAAAGTTGCTAGTCTTTCGGTTTTTTATCGGATACACTTCGGAGAGTGTGCGACTGATTTACATGATCTAATACCACCTTGCCCTTTTTTCTATCGAAATGCTCGTAGCTCGAGAAAGCGACATCGTTTCATGGTTGATGTTCCAAAGACGCAAACGAAGAGATTTGACTCTACTTTTGTGATAAGAACGTCTAGGCTGTGGAATGCGTTGCCTGAGTGGGTTTTCCCTGTTGGTTACAATCTTTGTGTCTTCAAGTCGAGAGTGAATTGGTTTCTTCTAGGTAAACACGCTCCATCGTAGACCGCATCGTCGCTTAACATCAGGCGAGATGGCAGTCAAGTATAAGCCCATAAAAGTTAAATAAAAAATAAAAAAAAAAATGTTTTTGGTTAATACATTTTCCAATCAACTTACTCATGGTCAGAAAAGATGTGATCGAAAGTGAAGCTCCGGTTTGAAGGACAATGTTTCTAGGTAAATAACAAGGCATAGGGATAAAGTATCTTATATTTCTGGGAGACACGGGCAGTTCAGTGCTAGGTAATGATTTGGACTATTCGTGTTCCAATAGCTGCGTGAAAATGTGCTGTTATGGGCAGGCGTGGTGCTTAACATCAGACACATGGTCCTGTTCTCATCTCCTACTAAAAACGAATTGAAGGTATATAATATTCACTTGAACCTCAAGAAGACCCTAGTTGTTTGCTTACGTACATAATTCTTAAATAGCTTGTATTTCAAGGGATATTCTAATGTTTTAAATTAAGTAATGAGACAAATCCATCACATGTGAGACAGACAGAGCGGACAAGAAAAGAATGAAACAATGTAGTTTCGGTTTCCGTATTGTTTTCAAATGCTCTCCCGAAAAATGTAGGTACATAAATCTTCAATGTACAGAATTTTAACCCGTTATAGTTACAATGTAAATTTAGATTCACATCATTTATACGTATTTTAATTGGTAGTTTTTTATTGCCAGTGATCTCTGCTGTGAAATATTAAAACCGTAATCCAAGGTGCAATGTAATGATATAATCATATAATAATGTAATGACGTCAATTTCACGTAAACTTGACCCAGCTTGCGTAACATCACGCGAACATTAGCGAGCATTACCGACTGTTGCCCTCTTGATCTCGTAGCTACTATATGGTAAGGTACGAGTATAAATACCGTAGTGATTAAACCAACTTTGAGCAAAATTAGATATTTTTGATTCAGCTGTGTTTTAGTACCTAAGAAGAAATCGTAGTAGACTTATTCGTAAGTAAAGATGTGCAAGAAGTCACTCTCATCGTAAACATGTTAGTGAGAGTGTAGTACAAAATGTTCAAATGATGGGACCTAGAAAAAAAACTTGATTTCTTTCCCCATATCTATTCCGTGTTTCCAAGTACTCAATTTACCAATATATGTATTTATGGGTTTAATAATGGTTGTTCTATATCGTAATCTTATAGACGACGTACCATGAGATTATTTCAATAAAACCAAAGCTATATATTTAAACTTATCAAAAAATCTTCTTATGTTAGGGAAACAAAACGACAATTTAACAGTAGAATAAATTATTATAATTTACTTGAAATAGCTTAATAATTTAATCAAACTGTTCCAAACCTATTTACATCTGTAGACATCCTTTGCTAACCAGGGATCCTACTTGATAAGGTGGATAGATAAAAAGTACATATTTTATGATGACACAAGAATTTGAAGTTACTCAAGAAGGAGAAGAGACCTAGCAGACGAATACTTTTCAGAATAATTTACACATACTTACATCAGGTCAAGCAATGTAAAGTGTCATTAGCTGTGGTGTAATGTTTGAGCATTACGCTGGGGTTACACACAGGTTACAGGCACAAGGTGTTAAAATAACACGCTGAAATTTTGTGTAACTTGAATATTTATATAGTTTGGATAGCACTTAAAGTGACGTAATATTTGTAGAATCATGTTTTAACAGGCCGCAACTTTTGGGATAGTTTTACTAATTGTTTATGCCTGGAAATTCAATAAGATTACTTTACAAAAATATAAATTGGCGTATGTACTGTGACTGTTATTTACAAGTATCTAAAAAATATTCTTACATTTACGTTAATAATTAAAGTACTAAAACACTTATTTTAATACTTCATTATGTTTACATACATAATCACATCTATTTATACATACTTATGTGCTACTAAATGTTTGTCATTTATAACGAAAAACATTAATGTGCTGTTCTAATAAATACAAACATTAACTTAGAAAAGACAAGAATATTGACGTGACATTTGTTTCAAATTGTTCCAACCTTTTCCGCAACATGTGAAAAATTTGCAACAAGATCCTCGTCCTTGAAAGTAATGTATGTAACTATTTATTTATTTAAGCAAAGTTTACTATTAATTTTTAGCATGTATTGTGTTGTGCTCATCTCTTGCTTAACATTATTGTGCAGAGATTTGACTCCGATAACCTTATGAAAGTTGATTATTATCATTGATCATAGATCAATATTGTTTTGCAAATGGTATGTCTCAATTTTGGTAATGCTCAAGAAGATTCACTCTGTCTAGACCTGTGTTGCAAATTTTGGGGCACGACCACCAAGGTCGGTCGTTGGGTCATGAACTCTACCTTGCCGTCAGGGGACCACAGATATTAGGATGAAAAAAGGAATACATTCTAGACTCACATCATCAGGGTCGGTCTTTGAATGAACTAGCTTACTGTTTAGAAGAGGGGTCCTTAAAACTTAAAAATTGTAAAAGATTAGACTGCACACATTGCAATAATTCGTGAGTTCAGAAACGCTTGAGGTAATGTATGTTTTAAATAATGATTTCAATTATTCGAACAGACCTTTGCCCTCTGTAATAAATTAAACTTCGTACGAACTTAAAATATTTTTAACCGGGAGATTACATTATAAATAGTAGATTTAGTAAGCAGATGTTAAGTTGTAAGACATAGGTCTTTAGGTCGGGTTTTTTCAAGCAATAATATGAAAGTATTATTTGCGGATATTTGGCATGTGCAATTTATTATTAAATTTTGATAAATATAGCCAAACATTGGTGGATAATTCACACACAACACCATCTAACCCCAAACTAAGCAAAGGTTGTACTATGGCTTGTAATAAATCTCCATAAAGTTTCTGAAATATCAAACAGCCAAATTTGATTTTAAAAACCAACCCTCTAAACTTGTGAGATCCATTTTAACTGATATTCATTCCTTTAAAAAACAAAAAAACTATTTAGAAACAACGAAAACATAAGGTAACAATAAATACACTTCATTAAGGGTAAACCCAAACCAGCTTATAAAAAGAAACATCAAAATTATTTCGCCTATAATAAAGTTATCATATAAAAAGAGAGATACAGTCAAATTCAGAATTTATACTAAATGATATGAAATCGGAGTAATATAAAATACTGGGTTAAGTATCGTATACATACATATGTATATGGCTAACAGCAAAAACTCAAAGTGTTTGAACAAGGTTATTCTGTAATACGATTACATTTGAGAGGTACCGATTAGTCGTGAGCTTGACTCACCTCGGTGTCTATGGGGTTTGTCGGAAAACTTAATCGACATGAATTACTATATGTATTACGATGTTTTGGTACAAAGCTTCCAAAGTGAACATTTAGAAAAACAACGAAATTGTAAAATATTATCGAAATTTTAGAAAAATCCCATTTTGATGATACCACGAATGAAAAAAAACCTTACTGCATGTAAATCAGCGTTTTTCAATTGGTTCATGTAAATGATTAATTATATTTTATTGTCTTTGATGTTGTAGGTATCCATTAGCGACGACTACTGCTTACCATAAGCGGAACTTTACTGTCATTCTCTAAAATAATCGAATATTATGGTGTTAGGTAGCACTAATAAACCTCACAGATATTGGACTCGGCGCTTAATTTATTAAAAGAATAGAAAATAATACAAATGTTTAAAGCTACAACTAAGAAACAATAGAAAATAACAACGTCAACAAAGTTGACTGATTCGTGAAAACTTTTGTACTTGAAATATCCCGCAGAAAATGTAACTATCATTTTTTGTTGTAACAATACTGTAATTTTTTGTTCGTAACTAATGCCTGAAAATAAGCAAATGTGAGCATAGTGAAGTCGAATTATTATTATCCATATTAAAGTAGAGAGAGCAGACAGATCTTTTTTTTTTACCGCACATAGGTCTACATTTGACCACCAAATCGCCTGATAAGCGACGGTACATCCGAAAGTGATATACACTGACTAACAAAATACCTATATCTGAAAAAAACTCAACAAATCTGAAGGCCGGTAAAGGTAAACTTTCAGGTACTTTGGGTATAAAATAATTTGTGGCCGCAAATTTTCGCAGCAACCAAACAGTCGTTTTACCTGTGTAAGAAAAGACATCAACGCGTAGTGAGAGCTTTGTGATAACACGCTGCTTCTAATTTGAGACAGAGCTCGGTATAATCACTAATTGAATATTATTATACACTTGTTAAATTTATTACGTGTAACGACGTGGCTTAAATAATTTATGGCATGTTTTTAGTAATGTAAGCTCAATGACATCGCCCTGTGTGTTCCAAGGTAGAACACACAGGGCGATTCTATTTTTTTATTAGCTTATTTTAATATTTTTGACAAAAACAGTTGACAGCAGCTGGCATAGTGTTCGACATTATTTTTCCAACAAATTAATAATTAAAATATTAAAATTGACATTTTTATATTTTCAATACCTCTTCTAATCTATTATTCTGCAACGCCGTACAAAAATCATGCGACAAGGAGAAATGATCGAGGGTTGCAACCCCCCCCCCCCCCCTCTTCGACTGTACTCAGTTAGACAGCTTACAAGTGACGGCATAGTGCTGAATCTTATTACTTTATACCCTTCTATCATCCTATATAGGTCTCCTGGTGGTTCAATTACTACGTAAATTTTGTTCACGGGCCTGTAGTCTATTAGTTATGAAGGCGAGCTCTAACGTAACTCCGTTCAATATAAATAACGTTTAAATCACAACAAACGAATCACAGGAGCAAGTATAATATCATTTTGATTCTACATTCCTGAACCCAAATTATATCATAAATACGATAATTTCAAGGTTTAGAATTTTGCTACTCAGATCGTAAAGATCTGAACGGATCGGATTGATATTTTTCAACATAGATAGTTTATGATCTAAAACAAGCTGCTTTTTATCGCGAGAAAATTACGGGAATGGGAACTACGCAGTAAAAACCGCGGGGCTCTACTAGTTTCTTTTATTTGTACACAAATACAAAATTTGCACATCAGCATAAATTAGTCAGTTAATATCGCAGAAAATGTTTTAGTTTCCGTGCCACAGTACATGAAACTACGAAGTGCAGTAATTCCTGACTATACAATTTTGTTGCAACATTGTATCAGTGTAACCACTAACCACAGCTTTTTCTTTTGTTATAATCTCAGTGAGGTAAAACTAATTTAAGTGTTTCATAAAGTATAAAAGTGCTTCTAGCGTCGTCGTTTTAACCACAATCATTTTTGTTATCGCCCTTGACATTTATTAGGTTGAGGAGAGGGAAGAAGCCATAGTGGTGTAGTGGCGACAACAATCGATTTCACGAAGTTTGAATCCCGCTTGCACCTTTGAGTATTTAACCAAGTGCAAAATGTACAAGTTTGGATTCACCACTACGTTTAAAATTGAAGGAAAATATTGTGGCATGTTTCAAGAAAAACATATTTTGAGGACATGTTGTGTCATTCGCCAAACCACAGTTAGCTAACATGGCAAAGTCCTTATTCTCTCTTTGCGGAGAAAGGCTCTGGCACTATCTAGCCCCAAAATAAGCAACTAAAGTGACAAGCAAACAAAGCTGGTACTATAGAAACCGAATATATATTTGTAAATAGATACCTACTTGTGATAAATATACAAAGACGCATAGCTGGAAGAACTAGTGGTCGCCAAGGAGTCGAAATTTTCCTATTTAAAGCAATATTAATCTACTAGAAGAGCGTCCCAGCTTCGCCTGTGGTATATAATATAGAACCTATAGCAGTCAAAGGATCACGGACATATCCAATGGTGAAAGAATTTTCGAAATCGGTTCAGCAGGTCCTGAGATAACTGCGTTCAAACAATAGACCTCTTCAGCTTTATAATATTGTAGTATAGATTCTCAATCATTCATAATTATCTTTTTTTATCACATTTATAATGAAACGACAAACTTAATAAATAATTTTAGTAACCTGTAGAGTGCTATCGATGGCCAAACGATAAAATTACCGAAAGCAGGAAAGTTGTAGGTTTGACTTCAAGGCGCATTAAATTTCTTCAAAATTGTGGGTTATGTTATAACCGGCGGGGCTTTTCATTTTGGATATTGGTGATCCGACCAATGAAATAAAATCTGAAATCATGACTCAGATTTAACGATTTTATATTATTTGATTCATAATAGCACTAACGCCAAATTCCTCTCTTGTTGAGTGCTTTCATTAATGCTGTAAATTAGACTTTTTTTTGAGACAAATAATGTTATGCCTACTTGTAAATAGTACTGAATTCAAGAAGCCCACGTGATCTATTTCCTGCGGTATGCTCGAGTATTACGCGTTTCATTTAAGTAATTGTAGGAAGTGAAAACGATTTAACTAGGCGGACGCGCAAGGCCTCATAGTGGCCTTCTGCGTTGCAAAACATATAACGTATTACATATGGATATTTATGTAATTTAATAAGCGTTATATTTTTGTGTTAAGCTCACCCTTATCATATCTAAATGTCACTTTTAAAAATATGTGCTCGTAATAAGAACAAGACATGTACTATTCAAGCGATAAGAAGTAAAAAAACTCTACGAGTGTTATTATTTTATTACATTCAAAGTTTGAACTATGGAAAAACAACGCGAGATGGCGGTCAAGTGTAAACCAATAAAAGTTAAAAAAAATATATATATAAAGTTTGAAACTCCCCGATGCTCGCTGTGGAGAAATAAAACAATAAAATAAATGATCCTCCAATTAAGAAAATACCGCAGCCCAGTATTGGGATACTTTTACGTCTTGCACGTGTACAACTTTTTAATGGATACTATATATTTTATTGTACGTACTTAAAATAATTAAGCTATCACGGCTTACCACCGCCATCATACAACCACGGTAAATTTTCAATAATTTGTAATAATCATAAAGATACGGAAGCCATCATTAAAGTGATAATTTATGAGTCATCTTTCAAAATGGACCAAAGAAATTTCACTTTAAATAGTAACCAAGGTCTCTTCATTGATCCATTTTGGTAGATGATAGATTTATGGATCACCGAATCGGTCATTGAAACTGCTAATTGGTTCGGCTTTCCAGCTTGGTACAGCTGAACTAATTGGGATATTAGTAAGTGTAGATTAATGTATTAATGTTGATTCCGGCTGACGATCCAACGACCCTTTTTGTTGGTAGGATATCGACACACTCACACACTGTGCCACTAGCTTCAATCACTTCAATGTTAAACGCCATTAGTAAATCATTAGCGTCATATAAACTATCTGCGTAGCTCAGATATTGACTAACAATAACACGACAGTGATGGATCGATGCAAAATTTAAAAATAATATTACTAACTACATCACACTAGACGGGTAAAACTGATTTTACAGAGATCTACTTGTAAGTTTAAAAACCTCCTGAATTTCGAAACGTTAAGCAAGCAAAATTTTGTCGTTTTCATTTCGTTACAGTATGTTACTATTTCGGTTAAGTTTGGGCTTAGAAGTAAGTAGTTTGTGCTCGTAAAAATTAAATTAACTTTTATTAGAATTCAACTCATTTTTTTAAAACAAATTATGACCTTATGGAATTATACTACTGATGCTGTCTGTACTGCGAAACGTAAGTTGTGATAGGTTTTTTGCAACGCAGCCTAGATTCTGGTTTTTGTTTGAGTTGGACTTGAGATACATGTGATGTATTCGGAACAATCATAACTAGGACATGCGGATGTTACCATAGAATAGAAAACTACGAAATAGCTTTGTATTGGTCTGGAATTACTTGACGGCAAACAACGATGTGGTATAGGGCGGAGTAGGCACATAGACTGCTTTTTTACTAACATTAATGTATTTTCAGGAAACGCGGAGAATTTAATAACTTAGCCATCTAATAACGTGAACGTACTTGAACGTTAATTGCCACGATTTTTTGTAAAAAATACGATTCAAGCAGTTTTTCAGAGTGTGAGAGATTAACACAGATAATTTTATTTTTGTGTCTGGTGTCTTGAATTTTAAACAGTTTCTCATAGCTTACGTGAGCTAACAAACCGCAACTTTTTTTTTGCGCAGTTCAATAGTTTTAAAAGAAAATTGAATGCCTGTTTGGTGACGAGCGTTTGCTGATTCACGCATCGAAACTCCACACTGCTTGCTGCTTGATGGTTCGCTCGCAAACTATCCCTTTGTCTCGAAGCCCGGCTCACAATGGGCCGAGGCGTCCCGCATGGGCGCAGAGGACATGACATGTGGTTCCCTAAATCTGGCCGGGAAAGAAATGTACGGATACGACTTTTACACAAAAAATGTTCCAGTCGCGCTAGGCGTAATAGTATACAAATAATAGAGCGTTTTGATTTTAAAATGTAAAAGTAGTGCTACGGTTTCCGTTTGTAACTTTATACCTATGTATATAAGAAGACTCCTCCACTCAACAGTGGGTCCAGATTAATATTCCATTATTTGACTTTAGTGATAAGTTAACCGAAATCTTATTTCCCTCTCACTTTTACTTTCCACACGAACATTCTTCATTTACGTAAATGTTTACATCATAATTATTTGACTAGTTACAAATATTTCAGTATGTTGTGTGACGAGAACGTTTTAATATTTACGAGTACAAATGTAATGTTGTTGGTTCGCACCACTGAGGTTTATCCAAGAGCAGGTTTTTTGAGCAGAGAATTTAATTAAATGAAAAACTGTACTTACAGTTTGTTATCTAATTCATCCTACCACGAGGCAGTAATTTGCAAACATTATATTGTTCTATTAAAATCATCCAGATAAATTACATAAATCTCTGGGTGACGTGCATCGCTAGATAGTAGTTTAGATTCTTCATGTTTGAATAATTTCGTGGCGATATGCAATAATGGATAGGCGCATTGCCATTAGGTGCATGTGTAGTTTAAATTATACAAAAAAAAAAGTTTTATTAAAATAAACATTTGTCGTCATATTTTCAGTGATATCCATCAACCCGCATTTGGTTTGCGTGACGGATTATGGCCTACGCTCTATCCTTATGAGAGATGGCCCCAAGTTCAGCAATAGCTGAACATAAATTAGGCTGTTTAGTATAAAATGTATACTGTTGAACAATAATCCATGTACCATGTAGCAACTGTAGATATGTAGGTACCCATATAATATATCTGGTGGTATTTTTAGTAGAAAACTTCAATACAAAATTATTACCGGCTGTATAACCTTGACTTTATTATTTAAATAACAAACAATAAATAATTATAGTTTATTGACTGGAATTTACTTTATAGCGACGGCTATTTTTATGATTTTGTGCTTTATTGCTTTTGCTACTCGTATATTCACAATCGTCATTTTATTTGACGTGTGACAAGTTTCCTTTATGTTTTATTTCAATTGCTCTTGTTTTTAGGCACCTAAAAAACCGAGACCTATTTACTACCAATTTTTTTTTTACTTGTACCGGTTTGTACTTGACCGCTATCTAGCCTGATGTTAAGCGACGATGCACTCTACAGTGGAGCGTGCTTAACTAGAAGACACCATTCTCAATTATTTGAAGACACCAGTAGACAGTGGAAAGAAGGGCAGGGTGGTATTAGATCAGTAGCACACTCAAAACTCAAATCGTAGATTTGGAAATTATCCGACTTTCCAAATTCCAAAGTACTAAAACTTCATATTTATTATGTCTTTGAATCTATAAGAGATAGATTGTTGAAATCCACACAAAATTTTATACCAGATGACACACATACTATATCAGCTATTAAACTGCCACATTTTAAAATCATAAAACGGTTAAGTTCTCATTCAGTAACCTTATTTTTTGCCGACTTCATAGATGTAAATAGAAAGGATAACATGAGTTTTAAATTTGGAAAACATTACTATTCTTCCTTTAATGTATACCTAGAACTAATTGACTGCGAGTCGAGAACAAAGTGTAATTATTTCAACAAGTTTTTGCAACATGGAACCTTTAACACGGGATACCGATTTATTTCACGGGAGGCGGCTTGACCGGTTTATTTCTTTACTCTTTGTGTTCATTACACTTGACATTTAGTACAGAAATAACTTTAAAAAATTTAGTTATTACGGGGCACAAAATCAATAAAAACACAAACTCTTTGTGTTCATCGTGTTTTTATTTTATTTAAACAAGTTAATAATAATGAAAGTCAAGAAACTGCCGACATATGTATTCCTCTTTGGTCCCTTTGTGGTCCCTTTGCTATGTACGGGCCTTCTCTCACAATGAGAGTCAAGGTTATGAAGCGTTATATGTGCCGCGTTGATTTACTGCAAGCAGGTGAATGTCACACGTCCTCACAGGATATTTTTCTTGGTATAATATAAATTTTCTCAAACCCTGTTTCTTTAGATGGCATGTAAAGTCTACGGGGATAAAAAACTTTGCACTCCACGTTTCTTTTACCACCAGTTTGTCATAAGAATGAGAGATGGAAAGTTTTACGTAAATACGCAGTCTGTATTATCTGCAGACAAAAATATTTTACCAGTGCGTGTTGCCAGTGATGGCTTATGGAACTGAGACGTGGTCCTTAACTGTGGGCCTCATAACAAAGCTCAAAATCACACAGCGAGCTATGGAGAGAGCTATGTTCGGAGTCTCTTTGCGCGACAGAATCCGTAATGAACATATTCGCAAAAGAACGAAAGTAGCCGACATAGCTCAAAGAGTAAGCAAGCTGAAGAGGCAATGGGCAGGTCACATCGCTCGAAGAACTGACAACCGATGGGGAAGAAAGGTTCTCGAGTGGCGACCACGAACCGGAAGACGCAGTGTTGGACGACCTCCCACTAGATGGACAGATGACCTCACAAAAGTCGCTGGAAACCGCTGGTTGCAGGTTGCGCGGGACCGTTCGGTGTGGAAGTCAAGGGGGGAGGCCTATGTTCAGCAGTGGACGTCTTGCGGCTGATGATGATGATGACGCAGTCTGAAGTTTGTTTACACAATTTCCTATAAATACGCAGTCCTGAGTTTGTCTACACAATTTCCTGTAAGTGTTCCTCTATTTCGATGTGTTACTTAGTATTTTCAATAGAATGTAATACTTTATTCACCATGACTGACAAAAAAACAACAGCAAGTAATGCAAACAAAAACTCTTTCACTCAACCACTTGCCCCAAATTTGACAAAGCATCGATTTGTATGCTCATCGCTTGACCACTGCTTTTACGCTCGTCGTAATATGATCTTTACTGTGTAAATAATAAGAGCTAATAATTGGTTAATTGATAATGAGCGTGAGTTTCTAGTGAAAGTGATATAGTGCAATACGTGTGAATATTCGTTGCAGTAATGGAAATACATCTTGTCTCTTTGTAAAGAATTCTTGATGAGAACGAAAATGGTGTTTTTCAAAACAGTCGTTTGTAGTTTTTATTTTATAGTATAGAATGACAAGCAAGCTTGCTGTTTTTCATAGCATACATGACATGCGCCTGATGGTAAGGAACATGCCTGCCTATAACAGAACTTGAAAAGTTCAAATCGCTGCCTAGTATGGCATTGCGCTCGTCATCCAGAAATAAAAGATGGTTTATCACATTTCTCTGGAACCGTTGCCCTTCAACCGGATCACAGGTTATTGCCATATTACTGCTTGGCGGTAGAATTAATCTACAAAGAGTTCGAAAATCGTACTACCGTAGTTAGTGATTTACTAATCCTAAGGAAAATAACCTATAATGGTTGTTTTAAGGTAATATTAATATTCTCATATTTATCTGTTCCACTTATATTGTTTCGTTATATGAGTGCAAATACCAAAACCATTAAAATGTATGATTCCATTACTTTTTCCTGCTGTTTGATGGATTCAACTACAACTGGCTTGAACTACAAAGAATACACCCACAAAGTTACAGGTTCCTATATGTGAGTTTATGTGTTTAATCTTAACTCGGTTAAAACATGTTTTGAGTATTAACTGTACTAAGTTGTAATTAAAGGGTTAGTTCCCGGTCTGGCTATTTGCTCGTGATAAAAACCAGCCTTTCTTGTTATTCTACAACAAAATCTAATTGTGTTCCAAATTTCAACCAGATATTTCATTCAGGCATTCAGAAGTGATTGAGCTACAAACATAAAGTTTCCCTTTATGTAAGTGTATTTTATATTTATTTGTATGTTTTTTTCATACATTAGCAAGTAATTCATTCACCGAACCATAAGACTGGAAGTTAAGGCATTGAACGTGCGGTCAAGGCTCTACAATCTAATTCGATAGCTTTATAATAATTATTACAAGACGTCATTTTGTCTGGTAAACACAGACACTAGGTATTTGTCAAAATTGGCGGGCTCATATACATATGTATATACTTTTGACTCAGGCTTCATTTGAGAATGTGGATACCCATCTTCATCAAATGGTTAATTACTTAGGAGTTTACGAAGAATTAGGCAAAATTAGGTGACTTGATATTCAATGCGATACAGAAAATGTGTTTTCTATTCATTCGAAGTTTACGTATTTTTTTAAAATATTGCTCCCAAATACATTTTTTATAGCATGTATGTAGTGACGAGACGAACAGGACATGTGCCTGATGGTAAACAACCTGCCTGCAACAAAATGCCTGCCACATAATAGCACACGCAGCTATTGGGACACGAATAGTCCAAATCATTACCTAGCACTGCACTGCGGTCGCCACCCAGAGATCTAAGATTAAATATTATATTTCTAAGTCCTATAATTTCTCTGGAATCATTGCCCTTGAAACCGGAATGCAGTAATGTTTGCACATTACTGTGTTACGTTTAGATATTACAATTAATATCACAATCCTGGAACGTTGTACATATAGTAGTTCTACGTTGTTTATTAGTTTCATTTTAAGGGATAGAGTTTATTTTTTATTTAAACTAAGTTACAATGGAAACTAAATTAAATTAGGTGTACATTTAACAAACTACTTACATTACCGCACATCAAGCGAAAACAAGGTCTAGATTTAATCAAGACTGAGCCCACTACCAGTTGGAAGATAATTGTAAAAAAAAATTGGCAGTAATAGGAACTGCCGATAGAAGTGAAAACTTATAACTCAGAATTTGATAGCTTACCTTGGAAACCACACGGGTGTAACCCGAGGGCGTGGCCTCGCCATCTTGGCATGGCCATCTAGAAATGCGTCAGCATTTCCCATTGGCTGATGCGTTTCTAGATGGCCATGCCATGATGGCCTGTCCACGCCCTTTCAACATTTCCCATTGGCTGACGTATTTCTAGATGAACAATGGCCATGGTCCCGAGTTTACCCTTAGCTTTCTTATCATACCCGAGCGTGACGAATGAATTCAATTCACAGCCCACGAAAAATCTGTATAGGCGCGCCTAAAGAAGTTTTCACTTCAAAAAATAGCAGTCATAGGAACTGCCGATAGAAGTGAAAACTTATAACTCAGAATTTGATAGCTTACTTTGAAAACTACGCGGGTGAAACCGGAGGGCGTGGCCTGGCAATCATGGCATGACCATCTAGAAATGCATCAGCATTTCCCATTGGCTGACGCATTTCTATATAGCCATGCCATGATGGGCAGGCCACGCCATTTTAGCATTTCCCATTGGCTGACGCACTTCTAGATGGCCAATGGCTATGGTCCCGAGTTTACCCGAAGATATCATACCCGAGCGTGACGCTAGAATTCAATTCAGAGCCCACCAAAAATCTGTCTAGGCGCGCCAAAAGAAGTTTTCACAGTTTTCACACAAATCAGCAGTTTGATACAAAACGGAATCGGAAAACGGGATCAACAAAATGTGCGTTTATAATCTATTGTAATTTTTGTTTCTCGTATAGGTTGATCTTGGTGAGAAGGACTAATATAATTATGGAGATGTATCTGAAGAATCCTCTAAAAGTAATTTAATTACTCAATTTATCAGATGCAGTAATCATATAAATATGCTATCTCAGAATGTTATACAAGCCTTGTGTCTAATCTTTACTACTTAATTAAATGAGTTCAAAAACTAATAAGATGACTTAGACCATCTTACCTTGCCAAAGTTTCAAAATAACTTTAGTGGCCGTATTCAGGGCGACACGTTAACGAAACACAAACAAACGCCAGTGTAATGTGACTTTCGATTGTGCAGCATCGCAGCAACCATCAGTGTATTCCGAACATTAATTGGAGGTCTTCGAAGACAAGATGATAGATAGCCTTCTCCCACTATGAACTCACACACATAAACATACACACACGTGAAGGTACACATCCACACACTAACACACACATATACATATACATACATACACAATACTAAGATGTAATTTTCTAATATGTATTAATAGTTATTCTATTTAAAATGAGCCAATCGAAATACAGTACCCATGTGTGCTCAGACCTAACGGGTTCAAAATGTATTTTTACCACTTTTATGACAAATCAATATTTTCATGTTTCAAATATTAAGTATTACCTATATAAGTATTCTGTAGTGAAAGGACTCTATGCAGACTCTGTTTGGGGAAGTACCACACCAGTTATTCTACCGCCAAGCATTAATGTGCACACATTACTGTGTTCCGGTCTGAATGGCAATGTTTCCAATGAAATTACAGGGCATAAAGATAAAATTGTATATCTGGGTGACGAGCACAGTGTTAGGTAATGATTTCGATTCTTCATGATCCAACAGCTGCGTGTCACTCTGATATTTTGTGGCAGGTGTGTTGGTTACCTTCAGGCACTTGTCCTGCTCGTCTATTCCCTCCATACTATAAAAAAACTATTTTTCGTCGTCTGAAAGAACGGAAGTTGTCCTGACGTACCTAATATTTTAGAATATGGACATTTGGACAGTAAACAGGAAAGTCATTAAAAAATGGTGGTCAAATTGATAACCTCCTCCGTTTTGGAAGTTGGTTAAAAATATACTGGCAATTCATGTTTTAGTTTATTAGTTATCGTGAATCGGGCTCTAGATGCGCTTCAACATCGTGTTGGAAGCGATGTTTGATCGACTTGTTTCAAAACACAGTGGAGACGTGATCTTGTGTAACTAATTACTGTTTAATGCCATAAGCATTACACTAGTTGCACTAAAGTGACACACAATGAAAAATTACTTTTTAAAATATGTTATAATTTACGAAATTATTTATAAAGTAACCAACGAATACGATTGTATTATGACAAAATAAAAACCTGCTCTGGACAAAAGTATTTACATTTTTTTTGATTCCTTGATATTGAGCTTTAGTTTTGAATAGTGATATCAATCTTATCTTATCTGTCGTATCTTTCTGTCGTATTGACATAATACCTACATAGTTTCATTGACTACGGAATATTTACTGTGGTTACTTTAGTGAAAGTGTTGATAGTTTACGGGATAAACTAATAAAAGTGTGTTAAGATATTGACAATGAGAAAAACAAATGTAATAAAGGTTCCACACGATTTCAAATTTACCAAAGAATGCGAAAATTCACACAAATAACGAAGCTATTTTGATTTTAATAGTCACTTACGACACTAAGTTGTATATTTCGAATTTTATGGCAAAAGCTACTGCAATATCTGTGAGATGTACAAACAGACAGTCTAACCTAGCAGCGTTAATTGCTATACAAACAATAAATATCTATGTATGAAATGTTATACGGTCCTTCACTGTTGTGCCAAACTTGTAGAGTAGCAACTACTCAGTAGCCATTTTAGCTGGTTACGCCAGATTGTGAGTGGTGATAATTTTTGATAATTACACGGTGCATTCCCATTTTCCTTACCCCTACCCTCATGCAACACTATGTGACTATGGCTGTGTCAAATCTACCCACAATGATCGATGAACCGTGGGTGACGTCGTGAGGTCGTGACGCAGTCAGTATGAATGTGACCGCCTTCGGCTATACGTGCGAAGCTGAAGTGTGTTTCCGTCGTGCTCAAAAATAATAGATTGAACATTACGTTCTGGTCAAAACCGTATATATGTGAAACGTTTTATTTCTGTGTTGTGCAAATAATATTGAAACTAGTGAGCGTGCGAGACACTAAGTCCGCACGCCTCTCCTCGACATCCCAGGCCTGGAGAAAAGGATCAGAACAAGTCACTGAAGTAAGTGTTGCTCCTAGTTTTCCTTCACTGTCATATCTTGTGTTTGTTTTGTACTGCATCATTTTATTTCCATCAACACAATTTAATTTTCTATACAGTCCACTCCTCTTTTTGGGGCCTTAATTACCCCACCATAATTTGGCGTTTCCATAAGTGGTTCTTCGAACCGGGATAATAATTACCCTGAGTGGTTTTTTCAAATTGTATTAATAATTTACATGAGTGACCCTCAAAATAAATTTATATTTCTATAGTACAGATGCTGCCATTGTGGCTTACATCCATAAACCTTTTTTATGAGATCGGATATTGTATCCTTGCTCAGTTATTCCCTTATTAGGATATATTAGAAGCCCTAATAAGTAACTTAATTGAGTATATTCATTACGAATATATTTTAATACCCTGACATTGCGTCAGATATTTCATTTCTACCCCCGGTATAACTTATTGTATTTAAATTCACAGCGGTTCGCCGTTTCGATCTTTGTAATAACCGGCTAATATTATACGGCCGAATTACGAACATCGATAGTTGTAGTCGTAGCGTAATAAATATATGCGCCTGCACATACAACTTAAATTGTCTGTATTATATTGCCTTATTTCTTATCATTGCTATCGTATAATTCATCCTTTGCATTTTGTGGTACTTATTTAAGTTATTTACGTAACATTCATAACAAAAGCGTCGAACCTTCTTTATCTATTTATTTCAATATCGAAAAATGTCTCGAAGGAATGACGCAGATACTGATATTGAGTCAGATGCGAAGTTAAGAATGTTATTGTCTAAACGTGAAACTATATTCGAGATAGTACAAGAGTGTTATGATTTGTCGGGTTCGTCGGAGATGAGCACGAACGTAACGTTGAGGGAAGCTTTCTTAGACAAGTCTTCACAAATAGATTCACTTCGCGTTAAGTTCGAACAATTAGTCGACGACTATAATTCTCGAAGATTAGAGTTAGATCCGACTGCAAAGCCTGACTATAAATGCCTCTTGGCCTTTGAATCACTGTTTAGCAAAGTAAAAAGGGTTAGCACGCAGTACACTTCTCAAAGTTTAACATGTAGTAGTATTTATTCTGCATGTCCTAAAACATCGAGACCGAGGCTTGCGCCGATCGAATTATTATCTTTCGACGGTGATATCAGGTCCTGGCCTATGTTTTACGCGACATTTAAATCTGCTGTTCATGACAATGAGTCATTAACGGAAAGTGAGAAGCTGTACTACCTTTTACCAAAACTAATTGGACGTGCGAAAGTTGCGATTTCGGGCATTACGCCATGCGCTGATAATTATGAATTAATTTTACAGACACTTATTAAAAAATTCGATGATAAGCGAATGCTTATATCCGCTTATCTTACGCAAATGTTTGAGTTCAAACCTTTTCAAGTAGCTAGTGCGCTTAACTTCGATTTATTCACTGATAATTTCGTAAGCGCAGTGAGCGCTTTGAAAAATCTAAAAATAGAACATCAGTTAGCCGATCTAATGCTATTGCACATTGCGTTAAAGAAATTAGATTCTGATACAGTACGGGCGTTTGAGACCACATACGGTAATAAAATACCTACCTTTGACGAATTTGTCCAATTTATTACAACGCGTACAAAGGTTTTGGAAAGAACTAGTGGCGTTACGAATGTTCGCTCAAATAATAATAATATTAAAAAACCGAATGTTGGTTCTGTCTCTAAACTACCAAAGTATCAGGCTTATGTAAGTACTATTGATAGGTCAGCTGAACTTTCTTTGCAACAAAAATGCTTATGCGCCAATGTGACGCATACACATTTATACAAGTGCGCTGCTTTTGATAAATTGGAGCCTGAAGAGCGATTTCAACGGGTTAAAGATTGTAATGCGTGCGTAAATTGTTTGGCACTCAATCACAAGGTTTCTAGCTGCACCGTAAAAGCTAATTGCAGGGTTTGCGGTAAAATGCATCATGGTAAATTACATTTTATGCGGAACAGCCGTGCGCCGTTATCACTGCCTACTGATAAGGCGGCCGGTTCTAGCGTATCGACGCCGGCGCATCTCGAGTCATGCAGTTTACCTGTTCATCCTCAGCCTATTGTTGACGCGTCGCGGCCTGATGTAGCTTTATGCGTGCATACACATAATAAGCATTCGGATTTGCATGTGCAAAAGAAACTTGTGAATAATACGGTCTTGTTGTCGACTGCTCAGGTTGCCGTTTACGATTCTAAAGGCGAAAGACATATTATTCGCGCGCTTTTAGATTCTGCTTCACAGAGTCATTACGTCACTCAACAATGTTGCGAAAGATTAGGTATAAAATTATCGACTAGGGAACGTACTATTATTAGGGGTTTCGGTGGATCGGAGAAGGTCTTAGAGACAAGTAAAATTAACCTAAAGTTCTATTCTCGATTTGATGAAAATATAAATTATGAAATTTCACCTCTCGTAGTAGATAAGGTAACTGATATGTTGCCTACAGCTGTGGTAGATACGTCTGTCCTATCACATCTGCGGGGTTTACCTCTCGCGGACGAGAACTTCGGCGTACCGTCTAGTATTGACGCGTTAATCGGAGCTTCTTTGTTTCCGCATTTATTATTACCGGACGTCCATGCTTCGCGCGGGACTTCGGACGCACCAGCTGCATTGCGCACGGTGCTGGGCTATGTACTATTGGGGTCAGCGCCCACCATACCATTAACAAATATTAATACGGCCTTGACATGTTGCCTCGCTCAAGAGCCTACCGCTATTGACTCGTTAGTCAGGCGTTACTGGGAACTGGAAGAGCTTCCTTCCGCTTCCGTTAAACATCCATCGCACATTGAGTGTGAGGATTTTTATGTGTCCACTACGACACGCGATCCTGTGAGTGGCAGATACGTAGTCGGCCTGCCATTCAAGGACGATTCTTATTCCTTGGGGAATTCGATAGACGTGGCTCGTAGACGTTTCATGTGCCTCGAAAGAAAGCTCGAAGCTTCGCCTAATTTGAGGTCGGCATATGATGACGTCATCAGAGATTATCTTGCGAATGATTACGTATCTCGGGCGCCGTCGTACGCTTGCGAGGACCCCGCGCCGATTTACGTTATTCCACATCACGGTGTAATTCGTGAAGATAAATCGTCTACCAAACTTCACATTGTGTTAGATGCCAGTAGCCAATCCACTTCCGGTCGGTCACTAAACGACGTCCTACACAGCGGTCCAAATATGCAGGGTGATTTATTTAAAATTATTTTAAATTTCCGCCTGCATGCCATAGCTATGACCGCAGATTGTCGTCAGCAGTTTCTGCAAATAATTATGCGCGAAGCTGACCGTCGTTATCAGTGTTTTCTATATCGATTTAATCCGCAAGACCCCCTGGTGCTGTACCAGTTTAATCGCGTTTGCTTCGGCCTGACGTCGAGTCCGTACCATGCACTGCGCACGGTCGCTCAGCTCGTCCAAGACGATGGTGCGAAATATCCGCTGGCGAGTAGTATTGTACTACCTTCGTTATACATGGACGATGTAGCCTTTTCGCTTCCTAATGAAAATCAAGCTATCACTGCATCACGTGAAATGATAGATCTGTTTAAAGGTGCGCAGTGGGACCTCGTTAAGTGGAACTCTAATTCCAATGCGGTATTAAAGTCGATTCCCGACACACATAAACTCCCTACCGAAGTTGAATTTGACAGGTCATCAAATAAAATTCTAGGTTTACATTGGTCCACAGACGAAGATACCTTTTTCTTCAAAATTTCGACACCAAGCGATGAAACTTGTACTAAGCGGAAAATATTATCGACAATTGCACGATTGTGGGATATTATGGGTTTTGCAGCTCCGACGATTGTATACGCCAAGATTTTACTGAAAAATCTTTGGGAAATGCAGTTAGGTTGGGATGATACTCCCCCTGCACATATCGTTAAGATGTGGAAGCGTTTCTGCAACGAGTTACCGGCACTTAACAAATTACGCATACCACGTCATGTGGGCGTGTCCAAAGACTGCGAAGTCACCCTTCTAGGCTTTTCTGATGCTAGCCTTAATGCGTACGGCGCAGTGGCATACTTGCATGTCAGCTCAGCTGCGGGTATCACTGTCCGCCTCGTATGCGCAAAGAGTAAGGTTGCACCGACGAAGCCACTGTCTATCGCGCGTCTCGAATTATGCGGAGCACTTTTACTGTCTAAGTTGTTGCGCACTGTTCATGAGAATTATACAGCCCAAGTACCTATAAAGACTTACGCCTTTGTTGACTCGAAAGTTGCCTTATACTGGATTAAGAGCTCGCCGCACAGGTGGCAAACGTTTGTAGCCAACCGCGTTTTACAGATTGCGGAAAACGTATCACCTGACATATTTTTTCACTGCGCCGGCATTGAAAATAGTGCGGACATCTTGTCCAGAGGAGTGACTCCTGAGAAATTGATCTCAGATCCACTTTGGCTCCAGGGTCCTCCGTGGGCCTCACTACATCCATCTCAGTGGCCTCTTAAGAGCCTCGATGGTGAGCCATTGTCCGATATACCGGAACAAAAGGTTTTAACGCACACTGTGTGCACGCCTGTAAAGCAATGTGCTTTATATGAGCTCGCTCTTCGCATTTCATCGTGGAGCAAATTACTACGTATAATTGTGTACGTCTTTAAATTCGCAAAGTTATTGCCTCGTCGTAGCACTACTGCAGTGTCTGCTGAGGAGTTAGATTTTGTTGAAGGCAAAATGCTTCGTGCTCTACAAGCTCAATATTTTGCTGAAGAGTATAACAACATACGGAATAATAAAAATTGTTCACCGGCTTTCAATCGTTTGAGGCCGTTCATTGACAATGGCCTGATCCGTGTTGGCGGGCGCCTTGTCAATTCGGCAATGGAGTATACACAAATGCATCCAGTCATACTGCCACGCAATGATCACGTAGTAAACTTGATCATTGATTATTATCATGTGAAATATTTGCACTCTGGACCCGAAACGTTAATGTCATTGCTTCGACAGAAGTTTTGGATCTTGTCAGCTCGTCGCCTTGTACGACAGAGAGTTCACAAGTGCAATACATGCTTCCGTCTCAAGCCGCGTCCGACTTATCCTCTCATGGCCGATCTGCCTGAAGTGAGGACTCGACCGGCTCTTAAAGCTTTCACGGAAACAGGCTGCGATTATGCAGGCCCTATTGCTTATACGCCAGTACGTCGTCGTGGTGTACATAGCGAGAAGGCATATTTAGTCTGTTTTACCTGTCTGACTACGCGGAGTTGTCATTTTGAAGTTGCGACGTCACTGAGTACGCCCAGCTTCCTAGCCGCTTTCAAAAGGTTTATCTCAAGAAGAGGCCCTGTAAAGGTTCTTCATAGCGATAACGCTACTAACTTTCAGGGTGCCGCTACGTATCTCAGAGCTCTCTATAAGTTTCTTAGGGATGAATATAACCCGAAACTCGAGCTCGAGTGCGCTGAAAGCCGCATAACACTGAAAAGAATTTGTTCAAATAGTCCTCATTTTGGTGGATGCTGGGAGAGTATGATTAAGGTCGCTAAATCGATATTATTTCGAGTTATCGGCCAACAGCTTCTCTCATACGAGGAACTGTGTACTGTCGTAACGCAGGTCGAATGTTTGTTAAATTCACGGCCGCTGACTGTGCTCAGTCCTGACCCAGCGGAGCCTACGGCTCTTACACCGAGCCACTTTTTGCATACTGTGCCTCTACTCTCATTACCTGCACCTGATGTGAGTTCTGAGAAGGTCAGCTTACTAGAAAGACATACGTTATTGGACAACTTGGTTCAATCTTTCTAGTAAGCTGACCTTCTCAGAACTCACATCAGGTGCAGGTAATGAGAGTAGAGGCACAGTATGCAAAAAGTGGCTCGGTGTAAGAGCCGTAGGCTCCGCTGGGTCAGGACTGAGCACAGTCAGCGGCCGTGAATTTAACAAACATTCGACCTGCGTTACGACAGTACACAGTTCCTCGTATGAGAGAAGCTGTTGGCCGATAACTCGAAATAATATCGATTTAGCGACCTTAATCATACTCTCCCAGCATCCACCAAAATGAGGACTATTTGAACAAATTCTTTTCAGTGTTATGCGGCTTTCAGCGCACTCGAGCTCGAGTTTCGGGTTATATTCATCCCTAAGAAACTTATAGAGAGCTCTGAGATACGTAGCGGCACCCTGAAAGTTAGTAGCGTTATCGCTATGAAGAACCTTTACAGGGCCTCTTCTTGAGATAAACCTTTTGAAAGCGGCTAGGAAGCTGGGCGTACTCAGTGACGTCGCAACTTCAAAATGACAACTCCGCGTAGTCAGACAGGTAAAACAGACTAAATATGCCTTCTCGCTATGTACACCACGACGACGTACTGGCGTATAAGCAATAGGGCCTGCATAATCGCAGCCTGTTTCCGTGAAAGCTTTAAGAGCCGGTCGAGTCCTCACTTCAGGCAGATCGGCCATGAGAGGATAAGTCGGACGCGGCTTGAGACGGAAGCATGTATTGCACTTGTGAACTCTCTGTCGTACAAGGCGACGAGCTGACAAGATCCAAAACTTCTGTCGAAGCAATGACATTAACGTTTCGGGTCCAGAGTGCAAATATTTCACATGATAATAATCAATGATCAAGTTTACTACGTGATCATTGCGTGGCAGTATGACTGGATGCATTTGTGTATACTCCATTGCCGAATTGACAAGGCGCCCGCCAACACGGATCAGGCCATTGTCAATGAACGGCCTCAAACGATTGAAAGCCGGTGAACAATTTTTATTATTCCGTATGTTGTTATACTCTTCAGCAAAATATTGAGCTTGTAGAGCACGAAGCATTTTGCCTTCAACAAAATCTAACTCCTCAGCAGACACTGCAGTAGTGCTACGACGAGGCAATAACTTTGCGAATTTAAAGACGTACACAATTATACGTAGTAATTTGCTCCACGATGAAATGCGAAGAGCGAGCTCATATAAAGCACATTGCTTTACAGGCGTGCACACAGTGTGCGTTAAAACCTTTTGTTCCGGTATATCGGACAATGGCTCACCATCGAGGCTCTTAAGAGGCCACTGAGATGGATGTAGTGAGGCCCACGGAGGACCCTGGAGCCAAAGTGGATCTGAGATCAATTTCTCAGGAGTCACTCCTCTGGACAAGATGTGGTCCTTCGAGCCGGATGTTCTGGAACCGCTGGAGGTTAGAGTATCTGCACAGTTTGCAGGTGAGGCAAAAGTGGAATACTCTTTCTACACCGATCACTCCAGGCACTATCGTCGTTGTGATCAACGATAACGTACCACCATTGGCTTGGCCTTTGGCCGTTATAGATAAGGTACATCCTTCCAAGGATGGCATTATACATGTGGCGACTGTGAGATTTCGTGGGAGAACTTACCTCCGTCCAGTCGTTCGTTTGTGCCCTCTCCCGACGCAGTAAAAATTACTTTTATTTTAATTTATATGTCTTTGCTTTACATTAAGTTTATTATTTTATTTTTATTTATACCATAGAATATTGTGGTTTGTTATGCGATGGCAATAGATATTTTCCTTTTTTTTTGTTTTTTCACTCATGCGCATTGAGCGTTCTATAACTAGTACGCATTAAGCGTCAAATATACCTACTTAGTTACGCATTGAGCGTTTCATTTCAAATTACGCATTGAGCGTTGGTATAACTCTTATTAAAAGAGTTGCTATTCTTACTCTACATAGTTGTTTCTTAAAAGGGTACCCCTTTTGGGCGGGTGGATGGTTACGCCAGATTGTGAGTGGTGATAATTTTTGATAATTACACGGTGCATTCCCATTTTCCTTACCCCTACCCTCATGCAACACTATGTGACTATGGCTGTGTCAAATCTACCCACAATGATCGATGAACCGTGGGTGACGTCGTGAGGTCGTGACGCAGTCAGTATGAATGTGACCGCCTTCGGCTATACGTGCGAAGCTGAAGTGTGTTTCCGTCGTGCTCAAAAATAATAGATTGAACATTACGTTCTGGTCAAAACCGTATATATGTGAAACGTTTTATTTCTGTGTTGTGCAAATAATATTGAAACTAGTGAGCGTGCGAGACACTAAGTCCGCACGCCTCTCCTCGACATCCCAGGCCTGGAGAAAAGGATCAGAACAAGTCACTGAAGTAAGTGTTGCTCCTAGTTTTCCTTCACTGTCATATCTTGTGTTTGTTTTGTACTGCATCATTTTATTTCCATCAACACAATTTAATTTTCTATACAGTCCACTCCTCTTTTTGGGGCCTTAATTACCCCACCATAATTTGGCGTTTCCATTAGCAATAGGTCAAGTTGCAAATTTGCAAGTGTCAAATGCTTTGAAACTATTGCTAATTGCATGTAGTAATTTTATATTTAAACAGTATTTAGTTTTGATGAGAGATGATTAGAAAATAATCAGGATGATACAGAACACACATATCAAGCCACAAAGGAGTTTGTCGTCCTGAGTTTATTTCAGGAAATATAAATTATTTAATGCAAATGCATTAAGCCCACTTCATGTTCCTCTGACTGAAACATGAGAGGTTTTCTTTCAAAGAGAGTAAACGTCGTCCTAATAGACTGGACAAATATGGGTTGCCGGATAAAAAGATATCTTTATTTGAACACGCTTTCCTCGCCATGTTGTCTATCACCGTCATACTAAAATGATATGTTTTCATTATTATTTAAACCATGTTTGAGTATTACTACTAAAGCAATATTGTATGTTAGAAAAGGTGTACTGTTTAGATGGGTGTGGATAACTCATTCATACACTCTCGCTATTCTCTATCAGTCAATATTGGCTATTGTGAGTGGAAACGGTGAAAACTGCGCATTTCACACACAAAGCCAAAACAATGTACAATAGATAGAGAAATTACGCGTTCTGCAGAAATCGGTAGATAAAAGAAAGTATTGAACATTGGCGTTTAATCTTTAAGCGCATTAGGTTTTCATTTTCCGTGATAGAAAGTAGCACCATCAATTAAAATCCGATAAGACCGAGATTTACTCGCGTAAAAGCTTGCCTTACGATGAATGAGCATGCAAAAAATACTAGTTCGTCTCAGCTTTTATCAAAGAGTTTATGTTTCTAAAACTAATAAATTATCATATTAAAATAAGTAGAAACAGATAAATCAAAAGCTTCCAAACTCAATGAGTCTGCAACGCTTTCTGATGTTTTACGGTTTGTATGGATATCTTCCGGCTCCATTAACTCAGGTCTGCAATCGCAAAAAATAAACAAGTACCAATTTTTGTTTTGAATTTATTACAAATGGCAGTAATTAACAACAGTGAACCTCATTATTTTCGTTATTAAAATAAATAATTTTACGTACCTATTTTTTATGAATAGTCTAAATCATAACCTAGCACTGGACTGCGCTCGTCACACAGATCTTTAAGATGATTTATCTCTATATTAAGCGAAATAAACTCAAAAGAAGCCAGAATAATATTTTAGATACCTCAATTTGGTTACCACAAATGATGACCATTGCTACAAAAAGATTTCAAAGAGATTGCGAACTCTAATACAGACTTGTAGTTTATGTCGAAAGTGGTCATCTTTAGGTCATTTAAAATAGAATGGCTTGCACCGCAATGCACTTTTAATGAGCTATGTATATTGCCAAATAAAACATTTTTTTCACCAATAATCATTGACTATTGGCCACCCAGGCCGAAGCTTGCGTAACAACACCTATAAATCATGTGTTTATTTCATAAGGTGAGATTACTTTGTGGAAGTGTATATTTCGTAATTTCTTCAGTGAGGATCCATATAAGATATTAAGATGATATTAGATTGCATTAGTTAGGTCCTATGCCATTTGTGCAAACTTAAAGCTTGCGAGACAGAAGGCCAACTCACTAAACCCAAAGTTATTGGTTCATTTTAACAGTTATATGTTTCACATAAAAAGCCAGACTTTAAGATGAAAAACGCTCAGTTTTGGTCACGAACGTATAACAATATCTCTTAAATATCTAGACAACCTTCTAGTGTAGTGGCTATTTCAGTAGCTTTTGTAATTGATGTATTTTACATAATTGGCCGGCTATTCACTTAAATCCGAGGTTGCCAAATTTTATTTTGACGTTAAAACAGATTAGATCTTTAATTTAATCATTACTACATATTATTTAATTTTGTTATATAATTTGATCTGTTTTTTTCTTTTCAAAAAATTATAATGTTATATTTTCAAGAAACCTTGTTACTGGTTTTGTTGGGGTTATAAGATAGTCGTAAGTATAATTTTTGATTAATTAAATTTATTGTCGCGGCTAATCAATCCATTTTACTTAGAGGGAATAAGTAATTTAAGTTAATGAATTTAAAGTGGTAGTTAACTCAACATTTTTGAATTAGCACAAGCAGCGCACAAAATGTTTCGAATGCCTCGGGACCTTCCTTCTTTCGAAAGAAGAGAGTCAAGGTCATAATCCACTACGCTGGCCGAGTGCAAGTTGGTGGATGACGCATAACCTCCAAAGATTCTAGGTATATATATCGATTTCCTCGCGATGTTTTCCTACGCAGTTTCTAAGTTAACGGCATTACGCACATGACTTCCAACAGACAGTGGTGCGCGCGGGATTCGAACATACAGAAATGAGACGTTAATAGTTACAAAGTAAACCTCTTTTCTTTTCTCCTTCTTCTTTTAACTTGATAGGCTATATTTATTTTTTTATGTTTTATGATTGGGAAATTTTGTTATTTCAAAGGTTCCACAGTAAAAAAACAGCATAACGTCATCGTCATCGTCACGTTACGATGTTTTTTAAGGCCGGAGAAAAAAACGTTCTATTCAATACTGGGACGACACGAGCACGACATGTACCTGATGGTAACCAATATACCTGCCCATATCAGCACAGTGACATGCAGCTATTGCAACATGTACCCCAGGCAGGGAAAAGCAAAGCAAAGAGTCCTACCACTACAAGGAATAAAATATATCAATTACAACTTGGATATTTGCCTACACAGTAGTATAATTAGAATTACAAACATTTACAATGAAGCATACGCGAGCAAAACTTTTCAAATATTCAGAAACAGTCAAATTGGTATAGAACATTTTGACATCAAAGTTACGGTTGGTCTAATCGGGAGAATAGCAACTGCCAATCCGGAGCCCAAGTTTGAATACCACGTGCACCACAGTATTTTCAAAGTCATTCGTAAAGCCACTAACTTAAAAACGGTGAAGGAAAACCTCGTGAGGAAACCGACATTTTCCTAGAATCGAGGACATGCGTCATCCACTAACCCCTCCTGAGCCAGCGTGGTGGACTCCGGCCTTGACTCTCTCCGTGCGAGAGCAGGCCCCGACTCCCAGCAATGGAAACATTTAGTATGCTGCTTATGCTAAGTTGCTGACGTCAAAACAATTAAAAATTACAGAATACACAAGGATTCATTGCCTTCGACAACACTGTCTTTACCAACAGACGAGTTCATGATCAAACTCGGACTTATGTGCGATAAAAATACAGCCTAAAGCGAGACCCATGACCTATGCCCGAAAGACTGCATCTGGCCTGGACTTATCTAGGCCGTTGCGCTGTTTAATTACTTAGTTTATCTTACTTTCTGTACAACGTGTGACATACTGTACCGATAACCATCGCCCTTTTCCTAGAGTAACGGCTAAGTAATAGCACCTTCCAATGACGACACGTTATCACATTTAATTGAGTTATGGTGTAAGGCATTGTCTAACATTAGCCTAATAATACTGCGGTTTGCAAGGCTATTTCACAAATTGCTTATTACATATCCAACAAAGTGGCTCACTTGATCTAAATCACGTTTCAATATAACTATTAATAAAGTAGCCAAGTGCGAGTTGGACTCGCCCATGAAGGGTTCCGTTCCAGCAAGTAACATAATATACATAGTACACATAGTTCTTGTAGTTCGTTGTAACTTTGATCGAAGTTTTAATCATAGTGTATTTATGACGTACTAAAAAAAACTACTCATCAGATCGAGTTCAAACTAATTTTCGTTAGTAGTTTTCATGGTAATGTACATCATATATTTTTTTTAGATTTTTCATTCTCTTACTTTAGAAGTTAGAGGGGGGGGGACACACATTTTACCACTTTGGAAGCGTCTCTCGCGCAAGTTATTCAGTGTAGACAAAAATTATCTTAGAAACCTTAACATCATTTTTTAAGACCTATCGATAGACACCCCACACGTGTAGGTTTGATGAAAAAAAAATTTTTGAGCTTCAGTTCTCAGTATGGGGGGCACCCCTAATTTTTGTTTCTTTTTAAAACTTTTATAAAAATCTTAATGCGGTTCACAGAATACATCTACTTACCAAGTTTCAACAGTGTAGTTCTCATAGTTTCGGCAAAAAGTTCTGACTTCACCATTCAATACAACCACGCACATCTTATGAAAGTTTACAAAAAGTAGTTTAACTAAGATGACTTAATCATCAATGTTAGCCAGCATCCCGTCATATAGGCCTTCGTTGCTTTTGCAGCACTGATTTCAGTTCTGACCCAATCTTATCTATGCCTATCCTGATGCGTCTAATCGGTTTTCTGTGGTTGTTATTGTCACAGATAAGAAAATAGTTACTTGGTGTTGTGTTCAAATTCATACGTTAGCTACATTTATGTGTATTTTTAGATAAAACAATCAAGGCAAGCGAGGATCCTGGTAGCCAAAGTTGAGGATCTACTGACTGACAGACGTAGTATGGGATGTCCAATATGGGACTAATATAGTATGAATGCAATGATGATGATGGCACGTTTATAAATAAATAAGAGTAATTTATTGTGGTAATGTTGTATGGCAAGGCCACAATAAAAGCCCATGCGTAATGCAAACGTCTCTTACTGTTGTATAATACGTACTTTCGTGCAATGAGTACTGCTCTATAAAGTAAACAGTTACGATTATGACCATATGACGGGACTAGTTGAACCGGTCGTGTTACGAAAATCTGGGTAATATAATAATCTAGTTGGTGGATATGCAAACTGTGTATGAGAAAATAGTTTTAAATTGCGAAAAACTCCCGCACGTAGGACTTTTAGAAACAATTATTGTCCTACACGCATTACTTTTATTGCAACTTCAAACGACTTTCTTCTACATTTTGTAGTTTGAAAAAATCTTTGAATAATAATGCCTAAGAAACTGGGTCCGCACAAGAAAATTGAGGCAAATCACACTGAGCCATATTGGCTCAGTCCGTTCGAAACTACCATCAGTTGTCAAGGTCAAGCGCTAGCGCATACGTCTCCGACAATTAAAATCATTATGATGGTTTAATGTGGCGTTCTTCAGTACATATTCAACGACATTAAAGTTTTGTTTGGCGAACTTCAGTAGATACTACTTACGCCGACATCAATTTGCGTGTTGCCTCACTTACTAAGATGAAGCGTTTGTTTGAAGATTATCGATCTAAGCATTATTAATCTATGGAAAAAAATAATCTGGGACCGCACGATATTTTTTTTCTCAATGATAGGCAAATGTCTCCCATCTTGCCATGATGTAAGCCAGCCCTTTTATTCTGTACTGGTTCGTTGGGTCATCAGATCGTTTTTAGTATATTTTTTAATTTTGTCCTTTTCTAGAGTAGGTAAGTACACAATTACTTTTTTTTCGCTGTAAACTGTCACTTTGGATTTATAGTTACTTGAATGTGTATTTTTGGCAGGATCATTACTACTTAACTAAATTACGATGTTTACATTACATTCATGTAGTTGGCGGCTAGATGATATTGTGTAATAAAATGTCCAATATTTGTTTTATTCCATTAAACTTCACATTATACATTTGACTATTTATTCATGTAAGGTCTAGAATTTATCATGATTCTCAACTATTAGTTGGAAACGTATCGTTACCACGCTGAATGGCATTTCTTTATGCTGTTTTTATATGTAATTCGGTACAACTTTATCATCCCCTTCACCGAACGTAGAACTAAAACATTCATGATTCATCTTAATTAAAATTCGGTGAATAAAGTGGGTCAATAAAGCTATTAACTTAATATGGTCATTCATTTACATACTATTAATGAGAATTTGGATTAGAAACTTCATTTAATTTATATGTATTAAAAATATAAATAATTTTTATCCAACCTTTATAAAAATTGCACAGAAATGACAAGAATTAATTAGATGTGTAAAACTGTGCACATAATGCACATTAAGGTAATTCATTTATACGTTATATTCATTTTATACGCCAGAATGCAAAGACAGTTCTATCCTATAATAAACAAGTTTCCACATAATCAATATAATTTTTTTTTTTTAATACATACTAATATTATAAAGCTGAAGAGTTTTGTGTTTAAACGCGCAAATTTCAGGAACTACTGGAGCTATTTTAAAAATAGTTTTTAGAGATCATTATTAAAAAAAAAATATGTAAATAATATATGTATCCATAAATAAATTGTGTCAGTTATCTGATTCTCACAAAACAAGCTTTACTTAGTTTGGGGTGAGATTTTGTTGTGTGAAGAATGTTCCCCAACCCAAAACCAACAAAATGCATCTTTTTACGCAAAATAGTAACTGGCTATTTGACAGTAAAGGTACAAGTTCGCGCGGAGACCGCGACAGGCACTTAACATTATGGAATTGTATGGGCGCCAGTTCGTGCCGAGACTATAACGTAGTGATTACTTACTCTGTGGCCGAGACCGCGACACGTGTGTGTCTCGGTCTCCTGTTCTTTCTTCTTTCAAAGGATTCTTTCATCTGATCCCTCACTTGGTCAGCGTAGGAAATTATGGCCTTGATTCTCCCCTTGTAGGAGAAGGCCCCGATTCCCAACAGTGCAAACGTAAAGTGGGTTGCTTATGTTATACTTATATGCTTTGATCATCCACAGAGAGGGATGTCTTTGTCAAAAACAGGGAGTTGTCGTGAGTGGGAACCGAACCTACTATTCGGTTTTGGCGGCAGACGTATTACCTACCGAGCCACAAGGCCAGCCACATTTACGTGCAAACTTTTTAGAGAAGCATGCCTAAAATTTCAAAACAATCGTTTAACTGATTATACTTATTTTTTGATTGATTGTGCTGTCCAGCTACGCTTAAAAACGATATGTGATAATGAACATGTTTGTTATAACGCGGAAATCACTACAATTTACCACAGCACAAACGAATCAAAAACAAACTTTAATAATTAATGTCAGTCCCTGCCAAGTACAACCTCATTTGCACTGCAACAAACTTTAATAGCCCCGATGATCAAAACTAAACATTATTTTATTCATACAATCTTATAAAATTGTATAATATTATAAATATCGAAGTTTGGATGCTCAATCACGTCGTAACGTCAGAACGGATCGAACTGAAATTTGGAACATAGATAGATTACGGTCTGGAAGAACACATAGGCTGCTGTTTCATCCCGGGAAATGACAGGAACGGGAACTACGCGGGTAAAACCGCGGGGAGCTGCTGGCTTATTCACAAAATTTGATAGTAGCGACGTCATTCAGCAAGCCAAAAAACATTGTCGTTCTGTGCTACCGACTTTGTCAGCTACTTCAAAGTAATTACTGTAATTATACAACGATATTCGCATTCGCGTGACAAAACTTCAGGGGCATAACATTACACCCATACAGGTATAAAAATACACACAAGTAGACAATTTTGTGTCCTTAAGACATGTTAGAATATCATTACTTAAAGAACATAAAATGATATTTTACTAGTCATACGTGCCAGAACTTGATTGAAAAATAATCGATTTTTAACCCCCGATGCGAAAATGACGGGATCATAACTTTGACGTGTCTGTATGTGTAATACTAGCAGCGCCCCGCAGTGTTACCCGCCAACCAAACCAAGTAAACCAAACGAGAAAAGTGAACCAAACAAAAGTGTAAACCAAGCCTCAAATAGTCGCTTTCCATCATAACTTGATTTTAATCATTCATCCCAATTAAATAATCAAGTCCTGTGAAAGCAACACATTCAGTAATACCGAGTAGCCAGTGTGATGTTAGTTTTACGTCATAATTTCCCTTTTCGTCGATGCAACACTGCAAAAATGTTGCCATCTAAGAGTCGCGTGACAAAATGTGCGGGAATATATAAACTGCGTCGCGTGCGGCGGGTGCTCTTGTCATTATGCTGATAATGAAAGTCCAGCTGGCGACCTAAAGCAGGCACCTTTCACTGCCCGACAGTGAAAGTACTTAGCTGCTCGCTAAAATTTAACTAGAACGTTATTATCCTTAAACAAGGTTTTACAGCGTAAAGTGGGAGTGTGTATCTGTTTAGAACTACTTTATCGGAAACAGAAATGAAAGTATTGCTCTCATTGTAATTAATGTAACATTAACTGCAATAAATATATAATATAACAACAGCCAATAATATTATATATTATTTCTTTCCTTCTAATAGCGGTCGAGCGGAAATTTATTTTTGATAAAACAAGACATAATGTACACTTTTACACACTTACATATTTAAAATAAGATAGTGAGAAAATGTTTGGAAAACAGTGTTTTTTGTTCACTGTTAAATGAGTTTCGATACATGTGCAAATATTAAAATTTTACAGGTGATGTTTTTTTTTTGCATATTATGTAGGTTTACTTTTGACCGCTATCTCATCTGATGTTAAGCGATGATGCGGTCCTCGATGGAGCGTGTTTACCTAGAAAAAACTGATCCTCTCTCGATTAGCATACACCAAGATTATGACTATCATGATACAAGTCAAAATCCAATAACGATACAAGTCGTAATACAGGCCTTAGGCCTCGAACTTCAAAAAGAAACAGTTAAAATTTTAACCTTTCTGACTTAGCAAAACATTCTAAATAGCAGCACCAATTATAGTTGGTACCATTTCCATTTCCATATTTTCGAGCCATCCGATTTTATAGTTAGTTTTATAATAATAACAGAGTTCGCTTTTAAAGCCAGAAACATAATATTTTAGCAAATCCATAAGTCACAGCGTATTAACCTTAGCCTACATCTTTATGGATGTTAAATATCCATATTAATTGAACCTAGAGAGAAAGGGGGTAATTTGAGTCTCCAATTTTATTTGATGGCAAATAAAAACAGTGTTTATTCGCGATGCATTTAAAAAATATATGCATGAGATACTTTTGACCTAGTTCGGGAAATGAAAGGTGTTTGAAATGATAGGTTATTTTTATGAATGAGACCAGATTTGATGTATTTGGTAAGAAATCTCTAAATCTAATCGTGACCAAATTCAAGATATCCGTTTTATTTGGTAAGTTGCAAAAATATCAGTGACTAATTACAATTAAAATGATTGACTGTTCAGATCGATACTTAAGCTACCTTAATAAATGAAGAACAACTGTTTCAAATACATGCTTTAGTTCGTGACCCATCACAGGGCATGCAGTGATGAAATAGAATCAGGGATATTTTACCCATGGTAGATGAGGAAAAGTAGCCCTAGCAGTGGGTCAATTAGTCGATCAATAATCTATTTGCAAATCCAGGTTGCCTTTACACCATCGTCATTATCATAACATCAGCTACATGACATCCACTGCTGGACAAAGGCATCTCCCAAAGATCTCCACAAAGACCGGTCTTGCGCCGCCCGCATCCAATTACTTCTTCACCAGACCGTCGGTCCATCTTGCGGGAAGCCTTCCAACACTGCGTCTGCCGCTACGCACTATGCTATCAGTTCTGCGAGCTATGTGCCCCGCCCACTACAACTTAAGTTTTGCAACTCGCTTAGTTATATCGGTTACTTTGGTTCTCTTGCAGATATTCTCATTTCTGATAATAAATGTAAATGGAATATTTTATGTCGTACTATATTAAGTTTAAATAACATATTTTAAAGGACCTTAGGGTATTGGCCTGAGATTGGCTCGACTGCCTACAAAACTTAGCAAGCGCAGAAGAGCTAACTAAACTGAGGTTTTTTTTTTAAATTACGAGTGACAAGTCGAGCAACACATGTGCCTGATGGTAAGCAACATATCTGCCACATAACAGTCATCATCATCGCGTTTAATCCCGGTTACATCCTTAGCTTTCGCTTTGGAGCCCAGGGTCAGCTTTCCTACTTTTACTTCTCCATTTCGCACGATCTTCGGCATCCTGCAGTATGAAACCATTCATTGGCACGCATATCATCCCCCACGACGTAAAGCCAGCATTTCTTAGGCCTTAGGCCTTCCCCTACCACACATAACACCTGCCACAAAACAGCACAGTGACACGCAGCTATTGGAACGTGAAGAGTCCAAATCAATACCTAGCACTGCACTGCGCTCGCCACCCAGAGATCTAAGGTGTTATATCTCTAAGCCCTGTATTTCTCTGGAAACATTGCCCTTCAAACCGGAACACAGTAATATTTGCACATTACTGCTCGGCGGTAGAATAACTGGCAAAAGGTGTGGTACTTCCCCAGGCGGAGTCCTACCACTACAATATACATATATAGCTATAGCTATAGCTTACTAAATAGACCTACGCTCATACGTAGAGGATACCTAAAAGCGTTCCAAATACTTAACATACTCCCTTTTCATAGTCAACGAGTACTACATCTCGTGAGACGGCCACCTCAAGGTCACTTCTGATGGTATGACCTCTGGTAAGGCTACCACCGCTGGTAGAGTGAATCATATACTTGGCAGCTCCATGGAGGGTGTTCTAGCGAGAGAGATCTGGCACTTGTCGAAACGTATCCGAGGAAATAAAATACATTTATTTGAGTTTAACACATGTGCATACGTCTAGAGAAACATTTATAGTACACAATATTTTTTTTCCGAAACTTACAGAATTGTAGATATGCAAATAGAAAACTACCTACTTGTTCAATAATCGGGAGTTAGCATTAATTTTCGAGCATTTTACAAATCTCAAAAAATATGATTGTTACTTTTTATAAGGAAAAATAATGTAAATGGTTGAAGACAAAATTAAATAACGCCTGTAAAACTTGACAGAGATACATTTTGTAATAGAATTTCGAAAACAAAATATTAATTAAGCCAGAAAAATGTGAAGGTTTAATTCGAGCATTCGTATATAATATTTAATCTACATAAGTGTTCATTTAAATGAATAGTCATTACACTGTTTGAATAAATTTGCTATAACGATAAAATTTCAGTAATTCTTATAAATTATAACTTCACATTATACAATTACGTTTGACTTAAAATAAGACCATTATTATATAATGCTTGAGTTGTAATTGTTTTTAATAGTATTTAAGATTATGTCAAGTTAGTTCCACTTTTAAAAAAGAATTTCACACCAATGCAAAGTCAAAGTCAAAGTCAAAGCACTTTATTCATAAATGTACAATTTACACGTCAATAAATAAAAAATAAAAACAAAAGAAAGAGCATACAAATTGTATACATTTCCAAAGTTTGAAATGATTACTTTACTGTATTATAATAATTATTGTACAGAAAACTGTCAAGCATTATATGAGTATATTATGTTTTTATAACAATAATTATGTATATCAACTGTGTTTTCTAAAATGGTGTGAGTAGCTGTAAAAAAATTAGACCATTACGCTCGAGCTATACGAGGCTAGTTTTTCAAGCTAGGATAACAGGCTGGTACTTACTAAATCTAGTTTACTATCCTAGCTTCAAAAACAAGCACGGGCATTACTCGAAATATAAATTAGCCTATCTCTTAAGTTCTCCTATGAAATTACACAAAAATAACAGTTTTCATGAATATCGTTTAACTTAGTGAAGAGTGCACTTCATAGTCTGTAGAGTGCAGTTCACAAACAACTACACTGAATTTTTTTTAAATAACGAGTGACGAGACGAGCAGGACATGTGCCTGATGGTAAGCAACATGCCTGCCACATAACAGCACAGTGACATGCAGCTATTGCAACATGAAGACCCCAAATCATTACCTAGCACCGCACTGCGCTCGTCACCCAGAGATCTAAGTTGTTATATCTCTAAGCCCTGTAATTTCTCTGGAAACATATCCTTCAAACCGGAACACAGTAATGTTTGCACATTACTGCTTGGCGGTAGAATAACTGGCAAAGGTGTGGTACTTCCCCAGGCGGACTCTGCTAAGATTCCTACCACTACAAAAGTCATAACGCATTCGTTTCTCAAAATGACACATTACAGTAGGGTAGGGGAAACAACCGAAAAAACCCAAATACGTAAAGTAAAAAATACTTTAAAAATGACAAATATATTTTTAATTCAACTAACCTTATAAAAAAAATCCGACTTCAAAAAAGGAGGTTTCTCAACATATTTATATATTTTTTTTAACTTCCTGTTTCAAGATTTTACAGGCACTGGGCAATCTCCGTATTTCAAAATAGTATTGAAAGAAAATTCTATTTCTTTCTATTCTTAAATCACAAACATTCAAAACTTCTAAAATCTATTGACTCTACCCTAAACTTTGACAGTTTTTAGCTTACGTACCTATGTTTTGAGTTAATACAATGTTTAATTGTTTCTTTTTTAAGCACTCCCAATAATGGCTTTAGCAAGCTATTAATAGAAATAGATTAGAATAGTTTACAATATTATCTTAAAATTATTAATTTACCCGGAACCAAATATGTGTATTCAGTTGTCAAACATAAACATCGTTTTTGCTGGGTTTTGTCGACTTTCTTCGAATATATTAACGGAAGACTTTCTCCAATGAATAGCAAGCTATATTTCTTTAAACGTCAGATTTTCTATCAATAACGCGCTATAGCGAAGTGCCGTGCAAATAATTTATCGATGGTTTTATTGTCTATCGTTGTACTTCGGCTTGTCTATTGTATTGACGAGAGTGAAATCGAATTGATTTTATTGTATTGTAAAATATGAGTGAGTATCATAGAACGGTTTCTGAGATCCGAGTAGTAAAGCGTCGCTGCCTTTTCCCGGAAGCGTTATACTCGTACTTATAGTAACAATAAAAACTACATAATCATAACATTTAACTTTAAACATGATAATTTATCCAAAATTAAGTCAAGTTAAAATTTCTGTCTTACACAACCAAATAACAGTCAAGCAACGCCATCATGACGATAATATTTTCTCCGACCTAGGACAAACGTCTGTCGCAACGATGCCGTAGATAAATAGAGTCTAACTGAGGCACTATTATTTGTAAACCGCGTTGAAAGTCATAGAATTTCAACTTGTGAGTGTGAGTTACTAATTTGTTGTCATCGCGTCACGTATTTCATATTTTAAATGCTGTGCTAAATACCTCACCTCGCTGGTCCCATAAATCACTGCCAATGTCACCATTTCTCCAAGACCTTATATTTCCTATCCATTCTATGACCACAGAGCTGTCATTACAGCGAAACGTCAGGTTACTGGAGCGGGCACGTGAAATTGCCCGTTAAATGACGGTTTATCGATAACTATGACAACTTATCGAGCGTGCTAGGACGTGACTAGTTTTGATTCTCTTTTTAGTTTTGGCGTGGTCGTAGCGTTTCAGAACTTAAATGGTTTTTAAATTGACCTTCGTTATGAATTTATAATATTTTCGTCTGTAATATTAAATAACATTTAGCTTTTGATCTCATTACATTTGATTTTATAAATGACTCGATTTAATTTTTGGGTCACGTACAGTAAAACGTAATCGCAGGTTACGCGCTTAGTGGTACGCAATTCGGCTACCCATATTATCAGACCAACACCACGCAGCTATTTGAACATGAAGAGTCCAAATCACTTCCTAGCTCTACACTGTGCTCGCCACGGAATATACGAAGATTTATGCCTTCGCCCTGTAATTTATATGAATACAACCTGGAATTAATTTGAGTTTTGGTTAGCCTTTTTAATAGCTTCAGAAAATTCAACTCATGCTGGGATATTATAAACTAATCAATGATTTATCAAATCATACAAATAAATTTGAGAAAGCATAAGGTGATTATCAAATAAATATTTATGTTCAACTCATCTAAAATCTATTTCTTAAATTTAAATTTAATTGCACGTGATTCATATTTGATATTTTAGATTCAAAATTGAATGATTACTCATGGATAAATGCATTTTCACTTACTACGAATATTATAAGTAGTTTATGTTTCTTCGTACAGTCCGCGAGGTATAAGCTGAGCTTTGCATTAGTGTGAGTGATCACAAAAGTACAGTCAGTAAAAGTACAGTTTGTATGTACCTATTCATGACGTATAACATAACTTTCAAACATTTATGTTTTGTACTCAAATGGAAAACATTATTCATGGTGATACAAAAACAAACAGATCGTGATGAAGTCCTGTAAAATGATTAAATAGGTTGTATTCCAAAATAAATACAGATATTTTTCTTTGTTTTTCGTTTACTTTATATGTCAACTTCATACTCTAATAATAATATTCATGATGATATATTTACCGTTACTTGTCTTTGGTGGAACGAGTTGTTCACGGGTGAACTAAAATATATGGTAATTAATATTTATTAATAGGTATTATTTTATTAATATCTAGTTTAAAATGAAATGTAGGTACAACTGACACTAGGGAACGACTGTGATACCTTAAAATAATGTTCAACTATTTTTAATTATTAATTTAGATACATTTACAACTCTAAAAACTCTATGTAAATCGAATACAAATCTGTTGAAATCTACCTGTCCTAGAAAATTGGTTAATAATATTATGAAATAGTACTAGATAGGTACATACAAAAAAATCTATGGTAATCGTTTATGATCGATGATATCCCAAAATTCGCGGGTCTTGCATCTCCATGCAAGACCCGCGATGAATTTGCAAGGAGAGAGTCAAGGCCATAATCTACCACGCTGGCCCAGTGCGGGTTGGTGGACGACGCATGACTCCGAAAGATTATAGTTACATGTCGGTTTCCTGTTCATGTTTTCCTTCATAGTTTTAAGTTAAGCTGCATTACGCCCATGACTTCGAAAAACAGTGATGGTGGAAGGTTCTGAACTCGGGGTCTCCGGATCGGCAGTCGCCGTTCTCCCGACAAGATCAGCCGTAACTTTGTGATGGTGACAATTAAAGAATCCGTTAATTGCGGCTATAACATTTGCGTAAAATGATTGCCCCTGCACCTACAGATATCATAACTTATTAACAAATACACCGAGAGTGATATTTTTAAATCTTTTAATTACATGGAGTATTTCAAATAAATTAGGCTATAGCTTATTATGAGGTAATGCGCGATCAATCGCAATCTTAATTTATAAGAAAGATGCAAAAAAAGAATCGCGTTGCTCTCCTACGCAATGACAAGATAAAAAATATTAGACGGTAGAAACTGGATCGCACAATGCGGTTAGAAATAGGAGATAATTTCGTCCGGGGTCAGCTAAAATTGTCTAAAATAATAGCATTGAATCGAAACAAAAAGTTGTCCTTAACACGGCATAAAGTATGTTTGTAATATGCAATAATGTTGTAATCATTATTTACGTACGATGTACAAAAACCGTCAGTGATGTTGACAAAGCGCTAAAAAATTTACAGGCTGGTTTCAACTAGACCTGCTAACTAGAGAGAGGTAGAAATATCGATAAAACAGCTTTCATCATATTGACAAACTACAGTTACTAAGTGCCAAGGCTACATAACATCTTATTTTATCAAGGTGCTAAAAACAAATTTAAGGATGAGAACGACATTTCAATGCAAATTATATTTATAACATATTTGCTCGTAAAGGGTCTCTTATTGGACCAATTTCTGTATCGTAATGTATCTTATTACGCACTAGTGCTGTAATGTGTAATGTAAAACGCACGGTTTCAAAATGCTCCGTCCACAGACTAGGTAGAGAGATATGCTCCGTCTAAAACGAACGGTACCTTTTTAAATCTTAGTAAAAAGTTTTTATGTCAGAAAAGTGTGGTCAACATTTTATGAATAAAATTAACTTTGGGAGGTAAAATATAATAAAGAATTATTAAATTCGTTAATTTAATTAATTTAGACCATAAATTACTTTAATTTTTCTATAACAAAACATAAAAATATTAATTTACTTTATTATTAATGGAATACCGGCTGGTTCTGTGCCGTTGCTTAAAAAAAAAAGGGCGCCGATGCGCGCGCATTGCTAATCTGTGATCCATAGTGATTATTTACTCTGTGCTGTGATCTGTGATCAAGTAAATATTATTCCGCGCGTTTTTTTTCGCTGTATTGTTTTTATTTGAAAATGTCGTCAGAGTTTTGTTGATTTCCTCGCAAATATGTTATAAAACGTCGTATGACATACGTGCGCTTTGATAATTACAGCCTCTGCTAATTATAGCTCTCGCCTTCGGCTCGAGCTAGCAATAAAGCCTCGGCTGTAATTATCAACTTACCGCACTTATATCATAATGTACTATTACCTAATAACTTTTTTTCTTATAATCTTATAAGTTGGTGGTTGGCACTATCGTCGCGTTTGGTGGCCTCGAAAAAGGCCGTCCATACCACCTGGTCATTCATTAAAATGTATTTCAACCACGTCCGTTTCACAGAAAAATAGTGACGCTATTAAATAGCTGATTTAATATCAGTGTTATTATTAAATTACAAACAACATGGCTAGAAATGTAAGTAAACATTTGCTTTCTAGTTAAGTATCAAATAAAGTATAATAATAATTCATTGTTGATAAAATGATACTCTGATATATAATATATAATCTTTGACTTAAAAAAATTTAGATAGTTCCCTGAAAATCAAAACTATTTTTTTTCTAAAATCGAAAAATCGAAGTTCAATACAACAATAGTTATTTAAAAAAAATATTTAATATATTTTTTATATACATTTTTTACATAATATTTTTTTCGTATAAACTAACTTGAAAGTTTGAAGTTTGAAAAATACGATTGCGCAAAATATTTCGATATAATTTTATCGATAACGCCGGCGAGGTACGTCCTTGTCTGGCTCACAAGTTAGCATTAAGAAGCAACACATCTTTAAGTACTACTTAACGTAAACGTGTGATTTTTTTAACTTTCTCAACTTTGACCACAGTGTAAGTATTGCAGTAAGCCGACCAGATTAAAAAATAAACTTTTCATGATAGTATGTAATCATTATCATCATCGGTCTGGTCATAGATGATACAAATGGCATTATAATTTCTCAGTACACTTCCGCTGATGGCTAAATGCACCATTAATTAAGGTACAATAAAAGAAACATTGTGCGTAAACCTGCTCCTCAATGCCAACTGCATCTTAGCTTCAAGGATAAATCTTATACGTATCTACATAATAATTAGTCAAAATGTTTGAATAGATTTATTTTATTTAATGCTCAATATTACTACTGACTTTATTTAACAGCTGCGAAGTTTCCTGTTTTAGAAATAATATATTTTTTCTTGAAAATACATTATGATTAATCATAATTTTGGTTAATTTTTTTTTTTTTTATAGCATAGAGTGACGAGACGAGCAGGTCATGTGCCTGATGGTAAGCAACATGCCTGCCACATAACAGCACAGTAACACGCAGCTATTGAAACAAGATAGTCCAAATCCTTACCTAGCACTGCACTGCGCTCGTCACCCAGAGATCTAAGATATTATGTCTCTAAGCCCTGTAATTTCTCTGGACCGAAAATATAACCATTTTAAAGTATTGGCGTATTATTGGCGTCGAAAGACAATTAAAGAATATTTAAACCGCTAAATTTATATAATTATAGGATTTACCTGAAGCCTGAATACAGGGTATACTTACTATGTACCACTGTTTTTCCATAAAAAGGGCAACGTACCTGCAACAAAAAATATAACGTTGATTAGTACATTTAATAAATAAATCATTGTAGTTTTGGGTACTTTGTTTAACACCAGGTTGGTTGGACCTGTAGAGCGTCTACAGAAAAGTAAAATAAAAGCAGCCAAGTGTGAGTCGGACTCGCCTTTGAAAGGGTTCCGTAGCAGCAAGTAACATTATACATACGTTTTTGTGGCTCGTTGTAACTTTGATTAAAGTTTTAAAAATAGTGTATTTATGACGTACTTAAAAAAACTAATTACTAGATCGAGTTCAAACCAATTTTCGGTGGAAGTTTGTATGGTAATGTACATAATTTATATTTTTTTTAGTTTTATCATTCTCTTATTTTAGAAGTTACAGGACACACACACATTTTATCACTTTGTAAAAAGTGTCTCTCGTGAAAATTATTTTAAAAAAATATGTTGGAAACCTCAATATCATTTTTGAAGAACTATTCGTAAACAAGTCACACAAAAAAAATTGAGTTTTAGTTCTTCTATTTTCAGAATAAGTAGCTGTGACATACGGACGGACAGACAGACAGATATGAAGAATCCATAAGGGTTCCATTTTTACGTAAAACGGAACCCTAAAAAAGCAGTCACCATAGCCGAAGAAAACATCATCATCGTAGTAGTATTTGAATTGATATGCTATGGTCCATTCGTTTTTCAAATAAACAAAATACTGACTCTGTTATTCAAATTCAATGTCTACAATCAAGACAACATGTATTAAAATATTATTAACCGCAATCACTCTTGACACAAAACCACAGGGTATCCAACATCTGGCACCAAATTCATATTAATACCAGATCATTTAAAAAACCTTTTCAATAATGCTAATTTTAATTTTAAAATAAAAACTTGGTGGTTTAGCTTCTGCGCATCATTAAACTGTGACACTAATATCAGGTTATGCAAATACGAGAAACTGAATGTCTAGTTTGTCAAATATGTCTGACATTGACTTTCGATTTTTGACTCAACTTCGTCAACTTTGGTTAAATGTTACTAAAAGACTTATAAGCAGTATATATTTATAAACATAAATATTTCCTGCTTAAATATGTAATATATAGGTACCTACTTCAAGTAATTGAAACAAAACATATTTTTTTCTAATCAAATAGCGTTCAACTATGTAATCGGTGAAAAAAAAAGATGTCGATGAATTGTGAACCTCCTCCTTTTTCAAGTTCGGTTTAGAACACAGGTTTTCATGCATTTGTCAAAATTGTGATGGTTTTTTAACGGAATGGTATTATTTCTCAATTTCAGGGTCGGTACCATAGTAAAAGTAAGTATCTTTTGGCTTCATTCGTTTTTGCGTAATTTTGTACGCACAGCAGTAAACTTCTATCAAAGAGCAAAAGTATCAAATTAAAACATTGCGAAAATGGATAAATTAGGAGACAGGGGTGCCGGGATGCAAGGGTACCTACTTGCACCCCTTCTACTACTGGTGATATGACTGTTCATTTCTTCTTCATTTCTATGGTTGTTTATCGACATAGGCTTTTCTTTTCTAATGTTATCTTTCTCGGTACTATGCCAATCGAGTCCAGGTTCGATCCGCGAAAAAGACTATACTGTTGACTAATCTTGCACCTGGATATTTCTACCTGTCTCTACGATCACTTTGCTCGCCTTGTTATCATTGCGTCTAACAAGGTGTCCAGCCGAACTCCACTTCAAGGGTATTACCGTAGTTCCGACATCCTGAAGGGTCGTTCTTCATCGGATCGGATCGGTATTGTGGATCCGATCTTGGTGTTTGATGTCAAGTTTTGGTCCCTTCATGGTAAAAGAATACTTCTAATGAGTATACATTTACATTATCAGCTTAGCAATATCGTCTTTTGGTGTAAGATTGTAAATAGGGCGCTTTTTCAAGATTTCAGCGTGTGAATTGTAGTATGAACTTAGTACCAAATAAAAATTATATTTATTTCCATTGGTCAGAAAAACAATATATTCTATGTCAACAGATCTGGTAATGAAGCAGATAACTTCAAGCTCATCTAGCGCATTTTTTGTGTGATAGAAGCTATAATTAACCATTACTTATTGTCAATCGATCAACCTTTATGTTTATCAATGGCCACATCTATGAAACTACCAACTTTTTATTCTATTTTGCAACAGTTGGCCAACGGATGATCAATTCAGCTAATGTGTCAACGGCGGAGGTCGGTGGCGCAAGCGGCAAGCGTCGCATCTTATTTACCTGGGACATGTTTTATTGTGTCTAAATATGGGTGGTAAATGGTTAAATATACTTGTCGTTTACTAGCTTTCGTAAGATCATAAATACTTGGTGACTTTTAACAGAAAAGTTGTCAGTAAGAACAATTATATTTTTACAATCAAATTATTACATTTGGACTAATTATTAGAACTTAGTTATGTTATGCTATAGCCAGCCCTACACGCCACACACACTATATGTATTTGTACCATAATTTTCAGAAAGTGGCCACCCATAAGTAGATACGCGGTAGTTGGCCGATGTCTATTCTGTCCCGTTGTTCCGACCACTTGACCATGAGTGTTATACAAACGTCTGATCTGACTCCTAGATTCACTGTTAGATCTTTCTCTAGCTTTAGTTAATAGTACTTCATTTAAAAAAAAAAAAATGTCTACGTTAATTCCGTTCATGTCTGTCATATTTAATTTTTTGTTCTCGAAACAAACAAAGCTAAGTAAAAAAATGTTCTGAGAATAAATGAGCACATATTGTGTCAATAGGTAGCTCTTAGGATGTGTACCTATTATGGACAAAAAGTGTGTGTTAGGTTAGGATATATTAGGGATAATACAATGATAATGATCTAAAGTTTTCGTATATTCCTATTGTTTACAAAATTGTGCTTAAAATGCCCTAAAAATAGTCTAGTCAAGACCTATCGAATATCTCGTACTTATTTCTCAAAGGTTAAATCGGTAATAGAGCTGTCAAATCGTACGATCGATTCATTATTATTGAGTGTCCATGTAAATGACATGCCATCAATACTTGGTTAATGAAGGCTTATGAAGAAAATTAGGCCTGTTGAACGACAAGTATATTGCCTATTCATTGTATTTGATTGGTTATTACAGCTTATTTAAATTCAATTTTTTTAAATTAAGTATATATGCCAGTAAGAGAGATGAAAACAGCAAAAGTAACGGAATTTAGTAACATCGCGACGTAAAATTGAGTACGTAAGTCAAACACCGTTTAGATAACATTCTAGAAGGTGTAACGACCTGCATAATATAATATCAGTTCAATAAAATTATATCAGAATAAAATATATTGTATCATAATAAACCGTGAACAAGATGCATGAAACTGCACCACAATATCGAGAAGTCAGTCCAACATATAATTCAGTTAAATAATCTCTTAATTAACGATAATAATTTGTGAACAACTTTGATAGCTTAAAACAATATTAGATCAAAGTAGTTTGCACCACGGTGGAACCTTACCTTACCTTAAATTCAACCTTGTCTCTAGTCAAATTGAACAAATACATCGCCATTGGCTTAACCTCAATTTTGAGTTGAGTATCTTTGAGCTCGTCTGAAACTTAGATAATTTCAGTACTGGTCGATTTAAATAATTGACACGTCATTGGTTCGCACTAGAATAGCGAGAATACGGTACTTAAAATGACTACAGACACAGAGATTTAATTCAAGTTATTTAATACTAATGCCTACTGCGCTGCAATTTAGTAGGTCTTTAGTTCATTACGATTCTATTATAATACCGGTTTCTCTATCTCAGGTCATAATAGTAGAGAAACGTTCGTTGTTTGAACGTAGGTTTTCGAGAACAACCTTAGGCCTTAGGTTACACCCACTCTAATCCAATTTTAGTCTCGGATTGCTTATAGGGTATGTGGTAATAGCATAATACCGAAACAGACCACGTAATGTAAAGTTAGTCGTCTGCGCAATTCTATACAGTGTTTACAGCTTTACTTAATGTTATTCACAGGTTAATAGGTAAGATTAGGTGATTTCATAGAAACAGATAACTCTGCAAATTACATGTACTTACACAAACAAATAGTGTTTAAATATGTTCACTTAAATACCGTTCATGATATTAGTCCTTTTAATGCGTTAATTGCAAAAAAAACTGCAATGAATTATAGCAAATAGAACATGTAGATATGTCATACATAATTATTATAGTACCTACATCTCGAAACTAAATAGGTTCAAGATATTTTTTTTATCACAAATAACAAGCTTGTCCTAAAGAGAAAAACATGAACATTATTAATTATTACAAGTTTTGGCATGCTATTGCAACAAACCCAGTCCCAAAGTACGCCATCAGAACTGAGCCTAAAGTGTACAATTGTACACTTTAGGCTCAGTTTTGTACAATAGGGTACAATCCTCAAAAAAACTAAGAAGCCCGTTAGTTAAGATTGCCAAAAAATATTGTATAGGTACGTATTTTTTCTTTTGTTTCACAAACAAAAAATGACGAAGATACAGCGCTTCGAAGTTTCGTGTGACGTCACTTGTGAGTATGATTTTTACTCACGAGTGACGTCGCGACCCCCCGCTCTCGAAGTTTGATGGTCTATATCTTTGACGATTTTTAATATTATGAAAAAACAAAAAATACGTGTCCAATATTTTTCCATGATCTAGCTGACGGACTAATTAGGATGGCGTATTTTTGACCCAGTCCGGTACCCTATTTGTGTGCATATAATTTAAAAAAAAAACAAATCAAAAGTGAAGTGTAAAAAGACAGAATGCTGTAGTTATGTACTATGGTAGATAATTTTCTTGATAGTGGATTGTAAGTAAGCGAGTAAGCCATTAAAACGCTTAAAATATTTTATGCAGAGAAACAAATTTTACAACGATCGTGTTGAAACAGACTTTCACGCCATAAATAGTGAAAGCATCATTCAATCAAAAACCTACAACTGAAACAGTAAACACACGTATCACTTAAAACACGAGAAACAGAGAAATTGCACACAAATCTCGATAATTACATACACTGGAAAAGAAACGGAGAAAGCGACATTTTATTTTCGGCCAAAGATGTTTCGGTGAAAAATGTGACGTTGACAAAACTCGAAAGGTTTTTTGGGTGAGGTGAGGTGTGTTCGAATGTGTTCTGAATGTCAACAAGTCGGTCCAACTCTCAAGGCTATGTACTTACGTGATACTTGCATTTATTACATTGCTGAGTTCGTAGTGTGGAAAAGTTTAAGGGACCAACTATAGTGCTCAGCATCGACAGGCCTCGTGCCTCAGTTGTTAATCTGCCTGCTAGAGCTGAAAGGCGTGGGTTCCATTCCCATCAAGGACAAATATCTGTGTGATGAATTCAGATATTTATTCTATCTTTGGGTATTTATACGTATCTGTGTATATTTATGATTATTTGAGTATTTTATCTTAAGTTAGTGGCATTACGCACATGACTTTGAAAAGACAAAGTTGCGTGTGGTTTTGAACCCGGAGCCTCCGAATCGGCAGTCCCCGTTCTCCCGACTAGACCAGCCGTAACTTACTAGACCAGCTGCAACTTACGCTGCTAACTTAAGACGGTGAAGGAAAACATCGAGAGGAAATCGATATGTACTTACCTAGAATCTTTCGAAGTCATGTGTCATCCACCAACCCGCACTGGGCCAGCGTGGTGGATTATGCGCTTGACTCTCTCCTTGCGAGAGAAGGCCCCGAGTCCCAGCAGTGGGAACATTTAGTGGTATGTTTATGCTGAGTATTTTATCAGCTAACCGGTTGTCATGGTACAAATTTTACTTAGTCTGGGGCTAGGTACTGTTGTGTGAGAAATGTCCAGCAATATTAATTAATAAAGAGGCATAAAATATAGTTAGGTTAACTTTTGAAATACATGCTAGTAACATTGAGAAAATTATAAATAAAGTGGCCAAGTGCGAGTTGGACTCGCCCATGAAGGGTTCCGTTGCAGCAAGTAACATAATATACATAGTACACATAGTTCTTGTAGTTCTTTGTAACTTTGATCGAAGTTTCAATAATAGTGTATTTATGACGAACTAAAAAAAAACTACCCATCAGATCGAGTTCAAACTAATTTTCGTTGGTAGTTTACATGGTAATGTACATCATTTATTTTTTTTAGATTTTTCATTCCCTTACTTTAGAAGTTAGAGGGGGGGGGGGGACACATTTTACCACTTTGGAAGTGTGTCTCGCGCAAACTATTCAGTGTATACGAAAATGATTTTAGTAACCTCAACATCATTTTGGAAGACCTATCGATAGACACCCCACACGTGTAGGTTTGATGAAAAAAAAAGTTTTTTAGTTTCAGTTCTAAGTATGGGGGGCAACCCTAATTTTTCTTTTTTTTTAATTTTTTTGTTCAAATCTTAATGCGGTTCACAGAATACATCTACTTACCAAGTTTCAACAGTGTAGTTCTCATAGTTTCGGCAAAAAGTGGCTGTGACATACGGACAGACAGACAGACAGACAGACAGACATGACGAATCTATAAGGGTTCCGTTTTTACGTTTTACGGAACCCTAAAAAGGAAAATTATTTCAAGATTTTTAATAACAAGGTTTCATATTACTTTTTGTTCTAGTTTACTAGCAAATTGGAGAAAAAGTTCACTTAGAACATATACATATATAGGTAATACGGCAACGAAGTTGTTAGTGGAACAAGTGATTGTCTTAATAGTAGGAAGTCCATTCACAAGTAATTGATGAAAGACTCAAAAGAAAGTGTTTTAATTGTTCAAATGACACAGTTGGTATTGTTGGTTACCTTTAAAGAGTTAATGCAATGAAGTAAAAATAACCACCTTTTCAAACAAGTCTTTCAACGAACCAAGTCAACGAAGTTCTAGATTCGGTTTCAACTTATTTTTTTTTATACTATTACGCGACCGGACGAGCAGAACATGTGTTTGATGGTAAGCATCACGCTGGCCTATAACAGCACAATGCAACGCAGCTATAGGTATAAAGACATCACATCACTACCTTACATCGCACTGCGTTTTTCGATCAGAGATAAATGCAATAACTCGCATAGATTTAGACTACCTATGTGCCCTCCCGCCCTCCCTAACTTCAAGGCGCACGGATTATATGTATTTTTTTTAAATAAAGAGTGGCGAGACGAGCAGGACATGTGCCTGATGGTAAGCAACATGCGTGCCACATAACAGCACAGTGACACGCAGCTATTGGAACATGAAGAGCCAAAATCATTACCTAGCACCGCACTGCGCTCGTCACCCAGAGATCTAAGTTATTATATCTCTAAGCCCTGTAATTTCTCTGGAAACATTGCCCTTCAAACCAGAACACAGTAATGTTTACACATTACTGCTTGGCGGTAGAATAATTGACAAAGGTGTGGTACTTCCCCTTCCCCAGGCGGACTCTGCTAAGAGTCCTACCACTACAAAAATACTAACTACAAAACTAACTAACTACAATACCACTACAAAAATATCAACGTTAGGAAGAGTGAGCTCACTCTTTCCGTTCTAGTCGGTTGCAGGAAGCGATGAATGGCGAAATTTACCTATCTTTAGTCGTTGTCAACAATCAAAATAAGAAAAACCACAGCACACCTCGCCGCTAGCGATTGTAGGGGTCAAGTAGATTGGTGGTGTGGAAATGACTCCGTTACACACTCAGACGCAGTTTGTTGCCAATTTCAGGATTCTCAGGGCACATCTATAGCTCTAAATCGTTGATTACTCGTATTAGTATTTACCTTGTAAAACACTGAAAACACAGTGATATTTGCATATTCCTGCTTGGCAGTAGAATAACTGGCAGAAATTCGGTTCTTTTCCCAGGCTGGCTTTGCAAAGACTTCTTACAACTAAATTTCAGTAAAATACTTATTCTAACCAGACATAGGTTACGTACAGTTAGAACGTAGGTACAAGTATAAGTAAATACGGTCACTTGCCTATCAATAGCCAATTAATAGCCGAAGCTTTTAATACTGCCGAGGATAGAGAAACTTCGAAGAGCAAAAGTACGCTGACTGTTCAACACCCCAGACACGACCTTCAACAATGAAGTTAACGGCTAAAAACAATAAAAGTGGTCAGGTCAAGTGCGAGTCGGACTTGCCCATGAAGGCTTCCGTAGCAGTAAGTAACATTATAGGTACGTAAGTTCTTCTAGTTCGTTGTAATTTTTTTTTAGTTTTGTCATTCTCTTATTTTAGAAGTTAGGTTGGGGGGGCACATTTTACCACTTTGGAAGAGTCTCTAGCGGAAACTATTCAGTTTAGAAAAAAAAATATGTTAGAAACCTCAATATCAGTTTTGAAGACCTATCCATAGATAACCCACACATATGGTTTTGATAGAAAAAAAATGATTTTCAGTTCTAAGTTTGCGACACCCCCAAAATATATTGTTTTTTTCTTTTTCTTGTATCAAAATCTTAATGCGGTTCACAGAATACATCTACTTACCAAGTTTCAATAGTATAGTTCTTATAGTTTGGGAAAAAAGTGGCAGTGACATACGGACGGACAGACATGACGAATCTATGAGGCTCCCGTGTATTGCCATTTGGCTACGGAACCCTAAAAACCAAAAGCGCAGGTAAAAGTGTAAATTATGAGTAACGTACCCGGCCTCCCCTAATAACATTAGCCGCAGATTCCATTATCCGTGATGAAACTATTGTGTGCACCATTTATAGTTTTTATTACATGATTTCGTCAGCGCCGCGGCCGGACAGACCAACAAGCCGAAACGAAACGGATTTTTATGATAACAAATAGGACTAACGCAGTATTTGTATTTATATCATAACTAGCAGTGTCTCGCAGGTTTACCCACCTAGTTTTTTTTTTAAATAAAGAGTGACGAGACGAGCAGGACATGTGCCTGATGGTAAGCAACATGCCTGCCACATAACAGCACAGTGACACGCAGCTATTGGAACATGAAGAGCCAAAATCATTACCTAGCACCGCACTGCGCTCGTCACCCAGAGATCTAAGTTGCTTTATCTCTAAGCCCTGTAATTTCACTGGAAACATTGCCCTTCAAACCGGTACACAGTAATGTTTGCACATTACTGCTTGGCGGTAGAATAATTAACAAAGGTGTGGTACTTCCCCAGGCGGACTCTGCTAAGAGTCCTACCACTACAAAACCCCCTATGTTGGACTATAATATTCCAACTATGTTTTTAAATTTCAATTCGATCCGTTCAGCTGTAACCGAGAAATTTTGGATGTTTGGCTGTTTGTTGGTCATTCACGTCGGAACGTGACGGATCATCTTTGGAACACATGGTATATTATATAGCCTTGAATAATCCATAGGTTAAAAATCTCAAAAAAGGTCAAAAAATGTAACCCAGGAAAAGAAAAACCTTCACATTGGTAATAAACTGCGTCTCTGTGTGTATCGTAAGTGGGTTACAAACAACCAATCTACTTGACCCCTAGAATCGCTAGCGGCGAGATTTGCTGTGGTTCTACTTATTTTGGTTGTTGTTAACGAATAGTGATAGGTAAAAACGTCCGGCGCCCACCGCTTCCTGCGGTCGACTAGAACGGAAACAGTGAGCTCACTCTTCCCAACGATGACATGATTCCGTGCGCCCTGAAGATTGGGAGGGCACAACTGTGTATTGAGATTGTTGTAAATATGTAAATATGTACAAAGTTACGGCTGGTCTAGTCGGAGAACGGCGGCTGCCGATCCGGAGACCCCGGGTTCAAACCCCACACGCACCACTGTCTTTTCGAAGTCATGTGCGTAATGCCGCTAACTTAAAACGGTGAAGGAAAACACCGTGAGGAAACCGACATGTACCTAGAATCTTTCGAAGTCATGTGTCATCCGCCAACCCGCACTGGGCCAGCGTGGTGGATTATTGCCATAACTCTCTCCTTGCGAGAGAAGGCCCCGAGTCCCAGCAGTGGGAACGTTTAGTGGGCTGTGGATGTTGTTGTTTATGTACAATGTACAATGAAGCATCATGTGTTCATTGAAAGCGAGAAGCCCGTAGAAATCACCTGTAGCAGCGTGTCAAGCGCCCGACACGCGACCATCACGACTTGGTAATTTTACGGTTGCTGTGCACTATACGCTTGTTGGCTCTACCGTGGATGACGAATTCTTACTTTGGGTAACTCAATTATTATAATAGATAACATGGTTCTGTCAAATATTTTGTACTAGCTTTTGCCCGCGGCTTCGCTCGCGTTTTGTAAGTCGTTGGCGTAAGGCCTAAGTTTTTGTAAATATGTTTATTGTTTAAGTTTCTAGCCCTATGAGTTCGCCCTATGCGTTTACCTAAAACTTTCATCCCCTATTTTACCCTCTTAGGGGTTGAATTTCGCAAAACCCCGTCTTAGCGAGCACCTACGTGCTAAAAGGCAACTCCAAGCAAAATTTCAGACTCCTAGCACGTGTAGTTTCTGAGATTTCATGATGAGTGACCTTTCGCTTTTATATATATAGATTATGTTGCTCCTGTCACTTTTAAGATCCTAAAAAGGCTGAAGATTCCAATCCAATCGACTGCAATCCGTATAAAATTTAGCGGTAGAATAACTGGCAGGAGTATGGTATTTTTCAGAGTCAAGCTCTGCAAAGAGTGTTTCTAGTAAATTTTTCATTTAATAAGATAAGGTACTAATAGAAGCTTTTATAGGTATTACTTCTGGTAACGTCTCATTAAATGCGCGGCAAACGTTACACGTATGCTAGTGGGGAACTATTGATAGCCCTCAAAATTGGTTTACTTCAATTAGCTTCCATTGGTATGTGCATTGTTTCATAGTATGGAGCAAAGTATAGAGTGACGGGACGTACATGTGGACGGGACATGTGTCTGATGATAAGCAACACGCCTGTCTACAACACAGTGTCAGGTTGGTATTTGAAAATGAAGAGCATCATCACCTAGCACTGCACTAGACTCATCACCTAAAGATATAAGATGATTTATCTCCATGCCCCGTGATTTCTCTGGAAACATTGCCCTTCAAACTGGAACACAGTAATGCCTACACTGCTAGACGGTAGAATAAAATAAATAGAGTAGGTACAATAAATAAATATTGGTGGGACATTTCATATAATACAACACCATGTGATCAGCAAAAGTGTAAGTTGTATCTCCAAAGAGTTCGATCAGTACATACGAGTACATTAATTGTGAGTGTTTAAACTGTATGTATGTATCATAAATATAGTGCACGGTACGGATTGGATTGCAACGCCTCATCGGTCACGGCTCGACGCGGCGCCGGCGCACGCAACGCGCGACCCTGCCCAGGTTTGTGCGAAATTAGAGCCGACATTTAAATGCAATAACATTGTCATGCGTACGACTTTGTTCTTGAATTGAGTTATACATTTTATGAATTGTAATTTCTGTGAATTATTTTATTGTCATTGCCGTACCTGAAACGAATACTGAATAGCCAAGCGATTTAAGATTTCTTAGTACTTTTTTTTTAATGAATGGTTTACACTTGACCGCCATCTCGCCTGACGCTAAGCGACGATACGATCTACGATGAAATATGATAACTTGAAAGAAACCGATTCACTTTGGACTTGTTTGGTTTAACTTCGGTAGGTAGCAGATGCCATCAAAGGTCATTTGCCATATGTTCTTAAAAACGAGTGAAGTCCATGAATGTCCATTCAAACGTGAGATTGGAAGCACGCCTGCATTTTTGAGAATTAATCTGAGTACAGATACACAAGTTTGTAGTTATTATTTGGGTTACCAGGGTAAATCTCTCACATGTGGCATTCGCCTAACTGGACTTGGCTTGTGATGGATTTTTGAAATGCGCATATTCTAACGAGATAAGCTCAACTTCCTTCGCGTTTCCAGCAATAGGAAAATAAAAGTAGGCTGTTTATTACGAGGGTCAAACTGAAAGTTCTTAGAAAATCAAAAACTGATTACATTAGCGAGTTATTAGTTTTATTATATCTTTTCAAAATATTGTCCATTCACGTCAATACACCGCTGCATGCGATGGAACCACTGGGAAAAGCACTTTGCCCACTCGTCCTTAGGGGTCTCTTCAATGGCATCGCGATACGCAGCCACCGCTTCTTCAGCATTCATAAACCGCTTTCCTTTAAGTTTTTCTTTAATTTTTGAAAATAAATAAAAATCACAAGGCGCGAGGTCGGGGCTATACGGCGGGTGACCCAGTAATTCAACGTTTGATGTCGCCAAATAGTCGATCGTTCGCTTGGCGGTGTGCGATGAGGCGTTGTCGTGGTGAAGGAGGATCCTACTGCGAGGTCGTTTCTCTCGAACTTTTTCCAAGACAAGTGGCAAACAATTGGTAGTGTACCATTCTGCAGAAACTGTTTTTTGATCCTCTAACACAATTGTTGCGAAATGACCTATCCTTCCAAAGAACGAGGCCACCATTTTTTTCCCCGCACTTCGATCTCTCTTCACTTTAGTTGGCAACTCCTCGAAAGGAAACACCCACTGAGCAGATTGTCTTTTGGTTTCAGGATCATAACAGTAAATCCAGCTTTCGTCACCTGTTAGTATGTCGAACACAGCATTTGAGTCACCTCCGTTAAAATCTTTCAATCATTTTACGGCACCAATCCACACGATGGAGTTTTTGAGCCTCAGTCAAATTATGAGGTATCCACCGGGCGCAAAGCTTCCTGACCGCTAAATGTTCGTATAGGATTTTGTGCACTTGACTCATACCGATGCCTAAGCTTGTCCGAATCTGCTGATAGGTCACTCTTTTGTCAGTCTCTATCATACGCCGCACAACACAGATGTTATCGTCAGTCGTCGCCGTAGAAGGCCGTCCCTCACGTAAATCATCAGTGAGATTAGTGCGACCACGTTTAAACACATTAAACCAGTTGTAAACAGTCGCACGAGATGGGGCTTCATCGTGAAAGGCCAATCGTAGTCTATCATAACTTTCTTGTTGACTTAAATGACATCGAAAGTCATAAAAAATCATTGCACGAAAATTTTCTCGTGTTAAATTCATGTTGACGTGACACAGACAATTTTTAATTTGCCGCCAAATCGTAAAACAAATGACAAATGAATGAAGTATATACTCAGTAATATTGGCAAAGAGTTCTATTTTCAAATTATAGATTTTTTTTTATTATATTGTTTATAAGTGGCCAGTTCTAAGAACTTTCAGTTTGACCCTCGTATACATACTTTAAAAAAAATGAGACCCCAGTTCATAATACAAACTTACTCGTGCTAGCCACCCGTCCTATAACTTGGTGGAGAGTTCATTGGAAACAAATGGCGTTACATCAGTTTTTTTTTATCTTATTAATCGAATCAGATCGAGATCAGATTGGACGCCATAATCCCAATTATTCACCAATGTTACTACTAACTTATCCATAGACAAAGGTCATCATACCTTTTCCGAATTCTTACTTTGGGTAAATTATACCTTTGACTATCAATAATTGGGATGCGTTAAGTAGTGAGTTAGGTATGTAGTTTCGTGCAGTTTTCATTGTATTTTAGTTTTGTTAGTAAATAAAGACATAGTTGAGTAACTATACCTACGTACCTCCTACGTAGCTATGAATTTGTCACTAATAAAAATTATATTCAAGTACCTAGTAATAAATAACTAGTTCTTTTGAAGGCCATGGACTATGAGACTGTTATAACAGCGATACTTCATGTAATCAAACCAGCCAACTGAGTATTTCCTTCCTAACAGTATCTTTACAGTAATCGGACATCCTGAAATGGTAAAATGTTTATTATCACACCTTTGCACGCTCCGTGAACCATGGCATCACTAGCACAACTCTGTTTCACCTGTTATTTTTGTAGATAATAAAGTGCTATCATGTTAATACAGAGCACTTTTACTACCAAAATTGCAATACTACATTATATTACATTTTTTTTCATACTTAAGTTGCCTGGGAAAAATAGGAATTGGGACACACACCCTTCCACGACAAACAATATTGATTAAACTAAGTTAAACGTAATCCTACTAAAAATGTTATAAATATGAAAATGTTAACCCTTCGGTTTCCTCACGATATGTTACTGGCTTTTAGGGAACCAAAACACGAACCATTTTGAGCCCCTTTTGACCTACTCAAAACAAAAAAAACTATTTCACATGTCAAAAGCTCACATACATAAAATATAATACTAGTACCGTAGTAACGTAACGACGCACTTAAGGACATATCGAGGCTTAAAATAGTAAGTACAAGTCACAGTAACCACATAAACTCAGTTTGATCGCCAAAACCAGTTCCAGTTTCCATAACGTCCATTTGAGCTGAATAACCTTGCTCGAAGTGAGTTATTACGTTTGGACACACTTACGTAATTATATATAGTGAAATTCCTTGACGGGGTTATCAAAATTATTCTGTGGACAGTTTAGTTTTGTTGAGATTTATTTATAAATAAAGTATTCAATACAACTGGTAGAAAACTTATTGGTTAAATCCAGATTTTTAGGGTTCCGTAAAACGTAAAAACGGAACCCTTATAGATTCGTCATGTCTGTCTGTCTGTCTGTCTGTCTGTCTGTCCGTCCGTATGTCACAGCCACTTTTTGCCGAAACTATGAGAACTACACTGTTGAAACTTGGTAAGTAGATGTATTCTGTGAACCGCATTATGATTTGAACAAAAAAAATAAAAAAAAAGAAAAATTAGGGTTGTCCCCCATACTGAGAACTGAAACTCAAAAATGATTTTTCATCATAAGGTCAACCGGGGCTAATCCGTCACAATACTTTGAATGGCATATTCATATGATTATAACAAACATATTGTGTATCATTTTAAGCTATACGTTATGGTAGAAGTTATGAAATTTTATCTAATTTCACATTTTAATATCATATAATGACATTTTAAATAACTTCTACGTGTAAATGACGTTTCTATGAAGGCTGGGATTTTTAGACGCAATAGCTCTAGATGGGGCGAAAGCGTCTTTATCTAGTATTGTGGAATTGGAAGAGCTAATAACAATTATAATCACAATAACTTATAAAAATATTAATTTTAAAGTACATTATTATCTTGAACACCAAATTCTGGCCATAGTTTAGGGAAAGTAGTCGAACAAAAATATTCGGGGCTATGGCGTCTAATTTTCTTCGTTTCTTGTAGACGCATTCGCCCCATCCTAGATTCCAGGGGTGCCAAACATTTTTGTTTTTTAGATTGGAATCAAACTACAAGTTAGAAATTATGTATCATTTATTAGAACAACATTTGAGTCACAAGTTTTCACTTCTATCGGCAGTTCCTATGACTGCCAATTTTTTCTTTTGTAGTGCCGCACCATATTTGAAATCTTAAAATAAAAAAAAGATTATGCCCGCCAAAGGAAAAAACACCTCTACCCTACTATTATAAGTGAGGAGTTATCCCACATTAAAAGTATCGTCAGGATCCGGATAATTAAGACCGTACTAAGTTTCATCGACATCAATTCATAGATTTATACTAATAACAAACCGACAAACAGACACAAATTCTGAAATCTATAGTTTTGGGTTCAGTAGTACAATGTAGGTAGCTAGGTAGGTACGGGTTTTTCATTATTCCTTTGTTATTATGTATACATAGATAGATTTACCATTATTATCCTAAAATTAAAAGGTTTAGGAGAACTGATAATGGGGTTATTGCGTTACAATAGACGCTATCACCCCAACAGGACAGACGCAATAGCCTCAAAACAAATTCATAATCTACACATTTTAAATTGCATGTTGTCTGAAGATCTTAAGCTAATTATGTTAAATAATGAAAACAACATGTTAGCAATAAAACAATAAAAGTACTTACGGTATAAAAACATCGATTCACTCAAAAATAACTTAGGTTACAAAAGATTTAAATTCACGTGTCGTCACACAAGAAGGGTCGAGAAATAACGAAAAATTTAAGATAGCGGAAAAATTAAAAAAAAGAGCTCTGTTGTGACATCTATTGATGACTTTTTGTACTTTTAGTGCTAAAGACTAAAAAAAGATGGTGTGGGTAGTTCTAAGTTACGCTTTTCGTAAGACAATTGAAATAGATGCTTTAGCCCCGTAGACGACTTCACCCCGGTTGACCTTACCTACACGTGTGGGGTGTCTATCGATAGGTCTTCAAAAATGATGTTGAGGTTTCTAAAATCATTTTCGTATACACTGAATAGTTTGCGCGAGACACACTTCCAAAGTGGTAAAATGTGTGTCCCCCCCCCTCTAACTTCTAAAGTAAGATAATGAAAAATCTAAAAAAAATATATGATGTACATTACCATGTAAACTACCAACGAAAATTAGTTTGAACTCGATCTGATAAGTAGTTTTTTTTTTAGTCCGTCATAAATACACTATTATTGAAACTTCGATCAAAGCTATAACGAACTACAAGAACTATGTGTACTATGTGTACTATGTATATTATGTTACTTGCTGCAACGGAACCCTTCATGGGCGAGTCCAACTCGCACTTGGCCACTTTATTTAGAATATAGAGTGGCAAGACTAGCAAGTCATACGCTTGATAGTAAGCAACTAGCGTGCTCATAGCAGTCAAGTGCCACGCAGCTATATCAATATGCAGAATTGTAGAGTCCAAATCACTGCCAATCACTCACCACTATACTATGGTTGTCACCCGGAGATTTGTCTCTTGCCCTAGTATTTTTTCTGGAAATTTTACCCGTACTAACCGGAACACAGTAATATTTGTACAGCAATATTGTGTATTTGATTCTCCCTTTTACGCATCATCACAGCTAAAACACGTGTAAAATTTGTGTATTTTGACACATATTTCACGTGTATTAAGATAAGGTTATGGTGGTAATGTAGAGTACCTACTAAAAAATCTACCCACCAGGATGGTGAATCGGCTCGCCTACCATCCATGTAATTCATGTTTTTCTTAAAAAAACGGATAACAGTGTGAACATGTTAGAGCTATTGAGACGAAATCCAATTAAAAATGTAGATCTATTTTATGTGTAAATTAAGTCATAAAGTAAATCGAAGGTTGCTTATAGATTAAGAAGGTAGACGACTATCCCCCCGAGGGGTTCCCGTATTGACGAGTCGGCAGTTGCTGTGGGCCTGGTCAGCGGTGAAGCTAATAAGATCTCTCGTTGGGACCTTGGAACCGCTCGTCTAGGTTTTACTCCCTTCGTTCCAAGTCAATGACGATATGGTCGGAGACGAGGCAACTGCAGTGGATTCGCGAAAGAATGCGAGGTGGACCGCGCCTTAAGCGACAGAGTGGAGCCCCCGTGGAGGTTTTAGTCGGTAGGGACATCATGTCCGTTCGTGATGTTAATTCCGACATAACCCGACTGCCTCCCCAGGCGGAAGGATATGCGTAAATATATTTCCTCCACGTAGAAAAAGGTACTTGTGTTTTTCAATTTTGTAGCTTTGAATATGTTTGACGTCACAAACAACGAACATTTATTCCAAGCTAGACTAGACTTTGCTCAAAAATACGAGTATAGGAGATAGGATGTTTAGTAGCTTAAGCCTTGAAGCAAATGTACATAAATACTTACGGCAATTATACTCAGAACTTTTTGCTTACATACACTATAGCCAACTAACTGTAAATTGCTGGCGATTCGTATAATTCGAAGCCGAGAATTCGCATTTTACTTGCGTGGATCTGGTTTAAACTTATTGGCTAACGGTACGAATCCCTTGCGTTTCTGAATTCCGGGTCGAAGTAACCCGGTCAGGTGGATCGGGTCAGATTGAAGCCGCTACGGCTTTGATCCGCTACTGGGCATCACTATAGTGATAGATCGAGTGACCGATTTACCATTACTTAGGTCGGCGTAATTTGCTTACTAATGCCGTGTGTTAGAAAGGAAATGCATGACTGTGTACGTTCAACATTTGTAAAAAAAACAGCTTATTTATTCGTCTCTATTGAAATTTAAAAAATATCTATTAATAGCTTTATATATTTAGAGTAAGTGGAAGAAGCCGCTACCGCAAGGTAAACGTGGAGTATGGTAAGATACCTATTTCTTTTCAAGGAAACCTGCATCGTACATTTTAAATCATATTATGATTTAAAATGACATTTTAAATCATAACATGATTTAAAATATCATAATATGATTTAAAATGTACGATGCAGGTTTCGCATGTCATTTTCATCTTTCTTTTTTTCGATGAAAGAAAAAAATAGGGTAGCTGGCTCGGATTTTAGTGACGATGTGGTCTAAGATGAAGCATAATTACGTTGAAGAATCTTACTTACAAACATTGAACTAAATAGTGAATTCTACAAGTACTATATTATGTAAACTCAAATAATAATAATAATTCATTTATTCACACAGTAAGAAGTTTGTTACAGAGTAGCCTTTTGCTTAGGATTTTAGACGCTGAGAGTTACAAATTGTCTAAAGTCGCTACATGCCTTCTGAAGCTTGTGCTTCAGAATATTCGTGCTCTCACTGGTTTGTGGATTTACAAACATATTTAAATATTTGTCAATTCGAAAATAATACAAATGAAATAAATAATGAAATAAAATAAATTCGAATGGTATATAAGGCTTTGTGCGAATCGATCTTAACATACTGCTTATCAGTGTGGGGTGGGGCCGGCGTCACGTCCATGCTGGAGATAGAGAGAGCCCAACGAGCTGTGCTCAAAGTTATGCTCAAGCTTCCATATCGGTATCCCACGACGGATCTATTTGCCAAGGCAAGAGTTTTAAGCGTTCGTCAACTACACATTCAAAAGGTGAATTTGGCCGTTCATCGCAGACAGCTTAGCCTTAAGGAAGTCGAAGGTTCAGAAAAAAGAAGAATTCCTCGTGCTATTGAACCTAGAGTTAAAACTGCTTTCGCACAGCGTTTTCCTAACTTCAGATTCCCATACATCTACAACTTGATCAATCAAAATTGCCAAATTCAAAATACAAGCTACAGAGAATGCAAATGCTTGGTATTTTCCTACCTGCACTCTCTTACCTATGCCGAAACAGAGTCATTGCTAAAAAATTTTGTTTAAATAAAAATGCCGGTTCGAATAACTCACTATCACACACTAACATATACACATTTGTACAAGCTGATACTCTCTTCACCATTAGGTACATACATGTCATACATACCTATACATACATACATATTATACATACAATACATACATATACATACATATACATGCATATACATACATATACATACAATACATACATATACATACATTACAACGACTGATTTATTTCTTTTTCTTGTTTTATGTGGCATTTGCCTTTAACTTCCATACTTTCTTATTTTACATTACTTTTTTGTTATTTTTAGATTTGTAATAAATTGTACTAATTATCACTGATAAACATGATATCTCCGCACCATACATTAGATTAGTAAGCGTCTTTAGTGTGACCCTGCGATACAGGTCTTTCCTAGTGCAGGCGTCACTAGTATCTATTTGTTTTTAACTGAACATACCTATGTACCAAAATTATTAGAATAATTAACATAAGCAACCTGTTACATGTTTAATAAGATATAAACTTTTGTAAACTTTTGTAGTTAGCATTTCCGCTGCCTCTAGATAAATATGTATGTATGTCAATCTATACTTCTATACTAATATTATAAAGCTGAAGAGTTTGTTTGTATGTATGTTTGTTTGTTTGTTTGAACGCTAGGATCTCGGGAACTACTGGTTCGAATTGAAAGATTCTTTCTCTGTTGGATAGTCCATTTATCGAGGAAGACTATAGGCTATTTAACATTACGCTACTATCAACAGGAGCGGAGCATGAATACAAAATGTAACCAAAACGGGGGAAAATATTTCTTTTTGAGAGTTTTCGTTGCGTGACAGCATGTGTCTAACTTAAAGTTTGCGTCATTAGAACCTAAGGTAACCGAATTTGTTCAAAATTTGAATTGGTACGACCAATTTTCGATAGATGGCGTAGCAACGCGCGCACGGATCAGCTAGTATTTTTATAAGAAACACTGCACCGCAAAACACTAACGAAATTTGAAGTTTAAAGGACACTTTAAAGGAAAAAGCTTATATGTATGCTTTACATCGGGTTAAAATATAAAAGGTATCGCCATAGGTTTCTTTTATAATAACACAATAAATGCATAGATTGTGTACCGGAAACTCTCTATCACGAAGAATTTGTTTAATTAACATCAACAATCAAAAGGCAGGTGGAACCGCGGTGCACTAGTGTTACCAACTTCCTAACTACCAGATTCTGTCGGGAAAATACACCTTCCGGCCTATATCGTAATCGTAACTTCAAGAAAAAACTACATGGACCATTACTTTTACAATTACTTTCCTGGGAATGGAGAAATCAAATTTGAAATTTTAATGTGTTTTTTATTTTTGACAAAAAATAGGAATTCTCATGAAGACAGGTCATTTTGGTATTACATGGTATTTAATCGATTAAACATCTATAATTCCACGAACATTGATGAATTGATTGCATATGTATTGCTTAATTTAATTGATAAGATATTTCATGTTATTTTTCTAATTTAATTGTTTTGGTTTCAAATAAAACATTTAGGTATTATTATTATTTATTACTTTCTAACTTCCAGGGGATCTGAATTGCGGGATTAATTTTGCCCCACCAGCCAAGTCTGCGCCAAGTTTTTAACAAGTTTGTGACAAGTTTCCAGCTTACCTCAAGCACCTACCAAAGCTTTTGGTGGCAGCTCTCGGGATATTTATTTTTTTTAAATAAAGAATGACGAGACGATCAGTAGGTACATGTGCCTGATGGTAAGCAACATGTCTGCCACATAACAGCACAGTGACACGCAGCTATTGGAACACGAAGAGTCCAAATCATCCCCTAGCACTGCACTGCGCTCGCCACCCAGAGATCTAAGTTGTTATATCTCTAAGCCCTGTAATTTCTCTGGAAACATTGCCCTTCAAACCGGAACACAGTAATGTTTGCACATTACCGCTTGGCGGTAGAGTAACTGGCAAAGGTGTGGTACTTCCCCAGGCGGACTCTGCCAAGAGTCCTACCACTACAACATACACTACAATGTTTAGAACACTTTCCAAACACGTCATGTAGACAAATCGACTCAAAGTTGAAGTCAGGCGCATAGCAGTCGACCTTTCGAGAACCTGTCTTAGTGCATTTCCTGCAGTTGGCTTCGTTGCTCCCAATACGTGTAACGGTCATACAAGTATCGTGATGATCTAACAGATTGTTTATGCATTAACTTCAATCTAAGAAGAAAGCTTCTGTTTAAGAAGTTACCAAGTTGATTTTTTATTTCATTGATATCTAGGTTAAGATGTATATGAATAACAACGCGCGAAACCTGTAAAACTTGAATCAATCTTTCACTATGACTATAAATTGAACATCTTCCAACTTTTTGTACTGAATCATACTTTCTACGTAAACGTATTACATCTTAGGTCATGATAATTATTTGGGTGCCATTTAAAACGCATATTTTTTTTGTCCTAACTTACTTTGTCATAATGAATGTAGCATAATATATAGTGTCATAATGCAACTTTTGCATAATAGTTTTTTGGCATAATGTGTTTTAAGCATAACAATCTATTGTACTACACTCGATTCGACTATTGATGAGACGCAAAATAGTTCTTTAGGCATACTGATGAGACGCATAATGGTTCTTAGCCCCGACTCCACCTAGTCTTGTCGCTACTACCCCTAGAGAGGATGCTAAAACGTTGATCACAAAAATATTGTGAACAAACAGAGCTGGTTTGCCCACGCAGTTCCCGTTTCCTGTTATTTTCCCGTGATAAAAAGTATATTTAAAAAAACTCCAATTACTACGACTAAATTTCAAACCGATCCATTCAGACATTCCGAAGTCCAAACTTTCGCTTTTATAATATCAGTACGATTATTTTACTTTTTAATGCTTGTATTGTATGTCTTTCTTATAAATACAATGATTATTTGAGTAAAAACCAGCTTTTCTTTCGAAAGAAATACCTTGAACGCCAAATGCTAAGTGCATGCGTCGACCGTGGGTCTTCAAGCGTATACGCGTTGTTTTTGCTCTTGCGCAATTTTGCCCGAAAGCAAGAATGGCGTCAATGTTGATATTTCTACTCTTTCTATTTATTGTCCTCATACTCAGATAGCACTTGACAGAGTGCATAGTACTCGGTATGTTTGTATATATGAGTCGGATATATTTATCTCTTAGCTAGGAGTTAGCTCGATTTTTACTCAAGATAGGTAAGTATCAGTTATAAGCTCTAATTAGCGTATGTTAGGTTGTGTGTAGATTTAGGTTCTTTCGGGTCCTGCGCCTTTTGCACTAACCCAAAAGTCTACTAGGTAGTGGAGCTACCTCACCGAACTAATTAAAGAAATCTTCCAAAAAAAGTGACTTGTTCATTATCACAACAGATAACTCTTTACTGTGACATAAAAATCGGAAACATTGCAGTAAAACTCATGAACTAGCGCCACAAATGGCGGCCTTATTGGTGCGAGCCATATTTTACGTTGCCTGAGTAGGTTTTTCCAGATTAATCTTGTTATCTTCAAGTCGAAAGTGAATCGATTTCTTCGAGGAAAGCCGCTCCATCGTAGACTGCATAGTCGTTTGACAACAGGCAAATGGTGATCAAGTGTACTATGAATCCCTTCTTTATCCCATTGCTGTGTATGGCCTCTGTTATATCATGCTTTCTTCCAACATATCATTACAGAGTACACAAAATTTAATATATTAATATCAGTACTTACCTACTATGTAAATAGTAATGTAATATTCAGTTACACTTTCAGTAAGTTTGATATAATATGTCAAAAGATGTCACAATTTTCGTATGGTCAGTGTAAAGCTACGTCTACGCTAGGAGAGCTGAGCACGAGCGGAGCACGAGCCGAACATAATTCGTCTAGTGTGAACCGACTTACAAGCCTCGAACGAGCGCGCTGCGAGCATTTCATTCGTACTCGGCTGCGTTCCGCCTGTTGTCGGTTTTTCGACGAACACAAAGGGATTTACTTCGCTCGTGGACGTTCGAGGACAGTGATCGTTAAAAGTTCGTTGTGCGTCCACACTTGACGCCGCGAACGACGAAGCCGAGAACGGCTCCGCTTGTGCTCGGCTCTCCTAGCGTAGACGCAGCTTAAGAATTGAAGCTGACTTAGATCAAATCTTAAAGTTTCCTGCCAAAAAGTTTCTTTTCATTATGGCTCTCTGCTACTAAGGCTCTCTCTCTGCTGCTATAATATGCAAGACTTGACTTACTGACCTAGACATTGAACTATCAATGAACTATCACATTAAAATATTAGCCAGTTTGCAGCAATTTCGATAGAGATAAAATTCAGATTTTATTCCGATATTTTATTTGCTTATTTCGAGATTTTGTTTGATACGAAGTACATAAATATAAACAGCCCACTAAATGTTCCCACTGCTGGGACTCGGGGCTTTCTCTCGCAAGGAGAGAGTCAAGGCCATAATACACCACGCTGGCCCAGCGCAGGTTGGTATACGTTGGTTGGGTGCGGATTGATATGAATTTAAGCATTAAAATTCTAGCGATTTGAACTCTTATTGAACACATACCGAAACGTATGGAGGTAATGAAATAATAACTTGAATTCCGATTAAGTCCTCTATAATGTTTTCAATATTTCAAGGAACTATTTAAGTACCTACTTGATTCAAATAAAAATCAAGTTGGCGACAAGTCCACAAGCTATTCTCGTATAAATAGAATGTTCGTGTACATGGAGGGCAAATACAGGTTAATAATCTACTTCGCTATTGAAGAGCGGGTTGACAGGTACCACATTCTCAACAGATGCTTTTAATAGGACATTTAAGTTTTAAGCAATTTAAGTTACGGCTGGTCTAGTCGGGAGAACGGCGACTGCCGATCCGGAGACCTCGGGTTCAAACCCCACACGCACCACTGTCTTTTCGAAGTCATGTGCGTAATGCCGCTAACTTAAAACGGTGAAGGAAAACATCGTGAGGAAACCGACATGTACCTAGAATCTTTCGAAGTCATGTGCCATCCATCAACCCGCACTGGGCCAGCGTGGTGGATTATGGCCTTAACTCTCTCCTTGCGAGAGAAGGCCCCGAGTCCCAGCAGTGGGAACGTTTAGTGGGCTGTTGATGATGATGACACCCTCAACAGATGCCTTTAATAGGAACAAATCGGTTTCATGGCAATGAGGCAATGATCATCTTCACCAGAAATCACTGTGATGGTTACATACATTACTGTTTCATGGTTGATGTTCCAAAGACACGAACGAAGAGAGTTGACTCTACTTTTGTGATAAGAACGTCTAGGCTGTGGAATACGTTGCCTGAGTGGGTTTCCCCTATGGTTACAATCTTGGTGTCTTCAAATTGAGAGAGAATCGTTTTTTTTTCATGGTAAATACGCTCCATCGTAGACCGTGTCGTCGCTTAACATCAGGCGAGATGGTGGTCAAGTGTAAACCTATAAAAGTAAAAAAAAAACATACAATTTTGTGGTTTATGACGCAACAAGTTACCAGAAGTGGCAGGAGCTTTAAAATAGTGACAAAGTAAGGCATCTCTGGACAATACCCGCTATGTCGAAGATATCTGCCGCAAACATCTGATTCTCGAACCAATCGCAAGACGGTTGGACGAAGAGATCAAAAACTTCAGACGATGTTCTTCGACATTTAGTGCTATTAACATAACATAAACATAATTTATTTCGGTACCAAGTAAGTTGTTACAATGTTTTGAGTACCCTGCCTTTTGCTTTAGTTCTAGAGACTGTGTTGCAAAAGGCAGTGTCTTCCTTAAGGCACTAAATTGCACATGAGGCTATCCAAGCTACTAACACCGATCTGAATAGCTTGCTAAACTGGAGTAGATCATTTGGCCTCACGGTGAACCCAATAAAAACACAAACCATTATAATTGGGAGTTCCCGCATGATCTCGAAGGTTGATTGGTTCCATCTTCCCCAGGTGATGTTTGACGGTATTGCCATTGCTATTAGTGAAGTCGTCAAAAATCTAGGCATCCTTATGGATAGACAACTTTCGTGGGGCCCTCAACTGGCAGAAGTAAGCCGGAAGATATTTAGTTCTGCAGCTTCCCTTAGGAGGCTACGTAATTTCCTTCCTATCTCTACTAAAACTGCGCTTGTAAAATCTCTTCTTTTCCCGATATTGGACTACGCTGACGTTTGTTATCTGGATTTAACTGAAGAGCAGTTGGATAAACTTGAACGTTTACAAAATTTCTTCATTCGGTTCATATTTGGTCTTCGCAAATATGACCATATTTCTCAATTTCGCCAAAAGCTCAAATGGTTATCTATCCGTCTTCGCCGTAATTCACACATACTCCACCTGCTTTACAAGATCTTATTCAACCATACGACTCCCTTATACTTAAAGAAACGTTTTAACTTTATTGAACCTAAATCTTGTCCTCTTCGCTCCACCCGCACCCTTAAACTCAAGTTTCCTACTTCTGCACATCCTAACCTTTCATTCAACAAATCGTTTACGGTACAAGCTGTTCTACTGTGGAATGCTCTTCCACTCTCTATTAGACAATCTAAGTCCCTTCCAATTTTCAAGAAACTCTTATATCAGTATTACCTTTCCTCTTCCGCATAGGTACTTTTTCTGAAATTATTTACATGTATTATGTGTATGTTTATATAAGTATGTATGTATTTAAGTATATATTTATGTATTATAAGTATTGGTATTATTGTTTGTATGCATGTATGATGAGTCACACCACCCACACTACAAAATAAATATTTATAAACATTTCTCCATAATAAGGTTGCCTGGAAGAAATCGCTTTAAGCGATAAGGCCGCCCATTACTCTGCAAGTTACTTCGTTAATTATAAGATATTGTATTAGCATTAAGGTTTATTGTTAATTTGTGGTGTAATAAAGTATTATATTATTATTATCCACGTATTTATTTCGTTTCTTAAATTTAAGTTTTTACAATATTTATATAAAAGAACATAAAAACATTATAAAAACTTAAACCTAGATAGCCGCCAGCAGCGGGGCAGGGCCCAAGCTACCGGTGGTTAGGGCTGCAGAGAGAGGAACCTCCTGACGATGCGCGCTGTGTCGAGGATGACCGCCTTCTGCATCTGACCCTTGATCCAACCGTCTAGCGAAAGTCTCTTAAGGTGTTGGTCGAGACTTTTCGCTACAAGGCCGTTTGCCGACACGACTATTGGGACTATGATCGTCGAATCAACATCCCACATGGCGGTAACCTCATGAGCCAAGTCAAGGTACTTGCTTAGCTTGTCCTTCTCGGCTTTCACGAGGTTCTCGTCATGTGGTACGGTGACATCGACGATCACAGCCCGGCGCTGAGACCGGTCTACCAGCACGATATCAGGCTTATTGGCGACAATAGTCCTGTCCGTGATGATAGAGCGGTCCCAGTAGAGCAACGCACGACCGTTCTCGAGAACTGGCAGAGGTGCGTACTTATAGTACGGCACCTCGGACTCGACAAGGCAGTATTTAAGAGCAAGTTGCTGGTGGATGATCCTGGCTACTAGGTTATGTCTGTGCAAGTACTCGCCGTTAGCAAGATGCGAACAACCGGAAATAACATGACGAAGAGATTCGCCTGGACGGCGGCATGCCCGACAAATGTCGACCGTACCGTCCTTCATAATGTATTTCCGGTAATTGTTCGTCTTGATAACTTCGTCCGCAATTGCACAGGCAAAACCCTCGGTTTCTCCGAAGAGGTCCCCGAAGCGCAGCCAGTTCACCGAAGCGAGCAGATTCACATCGGGTCCCGTCAGGGCCCGATAGAATCGCCCGTGCAGCTCCTTGCTCTTCCATACTTCCTTGCGATCATCAGTGCTGAGCACCGATGGTTTGCGCCAGTTCTCGTTTGCCAATGAAAGAGGCGTGAAGCTCCTGTCAACTGCCACAACATCGCGATGCATCCCGGACTCGCTGTTGCGGAAATAATCCCTGAGACTGCATATCTCGCGGTTGTGAAGGTTCTTGGCATTTAGTAAGCCTCGACCCCCCCATTTCCGCGGGATATACAGTCTCATAACAGACGAGCGCGGGTGTAGCATGCGGTGTGTTGTGAGCAGTTGACGGACCTTTCTATCCAGGGCGTCGAGCTCAGTCTGAGTCCATCTCAGTATGCCAAAGGAGTATATCAGCAGAGGCATTACCCAACCGTTGAAGGCTCGCGCCTTGTTACCGCCTGACAAAAGACTTTTAAGTACTTTTGTCAGCCGGCAAAAGAAACGCTCCTTCACCGATTTCTTAATGTCATCTGCTGATATACCCAACGACTGTGACATACCGAGATATTTGTAGGTCTCGTCTTCGGAGAGGGATCTGAGAGTTATAGTCTCGGAAAGTTGTAAATTCTCTGAATTTACTACTTTCCCTCGCTGTACATGCATGACCGCACACTTGTCGACACCGAACTCCATCTTGATGGCGTTACTAAAAACCTCTGTGGTTTTTAATAGCTCCAACAAGTCTTGGCGTTTCGGTGCAAAAAGTTTGAGGTCGTCCATGTACAGCAAATGAGATATAACCTCACCTCCTCTACGAAGACGATAGCCTAATTCTGAATCTCTCAGCAGGGTGCTGAGAGGATTCAGACTTAGACAGAACCATAGGGAACTCAGACTGTCTCCCTGAAATATTCCCCTTTCAATCTTTATCAAGTCCTCCGAAACAAACGAGCTGTCTACGCTACCTGGTTGACGAAGGACTGTGACCCACTGTCCCATGCATTTGCTTAGAAAAAGTTTTAGAGTTGGATTTATTTTGTACAACTCTAAAACTCTTTCTAGCCACGAATGGGGCACCGCGTCATAGGCCTTCTTATAGTCAATCCAAGCAGCGGAGAGGGCTCCCTTGTTTCGTTTGACTTGTTGGCAAATGGTCGTGTCAATGAGGAGCAGCTCCTTAGTACCACGGGACCCAATCTTACATCCATTCTGAGAGGAGGCCAAAACGTTATTTGCGACAATATGCGCGTTAATTTTTGCTCTCAGAATGGATGTAAGCAGCTTATAGATGGTAGGCAAGCACGTGATGGGTCTGTAGTTCTTTGGTTCCGTGGTACTACCAGACTTATGGAGCAGGAAGGTGACTCCGGTGGTCATGAAACTGGGAAGAGAACCCGTCTCGAGGGCTTCTTGGAATTGTGTTGCCAAACGCTCATGTGAGCATCGAAACCACTTTATCCAGAAGTTGTGCAATCCGTCCGGCCCAGGACTTTTCCAGTTCTGAGCCGTCCGGATAGCACAACCAACGTCTTCGAAGTCTATTGAAACAGACTCCATGGTTTCGATAGACTCACACGCACGCTCGACAACACGCATCCAAGTTCCCTCTGTGTGCTCGACAGGCACCGACCAGATGCTGCGCCAGAAGTTTTTCGTAGCGCTGGCATCCGGTAGCTGCCCATCGCTCACACGTCGACTAGTTCCCTCCCAGTTTCTATACACCTTCCTTTGATCACTTTGGAAGTCGCGGTTTTGCCGATATCGACTCACACGCTCTCTGTAGCGGCGAATACGGTTTGCCCACGCATAAACTTTCTGCTTCAGATAGTCAATGCGTTCCGTAACATTGGCTAGGTAGTGCTGGGGACTGATACCAGTCCCAGCGAATGCCTGTGTCACGAAACGCATGACTCGGGGACGACTGTTCCCCTGACTGAAGCAGATTAGCTTTGCTATAAGAGTCCTGAATGTGCTGATACGCCGTTCTATTCGCATTTGCCATGCGGGTGCATCTCCGGCGGTTCGCGTTGTACGGTCAGTGTCTGGAAACTTGACACGTGCAACGCGACACGCCGCGATAGCACCACAGTAGATAATAGAATGGGTATCAGTCAAATCTTTGCTAGTACCTAGGTAGGGCACTAGCAAAGTATTCAGGGCTCCCATCAAAGCTAAATTCCGTTTATGGGTGGGCAAACGTGGTAAGCGCGGCCTAGAGTTGGGTGTGAGTCGATATTGGAATATCGCGTCTTCCAAAGCACTCCTCATTATTATTATTATTATTAAATTATTGCAAAATATACACTATTTCATACATACATATAAGGTGTACACTGCAATTTTGTGTGTGTGTGTGTGTGTGTGTGTTGTGTGAGGGTGTGTGTGTATGTGTGTGTGAGGGTGTAGGTGTGTTTGTGTGTGAATGATCCGATCTAATTTATACAGTATCCATTTGCAATACAGTTATTGGATTTTTTTAGCACATATATTAAGTATGTTAGTTATAAATTCAACGAATAAAGATGTTAACTGTAGTAGTAGTAGTAATAAGCGCAAATACATCTTCGTCACTGCTCTTTCACGTTTAGGAATCTGCGAAAAGAAATATGTCGCCCAGGCGAAAACCTCACGGACCGGATCGGTCGATAAATATATCGACATTGTCCGCTTTCACTCCGCGAAAGCCACTTATACGTTTTTAATTTTATAGCCGGACCCAGAATACTTTGCTGTTTGATTAAGTATCTACCTACTATTTTACAAAAAAAATCTTGAAATCTATTTTCAAATCAACTTTACTTAGGACTACTTTTTAGTACCTATAATTATTCACTAAGAGAATACTTACACTTACCACTACCACTCTACTACTATACACTTTACCACTCACACTCTACTACTATGCCACTCACTTTATTTCACTTTACTATGTAACCATGGTTACATGGAAAAGTGCAACAACGATATTCTGATGCAATCTCATGTACACCGTGTTCTTTGGGTAAATAAATAATAGTAAGTAAAATACTTGTGGTGCAAACGACAATGGTAGCTTAAAACAACATTTAACGGTACTTTTTTTAATTATAATAGGTTCGCATTTGACCACCATCTCGCCTGATGTTAAGCGATGATGCGATCTACGATGGAACGTGCTTACCTAGAAGAAACCGATTCACTCTCGATTTGAAGACACCAAGATTGTAACTATCGGGAAAAACCCATTCAGGCAACGCATTCCACAATCTAGACGTTCTTATCACAAACGTGGAGTTAAATTTATTCGTTCGAGTTTTCGGAACATCAACCATGAAACGATGTCGCTTTTTTGAAATACGATAATTCCGATAGAAGAAAGGGCAAGGTGGTATTAGATCATGCAGATCAGTTGCACACTCTCCGAAGTGTATCCGATAAAAAACCGATAAGCTAGCAATGATACGGCGATGATCAGGACTTTGAAGTCTTTGAAGTTTATCTTCTCCAAAAGGTTTTTTAAGGCAATGTAGAAGGTTCTTCAAATATAAAAAGATATGAAGAAAATGTAGAACAAGACAACTTCTATATAGGATAACTTCTGGCCAGTCCGCTAGTAGTTGTTAACAATATTTCAACAACACGGTTATTGACCAAAGAAACAAACTTTCGACTTCTCAATATTGAAGATTTTATTGCAAGACGAATCGGCTTCGTCTAACCTCACTATGGAAGCGGATCGTAAAAAATACTATGACTGAGCATTGTTGTTGATTGATTGTTGTGTAGGCTGTTGTAAGTGTCCAAGTTTTTGGGGTCAAAATCTGATGAAGTCGAACGCCTACAAAAAGTCGTGCCAAGAAAATTTTACCGTATTTTGATCTCAATGTATAACAAAATATGTTAGGTTATTGTGTATATTATGTATAAAATAACTGTTAAGTGATTTAATTTTAAATTCTTGAATTTGTATGTCTTAGATTTTTTATTTTTTTAAAGTATAGAGTGACGAGTCGAGCAGGACATGTGCCTGATGCCTGATGGTAAGCAACATGCCTGCCACATAACAGCAAAGTGACACGCAGCTATTGGAACACGAAGAGTCCAAATCATTACCTAGCACTGCACTGCGCTCGTCACCCAGAGATCTTAGTTGTTATATCTCTAAGCCCTGTAATTTCTCTGGAAACATTGCCCTTCAAACCGGAACACAGTAATGTTTGCACATTACTTGACATTACTTTGCTTGGCGGTAGAACAACTGGCAAAGGTGTGGTACTTCCCCAGGCGGACTCTGCCAAGAGTCCTACCACTACTAAGATTTATCGCAGTCTGTTTAGATTACTTTGCTCTCTAATTTATATAAATATACATATATGGAAATTATACTTATAGTTTTAATTTTACATGGCCGATACAATGGATACCTAATTAGTTGCCACTAATTTTTGTAAGGTAAGTAAATTGTAGTGAATTCAATACAGTTTTATGCAATTTAATATTTTGGTTGTGCTTGTAAAATCAAAATATTTAAATTACTTTGCTCTATCCTCTAATATTGAAGATGGTAATGTTTGGATGTGTGCTGCTCAATCACATTGTAACGTATGAACGGATCGGTATGAAATTTAGCTAACAGTTAGATAGTCTGGAAGAACACAGACATAGGTATAGGCTACTTTTTTCCCAGGGGAAAATAACGGGAACTGTATTCGTTTTAATGTTATGCCACGCCCAATGGACCATAATCTATTGATATATCACTAATTTGTATATTAACGTAACATAATTATAATACATAGTGTACTTACACAGTTTATGGAATAAAATATTTGATTGGTAAATCAATAACAGTAATAATAAAAATGGAAATAGAGCAAAGTAAAACATACAGCGATACATTTTCGCGTAATTTGTTCTCTATTAACATTATCATAACTTAAAATATCTAGGCAGAATTTTATAATGTGGCTTTTACGAAACATTCCTTGATCATCGCCCTCCCAAAAAAATATTACCTTTTGGATTCAACAAAATGTAAAAACAGTTCTTTACGGTATTCGAATGTTGCTTTCTAGCAAAAATAGGCCATGACGTCGTATAAGCCTTTTAAGTTTGTATTAATTTATGTATGTATTAATTTGACTGGCCTCGTGGCTTAGTGGGTAGTAGCTCTTCCTGCGAAGCCGAGGGTCGTGGGTTCGATTCCCACCCAGTGCAAATATTTGTGTGATGAATTCAAATGTTTGCACTGTGTTTGGGGTGTTTCTATATATAATAAGTATGTATTTATAACTATATAAGTATTATATCAGCTATCTGGCCACCATCATACAAGCTTTGCTTAGTTTGGGGTCAGATGGTGTGTGTGATTTGTCCACCAATATTTATTTTGCACTGTTTAGTTTGCATAATAAGTAATAATAATACAATAATCATAATAATTGGGTTGATACTGTTGAATTAGAACGTATTGATATCATGGTCATTTTAACTGGTGATGTAAATGCAACGTATTTCATTACAAAGTGTTTTATCAATGAACAAAAATAACGAACTTTTTATCAAAAATGCTTAAAATCCTTAAGTGTACTACATTGTTTTTTTTTTGTATTCGAAAAGTTTTCTTTCATGATCATGTTTGGAGATATATTATAGATTTGATATTCCTACATCTGTTATTACCATTAGACGTACGTCTTGCTCGTCTCATCACTTTATCTCATAAAAAATCAAAATTAGACTATCTACCAGTTTTAAAAGGAGCCAATAAAGTTTGTCTGTAAGCACCCGTACCTTTGAATTAAACTGGAACAAGTGTTTGTGCCCCAATTTAATTATCCGCAATAAAGATTAAAAATAGAAAATTTCCAACTTTGCCATGGTAGGTAAGTACCTAAGTTTTAAATATTTATTATACTGTTATCTACAATAATTATATTGTAAGTATATGTCCAAGGTTTCATATTATAGAGTCCAAGAAATGTAATAAACGTTTTACACGTAAGTAATGTACCTAGTTTGTAGATATAGGAACAGGAAATCCAGCTTAAATACATCAGTGATGATTACCAATGCGGACGTGATTCAAGAGACTTGTCAACAAACTGAACATGATGTTAGTGAAGTTGAAAAAACATTACAAATTGGCAAAGTTGAACTTTTTTCTGATGGAATTGGTATAGGTTTTGGAAATATTTTCAACAGTGTAAATAATGATAATCAATTAACTAACACATGTATTACAAATGTAAATTTTAAACAACTAGTTGCTAAAGTTGTGGACAGCAAATTTGAGCAAAAGTCCAATGTTGTAATAATGATGGGTAATTCTTTCGGTACTACTAAAAAGGATCTTATAAGTTGTATAGAATCATTAGTAGATTTTCATAGTTCAGGAATGGTTGGCAAAATAGTATTGTGTACATTTCCTTATTCGACGTCATTGAGTGAAAGACAGAATCGAAAAATATATTCTTTGAATGTAATTTTGCACAACCTCATTTCAAACAAAGGAGGAGACTTTGTATTATTTGACATCAATAATTTTATAAACAGTTTTGTAATATCCAACGGAAAACAATTTCTAGCCCGTCGTTTAAAAATTAAAATAGCCAAACTGATTGTTTTCACATTATTAAACGAGCAAAACAGGAAATCTCAAAACCTGACTAATATTGTAATAACTGACAGTAATCTTTTAAACTAACAAAACTGACAACAGGGAGGCATTATTATGTTACAGCGAAGCGTCGCAATATAATAGGCCCCCCTTGCAACAAAGCAACTATTATTGATAAGGTTCAAGAAAATTCTATTAACATTTTGTACCAGAATATAAATAGACTGTTAAGTAAATTAGAAGAAATAGAATTATTCCTGGAAGGCTCAAAAAATTATGATGTAATTTGTTTTACTGAGACGTGGCTATCGAAAAATGAATTGAACTTTTGCCTAAACAATTATACAATAGGTAGCATTTTCTATAGAAAATTGGCAATAGGAGGTGGTTGCATAATTTTTGTCAATAATTGTGTAAAATGTAAGTCTCGAAAAGATATAGAAAAAATAACTGTAGAACGACATTGTGAACTAGCATGCGTTGAGTTGGATAATCATATTATTTTATGTGTTTATAAACCGCCTAGTGCTGACATTGAGATCTTCCTTATTACTTTAGAAGAAGCACTAAGTAAAATATCAAAGAAAAGCAAACAGATAGTGATGTGTGGAGACTTCAACACAGACATACTTTTGGAATCTCGTACTAAGAGTAATATATTAATGTTATGTCAATCTTTTAATTTAACAAAAGTGTTCACTGAACCCACAAGGGTGGCAGTAACTAAGAAAGGTAGTTCTGCAACCTGTATCGACAATATTTTTGTCAACTGTGAATATCTGCACACTGAGATCCTGGATTGTTTGCGTTCAGATCATAGGGGACTGAGCATTTGCCTTCCTGCTTGTATAAAAAGGGCACAAAACAAGGTGATTGTTAGGCCTATAACGTTATCTCGCATATCAGCTTTAAATAATGTAATAGGGAATTATTTTTCCAAAAGTTTTTTCGATATGACTATCGACAGCCCTAATCATAATTATACTGATTTTTTTAAAATGTTAAGTACACAATTTAATAGTATCTTTCAGACAAAATTAATTAATATTAACTCAAAGCCTACGTTCGCGGAATGGGCTACACCAGGACTATTTAAAAGTCGAAACAATATGTATAATTTATATAAACTAAGGACATACTGCAATGATGAATCAACAAAAAACTATGTTAATAGATATTCAAAAATTTTCAGAAATTCATGTATACAAGCAAAAACTATGTTTATTCGAGATCAAATTAAAAACTCTAATAACATGATAAAAAACACGTGGAAGATAACAAACAAAGAGACTGGGAGATCTAAAAGTCGTGAAAAGATAAACGCACTTCGGGTTGATGAAAGAGTAACGACAAAAAAATCGGACATAGTAGATGCTTTCAGGACTTATTTTGCTAATATTCCCTTGGAAACAACTAAACACCTAACATCGTCCCCCTTACTCGCTGAAGAAATGTTGAAAGAAAATGTTAAGTGCCCATCATCTACATTTGAATTTCACCAAGTGTCTGCTATTACAATACTAAAAACGTTCAAAGAAATTAAAGTAAAGAATACGGAGGACTTATGGGGATTATCAGTAAGATTACTGGATGGAATTATAAATAGCATTGCTCCATACTTAGCAGAATTGTTCAACGAGTGCATTAGGGGTGGCACATTCCCTGACATGATGAAATATAGCAAAATTATACCACTGTTCAAATCTGGAGATAAAAACGAACCTGGCAACTACAGACCCATCTCTGTTTTGCCTTGTCTTAGTAAAATATTTGAGAAACTTATATTCAATCAACTTCTATCTTACGTTAATGTTAATAATCTATTACATAGCAACCAATTTGGATTCACAAAGGGACGTTCCACTACTGATGCAGGCGTTGAACTGACTAATTATATATTAAGTGCCTGGGAAGACCATTATGATGTTTTGGGTGTGTTTTGTGACTTGTCCAAAGCTTTCGACTGTGTTCATCATGATACTCTTTTGAAGAAACTTCAGTTCTATGGGCTGTCGAAGCCAGCTCTAAATTTTATTTCTTCTTATCTTAAAGATCGTGTACAGATAGTTGAAATTGACGGTGTGCAATCAAATGAGTCCCCTTTAAAAATGGGTGTACCTCAAGGTTCCATTCTTGGACCCTTATTGTTTCTTATATATGTTAATGATCTACCTTTTATGATAAAAAAACATAAGAACGTAGAAATAGTTATGTTCGCTGATGATACGTCACTTTTATTTAAGGTTAAAAGAGGAATAAATAATTTCACAGAAATAAACGCAATTTTGGGCATTACATACAAATGGTTCGATGCAAATAATCTAGTTCTAAATCCAAATAAAACTAAATGTATAAAGTTTACGCTCTGCAATGTACTGGGATGTAAACTTGATATTAGACTGAAAGATGAAGTCATCGAATCCGTACAATCTACTCTTTTTCTGGGTATTTCAGTGGATTCAAAGCTACAGTGGGGTCCTCATATAGAGAGACTGGCTGAGAGACTCAGTTCAGCTGCTCATGCAGTTCGACAAATTAAGAAAATATCTGACGTTGCAACGGCTAGACTTGTTTATTTTGGTTACTTTCATAGCAATATGTCCTACGGGATTTTATTGTGGGGATCAGCCGCGGATAGAAATTCAATTTTTATATTACAAAAGAGAGCAATCCGTGCTCTGTACAATCTATCAGCTAGAAAATCATTACGGGAGATTTTTAAAACTATAAATATACTAACAGTCCCGTCATTATACATTTATGAAAGTATAATGTATGTGAGAAAAAATCGTACTCGACTGAAGAAAATGTCTGATTTGAATCCAAAAGCACATCATAAACATAAAATTGTATTTCCTAAATGCAGACTACACAAGACCATTAACTCTTTCAAATGTAATGGTATTCGCTTCTATAATTTAATCCCTACACAAGTGGAAGGTCTTAATGAAACTAGGTTTAAAACTGAAATAAAAAACTACCTAATGAGCAAAGCATATTACACTGTAGATGCTTTTGTAAAGGACAGCAATGTTTGGAAAAGGAATATGTCAAAATTAGAACTATTGAGTAAGGTAAAATGATACTAAACATTAATGTAAATTTGTTTATGTACTGTATGTATTCATTATTTGGATAATTTGTTTTTTCACAATGACAAAGCATTTTTACAGCTGCACCTAAATGACAAGGCCCCTTTACAGCTGATTATTTTTTATTTGACATTATTCTTTGGTATTATTTTATCATGTACACAGATTATTTATGTATAATTTTTTTTGTAAGTGACGTTACCAAGTGTTCTCTTGAATTAATGGTTCGAATAAATAAATTGAATTGAATTGAATTGAGGAACATGTTCATAGTAGTAGAGCTATCTAATTTATTGTTTTTGATTTTGCGAAAGTGCGAGGATCAGGTAAATATTGTTATACCGGAGAGTAATAATTCTCTTCTCTCTTCTTCAAATACCTATTATCGAGACTGAAAATCACGTAAAAATATTTCCAGAAAAACTTACCAATAAAGACGACCAGCAGCAAAATGCATCCAAACAACCACCGTGACTGCATCATTTTAAAATTACTAATCCTTTACACTTTCACTTACAAAAATTCCACTTTTCACTGTATAAATTTACACCAACAATCTAACACACATTTTACAAAAACACTAAATATTTAAAATGGATTCCATGGCCGTTCGTAAAAAAAAACTAATTAAAAAGTTGCACACGTTTTACCGCGAATAATTTGAGAAAATAGTTTTCGCGCGCAATAGGTCCGCTCGAAAGTCAGGCGCGGACTGCGCGTACTGGCCGGCGAGACAGGTGTGGTAACGAAGCGTGGATAAAACCCGGCGAATTGAAAGCCAAATTAATTTGCGTTAGTGATTTTTAGTTTCGTGGTGTCGAATGAATCACCTAACGGTGAGAAACTATACTATACCTGTTTTAGTACAATAACTATTTAATTAGTGTTGTTTATATTTTCACAAATTGTTAAAGACGAGTACACGCATTTTATTGAATTCTATTTCTCTATGTATATTCATAACAACACTTTTTTATTAGTTCTTTAAAAAACTCGTAACTAAAAATAAAGGAGTCGAAATATTGACTAAGGTCAGTATTTCGACTTCTTAATGAAAAAGCAATGCTGCATTATTCGACAACACGCCAGCAAAGATGTAAAGAATTTATTTGTCTGTTTCGCTGTCTTGTTTTAGATTGTAAAATTTTCCATTGTAAATTCACGCAATTCATCGTGATTATTTATTTGCAACTCTAAAATACTTAGGTAATTTATTTTCTTCGAAAAAACAAAGACAGACTTCAATTTCAAAATTCAGACACTGGACCAGATTTAAAAAGAAGCCTTCATCTTCCTAACTCGTCGAAGTAAGTACCTACATAATACCTTCATGGTAACAAAATTTTAGTTTTTTGTTCACATTTCAAAAATCGCCACAATGATTTCAATAAACTGTATAATTGGGACCATCTCTGAAAGATGATGTACCAAACGAAAAAATAACAATCAAAATTGATTCACAATTGGCGGAACTATCGCGTAACATACATAACTATTATACAAAAAATAACAACATACAACCAAACTAAAAAAAATGTTTGTCTGTAAAGTCGGTTTACTGACGATAGAACGTGACAACGTCTTAAGAAAATACTGATGGAATGGTAGCATTTTTCAAAAGAAAATTTTAATTTCATTTGTTTAATAGATTTGTATGTAAAAAGTAATCAGTAGAATTTAGTCATTTTCAATCAAAACAATGCAAAAAAGCTTTTAGATGCCGGGGATCGAACCCGGGGCATTTCACATGCAAAGCGAACGCTTTACCACTGAGCTACATCCCCGCTTGAATTACTGGTCGAAATAATTAATACAACTGTAACAAACATGCGGCGAGGTAACGACCGACGGTAACGACCGACGGTAACGGTACATGACGTCATGTTTTGTGGGCGTGCAGCCGGCTTCATCGAATTATAAGACGTTATCACGTCAAAAGGATGAGAATCCTTTTCAGTTCCTTTCAAAAAGAATCTGGTGCATTAGGTGTGAACTTATTGAGAACTAGCAGAGCTCCGCGGTTTCACCCGCATAGTTCCTACTCCCATTACTTTCTTGCGATAAAGAGTAGCATATTATGTGCTAGTCCAGACCATAACCTGTGTTCCTTATTTCAGCCCGATCCGTTAAAGCGTTACGACGTGGCTGAATAACAGACATCCGAACTTAAATATTTATAATATTTGTAGTAAATTTTTGTAGTGGTAGGACTCTTGCCAGAGTCCTCCTGGGGAAGTACCACACCTTTGCCAGTTATTCTACTGCCAAGTAGTAATGTGAAAACATTACTGTGGTCCGGTTTGAAGGACAATGTTTCCAGATATATTACAGGGCTTATGCTTAGAGATATAACATCTTAGATCTCTGCAGTGCTAGGGAATGATTTGGACTCTTCATGTTCCAATAGCTGCGTGTCACTGTGCTGTTATGTGGCAGACATGTTGCTTCCCATCAGGCACATGACCTGCTCGTCTCGTCACTCTTTATTTAAAAAAAAATTGAGTAGTAGGATGGTCTGGCTTGTTTCTGGTGCAAAGGATTTATTATATTGCAATTCAGCGGGGTAATGCTGCCAGTATTTTGGGCTCCTTTGCGCCAGGAATAGTGCAAGGCGGGTTATGCTTGTACATTTAAATGTCATCGTTATTTTTCTTTTTGGATTTATGTTTAATTTTAATTTAATTTTTTTTAATTTTATATATATTGTTTGTTTTAGTAAATATAGGTAAATTATTTAACACCTTATACGTGTATTATGATTAAAAAAAACACTTCACATGTTAAAAATACAGTTCTATCAATGTTCAAAAAAATATGGTTGTACAAAGATTAAGTTACTTTTAGCCTTCATTTCTGGAGTATTACAATATAAATATTTATTGTTGAATAAAAAAACATACATAGTCTCATACCCGTGTGTTTTTTTTAATTTCATGCACGTTGCAGTAATCATCAATCATCATCATCAACAGCCTACTAAACGTTCCCACTGCTGGGACTCGGGGCCTTCTCTCGCAAGGAGAGAATTAAGGCCATAATCCACCACGCTGGCCCAATGCGGGTTGGCGAATGACACATGACTTCGAAAGATTCTAGGTACATGTCGGTTTCCTCACGATGTTTTCCTTCACCGTTTTAAGCTAGCGGTATTACGCACATGACTTCGAAAAGACAGTGGTGCGTGTGGGGTTTGAACCCGGGGTCTCCGGATCGGCAGCCGCCGTTCTCCCGACTAGACCAGCCGTAACTTTCGTTCCGTTATTCAGTGTGTAGGTCTGTAGGTATTACTTTTTGTAAAATTTCAAATGATTTCATTAACTTACATATTGAAATGGTGGTTCGAGTTTAGTAGGGTCCTACCACAGAAATCTAAATAAGAACCTTATTATTTAGATTTATGTGGGTCCTACTATAGAATATACTAGTACCTACGTATAAGCCGTGGTGGGTAATAACTGGACGTCTACTCTAATTCAACGAAAACGTAATTTCGAAATAAACTCGCGATTTTCAAACTCCGATTCTACTTCGATCCGTCGTTTTGTCCGTTTAAATGTTTTAAGCCTACTCTAATTAGAGTATGCTTAGAACATTAAAACGTCAAATAATGTTGTATCGGACGAAACGAAGTAGAACGAGAGTAGGAAAGTCGCGAGTTTTTTGACGAAATTTCGTTTTCGTAAAAACAGAGTAGACGTCCTGCTCTGTCGGTCACATTCTGAAGCAATCTGGGTTTGCTATGCTCTTGGCCTTCAAACGTGGTCATCATTACGGCTTTTACTGTCCGCTGTCCGTGCAATACAGGCCGACCTTCGGAGACCATCGGTAATTCAGCTTGACCATCAAGAGCTGCAATGCTTACCGCACTTTATTGACTTACGTCCCAACACTTTACAAATGGTGGAGATTACCGGAGAGTACCTACTTACAAAATTGTTAGAATCCACATTACACGCTATCTTTCTTAGGAACACGTTGGACGTTATCAACGCCCATAATCCGTTACGCAGGTTAGAAGACGACGTCGAAAGATGTTTTCTAAGGGTATGCCAGTTTACTCGTATTGCTTTCCTTCAATCCTTCACCGTTGAAGCCAGCGGTGATCAGGTACCTACAAACGAGTGCACAACTTTAACAATTAGTAATGTAACTTGCACTTCTTATTTAATTAAACAATTAATTTTAAAAGAAGTGCAAGCGTAATTCGAACTTTGAACGTAAAGCCTCATCATTTTATTACCTTCACTTGTAAGTTGTAACCATTTTATTATTATGTTTGTCTTCATACACACCTATCTATACAGAGAAGCTTCGAAATAGCTGGACCGAAGATGTCAACGGAAGTTTCGGTGGAAGGTAGCTGACGTTGAATTATTTTGCATTCCTGTCTAAGTTAAATTGCAGGAAAAAAATTGCCAGTTATTTTCTTGCCAATAGAAATGAAAACTTGCAACGTTATACGGAAAGCATTTGTAGTGTTCGGCTTTAATCGGCGGTACCAAATTGGCCGATGACGTCACAAATCAAAGCATAGCCGAAAGCGAGAACGTTAGGCGGTAGACCTACCGCTCCGCTGCTCCGCCGCTGCTTTGAATCTACGCCGCTACATTTTTTTTTATAGGTTAACACTTGACCCCATCTCGCCTGATGTTAAGCGACGACGCGGCCTACGATGGAGCGTGCTTACCTAGAAGAGACCGATTCACTCTCGATTTGAAGACGAAAAAGATTTTACCCATCGGGGAAAACCCACTCAGGCAACGCATTCCACAGCCTAAACATAACATTAGCGTGTCGGTGATGCGAACCTGTAAGACTTGCCCCAACCCCCAACCAAACAGTGATCAACGCAGCTAAAGAAATTTCACTTTAAAAATTCAAGAAACTAGTTCCAGTATCTAGTTCCATCTACCATACATTTTTTGTATCATTTTTAGGGTTCCTTACCCAAGGGCTAAAAACGGAACCCTATTACTGAGACTAGGCTGTCCGTCCGTCTGCCCGTCTGTCACCAGGCTGTATCTCAAGAACGGTGATAGCTAGACAGATGAAATTTTCACAGATGATGTGTTTCTATTGCCGCTATAACAACAAATACTAAAAATTAAATAAAAATAATATTTAACGGGGGCTTCCATACAACAAACTTGATTTTTACAGTTTCTTGCTCGATTAGTCCGTCACAAGAAAACTAGATGGCGCCACTAGTAAATATAAAACGCGATGTCGAATTCGTCGTCAGAATCATAAGCGAAAATACTTTTTGCTTGTCTGCGGAAATTGCTGTGTGCTATGTGTGTGTGGAATTCCGAGTAAAGCCAAAGAGGTTTTCGCCGTTTATTTGCTAATGGTACGGAACCCTTCGTGCGGGAGTCCCACTCGCACTTGGCTGGTTTTATTTTTGTTTGATAACGATTAAATATACCTACTGAACAGTCATGACGAATGATAACGTATATTGTTACTAAGATAGCAACATTAAAAAAAGCCTTGGCCATCAGCTGCTCTTCTCTCTCTAACTCTATTAGTTTCGACATATAGGTATACTTAAATGGAAATAAACCTCCGTCGTAATAAGCCACTCAGCCCAATCTTCAGCTTAACCTTTCCAATAGGCATCAGCTGGCAAGCTGCCAAACGTAAATCGTCACTCCATTTAGTTCTGGGCGTCGCACTCCAGGGTGCTGATTCACAGCTCAGTCGGAACCTCGGAACAATTCCGGCTCGGAATAACAATCCTAGCCTCTGTCATTCTAAAGTCTACACGGATAATACAAAAGGACCGAGAGGTCTGATTCCGTTACGAGATCAATCCGATTGCTTTGTGAATCAGGGTATTGGTATTTTATTGGTTACTAGCTGAAACATGCGCGCATTGCTACGCCATCTATCGAAGATTGGTCGTGCCAATTCAAATCTTGAACAAATTCGGTTACTTAGGTTCTAATGACGCAACCTTTAAAAGATAGACACATGCTGTCACGAGAGCTCTCAAAAAGCAATATTGAAGTGAAAACTTCTTTAGGCGCGCCTAGACCGATGTTTAGTGGGCTGTGAATTGAATTCAAGCGTCACGCTCGGGTATGATAAGAAATCTTCGGGTAAACTCGGGACCATAGTCATTGGACATCTAGAAATGCGTCAGCCAATGGGAAATGCTGAAGGGGCGTGGCCTGTCCATCATGTAATGGCCATCTAGAAATGCGTCAGCCAATGGGAAATGCTAACGCACTTCTAGATGGCCATGCCATGATGACCAGGCCACACCCTCCGGTTACACCCGTCACCCGTGCAGTTTCCAAAGTAAGCTATCAAATTCTGAGTTAAGTATAAGTTTTCACTTCTATCGGCAGTTCCTATGACTGCCAATTTTTTTCCCCGTTTTTGTTACATTTTTTGTGCCCCTGTTGGTAGTAGCGTAATGATAATAGCCTATAGCCTATTATAGGCCATTTATCGAGGAAGGCTATAGGCTATGGCCTTCCTCGAAAAATTGACTATCCAACAGAGAAAGACTCTTTAAATTCAGACCAGTATTTCCTTGCAGTATATCCTTGCGTTCAACAAAACAAACATACAAACAAACTCTTCAGCTTTATAATATTAGTAAGGATAGATTTATCGGTTCTGCGCCTCTGCGATGGATAGGGCCAGCTTTCAGCTAAGTACTTCAGCTTGGGTAACGCGCTCAGAATCAGAATCAGAATCAGAATTTCTTTATTGCGTAAACTGTGTACAAAGATGTTTTACAGTAGAGATATTATAGACACAACAGTTTTACCCTTTGCGGGCATGCAAAAATAAGCCTCTTTGGTATGAGGTTACAAAACAATCAGATAAAATTAGGGATTAATTAAACTAATTAATATATCTAACATTACTTTAAAGTTATTTAACTCTATCTATACTTTAAACAAAAATAAACAACAGAGACAAAGAAGTTTTGAGTGAACAAATAACATAATAATTAATTTAAATAATTAAATATAATAATAAAAAATTAAATAAAAACGCAGACAAAACTAATAATCAGCCCGACAACACAAATGTGGCGCTGTGATCTTAACATAACTGTCAGACTGAAGTGGATATAAATTGAGACATTCAATTTTACAATATTATGATTTACATTAAACATTTATTGTTACATAACATAAATACCTATTTATATTAATATACACCTAAATAATATAAACCTATTGTGTATAAATTATTATGATTCGTCGAAGTATTCTTGGAGTTTGTAATACGTTTTATTTACGAGCCAAGCTTTTAGTTTATTTTTAAATTGAGGTAATTTTAATGACTTTAAATTTGTGGGTAAATGATTGAATATCTTGACTGCAGAGTGAAATGAGCTTTTGTAGAATGTAGCGTTATTGACTTGGCGGACACATATATTAAACTTATGTTTCGATCGTAATACATCTGCACGTTTTGAAAACACATCAAAGAAATGGCCTTCATTATTTTTTACAAATAAACAAATTTCTGAAATGTAAATACCTGTTACCGTTAATATATTATTTTCCTTAAATACATTTCTTAAACTATCAGTATTTTGAAGGTTGAAGATGACACGTAGACATTTCTTCTGTAGAACGAAGGTTGAATTTACATCTACTGAATTACCCCAAAATATAATACCATAACTCAAATGAGGATAAACATTTCCATAATAGGCATTTGTAGCTATGGCTCTAGATGTAGCATTTTTAATAATAGATAATGCATAGCAATATTGTGAAATTTTTGAGTTTACTTTACGAATATGCTCTTTCCAGTTTAAATTTGTATCTATTACCACTCCAAGAAAATTTGTATTATTTACTACGTTAACTGTGTTACCATTATTTACGATATTTAGCGGTAAGGGTCTCTGTTTGTAATTTTTAAAGTGAATCAATTTTGTTTTACTAATATTGGTTTTTAAATTTATATCTTCCAGCCATTTCACGATCTGGGTTAATATTTTATTGACTTCATTTTCAAAATCGGTATCAGATAGGCTGTTTCTTGGAATGTATACAGTTGCTTCATCAGCAAACATAACAGTTAGATGTGACCAAAGGCAATTCGTTAATATATACGAGAAATAACAATGGACCTAATATACTGCCTTGTGGAACTCCGACTGTATTTTTTTTGAAAATTGATAGAAAATGGTTCAGAGTTTTTGTTTTCTTATCGTAAACGTTTAAGGATATTGCTTGGGTTCGGTTTTCCAGATAAGAAGCAATAAGTTTGTGAGCTTGGCCTCTTATACCCATTTTTTCCAATTTATCGAGTAATATTTTATGCTCAACACAATCGAATGCGTCGGTGATCGGACGGATTACCTCATTTTGAATCAATGCAATCCCTCCGAAAAACCACGAGCATAGCTATTTCCATAACTCGGTAAACGTCTTTCAATGTTTGAATTTACTTATTGAGAATTTTTTACCTTGAAAGTTATATCAAAATAGTTTGTTGTTAAGCGTCATCTATCGTATTCTCTGTTAACTAATAATAGAATGCAACTACTTACAGCTAAAGTTAATTGGGGGCAAATGTAACCTTATTGACTCCTTCTTTGTTTGTTGTTACTCTTGTACAAAAAAAACGAGAAATACAGAATAATACGAAATTAATTTTATGAAAAAACAAAAATATAAGTTACGTGCGAAGTTACGCACTGTGACATCTACCGACAAATTGCTGTACTAAATTGACATCATTGTCAGAAAGTGTTTGTAAAAATGATCACTACACAAATAGATGGCGCTGTTAATGTCTGATTATAGATGGCGCATTTATAAATTTGCTAACTCCGCCATTTCGGGAACATAATTTCGGTGGCGCTACAGTCGCATTTTGTAATCAATTACTGCAAAGTCAGAGTTCTTTATCAAATAAAAAGTAAAACCTCGGTCAATTAAGCTTTATGTTATATTATGGTTAAAAAAATCACACTAATTGTTACCAAGCAAAAAACTATAATCGAGTATTCTATTTAGTTCTAGATTTCTCCGTATCATTTATTTCTTCTGTGGCGTGATTGGAGGAACGGATGAAAGATACTAATGACGTTTTGTTTTTTTTTATCTTTTTGGCTAATAACGTGATAGAAATTCCTAATTATTTGGCACTCGATTGAACAGAAACTATCAGAAATCATCGCAAAATCAAAGGAAACAGCTGATTTTGTGACATAAAAATTAAATTGAGTTACCGATTTTTATGAAAATAACGCGGTCGATGACGCCATCGACAAAATTCTGTAGACATTTGCCGAAGGCTGTTCGTTAGTTTTTACGTCGTCGTTGGCAGTGAACGGAACGAAGTGTCGTCGTATAGATCGCTCGCTGGCTGGCTGAAAATAGTGAATCAAAGTATGAGTTTTCAAAATATGTTCGAATAAAAAGTGTTTAGTGTGTGATTGTCATCTAGCAAGATGGTTGATGACGTGAAAGATATTACCGAAACCGCTGAAAGTAAAGGTATATGTGCAATTATATTTGGAAATGTGTTGTTCTAGTGTTAAAAATGTGATCGAAGAATTGTCTAACCCTAAACCGTGTCGTGGCCCCCACGTCGGTGGTTCGTGCTTGGCTTTCGAGAATGTCCGCAGTGCTATCACTGTCACAAGCCTGTGTTTTGTTTTTTCAACTATATTTGGATGTCTTTTTCGCGTCGTGGTATGTTCTATTTATAGCGAAACGCCCGCCAGACGGTAATATGTGTCCAAGAATGTGTCCAAAAATGTTAGACAATGTTGCCGATAGAACTGTCATTTGTCAGATGATACGACAATTTCCCTTCTTTTACAAGTTTATTTACCGTTTTTCCTGCTTAACTGAGGTTTAAACCACTAGAATTTCCTATCCGTGACGTAAATAACATGATTTGCTAGCCATATGTGTTAGTAACACTTGATCACTTTGAGTCATGTTTGATTAGCAAGCAGTCTGACGTAGGTACTGTATTTGCATGTATGTATACAGAATATTTTGCACTTTATGTGCACTGTTTTCTAGTCTGATATCTTATCAGGGTTATCTGCGAATTACAGGCCAATGCAGTGGGTTTTATGAAAAATTTCATCAGTACTATCTATGAGCGTATGAGCCAACGTAATCTTCACTTTGTGATAAAAATGCTCAATATAATACCAGCACTAAATGTGTAGATAGTGTGCAGAACTTTCTAGATACCAGCTGAAGATAAATAAACATTGCAATAATAAATGTAGTTACTTACATCAGTAATTCTAATCAATTCATATTTAATTCAGCGATCAACACAAAACAGACCACTGGTGTTTTATACTTACCTAGTTTGGTTTCTAAATACATAAATGTACATAAAATATGTGTAGCCACCTACTTGCACTAAATATTGATGAAATCATAGTTTTCATTACCTTACCTTGCTAAAAATCTGATTTATTATTTTAAGTACCTATATATACCTAACACAGCATTATCTAACCCCAAGACACTGAAACATTATCCCCAAGCATTATCTAAACTAAGCTAAGTAGAATGGGACCCAGACTGATATAAATACATACTTATGAAATAAAGAAACATCCAAACACAGAATGGATAATGAATAACATCCCTAATCATCACTCTAAATATCTGTCCCTGATGCTATCAAATCTACGATGTAAGGGTATGTGCGCTGCCCAAGCAGAAAAACTAGTAATTATTTATTACTCGTAGAATAATTCAACATAATCAAAACAATCAAATAATCATTCTTCGAACTTGACTTCACTGAAAATGGACACTCGCTCTCAGTATCCTCGAAATCAGAGAACAAATATCAAGATTCTGTTTTCTAAATGGGTCTCTAATATGGTTTACTTTGATCTGAGCCACACTAAAAACACTGATTACAGACTACATCTACTGATTTATTAATACTATTGAAACTTTTACGATTTTAACTGATATTGAAAACATTTCACATAGATCTCCTCATTTCCTAATGATACAAGCCGCAATTTGTTCAGTCTTCTCGTGACCACAACCATTGTAAAACTGCCAAAACGTTTCTGTAATTTAAATAATAATAATAAGATCAGGATGAAGTCCTGTGTATGGTTTTCTACTGATATATTAATAAGTATACTGTACATAATTATTTATTTTAGTGTGAAGTGAAAACTTCTTAAGGCCCGTTGAGCACTTTTTGGGTGAAAAATAAAAGAACTTACATCATTGTCCCCTTACAACATTTTTTTCATCACCATCTGTGGTTTCAGCAAAAATTACCTTAAGTGAGCTATCAAATTACTAGTTATGAGTCACTTCTATCAACAGTCCCTAGTACTATATATATTTACTAGCAGCCCGTTCACTCGGTTTTCGTCATACAAGGACTATTAAACAAAAAAAACTATCCTATCTCTCAAGTTGGATCAGACTGCTCACGGTGTGCCAATTTAATTTTAAATTGGTTAAGTAGCTTGGGAATCCATCGCGGACAAACATTGTGACAGGAGATTTATATAAATTAAGATTTCATAGGTAAGACATTAAGATCAGTAAGTATTTATTACCATCCCATCTCCACTACGACAAAGTCCAAAACAGATCATCATTACTTACATGATACATGATGAGTTACTTCACTTTGACCTTTTATTCGGTTGATAATGTGTATGGAAGAACAATGTTTACACACGGGAAACATAGTTAAACCCTAGTTGGTTGAGTTTGTATGGTTTGCATACTTTAAAAAATGTTTTGTAGTGGTAGGACTCTTTGCAGAGGCTGCCTGGAGAGGTACCACACCTTTTCCAGCTATTTGTTAGTTAGTTGCCTTTGCAAACGTTACTGTGTTCCGGTTTTAAGGGCATATTTTTAAAGAAATGACAGGGGATAGAGATAAAACATGTTATATCTCTGGGTTACGAGGACAGTGCAGTGTAATGCCCGCCATATATGCTACGGTCAGCCGGAGAGGTCTACCTGTGCAGTTATGACTGCGCAGGTAGACTTCTCCGGTCGACCGTAGCATGTATATGACTGCGCAGGTAGACCTCTCCGGCCGACCATAGCATGTATGGCTGGCATTAGATAATGGTTTGGACTCTTCATGTTCCAATAGCTGCGTGTCACTGCTGTTATAGGTAGGTGTGTTACTTGTGATCAGGCACATGTCCTGCTCGTCTCATCACTCGATACTATAAAAAAAAAACAAATAAAAAGTCTGACCAGCTGTGAATGATTTCATCTCATTAATAATTCCATGTGGGAGTCATTTCATATGGCAGTAGTCTCATGCTTGCCTTGTAAAACTTTGTTCATTTTAATTGAACAAAAGTTATGATTGACAGTAAAGATAAAGATATCAAGATTCACAGAAAGATCTTAGGTGACAAAAGCATTAAGAAACTGAGGAATACACCTTAAATCTGTGGTCTGAGTTTCCCAATAAGTAGAACTGTAATAAATAGAAATTACTGGGCTTAGAGATATAATATCTTAGATCTCTGGGTGACAAGCGCAGTGCAAGGTAATGATTTGGACTCTTCATGTTCCATTAGCTGTGTGTCACTGTGCTGTTATATGGCTTACCATCAGGCACATGTCAAGCTCTTCTCGTGACTCATTAAATATAAAAAAAATCGTCACATCTAAAATGGGAATGTTGTTGGTAAGGATTGCTAAGCAGCATCATTACTGGCTTGGTAGCTTAGTTGGTAGTAAGTCTGCCTGCGAAGCTGTGGTCTGTGGGTTCGATCCCCACCCAGAGCAATTTTTTTTTTATATTAAAGTGTGACGAGATGAGCAGGACATGTTCCTGATGGTAAGTAACATGCTTGCCACAACAGCACAGTGACACAGCTATTGGAACATTAAAGAGTCCAAATCATTACCTAGCACTGCACTGCGCTCGTCACCCAGAAATCTAAGCTATTCATCTCTAAGCCCAGTAATTTCTCTGGAAGCATTGCACTTCAAACCGGAACACAGTAACGCTTACAGATTAGTGCTTGGCGGTAGAATAACTGGCAAAGCTTTGGTACTTCCCCAGGTGGACTCTGCCAAAAGTCCATTTGTGTGCTGAATACAAATATTTGGACTGTGCCTGGGTATTATCTTCTTAATATATATATAAATCTCCTGTCACGATGTTTGTCCGCGATGGACTCCTAAACTACTTAACCGATTTTAAATTAAATTGGCATACCGTGAGCAGTCTGGTCCAACTTGAGAGATAGGATAGTTTTTATTTCGATTAATGACAATTAAATGACAATATCCGAGCGCAGCCGGAATGGGCCGCTAGTTCTATAATAAGTATGTATTTAAAATGTTTTATATCATCCATCTGGCTTCCATAGTACAGGCTTTGCTTAGTTTGGGGTCAGATGGTGTTGTGTGAGAAAAGTCATCTAATGTTTATTTACTGATTAACATCAGACAAAACATACCCAATCAAATGAAAACTTATTATGTACTTACTTATGTAAAAACTACTCTCTGTCATAATAATCACAATAATTATACCAGCACCTGAGGCTACTAACCTAAACTCTTAGGGTATCAGAGGGTCTACCGCCTCACTAAAACTGTCTTAGCTCTGATATTGCTCTGCTGCACAGATTATTACATGTATTAAATGAAAAGTCAATTATACCAGACCACCAATTTGGATTTAGGAAAGAACATGCTACCATAGAACAGGTTCATAGAGTATGCAGGACAATTAGAAAATCTCTGGAAAAAAAAGAGTACTGCTCGGCTGTATTTCTGGATATACAACAAGCCTTCGACAAAGTCTGGCACAAGGGTTTGCTGTACAAAATAAAATCCAAACTACCCCACACATTTTATAGTGTCTTAAAGTCATATATCTCTGACAGAGTATTCCAAGTGAGAGAAGGTGATTCCACATCAGGATTTTATGAAATTTCTGCAGGAGTACCACAGGGCTCTGTTCTTGGACCAATTCTGTACATAATTTTTACAAATGACCTACCGCAGAGCCCAGAAGTTACAATAGCTACCTTCGCAGATGACACGGCCATTCTCGCCTCAGACAAATGTGCAATGCAAGCTTCCTGGATATTGCAAAAAATTTTGAAGGAAATTGAGGAATGGTTGGTAAAATGGAGAATTTCCGCTAGTGTAACAAAATCAGTGCACGCAACATTCACCCTCCGGAAGGAAGATTGTGCTCCAGTAATCCTAAATGGCACTCAACTGCCCCACCAAAACGTAGTGAAGTACTTGGGCATGCACCTGGACCGTCGCCTTACTTGGAAGAAACACATAGAAGCAAAAAGAGATGAAGCAAACCTAAGATACAAAAGTCTTTATTGGCTGTTGGGAAAACACTCTAAACTGTCTCTCGAAACCAAAATAAATGTGTACAATACAGTGCTAAAACCTATTTGGACATATGGAAGTCAACTGTGGGGAACGGCTAGTGCCTCAAACATATTGAAAATCCAAAGGGTACAAAACAGCATCCTAAGGCAAATGACGAACGCGCCTTGGTTTATCAGAGCAACAGAGGTCCATGAAAGTTTAAACGTGCCTATGGTAAAAGAAGAGATAGAACGCCATAGCGCTAACTATAATCTGCGACTGCAAAAGCACCCGAATGAACTTGCGGGTCAACTGACTATCCCTGAAACCATTCGTCGACTCAAAAAGCGACGGGACATGTATGATTGTTGATACAACAATAATGTAAAAGAAAGGGCATACTCCACTGGGAGTGGGACCCTCAACGTCACGAAACTGTCGTCACCTCATCTGCTTATAGTCACCATGACTGATTGCATGATTAAGTCTCAAAAAAAAAAAAAAAAAGCTCTGATATTGCTATCTCTTTTCTTTTTGCTTGAAATGATAGAGACAGGAATAGCAAAGCTATAGCCGATTTAGTTAGGCAGTAGAAGGGCAGCACATGGCCCTATTAAGCAGCATGTCTTCCAATGTGTAATCCATTGTTCCAATGTTCCAATGTTCCATCTTAAAAACCTTAAAAAAAACTTTAATAGAAACAAAATTGTGATAGTAAAATTAATAAAAGAACTTTGCCTGAAAGAACGCCTGAGTGGGTTTTTCCCGATGGTTATAATCTTGGTGTCTTCAAATCGAGAGTGAATCGGTTTCTTCTGGGTAAACACGCTCCATCTTAGACCGCATCGTCGCTTACATCAGGCGAGATGGTGGTCAAGTGTAAACCTATAAATGTTTAAAAAAAAAATGTTAATTTTTTGGCATTGTGAAATCACTTAAAAGTGAAAATGGATTGAGGAATGAGTAAACACTTCACAAGCATACCAAGATAGATACTTGTTTACTTGAGACTTCTGAGAATTTAACTGAATATTGAGTCTTCTCCGAGTGACATCTTATGCATAATTTACTGCTGAATCATTATTATGCTGTATCAATATGAAGTAATACTGTAGTATGATTTTGAGTTTGCTTGCATGTAATAGTCTAAGTTTAATATGTTTGTTGCTCAATCACTTAGCGTTGATTGGATCGCGTTGAAATTTAAAACACACATTGGAATCTTACCCATTCAGTTTCCTATTTCATTACTTTCTTAACCTTTAACTATGGACGTGCGGTCTCACAGGCCGCTTGCAGTTTGTAATTTTCGTGCCCCCCTCCTCCCGCGTACCCCACGCGTATGCCGGCTTCAGTAGCTTCGGTTTTACTGGCGAAACTACCGTTGAGAGTGAAGATGACGTCGCTGGCTGAATGTTGCGTGAGTAATTTCGCTTTATATTTTGAGTGCGGTCTGTGAGACCGCGCGTCCACTTTTGTGTTGTAAATTGACGCTGACGGTGATTTTGTTTGTTTTAGATTTCGTAAAGTAAAATGTCAAAAAACATTAGTTGACTCACAGAGCCAGTAAAATATTGCGATTAGATGAGCCTTCCTTTGAATACGAGTTTCAACGATTGATTTTAGAATCGGATTAGTGCGACAGCGATGGGGATATTGATGATTGTTTGTTTTATGAAGCTGACATTGCTGTGCTCCTGATATCATCTATGCATCATGATATTACTATAGATGAACGTACAAAGAAACCTGAGATGATATTATTCTATAATTCTACCAAAGGGGGGGGGTAGATGAAACGGACAAAAAAAATTCAATTTATTCTAGCAGTCGCCGAACAAAAAGGTGGCCTATGGTGATTTCAACCACCACCAAGACAAACCACATCAACACCAAGACAAATAACTAGAAGGAGGTACATTTCTAAAGAAATTATCATGATCCCTGGTAGTTCCACATATGCAAAGACGAGTTATAAACCCTCATTTGCCAAATGAATTAGTTATGACGCTGATACGAGTTTTGGCCTCTGATATGCCATCCCAAGAGCCACCAAGTGAAGAAAATATAGTTCCTAAACGTAAGACGTGTAAACTATGCCCACCAAAAATAAAACGAAAGACGACCCACATTTGTGTAGGCTGTAAACAACCAATATGCCTACAATGCTCTAAGCCGCTATGAAAAGACTGCCAATAAATATGACCAAGTTGAGCCCTTGTCGAAATTTTTATGTTTAGTTTTGAGAAGATTATGTTAAGTTTTTTATGTTCTTTGTTCTTTATATTTTATTGTAAAAGAAGTTAAACTAATTAAAAATTTCAATTTCCTGTAATAATATACCCGTGACGTGATCTCAAGCTAAAAAGTCTGAAAAGTGCCTTTGATTGATATATTGTTAGATTTAGTTTAAAATAAACACATTTTTCATTGAAATTACATCTTTTATTTACATTTAGTGACTCTTCTAAGGGATAGAAACCAAAAATGATACAATACTTACTCATCAAGATAGAAATGAGCGCGTAAATATAGCGGTCTGTGAGGCCGCGCGTCCATAATAGTGTAACAAAAATGTAACGTCCATAGTTAAAGGTTAAGATAAAATGAGTTATTCCAGACTATAATTATTATTATTATAGTAGAATGACAAATGTTTCCTATATCCTTATAAATAAACTAGCTGACCCCGCAAACGTTGTTTTGCCATATAAATAAAGGTATGAAAAATAGCTAGTAGCCGATTCTCAGACCTACTGAATATGCATATAAATTTTGGTTAAAATCAGTAAAGCCGTTTCGGAGGAGTAAGGAAACAAACACTGTGACACGAGAATTTTATATATAAGATATCATTCTCAGTAATAACAGAATAGTAGCGATGGGACAAGCAAGACATAATGGTAAGCAACATGTCTGCATAGAACTGTCTTACCACTGTCTAATATTACAGTGCACATTCTGCTGTAGCCCATAGTTCATTAGGCAGTAGAGGCCCCTGGAGCCAACTGTCTCAATAAAACCTTAATTTAAAAAAATTGGCAGTCATAGGAACTGCCGGTAGAAGTGAAAACGTATAACTCAGAATTTGATAGCTCACTTTGGAAACTACACGGGTGAAACCATTGCCATGGTCCCGAAGTGGATTTTATGCAAAGATTTCTTTAATTCCCGAGTGTGATGCTTGGAAACGTAAGAGCGAGGATCGGCCTGAGTGGCGTATTATAAGAGAGGCCTATGTCCAGCTGTGAACAAACACAGGCTGATGATGATGATGCTTGAGGTCAATTCACAGCCCGTGCAAAATCTGGCTGTGGTGTGCCAAATGAATATAAAATGAGATATAAAAATGTTTATCTAAAATTTTAATGGAAACACTACCTTTGAAACTGGAACACAGTGTCTAATCAAATTTCAAAGAAATTACCTACAGGGCTTAGAGATATTTTAACAACTTTGATCTCTGGGTGACGAACGCAGTGCAGTGCTAGGTAATGATTTGGACTCTTCGTGTTCCAATAGCTGCGTGTCATTGTGCTGTTATGTGGCAGGCATGTTGCTTTCCATCAGGCATATGTCCTGCTCGTCTCGTCACTCCTTATTTAAAAACAAAAAAACAACCCGATTTGTTTGAGGCGTGATTGAGCAACAGACATCCAAATGCTCCAAACATTGACTTTTATAATGTTAGTAGATTAAGATGTTTAGCAACTAAATAAATATAGGTAAGTACCTACTAATCATACGATAACTATCACCTTATCCATATCACTACTAATAACAAAAACTAATTTTGAACTATCCAATGAATCACTGTTAGCACTATGACCTTGTATTTCAATCAGCAACTGTCCAAATCGTTAATGACCTACTGTAATCACACCTTAAGGTCTGTTCTCATAAAACAAAGCAATATTGAACCTTATGGCCTGTTAATAGACGCTAGACAATATTAGCGTAGGAGGCGGAGAATGAAAGATGTTTTGAATATTCCACCCACGATTGATTTCAAAACTATGGAATTTTATATTTTATTTCGAATTTGACTCCTACATTCGTTTGAAATGCAACTTTTGGCGTAAGAGTTTTGATATGGTTTTCCTCATAATAAGCATACGCCCACTAAATGTTCCCTCTGCTAAGACTCGGGATTCGGGACCTACTCCCCAAGTAGTGAGTCAAGGCCATAATTCACCACGCTGGCCCAGTGCGGGTTGGTGGGTGACGCTGGGCCTAAAAATATCTAGGAACATTTTGGTTTTCTGATATTGTTTTCCTGCACCGTGTATCCATGGCTTCGAAAAGTGGTGTGTGTAGGATTCGAACTAGGGGCTCCGGATGGGCAGTTGCCGTTCTCCCAAGTAGATCAAAATATAGGCACTTTAGTATGACATAGTAGGTAGGTTAGCCAGGCCTTAAGGCAACCTCTTCTGGGATGCTAGGTCGTTCCTTGACCCTCCTTACTGACGACAGTCCACGCCGAGGTTGCCCTTGCGCTTGCGTATGAGATGTAGTATAATAGTGAGTACCGTAAAGTCAGTAGGTATGGTTAATATTAGGTTTACCTACTAACCTAACCTAATCTGATCTTACTGATTATATTATGTTCTCCGCCTTCTGCGAACTTTCCTGCCTTCCGTCGGCTACCCCAAAGTTCGATAGACAGCCAGCCGTAAGTCCCACATAGACAAGCACTATAGTCTGAGATCCCAGAGCTCCCAGACGACACCTGTTTTCTGATGAATGAAATTTGGACGATTGAGTAGTTAGTAAGTATTAAGAGTGCGCCTAAAGCCAGGAAAAATTTAGATTTCACCCGCGCGACGCGTTTCTTAATGTGATGTACATAAAGTCGATAATAGCATGACACAGTTTGGAGGAAAAAACAATATTTAATCAGGAGTCCATTTTTGACCAAGTTTTATTTAATTACTCAATAACTAAACATAAATTTAAAAAAATTTAAAAAAGTGTTCGGTTACTTTACTAGAACGTACAAATAGGAATTTTATTACCAAAAAATAATGTGGGGTCATCGCTGATAATTTCGAGTACTAAAGGATTTCGAATTAAAACGGGTTTTTTCGGTGTCATTTTTATTTTTTTATTGTAAAAAACTCTGATCTATTTTTAAAATTCTATTCGGTTATTGTGCTTCTTCTTGATTGTACCCACACGTCAATATTTTTTTTGTCATAGTTTTTAGTTTCTTAATTTCAGTGAGCGGCGTCGAAAATGTCCTTTTTTCGTTTTCTGGCTTTAGGCGCCCCCTTAAGAACACATGCTTACTCGCTAACTTGCTTAGACGGCCAATTTTGAGATATGGGGTAATGAAGGTACATACAAACATTACTTACTTCACGTATTTTCTAATAAGTGATTTTCACGTATGTTGTAGGCAACATTCTTAAAAACAAGGTCCCAATACTCCTAGACACTTTCCGTCAGCCGTTTTACTTAACAACTCCAAAATAATAATTTTACTTCACTTAAGGGATGATTGGGCCCTTAGATTTGTCTGTCTTATTGGAAAAAGCTTTAAAATAGTTGTCTGACGAACATATTTACAAATGCAGCATGAGAATTATTATTTGGACTCTTCATGTTTCAATAGCTGTGTGTCACTGTGCTGTTATGGGCAGGCATGTTTCTTACCATCAGGCAAATGTCCTGCTCGTCTTGTCACTCTACAATATTAAATAAAATCAGCCAAGTGCGAGTGGGACTCTCGCACCAAGGGTTCCGTACCATTAGCAAATAAACGGCGAAAACCTCTTTGGCTTTATGCGGAATTCCCTGTACATCGCAATTTCCGCAGACGGGCAAAAAGTTTCTTTAAAATGATCATTTTTGTCGCATGATTCTGACGATGAATTCGATGTCGCGTTTTATTTTTACTAGTGGCGCCATCTATTTGGCTTCAGACGGACTAATCGAGCAAGAAACGGTAAAAAATCAAGTTTGTTGTAGTATGAGAGCCCCCCCTTAAATACTCTTATTATTTTTAATTTGTTTTTAGTATTTAGCGGCAATAGAAATACATCGTCTGTGAAAATTTCAACTAGCTATCACAGTTCTTGAGATACAGGTTGGTGACAGACGGACGGACGGACAGCCAAGTCTCAGTAATAGGGTTCCTTTGTTACCCTTTGTGTACGAAATCCTAAAAAATCCTATCTAACAAACAAAAAAATTCCATCAAAATCAATTCGCAATTGGCGGCGCTGCCGCTGTTGCGTAACATACATACAAAAATACACAACCGAATTGAAAACCTCTTTTTTTGAAGTCAGTTAAAAATGTAGTATCGTTTCGTTCCCTATCAAAAGTCGTAAGTACTAAAGATACCTACTAACTATACATTAAAAGTAATCCGCTCCAGACACAGTTCAAACACCTCTTCTAATAATATCTCCTCCGATCGACCTTGAGAACTGCACACGCAGTTTTTGCTGAAACTTAAAATACAAATCATATTACTAACAGCACTAAAAAACTCGATTCTAGCTAGACAAAATAGGCCTTATCTCGAACGCAGTTAAGCTCACAAAAAAGGCTTTTAAGCGCCTTATTTAGCTACGGCCACAAAGTGGGTACATAAAGGTACTATGTATCATGTATTACAATTAACTTGTAAATCGTTGACTACAACGTTAAGTAAATGTTTAACTACGCAAGTAACTTAATTGTAATATTGTAGTATTTCACTTAATTTATTCGATTTCGATTGCTTCCTTATTCTTGTAGTGGAATGAAAGTTACGGCTGGTCTAGTCGGGAGAACGGCGACTGCCGATCCGGAGATTCCGGGTTCAAACCCCACACGCACCACAGTCTTTTCGAAGTCATGTGAAGTGAAGGAAAACATCGTGAGGAAACCGACATGTACCTAGAATCTTTCGAAGTCATGTGTCATCCGCCAACCCGCACTGGGCCAGCGTGGTGGATTATGGCCTCAACTCTCTCCTTGCGAGAGAAGGCCCCGAGTCCCAGCAGTGGGAACGTTTAGTGGGCTGTTGATGATGATGATGTTGTTGTAGTGGAATAAACTAAGTACTACAGCTTCACTATTTGCTGAGAAAAATATTATGGATATTTTTAAGGTCAGAATTAATAGTTATCCTTTAGGTCAATGTCATTCACCTTCGACCACACCGTCGCTTACTTTTGGCCAAACTCCGACCTATGTGCGTTAAAAAAAACAGTGACACTTCGGGGTGTCTACCGCCTAAAGAAAATGGTTTTAGCTTTGATATTGTGATATTGCTGTCTCTTTTCTTTTCGCTTGAAATTATAGAGACAGCAATACCAAAGCCAAAGTTAGAAGGTAGAAACCTAGACACGCTGGAGTGCCGATAGAAGTGAAAACCTGAACCATTGTTACGTGCAAACACTAAATTATAGCACAGAACAAATATTAGTACCTACAGAAGCCACACTTACCAAAAACAATTACCTATATAAATAGTGACTCTTGCTGGGACACAACAAAGTTCAATTCAGCTCGCAATACCTGTCGCGATTTTCAAATAAACATTTGCGCTCTTTCTAACGCGTAGCTCTGTCCCTGTCTAGCACGGAGGGTTTACGACATAAACGTTTTGCGCGAGCGCTCAGCCGTACGTCCGACAACCGACTGTCACTTGTTTCCTGGAAGGAACGGTCTAGCGGTAGGCTAAAACCGCGCGACCTTGAGCGAGTGAGGGTGCACTGATTATAGTGCTAGGTAGCACTATAATTCTACTAATATTATAAATGTCAAACTTTGGATGTCTATTGCTCAATCTCGTCAACGGAACGAGTTTAATAAACTGGGAACATAGATAGCTTATGGTCTGTAATACTACATATCCATGCTGCTTTTCATTGCGGGGAAATAAAGAGAATGTGAACTATGCGGGTAAAATTACGGGGCGCTACTAGTATGTACCTACGTACCTACTTATAATATACCGAAAACGGTAACAGTGTCGCGAGTTCAATTTTTTTTCCCTTCTCAAAAATACCAAATGCGCCTGAAGTGTTATCTTAAAGAAATAAAAAAAAAATGGCAGTCATAGAAACTGCCGATAGAAGTGAAAACTTATAACTCAAAGTTTGATAGCTTACCTTGGAAACTACACGGGTGTAACCATGTAACCGTGTCATCATGGCATGGCCACCTAGAAATGCGTCAGCATATCCCATTGGCTGACGCATTTCTAGATAGCCATGCCATGATGGCGAGGCCACGCCCTTTCAGCAATTCCCATTGTCTGACGCATTTCTAGATGGCCAATGGCTATACTCGAGTTTACCCGAAGATTTCTTATCATAACCGAGCGTGACGGTAGAATTCAATTCCCACGAAAAATCTGTCTAGGCGCGCCAAAAGAAGTTTTCACTTCAACAACCTTACGTCTCTGCATTCACCTTTTGACTTTATAATTATGTATATATATATATCAAATCACGTACACCTGACAGACAGATCGATCTTTATACCGTAAGTCGTCAGATGAACCTACTAAGTACTCGTAAACCTCTGACGCAGATATTTCGGTGTCAAACACCTACCTACTTACCAGCTTATCTGAATTTCACCCATCAAAATAGTTTAGCTCTTCGAGAGCCTCAATGACGTTTCCTGATTTTATCTATAAGATACTCGGTAATATCTTCAGGCTTTATCAATCACATCTCACGTTCTCACCTTACTAAATATTGTAAACATGTAAGTACTTAATGACGCGGGGGAAGTTTAGTGGCCAGAACTTCGGATTTCACGAACAAGTAGATCCGATTTCTAATGGACTGCTTGTAGTTCAAAAAGTCGAAATCGTTTCATGGTTGATGTTCCAACGACTCTAACGAAGATGTTTGTTTGACTCTAATTTTGTGATAAAAACGTCTAGGATGTGGAATTTGGACTAGGGTTTTCCTCATGGTTATAATTGTGGTGTCTTCAAATCGAAAGTAAATCGGGTTCTTCTAGGTAAACACGCTCCATCGTAGACCGCATCGTCGCTTAACATCAGGCGAGATAGCGGTCAAAAAAAGGTATAAAAGTTAAATTTAAAAAAAGCGGTAGCGGTTTGGATGCTGTCTATACTTCTGGAGTATATTTATCCAGAGGTAATGTCCAGATGTCCTCACCACTGGCATCTTGATGAAACCGACATTTTATGTCCAGAAAGACGTCTGTCGTGCTTGATCCACCAACCCGCACTTGGCCAGCGTGGTGAATTAGGCCTTGACACTCCACGCGAAAGAAGGTCTCGAGTTTCAGAAGTGGGTTTGTTGTAAACATGACAATTATAGAGGATGGATGTTTCTTACTCTGTCACGCCAAACCCACTGAATGAATTAGGATGAAACTTTGGACGAAAACTAGTTTCTACCTCAGAATAATAAACATGCACTATATATATTATATCCTACTAATATATTATACACGCAAAGTTTGTAAGAATTTATGGAGGTATGTTTGTTACTCTCTCACATAAAAACTACGGAATGAATGTAGAAGATGAAACTTGGTACCTACATAGATAAATAACGGTCTACACTAACTACTACTACCAATCGGGAACTACACGGGTGTAACCGCGGGCCGCTGCTAGTGCTACATACATCATATACGTATGACATAATGAGTACTAACTATTAGGGCTCCCGCACAAAACCACGAATCCACATCGCATCGGAAATATCTGCGAATTCGCACGAATGCATCGTAAGAACTTCCGATTTAATTCGCGTCGCGCATTCCTCCGATACATATTACGTCATACTGGTCATAAAATGGTGTCACCACGATTTTAGTCCGCTCTGAGACAGAATAAGAGAAAGATGCTCTTCAAATGAAGATATATGTATAATATGCTCATTATAAAATAATTAAAAAAAACTTATTCTATTCTCACTCCATAATACTTGCGAGTAAAATAGTTCCCATCAGCATTCATAATCGTAATATGTGTATGAAGCCAAACTCTTTTTTTCATTCATATCTACTTAACAATAACAGCAGTACAACAATCTTTTTGCGATCCATCCGAAAAACACGACCAACACGGCTGATTACCGTTGAAGGTATGGTTACCCTAACCAACGTTTGCCGCACGAATTCGCATCGCAAGTTCCTCCGATGCGGCGTCGTATCGCATCGCTGTTTTATGTGGGAGCCCTTAATACGGTACTTGCCTTATGTAAAATCTAGTCGATTTACCTAACCGTCTGACTCGCACTTGGCTAGCGTGTTAGATTACGGCCATGACTCTCTCCTCGTAGGTGAAGAAAACGACGACATAAATTGGGCTGCTTATGCTTTTATCTGATCCAATGATCTTTCATAATACCAGCGTGAAGTAAACCACACCACTGTCGATACTTTTATTGCCAATAAATTTCCGAATAACGAAAAGGTTATGATAAATAAAGTTCAGAGTTCGCTATTGTTTAAACTTTAAACCTCTACTACCGAGACTATTCTCGGTTGTTCACTCCACGGGATATATAATTTATCGGAGTGGTGGAGCCAATGCTCGATATTTCGGTACAGTTGCATGCATGATGTTCAGTATCACTTCAATAATTCAGTGATGATTGAGTTCAGTTTAGTTAGTGTTAGAGATCGATGTGATAGGAAAGCGTGTTGTACCCGAAATAAGTTTGATTACTGTTTTGTTACTACGTCAAGTCACGGCTGGTCTATTCGGGAGAATGGCGCTTGCCGATCTGGAGCCTCCGGGTTCAAATCCCACGCGCACCACTGTCTTTTCGAAGGCATCTGCGCAATGCCGCTAACTTTGTGTAGTGGTAGGACTCTTGGCAGAGTCCGCCTGGGGAAGTACCACACCTTTGCCAGTTATTCTACCGCCAAGCAGTAATGTGCAAACATTACTGTGTTCTGGTTTGAAGGGCAATGTTTCCAGAGAAATTACAGGGCTTAGAGATATAATATTTTACGATCTCTGGGTGACCAGCGCAGTGCAGTGCTAGGAAATGATTCGGACTCTTCATGTTCCAGTAGCTGCGTGTCACTGTGCTGTTATGTGGCAGGCATGTTGCTTACCATCAGGCACATGTTCCTGCTCGTCTCGTTACTATTTACTAAGAAAAAAACTTAAAACGGCGACGGAAAACATGACCAAAATCGACATGTAATTACCTAGAATCTTTGAACCACTAGGTCAGTATTTTGTGGATTATGGCCTTGACTCTCTTGCGAGAGTAGGTCCCAAGTCCCAGCAGAGGGTACATTTAGTGGGATGTTAAGGGTGCCGTTCCACCAGAGATGTGCTATGCAGCTATGCTGCGAAGATGTGAAATCTACGCTACGAAAATATGTGACCGTTTCCACCAATACTACGGTAGGTAGTTGTGCGAGGAAGATGCGCTACGAAGATGCGCCGCCGCAAAGTAGCTGTGCGAGAAAGATGCGCACTTCGAGCTATGCTATGTATCGATAGTAGGGAAACGGCCCACAGCACACATCCATAGCACGCATCCATAGCACGCACCCATAGCAAGCATCCATAGCACGCATCCATAGCACACATCCACAGCACGCATCCTTCCATACAAAAAACATATCTTAGTTGAATCCGTTTCCACCAGTGCTATGCTATGTGCACCAATGAATATGATTGGTGGATATCAAACGCATCCATAGCATCGTAGCATAGCACATCTGAGGTGGAAAGGCGGCACCCTTATGCTACTGTGGCACTGTTTCCTTTTTGTTTTGTGTTTTCTAATGTCTTTGCATTGTTTGTGTAGATGGTAAATGTTTTAATATATTTCATGTTGTTTTGTTTTGTATGATACCGAGTATTTGATCGTCTTTAGGTCAGAGTTTCCGTTGTATTCGCTTCTACTAAGTACATATTCCATTGCCGAGAAGGTACGGCTGGATTCCATTCATGGCATTGTCAATCGATCCGGCTAAAGCTTGCCAAGAATTCACTAGTCTAGTTGATCTACTAAGATTAGGTACGTGATTATATTTGAAGCTATGTTCATACTTCTTTTGGCGAAGGGTAAAATTATTAGAGTATGTACCGAACAGTGATGTGGGTTTCCACATCAACGTTTATTATCAACGTTTTCCGGTTTGAAAGCCAATGTTTTTCGTGTAATTACTGATCATAAAGTTAAAACGTCGGTCGTATATCTCTGGGTGCCGAACGCAGGTCAGTGCCAGGTAATGATTTGGACTCTTCTTGTTCCAAGAGCTGCGTGTCACTATCCTGTTATGGGCAAGCATGTTAGCAGGCACATGTCCTGCTCGTCTCGTCAATATAAAAATGTAAAAAAAAAAAAAAAAAAAAAATACCTACGGTCGAATTGAGAAACCTACTTTTTTTTTAAAGTCGGTTAAAAATGTATAATTTTCCACAGTTGAACAGTTTATAATATTCGCAGGCGGGCACAGTTAGCAATATTAAAATATCTTGTATTCACACATGGACAGTTGTGTGAGTCATCAAGTCTCGCTAACGATATTTTGATATTTTATTAGCTCAATGACTTATAGGAGTGAATGGATCTTTATACTTCCTCGATGTATTGATTTCATTCAAGCTGTCTTTGGTTTACATCACGACTGCGCCAGGCAAAATAAAACGCACCATAATCGGGTAATATGTTAGAAATGTATGCCACAGAAATACTAACACAAACAGACAATATAATACACAATAATATAATATATTATAGACAAATCAAACTACTAAAACTCGTTGATGAGCGCAGTGCAGTGCAGGCATCAACTCGGATTCTTCATATTCAATTAGCTGTTTGGCATTGTGCTATAATGGACAAACATACGCCTGACTATCAGGCGCATGTCTTGTTTGTTACTTGCCGGTCACTCTTAAATTATTATGCTTACCAGCCTAAATTGTCCCACTGCTGGACAAAGGCCTCACATCCCTCTTCCCAGACAGCACGTTTTGCGGCTTAGGTGTTCCAGTTTTTATCTTGAGATGCCAATTTGTCACGCCACCTTCGTCTGGGTTGACCCGGAGATCGTTTTGATGTTGGACCCCAATCAGTGGTGATATTTGCCTAATTGTGTTCCAGTATTTGGCAAACATGTCCTGCCATTTTTGATCGACTTCAATCAAGGAGGTTATCAGTTCGAAGTACAGTAGTGTTTCGTTTTTCACAGAGAAACAATTATAATTTCACTCTATAACATGTGTATATTATACCTCAAATTATGAAAAAATAAATTGGCAGTCATGGAAACTGCCGATAGAAGTGAGAACTTATATCTCAGAATTTGATAGCAGCTTACTTTGGAAACTACTCGGGTGAAAAAGGAAGTCTTGATCATGACTATGGCCATCTATACCTATAGCCATCTCGATAGCCAATGGGAAGTGCTGACGAATATTTAAATGGCCATGGTCCCGAGTATAGCCGAAGGTTTCTTATCATTCCCGAGCGTAACTCTAGAATTCAATTCACGGCCCACGAAAAATTGTCTGCGGCACGCCAAAAAAAAATGTTATAAAAATACATAAACACGGTCTGGTATCAGTAATCCTACGCTTGCACAGAATCCTAGGTATTGGATTCAATTATATCGATGAACGCACGGGTTTTGTTTATTAGTCATGGCTACTAATGCAAAATACAACTTCAGTGAAACAATTTAATCAGTTAAGTACGAATTCCTTCGCAGCACTCCAATTACTGCCACTATCAGTCGCACCCAGGGTCGAGGGTCGTGTACTCGTGTACCCACGACCTTGCAATAAATCGATATTTTGTCAGTCTGCAATGTGAGGTAAATAACCTCTAATTATTAACCTATGAGGTTATTAAGATACGTGCCTCCCTACAATGTCTCAGTAAACCTAAAGATAAGAACAAAAAAAATTACCACATTGATATTTTGATTTTTACATTGACTCCCGACTACATCTTATACCTTTAAACGAGCAATTCTTGTACCTATATAAATATGTATATATATATAGAATCTGAATCTCGGAAACGGCTGGACGGATTTTCATGAAATTATGTATGCAGGGGATTTCGGGGACGATAAATCGATCTAACTAGGTCTTATTTTAAAAAAGCGCATATCATGCGCGTTTTTAGACAATGAAAAACTGTCACATTAGACATTAGAATGTGAAGGTAAATTTTGCTGCGTGACGCGACAGTATAATTAGCTCAGACGGGAAGTCGGGTGCTCATAGCGGTCACGAATTAGTAGCTCCGGGTTCGAATCCAGACGGGTTCTCTTTTTTCAATGCGTTTTTTTAAGAAAATATATTTCTTGGAGTCTTTTATCTGTAGGTATCTAAGTATATTTAGTATTTAAACCGAGCAAAGCTCGGTCACCCAAGTACTTGATATTGAAATGTATTAACTGTAGTTTTCTAGTATTTAAGCTCTTACATCTGAGACCCATATATGGAGGGACTTCTGAAAAAATGTGATTCGCACTTTTTGTGGTAGCGGCCATCTTGAATTTGAAATTTATTATATTGTATAGTATTCTACTAGTCCAGCCCTTTTATTTCATACCCAAACTGAGGGAGGTTTTGAAAATATTTTATCCGCCCTGTTGTGGAGGCGGTCACTCTGAATCTAACCAAACATTGCTAAGAACCACCGCAAGGAAACTATCTTTCAAATAAAAAAAAACCGCATTAAAATCGGTCCATCCGTTTGAGAGCTACGGTGGGACAGACAGACATCGACGTCAAACTTAAAACACCCCCTCTTTTGGTTTGGGAAATAATCTAAGGGTTAATGGGTTAATGGCGATGCTGTATAAATAGTAATGCCATAGGCCCCTCGTGTTATTTCGAGTTACAAAGTACAGAGTCTCGGATCATCGAATCTCGGCCATAACAACCACAATAGGCTACAATTTTGTCACAAGTTCGATATTTTGAAATCTTTACTTCGCTCTTGATTAAACTAAAGGCTGAATTAGCTTCCATTAGATTGATCTATGTAATATATACCTATTTACATTCTTTAAATTTAATCAACTATGATTATTCATCACATGGTAATATAGACTTAGATTAAACAACCTGCATTGCATTGCACTCGAAGAAGCCAGTTCCTATGGGTTAACTTCAATTCAAAATATTCTGTATCATAACTTACCTACAAACATCAATAAAGAGTTTTGTGTTTGTATTAGTTGGGTTGAAATCCTGTTGGGTGATATCCTGCTGCGTCGTATTTCGACTAGTTTTTGTCATCTCTAATATCGATTTCAAGGACTTGGTTTGGTAGAGTTCATACAGTGATTGAGTTAGACCTGGAAATTTAAGAGGCGTGTGTTAAATGTCAAATATGATTTTGGGAATTTCTGGAACTCCCTCACCCCTTTTAGTGAAGTTTTGTTATTTGGTTCGAAATCCTCATTCCGTCTCCAATCTTATGTGACAGCCCCAAACTGAGCTAAGCTACGCGGGAGGACACCGGCATCTAGAATTATAGCCTACAAAAGATTAAATGCCCAGTTCGCTAATGTCTACAGTTTAGAAGGTTATTTCGATTCTCCCCAGCCAGTCATCATCGTTTGAAAAAAAAGAAAAATTAGAAATTGAACCAACTTTTTTGTGCCTTAATCATCAGTAGCATTCAGAAATGAATAAATAAAGAGAAATCTACCATTACGTCTAGTCCGACTAGACCAAACTTTTTGCGATAGCCTCGAGTCATTTAAATTCTAGCATTACAGACGGCCGATGACAAAAACTGCCATTGTGCTGCGGTAAAAGTGGACGCAATGTGCTGTGTAGGAGCCTTGTACTGGCGGTTTCCATCTTAAAACTATCAGTAAGATCGACTATCTCGCCACACGCGACATTTATGGCGTAAGCTTTGGCATGAGCAAAGCCTAAGCAGCTCTAAACATTCCAACTGCAAGGATAGGAGTCAAGGCCAAGTCCACATGTACCATCCACCGCGCTGACCCAGTGCGGGTTGGTCGATGACACCTATAGATACTAGAAACATGTCTTCGCGATGCAAATTTCTTTCTTTCACCTTGTTTACTCGTATGTTAACGGCATTACGCAATTTACGAGATTTTGAAGGGACAGTGGTGCACGTGGGATTCGAGTCAGGGGTTCCGGACCGGTAGTTGTCGTTCTCCCGAGTAGACCAGCTGCAACTTTCTTTAACCAAGGGGTGTTCCAGTGCATGCATAAGATTGTTACCAGTACTTTTCAATCATTAAAGATACAATTTAAAATTCTACTGTTTTATACACTTTGTGGAATATTCATCAGTCATTGTGGTATCCTTGCCACTGCTGATGTTTTTATCAGAGTGTTTGGTATGTTGTGTGACAAAGTGTCGTAATTATTTATATATGCAGACCTATGATGCGCGTAATTTTTTTTATTGGCAATCAGTTTCTTCTGGCGAGGCTTGTTAAATGTAATATAATCAGGTGTTTTTAGTTAAATCCTACTAATATTATAAATGCCGGACTTTCTGAAAATGTATGAATATCAGACTGAAATTCTGGAACTCAAATAGATTATACTTCGAAATAGTACCTACATACATATAAGCTACGTTTCCTTAGGGATTAGTAATATACGAAATTTTAAGAAATCGTGATCAGGTATGTTAAAATACGTATACTACATAGTCTACATATTATGTTGAATACTAGACGAGCATCACTTTCGTCACTCGTCGATCCAATATTCACCGTGTTCTCATCAACTGCCGCTAATTTAGGCTAGGATATCACACGTCAGACTATTTTCAGACTCTTCCCGTTTAAACACAAGATAAACAAACTAAACAAAAACAGAAAAGAAGTGTTGTGTGAATAAATACGAGGAAGTTTTATCATTGCGTTTTGTTTAACCAAAGATAGTCTTGGACTTTTCCGGCATCTCTCCTGGTGTTAAGCCACGACGATGCAGTCTACGATAGTTATGCTTACCTAGTAAGTAGACACCGATTAACTCTCAACTTAAAGACACCAAGGTTGCACCCATCGGGGAAACCCACTCAGGCAGCGTATTCCACAGCATAGACGTTCTTATTACAATAATAGTAGAGTGTAGGAGTGTGTTATTCGAGTCTTTCGAACCTTCTTCAAATGTCGTACTTCGTTTTCTTGTTGAACAGTTTTCCTACTATTTCTTATGCAGTCACGGGCTAACTCAAATAGTTTAATAAGTGCGTTTTTATAATCCTGTCTCACGCGATTAGTCTTACAGTATTCGAGTTCGGAAACCAGATTTTTTAGTCTGAATATTGTTTAAAACGTAACCCATTGAACGGCGAGTGGTATTGCAGCATTCCATTCTTATGACGTTACAATATTTACTAACTATTGATCTTGGTGTTCATTGAAATGTGTGGACGGACCATTCAGCTGGTATCGATCAGAGTATGCTAGTTGCGTGACGGGACACGTGCTCGGTACGTGGTTCGGTTTAATTGGGTCATTGCTTGGTTGAGGGTTCGTGGGTTTGGGAGTGTCTCGCCGTGGTAGTCATGGCACGGGCAATGTGCTGCTTTTTTACCGATGTATTATTATTTTTCTGACTTACTAGACTGTAAACTGTTGATATTCTTGTTAATATGTAATAGTAGGTATGCTTTGGGCATATTTTAATACTGAATACTTTGTATACATTAGATTGAGTTAGAACAAACGATTCACACCGAAAGCACGGGTCTGATCGCTCTTGTCATGTCGCTCGCGTGGAAGTGTCATACTGTTGTCGCGGCACATCACTATGTCGCCATAGCTAACATACACCTCATCTGCTTACGATCGGTACAAAGGAACCGTGCGGAAAAACCTGATTTACTATTTACTTATCTATATATATATAATAAAGTAGCCAAGTGCGAGTTGGACTCGCCCATGAAGGGTTCCGTTCCAGCAAGTAACATAATATACATAGTACACATAGTTCTTGTAGTTCGTTGTAACTTTGATCGAAGTGTTAATAATAGTGTATTTATGACGTACTAAAAAAAAACTACTCATCAGATCGAGTTCAACCTAATTTTCGTTGGTAGTTTTCATGGTAATGTACATCATATATTTTTTTTAGTTTTTTCATTCTCTTACTTTAGAAGTTAGAGGGGAGGGGACACACATTTTACCACTTTGGAAGCGTCTCTCGCGCAAGTTATTCAGTGTAGACAAAAATTATATTAGAAACCTCAATATCATTTTTTAAGACCTATCGATAGACACACCCCACACGTGTAGGTTTGATGAAAAAAATTTTTTTGAGCTTCAGTTCTCAGTATGGGGGGCACCCCTAATTTTTGTTTTTTTTTTAAACTTTTGTAAAAATCTTAATGCGGTTCACAGAATACATCTACTTACCAAGTTTCAACAGTGTAGTTCTCATAGTTTCGGCAAAAAGTGGCTGTGACATACGGACGGACAGACAGACAGACAGACAGACATGACGAAACTATAAGGGTTCCGTTTTTACGTTTTACGGAACCCTAAAAATCAATGCCACTTTTCGTTGTTAGTGAACTCCTCCTAAACGGCTGAACCGATTAGAATGTTTTTTTCTGTATGCGTTTGGGTAGGGCCCTCGATGGTTTAGATTCACAAATCAGCCCGGCAGATGGCGCTGCAGTTGATATCTAGGTTATTATCCGAGCAAAGCCGGAACGGGCCGCTAGTTCTTTATGATGCAAAACACACATACCTACATAGTATTGATTTATATTAGGGATGGGCCGAATGTGGTTTGAACCGAATACGAACTTCGGCCGAACATTCGGTAAAAATAAAAAATTCGGCCGAAGTTCGGCCGAACTTCGGTTCAATTTCGCCGGGCTTTTTCGTGCTGTGACTTGTTTACGCACTTGCTGCAAATATTGCTAGATGTGCCCCGCCCGCACTCCGCGCTTCCCCGCGGGGCCGTTAGCCAACTAGTCATTTGTAAAGACGTCACCTTAAATTAATTGTTTTACGTGATTTTTGTTGGTTTGTTTGACAGATTTTATCATTATTTGTTTGTTACTTTATTGTGAAGACGACTGGAAAAAAAAATCAAGTGTTTCGACATTTTATTAAGAAACAGACGACCAAAACAAAAGATCGATTAAGAAAGAAAGATTTCATCGAAAGAAAGATTTCTAAGGCTGGTTTGGTTAGTAAGAAGAGCGCTTTAATTTTGTGTTTTGTTTGATTAAGTACCAAAGATTTTTGAGACTAGTAGTTAAAAAGGGTTAGAAGCTTTATGACTACATCTCGATATGACTAGATAGCGGGTCTGATTAAATAGATTTAAGACTAAATCTCGATATGATTACATCGCGTTAGGTCCACATCGCTTTTGAACTAGATCTCGAAATGTCCAGATAGTGTAACGACTAAGTTGTCGTTTGTTTTCTAAAGTACAGTTACGTTGATAAGCCAGAACAATGTCATCATCATGATCAGCTGCAAGACGTCCACTGCGCAAAGAGACTCCGAGCATAGCTCTCTCCATAGCTCGCTGTGCGGCTTTGAGTTTTATTATGAGACCCACAGTTAAGGACCACGTCTCACCTCCATAAGCCATCACTGACAACACGCACTGATTGAATGATTGACTTTCGTCTTCAGGCATTGAGGTATGTTGGATTCAAAACCAAGTTTCTCAAACGCTGCTCATCCGAGTTGGATAAATGAGGAAATGCGTATAATTCCTAAACCAAGGTATGCGTATAAACCAAGGTCATATGTAACGAGTTCGTTGCACCGGGGCCGATTGTCGTAAATGAAATCACTCTTGAAATTGTTCAGAAATACATTTACCTAGGGCAGACGCTCGAACTAGGTAGGAGTAGCTTTGAGAGTAAGGCCATGAGAAGAATCCAGTTGGGCTGGGCAGCATTTGGAAAACTTCGTCGAGTCTTCTCGTCACCCATCCCACAAAGTCTTAAGACAAAAATGTTCAACCAGTGCGTTCTACCTGTTATGACCTACGGTGCTGAAACGTGGACACTGACAGTGAAAATCGTCCGAAAGCTCAAGGTCGCTCAGCGAGCTATGGAAAGGGCTATGCTTGGGGTTTCTCTGAGGGATTGCATCCGCAATGAAGTAATTCGTCAGAGAACTAAAGTCACCGACATAACTCAGCGTATTAGCAGACTGAAGTGGCAATGGGCCGGTCACATCTGTCGCAGACCCGATAACCGTTGGGGTAGACGGGTTCTGGAGTGGAGACCGCGAATAGGTAAACGTAGTGTAGGACGCCCTGAGACTAGATGGAGTGACGATATACGAAAGGCAGCTGGTGGCGGTTGGAAACGCAAAACTGAGGATCGGGCTGAGTGGCAAAATATAGGAGAGGCCTATGTCCAGCAGTGGACGAACACGGGCTGATGATGATGATGATGGTGTATAATTCCTAAAATCCCCCCGGATATGTCTAAAATAAATTATATTGGATAAATTTCCTAGGAAATCTATACATTTCTTAACTGACCATCGGAAATGTAGCAAAACATTCAAGATAGCTCGACTCGGAACACCCCGACTCCACCTAGTCTTGTCGCTACTACCCCTAGAATGTTTTTAAAAAAATGCGGGAGCCAAAAGCTCAAGAGAGGTCTTGAGTGGAGCGAGTATGGAGAAACGATACTCTGGGGCTGACCGCAGAGCTTCTGGTGGACCCCACCCGGAATCAAATCTCAGTGATAGACCCCAATTGGACATTCTAACAACGTGTTTTATTACAAAAGGCGTTATTTTTATACGTTTCCTAATAATGTGGTATTGGAATTATTTACAGTTCCTGGGAAATGTAAACATTTCCTCTATTTATGTCTTTAACAATTATTAAAACTATATTTTATACGTTTCCTAAATAGTTTTGGAATCGTATAGGTACGTTCCTTGGTAGTTGTATAAAATTCCTACATTTACAGTAACGTATATTATGCTGAAATGTGAGGTTGAACTAATGTACCACTTTTAAATATCATTGTACGTCATATCGATATTAAGTCAATCTGATAAAAAGGCGGAGAGAGATGTGGTCACACAGCTACTTAACCCTAACGCGTTCTAGTCAAATCGAGATTTAGTCTTAAATCTATTTAGTCAGACCCGCTATCTAGTCATTTCGAGATTTAGTCCTAAAGCTTCTAACCCGTTAAAAAGACCAATTTAAGTTTTTTGTTCATCACGTATGATTACTTTTTCTAATTTAAATAAATGACTATGAGTAAATCCGACTTATCTTATTTTAGTGCAGAATGTTCGGCGTTTTAACCGAAATTCGGCCGAATGACGAAGTTCGGTTCAAGCTGCCGAAGTTCGATTAAACCGAATGTAAAACGAATTTCGGCCCATCCCTAATTTATATGTAGGTTAATTACCTAGTTAGACAGGGTTCCCAAAAGTGAAGTCACTCTCTTACTCATACACACTTATTACTAACCCTTTTATAATTAAGATTTTACAAAAAAATGTTTTTAAAATTAACAATAAATTTCATTTTATTTCATACGAGGTTTTCTTATGTGTTATTTCTCTGGATTTAGTTTTTACCGATACAGGTTTATATACTGAGTGACCAATAGATATTTGGATGGGCTGAACGGATCGGGTTGGAATTGTTAACACGTGGATAATAGTCTGGATTGGCGTAGGCTATTTTTAAGTGTAGTGCAGAGTTACAAGTTTGTTATAACTGCGGGCTTTAACGGTGTAAGTAAACATCGTGAGGTATTCGGTGTGTACCAAGAATACTTTCCGCTTATCCACACTGGGCTATCGTAGTAAAGTAGGGCCTTGACTCACTCCCTGCGAGAGACGGCTCCCAGTCCTACATATATTATATGGGAATATTTAGTTTACTTCCTATGCCAAATATCTATTCCAATAAACTTGTTGTCGAACTAGTAATGTGTAAATCATAAATATTATACATTTTAGCGGAAATATCAATCGCTTTACTGCGTCATGCAATCGTTTTTTTTTTTCTAACAAAAAGTAGAATATGTAATCGTATATTACACCAATTCCGAGTAAAAAGTTCCTGAAAAACTATTGGACCTATAAATAATTGTGATCCCTTGCATAGATCCTATTGTCTATGTACTGTCCACCAACTCGAACTTGGCCAGCGTGGTAGACTATGGCTTTGACTCTATCGTTGTGGGAGAAGACCCCGACGAAATAATGGACTAGGAGAGGTATTGAAACTGTATGGAACCACTGCAGTACTTTTAATCAAATGCCCAAATTTAATCTGTAAGTCGTCGGAAAATCACGAATTTCCGACAAACTAATAATTACTTAAATACTTAAAATTTATAATTTTTATAGTTTCAATACCTGTTCTGATCTATTATTCTGCAACGCCGTACAAAAATCATGCGACAAGGAGAAATGATCGAGGGTTGCAGATCGAGGACTGAGTAGAGTCGAAGAGGGGACCCCCCCTCTTCGACTCTACTCAGTTGGACAGCTTACAAGTGACGGCATAGTGCTGAATCTTATTACTTTATATCCTTCTATCATCCTACATAGGTCTCGTGGTGGTTCATTTACTACGTAAATTTTGTTCACGGGCCTGTAGTCTATTTAGGTTTGTTCTAAATGGTCTTTTGATTGAAATTGCATCTAAAACCAACTGGAATTGTAACAAGAGTTTAATAAGATGTACCTACCTACTTTATATAACACAACGGATACGATAGACTTAAATGATTGTATATTGCTCTTGGTAGCTTTAACTGGCTGTGTCAAATCTGTGATGATTGAGGCGTTGAATCTCTAATGCTACTTTCTTCGTACTGATTGGTTAAATCCTTCCTATGATGCCGAGGTGGCTTAGTGACGAGCTGACGAGGACGTAGTAGTGGTAAAGACTCTATGCAGAGTCAGCCTGGAGAAGTACCACACCTTTGCCAGTTATTCTACCGCCAAGCAGTAGTTTGTAAACATTGGCTGTGTTCCGGTTTGAAGGGCGATGTTTCTAGACAAATTACAGGGCAGTACAATACAAAAACACTTAATTTTACCTACCACAAAATCATTCACCAAAAACATTGATTTTGAGGGCATTGAGATAAAATATCTTATACTTATCTCTGCGTGACGAGCGTAGTGCAGTGCTAGGTTATGATTTGGCTTCATGTTCCAATAGCTGCGTGACACTGTGTTGTTATAGGCAAGCATGTTGCTTACCATTAGGCTCATGGCCTGCTCGTCTCGGCACACTTTACCATAAAAAGAAACGGAATTTCACTAACGAGTCGTCGTGGGTTCGAATTCCGCTGGTAACATCTGGATATTTTTTCAGAAACAGATGTACGATAGTCTTCTATAATATGTGCTATTCCAGTAACTGTATTCCAAATTATTTCAACTTGTTCCGTTCAGCTGTTCGGACGTGATTGAGATGTTATCACCCAAATTTAAATTAGTAAATAAATAAAAATGAATTAGTATTGTATGCTTTCTGTTATTTTTATTTAAACCTCTGTTGTCCCACTGCTATATATTTTATATTGATATTGGTTAAATTATTTTATCTTGTTTACATCATAAACATATAGGTACTAGCGGCCCGTTCCGTCTTCGTTCGGGTATTGTCATATAAAAACTATTTTATATAAATTTATTATTAATCGAATAGATAGAATAGGCCCTCTTGGATCTTTCAAGTTGGATCAAACTGCACACGGCGTGCAAATTTTATTCAAATCGGTTAAGTAGTTTAGGAATCCATCGCGGATAAACAACGTGACGTGTATTTTATAAATATTTAAGATTGGTATGTAAGTACATTGAACAAGAATTGAAAATATTACGATGTATTTAAACTTTTAAACATTTTGTGACCATTTCCATCGTAAGTTTGTCTTGCCTTCTATGCTTTCCTGTGCCGGCTTACATTTTTCCAGTAAGCAATCCAGCGCTGGATTCGGTCGCCATTATTGGATTATTCCAATAATGTAAACCGGACAGTAATTCTCCAACCGAATTCGCCGCTTACAAAGCCGCGGCGCCAGCCATCAAATAAAGCATCTATTAAAACGAAAACTACAATAAAACCGTGAAGATCCGACACTTTCACTCACATGTCGGCCGCCAATAAACGATGTTTCGTTCATTAGTTTATGGCCATTAAATCGGACGCTTGATGCGGACCGCGGAGAATGGACAATACGGGTGTTATGATGTACGCGGATACGGAGAAAGGGCCTTGTAAATCCATTTAAATTACGGCTGGACTAGACGGGAGGACGGCAACTGCCGATCCGGAGACCCTGGTTCGAATCCCACGTGCACCACTGTCTTTTTGTAGTGGTAGGGCTCTTTGCAGAGCCCGCTTGGGAAGTACCTCATCTTTGTCGGTTATTCTACCGACAAACAGTATTGCGGCATTACTGTGTTCCAGTTTAAAGGGTAATGCAAAACAGACAAAAACTTCGTTTATCTCTAGGTGATGAACGCAGTGCAGTGTTAGTTAAATTATTTGGACTCTTTATTGTTAAAATAGTTGCGTGTCACTTTGCTGTTATGGACAGGCATGTTGCTCACCATCGGGGGGTCTACCGCCTAATGAAAACGCTTTGACGCTTTGACATTGCTGTCTCTTTTCTTGTCGCTTGAAATGAAAGAGACGGCAATGTCAAAGCGTTTTCGTTAGGCGGTAGATCCCCGGGAGTCGAGAGAACGGCAACTGCTTATCCGAAGCACCTGGTTAGAATTCCACTGTCTTTATGGAGTCATGTGCGTAATGCCGCTATCTTAAAAATTGCGAAGGAAATACATCGCAAGGAAATCTGGTTGTCGTAGATGATTTAACTTTTCAAAGACAAGTCTTGTGGGTTGAACCAAATAGGGTACAATCCTCAAAAAACTAAGTAGCCCGTTAGTTAGATTACGAAAAAATATTGTACACGTATTTTTTCTTTTGTTTCACAAACCAAAAATAACGAAGATACAGCGCTTCGAAGTTTCGTGTGACGTCACTTGTGAGTACGATTTTTACTCACGAGTGACGTCGCGACCCCCCACTCTCGAAGGTTGATGGTCTATATCTTTGACGATTTTTAATATCTTGAAAAAAAACAAAAATACGTGTCCAATATTTTTCCATGATCTAGCTGACGGACTAATTAGGATGGTGTATTTTTGCCCCAGTCCGGTACCCTATTGCGGGTTGGTAGATGGTAGCCGCAATTTGGTCAGTGATGTGGATCACAGCCCATACGGATTACTTGGTAGCGGGGAGATCAACAATGGGGACTCTATGGGTTGATACGGCAATTAATTAGGTATTACCAGCCTAGAGTTCGATTCAATTGACCTGCACCTACTGAGTAGAGTCTAGATCTAGATAGATTGACAGTGCAATAATCTGCTTCTAAGAAGTACCTACCCATCATACATTGCTTCTGCGTGGTTTCTTTCTGTTTTAAGATCTTTTAACCAAAAAAAAATCAGCATTTCGACTTTCTAATATTGTAGGAAACGGCTACCGTTTATCATCACGTGGAGTGAATGCTTATTCCCAATTGATATTAGACAGGGTTGTTGTATTTTAAACTCCCTTCCTCCTGGTTCCTAATCGTCATACATTTATCGTCATGTTAACTCTAGATTGATCCGATATAGCCTATACAGCAGGTCTACTACGAAAACAAACTCCGAATGATCGGATCCGACCGACAGCTGAAAAAAAACATTCGGATCGATACATCTCGGTCGGAAGTTACAGACTTAGGTTGGATGAGGGTCGGATCGAACGAAACGGCCGATCCGATCAACTGACCGATTGTCTTTCGTGGTAGGAAACGTCCATAAGTTCGGCCGATATATCGTTTATCGGACTTCGTAGTAGACCTGCTGGTCCTAAGAACGTCTTACCCATTACCCAAATGGTTATTTCTGTTGCTCTTTCATCTAAAACTAAAGACAGCAATACCAAAGTCAAAACTCTTTTAGTTGGCGATAGACCCTTCGATGTCTTCTTCTTTCTGTGATTGTTATCTGTCCTGTGCCAAGCTTATCTGCAGAGCGTATCTTTAGTTTTGCAATATAATGTTTAATGAGCAATAGAGTTGAAATGACTCCGATCCATCATGACCTAAGAGATCGTGGATGCTTTTCAGTTTAAAAAAAATTGTAAATGGTAATAAAAAACGTAAATTTCCCACCACAGTTAGCAACGAAGTGCCACTATGTGACTCTTCGTTTTTTTCTGTTAGGTACGAACTCAAACTTGCATAGTCTGGTGAACAAAAGTGAAACTAGCAATAGTACTCGTAATATGAAATGTTTTGCAAAATGCGGATATATTAAATATATATATCCAGAGAAATTCCAGTGCTTAGAGATATAACAACTTAGATCTCTGGGTGACGAGCGCAGTGCAGTGCTAGGTAATGATTTGGACTCTTCCATGTTCCAATAGCTGCGTGTCACTGTGCTGTTATGTGGCAGGTATGTTGCTTACCATCAGACACATGTCTTGCTCGTCTCGTCACTCCTTATTTAAAAAAAATAAAAAAATATTAGGGATGGGCCGAATGTGGTTTGAACCGAATACGAACTTCGGCCGAACATTCGGTAAAAATGAAAAATTCGGCCGAATTTTTAATTTTTTCGAAGATCTTCCAGTTTCATTGTGTGTTCTGACTAGGTAAGAGAGATTTCTAATGGTTGGTTATTAATGTTATTATTATTGTTTAGAAAAGTAGTTTAATTTTTGTAAGACTTGTTGAGAACGCGCGACGGTTTTGTTTCAATACTCACGAGACCGCAAGTTTTCGCGGTTTCTGCTCCGGAAAGCTACTGCGCAAGAATCGCGCGCAGGCACGCGGGCGCCGCGCGGCTGCCGCAGCCGCCGCGGTCGTAAACCGCGTCGTGTGAATTGAATTCAATTTTATATGGAAATCTGCCGCGAAGGTTGGCAACCCCGCCGTGAAAACCGGCTCTAAGAGTTGCAAATTTAATGGTTTCTGGTCAGATACTTTTGGGAGAGTGCAGCTTAATAGCATGGTCTAATACCACATCATAACATTTTATTATCGACTGCTTGTAGCTCGAAAAAGCGCCTTCGTATCATGGTTGATGTGCCAAAGACTCAACGATTTGATTCTACTTTTGTGACAAGAAAGTCTAGGCTGTGGGTTGCCTGAGTGGGTTTTCCCCGACGTTGGTTACAATCTTAGGTTGGCCTCCATCAACGACCGCACCGTCTTCGTCGTTAACATCACGCGAGATGTCGGTCAAGTGGAAATCTATTGGTATAGAAAAAAATGGCAGTCATAGGAACTGGCGATAGAAGTGAAAACTTATACCTCAGAATTTGATAACTCACTTCGGAAACTACGCGAACCTACTTTTTTTGTATTTTACCCGCGTAGTTTCCGTTTCTGTTATTCTGGCGATGTAAAAAGTAGCCTGTGTGTTCTTCCACACTAATCTGTGTTCCAAATCTCAGCCCGATCCGCGCTTCTACCGCCTAACTAAATCGGCTATCGCTTTGCTAATGCTGTCTCTATCATTTCAAGCGAAAAGAAAAGAGAGAGAAACATCAAAGCGATGACATTTTTCGTTCGGCGGTAGATCCCCCGTTCATACGTTACGACGTGATTGAGCAACAACCATCCAAACATAGACATTTATAATATTACTAGGAATATTCTTAAAAAAATCTATTATGTATGAAAACGTAAAGGCCTGTTTTCATTTTGATTAGTGCGAGTGCGAGTGAGTAGTGTAGGTGTTGAGTGATTAGTAGCAAACACGTGTGGACACCGATTGATTAGTGCGAGTGCATAGTAATCAGTCGCATTTACTAACTCGCACTCGCAATCGCACTCCTACTCGCACTCGCACTAATCAAAATGCAAACCGGCCCTAAGGCCTCTTTTCATTTTGATTAGTACGAGTGCGAGTGAGTAGTGCAGGTGTTGAGTGATTAGTAGCAAATACGTGTGGACACCGATTGATAATTGCGAGTGCATAGTAATCAATCACGATTACTCACTCGCACTAGCACTAATCAAAATGCAGCCCGGCCTTTAAGTCTGGAATTGACGGGTTCTTATTCTATCATAAAAAATATATATAGGTACAGTTTGAGTGGTTTTGGTTCGTCAAAGATTCTTGTTGATTCGATCTTGTCAATGATTGTAGATTGTAGGTAGTTTATCACGATAGGTGTTTTATGTGGTTTATCTGTTCGTTACAGTGGTTGTACCAAATTTAGTGGGACATATAGCGATACAGTGAGTAATTATTTTATTGTTAGTGTTTTTGCATCTAAAATTGCTGAATTGGACAGGCAATTATAAGCCCCATTTAACCAACCTTGGAGACTAATGTCACTTGTAATTATACCATGGCAGCGAAACAAAACATTACGCTCATAGTTTGACTAGTTTAATATAGAAAAGATACTGCTACTTTGAAAACATTTTCAGCTGATACCTATTTACCAGTGTTTATAAATAACTTTTTTATCGTAATAACGCTTTGAATTGACAAAATAATTGTGGATTTTTACTGAAAATATGATACACCAATCAGACCATCACTCTGTTTCGCTTTTCTGTAGTTATTTCACGATGATTTTCACTAAACACCGTTTACCGTAATATGTTTGGTGCAGCGCTCAGGCAAACTATGACTGTCGTCACAGTGCTAAACTTTTCGTTTAGACACTCTTTTCGGTGAGGACATTTGTAAACGCTTACGTGAAATCCATAATATTAACATAATTGGTTTGTGGGATCTATACTGATATTATAAAGCTGAAGAGCTTCTTTGTTTGAACTCGCTAATCTCCGGAAGTACTGGACCGATTTCAAAAATTCCTCCAACGTTGAATACCTACCTACCTATATAATACGTATGTAAACCGGGAGTGCTATAGGCTATATTATATGCACCACAGGGGAAGCCGGGGCGGACCGCGCTAGTTATAAATAATAATTAAGAACAAAATAAAATCAAAACATACGTTAAACGTCAGGCCTGAACCCAGCTCCCAAACTGTTAACATTTACGTGTTAGTACCTTGGGAGTCCGTTCTCCACGTCTCACTCCGCACAACTGCCCCATCTAGACGTCTTTGTTGTACAATAATATGATTTACCAGCAGCGCTCCGCGGTGCTACCCGCACAGTTCCAGTTATTTTTTACGGGACAAAAAGTAGCCTATGTTCTTCCAGACTACGATCCGTGTTCCGAATTTCAGCCCGATCCGTTCATGCGTTACGACGTGATTGACAAAGAAACATCCATACATTGATATTTATAATATTAGTTGGACAAGCTGTGCCCGCGGTTTACGCGCGTTTGAAGATTTTATTTTTGTTTATTTCGCGGAATCGTGTTTTTTTTATCTTTTTTTTCTTCATTTTTTTATCTATTCGACTATGCTAACAATGTCCTGTCTCCCTCCAACAGCGACGCAAGAAGCGGTGGACCGCGGCCGGCTGGCGCGCGAGCGGCGCGAGGCGGAGCAGCGCAAGCGGCTGGAGGAGCTGCGCGCGCACGCCGCCGCGGCGCAGGCGCAGCGGGAGAGACGCGACGAGGAGCGGCGCCGGCGCCAGGCCGAGCAGCGCGCGCGCGACGGCGACCGCCGCGTTCAGGTGAACCAGGAACATGTACTACACGAATACATTTACTAAGTTTGAATTGTGGCGTTTCACGTGCTTGGGGAATGGCCTGGATTGAAGTCTCTTTCTATTAAGTACTTACATATTTTCAATTACTAAACGAAAAAAACGGTCCGTCAGTTACATTAAAAAAAAAAAAAACGTTTCGCCAGTTAAAGTAATACAAAAAAAAGGTCTGTCAGTTATAATACTAAAAAAAAGAAAAAAAAAGTTCCGTCATTTAAATTACGGTCGGTTAAAAATATTATACACGTCATTTTTCATTTGTGACACAAGAAAAACGAAGTAAGAAAATACAGAAATACAGTGCTTAGAAGTATCGAGTGGCAACAGTGTACACTGTACTATATTCACGAAAACGTGACGTCACTCCTTCCCACTACGCACCCGCCGCGGCGCAAACGCAGCGGGAGAAACGCGACCGGCGCCGGCGACCGGCGCGTTCAGGTGAACCAGGAACCTACTAGACGAATACATTTACTAGGTTTTAACTGTGTTTGGCTTGTGAAGATCTATGTGGTGCTTGGGAACAGCCTAGATTGAACTCTTTCTGTTTCTATTACTTACATGTTTTCGATTACTAAAAAGAATAAAAAAAGAGAAAACGGTCCGTCAGTTAGATCGCTTTGAATAAAAACCAGTGTCCGTCATTTAGGATTACTATAATTAAAAAAAAAACGATCCGCCAGTTAAATTACTACAAAAAAAAAAATCGTTTAAAAATATTATACACGTCATCTTTTGTATGACAAACAAAAAAAAAATATACGAGAATAAGAAGAAACAAGAAAATACAGTGCTTAGAAGTTTCGAGTGGCATCAGTGTACACTGTACTATATTTACGAAGACGCGACGTCAAGTCTCCACTACGGACTAGGCCAGGCCCTCAGGAGGCCATCAGAAGGCCATGGAATCTTGAAGGGACCATCTAGGAATGCCGGCGCATTTCTAGATGGACATGGTCCCGAGTTTTCCCGAAGATTTCTATCATTCCCGAGCGTGATCCTTGAGGTCAAAAGAGGATACATTTTATACCGACTAAAGGTCAATTCATAGCCCACGAAAAATCTGTCTATCGTGGGCCAAAAGAAGTTTTCACTTCAAAAACTTACTCAATAGAGTGTAAATGTATGCTATACGTTGCTATTGTTGATCCACATGACGCGTTTTACTCGATTCGAAATATTTATATCTGACATTCCATCTCGATGATGCGCGCGTCGTGCATGCTCGCCGTGTGATTAACCGCGCATGTAATTCTAACGTACTATTCTACGTTCTGGCACCGTGTACGCACAGTACGCGACATAACGCGCTGTCTACGGTTTCTAAGTGACATCAACAGTCTGGTAGAGATCGCGCCAAGCGATAAGGTCGACAATTAAAATGTCTAGGTTAACACTTAAGTTTCTCTTGTAATTTTGTGTTTTTGTTTTATGTGGCTTTTAACAGAGAGATTTCTTTTCTTAGTAACAGTCAACATATTTCGTCCGAAGAGACTTGCATTTTTGTATTGGTAGATATTGCAGAGTCCGCCAGTTGAAGCATCAACATGCTGTATTTGTTTACCTAAAACAAACCGATTCACTCTCGACTTGAAGGCACAAAAATTACAACCATTACAGGGCTTTTAGAGATGTAACATATTAGATCTCTGGGTGACGAGCGCAGTGCAGTGTGTTAGGTAATGATTTGGAGTCTTCATGTTCCAATAGCTGCGTGATATTGTGTTGTTATGTGGCAGGAATTTTGCTTACCATCAGGCACATGACCACCTCGTGTCGTCACTCTTTATTTAAAAAAAAAACATCGGGGTAAACCCACTCAGGCAACATCGCCAGTCAACAAGTCATCCGAACGGTGGCATGAACTGTTAAGACTTACTAAAGACACCAATGTTGTAATCATTGGGAAAACCCCACTTAGGCAACTCATTCCACAGCCTAGACGTTCTTATCAAAAATGTAGAGTCAAATCTCTTCGCTCACTTTAGAATATCAACCATGAAACGATGTCACTGTTTTGAGCTACAAGCAGTCCGATAGAAGGAAAGGCAATATATGGTATTAGATGATGCAGATCAGTTGTACACTCTACGAAATGTATCCGATAAAAACCGTACAACAATTTTGCGGCGATGTTCACGACTTGGAAGTCTTTTTCGCACATGGACAGTTCTGTTATGGGCGGGAGCTTTGCTTACCACTAGGCACATGTCCTGCTCGTCTCGTCACTCTTTGTTATAAAAAAAGAAATTGCTTAAGTTATGGTCCTGATTGTAATACATAATTGTAACGAATAGTAGTAACAAACATAATTTCGGCACAAGAATCACAAATATAGAGTCAAATCTCTTGGTTCGACGCTTTAGAATGTCAATCATGAAACGATGTCACTTTTTCGAGCTACGAGCAGTCCTATAGGAAGAAGAGCATTAGATCATGGATATCAGTTGTACAATACAAAATGTATCCGATAAAAATCCGATCAACATCTTTAAGAAGACTTCAAAAGTCTTGAAGTTCATCGTTGTTCAAGACTTTGAAGTATTTTTAAGCGCATGGGCGAGGCGTGTTGCTTACCACAAGGCACATGGTCCTATACGTCTCGTCACTCTTTGCTAAAAATAAAAAATGGCAGTCATAGGAACTGCTGATAGAAGTGAAAACTTATAACTCAGAATTTGATAGCTTACTTTGGAAACTACACGGTTATAACCGGAGGGTGTGGTCTGGTCATCATGGCATGACCATCTAGAAATGCTCCAGCATTTCCCATTGGCTGACGCATTTTTAGATGGCCATGCCATGATGGGCAGGCCACGCCCTTTTAGCATTTCCCATTGGATGACGTATTTCTAGATAGCCAATGGATATGGTCCCGAGTTTACCCGAAGATTTCTTATCATATCCGAGCGCTACGCTAGAATTCATTTGACAGCCCACGAAAAATCTGTCTAGGTGCGCCTAAAGAACTTTTCACTTCAAAAAGAAATTGCCTATGTTATTCTCCTGATTGTAATAATTGTAACGAACAGTAGTAACAGCATAGAATAGATAATACAGATATAATTTGGGCAAGACACGGGTCGGGTACCACCGTACCGTCGCGTCGTTCTCGCACTCGGCTGCGACCGACTTCGCTTTCTATTCCAGCGGAATAATAGTCACTGTAATACGACGGACGGGGGAAATTAGAAATTACCGAGCGAGAACTGAACCGGACTGTACACTGTACGCTGCGTTGTGTATGAAGTTTGGATTCGGGTATTGTTTCTACAGAATTATCTAAGTACTAGACTTCTGCTCAAGGCAACAAGCTACTTTGAACTAGGTATTTCTATTGTGTGCCGAAATAGCAAAACATTTTTTCTACTTTTATAGGTTTACGCTTGAGCGCCATCTCACATGATGTTTAGCGACGATGCGGTCTACAATGGAACGTGATTATCTCATCATCACCATCATCTGCAGCCTGCAGACGTCCACTACTGGACATAGGCCTCTCCCAATGATTTCCACAATGATCGGTCTTGTGCCGCCTCCATCCACCGACTTCCCGCGACCGAGACAATATCATCGGTCCATCGTGTGGGGGCCGTCCTACATTGCGTCTGCCGTTTTGGGCTTGTCTAGAGAAAACCAATTCACTCTCGATTTGAAGACCGTATTTGAGACGTAAGACTCAAACAACGTATTACGTATAAAGTAGAGTCAAACCTCTTCGTTCGAGTCTTTGGCAAAGCAAAAGGGCAAAAGCAAATATTTTTTAAACCTATACTTAATTACCTTACCTAAAAGCAGTTCAACACTTACAAATACATACGGGCTTCGCCCGTGGTATGCGTTATATTATATCTACTTATATACATTTTAGCCTATAATACTTAGTAATCACGTAAATATCCAACGGTGAAATAATTTTTGAAATCAGTCCGATAATTCCTGATATTAGCGCGTTCAAACAAACAAACTTATTGTTATAACCAATAAACATAATTCAGCCTAATATGTAGTTAAAGAAACGGATGGGGTTGAAATTTAGAAAACAGATTGTTGTCTGGAATAATACACAGGCTACCCTTTAACGCGATCAAATTGCCGATACGGAATCGCAGTAATCTTCATTCGTCGCATGCATATTCTGTGTTCGCACAGTAAATGGGAAAATTCAGTACAACCTGTTCTATCTTTAACGATTACGCTCCCAGATCTGATAAGTGTTAACGCTAGTGCAGTTAAAAAAGTTACGGCGTTTCAGAGGTAATCACAAAAGTAGTCTTTAAATCGTTGATATAAAGCACACTTTTCGCTCGAGCTACGTTGCTAAGCCACGGTGAAGGTCGGATGAACTGGCGGCCCCGGCAGTAATCGTCACTCGGGTAAGCAAATTTTCTTTGCCTACTGAAGAGTATTTGTCATCAAACATAAACTTAGTCGGGTGTAACCGCCGTATTTAGAACATAAATGTTCTCAAGGCAAGTCAACGAAATATGGTAGGTATTATGCTACTTATACCGCGCCCCGTGGTTTTACCCGTGCAGTTCCCTTTCTCGTTCTTTTCCCCAGATTAAATGTAGCCTATGTGTTATTTCAGACTGTAATCTGTTTTTCCAAATTTCAACCCAATCCGTTCAGACTTTACATAAAGAATAAGTAAATAGATCAGGTTTTTCCGCACGGTTCCTATGTACCAATCGTAAGCAGATAGGCGTATGTTAGCTATGGCGACATAGTGATGTGCCGCGACAAAAGTATGACACTTCCACAAGAGCGACAAGCCAAGAACTATCAGTCCCGTGTTTTCGGTGTAAAGCGTTTGTTCTAACTCTATACGTAGTATATATAAACTCTTTGGTTTAGACATTCCAACGTCATTGAACAACAAACATGTAAGCATCCAAACTTTCATATTTATAATATTGGTAGGATTATAATTTCACTTTTGACAAAGCCATTTTACAGCTGCATTTGATTGACGAGGCTCCTTTACCGCCGCTTTATTCATGTTGACATTGTTATTTCATCTTATTATGTACACGGATCCTTTGCATTTTTGTTAATGACGTTACCAAGCGTTCTTATGAATTTATGGTTCGAATAAATGAATTGAATTGAAAGCATTGGCGCCACCTATGGTGAAATTGGGAACTCACTTTTACAGGTGTACTTTTTGCTTCTTGAAATGCCCCATTTAAAATTAACAGTTTTGATCACTAAATGTTTATGAAAGTAAATGCTTAAAACGTAAAAATATTGAGTAAAAAGTTTTATTTTTATTTTTTTAAATAATGAGTGACGAGACGAGCAGGTCATGTGCCTGATAGTAAGCAACATGCCTCCCACAGAACAGCACAGTGATACACAGCTACTGGAACATGAAGAGTCCAAATCATTACCTAGCACTGCACTGCGCTCGTCACCCAGAGATCTAAGATGTTAAATCTCTAAGCCCTCTAATTTCTCTGGAAACATTGCCCTTCAAACCGGAACACAGTAATGTTTGCACATTACTGCTTGGCGGTAGAATAACTGGCAAAGGTGTGGTACTTCCCCAGGCGGACTCTGCCAAGAGTTCCTACCACTACAAAAACGACGACGAGTTTACGGAAATAAAACTTAAAAAGGTTTGTTAACGTAAACTCACAAGCCCTAACAATTTAATTAAATTGAATCCGCAGTGCGACATCTGGCCGGTGCCGGTGTGAAAGAAAAAAAAAAGTTTACATCAAAAGCATACCCGGAAGTTCGGACGGGCGCCTAACGACCGCAGATTAATGGCTTGTGTACCGCCACGGAACCCTTGCCCCGGCAATGAATACGATTTTGTTGAAAAATTCTTATATAAAAGTAAATATTGATGGAGAATTCACACACAACACCATCTGACCCCAAACTAAGCAATGCTTGTACTATGGCAGCTCTCCGAATTTAACAATAAATACGATTTTGTTGTTGAAAAATGCAAACAAAATAAGTATTACCTTCAAAACGAATTAACAAAAAATGGCTATGTAGTTAATTTATACGCTGTAGAAGTAGGAGCGAGAGGTATACCAGCAAAATCTCTCTATAACCTGCTTAAAGACCTTGGCTTGTCCAGAAGTGCAGTAAGTTCTATACTAGAACGAGCATCTAGAGCTGCACTAGTAGGATCATATCGGATTTGGCTGGGCAGGGAGAGAAATACGAGTAGTGAAGGTGAGTGTTCACCAAAAGGGGCCCCTTTTAAACCTACGCCCGAGTCACAAGTCTTGGGGTCTATTCGAGATTTCTCTCTCTGTCACACGATGGACCCGGCACCCGCACGGTGAATCCATGGAATGCTAAGTAGTTCGTCTCTTAAAACAATAAACACCCAAGTAGTAATGTGCGAAACAATAAATGTGTTCCGGTTTGAAGGGCAATGTTTCCAAATAAATTTTCGTGGTCGTGGACTCGAGAGATATCGGGGCATCATGGCATTGATTCTCTCCATGTGAGAGTAGGCCCCGAGTTTCAGCAGTGGAAACATTTGGGCTGTTTATGCTTATAGACTACAGGCCCGTGTATAAAATTGATGCGTCATTTGAACCACCAGGAGACCTACGTAGAAAGATAGGAGGGCATAAAATAATACGATACAGCATTATGCCGTCTAAGCTGTCCAACTGAGTTCAGGTGAAGATAGGGGGTTTCAACCCTCGATATTTTCTCCTTGTCGCATGATTTTAGTACGGCGTTGCAGAATAACGGATTGGAAGAGGTATTGAAACTGAAAAAATGTATTAAATTTGAATCTTATTATTTTATACCCTTCTATTTTTCTACATAAGTTTCCTGGTGGTTCAAATGATGCATCAAATTTGTACACGGGCCTGTAGTGTGCCTGTAGTATATTATGCTAACACGTACTTATTTCCTAAGATTTCCTACGTGCTTGAGTAGAATGCAATGAAAACTTACGAAAAGCGAGTCAACTTTCGTTCGCTGTGCAGTTAGCGTTGGCTAGCTGCAAAGTTAATTAGAACCTCTCGATTACCAATTAGCAAGTTGCTTGCCTTGCTTCGCAACACCTTGATCACTGGCTTACTTGCCAGTGGAATTCCATTCGTAATATACTACACTAGTGTTTGCCCGTGGCGTCGTCCACGAACGATAATAATTTCCGACGTCTGGGTGACGTCAACCGTAGTTGGTAAAATATAGCATCGTCAAGTCTATCTCCTTGCGAGAGAAAAAAAGGTTTAACTCTTATTATGTGATACGTCTAGGCTGTGGAATGCGTTGCTTGAGTAGATTTTTTCCGAAGGCTACACTCTTAGTGTCTTCAAATCGAGAGGTAATCGGTTTGTACTAGTTAGAACGCTTCATCGTAGACAGTATCGTCGCCTAACATGAGGCGAGATGGTTAGTAGTAGTCGGTCAAGTGTAAACCTATAAAAGTTAAAAAAGGAAAAGATTATGAGGAAACCGGCATGTTTCAAGAATCTTTCGAGGATATGTGTCTTTCGCCAGCCCGCACTGGGCCAGCGTGGTATATTACGGCTTTGCCTGCTTTGCTTTGGCTCTTTCTTGCGAGAGAAGGCCCCAAATTACCAGCACCGGGAACATTCAGTGAACTTCTCATTATACGACGAATTATGATTCGTGCGTTCTGTGAATTCTCTTCTTACTAGTCTTACTAATAGAATAAAGGCTAAAGTTTGTGAGTGTGAAATTTGTATGTCTGATAATTTTTCACGTCTAAAGAGCTGAAGCGATTTTAGTAAAATTTGGTGTGGAGTTAGCCGACACCCTGGATTAAGGCATAGGCTACCATTTATCCCGAAAAATTAACGGGAACGGGAACTAGGCGGGTATAACCTCGGGGCTAGTATTTACATATATTGTAGTATTATTCTAGACTCGTGTTAGTGCTATATCTAATTTATGATCTAGGCCCGGTAGCTGGTTAATGAACGCAGGCTTGAAGGGCGTTCTTGCATTCCTTTCCTGATTAAATTCATAAAACGGTAGAGAGGTACATAAATAATACTGTTTAATGCAGTTCTAGTTGATATAAAATATGATATATCGTTACGAACCGATTTTCCATGAGGGATGCCTTGTAAGACACACAAGGCAACTTTTATTTTTAAGGACATTTGAATTAAAAAAAAACATTTGAAACAAATTAAATAAATATTTTAATCTGTGGGGGAAATTTATTTTGTTTACGCATCGTCCGCCGTGTAGGGACACGGATAATATTTGTTTTTAAAAGACTTAAAAGCTTTGAACATCGGTGTAATTTTAAAGTTTGTCGGGTTTTTGTCGGAAACATTTCGGATAGTGTTCAGCTAATCTGCATAATTTCTTTTCTATAATAAGTGTAAGTGCAAACTATGTCGATTGCAATAAGATTGCATATTGAACTTGACCATTATATAAGCTTTCCTTAGTTTGGAGCTAGTTGTGTTGTAGTAGAAATATCCAAATGTTTATTAATTATCGATAAAACACATTACCACTCCTTTGCGTCGCGCAGTCGGGTAAAAAAGAAAAGGATCGTCATTATTTCAAACAATCGCAAAACCTAAAAGAAAATAGAACGAAAATCTCACGTAAATATTTTCAACGCAAGTAAATAAGGCTAATTACTGAACCGTATCGGAGTAGATAGTCAAAAGAAAATAAAAATATCGGACAAACAACGCTCTGAGGAAAAAGTAAATTACGGTGAAATTGAAACCTTTGCTCGAGAATAAATGGAAAAGAGATTTCGCGATATAAAAGAGTTACAATTATTTATTTCTATTTAGCTCGCGATTGAGTCCTGTAGGTATTTTTTTAAATATACGACGATAGATAAGATGAATGGGGGAGAATTACAATTAGCAAACGTTTTATAGGTAGTGGTCAGTGTGCTCCGGTTTGAAGGGAAATGTTTCCAGATAAATGACCGAAATCCACCATGTTGGCGGATGGCGCATGGTCTCGAAAGATCCTTGGAACGTGCCGGTTTTCCTTAAGATGTTTTCCTTCACCGTTAAATCCAGTTTTGTTGGCAAAATGGCGGTGCAGGTGGGATTCGAACCTACGATCCCGCGATTGTGAACCGTACCACAGCATAAATAAATACTACCAGTACCTAGTTCATCGCCTTTGATGATGTCTAAACACTGATAGGGTTGTTGCAGTTTTAAAAGCGTCGCACCAAAATAAAATTAAAACATACGGAAGATGTCAGCCCTGAGCCGCGCTCCTGCAATACTAACATTGTAATGTAGGCAATGCAGGAGCGCGCTTCCCGCGTCGCACCCCGCACGCCCCGCACGATTGCCCCGTCTAGACGGCTTCGTCGAACGACTGTATGATTTAATAGACTGTGGACCGTCACTATACAATATGTTTGTGTAGCATAGAGTGACAAGACGAACAGGACACGTGCCTGGTAGTAAGCAAAACACCTGCCCATTAAAACAGGTATTGGAAGACGAAAAGTCCAAATTGCTACTTAGCACAGCACTGCGTTCGTCATCCAGAGATAGTTAAATGTTTTATCTCTATGCCCTATAATTTCATTAGAGAAATTGCCCCTCAGACCGGAACATAGTGATAATTTCATATTACTCCTGGACGGTAGAATAACTGGCAAAGGTGTAGTAATTCCCCAGGCGGACTCTGCAAATACTCTTACCACTACAGAAATCTAGTAGACAACCATGGACGTATACAAAGTCGGATGTAGCCTAGATAAAACAAAAACTGTGTCTATAGAGTCGGCCAGTGCGCTGTGTATGTGTGCGTGTCAGCCTGTATGGCCGACTGGATGGCAAACTGGCCGACTCTATAGACACAGTTTTTGTTTTAGCGAGACTACGTCTTACATTTTTTATACGTCCATATAGACAACGGATAAAATCCCGTAGAAAAACATCGCTGTATTTGCATAGTGCTCATTTTAAATGCTACCTATTTCAAATATCTCCAATGTTTGTTGTGTCCGTTTTACATAACCCGTCCTTGTATGAGTGATGTCATCCACTACTTGGACATTCCGAGATATTATATTGTTTAAGGTTGACAACAAATCCATCATTAACAGGTACCTGTGGATTGTAATACTTTTTATCCGACTTCAAAATAGGGGGAGGTTAATAATCTAATGAGGGTAATAAAGGGGCTTAATTTGGCTGTATGTTTTTTTTGTATGTGTTACGCGATAGCTAGGCTTAGATTTTAATGATTTTTTTACTACTCGTCACGTCATTCTCAGAAACTACAAATGCTAGGAGTCTGAAATTTTGCATGTGGGTTTTTTCGAAATTCAACTCTTAAGGGGGTGAAACAGGGGTGGCATTTTATATGAACACATAACCCAAACCCTTAGGGATAGAAACTTAAAATTCCGCACGTATTCCTCCTATGATGTGGAGATCTACTAAGGAAGGGTTCATCAAAATTTCATTCCAAGGGGGTGGAATAGGGGATACAATTTTGAATAAAACGCTGTAAGTACATAAAGGGATTGAAAATTCTATATTAAACGCTTAGGCCTTACGCCAACGATTTACAAAACGCGAGCGAAGCCGCAGGCAAAAGCTAGTACCTACATTTATGTAAAAAACTCAATACAAAAAAGAATAATACGATTCCTATTTATCGTTGTGATACCTCTAACGAATCGGTATGGTAGTTTTTTAATGTAATTTGTATTTTTTGTAAAAATAAAATAAAGATAAAATCCCATAGCGCCCAAACCCACATTGTTATTCAAATCTCTCGGCGCATTGTATGGTCACGCCTGCGTAAGCAGCCCTATTTACGCTGGGAGTGGGCCTTCTATCACAAGGAGAGAGTCAAGGCCAAAATCCACCACGCTCACCGAGTCTGGGTTGGAAGATGACACACTTCTGCGATAGATATCCTCCTTGGAACACGCTGGCATCTTCACGATGTTTTCATCCAATGTAGTGGTGACGAAAAACTTGTACCGGGCTTGTATCTTACAAATCTAGTTTCCTTACGAAGCAAAGGTTATCTGGAAGAGATCGCTTTTAACGATAAGATCGCCTCTTGTGCTCATTATATTCTGTTATTTTATGTTGTGTTACTTATTGTCAACTTTGTTTGGGGTGCCAATAAAGTGTTTTTGTGTTGTATTGTACCTTGTACCGGACATAGAAAAATACTAGAGGAAAGCGGATTTGAATAATGAATATACGAAGCCGGAACTTTTCTAGATTGCTACGACAATTAGATAAAATCCCCTAATTCTTCATTAAGCATGTTTCTGGAATCCTCGGAATAATGTAGGTATGCACCACAATGCCAACAATGACCAAATGCGGGTGGGCAGATCACACATGCCCTCGAATTATTTTTATTAAAACATGTCGGTTTCCTCTTCCTTACCTACCTTCACTCTTACTATTATCAGCCATTTTTCCCTCTACACAGCTTTTTTAGTCTGAAAACTAACATGGTTGTTTTGTTAATTCTCGACTAATTCGCGTGTACGTATGGTCCGTCCATTCAGACTTAAGTTTCAAATGGACACTTTTTTATGAATCTTTTATAGGTTTACACTTGACCGCCATCTCGCTGGATGTAAAGCGACGATGCGGTTTACGATGGAGCGTGTTTACCTAGAAGACACCGATTCACTCTCGATTTAAAGACACCTAGATTATAGCTATCAGGAAAGAACCACTCAGGCAACTCATTCCACAGCCTAGATGTTTTTATCGCAAAAGTAGAGTCAAATCTCTTCCTTCTTGTCTTTGGAACATCAACCATGAGATACATTTTTGAGAAGACTCCCTGACTCCAGGCAGGTAACCTCTGCTATCTGGCACTCAAATTGAAATCGGACTGTACTAACGTACCGACCATAACAAACGTGAGTTATACGTAAAATAATAAACAAAAAAAAAATGCTACCACAGCTACGGAAATCAGATAAATCCCGTAATGCCTAAAACACAGTGATAATCAAATCTCTCGATCCATTGTACGGTCACGCCTGATGACAAAGCCCGAATCACGCGTCGGCCGAACAATGGCCAGGTTAACGGGTCAGTTACATAACTACATTACTGGCCGCTTATATATATACGACAGTACATAAGCTTGCTGGAAAAGAAAAGCCGAGGAGTGTGGGTGTCCAGCAGTGCACTAGGAAAGGATGATGATGACACTTAAATTAAGTTGATGTGTCTGTTTTTAATTCCAAATTAAAAACTTTGCACTAAATACAAAACTTACATAAAAAGACAATGAGATGATGTAACTCTATGTATGGCCTTGTAATTTCTCTGGACACATGCACGAAGATTCCTATCACTACCAAATCTGCATGAATCGAAACCAAAATAACACTGGATAGGTTGACCACAAATAGGCATGACTAAAAGATAACCAATTAGTCCGTCAGTTCGATTATTTAAAAATGTTGTACCTACACGTATTTTTTCTTTTGTTTCATAAACTAAAAATGACTATGAGACAGTGCTTCGAAGTCTCGCCTGACGTCACTTCATTGTATGATATTTACGAAGTCGTAACCGTTAACTCCGGAAGTTTGATGAACTATATCTTTGTCTTAGTATGAAACTACTACTGGACTGGACTGACTGTATCAAACATGAGCTACCCGTGTATTAATTTTAAAATATATCTTAGGCGATTTTTATTATTTCGATAAAAATATGAGTCCCATATTATTCCAAAATCTACCTGACGTATCTACTAATTAGATTGGTATATTTCTGACCCAGTCAACATCTCAATTGTCCCACAACTACTAGTCCCAAGGTCGATAATACGCATCATGACATACTGTGGTGTAGTGTCATTCGTCTATTGTGGAGCATGAGGTCATGCTATATGGCCCTTGACGCGCGCGCAGAGTGTGTCCTATAGGAAGTACCTACTATCTTGCCGGATTCGCGAACGTCTCATTACTTCTCCGTTTTATGAATGACGCAACGAAGTCTGAGTTCAGTTTAGTGAAAATATGATTTGTTGAATGGAGAATAGTACGCTCGAAGATACTGAAATTGTTTATCGATATAATGTTATGTAGTGGTAAGACTCTTAGCAGAGTCCGTCTGGGGAAGTACCACACCTTTGCCAGTTATTCTACCGCCAAGCAGTAAGGTGCAGAAATTACTGTGTTCCGGGTTTGAAGGGCAATGTTTCCAGAGAAATTACAGGGGTTAGAGATATAACATCTTAGATCTCTGGGTGACGAGCGCAGTGCAGTGCTAGGTAATGATTTGGACTCCTCATGTTCCTATTGCTGCGTGTCACTGTGCTGTCATGTGGCAGGCATGTTGCTTACCATCGGGCACATGCCCTGCTCGTCTCGTCATACTTTATTTAAAAAAAAATGTTTGCGCTTGAATGCAATCGCGGCTGATGTTAAACAACGGTGCGGTCTGCGATGGAACGCGCTTACTTAGTAATTAACGTCAGCATCATCAGCAGCCCATTCTAGTGTACTGCTGGATTCGCCATTGGAACCTCGGCATTACTTTTACTGCCCATTTGCCAGCTGCTTTTCTTATATCGTAACTGCACCGAGTGTCAGTGTATCTAATATGAAGTTTCCCGATTCCATTAAAATATAGCAAATTCGGCATAAGCATTCATATTCAAAAGCATACATAACTTAATAGCCTTCTACATGTCTAGAAATGCCGGGAAGTGTTTTATTTACCTACGTAATGATTGATAGACTCGCTTGACCGCCATCTCTCCTGGTGATAAGCAACGGCGGGGTCAAGATAGAACGCGTTTACCTGAAGGAAACTGATTCACTCCTGACTTAAGACACCAAGATTGCATCTTATTTATCAGGGAAAACGCACTCCAGCAATTAAAGTTATAGTTATACTAGTAACAGTGCATCGTAGTTGTGACCACTTTTGTTCCAGATCCCGTTTTGTTTCCGGGATGGTTGTTAATCTACGTGTTTTTATAGACTATTATCTATGTATATATGTATCAAATTTCATCCAGGTGTCGTTAAGTATTTTTTTGCGTGTGAGAGTACAAATATCCATATTATATACTCACAAAGTTTCGCGCCTATAATATTAGCAGGGCTATCTGCTACGATAATGAGAGAAGTAAGTATATTTTGATATTAAATTGAAACCGAAGCGTCATGCGTCGATGCGCCGTAAAGAAAGATGGAACGGAAAACGATGAGAATGATATCTATAGGAATATACGTATGTGTAGGATTAACTGCGAACCGAGAAAAGATTAGATAAATTGATAATGTTTCCAATATTACTAGGAAATCGTGACATCAAAACACGATAGTTGTATGAAGTATAGAAGATACCAATGTGAAAGTTGTTACACTCACTACTTATGTGCAGACTGGAAGTCACACATTTATACGGTCTCCGAAATGCTATTGCGTAGAAATCACTCAAATAGCATCCAATTTGAAGTGGGACTGGGCTGGACAGTGGACATGTCTGACGCATGCTGGACGATCGTTAGGCTAAAATCAACAACCAGTGGTAGTCTGACTGAAAACGACGTAGATGCACATCCAAAAATTGATGGGGGTACATAAATGACGGTTACCGCGTAAATGACGGCTATAGCATAAGTGGTGGATATTGCAAAAGTGACGGCTACCGCATAAGTGACGGCTACCGCGTAAATGACGGGTACCGCATAAGTGACGGATGTCGCAAAAGTGACAGATATCGCATAAATGACGGCTGCCGTATAAGTGACAGATACCGTATAAGCGATGTCCTATTTAAAAGTTATCAGTTATCAAATAATTCCAAAAACATTATTATATTATCTTAATCTCGATTTTAAATGACATGACAAAAACAGCTATTAAATTAACCTAAAGCACACCATTGTTTTAAAAGACTTCCCCGCAATCATCATCCCATTATGTCAACATAATGATATAATACAGGAACTGATGATACAGGAACTTCGGTACATTGATTCTAATATTGCTAAAATTAATTTCATTTATAGCATTCACTGATGTATCACACCGGTGACGTAAGCCAGGCCGAGTGAAGTGAAGCTAGTCTAGGAATGTTAGACATTACGCACGCTATTACTATTCTATCTTTATATTATGTATCCTACTAATATTATAAATGCGACAGTTTGGTTGTTTGCTGCTCAGTTACATTGGATTATACCTGAACGGTTCGGATTGAATTTTGGAACAGATTTCGAAAAAGTACACCTTTCTGAGGACATCTGTCATCCACCAACCCGCATTTGGACAGTTTGGATTATGGGATTGGTTCTATTCTTATGAGATCCCTTTGAATCCCAGCAGTGGGACCATAAAGTATGCTGGTTATGCTAACATTTTCACTTAAAAAGTGTTTAAGGTATTGTAATGGTAGGCCTGTTTGCAGAGTCCGCTTGGGGAAGTACCAGCCATTCTACCGCCAAGCAGTAATGTGCAAAAATCACTGTGTTTCAGTTGGAACAGTAATAGTACATAATACTCGTATGTAGCCTAATATAGCACTCAGGGATCACGTACCTACATATCAAACGGTGTAAAGTTTTTGAAATCAGTCCAATAGTTCCTGAGATGTGTCGATGTGTTCCGGTTTGAAGGGCATTGTGTCCAGGGAAATTACAGGGCTTAGAGATATAATATCTTAGATCTCTGGGTGACGAGCGCAGTGCAGTGCTAGGTTACTTGCATTTGGACTTTCATGTTTCAATAGCTGCGTATCACTGTGCTGTTATGCGGCAGGCATGTAGCTTACCATCAGGTACATGTCCTGCTCGTCTCGTCACTCTATGATATAAAAAAAATTGCCAGTTAGAGGAACTGCCGATAGAAGTGAAAACTTATAAATATTCAGAAATTGATAGCTTACTTTGGAAACTACACGGGTGTAACCGGAGGGTGTGGCCTGGTCTTTATGGCATGGCATGATGATGATGATGACTAGAAATGCGTCAGCATTTCCCATTGTCTGACGCATTTCTAGATGGCCAATGGCTATGGTCCCGAGTTTACTCGAAGATTTCTTATCATCTAGCGTAACGCTCGGGGCGTTACGCTAGAATTCAATTCACAGCCCACGAAAAATCTGTCTAAAAGCGCCAAAAGAAGTTTTAACTTAAAAAAAAAATTGCGCGTCAACCAAAAGACAGCTCCATAATATCAATGTAGATGTGATTTCTTTTAGTCTGACGTACAAACGGTGATAAAACTGGTCGTAAAGAATCTTCCGATCGAAGTGGTGGATCACGAGTTTACAAACAAACTGACGATTCCATTTGTAAATACGATGATTGTGCAACCTGAATGCCTATTTGTGAAATTCTAGTGCTAATAGAGATGTCATACGTCACTGAGGTTAGGAAACCTAAATGCAATTGCTTAATGGTTGGCTTAGAAAGTTGCATTAATATAGTTTGGGTTTTTTCTAACTTAAATGTTAGATTTTTTAAAGTGAAAACGCCTTGGGCCGGTTTGGCATTTTTGGTATGAAAATACATAATTATAATTGAACTCAAGTTAAGTTTTGGACGTGACAACGTCTTATAAATCGATGAACCGCTGGCTGCATGCACGAAAAAGCATGACTCATTGTCCCGTTTTACCCAGATATCTAAAATATTATTTCTCCAAGCCCAGTAATTTATCTGAAAACATTACCCTTCAAACCGGATGATCAAAACACAGCACCTAATGTATGCACATTGCTGCTCGGCGGTAGAATAACTGGCCAAGGTGTGGTACTTCCCCAGGCGGACTCTGCCAAGAGTCCTACCACTACTGAAGTGCCGAGTTCAAGTGGAACTTCTAATAACACGACACAGAAATCTTGAACAGAACTGTGGAAATACCTACTTATGTTGTAAAATTTGTTAAAACATTAAATGTAAATTCTTCACGAGTTTACACAAAACTCGTGTCACTCTCGCCATTACCGTTACCGCTGATGTAAGATATTTTGTTTATTTGGTCTGTAATTTAACTGGATCAGTGCCCTTCACACGGGAATATTTTACAGGGTTTACACACCCAGGCTACTACAATTTGGGTCCGCGCATATACATAACAATGCTGCGGCTATCCGGATCCAAACCCTTTTCCCGCTATGAAAATGCTAATTAAATATACAGGGTGATTGGTAAACAGCCTGCATCCGTGTAAAGGCATGTTCTGTGTATTTATTTAAACAAACAACTTTTGTTAAAAAAATAAAAATCAATACTTATATATCCAAAAAAATAGTGGTTCTTGCCCTTTCTAGCACTCTTTAGCGGCCTTTTAGGTGTTTTTTCACTTCGGCACATCGCTAATCGAACGTTAAAAAGGGCACGCGCTCTTGTTTCGAATTGTTACGAAGAGTTCGATGCTTTTAGAACGGACAAATACACTTCTTTATTATTTTGTATGGGAAACAAATGTATGAACTGTAGAACAAAAGTTTACGTACTCAGTGTACTTCACATCCCTTTAAAAGGATGCAAGGCAGGAATACAAATAACCCTGTATATATGTACAATTCCAGGTATAATGTGTTCCAAATTTCAAACTGATCTGTTCGGACGCTCCAACGTGATTGAGCTATAAACAGCCAATGTTTGCACATTACTGCTTGACGATAAAATAACTGACATAAATGTGGTATTTTCCCAGTAACGACTCTGCAATGACTACACTACTACGTAACTAAATGCTAAACTGTTAATCTGATTCATAAAATATGCCAAAGTACCTAAAGTGTGTTTCCTCAATCCTCAATTATTATATTTACATTAACCACCCGCCCCAACTTTACAACCACTAATGTTTACAGCTTTATAGCTTACGTTATTCAAGGAGAATGTAGCATTGTAATGATGAAAGAATTTTTCAAATCATTTCAGTAGTTTCTGATTTTATTCGTTGGAAACATAGATAGAAAAACACAAATTTTTACATTTCATATTACGTTAATATTACAGTTTTGTGGAACTAATAAACTTTATTTATCCTCGCAATTTTACATCTTATATCTTTCAAAATCATTTACAATCTCTGAAAAATGTAACGAATAGAATCTCCAAACGTAACTCTTCTATCAAACACTGTCCAAACGCAACTCCTTCGAACATTCCGGCAACGATTCCAAACGCCCGAAGCATTCACAGAATTAACGACATATACGGAAATACTCGCCGAGCCAGCGTAGTGCATCAAAAATATTTAAATTTAACTCGTGCGGCGCGAAGGAGCCCACGACAAAAATACACGGGCATTTCCTCCAGGACTCACAATATAGACGAAGCGACGCGTTACTCTGGACGTTGGGAGTGCGGTAGTGATAGATTTGGGGATATTGATCGTCAGTGTTCTGTTGTTGATCGGGCATATGGATTTAATCGAGACAGTGCGAATGCAGGTAAGGAGGACTTTGTTTGAATGATCGGGAGTAGTGAAAGTTCTTGTTGATGTGCAAACGGTAATCCGCTTTTTACCCTGTACAAGGTAGGTTGTAATTACGTAAAAATTGGTGGACATTTCATACACAACACCATCTGATCCTAAACTAAGCCAAGCTTATAACTATGGCAGCCAGATAGCTGATATAATACTTATAAAGTCGTAAATACGCACTTGTTTTACGTAGAAACACTTATAAATCGTAGTGGTGGTACACTGTGCAGAAGTTTGCCAGGTACCGCTAAGCAGGAATGTGCAAACATCACCCTATTTCAATTAGGGCAATGTTTTAAAGAAATTTCAGGGTATAACGATAAATCATCTAATATCTTTGGGTGATGAGCGTAGGGCAGTGCTAGCCCTTTCTATTCTTCGTGTTCCTATAGTTTCGTGCCAATTTACTCTTTTGACACCAGGCATTTTGTATTAACGTCAGGCATATGTACATACTATTGCTTAGTATACATATTTATCTTTATTATCATGACATCTTCCTAAGTCCTTTGTTATCGAGTCATGGTTCGACCCACGGTATCGTCGATCCTTCACGGATAGTCTTGTGGCTTACATTTTTAGTAGAAAACAGAAATCTAAACATTAGCAGATAGACCAAACTTTCTGATTAATTGTAAGTATGTAACAATGTTAGTATTTTAACCAAGATAATTTTCAGTAGATGTATTTATAGCGTATTCATTAGCTTGTTATTTTGACGATAATATAGCTTACGATGATAACGATAACTGATTATCTTAAATTAGTATCCATGAATATTTATGAGAATACAAACCGTACATATTTGGTATAGCGAAGATGTTACAGAATGTCACGAATTTACATAAATTCTGTTCCGCGGAAGAAAAACAACGTAATATTAATAGATGTGAAGTGACATAAAAATTCAAATTATTTCATAATTTTGCGTACAAAATCAATTAATATTCATTAACTGTGAATGTTTGATTATTCTCACGGCCTTGACGAAATTCTGTCTTTGCTAGTGCACAAAGTAAACGGAAGATAAGACGAATTTAGACCGTTATGATAGAGAAAGTATTTCAAGGAGATCAAATATTTTTTGTGTGTAATTCACTTTTAAATTACATTTACATTCTACACTGTCTTTTATTACGTCTTCTACATTGTATTTTATTTGTGCAATAATTAATGGCGATGGCCTAGTGATTTAGTTGGTTGTGAGACTGCCTGCGAAGCCGAAGGTCTTGAGATTTTTTTTTTAATAAAGAGTGACGAGACGAGCAGTACATGTGCCTGATGGTAAGCAACATGCCTGCCACATAACACCACAGTGACACGCAGCTATTGGAACATGAAGAGTCCAAATCATTACCTAGTCCTAGCACTGCACAGCGCTCGTCACCCAGATATCTAAGCTGTTATATCTCTAAGCCCTGTAACTTCTCTGGAAACATTGCCCTTCAAACCGGAACACAGTAATGAATCTTGATCTTGAAGAATAAGATCTTGGGTTTGACTCCCACCCAAGACAAATATTTGTGAGATAAATACAAATACATATTTATTCTGTGTCTGACTGTTTCCGTGCATCATAAGTGTGTAGTTACTCTAAATAAGAATTATGTCAGCTATCTGGCTTCCATAGTACAAGCTTTGCTTAGCTTAGCTTGACAGAGCTGTGTGATAATCTTCACAGTATTTAATTCTTTCAGTATTCGTGAAATTTGTATTTACGTGTATTAATTACCGCGGTTTCACAAGAGTAGTCCAGATCACGTTATTTTCGAAGGATAAAAAGTAGTGCTAATCCATATCATAATCTAAGAGTGTTTTAAAAATTTCAACCCGATCCGTTCAGAATTCCTAAGATAGTTCCTACTTGATTGAGCAACAAACATCATCTAAAAATCTAAATCATACCTAAATATTCAAACTTCGCATGTATAATATTAGTAAGAAGTCTGAAACCTTGTTAAGATAAATTAGATGATCTGATAAGTTGATACTAAGTAATATAGACTTTGATAATAAGTATGTATAACAACGGCTGCCCTGGCACTTCAAGGCTAGTTAATAACGTGCCAAAGCTGTTAATCTGGCGGCTCGCCAAATTCCCGAGATGTCCCTGGGAAGGTTGTCATTGGTAATTGGATAACAACGGTTTAGCGATAATAACGTCTCAGTTGCAATTAATATCCCGATAGAGAAGAGCTGTTGTTATTTTTTAAAGATACTTATTCGATGCCTGCAAGATCTAATACCCAAGGTGGTATTAGATCTTGCAGGCATCTTTTTTCTATCAGAATGCTCGTAGCTCGAAAAAGCGACATCGATCATGGTTGATGCTCCAAAGACATGAACGAACAGATTTGACTCTACTTTTGTGATAAGAACGTCAAGGCTTTGGAATGCGTTGCCCGAATGGGGTTTTCCCGATGGTCACAATCTTTGTGTCTTCAAATCGAGAGTGAATCGCTTCCAAATAAACACGCTCCATCGTAAACCGCATCGTCGCTTAACATCAGGCGAGATGGCGGTCAAGTGTAAACCTATAAAAGTTAAAAAAAATAATTAAACTGTATATAAATATGGCACCATACTGATTTCGTGACTCAGTCGCAGTTGACACTACTCAATGAACCGTAGGTCTTGGGTTCGATTCCGTGGCAAGACAAAACAATACAATACAATACAAAACACTTTATTGGCACCATAAACAAAGTTGACAACAAGTAACACATATAATTACAATACAAAATGGGCACAAAAGGCGATCTTATCGCTAAAAGCGATCTCTTCCAAATAAATACAATACAGTAAAAACAATGTGTATTAGGATAAACACAATGTGTATAACAATAAATGTATCAGGATGTTTTTTATGTGTCGAAAAAGTATGTATTTACAATTACAAATACCTATATAATATGTAAACTAGTAGCATCCCGTGGTTTCACTCACGTATTTCCCAATCCTTTATTTTCTCGCGAAAAACATATCCTATATATTATTCCAAGTTATAATCTATCTGTGTAGCAAATTTCATCCAAATCCCTTCAGTAGTTTTTGCTTAAACATTAACAAACATACCTACTTTCACAATCAAAGCAACACTGCATCACTAAGCTATTAAAACATGAAGAGTCCAAATCATTACCTAGCACTGCGCTGCGCTCGTGTCCCAGATAGGTAAATAAAATATATCTTAATATTTATAATTTAACCTGTAATTTCTCTGGAAACATTGCCCTTACAAATCGGAACACGGTGATGTATGTACTATTATACATTACTACTTGACGGTAAAATAACTGACAAACATGTGGTATTTAGCGAAATTGTGTAATTTTTTTTTAACTTTTATAGGTTTACACTTGACCGCCATCTCGCCTGATGTTAAGCGACGATGCGGTCTACGATGGAGCGTGTTTACCTAGAAGAAACCGATTCACTCTCGATTTGAAGACACAAAGATTGTAACTATCGGGAAATACCCACTCGGGCAACGTATTCCACAACCTTGACGTTCTTATCACAAAAGCAGAGTCAAATCTCTTCGTTCGTGTCTTTGGAACATCAACCATGAAACGATGTCGCTTTTTCGAGCTGCGAGCATTCCGATATGTATGTATGTATACCATACATACGTATGATACCATATATGTGTACCTAATATATGTACATATTACCTAATTTCACAGACCAATAAAGATAATGATTATTTCCCCAGGCAAGCTAAAGTGTTGTAACATTACAAAATATTCCCATGTTTTGTGAGTTACCCGTATATTCATTTAACAATATTCCCATTATAAAACTTATTTCCCCGTCCGAATAGCTCGCAACTCGCAATCGCCGAGCTTGAGAACAGGAAGTGGGCTATGCATTTGGATCGGATCTGTTTAGATACCGAATGCATTATGAAAGTGAGAAAACGTTTTAGGAAAGCTTTCATTATGTCCGGAACGGTTTTATACACTAAGTTGATGGATCGGGACATTCGGAACGAGTGTTGTAAACGAGCGAGTGGCATCAGGGACAGAAATGCAGCCGTAGTGGAGGCTCTCGGCCGGGAGGAGGCGGCTTAGGCAAATGGCAATAAGGCAAAGAATCGATGTCGAGTCGATTACTAGCGGAATCCCAACCGGTAGTGATCGGCTCAACAGACGAGCACTAACTAGTATTAGGTTTAAAATGTTCCCAACTCCCCCCTTATTTTCCTCTTCTTCTGATTATCCAAGAAACATGTAAAAATAAATAAGATTTTAAATGACAAAAGTCACGGACCCCGGAGTCTGTGGAGTAGCAATTTTAAATAAAAAAAAAAAAAAAAAAAAAAAACGAGCGAGTGGCGGATACGATAACAATGCTGATAATGATGATGATGATGACTAAGTTGGTGAAAACGCTAACAATAATAGCCATGTTTTTAAGTTGTTTTTATATGTGTAGGTATTTTGTATATTGTAAAAATCTAAGCTTAAGAAAAAGGAATAAATGAGTGTCTAAATAGCCATAGTGACTAAAAAAACTAAATAGTCCACCAGTTAGATTATTATAAAATACTAGCGGCCCATTCCGGCTTCGCTCGGATTTCGTTATATCATCAATCATCATCAATCATCAACAGCCCACTAAACGTTCCCACTGCTGGGACTCGGGGCCTTCTCTCGCAAGGAGAGAGTTAAGGCCATAATCCACCACGCTGGCCCAGTGCGGGTTGGCGGATGACACATGACTTCGAAAGATTCTAGGTACATGTCGGTTTCCTCACGATGTTTTCCTTCACCGTTTTTAGGTTAGCGGCATTACGCACGCGACTTCGAAAAGACAGTGGTGCGTGTGGGGTTTGAACCCGGGGTCTCCGGATCGGCAGCCGCCGTTCTCCCGACTAGACCACCGTAACTTATCGCTCGGATTTCGTTATATAAGGACTATTAATCGAAAAAAAAAACTATCCTATCTCTCAAGTTGGACCAGACTGCTCACGGTGTGCACATTTAATTTAAAATCGGTTAAGTAGTTCAGGAATCCATCGAGGACAAACATCGTGACAGGAGATTTATATATATTAAGAAGATTGCACACGAATTTTTTCATTTGTTTTACAAACAGTAAAAGACGAATATTTTAGTGCTTAAAAGTTTCGAGTGACGTCACGTATAAGATTTTATGTAGACTCTCTACTGATCTTATGTCTAAAGAAATAAATAATCTTTATGTGTCGGTTTATAATATTAAAAATAACCGTGTTTGAGAAGCTGTTTTACTACCCTTTTTGAACGGTAGGTACATATACCAAAATATTTTTGTTTTACAATTTTTGTCTGTCTGTCTGTTCCGACTAATCTCTGAAACGGCTGGACCGATTATGACGGGATTTTCACTACATGATAGCTGATGTTATAGTGCATTGTGACTACTCTTACTTGAGGAAAATAAAAAGGGTTCCGTGAAATAAACCGAAAACCCTTAAAGCGCGCGTGAAACCGCGGGCACATCTAGCTTCAAACAAACATAACAGACTAAGTACATCATTTCTATTCACGGTTTTAAATTATTTAAGGCCATCGTTACATTAGTATTAAAGTGTGTGTAGAGGCACCAAATTGTGTCGCCCACATGCGTTTCTAGAGTAATTTGTTAACTGCCGCATTGCAGACCCTTATTGCAAAACGGCGGTGTGAGGCCTTTCAGGCATAAACGATCCATTTGTAAAGTTCCACTGCAGTGGGTCGAGTCTTCTATCTAAAAACGAGGCTAGGGTAGAACCCTGTGTAATGCTTTCTTAAAATCTACAGAGAGGAAATAGGTAGAGACGTGCTACGTCCTAGGCCATGATATTGCTAATAATGTATAATAGTTAAGAGGCAAGTTACGGCTGGTCTAGTCGGGAGAACGGCGACTGCCGATCCGGAGACCCCGGGTTCAAACCCCACACGCACCACTGTCTTTTCGAAGTCATGTGCGTAATGCCGCTAACTTAAAACGGTGAAGGAAAACATCGTGAGGAAACCGACATGTACCTAGAATCTTTCGAAGTCATGTGTCATCCGCCAACCCGCACTGGGCCAGCGTGGTGGATTATGGCCTAAACTCTCTCCTTGCGAGAGAAGGCCCCGAGTCCCAGCAGTGGGAACGTTTAGTGGGCTGTTGATGATGAGTTAAGAGGCAAAACGCGGTCAAACGTAGATATCTTGTGCTGTATATGAAAAAGTTTCAATGTAGGGCCATTTCTATCTTGAATCTATCTAAAACATTTTACGATTTTAAACGAAATAAATCAGGTTGTGTTTCGGGACAGTTGTGGACAGGTATGTTGCTCACCATCAAGCGTACGGCTTTGCTCGTCCCGTCATTATTTTATAAAGTAAACCCATGCCAATTTAGTGTAACTGGAAATATCGCGGACAGACCGAACTAGTTGATGATCATCTACGTGTTAGCTTACGTAAGCACTCTAGCTATCAGTCTCGATGACAGGGGTCTTCCTGTTAGCGCGGTAATTCACATACGCTGGACCAAGTTTTCATGTGACAATGGCCGTTTTAAAAGCAATTAGACTGCTTAATGAGTACCTTGATAAAATCGGCTACAGTTTTGTCTGTTATTATCATCAGCATAATTTTCTTTTACTTAGGACTATTCCTTGTGGTTGTTTATCTTTTCAGCTATTCGCTTACTACAGCACCAAACTGAAATATCACCTTTTTTAATTATAACAGGTTTACATTTGACGGCTATATCACTTGATGCTAAGTGACAATGGAACGTGCATACCTAGATGACACCAAGACTGTAACCATAAGGAAAAACCCTCAAGCAACGCATTTCACAGTCTACATAGACGTTCATACAAAAATATATAAAAGTGGAGTCAGGCCTCCTGATTACCCTTGGACGGACTCTTAACTATAATCTGATTTTGTAACTGTGGTCAAAATATCATCTGCGCCATGGCTAACTAATTGAGCCCGCATAAGTATAAGTCTCCTTCCTCTTTTTTTGCACATTTTTGCCTGTCATGATCAGCACGAGTATGTTAAAGCAACATATTGTTTAACTGATGCAAGCAGAATGTGGGACCTTGCAGGGTGGGTATCATAAAGGAATGGCAAATTTGTTCACGATATTATATTAAGATGTAGTGTACCGCAATTAGATACAAGACTTGACTGACTCTAATAGTGGAATTGAATTTGTATTCAAAATTGTTATATTTAAGTCTTATTGTGGTAAGACTCTGCAGAGTACGCTTGGAGAAGTGTCATGTCATAGTATCAGTTGTATTACCGCCTAACAGTACATCACCGTGTTCCGGTTTAAAGGCCAAGGTCAAAGAAATTTAAGTGCCAAAAGATAAACTATCTTATTAGTCTTGACTGACGAGCGCAGAGCAGTGTTAATTGGTTTGGACTCTTCATGTTCAAATAGTTGCGTGCCACTGTGCTGTTATGTGCAAGCATCTTGCTTACCGTCTTGTTCGTATCTCTCTATATTATGTAAAAATATCATTAAACGATTACTAACACTAGACACAATAAACCACATCTGTTCGTCCATTCATTAAAGAACTCACCAACACAAATAGACTCGAATATAAAAAAAAAGCCGTGAATAATAAAAGCACGTGGGAAATAGGTGTATTATGACGGGTGCCATGACACTGACACAGTTGGCGGTTTGTGTGTTGTTGCGAAAATAACTCACGAGTGTCGGAACTGTGCCATATCTCCTGTGATTATGGGTCATGGGTTTCCCGATCGACCGATTAGTACCCGTTTCAAATAAATACACCGGTAACTCAAGTTTGATATAGACAGTCCAGACCGACTTAAGTTTATTAAGTTTACTGTGTATTTATTTATAATGTGTAATAACCGCGTTAGCTTTCGTACAATTAGTACCCTTTTGTGGTTTGTATAGAATTTTGTGAATAGTATAGTAGCATCCGGTGGTTTCACTCGCGTATTTCTGGATCCCATTAATGTCTCGGTATTTTTATATTTTACTAGCGCCCCGATCCGGCTTCTCTCAAATATTGAAAAAAAACCATCCAAAAGACCATCCATAAATCGGAAACACAACTTATACGTTTCGATTGTATAACTTATATGATATTATAATTAATTTTTGAATGAAACATTTAGGAATATTGACTAATTTTATAACTGAGAAGGTGAATAACAATAAATTGTAAATATTTGTTCACCATCTTGAGTAGAATATTTGAGACAACGTTTTATTTGTAACTACACATTTGTGACAATATGACAAATAAACTGATTTTGATTTGATTTATGTTTCGTAAATATCGGTTCATTTCGTGAAGAGTTCACTAGGAACATATACCTATATGTACATCACCTAGCTAGATTATATTCCTCTCAGGAATACACGCTCACAACTTATCCCGCATTCTATACGTTCTTATTACTACAGCGGAGTCGAACCTCTTGGGTCCTATACATAAAACTATGTATCTATGTATAAACTAGGTTTCCGATTTTAATGTTTTCCCGGGATAAAAATAGCCTGTCTTATTTCAAACTGCATATTATCATCTCTCTATGTACCAAATTTAATCTAGAGCCCTTCAGTAGTTTTTGTGTGAAAGAGTAATAAACATTCATCCATCTTCACACTCTTTCGTATCTATACTTATAATAAAACTGTAGCGGTACGGTTCGGTACATTGAAGATATTTTGAAAAAAAAATTTTGGGGGCACTCCATAGTCGGTACTGATGGCGAAACTGCAATTTTTTTCTTTCATGTCTGTCTGTCTGTCTGTCTGTCTGTATAGGGAACTCTCATCACGCCGAAACTACTGATTCAATTCAAATGAAACTTGACATGATTTAAGATCATACTAAGTAGATGGTAGCTGTCTACTTTTAATCCCCAAATTTTGCACGGGTTTCTTGCAGAAAGGATGGGTGGCCATTACACAAACCGAATGAATCGCGTACGTTGATCTTGCGAACTTAGTAGTATTACATACTTACGTAAAAATATTTGGATGGGTGGCCATTACACAAACCGAGTGAATTTGTTTTTCCACACAAAAATATATTTATTCGAGTTTAGCAACTTCATATTTTATATTTTTAGCAACATCAAACATAGGTTGTGGAATATCGAACATAGCCGCAGTGTTAAGTTTGTAGGATTTTTATACGATACATTACGATGGTGATAATCATTTTGGTGCTGACGCAAGCTGCCGCGATACTCTGGCACCATCACATATTCCAGGGACACATAGTAGGGGCCAGTGCAGCGGCTAATTCAGCTGAGCGGGCCAAACGGCGCAAATATGCAACCCTCGGTAGTGGTTTTATATTTAACCCTTAACCACCTAACGGCGGTCACAGTGACTCCAGCGGTTTTTATTTTTTGGATTATTCCGTTACTATGCGAGCTATGCGTCTGTAAGTTCATATACTTTACCCCCCTGCTCCCCAGTACGTAGTGTGCGCTCGATCGTTTCACACGTTTGCGCGTTCAAGAGTTAAAGGTAATTATATTTTGTTTGCGGTCATGGTGACCGCCGTTAGGTGTTTACGTAATTTTTAATAAAATCAATTCTTTTTGTTTTTATGGCTTTGTTATGTCTGATGAACGACTAAACCGAAACAAATTGGAATGGTTAGAACAAATTTCTGATTCAGATACAGAAAATGAAAGAAATGAGCCAGAATTGCCAAACGAAGACTGCAGCGCCATCGAAAATATCCCAGTGAATCATTTTATCAGAGACGAGTGTCAGTCTGACTCAGATAATAGAAGATAATGATCCAGAGTGTCAAGAAGAAGATGGAACCAACATTGCTGATTGCATCCGTATCCATTAAAAGTTGAAGCAACTGGCTGAAAATCTGGTAAAATCTCATTTGGAACGACGTATGAACAAGCCCGGTTTGCATGGAGAACTTTGATGCGGTATTCGCCGCGTACTGAAGATGGAACAAGCAACGAGTCAAGCATGTCCTCAACTGATTGAAAGGTTTGAAATCAGGAAGAGTTGGTCAGCTTGTGATGCTAAAAAACCGCAAAACATATTACATGTGTTTTCAATGTAAGAAACCCATTTGCGTTGAGTGTTTGCAAAAGATGTGCGTAAACTGTCGTTAAAAATTGTAACTGTTTACCCGTTGCAATTTCATAAAATTTGTGATTTGATTTTGTCATTAATAGTTTCATATAGTAGTTTATACATTAAACTACCAAAAAATTTGAAGATTTGATTAGATTTTACAAATATTTACTTGTCAGATCTCAGATTTTATAATGCCTAGATTTTGTACTAAAATGTTCAAGTTAATTATAAACATTGATTATTTAAATGTATTTCTATTATTTTTCAAAGTTTTTTAACGTCAATTTGTTAACAAAACAATAAAGATTACGATCCGTTTTTCATTTATATCATTTTATGTATTTAAAAAAAAAAAAAACAGAAAATAATAAGCGGTCGCCATGACCGCCGTTAGGTGGTAGTGTAACTTAAAAACACGTTAGGTGGCTAAGGGTTAAGCCTTTTGGGGTTGAGACATCGTGCCTGTGGGGGCCAGGAGCTCACCTCATCTTCAAAAGCCTTTCCGAGCGCTTAGCCGACGCAAGGCGTGACTAAAATGCTGGCGTTTATTTGGCCCAACGCATAAACATTGCCATTCAGCGTGGTACTGCCGCCAGCATGCTGGGCACGCTTTGACTGGTAGTGGGCTTGCACATCTTGTCATCCAGTTTTTGTTAATATTCAAAAAACCGCCTCCCTATTTTCCATATAATATATGTACATGGTAAAAACGGGACCCTATTACTTCCTGCTGTCCTTAGGTTTTAAATATTTTAAGAGAAATGTTTATAACAATTTAATTATCGCTTGGTAATGTTTACTTTTCAAGTCTCGATTTGTTCTCTATGGAGTCGCTATGTCACTCTTGGCATTGACCGTATGCGATGTCATAATTGGGTCACAATACATCTCAAGTAGTTATTTGTTAGCCAATATTTCCTTCCTGTTTCAGACTTATATATAAAGTATCTTTATATTGTTTACTTGATGGAATTTCTATTGTTTATTTTGGTTACCTACATACATTGTGAATACTATAGGCATTGTACATACAGTGTTCTGAAGGCATGTTGCTGTAATCGATTTAAAAATAAGTATTTTTTGTAGTTTCTTGGAACTTTTACTTTAGTAGCGGTAGGACACTTTGCAGAGTTCGCCCTGGAAATGCCACGGAATGAACTTTAAGCCAGTTAATCTACCGCCAAGCAGTAATGTGCAAACAATACTGTGTTCCGGGCAATTACAGGGCAGATAATCTTATATCTGTGGGTGAAGAGCGCAGTGCAGTGCTGGGTAGTGATTTGGACTCTTCATGTTTATGTTTACTCAACAGCTGCGTGACACTGCTGTTATGGGCAGGCATGTCGCTTACCATCAGGCGCATGAACTGCTCGTCTCGTCTCTCTAGATCATAAATACATAACTCCACAGACTCTGGGGTTCATGACCTTTGTCATCAGAGTTATTTTTTAACATAATTTTTTGTATGGGATTTGGAATTTTGTATGAGTAGGAACGAAGTTCCTTTGAATTATAAAGAAGCAACTCAATTTGGGAAAAAAAACGTAATTTTATTATCTATGGTACGATCATCTAAAACTAAAGTTGGCAACACTGGTCACGGGCAGTTTTTACGCGTCACTTCCGTTATATATTTTTCTTACGGTTTTAGTCTCACATTTAATTCAGTTCAACCATGCCGTAAGGAACTTAAAAAGGAAAATAGGTACCTACTCTGATGGATTTAAAATTATATGAGTGTCTTCAAGTACAGAGTGCATTGCAGAGGTAGTGTAAAACCGGAGAAGGATAAGGCCCTATAGTTTATTCTGTGGTATAGGACACATGTACATAATCTATCAATATATGTGTCGAACCATCTTACCAAGTAATATGTGACCCCTCCCTGCGCCGTCGCTATGTCCTACCTGTCTATAAATCTCGATATTTATCGCCCATCGCGGGTATAACTCGCGGCCGCCCGGGCGGAACGAGATATCGCCTTGTGAGTTGCCTTCGCACTTCCTCGTTGCTCTGGCCCTATGGGTGGCTAGTCTTGACGGGAATTGCGATGTATGCGGCTCATAATCTATAATATATAGGGAACCAATTCAATTCCGCATACGTACTCTGGAGTGGAATAAGTTGCCCGCCTCCTTGTTCCCTGAGATATACAATTGAGAACTTTTCAAGGTCATAGGTGCTTTCTAGGTCAGTACGCGTCATCTTCGACCACACCGACGCTTACCATGAGGCGAGTTGGTAGTCAAAAGTGGACGTATGCGCAATAAAAAAAATCGCTCTTTTTGCAGTGAAATCTATAGCCGCCATGAGCCATTTTTGGTAAAAATTAAATAGTGAATTAGTCGGTGGAGTTCTTGGTTATCATTCATCGAAATTGGTTTCGCCATTGCAAAGTTATCAGCTCTTTTGCTAGGTGCGATAGAAATCTTCTTGTAATTGATTCATGTATAGTAAATAGCACATTGTCGCAACCGGTAATTTGGCGGGAGATTATTTAACTACAATATTATGTCTGCACTTGACCGCCATATCGCTTGAAAAAAAAAAGTGCTACAGTTTGGGCATTAAAAAGTGACTTTAGTTCTCTATGGATTGACTAATCATTTGCACACTTAATGTCTAAGCCGTTAGATGGTCAAGATTTTCTACCGCGGGCTGAGCATTTTTATTGCGTAACATTTCCGGTAATGACCTTCGCATTGAAGAAACCTAGTCTGGCTTTCGTCAAGTAGGTCTGTCCACACAGTTGGTAAAAGTAAAGATAAGCGTTGGAGTAGACGGGCTTTGTGCCCGAGCTACGCGTGGTTAGTTTTTCAAGCTAGGATAGCAAGCTAATGTTAGTAAACTATCAAGCTGGGGCATCTAGCTTCGTGTAGACAAAACTAGCCTTGCGTAGCGTTGTATGCACGAAGCTAGAAGGTAGCTTGCTATCCTAGCTTGAAAAATTAGCCTCGTGTAGCTCGGACATTAGAGAGGAGACCGCGAATCGGCAAACGTATAGTAGGACACTCTAGAACCATGTTTGGATTGGTAGGACAAAAAATATAAGGATAGGACTGAGTGACGTAGCATGGGGAAGCCAGCATAGGTTTATCCAGCAGTGGACTAGGATAGGCTTTTATGGTGTTGGTGAATATTTTGGGTGAAGACCTTCGCATTGAAGAAACCCAGTCTGACTTTCGTCAAGGAAGTCTGTCTACACAGTTAGTGAAGCAAATGTAACCATTGCGATAGGCTGGTCCTGGTCCTATAGTGGAGACATCGAATCGGCAAACGTAGCGTAGGATGTCCTGAAACTAGATGGAGTGACGTTATACGGAAAGCAACAGGCAGTGGTTGGAGTAGAAAAGCTGAGGATAGGACTAAGTGGCGTATCTTATAGTTTTCACTTTTTGTTTCATTATAAACTGTTTAAAATATTCTTATTTATTATGAATAATTTAACAGAAATGAATTTATTGTCCAAAACTTCGCACTTGAGCTCCAAGATACAACAAGTCTTGCACTTAGTTTAGAGCTCACTGCTAATCAACAATTTTTTTTTTTTTTTTTATAGCATAGAGTGACGAGACGAGCAGATCATGTGCCTGATGGTAAGCAACATGCCTGCCACATAACAGCACAGTAACACGCAGCTATTGGAACATGATAGTCCAAATCATTACCTAGCACTGCACTGCGCTCGTCACCCAGAGATCTAAGATATTATGTCTCTAAGACCTGTAATTTCACTGGAATCATTGCCCTTCAAACCGGAACACAGTAATGTTTGCACATTACTGCTTGGCGGTAGAATATTTGGCAAAGGTGAGGTACTTCCCCAGGCGGACTCTGCTAAGAGTCCTACCACTACTAAAACAATATATTGTTTTGTCGACCCTAATTACCCGACTGTTTTTAATCCTGTTAAAATGTTTAACCATATGCTGGAAATAAATTATTCTTATTCTTATCATAGAACTAGGATAGGTTGATGGTGATGAACATTTTATGTAATAACCTTCACATTGAAGAAACTTAGTCTGATTTCGTCAAGCTAATCTCCACGAGTTAGTGAAATAAAGGTGAAAGTCATTAATGAGCAAAAAGAAAAGTACGGGTAGTCTTGCATGGACTACAGACGGATTGCCTTTCCAATCTTTTGTTCATTTATCAGCGGTAATGAAATAACAGTGACATTGACAGCTGACAACGATTGTTTGTCTGCTCTTCTTGATGTGCCTGGTAGATGGTATCGAGACGAGGAAGGCGGGTTTAGGGGATGCTTATCTGTTGAATAAAAGCTGGTGGCTCAAAAAAAAAAACATAATTAAAAATTTATTAAACAAGTGGTCGCCAAGTGCCTATTAAAAATTGGAGCTTAAAGCAATGTGTAGTATATCTATTAAGTTCAGTGCCTCATTTCTACTCTGAAGCAATATCGTTACCATGAAACTGAAATAAAAATAAATGCTGGTTTTGTGCCGATTTACAAAAAAAAAAAGATTGTGATAAACTTAATCTAACCACAGTATAAAGAAACACTTAGACTGAGAATAGATATATATATGTTCGATCACAGTCTGTGATCTAACATTAAACTGCACACACGCGCTCAGATTTGTTGAACAGCTTTTTATTCTTATATTCTTTAGTTTCTTGTTTTTGTGAGCCACTATAAGTAGTGGCTAGTTATCTACTAATATCTGGGAGAAGCTGCTAGGTATAGGGATAAACTATTCGTACTAGTTCGGACCTTAATGGGTTCAAAACGTATTTTGGTACCACGTTTTATAGCAACTGAAAAAAGTAAAAATTTTAAGCCTCATATTAAAAAATGTATAATACTGTTGTGATCAAATACTTACTGTTGCTAATTGTCCGTAATTTTGCTTTGGATTTGTACTAACATTTTGTTTGTTGATGTTTTGTGTATGTTTTATTTATAAATACTTATAATATTGTGTCACGGTGTCTGTGGTCATACTCTGAAACGGCTTGACCGATTTTAACGATTTTTGTTTTATTACCCGACAGAGAGAAGGGTTGTGTTTTTCGCGCGTATCTTGTTTGTTTGAAAATTGATTTATACCCACGTATCTTCTAACCGGCTGGATGTATTTTGATAATTAAGATATCGTTAGATTTGTCTCAATCATCCAAGTGTCCTTAGATAGTATATAATGGTTTTTTACCTGATGATTTTTTGAGTCGGGCTTCTTTAAATTAAAAGTTATTTGATAGAGATGTTAGTATAGGTTGTGAAGTATCTTTAACGTCTTTCGCCCCCGCTCTATTATTTTTCGAACGTGTTTTCATTTTGTATGAATAATGAACAAAGAAGAGAGAGAGAGGCGTATTAGCCCTGCAATGTGATGAACGCTCCTATAATAACTAGGACCACCCCTTCTGGTTTCCCGGCATATTTTCCCACTCGCGTAATTTTGCCGCCATAAAAATAACTTTTTAGGTCGATTCACACATATCAGTTCCGTCAACGTGTCCGCGCAGTTCGGTATAAGTGCTTCAGTGCCGCGTCAGTGATTCAATTCACGCAATACATGTCTGTACCTACTCAGTTCACGGAGCTTCAGTGAAAACGTGGCCGTTGTCAAGTATCGTGATTGTTGCTATGGCTTTGTTCAATAATGCGGAGCTAGCAATAATAGCTATTGCTTTAGACGAAGAAGATGTGATGGTATTTACCATCTAACTTTATTTGCGATCCTATTTTGGTCCACAAATTGGTTTTGTATTTCGAATCCATGTACTTTACATGAGACAAATCATACAAAACCCGTATGAAAACAATATTTCGCACTTTGCCGGTACTGTGACTTCACTGATATGATGTGTGAATCAACCTTCCGTCCGTGATTGCCGGTGTCGGCACTGACACTGAGAGCACTGTGTCGTCACTGACACTGACAAGTGTGGATGCGTTCATAGAGAATGTATGAAAGAATATTTCGCACTGTGCCGGTACTGTGTCGGCACTGTGACTTCACTGATATGTGTGAATCAACCTTCCGTCCGTGATTGCCGGTGTCGGCACTGACACTGAGAGCACTGTGTCGTCAGTCACTGACAAGTGTGGATGCGTTCATAGAGAATGTATGAAAGAATATTTCGCACTGGGCCGGTACTGTGTCGGCACAGTGCCGTCACTGATATGTGTGAATCGGCCTTTATACTATTCCAGACCATAATCTAACTGTATTCCAAATTTTAACCCAATCCGCTCAGAAGATCCCATGTGATTGATCAACAAACATTCAAACTATTACATCCTACTAATATTAAACTACGAAAGATTGAAAAAATATTCTGAACTGATTGGGTTGAAATTTGGATAGTGGGTTGCTTACGCTGATAATTTATGTGGAAGAAGAATGTCTATGATGTTTATTTTGTTATGTTTTTTGTGGACATATCCGTTATAACCAGTACCTACACACGTTAAGTGAATTACAGACGAAATATGAGATTGTTCTTTCGCCTGACAATGTACCATCTATACGAGCATTAGCGACCAGTCTAGATTTATTGTGAAAGTGGAATGGAGTCATTTCGTTCAAATGTTTGTAATGTGTGTCGCCAAGAAGCGCGACAACGCTGCTTTTATCCAAAGAAAATTGTCAAAATAATTATAGAATTACGAACATTTTTGATTACGTTAGTATTTTTTTTATTGTTTAATTTTGACTACAGAGAATTTTCATTTTTAATATGTTTCATAAATTCAAAATGTAGTGAATGGGACACAACATTTTGAAGTTTAAATCGAAGTTCTAAAATCAATCCACGACCGTCGGCATCGCAGGTAGACAATTTTTCCAATGATGACTACCGAAAATGAAATATTAATTTAATTAATAAACATTTTTATTAATGTGTTTCTCACGAGCCTTCGGCGTTGTTTCCATTTACTGCAAGTTCAAAAGCGTCGCCCTACTGTTAGTTTTCTATCTTTAAACTGTAGTAACGTGCGGAAATTGTTAATAGATTATTTTTAATAGATTCCATATGAATCAAAAGGTTATCTGGAAGAGATCGCCTTTTGTGTTCATTATGTGTTGTTGAAGTGAAAACTTCTTTTGGCGTATCACACATAGAGGCTGTGAATGAAACTCGTCGTCACGCTCGTAAATAAAAGAATAGATAGCTATCTAGAAAAGCATTTTAATTTCTAGATGGCTACGCTTGTAATACTAATCCACAAATATACCCTTCCAAAGACATAATTATTTAGACGACCATGTTTTAAGGATTTATTCTAGACTAGAAGCTCTCTCCGCTTTCACCCGGGTAGTCTCCAGTGTGACCTATCAAATTCTGAGATATAAGTTTTTACTTGTATCCGCAGTTCATATGACTGCCAATTTTTTTGTTCATTTTTTATCCGACTGAAAGAAGGGTTATGTTTTTCGCGCGTATCTTGTATGTTTGTAAATTTCTTCACGTAAGTATCTTCTAAACGGCTGGTTGGATTTTGATAATTAAGATATAATTAAATTCGTCTCAGTCACCCATGTGTCCTTAGATAGTATCACAGTCTGTTAAATCATACAGTCATTCCATGAAGCCGTCTAGACGGGGGGCAATCGTGCGGGTGAGACGCGGGAAGCGCGCTCCTGCATTGCCTACATTACAATGTTAGTATTGCAGGAGCGCGGATCAGGGCTGACGTTTTCAGTATGTGTTAATTTTATTTTGGTGCCATGTTTTTAAAATCGCGACAACCCTACCCGTGTCTAGACATTATCGACGTTTCTCCCAAGATCAAATTCGATGAACTACTGGTAGTATTTCATCATACTGTGATAGTACATTTATAATGTTTTTGAAGTGAAAACTTCTTTAGGCGCGCCTAGACAAATTTTTTGTGGGGTGTAAATTGGATTCTACCGTCACGCTCAGGTATGATAAGAAATCTTCGGGTAAACTCGGGACCTTGGCGATTGGGCATCTAGAAATGCGTCAGCCAACGGGAAATGCTGAAAGGGCGTGGCCTCGCCATCAAGGCATGGCCATGTAGAAATGCCAATGCCAGCCAATGGGAAATGCTGACGCATTTCTAGATGGCCATGCCATGATGGCGAGGCCACGCCCTCCGGTTACACCGTGTAGTTTCCAAGGTAAGCTATAAAATTCTGAGTTATAAGTTTTCACTTCAATCGGGAGTTCCTATGACTGCCAATTCTTTTTTTACCTCTTATTTTTTTGCAGTATGGTTTTTAAAATTAAAGTTAATAAGTTTTTTGTTGTAATTTTTGTGGTGCCATTAAAGTGTTGTTGTATTGTAACGTGTTGTTCGCGTTGTTTCAGGTGGAGGAGCGCAAGCGCGCGATATGGGAGGCGTCGGTGTCGCGGCGCGAGGCGCTCGTGCAGCGCGAGCGGGACCGGAGCGAGCGGCTGGAGAGACAGCGCGCCGCGCGCTCGGCGCCCCGGCCGGCCTTCGCGTTCGGCTCCTCCACGCCGCGCCTGCTCGAGCCGCTGGACTCGGGGGGCTTCTTCTGGGCCGCGCGCAGGTAACTACCATCCTAGTTTATTTTGAATTTACAGTGAAACTCTCGCACTGAACGTGACCTCTCACGGTGAAAGTGACACTTCACGCAGTAAAAGGGACCTCTCGCACTGAACGTGACCTCTCACGGTGAAAGTGACCTCTCGCAGTGAAAGGGACCTCTCGCAGTGAAAGGGACCTCTCGCAGTGAAAGGGACGTCGCACGGTGAAAAGGACCTCTCGCAGTTAAAGTGACCTCTCACAGTGAAAGTGACCTCTCACAGTGAAAGTGACCTCTCACAGTTAATGTGACATCTCACTGTTTTGTGACTTCGCACAATGAATGGGTTCGATCACAGTGAATGTGACTCTTCAAAATCAAAGAGATCTCTCGCGGTGAAAGTGACCGCTCACGTGAAAGTGACCGCTCACGTAAAAGTAATATCTCATAGTGAATGTGAACCTTCACAGTGAAAGCGACCCTTCACAGTAAATGTGAAACTTCACAGTGACTGTAGTCAATATCATTTCTTGAGGTTTACGTGACCACTTGTTTGACATACATACAACATGTTAACATGCTATTCGTAGTGTAAATGACAACTAAGTCAATGTGACTCACCCTTAAATGCAACTTTTTAGTCAGTTTAACCTCTCACGGTGAATAAGATTTGTCATGGTGAATTTGATCCATCGGTCAATGTGACCTCTCATGGAACTTCTCACAGGGAGTATGACACACGGTCGATGTAATTTCTTGCGTTTAATACAACTTTTTGGTCATTGTAACCACATCACTAATAGCGAATGTGGTTCTTTCTCATCAGTCCCATCCCCCACGATTTACGTGAGCTATTGGACTGAATCCCTTACATTCAGCGGTCTTGTGAAAATGACCTCTCACATTATATTTCACAATGACGTGATTTAACAATTATTCACAATGACAGCGACCTCTTACAGTGTTTGTGAGGGGTCCTTCATTTTGGACCTTTTTCTTTGAACATGTATTGGAGTGTACTCAATTTTATTAGTTGTTATTAAATTACCTATTTTTGTTTAGTTTCAAAAACGTTACCATTGAAGTCACAGAAGATAATTACTTTCAGTGCCTATTCATTTTGTTTCTCTACTTCCGATGCGAATATCGATCCTACTTCAATGCTTAAAATTTGAGACTTCACTCAAATTTTAAACTGAAACTTGTTTAATTTTGGTTGTACAGAAATCGTTAAAGAATTCACAATTAAATTTCGTGAATAAATAATGTAACTAATTTAAAATTTCTTCCGAGATTTCTGCGGCTAATATGTATAATGTTTTGATATACATACCACCTGTAGGTACTACATCGAAAAGACTGGCGAACTACTTATTATCATGAAAAACTCACTAAGTCTTCCAAAAAAAGTCTGTTGTTCCAATAAATTGTTTCTCATGTTTCATAGTATGTTTAGCTGAATTGACCTCTTTCGAATTAGAATTTACAGGTGTGTTGTGTATATTATATTGTTTTATTAGATTCTATTTTTGCTTTGCTTTTATTATTGAGTTGTGTGGGTGACGGTGACCACGACATTGTTTTCTCCAGATCACCTAGTGAATAATGTTTCTGATTTATTTACTTTTATGTTACTAATTTTATTTGTTTTTTTTCCACCCCTCCAGTACCAACCCCATAGATCAGATGAACTTTTTTGAATCACTGTAAGCGGAGTTTGTTTTTATTCACTTTTATGTTTGTTTTGTCCCGACTAATAATGTTGTTTTGTGTTGATTATGTTTGTTTGTTTTGTTTACTAATGGTAGATTAGCAAGGACTAAAAATGTTCGTAGACTAGACTAAAACGTACCGTTTACAGGTTGATCCAGAATACCTGAACTGCGCTGAAAGGGCTGTCTTATGATCAACTAAAAAAAATATGTTAGAAATGATTTCGTATGATCAATTTTGTAATGGCCAACAACTCTGAAATCTTGTATAAAATCATGTGTTAGAGTGAACTCTATTGAAATAGAATACAAATGCTTAAAACTCTATCTAGCCTAATTTTCGATATTCTACAAAGAACAAAAGAAACGATTAGACTACAGGCCCGTGAACAAAATTTACAGGTCAAATGAACCACCAGGAGACCTATGTAGGATGATAGAAGGGTATAAAGTAATAAGATTCAGCACTATGCCGTCACTTGTAAGCTGTCCAACTGAGAATACAAATGCTTAAAACTCTATCTAGCCTAATTTTCGATATTCTACAAAGAACAAAAGAAACGATTAGACTACAGGCCCGTGAACAAAATTTACAGGTCAAATGAACCACCAGGAGACCTATGTAGGATGATAGAAGGGTATAAAGTAATAAGATTCAGCACTATGCCGTCACTTGTAAGCTGTCCAACTGAGTACAGCCGACAATACCTCTATAATCTATTCTGCCCTGCTTGTGATATATACAGTAAGTGACATGGAACCACTTTCGAGAAAAACGCGGTCAAAGTTTTTTTTTTTACTTTTATCGTTTCTCCCAAAGTATAAATTAAATGTAACTTTTCTAAACTGTTTCAGATAAAACCGTGTTTGTTTAACAATTTGTGTATTTTAATTTTTATTTAGTCATAATATTTTAATGGTAAATCTTGAAAAAATATGTATGCTAAGGAATTAAAAAGCAAAAAATTATGTTTTTTTAGTATAGGTACAGTAAGTGTGTGACATACTGTAACTATCTTTAGTTTGAAGTACATACTGCAACAATGACTAGAAAATGAGGTGAATGTTTAAATAGGATAACAAAAAGTGCACAATTTGCTTAGTATTATTTAATCACTTACTGTAATTATAGCTAGGACAAACATGTAATCTCATTGCACCATTAATAATAATGAATTACTCTTTTTCGATGTTTTTGGTAGCTAAATAAAACAGAAGTAAGTAAGTATGATGTAACAGTTTAATCGAAATAGATTGTTGATGTTACAGCTACAACCCACATAATTTAAACTTAACAGTTTTTGTCTTAGTTTCGCAAAAAAAATAACTGTTTAATTTGAATACCATAGATATTTTTTGATGATTCCTGATTTTTTGATGATGATTTTGATAAGTGGCTCTTAAATAATGCCAATAAAGTATAAAAATGATCCCTACAAGTTATGTTACATTTGTGGTAACATTACTTTCAAATTTCAGCGAAGCTATTTGATACCATTAGTAACAAAGTTATGTGTGCAGTATTTTGGCTTTGCCATCGGACTACAAGACAATATGTGGGTTCCACATATCTGTTGTGTTACATGAGTGGGGTAATCTTACTGAATCGACAAAAATATCTAAATCTATGCCGTTTGGAATCCCTATGATATGAACGGATCCAACAAACTACTTAAGTAATTTTTACTTTCGTTATACTGATACTAAAACTATTACAAAAAAGAAAAAGTAATTTAAAATTAAGTATCCTGACCTGCCAGAGGCGAAAAAACCAACCCCTCATGGTGCAAAAACTATCCATACCAGAGCCAAAGTTCCGATCAGATATCAACACCAGAAACAACCGGAAAGATACATTAGATCCTGATTTACAAGAAGCTCCCTCATGTAATGGTCCATTTTTACTATCTCAAGGAGATCTCAATGATCTGGTACATGATTTAAATTTGTCCAAACAACAGGCAGAACTTTTGGGTTCTCAATTGAAGGGATGGAGATTTTTATAAGTAAAAACAAAAGTATGTTATTTTTGCAACCGAGATGAAGAGCCAAAAGATTTTTTTTCAGGTGGTATTTTGTCATGTCCTTGAAAATGTATTTTATTTATTCACATTTGGAACTTATTTCCTGAAAATATGGGTGCCATCAGCGACGAACGCGGTCCAAGATTCTACGATACGATAAGAAATACGATTTCAAGGAAAATTAACCCCTCGTATGCTGTTGGATTACTGTTGGACATTACAATGAGATGTCCCTGAAGTCAAATATATACGAAAATCTTATAGATACAATCATATTAGTGGTAGTGGCGCAATATAACGAAATAGCATATTTTTGTTGATAAAAACTGATAAATTCAAAAAATTCATATAACCTACTTACAAAAAATCTGTTCGCATTTGAAACATTCTAATTTCATTTCTATTATCCTAATACTTGTCCTGAACATACCCAGATAAAAAATGTCATGTTACATGCAAAAGTGTTGTTGACCAGTGTAATGAACCCAATGGGTGAACTAAACATTGTTTAAGTTGTGTTGTTTTTAATTTTTGTTTGTACTTCTTCGTACACAGTAAAAAAACATCTAAGATAAAAAGAAGATAAACACATTGTTTCCAAAAAATAAGACTTTTAGTAGACTTTAAATAAGGTTTTCTCTTTGTATTCTTTCTTCATAAAAATAATCTTTTTAAGCCACTTTTAATTCGTTATCTCTATCTTCGCAGAGGACGATAATCAGTTTTTTTTAAAAAAATATAAAAGCAGATTTCAATTTAAGGTTAAATTCAGACACACGACCAAATTTCATAAGAATATCTATCACTGTATCGTCTAAATATGTAAAGCAAATTTTAGTTTTTTGTTTATATTTCTAAAACAGTATTTTTGATAAAATTTATATGGGACCGACTGAATTATGATCTACCAAACAAAAAAGATCCATCAAAATCAATTCACAATTGGCGACGCTATCACGTTACATACGTACAAAATAAATGTTTAGCCGAAAGTCCCTTCTATATAATGCAATAAACATGTTCTTACTGTATATATGTTAAGGTTTTTTGAACTCATGTTTTATTACCAACACTTAAAGTAACAGTAAGTAGTACTTACTGTAAATATGTCTTTGTGATACTTGATGAAATATACTAATAACTTAAATATAATAATAGCAAAATTACTTACTGTAGCAGTACCTAGGAAATGGTTAAAAAATTTGAAAAAAATCAACCGTATGTGCTCATGCTGCAATAATAATAAGGATCCCTTGGTGCGAAACGTGCCTTACTGTAACTATGCTTAAGCTTATTTCATTTTCTGAGTGACATTTTGAAACTTTGAATATACAGAAATGTAGGCCTTAATCTCTACATTCCAAATATGTACTCAACTCAATATCGACCAAAATGTGACTTACTATATTTATCATAAGCAGGGCAGAGTTGAAGAGGGGGGGTTCCAATCCTCGATAATTTATCCTTATCGCATGATTTTTGTACGGTGTTGCGGAATAATAGATTAGAAGAGGGATGGAAACTATAAAAATTATAAATTTTAGATTTTTAATAATTATTTTGTCGGAAAAAAATATGATGTGCCGACGATTTACAGAGTAAATTTGGTCATTTGATTATGTACGGCATTGGTTGCATACAGTTTCAATACCTCTTCTAATCCATTATTTCGCAACGCCGTACAAAAATCATGCGAAAAGGAGAAATGATCGAGGATTTGAACCCCCCCTCTTCAACTGTACTAAGTTGGACAGCTTACAAGTGACGGCATAGTGCTGAATCTTATTACTTTATACCCTTCTATCATCCTACATAGGTCTCCTGGTGGTTCATTTGACCCGTACATTTTGTTCACGGGCCTGTAGTCTAGATGTTTTTCTACTCTTTCTAACAGTTCCTTCTATGTAATTCGTTTATCGTCTTCATCTTGAAAACATCTCATTGGGAACTAATTCTATATCAGAACAATTTTCATTGGTTTAATTGGTTTTACCTTATGTGTTCAACAAAACCTTATTTCTTGGTATTATTTCACCTAAATGATTCTTACATTTAATTTGGGGTTGGATAGTCTAGTGTGAGAAACATCAATTCGTTTACTTTATGTGAAACAGTTAGTTTTTTTATTCGAGATTTAAGGGTTGTCGCATATACATACCTGTAATAATACGCGTCCCTTTCAGCTAAGTATGGGTTCTGCGTAAACCTGTTATACGATTAGATATTGCATGCCGCCTGCTCCGTAGTTATATTAGCTACCTATTTACATTCAGTATCGGTGAACCAATATATCTTTGTTTTATCTATTTTATGAATTTCGATAACGATACGCACATGGTTCGACGTGAATATGCTCGATACTCGGTGTTATCTTAAAGTACCAATTTACATACATTTTGAAGTAAACGTTTCTTTATTATGACACTGGTATCTGCGAATTTGTGCGCTTAGAATTTACAAATTGTTACATGTTCCATAAATATGAACTTTTTTTTCGGGATAAGGATTAGCTATGTTTCATTCCATTACTATACGTGACTTGTTTTGTTTTGAATATTGTAGCATTATCTTTAAGGACCATTTGTATCTTTCTTTTTAACATTTATTACGTCCGCTTGGTTTTAGGAAGTAACTAAGTATTCTCCAAGAGATCGTGAATTTATTTTTCAATGTTCCATTCCATAACAAATACGCACGTGGTGGTTCGTCAATATGCTAATCTTATCTTTAAGTACCAATCTATTGACTTTTTAAGATATATATTTTTTTGCCGGTTGTAAGCCGCGATGGCGTCGTGCCGAGAACGGCCTACTCTCAAACTCACAATCATGACATCGTAGGTTTCAATCCCGTCTCCACCTTTTGTGTATATTTCTAAATGCAGATGTCGTCTGGGTTTGTCATCACGACCGACTTTAATGGTGAAAGATAACATCGTGAGGAAGCCGATATGTTCCAAAAACGACAGCTTCATATTTTCTTGTTTGAAATCATCTGACAAGACATCTGTCATCTGCCTACCCATGGCATTTTTTTGGTGCACACTAGTACTCTTCACATTTTGTCTTGACAAATGTGCTATTAACTCTCAGTTGTTCGGTCGTCTGATGGCGGACGGCGAAGCAGCTAAACAAAATCGAAATGTAATAAATTAGCCACGATGATATGCAGTTTATAACATCACACCACCCACACCTACTCGTGAAAGGTGTGGTTCTATCTATATTAAACCTGGGTTATGCAGAATGCTTGCAAGCCGAATAAAATATATTCCATGCACAACAGCATGGAATACAGACCAGACGTTATGCTTTATCAGGCGTTTCCTTTATTCGTCTCGTCATGCTATTACTAAAAAAAAAATTAGCAGTCATAAGCTACTGCAGATAGAAATTATAACTTAAAATTTTAACTACTTATAATTTATAATAGCATTAAACTTAGAAAACGTATAACTTGGAATTTGATAGGGCACGTAACGTATTTCTGTACGAAAACAGCAGATGGTGCTATAATAAAAGAAAAAATAGTTCGGAAAGCGTTGGATGACGCGATTTCCATGATTTTTGTTTACCCAAAAAGTGCTCAGTCCTGAAGTAGATTTCACTTCCAAAACAAAATGAGATTTTCCACACGTACGGTTTGAAAGAAGATAACAATGCAGCAAATTACATTGCAGTCATGTCACTTGCCTAATTACATTGAGTGGTGTAATAGGTGTGTTCAATAAAACACGACCCGTAATAAGGTGCGGTTGTTTTTTAAGATAGTAATGGTTTCGTGCACATTTACTCGTATTATATCTTATCGAAATAACTGCACGAACCTACGTTGTTATTCAAAACTGCATGAAGTGACATTAATATACTATATATAACATACAATACATACTTACTATAAATTATATATTATATATATATATTAATACACTATCAGTCCGTCCCAGATTCGCACGGATTAAAGATTTTTTTTAAATCGGTAGGTACCTAGGTTTGGAGTTTTTTTCCGTAAAATAAAAACGAGTGACGGGACGAGCAAGGCCTACGCTTGATGGCGAGCGACACGCGTGGCCGTAACAGCTGAGTGCCTAGACAGTATTTGAAAATGTCCAAGATCACTGCCTTGAATCCAAAACTAGAACGCAGTAGGTAACATTAACATTACTGCTTGGTATACTAGAGCAACTGGCAAAGGCATTATAGGTACACCCCCAAGAGGAATCTATCAAGAGTATAGGAGCCGGCAAACAAGTTGACCCAATGAAGTTATGTCGCCCTGGTATAGGTGCCGGCAAACAAGTTGACCCAATGAAGTTATGTCGCCCTGGTATAGGTGCCGGCAAACAAGTTGACCCAATGAAGTTAGCTGCGCATGGCTGCGCAGAACCGTTTTTAAGGTATCTTTGGTGGAAGTGTACATGCGCGAACTTTCCCCTTCCACGTCAATTTTGGGTCAACTTGTTTGTCGGCCACTATATACATATCTACGTATAAAACTCAGGCTAGTTTTTATCCCGAAAACGATTTTACATCGCGTATACGTAATTAAAACAATGGGCTATTTGGGTTAGAGTTTTTAACCAACTCATAATACAAATGTTTCAAGTATAATAACACGATAAACATCGTAAATGCATTACGTTACGTGGATAAGGAGATAATGACATCATTGGCGAGTAATCTAATAGCTATAAATAATATATAATGTTTCGTGATATGCGTAGGTGGTGCTAATATGGCTTATAATAGGTATATACCTGTTTGGAGGAGTGAGGAAATGTTTTAGATAATTTTTGAAGTAAAAGCTTCCGTTGGCGCACCACATAGGTACAGATTTTCCGTGCGCTATGAGTTGAACTTACGTTACGTTCGTAAATGAAATAAGTATTCGTGTAAACTCGGATGATCTAGATGGCCATGGTTATGGCGACGCCCTCCGGTTTCAACCGCGTAATTTCCGAAGTGAGATTTAAAATTCGGAGTTATTAGTTTAATTCTATCGCCAGTACCTACCTATGACTGCCATTTTTTTTCTTATGTCTGAGCCAGTAGTTGTATCCATATGGACGTAGATTATGGATCGATTCCCATGTAAGCTGAATTCGTGTGATGTGTTGTCGTTTTGTCTGGGTATTTTTTATTTGTATGTAAGTACTAGTAGACGCAATATTTTTTTCCATATAAATTATCAAACCGGTGCTACACTTTGTGTGACAAAAATCATCTAATAGTATCGCCTCAATGAAATGCTGTTTGAAAAATTGGATTTGTTTACTTTGACTGGAAATTAACGATGACACAGCAGCACAACATTTATGTAGTTACATTCAAACAAATATAAATTTTCCGCTGGTGGTATTATCAAGTGATAAAAAATTGCAATCTATTTCCTACTGAAATTATAAAAATAATCAAGTCTTCGATACAATCATTGTTCGGACAGATAATTTTTGTACCGAATGTTTATTAGTAGTTAGTACACTGTACACACAGCTGTACCCTGCGCGCGTTGCTACGCCACCTGTCGAATATTGGTCGTACCAACTCAGAAACCTTCGACTCATGCACAACAACTTTGCCAAAGATCATCACACGACCATAGTTTACGGTTCTTTGTAGGACATACAGACACACATTATTTTTTTATTAAAATAGATTTCGTAATTATCCTAATTCAACATCAGCTCTTTCTTCATATTGTGACTGAATGTTGGACGTTGGCTTTTCCGAATGTTTGCCATTGAGCTCAGTGAACAGCTCTCGTCGAATCCGTCTAATTCAGCGGTTATTAAATAGTTTTGGGTTTCCCTAGCGACATCGCTGGCTTATTATCAGTGTACCTTATAGTTAGCTGTGTTTTAAAATACTTATCTCTAAATCGCCCTTTTAGACTCAAAAATCCATCGTCTCCCCATTTTTTCTTTTTTGATCTTACCTATTTCAGGGAATAAAAAATAAATTTTAAAAAATCTGTCCAGGCGCGCCAAAAGAAGTTTTCACTTCAAAACATCCTTCTCGTGGAAGGAGGGATCAAAATCCAAGCAATTTCCATATCCACCACCACCACACCTTGCCATCGATGCAAAAAAATACAAAATGCGGTATATACAACTTTCTGAAGTTGTTTTTTAATTGTAGTGCGTAAAGGACCTTCCCAATATCTTCCACCTCTTCCGGTGCTTGACTCGAGCGTCCATTCTGCCGATGGGCGAAATTGAGACCTTTACCCAATGATCCAAAATTTTCGGTTATATAAAATCAATGGGAGTACGCAGCCAGTTATTTGTCCCGTCAGAAATCGACTAACTTAAGTCTGGCCCACTGTCCTACTCAGTTCCACGCTCCAAATTCTTGTTTATTTCAGTCATCTTAACTCAGACATTCCGACAGCTAGACTAGACTGGGACGGCTCATTTAGGTCATTCGTTTGGGCCTGCTTTGATGACTCTTAGGAAGTTCTGGCCAAGATAATACAGTTTCGGAAAAACGGGCATCTTTAACTATTTCTTATGTGTGGCAGTCATCTCCATAAGTGTACATCTCGTTTCCGCTTGCTATAAGATGGGCCGTCAGCTTTTTTGTCTTTCGCTTGAGCAGTTATATCCTGATAGTTAAAATCTGGGTGTCTTTGGAGTGAATCGGTTTCTAAATAAGTTAGCGTGCTCTATCGTAGACTGCGTCCTTGCATGTTTCTGATAAAAGATACACGCGAAGAGAGCCATAGCTTTGAAGGTTGGAGCCTCGATTCCCACCCAGGATGTACAATGTACATTGGTGTGATAAATACGGATGTTTCTCTTGACTTGGGGGTATTTGTACGTTGACGTATCATAAGTAGGCATTCAAACTTCTTACAATTCATTACCTTTTCAATGAGGCGTCAGGATGCAAATGTATAGATCTGTCAAAATGGTAAATTTCGTCACATGTGGCCATATATAATTTTGTAATAGTTCTCAATATCACCAACTGTGGCGCTAAATCATTATCATCATTTTGTAAATATTGGCGTCACCGGGCTAAATGAAAATTCTCTTTGACAGTTCTATTTGCATTTTCATTGTATCTTCATTGAACGATCAAAATGGTAGACATTATGACGCTACCATTTTCAACAAAAATAACTCTAATCAGCGTCTAAGGGACATTTGACATGTATATACCCTCTTTCTCTACTCACAATGCCACGCATATGAATAACAATTTGAACTGTGATTCAAAATGATAATTTTAGATAAAAAAGTGTAAACAAAACATGAGTAACACATAAACTGAAATAAGCTATGATTAAATTGTACCACGAATTTTAACCACACGTACTGTTAACATCTAAACGGTTCAACCTCTGCCTAGAAACTTATCCCTCAAGCTTATCACTTCCCTTATACTAGTGTATATAAAGTTCACATTAACTTGCGATTTATCTACTGTTCTTGTATATTACTCTAGGATTTAGTGGCTTTTATTGTAATGTAGTTAAAGCTTGATATGCCTTGCTGTAAAGTTGGTCTTGCATGACTCGAAGTAATTATTACAATGCGTGAATTTTGGCTGGCTTGTGTGTTGACCTTTACAAGGACTACCTAATTTTAGTGTAGCTTTGAAGGGTATTCACTTACCTCTGAAAGCTGTCTAATTTGTCTGTTGAAAATGTATGAGTGATGTTATTTATACTGCTCTAGAAGAAATCACGCATGTCACTTGTGAAATAATTTGCTGAATAATTTGCGTGCTTGTAAAAAAATCTACTAATGAGAGATTGTTTTTTTAATGCGCGTTTTTTTTAAACTTTAATAGGTTTACTTGACCGCCATCTCGCCTGATGTTAAGCGACGACGCGGTCTACGATGGAGCGAGTGTATACTGAAACACTGCAATCAAACCATCCCCTTCTTTTTTCCCACTGCTGGGACTCGTTCACTGGGACTGAGTCAAGCCCATAATCCACCACTGACTGACAACGCTATTCGAAAGATGTCGTTTTTAGGGTTCCGTACCCATAGGGTAAAAACGGGACTCTATTATTGAGACTTAGCGGACTTGACGGACAGTCCGTCCGTCTGTCACCAGGCTGTATCTCAAGAAAGGTGATAGCTAGACAGTTGCAATTTTCACAGATGATGTATTTCTATTGCCGCTATAACAACAAATACTAAAAATAAAATAAGTCCGTCTCAAGCAAACTAGATGGCGCCATAGAATCATAAGGCAAAATCAAAATTCTAGTAAAACGTTTTGGATAAAAGCCTGTCTGCGGAAACTACGATAGTCTATGTATTCGGAATAAAGTCAAATAAGTTTTCGGCGTTTATTTGCTAATGGTCCCTTCGTGCGGGAGTCCCACTCGCACTTGGCCGGTTTTATTTAGAATACTATGCAGGTTTCGTCACTTTCGTCTCGAGTCTAACCACTCCGCGGATTTTATAAATCGTTTATTAAACATGAAGATAAAAGTATAAATACAGGTATTCATAAAAATGTTACCTTTTTTCGGGAAGATTAATTGAAAGTGTTGTTTGAAGGGCCACTTTCCTAGACAGTCTCTGATCCGCTATAATCCAGTGTTCCGTATAACACCAGACGTTGACGCCGGCCACGTTTGCGGTTTCCGTTTGGTTTAGCTACAGTACAAAAATAAAACAGTATGAGAAGTGGTGTAAAACCGCGAGGCTTTACAATCTACAAGTTAGTGTACCTACTGTATATTAAATTGCCTCTAAAATGGTTAACAATCCACATCTAAATCTAAAAAGTAAAAAACATTCAATTCACGCATAACACTGGTCTGAAAAAATAAATCTGTATTGTTTCTGTTGAATTAAATTGGGGAAGTCTTAATACGTCATCTATTAAAAAAACATTAGATAGATAGATAGATAAATAGGTACACTTTATTGAACAAACCAAAATAACAATAATTTACAAATTAAAACAGGTTAAACACAAAGTTAGTGCGACAGATGGCGGCCTTATCGCTAATAGCAATCTCTTCCAGGCAACCTTATGGTGGAAAAAGAAAAGTAGGATCTTAACATGCGGGGTGTGCAGATAACATAAATATGTAAATAAATAAATTGAAATAGGTACATCCTACTTAAACATATTTACTATTACATTACTATTATATTTATTATTATTTATTACATTACTATTAGAGTAACAAAAAAAATTAAGAAACAATGTGATAGATCATAATATTACTATAGATTTTTGGACATTTAGATTGGTACGGTGTTTTTTTAAAGGAGGATTTCGTTGCCAGTTAAAGTAGGTAGGTAATTAGGTACTAAGTAATACAAAACTTTCTAACTGTAGCACCGTTACTGTCCACACTGTGACCGGGACACGATGACGTCACCTTCCTTCCTATAATTATGTAGCGCCATTGTCTCCTACACAATCGAAGTCGATTTGTCAATCGAAATTTTGAAGAAAATCATTATGCAAGGCGGGGTCTTTGACCTTTGTAATTGGCAATATTTGCTCGAGATATGCGAATGTAGACCATGTGTCTGTGAAGTTTGAATCTAAATTTGCTATTAGCTGAGTAGTTAATCAGCGTGGTGGATTATGGCCTTAACTCTCTCCTTGCGAGAGAAGGCCCTGAGTCCCAGCAGTGGGAACGTTTAGTGGGCTGTTGATGTGAGTAGTTAATCAGGCTTACAAATTTTATTTACACATTATGTGGCCTTGAATGTCTGTGACAGACGATTGTAATGGTAATTTATTTGTGGGATATAATGTCAGATGCTTTCTTTGACAACCATAAAAACTAGAATAATATAAAGCTGCGTCTACGCTAGGAGAGCGGAGCACGAGCCGGACACAATTCGTCTAGTGTGGACCGACTTACAAGCCTCGAACGAGCGCGCTGCGCTAGACGAATTGTGTTCGGCTCGTGCTCGGGTCGTGCTCGGCTTTCCTAGCGTAGACGCAGCTTTAGCATTAATAGCCCATTTTCTGTGCCCACTGCTGGGACACGAGACTCTAGAATAAGTAATATCAATACCGTCTTAAGGTAGCAGTTCGCGCCGCGACCGCGACGCGAGACCGCGACCGGAGACCGAGACCGGAGACCGCGACAGGCACTTGACATTATGGAATTGGATGGGCGTCAGTTCGTGCCGAGACCGAGACCGCGACTGCGACCTGTCTCGGTCTCCTGTCGCGGTCTTGGCGCGAACTGGTGCTCATACAATTCCATAGTGTTAAGTGGCTGTCGCGGTCTCCGGTCTCGGTCTCCTGTCGCGGTCTCCGCGCAAAATTGTACCTTTAGGGATATGAGTAGTATTGTTTGAAATTGCATCATGAGTTATGGTATAAATTTAATCGTTAGAAATTGCATCATATCATTAAACCGTTACGCTAAAACCTCTACTAACATTGTATGTGTTTGCGATTCTAATTTTGAAATAGTAACGTTCCCAGAGGTCGTCGATCCAGTGAATGCTAAGAGTTCGCTTGCTCGGTTCCAGGGCGGCATCAACGACCAATGTGATGTTCGCGTCTGCGCCGCTCACGAGGCGCGCCTCCGCACTACAGCTCGACTCGTCAGACACTGACAATAAAGGTAAATACACACAGACTACAGGCCCGTGAACAAAATTTACGGGTCAAATGAACCTTAAGCGATTTCTTCCAGACAACCTATGAATGGACTTATAATTGTAGAAATCGTGTACTGTAGGTGGTGTAATTCAATATAAATTTACATATAGCCAAACACATAAATAATGTTATGTATTAGATGTAGTTATCTCAAAACATATCGACATATATTAGCGACATAGCATCTGTGAGGAACAAAATTAAAACAGAATCAACCCAAAAGCCAGACAACCGCATAACATAAACGTACCAAAACAAAATTAAAACTCGCTTAAACTGATCTAGATCTTAAAACCAAGTTAGTAGGAACTTCATTACGAAACTAATTATGAGCCCTTGCGTGAAGCGCTTGAATATTAAAACAGTTTTAAAGAAGATTTGTTAAAACGACACGGGACGGGTCCGTACACGGACCGATTTCACGGTTAGTGTGATGGTGATATTTATTTAAGTAGTAGTAGAACTCATTGCAAAGTCCGCCTAGGGAAGTACAAAACATTTGCCAGTTATTATATCGCCAAGCTGTAATGTGCAAAAAACACTGGCCCTACAGTTCCAGTCAGAGAAAAACCATCCGGTTTGATGGGAAATGTTTCTGGAGAAATTACCTGCCTGTAATTTATCTAGAAAATCATAAAGAGAAATTTAAACTCTAAATAGAAATAAATATTTTATATCTGTATGTGCAGTGTTGGGTAATAATTTACTCTTCGTGTTCCAATAGCTGCGTGAGACTATGCTGTTATGGGGAGGGAGGCGTGTTGACCACTATCGGGCACATTGTTCCTTTTAACTCATCATGTACTAAAGCAGTTTGTAAATACAGTAAAACCTCTGACTTGCGCGATAGGTGGGACCAAGCGATAGTCGTGTAAGCCGAATTCGCGTAAGTCGCGACAATTTTTTTTCATTATAAATTTGACTTATGTTTCGTTGTTTTGGACGACTTACTTAAAGATACATCGATGTGCACTGCATACGTAAAACAATTCCACGAGAAATACACCTGATCTTGCCGTAAACCGAACACTGACAGAGTGGAGTGGACAAATGAAAAACCGCGTATCTCCGAAATCGCGTAAAATAGGGTAGTGTAAGTCGGGGTATTGCTGTATCTGAAAATAAGGCCAGAAGTCAAACAAAACAGCGTGGCTTTCGAGTGCCGCTGAGAGCTTTACGGGCTACAGAAGAATAAAATATAATGGCTGTAAAAGTGATTTCCCGTGCCCGTCCCGTGTCGGTATATCGTAAGTCATGTAATGTATTCCGCACACGTCGCGCGGCCATCTCGGAGTCCTTGAAAGTTTGAAGGTCAGTAAACTAGGTGGCACATGGCACGTCCTTGGTTACGTGCCCATTGTAGGGTGACCATTGTGTGACCACTGTTATTCATTCTTGGCTTAAAATATTTTTGATACTCAGAATCACGAGATTAGTCACATGGTTTCAAGCTACAAATAACATTATTATTTTAAAGTTCTACATACTAATTTGTTGATAGTCTGGTAAAATATTGCATGTCAAATGTTTTCTTAAAAAAAAAATACTATTTAAAATGTCAAATACTACAAACACTAGTTTGGAGTCATTAATTAAGTCTCTGAGCTCGTCAATTCGACGACCAAAAGTTCCCATCTGACGGGCGGCATTTCACGATGTACCTATAAATAAATATTTGGACATTCCTTACACGACAGGGGTCCCAAACTAAGCAAAGCTTGTAATATGAGACCAAATAGTTGGTATAATAATACGGTATTTGGCTAAATTAGTAAAATCGTTTATGATTTTGTATTGTATAATAGAGGTACATAATATACACACTACCTACATGAATATTTCCGGAAAATCTACTTTTTTTGCATTAATATTAAATGTCTAAAGTTCAAAAAGCCCGCCAAAAACGCCGTTTCTGGTAGGTAATGGACGCGTCTGACGTCACACGACAGTAAACAAATCATTGCTCTTAATGAAACCGTTTAGTGTAGTTCGAATATTTACTAGCGTGTGACGACACCAGCGTATTCATTAGAAGTTTAAAATTAAAAATTTAAAAAAAGTGGCAGTCATAGGAACTGCCGATCGAATTGAAAACTTAAAACTCAGATTTTGATAGCTTAGGTACTTACCTTGGAAACTACACGGGTGTAACCGGAGGGCGTGGCTTCGCCATCTTGCCATGGCCATCTAGAAATTCGTTAGCATTTTCCATAACATTGGCTGACGTATTACTAGATGCCCAATAACCATGTTCGCGAGTTTACCCGAAGCTTTCTTATCATATCCGAGCGTGACGAATGAATTCAATTCACAGCCCACGAAAAATCTGTCTAGGCGCGCCTAAAGAAGTTTTCACTTCAATAAATCATATGCGTATTTTAGAAAAAATACACACAATGTACTATTAAAAATGTTTCTACCCATCTGTAAAGTATTGTACAACACTGCCTCTACAAAACGGCTAAAATCCTGGTCACCCTAGTATTCGGTGGCCAAACGATCTGAATCAGCCATTCGGTATTCGTGCACTAGAATGTACACCGTACGATTTATATACTGTGTACCTACTGTATACCTACTGTAACAATATGTACTGTGGCGTACATAGACCTAACTGTTTGGCCGCGGTCATTAGTTCAGTTATTCGCGTACACAGTTACACACCTGGTGGATTTAATTTATTGATTACAATTATGTAATTAACTAAATAATTTTTACATACATATTCAGAAAAGTTTTTAGTTCACCTCTGAGCTATAAGTGCACTAATTTGCTTAGAAACGGACTTATCCAGTTCATATTTGAACGTATAATTTGTGTATTAGTTTACTTCCTTACTTTAGTGTTTACGTGTATTGTGTATTCTTAAAAGAATTATAAAATTTGAGACATGGTAGGACTATGTACCTAAATGTGTAATTAAGAAAATATGTTTACATTATTTGTTAATGATAAAATGTTCTTTCCTATGCTGCCTACGAAGGAGTGGTGATGTTCACGAGTTTGTGTAAGTGTTGTGATTTTTATTTTATTAAATTAAGGCGACTCGTTCGGGTACAACATAACTAGACAAATATCATCATCACCGTCGTTTGACTCTTAGCTTAGCTGTTCTCAGCTAACTCTAGTCCACTGCTGGACATAGACTCCAATCAACTCGATTATAAGTTTTACTTTTTCACCCACTGCCTGCTGCCTTACGAATATCGTCAACACACAGTCATGAGTCAAACAGCTCATGCTTTCTATTACTTAGGTGGAATAGAAAAAAAAATGTATGGATCTGACATAACCAAACGATGTATTACGTGACTATTCGGAAGCATTATATAGGCTTTAGTGTTTTTGACAAAAAGTTGAGCGAGCGTAAATCTTTAGTGTATATTGTTCTCATGGTTTATGGAATGAATGAAACTTTATCATAATGTTTCATGTGTGAGATATAGTGGCGCCCGAAAGAACGCCATTCAAAACTTTATAATGCAACAGAAAGTATATACATACGTATTCTTGTATATACAATACATTCAAATTAGCCTAGTTTTCTAGACGTCTGCAACACTAGGTCCGAGTCGGCATCACCAGTACCTATATTGACGTGCCTAGTACTGAACTCTTTTGGGAAGATCGTGCATTTTTAAGTGAAACTTCTTTTTGGCGCCGCCACACACAGATTTTTCATGGGCTGTGAATTGAATTCTAGCGTCACGCTCGGGAATGATAAGCAATCTTCGAGTAAAACTGGGACTGGCCATTGCAACATTGTGTCATGCTCATGGCCACGCCCTCCGATTTCACCCGCGTAGTTTCCACCAGCAAGATTGGTCGACGATATTGTAAATATCGCGGGTCGAACCTGCAGGTCTACTACGAAAACAAACTCCGAATGATCGGATCCGACCGACAGCTGAATCGGATTGTAGCCTACCACGAAAAACAGTCAGATCGATACATCTCGGTCGGAAGTTATAGACTTAGGTCGGATGAGGGTCGAATCGAACGAAACGGCCGATCCTATCAAACGACAGATTGTCTTTCGAGGTAGCAAAAGTCCATAAGTTCGGCCGATATATCGTTTATCGGATTTCGTAGTAGGCCTGCTGGACTCAATTGGCACAGGACCGATGCAGATGGTAAAGTAAGAGAGATACCTATACCCAGCAGTAGGATAGAGCAGGCTGTGGATGATGATGATGTTTCCAAAGTATGCTATCGAATTCTGAGTCATAAGTTTTCACTTCTACTGGCAGTTCCTAAGACTGCCAATTTTTTTAAGTGTGTGGAGACACAAAAAAGTCAAATTACCATGTAAAAATGGACGTATCTCAAAAATTCTTCTCTCTGCTTTATTTTATGATAGGCAGTTTTAGTAACAAGTAAATCGTCTTATCGCCAAGGCCTTTCATTACAACAATGTCAAAGAACTCGCGATGAATTTCTTTTTGTTTCGCAAATATAATAACTACGTCATGGAGACGTTGAAACACCTGCGTACATACGTTTTACAGAATATTTTAAATGGCTCCAAAAATAAGCTAGAGAATAGTTTTATATATTAAATGGAATTCCAGAGGTTTTTCTTCGCAATACGTATATCTATAATTAGCTTGTCACGTAGACCTCTCACTTTCTTCCTGGCTATAGCCACGTGGGGTATATATACCCCACATGTTGGTGGAGTCAGCCTTACTGCTTTTGTTTCCCCGATTCGCTCTATCTATGACATCGCCATCGGTCAGTATATGTAGTATATCAAGTTAACCGTTTAGAAAAAAATAACAACACTAGGTACCCACTGCTAATACTCAATGACTCTCTCTGGCAAAGAGATAATCCTTAAGACCATCACAGTCAATTCCATACAAACAACACCATAATACCCCGGCTGGCCAAGTGCGGGTTGGCAATAAAAACGCATTCGTAAACTTTCACTACCTACTTTGAACAACCAGAACTGTATCTGTAAAGACATAACGCAGACTATTATCTGATTTAACCTTCGACCACACTGGCGACTGAATCATACGAGATAGTGCTCAACTGTGGACCTATGTCCGATAAAAATGTGGTACTTAGAACTCGGTACGACTTCGTAATCAGATATTAATGTATTCTATGATATTGAGAAATATTAATACCTCTGTACCTATATTTAATGGTTAGTAGGGGTAGGATTCTTAGCTGAGTCCGCCTGGGGAATAGGTACCACACCATTTCTTTGTCAATTATTCTATCGTCAAATAGGAACGTGCAAACATCACTGTGTTCCGGTTTGAAAGAAAATGTTTCCACAGAAACTACAGGACATACTTAGATATTAATCATCTTATACTCGTATCTCTGGGTGACAAGGGCCCTGCAGTGATAAATAATTGACTTGAATTATTGATTCTCTTCATGTACTAATCGCTAAGTGTTAGTGTGCTGTTATGTGCAGGCATGTTGCTTACCATCAAGCACATGTCCTGCTCGTCCCGTCACTCTATAGTCTATACTATAACAAAATGTGTCATAAAGTTATCACGAATCTCTGATAGATCTGGTGGTGGATTTTTATGTATTGGTGGACAATTTACACACAACACCATCTGACTACAACCCCAAGCTAAGCAAAGCCTGTAGGTACTATGGCGGCCATATAGCTGATATTATACTTATATAGTTGTAAATACATACTTATTATACATAGAAACACCCAGACACAGAACAAATATTTGAATTTATCACACAAATACCTATTTGCACTGGGTGAGAATCGAACCCACGACCCTCAGCTTCGCAGACAGTAACTACCCACTAAGCCACGAGGACAGTCAATTGGTCGTACTATACCACATTTAACCGGCAGTTTGTGTGGAATGACACTCGATCCATGATTATTTCCGGACGGACGCGTCCTTGCCTCGGATTAGGGCAGATAAGATGTTAAGTCGCCGTCTAATCCGATGTTTATTGAGGATCCTGCGGCTGCAATACGCATTGTCTCAGCTACATGAACGCTAAGTAAAACAGATACCAGAAATGGTACGAAATTTTCGGGAAGTGGAAAAGTAGATTTAATTCATAATCGATACATCATGATCACAATGAATAAAATAAGATTGGATGTATGTGATATCAAATTAACAGCTTTTTATGAAGTTCAAATGAAAGCATATACGGTACATTTATCTAAAAACACTATTTTTATCTGTTTGTTTCGGCTAATCTCCGAAGCGGCTGGTCCGATTATGACGGGACTTTCACTACCAGATAGCTGGTCTTCTAAGCCATAACATAGGTTAACATTGTGCGTAATAAGCAAACCAACATACAACCATATCTTTACAATATTCGTGTAGTCTTAGATATCTGAACAGAATTTGACTAGAAAAAACTAACTGTTTTCAGCTAAATTCGAAACAACAATAAAAATGGAAACAACAAAAAAAAAAAATTGAATTAGAATAGAAAACTCTTTACTAAAAGCCACACATACATACAAAAAACAAAATCACAAAAGAAACTTAATAATAATCGGAATAACATATAAAAACAGACGGACATGTATTCTCTCTGTGGGTGGATAGTCGTCAAAATGAGCGAGACACGGCTAGTCGCTGTCTTTTAATACTTGTATTGGGCATAATAACGCTTAGAAATTGGGTCTGCCCACGAAATGTGAAGGAAATTATAGTTATCCATATTGGTTCAGTCCGTTCGAAACTACTATAATTTGTCAAGGTTCAGCGCTAATGCATGCGTCTCCGACAATTAAAAACACTATTATGGTGTGTGTGGTCCTTTACTGTTCCTACATACTCCACGACATTCAAGTTTTACTTGGTGAACTTCAGTACATACAGTAGCATTACATGAATAACGCCTAAATCGATGATCTTCAAAAAAACGCTTCATCTTAAGGCCGATTTAAACTGAACGAACATAGAGCTAGAGCTGGAACAAGAGCATTCTTTCTCGATCTTTTAGTGTAAACGAAAGATCGTTCTTAGCGTTTTCCATATTAGATATTCCATAGAATCTTTGCGAACGCAAACAAAACAACGAAAGAATGCTCTACGTTTGTTTACACCAAATGAATTTGATAAAGTGGGGATAGAATGAGCATTCGCTCGTCTGATGTAAATCGGCCTTTAGATATTCCATAAAATCTTTGCGAACGCAAACAAAACAACGAAAGAATGCTCTACGTTTGTTTACACCAAATGAATTTGATACAGTGGGGATAGAATGAGCATTCGCTCGTCTGATGTAAATCGGCCTTTAAGTGAGGCAGATTGAGATAAAGGGTTTATTTGAAGATCATCGACCTAGGCGTTATTAATGTATGCTTGTAAGTGTTTTTCCTTTGCCTTCTAACAGCAGATTAACGTGGTAGTGTTCCGTTTCCAGACGAGCCGGACCGGCACCAGCTGCCGGCGATGTGGTCGTCCGTGGCGCGGCGGCGCACCGACCTGGTGCCCACGCTCCCGGCGCCGCGCGCACCAGGTAGGGCGTACTCCATGACGCGCCTCGACCGACTGCCGCACTCGCCGGCCACGCACCACAGCAGGACCCGTAAGATACAACAGACATATGTACACTTGGAGCTTGGAGCGGGCTTCTGTCAATAACATGCAGCTTTTGGGAAGAGATTACGCTTTCGCCGGCTTTGGAAACCTTTTGTGGAGTGAAGGTCTGTCTCTAATATGCAGCTTTTGGGAAGAGATTACGCTTTCGCCGGCTTTGGAAACCTTTTGTGGAGTGAAGGTCTGTCTCTAATATGCAGCTTTTGGGAAGAGATTACGCTTTCGCCGGCTTTGGAAACCTTTTGTGGAGTGAAGGTCTCTGTCTCTAATATGCAGCTTTTGGAAAGGAATATGATGCTTTCGCCAGCCTTTTTTGTAGAGCTTCCCGTGTTTAACATACGAATTTGATGCAATTTGAGGGTAGTGTGGTGAGAAACGATGTCGGTTTTGCCAGTTCTGAGAGTATACCTACCGTCTTTTACGCCGTTGCTTCTTGTGTGTACGCTTTGGCGGAAGTCGAGGGTAGTATGAGAGCTAGACCCCTAGCAGCTGCCAGCGATGTGGTCGACCGGAGGATCTACCGCCTAACCTGTCTTGCTTTGTGCTGTCTTTTTTGTTTTCACTTTAACTGATAGAGACGCCAATAGCCAACGCCAAAGCGTATTTACTAAGCGTTTAGTAAGCACGTATCACAGCAGATACGATCGTAAGATACGATCTTATTATTCAGTCTCAGAGCTGGCTTCTGTCTCTAAAATGCAGCTTTTGGGAAGAAATTACGCTTTTGCCAGCTTTGGCAGTCATGTTTTTGTGGAGGTAGCTGGGAAGAAACATGACGCTTTTCTCAGTTTTGGAGGCCTTAGTTTTGCGGATGTAGCTTCTCCTGTTTAACATACAACTTTGGCTGAAGTTGAGGATGAGACCCGTGAGGAGACGTTGGCTTGGAGTGGGGTTCTGTGTATAACATGCCGCTTTTGGTAAGAAATTACGCTTTCGCTACCTTTGGAAGTCATATGTTTATGGAGTGCAGGTTTGTCTCTAATATCCAGCTTTTGGGAAAAAACGTCGTGACGCTTTCTCCAGCTTTTTTGTGGAGATAGCTTCCCGTGGTTAACATACAGCTTTGGCTGAAGTTGAGGGTAGTGTGATGAGAAAAGATTTCGCTGAGTTTGAGAGCATATTTACTTAATTTTACCTCTTTCTGCCTTCGAGCCTGCTTTTGTTCTTAACATTCAAATTTTAGTGAAAACTGACGCTTTAGTCACTCTTCTCCTTAGAATGGCCACGCACTACAAGTCTCCGTTATACAGGCTTGGAGCGGGCTTCTGTCTCTAACATGCAGCTTTTGGGAAGAAATTACGCTTTCGGCTGCTTTGGAAGTCTTGTTAGTGTGGTGAGAAAAAGTTTGGCTGGTTTTGACATCTACCTTATTTTATGTCTCAATTTGCTTACGAGACGGATTTTGTCTGTAACATTATATAGCTTCCCATATATATATGAGTTTGATGTAAAAATGACTGAATGTTTTCATACTTCTGAATTGTTTTCCTTGTTTTCTTAGAAATCTTAGTTCTGATGCTTATTTCATTACAACATACTTGTGTAACTGAATCTGCCAAATATACCCATTATAATAATAGTACTATATGTTTTGTACTAATACAAAAAACGTGTAATTCTTTTCGGATGAACACTTTTCCTGTAAGGTTATAAGCTTAACGTTTTCACCTTTCGCTTCACTTATACCTTAGCCTGTAATCCCGAGCGGTCAGTAACCTACCGTGTGTCGCCGAAACAACTTAATCCCTGTACCTGCTGCGATCCTGTTAACTCGTGGGTCATAATAAACTGGTCGGTTGGTGTTTGGTTATTGGGAATTATGAGCCTGATCGAACGTTTTTTTGTCATTTTTGCATCGTTCCCTGTGCCATCAAAGTCGTAAGGATCATCCTGATTGTTGTGTTGAAGGGGCTAACTGCAGTTGTCCTCAAGTAGACTCTACTCTCTCTCTCTGTCTCTCTCTTCCTGGCTATATATCCCATGTGGTGGTGGGGTCAGCCTTCCTGCTTTTTCTTCTCCACTTCGCTCTATCTAAGATATCGTTATCGGACAACTCGCATTCTCTCATGCACTACAACCAAGTGGACTCTACTGCCTATTGAACATCTTCCCCAACATTCGTACTGAACAGTTTGGGTTTACTTTCATATTATTAAAAATTCTAGATACGAGTAGTGTTGTATGAATAATGTCCTCAAATCTTTTTTAGTCTTATTATATTGACTGTAGTAATATTTTAATGATAATTCAATGATACCTTCAGGGCTTCAATCTATTCATCATTTTCATTTTAGTAAATAAACAACAAAGTTACATCTCATTGGCTGTCAAGGTAACAAAAGATTATTATTATCCATCAAATAATTCACAACATACTATGCACATATGGTGTGGGGCCATCGCTATAAGACGTAAGGTAAGTACATAATACAGTTTGGGTGTATTGGGATGAGCTTTCTGATGTCGGTTGTCGGAATTGTATATTTGCAATGGAGACTTAGCCTTAAGCATTCTTTCGTTTTATAGCTTTAAGCAGTTATTGGTGGAGGAAAATCTTTTGCTCTCGCATCTCCAACATGCATCAGTATAATATTTGTACACGAACGAGATGAGACCGACGAGCGATCATAAAACACGCCAGCCAATACCAAGCATAACTCCACGAAGTATTTTGAGCATGTCTAGTTCAAATTACTCCACAGCGCTCGTCATCATTGGGTATAAGATGGCTTATCATGTTGTTCTGTAATTTCTCTGATAACATTGCCCTTCAATCCGGGACACGGTGATGTGTGCAGGTTCCTGCTAGGCGGTATAACGGGAAAAGGTGTGGTATTAATCCAAGCTGACTCTGCAAAAAGCCCTACCAAAATATTAACCAATAAAATTAAGTTTCTCTGTATATGTTAGTAGTGGTAGGACTTTGCAAAGTCCGCCTGGGTATGTACCACACCTTTGCTAGTTATTCTACAGCCAAGCAGTAACGTGCAAACATCACTGTGTTCCGGTTTGAAGGGCAATGTTTCCAGAGAAATTACAGAGCATAGACATAAAACATCTTTTATATATCGTTATTCGTGCTAGGTTATGATTTGGACTCTTTATGTTTCAATAGCTGCGTGTCACTGCTTTTATCGGCTGGCATGTTTCTTACTATCTGGCACGTGTCCTGATCGTCTCGTGACTCGTTTTTTTTTACGTTGTTCACAAAATTAAACCAACTAATGCGCTATTACTTTCTGTTTGGAAAGCTCACCCGAAAACGTCCAAATAGTACCTACTACTAAATTAAATAAATGCTGTATATTCTTCGCTTGTTGCTGCAAAAGTCACTATTGTATTATTTATCTTCAAGCACTATACTAACCACTTTATGTTATGGCTTATATCAGATTTTATTTTAAGATAATATATATAGGAATAAGTTCGTATTTATTGTTGTAAGTTTAGAAGCAACGCGTAGGTAAAAAAAAATATAGGTAAAAAAAAATATGTTATAAAACTGCGGATTTAGGATTGCGGTGAATTTAGAGCCAATGTTATAAATGTATAAAATGACAATGTTTGGATGTATGTTGCTCAATCACGTTGTAACTTATGAACGGATTGGGTTGAAATTTAGAACACAGATTATTTTTAATCTGGAAGAACACATGGGCTTTTTTATCTTAGTAAAATGACGGGAAAGAGATTTGGCGGTTAAAACCGTGAGACGCTGCCAGTTGTATGTATTTTATGTATTAAATTTAGTTATACAGGGTTACTGGTAATCAGGCTGCATCCGTTTGAAGGCCTCTCCAGCACTGTTTAGTGTTTATGCACATCGGCACATCAATAGCTGCGTGTCACTGTGCTTTTATGTGGCAGGCATGTTGCTTACCATCAGGCACATGTCCTGTTCGTCTCGTCACTAAAAAAAACGATTGTTTATAAACTGTTTGTTCTACAGTTGACGTATTTAACATCCCCTTAAAATGATTTAGGCTGATTACCAGTAACCCTATAAATGAGTTAATGTTTTTTTTATATATTTATATTTAAATGGGTATACGCATTTTTTTTTTGTAAATTGTAAATAATAATTATATATAAAAATGTCGCTTGTCCGTGTGTAACGCCTCACCCGCCGTGACTAACAGAGACGCGCAGCGGCGAGACGACCCCGTCGCGGCCGGGCTCGGCGCTGTCGGCCGCGGCCGTGCAGCGCCGCCCCGCCGCCGCCGCGCCACGGAAGCCCCGCCCCGCCTCCATCGCGGGCACGGGCGTCAACACGCCGAGAGGTATGTCCATTGTCCACTGTACAATACAATACAATACAACAACTCTTTATTAAAACACCAGACAAAAAAACTTAATATAAAAACATACAAATCAACTTAGCGTTCTAACTGTACCATGTGGATGTTCTTTTTGAAGTGAAAACTTCTTTTGGCGCGCCTAGAGGGATTCTTCGTGGGGTGTGAATTGAATTCTAGCGTCACGCTCGGGTATGATAAGAAATCTTCGGGTAAACTCGGGTCCATAGCCATTGGCCATGTAGAAATCCGTCAGCCAATGGAAAATGCTGAAAGGGCGTGGACAGGCCATCATGGCATGGCCATCTAGAAACGCATCAGCCAATGGGAAATGCTGACGCATTTCTAGATGGCCATGCCAAGATGGCGGGGCCACGCCCTCCGGTTACACCCGTATAGTTTCCAAGGTAAGCTATCAAATTCTGAGTTATAAGTTTTCACTTCTATCGGCAGTTCCTATGACTGCCAATTTTTTTTTCTTGCATGATTGACTTATAGCCTAGTCAACCAAGTGCTTTTTAAGTTCAATTTTTTTTTTTGTTTTCATATTTAATAAGTTGAATTAATGTTTATTCAATCAAGGTCCGAAGGAAGGGGCGTAAGCCGGAGCAACCGTTTTCGGGCGTAGTTTCAACCCTCTGGAAAAGTTATAAATATTGGTTTTACAGTTCCGGTTTAATAGTAATTGACATACATATTGGCAAAAAACTAAACACACATATATATAACAGAAATCTTATACCTTTAAACGAGCAATTCTTGTACCTATATAAATATGTATATATATATAGAATCTGAATCTCGGAAACGGCTCGACGGATTTCATGAAATTATGTATGCAGGGGATTTCGGGGACGATAAATCGATCTAACTAGGTCTTATTTAAAAAAAACGCATCTTATGCGCGTTTTTAGACAATGAAAAACTGTCACATTAGACATTAGAACGTGAAGGTAAATTTCGCCGCGTGACGCGACAGCATAATTAGCTCAGACGGGAAGTCGGGCGCTCATAGCGGTCACGAATTACTTCGAATCCAGACGGGTTCTCTTTTTTTTCAATTCGTTTTTTTTTAAGAAAATCTATTTCTTGGAGTCTTTTATCTGTAGGTATCTAAGTATATATAGTATTTAAACCGAGCAAAGCTCGGTCACCCAGGTACTACTATATTATACCACAAAAAAAACTAAATTTTAAACTTTATTTTAACTAAGTCAAAGCGGTCGTCAATTTGACTTCACACTTCAAAATAATTTAAGGTAAAAACAAAATATTTATCTACCTGTATCGTTCCGTAAGGACTTTCGAGCTTCACGGTAGCAGCTTCCACCTCCTTGGGACAAGATACTCGAATGCACGGAACCACTTTTCTGTCGACAGGTGGCACTCCGGTAAATTCCTTAGGAAACCTTTTTGGATGAAAGCCTGTCTGTAAAAACTGCGATAGTCTATGTATGTATACGGAAATCGGAACAAAGTGAAAGAGGTTGTCGCCGTTTATTTGCTAATGGTACGGAACCCTTCGTGCGCGAGTCCCACTCGCACTTGGCCGGTTTTTATTTTTTCGTAATATTGTTTAATACTGAAAACACGTTCTATCGTGTAACGCTCCATTATAACTTAACCTAAAATTGACAGTTGTAGATTTGCTTTTTTAGGGTTGCCAACACCATAAATGGCGACAAATTAATATTTTACATTAATTTTGGGACGTCCTTTATGTTCATTGAACTATGTTTAATGTGTGTATTGGTCTGGGAAAATGTTGATTACAACAGATTATCACCTTAGCAGCGTAAGTGCATGGGTGTGGTATGTAGTGTGATGGGTGACTATCATACCAGCATTACCTACACTCCTCTTGAAAGGAATCCCAATTCCAGTATTGGGAGCAAAGTGAGGTGTTTATGTTGTGAAATGCAATGTTTAACATGTTTTTGCGCTTTATTAACCCGTCCGGAATAAGATATAATTTAAATTTTAATGTACGAGTAATTCACATTTCTTGAAAATTAGTCTTAGTCAATGGAAACACTTCAGCTGTGTGTTATTTTCGTGCAATATTTTTCAATGATTTAATAACTGACGGACTAATTAGTTTTTTTTTCGTCTGCAAGCCTGCTATAATAGGGAAGACGACTAAACAAACTACAGTACCCGGCGATAAGTATTGCACATCGGCCTTTGGAGGGAGACAGTCGGCTGATTTCGGCTTCGTAGAGCATTATCTCCGTCACACACTACCTATGTGACGTTTTGTCAGTCGTTGTTCAAGTGCGATAGAGTGCGGTCGCGTCCAGTTAAAAAAAAATATATAGAGTTGTTAACACCCCCAAATTTAAATAATTTAAAGTTGTACTATGGCATCTTTAGGAAAAAAAGGGAAACCTTTACGAGGTCAGTCACGCCAAATTATCTACAATGTTTATAAATATTTTCTAACCTTTTCAATATTTTTAAGCTGACAGATTTAAAAAAAATGAAGATAAAACTGTAAGTTGTTATTTTAAGAAGGTTCAAGCGCGAGTTGCAAATGCCACTGGAATTTCAAGAAGAACTTTGAACAATATATTAAACGAAGTCAGTACTGAAACACATTCTACTGAAATTAAGTTTAGCACTCCAAAAAAAGGGAGACCAAAAAAGCAATTTCGTTTGGATATGGACGATTTTGATTATGATGTTGTTCAAAGAATGGTGTATGATTTTCACTTACGATTTAATGAACTGCCAACAATAAAGTCATTAAAAGCTTAATTATGTGAAGCTATTAATTACAATGGGTCTGAAAAGACGTTGAGAAAAATACTTCACGAGATGGGATTTCGGTTCACTAAAATGGAAGACAATCGAAAAGTTTTAATGGAAAGCACGATGTAAGCCTCAAACGAATGGAATATCTCGATAAAATGCGCAAATTTCGCGAAAGAGGAAAAAATATCGTCTACATGGATGAGTCTTACATACATACATCCCACACTAAAGGGAAATAGACTACAGGCCCGTGAACAAAATTTACGGGTCAAATGAACCAGCAGGAGACCTATGTGGGATGATAGACGGGTACAAAATAATAAGATTCAATGCAACTGTATGGAACCGATGCCGTACAGTATCAAATGACAAAATTTTCCCTCAAAATTTCCGGATTATCAATAATGTTTCCGACTTTGTGGATCACTATTTTTGTACGGCACTACGCGTTTTCTCATTATTTTTCACGGATCTATGGGATGGTAAGAATGCCGTACAGAAACAAATGACCAAAATGTACCCACTCTACTTGCACTTTTGAATTCTCACCTGCACTCAGTTGGACAGCTTACAAGTGACGGCATTGTGCTGAATCTTATTATTTTGTACCCGTCTATCATCCTACATAGGTCTCCTGCTGGTTCATTTGACCCGTAAATTTTGTTCACGGGCCTGTAGTCTAAAATCTTGGAGTGATGATAAGAAAAAAGGAGTAAAAAAGCCAATTTCAAAAGGGCAACGTTTGATAATAGTTCATGCAGGAAATGAAAAATGCTTTGTACCCGGTCCCTTTTTAACGTATAAATCCACGGATACTACAGGTGACTATCACAATGAAATGAATAACGATAACTACGAGAAATGGCTGGTTAATCAATTATTCCCAAATATACCCAGTGATTCCGTTCTAGTTATCGACAACGCACCCTATCACAACAATAAATATGTTGAAAGACCCCCCAACTCAAACATCATTAAACAGGAAATGATCAACTGGTTAAACAGACATGAAATTCCAGTTGATCCAAAATTAACAAATACCCAGATTTATGCTATTATAATTATGTCAGCACAAGGAGAGGTATATATACCTCCACGGAAAACTCTATAGAGTTTTCCGTGGACAAAGTACTTGCCGAACATGGGCACACTGTGTTGCGATTGCCACCGTATCATCCGGATTTTAATCCAATGGAAAATATAAATATGGTCTCAACTAAAAAGCTGTGTAGCCTCTAGAAATGTGGGTATCAATTTAACTAAAGTAAAAACGTTATTGACTGAAAAAGTAAACATGATCGGGACTGAAGAGTGGAAAAAGCTTTGCGATCACACAATCAAATGTGAGAATGAATATAAAAGCATTAAACACGGTTTAGACAATTACACTGATAGACTAGTGATAAATACGGCTGATAGTGACAGTGATATTGACCTCTTTGAGAGCACAGATAGTGAAATAGAAGTAATTGAGAATAGGAATTATTATTATTTTTATAACATATTTGCTCGTAAAGGGTCTCTTATTGGACCAATTTCTGTATCGTAATGTATCTTATTACGCACTAGTGCTGTAATGTGTAATGTAAAACGCACGGTTTCAAAATGTTCCGTCCACAGACTAGGTAGAGAGATATGCTCCGTCTAAAACGAACGGTACCTTTTTAAATCTTAGTAAAGAGTTTTTATGTCAGAAAAGTGTGGTCAACATTTTATGAATAAAATTGACTTTGAGAGGTAAAATATAATAAAGAATTATTAAATTCGTTAATTTAATTAATTTAGACCATAAATTACTTAAATTTTTCTGTAACAAAACACAAAAATATTAATTTACTTTATTATTAATGGCATACCGGCTGGTTCTGTGCCGTTGCTTAAAAAAAAAAGGCGCCGATGCGCGCGCATTGCTAATCTGTGATCCATAGTGATTACTTATACTCTGTGCTGTGATCTGTGATCAAGTAAATATTATTCCGCGCGTTTTTTTTCGCTGTATTGTTTTTATTTGAAAATGTCGTCAGAGTTTTGTTTATTTCCTCGCAAATATGTTATAAAACGTCGTATGACATACGTGCGCTTTGATAATTACAGCCTCTGCTAATTATAGCTCTCGCCTTCGGCTCGAGCTAGCAATAAAGCCTCCGCTGTAATTATCAACTTACCGCACTTATATCATAATGTACTATTATTACAATGTCTCACTTTAACAATAGGTACAATGGTGTTTATTATGTACACTACAGCTGTAATTTTCCAAAATAATTAAATACGTAAACATAATGTGAACATATTTTTAGGGTTCCGTAAAACGTAAAAACGGAACCCTTATAGATTCGTCGTGTCTGTCTGTCTGTCCGTATGTCACAGCCACTTTTTGCCGAAACTATGAGAACTATACTGTTGAAACGTTGTAAGTAGATGTATTCTGTGAACCGCATTACGATTTAAAAAAAAAAAAAGAAATAAAGTAAAATTACGGTTGCCCCTCATACTGAGAACTGAAACTCAATTTTTTTTCCATAAAACCTACACGTGTGGGTGTCTATCGATAGGTCTTCAAAAATGATGTTGCGGTTTCTAATATAATTTTTGTCTACACTGAATAATTTGCGCGAGAGACATTTCCAAAGTGGTAAATTGTGTGTCCCCCCCCCCCCCTTCTAACTTCTAAAGTAAGAGAATGAAAAAACTAAAAAAAATATATAATGTACATTACCATGCAAACTACCAACGAAAATTGGTTTGAACTCGATCTGATGATTAGTTTTTTTTAGTACGTCATAAATACACTATTATTAAAACTTCAATCAAAGTTACAACGAACTACAAGAACTATGTGTACTATGTATATTATGTTACTTGCTGCAACGGAACCCTTCATGGGCGAGTCCAACTCGCACTTGGCTACTTTTTTATTTTATTTTACTCGAACCTAAAGCCATCACTTATAGAACACTTATTGGTGTATTTTATACAAAGAATAAAAAGAATTATTAAAAGAAGCAAATTAAAATTGTTTTAACAGCTCCTAATAGATACCGCACTGTTTGTATTTCGTGCTACAGAGATGACGCTCTACGAAGCCGAAGTTGGCCGATTGTCTCTTTCCAGGTGTCGATGTGCAATATTTATCGCCGGGTACTGTAATTAGTCCGTCAGCTAGATTACTGAAAAATATGGAATATGTATTTTTTTTGTATGTTTCATAAACAAAAAATGACGAAGATACAGAGCTTAAAAGAGTTTCGAGTGACATCACGTTATGGTACGATTTTTACGATAGAGTGACGTCACAACCCCCGACTCCCGAAAGTTTAATGATGTTTATACATTTTTGATAATATGATACTTAAACCAAAAAATACGTGTACGTAATTTTTCCATAATCTATTTGATGAACTAATTAGAATGATATGTTTTTGACTCTGTCGTCATCTCAATGATTAAATACGTTGTTTGCAGGTGGTCCGGGCGAGCCGGGCGGTCAGAGCGCGGCTACGACGCCGACGGTGTCTCGCGACAGCACGTGCGTGGGCGCCGCGACCCCGGCCGCGCCCGCGCCCGCGCCGCGCCGGCCCGCCACCACGCCGCGCCGCCCGCGACCCGCCTCCATGCACGCCACCACCAAGCCAGGTGAGGAGGTGGCATTAAAACCCGAGACGATAGGCGAGGGTGTTAAGATAGCCGGGAGGGTAATCATATAACACACGCGCCGCCCCGCTTCTACGCCGCGTCATCCGAGGCCCGCCCGAGAACTGATTTTTCTTTTGTTTACGAAACTCAGGACTTAGTGTCAATTTAAATATATGTATCGTCGTTTCGGCAGCATTACAACCACCGTCACGTAAAGGCTGTTACAAAATGAGTGCGTGATGAAAGTTTTTTTTAGTTGAAATATAAATGAAGTCGGGAGCGATCCTAGTCTTGTTTGATAAAAATTGGTTCAAGGGTTATGTTTTTGGCGCGTATCTTGTATGTTTGTAAATTTCTTTATTCCCATTTATCTTCCAAACTTTTGAATGGATTTTGACTATTAAAGTATCGTTAGATTCATCGCAAGCACCCAAGTGTCCTTAGGTGGTATATTGTATCACATAATGTTTTTAGAGTCGGGTTTTTTCAATTAAAGTTATTAATTTAATCAGCTTGTAGTATTAATAGCTGTATTGTTTATTTGCAGCGACGCCCGTGGCGCCAGGAGATGGGAAGCCGCCGCTGCACAGAAAGCCAAAGCCATCCAAAGAACACGAGAGGGTGAGTGTTAGAACAGATACCTGTCAAATTTTAACAGGCGAGAATCGACTTTAATAATAGTGCTAAATACATTGCTATACATCAGTCGAGATAGTGGTCAAAAGCATGCCTATTACCATTAAAAACCATTGAATAATAATTATTACATACAAATTATTACTATAGTATTATATGTTTTACATATGTCAACAACATCATCAGCCGCAAGACGTCCACTGCTGAACATAGGAGGATGCATATAAACATGACCTTAGTCTTGTCTATATGCATCCTCAAAACATCTTCCAGCGCGGCAGTGAACAGTTTCGGAGATATAACATCTCCCTGTCTCACTCCTTTCTGTAGCTGGATTTGTTTTGTGCACTGGTCCTGTAATCGGACAGACATTGTGGCTTTGCTGTAGATACACTTCAACACTTCGATATACCGATAGTCGATGCGGCGTCGCTGGAGAGACTGAAGCACTGCCCAGGTCTCGATGGAATCGAGCTGATGGCTTTCTCATAGTCCACATACGCTATACATAGTGGCCGATTATACTCCTCGGTTTTCTGTATAATCTGCCGAAGCGTACGGATGTGGTCTACGGTACTATAGCCTTTTCGGAAACCGGCTTGTTCGGGTGGTTGGAAGTCGTCAAACCTGCGTGCGAGACGATTCGTGATTACCCTCGAAAACAACTTATAAACGTGGCTCAGAAGTGAGATGGGTCTGTAGTTCTTCAACAAGGTGTTGTCACCTTTTTTGAAGAAGAGCACCACCACACTTCTGCTCCACGCTTCTGGCGTATTACCGTCAAGTATGACGGAGTCGAACAGCTTCTGGAGGACTTTAAGTACCGGTTTTCCACCCGCTCTCAGAAGCTCAGTCGTAATTCCGTCGTCGCCAGGTGCCTTGTTGTTCTTAAGTTGTTTGAGGGCCATCCTAATCTCATACAGGCTGACTTCCGGTATGTCTTCGGTAAAGTGTCGGGTCAGCTTGGCTTTGGGGTCTTTTGCCATGCTAACGACAGGTTGTGCTTGCGTATAGGTGTATAACTGTTCATAGCCTCTCAATCTCCGCCAAAATCGCGGACTTCGACGAGACGACGTTACCACTGTCGGTCTTAAGTTTGGTCAATTGACAGACAGATTTCTTGCGAACACTTTCGAGCCTTTGTTCCGTTTGATCGCTTCCTCAATAGTCGAAGTATTGAAGCAGCGTAGGTCGCGTCGCACACAAGTAGAGATCTGTCTATTGAGCCGTCTGTATGCCGTCATGTCGACCGAAGACTGCAATCGCATATCTCGCCTAACCGCCATGAGATTTAGGCCAGTTGTCCACGTAGCTGCACGACATCCGCACGATTTCGACAATTGTCGTATGCAAGACGAATGCTTGCATCTTGCGTACAAATAATGAAGTCTGTGTCCACGAAACGACAACGACACGACAGCCGCACGTCTTGCGTTTGTTCGTAGGATGCATGCATTCGACAAAAGACGCGTGCGTGGACAGTAGGCCTTAGAGTATGATCGGAGAGCTTTTGGGTTCTATTCTGGCGTCGGCTCTTATAAAATTTCCTGCCAACTGCTTGAACAGTTTCCACCAGCTTGTCGTTTATTTCGTCCGCCGTTACGCATTCATCTAAGGCTTCAAAGCGATTTTGAAGTTCGAGTTTTGAAAGTTATCGGGATCTTCGATTTGAGCATAATTTGGTCGGAGCGTGGACTTCGTTAGACGTGATCTTTCGAACTTAATGTTTAGATTATACATATGTAATAAAATATAGTAGATTATATTACAGATGGTGTTTTGTGTGAAATGTGTACCAATATATTATATTTACCGTATATTTGTATATGTTCCGCTGTAGACTCCTCGCGGCAAGTCAGCGTCTGCGTCGCCTGGTCGCGGGCTGTCCCCCTCCCCGCCGCGACTCCGCGACCACAGCCGGGACAAGGAGACGCACAAGGTACGTGCGAACCCCTCGGTCACGCTAACATTATCATCAACAGCCCACTGCTGGGACTCGGTGCCTTCTCTCGCAAGGAGAGAGATAAGGCCATAATCCACCACGCTGGCCCAGTGCTGGTGGTTGGTGGATGACACATGACTTTGGAAGATTCTAGGTACATGTCGCTTTCCTCACGATGTTTTTCTTCGCCGTTTTTAAGTTAGCGGCATTACGCACATGATTTCGAAAAGACAGTGGTGCGTGTGGGGTTTAAACCCGGGGTCTCCGGATCGGAAGGCGCATGACATGCTAACATAGTTTGTAATAATGTCAAAATAAGGTCTAAAGTCAGATGGAACAGCGCGGCGCCCGGGCGTCACTACTTGGTGTGCCGTCGTCACCTGACGCTTTACGAAATTTTTGAAGTAAAAACTTATAGACTACAGGCCTGTGAACAAAATGTATGAGTCATATGTCATATGATTCACCAGGAGACCTATGTAGGATGATAGAAGGGTATAAAATAATAAGATTCACCACTATCGACATTTGTGAGCTTTTCAACTGACTGCAGGTGAGAGGGGGGTTGCAACCCTCGATCTTTCTCCTTGTTGTATGATTTTTGTACGGCGTTGAGAAATAATGGATTAGAAGAGGTATTGAATATTATATATAAATCGCATATAAATTTTATCGAAACTTTGGCCGAGTGTCTGAATTTGGTTTTTAAATTGAAGTCGATATTTGTTTTTTTGAAGAAAATAGAAGGCTTAAAAAAGTGTTTTATGTTTGTTTGTAGGCGGCAAGCGGCGAGAAGCGTCTCGTGAGCGCAGCCGAGGTGACGCACAAGCTAGAGGCGCTACAGATACACAACGGGGACCACACTGTGGAAAAGGTCATTAATTAATATCTATCTCTATACCTTTTATAAAGAATCCTACTTAATATGTAATGTTATAAATGTCAATGTTTAGATGTTTGTTGCTCAATCACGTCCTAACGTATGAACGGATTGGGATGTAATTTGGAACACAGATAGATTATAGTCTGGAAGAACACGTGGGTTGCTTTTTATCCCGAGAAAACAACGGGAACGGGAACTACGCGGGTAAAACCGCGGGGTGCTGCTAGTAAGTAGATAGATCAGGTTTTTCCGCACGGTTCCTTTGTACCAATCGTAAGCAGATGAGATGTATGTTAGCTATGGCGACATAGTGATGTGCCGCGACAAAAGTATGCAACAACAACACTACAAGAGCGACAAGACAAGAGGGATCAGACCCGTGCGCCCGGTGTAAAGCGTTTGTTCTAACTCATACGTAAATAAAATAAATAAATAAATATTGGTGGACATTTCACACACAACACCATCTAACCCCAAACTAAGCAAAGCTTGTACGATGGCGGCCAGATAGCTGATATAATACTTATATAGTTTTAAATACATACTTATTATACACTAGCAGCGCCCCGCGGTGTTACCCGCGAAGTTCCCGGTGTTTTTTCGGGATAAAAAGTAGCCTATGTGTTCTTCCAGACTATAATCTACCTGTGTTCCAAATTTCAGCCCGATCCGTTCATACGTTAGGACGTGATTGAGCAACAAACATCCAAATATCCAAACTTTCATACAGTGACATTTAAATTATTAGTGAGATAATAGGATAGAAACACCCAGACACAAATTTATTACCCACATGTGTTGTTAAACGGTTATTTAGAAATTAACGTCCAATAATCGTAATTTTTTACCACTGGAAAAAATTCAAATACAGTTTCAGATGACCTAAAAAGTTGAAATTTTGCAGATCAGTAGGTGAGTCCGTGGAAAAATGCGAGAGCATTGCTACTATAAGCGTCAAAAGTGGAACCCTATGGAGGGTTTTGTCGGTAGAGATACCAATTCCGTCCCTAGTAATCCGACATAATCCGATAGTCTTTCCCTGCGGAAATACCTGAATGTATTTTCTCCACGTACTACAAACGCTGGCTTTGTTTGGCTTGGTGGATGACGCACGCTCTCGAAAGCTTCTAGGACCTTGCTAGTTTCCTCACAATGTTTTCCTTCACAGTTTGTTTTATGGCGACATTACACACATGCCTTCGAAAAGACCAAAACCCGGTGCTCCGGATCGGCAGTCGCCATTCTCCCGACTAGACCAGCCGTAACGTATCCTACTAATATTATAAATGTCAATGTATGGATGTTTGGATGTTTGGCTGTTTGGATATTTGGATGTTTGTTGCTCAAACACGTCCTAACGTATGATCGAATCGGGCTGAAATTTGGAACACAGATAAATTATAGTCTGGAAGAACACATAGGCTACTTTTAATCCCGGAAAAACAACGGGAACGGGAACTTCGCGGGTAACACCGCGGGGGGCTGCTAGTTTATAATATTAGTAGAATATTTATCTTGCGAATTCATTAACAGTAATTAAAAAATCTTAATCTTTTGTTCAGGTCACGATCGAAACCCAAGACACTGTGGTAGAAACGAAGTCAGTAACGAAACCCGAAGCCCCACAACCGATAGAGAGCCGAGAACAACCGAACACGACCGAACAGACCCGAGGAGACGACACCGAACCCAGGCCGGCAGACGACGCAGCGCACACGGCACAGAACATAGAACATACCGCTGAGAAGGACACAGAAGATAAATCAGAAAAGAATTTAGATAAAACGGTGGAATACGAGAAGGTAGAAGCACCGAAACAGGAGAGGAGAGAAGAGAAGAAGGAACCGTCGTTGGAGAAGACTGATGATTCTGAAATGACTGGTGAGTGATTTTACCTCTTGTTTGTTTTGCTAGCTTAATATATGACTCAGACATATAAGATGATTTACCTATATGCCCTGTAATGCCTCCGGAAACATTGCCCTTCAAAACCGAACACAGAGATGTTTGCACATTACTGCTCGGTGGTAGACTAACTGGCACAGGTGTAACGTCTTCATTGTTGTAAATTTGGTGATTGGGAAAGTTTAGTTTGGTAAATGTTGTAATTTCCTGTTAAGAAATTGCCTGTTAAATGTATGATCATGATCGTCTCTAAGGTTTTTCATTAGATTATTTTGCCGTAGAGACGAAACGAACGGTGGGGCTGCGATCTTCTATCGGGATGATTTGAACTTAAGAGACGATTCACACGGCGCGGCTGCCAACCGCGCCCGCGCGCGGGTGCGGCAGATTTCCATATAAAATTGAATTCAATACACACGACGCGGTTTACGACTGCGGCGGCTGCGGCAGCCGCGCGGCGCCCGCGTGGCTGCGCGCGATTCTTGCGCAGTAGCTTTCCGGAGCAGAAACCGCGAAAACCTGCGGTCTCGTGAGTATTGAAACAAAATCGTCGCGCGGCGCGGCGACGCGCCCGCACGCGGGCGCGGTTTGCAGCCGCGTCGTGTGAACCGGGCCTAATCGGTTTCAGTCTAATATCTTCTGTCAACTTTAGGCGTAGTGCGAGAACTTTCCTCTTTAAACTTTAAGTATGACGTCCATTGCTGGACAAAGGCTTCCCCTAATAGGCTACAGGTCCGTAAACAAAATGTATGGGTCAAATGTACCACCTGGAGACTTATGGTAGGATGATAGAAAGGTATAAAGTAATAAAATTCAGCACTATGCCGTCAGTTGTAAGCTGTCCAACTGAGGGCAGTCGAAGAAGGGGGGATTGAATATGAGCATGGGTCTTTCCATTGCATTTTGGGTGATCTTGAGCCTTCTTGAAAGGCTTACAGTAAACGACCACATCTATGTATATACTTAATTATCATCATCGTTATCGACGTCCACTGCTGAACATAGGCCTCCCCCCTAGATTTCCACAACGAACGGTCCCGCGCAACCTGCAACCAGCGGTTTCCAGCGACCTTTGTGAGGTCATCTGTCCATCTAGTGGGAGGCCGTCCAACACTGCGTCTTCCGGTTCGTGGTCGCCACTCGAGAACCTTTCTTCCCCATCGGTTATCAGTTCTGCGACCGATGTGGCCTACGCATTGCCACTTCAGATTCCTTACTCTTTGAGTTGCCTACTTTCGTTCTTTTGCGAACATCATCATTTTGGATTCTATCGCCCAAAGAGAGTCCAAGCATATCTCTCTCCATTAGCTCCATATGTTCAATCAAGATTCTTTATTGTTCACACCATTAAAAGGATACATCCAATTTAGGAAAAGCAGTAAAGGCTAGTGAAACAAGTTTCGAGCTTATTGCTGAAAGCGATTTCTTCAAAGGGTGCCTAGGGATGTATTTATATTTTTACTTATTTATAAATATGTTTCCAGCGTCGATGACAGCTCGCCGCATCACGACGGAGGAGCAAGCCAAGGCGGCGCTAGCGGAGCGGAGGCGGCGAGCGAGGGAGGAGCTAGAGCGGCAAGCGGAGCTCGAGAGACAGAGGTAACACACACTCGGGCCGCGCACTCCGCACCGGAGGACGAGCGCAGCTACGCGGCTACGTCCTAGGCTGAGGAAACCTTCCGCAGCCTAGGACATAGTATCGATGTACGCTGCTGGATGCCTCGCCACTTGATCGGCTAAAACTTTATACACTTACAAACGCGGTGTGAGAACCAGATGAGCGTATCTAAAAGTTATTAATACGACCGCAGCTACGCGGCTAGGTCCTGGGCTCAGGACATCTAGTTCACAAGATGCGGTGCAAGAGTCAAATAAATTAAAATTTCTATTTCAGTTTTCAAATTCAAAATTTCAGTTTTTCAATATTATTTTCTTTTTTGTAGATCTTCTATAAAACAAAAAAATTGTGGGCGGTAGTGGTTGAAATGGGAGTCTGTGTTCGAATGTCACTATTGTCATGTGTATTTGTCGACCATTCCAGGCTGCAACGCGAAGCGGAGGAGGAAGAGGAGCGGCAGCGGCTCGAGAGGGAAAGAGAGGCTCGAGAGGAGCAGGAGGCGAGGGAACTGGCCAGCCTGCAGCGACGCATGGAGGATGAGAAGCTGAAGCGAGCCATCGAGGTGAGGGGGGGGGAGAGAGAGATAGAGAGGAGCAAAAGGCGAGGGAACTAGCCAGATGAGTACTCCTGGGTGCAGGAAGTTAAGGCGGGGATTACAAGGAACAGTGGGGAAAGAGGGCTTCTCCAGAGGATATCACAGTAATGGGGAAAATAGTGCATAGTAGTCTACTAGTCAAGCCCTTTCATTTGATACCCATATTAAGGCATTCTTTTTTTTTTATTTTTTTTTTTATTTATCACACAATACAAGCCACAAACATAAACTCAATATAAAACTTAGGCATAACTTAAGACTAGGATGCAGCTCAAAAATAAGTGTGTACATAAATACCGAAAAATATCGAAAAGAATAGACATATAAAAAGGACTAAGGTTACTAAAGTTACAAAATTGGACTAATACAATAAAGACATAAATAAAATAATGAAGACATAATTACGGATATAAGGCATAAGTAATACAGAAACATAGAGTGCACGCCCATACAGCGACTACGCTAGGGGTGCGCACACTCCGTGCGAGGACAGTTTTATCATATTTAGTTGTTATGTGCTTGGTGTGGCTGCCAGGCACAACTCTGATGTTGTACCCGACTTGGCGGGTTTGGTATAGAGGACATCTTTCAAATTATTTTTGTAAGCTGTAAATTTTGAACAAAATAAGTCTACCTCACTCTTTTTACTGACTAATTCATTATATAGTCGAGCCATTCTTACTAGAGGATTGTAGTACGAAATATTATTTTTGTGAATTTGTAAAGCAAAAACATTTATGGTGTTGGATCTACGGTCGCTGTACTTAATGTTAAAGTTAAATTGAGATAATAATTCGGGAGCATCTACTATGGAGTGAATAATTTTAAAAAGATACGTAAAATCAAAGTATTTTCGTCGAGTTTCAAGCTTTTGGACGTTGTACATTATTAGTCTATTATCATAACTCAACTTAGGACGACCCAAATGCTGACGATAACACAACAGTCTTAGACATTTTCTCTGTACTCTTTCAATTTCATCAATGTGAATTCTGTAGTATGGAGACCATATAGGACTGGCATATTCCAAGATGCTTCTTACTAAAGTGAAATATAGGTAAAGAAAAGAACTCGGTTTTCTAAAATTCTTAGTAGATCTAAAGATAAATCCTAGCAATTGATTAGCTTTCACTGTAATATGTTGGTAATGTGCTCTAAAAGATAATTTTTCGTCAAACAAAATTCCTAGGTCTTTAGCAACAACAGATCTGGTTAAGTTTCGGTTGTCAATTTTATACTTATGGATTATCTTCAGTCGTTTGTTAGAAAACGTTATTACAAAACATTTGCTAATATTTAGAAACATGTGATTACTTTTACACCAGTCCGAAATAGTATCCAAGTCATATTGCAAAAGGTCACAGTCACGCGACGATGAAATGGTTTTAAATATTTTTAAGTCGTCAGCGTACAGCAAACATTCACAGTTTAAAAGCTCTATTAGGTCGTTAGTAAAAATAATGAACAGGAGGGGCCCGAGATGCGATCCTTGGGGAACTCCTGAGATCACTTGAGTTGGAGAAGACAGGAACCCCTTCAGAGCAACCAACTGACTCCTGTTACTGAGATACGAGGTTATCCAACGAAACAGGCTACCGTGAAAGCCGTAGGTACAAATCTTCTCACAAAGTAAACCGTGATTAACTTTATCGAATGCTTTCTGGAAGTCCGTATAGATAGAGTCTACCTGACCGCCAGTAGCAAAGCTCTTACAAAGGTAGTTTTTATACTCCAACAGATTAGTAACAGTAGATCTGCCCTTAACAAAACCGTGTTGTTTAATAGAGAGGTGTGGCTTAACGTGACTATATAAGTAACCATAAACTAGAGACTCGAATAACTTAGCTAAACATGACAAAATACTAATCGGTCTATAGTTTTCACAGCGAGACTTATCACCGCCCTTGAAAATAGGTACTATATGCGCCACTTTCCAACACCTCGGAAAGACCCCCGTTGCAAGAGATTTATTAAATATAATACTTAATGGTGCGGCCAATTCTCTACCACATATTTTAATAAATGAAGGAGGTATTTGGTCTGGACCTGCACCTTTATTTTTATCAAGTTGTTTAATTTTTGACAAAATTTCTTCATAAGTTAGAGATACATGTGAAAGTGATTGTGTATCTCTGTTCTTATCCTGTCGAGAGTGATGAGCTACATCGTTACGTATGTCATTTTCAAAAACGGAACCGAAGTATTGTGAAAATAACTCGCATATACCATAGCCATCAGAAGATGTAGAGTTGCCGAAATTCATAACGCTCGGTATTGATACCTGACCTTTCTTATTGTTTACGTGTCGCCAAAATAGCTTAATATTATCAGTCATAGAATCTTCAATCGATGCAATATATTTTTTATAACATAGGCTAGCCATTCTTTTAAATCGCTCTCTAAGTAAAGAAAAAGTATCGTAGTCTCTAGGATTATTGTACTTTTTAAATAGCTTATGAAATTTATTTTTTTCTTCGTTACATTTAATTAAAGGTTTGCTGTACCATATTGGATAATTATAAGATTTTGGGTGCATAAAAGGAGTATGTTGTTTAATGATTTTAAGTAGTGTATCATAAAATGTGTCAGTGCACGTATCTACATCAGGACTTGAAAGAATGTCACACCAATCTGTTTTATTTAGCTCTCGTCGTACGTCAGGGTAATTACACTTGGAATAGTTAAGCCTTGTGTTATTAGTGGGGTTTTTGAGGCATTTAATTTTTTTGACAATTATTGGAAAATCAAGCTGGATAGCAGGATGGTGCCCATCCTTTGAACTAAGCGGCTCGGTTTCGGAAACAGTGAGCGATCCGACTGTAGATAGTACCAAGTCTAAAGTTCGGTCATTTTTATTAGTTACGTGATTACATTGATACAATTGACACAGCGACACAAATTCAGTCAAAAGCGAGAGTCTTTTACAATTTGAAATCTGCGTACAGTCGTCGTCATGTGAGTATTCAGGAGTATTGAAATCACCGACAATAAGGCAGTTGCTATCCTGACAATTATTTAATATAATATTTTGGCAGTTAGTGTAAAATTCATCAAACATAGTTAAGTTTAAGTCAGGAGGAAGGTAACAGACACAAATGTTAAGTTTCGGAATATTACAATTTTCAGTTACAACAGTTAACCAGATATCCTCCATACCGCTATCCCAAGATGCCTGACGGATAACTTGAAATGATTTTTTAATGGCAATGAGAACACCACCGCCCTCGCTTTTCGTAGAGTTAGTTTCTAAACGATCTCGCCTAAAAATATTGTAGCGAGAATCTGCAATTTCCCCATCAAAAACGCTTTTATTTAAATTTGTTTCAGTCAGACATACAACATCATAATTTGCACTCAATAAATTTAGTTGAAATTCTGTTAATTTAGAGCGAAATCTATTAACATTTTGGTAATAGATATTAACCATTATTAACCAGTATTATTTACGAGATAACAAAACTGTTTTTATTGGTAGAAGGAGATAAATTCACTAATTAGATAATAGAGTGATTGATTGCTAGAGTGCTAGAGTGATTCACTAATTAGAGATAAATTCATTATTTAGTAGAAGGAGATAAATTCACTAATTACTAATTACTAAATTTCGCATTCGTGAAAAAAAAAATGGAGTTCGCCATTTTGTGATTTGAAATTTGTTATACTGTATAGTACTCTACTAGTCAAGCCCTTTCATTTGATACCCATATTGAGGTAGATTGTGATGAAATATCTGGTCTGCTATTTGGTGGAGGCGGCCATCTTGAATCGATATTAACCAAAATTAGCTCAAAACATCAACACAAAAATGTATCTTCAAATAAAAAAAATCGCATCGAAATCGGCCCATCCGTTTGAGCTCTACGGTGCCATGGACAGGTACACACACAGGCAGATACACATAGAAACAGACCTTTTTGTGTGTCTGTCTAATAGACAGACAGACTTTGACGTCAAATTTATAATACCTCTTTTTTTGGTCGGGGGTTGAAAACCGCCGTAACTGTGCCACAAAGTGGTCAAGTAGGAGTTAAAATATTGCTAAAAATTGCGAAGTACGAAAATAATTATAAACTTTGAAAGACTTATTCTCAGAAATTATTGAGTGTACAGAGACAATTCTAGTATCATATTGTAGCAAATTTAGTCTACTTTATAAACGTCATAAGAAAGTTTTTACAAAAACTAGTCGTTTAGGGTTATAATCGCCAAAATTTAAAAAATAAACGATTTTTTCGCGGTTTTATCGATTTTTGACAAAGTTGCGTTTGTCGCTCGAGGTCACAAACTTGGGACAATCATTAGGCCAACATCATAAACAAGTCTGCAAAAAATCAGATCTACCGGATTTAACGCATCCTACTCCATACATTCAGGCGACAAAGTTACTGGACTACGAGTAGGAAGAGTAAAAAAGTAGTACCGCACACAAACTATCATCGACTGACCTTGACTGCGATCGAGATGTAATTGAAGAAATTAAAATTAAAGTGATTATTAAATTTAAGACGGTTGGGAACACTTGACGTCAACAATGAATTTATACATGTAAAGAAATTACACTAATACGTACACTACAAAACTCATGCGTAAATGATGTGGTGACTATAAATTGCATATTGTTTTTTTCTTCAGATTTTCGATTGTTTTTCGGCTTCTTATGTTCAATGGTATTCTGAAGGCATTGTTTTAATAAAATTAAATTGTATCTTCAGGCGCAGCAACAACTCGAACGCGACGAAGCCGAACGCAAGTCTCGTGAAGAAGCCGAGCGAGCGGCCAAGGTGAAGGAAGACGAGGAGAAGAGGAGGGCGGCGGAGGAGGCCGAGCGGGCGCGGAGGGAGGAGGCGGAGCGGGAGGAGAAGGAGAGGCTGGCCAGGAAGCAGCGGGTCGAGGCCATCATGGCCAGGACGAGGCTGCGGAAGGTGAGATTGAAACAATTGACAGTCATAGGAACTGCCGATAGAAGTGAAAACTTATAACTCAGAATTTGATAGATCACTTTGGAAACTACGCGGGTGAAACAGGAGAGCGTGGCCATGAGTATGGCCAGTTTGCTTTCAGTTTGCATAACTCTATTTCGTTTTGTTACGTTTTGTTTTGTTATTTGTAAGTTACGCTGGTCTAGTCGGGAGAACGGCGACTGCCGATCCGGAGACACGCACCACTGTCTTTTCGAAGTCATGTGCGTAATGCCGATAACTTAAAACGGTGAAGGAAAACATCGTGAGGAAACCGACATGTACCTAGAATCTTTCGAAGTCATGTGTCATCCGCCAACCCGCACTGGACCAGCGTGGTGGATTATGGCCTTAACTCTCTCCTTGCGAGAGAAGGCCCCGAGTCCCAGCAGTGGGAACGTTTAGTGGGCTGTTGATGATGATGATTTCGTTTTGTCGGATCATTCATGGAAAGTAGTGCACGTCACACGGATATTCGCTAATCACAAGCGCGGTATTGTACCTCGTCCTGTGCCCCCGCTAGTGAGTTGTGATAGTAGGCGAAATTCGTATCATCGCCGATCAACGGGGTATCTAATCTGTGACTGGGACTAAGTTAAAGTTACCCACAATTTTTAAATTAATTTAAAAATAGCATCTTGTCTAGCAAATAGGAGTGTGACCACATACCCGCGTTGCGTTATTTTCATACGCGGCAGCGCCCAGAGTTTTCGCGTTAGTAAATTTGTCGGACTCTTCGCAAAGATTTGAGATGACTTTGTAGATCATCATGAAGACTTTGTAGATGCCTATCTACAAAGTTTTACATATTATATGTATGTGTCAATATATTTTTTGTTCGTTCGGATAGGGACCATATTAGTATATTAAATATACAGTGTAAAAGCCATATAACGTCGGTCGATTTAACGACATACTCCCTAAAGCGTCAAAATTACTAGGCTTTGGTTGGTTTTGCTTGTTTTCCATACAATGATAGATTAAACATTACACCCATTCGCAATAACAACGAAATTGACGAAAATTAAACAATAGTTAAAATTAAGTCTTTATGTTGCCAAGATGAGTAAAAACTGCGCTACTGTGCCACGTTCTTTTGTACCTTTATTATCCTAGGCAATAAACTTAATTGTCTGCTTCAAACATAACTTTCTAAGAAATCCATTCTTTTGTTTACAAATTGGGATTGCTTGCACATGTAGACTAAGATATGAATAAAATAAGTAAAAAAAAAATTGCTATGGTCCCGAGTTTACCCGAAGATTTCTTATCATACCCGAGCGTGACGCTAGAATTGAATTCACAGCCCACGAAAAATCTGTCTAGGCGCGCCTAAAGAAGTTTTCACTTCAAAAAAGTAACAAAATTACTGGTGCAACAAAACACGTCACACGAAAATAACAGTTTCGCAATAGCGTTCAAATAATAATTGTTTTTTTCGTCTTTACATTTTTAACGACATCTCTCTATAAGTATCAAAATATGCGCAGTCTTCAGTGTCGTTATAATAGAGTTAACACTATATTTACAACCGTGTGATGTAATTCCCCAGGCTGAGGAAGACAAGAAGCAACAAGAAAGCAAGCCCGCCCCGAGCCAGGCGGCCGCACCTTCCGTAGAACCCCTTCAACACCCCTCACCCGCGGACCTGCCCGCCCCAGCCGTGGGCAACGCCGTCCCAGCAGTGGACAACACCCTCCCAGCCGTGGACAACACTGTCCCAGCCGTGGACAACGCTCTCCCAACCGTACCCGCCGTGGTCGACAATGGCGCAAGCAATGACAGCGCCGATGCGAAACCCGACAACGGGAATGTCGCCACTGAAGACCTACTCGGGTTCACTAGTCAGGTGAGAACAGGTTTAAACTAATAACTTTAATTTGAAAACCCCGACTCCAAAAATCAACAGATAAAAAAAAAACATTTATAGTTTCAATAGCTCTTCTAATCTATTATTCTGCAACGCCGTACAAAAATCATGCGACAAGGAGAAATGATCGAGGGTTGCAACACCCCTCTTCGACTGTACTCAGTTGGACAGCTTACTCTTATTACTACTACTCTACTACTCTATATATCTTATTACTTTAAACCCTTTGACCTTTAAACTTTGACTTAACCTTTCTATCATCCTATATAGGTCTCCTGGTGGTTCATTTACTACGTAACTTTTGTTCACGGGCCTGCGCTGCTACCGCCTAACGAAACATGTTGTAAATCGCAAGGACATTGTACCTGATGTTAAGCAACATGCCTGCCATATAACAGCACAGTGCCACGCAGCTATTGGAACAGGAAGAGTTCAAATCATTACCTAGCACTGCACTGCACTGCGCTCGTCACCCAGAGATCTAAGTTGTTATATCTCTAATCCCTGTAGATTCTGATGTAATTTTAATTATTATTATGTACGTATTTATTTCCTTTCTTAAGCCTAAGTTTTTACAATATTTATATATAAAACAACATAAAAACATTATAAAAACCTAAACCTAGTTTGCCGCCAGCAGCGGGGCAGGGCCCAAGCTACCGGTGGTTAGGGCTGCAGAGTGAGGAACCTCCTGACGATGCGCGCTGTGTCAAGGATGACCGCCTTCTGCATCTGACCCTTGATCCAACCGTCTAGCGAAAGTCTCTTGAGATGTTGGTCGAGACTTTTCGCTACAAGGCCGTTTGCTGACACGACTATTGGGACTATGATCGTCGAATCAACATCCCACATGGCGGTAACCTCGTGAGCCAAGTCAAGGTACTTGCTAAGCTTGTCCTTCTCGGCTTTCACAAGGTTCTCGTCATGTGGAACGGTGATATCGATGATCATAGCCCGGCGTTGAAACCGGTCTACCAGCACGATATCAGGCTTATTGGCGACAATAGTCCTGTCCGTGATGATAGAGCGGTCCCAGTAGAGCAACGCACGACCATTTTCGAGAACTGGCAGAGGTGCGTACTTATAGTACGGCACCTCGGACTCGACAAGGCAGTATCGAAGAGCAAGTTGCTGGTGGATGATCCTGGCTACTAGGTTATGTCTGTGCAAGTACTCGCCGTTAGCAAGATGCGAACAACCGGAAATAACATGACGAAGCGATTCGCCTGGACGGCGGCATGCCCGACAAATGTCGACCGTACCGTCCTTCATTATGTATTTCCGGTAATTGTTCGTCTTGATAACTTCGTCCGCAATTGCACAGGCAAAACCCTCGGTTTCTCCGAAGAGGTCCCCGAAGCGCAGCCAGTTCACCGACGCGAGCAGATTCACATCGGGTCCCATCAGGGCCCGATAGAATCGCCCGTGCAGCTCCTTGCTCTGCCATACTTCCTTGCGATCATCAGTGCTGAGCACCGATGGTTTGCGCCAGTTCTCGTTTGCCATTGAAAGAGGCGTGAGGCTCCTGTCAACTGCCACAACATCGCGATGCATCCCGGACTCGCTGTTTCGGAAGTAATCCCTAAGACTGCATACTCTTGGCATTTAAAAAGCCTCGACCCCCCAATTTCCGCGGGATATACAGTCTCATAACAGACGAGCGCGGGTGTAGCATGCGGTGTGTTGTGAGCTGTTGACGGACTTTTCTGTCCAGGGCGTCGAGCTCAGTCTGAGTCCATCTCAGTATGCCAAAGGAGTATATCAGCAGAGGCATTACCCAACCGTTGAAGGCTCGCGCCTTGTTACCGCCTGACAAAAGACTTTTAAGTACTTTTGTCAGCCGGCAAAAGAAACGCTCCTTCACCGATTTCTTAATGTCATCTGCTGATATACCCAACGACTGTGACATACCGAGATATTTGTAGGTCTCGTCTTCGGAGAGGGTTCTGAGAGTTATAGTCTCGGAAAGTTGTAAATTCTCTGAATTTACTACTTTCCCTCGCTGTACATGCATGACCGCACACTTGTCGACACCGAACTCCATCTTGATGGCGTTACTAAAAACCTCTGTGGTTTTTAATAGCTCCAACAAGTCTTGGCGTTTCGGTGCAAAGAGTTTGAGGTCGTCCATGTACAGCAAATGAGATATAACCTCACCTCCCCTACGAAGACGATAGCCTAACTCTGAATCTTTCAGCAGAGTGCTGAGAGGATTCAGACTTAGGCACCACCATAGGGAACTCAGACTGTCTCCCTGAAATATTCCCCTTTCAATCTTTATCAAGTCCTCCGAAACAAACGAGCTGTCTACGCTACCTGGTTGACGAAGGACTGTGACCCACTGTCCCATGCATTTGCTTAGAAAAAGTTTTAGAGTTGGATTTATTTTGTACAACTCTAAAACTCTTTCTAGCCACGAATGGGGCACCGCGTCATAGGCCTTCTTATAGTCAATCCAAGCAGCGGAGAGGGCCCCTTTGTTTCGTTTGACTTGTTGGCAAATGGTCATGTCAATGAGGAGCAGCTCCTTAGTACCACGGGACCCAATCTTACATCCATTCTGAGAGGAGGCCAAAACGTTATTTGCGACAATATGCGCGTAAATTTTTGCTCTCAGAATGGATGTAAGCAGCTTATAGATGGTAGGCAAGCACGTGATTGGTCTGTAGTTCTTTGGTTCCGTGGTACTACCAGACTTATGGAGCAGGAAGGTGACTCCGGTGGTCATGAAACTGGGAAGAGAACCCGTCTCGAGGGCTTCTTGGAATTGTGTTGCCAAGCGCTCATGTGAGCATCGAAACCACTTAATCCAGAAGTTGTGCAATCCGTCCGGCCCAGGACTTTTATTAATTATTATTTATTATTAACTATTGTAAAACATGAAAGAAAGGCTTTAGAAAGGCTTATTGTGTTTTATATTCTGCATTGAAAAGTTACTTTCTTTTCGATTTTTGGACAAACATTTTATACGCTCCAAAAATGAAATTGTTGGTTTGTTAATTTTCCAGTAACTGGGTTTTGTTTTTTTACCCCATTTTTTTTTGCACAAAGATGATCTCAACTGTAAATAAAAGAGTCGTTCTAAACTCGATTCAAAAAATGTATTTTTATAGTTTGCTAGTTTGGAGATTGCCGGTGGTTGGTTTCTAATGATATGATAATTACATCTATTTTAAATGAATGTTTATTATATTGTATTACATGATATGTTGTAGGCGACCGCGCCGGCGCCCGCGCGGGCTGAGGTGGGGGGCGGGGACGCTCCGCAGAACAACGGCAACCTCACCGAGGACCTGCTCGGATTGAACACACAAACTGTTGTAAGTTATACTTGTTCCTCTGAATTATCGATAGTGCTGCCCCCGATGCTATAAGTCATAATTATTTTATTGATATCATCAAACATACATGTAATTTTTTACATACTAAAATGAATTGTTATTTTATGTAGTGTTTCCAACTGATTCAGTCATTGTGAAAAACAATTACTAATACTAGTACAATCTATAAATCAATGTATACTAATCTATTGTATACATAAAAAAGATACAATATTAGTTTTTTATAGCATAGAGTGACGAGACGAGCAGGACATGTCCCTGATGGAAAGCAACATGCCTGCCACATAACAGCACAGTGACACGCAGCTATTGGAACAGGACGAGTCCAAATCATAACCTAGCACTGAACTGCGCTCGTCACCCAGAGATCTAAGATATAATTTCTCTAAGCCCTGTAATTACTCTGGAAACATTGCCCTTCAAACCGGAACACAGTAATGTTTGCACATTACTGCTTGGCGGCAGAATAACTGGCAAAGGTGTGGTACTTCCCCAGGCGGATTATAATTCTATACCATCGTTCCATGGGTGACGTTTCAGAGGCTGGAACGAAGAGGTTTGACTCTACTTTTGTAGTAATAACGTCGAGGCTGTGGAAGTTTTATAAGTTTTCTCTTTTATGGGACAATTCCATTTTTTTTAAATATTTGCTTATATAATATCATAATTATTTTTCCAGAGTGAAGACAAAACGGTGGAGTTGCCGGTGACAAAAGCAGCGATCGACAACACGACGGCCCCGAGCGAGAGCAACAACGGGAATCACGCCGACACGGCCATTCCGCCCGGCGCACCCACCAACCACTCGGCCAACATGTCGGCCAACTTCATACAGAACGAGATCGCGACGAACGAGTCGCAAACCAAGATGGCGGAACTCTTAGACGACGATTTCACGACGCACAACGGTCACGGTAACCTCAACCATCCGCTTACGTTGCAAAACGCAATCTAAAACGTAGGTTATAAGGTTGGAATTGGAATGATTTCAAAGCTTATATATTGGCTGCGATCCTATCGCTTAGCTATTACGCACACGGCCTCGAAAGTATAGCTTTTTTTTGTAGATAACAAATAAATTTAACAAATTTCATGTTGGGGAATTTATAAGACGAAATAGTTTGACATCGTCTAAAAAAACAACTGACGCGTGCGCCACCACTGAAGTCACTTGGCGAAATTGTTGAACTACTTTATAATGGTCTTCGCTTGTCGTAGTAGAATACGACAGTGGTGCCAATTATCGATGTTTATGAGTGGTGGAGTTTAGGAGTTGCAACCGACCAGGGTTATTCCGTTAAACTGATGTTGGATTACTAATAAGTATTGTATCTGAACATGACATAAATATTATATGTCACTAAAATTCACTGTCTCATTACTACATTTCCATCCATTACTACATCGGACATCTATGTCCTTTGAATGATATACCATTAGCCAAGCGATGAAGTTACAGGGGCGTTTCCAAAAAATAATTATATGGCAGTGCTTAAACTACGGTATGACTTTCATATTTATGTCAACGAAGGGTACATAAGCGTCACGGGTAATGTACGCATTCAATCGTCAAAATCATTCAACTAAAATTTATTGGCGGCGCCATCATTTAGTTTCGAGTAAATTATAATTAAAAATGTAATCAAAATTTGCGTATAAAAATAAGAGTTGAACTTGTAATGCAAAACGAACCCAAATAACAGTACAATGCTTTCAACTTATCATATAAATAAGTGTGATGGTATGTTGTTTTAAACTTTTCCTAAATAGCTACGCAACAAAAATTTCAAAAACTATATTGTTATCAATTTATTAGATGTATTAAAAGTAGCCTACATGGGATTATTAGTCTGTTAACGTGAGATTGGTTTCGTGACAAACTTGAAAAGTAACAATAATTGGTGCCTTTGTTTTTTTTTTTATGTAAATGGTGCTACAGCTGTTATAAAATAAGGACTAAAATCCTGTGTAGGTGTCAGGCCTGCCACTACGATGCTATGAGTATTGAATGGTATGGGGTTCAAAGAAAACACATCCTATTTGGTACATATTTTACTTACCTTCCAAAGAAAAAAATATCACAAAAAAAAATATTTCAAACCATATCAGATCGTCCATTTTTTGGCCATGATAATAGACATTTTATTAAATAAACAAAAAATCTACTTTAAAACATATTTTCGAAGAGTACCAATAAACATACGCTCCACCTGATAGAAAGCCATCGCCTGTGACGTCTCCAATATCTTATATATAAAATTCTCGTGTCACAGTGTTTGTTTCCTTACTCCTCCGAAACGGCTTTACTGATTTTAACCAAATTTTATATGCATATTCTGTAGGTATGAGAATCGGCTACTAGCTATTTTTCATACCCATAAGTGACAAGGGTTGTTCACTAAGGCAAAACAACGTTTGCGGGGTCAGCTAGTAGCTCTGTAAATTATGCTTGTCCATCCGGAAAGATATCTGAAGATACCAGTTTTAAATTTTCCTCTGTTGGTTGGAAAAAACTTTGAAGGAAGGGAATTCCTTGTACCACAGGTCTGTGAAGATACCCTAGTAAAACAAACAAAAATACATAGAACAAATGTATACCAATAAATTGTTATAATAAATGCGACACCAGCCAATATGTATGCATTGAACAGAATAGCTGGTCTCTGCCACTCTGTAGGACACTCTAAGAAGGGTCGGGGCTAAGTCCTGTTTTCTATCTATGTATAGCCTACCCACTAAATGTTCCCACTGCTTCCACTGGGACTCGGGGCCTTCTCTTGCAAGGAAAGAGTAAAAGCCATAATACACCACGCTGGCCCGGTATCTATGTTTACCTGAACTGAATAAACTCAATAACACAAGTGATGTAATATAGTCATATTTACTGTGGAACTACACTATACGATAGAAATACTTTTTTTCTGACAAATTAACTGTATTGAAAAACATCACCATATGTATCCATTTAAGTTGTTAAACAACTTCGAGAAAAGAAGCTGGTTTTATGTTCAGTGGTGTGTTTTTTTAAATATTTTTTTAGACAGAAAACAAGCTAGGAGCTATCATTTAAACATGAAATGAATGTTTTAATACTAAAGTGTTTGCCCAGTGGTGGGACTTAGCCCACAGAGTGGTGGACAGAGTGACCGTTACTTAGACATGTTAGTAATATCTCTTGTGCATTTATATGGCAGCTGTTCATTTCAAATATATGTTAAAAGCTTTGGATTCGTGTATAATTAGCTTTATTTTTAAACATTGTTACTAGAGCATAATGTAAAAATAATTGTTTTATTGGTAGTTAATGTATTAGTTTGGTTTGTATCCTTATTTCAGAAACAAATATTGAATAATGAACGAAATACGTAAATCTAAATGTTACAAAACTGTTTATAAATGTGGAGTTTAGACTAGGAAAAACTTCCGCAAACGACATGTTATAGCAGAATTATTTGCTGCATTTTTTTGTGTAATGTTGGAAATGCATTAGATGCCACCATACCAATGAGGCATCCTGCCATAGATCCCTTAAAAAAAAACGCAATTTATTGTTAATCTAAACTTCACATTATTTTTACTATGCGTTTGGGAAATGTTTCTGATGTGAAATGAGACACATTATACAATTATAAACAACGATTGTTATGATCTCAACACTAAAAACTGACCGTTTATAACCTGTAAAAAAAAATCTGCCAATAGCGTTCACGTATCAAACTAGTTTTTTTTATGTGAATTTCATCGTCATAGCGATGGTTAACTGACTCGCACGTCTAGAGTAGACGCTTATCATAAATCATAAAAAACTGAAGAAAAAAAGTCAGCTTATCGAACTTTTTTCGCCCTTTCTACCTTTTTTATGATGTGTTTTAGCATTTTTTTATTCACAATATATATTGTGTGGATCCTCTAATATCAGTTGTTCATAAGTATTATGGATAATGTGTCATGTTCACTATCAAGAACATTTTTCTTACGTTTGGCATATAGTAGGAATATCTCCTTATTAACATTGTAGTAGTTTTTAGATAGTTACTCCATGTTTAGTCTTACCGGTCGTATTTAAACAAAAAATATTTCTTTGCAGAATGTAAAGGACTAAATATGGTGTAATTGAACTTAGACTAATGCAGGGTTAAAAAGGTTATTATAGAAAAAAATGTTTAAAAATAAAGTTACGGTGCCAGTGAACTAAAAAAAATGCTTCAGGTGAAACTCGTTTTACTCGTGTAACGCTTAAATGGCAAAAATCATTCGGCCATATTGACAGTTTTGTTTGTTTATAACTCATACATGTTTCACCTAAAGTCACTTTTTTTTTTGATCCTTTGGCCAAAATAGTCGCCACTTTCTTACTAAAGTAAGTCATGTCGGCCATTATTTTGGCCAGCACTGAATAATAGTAAGCAAGAGCTTCGAAGCTTCTCATTATAAGCAAAATTTAATATTTTCATACATTAGGTAGTATCGTTTAACAAAATAATTCATTATAATAAAATCAGTACTATTTCGGCCGTTCATTAGGTTGTGTATACTTAAAATTAAGTTTTATTTATTGTGATTTTTTTATATTAATTAGTTATTGGCTTAGCGAAAACATATCATTTTTGCTACAGCTTGCTACCACGACGAATCACATCAGCTTTCCTATGTATTATAAACTTTGAAATAGAATCACTTTAACAAAAAGTTTTATAGGAAAATGATGTGCTATATCGTAAAAATATACGTCTACCTTTGTTTTGCTAAACGAAGACAGGCATACTTAAAGCAGCCGAGTCGGAATGAGACAGGAATAAATGATTTTATTGTTAAATTTTATTCTGACATTGTAATATCTATTGGTATTTGAATAGTTTTTACTATACCTCCCGACTGGGTTTGCTTTATTCCTCGGACTGACATAGCGCATGCGTCTAGAAAAATATACATGAAATACATAAAAAACATACGACAATGCGCATAACATCACGTTCACACGGAGCGTTCCATTATTTAGACAGCTTCCCAATAGCCAATAGCAAGTTGTTATTTGAAATTAGAACTGTCATGGCGGAAATATCAATAAAATCAAAAAATGGCGCCGAACCAAACTGTGATTGGCCATTTGTATAGACTGTTTTGTTTTCTTTGTAAAGTTATTGGTGTTGGAAGAGGCCGTGGATTTAGTTTATATTTATAAATCTATTTGCTGTGAGCCTTTTTTGTAAGTGCAATGAACATCAAGTAACTCTGAGAGTTCCCTACATTAGGCGAAGTCTGAAGACAAGCGTCTTCGTAAACGTATATGGTTGATATAAAAGGATCGTTTACGAAGACGCTTTGTATTCTTTCTTCGTTTAAAAGACTTTGTGTGTAATACACAATGTAATACTAGCTTACGCCTAGTTATGAAATATGCAACAAACAATACTATAATAATTATTAATTTATTTAGAGACTTGCATAAAATTATTATAATGTATTGTAAGTAGTTAGAGTCCAACTAAATAATTTTATTAACCGCACTGATCTCTCTGGATTCGATGTATTGTTATTTCTACACACGACTTACTCGCGATTTAAATGTTTTTTTATTTACTTTCCGACGTTTCGGTCGCGTTATAATGGTCGTGGTCATGTGTAGTCTCGTGACCATGGCCGTTGTGGGGCCGTAACATCAAGAGGTATTTCAAAACCATTTAGATCGCCATTAAATCCTGTCTAATGATGTATGAGTTCAATATGTGAACGTTTAATAATAATGTATTATCTCATTGCATAAATATTTTTAAGATATCATTTATTGGCCGGTTTTTTCTTGTCAATACGTGTGAGCAAGACAGCAAACGATAATAATCAAGATAGAAATTCTATAAGAAAAGCAAGCCTAATTCAGTGTACCTAATTGCTTATGGTTATGTTATTGATTTATCATATGGCCATTGACTCGGTGTTTTTTGGCCCAAGTTCGCAAACGACCAATCACACACTCTTAATTGCAGCCTATCTTTGGAAATGAAGAGTTGTCATTGGTCGTCTCTCCTGTATAATAACATTTTGTTGTTGGACACTAAAGTAACATCATTCCAGAGAAATCGGTGGTAATCTATAATATTACGGCATCATAAGAAACTGAATTTTCTCTCTGAAAATATATAAATTGTGTTGAATCAATATAATAAGTAAGGTAATCAAATCAGTTGAATGTATTTGTTCCCATACAAACTGTGATGCCCTAATAATATAAACTTACGTTTATACTGTCTGTATGTTATTTAGCCCACTTAATAATTATCTACTTTTTTAATTATTTCGTTTTTTTTTTCTAGGTTATGTAACTATCAAATCTAATGCAGTTTATCCAAATCAAATAAATTGAGCTTTGAAATGGCGGAGGTGAAATTAACTTTATTTTAGTAGGTATTATAACAAATTTAACTTTTTTTTTTATATGTAGCAGCGTCGGTTCTGTAAGACTTTTGTATTGTTCCGCTAGAATTTTTCTACGATTTTTGTGTTCGTAGGTTTGTTACGAATCGTTTTGTTATACAAGGGGTCACGAAAAGTTCTTAAGAGGGGTGGGTATTCTATCGATCAAAACATTACTATCAAGCTTACTATAATAAATGTACGGGTTACGTTTTGGCAGAGGGATACGTATTATAAAGACCTTTGAAAAAGGCCGCAGGAAAGGAATGCAGCTTAAATGTAATTCGACCTTCAACGATCACATAACGAGTGACGCGTTTGTCAACGTATAATGCGATCAAAATCGAAATTGAAAAAAAATCTCCCTGTCCATACAAAAAGTTATCAGATCAATGGAATTGTATGGAAGTATTATTTGTTGTATTGGGCTGTATGGAAAAAAAATGTGCATTTATGTGGACTTTTACTCTTTAATTAGACCTTTTCGTGACATTTTGTGTATGGTAATCTACCAAGGGTGCGTGGAAAACTTGTGGTGTCCATCTGTAGCGTGGTCGGTCGATGTCGGCGGCCCGTGATACCACTGAGGTGAAGTTTATTTTATTTGGTAACGACACCACTGTTCAGGTAGCAGACTTATACTGCGCCGCTATAAATAAACATTCTAATTTGAGCTTAAACTCGTACCATGTAGATCTAATTTGCAGTGACTAGAATAGCAGACAGCACGTCGTAAATGATGTAGTGACAAATTTTGTGTCATTATGAATTGTGTCTACATGGTACGGGCTTAGGATCATATTTCAATGCTGATTTTCTGCATTACAAGGGTCTAGTTCCATCGAAATTTCTTATGTTTATGAAAGAAATAGCTAAAACAAGAACATAAGTAATTTTGTTAAGACCTAGTGTTGTGCGGTACAAGTCAGCTTTGACCTTTCCTGTCACAGCTTAATATTTAATTTATGACGTTCTACAAGAATACTAAAGTTAGTCACTAAGGAGAACATTGAATGTTATGATTTGGAGGTGTTAATAGATAAAATTAAAATTGTGAATTGTTTTATTTTACACGTACCTTGCTAGTCACCAGTTTCGCTATCATATGTACCACTCAACGAATCCTAGTGGTGTTGAGACAACACCCAGTTGCATTAAATCGATGTTAAGTGGTGTAGAAATGAAATCAAGTCGTTAAGAAACGATACTCGTTCATGTGAAAACTGCAGTCAGTGGTGGAGTTTACATATAGGTATAATACATACGTTATACTTAGAATGAAATGAAGTCAATATAGTCCGAGTGTACTAGATTTTCTTCGCAAATTTGGTAGATTGCCGTCCTATAGTTGCGTCATCATCTATACTACATACTAAAGATTTTTTACTTAGTAAAAAAATGACCTAACCAATGAGAGCTCTTCAGTTCAAAGACGCGTTGAAGTTTCGAGTTGTGATTGGTAGTTCATCATTTTATGCAAAAAAGTAAAAAAATCCTTTGTCTTATGTAGATGAGAGCGCCATGTAAGAATGTTAAAATGCCGAAAATTGTATGTTATAAATATTCCATAAAATCGATGTCACTAAACTATAATAGTAGATTTCTAATTATCTCATAATGTCACATTTTTATACCATTCTCATAACGGTAAATTCTTTTATTAGACAAGCTTTTAGAAAATTCCATTGATATTTTAGATATACATATTTTTAATTTAAATAAATTTTGAACAGACATTCTAAAATATAAATATCGTTGTCCTCATTTTTACCGTAATGAAAAAGGACGACTATATTATGTAACATTAAAATGCGTCTTCAGAGTAAGTTGCTGTTTCAAAATAATTGTGTGAAAGAGATGGGAATATATCAAACACCCAGTAGAATGAATGAGATGGCAATCCTCACACAGCTACTTCAAACAGACTGAAGAAAGAATGCAAAAAAAAAACTAAATATAGTTCTCGCTTTCACGCTTGAATTGAGAAACTAAATTTGACAAGTCTAAATAGACCTGTCAAAGATAAACTTTGAATATACACATGTCGCATCTCTAAAACACCTGATTTCGTCACAGATTGTTAAATTTTTGGTAATGAAATATGATAAAATTTTGTCAATGTTTATAAGTTAAACATGTTGTTTCATCCATTTATCGGTTGTCATTCTGGAAATTATAATAACATTTTTTACGTTTGTCTCTTTCTAATAATTAGTCCAAGAAACGAGACAGCAATATCCAAAGTTGACCAACTTGTACGTACACTTTTTACACGTTTTTCGCAATATTGCTTTGAATATCTATTCTTCTACGACTTTTATTTTCATCAAATCGTCTATTTAAAATAAATGTAGGTAGGTACTGTTATACATTTTTAAATGGCATCCCCTTGTACGTGATTGTTGCATAATGTACCCTAATATGTGGCAATTAGGTGTGTTATGTAGTGCAGGGGAGAACATGGGGATACCTTTTCGATCTGTGGTCTAATCGCGTTAAAGTGCTTAGCTTGGCTAAGCACTGTTAACAAGTTTAGTCTGCTTGCTTTTAACTCTTCGCTTCTGAAGTTAATATGCTAGCTTACATGCTAGTAGCTACTAAATTTAGCCAAGTGGAATAGGCCTTTAATACAGTAATGTATCAGTTGTATGAAGTTAGCAAAGGGGTAACATGTCCACAATTCAGTTATCGAACGGTGTTATTGACTGTACTCGGCTACAGCGATTCGTCACATGTGAAAGCAGGCTGGCTACAAGGGTCATTATCGCTCGCACGAGCAAATGTGCAAGCATCGGATCACAGTGTATAATGGTATGTCTATGAAATGTATGGAAAATACAGCATAATGCAATTGAAGTATTTTTTTTGCTTTAATTTAGATTGCCACATCGATTGTGGCGCTTTCAGAATGCAAATGCCAAAGATAGTTCGCAATTTCGCCGAGTGTGGCGCCAATGTTACTGTTCAATTTCTGTACGAAAATGGAACATTGGCGCCACCGATGGCCAAATGAAGTACTATCTTAAACAGTTATATTTGCACCTTGTTACAATGAAATAACAAGCTTATATGATTATTATACCTAGTAATATGATTTTCCAGGCCATGGTAACTTCAAAAGTTTCAAAATGGAAATATACCTATCAAGGATACACAATTTCATACTGGATACAATGGACCTCTACTCTGTATCTACGAAAACGAAATTTCGAAAAAAAACTCGTGACTTTCCTCCTCTCGTTCTACTTCGTTTCGTCCGATACAACATTGTTTGACGTTTAAATGTTCTAAGCATACTCTAGTTACATTAGGATTAGAACATTTAAACGTAGACGTCCTGGACGTCTACTCTAATTCAACGAAAACGTAATTTCGAAATAAACTCGTGATTTTCCAACTCCGATTCTACTTCGATCCGTCGTTTTGTACGGTTAAATGTTCTAAGCCTGCTCTAATTAGAGTATGCTTAGAACATTTAAACGTCAAACAATGTTGTATCGGACGAAACGAAGTAGAACGAGAGTAGGAAAGTCGCGAGTTTTTTTTACGAAATTACGTTTTCGTAGAAAGAGAGTAGACGTCCTGGTTTCACCAGTGTGAATTGAGAAATCTATCTAATAAAATGAAACATTTGAACCTCTGTCGAAATTAACAACTATCTTCGACACATATGCATTATGAAAACGCCTAATTTGCGGAAAGTTTGACATGTCAAACATGTTGCACACACTTTATAGTAGAGGGCGAAACGCAATCTTGTTACCGTAAAACTAAACATATTAATATTAACTTGCTTCAACCCTGCACTGGCTATGGAAAATGTATGTCAAACCTACCTGCACTTGTAACAACGAAAATGTGTGTCAAACCCTTGCTTTTGACAAAAAAAAAGTGTTAAACCGTTACTCTTGACAAAGTCTCACAAAAAACTAACATTTTATTTATAGTGAAAAAAAACATTATTTTTATCAAAAGTGAAGGTTTGACTCATTTTCAAGTGCCAGTGCAAGTTGAAATTGTACGCCCTCTATTGGACGTAAGACTTATTTAGGTACGGTATTTACGTACATTTTCCTAATATCATGCAACATATCGCCAAGCTAACCCAGTCCTTTTTCAAAAACTTTAAAATCTAACACTAAATTTTGCTAACGTTTATTTTAAACACATTGACATCTGTAGATAACTCACTTTTACTATATTGCTAAAACATTTCCTTGTTTATCCAGAATCATGTATTAGCCTGGAACAGGCCTGTTTTGTTTCATGTTGTAACGTTTTGTCGCGAGAGAGAAAGAGAGAGGAAATCATTATATTATAAATTATGAAAGAGTCTTGTGTAGTTGAGTTTTGTATTAGTTTCACTAGACGATAAATATAATTATGATTACACAAAATGCACAGGCTAGCCGAAAGGGAAGGCGTTGCTGTAATCATCCCGAATGACTTTTACTATAGACGCAACACTAAAACCGCGATTTTTTTTCTTATGTAACTTTAGAATACTTCGACATGTCTTTACTTTGCGTCGTAAAAGTTGTATAAAATGATGAGTAATTTGTTCTTTTCTAAAATGAGTATTTTGGTCAATTTATCTCTCATTTTTTTGTCAATGTCTTTTTGTATTTCCAATAATTTTGTAAATGTTTGTTTTGTATATATATACTTAAATAAAATATTTGACATATGTGTAAATTGTTCCGGACAACAAATTTTCTAACTGAGAACGAATAAAACGAACGAATGTTGTTTAATTTGTAATGAAACCGAAATTTACTGAATTATTTGAATATTTAGCAAGCGCGTATTATCTATTGTCTTTGAGACATGTTTCTATCGTCTTGTGAAATTAATGTCTGTTTTGTATGAATGTGTCATATAAGGCGAGTTCGCCTTCATAGAATCAGCGACTCTGTGTATTTATGTATTCACATGGCTTCTTTATACGTTCTATTATTATGTTAGCAATCGATGGATTTATAAGGAGAAGTTTTTAATAAAAAACGTGAAACTATCTGTGTGTTTTATTTGAGTTAGGTAGGTATTGGTTGAGAAAAACAATGAAATAATAATTTTAATTTTATGGACAGATGTTAGTTACTCTTTCACACTAAAACTACTGAAGGAATCTAGATGAAATTTCGTACGTAGATAGATAATAAATAGCCTGGAATGACACACTATTTTTTGTCCCAGGAAAATAAAGGAATCTGGAAATACGTGGGGGAAACCGTGGGGCGCTACTAGTAGGTACCTAGCTACTTCTACAAAAACGAAAGATGAAAGGTGAAATCAACAGGTGCCAGTTATAAATAAAACCAGGTTAACATTTGGCAACTGCATTTATTATTCATTATACCATTTCCTATTGTTATATTCTATGACAATAATTCAACAAAAACATTTGTTACATTTTGCCAGCCCCTACAAAATGTACAAAATTATAACTCTAATAGAACATTAACAAAAGTGCAATAAACTACAATGTAAAATATACGTTATACATTTATATAATTTCTTTATATAATATATTTTTGTAGTTCTGTGTATTTTTTTTTTGCTCTACAATTATTTTAACGAAGCTACCTAGATTATTAACATGTAGGATTTTTATTTTTATAATTTTATTATAACCGACTACGCGAAAATATAGGATTGTTTAGGTAAGTATATCTAATAGGTAGGTAAATACACTTATATAATTATGTAAATATAGGTACATACAAGTAATTTGGAAAAACTAGATATCTAAACTTCAAAAGTCTTTTGCAGAAAGGTCTTTAATTTGTTTGGAAAGGTAGATGATAGGTACATGTTTAAAAATAGTTACTTAGGTAGGTATATCATTTATTTTTGATCCGAACTAAGTAGCTCGGACATTTTACAAGGAAACGTAGAAAAAGGGTTTACTCAACCGAAAGTTATGTACTTATAACAAACAGAAATAAATAATGTTCATGCCATACTAAGACAAATATTTCATATCCTTAGAACTGATTTTTTCATCTCAATTTCGCGCCTGAATAATAATATGATAAGTAGCAGCGTGCTGCTAATTATTATATTATATATAATAATTATGCTTTCGGTTGAGTATAAATACTTTTCCGAGTACCCCTGTATTTCGTCTAAGTAAGTACTTACAAGCTAGCCATTTAATTCAAAGTTATATCTATTGACTAGAATCTGTTATATTTTTGACAAAAAAACACGCTAAAATAAGCCTCATACAAAGTTAGCTTAGCCAGGAGTCGCGATATTTTTTCAGGAGTTGGAAATTTTTGACATGATCATGGCTTTGTTTTTACTAAGTAGTTGCACCAACCGGGTTCTACAATTTTGAACCGCTGCAACCGTAGAAACTTAGATAGGTACACTCAGATCGTTTTCGAATCCTGTCAGTCGACAAGAATTTATCACATAATGTTAAAATTACAATACGAACCTACAAGAATTCATTGTCAACAATAGATGACACATTTTAGGAATCACAACTTACACAATCAATAATATTCGTTCAATCGAGTGGAATGTTTTATCTTTGCGTATACCCATACCATACCTATTTATTATCTACTATTTCAAGTAAACCCTACTAAAGGGGTCCGAATGAAATTTGGTACATATGATAGTAAATAAGTCCGGAATACCATCTAGGTGGCTTTTTATTCCGGGAAAATAACAGGGCGGGGCGGGGGAACCGTGGGATGCCAATAGTGAATACAATAAATGCTTGTAAGAGGCAGTTATTTTTCTTGACTCTATAAGGCGTTCACCTTGGTATGAAAAGTATGAATGACTTGTACTTTTGGTTGGATTTTCTTTCTATTAGCACAGCTAAATACAGGCCTGCGGAATCGAGAAAAATCGGTAATCTTTCTCTTTGTCATTTTCGAACTGCGTCTAAAGAAAGCTTGCGGGAATTTGTTAAGTTTATTGAAATATCGTTTCAAACGTACGGTCGTACGGTAAACTATAGGTAGGTACTATAATTTTTTAAGCAGTCGTGTAACGATTGCGTTTAAAGTATGCTCTAATTAGGTATTATGAGCGAAAGTAAAAGTAGTTAATAAGAAATCTTGAGACACTAGATGGAATGACGATTTACGGAAGGCTGCAGGTAGTGGATGGAAACATAAAGCTGAGGATTGGACTATGTGGCGAGCCATGGGAGAGTCCAGCAGTGGACTAAGAAAGGCTGATGATGAACGTAAGTATAGGTAGTTAGTGAGATTATGTTTTTAGAGCCTTCTTTCTCAAATAGAGCACGTTTTCCATAATTACTGACTCTGAATTCTTGTAAGTACGGTTGTAAGGATATATATAATGTATCTCTTTCTAATAGAATAGATTCGAAAGAGAATCGCGACTTCGCGGCTACCAGCGCAAACACCTTACATTAAGATATGTTATAGAAATAGTTTCAAAAATAAACAGACAGGCATTAAGTTTATAAATCCTTTAAGTTATTCAGTTCGGAGTGTCCATCTCTGGGCTGGAATCTGAAAAGAGAAGAAATATAAAATGTTAAAAAAAATTGTACCAACAAAGTAGTTTTAGTAGGGGTAGGACCAGGGCCGAGCCGACCCCCACCAGCGCCTGTGTGCCAAACCTTTATGGCGCCCCTTTTTAACCTCCAACGCAAAAAGAGGGGTGTTAGAAGTTTGACGTCAATGTCTGTCTGCCTGTATGTCGTGTCGGTGTGTGTGTGTTTGTTTGTGGCATCGTAGCTCTCAAACGGATAGGCCCATATCGATGAAGTTTTTGAAGTGAAAACTTCTTTAGGCGCGCCTAGACAGATTTTTCGTGGGCTGTGAATTGGATTTATTCGTCACGTTCGGGGATGATAAGAAAGCTTCGGGTAAGCTGTCGGGACCATGGCTATTGGCCATCTAGAAATACGTCAGCCAATTGGAAATGCTGAAACGGGGGGAGAGCAGGCCATCATGGCATGACCATCTAGAAACGCATCAGCCAATGGGAAATGCTGACGCATTTCTAGATGACCATGCCAAGATGGCGAGGCCACGCCCTCCGGTTACACCCGTGTAGTTTCCAAGGTAAACTATCAAATTCTGCGTTATAAGTTTTCACTTCTATTGGCAGTTGCAGTGCCATTTTTTTACATTTAAAATCCAGTTTGTGGCATGGAAAGTCTCAAACGGATAAGCCCATATCGATGCAGTTTTTTCATTAAAAATCCAGTTTCCTTGCGGAGTAGTTCTTAGCTATATTTGGTTAATATCGATTCATGAAGGCCGCCTCCATAAAATGGCGGATAAAATATTCCTTCACAACTTCCCTCAATATGGGTATTAAAAGAAAGGGCTTGACTAGTAGAATCCTATTTACCGTAATGAATTTAAATTCTAAGATAGCCGCCACCACAAAATGGTGGAACAACCTTTTTTCTCATAACTCTCTCAATATCAAAGGTATCAAATGAAAGGACTTGACTAGTACTATAAAATACTATAAAAATTAAAATCCAAGATAATCGGGGGTAAAGCAGTGCTCCATGGGTTTACCCGCGCAGTCCCCACATCCCCGATATTTTACCGTGTTACCCTAAGTATGTGCTATTCCAGACTATATTATAACTGTGTTCCAAATTTCAACCCAATCCGTTCGGATGTTCCGACGTGATTGAGCAACAAACATCCCATTTATATTATAAACTAGTAGGTCCCCGCGATCTTACTCACGTACCTAGTTCCTGTTCGCGTTATTTTGCCGGCCATTTAGTCTATGTGTTCTTCCAGACTATAATTTACTTGTACTCCAAATTTCAGCCCGATCTGTTCATGCATTACGACGTGATTGAGCAACAAACATCTATTCATTGATATTTATGATATTAGCAGGATGTCAATACTTGAATGTTTGTTGCTCATAAGCGTCGGAACGACTGAATGGATCGATTTGAAATTTGAAACACAGATAGTTTATAGTCTGGAGTAGCATATAAGCTACTTACTAATAACTAAAAAATGCATAGTTCCTCTGGCAATAATAATAAACAAGCTGTTACCCGCGAATTTGTCCGCATAGAATCTGAGATGTGGTGTGTGTAGAAATTGACTGTTTTATTCAAATTTCAAATTTAAACAAGCAACAGCTGCTCTCGACGGGAGAACGGCGACTTCCCGGACCCTTGGGTTCAAATACCACGCGCACCACTGTATAAGACATATGCGTAATGCCGCTAAATTAAAAGCCGTGAAGAAAAACATCGCAAGGAAACCGACATCTTTCAGTCATGTGTCATCCACCAACCCGCACTGAACCAAGGTGGTGGATTATGACCTTGACTCTCTCCTTGCGAGAGAAGGCCCCGAGTCCCAGTAGTGGGAACATTTAGCGGGGTGCTAATCCTGCTAAATTGTAACTTAATCCGTTGAACCGTGGAACGGTTGATTAATAATATTAGAAACTATATTTTTTCCGAATTAATAAGGACCTAAGGATTCTATGTAATATTTCACACTATAAAACACCAGTGTTTCAAATATCAAACCAATTCGTTGTGTTAATCTGACGTGTTAGTAGTATAGAATAACATATTGCTTTACTACTTTTTATCACAGAAAAGTGCAAAGTTTAATTAACTATAACATCGGACAACAGATTTGGTTGAAATTTGTAACACAGATACTTTTAAGTCTGGCATTGAACATTACCTAACTACTTTTCAACCCAAAAAAGTGCAAAATTTTTTAGGGAACAAATATTTACCGTAACATCGGAACTAAACATAAACAAACTCACGACGCGGTGGTTCTTTTGATTTTAAAGGCGAGACCGTAATGAATGTAAACCAAAACCCAAAACGTAAACATTATCTTGGGAGACACAATAAACTATAGCAACTTAGCAATTCATGAATTGTTATTTAACTACATAGGCAAATGTTGCGCCTATCCTACCTACTTACTAACTAATCTACGATACTCTACTACAAAGAACATGGTATCGCGTAAGTGTAAAAAAAATTCGGTGGCGGCGCTGGCGCCCCTATTGTCTTGGCGCCTGTGTGCGCCGCACACTTCGCACACAGGGGGGCTCGGCCCTGGGTAGGACTCTTGGCAGAGTCCCCCTGGGGAAGTACCACACCTTTGCCAGTTATTCTACTGCCAAGCAGTAATGTGCAAACATTACTGTGTTCCGGTTTGAAGAGCAATGTTTCCAGAGATATTACAGGGCTTAGAGATATAATATCTTAGATCTCTGGGTGACGAGCGCAGTGCAGTGCTAGGTAATGATTTGGACTCTTCGTGTCCCAATAGCTGCATGTAACTGAGCTGTTATTATGTGGCAGGTATGTTGCTTACCATCAACCACATGTCCTGCTCGTCTCGTCACTCTATACTGTAAAAAACTTTTTTTTTAATTGTATTATTGGTTAGCTACGGTGATCTGAAAAACTCAAATTAAGTTTTTGAGCTTCGCTCTTGACTTAAAGACTCACTATATTAAATTTTAGCCCAACCCCACTATATTTATCAGGAAATACCCACTCAGACAACGTATTCCACTAAATAGAATACGAGAGTAGATTCAAACGTCTTCTCTCGAGTTTGCGACATCGACCAGAAACTATGTTGCTTTTTCGAGCTACATGCTCGTAGCTATCGTGCTGCTGCCCGATAGCCTAAAGATCAAGGTGATAATAGATCATGCAAATCGGCAGCACACTTTCCGGAATTAATCCGATAAACATTGTTAATCTAGCGACATTACAACGATTTTAAAATTGTTCGAACAAGTGACACGTTGCCTGTTATTATACCTACTTAGGTGGGTACGTAAGCGTTTTAGTATGTCTGTCTGAAGTCAAAGTTTGCAGCTACTTAACTGACCCATCCCAAAGTATAAGAACAGTGCTCCATATGAGATCGATTTTTGAAGTGAAAACTTCTTTTGGCGCGCCTAGACAGATTTTTCGTGGGATGTGAATTGAATTCTAGCGTCACGCTCGGGTATGATAAGAAATCTTCGGGTAAACTCGAGACCTTGCCCATTGGCCACCTAGAAATGCGTCAGCCAATGGGAAATGCTGAAAGGTCGTGGGCTGGGCATCACGGCATGGCCATCTAGAAATGCATGAGCCAATGGGAAATGCTGACGCATTTCTAGATGGTCATGCCATGATAGCAAGGCCACGCCCTCCGGTTACACCCGTGTAGTTTCCAAAGTAAGCTAGTTCTGAGTTATACATAAGTTTTCACTTCTATCGGCAGTTCCTATGACTGCCAATTTTTTTTTCGAAGAATGTTCCTAACTCGTCTTATAATGTACTTACTACCTATTTCTGTTAATTCCAGATTCTGCCCATTATTCCAAAAACTCGTTAAAGTTTTTAATATCGTCGGAGTATATGAATCTGATGTACATGATCCTTTTACTATGTCTCTCGATACAAAGCCTCCAGCTGGTACTTAATCGACCCATCCCCAAGATACAAACAGTACTCAATACAGTACGAGATCGCATCAATGCTTGATATACAGCGAACAACTATTTAAACGTGAAATGTAACTCATGTCCCATACATACAGTATCTGAACTAACAATTTTAGTATCGCAATAACCATTAAATTGAGATATTGAGAGTTGACGGAACTAGTAACATCATGTAGGTTGTGGGTACCTGAGCTATCAGCTCCACGTAGGAGCAATATAGCTATATAGCTAATCACTGTTGATAACTACCTTAGGTACATAAGTACTCGTATCTACGGCAACTATCTAAGTATATGCTGACGACAAGTTATTAACAGTCGTCAACAGACAGATTTTGCGGTGAGTTTTTCCTGATTGTTACCATTTTGATGTGTTCAAGAGTGAATCGTTTTTGAAGTGAAAACGTCTTTTGGCGCGCCTTGACAGATTTTTCGTGGGCTGTGAATTGAATTCTAGCGTCACGCTCGGTTATGATACGAAATCTTCGGGTAAACTCGGGACCATAGCCATTGGCCATCTAGAAATGCGTCAGCCAAATGGGAAATGCTGAAAGGGCGTGGCCTAGCCATCATGGCATGGCCATCTAGAAATACGTCAGCCAATGGGAAATGCTGACGCATTTCTAGATGGTCATGCCATGATGATCAGGCCACACCCTCCGGTAACACCCGTGTAGTTTCCAAAGTAAGCTATCAAATTCTGAGTTATAAGTTTTTACTTCTATCGGCAGTTCCTATGACTCGCCATTTTTTTTATAGTAAAGTGTGACAAGGCGATAAGGGCATGTGCTTGATGGAAACCAATATGCGTTCCCATAACAGCACAGTGACACGCAGGTATTGGAACATGAAGAGTCGAAATCAGCACTGCGTCCACTGCACTGCGTTCGTCATCCATAGATACAGGTTGACCCATAAGTCCTTTGAAAAAGATGTTTACTTCGGAGTGATATGTGGCTATGATCTATGATCGAAGAGTTTTTCACACCAGAATTGCAAAACTTTCCAGGCTTTAATGCCCGGACGTGGTTTCAATTCCCATACCTCTAACACTGCTCTATGACCCTTATCCGTCAACTTTTCCCTCATGCCTCGGCTACATTAGCGGGCTACGGCGAATATTAGTGTTAACGAGATGAATGTGGCCGGGTACATCGTGTCATCGCGTAGTATTCGGGCGAAGACGATGTAGTAAATGTCTTCGCCTACTTTAATGTAGACAAGAACATCGCCTGTGCCCGAACACGAAGTTTTTGTCGCGCCAACAGGATACGAATCTTCGTCCGCTAATGTAGCCGAAGTATTAGACGTCGTTTGCAAGAGTGCCGTGATCGTAATCGGATTACATTATTTAGAAGACGTTACTTTTAAAAAATAATTCGCGTTTTTCAACCTTTATTTGTAAATGAAAATATAATTAATAATGCAATCAGTTTTATTTTAATTAATGTATTTCATATCAAAGGACTTATAGGCGGGCCATCTTGTACTTATAAGATCTTAAATCTCTATGCCTTGTAATTTCACTGGAAACGTTGCCCTTTAAACCGGAACACAGTAATGTTTTTTCAAGGTAAGTAAGTAGGTACGCTCCATGGTAGACTGCATCATCGCTCAATATCTTGCAATATCTCTCTCTGTGGCTGGTAGGTAGTTTATTAATCTTTATACCTAAGATTAGTCTAAGATAACTTTTTACTGCGAACTTTTGTACATATTTATTGAACAATTCAATTGCATAGTACCTGGGTGACCGAGCTTTGCTCGGTTTAAATACTAAATATACTTAGATACCTACAGATAAAAGACTCCAAGAAATAGATTTTCTTAAAAAAAAAATGAATTGAAAAAAAAGAGAACCCGTCTGGATTCGAACCCGGAGCTACTAATTCGTGACCGCTATGAGCGCCCGACTTCCCGTATGGGCTAATTATGCCGTCGCGTCACGCGGCGAAATTTACCTTCACATTCTAATGTCTAATGTGACAGTTTTTCATTGTCTAAAAACGCGCATAATATTCGTTTTTTTTATTAAAACCTAGTTAGATCGATTTATCGTCCCCGAAATCCCCTGCATACATAATTTCATGAAAATCCGTCGAGCCGTTTCCGAGATTCAGATTCTATATATATATATACATATTTATATAGGTACAAGAATTGCTCGTTTAAAGGTATAAGATAAGATTTGCCTGAAGTAAATTATGGTAAAAAAATGGTTATGACGTGATTTACACCTTGCTAGTACTCCTACTAAAATTATAAATGCAAAAGTTTCGATGTTTGGATGTTTGTTGCTCAACCACGTCGGAACGCATAAACGGATGTGGTTAAAATTTGAAACATAAATTATAGTCTGGTGACGTAAAATAATTAATAACAAAATGTCGGTTCACTGAAAATGTAAAGTTCGTCGAACCTATTGTTCACGGATGTGTAATTAATATGTAAACTCACCGTCAGCCCACTTCTTGCCGCGCATTCCGATGAATCCCATCTGTCCCTTCCTCTTCGGCAGCGGTCCGTTGTCGAGCAAAAACCTAATCTCCTGAGCCTCGTTGTTCTTCACGTCTTTCTTCCCGCGCACTCCAATGAACTTTCCCCTGAAACTGACATCCGATAGACGCTTGTTTACAGACTTCTTTCCACGAACTCCAAAGAACTGATGCATGCTGGCAGCGCGCTTCTCGATCTCATTAGTTATACGTTCGTCTTCGCCTTCGTTAGACTGTGATGATGGAGTTGGAGGCATCGACATCTTGGTCAAGTAAGCTTGTAACAGTTCGTTGAGAATCGGAAACTCGTCTTTATTGTCCTCGCTCGTGTAGTCTATCTGCCCGATGAGAGACCCCTGTTTGGGAGCGTAGTCTATGTTCTCAAACTCTGCCATGTCTTTTTTACCCCGCATTCCCATGAAACCCATCGGAGCCCGTTTGTAGTAAGTGGGCACGTCTGGTGCCTCCATGAAGTCATAAAGCGTCTTCTTCCCTTTCACGCCGACGAAGAATTGCGGTTTTCGTTTGTAGAACTGTTCTGCGGAGTCGAACTTCTTTCCCCTCATGCCGAGGAAGCCCTGAGGGCCTCGCTTCTCCATCTCCTGAGCGGTGATCACGGAGATGAGATGGATGGTGACGAACAGGATGCAGGTACGGGATGACGCGCCCATCGTTGGATCTGGAACAAAGAAATTTACGTTGAAATAAAACGACACGATGGAACTGAAAAGGTCAAGGTTTTGCGTCATCAAAATATTGCGTCATAACATGTCAGGATGTTGTTCTACGAGTATTGACCTTACTTACAGGTGGCGTCAGAAGGATTCTACTACTAACCGAACTTTGGGCTATCGCTGCCCTAATACTTACTCTTACTTTTACTATACTTAGCACATACGTAGAGTAAACTATAAGTAAGTGCTGTTCTATTTATAAATATTTGTATAAAAAAAATATTAGTGGACACTTCACATACAATATCGTCTGGTCCCAAACTAAGCATAGCTTGTCCGGCTTGTACCTACTATATAAGCCAGATAGCTGCTATAATACTTAAGTGCTTACATGCAAGGCTATTTAAAAAAAACAATCAAATGGAGAATACAACCCCATTAAAAACCATTGAAATCTCATTCAGCCTAATAATAGCCCGTTTACATTATTCCAGTCATGCGAACGAATCCAGCGCTGGATTTCTTACTGGAATAATGGAAACCGGCACTGGAATGCATCAATCCAGTGCCAATGCATTCCAGTGCCGGTTCACATTATACCCCGTTTACCGACCGACTCACTCTCGATTTGAAGACACCAAGATTATAACCATCGGGAATAACCCACTCAGGCAATGCATTCCACAGTCTAGACGTTCTTATCACAAAAGTAGAGTAAAACCTCTTCGTAGGTGTCTTTGATACATCAACTACAAAACGATGTCGCTCTTTAGAGCTACGAGCATACTCTTCTCTCTTAACCGTTAATTTGCATCAGGCGAGTTAGCTGTAAAAAGTAATCCTGTGATGGATTAAAAAATACTAATATTACAAAATACAATTTCAAACCATTATACCCCGTTTACATTATTCCAGTCCAGTGACCGAATCCAGCGCTGGATTGCTTACTGGAATAATGTAAACCGGCACTGGAATGCATTGGCACTGGATTGATGCATTCCATTGCCGGTTTCCATTATTCCAGTAAGCAATCCAGCGCTGGATTCGGTCGCTGGACTGGAATAATGTAAACGGGGTATAATGGTTTGAAATTGTATTTTGTAATATTAGTATTTTTTAATCCATCACAGGATTACTTTTTACAGCTAACTCGCCTGATGCAAATTAACGGTTAAGAGAGAAGAGTATGCTCGTAGCTCTAAAGAGCGACATCGTTTTGTAGTTGATGTATCAAAGACACCTACGAAGAGGTTTTACTCTACTTTTGTGATAAGAACGTCTAGACTGTGGAATGCATTGCCTGAGTGGGTTATTCCCGATGGTTATAATCTTGGTGTCTTCAAATCGAGAGTGAGTCGGTTTCTTCTAGGTAAACACGCTCCACCGTAGCCCGGATCGTCGCTTAACATCATGGCGGTGAAACTAAGAAACTTTAAAAAAATGTTGCCATGAAAAATACTAATTCACTCTTGATTTGCAGATATCCCGATTATTTCAATTTTTTTTTTATTTCAATTCGGAAAGACTCAAATTGGTAACACATTTAATTATTTATTTTATTCCCTGTTATTGACGTCTACTGTCTTTGTACGAAGAACGTAATTTCGAAATAAACTCGCGAGTTTCCCCCTTCGGTTCTAACGTTAACGTTTACGTTTTGTCCGGTTAACGTTTAAATGTAAGGCTACTCTAAAATTAGAGTACACGGACGAAACGACGGATCGAAGTAGGAAACGGAGTAGGAAAGTCGCAAGTTTATTTTGAAAAAACGTTTCTCGTAGAAAGAGAGTAGACGTCCTGTTCTTTTCTTGGAATAACTACAGTAAAATCAAATCGCTTTGTCCGAGTAACTTATCACCGAGTATTGGGACTTTATTTTGTCTTACTTTGAGAATTTATATATGACTAACAGCGTCCCTCAGTTTTACCCGCGTAGGTACATTCTGTTCCCGTTATTTTCCCGTAAAACAAGGTAAGCTAATTTTCCCGACACTAATATATTCTGTCCATTCCACCGTTCCAATGTGAGTGAGCAACAAAAATCCATATTTTCACATTTTTTAAATACTAGCAGCGCCCCGCGGTGTTACTGGCAATTCCCGTTTTCAGTATTTTTCTAGGATAAAAAGTAGCCTGTGTTCTTCTAGACTATGTTCTATCTGTATTCCAAATATCAGCCCGATCCGTTCATACGCTACGACGCAATTGAGCAACAAACATCCATTTATAATATTAGTAGGGCGATAACAAACATTGTGTAAGTCAAAAACGATTTTTTTGCTATTTGAGTCAGAATTATCTTTGCTGTATTTTCTATTTAAGTATCCACATATCCCTAGATAATCCTCCATAGTCCATAAACAGCTGCTCAAGTATTCCGTGGAGTGGGTCGCTTGTCCCCCGGGGCGCCGTGTGGAGACAGCCTTATGTCACGTGATGGTAGCCGGAATAATAATGAGTTTACATTTAACAATCGGTTAACACGCATTACTGGAGATAGCCTGCTTGTGGGCGGACGTGCGTAGGTGATTTGATTGCGTCATTATATAGGATTATACAAAAAAAATATGACGCGAGTTGATGTCAAAGACAGACGTTAGCGATAAAGCAAACTTTTTGAAGTGAAAACTTATTTTGGTGTGCCAAAAGAAGTTTTTTTTGTACGCTGTGAATTGAGCTCTAGGCACGCTCCTTCCGAACGAATCGACTCACGAAAAAAACTTCAAACTTCACGAATCTTCCGGTAAACTCGGATAATCTAGATGGCCATGGTCATGGCCACGCCCTCCAGTTTCAACCGCGTAGTTTCCAAAGTGAGCTATTAAATTCTGAGATATAAGCTTACACTTCTATCGGCAGTCCTTATGAGTGCCAATAGTTTTTAATTAATTCTTGGCTTATTTGGCTTTGTTTCAAGTAGAGAGCACGCGTGCGACCACTATTTTGACACTACTAAACCAACAACACGCGCACTCAAACACTTTATTATGCACACCAAGTATCAGGGAAATGGAAATTTAGAACAACGCCGTTAACAGACATAAAATAGTGATACTTTCACACAAAAAATACATTATAATTTTTTCGAAACTCACTCGAAAAAGCGACTTTATTTGGCCGCGTCCGGCGCTCCGGCGGCATTGTTGAGGTTGCCAGACGTGGCCGAATTTTTAAAAAAAAATAAAAAACGCGGCTTTGATTCAGATTGTTCTGACTCTATATCACGAGAGTTACCCGTATATTCATTTAAAATGAGGAACTGGCTTCCAAACATACTCACAAACTCTCACTCTTATAATATTACTAGGTACGGTACTGGTCTGGACAGAAATGCGAGCCACAAACGGAATTTATGAATTGTGGCCGGTAAAAACAAAAGTTATTTGAATTAGAAATGTAAAATTAAAGAATGTTTGTAGCTTTTTGACTATGTTTGTACCAGTTTTAAGTGTTCTAAGTTAAAGTCACTTTCACCGCTTTAGACTTTGAAACATGAATAACAACATATTTGAATATTACAAAAGGAATTAAAACTACTTACTTATACTTAGAATTCTACGTTCCCGAACGAGTTTCGGATCCCATCTCATAAAATTATCAAACTGTAAGTTAAGTATTAACAATGTTCTATTTATTCTATTATTTAAATAACTATGTTCTGGTTTGTAGTAAGGAAATGTTTATTAAGAAATTTCATGATAAATCAGAATTAATAAATCTATTTTTCGTACGAAAGTAATTAGTGTTATGTCCGGTAGTGGCACTAATTTTTGTAGTGGTAGGACTCTTAGTAGAGTCCCCCTGGGGAAGTACCACACCTTTGCCAGTTATTCTACCGCCAAGCAGTAATGTGCAAACATTACTGTGTTCCGGTTTGAAGGGCAATGTTTCCAGAGAAATTACAGGGCTTAGAGATACAACATCTTAGATCTCTGGGTGACGAGCGCAGTGCAGTGCTAGGTAATGATTTGGTCTCTTCTTATTCCAATAGCTGCGTGTCGCTGTGCTGTTATGTGGCAGGCATGTTGCTTACCATCAGGCACATGCCCTGGTCGTCTCGTCACACTTTATTTAAAAAAAAAAACTATTCTAAATTTCTATAAATTTGCTAGCGTTTACGTGAGTTAACGAAGACGGTAGTGGTCCGCTCTGCTACGCTATATCCTGCTAAATTGTTACGTTATGTATGTATGTAGTTAAGTGTTAAAGTACAAAAAAATATATTCAGTCTCTATATTTAGTTTTTATACCTTCTCCAATATCTCATTTTCTTTTTTTTTATTTCTCGTAAGAGCAATTGAAAAACTCCAAGTTTAATTTGATTGAATCATTCATTTATATTTTTATTAATTTTTTGCTTTTGTCACAATCAATTTTGTAATTTGTGCTGTTTAGTTCAACTAAGGAATATAATTACACTTTACATTACAAAACTTTATTACACTTGGTGTTGAAAAATCTGCACCTAAACCTCAATGTATCCATAATTTCTAAATTTTATTTTATTCTTTTTAAGTTAATTGTTTATTTTAAATTATTAATTTACTCTTTTAGTGTTGATTGGGCTCTTCTGTTAGGCCTACCGATGTTACTTTATTTAAATATAAATTTTACTTACTACTATTTGTAAGGTAGAAATTAGCTACTGTTCGCAATGACTGTCCTTTGACAACTGACTGTCTTGAAACGAATTCTACTCCTCTTCTTTTTATGTACATGTATGTGCGTGTACAGGTCTTTTTATTATACTTTGATTACATTATTATTTCCTATAGTCACTGTAATGTAAACTCATTAATTATTTTACAGTGATAAATATGTCTATTAATAAAATTTATGGTAACTTTTTTGAGTAGGTCCAATATTTTGATTATCGTCAACGGATTATTTATTATTTTTTCAATCTCATTTAAATTTATTTTTGTGATGTAGGTAGGTACATGACACTACATTTTTAAAACTTCAGCTGTTATGTCCAGCGGCAAAACATTAGGTATGGAGTTTAGGTGAAAGGTCCATAAACACCGTGGTAGGATTCTTACATCCGTTTTTCTCCAGATTGAAGAGAATAAACACTACCTGACATCGTTTCACAAACTATTTGAAATACGAACTATGTCCACCGGACCTCACAAATATCAACTGACCTCACATAGCAGCCTTAGCCCCGCAACTGACAAATCCGTGTGAGCTTTCCTCGGGATCTTTCTCCAACCCCACCCGAATCCCCGCCCAAAATCCTAATAACTCGTCATCACACAAATCCTAATCTTACGCGTGACGTCAGAAATGAACTCGTTTTTCTATGAGCTGGATAAGTAAGTATAACTACACGAAGCTAGGAGTTATTGTTTTATTTTCGTAGATATTTTCTTTTAAGATGGAGTGACGGGAAAAGCAGGACATGTGACTAGTAGTAAGCAATTTCCATCAGGTACAGATTCTTCTAAACAACAAAAAATATGCCTCTTTAAATGTCTGCGGTCACTTATACGACTCCACTCCTACACGACAAATGAAAAAACACTCAAATATGAGCTTTACACCATGCCGTTAAGATATAGATTACATTGGCAACATAAATTTGCAAACGGCTGTCAGCGAGCGGTGAGCTAATTAGTGTTGCTAATGTAATATATCTTAACGTTCATGGCATAACGCCTATATTTGAGTGTATTTTATTTGTCGGGTGGTAGCGAAGTCGTATAAGTGAGAGAAGGCTTGAAAATAGAAGTGAAAACTTAATTACCCGAATTTTGTGTTATGTCTCTTCTAGTATTTTTATAGATCGTATTTGTAGGATAAATGAGTGACAATTCAGAAATCTAAGTTATTTTTTTGGTAAATTCGAATCAAATTAAAGTAGTTAACACTTTACACACAGCAGTGAAGAGTTGACTGTATCTTTCTTGCTCAGGTACACGCGACACAGCAGTGAAGAGCAGCTGACTGTCTCTTCCTCGCTCGGGTACACTCGGGAGGTCCCGAGTTCACCCGAGCGAGCTTTTCACCTAACAGCGAGGCGAATGAGCTTCATTTACAGGAAAAAAAATTGGCAGTTATAGGAACTGTCGATAGAAGTGAAAACTTGCTGTTGCCCTGGTACTGGTACCTAGGAGCAAACGCAACTCTTTTATATTTCTGTTGTCCTGGTATCTGGAGATAAACGCTGGGCTGTTGGAGGTAGGTAATCGAAACTCTTTACTGTTTCTGTTGCCCTGGTACCTACCTGGCCGTTTTTACCGAGTTTACCCGAAGATTTCATATCCGATCCGATCCATTATCATATCTAAGCGTGACGATTGATGAACCATTTCACAGCCCACGAAAATTCTGTCTACAGCGCGCTTAAAGAAGTTTTCACTTCAAATATATGTGCCCAAAAAAAAGTTTTCACTTAAAAAAAAGTAAGACTACGAATTTCGTGACATCACATTTTCATATACGATGAAAGTGTTATCATTATTCTGTAATATGTTTTGTCTGTACGTGGTTATATATATTTCATTCACAAGTTTTGTTGGTGGCATTCGTGGGCCGCGCACGTATACAGTATGTTACACTATCAGAGACAGATATGGAGTGATAAGTTTATTTGCGGTGTGATATTCGGAATGATGGTTTGTGGCGAGATAGCTGCCGTAATATCGTGGAACGGTGATGAAGTGGCTCTGTTCGGTTTAATAACTTGTAGTATTACACAGATTACTGTAAGGCCTACTGTCCACGCACGCGTCTTTTGTCGAATGCATGCAACCTACAAATGACGATAGGCGATTTTTGCCTCCAGGCCACGTGGTTCGACAGCGTAGTTCGATCAATCGAACCACGTGAACTTTTTTTTCCCGTTGGTTCGATCAATCGGACCACGTGAACTTTCTTTTCCTGTTGGTTCGATCAATCGGACCACGTGAACTTTCTTTTTCTGTTGGTTTGATCAATCGAACCACGTGAACTTTCTTTTCCTGTTGCTTCGATCAATCGGACCACGTGAACTTTTTTATCCCGTTGGTTCGATCATCGAACTATGTTTTTCATCTTTGCTATGTCCACGCTGCTGCATGCAAGTGATGCAAATAGTCAGCCAGGTTCAGTATTGCCGTTTCAGTGACTTTGTCGCTAGATTTAGTGAGTTTTTGATGTCTTTGGTGTTTTTTTTCATGATTTTGTGACAAAAAAAAATCTTGTGATTTCTAGTGACTTTTTCGTGACAAACACATCAGTTATGTAATATCTTACTGAAACATGCAAAACTTATGCTTCTTCTCTTGATTTTTTTGCCAAAACCACAAAAATTAATACAACCGCAAGTTTTTACTTCTACTGCTATAATAAGATATTATACGTAACTGATGTCATGAAAAAGTCACTAAAATCACCAGATTTTTTGTCACTAAATTACAAATAAAGTGGCCAAGTGCGAGTTGCACTCGCCCTTGAAGGGTTCCATAGCAGCAAGTAACATAATATAAACATTCTTGTATTTAGTTTGGACTTTGATCGACGTTTTAATAACAGTGTAATAAGTAGATTACAATAAAACTACTGACCAATACTACCAACTTTCGGTAGAAGTTTGCATACATCATACATTTTGACGTGACAACGTCTTATAAATTGGTTTGCCGGGTGACACTTCAAGAAACTGCGTTACGCTCCGCTCACGTTATGCGCTCACAATGAGAGCGAGTGAGAGGGACGCGTGCCTTTCACTTTTTATGTCTGTCTCTCTCGCTCTTAGGCGGGCTAACCATGCCCGAGTCGCCGATTCGCTTAGGCGCCTGCATACAAGTTTACACGTTGCCAGTTAATTGTAAAACGATTGTGTAGTGATAATGTGAAGGTAGTTTATTTTAGTAAAATTATTTTACCACTCAAAGTCGTTGTCACGTAAAACTTTCGCCCGTATACCGACTTTACAGGCAACCAATTTTTTTTTAGTTTTGTTATTGTCTCATTTTAAAGATACAGTGGAAGGGGGAGGCACATTTTACCACTTTGGAAGAGTCTCTAGCGCAAACTAATCAGTTTAGAAAAAAAAAGAGAAACCTCAATATCATTTTAAAAGAAGAAAGAAAAAAAATGGATATTCCGTTCGGATGATTTTGATGAAAAAAACATTTTTGAGTTTCAGTTCTTAGTATGGGACATCCCCAAAATTGTTTTTAGGGTTTCGTTCCCAAATGGCAAAAACGGAACCCTTATAGATTCGTCATGTCTGTCTTTCTGTCTGTCTGTTCATCCGTATGTCACAGCCGTATGTTTTCTCTGAAATTATAAGAACTATACTATTGAAAAGTGGTAAGTAGATGTATTCTGTGAACAGCATTAAGAATTTTATACAAAAAAAAAAAAATTGAGGGTGCCCCATACTTAGACTTGAAAGTAAAAAAAATTTTTTTACATCAAAATCATACATAACGTGTGGATTATCTATGGATAGGTGTTCAAAAATGATATTGTGGTTTCCAACTTTTTTTCTTAATAGTTTAGTTTGCGGGAGAGACTCTTCCAAAGTGGTAAAATGTGCCCCCTCCCCCCTGGAACTTCTAAAATAAGAGAATGGCAAACATATAGAAAATATATGATGTGTAAATTTTCAACGAAAATTGGTTTGAATGAGTACTTTTATTTCATTACGTCATACATTCACTATTATTAAAACACTGATGAAAGTGACAACGACCTACAAGAACTTTTGTATTCTATTACTCTTGCTGTGCTACGGAAGCCTTCATGGGCGAGTTCGACTCGCACTTGAAAAAAATAGCAGTGTACACTTCTATTTTTTAATTTTTTTGTGTGAAACCTTAATGCGGTTCACAAAATACATTCACTTACGAAGTTTCAATAGTATGGTTCTTAATATAGTTTTGGAAAAATGTGGCTGTGACATACGGATGGACGGACAGACATGACAAATCTATAAGAGTGCCGTTTTTGAGTACGCAACAACAAAAGTTGTTAAAAACAGTGAGTTTTTTGTCGTTTTTAGGCATCTAGGTAGCTAATAGCTAGCTAGTTCGTCATTTTGTGTTATTAGCATGTAAACTATCTAGTTCTACTATCTAACATTCTGGTTCTACTATCTAACATTCTGGTTCTACTATCTAACATTCTATTAACTATCTGGTTTTACTATCTAACTATCTAACATTAGCTCTACGCTACGCAATAATAGGTCTCGTGATCGTAGCTCGTAGCTGCTACGCCGTTACGAGCGACGTAGACCTAAAATACTAAATTTCTGGGGGTCTACCGCCGCGCGCCGACCGAAAAATGTCATCGCTTTGATGTTTCTCTCTCTTTTCTTTTCGCTTGAAATGATAGAGACAGCGTTAGCAAAGCGATAGCCGATTTAGTTAGGCGGTAGAAGCGCTGGACTAAACTACGAAACATAACTACCCGCGCTTCTACCGCCTAACGAAAAACGCTTTGCCGCTTTGACATTGTTCTCTCATTTCTTCTCGCTTGAAATGAAAGAGACGGCAATGCCAAAGCATCAAAGCGTTTTTCGTTAGGCGGTAGACCCCCGGTTACTAGAAACACGATATTTTGAAAAAACACGTGTTTTTAAAGTTTTTACTTTTTGATGGTCGGAGTCTATAAAAAAAACATTACTAGGAAAACTACACAAAGTTATTACAGTAGTTTTGAATAACTTAAGTCAACGTAAAGCCATTTTTTAATTTGCTCAATATAGAAAGTGTAAGAGAAATATAGAATAAGTAAGCATTATGATTGCAAGGCGCGTTCACTGCGGTGGCTTAAGGAGTGAAATGAGATAAGACACCGGTTTCTATCAAAACAAATCCTGCACAGACTCGAGTTGATAAATAATCAGCATACCTGTTTAACATCAGGTAAGACGGCGATCAAGAGCAAATCTCAAAAAAGCGACATCGTTTCATGGTTGGTGTTCCAAAGACACAACCGAAGAGCTTTGACTCTACTTTTGTGATGTCTAGGCTGTGGAATACGTTGCCTGAGTGGATTTTCCCCGATGGTTACAATCTTTGTGTTTTCAAATCGAGAGTGAATCGGTTTCTTCTAGGTAATCATGCTCCACCGTCTACGGTGATGTGGTCTACCACATCGTCGCTTAACATCAGGCGAGATGGCGGTCAAGTGTAAGCCTATAAAAGTTAAAAAAAAGCCTATCGTTGTTGAAAAACCCGTCTTAGGTGCGTGTTTGCAGACCATTTAACGTTTAATAATTATTTAGGGCTATTTTTAAATGTAATGTTTTCTTTAAGAACATCTTGTAAACTATTAGATCTAAATCAACCTTGTTGAGGTTTAAAGAGGAAAATTTATTTTTATCAGTTATAATTATTGTGTACCGAAACAATTAAAAACTTTTTTTCGGTAATCTAATAATTTTTTATGTCTGCCAATATCAAGGTTAAGCCACAAAGTTGCTAAAAAAAGACATTGTAGCGCATAGAGAACAGAGGTGTTGATGGCCCTTGGAGTAAAAAGGACCGAGCGAGAGAGACGAACATATGCAACTTGTTATTCGGATGAACGAGAGCAAACACTCTCTAATGAGCGCGCGTGTCTACCCTCATTAAGTTTTTAGAAGACTTTTTAAACTAGGAGTAGATTTTTAACAGAAAGAAACAAATTAAAATTAAAAAGTTCAAAACGAATGCTCGTAGCTCTTGAAGGCGACATCTTTTCAAGGTTGACGTTATAAGACTCGAACATAGAGGTTAAACTCAACTTTTATGATAAGAACGTCTAGGCGTTGCCTGACTGGCTTTTCCCGACGGCGACATCTTGGTGTCTTCAAATCGAGAGTGAATCGGTTTTTCTAGGTTTCACACTTATAAAAGCGAAAATATAATATAGCGTAAATATATAAAAGCGAAAGGTCACTCATTAAGGAATCTCAGAAACTACAAATGCAATCTGAAATTTTGCATGGAGGTCCCTTTAAGCACGTAGGCGCTCGCTAAGACGGGGTTTTGCGAAATTCAACCCCTAAGAGGGTGAAACAAGGGATGAACGGTTGTATGGAAATTCGTCATTATTAAAGTTATCTACATTTAATATTACGCTACTATCAACAAGAGCGGAGCATAAATGAAAAATGTAACAATAAAAGTGGCCAAGTGCGAGTTGGACTCCCCCATCATGGGTTCCTAGCCTAGTTCATAGCAGCAAGTAGCATAATACAAATTTCTTGTAGTTCGTTGTAAGTTTGAGTTTGCATGGTAATTAATGTACCTCCATCATATTTTTTTTTAGTTTTGGCATTTTCTTATTTTAGAAGTTACAGGGGCACACATTTTACCACTTTGGATGAGTCTCTCGCGCAAACTATTCAGTTTAGAATAAATATATTTTACAAACCTCAATATCATTTTTAAAGACCTATCCATAGATATCCCACACGTAAGGTTTTGATGAAAAACATTTTTTGAGTTTCTGTTCTAATTTGGGGCACCCCCTTAATTTTTGTTCTTTTTTCTAGTTTTGTTCGAAAATCTTAATGTGGTTCACAGAATACATCTATTTACCCCGTTTTAACAGTATAGTTTTCATAATTTCGGAAAATGTGGCTGAGACATACGGATGGACAGACAGACAGACATGACGAATCTATAAGGGTCCCGTTTTTTGCCATTTGGCTACGGAACCCTAAAATCGGGAAAAAAATATACTTTTTGAGAGCTTTTGTTGCGTGAAAGCATGTGTCTATCTTTTAAAGGCGTCATTAGAATCTAAGGTAACCGAATTTGTTCAAAATTTAAATTGGTACGACCAATTTTCGATAGATGGCGTAGCAACGCGTGCGCGGTTCAGCTAGTATATTACATAGCCTAGAGCACTCGGGGATCACGTACAAGTACAACGGTAAAAGATTTTTTGAAATCGTCCAGTAGTTCTTGAGATTGAAAAAAAATTGGGCTCGTCCGGGATTTGAACCCGGGACCTCTCGCACCCTAAGCGAAAATCATACCCCTAGACCAACGAGCCGGCTGACTATAACGCAATAAACAAAGTTTCATTCATTGTACAGCCTTTCACTTCGGTTGCGCGTGCGCCGATATGTTCAAATTGTACTAATGATACAGTTAAAACCGGTTGTAAAAACTTATCGGCTTCTTTGACAAATTTATCTACTAATCTCTGATATCTCTAATACCTATGTGTAACTATAACTACCTATTTAAGATTTTTTATTAATAGAATTTGGCAGCTTACTGAATTTAGTTGGCTGCCCAACTAACATTAGGCGCTAATATAAGAGTTAGAACAGATATATAAAAGCGCTAAACAGAACCTAAGGTGATGAATGAGTTCTATCACATAAGAGTTATAGCTTGCTATAGCTCTGCTATACCCCCGGATTGGGCACACATTCTTATAGCCTTAGGTTCCACTATGGCGATATAGTGGTTGCAGAATGATTTTAAGAGTTATAGTAGAGCAATTATGGAGGTACAGCAGCGCTAACTGAGAGAGGGAGCGCAGTAAGGGTGGTATTTAAGTGACTAGTGACTCCTCAAGAGTTATGGTAGAGCTATATGCTGCTAAGTAACGCTTTGAGTGCTATAAAGGTAGCATATGTGTGATTATAAAATCCGTAAGGGGTATTGAAGATCTATGACGAATCTTACTAACTGCTTGAGCTTTTAGAGGGTGGTAATAAGGTAAATTGTAACATCTTGAGTTCCAGTGTAGATCTACAATAGGAAATTATAGCGCCTAGGATTTACTTTTTTTTCCTTTCTTCTTAGAGCCAGCTGCGTGTGGTGGGTTTTTTATTACGTTGCTAAACGAATTATATATGAACGACATTAAAAGAACCATACATTTTGTGTTTACGAAAATAAATGGCGGACTTGTGTGCTAAAATGTTTTATTGTTAGTGGAAGCTGAAGGTGAATTTTCATTGCGAAGGTAAGTTTACTGTGAATATGTGTACATATTATTGGCAAATAATTGAAGGGCCCACTCTTTGTTGAGTATTTATCTAAAAAAAATGTTCCAATTTACATGGAACAAGACATTTTTTTACTAAATATGGAATAAAAAAAATCCTATTGACTTGAAATTGCCGTAGGTTTGGTATTAGAAGCGGTAGAAAAATAAATACCTTTATTGTATTAAGTTTTCGTTTAGTATGCTTTACTGTTTTTGAGTAACTCAATAATCTAAAGATGGTGGGCGCATGAAATTGGGGATCGGCGGAGTCATTTCCCAAAACCACTACACACAGATCTCACAGATTTATGAGTGCCAATTTTTTTATTATTAGAGTTTTTAAATTTAATTCTGTTAACTAAACAATTATATTTCTATTTCAGAACGACATGAAAAATAGTAAGAACGTTAGAGAAAAGAAAATATACCCACTGGATTGTTCCTTCTACATGTGAATTTAATAACATTGTGAAATAGCCTAAAATAAACATTTCAAAACTTGTTAAATTCGATGATTACTTGACCAGAATTGGTGACAAATAAAGTGCCAAAATTAAACGAAACAATATTCCAACTTATGAGGACGCTGAACAGGAATTGGATAAAGCAGTCATTGAATTCATCTTCAAATAAATTACAAAGTCCAGCCATCAAGCTTTAATACACTTGTGGAACGTCAGATAACCAAATTCTAAGTATACCTGCAAATACCTACAGTGTCTCTGCTGAAAACTAAGAGCACTAAATAGTCAATATTCAAGAAAATATAAATTTATGAAGAATATTCGATATTTGTGCGTTTGTGTGCTAAGACATATTTATTACTCTATTAGTTACCAAGACAAACTAAAATAATAGTTGTTAATAACTATATTATAGTTGTTAACTAGAAGATATTTCTTGCTGTAACCCTAGATATTAAGGTGTTGTACTTAATATATGTATATGTAAACAAACTGTGATAAATAATAGAAACACTTTTTTTTTAAATATTAGGCATTTTGAAACGTCACTATCAAATAGCAACTATTCTTATTTTCTATTAAAAGAAGTATGTATTGTTAACGAGTATAGATAAAAATGCTAAACATCAAACTTTAAATAATAACTAACTTACATAATATAGGTACTTATTTATAGCAGATAAGTGTATCAATTTTTGGTAAAAAAATAATGTTTTACTTGTTTTGAAATAAAATATAAAAAATTGTTATTTTATGTATTATATTCTTAAAATATATATCAAAGGTTCAGAAGTTCCGTCATGCAAATATTCGCTATCGTCAGCTAGTTTTTTAATAATATGTTTTTGGATGTTTGTAAAAGAACTCGACGATATTTTAGTAGAATGTTGCCAAAACTGTCAATTATGACCAAAAGTTGAGACCAAAAGCAAAATTGATCTTTTATAGCTGTTTGTGCAATATTTTTTCATACGCGCATGCCCTCAATTAGAAATATTAAAATAAAGATTCTTAATAAATTAATTCGGGTTTTCATCATCATCACTACTCAATGAAAAGTAACATTAGTCCTCTTTGGAAGTATGAAAACTCACAGTTACGATATCACTTTTATTACATACGGAACCCTCATCTTTAAGCACGACTCCCACTTTACCTACGGTTTTTAGAGGAGTTATGTTGCGACGCCATTTTTAATGGTAATTTGATTGCACACGTGACCAATTAGGGTTACTAAAGTGATAACGATCTCCATAATTCAACCTAAAATAACATGGAGGCTATACTTGACACTACAAGTTCTATTAATAGGGAAAAATATCCCTATTATTCAGCCCTAAGTTATATAAAGGAGTTTTGTATCACTTTAAGAGTTTGGTGTTGCAATAGATTTAATGAACACCATTGTAGAGCTAATAGCATTAATTGCACCCTTTGTGCAACTATCGGCGGTCCAAAAGAGTTGGTGGCAGCTTGCTTAGAACTTTAGGAGCTAATTTGGATGTTAACTTCAGAAATAGATCTTATGGTTGCAAAATTAGCTCAAAGCTATATCACAGAAGCTTTAGTCTGTATTATAGGGATAACGATCGCTGCTCTATGCGTCTAACCTCCATTGATTGCTCTTACAAAGTCGTTTAATCACTGTAAGCGTAACATTTTCTTACTAACACTTATTTATCACCAAAAACTATAATTGCAACTACTACTCTACCTTCATAACACTTTAGGTTCTAGAGTAAGCTATATTTGCAGCCAAAATGTTTGTTGAGTGGAGCAAGTTCATCAAAAAACACTCACATACATACTGTCCACTTTTTCATACTATACAAATATTTGCCCAGGGTGGGAATAAAACTCACGACCCACGGGTTCACAAGCAGGCTTACTACTAACTAACCCACTAAGCCAGTCACTAATATCAAATTAGATTATAAGAGTGATTCTTCTCTCACATTTTCTATTCATTCGTTTCAAAGATGGCCAAGTTTCGTAGCAATTGTGACGGTAAAATAACCGTTTTGACCGTTTATAGTGCCCTTGCGTGCAGGGCGGGCCGAAATTAGCGCCGGAGCTTTTCAAAAAACGGTTTTGGTAATTTTATGAAGGTCTAATTAAGAGTGAAGGCACACATTGTGAACATTTCAGTTCGTTTGCTTTGCTCTAAGGTTATCGGGGATTTAGTACGTGAGAGTGGATGTTTTGTGGTGGTAGGCCTATTTGTAGAATCCGTTTAGATTAAATTTCATTGATATTCATTATTTCATTGTAAACCCGTAAAATAACTTGGTTTTTATTGATTTATATTGATATAAAATATTTAGATTAATGTTCATAAACGTAGTAAAATCAAAACATTAAAATAGATTGGATACGGCGCGGCGGTAAAATATATTATATTATATATACTAACGTTAGACTAATTGACTGATAGTTACCGCAATGTACTTACTGCTATTCATTGAACAACAAACATACAAATATCCATACATTGATATTTTTAATATTAGTAGGATTTTTGTAAATCAATTTACATATAAAATCAATTTACAATTACTTTAGTTGACAAGTTTTCATAAGAAAATGTAACAATTTCATAAGATTATATTTTCAAAAAAGGTTCCAAACGTTTAAAATACAACAGGTTAAATTATAAACTATTTTATACACAAAATTAACCCGACATCAAAACTACAAATAGGCACTCAAAAGCGAAAAATAAATTGATATAGGTAATTATTATAAGCACTAGTCACTCATATATTTCGATTCGGTGCCAGTCTACTCAAAACCTAGTAGATACTATATACGTAATAAGACTTCGTTAGTAGGTACCTGTTAGACTTCGCTGGCACCGACTTCAAATAAAATAATGAGTAGAGCTTATAATAATTACCCACTTACTCGTATATCAATTTATTTTTCGCTTTTGATTGCATATTTTTGTGGTTTTGAAGTCGGTTTATTTATATAAAATAGTTTATTTACACTTTTTAGTAGAAAACCAGTTTTAAATAGCACATTTACACAATTTCGTGTTGACAGGATTGAATGGGATTGAATTTCAGAATAGTCTAAGCACAGATTACTGAAACAATCTGTGAATCTAAGATCCCGCTATACAACGACCTTCACCGAGCTGTTTATTGGTTGAAAAGTAGTTTATATTCAATTTAATACGTCAGCAAATATATTGTAAATGGGTTGTCTAAAACATTTCAGTCCAGGGTAGCGATTCTGAAACCATTCGGTTGCATCCGACACGGAATCTCATCTCTCGGTCTTGGTCATGCTAAACAGATAAGACAAAGACCGAGAGATGAGATTCCGTGTCGGATGCAAGCGAATGGTTTCAGAATCGCTACCCAGAACATGATTAATTAGTAATTACCAATTAAAATATTTTTATTTAAACATTTCACTTAAATTGATTGTTTTTTTTTAAACTGTATTACATAACTTATTATTTTGGCGTTGACAAATACAAAGTTTCGTCTAACTGAGTTCCATAAAGGTTACCTATTGGACTTCATGACTACCTACCACTCCCGTGGCGGGAAGACCCGGCGAGTGGCCGACACATCGTATTCGCCCCCGACTTGTTATCCTAAATGCATTTCGGTATTCGGTATGAAAACACGCTCGCCCTGCACTAAGCCGCGGCTGAAAGGCTGTTAGCGAGTTTCTAGGTTAATGTTTTAATGTTATTTTTACAACAGTTTTAAATTTATGAAAAATTTTGCTGAATCCTTACCGTCTTCTAAGCTAATATTATAAAGCTGAAGAGGTTTTTTGTTTGAACGAGTTAATCTCAGGAATTGCTGGACCGATTTCAAAAGTTCTTACACCGTTGGATATGAACATGATCCCTGAGTGCTATAATGTATAGGCTATGTATGTTTTCTTTTGTTTTATTAACAAAAAAATACGAAGTTATAGTGCTAAGAAGATTCGAGTGGCGTCGTGGAGTCTGTATACGATTTTTATGTAGAAATTATGTCACAACCCTCCACTCCGGAAGTTCCATGTTAATAAATATATCTTTATCGATTTGAAAAAAATATCTATTAAACAAAAAAATAGAGTTTCATTTTTTTCCAGGATCTACCCGACGGATTATTTAGAATGGTAGGTATATTTTTGACACAGGCATCATCCTCATATCTATGTTTTTATTGTAGCATAATATTTGAACAAAATAAACAACAGAGATTTAATAACGATAATGTTAGAACGACAAAAATTTCCTCGCGGTGAAAAGTCAAGTGACATAGAATATGCAATAACGGCACAGAAGCGCTCCGCTCACAACAATTTAAGGCTTATATTGCACTCAAAAGTTTTCTAGTAAAATGAAAAATTACACTTCTAACTGTAAACATCCACGAGAAGAGGGGCCAATTCGTTATAAATAGTACTACTGCACTAGAAAGCCGTACAGGATCCTCACGGGTAAACATTTATCATTTATTAATACACTAGCTGTTACCCGCGACTTCGTCCGCGTGGAATAAATACTTAAGTAACTCAGTACATATTTATATACCCAGACTCATTTACGGTTACTAAAAACAGCTTATAATAAAACAATTTTGTACAATTTCATCAAAATCGGTTCAGTTGTTTAGGTGTGCAAGCGTAAAAGACATTCGTCTCCCATTTCAACTCCAATTTCATCCCCATACAGTTCGAAATTCCAAAATTGCTAGAACAGACATTTATATATATATTGATATTCATCCCCCATTTCAACCCCAATTTCATCCTCGTACAGTTCGAAATTACAAAACTGATCGAACAAACATTCGTTTGCTTTGTATCAAGTGTCTACATACAGAGTTTCATGGATTTATCTTCATACTTTCATATTGACATGTATCCCCCATTTTAACCCCTATTTCACCTCTGTACAGTTTGAAATTACGAAACTGATAGAACAAACATAGTTTGCCTCTTGTCAAGTCCCTATATACAGAGTTTCATGGTTTTATCTTCAACGGTTGGGTACTTTCATATTAACATTCATCCCCCATTTCAACCCCAATTTCACCCCCGTACAGTTTGAAATTACGAAACTGATAGAACAAACATAGTTTGCCTCTTGTCAAGTCCCTATATAAAGAGTTTCATGGTTTTATCTTCAACGGTTGGGTACTTTCATATTGACCTTCATCCCCAATTTCACCCCCGTACAGTTTGAAATTACCAAACTGATAGAACAAACATTCGTTTGCTTCGTGTCAAGTGTCTATATATACAGAGTTTCATGGTTTTATCTTCAACGGTTGGGTACTTTCATATTGACATTCATCCCCCATTTCACCCCCATACAGTTCGAAATTACGAAACTGATAGAACAAACATTCGTTTGGTTCGTGTCAAGTGTCTATATACAGAGTTTCATCTTCAACGATTGGGAACTTCCATATTGACATTCATCCCCTATTTCAACCCCAATTTAACCTCCGTACAGTTCCAAATTACAAAATTGATAGAACAAACATTTCATTGCTTCGTGTAAAGTGTTTAGATACAAAATTTGATAACTTTGAAAATGACGAATTTTCATACAACCGTTCATCCCTTGTTTCACCCTCTTAGGGGTTGAATTTCGCAAAACCCCGTCTTAGCGAGCGTCTACGTGCTAAAAGGGACCTCCATGAAAAATTTCAGATTCCTAGCATTTGTAGTTTCTGAGATTCCTTGATGAGTGACCTTTCGCTTTTATATATATAGAAGATAAATACAATTTGTAGTGGTAGGACTCTTGGCTGAGTCCGCCTGGGGAAGTACCACACCTTTGCCAGTTATTCTACCGCCAAGCAGTAATGTACAAACATTACTGTGTACCGGTTTGAAGGCCAATGTTTCCAGAGAAATTACAGGGCTTAGAGATATAACAACATAGATCTCTGGGTGACGAGCGCAGTGCAGTGCTAGGAAATAATTTGGACTCTTTCGTGTTCCAATAGCTGCGTGTCACTGTGCTGTTATGTGGCAGGCATGTTGCTTACCATCAGGCACATGTCCTGATCGTCTCGTCACTCTTTATTAAAAATAGTAATAATAATTTATCAGTAAAAGAGTACACAGAAATTGTTACAAATATTATTAAATTTAACTATTTTGTGATTATAGATAAATAAGGTTATTTACATTACCCTGGGAAATTCTTACTTAGGTACTTTTTGGAACAAACGAACGAAAATGCCGCGAACTTAAAACAGTAAAGGAAAAACATCGTGGGGAAACCGAAATACACCCAGAATCTTTCTAAGTCCATGTGTCATCCACCAAACTGCACTGGGCCAGCGGCTAAGGTCCAGCAGGTCTACTACGAAGTCCGATAAACGATATATCGGCCGAACTTATGGACGTTTCTTACCACGAAACACAATCAGTCGGTTGATCGGATCGGGCATTTCGTTCCTTCCGAATACCGACCGACATAGATTTGACAGTTTTTGTGTCGTAAACCTTACTCCGAAAGCATTTACCTTACCGATTATTCGAGCAGCTGTCGGTCGGATCCGATTATTCGGAGGTTGTTTTCGTAGTAGACCTGCTGAGTCTCCGCAGTGGGATGATTTAGCGGGCTGTATATGCATATGCTTTTAGAACGAAGTCCTTGGCTTGGATGAGACAGGGAGTTTGCCGCGTCGAACTGACAAAAACGTAAGACTACAACCGTAAGAAAAATATATAACGGAAGTGACACGTAAAAACTGCAGGTCTACTACGAAGTCCGATAAACGATATATCGGCCGAACTTATGAAGTTTCCGACCACGAAAGACAATCGGTCGGTTGATCAGATCGGCCGTTTCGTTCGATCCGACCCTCATCCGACCTAAGTCTATAACTTCCGACCCGAAATGTATCGATCCGAATGTTTTTCGTGGTAGGCTATAATCCGATTCGGCTGTCGGTCGGATGCGATCATTCGGAGTTAGTTTTCGTAGTAGACCTGCTGCCCGTGACCAGTGTCGTCAACTTTATTTTCAGACGATCATACTAATATTTTAAATGTCAATGTATGGATGTTTCGATGTTTGTTGCTCAATCACGTCCTAATGTATGAACGGATCGGGCTGAAATTTGGAACACAGATAGATTATAGTCTGGAAGAACACATAGGCTACTTTTTTCCCGAAAAAAAAACAACGTCAACTACGCGGGTAACACCGCGGGGTGTTGCTAGTAAATAATAAAATCACACAACTTTTTATTTTATTTTCTGTAGTTCCTAGTTCTAGTTTACCATGTATCCTACTACAAGTCATCAACATCATCAACAGCCCACTAAACGTTCCCACTGCTGGGACTCGGGGCTTTCTCTCGCAAGGAGAGAGTTAAGGCCATAATCCACCACGCTGGCCCAGTGCGGGTTGGTGGATACTACTACAAGTAATACGATTCAATTCAACTCCATGCTTTATTTGCATAATATAATGATATTTACAGATGTATATATATAAAACAGAGCTCCATATTCTGCTTTTCAGCATGCAAAAATAATAAAACAAAACTGAGCAATGGTAAAAATATGTTACATGATTACAAAATAGCCATTTTGTAATTATGTAACATATTTTTACCATTGCTCAGTTCTATTTTAAACTAGACAAATCTATTTTAAACTGATTTCTAATTATTTATGTCAAGTTTCATAAGATATGTTGTAGGTAATTTGTAATTATGTCAAAATTGTAAATAGTAATAAATTAGTTTTAGTAGTGGTAGGGCTCTTGGCAGAGTCCGCCTGGGGCAGTACCACACTTTTGCCAGTTATTCTACCGGCAAGCAGCAATGTAAGCGTTACTGTGTTCCCGTTTGAAGGGCAATGTTTCCAGAGAAATTACTGGGCTTAGAGATATAATATCATAGATCTCTGGGTGACGAGCGCAGTGCAAGGTAATGATTTGGACTCTTCATGTTCCAATAGCTGTATGTCAGTGTGCTGTTATGTGGCAGGTATGTTGCTTATCATCAGGCACATGTCCAGATCGTCTCGTCACTCTTTAATTTAAAAAAAATAAAAAATGTCCATAATACAATGTCCATACAGTCCATAGTACCTAAAACTACACAATACAAAATTCTGATACTGAAGTTTTCACTTCTGCCGTACGGTCTTAATTTAAGCACTCACATTTTTATGTGTGCCTTTGCCATCTATACTAATATTATAAATCTGAAGAGTTTATTTGTTTATCACGCTAAACTCGGAAACTACGAGACCGATTTCAAAAATTCTTTCACCATTGGATATTTTCATGATCTCCCAGTGCTATAGGCTATAACAAATTATGTATATCACGAGCAGAGCCAGGGCGGACCGCTAGTTACTTGATAAAGCAAATTGAATTACAAATGATGTTATGTTCTTTTTTACCTGGTTTTATCATAATGTTTCCGAAATTATCCTGAGGCGTTTAACTAATAAGATGTTTACAAATGTTTTTGTTGAAAAACATCGGATATCAGTATAATTTTACTAGATAATATAACATTCGAAATAATTATAACTAACAACCACAAAATGTTCCCTAATTGATTAAAAAAATGTTTTTTTTATCATGTAGAGTTACGAACACGGCTCCAGTTGTTTATCAATACAAATAAATAAAATTGGCGTATCTGTGTGTAATATTAAACTAACAGCTTTTCAAAGTAATTGAAAAGTTTAAATTAGTATATAGGTAGGTCCGATACCTATTTCTAAAATATATTTTTTTATCTTCTTGTATGTTTGTTCTAGTTAAATCTCCAAAACGGCTAGATCCCACCGACATCCACACGGACTTACAATATCATCCGTGTATAGTGTTAGTAGGATAGCAGGAGACGTTTCTATCGGGTTGAAATTTGGAACGCAATTATACATATTTATATATGTAATACTAGCAGCGCCCCGCGGTTTTACCCGCGTAGTGCTCGTTCCCGTTGTTTTATCGGGATAAAAAGTAGCCTATGTGTTCTTCCAGACTGTAATCTAACTGTGTTCCAAATTACAGCCCAATCCGTTCATACGTTAGGCCGTGATTGAGCAACAAACATCCAAACATTGACATTTTTAGGGTTCCGTAAACGTAAAAACGGAACCCTTATAGATTCGTCATGTCTGTCTGTCTGTCTGTCTGTCTGTCTGTCTGTCTGTCTGTCTGTCTGTCTGTCTGTCTGTCTGTCCGTCCGTATGTCACAGCCACTTTTTGCCGAAACTATGAAAACTACACTGTTGAAACTTGGTAAGTAGATGTATTCTGTGAACCGCATTAAGATTTTTACAAAAGTTTAAAAAAAAATCAAATATTAGGGGTGCCCCCCATACTGAGAACTGAAACTCAAAATATTTTTTTTCATCAAACCTACACGTGTGGGGTGTCTATCGATAGGTCTTCAAAAATGATGTTGAGGTTTTTAATATATTTTTTGTCTACACTGAATAATTTGCGCGAGAGATGCTTCCAAAGTGGTAAAATGTGTGCCCCCCCCCCTCTAACTTCTAAAGTAAGAGAATGAAAAAACTAAAAAAAATATATGATGTACATTACCATGAAAACTACCAACGAAAATTAGTTTGAACTCGATCTGACGAGTAGTTTTTTTTTAGTACGTCATAAATACACTATTATTAAAACTTCGAACAAAGTTACAACGAACTACAAGAATTATGCGTACTATGTATATTATGTTACTTGCTGCAACGGAACCCTACATGGGCGAGTCCAACTCGCACTTGGCTACTTTATTAATATTAGTAGGATTAATAATTGTAAAATGCAATAAACTAATTGTAAGTTTCGAATATTGTTGTCAATGTTATATTAGTCCAGTAACTTTATACATTACAGTATGCGCTAAATCCGGTAGACCTGATTTTTTGCAGACTTGTCTATGATGTTGGCCTAATGATTAATCCAAGTTTGTGACCTCGAGCGCCGAACGCAACTTTGTCAAAAATCGAAAAAACCGCGAAAAAAAAACGTTTATTTTTCAAATTTTGGCGATTATAACCCTAAACGACTAGTTTTTGAAAAAACTTTCTTATGGCGTTTATAAAGTAGACTAAATTTGCTACAATATGATACTAGAATTATCTCTGTACACCCAATAGTTTCTGAGAATAATGTGAAAGGTAAAATAGTGTCTTTCAAAGTTTATAATTTTTTTCGCACTTCGCAATTTTTTGCAATATTTTAACTCCTACTTGACCACTTTATGGCCCAGTTACTGCGGTTTTTAACCCCCGACCAAAAAAAGAGGTGTTATAAGTTTGACATCGAAATCTGTCTGTCTATCAGACAGACACACATACAGGTCTGTCTTTCTGTGTATCTGTCTATGGCACCGTAGAGCTCAAACGGATGGGCTGATTTCGATGCGGTTTTTTTTTATTTGAAGATTAATTTTTGTGTTGATGTTTTGAGCTATTTTTGGTTAATATCGATTCAAGATGGCCGCCTCCACCAAATGGCGGACCAAATATTTCACCACAATCTACCTCAATATTAGGGATGGGCCGAATGTGGTTTAAACCGAATACGAACTTCGGCCGAACATTCGGTAAAAATGAAAAATTCGGCCGAAGTTCGGCCGAACTTCGGTTCAATTTCGCCGCGTTTTTTCGTGTTATGACTTGATTACGCACTTGCTGCAAATGTTGCTAGATGTGCCATGCCTAGCCAAGCTAGTCATTTGTAAAGACGTCACGTGCCATTGTTTATACCCCGTTTACATTATTCCAGTCCAGCGACCGAATCCAGCGCTGGATTGCTTTCTGGAGCAATGGAAACCGGCACTGGAATGCATCAATCCAGTGCCAATGCATTCCAGTGCCGGTTTACATTATTCCAGTAAGCAATCCAGCGCTGGATTCGGTCGCTGGACTAGAATCATGTAAACGGGGTATTATATTACGCAAATTTAATTAATTGTTTTTACGTGATTGCATTCGTGCTTGATGGATATCTCGCTGATGATCTGCTGCCAATAGATCTGTGTCCATATGGCTGGTGGGCTAAGAATAAAGACAAGTTCCCTAACAGAAGTTATTTAGCCCGGATATTTTTAATAACTAGTCTATATTAGAGAGAAATACCGTTTTAATAGTCCAAAATATTAAATAATAAATGAGTCCAAAATATTAAATAATTCCTAAATGTTGCTAAAATGAAAAATTTACCTAATTGCTGGTGTACGTTAGATAGAAGTATTCTTTTTTTCTAATTCAATTTACGAATAAACCTTATTAAGATGTGTGTCAGAAGTATGCAAAGTTTATTTAATTTTTGTTACAGATTTTGTAAAGATTTTTTTAGACCAACTATTAAGGAGACCAATTTAATTTAGTATTTTTATTAAGTTAAGTAGGTACCTATGCAAAGATTTCTAAAACTCATTATCAAGATCTTCTAGTTTCATTGTATGTTCTGACTAGGTAAGAAAGATTTCTAATGGTTGGTTATTACTGTTATTATTATTGTTTAGAAAAGTAGTTTAATGTTTGTTTTTTGATTAAGTAAGAGAGATTTCTAAGACTTGTTGAGAAAAGCAGTAAAATTTTGTTTTTTGATTAAGAAATAAAGATTTCTAAGGCTGGTTTGGTTAATAAGAAGAGCGGTTTAGTTTTGTGTTTTGTTTGATTGAAGATATTTGAGACTGGTAGTTAAAAAGACCAATTTAAGTTTTTTGTTTATCACGTATGATTATTTTTATAATTCAAATAAATTACTATGAGTATATCAGACTTATTTTATTTCACTGTTACTACAGTTATGTTTTTTCATTAATTTCTATTATGATAGTGCAAGTATATTTAGTGCAGAATGTTCGGCATTTTAACCGAAATTCGGCCGAATGACGAAGTTCGGTTCAAGCTGCCGAAGTTCGGTTAAACCGAATGTAAAACGAATTTCGGCCCATCCCTACTCAATATGGGTAGTGGGTATGACAAAGTGATTGCTTCTTATAAAATTTGGTCGAGTGTCGAAATTTAATTTAAAAAAGTGTAATTATTAAAACATCAACAAAAACTAGAATTTGCTTCTCATCATCTGAGCAAAGTATTCGTAGACTTCACAAAAAATTATGAAATTAAGTCGAGTGTCTAACTTTAATTACATACATAAGTCGGTTTTTGTTGTATCGGACAAAATGAGTTATTCCTTCGATTATTTTAAAATAAATGTGACTTTCAGAACCAGAAGGTCACTTTCCAGGATCGTTCCCGGGGGAAGCAGGGACGGGTAATTACCGACTGTGTCATCCATGAAGATATAATTGGGACCTTTTGACTCCTTGTTTTTGTATTTAAGGACACTTCTTTTTGTTTTTAATTTCATTTAACGTTTCATGATTTTTGTAATCGGTGCAAGTCAAGAATACTTTGTAGATTAATTACGATGTAATCATTAAATTCTCGAATGAGTGAACTTACAAATTGTTTTTTTTTTTCGTAATAACTGAGTTGTAAGAAAAGGTGTTTTGTTTGCGTTGGAGGTTTGCGTAGGTAAGTGATTGTTTATTAGGGTTCCGTAAAACGTAAAAACGGAACCCTTATAGATTCGTCATGTCTGTCTGTCTGTCTGTCCGTCCGTATGTCACAGCCACTTTGTGCCGAAACTATGAGAACTACACTGTTGAAACTTGGTAAGTAGATGTATTCTGTGAACCGCATTAAGATTTTTACAAAGAAATTTAAAAAAAAGAAAAATTAGGGTTGCCCCCCATACTGAGAACTGAAACTCAAAAATATTTTTTTCATCAAACCTACACGTGTGGGGTGTCTATCGATAGGTCTTCAAAAATGATGTTGAGGTTTCTAAAATCATTTTCGTCTACACTGAATAATTTGCGCGAGAGACACTTCCAAAGTGGTAAAATGTGTGTCCCCCCCCCCTCTAACTTCTAAAGTAAGAGAACGAAAAATCTTAAAAAAATATATGATGTACATTACCATGTAAACTACCAACGAAAATTAGTTTGAACTCGATCTGATGAGTAGTTTTTTTTAGTACGTCATAAATACACTATTATTGAAACTTCGATCAAAGTTACAACGAACTACAAGAACTATGTGTACTATGTATATTATGTTACTTGCTGCAACGGAACCCTTCATGGGTGAGTCCAACTCGCACTTGACCACTTTATTTTTTTTATTTTCCAATTCCTCTCTACGCACTACTAGCAGTGTTATTTTGTTGTCTTATTTTAATACAAAGTAGGCTTGCTTTGGAACATTATTGCGTTCATGCATTTTATTTCGCTTGTAACTTGTTGTTTTAAACAATAAATATGTCGTTTTTTGGTACAAAATTGTATATGTGATAATTGTTATATTTCAATTTATTAATTTGTCTTTTTTATATGAATATCTAAATTATATGTAAAGTGTAAATTAAAAACTCTAAAACGATTTGGCTCTAACTGTAAGTTTTTTGAGTTACTGTAATAAAAAATAAATAAAGTAGCCAAGTGCAAGTTGGACTCGCCCATGAAGGGTTCCGTTCCAGCAAGTAACATAATATACATAGTACACATAGTTCTTGTAGTTTGTTGTAACTTTGATCGAAGTTTTAATAATAGTGTATTTATGACGTACTAAAAAAAAAACTACTCATCATTATATTATTTATTATATTATACATTATATTATATTTTATATTATTTATATCATTATTTATTCTACTATTGTTATTATTTGGCTGATATGTATATGTTATTTTAAATATTTTTATTAATGGATGTAAAAGTCTGGAAATAAACTATTTCATTTCATTTCATCAGATCGAGTTCAAACTAATTTTCGTTGGTAGTTTTCATGGTAATGTACATCATATATTTATTTTAGTTTTTTCATTCTCTTACTTTAGAAGTTAGAGGGGGGGGGGGGGACACACATTTTCCCACTTTGGAAGCGTCTCTCGCGCAAGTTATTCAGTGTAGACAAAAATTAACTTAGAAACCTCAACATCATTTTTTAAGACCTATCGATAGACACCCCACACGTGTAGGTTTGATGAAAAAAAAATTTTCGAGCTTCAGTTCTCAGTATGAGGGGCACCCCTAATTTTTGTTTTTTTTTTAAACTTTTGTAAAAATCTTAATGCGGTTCACAGAATACATCTACTTACCAAGTTTCAACAGTGTAGTTTTCATAGTTTCGGCAAAAAGTGGCTGTGACATACGGACGGACAGACAGACAGACAGACAGACAGACATGACGAATCTATAAGGGTTCCGTTTTTACGTTTTACGGAACCCTAAAAAAGAAGGTCGAAACCACATATTTATACGAAAAAAATATTTTTTGTATAAAAATGATCTACCGTGGGAAAATAATATGCCTAAAGACCACGCGATGAAACACAATGAGTATTACGACCTTCAAAGCGAATTAACAAAAAATGGCTATGTAGTTAATTTATACGCTGTAGAAGTAGGAGCGAGAGGTATACCAGCAAAATCTCTCTATAACCTGCTGAAAGACCTTGGCTTGTCTAGAAGTGCAGTAAGTTCTATACAAGAACGACGAGTATCTAAAGCTGCACTAGTAGGATAATGTCGGATTTGGCTGGGCAGGGAGGGAAATACGAGTAGTGAAGGTGAGTGTTGACGTACGTCACAAAGGGATCCCTTTTAAACCTACGCCCGAGTCACAAGTCTTGGGGTCTACTCAAGATTTCTCTCTCTGCCACACGATGGACCCGGCACCCGCACGGTGAATCCATGGAATGCTAAGAAGTTCGTCTCTAGCGATAGTCTCCGATTTTGCCCAAATAGTTCCGATTTCCGCTATTTTCCCGTAAGAGTCTATGTTCATCACACTATAATTTAACTATATTCCAAATTTAAACGGGTCCTTCTACCGCCTAATCACATCGGCTTTGACATTGCCATGTGCAGTATGTATAATATATAATTTCGTAAATTATATAATTTCAAACGAAAAAGGAAAAGAGCGCAATATTAAAGCTAAAACCGTTTTTTTAGGCGGTATTATGCTCCATTCAGACTTTACGACGTTATTGAGCAACAAACATCCAAACTTTGGCATTTACAATATTAGCAAGATAGATGACAAATCTTTTAATTAACTAAGTAACTATGGATTGTATTCCGAAATAAATAACCAATCCCGAGTGCAATCCCGCGGGCGTGTTGTGCGTGCATCGCGTCAGATTTGCCCGTAATCGAAATCGCGCGCCGTTTGCCCAATTCAACTCGCGTGAGCAATCACTGCCGAATATTTTACACAATATAGATATTTGATAAATGCCCACCTTCCACTGAGAAAGAGTAATGCGCAGAAAACAGCTGAGCTGAGACGAGGAAATAGTTTTCGCCTTCCACTAGGACATTGTTTTGATTAAAAAGAACCTCTTCCTGTTTGAACTCGGCTAAGTACTTGGGTTAGCTCTCCATTGCTGGCGAGTTTTGCGGATTCAGCTATAGAGGAAATGTGAGATGAGCGAGTTACTTTTATTTCATAATTCACGGGCAATTTTGTAGTGGTAGGACTCTTGGCAGAGACCGCCAGAGACAGAGACCTTGGGGAAGTACCACACCTTTGCCAATTATTCTACCGCCAAGCAGTAATGTGCAAACATTACTGTGTTCCGGTTTGAAGGGCAATGTTTCCAGAGAAATTACAGGGCTTAGAGATATATAACAACTTAGATCTCTGGGTGACAAGCGCAGTGCAGTGCTAGTTAATGATTTGGACTCTTCATGTTCCAATAGCTGTGTGTCACTGTGCTGTTATGTGGCAGGCATGTTGCTTACCATCAGGCACATGTCCTGCTCGTCTCGTCACTCTTTATTTAAAAAAAAACGTGGCACTGGCTAGTGGCAAACGGGCAGCGATCACGCGTGTGCACTCTCCTTGAAAAAAGCCTCAAGAAGCGGCTAAAACTTAAGTCTTTTTGACTTGGACTTTGCTGGCTCAACCAGCAGTTTCTGTAGACATTGTCTTTCAAACCGAGATATCGTTGTTAACAATGTAGAGTAAGTATTCCTGATAGCATTTGTAAAAAATCCAGCCATTTGGGAGTAATCCTGTCTGGTCCGGCGCCGTCTGTGCTAACTTAAAGTCCGTTAGGTTAGAGGCAACTAAAGCTACAACTATAAATCAATTTGAAAAAAATGGCAGTCATTGGAACTGCCGATATAAGTGAAAACTTAAAACACAGACCTTGATAGCTCACTTTGGAAACTACGCGGATTCAATTCAATTCAATTCAATTCATTTATTTCGAACCTTAGGCATCTATGATACACTTGGTAACGTTAATAATTTTACAAAATATCAAATATACAATTACTTTTAAATTAAATTACATATATCAAATCACATTTAATTAAGCGGCTGTAAAATGGCCTTGTCAGTAAATATTAAATAAATAGCGGCTGTAAAGGGGCTTTGTCATTAGAATACAATATAAAAAATAATTAATAAATATCTCATGAAAATGAATTAAAAATGTCAAGTCTGTAAGGGTGTGGTCACGTTGTATTATAAATGTGATAATTGTTTTTGCCAATTTTTGCTGTCATTAAGAAATAATTTGTCAGTATAATAAGCCTTACTGATTAGGTATATTTTTATTTCATTTTTAAATTTCCTTTCATTAAGATTCAACACCTGTTCTGGAACGGCATTATAATATCGTACACTGTTTCTGATGAATGAGACATCTGTTTTATGAAGCCTGCATTTGGGGTAGTTCAGTTTGTATTTGTAATGTGAGGAGTCCGATTTCCTTAAATCGCTGCGTAGATTTTTTCTAGCGTACATTATACACTCATAGATGTATAGCGATGGAGTGGTTAAGATCTTTATGCTTTTAAAAAGCTCCCTTAATGATTTTTGTGGGCCTAACATGTATACAGAGCGAATAGCCCTTTTCTGCAGAACAAAGATGGTATTTCTGTCTGCTGCTGATCCCCTATGCTGATGAAAGCGGATGCTAGTCTGGATGAAATCTTCAAAGCATTGTCGTCTAAGTAAGTCTTCTAAGCAGGGACATCGAGACTTCTAAGCAGGGACATCTAGACTAGATAGCAATGCTTCTAACCATGGCCATCTAGAATGCTACAAAGGTGAAAAGGTGAAAGCGGAGGCTAGTCTGGATTAAATTTTCAAAGCATTGTCATCTAAATAAGTCTTCTAAGCAGGGGCATCTAGACTAGATAGCCATGCTTCTTACCATGGCCATCTAGAATGCTACAAAGGTTTCTTTCATTAGAGTTTTCAGTGACGCTTGAGTTCAATTCACACAAAAAGTTTGTCTGTGGTGCAAGTTTTTACTTCAAAAATCATTATTCTCTATTGCTGTAAGAACTCACCTACGTCAAAATTCTCCTCTGCACTTACACTAAACTATAACTAAAACTCTAATAACTGTTACAAAAGTGATGGAGTAGGCTAATAATCTCGAACCAGTTTTATTGGAATAGTAAAAGCAATAGTCTCCATACGAGCGCGTTAGATAGTCGCGGCCACTTGACTGAGTACTCCAGCTTTCGTGCCGTCATTCGGTCACCGCGATCATTCTGTGATGAGTACTGTCGCAGAGAACAGTTCCAAAAACATCATCTACATCAGGGGCTTCCAATCTTTTTTAGCCAGTGTACCCAGCGGCGCACTTACAAGCGAAGTGTCGTCATGACGCCCTACCCCAGCTAGCTATTTATTAGAAACTAGCGGCCCACTCTAGCTTCTCTCGGATAATAACCTAGATACCAACTGCAGCGCCATTTGCCGGGCTGATTTGTGAATTTAAACCATCCAGGACACTACCCAAACATATGCAAAAAAATCATTCAAATCGGTCAAGCCATTTAGGAGGAGGTTCACTTACAACGAAAAGTGGCACTTACAAAGAAATTTTTTATACATACATATATAAGAAGAAGATAGATACAGAGAACAAAGTACCTGCAATAATGGCAGCTAGGTAGATCTTACTAGGCAGTTTTTTTTTATAGCAAAGAGTGACGAGACGAGCAGGACATGTACCTGATGGTAAGCAACGTGCCTGCCACATAACAGCACAGTGACATGCAGCTATTGGAACATGTTAGTCCAAATCATTACCTAATAATAGCATTGCACTGCGCTTGTCACCCAGAGATCTAAGATATTATGTCTCTAAGCCCTATAATTTCTCTGCAAACATTGCCCTTCAAACCGGAACACAGTAATGTTTGCACATTACTGCTTGGCGGTAGAATAACTGGCAAAGGTGTGGTACTTCCCCAGGCGGACTCTGCTAAGAGTACTACCACTACAAAATACTAAACGGCCTCGTTTTCTCCTTTTCTGACTTCAATTTAAAATTAACACTCGACGAAATTGCACAAGAAGCTATCACTACGTCGCGTCGCGTCGTCTAGATAAATTAAAGATAATTGTAGTCTTTTCTTAATATATCAAGAACCGCCGCACCGGATTCGACAAAATTGGTAAGGAACCACCTTTAAACTATTACACGTACCGAACAAAATAAAAACATCAAAATATTATGTGCTGTTAATGGTTGCTTGGAAGAGATCGCTTCTAGCGATAAAGCCGCCATTTATGGCACTAGAAATTAAGTAATTGTTTAAGTGTTTGTAATTTACTAGTATGCATAATAAAGAGTTTCTGTCTGTCTGTCTGCCTGTCTCTTAAAAATTGGCGGAGGTATCGCATAACATACGTACAAAAACAACCGACTTGAAAACCTTCATTGTTTTTAGTCGGTTAAAAACCTAAAATGTAACGCTTCTGTGGCGACCAGTCCCCGATAACCAGTACTCGACATCGATAGAGCGCATCGCTATCCATCAGCCAGGATTATCGTATCACTTCATAAACTAACTTTTTACAGGACGCCCTCCGCTAATGGAGGCTAGAGTGCCGTTTAGTGTTTATTTCTAGATAATAAGATTAATATGATAGCACTAATGTGGTCATCAGGACGTATTGGTCACGCCCAAGGTCGGCGGGTGCTTTGAGGTTACTTACAGATTTGTGGGGCAAAACACAAGTGCGGTGTTTTTGATCTAGCCATGACGACAGCACTACGAGTAGGTGTACGAAATTTAATACAATTTGACTTACCTAAAACCACACTAAAATAATAAAAGCGAAAGGTTGTGTGTTTAAATAAGCGCGTATATTCGTAACGGCTGAACAAATTTAAATACGATTAAATTGGTATGTGTTTTTGTAATTGTGATTGAAGTTGCGGCTGGTCTAGTAAGTTACGGCTGGTCTAGTCGGGAGAAAGGCGCCTGCCAATCCGGAGACCCCGGGTTCAAACCCCACACGCACCACTGTCTTTTCGAAGTCATGTGCTTAATGCCGCTAACTTAAAAAACGGTGAAGGAAAACATCGTGAGGAAACCGACATGTACCTAGAATCTTTCGAAGTCGTGTGTCATCCACCAAGCCGCACTGGGCCAGCGTGGTGGATTATAGCCTCTCTTCTTGACTCTCCGACTCTCTTGCGAGAGAAGGCCCCGAGTCCCAGCAGTGGGAACATTTAGTGGGCTTTTGATGAAATTGGTATGTAGGTACTGAATATAGCACCTTCACTTTAATATCTGGAACTTTATAAGGTTAAAAGAACAATCATTTAAAATTGGAACCAACAAATCCTCTGGTGATTTCAAAGTAACGTCTCAAAAAAACATTCGTCGGGTGCTTGGATTAAAAAGCTTTAATCTGTACAGCAAGGATCCGGACGACTTAAAAATATCAAAACAACATGAAGGTTCTTGCCATCACGGAAATAACTTTATACTAAATAGACTTTTTACTACGGACGAGTCAGTATTTGGAAACTGAGTAACATATAGTTTTTAACCGAACATTTTGCTGAGTGAATTAATGCCCTTTCTGAAACTCTATTTTGACAGCACCCAAAACAAAGATCGTCGCTTGTTTTTTCTTTGTATGCATGTGACAGATAGCTTGGTGCTTGGTGAGTAGAAGTGACTAAACGTTTTTAAATTTGCTCCCTAGTATTTTAGTGTTTTAAAACATAAACAGCGACCTAATTGGCTTACTTTATGACAAATTATGTGAATTAAGGGATATATATACTACATCTGCCTTACAAATTTTCCTGGTAAATATTGGAAGTGCTATCTTTCTGAACTCATAAATTTTATATTGTACGGGGCTCAATCACGATGTAGATCATTGTTTAAAATTAAAAACGCGATAGTTTAAAAACAATTCTTTCTAAACTCATCACATACCTTACAATGAGTAACCCTCCAAAGTTATTTTTGGAGATGATGGAGACACTTAACAAACGCATGGAACACTTTGAGAGTGAGCTGCTGAAAACTCCACCTCCAGGTGACCGTTCAAGGAACCTTGCCGCAGACTATGCGCAGTTCAAAACTTTCACCATGCAAGTGTTACGCGGCTATCAAACTCAAATGGGCCTTCTCGCACAACAGGTAGATAGATAGGCTAGAAATGAGCTGCCAGCGTAAAATACTGCTTTTACACGGTGTGCCTGCAGCTTATAGAGCAAGAGCCCGTGAAGCCCAGACCTTCGTTATTTTATAAAAGCTGAAAACTTGTCAGCGCATGCTCCTAACACAGGTAAGAACAATGAACCATTATGAAGTTTGGGTCATCCTGGCTTTGGTAGATAAACGGTACTCAGGCCCCAAGTCCCAGCAGTGGGAACTTTTAGTGGGCTGCTTATTGTTACGCAAGTATTACGTATAAAAATCAGTGCGCGTATTATGACGCAAGTAGAATTATAATTGCATGAACATTAACACAACCTGGGTGCCTGGCAAGTGTTTACCACAATGTTAAGTGTCTAGCAATTATTAATGTGATTTTTAATAATATTCTGAAGGTATTACCAAAATATCAGACTTTATAATTTGTCAAATTTAGATCGGTACACCTTTAGTACCGTTTATCTGCCAAATCCAGGATGATCCAAACTTCTTCATGGACCATCGTTCTTACCTGTGTTAGGAGCATAGGCTGACCAACTTTCATATTTTATAAAATAACGAAGGTCTGGGGTTAGTGGGCTCTTAGTCCATAAGGATGAAAACATCAACGCACTAATTCCAAAAAACTGTCACTACTAATTTTAAATTGGACACTTTCACTAGTTCTTCAATTGCTCGTTGTCAGCGTATGGGCATTCCTAAGAAGCTTAGACCCATATCATTCAAACTTAAAAACCTTGCTGTCCTGTAGCTAGACGACATAATTATGGTTTCTTATGAAATTTGGTCGAGTGTCGAAATTTAATTTTGTATAGAAGTTTGGGTTTTTCGGAGAACATAAATAATTAAATATGCGCTGCATCTTGTTACGTACCAGTACCTACACATGTCCGCACAACGTGAGCTCCACTCGAGCACGAGGCTCAAGTCAGCAAATTCAACAGAACTCGGCGGTAGCAATAACCCGCCTCGTGTGAACTACAATTTGCTGATGATTCTCATTAAATTGTGACCCAGATAACCCTTCATTAGAGCTAATTTCAATAAAGAAATCATTGTCGTTCTTACATCGAAGGCATTCGCACCTAAGTTAGATAGGCTTAAGATCCTATGATGTGAGTGTCGTTCTAACATTGAACGCATAAGCGTCTAGGATAGATAGGTTTAATATAATATTATAATGTGAGTTTTAGTACAGTAAAGTTCGTTCTAAGCAATTCTAGTTTCCTTTCGAACCCTCCGTCTGCCGCTTTCGTAATTATCTTATCAATATTGTGGGTATTCGTATTCAAATCAATAAATAATATGAATACGGGAGTACATGAGAGTACGCGAGAACAGGTGAGTATTTTGTACAAACCAAAGTTTGAATATTAAAATACTACGTACCTACTTACTACGTCGGGCTATAATATTACTTATATAAATTGGCAGTCAACGGAACTGCCGATAGAAGTGAAAACTTATAACTCAGAAATTGATAGCTTACCTTGAAAACTACACGGGTGTAACCGCCTTCCGTGGCCTGGGCATCACGGCATGGCCATCTAGAAATGCGTCAGCATTTCCCATTGGCTCACGCATTTCTAGATGGCCATGCCATGATATCCAGGCCACCCCCTTTCAGCATTTCTCATTGGTTGACGCATTTCTCGGTGGCCAATGACCATGGTCCCGAGTTTACCCGAAGATTTCTTGTCATACCCGAGCGTGACGCTAGAATTCAATTCACACCTAACGAAAAATCTAGGTGCGCCAAAAGAAGTTTTCACTTCGCAAATAAATTTAAAATAAACTGCTAGCAACGCCCTGCGGGTTCTCCCGCGTAGTTTCATTGAGCAGCATGGAAATAAGTTATTGCTTTTTTAAAAGCGTTCATTGTTTCAAACAAAGATTTTATAGTCCGTGATATATTATAGGAAATCATTTCTTAATTATGTATTACCTTTCGAGATAAGATTATGACGTCACCGCACCGCCTCTACGTCATTAGGGGTCGTGTAATCCGAAGAACACGGTCAAGCTGTAATTATCTTATGTAATAATGATTAATGTAGCGGTTATTATTTGACCAAGAACGCCGGTCTGTCCGTGTAGTGCCCATTCCTGTTTTTTTACAGGATAAAAAATTGTCTTTGTGCTATTCAACTGGAATAGCTAGAACGATTAGGTTGCTAGAAATTCCAATACATATGTATGTGCATATATTTTAACTGTATTCTAAATTTAAACCCGATTCGTTCAGCCTTTCCGACGTGTTCGAACTACAAATAGCGTGACTTTGACATTATATATCTGTATTAAACAAAAGAGTACTTAGTTGTGAATCAAATAGATAGTAGAGGTAGGGTGTGTATAGTCACTGGTTACATAACAGAGAACAAGAAGTATTTTATCATAACTGGTTACAAAATATAGGTAACTAGCTGATCCGTGCGCTCGTTGCTACGCCATATATGGAAAATTGGCCGAACCAATTCAAAACTAGAACAAATTTGGTTACCTCAGATTCCAATGACGCAACCTTTTAAAAGATAGACACATCCTGTCACGCAATAAATTCTCACAAAAAGCAATATTTTTTCCCGTTTTTGTTACATTTTTCATTCATGCTCCGCTCCTGTTAATAATAGCGTAATGTTAAATAGCCTATAGCCTTCCTCGATTAATGGACTATCCAACAGAGAAATAATCTTTAAATTCGGACCAGTAGTTCCCGAGATCCATGCGTTCAAACAAACAAACATACAAACAAACTCTTCAGCTTTATAATATTAGTATAGAATAGATTCAAACAAACAAACTCTTCAGCTTTATAATATTAGTATAGATAGTATAGATGAAAACGGAAAATAAGTGCTTATTGGTAATAACTGGTTACCAAACACTGAAAAAAAATGTTTTTTCGTACCTGGTTACGAATCAGTCGGTTACGAAAGTGGCTGAAGGGACTGTTTTTTATTTCGTTTATTTAATTAGTAATTATTTAATTTAGTTATTTAATGTACAAACAAAATGTTGGCATTCTGCATTTCTTCTCAAAATAAAATATACTAAATGTGAAGAATTTTTTAAACATTTTTCCAAGTGCATACGTATTAAACATGTTTGTGTATAAGTTTGACGTTTTACTATAGGCTTTAACGGTAAAGAATTTCCGTCATGTGACGCATGACGGAAATTCCGCACTGGGCCAACGTGGTGGAATTGTGGCCGTGAATCTCTTCCCGTGAGAAAAGTCCCAGCTCTGGAAGATCTAGATTGTTAATGTGTATGCCAGATAGATATCATCACCCACATCTCCAGGAACAATACGAGCAGTCAATAAGACATTTGAAGCAACATCCTGAGACAAAGCCATTCGGGTCACTAAAATACGACCGGACGAGGTTTAAATGTACGACTGAGGTCGAGCTGTGATTACTTTGAGCAACCAAAGTAATAGCTACTCTTTATTATTCACAACATATACAGACAAAGGAAATAAAAAGAAAAAAATTGGCATTCATAGGAACTGCCGATAGAAGTGAAAACTTATAACTCAGAATTTGATAGCTTACTTTGGAAACTACACGGGTGCAATCGGAGGGCGTGGCCTCGCTATCATGGCATGGCCATCTAGAAATGCGTCAGCATTTCCCATTGGCTCACGCATTTCTAGATGGCCATGCCATGATGGCGAAGTCACGCCCTTTCACCATTTTCCATTAGCTGACGCATTTCTAGATGCCCAATCGCCAAGGTCCCGAGTTTACCCGAAGATTTCTTATCATACCCGAGCGTGACGGTAGAATTCAATTTACACCCCACGAAAAATTTGTCTAGGCGCGCCTAAATAAGTTTTCACTTCAAAAAAAACGTGTGTGCTTAAGACCGCACGGTGGAAGTGAAAACTAAAATAAGAAATTATTATAAACATTTTGAAGCTTCGATGTCTGCTAGAAGTGTCTAAGCATTTTATTTGGATAAGTATTTACAATTATTCTAATAATTATAAATAATAATGTTGACCTATAAATTGAACATAGTGAAGACAGCGACACGACAGTGACAGATGCGGCTGAAAGATAAGTATCCATGGCCAAGAATAAATTTAAAAAAAAGAGAGTGACATACATCAGCTAGACAGCAACAGCAGCTGACTGTTTCTTTCTCGTTCTACCAAATCCGTTGGTCCCGAGTTTACCCGAAGAACTTTTTCATTTACGAACGTGACGCTTGAGCTCAATTCACAGCCCACGAAACATCTGTGTGTTATAGCAAGCGATTTTATCGCTGAAAGCAAGCTGAAAGCGTCCCAGACAATTATTGGGGTGAAGGTTTTAGATATTTTATAAAAATGGTAAACTATCACCAAAACACTTTTTGAAGTGAAAACTTCTATTGGCGTGCTACAGGCAGATTTTTCGTGGGCTGTGAATTGAATTCTAGCGACACGCTCGGGAATGATAGGAAATCTTCGGGTAAACTCGGGACCATGGCAATTTAGTAGCCAAATTATGAATGAGCCATGAGCATGGCCATCCAGAAATGAGAAATGTTCATGGCCACGCCTCCGGTTTCATCCGCGTAGTTTTCAAAGTGACCTGTCAAATTCTGAGTTATAAGTTTTTACTTGTATCGGCAGTTCCTATGACTGCCATTTTTTTAAAAATATTATTTTCCTATTAATCTATTTTAGTTCTGGAGTGAGCAATAAAGAGTATTTCTCCAAGTCCAACCGCTACAGAAAACCATTGATACAATTATAACAGCTTTCTTCGTCATTGTATGAGTCGCGGCCAATTTACAAACACGTTGCACTTGCCCCATTGTGCGGGGATTGTGCGGGGAACTGGTATCTCCCCGCACTCGCCTCACCCTCACCCGCACCCTCACATGTCACGATATTACACAAATCTTACAAATTTCACAGACGTGACGTAGTCTTGTTGTGGAATTTCATCCGGTTGTCACTAACCTCGAAAAATATGTTTAGATTTTATGGTATACTACGAGTAGTTGTATCTTTTTTTGAACGTAGTTCCCGATCTTTTCCCGGTATTAAAAGTAGTCTTTTGTTTGATGTATGTTTCATCAAGATTCCTTGAATTTAAGTATTTGTCGGGTTTCTACTTATATCCATGATATCCATGTAAGTAATAACACAAGAACATTAACATGTCTTGATACCAATTATGATGGAACGATTCTCTGGTGTCTGACGCAACAACACATTTTTAGTTTTATATAGACGAATAAAAGAATCATTGAAGTATCAAAATATCTTTAAAAAACCTAAAGATAGCGTAAACTACATTGGTTTGTTTTCAAATGTCTAACAATAATTTGTGTGTAAAGTTTAAATAAACTACTGAGAATATAGAGAAAACTCGGATTTTAATAAATAATTTAAAATAACCAGCTAAAATTAGAAGTTGTTAAAAAACTCAATAGATTCGCTTGTCGCTACGACTCTGCCTCCACTTCTGAATCTCAGCCAGTACTTGCATTTAACAGCTGCACTCGAGGTACTAAATGAGTTGCGTCCACACCGCAGTTACTTGCTGAGAACATGAAAATACTCGTACTTATTTGGTGTCGTCTCATATCTTTTGACCCGTGGTAGCTTAGTGGGTAGAACTTGCGAAAAGTAGAGTATTTTTCCAAGTGATTTGTAAATGTTTTCTATCACTGTGCTTTATTATAGCTAGCTTTCACAGTGATAGAAAACATTGTAAGGAAACCGGAAAGTTCTTAGAAAAATTTGAGGTCATGCCATCGATATAAATCAATAGATGTGCCCTGAGCACCTTGAAATTGGTAATAAACTGCGCCTCTGTGTGTACCCTAAGTGGTTTACAAACAACCAATCTACTTGACCCCTATAATCGCTAGCGGCGAGATTCGCTGTGGTTCTACTTCTTTTGGAAGTTGACAACGAATAATGATAGGTAAAAACGTCCGGCGTTCACCGCGTCCTGCAACCGACTAGAACGGAAAGAGTGAGCTCACTCTTCCCAACTCGAACAAAATCGATTCACAATAATTAGAGAAACTATTTAGGCCAGTCAAAATAGAATTTAACCAGGCAATAAATTTCCGATCCAAATTTCCTTTTTTGTGAGGTTTAGGATAACTTACTGAGCATAAAATCACAAAATGCTGACAGATTCAGGATGAGCTTCAAGCGCCATCTTGAATTAAAGCTTACTACTTAGCTTAAAGCTACGATCACTTACTGAGCGTAAGTGATCGTATCGCCTTATCCTATATCCTTGCGCCATCAAGCTTTAATTCAAGATGGCGCTTGAAGCTCATCCTGAATCTGTCAGCATTTTGTGATTTTATGCTCAGTAAGTTATCCTAAACCTCATAAAAAAGGAAATTTAGATCGGAAATTTATTGCAAAGTTTACCAAAAAAAAGTCTACTTTTACTGGCCTAATTGCGTTTTAACATACATGTTAAAGCAGTTAAAGTAAGATGACTTTTTATGACATTTTTGACGTGACAACGTCTTATAAATTGGTTTGCCGGGTGACACTTCAAGAAACTGCGTTACGCTCCGCTCACGTTATGCGCTCACAATGAGAGCGAGTGAGAGGGACGCGTGCCTTTCACTTTTTATGTCTGTCTCTCTCGCTCTTAGGCGGGCTAACCACTCAAAGTCGTTGTCACGTAAAACTTTCGCCCGTATACCGACTTTACAGGCAACCAATTTTTTTTTAATGTAATTTATCTAGAATGATAATTTTCCATTCTGTGTCACTTTCTTTCCTGCTTTCTTGGAAACGTTTGTTCTACGACAATGGCAGCGGTGTGCAAGCTCCATAAAACAGCGCGTCTCCAGTGTTATCACTCACTACTGCTAGCGTCGCCCGAGGTTCGACTTAATTGTCGTCTTTACCTTTATCGCTGTTTTGATGGCCGCTCTGTACCTCTGATATACCCACGTGGATTGTGCACTCGTCTATTTCTGAGGAAACTCGTATCATGAAATAAAATGTCTTTAAAGACAAAATATAAAAGTAAAATTATTTTTAAAGTGAGAAATTCTACTTTGCGCATATTTAAAATTTTAAGTTTTAATACCCCAGCATGAATTATTTTTTATAAGAGACTAGCAGTGCCCCGCGGCGGCGGTTGGAAACGTAAGAGCGAGGATCGGGCTGAGTTGCGTTTTATGGGAGAGGCCATGTAGTGGTAGGACTCTTAACAGAGTCCTCCTGGGGTAGTACCACACCTTTGCCAGTAATTCTACCGCCAAGCAGTAATGTGCAAACATTACTATGTTCCGGTTTTAAATGCAATGTTTCCAGAGAAATTACAGGGCTTAGAGATTATAACATCTTAGATCTCTGGGTGACGAGCGCAGTGCAGTGCTAGGTGATCATTTGGACTCTTCATGTTCCTATAGCTGCGTGTCACTGTCCTGTCATGTGACAGACATGTTGCTTACCATCAGGCACATGTCCTGCTCGTCTCGTCATTCTTATTTAAAAAAAAAAGTCCAGCAGTGGACGAACACGGGCTGATGATGATGAGCAGTGTTCCATGGTTTTACCCGCGTAGTTCCTGTAATTTATCTGGCATAAAATAGCCTATATGTTATTCCACACCATTATCAATCAATGTACCAAATTCTATCAAAATCCCTGCAGTAAGTACTTAGTTGTTGCGTCAAATAGTAACAAACATACATCCAAACATTATTACAAATTTTCGAGTTTATAACTAGGAAAGGATAAATTACAGTATTGACATATTTTATAACGATTATAGGTTTCTGTCAGGCCACGATGAGCTTGATAATGTGATGTTATTTTATAAACCAACCTTCGTGAGTTCATAGATAATCTCACGAGTTATATTTGAGAAAGAGCGGTTGAAACATAATCAATTTAACGTAATTAAAAATTCAGAGGAGATACGAACAAAATCAGTCATAATAAAATAATCCATAGAAATTCACTTAAACACATCTCTGTTTGTAAATAAGTATACGATACTTCGATTTTTCAACTCCAGAACTTGTAACAGGTGCTCTAAGTTGGAACTAAGTAATGCAACAAGCAGACAACTTGTTACAAAGTTATACTTAATGCTTGAAGCAATCAAGTGGCTGAGTTAGCGAGTGCAGACTTGCGACCTTTTCGGTTCGGATAAATCGAGCTTAACGTGATTAACTTCTTCCGGAGTGGTTTTATATATTTAGAAGTATTTTTTAATCAGTTTAACGAGGGAAATCGAGGGAATAGTTTTATCCAACTTTCGTAATACGAACAGTTAGACTGTGTAATACGTTGACTGAGTGACTGAATGCAAACATGCATTAAGAATCTAGATGTGTTCCAGTCGAGAGTAAATATTGTTTTCACATCACTAAACTGAAAAGTGATGTAGCAAGTAATATAGACGAAATATTTATGGTTTCCTTTGGTCGATTAAATAAAAATTTAATTCATTTCAAAGACACAAAATACTTCAGTTACAAGCAAATTACATACAGAAAGTACCTACATAATCACTCGGCCAAATATCATAAGGACCTGTCACCATATCGTCCACATACATAAAAGCCAATTTTAGCTTTTTGTTCACATTTCCAAAACCGGAAAACTGATTTCGATAAAATTTAAATGGAACTACTTACTTACCTCTAAACTATGATCTACCAATAAAAAAAAATATTATCAAAATCGATTCATTTGGCGACGCTATCGCGTAACATAAATACAAACAAAAAAACATTCAATTACCATTATACTGAATTGATAATCTCTTTAGAGGATCTTTTTAGAGGAATGCGTTAGCATTTCTAGATAGCGAGTGAGAAATGCTGACGTATTTCTAGATGGCCAATGGGAAATGCTGACGCATCTCATGTTCGAATTTGGAGTTCACCCGAACCCGAGTGTGACGTTAGAATAATTCAATTCACAGCCCACGAAAAATCAGTCTGTGGCGCGCCTAAAGAAATTTTCACTTCAAAAAGTATAAATTGCAGTAAGTCCAAGGTGGGCCGGGGTCCAGCTTTATGGGTGGATTTAAGGCACCCTGTAACAACAGTAGGGTAATGGTAGTATCCGTGGTGGTTGGTGGTGTAGTGACTAGAATGATTACAATCATGGGGTCGTAGGTTCGACTTCCGCCAATATTTTTCCAAGTTAAAATGTACAAATTTTCCACTGGTTTAAACGGTGAATGAAAACTACATAAGGAAAACGGCATATGCTTATATGGCATATTCATTACAAAATGTAATGTGTACACAATATGAATAATACATACCTATAGAACTACATAGAGAGAATGGCATATGCTTATACGGCATTTTCATTATAAAATATATTGTGTACACAATATGAATAATACATACCTATAAAACTATGTTATTGCAGACTAGTAACAATCTGAATTCTAAATTCCAGACTTTGTTTTACACCGTGAATTCTTTATTAACAGACAGCCAAACTTTCACATATTTAATATTAGAAGGATAGATTTCACGCAATTTCAAACAGCCTGTGATCAAACTTGTGTGATATAAAGTTGTAAAGTTCAAAACCTTTGAAATTCCCGAATCATTAATCATTATATTTTGGGCTATTTTCCGATATATAAATCAATCGGTTTCCTCGGGGTAGTCTTATCTCTGATTAATTAATTATAGCTCAACCTAGACTCGGGGAATTACTGAAGGTCAGGAAACCAGAGTTTTAAGAATAGCTTCTCTTTGGGTTTAATTATAAAACGCGTTTTTTCACCTTTATTTGAAACTAATAAATGCTCACGACTTTGTAACCGCGTACAGTTTGGAAAAGTAATACCTATTACTTCTGTAAAATTTTAGTCAATGGGCATTATGGCAGCCGCCATCTTATCGAGCCCAACATACCTCACCATGTCCCTGCATGGTGGGCAAACGTAAAACAATCAAATCGAGAATGAATCGGTTAACACGCTCCATCGTATACCGCATCGTCGCTTAACATCAGGCGAGATGGCGGCTAAGTGTAAACCTAGGTATAGAAGGTAAAAAAATGTATTTTACATACATAAAAAAAAAGAAAAAATAGGGGTCTCTAGCATCCTATACTTTCTAAGACTACACGTACCTTCTACTAAGGAACATGCGGAGAAACTCATCTTCATGTTATTATCTAAACTTTCGAGACTACTCCTATTTACAGGAAAAAAAAATCTAATTCAGATTAAATTACTTAGCGTTTCACCAACATTCCTAAATTTAATTAAGAATTCTCAGATTCTTTTGATTAAGTATACCTAGATAGGTACCTACCTAATTTGTTTCCTAACTTTCTTTGGTGTATAACGTGTATGTATGTACGCTTTTACTTCCTCAATAGATAAGAATGTTATTTTCAGTTATTAGGTACAAATTATAACAATTTTTTTGAAAAAAAAATTATAAATATGACTAAAACAATAAGTAAGTAGGTACCTAACAGATTTTCCGATATCGATTTCGATTTCGTAAAGTCACAATGTCACAAAGCTTCAACTTTCCTCGGAACAGCCTTCCCGCCAAAACCCGAAGATGGTTTTTTTAATAGATATCTACTAATAATCATCACTGTGACATTATTTGCCTTAAATTCCCGCCAAAACTCGCAGATGTTTTTTTTAATAGATACTAATAATCAGTGTGACATTATTTGCCTTAAATTCCCGCCAAAACTACTTAGGAATTTCATGCAAATTATTTTTTTAAACTGCTCATTATGCGGCAATGTTGCCATACGTTCGACACCTCCACAGATTATATCTGAAGCCCGTATTTCAGGGCGAGGGCAGGCGCCGACCGCATTCATTTCTGGACTCATTCCACCGCCCACCATTTCTCAATGTCACTTTTAAATCAGATTTGATACAGAAAGGCGGTTTGAACTCGATCCTGTTATTTTTAATCGCATTGACATGTAGATTGAATTCATAATGTACTGTGACTTTGGGCGGAAAATGCGTTTTGTAACACATAGGTAGAAAAAGAGCTGGTCGGTTGGATGATGGAAAGTAGCACGCCTACCCATAACAAACAGCACAGCAATTATCGCAATTATCTTGTTTTCAAAAATATATTGTGTCATGTTTTTTACGATAAGTAGTACTCTTCTTATACGGTTCGACAGATTTTAACGAAACTATTAAGCTATTGCATAGCTTTTATTTTGTAAATTTAGTAGGTGTGGGAATAGGTCAGTAAAGTTAGTCAAACATAAGACTTGCTGTAAATCTTCTAAAAGTGTCTCAGAAAGTACGGCTAAGAAACTGTCTTCCAACGTATAACTCCTGTTTACGAGTAGGTCATAAGATAATATACTCCATATTACATTTCAGCTTGTTAGAAAAACCCGGACTACAGCTTTAATAAGTGGAGAAAATCGTAGTTAAAAGCAACGTTAGTTTTTATTAACTGCACAAAATCGTAACCGCAATAATCAGCCCCAAAATATGCAAACTATCGTGTAACGTTCAAAAAACAAAACAATAGCGCCACTGTCGGTTCTAATAACCGGTGCTGGTCGGACCAAACTAGTGTTAGCTGGATAAAACCGGTTCCGAGAGCGTCAAATGGCCCAGAAATGCATTCATACCGCACGTTAATGGATTTGCAGAGGAAAACTCGTGTGTAGCTCGTTGCCAATATATGTTTCCATTTTCAGATGAATCTTGATGCAGAATAAATGTTACTATTTCGTATGGATTCCTGGAAACGTTTATTTATTTATTTTTCGTGAAATATTTATTTTACTAAAATTTTAGTTATGTAATAAGGTTTTCTGTAAAATATTAGCACATGCACAATTAGTTGTTGATAAAAATAAATACCGCAGAAACGGTTTACTTGTCATAACTTCTACTGTGATACGCGAACTCGCGACGTGTTGCGAACGTGCTGACTAGATCGTTTACGAGTTTACGGAACACAAAATGCGCAGGAGTTGTGGAAAAATTAATAATATAGTACCTTTTTTTTCACAATAATAATTATACATCACAAGAAAGATCTTGAAATGTTGTTTGCTATTGTTTTAACTTCTAGGTATTTGACTGGCCTCGTGGCTTAGTTGGTAGTAGCTGTAGTACTGCCTGCGAAGCCGAGGGTCGTGGGTTCGATTCCCACCCAGTGCAAATATTTGTGTGATGAATTCAAATGTTTGCACTGTGTCTGGGTGTTTCTATGTATAATAGGTATGTATTTAAAACTATATAAGAATTATACCAGCTATCTGGCCGCCATCGTACAAGCATTGCTTAGTTTGGGGTCAGATGGTGTTGTGTGTGAATTGTCCACCATTATTTATATTTACCACATTAATTAATCCTGCTAATGCAAAGTTTGCATTTCACGCCCGTTGTAAAAAAGATTTGGATTTTACGGCGCTTCAAAGTTATTACATTTGTTCACTAATAAAAGAACACAACACACACAAAATATTAATTTAGCACAATTACCATATAGTTTTTAGTAGATTACAATAAAATACACAACGTTTTCACACATTTTCTGGTTTAAAAAAATTAAGTTCTTCGTCGTGGGACAAAATGGCATCGAACGATCCCGACACAGAAATGCCGGATGCCACCGCATTTGTTTATTATTTTTTTAGGCCAAGTGAAGCTTTATTATTTGTATTGTGTTAGCGATAAATATCGCGTACCTAATTTAAATTCCGAACAGACTAGTACCAACATCATAACGTGTTATGACGTATACATGTCACAATCCGTCTTCCAATAAGATAACTTTACAAAAGCAACTGTGCGTTGCGTACCTAAAGCACGTCTGGCCTGGCCTCCTTGTCTACATAAAGCGCGCAGCCGCCTGAAGTGGCGAGAGCGTATTATTTCATAATCGCAAGGTCGTAGGTTTGAATCCCACCTGTACCTCTGAATATTTTCCAAAGCGTAGAGGCACATGTTTTTCAATGCCAATGGTGTTAATCTATTTGATCACACATATTTTATCAAAGATTAAATTACTGATGATTTGTGGTTAATGATTTATGCGATTAAATTAATTTGAATATTTAAATATAATAAAGTGGCCAAGTGCGAGTTGGACTCGCCCATGAAGGGTTCCGTTGCAGCAAGTAACATTATATACATAGTACACATAGTTCTTGTAGTTCGTTGTAACTTTGATCGAAGTTTCAATAATGGTGTATTTATGACGTACTAAAAAAAAACTACTCATCAGATCGAGTTCAGACTAATTTTCGTTGATAGTTTACATGGTAATGTACATCATATGTTTTTTTTAGATTTTTCATTCTCTTACTTTAGAAGTTAGAGGGGGGGGACACATTTTACCACTTTGGAAGTGTCTCTCGCGCAAATTATTCAGTGTAGACGAAAATGATTCTAGAAACCTCAATATCATTTTTGAAGACCTATCGATAGACACCCCACACGTGTAGGTTTGATGAAAAAAAATTTTTTGAGTTTCAGTTCTTAGTATGGGGGGCAACCCTAATTTTTCTTTTTTTTTAATATTTCTGTTGAAATCTTAATGCGGTTCACAGAATACATCTACTTACCAAGTTTCAACAGTGTAGTTCTCATAGTTTTGGCAAAAAGTGGCTGTGACATACGGACGGACAGACAGACAGACAGACATGACGAATCTATAAGGGTTCCGTTTTTACGTTTTACGGAACCCTAAAAATGAAAATAAAACAAAACTTTGTATGCGGGAATAAATCAAGATTCTCTAAAACCAGCTCAAGACCAGACTATAGACTAGGTATTTGTTGAAATTGTGATAAATGTTGATTCAACCTAAATTTAGCTTCAGAATTAATTAACTGTCTTAGCCTAGCTTCAAAACAAATCAATATTATTATACATTCGTAATTTATTTAACATTGAATTTTCAAAGTTAGGCGGTACTGCGTCCGCCCACAGAGCCGTGGATAGTAGTGGGTTTAAATCCTATCCTAAGCCAAATATTTGTGAAATGAGTGTGGATATTTGTTCTATTTTTGGAAGTTTCTAGGCGTAAAAAATTAAGTTACAGCCGGGCTAGTCGGGAAAACGGTGACTAACGAACGGGAGGGGGGAGCTTCTAGTTTGAACCCACGGGCACCGCTGTCTTTTCGAAGTCATGTGTGTAGGTAATCCCGATAACTTAAACAGTGAAAGAAAAGATCGTAAGGAAACTGACATGTAGCTAGGACTCGTTCGAGGCCATGTCTCATCCAGCTAGGACTCGTTCGAGGCCATGTCAAATCCAAAAAAAATGGTTGGCTGTAAAGTCGGTTTACTGACGATAGTTGAACGTGACAACGTCTTAAGAAATCAGTACGCTGTTAGTGCGAGTAGAGATACCGCTCGACTCGGCGGGTGGCGCCCTCAGCGCTCAGCTTCGTCCGCATGGCACGGACCACGAACTAACGGTAACGGCGTAACGTTACATGACGTCATGTTTTGCGGGCGGGCAGCCGGCTTCATCGAATTATAAGACGTTATCACGTCAAAAAATCACAAAGACTCCGAGCTCCAACTTTTAGTTATAATATTGAAACTTCGCTATCTGGACGTAAACTCTATTTCCACGAAAAACGTAATTTCGAAATAAACTCGCGACTTTCCTACTCCGGTTTTACTTCGATCCGTATTTCGTCCGTTTAACTCTAATTATGTCTACTCTAATTAGAATAGAACTATTTATAACTTTAGAATTATTTTTAGAATTATTTAAACGTCAAACAATGTTCGATCGGACGAAATGAAGTAGAATTCAAGTAGGAAAGTCGCGAGTTAATTGCGAAATTACGTTTTACGTAGAAAGAGAGTAGGCCTCCAGAATGAGATAGAAACGTACGCAAAGTTGCGATCACCTAGTTGTTAATAAATAAAGAAATGATGACGAAGCGATAAATCTACCGTCTCTGACCCCTGGAGCAATTAAACCCGGCCCCGGGCTCCTCCTCGACCGGACATCCCATCCAGACCACAAATGTGACAATATTATAAAACCGACAAAAGCGCGCCTTTACAACGTAATACGGACCTCTCATAATGACGTATCATGCGAAATATTAAAATATTTATCATATTTTACTTTGATCGCCGTCAGTAATGGATTGCCGTCATTAATATTTTTTTAAACTTTTTAACTAGCGCCATAATAGAAGCTACAAATGAAGACAAACAGAAGAGTTTAATCATCTGACTACTATTTTTATAATTTTTGAATATAAGTTAAGATTAAAACAAATTGTGTTGTCAAACATATTGCATACCTCTCGAGGAGGCCAGTTTGTAAGGGTCAACTTTTAAAGTTATCTTACTTGCAAATAAAAATAAAGATTTTTGTGCTTATATTTAACAGCTTTTAATAGTTGACTAATCAAAGTGTCGAACTAAGAGGTTTGACTCCACTTTCGACGAAACACCTAAAATGTGGACTTTTCAAAAATACTTAGTCCATTTTCTTTTATTGGATTTGATCAGGGAGTCATCAAATCGAAAGTGAATCGATAAGTCGTAGGTGGTAAATGACAAAAGTCACGGACCCCGGAGTCTGTGGAGTGCCAAATTTAAATAAAATAAAAAAAAAAGTCGTATGTGGTTGCGCTGTACTGTAGACTGAAAAAATGCGGTATAACAGAGCTATTATAATAGTTACTATCCAGTAAAGTTAAAGGGCATAGAGATAAAACATCTCATATCTCTGGTTGAAGAGCACAGTGCACAGCTAGGTAATGTTTTGGACTCTTCATGTTCTAACAGCTGCGTGTCTCTGAACTGTTATGGGCAGGTGTGTTGCTTACCATCAGGCACATGTCCTGTTAATCCCGTATACTTAATTAAAATAAATAAAATCTAAATATCAATGTGTGAAGCAAAATATTTGTACCCCTTTTTACGAAAATTGCGTGGACAAAGTAGTGTGAAATTTTTCACAGCCAGTTTATGTATAGAAAGAGTGCAGAAGGGTAATATGTACTTTTTAAAAATTATGCATGAAAACACTTTCAATCAAAAAAAAATGTTACTTTTTTTTTTTTTTTTTATAGCATAGAGTGATGAGACGAGCAGGTCATGTGCCTGATGGTAAGCAAGATGCCTGCCACATAACAGCACAGTAACACACAGCTATTGGAACATGATAGTCCAAATCATTACCTAGCACTGCACTGCGCTCGTCACCCAGAGATCTAAGATATTATGTCTCTAAGCCCTGTAATTTCTCTGGAATCATTGCCCTTCAAACCGGAACACAGTAATGTTTGCATATTACTGCTTGGCGGTAAAATATTTGGCAAAGGTGTGTGTTACACCCACTATCTTTTGTTAAGTATTAAAACCTGAAGTCAAATTGAGAATTTTATTGACTGATCGCTTTATGATCAAATTTTGAGTACTATATACTGTCCGACCTCGACTCCGACTTTGAAAGTTTTGAAGTTTGGTCATTTTTGAAACTAGTTGCTTGAGACATATATACACATCTATATTTAAACATAACACAACATAGTCTTTTGATTACATACATGTGAATAATTATGGCGTTCAAAGTTTGTAAGAAAATCCATCCGATTAATAGTTTAGGTACTTACCTACACCGTAGGTTACACTGCTGGGCGCAGCTAATAAGTTAGTATAATATTATGGTAAGCCCACACCAAGTTAATCTGAACTTTTAAAATACCATCAGAGTTATTACTTACTAAGTACAATGCGAGTATATTTACCCGCACATCTATCACTCGTTTCTCAAACCAAAGTTCTGAAGGAAAATATTGGAGACAGAAAAAGTTTTAAAAAAAGTGACGAATCTTAATGCAAAAAGTTATGTTTGTTCTCAAAGTCAGAGCAAGGTATCTTGACGTCACGTGACACCTCTCGAGGATGACACAGAAAGCCTGCTCTAAAGCGAAAGGACACGTTGAGAACGACTATGTTATCCCTGACAAGGTCATGTAACAGCAGCTATAGATACATAACATAATAGATGTTATAATAAAATAAAAAATTAAGTATTTTTGATGTTCGCACGTTTTGCTCTGCTCCTTAACTACCGCTCCGACGTTACGCTGCTACTCTGCTATATTAGCATGTTGGGACGTGAACCCATAAGATTTTCACCAACAAAAAAGTGCTGAAGACGTTTACTTTTCAAAAAAGATAAATTCACCACGCTAAGTACATGACACACGACTCGGCGCAACCTGTCTGGGCATAAGCTATTAAATGTTTCAACTGCTGGGACTCGGGGCCTTCTCTCGTAAGCAGAGAGTCAAGGCTATCCACCACGCTGGCCAAGTAACACATGACTTCGAAAGAATATAGGTAAATGTCTGTTTCTTCACGATGTTTTTCCTTTGTTCGTTTTTAAATTAGCGGCATTACGCATATGACTTTGAAAAGACAGGGATGCGCGTTGGATTTGAACCCGGGGGCTCCGGATCGACAGTCGCCGTTCTCCCAACTAGACCAGCCGTAACCTACCTGCGTAACCCCCAAGAACCATTAACGCGTTCACTGCAAATTTCATTTTATACTGCTATAAAAGTTGAAATAAAATATGTCGTACTATTTTAATGTTACTCATGCATAAGATATCGTTATAATCCGTTTCTATAAGAGCACATAAAACAAGAAGTCGGGATATTGAAGCCTCGGTAGACCAGTGGCTATAACGCGTATTTCACAGGTATGCTGTTTTAGGATTAGTTCTCATTCCCGTTTTATTTGTGGAGTATTAACATAGCCTGTGTTTAATTATTATAAGTAATCTATCGAAGTACAAAACTTCCCGGTCTTTTCAGTAGTTTTTGCTTGGAAGTTCCTACCCACTAGAAACCGATTTTCTTGAACATTGTCGCAAAATTGTTAGCTTATCGGTTTTTTATTCGATACATTTCGTTGAGTGTGCGACTGATCTTTATAATCTAAAACCACCTAGCCCTTTTTAGGGTTCCGTAAAACGTAAAAACGGAACCCTTATAGATTCGTCATGTCTGTCTGTCTGTCTGTCTGTCTGTCTGTCTGTCTGTCTGTCCGTCCGTATGTCACAGCCACTTTTTGCCGAAACTATGAGAACTACACTGTTGAAACTTGGTAAGTAGATGTATTCTGTGAACCGCATTAAGATTTAAACAGAAAAAAATAAAAAAAATAAAAATTAGGGTTGCCCCCCATAGTGAGAACTGAAACTCAAAATATTTTTTTTCATCAAACCTACACGTGTGGGGTGTCTATCGATAGGTCTTCAAAAATGATGTTGAGGTTTCTAAAATCATTTTCGTCTACACTAAATAATTTGCGCGAGAGACACTTCCAAAGTGGTAAAATGTGTGTCCCCCCCCCCCTCTAACTTCTAAAGTAACAGAATGAAAAATCTAAAAAAAATATAGGATGCACATTACCATGTAAACTACCAACGAAAATTAGTTTGAACTCGATCTGATGAGTAGTTTTTTTTTAGTACGTCATAAATACACTATTATTGAAACTTCGATCAAAGTTACAACGAACTACAAGAACTAGGTGTACTATGTATATTATGTTACTTGCTGCAACGGAACCCTTCATGGGCGAGTCCAACTCGCACTTGGCCACTTTATTTCTATAGGACTACTCGTATCTCGAAATAGCGACATTGTTTCATGGTTGATGTTCCAAAGACTCGAACGAAGATATTTTACTCTACTTTTGCGATAAGGACGTCTAGGCTGTGGAATGCGTTGCGTGAGTGAGTTTGTCCCGATGGTTATAATCTAGGTGTCTTCAAATCAAGAGTGAATCGGTTTTTTCTAGGTAAGCACAATAAATTCATCTTAGACTGCATCGTCTCTGTCTCTGAGCATCAGTCGAGGTGGCGATCAAATGTAAACCTATTAAAGTTAAAAAAACAACTTACTCTAGACTTGAAGATAAATAAGTTACATCCATAAAGAAATATCCACTCAGACAACGTATTACACAAAATATACGTATCTATTATTTTTTACAAATTACAAACATGTACCATTTTAGGACGTGGATACCGTATGCACACAAAACCAATAAGTAAGGATATCAGGAAGATATTTTAAAGGTTTGGTCGTTTTATTTTCTTTTCTATATAAAGCTGTCACGTACAGGCGCCATTCGCTTGGATTATATTAGAATCATAATGTGATTTGCCTACTAACTGGGTGCGAGTAACTCTGGGGTAAGCCTGAGGTGGATTGTAGTTGAAGATTGGGTTTTTGTTGAACGCGACAGTCCGGCTTCATCACTACATAGTATATAACAAAGTCACTTTCCGTTGTCTGTCTGTCCCTGTCAAATTCTTGAAGTGAAAAGTTCTTTTGGCGCGCCGCAGACAGATTTTTCGTGGGCTGTGAATTGAATTCTAGCATCACATGCTCATGGCCACGCCCTCCGGTTTCACCCGCGTAGTTTACGAAATTCTGAGTTATAAGTTTTCACTTCTATCGGCAGTTCCTATTATCTAGCATGCCAAATTATTTTATAGATAGAGTGATTCAAGAGAAAGATTTTTTATGTATCATACGTGCGTAAAATAGTAGAAGAACACTGATAATTTTAAAGGTTTTTAAAGTCATGTCATACTTAGGGATAGCTCACAACTCACAATATTTAGTATCAACATTGCACCCGTGCGAAGCCGTTGCTAGTTAGTTGTAAAGCCGGAATGTCATCAAAATAAGTTTTAAGCTCAATTGGTAGGGATTGCGTGTATGCTTAAGTTACGGCTGGTATAGTTGGGAGAACGGTGACTGCCGATCCCCTGGTTCGAATCTCACACGGACCACTGCCTTTTCGAAGTCACGTTTAGTGAGGAAACCGACATCATGCATCATCTACCAATCTACACTGAACCAGAGTGGTGGATTATGGTCTCTATGTGAGAGAGTCCCAGCTAAAGGCACATTTAGTGAGTTGCATAAGCGTCTATGGAGGAGTCCCTCAATCCCCTTTTTCAAAATATTAATTAACTTATTATTTGTACCAGTTTTCACTATATTTAAAAGTTGGAATCCACAGAATACAACAGTTTAAAACGTAGATATCTGTATTTTACAGAACACAGTAATTAAAACAGTAAAATAATCTGTATCTCGTTTGAGACGGCGGCGGCGCGGGAAGGGTAACCTCGTTAAGGGGATACCGAGATTGCCTCGGGAGTCGGGAGTCGCCGCGTGCTTTATGCAGCTGCGAGGTTAGCAAATTAAAAAATAGAAATAAACTAGTTAAGTGCGAGTCAAACTCACACAAACCAAGCTATTACTAAGTCGATTATATAAAGGAAATTTTTGTTTTTTTGTTTAATTATCAAAAACAGCCACAGTGATTTCGATATAATATGGGACCACCTCTGAACTATAATAATCTACCAAACAAAAAACCCATCAAAAAATAGAAAGAGCTATGGCAAAACATACGTACAAAAATAATATACAACCGAATTAAGAACTTCCTTCTTTTTTCAGTGTTTGTTGACCTGCCCAATGTTTTTGTTTCCGCAGATTTTACTAAAGAATTTTTTTTTATTTATGTCAATTTTTTCAACGGAAAATAATCATTTTGTGTAGCGATATGTGGGATATTAGTTAGGTTATTTTAACTTACGTTAGCATCCAATTAAAACAACACCCAATTGATCCAAAATGGAAACAAATTCATAATTGTTTCAAAACTCTTTCTTTTAACGCCATAGCACAGGAAAACACACATGAATCTAAAATAAATACACATTGATTGCAAGGCCTTACGTTAGCACCTTCCAAAATGGCGTAATTGCTACAAAGCCTTTTTCCAAAGAGGAAATTGATATTTTCCTTCTCCACGCTCTCAACTAAATAAAACTTATCAGAAAAATCTTGATATTATTATTTTCTCCTCCCAAGAGACATTTGCACTCAATGGCACTTTTCAGCAATTCCATGTAACGATAAAATTTAAACTTTAAGTTTATGAATGTAGAGTTCAAATGCAGATGGCAAAAATTGAATTGGTTCAACCGATTATTGTTATAGCAAATAAGGGAACCGAAGTAAAATGTTAGTGTTGGAAAATTTCAATATGACACGTTGCTTTTTTGTACTTATAGTATTGAGTATGGAGCAACGGGACTATCAGGACATACGTCTGATTGTAAGTAACGCGTCTTCTTTTACAGCAACGTGTGACGCAGCTTTTTAAACATAATGAGACCAAATTATTACTTAGTAACGCATAACGCTCATCACCCAAATATTAAAAATTATCTATACGCCCCGTAATATCTCTGGAATTAATGTGGTTTTAATCAGGAGATCTAAACTAAGAAACGTCATACATACATGTAATCTTACTAAAATTATAAATGAAAGCGTTTAATAGATGGCAAGACTCTTTTTGGCACTAAACAATAGAAAAGTGCTATATTTCTTTGATTTTATTGAATACCAAATGGCCACCTGATTTGATATGATAAAGTATGGATCTTTGGTTGTCCATCACATCGGAAGGACTTAATAAATCAAGCTGAAACATAGACTCTACTTGTCCGTAAAAATGTAGAGAATAATAACAATGTTCTATGCTGTACGTTCTATGTTTCCTAAGTGGAAAAAGTCGAAGTACACAATATGTATGTACGTTAAGTACCTTCTCTCTTTCAAAATATATATTTACCCCATTTAAGAAATTTTGATGTCATTTACGCCATATGGCAATGTAACAATGCATTCTATACTATTTGAGTTTCTTTGAGCTATTACATCCAGTCTTTGGCTCCCATAAGTCTTGTGACTATTGAGTAAATGTTAAGGAAGCGGCAACTCATTCTTTGTTTTATTTTTCTGTTCTTTTCGTAGCTTCGAAAGTTTTTACTTTCTTTGTGTTTTTGTCTGTGTAATTTTGGTATATACTTTTATTGAACTTTTTTAGAAAAAAAAACAGCATTTTTGGTTCGCGGAAGCGGAATAAGGAAAACATAATTATACATACTTATATATGTATTAGCATGCAGTTATAAGTTGAAATACGATAATGAAAGAAATATTAATCAGTTTTGGCCAACTAATCGTGTCATTTGCAAGAATACTAAAATAAATAAAAAAAATTGGCAGTCATAGGAACTGCCGATAGAAGTGAAAACTTATAACTCAGAATTTGATAGGTTACTTTGGAAACTACACGTATAACAACTGAAACTACACGTAACCGGAGGGCGCGGCATGGGCATCATAGCATGGCCATCTCGAAATGCGTCAGCATTTCCTATTGGCTGATGCATTTCTAGATGGCCATGGCATGATGCCGAGGCCACGCCCTTTCAGCATTTCCCATTGGCTGACGCATTTCTAAATGGCCAATAGCCATGGTCCCGAGTTCACCCGAAGATTTCTTATCATATCCGAGCGTGACGCTAGAATCCAATTCACAGCCCACGAAATATCTGTCTAGGCGCGCCTAAAGAAGTTTTCACTTCAAAACTTAAAAAACACAAGTAGGACTTCAAAAATAATATTGTATCAATATGTATATGTAATAAAAATACACAATTAAAAATATTCACAAAAAATAATATACATGTAATAAATTAATACTGTTATTTCTATATCAACCTAAATCAAGATTTATGAATCTGTGATTTTTGTAAAAAAAAGTCACATGCATTTTCTTCATTGCACAATCTGTACAAATTCAGCCTAGAAGGCTAGGCTGAATTAGTACAGATTGTGCAATTGTGCTACACATTTTATTTTAAGACCCTAAAATTGTTTCTAATTTCTTAAAATCCTAACTACAATTTTTGACTAATAAATTACTTTGACTTGACTTCAACTTGGCATCGCTTTAGGAACTTCAGAATATCCCAGGTTCCGCGAATCAAACGCTTTCTCATAGTCCACAACGCGACTAATTATAATACTACTTCTGCAGCATACGCCGCAGTAAGGAAACGTTGTGCATGGTGTCTACTTAGTTTTTACAGTTCAACGTATTGAACTTAATGACCATTACGCATGACTTATTGCAATATAGATCATCATTTACTAGCTGCAGCCCGCGCATTTATTCGCGTAGTTCCTGTTATTCCCGGGATTAAGTGATTAAGTACCCTATGTGTGTAATTCGGAATACAGATAAATTATTATAGTCTGGAAAGACTATAATTCTGTGTTCCGAATTTCAAGCCTATCCGTTCAGACGTACCGAAAAATTTACAACGCGGCTTAAAGAATGTATCACTTCAAAAATAAAAACCTGACATAAAAACATAATTTATTTTCTCCAAAAAAACTGAAACCGACTTCAATTTAAAAACCAAATTCAGACAACCGACCAAATTTCATAAGCATCCATCGCTAGTTATCTTATATTAAAAAAAATAGAGGAAGATAAATGAAGGTAAATTTTAGGTTATTGTTCATATTTCAAAAACAGCTACACTGCTTTCGATAAAAATTATATGAGACCATCTCTAAACTATGATATATCAAGTAAAAAAAAACACCAAAATTGATTTATAATTAGCGGAGCTATCGCGTAACACACATAAAAAACACATAACCGAATGGAGAGCCTCCTTCTTTTGTGAAGTCGGTTAAAAATTATAATAAATCAGTTACTTCTAGATAAACAAATAACCATGCCAATTCTAAGCTCAACAATTCAACGTTCACAGCCGAACACCAACCTGTGTAAAACGCATGTCTTAAAACTAACATTAAACGTAATAAAAAAAAGGTGTGTGTGCGATTCACACACGATAGAAGTGAAACAGTAAATCGACAAAAGAATGAGATGAATAAATATTACAAGGGTAGGATGCACAAGCCAATCTTCACTTTTTAATCACTTGCGCGGCAAGCAAGTGATTAAAAAGCTTGACAGTGGCACAATATTTTTCTTAATTTTTAAACTCAGAATTTGATAGCTTACCTTGGAAACTATCGCCTAAAGAAGTTTTAACTTCAAAAAGCGTGCAAAATAAAAATCTTAATACAGATCGAACCCGGTTCTGTACAGTCGTTAAGCCGAGACTGTAACAATTGCGCCAAACGCCGTTTGAGAAATGCGTCGAAAATGACGCTTACTTGCAGTATGGGACAAAATAGTATGTATATTTCTGTTTCATTATTTCCTGCACATTTTTGTATTTGTGTTTCTTACCTGTCGTTTTTTCCGTTGCATCCGGTTTAAAATCACAACGATTCTATAGAAGTTTCACTTCAAAAAAAATTGGCAGCCATAGGAACTGCCGATAGAAGTAAAAACTTATAACTCAGAATTTGATAGCTTACTTTGGAAACTACGCGCGTGAAACCGGAGGGCGTGGCTATGACCATAGCCATCTAGAAATACTGACGCATTGCTAAGTGGCTGATGGCCATAGTCCCGAGTTTACCCGAAGATTTATTACCATACCCGAGCGTGACGCTAGAATTCAATTCACAGCCCACGAAAAATCTGTCTGTAGAGCACCAAAAGAAGTTTTGGCTTCTAAAATCCTTTTTTTCTGGGGTAAATGCATTGACGCACCGTTCACCGTGTAAAGTAAAAAAATAGCTACATCTACGACGGCCATATATATGTATATATTTCCTGATATATTAACTGTAAAGAAAAACTCGTATCTAATTATAATGACAATGTTAGCGACCCGGACCCCCGTCACGTGATATTTGACGGGCTGCCTCAATGGCCGACTCCATTTCATTACATACACAAAAAGCATAGAAATATTATATTTTATACCTATCCGTACTAATATTATAAAATGAGCTTTGTATTTATGTTTGTAATTAAATAAACGCAAATAATATTTTATGTAAGAATATTTTATTTTTATTTGTTTCAATACTATGGTTTTAACGGCGAAACTTTGCCTACGTGCTATTCCAAACTAGTAGGTACGCATTTGTACTTACATAATATCTATGTGCAAAATTTCATCTAGATCCCTTTATTCGTTTTAATCATTTAATCATTAATCATTTATTCTCCTTATAGGCCTAGGTTACAAAGTTCTTGTACAGATAATGTGAGTTTTTTAATGAGAATTTTGAGTAAAGGAGTGCAAAGCGGGGACGGACAGTTATTGTTTATTGCAAAGATATCTGCGTAGCAAAAAAAAATCGAAATCTATGGTTTATTCTTACTAATATTATAAATGTCAAAGTTTGAATGTTTCTCGGTCGAGCACGTTGGAACTTATGAACGGATCCGATTCAAATTTTGGAATATACTTAGATTATAGTCTGGAATAGCACAAGTGCTACTTTTTATCCCGGGAAAATTAACGTGAACGAGAACTATGTGGGTAAAACCGCGGAATACAGCTAGTATATAATGATGTTTGGACAAAGGTTTCATAAAAAGTATTGGTATTTCCGGTATGGGTGGATAATAATTGATATCATAAAGAGGTTGGGACCGATTTTCCTTAATCTCTTCCTTTTCAATTACCTACACAAAACATGCAATTCTTAAATCTTCGGTTTAAGCGAAACAAATTGAATCAAACGGGATTCTAACATTGTTTATTGTATTTTATACGGGTTGTGGATTGTGACCAGTAAGGTGTACGTACGAAGCTGTACTGTACCCACAGAAATCTAAATAATAACTAATTATTTAGATTTCTGTGACTGTACCTGTAGCGAAGTGGCGTAGGTAGATCTAGGTATGCTTGCGGGCAATAATAGGCTAACATGACGATTAGGTACATTCCGTCACTAAGCTAACAACACGAAACGAAATAATTGTTCAAGTATTCTCTTTTTTCGGCGCTACCGTCTAACTGAATTGGCTTTAGCTTTGCTATTGCCGTCTTTATAATTTCAAACGAAAAGAAAAGAGAGAACAATATCAAAGCTACGACCACTTTAGTTAGGCGGCAGAGTACTATTCATTTTATACACAGAGGCGCCTTTAAAATGCTAAGTAGAAAATGAAGCGATCACCTGGCAACACAGTACTAAAACAAAATACTATCATCACGTCGCGAAACCATTTTATACGAAAGTTTATTGCTCTGGCAAACTCGACGAAATATTTATTGGATCTAGCGCGGTCGGAGGCGCCAATAAAAACGGTAATTTGTTCATGTTTCCACAGGTTTATATTTCGGTTTAATTATCTACAGTTTACAGGTGGGAAGTTAACTTTGGAACGAGGTAGATAATGGCTTTAAAGGGCTGTTATATTTGCTTTGCTGGTAATGTTTCTTCGTCGTACCGATGCGATTCTTTCGAAGAAACCTCCAATGTATGATGGCTAACGTGTATGATTATACCTCTTTACTAGCTTAGATACTAGATACTAATGTAGCCCGTCACTTAACAACTACCATATTTAGCGGGACTAATAGTAGTATATTTTTCCATCCATGTAATATAAGTACTTACAACGTATAAATCCGTTTTGCCCCACTTTATTACATACTTTAGAAATGATACAGCGAATAAAAAAATACAGAATAACTTATTGACATGTACGAATAGTAGGTATGTAAGGCCCTTTTTTTTTTAGTTATTCTGTATTTTTTGTTATCTGTGTGTGTAGCTGTAATAAATGAGTATGAGTACTTATACCTAGCGCGAGGTAAAAAATCTTTGCCTAGTGCCATAAATGGCGTGATAATATTATTTGACATTATTTAACAGCAACCAGTGTCAAAGTATATTCTGTCAATGTCAAAATCACCCTACAACCCCTACAATAATTCTGTGTGTTCCATTGAAATCAAAGTAACTTTAACTTACAAAGTACGCACACGTATATTTTGCGCAGTAACTCTTACCAGAGCTTCACAGCATATATCGGCCACCAAACTTCAAGCTACATCTATTAGGGTCAACTTGCCCCTGTAACGAAGTTGTCTCACAGTTAAGTTTAAAAGATACAAATCAGAGTGTAGTAACTTTGGCTAAGTTATTTTAAGTAACTTAAGTGTATTTTGGGAACAGGAGCTCTTTTGGATAGGTTTGTTTGTGAACTTTTCAGACTTTTTTATTTGAATTTAACTTATTTTAACTATAATATGAATTTGACTACGTACAACTGGAAATTATACAGAGTTTCTTTGCAAACAGAAAAATAAAAAACTGTGTTGTTCATGATGTGATTATTTTTTTGTATTTACGTCCCATTTCACGCTAATTGTTAAAAAATCAGCAATTAGTTAGTAAATGCCTGGTAAATTTGCTAGGCAGTAACAGTATAATGCTATAGGTTCCTTAAAAAAACGTGCAACTAACTTAAGAATCTTGAATTTAGATATCAATGTGCGCGCACATTGTTAAAAAATACCTACAAATACCACTGCCATTATTTTTTCTACGCACGCCAAAATACAAATACTTTATTTGCCAAAATTACGCTTAAGGGGGCGCCTAGTGCCAGAAAATGAAAAAAGGTCACTTTCGACGCCGCTCACTGAAGTAAAGAAACTAAAAACTATGACAAAAAAAATATTGACGTGTGGGTACAATCAAGAAGAAGCACAATAACCGAATAGAATTTTAAAAATAGATCAGAGTTTTGTACAATAAAACAATAAAAATGACACCGAAAAAACCCGTTTTAATTCGAGTACTCGAAATTATCAGCGATGACCCCACATTATTTTTTGATAATAAAATTCCTAATTGTACGTTCTAGTAAAGTAACCGAACACTTTTTTAAATTTATGTTTAATTATTGAGTAATTTAATTAAACTTGGTCAAAAATGGACTCCTGATTTAATATTGATTTTTCCTCCAAATTGTGTCATGCTATTCTCAACTTTATGTATATCGCATTAAGAAACGCGTCGCGCGGGTGAAAACTTATTTTTTCCTGGCATTAGGCGCACTCTTAAAAACAAAAGCTTGCCGATGAGCTCCAAACTAAGCTTAAACTTATGTCTTGGGACTCGCGAGTTATAAATAAATAAATTTGGTCTTAACCAAACATAGTTATAATAAGAGGAAATTAAAAAAGCGTTAACAAAACTTACAAAGAAAAATACAAAGTAAATCAGTGAAAACAAAGGTCAGCAGAGAACTAGTCAGCCGAGCTGGGTGATCCACCAAAACCGACAGATCCAAAATAGCGGAACAATCCAACTCGGTGGTTTGAGTAAAACACAAATTCCTACCATAAATAGATTTCATAAATTAGGATAGCAGTTCAGTTTAAAGAAATATAATTTCAAAGTACACCATACTAACCAAGTGCTTGACTCAGATTCTCGAGGCATTACATATTTTTGGAACATTCTTATGATATTTTGCCTTGCTGTGAAAAAAAACCAGCAATAATGACAAACTTGTAGATTTTCACTTAGAAAATACTCTGAGGTATAATCTATATTAATTTTATAAGAAGAGGTTTTTTTCTTTGAACGCGCTAATCTCAGGAACTACTGAAACGATTTCAAAGACCGGCACTGTTAGATATGTAAGTGATCCCTGAGTGAAATTGACCATATTTGCCCCACAGGCGAAGCCAGGGTTGGCCGCTAGTAGATACCTGAACTTTTTATTGCACTTAACGAAACAAAGTTTGAAATAATCTTAAAATATTGTATTATTTATTATAGTAAATGACGACCTTATCGCTAAAAACGATCTCTTCCAAGCAACCCGGAGATGGAAAAGGAGTAAAACCATAGAAAGATGAGAAGAGGTGAAAACGAAGCTCAAACCTAAGACCTCTCGTTCCCCGTTTATAAATAAGGCGTAAAAGTAAAATAACCGAAATTTCGGTTACCCGACCGAAAATAGGGGCAAACATAACTTTACCGCAAGTATAGTTGAACTCAGTTACGGCATTTCAAACTTTATCATCGTCCGTCATCTTACATTTTCATTATCCCTTTCGTATTAAAACGGCGTAACTTAAACTCGTTAAATTTAATTTAAAACAGTACGGAGCGTCCCGGCTAAACACTTCGGAGATATTCGACACTTGTGGCGGTTCTATGAGAGGCTCTATTTCCACTGCCAGACCTTTTTTGGGCTCCCTACCTTTAAGGATAATGACTACCCTTTTGGTATTATTTTTAAATTGATGTTTTGATGTAACAAATTTAGTGGTTATGTATGACTAGCTGATCCGTGCGCGCGTTGCTACGCCGTCTATCGAAAATTGATCGTACCGATTCAAATCTAGAACATATTTGGTTACCTTAGATTCCAATGACGCAACGTTTTAAAATATTGACATAAATATGCTGTCACGCAACGAAAGCTCTCAAAAAGCAATATTTTTTCCCGTTTTTGTTACATTTTTCATTCACGCTCCGCTCCTGTTAATAGTAGCGTAATGTTAAATAAGCTATAGCCTTCCTCGATAAATGGACTATCCAACAGAAAAATATTCTTTCAATTCAGACCAGTAGTTCCCGAGATCCTTGCGTTCAAACAAACAAACTCTTCGGCTTTATAATATTAGTATAGATAAGTATGATTTGCAAAATCATTATCACTTGTTATGGTATTTGCAATGTCCTGTGAATTTTAACCTGTTTAGTTTCGGTGTCCGTAAATTATAAAGTAGTCTTTGTGCTGTTTCAGAATATAATCTAACTCTGTTCAATTTAAAACCTAGATCGGGTTTAACCGTTGTGAAGTGATTGACCAACAAACATAAAAACATCATAAAATGCAAAAATCAAAATTTTTGCATTTATAGTACTATCTTTTTTTTTAAGTTGCAAACATTTATTTAATAATACAATTGAAAAATTACATTAATTATCGTAAGTTACGGCTGGTCTAGTCGGGAGAACGGCGGCTGCCGATCCGGAGACCCCGGGTTCAAACCCCACACGCACCACTGTCTTTTCGAAGTTATGTGCGTAATGCCGCTAACTTAAAAAACGGTGAAGGAAAACATCGTGAGGAAACCGACATGTACCTAGAATCTTTCGAAGTCATGTGTCATCCGCCAACCCGCACTGAGCCAGCGTGGTGGATTATGGCCTCAACTCTCTCCTTGCGAGAGAAGGCCCCGAGTCCCAGCAGTGGGAACGTTTAGTGGGCTGTTGATGATGATGATTAATTATCGAAACACAAGTCTACAAAGACTAAAATAACCCACCCTGAATCGTTCCTGGTGCAAATGTGCTCAAAACGCTGGCTGCGTTCCCTCGGTGAATGGCGATAACTATTCTCTGCCTCAGGAACGACCTAGAGCGGGAGTTACCACTTTGGTTGCGTAGACGACGCCCAATCTCTCGGATTAAATCCTTTGCATCGGCTCCCCAACTGCCCATAAGACTATGGGCAGTGGCCGTGGAGACCCACGGCCACCGGAACAAAAGAGTACTGCGGCTCCATAGCCGCGCACTTCTGGCGCTTTAGTACTAATTGTATTAAAAGTCCTACATTAGAGAGACGTACTTCTTAGCATTCCATGGATTCACCGTGCGGGTGCCGGGTCCATCGTGTGGCAGAGAGAGAAATCTCGAATAGACCCCAAGACTTGTGACTCGGGCTGTAGGTTTAAAAGGGGCCCCTTACATTGACGTACGTCAACACTCACCTTCACTACTCGTATTTCTCTCCCTGCCCAGCCAAATCCGATATGATCCTACTAGTGCAGCTTTAGATACTCGTTCTAGTATAGAACTTACTGCACTTCTGGACAATCCAAGGTCTTTAAGCAGGTTATAGAGAGATTTTGCTGGTATACCTCTCGCTCCTACTTCTACAGCGTATAAATTAACTACATAGCCATTTTTTGTTAATTCATTTTGTAGGTCGTAATACTTATTTTATTTCATCACGTGGTCTTTAGGTATATTAGTTTCCCACGGTACGGTAAGTTCTACCAGGACTATGCGTTTCGTAGCCCTAGAAAAAAGGAAAATGTATTTATTCATGTATTTCAGTATTTTTTCAAATATCTTGTATAAAAGTATTTGTATAGTTATAAAAGTTAAATCATATTTTCACAAGATTTCACATGCCAAATAGAAAATGGCCAATGGAATTGGTATTCTATAATAATAATTTAATATTCTCCGACAAAAAAACCGACTTCAATTTTTATTTAAATTCATACACTCCAATGTCATTAAAAGCTATCAATAACTACGTCGTCCTGATAAATGAAAGGATATTTTAGTTTTTTGTTGACATTTTAAAAACTGCCACAACGATTTCGAAGAAACTATTTGGGACCACCACTGTACTACATACGAAACAAAAAAAGTACCGTAATCGGTGTGGCGATTTTTGATAGGTATTCCAACAAAAAAACCTTTGCTTACATTTATCTAGACTACGTTGTCCACAAAGCTTCTTATGAAATTTAGACAAGTGTCTGAATTTCGTTTCAATAGAATTCGGTTTTTGTTTTGTGGAGAAAATACAACTACCAGATCTACTTAACCGATCATCATGAAACTTTGTACACAGATTCTTGGAGGTATACTCGTAATAAGTAACATAAGCTACTTTTTATCCACCAACCCATACTTGGCCAGCTTGGTGGATTACGGCCTTGATTCTCTCCTTGTGAGAGAAGGCCCCGAGTCAGTGCATCCTCACTCGCTCAAGGTCGCGCGGTTTTAGCCTACAGCTAGACCGTCCCTCCCAGGGAACAAGTGCCAGTCGGTTGTCGGACGCACGGCTGAGCGCTCGCGCAACACGTTTCCCGCGCACATTGTTATTAGATATGTCGACAACCCTCCGCGCTAGACAGGGACAGAGTTACACGTTAGAAAGAGCGCAAATGTTTATTTGAAAATCGCGACAGGTGTTGCGAGCTGAATTGAACTTTGTTGTGTACCAGCAAGAGTCGCTATTTATATAATTGTTTTCGGTAAGTGAGGCTTCTGTACTAATATTTATTCTGTGCCCGATTCCCAGCAGTGGGAACATTTAGGGGGTTGCTTATGCTTAGCTAAATTTTATCCCGGGGAAATAACGGGATCGGTAATTACGCGGCTAAAACCGCAGGGCACAGCTAGTTATATGTCTACGAAGAGATACGAAGATCCTAGTAAGTATTTAGGCAACCACTGTCGGCAATCTTAAGTAATAGTCATCTAAACCTATTGGCCTTCTACGACGAGTCTATGGCAGGCCTACGTTACCAGCTGTCTGGGCCATCACAAAGCTTTAAAGTTACACCCACAAGGCGCATATTAAGTTATACTGTAATAAGTAAGCCTAATGTTTTTATTGACACAGATATCTTGCACACTGTTTCCGAAAAAGTTGCATTAATTCTTTTGTCAATCCTACGCGACTGAAATCGCGGACAAATAAAATTTGAATAGAAAGATAACTTTTCGATTGGCAGCATTGAGTGATCTCTGAAACAGGAAAACAAATTAACTATTTAAAGTCAATCAGTAATTTATGCGTCACTCAGACTGGGAGCATTCACTTCTGCATTTCGATTTATCTGTCGAATGTATTTCATACAATCCGACACGACAAAAAATAATATTATTCTTGAAATTGAAGCAATTTTGCAGCATTATCACCTGAAAATCGATTCTTTAAGAAACTATTCGACGCGAAGTGAAACGGATACGGTTAAGGTTACGGATATATTTTTATTACGGATGTCCAATAGTTTCGGTTACGGTTACGGAGCTCCATAGTATGCCTGATTATAAGTAGTGTGCTCTAAATAAGTAAATAAATAATAAGGCCGATTTACATCATGCGAATGCTCATTTTATCCCCACTGTATCAAATTCATTTGGTGTAAACAAACGTAGAGCATTATTTCGGTGTTTTGTTTTTTTTTTTTTTTTTTTTTTTTAAATACAGAGTGACGAGACGAGCAGGTCATGTGCCTGATGGTAAGCAACATGCCTGCCACATAACAACACAGTGACACGCAGCTATTGGAACATGAAGATTCCAAATCATTACCTAGCACTGCACTGCGCTCGTCACCCAGAGATCTAAGTTGTTATATCTCTAAGCCCTGTAATTTCTCTGGAAACATTGCCCTTCAGACCGGAACACAGTAATGTTGTTTGCGTTCGCAAAGATTCTATGGAATATATAATATGGAAAACGCTAAGAAAGATCTTTCGTTTACACTAAAAGATCGAGAAAGAATGCTCTTGTTCCAGCTCTAGCTCTATGTTCGTTCAGTTTAAATTCGCCTTTTTACAAGAAGCTTCTGCACCAGCCTTAAGTTCAGTAGGCCATAGAGACCAAACCGACATAAAAAAATTAAATAATGTTGTATCGTATCATCTAAATGTTCGTGCCTCTTCCAGCGTTCCTATTTACTTTGAATTATTGAGTCGGTGCAAGTGAGCGGCTTTTATTCAAACGCTACTTAAAATACGACAATTTGGGTGAATTGAGCTTTCGACTGAGTTAGACTGAGTGAGGCACTGTTCAATTATTAAAGGATTTTAATTGTAATTTAAGTGGCGTATTATGGGAGAGACTTACGTCCAGCAATGGACAAACACAGGCTGATGATGATGAATTGTAAATTGAAATTAATCATCATTCTTAAAGACATGGATTACTACACAACGGAAAAATACATAACTAGCGGCCCGTTCCGGCTTCGCTCGGATAATGACCTGGATACAAACTGCAGCGTCATCTGCCGGGCTGATTTGTGAATCTAAACCATCCACCCTATCAAAACGTATACAAAAAAAATCTTTCGTCCAGCCGTTTAGGAGGAGTTCACTTACAACAATAAAATAATTTTAACAAAAAAAAGAACCGACTTCAAACAGTAAACTAAAAAGTAAAAAATAAATCTCTTTACCACAAAGTAGAACGTAGGTACTTTGATTAATTTGAACAAACATGATTAAATAAGTATTTAACAATTCTGAAGTCGGTGCCAGCTTTATAATATTAGTATAGAACAGATATAATATGGATATGGCACGGCAAAATTGTCAACACCCTCAGATTCTAACGCGTGACAATATAATATAACGGTTGGGTAGGTTAGTTTGTTAGCTGACGTCGTTAGATGATAATCTGACGGTTTCTACAATTTTATTGTGACAAATATAACAAGCGATGATACGTATTAATTAATTTAATTGGTAAGTGTAGCAGTTTTAAAAATTCATATACCACGGGAGGAAGCCAACGGACTCCGAATTACAGTTTAAAACTAGTTCAGGAACGAAGAGCTAAACATAAAAGAATTTGAGTTAACGTGAGCCGGTTTAGCAATGTACATTGAATGTAACACATTATTGTTTGTATGTTTGTTTTTCAATCAAATTGAAACGGCTGAAAGGATCTGAAGAAAATAGTGACTGCCGATAAAGTTAAAACTAATTACTTCGATTTTTGGCCATAGCACTAATCTTGCATAATACGCCCTATAGGTACCTACCATTAAACCATTATAGCTCTGTAGCTATGTTTATTGCTCAATCACATCGAAAAATAGGGACTGCCAATAGAAATGGAAATTAATTACTTCAACAACACTAATGTTGAATAATACGTCCTATACCTACCTACCATTAAACCTTAATTATAGCTACACTTTATAGCGACAGATATACAGCTATTACGCACTATCGCTGACGCGAGCCAATGATATGACGAATATGACGATAGACGAACGCATGATTCACCAATATAAAAAGTTTTTAACGTCCACCTTCTGATCCACTGTTCCAACGCCTCAGTCGTTACGCCCCTACATTATCTTGTTGGTGATGTCATCATCATCAGCCGCAAGATGTCCACTGCTGAACATAGGCCTCCCCCCTAGATTTCCACAACGAACGGTCCTGCGCAACCTGCAACCAGCGGTTTCCAGCGACCTTTGCGAGGTCATCTGTCCATCTAGTGGGAGGCCGTCCAACACTGCGTCTTCCAGTTCGTGGTCGCCACTCGAGATCCTTTCTTCCCCATCGGTTGTCAGTTCTGCGAGCGATGTGGCCTGCCCATTGCCACTTCAGCTTGCTTCCTCTTCGAGCTATGTCGGCCACTTTCGTTCTTTTGCGAATATCCTCATTACGGATTCTGTCGCGCAAAGAGACTCCGAGTATAGCTCTCTCCATAGCTCGGTGTGTGACTTTGAGCTTTGTTATGAGGCCCACAAATTAAGACATCGTAAATACATAACATTTTCTCGTACCTAAAAGCGCCCCAAAGAAGTCTCACTTTAAAAAAATGATGATGATAGAACATGCGTCATAACTGCGGCGATAATTTTAGCAAAGTTAACATTCACCGAATCAAAGCATTTATTTATTCGTATACGGAATTGTATTTATTCATTTACCTTTCGCACTGATAGCGACCTTTCTGTCAGGGTCCATAAATCAAAATGGCACCTGATGAGGCCAGATGTCAATTAAGGGTCTATTCAATCAACAGACACCCGAATATACTGCCATTTTAGATCATTTTAAAGGGTTATTGTTTTTTTTAGTTTAATTTGAGTTAATGACTTTCAAATAAGATTATTGTTTTAGTAAACTTAAGCTTTGAATGTTTTTTTTTAATGTAGGTAAATTGGAAACTTGATATTTAAAATCATAATTCTTTGTATTGTTTTGCGCTAATTAATATTGGTTAAGTATCGTCACTTGACTTCAGCGAGATGGCGGTCAAATGCAAACCTATAATCTATGTAAGAAAATATTAAAAAATAAGCTATCACAGTTTATAGCAATACCTACTCGTATTTTGAAAACTACAGTTTACGATTTATACCATGGCTGTAATGGTGACGTAAGTTCCCGATATTTGAATGCATTTGTAAGTACCATATTAAAGAATAAACTGTTGTTGTTGATGTGTGTAAGTTTAGCATTGCAATAGTGGACACTTATAAGCCTTCTTTCTACTAAGTGTTCCCACTGCTGGGATTTGGGGTCTTCTCTCGCAAGGAGAGAATCTAGGCCATAATCCACCACGCTGACCCAGTGCGTTCGTGGATGACACATGACCTCGATTCTAGTTACATGTCGGTTTTCTCATGATGTTTTCCTTCGGTTTTTTAAGTTAGCAGCGTTACACACATGACTACGAAAAGATAGTGAAAGATTTGAAACCGGAGCTCCGGATTGGCAGTCGCCGTTCTCCCGACTAGACTACATCGTAGACGTGTCATAAGTGGATAGACTAACAACGGACTACACTCACTACACCATATTATCTTTTAGACTCAGTAAAACTACCGTAATCCTACCTCCTACTAGTATTATAAATGTAGAAATTTGGATGTTTGTAACTCAATCACGTCGAAAAAACTGAACGAATCGGGCTGAAATTTGGAAAATAATTAAATTACAGTTGGATTAACACATATTTATGGATACCTTTTATCACAGGAAACTAACGGGAACGAAAACAGTGCGAGTAAAACCGAATGACGCTGCTAGTTTGTAATACTAGTGAGTTGAATAATCCTAATAACCTAAAACAGAGTTACTAGGTATCTGATAAAAGCGTAAATAAAACATTTTACATACAACTAAAAATACATATTTTACTCGTGGCCAACCAAAACCAGGAAGTAATAAATATTTATTTTCCGATTGCGACCTAAGCAAAGAGTAAAAATGTTGAGCGTACCTGCCGCCTTAGTTCTATAGCGATACGTTCAGCTTCGAGTGTTGACAAACTACTTGCGAGAAATGTTGGGGACCCCTGAGCTAAAACCGTTCCTCTTGAGCCAACAGTTTGTGAACTCTGTCTTAGGGTTGGGTTGGTTGTGTTACCTACTGGAGATTTAAGGTTTGTTTTTTAATTTACGGATAAAGAATAACTAGTTGTAATAATAATGAATATTATATTTACAAATATATTGGTGGACAATTAACACACAACACAATAATAATAGTGAAGACATAAATTAAACGTTTCAACATCATCAACATCAACAGCCCACTAAACGTTCCCACTGCTGGGACTCGGGGCCTTCTCTCGCAAGGAGAGAGTTAAGGTCATAATCCACCACGCTGGCCCAGTGCGGGTTGGCGGATGACACATGACTTCGAAAGATTCTAGGTACATGTCGGTTTCCTCACGATGTTTTCCTTCACCGTTTTAAGTTAGCGGCATTACGCACATGACTTCGAAAAGACAGTGGTGCGTGTGGGGTTTGAACCCGGGGTCTCCGGATCGGCAGCCGCCGTTCTCCCGACTAGACCACCGTAACTTAAATTAAACGTTTAGGGAGTTGTTTTCTACAATTAATACGACGCAATGAAATTTTTAGTTATTCGGAAGTCCTACCAAAAATGTCAATCCGGACAACAAGAGTATATAAATAAAATTTAAGTGTTTGTTTTTAATTTCAAAGCTTTTAGCTATGTGCGTATGAAAATATGTACAAAAAACAATACACAAAAAAAAACATTTTTAAATTTTAGTGTGTCTGTCTTTCTGTCTGTTTCTTCCAGCTAATCTCTGAAACGACTGGACTGATATTAACGGGTCTTTGGCCGGAAGATAGTTGATGTTAAAAGGACTTAATTATTGTAAATATAGAATTCCGCGAAACCTAACTAAATGATTATGATATTTAATAGTGTTGTTAAGCTGCAGGTTATACCACGGGATGCAGTTTGTCTATATATCAGAAAGACAGATCACTGATTTTTCTAGTTTTGCTTAAACGTGTGAGATAATCTTTAATTTTCATATGAACACCAATCCTATCATAGCAATGGTCTTCCTCCAGATGGTCAAACTACTCATACGTCTAATAAATGCAAAAGTTTGGATGCGTGTTGCTCATATAAGATCAATACTTGTCTGTCTGAAATCTGAAACTTGGAATATTATAATCTAGAATATCACATCCAAAGAACCCAGAATTTTCTAAGCCTTTTTTTTCTAAATTTGACCCGGACAAAGCAACCAGATACCAATAGGCTATAATTAATCTGCTCAAATATAAACTATACAAAACTATGACTTACTTTGATCCGGACGAAGTCTGGACAAGTTCCTAGTCCACAACAGAACAGTAAAACCGTGATAAGTTATTCTGTGTTCCATCGCCGTATTTCAGACATTTTACTCAAGGCTATCGTAGCTTGACAGTTAAAATTCACTGACAAAGATTTTCCCAGGGGAACTTATAAATTAGTCCCACCACTACGAAACATAATTACTTGCCAACCTTGGATATGGACATAATTATTGTTTAAATTACTTGCCTCGAAAATGTTATGTTGCAGAAGAAAAGTGGAGTGTGGAGGAAAAGTGTTGAACGCAGTTTATTTTATTTCAAAGATAATGTATTTTCTCCGCAAAAACAAAAATCGACACTAATGTTAAATGAATGAATGAATCATCTATCACTATATCGTCTAAACTAAACTAAAAAAAAGTGGCCAAGTGCGAGTTGGACTCGCCCATGAAGGGTTCCGTTGCAGCAAGTAACATAATATACATAGTACACATAGTTCTTGTAGTTCGTTGTAACTTTGATCGAACTTTAAAAAACAGTATATTTATGACGTATTAAAAAAAAACTACTCATCAGATCGAGCTCAAACCAATTTTCGTTGGTAGTTTGTATGGTAATGTACATCATAATATATTTTTTTTAGTTTTTTCATTCTCTTATTTTAGAAGTTAGAGGGGAGGGGACACACATTTTACCACTTTGGAAGTGTCTCTCGCGCAAATTATTCAGTGTAGACAAAAATGATGTTAGAAACCTCAACGTCGTTTTTGAAGACCTATCGATAGACACCCCACACGTGTAGGTTTGATGAAAACATTTTTTTTGAGTTTCAGTTCTAAGTATAGGGGGCAACCCTAATTTTTAAAAGTATTTCATTTTTTTGTAAAAATCTTAATGCGGTTCACAGAATACATCTGCTGACCAAGTTTCAACAGCGTAGTTCTCATAGTTTCGGCAAAAAGTGGCTGTGACATACGGACGGACAGATAGACAGACATGACGAATCTATAAGGGTTCCGTTTTTACGTTTTACGGAACCCTAAAAATGAAAGCAAATTTTAGTTTTTTGTATATATTTCAAACATATAAGTACCAATTACAATAAAATTGACATTAACTATATCTACCAAACAATAAAAGAACCATCAAAATAGGTGCTCAATTGGCGCCGCTAACGTGGAACACACATACAAAAAAAAACATACAACTGAATTGAGAACCTTCTCTTTTTTTGAAGTCGGTTCAAAAAAATCCATCGAAATATGTCACAGCACAAATAAGTAGAAATTAAAAAAACTCTACATTAAACCAATGATGAATTGCCCGATGATATGCGACTGCAAACCCACACTGCGCTCGCCACCTAGAGATATAAGATGTTTTATCTTTGTCCTCTAATTTCACTGGCAACATTGCCCTTCAAACTGGAACACAGTGATGTTTTCACATTACTGCTTGGCGGTAAAATAACTGGCCAAGGTGTGGTACTTCCCCAGGCGGACTCTGCAAAGAGTAGAGCCTACCTATCTACTCCTACCTACCTAGTGCAAAGAGTCATTTCACGAGTAGGTTAATCAGTTAGTGCCGTGAGGTGAGGAAGTGACGTCATTAAGCAGTAATATGGCGTAATCAGCGGAAACTGCGTCTGCCTGAGCGATCGACCAATTAGATCGCCCCCGAGACGAATTATCGGCCTGATAGCCTGTTTGTCATGTTTCGTCTAATCGAGCTATTAACTACAGACGGTAATAGTGATTTTTCTGTTATATCGAAGACACATTCGCATTTTTGATGGATGTACTTGTTTAATCGTAAAGAATTCAAAGTTTTGAAAATCGCTGCAAAAGGTGCATGTTAATATTTTTTTATCGGATACATTTCGGATAACGTGCGGCTAATCTGCATGATTTAATAATACGGTCTTATGACTTACTACTTATGTAAAAGAATTAAGTGGGAACAGACATACGGAAAGTGTGTCATAACACATTTGCCCATGAGTATTATATATTCGTTTTATGATTACCTAATGATTCTGCTTCCCGTATCGACCCATAGAGTATACCTACAACCCCACTACTGACAGTGTGACAATCTTCACTTGTCTTTGAAGAGTTCAATCAAGAGCATACGAGTAGGTTTCCTTACGATGTATTTCTTTCGCCGTTTATAAATAAATAAATATACATTGGTGGACAACTCGCATACAACACGATAAGTTAGCGACATTACGAACAAGACTTCGAAAAGACAGTGGTGCGGGTGGGATTTGAACCGGAGCTCCGAATCGGCAGTTGCCGTGCTCCCGACTAGACCAGCCGTAACTTCAAATTGGCCCTTTAGACTCCTAGTTCATAATACCCAGCTTTTTTTTTTTTTTTTTTTTTAACATTTATAGGTTTACACTTGACCACCATCTCGCCTGATGTTAAGCGACGATGCGGTCTAAGATGGAGCGTGCTTACCTAGAAGAAACCGATTCACTCTCGATTTGAAGACACCAAGATTATAACCATCGGGAAAAACCCACTCAGGCAACTCATTCCACAGTCGAGACGTTCTTATCACAAAAGTAGAGTCAAACCTCTTTGTTCGTGTCTTTGGAACATCAACCATGAAACGATGCCGCTTCTTCGAGTTACGAGAAGTCCGATAGAAAAAAGGGCTAGGTGGTATTAGATCATGCAGATCAGATGCACACTCTCCGAAGTGTATCCGATAATAAACCGATAAGCTAGCAATTTTCCGGCGATGTTCAAGAGTTTGCAGTCTTTTTCGCACAAGAGAATTATTGCCTATGAGCCTTTTAGCCCGCCTCTCGATCGATTCCAGAGCCTCAAGCTGATACTTAGCCGATCCATCCCAAAGGTGCGAACAGTACTCCATACAAGAGCGAATCTGTGCTTTATATAATAAAAGCAATTGTTCAGACTTGAAGTACTTTCGCACCTTTGAGAGGACACCTAGTTTTTTTGCAGCTAATTTAGCCTTGGACTCGATATATGAGCCAAAGTTGAGTGTAGATGTCAGGGTAACACCCAAAAGCTCAAGATGATCAGTAACCGGCACGGATACACCTCGAAAAGTAGGAGTCTGTAGAAATTGACTCCTTTTTGCGGAGAACAGACACGCCTGCGTCTTTCCTTCATTAAACTTGGCCAGATTGGTTTCGCCCCATTCAGAGACTGCCTCAAGGGCCAAGTTCAAACGCTCGACCATACTCTCTCTCAATACCTTAGTTTGTTGACCGCTGGCTCTCGCGCTAGACATGTAACTCTCCACAACGGTGCTATCATCTGCGTACCCAAAGATACCGGGCTTCAGCAGATCGTTGATATGTAGCAGAAAAAGCGTCGCAGAGAGTACCGACCCTTGAGGGACTCCGGCATTGATACCCATTTGGTCCGACGAGCAGCCATCAATGACAACTCGTATGGACCGATCTCTCAAGAAGTCCGATATCCACGCAATAAAACCTGGAGACAAACCATAACTAGAAAGCTTGCTAATAAGGCCATCATGCCAAACCCTGTCAAAAGCCTTCGAGATATCCAGGGAGACTGCAAGTGCTTCCCCGTGTTTCTCGATAGCTTCACTCCAGATGTGAGTGACATACGCCAGAATATCCCCAGTCGACCGGTTTCGGCGAAACCCGTATTGCCGGTCACTGAGGAGGTCGTTAGATTCTAGGTATGCCAGGAGCCTGCGGTTTAAGACACGTTCCATAGTCTTGCAGAGTATGGACGTGACCGAGATGGGCCTGTAGTTGGCAGGGTCAGCACGACTACCCTTTTTGGGCACAGGTTGCACGTTAGCAAGCTTCCACGATTTCGGTACTTGCCCAGTTTGGAGAGAGAGTCTATACAGGCGCGTTAGTACAGGAGACAACTCAGGTGCACAAGCCTTCAACACTAGGGCAGGAATTCCGTCCGGGCCGCTGGCTTTATTCACGTCCAGATTACGTAGCACTTTACGAACCTCCATTTGGCGAATATGCATTTCCGGCATCAAAGTCGGACTGCCAGGTGGAGTAGGAGGAATCGCACTACCAGCATCTAGACGCGAAGATTCCGCAAACTGAGATGCAAACAAGTTTGCCTTCTCCATTGCGGTGTGAGCCAGCGCCCCATCAGGTTTCAGCATTGGAGGCAGTGAAGAGCGGCAGAAGTTCGATTCGACCGATTTAGCTAGGGACCAAAACGCCTTGCTACCCGCAGGATACGAAGCTAGTTTGTTCCCTATTCGACTAATGTGGTCAAATCGAGCCCTCTGAAGAACCCTTTTGCATGCCTTAGCAGCCCTGTTAAACGCTTTCTTTTTGCGGTGTGTATCCCTTGCCTTACGCTGTCGAGCATCAACCCAGGCTAGGTAGGCCTCATGTTTAGATGCTTCAGCACTTTTACATTGAGAACCGAACCATGGGCGAGCTTTGCTGGATAATGAAACGTCAGAGTATGGAATGAAATATTCCATAGCCGTACGTATTACATCAGTCACAGCATCCGCGCAGGCTGACGGGTCACCAGAAGAGAAGCACAGTGGCTGCCATTGGTAAGATGCAAAGAAAGAACGCATTTCGTCCCAATCTGCTGACTTGTATTTCCATAGCCGCCGGTTGCCTCTGGGGCTGAGATCGGGCGGATGGTAAACGGATACTGATTTCACCAGACAGTGGTCGGAGCTGCCTAACGGCGAATATACCGCCACGGAGTATCGGTCTGGATCAGTTGTCAGCAGAAGGTCTAAGCAATAGGGAGTATGCGACTCAACGTCTGGTACCCGTGTCGCCTCTTGGACCAGCTGGGTTAGGTCTAACGACAAAGCCAGCTTTCTCGTTTCCAGCCCAGCATGGTCAGTGTCCCGGTATGGGTACAGCCAATCCTTATGGTGGCCGTTGAAATCCCCCAGTAACACTAATTGGGCTGATGGGTACTTCTGCTGAGCCGCGTCCGCTGCCTCACTCAAATAATCGGTGAGCCGAGTTGTCTCCTGATCTCCACTGTGCGACCGATAGACACAGGCATAGACAATTTTGTCGATGCCTGTGTCTATCAGCGCCCATAGAACAGAGAACCTGGTGTCCTCAAGATTACGGAGACGCCGACAGCAGATATCGTCACGGGCGTACAGGCACACTCCAGCACGCGGCTTGAAGTTGTGCTCCAAGGTATACCCTGGATAGGTTAGGTACGCCACGTCCGACGGACATCCTATCTGCGTCTCCGTAAGAAACAAGAGTGACGGCTGCTCAGTCTCGAGGTGATGGTGGACTGGGGTGATATTAGAGTGCAGACCTCGAATATTAGTGAGGTGCACTTTGAGAGACAAGGAGTGCAGCCGCTGTTTCACTATGTTTCTGTTTTTACTTTTCATATTAGTTTTTGAGAGTGATTGTCGGTGGGAAAACGGAAGTAGAACGAGGCTGCACACTGCCAACCAACGGTCACAGCACACAACACAAATACACCAATGGGAAACTAGTCTGGAGACTGCGGGGACGCCCGAGCCCCCCCGGGGATGTCTATCTGGCCTTGTCATCCGGTCGCCAACCGGCAGGATAGCGCATCCCGGGATTTTTCGCTAGATGGCGGGGCAGCCTTTCATGAGTGGCTAGCTCACTACTTGGGCCCCCAACTATCTGCGGTCGGTAGCGGCAAAAAACCGTGCCTCGGATCCCGCTACCCTCCATGACTAGCTTCCCGATGTAAAGTATTGGTGTGCAACTATCTGGTCTTGCAGTTATGCAGCAACTGTTCTGACCCGTTTTCCCTAACGGCGTCACCAGACTACATGCCGGAACACGGCTAGGCCGCTTGGCGGCACGACTCAGTCTGGCGGGTGGTCACCAGCCACGGCCAAAGCCTACCACCGGTATGTTTGTCACCCGATTTGTACCACCCAGGGACCACGTGTGGGGGGTTTCTGTGTACAGGTGCTTCCCCACGGACGGAGGTGACACGGTCCCCAAATGCTATGCTCTATGACATCGTCATAGGTATAAATAGCCCTAAGTGCTAGTTAAGTGTTTGAAATATTAAAACAAAATTAGAAAAATAAGGCGACTTGAACAATAAAACTAATTGGGCACTTAATTTCCCTAAGGTACGCGATTGGTTTACTAATTAGCATTGAAATAATAACAACAAAATATTATAGAATCTCTGAGGAAATAATACATCATAGTCATACCTATTATAATATTTAGTATATATGCATGACATTGGTATTTAAAATATAAGATCATCATCCTCGTAGTCCATCGTCAGCATAAATATACTTTGTAGTCCATTGCTCCATATAGCTTCTACAACACGTGACTGATTTATAGGGTTCCGTACCCAAAGGGTAAAAACGGAACCCTATTGCTGCGGCTTGGCTGTCCGTGTCCGTCCGTCTGTCACCAGGCTGTATCTCAAGAACGGTGATAGCTAGACAGTTTAAATTTTCACAGATGATGTATTTCTATTGCCGCTATAACAACAAATACTAAAAATAAAATAATATATAATTGCGATGTATACGGAATTCCGTATAAAGCCAAAGAGGTTTTCGCCGTTTATTTGCTAATGGTACGGAACCCTTCGTGCGGGAGTCCCACTCGCACTTGGCCGGTTTTATTGTGATTTTTTCGTGTTATGACAATATAACCAACATATATGATATAAATATGATAGATTAGCACTTGATCGTTTTCTCGCCTATGCGGTCTACAATGGAGCGTGCTCACCTAGAAGAAACAGATTCACTTTCGACTTGAAGACACCAAGATTAATTTTATTATCGGAATAAACCCGCTCAGGTAACGTATTCCACTGAGTACACGAAAACGATAGTAAACTTACCAAAGTAGAAAAAGTATTTTTATTTAGTTCGACTCTATGAAATGTTAACCATGAAACGATGTCGCTATTTCAAGTTACGAGCACTAAATATAATGTAATTACATGGTTAGCTGGTTTATTATTCAATTCTCGTTCGCCACCGTTTAGTGTGAGAGCTTAATTATGCGACGTTGCTGTTAGTACGTAATTACACAATTGCGCAGTAATTCATAAGCAGCCCACTAAATGTTCCCACTGCTGGGACTCGGGGGTTACTCTCTTCATTCTCTATAGGCCATAATCGACTAAAGGCCGATTTACATCAGACGATTATTCTATTATTACAATTATTCTACCGCCAAGCAGTAATGTGCAAACATTACTGTGTTCCGGTTTGAAGGGCAATGTTTCCAGAGAAATTACAGGGCTTAGAGATATAACAACTTAGATCTCTGGGTGACGAGCGCAGTGCGGTGCTAGGTAATGATTTTGGCTCTTCATGTTCCAATAGCTGCGTGTCACTGTGCTGTTATGTGGCAGGCATGTTGCTTACCATCAGGCACATGTCCTGCTCGTCTCGTCAATCTTTATTTAAAAAAAAAGATCGTTCTTAGCGTTTTCCATATTAGATATTCCATAGAATCTTTGCGAACGCAAACAAAACAACGAAATAATGCTCTACGTTTGTTTACACCAAATGAATTTGATACAGTGGGGATGTAATGAACATTCGCTCGTCTGATGAAAATCGGCCTTTACACTAAAAGATCGAGAAAGAATGCTCTTGTTCCAGCTCTAGCTCTATGTTCGTTCAGTTTAAATCGGCCTTAAGCTAATCCAGTGCGCGTTGACGCATGGTGCAAATCATTCTTAGAACATGCCGGTTTGCCGGTTTCTTTAAGTCTAACAGGTAGTAGATAGATACCACTTCCCTATGTTTACTTACTACGTACATAGTATCTAGTAGTTGATATATTTGAATTATAGATTTAATTTGATATTATTTTAGACATTTAGTAATAAATAAATCGTTGTTATTTTGTAACTTGATTTGATTGTTTTGATTTGATGACATGAATTTGTAAGGTTTTCTATTTTTTGTATCGAAATAGTTGAAAGGTGATTTTAATATAAGGAGCGAGTTGTTAAGCTAATTTTGTGATTAGACTTATAAACTTCAATCATTTAAGAATTGGAAAAATATTTGTATGCCTACATATCAGGCAAAACATGACGACAAGCTACTTTGAAATTTTGTAACCTATTATACATCATGCGTTATGTGTGTTTGCAATTTAGTCATGTTTTGAACAAAAATAAATTATCTTTTATCTATGTACTTAGTACTAGCTTTTTGACTCGACTGGCACCGACTTCAAATAGATAGATAGATAGATAGATAACTCTTTATTGTGACACAAAGAAAGGAAACAATTACAGAAAAACACAATATAAACTAGCGCCACAAATGGCGGCCTTATTGCTGAGAGCAATCTCTTCCAGGCAACCAGCTTAAAGGAAAATCGCCTAGAACATTGTTAGGCGAGGCGATGTGACGTTTTCCTTAATACTACTACTTAAACTACCTTAACACAAAACAGATTAATATATATATTTATTAGACTAATGAGCTCAATACACAGAAAATGCTAGCAATTTTAAACCTACTACAACCTATATAAATGTAAAGACTATTTGTTAATGACCCATGCAACAGGGACGAAGACAGAGTAATACAACGTTACAGACGGCAGTGGACAACCATACTACCACCTACGACTTACTGGCAACGACAGGCCCGCACTGTGACAAATAAAATTCCTTTACCTTGCCTTTAAATATGTTTTGAGACTGCGACTCTCTTATAGAGGCAGGTAGAGCATTCCACAAACGGACAGCCATGACAGAGAAAGAATTTTCATAGAAAGATGTTTTATGTGATGGAGTGACAAGGTTGAGTGCTACTGCCGCTCTCAAAGGACGGGGCCGTGAAATTTCATGGTAAAAGGTGAAACGATCCTTCAGGTAAGACGGGGAGGTGGGATTATATAGAATGCTATACAACAAAGACAAAATGTGTGTATTTCTGCGAAGGCGGATAGGAAGCCACTTGAGCTTAGTGCGAAATTGAGATATATGGTCATATTTTCGCAAGCCAAATATGAACCTTATGCAGAAATTTTGAAGGCGCTCAAGCTTGTTCAACTGTTCTTCTGTGAGATCCAGGTAACATACGTCGGCATAATCGAGGATAGGAAGTAGAAGGGATTGAACAAGCGCAATTTTGGTGGAAGTTGGGAGAAAGTTACGTAGTTTCATAAGTGCCGGGTGCTGAAGCATACAACTTTCTACTAGTAACTTGAATCTGCGGACCCCAGCTCAAACAACGATCCATCGTAATGCCCAGGTTCCTGACAGTGCTGCTGTAGGGTATTACTATCCCATCAAACTCAATTTTTGGAAGCATTGGCCAGTCAATACCAGATATCTGCCTAGAGCTGCCCAAGATGATAGCCTGCGATTTGTTTGGGTTGACATGCTGACCAAAACATTTACCCCACCTGCAAACACTAGCCAGATCGACATTGATGGCATTAATCGCCGCAGATATGTTGGAAAGAGGAGCATGGGAGTAAATTTGAAGGTCATCGGCGTACAGGTGATAGGAAGAGGAGAAACTGAGGGAAATGGAGTTGATAAAGAAGGAAAAAAGGGGAGGAGAAAGGACGCCACCCTGGGGCACACCAGCAGCCGTTGAACACCAGGAAGATGAATTATCCCCAAGGTGAACCCGCTGTCGACGACCACAGAGATAGCTGTTAAACCAGTCAGTCGCAGAAGATGAAAAATTAGAGGAGCGTAGCAAAGCCAGGAGAACATCGTGATCGACGGTATTGAAGGCATTGCTAAAGTCAAGGAGGACTAACACAGTGAGATTACGATTTTCCATTGAAAGGCGAATGTCATCAGTGATCTTTAGCAAGGCACTGACCGTACTGTGCCCCTGACGAAAGCCTGACTGAAATGGATTCAACAAATTATTACTGGAAAGGTACCTACTAAATTGATTGTAGACCAGGCGTTCGAGAACTTTAGATAAAAGAGGGAGGATTGATATGGGTCGAAATTCCGAGAAAGATTTGGGGTTGGGTTTTTTTGGCAATGGAATAATTTGAGCGTCTTTCCAGGCAGAAGGAAAAACACCAGAAGAGATTGAAGAATTGAAGATGATACAAAGAACAGGAAGGAAGTGTTCAAGAAAAGGAAATAACATGTTGCGACTAATGCCATCGCTACCAACTGCACTAGAAGTGATTGAGAGGACACTCCTTCTGAGCTCATCAATAGAAAATTCGTTGAAAAGAAAAGGTGGATTATCTGGGATAGGCAAGGTTGAAAGAGATAAAAGGGTGCTGGCTTTGGTTTGGACATCAACATTCGAGGAAGAAGAGAAATGGAGGTTAAGCGAATTGAGATCTAAACCCTGAGGTATACCATCCATTTTTGACTTACCAATTCCCATCGATCTCAGAAATTTCCACACCTTAGCCGGATCATCATTGTCGACAGATTTGTGTACATGGCGTCTTAGAGCGTCCCTGCAAGCAGTGTTGCAGCGATTACGAGCTTTTACATATGCTGCTTTAGTTTGATCTGTCGGATGGCATTTGTGTCTAAATTTCGCAGAGTCTCTTTTATGCATCAAGAGTTTGATGTCATTAGTAATCCATGGAGCCGGAAGGTGTTTCATTTTTATAGGTCGCAGAGGAGCATGCCTATCAAATAACTTTACTACAATAGAGTTGAAAGAAGCTACTTGGTCATTAACCGAATCAGAATCTAAGATTGGTGACCAGTCAACATCTCGAGCATCCGCTTCAAATGCTTCTCTGTCTATACCAGCAAAATTGCGCTGTAGAATGATTTTTGGTTTGGATTTGGGAGGTCGAACTTTATAGGACAAGAAAATTAGATCATGATATGAGAAGCTAGCAGGGCATTGCCCATGCTTGGCAACGTGACTAGGTGAGGAAACAAGAATTAAATCAAGGAGCGAAGGAGTGCAGTTAGGAAAGTGATGAGTGGCGTTCAGCGGAAGAATTTTCATGTTGAATGAGTTCGTGATAGACTGTAAGGAAAAAGTTCGGTGATCTTGTCTTAAGAGACACGTATTGAAGTCGCCCATGATGATGGAATGTTGGTACCGTGGCAAGTGATCCTCTAAAAGATTTTCAAAAGAAGGAAAATAGTTCACGTTTAGAGAATGACAGTAAAAGACTCCAAGTAAAATCTACGTATGAGACAGAATTATCTCAATAAATAAATGTTCACCAGCATCAGAAGGAGGAGGTTGTATTGATGAGCTAATTATGGAGAAAGGAATGTGGGATCGAAGATATATGGCCACTCCACCACCACGGCTGCCCGTTCGGTCATTGCGAATAAGACGAAATCCAGGTATAGAATAAGAAACAGAGGGAAGGCTAGATTTCAACCAAGTCTCCGAGACAAAAATCGCATGAATGTTCCGATCACAAAGATATGTCTGCATATCAATGATGTGACTCGGAACACTTTGAGCATTGATGTGTATCACATTAAAATTTTTAGAAACGTTGGAAAATTGGGTGTTAATCATATCGGCGAGTGTGGGTTCACCAGCAAAACTATCGTCACCAGTACTCGAGGTTGCAGAACACGGTGAAAGGATTTGAGAACCAATGGAACAATTGCCATTATCTGACAAATAATCCATTGGGTAATAATTACACTGCACTGCAAATAACTATACACTGAAATGCTAGGTTTATAAAAGGTTAAACAGAGTAATAAAAATTAAATCAAAATTAGATGTATCAAATAATATAAAAATAAAATTAAAATTAATACGCTTGTGTTTTTGAAATCTCAAAAACAAAAAAAACAAAAAAACTGGATATACTTTCCCTAATATTAGTTATTTACTTAAGTTATATAAAACGCGCGTACGCGTCTGCCTACAAAACAGAAAAAAAATATAAAAAAATGCAATACAATTAAAAGCGTTTCGCAACTTTGCAAAGCAAGAAGCACAATATTGAATTTACACCATTCTAAGATTTATAACATACGAAACGGTAAAATATAAGCATAGCTAGGCATAACAGTTGTTAATCCGTTAATCATTAAATAAATAAATAATGCCCAGCTATGAATATAAGACACACATCGACCACAGAGTTACAAAACCAAAAAAAAAAAAAACAGGTAACAAGATTATCACGTATTACGAGGTAAAAAATCATTGCGTATTACGGACGTTACGGTCGACAACACAGCCAAGCATCAAACGTCAGTGTCATAACATCAACTTGACACTTGACAGCTTGACATTTGGTCAATTAGAAGATTAGAACTCCACTATACTATACAGTTTATGTATGTTCACAATTGAAATTGAAAACACTAATTATTGTGAAAACAGGGTAGAATTTTATAGTAATGAATACCTGCAGTGGTTAAATAACAATATCAATACATTGCAGAGAAAAGTGAGGTGGGATACATTTGCGAGACAGCGTGAAGTCCGTCTGTCATGCGTATATTTGATGATTTTCTATTGCATTTAGCGAATGCGCTTCGGTCTAGCGCTCGCTGCACCAGTCACAGCCGGACCCACCGCTTTCCTCGGACCAACAAGTGGTGACGACTTCTTGAGGACGCTGCTGGGTGAAATTTTTTCGAGCTCACCGACGCTACTAACGAGGTGGTGCTTACCATCAACTAGGATATGGATCTGCCCGTCACGAGTCCAACAGTTGTTAATGCCGAAACGCTCCCTTGCTGACATGAAAGTATGGTGTCTTGACTTGGACAGGAACTCGGAGAGGGTAATCCCAGTCCCCTTCAGAGATGACTTTGATGCCCATAACTTACTCCGGACAGCAAAATCCTTAAGTTTGAACAATATGGGTCTAGGCTTCCCATCCCTAGGATAATAGATAAGTGGAAATAGATGAGTGAGTTGCGTATATAATTATTAAAAATTGACTTATTTTTCGCTTTTGAATGCCTATTTGTGGTTTTGAAATTGGTTTAGTTTTTTGTTTAAAACGATTTATTTATTTATCTAGCCGTGGGTTTCACTTTGAAGAAAACATACGATTTATTTAGTTAGTGACGCCGCGGGCAAGATCCGAGAATGACTTCACCACGAACGAGCAACAACTTTCTGAATTGTCATTATCAGATAAACAGTAACGTTAAAACAGAAATTATGGAAAGCTGAACGTCCACTCATAGTGTGTTAGGATAGGTAATACATAATTGAGCGGTGTGTGGGGAAAAAATGTTATAAAAAAACTGCCTGATTTACAATATTGTTGAAAACATTTTCTTTTTTTTATAGCACCTGTAGAGTGACAAGACGAACAGAACATGCGCAAAATGGTAAGTAATATATCTGAGCATAAAAGCACAGTGGCACACAGCTATTGGAACATGAAGAGTCCAAATCATTACTTACGTACATAGCACAGAATTGCGCTCGTCACCCGGAGATGTAATGTGTTTTATCTCTTGGCCCAGTAATTACTCTGGAAACAACTTTCAAACCGGAACACAGTAATGTTTGCACATTACTGATTGGCGGCAGAATAGCAGACAAAGATGTGGTACTTCCCCACCTTCCCCAGGCGGACTCTGCAAAGAGCCCTACCACTACATTGAAAACACAGTGAAAACTTCTTTTGGCGCGCCTTGACAGATTTTTCGTGGGCTGTGAAATGAATTCTACCGTCACGCTCGGATATGATAAGAAATCTTCGGGTAAACTCGGGACCATAGCCATTGGCTATCTAAATGCGTAATTTAATAGGAAATGCTAAAAAGGCGAGGGCTGCCTATCACGGCATGGTCCTCTAGAAATGCGTCAGCCAATGGGAAATGCTGGTGCATTTCTAGATGGTCATGCCATGATGATCAGGCCACACCCTCCGGTTACACCCGTGTAGTTTCCAAAGTAAGCTATCAAATTCTGAGTTATAAGTTTTCACTTCTATCGGTAGTTCCTATGACTGCCAATTTTTTTCTTCTTCAAGAGATGGCATTGACTCCCAACAGTGGGAACATTTAGTGGGATAATCACGCTTTATACTGTGGCACGATTAAGAACGTATTATGACAAGTTTATTCATTTATCAGACATTGTGGTCGTTGTTTTTGTTTCTTATCAAAAAAATGATTAAACCTGTAATTGAAAAAATAAACTGAACGTCTAATTATTCCATACAGTCTGAATAATGTAGTTATGTAGAGTTTAATTTAATTGTTTCTCCGTCTCAGAACTGGTACAATGTTAAAAACTTATTTATTTTAAGTACAAGATATATTCTGTAACTTATTTCTTACGGCGTTATATTAGCGAAGCGATTTTATAGCGAAGATTATTAATAGCGAAGGTGGTAATGTCTACTACAAGGAAAAGTTAAGATTTATTTAGCTAAAAACAAACGCGCCGCCGGCAGCTCCGTGCACCATTTTATAAGTAAGTACCTACATCAATTTCCATTACCCTACACCGGGGCACATATAAAAAAGTAGTTACTACTACGATCGTGGTAGTTTTTCTTGAAAACCTTACCTATTTCGTGAAAAACATTTTCAGACACAGCAAAATCTCGCTATACATTTTACGAATCTAGAATCTTCGACTGAAAGTCTACGCGTTTCGAAATAACCGCAAGTATTTACCAGCAAATACTATTTAAAAGGTGAGGTAATAACGCGATGTAATCCTGACCAGCGGCCACCGAACATCTTCTCAAATAGACCCAGGTTGAGACGTCGGCGTCGGTCTCTCGGGACCCGGGCCAGTCGCTGAGAACGAAATATGTAAAGAAACAGCTATTGCAATTTTATCGCGCGCGTTTCAAACGTTTAGTGAAAGCTACGAGCCCAAAGCTTATTACACTTTTGAGGAAAAATGTCACTGTATTAAAATCGAAGATTTTCACTGTTTTTGATGTCAAACTAACCAAGAACATATAAAAGTATACAAAATGAAAAAAAAACATTGAAAACCATTATCCGCTACGTTATTCATGTTTTCTTAGAGTGTAAATACAATAATAATTAACTTATTTCCCTTAAACCTAACCATAAGTTAAGTTACATTCGTCGGGCACGTCGATATTACAAGTTTATAAGAATACAAAAATTGCATTAAAAAACATTCAATTTCATAAAATTATGTGAATATTACGTAATAGAATAAAATTAAAAAAACAAATAGAATGGCATCAAATTGATAATCACTAGGTCAACATTAAAAAATAAATATTTATATTAAACATTCATATGATAACTTCCATATATGATAAACCTCTGAAAGTTTTCTACTCTGCGCTCAAACCTCAGAGGGCTTCTGGAGGCGGCAACAGCTAAGTGATGTGTTACGATAAAGATTAACCCGACAAGTGATTTTAGTTTGTAAAGGGAGGGGAAATAAGTCAACACGTGTATTTACTATTTAGTTACTGTTGCAAAGGAAACCGTTCTCTAGAGATTCCATAGTATTCTATGGAATTTCTATGGAAATTCTATAGTGTCTCTGCTGAGTTGACTAGTGTTCTGGGCGTCCCGCAGGGCTCCTGCTTGTCCAATACTTTATTTAGCATTCTCTTAAATGATTTACCGGGGTCCATTAAAAATGCGGAGATGTTCATGTACGCGGATGACGTCGCCGCGGTGATTTCTGCACCGACCAGTCTGGAGTTGGAGGAGTTATTGAACGAAGTGGCGAACGACCTCAGCCGATGGTTCGGTATAAACGGAATGGTTCTAAACTTAGACAAAACTTGTTTCGTAACATTCAACTTGAATGGCAAATCAACCAAACAGTATTCGGTAGCGATAGGCAATACCGCAATCCAGCAGGTCCAGAGTACGAAACTCCTGGGGTTCCACATTGACGGCGCCTTGACGTGGGAGAAGCACATCGACGAGCTGTCGGGAAGCTGAGCCGCTCGTGCTACGCGCTCCGGCGGCTCGCGGCCACCGCCACCCGCGACGTCGTGCGCTCCTGCTACTTCGCGACTGTCCACTCCAACATCACGTACGGGCTGGAGCTGTGGGGCCGCGCTGCTGACTACAAAAGGGTGTTTGTCATGCAAAAGCGTGCTGTACGAGCAATGGTCGGGGCCACGAATGATACATCATGTGTCGAGTTTTTTAAGGAGCTTCACATTTTGCCGCTTCCTTGTGAACATATTCTCCTTACATCTATGTTCGTCTATAAAAACATCGATTCGTTCCAGCTGAGGGGTATTAACCAGAACGTAAACTTGAGGAGTAACAAAAAACAACATCAACTGGTAACTCCGCCCCACAAGTTGAGTAAGTCTGAGAGGTCGGTCTACGTTGGAGGGCCCGCAATATACAACCGTCTGCCGACGGATGTACGAGACGCACCCTCCGCCGCGGCGTTTAAACGTAAGCTAAAAACATGGTTGCATGGGCACCTGTTCTACACCCTGGATGACCTATTAAAGCTACCAGATCTATAAACATAAGTTATGTTGACTTTTGTAGTTAATTATAAGACCAGAAATTATCTTACATTATTTATTATTACCAACCAATTAATTATTGTTAATTAAATTGTTAATTATTATTGATTAATTGTGACATTTTTATTAGTTCTTGCATTACCAATACCTACTGTATCAATATTAGTAACGACATTATTGACATTTTTCACTCTGACTTGTAATTTATCATTATTAATAAATAATTTGTATTTGTATTTACTTAAAAAAAGAATAAGACTCCTTTTATGGGACTTTTTCGGGTTCCGTAAAAAGTAAAACGGAACCCTTATAGATTCGTCATGTCTGTCTGGCTGTCTGTCCGTCCGTATGTCACAGCCACTTTTTTCCGAAACTATAAGAACTATACTGTTGAAACTTGGTAAGTAGATGTATACGGTGAACCGCATTAAGATTTTTACAAAAAAAAATAAAAATAATAATAATTAGGGTTGCCCCCCATACTGAGAACTGAAACTCAAAATTTTTTTTTTCATCTAACATGACGAATCTATTTTTACGTTTTACGGAACCCTAAAAAAGAACCTGAAAAAAAAACAGAAGCCATCTGGATTTTAAGCCTGCAACTTCTTCATGACCGCCCATCTTATCAACTGAGCTAATATACTGCCGCACAGAGCTGCAAAATTTACCGTCGCATCCTAATGTCATTATCTAAAAAACGAGCATAAAACGCGTTTTAAAAATTGAACCTAGTTAGATCGATTTATCGTCCCCGAAACCCCCTGGATACATAATTTCATGAAAATCGTTCGAGCCGTTTCCGAGATTCAGATTCTATATTAAGGCCGATTTACATCAGACAAGCGAATGCTCATTCTATCCCCACTGTATCAAATTCATTTGGTGTAAACAAACGTAGAACATTCTTTCGTTGTTTTGTTTGCGTTCGCAAAGATTCTATGGAATATATAATATTTATGGAAAACGCTAAGAACGATCTTTCGTTTACACTAAAAGATCGAGAAAGACTTGTTCCAGCTCTAGCCCTATGTTTGTTCAGCAGGTCTACTACGAAAACAAACTCCGAATGATCGGATCCGACCGACAGCTGAATCGGATTGTAGCCTACCACGAAAAACAGTCAGATCGATACATGTCGGTCGGAAGTTATAGAGTTAGGTCGGATGAGGGTCGAATCGAACGAAACGGCCGATCCTATCAACCGACAGATTGTCTTTCGAGGTAGGAAAAGTCCATAAGTTCGGCCGATATATCGTTTATCGGACTTCGTAGTAGGCCTGCAGTTTAAATCGGCCTTAACTATTGCTCGTTTAAAGGTATAAGGTTTGACTGCCCTTGTGGGTTAGTTGGTGGTAGCTCTGCCTGCGAAGCCGAGGGTCGTGGGTTCGATTCCCACCCAGTGCAAGTATTTGTGTGATGAATTCAAATGTTTGCACTGTGTCTGAGTGTTTCTATCTATAATAAGTATGTATTTAAAAACTATATAAGTATTATATCAGCTATCTGGCCGCCATCATACAAGCTTTGCTTGGTTTGGGGTCAGATGGTGTTGTGTGTGAGTTGTCCACCAATATTTATATAAATACAACAATAGCTCGTTTAAAGGTATAATAAAATACATCATACGTAATATGTATACGTCTCAGACGATTATTCTCTCAAGCATACAAAGATCTGGACTCGCCGAACGGATAGTTCCCAGGTGCTAAGAGTTCAGGATGAGCAGTAGTTGTATTGAGTTCCGAACTTCCGGACGTGACGTAATCACCGTGGACATCCGCCCGAGCACTGTACTTACTTAGCTCTACAATAGAGCTCACATTTAGCGACCGTGTAACCACAGATCTACAATTCAAGAAATTAATTGAGAAAAGAGTATTTTTATAACTTAAAGAAATATATCTGTCGCAGTCAACTAGCCAGTATTTTTTTTTAATAAAGAGTGCCGAAACGAGCAGTACATGTGCCTGATTGTAAGCAACATGCCTGCCACATAACAGCAAATTGACACGCAGCTATTGGAACATGAAGAGTCCAAATCATTACCTAGCACTGGACTGCGCTCGTCACCCAGAGATCTAAGTTGTTATATTAGCCCTGTAATTTCTCTGGGAACATTGCCCTTCAAACCGGAACACAGTAATGTCTGCACGTTACTGCTTGGCGGTAGAATAACTGACAAAGGTGTGGTCCTTCCCCAGGCGGACTCTGCCAAGAGTCCTACCACTACAACCGGTAGTAGCCGGTTAACTAGCGGCCTGAGTGATTCACCCGTATCGTTTGTTACTAAATTCAATAATCAGGCTGACTAATGTTTAGGCCATTCATAGTATAAGCTGCGATATATACATCTCTCATATTCCGGAAGGTATAAGTATTTTTGAAGAAAAAACTTCTTTTGGCGCACCACATAAAGATTGTGTATTGAGCTCAAGCGACACGCTCGTAAATGAAAGAAATTGTTTTTTATTAATGTAAACAATAACAATGTGAAATTGGTAGTCCTTGAATATAGGCAGTTTAGAATAGTAAATTAAGAAAAAAAAATTGTAAAGTTTTTTTTTAAATCAAATTATGACAATTTGGTAGACAACCTAATATTTGCATGCCGTAAGGTTGATTATGGAGTTCTCAATGTAAACATATAAGATCTTATTGTAATTACCCATTTTCGCAATTTAAAATTACAATAAAAAAATCTTCGGGTAAGCTCGGATGGTTTAGATAGCCATGGTCTTGACGCGCTCCGGTTTCACCTGCGTCGTTTTCAAAGTGAGCTATCAAATTCCGAGTCGCTATGACTGCCAATTTTGTTTTTGCGCTACCACGACCATAAACCACAATTATTTTTATGACTTTGAGACCATGCTGGGGGAACATTTCCGGGGTTCCTTAACGCTTTTGCGTAAATATTATCTTAGCCCACTGTATGTAGTTCTCAGTTCTCTACCCATAACTTCTACTTCATTAGTTGTATTAAATTTTTATTGTCCCCCGTTCGTTTCACTAAATGGTTGTCCTTTTTGTTAAGTGTTTTGATGGTTGTTTGTTTGTAATGTATCTTTATAGAGTTAGTTAAGTTTTATAGTGAAGCAATGAAATGTTTTCGTGCAAGTATTTTATTTTACCAAGAGTAATTGTAGAAATTTGTCATTACCACTGGTTTTAATTTTAATGGAAAACATCGAAAAAAAATCAAAACATTCCGAAGAAACGTTTTTCGAAGACATGTAGCATAACGTAAGTAGCCCACTAAATGTACCCACTGTTGGGACTCGGGGCTTTTTTTCGGAAAGAGAGAAAAGCCAAGCCATAATCTCGTGCCTCGTAACTTAGTGGGTAGTAACTCTGCCTGCGAAGTCGAGGGTCGTGGGTTCGATTCCCACTCAGAGCAAATAGGTAATTGTGTGATGAATTCAAATATTTGTACTGTGACTGAGTATTTCTATGCATAATAAGTATGTATTTACAACTATATAAGTATTATATCCGCCATATTACATGCTTTGCTTAGTTTGGGGTCAGATGTTGTTGTATGTGAATTGTCCATCAATATTTACCTGTAGTTATAATCCACCACGCTGGCCCAGTGCGGGTTGGTGGATAACACATGATCACGATAGATTCTAGGTACACGTCGGTTTCCTCACGATGTTTTCCTTGGCCGTTTTAAGTTAGTGGCATTACGCACATGACTTCGAAAAGACAGTGAATATGGTGCGCGTGGGTTTGAACCCGGGGACTCGGGATCGACAGGCCCCGTCCTCCCGACTAAAACAGCCGTATCTTCAGAAGTCGAGGACATGTGCCCACCACCAACCCGCACGGGCAGCTTGGTGGATACAGCCTTCACTGCTTCACTCTCTTCTTATGAGAGAAGGCTTCGATTCCCAGCAGTGGGAAGGTAGCGAGTGAATTCACTGGCCTTTATTGATATCAACTAAATTTCTTGTGGTTTGAACATTTTATAATTGCAATTACACCGATATTTTGTAACAAGTATAATAGACGCAGAATAAAGGTCTGCCAAGCTTACATAGGTACATAAAGGATAAAGTTTTTTTTTAAACAAAGGGTTATCTGGACAATATAGCTCTCAACGATTAATTAGATCGAATTTAGTACCTTGGTATGATATTTTGGGTGCAACTTTCTGTAAAAAGTAGGTACTTTATAGTGAAATTAAATAAATAGTGGCATAGTGTTGTTTTATTTTATTATACTCGTAATGTATTGCATTGCGTAAAACAGGTGTTTAGCTTGTAGAAGCTTTGAGTAGATGATAGATAGATTAACTCTTTTATCCACTAAGTAAAACCAAAACATTGTTAGAAACTAAAAAAAAAACATGATGTGCTGTCTTATCGCCAAAAGCATTGCTAAATGTTCGCAAGACGTCAGCAAGTTTTGACAATGTGTTGTGGGACCGAGTCTATCTGTCCTAAGCTATATATGTAGTTAGCAGAACAGATGCAACTTTCTACAGACTTAATACCGCGCTCATCTCCCACGTCCGACATCACATTGTTCTTCAAACCTAGAAACAGGCAACTAACTTGCTCTCGACGTAATTATTGTCAGCCATTGAACGCCTCAACTTTATACGTACTTCTAGAGAATCCTCAGTTATTTCATAAGTTTGAATATATTAACATAATATGACTAAATTTGAGCACTTTACCGGAATCAACTTGTTACACTCTTTTTTAAAGAAGAGAGATAGAAGTTCTTATATCTCAGCAAGTTTTTGGCGGATTCGTTTGACGATTGGACTGAACGATGCGTCTTGCAAAGTTATTTCACTTTTTGCTAAAACCTCCCAAACCGGTAATTTTGAGTTTTTTTTTTGTAATTTTATAGGCTTACACTTGACCACCATCTCACCTGATGTTAAGCGACAATGCGGTCTAGGATGGGGCGTGTTTAATCAGTGTTTTTTAAGAGTGCGATATGTCTGCATGATGTTATACCTACCACCATGCCTTTTTTCTATCCGAATTCTCGTACCTCGAAAAAGCGACATCGTTTCATAGTTGACGTTCCAAAGACTAGATCGAAGAGGTCTGACTCTACTTTTGTGATAAGAACATCTAGGATGTGGAATACGTTGCCTAGTGGGTTTATCCCGATGGTTACAATATTGGTGTTTTCAAATCGAGAGTGAAACGGTTTCGTCTAGGTAAACACGTTCAATCGTAGACCGCATCGTCACTTAACATCACGCGAGATGGTGATCAAGTTTAAACCTATAAAAGTTAAAAAAAGTAACTCCTATTCACAACTATAATAAGTAGGTGTTATCAGCTATCTGGTGGTTTTACTCGTTTTATTCTCATTCCCATTATTTTCTGAAATGAAAAGTAGGTTAGTCATCTAAACTACAATCTGTGTACCGAATTTCAAACCGATCTATGAAACCTTTCCGACGTGATTGAGTAACAAAGACCAAAAACTTTCACATTTATAATATAAATAGGGTAAAGCCTATGCGCTATTTCAGACTACAAATCTAATTGTGTTACAAAATTAAATCCAATCCTTTCCGAAACGACGGCGACGCAGGTAATTGAACAAGAGACTTTCAAACTTTTCATATTTATGACATAAGTAAGATTTCAGGTAAATTTAAATATGTAAATAATTGTGGATTCTAAACTACTTACTTAACTTAACTTCTACTTACTATAATACCATGTCAATCAACTAAAACAAGTCAAAAAAAAAAATATTTAAACAGTCCCGCGATCGTCAGATCCCCGCCCAAAAGTACCCATTAAACTTGCGGCGTTCCCACGCTGGATCGCCAGGGAGACATTCTGAACCAGAAAACGACCGGACCGGGGATCACACCCCTTATCTCTCAGGAGTCGACCCAACGCATACACAAAATCCTTGGCCTCCGCACCCCATGGGCCCGCCGTTTCCACCGCGAACGGAACAAACTCATATGCAGACTCCAATGCGGAATACTTCAGGTGTTTACCTCTAGCGGCCGCTTCTGCACCCGCACCTGCAACTCGCTGAGTTGCAGGGAGATGGCAAGACGCAAAAGTGCTTACGCACGTGGCGTCCCAAATAAGGCAGCGACCACGTTGCCAAGGGATTAACGTGAGTCCGTCCGGTCGTTTTCCGTCCGACCGGGAGAGGCCGGGAGGCTCGAGGACACAGGGTATGTCGGCTGAAACGAGCGCTCTGCGGATAATATCGTTTAAGGCGTGGTGTCGCGGTCTTCGTCCTGCACAGCGAGAACAGCTGAGACTATTTTTTTTTTTTTTTTTTTTTTTAACTTCTATAGGTTTACACTTGACCGCCATCTCGCCTGATGTTAAGCGATGATGCGGTCTACGATGGAGCGTGTTTACCTAGATAAAACCGATTCACTCTCGATTTGAAGACACAAAGATTGTAACCATCGGGGAAAACCCACTCAGGCAACGTATTCCACAGCTTAGACGTTCTTATCACAAAAGTAGAGTCGAATCTCTTCGTTCGTGTCTTTGGAACATCAACCATGAAACGATGTCGCTTTTTCGAGCTACGAGCATTCCGATAGAAAAAAGGACAAGGTGGTATCAGATCATGCAAATCAGTCGCACACTCTCCGAAGTGTATCCGATAAAAAACCGATAGGCTAGCAATTTTTCGGCGATGTTCAAGACTTTGAAGTCTTTTTCGCACAAGAGTGTCGTTGCCTATGAGCCTTTTGGCACGTCTCTCGATCGATTCCAGAGCCTCCAGCTGATACTTAGCCGATCCATCCCAAAGGTGCGAACAGTACTCCATACAGGAGCGAATCTGTGCTTGATATAGTGTAAGCAACTGTTCAGACTTGAAGTACCTTCGCACCTTTGAGAGGACACCAAGTTTTTTGGCAGCCAGTTTAGCCTTGGACTCGATAAACGAGCCAAAGTTGAGCGTAGAGGTCAAAGTAACGCCCAAAAGTTCAAGACGGTCAGAGACCGGCACGGATACACCTCTAAAAGTTGGAGTCAGTTGGAAAGGACTCCTTTTAGCGGAGAACAGACACGCCTGCGTCTTACTCTCGTTGAACTTGACCAGATTGGCATCGCCCCATTTGGACACCGCATCAAGGGTCAAGCCCAAACGCTCGATCAGACTCTCTCTCAGTACCTGAGTTTGCTGCCCAGTGGCTCTCGCGCTAGATATGTAACTCTCTACAACGGTGCTATCATCTGCGTACCCATAGATACCGGGCTTCAACAGATCGTTGATATGTAGCAGGAAGAGCGTCGCAGAGAGTACCGACCCTTGTGGGACTCCGGCATTGATACCCATTTGATCCGACGAGCAGCCATCAATGACGACTCGTATGGATCGATCCCTCAAGAAGTCCGATATCCAAGCAATGAACCCAGAAGACAAACCATAACTAGAAAGCTTGCTTATAAGGCCATCATGCCAAACCCTGTCGAAAGCCTTCGAGATATCCAGGGAGACTGCAAGTGCTTCCCCGTGTTTCTCAAAAGCTTCACTCCAGATGTGAGTGACGTACGCTAGAATATCCCCGGTGGACCGGTTTCGGCGAAACCCGTATTGCTGGTCACTGAGGAGATCGTTCGATTCTAGGTACGTCAGGAGCCTGTGGTTTAAGACACGTTCCATAGTCTTGCAGAGCATGGACGTGACTGAGATGGGCCTGTAGTTGACAGGGTCAGCACGACTACCTTTTTTGGGCACAGGTTGCACATTGGCAAGCTTCCAAGACTTCGGTACTAGCCCAGTTTGGAGAGAGAGTCTAAATAGGCGTGTCAATATCGGTGACAACTCAGGCGCACAAGCCTTCAATACTAGAGCAGGAATACCATCTGGGCCACTGGCTTTATTCACGTCCAGATTGCGTAGCACTTTGCGAACCTCCTTTTGGCGAATGCGTATCTCTGACATAAAAGTCGAACAGCCAGGTGGAGTAGGAGGTGTCGCGCTACCAGCATCTAGACGCGAAGATTCCGCAAACTGAGTTGCAAACAAGTTTGCTTTCTCCGTTGCAGTGTGAGCCAGTGTCCCATCAGGTTTCAGCATTGGAGGTAGTGAGGAGCGGCAGAAGTTCGATTCGACCGATTTAGCTAGGGACCAAAACGCTTTGCTGCCCGCTGGGTACGAAGCTAGTTTGTTCCCTATTCGACTAATGTGGTCAAACCGAGCCCTCTGAAGAACCTTTTTGCATGCCTTAGCAGCCTTGTTGAACGCCTTCTTCTTCTGGTGTATGTCCCTTGCCTTACGCTGTCGAGCATCAACCCAGGCTAGGTAGGCCTCATGTTTAAATGCTTCAGCACTTTTACATTGAGAACCAAACCAAGGGCGAGCTTTGCTGGATAATGAGATGTCGGAGTATGGAATGAAATATTCCATAGCCGTTCGTATTGCATTAGTCACAGCATCCGCGCAGACTGAGGGATCACCAGAAGCGAAGCACAATGACTGCCATGGGTAAGACGCAAAGAAAGAGCGCATCTCATCCCAATCTGCTGACTTGTATCGCCACAACCGCCGGTTGCCTCTAGGGCTGGGATCAGGCGGATGGTAGACAGATACAGATTTCACCAGACAGTGGTCGGAGCTGCCTAACGGCGACGATACCGCCACCGAATAACGGTCTGGATCAGTTGTCAGCAGAAGGTCTAAGCAATAAGGTGTATGCGACTCAACGTCGGGTACTCTTGTGGCCTCTTGGACCAGCTGGGTTAGGTCTAACGATAAAGCTAGCTTTCTCGTTTCCTGCCCAGCGTGATCAGTGTCCCGGTATGGGTACAGCCATTCCTTATGATGGCCGTTGAAATCCCCCAGTAACACTAATTGGGCCGAAGGGTACTTCTGTTGAGCCGCGTCCGCCGCCTCACTTAAATACTCCGTGAGCCTAGTCGTCTCCAGATCTCCGCTGTGCGACCGATACACACAGGCGTAGATAATTTTGTCTATGCCTGTGTCCATTAGTGCCCAAAGAACAGAAAATCTAGTGTCCTCAAGGTTACGGAGACGCCGACAGCAGATGTCGTCACGGGCGTACAGGCATACTCCAGCACGAGGCCGGAATTTGTGCTCCAGGGTATAGCCTGGATACGTTAGGTACGCCACGTCCGACGGACAACCTATCTGCGTCTCCGTAAGAAACAAGAGTGTCGGCTGCTCAGTCTCGAGGTGATGGTGGACTGCAGTGAGATTTGAGTGCAGACCTCGAATATTAGTGAGGTGCACTTTGACTGACAAGGCGTGCAGCCGCTCTTTAACCTTGTTTCTTTTTTTGACTTTGTTCATGTTTTTTGGAGAGGAAATCGGTGGGAAAACGGCAGTAGAACGAGGCCACACACTACTGACCATTGGTCACAACACACAACACGAATACACCAGTGGGGAGCTAGCCTGGAGACTGCGGGGACGCCCGAGCCCCCCCGGGGATGTCTATCTGGCCTTGTCATCCGGTCGCCAACCGGCAGGATAGCGCATCCCGGGATTTTTCGCTAGATGGCGGGGCAGCCTTTCATGAGTGGCTAGCTCACTACTTGGGCCCCCAACTATCTGCGGTCGGTGCGGCAAACCGTGCCTCGGATCCCGCTACCCTCCATGACTAGCTTCCCGATGTACAGTATTGGTGTGTGACAGACCGGTCTTGTAGTTATGCAGCAACTGTTCTGACCCGTTTTCCCTAAATGGTGTCACTAGACAACACGACGGAACACGGCTAGGCCGCTTGGCGTCGTGACTTAGTCTAGTGGGTGGTCACCAACCACGGCCGAAGCCTACCACCGGTAATTTGTCACCTGATTAGCACCACCCAGGGACCACGTGTGAGGTTTCAATATCTAGGTGCTTCCCCACGGACGAAGGTGACTCGGTCCCCAAAATGCAGTCTATGCAGTCTATGCAGTCCAGTTGCGTCCACCATCGCACCGCAAATGCAAACATGTGTTTCGCATATAGCGCAGCCGAGCCGGAAACCCGTCGCTACCCTAATAGAGTCGTCGTCAAGGAGCGTGCCCAATTGTGGGGAAGGTAGGGCATGCAACCAAGCACCGGACTCCGGTTGAGAGGCAGCATTGAGTCGAGCCAATCCGACTCCCGATGTTTGGCTTCGTAACTGTGCCAGAATGTGTGCTCCTAACAGGTTATCCCAGTTTCTCTGTATCTCAGGCTTTTCAGGGAGAACACCCTCGGGATACAACGAGGACCACGCGGTGAGAGCATCTTCTTGAAAAGGTACGCACATTGCGTCTCCGAAGCTCGGCAGCATAGTGGCAACCAATCCGGCAGCCCCATGCGAAGAAGCAAGAAAAGCGATGGGGCCAGTTTCGTGCAACCGCCGCAGCCCCAAACCGCCAAAACGGACTGGCAGACTAGCCTGGCACCACTGCGTCTCACTCATGTTGACATTCAACATCTCTTCCGCGATCCTTTTTAAAGTGTCGTCAAACATTTTCACTTCATTACTAAAACTCCACGTCGGGGCTGTCCGAATGATGTAAGTCATTTTGGGCAATGCGAAGCAAGCCCGCAAAAGAAGCAATGAAACGTGTGCGGGAAGATGCTGAAAATGACTCGCGAGCGATGCCAGTGACTGAGTTTTAGACACAATGGCGTCTCCGGTACCGTCCGCGAAAATTGGAGCACCCAACAATTGCAAGGATCTTCGGTCCATTATCCGGAGACCGGGTATGAGAGACGCAAATTCAGTGCTTGATTCTGCAGCTACCGCGGAACACGGGTAAAATTCACACTTAGATGTGTTAACTTCCAAACCCAGTGCACGCAATGCAGGAAAAAGCAACCCCACGTCTCTTTTCACCATATCCGGTTCACCGCCCAAAGTCCCGTCATCCAAGTACCAGATGTTCAAGGGTGACTCCAGAGACTTTATTGCCTTGTGGATTGCCAAACTAAATATGAGTGACCCCAAGGGATCGCCCTGCTGAGCTCCTGTTTGGGACAGGATATACTCTCCATTAAAGGCAAGGTTGCTCGGGGCTGAGTAGCATTGGTACAGGAAAGGGAAGATAGAGGGAGTGAGATCTTTGACCTCCGAAAGCAATGGTACCCTGTCTACGCTATTGAAAGCATTTCGGATATCCAACTTCAATAGGACGTCATTGCTACCCTCACGCATAACAAAAAATCTAGCAGCATGTATGGCTGCCTCGCACCCAAGAGGTGTACCCACTCCCACCTGGTGGGGACAGAGATAAGAGGTAACATCCTGTCTAACAGCGCGGCAGCACAACTTCGCCACCAAACGACGGAAGCAGTTTCCAACCGCTATCGGCCTAATACCACCATCCTTCTTCTTCAGTGCACAGAGGGAAGCCCCGTAGAAAAAAGGACAAATTTCAGGATTCAACTTCCCCTTCAGCAAAAAATTACATAAACGAGTCAAGGATTCTAACAGTCTTTTTCCATTATCTCCGGCCGAAAGGGACGTGAGCTCCTTCAGGTGGTCCGGCCGCAAACCATCTAAGCCAGCTGCGGATCCCCGAAAGAATGAGTGAAGTGCACTAGTGACATCATCGATTCTAACTTCTAGGGCTGTAGTCGAGGTATCCTGTATGTTAGAAAAATCGGGGGGACGGACCGGAGCGGGATGCTTTTCCTTAAGCGAAGCAAGAGTAACAGCGTCAGGGGGAGCAAAACTACACTCGGAAGTAAGAAGGCGCGAGGCGCCTCTCAAGTCTCCTTCAAAAACCTTGGCCTGGACCGATTTATACAGTGAAGGTGAGCCAAGGAAAGCGGTCGCGGTCGGAAGACTAAGACGAGACTGTTCGATATTATCCTTAACCCTAGATGTCAAAGACCTCTTATCATGTTCTTGTTCCGGGACCTTCAGAGCCGTAAAAGCAAAACAGAGCAAGGCCAGCCAGTCACTTGTATCGTTAGTGTTTAACGAAGACTCGATAAGGGACACCAATTTGCCCGCTGCCATACATCTTTCACCTTTAGGCACGTGCCTAAGAACTCTAACCTGGGCTTTGAGAGACGACAGGTCATTCAAGCCAAAAGCGGTATTACTGATTTCCCCGTCGAGGCCCGGCGTGGTTGGTGGCATAGGCGTAGGCGTAGGGAATGATGGAGTTAATGCAGGAAATTGCTTATGCATTTTCCCAATGTGTATCCTTAAACCCCTCGTCGAGAAGAGTCTCGTGGAGCCTGGGCAGTGAGGACACATGACGAGCGCGGGAGTAGTCATCGTCGAGTTACAAAGAGAAAAAAAAATACAAATATATATACAATATAGATTCCGTACAAAATTATTACAATAAGAATTAATCACAAGTCACTGACTACGTTACACAGACGAGACAGCGAAAACAATCAGAACAACAATAATACTATTACATCAATTAATAAATTTAATAAATTGAGTGTCCCATAAATGAACGTTAGAAGAATGTCAGCAAAATTCCAAAATTACAATATTTAAACATACGTAACATAGGTACACAATTATAATATTTCGACACCCTTAAAAAAGTAATTTCAAACACGAGTCAAAATAATCAAAAACAATAATAACAACTAGTTAAATTAACAATGTCAACTGTTTACAACGGAATGCAGCAAATCATAAAAAGAAATCAGCATTACTATTTAATTTCCTCCAAGTTTCGGCGTACAGGTGACTCCATCTATTATCGCCGACCCCAATTAGTTAGCCTCCAAGAAGTGCAATAAGTAAAATATTCCGATCAATGAACCTGCAGCACTGACGTACCACCTCTTGGTGTCCAGAGATGGCGCCTCCAGTCAAATTAGTAACGGGTAATAACACGTTGAAAATTTCCTTTCACTTTTGCAGTATATGTTATGCCATCTGTGTTATCGCTAATGAGTTACAAAGACGATTAACATTGAGTCCGGGTTAAAACAGCGAGTAGGACCTCGTAGATCCAGAAGGTGGCGCTGAGTGTCTAGTCTAAACACTGATTAAAGGTGGCTAACGTGATATTACGTACCGTAGCTAACACTCGTAATTATAACGACCACCATCCCAGCACTTCAAAGGCCCTAAAGGACTTAGCCGGTACACATTTCACTCAAAACAACACAGGAACAAAAGTGGAATTTCATGGGCAGTTTGTCTCCGTATTTCCTCTTCTTATTTTCTTTCCTTGATGTCAGGCTTGAAGAAAACAACCACACGGAATATCTGCAGGCCGATGAGTTAAAACAATCGTAGGAAATTCAAAAAATCGCTGTATATACTTTTTTAAAAGTAAATAATCACAGAGGTTGTTGCTTGCTTCGCGGACCTCCTACCCGCTTTTTTAATTATTGTAATATGTAAATTACAGTCATATGAAACTTGAGCTAAGATAGGTAAGGAATTCGGTACTAAATTTATCCAATTTTGTTAAGAAATACCTATCCTATATTTAGAGTGAGCCATTTAGAAAGTTGATGAATCTTGGTGATGTCCGCATAATGCAGCCACCCGTCTCTCTTCCGCCTAGCTAAAGTGGCAATGGGTTTCTATTACTCTCTTTATATCTAAAACCATTTTTTTTATAGCAAAGAGTGACGAGACGAGCAAGGCATTTGCCTGATGGCAAGCAACATGCCTGCCACATAACAGCACAGTGACATGTAGCTATTGGAACATGATAGTCCAAATCATTACCTAGCACTGCACTGTGCTCGTCACTCAGAGATCTAAGATATTGTGTCTCTAAGCTCTGTAATTTCTCTGGAAACATTGCCCTTCAAACCGGAACACAGTAATATTGGCACATTACTGCTTGGCGGTATAATAACTGGCAAAGGTGTGGTACTTCCTCAGGCGGACTCTGCTAAGAGTCCTACCACTACCTACTAAAGTTAGTTAGGCATTGTCTAGGCGTATGTCCCTAATTAATTCCCTATTATTTATTCTAGTTTGGGAGACGTCTTGGGTGGATCTATATGTGATATCATAACATTTTGTTGTACTAATTTAAGTATGCATAACGTTTTTAGGACTAATGTTAATAATTTACCATAACAATTTATTCAAGCGTTTTTAAATGTAGTTACGTCAGAACCAGAACAATTACCTAGAGCGATCGTGCTTCTCTCGCTTGTTTCGCGCTCTCGCTTGCACGCCCGGCTCAGGCGTAACGTGACACTTTTTCTTGCGAGCAGTCGACGTTCATTAATTTAAATGGTGTTATCACGTCAAAAGAATACAACGATCGGAACATCTCTCCTTTTCAAAGTCGGTTAAAAACTAGCAAACAAATGTCAGTCCGACAATCCCTATCAATACAAATTGTAGTAAGTAGCACATCTGACAAAAAAACCCGACAATACTCTCCGAAGTAATTTGGAAGGTTGTCAATGGATAACTGTTAGTTCCTGACCCTTGCGAAGGGATCTCTTTAGAGAAGGTTCAGAAAGCTTTGTAGATGCGCCGGCGATACGCTCGGCACTTTCTACTCGATTGAAACATGGAAATGTCAAGCAGAATCGTCGGCAGACAAATTTCGTAATGTACACGGCCTATTTGTACAATACATGGGACTGTAGAAGTTATAACCGATTTTAAAAAAGGTTCTCAATTCGGTTGTATGTTTTTAGGGTTCTGTAAAACGTAAAACAAAAAATTTTAGGAGTGTCCCATACTAACTGAAACTCAAAAATATTTTTTCATCCCACCAGCTCGGAAAGAGTACTTTTGCTCCTCGATATCAGGGCGCAAAAGTCTTTTTTACCCTCTAGAGGTTAAAGTAAATTTGAATTTAGAACATCGTGTGTACTGAGGTTTTGAATTCAAAACATAATTTAACCTATTTATTTCTACCTCCTTGATGCCGAATTCATCATACATTTATTTTTAATTTGTTAAAAACTCATACTCGGAACCTCTTTGGTGTACTTTTTTTTTGCTTTGCGCGCAATTTTCTTTTCACGTATGGAGGATAGAGGTAAAGAATGTTATTTCAAATGGTAAAACATTTTGGAATGCTATGAATGAATCAATTGTAATCGAATTGAAGTATGCCGAGTTAAATAATTAAATATTATTGACTACTAAAATAGTAATTAATAGATAATTTCAACTACTTGTGCGGTACAAAATAATGTAGTAAATATAACATCAAATAAATATACTATTTTGAGAAAACATGTAGGTACAATATATTTTGAAGTCAAAACTTCTTTTGGCGCGCCAAAGACAGATTTTTCGTGGGCTGTCAATTTAATTCTAGCGTCACGCTCGGGAATGATAAGAAATCTTCGGGTAAACTCGGGACCATAGCCAATGGCCATCTAGAAATGCCTTTCCCATTGGCCATTGTCAGATCATAAAATGTGTCAGCATTTCTAGATGGTCATGCTCATAGCCACGCCCTCCGGTTTCACACGCGTAGTTTCCAAAGTTAAACTCAAATTCTGAGTTATAAGTTACCACTTCTATCGGCAGTGCCTATGACTGCCAATATTTTTCTTTCATGATTTCTGAATAGTACGTTTATTAATTTCCTTTAAAATGTACCCTGATGCAAATTTAGCGCTACTAAAATTTAATGCATTTTGGCGGACACTTTTTCATGTACACATATGAAACTCCTTACCACAATCGGTTAACTCTCCATATTTTCACGTCATATTGTTATTGTTAAAACCATGGCTAAATAAACTTAAGCTTAAAACTTATAAAATTGAATGCAAGTGAAAAACCGAAATACCATAATAATAAGTGATTCTAGCGACCAAGAAGTTTATTTAACGCCAACAGAATCGACTGAAACTGAAAATGCGCAAAGCGTTTAGTAATTTCCTCGCTAGGGGGGGATGAAAAATTACGTGTTACACTCGAGTGCAAAGATTTTTCACCTTGTGCCCTTTTGATTCCCTTGCTACGCTCAGGATTCTAATTTTTGAATCCCTCGCTACGCTCGTGATTCAACTTTAGAATCCTTCGCTTGCTCGGTCATCAAAATTGAGCACGCGGTTAAAAAGCCACTTTGCACTCTTGTATAACAAATAACTATTTTCATCAAAACCTTACCGTGTATGGTATCTACGGATAGGCCTTTAAAAATTATGTAGAGATTTGTAGTATTTTTTTTTCTAAATAATGAATAATGAATAATGATGATGAAAAATAATGAATAGTTTGCGAGAGAGACTCTTCCATAGTGGTAAAATGTGTCCCCCCCCCTGTAACTTCTAAAGTAAGAGAATGATAAAACTAAAAAAAATATACGATGTACATTTGCAAACTTTGACAGCGAAAATTGGTTTGAACTCGATCTGGTACCTAAGTAGTTTTTTTTAGTACGTCATAAATACACTATTATTAAAACCTCGATCAATGTTACAATTAACTACAAGAACTTATGGTATTATGTTACTTGCTGCTACGGAACCCTTAATGGGCGAGTCCGACTCGTACTTGGCCGCTTTATTTTTGTATGTACCTATGTTACGCTATAGCTCCGCCAATTATTATGAATCTATTTTTTCGATTATTTTTTATTAGGTTGTTAATTGTGGTAGTTATGAATCAAAAGCTAAAAATTATTTTCATATATCTGGACGACTTTTTTTCGGCTTTAATTTAGTTTCTCTACTTAAATCTTACAAGTCAAATTAGATTTAATTTTAGTTTTTCTATCGATCTGAAATTTTACATACATTTACATACATCTGTAAATAAATAGTAGGACAATGCAAAATTATTATGACATGGAGCTGATCTGATGATATAACCAGAAGATAGACATAATAACTCAGTAGTTATACGACACAAACCCAACGAGTTTTGACTGGATATATACGTATTGACGAATAGGTACTTCCCTGGATCTGATGATGGAGCTGGAAGATACAAGTCTAAATCTTCTTTATAAAATACGAACAGCTAGACAAAAAAAAAAATTTCTAGGAGTATTTAAGTATGCAAAATCTGAGTGATGGCAAATATGACCGAATTCGTGTATTAACAAAATAATATTTTATTCATGACTAAATATAATTTTTATTTGCTAAAATTTTGAAATATTTTCAATTTAATTTATTACTCCATATTACTCACTTTTATTATTAGAACAAACTATAAATTATTACGCTTATAAATAAAATAATCATTGCAAGGATTTAAATGTTTGTAATAAATTAAAAAATAGACCAAAGTTTGGACCGACAAGATCCACATTCTTTGACTTTTCAGTCAAATCCGTTGTCGAAATACGGACCTTGCATTTTCCATATCCGTTGTAGGTAGGTACGTCTAGCGCCCGGTCTATTAGTCGAATTGCAATTTTATGAATTTACAGCGGTCTTAACATATTTGCACAACTCATTAAACAGAGCTAAATGAATTCTATTTCTCACTGAGATTCACATGACTATTATTTAGATGTAAATAGTGAAATGTACTGACTACTAAATTAGATCGCGTCTGAAACCAATGATCTCAATACAAAGATGTGCTCTCCGAAACTTCAGGGCGCACGGAATCATCGTTGGAAAGAGTGAGCTCACTCTTTCCGTTCTAGTCGGTTGCAGGAAGCGGCGGACGCTGGACGTTTTTATCTAATCACTATGCGTTGTCAACAGCCAAAATAAATAGAACCACAGCATATCTCGCCGCTAGCGATTCTAGGGGCCAAGTAGATTTGTTGAGTTAAAACCACTTACGATACACACAGAGACACAGCTTTTTTAAATAAAGAGTGACGAGATGAGCAGGACATGTGCCTGATGGTAAGAAACATGCCTGCCACATAACAGCACAGTGACACGCGTCCACGCGACAAGAGTCCAAATCATTACGAGCGCAGTGCAGTGGCACTGCGCTCGCACCCAGAGATCTAATATGTTATATCTCTAAGCCCTGTATACAGTTATTTAGTTAGAGGTGGAAGGGCACATCCATTGGTATATATCGATGTCTGAAACGTCTCACGCGGTGCAAACATGCAAACCTAGGAAGTGATTACATATTTGAGCGGTTTGTTGTACGAGATTCAGCCTGTAGGGATCAGAAGCTCATTCTTAAAACCCTATGGTCGACGCAACGCGTGATCAAAATGGCGCCTTCAAATAGTTTACATATTCTTTATCTAAGGGTACCATTTATTGCTCCACGTAAATATAAATTAATGGTTGCCGTTCAGCGTGTTTTTTTTAACTTGAATAGGTTTACACTTGACCGCCATTTCGCCTGATGTTAAGCGACGATGCGATCTACAATGGAGCGTGTTTACCTAGAAGAAACCGATTCACTCTCGATTTGAATACACAAAGATTGTAACCAACAGGGAAAACCCACTCAGGCAACGCTTTCCAAAGCCTAGATGTTCTTATCACAAAAGTACAGTCAAATCTCTTCGTTCGTGTCTTTGGAACATCAACCATGAAACGATGTCGCTTTTTCGAGCTACGAGCATTCCGATAGAAAAAAGAGCAAGGTGGTATTAGATCGTGTAAATCAGTCGCACACTCTCCGAAGTGTATTCGATAAAAAACCGAAAGGCTAGGAAGGCTAGGAACTTTTCGGCGATGTTCAAGACTTTGTAGTCTTTTTCGCACAAGCGTGTTGTTGCCTATGAGCCTTTTGGCACGTCTCTCGATCGATTCTAAGGCCTCCAGCTGATACTTAGCCGAACCATCCCAAAGATGCGAACATTCAATAACTCTATACATGTAATAACAAATAACAATGCGAACTCTCCATATTTTTTTCGTGATTTCAGAATCGATGGGTGATTTATATTTATTCGGCCCCAAATTTCTTTAGAAATAAAGAATTCGTGAAATGCTTGATACAAATATTCATATTTTTCCATTTTCGATATTGTATTTCGATATGCAAGATATTTCTTTTTGATTTATTGTTATTGAGGGAATGACCACAGACAGTGTTATTGTTCTGGACACTAGAGAATAGCTCAGTAAACCGAACGCCGCAAGTATGGACACAATCCTTCCAACCTCAGTTATTAGTCTACCGATGTGTATAGACAGTAACTCAGCTTCTAACATTTTCATAGAAACTTCAAACTTCAGGTTAATAAGGTCCTTCTACATACATAAGCAACCCACTAAATGTTCCCACTGCTGGGACTCGGGGCCTGCTCTCGCAAGTCATGGCCATCCACCACGCTGGCCCAGTGCGGTTTGGTGGATGGCACATGATCTCGAAAGATTCTAGGTACATGTCGGTTTCCTCACGATGTTTTCCTTCACCGTTTTAAATTAGCGGCATTACGCACATGACTTCGAAAAGACAGTGGTGTGCGTGAGATTTGAACCCGGGGCTCCGGATTGGCAGTCGCCGTTCTCCCGACTAGACCAGCCGTAACGTATTATAAGTACACAGTTATAAGTGACTAATAAGTCACCTTCTGCTCAAAATTTGTTCGGCAGTAGACGCAATCTGCGACCAACTGTCATGTCTGCCATGTTTATAAAAAAGGGTTGTCTGTAAAGTCGATAAATGGACTATAAAAATAAAAAAAACTTTACGTGATTTCGTTACTAAATACAGATGCTTCACAAGCTCAGGCCGATTGTGCCTCTCTATCGCTTGTTCCGCGCTCTCGCTTCCACGCTCAGTTCAGGCGTAAAGTGACACTGTTTTGTGCAAAGAGTTTACATATACTAAATCTATGGTTTTGTGCGTGTAGCCAGCGTCGATTTATAAGACGTTATCACATCAAATGTATAGTCAGACAAAACGTCCTTACTGCGTATCATTTATATTGTTATTTGAAATATTCATGGAAGCGTCGTATAGCGTCCAGTGACAACAATCCAACCCACAAACAACCGCCACTCTCGTAGTTTCGGTCAAATCGGATTCGCAGTCGAATCTGTGAGATCGATGCCGTTGTATCATTCTACAACTAATGCTTGGAAAAGCTTTTCAATTTTGCATTATTATGGTGGAAATTTGGAATTACGGCTGGTCTAGAGCCCCCGGGTTCAAATGTCACGCACCACTGTATTTTCGAAGTCATGTGTTATTGTATGTTATTTAGGCATAACAATTATTATTATTGTCACTATTATAGACTAGCCAAGTTTTGGTTGGTCCTTGCATGCTTAGTATATTTTTTTGTAATCGGTTATACAAATTAAGGTGCTTAGGATCATAGTTTAATTTTTGAAGTGAAAACTTCTTTAGGCGCGCCTAGACAAATTTTTCGTGGAGTGTAAATTGGATTATACCGTCACGCTCGCGTATGATAAGAAATCTTCGGGTAAACTCGGAACCTTGGCGATTGGGCATCTAGAAATGCGTCAGCCAATGGGAAATGCTGAAAGGCCGTGGCCTCGCCATCATGGCATGGCCATCTATAAATGCGTGAGCCAATGGGAAATGCTGACGCATTTCTAGATGGCCATGCCATGATGGCCAGGCCACGCCCTCCGGTTACAGCCGTGTAGTTTCCAAAATAAGCTATCAAATACTGAGTTATAAGTTTTCACTTCTATCGGCAGTTCCTATGACTGCCATTTTTTTTTTAAAGTTTGTTTTCCGTATTAATGTAATGCCGCTAACTTAAAAAAGGAAAACATCGTAAGGAAACGACATGTACTTACATAGAATTTTTCTAGGTCATGTGTCATCCACCAAACCGGACTGGGGCAGCGTGGTTGATTATGGCCTTGACTCTCTCCTTGCGAGAGAAGGACCCGAGTCCCAGCAGTGGGAACATTTAATAGGCTGCTTATGCTTTATGAACATTTGATCTTTGAAGTCAAAACTGATCTAACCTCGTTCAGTGCTTTTTACTATAAGTCTCTAAAGGGGTTTAGGTCCCAGCGTAGTTCTTTACCATCAGTTACATGTACTGCTCGTCTCGTCACTCTTTATTTGAAAAAAAAAACGTGTCGCGTAATTTATATAAGTACTAGTAGCGCCCCGCACTGTTACCCGTGAAGTTCCCGTTGTTTTTCCGGCCTATGTAGCCTATGTGTTCTTCCAGACTATAATCTATCTGTGTTCCAAATTTCAGCCCGATCCGTTCATACGTTAGGACGTGATTGAGCAACAAACATCCAAACATCCATACATTGACATTTATAATATTAGTAGGGTTAGCAGTGCTCTGCGGTTTTACCCGCGTAGTTCCCGTTCCCGTCGTTCCGTTTATTTTCCCGGGATAAATAGTAGCCTATGTGTTCTTCCAGACTATAATCTACCTGTATTCCAAATTTCAGCCTGATCCGTTAATACGTTACGGCATGATTGAGCAACAAACATCCAAATATCCAAACATCCATACTTTGACATCCTACTAATTATAAATGTCAATGTATGGATGTTTGGATATTTAGATGTTTGGATGTTTGTTGCTCAATCACGTCCTAACGTATAAACGGATCGGGCTGAAATTTGGAACACAGATAGATTATAGTATACAAGAACACACAGGCTACTTTTTATCCCGGAAAAACAACGGGAACAACGGGAACGGGAACTACGCGGGTGACACCGCGGGGCGCTGCTAGTTTATAATATTAGTGGGATGGGATATTAAGATATCCGAGCGAAGCTGTAACGGGCCGCTGGTATTAGTACCTATACATAACGAACTCGTACGCATAACTTTTTTTGTAGTGGTTGAACTCTTGGCAGAGTCCGCCTGAGGAAGGACCACACCTTTCCCAGTTATTCTACCGCCAAGCCGTAATTTGCAAACATTACTGTGTTCCCGTTTGAAGGGCAATGTTTCCAGAGAAATTACAGGGCTTAGAGATATAACAACTTAGGTCTCTAGGTGACGAGCGCAGTGCAATGCTAGGTAATGATTTGGACTCTTCGTGTTCCAATAGCTGCGTGTCACTGTGTTGTTATGTGGCAGGCATGTTGCTTACCATCAGGCACATGGCCTGCTCGTCTCGTCACTCTTTATTTAAAAAAACAAAAGTACCGTGCGTCATATCGACTTACACATATATAATTTTCACAGCTTTCCTTTTCGAGCTAATGGCTTCCTTATCAACATAATCATTTTAAAAACTCCATTCTGTGCGTCAATACGTTTCCCGGAGGACATCAAACAGCAATCACTGTCTAATACGTTTCAAAAGGAACTGGCAACATTTTGTTTGACCCTCTTTAATCTATTTGTCCTTTTTGTGCAAATACTTCAAGGTACATTTTTTTGGCTACAAAATTTGATTATATACGTCAGACAGGAATTAGTTGGATTTCTTCATGGGGCATCCTGATGTCTGTTTTCAAAACATTGACTTATATTAGCCACGAATTTGTATTTTTGAGTTTGTGCGTCATAAGCGTAAAACATGTTTTTTTATGGCATAGAGTGACGGGACGAGCAGGACATGTGCCTGATGGTAAGCAGCATGCATGCTACATAATAGCACTGTGACACGCAGCTATTGGAACATGAAAGCCCAAATCATTACATAGCACTGCACTGCGCTCGTCACCCAGATATCTAAGTTGTTATATCTCTAAGCCCTGTAATTTCTCTGGAAACATTGCCCTTCAAACCGGAACACAGTAATGTTTGCACATTACTGCTTGGCGGTAGAATAACTGGCAAAGGTGTGGTACTTCCCCAGGTGGACTCTGCTAAGAGTCCTACCACTACTAACAAAATAGTGATGTCGAATCAATTCGAATCCCACTTTCACCTCGGAGTACTTTACCAATTGCAGCTGTACATGTTTATCATCTACTTGTTTGAACGGTGAACAAAAATATCGTGAGGAAACCACTATGTTCTAAAAATCTAACGAGGTCATGCGTCATCTAACCCACACTGTGCCAGCGTGGTAGATTGTAGAGCCTTATTTGTACGATACTTAATATCGTACAATAAAATGTTACATTTAAACTTTAAAAATGTATGCTCTTTTTTGTTTTTTAAAATTGAGTTGTAAATTGTAGATTTTTTTTTAGTTTTTTTTTTAAAACTTTTATAGGTTTACACTTGACCGCCATCTCGCCTGATGTTAAGCGACGCGACAATGCGGTCTACGATGAAGAGTGTTTACCTAGAAAAAACCGATTCACTCTCGATTTGAAGACACATTTATGAATAAAGAACTTTGACTTTGAGCCTTGACACTATCCTTGCGAGAAAAGGCCCCGAGTCCCAGCAGTGGGAATATTTATTAGGCTACTTATGCATCGATACGTAAACCGAGACTATCTATCGACTAGATAAACTAAATGTTTAATATTATTTTAAGCACAAAAGCTCAATGAAAAACTTGAGACGATGATAATTAATTAAAAAATAATTACCTTAAAAATGCTACTTATTAATTAATTTACTGCTTAAATTATGTAGAAAAGTTACATCAGCTTTAGTTTGAGCCGAACGTAGGGATATAATACTGTTTGTCTGTTCGTACAAATTTAAGAATTAAAAGGTTTAATCTCACGTTTCTAATATAAAAGACTAGGCTGTGGAATGCGTTACCAGAGAGGGTATTTCTTGAGTCAAACTTGGTGTCTTCAAACCGAGAGTAAAACGGTTTCTTCTAGATTAGCACGTTTCATTGTAGACCGCATCGTTGTTTGACATCAGGTGAGACGGTATAATGAAATCTTAAGCGCACTACACATTTAGCTCGTCGGGCCGCCGATATATGTCGGCAACTTTTTGTCGGCGGTCTAGTTGGCGGCTTCACTTATTACAAGTCGGAAAATTTCGAGCGTCGCCGGGCAACTGAGCGCAGGCGTACCCATGCCGCCAACATGTCGGCGGGTAACACGCGCAGGCGCATGTTGCCGACATGATTATTTTCATACAGGCCGCCGGGTTGTGTCGCCGGGCTTTGTCGGCGGCCCTCGGCCCTCGGTGGGCTCAGTGTGCATTGCGCTTTACAATAAGCTTGATGACTAAAAAAACTAAATAGTTCGTCAGTTAGATTATTAAAAAGTATTGTACACCTATTTTTTTCATTTGTTTCACAAACAAAAAATGACGAAGATACAGACCTTAGGGGTTTCTAGTGACGTCTATTCTTTGTACGGTTTTTACGAATACGTGACGTCATAACCCCTACTACGGAAGTTTAATCAATATATTTGATCATGTGCTCTACATTTTTCCAAAATCTACCTGATGGACTATTTATAACGGAATATTTTTGAACCACTGATCATGCCAATTGCTAAAAAAAATAAACAGTTGCAGGTGGGATTCGAACCTGAAATTAAAAAATTAACAAACACTCTCTCCACTGGACTGCCTTGGTTCCACTAGTCATCTATTCAATAGGCTCTATTCATTATAAAGCCTAGTGATTCCGCCCGACTAACCTTGTCAAGGCTTTCTAAATTATGGACCTTATTATTAATTCCATTTGTCCTAAAATTGTAGAGTATTCCAATTCTATTCCAAGGTTTATGTACACATTTAACGAGTATTAATATATGAAAGCTATCGTACATACTCAAATGCTAAGTTACATTGTAGTATAATCGTACATTTTAACGACTACTTCAACAATAGTAGTCGATCGATTTTTCAATTCTATCCAATGTTATGTGATTTAGTTAAAGTAAATAAATCTGAGTCATTGTAGGTCTGAGTTATGGTGGGTCTGATCCTCATCTAATATGAAAATTTTGTGGGAGGAATATGAATATTTGTTTTGTACTTTCATGTTTCTAAGGAACATAAATGATTATGATTTTCATAAAATATATTTATACAGCTTGACTTTGAACTTATTGACTTAGATCAATTTTATGGTAATTTTCTTTTTTTTTACAAGTTTTACAATAGTTCGCGCGCACCTCACTATCGTCGTTGGCCGGTGATGTTAACAGCTATCTAGACAGTTCAGAATAAGGTTTTAAAAAAAAATCCCATGATACACATCTTTGATTTTGATCTGATGAAAACTAATTGGTCTAAATCTACTCATATCAAACCATGTACCCGACTCACACTTAGCCATCTTTTGACGAGCGTATTTTGTATTGTAGGGTAGGGCAGACCTAATAACATTAACTAGTTGCATGTTTCTAAATATTACCGTATTTCAAGAAAATCTATTCCAAAAACTTACTTTTTTTAATCCGGACCTCTCTTTCGGGAATATTGAATTATTTGTTAGAAAATTCACTGTAACAAAGTATACTTAATTCTGTAAACATTTTCTAGGAAGGTTCCGAATAATCCGTACTAAAATACCAATAGGTATGTTCGGAATAGAATGACGTAACAATGTATTTTGCTAACTTGTAGAAACGGGTATTTATGGTCTATGGCCGGGCGCGGCCAACGTTTTAGATCTACCGACATCTTCGTTTTTAAGTTGAGTACATCGCTCGGACGGCTCCGACACAGTTGTGATTGTGCATTGAGAACTAGTCGACTGCGCGGGCGCATGTCTTATTGTCCCTTTGTTTCAACTATCAGTCCGGGACTGTTGAATTGTCGAGTCGGTACTCGAAAGCGCGGTCGCGGGAATAATTGTCGCATACTCAAGTGCACCGGGTGCAAGTGTTTGCTAGAGGTCCGGGACCCTTCGCGAGGATCGCGTGTTTTTGTGGTGCCTTCGTTTCTCAGCGCGGTCGCGAGAACGAAGGTTGTGTGAACTATATAACGCCGGGCGTTAACCCTTTTGTTTGTGGGATAAAAGTTATCCGCGCGGACGCGAGATATTGGTTACTGGATTGCGGTGCTCAATTGTTCGGAAGGAGGCCGACTCGGACGAGAATCTGACACGTATCGTACCCATCTATTTATATATATTATAATATTAGATACACGGGGAACCTGGGGTAGATTCTAGGGAAGTCTAGGTTTTACACACCCTATCCAGAAGGACTGGTTAGCCAAGGTACCGTGTACTAGTTATTTATAGGTTTAGTGTTAAAACGTTCCCAGTCGTAAACTGGGTGGTAGCAGAGACCTAGATTTAAGTTAGGTTTATCTAGGGTAACCACTACCGTTCAGATCGCGGCGGATTCCCATGCTGAACGGCAGTTTATCGAAAACATTTTGGTACGCAGGCGTAGTTAATCTACAAGGCGTTTCGCGTGACTTTGCTTGTAGGGTTTATTATTAATAAATATTTTTGTGTTTCTAACAAAGGAATTGTTGAAATCTGGAAATTGAAAATATATTGTTTCGTCATATGGTTTGTGGGTTATTAGGGAAAAATAATCGGCCATTTTGTGAAAGCTGTTGTTCTATCATTGGTCGGAACTAACCATAGACTCGGAAAGTCTATCTAAGGTTCTTTTTACACTTGCAAACGAAGCAATTTGTGTGTGAATTGTGTGTGAGCTTCTAACTGAAAGCAAACTGATTCGAATTCTCCGTATAAAATTGGCATTTTATTAAAGTTAAACAGAGTTGTGTTCATATCGGTGTTGTTTGTATTGAAGAACAGTCTACCTGCAGTGTTTTCCAGACATTATCACGGACGGCAAGTACTTTTCCAAGACATTGTTATCGTTGAAAGTTTTTGATGCCATATTCCTGGAAGAATTTTGTGATAACACATGCAAACAGCACTTCACATAGACACTTCACTGGCACCAATTAGATCACTTGTTGTGAACAATTACCACCCACATTTGGAAGTTTTGAAGAAATAATTTTAACGATATTGTACAAACATTTGTTTACCTGAAAAGCATAAAAATATCAGCAAACTCCAGCACAAAGGCTGCCTGTGTCACTGTCACTGTGTCACTTGACTTTGACAACTGTCATTGTGCTCTTGATATCTGTGTATGGGGTTGCTAGTCTTGAAAACGTGAATTTATGGTCCTATTTGCCAGCAAAACTCATCGACTATTTTGGCATCGTACTCTGACCCATTTGCCGTTACATCCTATTAATATTATTAGAAAATTGTTTCACTTCGTGGTTTTTATCATATAATTAAATACTATGTCGGAAAAAACTACCGATATTGCGCTGCGCGAAGTAATGAAAGCTGTAAACTCGATGCAGACCAGAATAATGTCCTTGGAAAAGTTAGTGACTGAGCAAAACAAGCTTATCGTCCTACTCGTGAGTGATCAGCAAAAGTGTAATATTGGGTCTCAACCTAATACAACGCCCGTGAATGAGAATACGACTGATTTGAGTGCTAAGCAAGGTCAAGCTGTGTCTCGCCCGGTGAGAGGGGCGCATGCTCGGGCATCAGCGGCAATTGCCGGTCGGAAGGCTGGAACGGGACAAAGTACCTTATCTCTTCCAACTAATGTTCCTGAGGCGCCGTCGTCAGCAAGTAAAAGCGCACCTCCCACCCCAACCCCATCGAGAATAATACCTGCGCCGCCGTCGATGTCACCCTCGCGGGCCGGGCCCCCGATCCTAGCGACGAATGCGAGCGACGAAGCGTCTATAGTCACTGGTGAGCCATCAGATAGTCGAGGTGTGAGCACTGGAGGGTGGAGTGAGGCTGGCAGTCGTCGGGTTCGTCGGACACCTAGCGGAGTGACCCGTGGTACGGCTGTGGCCGGTTCATCTGCCACTGGTCTCGTTGCAGCTGAGCGGAAGTCGTATCTGCACTTATACTACGTCCAATTGGGTACTACTGCGGAACAAGTGCTGGCACATTTGAATACTGTTTGTCCAGGCAATAAATGCGCAGCGGAAATTCTTAAATCGCGTGGCGATTACGCATCGTTCAAGCTAGCGGTACCTTCCAAAGATGTAGACAAATACCTCTGCCCGGACCTTTGGCCTGAAGATGTGTTTATTAAGCCATGGCACAGTGGATTTCGCAACTCCCAAAAAGCTGAAAAAGGTTCAGAAAACTAAAAATTACACGGTGTTTTACCAAAACGTCAGAGGTGTCCGTTCAAAACTCGATCAAGCTAAAAAAACAATTTTGGCGTCGGAGGCCGACGTGTTTGCATTAACGGAAACATTTCTGGTGTCGAGCGTGCACGACGGCGAGCTGTTTCCGGCCGGGTACACGGTGGCTCGGCGCGACCGAGCGGGTGACGTTGGCTGGGGCGGTGTGCTGCTGGCCGCGCGGGACCACCTTCACTTGCGTCCGATACTCGACATCCCGGGCTGCGCGGACGATGTCGAAGTGGTGATTGGTCTACTTCACTTGCACTATAAGAATATGATTTGTTGTGTTGTATATGTGCCGCCCAATGCGAGTGAATCTCAGTACGTTAATACATTTAGCGTGATTGAGAACTTATTAGATAAATATCCAAAAACTGATATTGCAATATTAGGAGATTTTAATTTGAACTCATGTTCGCGAGATGTTCGTATGCACTACGACTCTCTGGTAGATTCTTTTCAGCTGAAGCAGCATAATAAAGTAGTAAATAAAACGGGTAGTATGTTAGATCTTGTGTTGAGCAACCACGGCGATAGGTGGGTGGAGGTGAGTGGCGACACGGAGCCTCTCGTCCCCGGCAAGGTTGATGGGTATCATCCGCCCCTTTGGGTGAGCATCCGCAACACGCGACCGGTCCGCCCGCGCGACGGCTCGTCGCGCCCTCTGTTGCCACTCCCCGACGGCGACTGTGCGACGCCACGTGAGTGGAACTTTCGGAAAGCTGATTTCCCCTCGTTGTATGCTGCCATTGCTGAAGCCGAGTGGAGTCAGGTGTTCTCGGCGACGGACGTGGATACGGCGGTATCCACCTTTTACGACATTTTAGAAACTTGTTTTGAGGGATGTGTTCCCTTTAAGCGCCCCTATCGTGTAAATTCTCGGTACCAATATCCGACCTGGTTTACTACGGAAATAATTGGTAACATAAAATGTAAATATTTTCATTTGAGAAGGTACAGACAAGAACAAAAGCTTTTTAATTGGGAAATGTTCAAGTATTATAGAGAAAAAGTAAAGAATCTCATAGATATTTCATATACGCGGTACGTAGAACGAACGGAAGTCGATATAAGGAATGATCCGAAGGTGTTCTGGAAATTTATTAAAGACCAACAAGCTACCAGACAGTCCAACTGTGAGTTCGAATACGCCGGTGATTCTGTAGCGGGACTAGACGCCGCTAACGCTTTCGCCACCTATTTTAAGTCCGTGTTTCTGGAGGATCGGCCTCTATTGTCCGCCGAGGCAGCGGAGCGCGCGGCTGCTGCTGACGGCCTGCCGTGCGCACGTCGAATCGCGGTCGATTGTGTCGGGCAGAGCGATCTATTGTACGCAGTTAGACGGCTAAAGCCTCATTCCTCGACGGGCCCGGATGGCATACCACCCTACATAGTCAAGGATTGTTTAAAAGTATTAGAATCACCATTATTATTTATATTCAATTTATCTCTACACACCGCATTATACCCCTCACGGTGGAAGGTATCCAGAGTTACTCCCATACCCAAAGAAGGCTCGAGAGTTAAGGTCGAAAACTATAGACCTATAGCTGTACTGTCGGCACTCGGCAAAGTGTTCGAAACAATCTTGAACCGTGACATCACCAGACAGGTCAGTGCTCAGCTGAGCGATGCACAGCATGGATTTAGGGCAGGGAGATCCACCGCCACAAATCACATCAATTTTATCGAATACACTGTACGCGAAATGGACAATAAAAAGCAAGTTGATACTGCATATTTCGACTTTAAAAAAGCGTTCGATCGCGTCCATAATGATGTATTACTCGAAAAATTTGCGGCGGTGGGGTTTACCCCAAATTTACTGAGGCTCTTTTGCAGCTACTTTGCCAATCGAATGCAATATGTTCAGCTGTGCCAATACCGCTCGGCAATTTATGAGACCAACTCTGGCGTGAGTCAGAGGAGCACACTGGGTCCGACCCAATTTTCCATCATGGTTAATGACTTGCCGAGTGTCGTGAGGTCGGCTAGGTGTCTCATGTTTGCTGACGACCTAAAGCTTTTCATGGCCATAGGGACGGATGCCGAATGCGAGGCGTTTCAGAGGGACATCAATAGGGTTGTGTTGTGGAGTGAACGTAATATTATGGGACTTAATGACACAAAGTGTAAAACCATAACCTTTACTCGTACTCGGGCACCTTTAATATATCCCTACAGCGTCAATGGTGTCCCTCTTGAAAGGACGGAACGTGTACGTGATCTTGGTCTAACTCTGGATACAGGGCTAACTTTTAACGGTCATATTAGCGAAATGTGTGGCCGCGCTCACAAATCCTTGGGCTTTGTCATGAGACAGGCTGGCCGGTTTAGGGACAGGAGTACCATTGTGGCCCTCTACTATGCGTTTGTGCGGAGTAAGCTGGAATATAACTCCATTATCTGGGACCCCCATGAACTCAAATACAAACTCATGGTAGAGAAGGTGCAAAGGCGGTTCGCTAGATATTTGTACAGCAGGTTGTATGGATTCTATCCATACCTGTATCCATCTTTGTTTGTGACAGGGATGATAAACTTGAACACGTTGGAGCTCAGGCGTAAGTGTGCTGTAATGGTGCACTACTACTTGTTGCTCCACAATAAAATTGATAACCCTAGTGCGCTGTCTCGCCTCTCCCTGGTCGCGGACGGGCGCGCGCGGCGGCCGCACACGCAGCGCCTGCTGGCGGCTGCGCCGGCGCGCTCGGACACGGCGCGGTACGCTCCCACGGCCCAGGCCGTCTATCTGCTTAACGCCTTGCTTGCTCAACACCCTGACATTGATATATTTATGATTAAGTTGTATTTGTTTATTAATGCCTGTGTTGCATTTTTAAGTGGACATTTGGACTGACTTTCTTTATTGTATTTTATTTATTAATTTTAAATCTTAATTTGTTTAAATTTGTTTGACATTTATTTCTTTGTTACTTATTGATATTGTTTTTCCTATTTGACATGTAATAATTTATTGTTATTTACTGGTATTTTGATTATTATTGTTTTTCCGATTTGACGTTTAATTTTTGTTTTATTGATATTGTGATTATTATATATTTTACAGTTTGACATTTAATTCTTTGTTTTTATATTGATATGGTAATTTTTTTCCAATTTGTTTCTCCAATTTGACTGTAGTATGTTAGTATGATCATTTCTATAATTTGACTGTAGTAGGTATGTTAGTATGATTATTTATATAATTTGACAGAATTGTTTTTGTTGTTAATAATTATTATTATTAGTTTTATTATTATTATTTTATATTTTTAAATTTAGAGTCTTGTTTGTATATTTTGTGTTAATGATTGTAAGTTATGGCTTGTCGCACGTGTTGGCATGTCTGTAAGTGCGACAAGTAGTTAATAAATAAATAAATAAATAAATTTGGCGAGGGCTTTTTTATCTGCATCGGATATTGCCAGATAACATAATAATTATTTTGTGTTTATTTGGCTGCATAAGAGAATATTTATTTGCCAAACGACATAGGGAATATTGTTTTGGACTTTCATATACATATAAATTAATATTGTTTTTTTGTATACAACTTTGATTGTGTGTATTTGCGGCTGCGCCGGCGCGCTCGGACACGGCGCGGTACGCTCCCACGGCCCAGGCCGTCTATCTGCTTAACGCCTTGCTTGCTCAACACCCTGACATTGATATATTTATGATTAAGTTGTATTTGTTTATTAATGCCTGTGTTGCATTTTTAAGTGGACATTTGGACTGACTTTCTTTATTGTATTTTATTTATTAATTTTAAATCTTAATTTGTTTAAATTTGTTTGACATTTATTTCTTTGTTACTTATTGATATTGTTTTTCCTATTTGACATGTAATAATTTATTGTTATTTACTGGTATTTTGATTATTATTGTTTTTCCGATTTGACGTTTAATTTTTGTTTTATTGATATTGTGATTATTATATATTTTACAGTTTGACATTTAATTCTTTGTTTTTATATTGATATGGTAATTTTTTTCCAATTTGTTTCTCCAATTTGACTGTAGTATGTTAGTATGATCATTTCTATAATTTGACTGTAGTAGGTATGTTAGTATGATTATTTATATAATTTGACAGAATTGTTTTTGTTGTTAATAATTATTATTATTAGTTTTATTATTATTATTTTATATTTTTAAATTTAGAGTCTTGTTTGTATATTTTGTGTTAATGATTGTAAGTTATGGCTTGTCGCACGTGTTGGCATGTCTGTAAGTGCGACAAGTAGTTAATAAATAAATAAATAAATAAATTTGGCGAGGGCTTTTTTATCTGCATCGGATATTGCCAGATAACATAATAATTATTTTGTGTTTATTTGGCTGCATAAGAGAATATTTATTTGCCAAACGACATAGGGAATATTGTTTTGGACTTTCATATACATATAAATTAATATTGTTTTTTTGTATACAACTTTGATTGTGTGTATTTTTATTTGCATTTTCTTTTGTATGGTTTTAAAAAATTGGTGCGGTCGCCAACCTTTGTTATTTTGTGATTTAGGGGTAACTTGGTAGTTTAGCTCCGCGTCATGGCTCCGCCCGCGAAGGCACGGTCTGTGTTACAATCGCAGATGCGATGGTTCGCATCTGCGGCAGCGCTCCTTGAGCGGCCCAACAAAGAGAATGCCATCCTGCTCCGGGCCCAGGACGTGCGGGAACGCGTCGGCATGGCGGAGGAAGCGCTGGCAGAGCTCCTTAGTCAGGGGGCCTGCGACAAGGATGCGGAGGAAGACATGGAGCAGATCTTCCAGCTCGCGGACGACATCGCGGAGCGGGCGGAAGTCATCCGCAAGGCAGCCAAGGCGCCAGCGGCTGGCGCTCAGCCAGCAATGGCCATGGGACCGGGGGTGGTCAGCCGGCTGCCCACCCTCGAGCTTCCCAGTTTCGGAGGTAGGTCCGAGGAGTGGACGGCCTTCCGAAATATGTTTGGATCCTTGGTGGAGAACAGGGCGGATCTCACCAAGGGTCAAAAACTGGCTTACCTGCTCGCGTCGGTGCGGGATGAGGCGCGGTCGCTCATCCAGCATCTCCCGGTCGAGGACGACCAGTACGACACAGCAGTGGAACTGCTGGAGGCGCGGTACCAGAACCCTCGACTACTGGCGGATGCCCACGTCAGGAGCTTGCTGACGTTGAGGAAGGTCACCTCCCGGTCACAGATCAGGAAGGAAATCCTGACGCCGGTGAGGGTGGCCATCAACGCCCTCAGACTCCTAGGGCTGCCGGTGGAGGAGTGGGGGTTCCTCCTGGTCCACGTCATACAGGACCGCATCCCGGCGGACGCGAGGTCGCGGTTTGACCGCGAGCAGCTGGACAGGGCCGGAAAGGGGAAGACGGCCTTCCCAACTTTGGGGGACCTGCTCCAGTTCCTGGAGTGGGAGGCCAGACTGGCAGAGTCCTCCGACCCGGGAGCAGGGTCTTCCGGGGTTCCCCCGCGCACGGGTGCGCAGCAACCTCCGGGAGGTTCCAGGGGGACACGGGGCCACGGAAGGGTGACCGCGGCCGTGACCAGCACCCCAGGGGGGTGCCCCTCATGTGGCCAGGCACATGAGCTGCGGTGGTGTGGGGCCTTCGCCAACCTCCCGGTGCTGGAGCGCCGGCAGCTGGCGAAGAGGCTCCAACTCTGCTACGGCTGCCTCGGGCAGCATAACTACCGCGACTGTTCCGAGCAGCAGCCGTGCCCCAGGTGTGGTGGACCACACCTGGAGGCCCTGTGCCGCTTCTCTGGGGATGCAGAGGGCACGGGCGGGGGCGCGCCGTCCAGAGGACCTGGACACGCACAGGGCGCAGGGCGCCCTCAGCGAAGCACGCCCCCTCCAAGGGGCAGGGGCCCCACGGGCGGGGGCGCGCGTCCACGGACTCCGCAGTCTCCGGGAGGCTACGGACATCCCGTGTACGACGCACCCCGCGCTCAACCCATGAACCCGGCAGGGATCCGGGTGGATAGTCCGGTCCACGCGCCGGCCGGTAGGGCTACCGGCCCGCCCCAGGCATATGTGGCTACGCGTGGGCCCCCGAGGACCCGGGCCTGTTGGCGGGACGGGCGCCCTATAAGCCCGCACATTCTGGACCGGCTGCCCTTCTCCTACCCCCCATCGCCGCCTCCGGTAGAGCAGCACAAGGAGAGGCCGGTGAGCTTCTCGCCGCCGATACACGAGTATCCGCGGCTGGAGTATCACCCGCCTCCCTTCCGGTATGGACACCCGTCTGCGCCATACGCACCACCACGGTCGGTGGTCTATTGCGCGAGACCGCCCTACTGGCCAGGCCCGCCTAGTCCGCCGGTGTCGGACGGCGCCGGCCAGTGTTGACTAGCCGGTGCGCAGTCACACAAGGAGCCAGGGACTGTGCTCCTCCCCACCGCGTGGGTCCGCGTGTGGGGTCCTAAAGGGGACCACGTACGGGTACGTGCTCTCCTGGATACAGGCGCCCAGGGTTGTCTGCTCACCACTCGAGTGGCGACACGCCTGGGCCTGCGATATAAAGCTAAGGCTTCCCCCATCCGTGGGGTAGGGGGTGTGGAAGTGAGATGTCTCGCGGGCGAGACATCCTTCGCCTTTTCAGGTGCGGAACCGTCCTCCTGGAGGATCCAGGTTCAGGCTACGGTCATAGACACGGTAGTTGGATGCAGTCCCTCCGTGTTCTTACCGCCAGGGTTGGCGTCTCTCGCAAAGGGCTTGCGCTTGGCAGACCCCCGGTTCTACGAGCCAGCACCAGTGGACCTGCTGCTGGGCTGCGATGTCCTGGGGCTGCTATGGTCTGGACCAACCAAGGCTATTGCCCACACTTCGTTGTCGGCAATTCCTACCCTTCTTGGCCATTGCATAATGGGTCCTGTGGTGGAGAGGGAGCTCTCCCAGGACAACCTGCTCTACGCTTCAGCCTCCATCGCGCGGGTGATACAGAGGTTTTGGGAAGTGGAAGAGCCTCCCATGGTGTCCAGGTTGGACCCGGCCCATGTGGAATGCGAGTCCTTCTACGAGACTCATACGGTGAGGACACCGTCGGGTAGATTTCAGACCAGACTGCCATTCGTGGACTGCCCGCCGGAGCTGGGCCAGTCCCGACAGTTGGCCGAGAAGCGTCTGCTGTCTATGGAAAGACGTATGCAGCGCGATCCCGTACTTAGGGGGAAGTACGTGGATTTCATGCGAGAGTACGAGGAGTTAGGACACATGTCTCTCGCTCGCGTCGATTGGACATCGACATGTCATTACTTCTTGCCACATCACGCCGTGTTGAAGGCTTCAAACGGCAAGCTGAGGACGGTGTTCGACGGATCAGCGCCTACCTCCACAGGAGTGTCGCTGAATCAGTGTCTCCATGCAGGGCCAAAGCTGCATCGGGACATCATCGACATCATCCTGAACTTCAGGAGACATCAGGTGGTGTTTGGAGCGGACATCCGGATGATGTTCCGCCAGACCTTGATACACCCTGATGACCGAAGGTTTCAGCTCATACTTTGGCGGGAGGACCCGACCAAACCAATGAGGGTGTACGAGCTGAATACCAATACGTACGGGCTGAAGTCTAGCCCCTACATAGCAATCCGCACGCTATTGGAATTGGCGGAGCGTGAGCGACACAGGTTCCCGCGCGCGGCGGCCGTGCTCACACGGGACCTGTATGTTGACGACGTCTGCACAGGAGCAGCGTCCATTGAAGAAGCGGTTCGCTTGAGGGACGAGCTCATTGGCATACTCGCCGCGGGCGGCTATGAGTTGCGCAAGTGGCTGTCCAACGAACCCAGGCTTCTGGCAGGGATTCCAGAAGACCACCAGCAGAACCCTCAGCTGTTTGAAGATGCTGAGGATCCCAACATGGTAGCGGTATTGGGTATGCGATACCAGCCCGCTACGGATGTATTTACGTTCCGGGTGGACTTGGAGGCCCCTAAGGCGTGGACCAAGCGAACGGTCCTCTCCACTCTGGCACGGATGTTCGATCCCAATGGTTGGATCTGCCCCGTCCTCTTCTCCGCCAAATGTCTCCTTCAGAGACTTTGGACGTTGGGTGTCTCGTGGGACGAGCCCCTTGTAGGAGAACCCTTGGACGAGTGGCTGCGGCTGATATCCACCATGGGGGATCTGAACCAGGTGGCTCTGCCAAGAAAGATACTACCGCCGGGCAGGTACCAGGCCAGCTTGCACGGTTTCTGCGACGCGTCAGAGCGAGGATACGCTGCGTCGGTTTACCTGCGGACAGTGGACTCTAGAGGACGGCCTCGAGTCACACTGCTGCTGGCCAAGAGCAAGGTTGCTCCCATTCGGACGAGGCTCACGATTCCGAAGCTTGAGCTATGTGGAGCTCACTTGTTATCCCGACTGATCAGTCACGTGTCCACCGAATTGGGGCCCAATGTGGACATCAGGAGCGTCCATGCCTGGACTGACAGTCAGGTGGTCCTAGCTTGGCTACGCGCGGCACCGCACAAGCTAGAAACTTTTGTGGGAAACAGGGTTTCCCAAATACAGGAAATCGGGACGCCGATCCTGTGGCGTCATGTACCAGGGGTGATGAATCCCGCGGATTGCGCGTCCAGGGGATGTACAGCACCGGAGCTGATACACCACTCTCTCTGGTGGGGACCGGAATGGCTGGCCGGACCGGAGCAGTCCTGGCCTAGCAGCCCACCGAGTGCCTCCACGCAGGAGCTGCCTGGACTCAGAGTCCACGTTGTGACGGAGGAACCGTCAGTTACCATGGATTGGCTGGTAACCAAATACAGCAGTCTGGATAAACTGCTGGGCGTCACGAGCTGGGTCAGACGCTTCATACATAATTGTCGGCACCCACGGGAGAAGGTAGTCTCCCTAGTGGTCACTGCTGGCGAGCGTCGGGACGCAATGCTGTACCTGATTGGCAGGTTACAGGAGGAACGCTTCGCGTCAGAGCTTCGGAAGCTCCGGGACGGCGCTAAGCTCAAGGGTGCTGTTTCGCGCCTGAATCCATTCATAGACCAGGGTGGTCTCATCCGCGTAGGAGGTCGGCTCAGGAATGCTGACCTGCCCTTCGGGCGTCGCCATCCACTCCTCCTACCTAAGGGAGGTCCCTTGGTGGAGCTAGTGGTGGCTCACAGGCATAAGATCAATTCCCATGCGGGTTATACGGCGATGCTCGCCTTACTCCAGCGGGATTTCTGGATTTTGTCGGCGCGACGCGTGGTGCGTCACGTCTTGTTTAAGTGCGTGCCCTGCTATAGGTTGCGGGCCCCCACTATGCAACCCCAAATGGGAGATCTGCCGGCTGACCGGGTTCAGCCGTCTAGGCCCTTTGCCGGAGTCGGCACGGATTTTGCCGGCCCTTTCGCTGTCAAATCCTCCACGCTAAGGAGTGCGAAGGTCACAAAGGCGTACCTTTGTGTGTTTATTTGTTTGGCCACAAAAGCCGTCCACCTGGAGGTGGTATCCGCACTGACGACGGAGGCGTTTGTGGCGGCCTTGGATCGGTTTGTGGCCCGTCGGGGGGTCCCGTCATTAATCCGGTCCGATAATGGTACCAACTATAAGGGTACGGATAGGTATCTTAAAGAGGTCGGGGACTTCTTATCTGCCCAAACAGGTTTGTTGGGCCATACACTCGCGCAGCGAGGTATAGAGTGGCGCTTTGGAGTGCCTGCTTGCCCTCATTGGGGTGGGATCTTTGAGGCCGCAGTGAAGTCGGCCAAGACCCACCTTCGACGCGTCGTTGGGGAGACCGTGTTGACCTTTGAGGAGCTGGCCACGGTCTTTTGTCGAGTAGAGGCGGTCCTCAACTCTCGTCCGCTCTGTCCGGTGTCTTTAGACCCTAACGACCTGGAGGTCTTGACTCCTGGTCATTTTTTGGTCGGGCAACCGCTTACGGCTCTGCCCGAATATCCTTGGAAGGATGAGCGCGCTCACCGGTTATCGCGCTTCCAGTTGCTGCAGCAGATGAGTCAGGACTTTTGGCGCCGGTGGTCGGTCGAGTACCTGCATCTGTTGCAACAAAGAGTCAAATGGACAGACCGGACAGATCCGCCAAGGGAAGGCGATTTGGTTTTGTTAAAGGAGGGCAATATGCCTCCGTTATATTGGCGGCGGGGCCGTATTTTGAAGTTGATTACAGGCGCGGACGGAACACCGCGCATCGCTGAGGTTTTAGTTGACGGATCTCGACTAAAACGAGCCCTTGCCACCTTGTCTCGATTGCCGGTGCATTGAACTAGTGAAGTGACGGATTCACTTCAGAGCGGGGGGTTGTTCGGAATAGAATGACGTAACAATGTATTTTGCTAACTTGTAGAAACGGGTATTTATGGTCTATGGCCGGGCGCGGCCAACGTTTTAGATCTACCGACATCTTCGTTTTTAAGTTGAGTACATCGCTCGGACGGCTCCGACACAGTTGTGATTGTGCATTGAGAACTAGTCGACTGCGCGGGCGCATGTCTTATTGTCCCTTTGTTTCAACTATCAGTCCGGGACTGTTGAATTGTCGAGTCGGTACTCGAAAGCGCGGTCGCGGGAATAATTGTCGCATACTCAAGTGCACCGGGTGCAAGTGTTTGCTAGAGGTCCGGGACCCTTCGCGAGGATCGCGTGTTTTTGTGGTGCCTTCGTTTCTCAGCGCGGTCGCGAGAACGAAGGTTGTGTGAACTATATAACGCCGGGCGTTAACCCTTTTGTTTGTGGGATAAAAGTTATCCGCGCGGACGCGAGATATTGGTTACTGGATTGCGGTGCTCAATTGTTCGGAAGGAGGCCGACTCGGACGAGAATCTGACACGTATCGTACCCATCTATTTATATATATTATAATATTAGATACACGGGGAACCTGGGGTAGATTCTAGGGAAGTCTAGGTTTTACACACCCTATCCAGAAGGACTGGTTAGCCAAGGTACCGTGTACTAGTTATTTATAGGTTTAGTGTTAAAACGTTCCCAGTCGTAAACTGGGTGGTAGCAGAGACCTAGATTTAAGTTAGGTTTATCTAGGGTAACCACTACCGTTCAGATCGCGGCGGATTCCCATGCTGAACGGCAGTTTATCGAAAACAAGGTAGGTACCTACTATATAGGTAAATATAATAAAACGCAATTACCCATTTGCGTTTTAATTAAAAAGCTAGTTGACTTCGGGTTCGCGGCCATTTCACCCATCAGACAAAATTATATGGTTAAATACTCACAGAAGTAGCTTAATCGATTTCTACATGTCAGTTTATATTGTTTATATACTTAGTTGCAATGCCTATATTGTAAATATAATTAGATATTCTATACTTATACTATTATCAAGAGAGAATATTTATACAATATTGTATACAGTTCAACTTTCTATTTATGTGTATCGTAAGGGCAAAAGCTGTAATTAGTTATAGGTCTCACTTATTTTTTTTGTTGATAATTAATTTATCATAGTTTTTTTGTGCAAATTACATGTATATAAAGTTTGTTTTCTTTAAACTACTTTTAAAGCTATAATTATTTAACTAGAGGAAGAATGAATCTAGTGCGGCATTGATATCTAGTATAATATTAATACATCGTAAGAAATATAAATATATACTCGTATGTAGATATACATCACCTCTGTTGTAGATTCCTGTTTATTGTATAAAACTCGGAGACGTACCTGAAAGCAATTTAAAAAAGTCAATTTATTTTATCAAGGGCAGTTCTGTTATTGCATTTAAAATTCAATATTCTCAAGATATCAATGAAACTGACAATTTCACACACAAATACACATAACATTGAATGGAAAAGTTTGATAATATCTAAAAAGGAATCTATTTGGAATTCGTTTGGCTAAGGTAAGTTTTTTGTACATCCTGTTTCGCAATTTTTGGTTTCAAATGTTTAAGCTAATAACTTTAGTTTGACTTGGAATAAAGATTGTTGTTGTCAGACTTTTCTCACAAAGCCTAAGCCCTAAGCTAACCAAAGGTTATAATGCTGTAATAACTTTGTAAAATCATAATTTGATGTTCAAATGTGTTACCACGTATCAAATTGACGAATGAGTGATGAATGAGCTATCTTCTATTCGTTATTGGAGTCAGATAGCAGATTTATTACTTAAATAATTGTAAATTGACATAGAAACAACCTCTCCTTATATTTATTTTTCAACTAACTTCAAAGAAGAAGAAATCGTGAATATTTTTTTTGTAACAAACTGTCTCTATTGACGTCACTTACGCCAACATTTTGACAAGTTTTTGATCCGCATGAGTGTAAATAAATACATAAATTACACATATTTGGAATACAATTACTTTAAAAATTTAAAAGGAAACAAGATGAACAATAGTGGTCAAAATAATAAGACCTCATATCTACGTTGTTTATGGACCGTTTTGATAAATTATAAATCTATATTTGACACTGAGTTATAACACAAGGCTTGAAATTGGCTCGCCTTGTCCTCTTGTCCCAAGAGACGTCACAGTCCGCCGAGATTGTGTTGTCGAAAACAATGTTTGTTCGTCATTCTGGATCAATCGATGCTGTGAATATGGAGATCCTATGAGTTCTAGAACTCAGGTTGAATCAGCGCTAAGCCAAGGTGCAGCCAAGAGATGACGCTTTATTTGAATCATTGGCTTGCCCAAAAAGCTATAAAGTTTTTAGGTGAGGTTTAATTAGTTAACAAATAGGTATTTGGCGTTTGTAACGTCAAAAAAATCAAATAAAGAGGCAAAACTGAGTTGAAAAGTTTTTTTTAATTATAACAAAGTAAAGTAAATTGCCCGTGTTCCTTCACTGCTGAACATAGGCTTGTCCTATAATACGTCACTCAGCTCAATCCTTTTTTTTTAATGTGGTGTGGTATGGCGGGCTCGACACCGTGGGAGTCGACATGGTGCCCCCACTAACTAGGCAGGGTGCTGGACGGCTTTTAACGTCCGACGCCCCAGGCCCTTCTGTGGAGACGAGATGCGAGCCCAGGGTCGCAAATCTCCAGCCTGATACTGAATCTTCATCATCATCATCATCATCATCAACAGTCCACTAAACGTTCCCACTGCTGGGACTCGGGGCCTTCTCTCGCAAGGAGAGAGTTAAGGTCATAATCCACCACGCTGGCCCAGTGCGGGTTGGTGGATGACAGATGACTTCGAAAGATTCTAGGTACATGTCGGTTTCCTCACGATGTTTTCCTTCACCGTTTTAAGTTAGCGGCATTACGCACATGATTTCGAAAAGACAGTGGTGCGCGTATGGGGTTTGGTCTCTGGGTCGGCAGGCGCAGTTCCCCCGACTAGACCAGCCGTAACTTCTGATACTGAATACTCTTCTTAAATATCGTAGCTGACTTATCAGTGACTGTTTTTAAGACATAATTATCTTCATTATTTTAAATTTCATTACTTTTTCTGAGTTTTAGTTTACAATAACTCGTGTTGAAGGACGATGCTTGATAACACGAAATTAGCATAATATATCACCGCGCATTAATTACCAAGTACTATTATCAGAGGCTATTGAAGAAAATGAGTTTAATATCAACAAACCGCTTTGTTTGTAGTAACAATGGCGTAGAAATAACAGACTAGAGATTCACGGCGCGATGCCCCTTGCGCGTGTGATGTTGTTATGATGTGTTACTCGAGCAAACTGGATGAATATAATTTGTTGAATGAGGTTACGCAGGTTGGTTCTAGCCCCGAAAGGTTGAAAGTGAAAACTTCTTTTGGCGCAAGGTTTGAATTGTGCTGTGAATTGAATTTATAAACGTTACGCTGGAGAATGATAAGAAGTTTACGGGTGAACTCGGGAATGGCCATTGGTCATCTAGAAATGTGTCAGTATTTCCCATAATTTAAAAAAAAAAATCCCATATAAAAATGGGTCAGCATGCCCAATTGCAATGCTGATGCATTTCTAGATGGTCATGGTCATGGCCACGCCCTGCGGTTTCACCCGCGTAGTTTCCAAAGTAAGCTATCTAATTCTGAGTTTTAAGCTTTCACTTCTATCGACAGTTCCTATGACTGCCAATTTTTCGTTAGAAGCGTAAACTGTTATAGTCACGTTTAGTACTTTCACGAGAGGGAAAACTTATAAGTTCACGTTATCGACATGTTAGTAGCGGTGGCGTAACAGAGAAGTGGGATGTGTGAGTTTTACGCTATTATTTTTTATGTCCGTGGCCAAAAGCCCGTCCCGCAACTATTCTCTGACAAACAAGCTTGTCAGGGGGATTATTACTTATGTCATTAATTTCTTAAATTATTTTAATCTGTTCGTTATACGCTATTGGTGAAGTCTTGTGACTTCGCGACACCGGCATACGTATTGATATGCTACTATAATACTGAAATTGTTAGTTATAAGTTTTCACTTTTATGAATTCATCAAACAAATACTATTTGTCCTAGATGGGAATCGAACATACGACCTACAGCCCTGCAGGCAGTTGTACTACCGACTGAGCCACAAGCTCATTACAATACACCTTGCGCCCAAATGATTGTCTACAATGAACAGTGAACACTTAGTCCAAATTACTTAGGTAAAGTTATGAACGCAATTATCTGATTTGACTACAGCGTACCTTTTCTGAGTAGCCCAGTGTCTCTAAGAGACCTAAACTAACATAGTATCATAAGTATACGACAATGTTATCTTAGTTTTTCTAATTAGATCTGCAAAATCCGCAAACTAAGACGAAGTTAGAACAAAATATGCGTTAATGGTTAGCGAACTATACAAAACTAAATAATGATAATATTTATAGATAACATTCGTGAATATCTCAGTTTATTTCTTTGTTATAGTAAGGAGTGACATGAGGAGCAGGACATCTGCCTGATGGTAAGCAACACGACTGCCCATAACAGCACAGTGACACGCAGCTATTGGAACATGACAAGTCCAAATGTGTCTACATGACATGGCACTGCACTGCGCTCGTCGCCTGGAGATATGTAGTATTTTATTTCTTAGCCCAGTAATTTCTCTGGAAACGTTGCACTTTAAATCGGAACACAGTAATGTTTGCACACTACTGCTTGGCGGCAGCATGCATGCATAGACACCCCACTAAAGGTTCCCACTGCTGGGACTCGGGGCCTTCTCTCGCAAGGAGAGAGTCAAGGCCATAATCCACCACGCTGGTCCAGTGCGGGTTGGTGGATGACACACGACTTCGAAAGATTCTAGGTACATGTCGGTTTCCTTACGATATTTTTTTTCAGCATTTTAAGTTAGCGGCATTACGCACATGACTTCGAAAAGACAGTGGTGCGCGCCGTTTTGTACGCGGGGTCTCCGGATCGGCAGTCGCCGTTCTCTGACTAGACCAGTTGTAACTTCTTGGCTTGGCTTGGCGGCAGAATAATTGGCAAAGTTGTGGTAAGCACCTACTTGGGTACTTCCCCAGGCGGACTTTGCAAAGAGCCCTACCACTACAAGGTTTTACGGAACTACGATGCAAGTGGGTAAGTTTTAAACCAAAGCTATAAACAATCAATAATAATAAGCAACAAACCTATCAATAACAACCAGATGGCACGGAGCAATTTGAACATGAAGACTCCAAGTCTAGCACTGCACTGCGCACGACACCCGAAAGTATACTGCTTTATCTCCTTAGGTCAGTAATTTATGTGCAAACATTGCCTTTCAAACACGAACACAATAATATCTTTACTACTTGGAGGTAGAAAAATTGCCAAAGGTGTGGGTACTCTTCCAGGTGGATTAAGCAAATAGTCCTTCCTACCTCTACACAACATACATATATCAGCACTTGAAAAAATACTGGTGCAGACGGGTCCAAACCGACAACCTCCGGATTATTAAATAGGACGTTGTCGCTATCCCTGTAAAGTTACGGCTGGTCTAGTCGGGAGAACGGCAAAAACCGATCCTGAGCTCCCGGGTTCAAACCCCACGCGCACCACTGTCTTTTCGAAGTCACGTGCGTAATGCCGCTAACTTAAAAACAGTGAAAGAAAACATCGTGAGGTAACCGACATGTACCTAGAATATATTGAGTTCATGAGTCATTAACTAACCCGCACTTGGTCAGCGTGGTGGATGACCTTGTCTCTCTCCTTGCGAGAGAAGGCCCCAAGTCCCAGCAGTGGGAATAATTAGTTGGCTGCTTATATGCCACTAAGCCGTTACGGCTTCATACTCATTTAATACCTATTTTTTGTGGTTCCTGTCTTTAAAACAACCTCATTATAATTTCCGTGAATAATCTGTTTCCTGAGAAAACATTCTGTTATGTAGAATAATTGGTTTGATTCGTTTTTTGTATTTCTAAGCACAAAGATAAACTTGAATAGATTATAATAATAACTTTCCTTATTTTTCTTATGTATTTTCTGTTTTAGATACATTTCTGCAATTACTCAATTATACGAAACATCGTGAGACGAATTACATTTAAGGCTATTTCCGGGGAGAATAATTTCTTATCTTATCTTTTCTTATCTTGTTGCGATTTCGGTTTGCCTTATTGGTCATAGTCAGTTTTTGGGGCGAATATGTTGCGACATCCGTTTCCTTTGGGTATAATTACTGAATGATATTAATGAACTAAACTTGTTTTTGTGACTATTATATTTATTGATGTTTTGGTGTAAATCTATCTAATACCTTTAAACGAGCAATTCTTGTATGTAACTATAATATTTAATCTTAATCTTAGAAATGGCTCCAATGATTTTCATGAAATTTAGCACGCAGAGTTTTCGGGGCGATAAATCGATCTAGCTAAGTTTCATTTTCAGAAAGCGTCGTTTTATCTGCGTTTAAACCGAGCAAAGTGCTTTTATATATTTGCTTACTCTTTAATCTATAAGTTATAAGTTATCGTCAAGTAAATATGTCGTCTAAATTCGTCATCGAAGCAATAATAAATCTATTCTCAGATTGACCATAGACTTTTACATATTATATATATTTTTTTTAAAATAAATATTGGTGGACAATTCACACACAACACCGTCTGACCCCAAACTAAGCAAAGCTTGTGTGATGGCGGCCAGATAGCTGATATAATACTTATATAGTTTTAAATACATACTTATTATACATAGAAACACCCAGACACAGTGCAAACATTTGAATTCATCACACAAATATAATTACATTAAAACTAGAGTATTTATGCGAGTGTTTTAATATATGGTAGTGTGTGTATGTATGTGGTGTGGTAAATATCTGTAGTAACAAACTGACATTATGTACATTATTTTAATTTAAGAACCTTAAATGTCCCAATACTGGAAAGGTATCCCTATCATCTTTCCACTTGTCTCTATCTAGTTTTAACAATATCTATCTTCTATCTATCAATAAATAGTCTAGTTGTGTTGATATTAGTCTTACAAAGGTCCCTCTAAAAAAATTGGTTGTCTGTACAGTTGGTTGGTTTACTGACGATAGTTTAACGTGACAACGTCATAACCAAACGTTGATAGATGCGGCGCAAGCGCACAATGAGCGTAACGGGTCAATTAGCGTAACGGGACAACGAGCGTAACGGGACAATGAGCGCAACGGGACAGCGAGCGTAACGGGACAACGAGCGTAACGGGACAACGAGCGCAACGGGACAACGAGCGTAACGGGGCAATGAGCGTAACGGGACAATGAGCGTAACGGGACAATGAGCGTAACGGGACAACGAGCGTAACGGGACAATGAGCGTAACGGGACAGTTTTTCGTGCATCCAGCCGGCGTTCATCGATTTATTAGGCGTTGTCACGTCAAAAATCTATGATTTAACGCGTTTATGTTGGCCCGTCATATTAAGTCGCATCCATTAGGTAGCTAAGTGGCGGTCACATTCGTCCGACTCCCCAAAGTTTAAACAGCCGCCGCGCGGCGTCACTCAAACCGCCGAGATACTGACAAACTCTGCTCCTTGCTCTCAGGGAACCATTAAGAAATGTCACATAAATATTCAAATTTTACGCAGGTACATTTTTGCATAATTTTAAATTTGGTTTAATATTGTAATTGTAAAGATCAACTGCTGAAATTTGGTTAATAATTTTAATCAAAATTGTTAAAATATTTTATTTACTATGACTAGCGACACCCATTCATTTGCTTACTTCCTGATCCCGTATTCCAGTAAACTCTGATAATGCATAAAGTAGTATTTTTTGCTCGGACTTTTTGACTATGTTTGCCTGGGAAAGTATTACACCTTTGGCACCTTTGCTACAATCAAGTAGTAGTGTGCAAACCTCACTGTGTTCTTATTTGAAAAAAAAACGATGTTTCTAAGAAATTAGGGGGCATGGAGATAAATCATTCAATATCTTTGGGTGACGAGTGGAGTCCGACGCTTGGTAATGATTTGGACTCTTCATGTTCCAATAGATGCACGATATTGTGGTTTTATTCGCAGGCATGTTGCTTATCATCAGACCTGTTCGTCCTATAACTCTATCATCATCATCAGCCGCAAGACGTCCACTGTTGAACATAGGCCTCCCCCCTAGATTTCCACAACGAACGGTCCTGGGCAACCTGCAACCAGCGGTTTCCAGCGGCCTTTGTGAGGTCATCTGTCCATCTAGTGGGAGGCCGTCCAACACTGCGTCTTCCGGTTCGTGGTCGCCACGCGAGAACCTTTCTTTCCCATCGGTTGTCAGTTTTGCGAGCGATGTGGCCTGCCCATTGCCACTTCAGCTTAGCTACACTTCGAGCTATGTCGGCTACTTTCGTTCTTTTGCGAATATCTTCATTACGGCTTCTGTCGCGCAAAGAGACTCCGCGCATAGCTCGCTCCATAGGTCGCTGTGTGACTTTGAGCTTTGTTATGAGACCCACAGATAACTCTATACTATAAAATAATTAAATAAAATAAATAAATATTGGTGGACAATTCACACACACCACCATCTGACCACAAACTAATGATGGCGGCCAGATAGTTGATATAATACTTATATAGTTTTAAATACATAATTATTATACATAGAAACACCCAGACACAGTGCAAACATTTGAATTCATCACACAAATATTTGCATTGGGTGGGAATAGAATCCACGACCCTCGTGCTTCGTAGGCAGAGCTACTACCCACTAAGCCACGAGGTGAGAGACGAGTAATTATTGCGACACATTGAGAACTTCCTCATGTTATATGAAGTCGATTGAAAATGCTTGCCCTAAAGACCTATTTTTCATTTGACTATGTTTTATGCTGGCTAGCATACAACCCAGGGCCATTCAAAGCTCACATAGCGTAAGCTTGGTGAAAATTAACCGCGTTAGTGCGTGCTAGAGTCTACCTCCGATGGATGAACCATACAACCAATATTAATAAAATAACACTTATTTCATTTTGATTTAAATCTAGCACCAGAAGTATCCAGGGACACTAATCAGACTGACAGATAGACAGACACAGTTTACAATGCATACAAACAAAACTAAGTAAGTAATTAAGTAAGTTACGGCTGGTCTAGTCGAGAGAACGGCGCCTGCCGATCCGGAGACCCCGGGTTCAAACCCCACACGCACCACTGTCTTGTCGAAGTCATGTGCGTAATGCCGCTAACTTAAAACGGTGAAGGAATACATCGTGAGGAAACCGACATGTACCTAGAATCTTTCGAAGTCATGTGTCATCCACCAACCCGCACTGGGCCAGCGCGGTGGATCATGGCCTAAACTCTCTCCTTGCGAGAGAAGGCCCCGAGTCCCAGCAGTAAGAATATTTAGTGGGCTGTTGATGATGATGACTAACAAAATAACATACAACCGTTTGATAATGAAACAACTACTTTTTTTATGTTTTGTGATTGTTCAGACACGGGTTACACCGCGGGGCGTAGTTAGTCTAGTAATATACACAAAGTAACGCAAACCAATTAAAAACTTCGTTTATTTTGAAGTAAAAATATACCTAGTAGCACAATATGTTAAATTTACATTTGTTTCTGAAGTGAAACCCTAGTACAACAAGGTAAACTTTTACCTGCTTTACTTTGTAAAACTTATATCATAATGCTTCGATTTAATATTAAGTCGTATTTGACCTGCTGACCCATTTTCAGTAACAAGGTGGATGAGAAAAAGTTTCAATTATTGTGAAATCGCTATAAATATGTACTACATAAGAAACCGGGGTGACGCGTTAGTATATCCATCGAGTAGCGTATATTTATGCATATATAGAGTAGAGTGAGGGAGAGCAATGCTTTCCAACGACAATTATGTTCGTAGTGGTAGGACTCTTCGCAGAGTCCGCCTGGGGAAGTACCACTCCTTTGACAGTTATTCTACCGCCAAACAGTAATGTGCAGACATTACTGTGTTATGGTTTGAAGGGCAATGTTTCCAGAGAAATTACAGGGCTTAGAGATAATTATAACAACTTAGATCTGGGTGATGAGTGCAGTGCTAGGTAATGATTTGGACTCCTCATTTTCCAATAGCTGCGTGTCACTGTGCTGTTATGTGGCAGGCATGTTGTTTACCTTCAGGCACATGACCTACTCGTCTCGTCACTCTATACCATAAACCAAAATACAAGATAAGATTGACTAAAAAAAGTGTTAATTTGAAGTGAAACCTTCTTTGAGCACATTTTTTGAGATGGGAAAAAAGAATTGAATTTGCAACACTGCTACCGTTGCCAACACAGCTGTGAGTTCAAATAGTGTACCTAAGAATTATTAAAGTTTTCACTTCTATTGTAATTCCCGGAGTTCCAATGTTTTTTTTTAAAAGACTACATTTGGTATATTTTGAGCGATTTTCTTGTTGTTAAACAATACCACAATGCCTTGTATATGTCACCTGTTCATATGAAGGTTGTATACCTATCGGCAAACACAAAATAGGGTGGAGTATTCAACAGTTTTGCAGTGGGTTTGATGTATGTAGATCGTGATAAGCGCTTGGAAGCGCCTGCTGCCAACCTCAGGAATATATACGACGACACTTGGGTATGGTACCTGATAAAAAAATGGGTGGGTGATATTAGATTGTATTATTCGTTATTTATTTTTTCCCTACTTTGAAAAAGGAGGTTTTTAATTCGGTTGTATGTTTTTTACGTTTGGGACTCAATAGTTCCGCCAATTGTGAATTGATTTTGATGGTTGTTTTATTGTATGGTAGATTATGCAGAGGTAGTCCCATACAATTTTTATCGAAATCGGTGCCGCGGTTTTTGAAATATAAACGAAAATCTAAAATTTGTTAACATTTTTTTACCTTTATTCGTAGATTTCACTAGAATTATGAAATTTTGCCAGTAATTTTAAACTGACTTTTTGTTTTTAATAAAGAGTGACGAGGTGAGCAGGACATGTGCCTGATGGTAAGCAACATGCCTGCTACATAACAGCACAATGACACGCAGCTATTGGAACAGAAAGAGTCCAAATCACTACCTAGCAATGCACTGCGTTCGTTACCCAGTGATCTAAGATATTACATCTCTAAGCCCTGTAATTTCTGTGGAAACATTGCCCTTTAAACCGGACACAGTAATGTTTGCATATTACTTCTTGGCGGTAGAATAACTGGCAAAGGTGTGGTATTTCCCCAGACGGACTCTGCCAAGAGTCCTACCACTACATGACTTCAGTGTAAATGTGTTGTTTCAGAGAAAATTAAATTGTTTGTAGTAGATTTAAGGTGTAATAAACATACGGTCCGCCTAAGTGGCATCTGTCGCTTATGAACACATCATCAGAGATGGTGTCTACGTTATGCCAGTCCGGAGAAGTGTTGAAAAATTCATTTTTTGAAGTGAAAACTTCTTTAGGCGCGCTATAGACAGAATTTTCGTGGGCTGTGAAATGGATTCATCAATCGTCACGCTTGGATATGATAATGGATCGGATCGGATATGAAATCTTCGGGTAAACTCGGTAAAAACGGCCAGGTAGGTACCAGGGCAACAGAAACAGTAAAGAGTTTCGATTACCTACCTCCAACAGCCCAGCGTTTATCTTCAGATACCAGGACAACAGAAATATGAAAGAGTTGCGTTTGCCCCTAGGTACCAGTACCAAGGCAACAGCAAGTTTTCACTTCTATCGGCAGTTCCTATGACTGCCAATTTTTTTTATATTTTCCTTGTCGATATTCGTTAGAAATACCTTCAGAGGAAGAGAATTCCATAGTCTGCAGGTCCGCGGCAGAAATAATCGGAAAGACCAGACGCTTTGAAGTAATTTATATTCTCCGAAATAAACAAATAAAAGCGACCAAGTGCGAGTCGGACTTGCCCATGAAGGGTTTCATAGCAGCCATAAGTAACATAAGTAGTTTCAAAACATAATACATATGTTTTTGTAGTTCATTGTAACTTTGATCGATGTTTATTATAATAATAGAATATTTAAAACGTACTAAAAAAAGCTAATTACTAGAAAAAAAAATATGATGTACATTACCATGCAAACTTCCAACGAAAATTGGTTTGAACTCTTAAAGTTTAATGTACCTACATCCTGTAAATTTTTTAGTTTTATCATTATCTTATTTTATAAGGGAGGGGGGGGGCACACATTTTACTACTTTGGAAGTGTGTGTAGTGTGTGGAATACCTCTTGTAGTCGATACGATTGGCAAATCCAACGTTTTAACCACTAAGCCACTACGGCTTTTACAGTGTCATACGAGCAATTGTAAGTAAAGAACCCTGAAAAGTAAATTGTGAAATGTTTCTTGCAGATATTATGCAAATTTTCAACAACTTCTCCAAATACCGCTATTAGGTACTTAAAAATTTCAATTTAACTTTTGGCCTCCCTAATTTATCCTTTTATTGTTTAGAAAAGAGAAGATAAAAGTGTTTAATTTTTCTAAAACATTTGCTTATCTCACTATTTATTAGTAAAGTTATCCTTTGAAACCTTTAGATAAATTAGCGTCTTCATCATCAGCCTATCCTAGTCGTGTACATAGGTATCTCCTACGGTACCCCAGTCAGCCCTGTTCCTAACTTTTCTTCTCCAGGCTCGGCCTTGCGTAAGTATATCGCCATTCCATCGAGTTTCAGGGCGTCCTACGCTACGTTAGTTTGTCGATTTGCAGTCACCACTCTAGGACAAATGTACCACGGTACACTATGGTTGTCAGCCCTACGATAGATATGGCCATGGCCATTGCTACTTCCAAAAGAAAGTAGTAAAAAAAAGATGTAGTGGTAGGATACTTGGCAGTGTCTGCCTGGGGAAGTACCACACCTTTTCCAGTTATTCTACCGCCAAGCAGTAATGTCCAAACATTACTGTGTTCCGGTTTAAAGGACAACGTTTTCAGAGAAATTACAGGGCTTAGAGATATAACATCTTAGATCTTTGGGTGACGAGCGCAGTGCAGTGCTAGGTAATGATTTCGACTCTGCATGTTTCAATAGCTACGTATCACTGTGCTGTTATGTGGCAGGCATGTTGCTTACCATCAGGCACATGTGCTGCTCGTCTTGCCACTTTTTATTTTAAAAAAAGCTGTAAACTACTTATTATAGGTCTTGGTCTCTGTGAGTCTGCCTGGGGAAGTAATACACCTTTGCCAGTTATCTTATTACTAGCAGTCCGCCCCTGCTTTGCCCGTTTACCTATTCTATAGCAGTCAAGGATCACGTATATATCCAAAGGTGAAAGAATTTTAAAATCGATCCCCTAGTTGCTAAGATATGCGCATTCAATCAAATAAACTCCTATATATTAGTACTAGCAGTGCCCCGCGGTTTCACCCGCGTAGTTCCCGTTCCCGTTATTTTCCCAGGATAAAAAGTAGCCTATGTGTTCTTCCAGACCATAATCTAACTGTATTCCAAACTTCAGCCCGATCCCTTCATACGTTTCGGCGTGATTGAGCAACAAACATCCAAATTGGATAAACTACTTAAATTGGAATACTACTTTTTGTAACTTAAATATAAAAGTTAGACATATGCTGTCGTTGACTTTTTTGTAGGCATTTTTAAGCTCCACATCTTTTCTCTAGACGTCAAAAATGTATCTTTCATAGTTAAGGCAGCGTTCGTAAGAAACGCTTTCATTCGACCGTTTTTTCTCCGATTCACTTTGCAAAACGGACTACCACGTAAAATCTTTTTTATTTTTCGGTTTTTTATATAACCTATGGCACTCAGCAATAATGTGGCTTTCTATTGGTGAAAGAATTTTTAAAATCGGTTCAGTAGATCCCGAGATTACCCCTTACAATTTAACAAATACACAAACTTTACTTCTTAATAATATTATTGTAGTATAGAAGTATAGATATACATATATCATGTAAGTAATATGCATAAATTGCTGTTTCCAATTGATTGGAATTGTTTCCAAAAAAAACGAAGGCGAAAAAGATTAATCCTATTTTATCTCCGGGTGACCAGCTTATTGGAATGCGAGGGAGAGATTTTAAGTCTTCGTGTTCAATTGCGGCGTGGAACTATGATGTTATGGGCAAGCGTATTGCTTACCATCATTTGCATGTCCTACTCGACATTTTATATCATAAATAAATGTGTGTTTGTACTGTCTGTTTGAGACACCGTGGCTCCAAAAAGGAAGGATACATTTTAAAATAATTACTCATATTTCAGATAAAACGTGACGTGGTCAAAATGGTTATTATTTGTACTAGAACGTTGTGAATTTTAACCAACTTCAGAAAAGAGATTATCAATGCGTTGGTATCTGTTTTAAATGAATACTATTTTTAGACGCGTGCAGCTTTTAGAAGAAGTCTTATAACTTCGCGACATCGACATGTTCATATATGTCAGAGCAACGGTTTGGTATGTGCGCTTTATACGCTTTTTGGATGGACGAAATATTATAACTGCGCAACACCGACATACGTAATAGCAGTCTATCTGTAGCTGTATATATACGTATTTTGCAACATCAGTGTCGTTTAGTACTGAAATTCTATGTTTTCACTTCTATCGAGAGTCTATCACTAACAATTTTTGAAGAGATAACTTGTTTTGGCGCACCTCATACAGATTTTTCGTGGGCTGTGAATTGAATTCTAGCGTCACGCTCGGGAATGATAAGAAATCTTCGGGTAAACTCGGGACCATGGCCATGCTTATGGCCACGCCCTCCGGTTTCACCCGCGTAGTTTCCAAAGTAAGCTATCAAATTCTGAGTTATAAGTTTTTACTTCTATCGGCAGTTCCTATGACTGCCATTTTTTTTATTTTTAAAAACAGTTTATTCGTTCCTAATTTTCCTTCTCTAGACATCCGCCAAAGCCGGGGCACATCTCTAGTATCTCAATAAGCCGTAAACTTTTTAAACGCTCATAACTTGATACATTTGACATTTAATTTCCTAAATACAAATTAGATACTTAGATTACTTTGCTTGAAACGTTTTCTGAATAACAATATGAGGGATAATGAGAAATGAGATGTTAAGATGTGTCTCGTGTGGTTATGGAGGGCTTAAAATAGGCTTTTGATAAAAATGATTGTCCGTTTAATAACAGCAGAAAAAAAATCAAGCGTATAGAAAAACATGTTTTACACCCTTTACTTTACTTTATTTGATTTTGTTAATGAATCTCACTTATATTACTTTTTAACCGACTTCAAAAAAGGAGTAATCTAATAAGTTCTCAGTCTGAAAGTGAAGTGAAAACTTCTTTTTTCTAAACACACATAGATTTTTCGTTGGCTGGGAATTGACTTCAAACGTCACGCTCGTAAATGAAAGAAAAAAACTTACTTAGAAGCCAATGCTTTGAAGATTTATACCAGACTAGGAGCGTCCTCTGGTTTCACCCGCGTAGTTTCTAAAGTGAGCTATTAAATTTTGAATAAGTTTTCATTTCTATCGGCGCATCGGTGGTCCCTATGACAGCCAATTTTGTTTTTTTAGTAAAGGCTGACGAGACGAACAGGATATGTGCCTGATGGTAAGCAACATGCCTACCACATAACAGCACAGTGAAACGCAGCTATTGGAGCATGAAGAGTCCAAATCATAACCTAGCACTGCACTGCGCTCGTCACCCAGAGATCTAAAATATTATATCTCTAAGCCCTGTAATTTCTCTGGAAACATTGCCCTTCAAACCGGAACACAGAAGTGTTTGCACATTACTGCTTGGCGGTAGAATAACTGGCAAAGGTGTGGTACTTCCCCGGGCGGACTCTGCTAAGAGTCCTACCACTACAAAATTTGCATGTGTGCTACGCGATAGCTCCGCCAATTGTCAATCAATTATTGTTTTATTTATTTTTTCGTTCATTGGTAGATCATAGTCAGACGTCTCATTTAGATTTTATTAAAATCGGTGTGGTGGTTTTTTAAAAATGACCAAAAAACGAAAATTTACTTTTATATAGGTACCTCGAAAAAAAAATATATATATATTGGTGGACAATTCACACACAAACAACACCATCTTCTGACTCCAAACTAAGCAAAGCTTGTAATAATAATAATCGATAATTTGGTGATTGCTTCTGATTGGTGAGATTTGATTGAATTTAAATTTGAAGTCGATTTTTATTTTTTCGTAGAAAATAAATTATTCGAAGACATGTTTGATTTAATCTGTTAACAAATTTTCAGTAATGTCAAAAAAAATTTTTTTTTTTGTCTTATATCGATAGGTACTTGGATTGGGAACCCTTTTTCATAATTTTTTTTTGTTCAACTAGCTTATTAGGGATTGTGAGATAAAAACAGGTTTTAATCGATTTTGACTAACTAATGCGATATCTAATTAGTTTCGATAAAGTGAAGAGATTCAAAGATGACTGATTTCAAAAACTTACATTACCTCTCGTTAGATTTGCTCTCTTTTATATTATAGAGTGACGAGACGAGCAGGACATGTGCCTGATGGTAAGCAACACATCTACTCCCTAACAGCACAATGTCACGAAGCTATTGGAACATAAAGTCCAAATTATTAAACTACCCTTTAAAATAAAATAAAATTATTCCCTACTTCTAAGAAAACCTGAAAATAAAATCTGTGATCCCGTTTGTGGAAAGTACCTACTTCTCATATTTATATTTTATATAAAAAAATACATAGCCTATTTTCTTTTAAAGATATCTTCTATTATAATTTTTATTACCTAGTCTTGATTAGTTATTTACAGATTTTTTATTGTTTTATATGTTTATAAAGTACTAGCGGCCCGCTCCGGCTTCGCTCGAATAATAACCTAGATATCAATTTAGAAAGGATCCCTAATTTAAAAAAAAAAAAAAATATAGCCTATGTTACTCGGGAATAATGTAGCTTGCCAAAGGTGAAAGAATTTTTGAAATCGGTCCAGTAGTTTCGGAGCCTATTCATTACAAACAAACAAACAAACAAACAAATCTTTCCTCTTTATAATATATTAGTATAGATGACGACGAAAATACAAATTGTTATTTTAGTTATTTTTATCATGTAAGCGGCAGAAATGCCTTAAGTGATAAATAAAATTCTATAAACACATTTTTACGCAGAACTGCACTGCGCTCGTCATTTTATAAGATGATTTGGCTCCTTACCCTGTAATTTCTCTGGAAACATTGCCCAACTGAATCGCAATCTAGCAAATTCGTTACGTCTTACTTACGTCATATATTTTAGTACCTATTATTAGAAATATTCCTATTACGTCCTAAATTTCATTAGCAAGCTTGTCGATTTCTAACGAACACAAGATTTGCTCTCTCGTATCTTCACACATTTTCTTTAAAAAAAAAAACAAATAATGACGGCATTTGTCACCTATTTTATTTCAGCTACGATATTTGTTAAATTATATTAGAACATTAATTTGATGTGAAATAATAAATGAATACCTAGGTATTTCAGACTGCAATGTATTAATCGTTACACATTTTTCTGCCACCTACGTAGGAAATGCATTAAAGTTTCAACATTAATTCTTAATATCATAGATTTAGTAAGTACTACTTTTTCTTTTGCTCAATTAACTAAGCAACGTTCGTTAAAAAATATACGATGAATATAAAAGTGCCAAAAGATGTATGTACTTAATTAAAAATGTAAAACCACGATCTAGGATATAATATTCTCTTGCTCGCTTATAATTTTTGCAAAAGCACTTTTTCAATAGTATTTTTACTGGTATACTGGCAATAAATATATTTGTTAAGTTTTTTAATTGTTCCTAAATGGAAATAAATCACAACCACGTAGGTTTTAGCTTCTGTTTTAGTAGATTTAAATAAACGTAAAATTCAGTCACAATTCTAAACATCGATGCTCTTACTTCTATGGAAATAAGCTTTTTTTTCTATGGAAAAAAAACCTGCGATGTGAGGTCAATAATAAAATATCGTTTAAAATAAATAATTTAAAAAATCCACTTACCTTTAATACTGGCTGGTTGGAATTACAGCAATCGTTATTCACTCTGCATAACTTTTTCGATAGTTCGTTTGAAATAGGAACCGCGATCACGCTGGTACTTCGCGCGGGAAAGTTGCGGACAACTGATGGAAAGCCCGCGAAAACTCGGCTACTTACGTCAACGGTCGGCCAATCACAGCCGCCGTACGCCTCCGCAAAACTCGGGCACCAATCACGGTAAAGGGGAAACACTTAAAAACTTTAATGTAAGTGGCCAAGCAAAAAGGGTTTAGCCACGTATAGCTAAAATAAGAAGTATGGTCAACAAAATTAAGCTATCTAGCTTTAATTGGCATCAATGAGAAGGGTTTTAATATAAACATTTTTATTCTCATATAAGCAATATATTATCATACCTTCAACGAAAACATTTTTAAGTCAATTCAATTCAATTTATTTATTCGAACTATTAATTTTGAAAGAACACTTAGTAACTTTATGAATATGTGTATGTATACATAATAAAATAATACCAAAAAATAAAGTCAAATAAAAAATAATCAGCTTAAAGGGGCCTTGCCATTGAAGTCTTAAAACACTAAGAAGCGGCACGCGCTCTGCTACGATCCCAATGCAAAATCAGGTGACGTCTCCTGATTGAGTCTCAGTTGCAACAGGAGCCACAAGTTGCGTGGACGTTCGCTAACAATTCAAAAATATCCGATATGAGCCGTAATAATGTCTTATTCTGCTTTTGTAAGGTGCACAAACAGTTCAAAGACCAAGAACAAGTTCCATGGTATCACTTTTCATGCGTAAGTACACAAAATCTTTAATTATTTCCATAACAGTTCAATGATTATTACATCTAAAATTATTTTTCTGTTGTACACAATTTTACAATTGGCCATTTCTAAAAAGAGACAGATATACATACATGCGTAAGAGTGCAACACGACCGGTGATATGTTAGTTGCGGCTATTTTGTCTCTTTCACGCCAGTGCATTTGTATGTCTTTCTATTCTTGTCGAAAAAAATATCTAAACAAATGTGATGTATAGCGATCTCATTTGCACCTACTGCCTACTTGTCATGATGTCTTTGTCATTCATTCAAACGTCTCTCACGATGCAAGTGAAGCTGTGTGCACATTGCGTATACTTGTGTGAGATTTTCGTTACATTATGCTGTCTTTATAATAGAGCGTACCTTATCTTCGTTTACTTAGTTTCATCAAAGGGCCTTGCCAAATAGATGTAGCTGTAATTTGACCCACTAACCCACGAGGGGTTAGTGGGTAGTAACTCTGCCTGCGAAGCTGAGGGTCGTGAGTTCGATTCCCACCCAGTGTAAATGTTTGTGTGATGAATTAAAATATTTGTACCTACTTTATCTGGGTTTTTCTATGTATGATAAGTATGTATTTACAACTATATAAGTATGTAAGTAACTGGCCGCCATAGCTTTGCGTAGTTTGGGGTCAGATGGTGTTGTGTGTTATCCCCCAATATTAAAAACAAATAATTGAAAAATAAGGCTTTGTCAAAGCAGAAACACAAATTATCGAAATAATTAACAATATGAACGTAAAGTATATTATTTTACCATAATCAAAGTTACTACTCAGACTACCTACGTATGACCACCAGCTTTCTCAATTACAGAGTAAAAAACTAAAACCTTTAGACTAAAATATATAAAATAATTTGCACAAATTTAGAGAAGATCACATTAGATCAAGCCAAAATAAAAATCCAACATACGTAATATTAAAAGGTTCTATCTTGAAACTCATATCCGGGTTGTTGAGTATTGTCAAGGGGTTTGATGTTGCCATAAGCGACGGTTACCGTTTACCATGGTGGTATAATATATTATGTGGGTACTTATTTGTCATTAATTCTGTGAAAATACGCGTTTTTACTATCTATGTAAATGTAAAACGTTGCATTCCAAGGAAAAAATAGCTACCTATGTGTATTATTCAAAGTATGTAAAAAAAACTTCTGCCATGGGTCAATACAAAATTGTTATACTCGTATACATATATCTATATGTATAAAAATCAATGCCACTTATCGTTGTTATTGAACTCCTCCTAAACGGCTGGACCGATTTGAATGATTTTTTTTGTCTACATTTGGGTAGGGCCCTGGAAGGTTTAGATTCACAAATCAGCCCGGCAGATGGCGCTGCAATTGATATCTAGGTTATTATTCGAGCGAAGCCGGAGCGGGCCGCTAGTACATATTATACTCGTAGAATGCTTGAGTGTTTTCTTTACGATAATTATTATAATACAGTAAAGTAGTACTTTCAAACTTTGAAAATGTAAGTATACAACTTAAATGTTCTTTCTTTTGTTTTCATTATTTTATTAATTGACGTGTAAATCGTACATACAATATGAATAAAAGTACTTACCTACTGTGTATTTCAAAATCGTTTTATCTAATGCACACTCTAATAACACCACAAAAAAACACAAATGGTTGTCTGTAAAGTCGGTTTACTGACGATAGTTAACGTGACAACGTCTAGTATTTGTGTTAAGAGCCATCTAGGTAAAACATTCTGAAGCTTTTTGAAAAGCTGTTCAAAGCGCCATCTCTGGGTACATCATTGTACTAGCACAAGTTCTTAACTTCGTATCGTCGCTTTTCTAAAACATGGACAGACTCCTTGAACGTAGGTAATACACATTTCACTCACTAGATGGTGCGAAAAGTAATAAGGCGAGGTAACGGCGGTAACGTTACATGACGTCATGTTTTGCGGGCGTGCAGCCGGCTTCACCGAATTATAAGACGTTATCACGTCAAAAATAAAATATCACCTTGCCCTTGCCATTGTGATATACAAAACCAGCTTTTCCTTTTTCTGTCGATCTGCCCATAGCTTTAAAAGGCGACAGAGTTTCATGGTTGGTGTTCCGAAGACTCAAAAGAAGCTGTTTGACTCCACTTTCATAATAAGAATATCTAAGCTATAGAATGGGCTACATGAGTGGGTATTTCCTGATGAGTATAATTTGGGTGTTTTCAAGCCTGAAGTGAATCGATTTCTTCTAGGTTAGCGCGCACCGCCATGGACCGCATCGTTGCTTAACGTCACGGGAGTTGGCAGTCAAGTCAAGTTATTTTACACTAGTAGTATCCCGCGGTGTTACCCGCGTAGTTCCCGTTATTTTCCCGGGATAAAAAGTAGCCTACATGTTCTTCCAGACTATATCTAATCAAACTGTAACTGAAACTGCGTGATTGAGCAACAAACATCCATACTTTGACATTTATAATATTATAAGTGGGATAGTATATAGCGACGAGACAAACAGGACATGTACAGTCCGCGAGGTATAAGCTGAGCTTTGCATTTGTGTGAGTGTACATTCACGTACACGCACTTCACCTCTTGTACAGACTGCAGCGTGACGTGTTTAATATTATTTTGTTTTTGTTTGATATAAGTGTTAGTAAAATGGATGCCAACACAAATAAGCGCAAAATACGGAAACCATTAAATAGCCAAGTAAAAGAAATTTTGTGTAATTTAAATAGCTATTTTAAAGACATGAACGATAAAGACATGTCAAGTGTGACTACATCAGCCCAATTGGTATCGACATCGACAGGAATTCCACTGTCAACTGTTAAAAGAGTCTTATTGGAAGGTAAACGTGTTTTGAAAGATGGAACCAAATTCAAATCTCCGAAAAAGACCAGATGCAGGAAAAATATAATAATCCGTAGAACAATTCATAATTTTCACATTACTGACAAAGAGGTGCCAACAATGAAAAGAATTCATGAAAAATTAAAGGCTGCCATTAACTATCCAGGATCAATATGGTCATTGCGAAAAGAAGTATCTCTTTTAGGATTCAAATGGTCAAGGACAGAGAATAACAGATTTTTTTTTATGGAAAAGCATGAGATCCGTCACCTACGTATAACTTATTTACTTAAAATTTCCGAATACCGTATTCAGGGCAGGCCTATCGTTTATACCGATGAAACATATATTGACACCACTCACACTTCATCAAAATCATATTCAGATGGCAGCACTTCTGGTTTGAAGAAACCTATTTCTAAAGGAAATCGATTGATAATCGTTCATGCCGGCGGCGAGGACGGTTTCATACCAAATGCGCTGCTGATGTTTAAAGCTAATCAAAAAAGTGGTGATTATCATAACAATATGAATACAGAAAACTATACAAAATGGTTACAAACGCAATTAATTCCCAATTTGAAGCCCAATAGCGTTATTGTAGTTGACAATGCATCTTACCACAATTCGTTAAAAAATCCCGCTCCCAACTCAAATAGTCGCAAACAAGATATGATTGACTGGCTCAAGTTACGCGATATCGATCACTCAATGTCCATGCTTAAACCACAACTTTATCAATTGATACTGCATAATAAACAACGATTTATTGAATATAAAATTGACACCTTATTAAGAGAACATGGTCACAGCGTCCTTCGTCTGACTGTACTTTTGGTGATCACTCACACTAATGCATAGTTCAGTTTATACCTCGCGGACTGTACCTGATGGTAAGCAACATGTTTGCACATAACACTACAATGAAACGCAGCTACTGAAACACGGAGAGTCCAAATCAATACTTAGCACCGCTCGTCACCCAGAGATGTAGGTAGGTACGTATTTGTCCCTATGGGCAATAATTTCACTGAAAATAGTGCAAACTTCTTTAATAAACTAGCTTCTTTATATTTTCAATAGCAGCGCCCCACGGTTTTACCCGCGTAGTTCCCGTTATTTTCCCGGGATAACAAGAACAAAATTAAAAATGTTGCCTACCTTGGATTTGTAATCTGTACAACATTCTACTAGTCAAGCCCTTACATTTGATACCCATATTGAGGTAGTAGTGAAAAAAGAAATGTATTTCGCCGTTTTGTGGTAGCGACCATCTTAGATTTGAAATTTGTCACAGTGTATAGGTAGTATCTAACTAGTCAAACCCTTTCATTTGATATCCATATTGAGGTAGTACTGAAAAAACATGTAATTCGCCATTTTGTGGTGGCGGCCACCTTGGATTTGAAATTTGTCATAATGTAGTAATATAGTATTCAACTACTAGACAAGTCCTTTCATTTGTTACCCATACCTATTTTGTGAAGAAATATTTTGTCCTCCATTTTGTGGAGACACACACAGACAGACAGACATCGACGTCAAACTTATAACACCCCTTTTTTGGTCGGGGGTTAAAAAGTAAAATATGTGTTCTTTCAGACTATAGTCTATTTATGTTCAAAATTCAGCCCGATCCGTTCATATGCTACGACGTGATTGAGCAACAAACACCGAGCCATTGACATTTCTAATACTAATAAGAGAAGATTAATTTATCTCATATCAGCATGACCCAATTATTTGTTTCAAATAAACCCTCATTAGTATAACTATCGCTAAAAGTTTTTTGCTAGCTGTACTTTCTGAATGCAATGAAATCATCAGAAAATGATTGCCATAATGCCATGTAGAGCGATAACGAGGGCGTTTGCACGCGGCACAGGTTTGAGGAAAAACTGTGAGTGGATAACTCATACAAGTACCGCTTTTCATGTCGAGCTAAGCGTTGATATGTAGGTACATCCGGTACGAGTGACATCCTACTAATATCCCACAAATATTATAAATGTCAATGTATGGATGTTTGTTGTTTAATCACGTCCTAACGTATGAACGGATCGGGCCGAAATTTGGAACACAGATAGATTATAGTCTGGAGGAACACATAGGCTACTTTTTATCCCGGCATACTACGGGAACGGGAACTTCGCGGGTAACACCAGGGGCACTGCTAGTTTATACTATACTACAGTGTGAAACTTGTTTATTGTACGTTTTAACCGACTTCAAAAAAGAAGGAATTTTTCAATTCAGTTCTATGTTTTTTAAGTACGCATTTTTATGTAGGTACGCTATAGCTCCGATAATTGTGATTCAATCTTGATGTTTTTGTTTGTTTGTTTGATTGTAGTTTAGAGGTGGCCCTGTATACATTTCATTGAAATCCGTGAAGCGGTTTTTGAAATGGGTGTCTCAGTAAGAGTGCACTTTTTCATTTTAAAATAAAAACAAGTATATTATGACAGAGTTGTGATATTTTTATTGTATTGTAAAGAAGACATGTTCCGATTAAGTATGGAATAAAATATCCGGCAAATACCCCCACGGCTCCGATGACAGGCCATTACCTTTTCATAACTTTTGGCTGTATCTCACCGATGACGCGTATTTGTTTTATCAGAGAAACTAAATGATACACAGAAATAAGGCTCAGAAGGTACCTAGTGAGTCTGTTCATGGAGTTGTAGGTTTGAGTCCCACCCAGAACTAACGATTGTGTGATGAATACGGATATTTCTCGTGTTTGGGTCTTTCTGTATATCATTTGTATGTATTTACAGATATTAGTAGATAATTATTATATCTAGTTTGAAGCTTGATAGTGGGATATGAAAAATATCGACCAATGTTTATTTCGTTATTATTAGCGGCTGGTTCCGGCTTCGCTCGGATATTGTTATTATAGGTACCTATGTATAATAGCAATTAATCGCAATAAAAACTATGCTATATCTCTCAAATTGAGCCAAATCGTACTAATCCTACCTACTACCTATATTGTGAGAATGTATGCCTCCAGGTCACGTGGTTCGACAGCGTAGTTCAATCAATCGAACCACGTGAACTTTTTTTCCCGTTGGTTCGATCAATTGGACCACGTGAACTTTTTTTTCCTGTTGGTTTGATCAATCGAACCACGTGAACTTTTTTTTCCTGTTGGTTTGATCAATCGGACCCCGTGAACTTTTTTTTCCTGGTGGTTTGATCAATCGGACCACGTGAACTTTTTTTTCCTGTTGGTTTGATCAATCGGACCACGTGAACTTTTTTTTCCTGATGGTTTGATTAATCGGACCATGTGAACTTTTTTTCCCTGTCAGTTCGATCAATCGGACCACGTGAACTTTTTTATCCCCTTGGTTCAATCATCAAACCATGTGTTTTTGAGACTCCTGATAGTTCGATTTATCTGAATATGTAGACTTTTTTCAATAGGTTCGGTTAGTCGAACTTAGTCAAACTTTGCAAATTTGCTAAACTTAGATAAAAACAACAACACAACGACAGGCATATATTTTAAATGTATGGATGTATGTTTGTTACTTTTTCACGAAAGCTTACTCACGGGATTTGGATGAAAATTGTACACAGATATTAGGCAATGGTCTGGAATAATACATAGGCTACTTTTATCCCGGGAAAAGACGGGGGACGGGGACGTTGCTAGACCTCTATAATTATGTTCTGTTAACATACATCCATACATTCTTACAAACTTTCGCGTATGTAGTATTCAGGTGCACCCCCCAGCAAATCGAGTTTTTTGGAGCTATCTACTCATTAGCCAAAACAAATATCAACTGGTAAAAAACACATTAAATTTCTACAACTTCTTGGCTTCAAAATGGTAGTTTTATTTTTTTGCTAATGAACTTATTGTTTAAATAATCGCCTCACAACGAAACCATGAAAAAATTAAATAATTGTAGTTATCATGCATCTCCTCGAAAATCGTCCATTATTTTGATTTTGTACTTACACCAACGGATCGAAAATTCTATTACAAACATTTTGGTAGTTTTATTTTTTTCAAAAGACCAAAATCTGATTTTAGAAAGAGTTTATTCTAAAATTTGAGCGTAAAACAGCGACAAATCCTACTGTTTCTCTCTTGCTCTTTCTTGCGGTGTGCGGTAAGGTAAGAAATACTCAAGGTCATTTGCTCGGGGTACGCCCTTAAGTAGTAGGACTATAAACATACATATTGCTCCGTCCGTCGAAGAACCAAGGCTACCGACAAATTGAAGTCAAATTTGTTTTTATAGTAAGTAGGTATAGAGCTGTAGATTATGTAAACATAACGCAAACTTGCGTTTTGTGATGGTGGATCGAAAATGATGTATGTTTTTGAAGTTTTATTAATTATTTACTGATAAAATATGACTGTTATACATTATTATGTAGGCGGTGTAATTTCCATTTTAATTGCTGTGGGATGATGCGGAAGGAAAACACTGATTTGAATATTTATTATACACACATTTTTGTATACCACGTAAGAAAAAAATACGAAATGTCAGTATACGAAACTGTGGTGGAAACTAGCGAAGAATTCTCTGGTCTCAGGCAAAACAACTCACTTTTGTAATTTTCTAGTTTCACAGACTATAATAAAAAAAAGAGAATAAAAGTATCATTGATGTAATAACACGAGCAAGACCTACCTATAACTATACCTGAATGTTTTAGATTTTCTACGATTACGACGTCAAACTCATAGAAATCAATTTGAGTTTAAGTACCTATCTATTTTTTTTTTTTAATATTTGTGGACAATTCACACACAACACCATCTGACACCAAACTAAGCATGGCTTGTATGATGGCGGCCAGATAGCTGATATTATACTTATATAGTTTTAAATACATACTTATTATACATAGAAACACCCAGACACAGTGCAAACATTTGAATTCATCATACAAATATTGTGTGGGAATCAAACCCACGACCCTCGGCTTCGCAGGCAGAGCTACTACCAACTAAGCCACGAGGCCAGTCTATCATAAATTTGTACTAAAATAAGTTAGTTAAATAATTTAAGACATTTCACACACAACGCTATTTCAACCCAAACTAAACAAAATTTTACATACTATGGGAGCCAGATAGCTGGTATATTTATGTACCTACTAGCTGTTACCCGCGACTTCGTCCGCGCGAAATAAATATTAAGGTAACTCAGCCAATACCTATTTTTATACCCAGACACATTGACGGTTACTAAAAATAGCTTATAATAAAATAATTTCATCAAAATCGATTCAGTTGTTTAGGTGTGAAAGCGTAAGAGACATTCGTCCCCCATTTCAACTCCAATTTCATCCCCATACAGTTCAAAATTACAAAATTGCTAGAACAAACATGTATTGGCTTCGTGCCAAGTGTCTATTATAAAGAGTTTCATAGTTTTATCTTCAACGATTGGGCACTTCCATATTGACATTCATCCCCCATTTCAAACCCAATTTCATCTCCGTACAGTTCGAAATTACAAAATTGCTAGAACAAACATTTATTTGCTTCGTGTTAAGTGCCTATATACAGAATTTCATGGTTTTATATTCAACGGTTGGAAGCTTCCATGTATACTTTCATCCCCCATTTAAATCTAAATTTGATCCCTATACAGTTCGAAATTACAAAATTGCTAGAACAAACATTCGTTTGCTTCGTGTCAAGTGTTCATATACAGAGTTTCATGGTTTTACCTTCAACGGTTGGCAACTTTCATATTGACTTTCATCCCCAATTTCAACCCCAATTTCACCCCCGTACAGTTCGAAATTACGAAATTGATAGAACAAACATTCATTTGCTTCGTGTCAAGTGTCTATAAACAGAGTTTCATGATTTTATCTTCAACGGTTGAGAACTTCCATATTGACAGACATCCCTCATTTCAACCCCGTACAGTTCGAAATTACAAAAGTGATAGATCAAACATTTAATTGTTACGTGTCAAGTGTCTAGATACAAAATTTGGTAACTTTGAAAATCACGAATTTTCATACAACCGTTCATCCCTTGTTTCACCCTCTTAGAGGTTGAATTTCGCAAAACCCCATCTTAGCGAGCGCCTACGCGCTAAAAGAGATCTTCATGCAAAATTTCAGATTCCTAATCAAATCAAATCAAATATATTTATTGCTTAAAACTGTGTAGGTACATTCGATGTTACAAAATGCTAAAAAAAGTATCAACAGATTTATTACCCATTGCATTGGGTGTGCAATATTAAAGCTTTATATACAAATAAAGCAAAGTTTGTAATTTAAACTTAAATAAATCTATATAAATTATTCAAGAGTTTTGAAATGTAAAACATGTAACACTGCTTATTTTAATACAAAATTATAAATATACTATGCCATTTAAAAATACTATTAATATTCTAAGCACTTTTCTAGATATCTTTTTGTAACGTAATTGTTTGAAGATTGATAAAATTCCTGTATATTTGTTATCACCTCTATTTTGTTTACCGTGTATTTCACTATAGTATTATAGTTAATACTGGGATTTGAGTTTAAATATGTGTCATTTAGAGTAGAGGGCGCCAGTGGGATACCATTCACTTCTACCCGCCATCTCAAAAGAGTTTTAGAGGGGTTGGCGCTATAAGTAGATGGAGCTAAGCCGTTGAAGAGCATTCCTTTGTGAAATTTTGTATGGGAAAGATCGAACAGTTGTCAATATAAATTCTTACATTTATTCAATTGGTTTACTTTTGCTCAATTGATAATATATTATAGAACGATTTTCTAACTAGCCACTTTTTCAATACTTTTTTGAAAGAAGGGATGTCTTCTATAAATTTAATATCTAGTGGTAAACTATTAAAAATTTTTGTAGCTGTGTTAAGTGGACTTTTATAATACATGGTATTGTTAACTTGTAATACGCGAATATCAAACTTGTATTTTAAACGTAGGCTTTCCACTCGGGATGATTTATTTGCAAAAAAGTAAGTCGTATTATTTTTCACAAACAAGCAGATTTCTAGTATAAATATACTAGTCAAGGTTAATAAATTATTATCTTTAAAAACATTTCTAAGAGAGTCGGTGTTATTCAAACTGTAGAGAGCTCGTATACATTTCTTTTGTATTTTAAAAGTAGTTGTCGCATTCACTGAAATTCCCCAGAAAATTACACCGTATGTTAAAAGAGGGTATACATGGCCATAATAGGCATTCTTTGCAATTTCTTTGGAAGAAATATTTCTAAGAATTGACAGGGCGTAACAATACTTTGATATTTTTGAATTGACCTGGGAAACATGATCTTTCCAATTTAAATGTGAATCCAAAGTCACGCCTAAGAATTTAGAATGTTTAACTTCACTAGCAGTAAAGTTGTTGTAAGTTATATTAAGCTTAAGGGGTACCGTTTTATAGTTGCTAAACTGGATGAACTTTGTCTTTTCGATATTTATTTTTAAATTTATGGATTCTAGTTCCTTGGCTATTTTCTCTAGTGTAATATTTATTTCTTTTTCATATTGTTCTACACTTAAGTTTTTTTGTGGGATATAAATAGTCGCATCATCTGCAAACATAACACAGAGATGCTTTGGTATATGTGGCAGGTCATTTACATAAATAAGAAAGAGTAATGGACCTAAAATGTTGCCTTGAGGTACACCCAGTAAATTATATTTAGTGTCTGATTTTACAGTTTCAATTATTTTGGTTTTATAGTTGTAAAAGTGTATGCTTGTGTACTGACTTCTATTTGACAAGTAACTTTTGATTAATTGTAATGCAAGGCCTCTTATTCCTATTTTCTCAAGCTTATTTATCAATGTTTCATGCATTACACAGTCAAAAGCCTTTGACAAATCTAAGAATAGTCCGATCCCTTTATTTTTGCTGTTTACGTCTCCATACACCTGATTCAGAAATTTAAAAATTGCTGAAGTTGTATTTTTTCCCTTTTGAAATCCGAATTGATTTAAATTTAATAAGTTATTACGCTGTAGGAAAGTATAAATTCTATTGTATATCGCTTTTTCGAAAACTTTTGAAATGCATGGAAGTATTGCAATAGGTCTATAGTTTTCCATTTCATCCGCTGGGCCTTTTTTATGCAAAGGTCGTATGATAGCTTTTTTCAAATCGCTTGGGAAATATCCAGTTTCGATTGACAGATTTATAATGTAAGCCAATGGTTCTGCTATGAAGTTTATAGTGCTCTTAATAGCTTGCATGGGTATGTTATCATGGCCTGCGCTTTTCTTATTTTTTAACTGTCTAACGATGAGCTTAACTTCTTGTGGGCTCACTGGAGCCAGAAAAATACTTTTGCTATAGTTCTGGGAATGAGTTTGAATTTGGGTTAGCTGTATGTCAGATTTTTTTGGGTCGCTTTTTGAGTTAATAAAAAAGTTATTGAACATTTCTACTATTTTTTAATGGTCTCTGATTTCTTTTTTATTAATTGTTAGTGATTCGATGGCTGTAGGAATTGAATTTGTTTGTGACGTATTTTGTTTTATAACTTTCCATGTCGCTTTGCTTTTGTTTTCACTTTCATTGATATACTTGATATTTGAGGTCTTCTGCGCTACAGAAATGACTTTTTTCATTGTTTTTGCATATTTTTTATAGGCTATTAGGTGATCAATATTCTTACTTTTAATACTTTTTTGGTACATATGTCTTTTAATTTTACAGGAAATTTTGATACCCTTCGTTTTCCAGTAATTTTTTCTTTTATACGTGATTTTGACTCTTTCTAATGGTATACACAAATCAAAAATCACATTGTATAGATGAATAAATTTGCTATAAGCAATTTCAGCATTTTTATGTTGATAAACTTCATTAAAATTTACTTGTTGGATGTATTTAATAAAAATGACCAAATATTTATCAATATTTCGTCGGTATATGTACCAATATTTTTCAAGGAAACTAGTACTAGTTGGTATGCTTAGTATTTGTGCAGTATGATCTGAGAAATCGGATTCTACATTTATTATGTCTGAATTAAATCTTTTAATATTAGTCATTATGTTGTCAATGCAGGTTTGAGACGTTTTACTTTTTCTGGTTGAATTTTGAATAGCCGGATACAAGTTAAACGTTTTCAAACAATTTATAAACGATTCTATTTTAACATTTTTTTCTAAAATGTTTATGTTAAAATCTCCCATTTAAAATATTTTTTTATTTATGTGTCTTTTCTTTCTCATCAGTTTCTTTAATAACGTTTCTAGACTTGCAAGGAAGAGTTCATAGTTACTATTTGGCGTTCTATATAAACAAATGACTACATAATTTAGTTCATTTATAATAGCACCCCAAACTTCAAAATGGCGTTCGATTCCCATTTCTTCTACCCAGTCTAGTTTCGTGAAGTTTATAGAATTTCTAATAAATAAACACACGCCACCTCTATTTTGCTTTTTACGAGAAAAATGTGCAGCTTTTTGGTAGCCATCAAGTTGCACTATGTCAGCTTCGTCATTTTTTAAAAAAGTTTCACTTATACCACATATGTCTATAACATTTTCCTCTGTCAGAAGTTCCAGTTTGTTTACTTTGTTTCTGATACTCCTTGTATTAAAATGCATTATTTTTAAGCTACAATCTTTATGACTTTTGTTGCGAACGAAAAAAATGTGGAGTGCTTGAAGTAATTTCTGGGTTTACAGCGTTGGCTGCAGGTTTAATTTTCGGATCTCGTTTAAAATAGAATGGTATAGTACCGGGCCGTGATAAATCAGCAATGAAATTGTTTTTTTGCGCGTTAGTTTGTTGTTGAGCTATGGGACTACAAAAGTTTGTTAGTAGTTCGTTTTTCCTAAAATAGAAGGGTATAGTACCGGGCTTGTATTTTGGTGTGATATTGATTTCTTTTGTAAAGTTGTAATTTGAATTTATTTTAGTTGTTTTTGTAAAATTTCTACCGAGATAGTAGTTTTTATAGTCATATTCGTTAATGCATTGGTTTATGCGTATTTTACTGGTTGTCAGTAAAAACTGACAATTTTGAAAATGGTTTGAAATTGTCGCCAGCTTACGGTTTAGTTTACCCTCATTTAAACCCGGATTAAATGTAACACCTAACACAATTATTTGCGGTACAGTTAAACTCTTAAGTAAGGAAGACATTTCTATTAGGAACTTAGTAGGGTTCAAATCATTTGCCCCTACTGCTATTATCAACCAATCTTCTTTATTTAATTGTAGTTCCGTTATTTTAGACTTGTGGATGATGTAGTCTGCTGGTGCGTCTGGATATGATTGGCAAGAAATTTTATAATTCTTAGCATTTTTGTGTTGGGTTCGTAGTGAAATAAGTGCTGCAGCTAAGTCTTTGCAACTCTGGTCACCAACAATGTAAATGTTTGCCCCGTCTTCTCGTTTCTTTGCCAAACCAATGTTTTCAAATGAAGAATTTTGAATTTTGCTTGTATCTTGACCACTGCCAGCATTATTTTTTGCTTGTAAATCATTCATGTTCTTTAGATATTTGGTTTTCTTCGAGGTATACTGTTTAGTTGATAATAAATAAGTTTCTTCTTTTGTTGTGCTGTTTATTTGGGATTTCTCATTTGTGTTGTATTCCCTTCGAAAATTTATACATTGGCTATCTTGCTTCTTCTTATGTTCCTCAAGAATTGTCAATTTACTTTGTAGTGCAGTGTTTGTTTGTAGTAGTTTATTGATTTCTTGTTTTGCTCGTATAAGTTGTTTTGTTAATTCCTCGTTATCGAGCTTTAATTGTTTTATTCCTTGATTTATGTTAGGTGTATTGGATAAGCTGAGTGAGCTACTGCATACAGTGGCATAGGTGACATCATCCGTAGAGTCATTATATGCGTCGGTGTTTTTTCCATCAATTTTTGTGATTGTGCCCTTGGTTTTCTTAATGTTACATTGCCCCTGTCTTGCATGGTAATGTAGTTTTGCTCACATATCCCGATTTCGTTTGTCTTTTTTGGAGAAATATTAGTTGAAGGAGCTATAGACTTAATGTCGTAACAACATTTACAAATCCAAGTGGTTTTATTATCCCGTGTCATGCGTAGAAATCTTACAGTTGAAACGTTTCCACAGCTCAAATCGTAAGTTACATTACAACGTGAGCATGTAATGAAATCTCTATTAAAGATTTTTTTACCACATTTTCCACAGTCTCTTACTATTGTTGGTGTTTTTTGTAGCATTTGTAGTTTCCGAGATTCCTTGATGAGTTGACCTTTCGCTTTTATATATATAGATTTGTAAATATATACCTACTACTATAAAGTTACGGCTGATCTAGTCGAAGTTATGACTGTTCTAGACGAGAGAACAGCGACTGCCGATCCGGAAGTCCCGGGTTCAAAACTACGCGCACCACTTTCTTTTCAAAGTAATGTGCTTAATGCCGCTAACTTAAAACGGTGAAGGAAAACATCGCGCGGAAACCTAAATGTACCTAGAATCTTTCGAAGTCAAGTGTCATTCACTAAAGCGCACTGGGTCAGCGTGATGGATTATGGCCTTTGACTCTCTCCTTGCGAGAGATCGCCCTAAGCACAGAATAAATATTAGTACAAGTACAGAACACTCACTTAGCGAAAACAATTATATAAATAGCGACTCTTGCTGGGACACAACAAAGTTCAATTCAGCTCGCATTAGCGCTCAATACCTGTCGCGATTTTCAACTAAACATTTGCGCTCTTTTCTAACGCGTAACTCTGTCCCTGTCTGGCGCGGAGGGTTGTCGACATATCTAATAACAATATGCGCAGGAAACGCGTTGCGCGAGCGCTCAGCCGTGCGTTCGACAACCGACTGGCACTTGTTCCCTGGGAGGAACGGTCTAGCTGTAGACTAAAACCGCGCGACCTTGAGCGAGTGATGATGCACTGCCCTAAGTCCCAACAGTGGGAACATTCAGTGGGCTGTTTATGCGACTTATTAAACATAGAAATACTCAGACACAGTTTAAAAAAAAAAACTAAAACGACGATGAGTTTAGACGATGAGACTAGACAATCGTGTTAAGTTAGATTGAAATGAAGTCACCACGTCTCATTGCAGTATTTTCCTTCACAGATCGCTTGTGCGTGAGCAAATACGAGGGGTTCAAAAGGTGATCGACCAATCACTGTTTGTTATTAAAAAGTCGTAAAGGAAACAAAGAAAGGTGACTTGAAACATAAAACATTTTTTGAAGTGAAACATTCTTTAGGTAGCACTTTTTGGTAAAATAAAAACTTGTGAGTTTACGTCACTGACACGCTAATGTAGTGGTGTAGCGTCGGAGCGGGGGCGGAGCAGCGGAATGGAACGTGTGTGGAAAAGCCGGCGACTGACCTGTAACATTTTATCCTAACGTAACGTTACGTGTAATGTTACAGGTCAGTACAGCGAGCCGATCCGCTCGCGAGGATCACACTCGGTTGTCGGTGTTTCCGCGAATCCCTTTGAGTATTAAGTAACGCTGGTTCTTTGAGTGGTTAGAGTTCTGGTTCTTCGACTGCGCTCCGCCATTGGGTTTTACTGAACTAAATTCAGGTTCACCGAAAAACGTAATTTCGAAATAAACTCCTGACTTTCCTACTCCGGTTCTACTTACTTTGTTACCTATTGAACATTGTTTGGCATTTAAATGTTCTAAGGCTACTCTAATTAGACGAACGGACTCAATTTTTTGAAGTGAAAACTTCTTTAGGCGCGCTGTGGACAGAATTTTCGTGGGCTGTGAAATGGATTTATGATCACGTGATCATCACGCTCGGATATGATAAGAAATTTCGGGTAAACTCGGGATGCTAGAGCGAGAAAGATAATGTGGTCAACAAACGTGCCAGACCGAGAAAGATAATTGTTAGAGGAGGACATGGGACAATAGATACTCTCTCTCTCTCTCTCTCGCTGCTCGCTACCGGCAACCAGTGTTGACACCTTAGCGACTTTGTCGCTGAAACTGGCGAATTTTTAAAACCTTTTAGCGGATTTAGACGACGTGTTACCGACAAAGGGGAATATACTAGTGTAGTGTAGAAGGTTGGAGAAGGAAAAACACAAGGTCATTGGGAGTCAGATCATATTTATAAGGAAATTAACTCATTCTCTCAAACATAAACAACATGGAAGTCTAGCATAAACTCTACTTCCAATTTCTATACATACAGATAAATATACGCACATTAAGTATAGCAGGAACTTTCCCAATTATATTATTAACATTTTATTCAATCATTTGTATTTTCGTTTGAATCTTACATGATAATAATGTTAATTATTGCCTTAAGTTATTCCTTTTTCCTTTTTTCCTTTTAATTTAAATTGCTTAACATTGTAGGTACTTAGACCAGTGCCATTTTATATTCTTACTAGCAGCTATATTTCCGGGATAAAAATAGCTTATGTATTCCTCCAGACTGTTATTCCCTTAATAATTCAATCAAAACCGGCGACTTTGTTTCATAACTATTTGGCGACAAGCTCAAAATCATAGTGGCAACACTGACGGCTTGACACAACTCCAAAAGACTTTTCTTTGGGTGGGAAAACACGACGGGTGCTTTAAAATTTTCACAATCAAATTAATTAGTTTTGCTGTGTAAATATTTCGTTTCTTTCGTGTAAATATTTAGTTTTGTATATAGTCAATAGTATAAATAAATATGAGCGTCGGTAGCGACGGGGGTGACCCCGTCGAACAGACAAGAAAAAGAAAACTATTGAAGCCAAATCCAAGTGAAAATGTTTCTTACAAACTATTTAGAAAACCCCTTTATAAGAGAAAGAGACTATTCCCAGAAAATCGTAGTGGAGACTGTGTAGTGGAGACTGTGTAGTGTATGTGGAATCGACGGAACAGGAGAAAGTCGGTAACAAAAATCCTATTACACTCACCAACCTTTTTGCGGACAATGTTAGGGGCATCATATGGATGGCACCGTGTGGATGCATACAAAGTTGGAGTAACTTTTAAAAAGCCGGCCCCGGCCAACAACTTTTTGAACATGGACACTTATTTTACTAACCATAAATGTGTATACAATCTGGGTATAATTATAAATAAGTACTGCCTGAGTAACCATAGTATTTATTTCGCGCGGAATAAGTCGCGGGTAACAGCTACTTTGTGTAAGTATAAATAAAATTTCAATAAATATTTACTCTAATTTCTGGCTTGTTTTACTCGTTTATTCAACTAATACGATCCATAATATTTTATTATAATACGACATACCTACCTAATACAAAAATCAGCTAATGAAGTTTTCACTTCTGCCGTGTGGTCTTAAGCACACACCTTTTTTTTTTTAAATAAAGAGTGACGAGACGAGCAGGTCATGTGCCTGATGGTAAGCAACATGCCATAACAACACAGTGACACGCAGCTATTGGAACCTGATGAATCCAAATCATTACCTAGCACTGCACTGCGCTCGTCACCCAGAGATCTAAGATGTTATATCTCTAAGCCCTGTAATTTTTCTGGAAACGTTGCCCTTCAAACCGGAACACAGCCTTCCTTTGGCCTATACCAGTTGCCTCATAACCTTTATATTGCTCACTAACCTAACCGCAACAGCTAAACTCTCGCCTTCATACTCGTAATATTAATAGGGTATTAGTTACCGTACTCAAATAGTACTCTTATCTAAAATATAAATAGTATCTGCGACTACCGCAAGATATTTTAACTGTTATTTCCCACCATCAAATAACCGCATAAAAACTCTAAAATACAATAGTACCTAAGTACTAAAAACTTACCTATTTATTTAAACTGGGTGCTAATGCAAACGTTTCGCGCCATTTTCATGCATTTTATTTTTCCCGAGTGTACATAAAAGTATAATTTTATCGCAAACTTCTATACAGAATACGCGTTGAATATCAAATGAACCAACTTTCAGTAAACGCGATAGTGCTGCCTCGGTAATTTTCAAGGACACTTTTAAATGTTTTTCCATAGAGTGAAAGCACGTTTTGCTGTGCGACTTTTTTACAATAGAGTTTTTGTTGTAGGTACTTGCTCAAAACTTGTTGTTAAGATATTTTCCAAGGAAATACCTACGTGACTTCGGGTTAAAGTTAACTTACATTTTGTCAAAATCTAAGGTTCTACATTATTATGTATGCATTTTTTTTTTAAATAAAGAGTGACGAGACTAGCAGGACATGTGCCTGATGGTAAGCAACATGCCTGCCACATAACAGCACAGTGACACGCAGCTATTGGAACATGAAGAGCCCAAATCATTACGTAGCACTGCACTGCGCTCGTCACCCAGAGATTTAAGTTGTTATATCTCTAAGCCCTGTAATTTCTCTGGAAACATTGCCTTTCAACCCGGAACACAGTAATGTTTGCACAATACTGCTTGGCGGTAGAATAACTGGCAAAGGTGTGGTACTTCCCCAGGCGGACTCTGCTAAGAGTCCTACCACTACAAAACTTTAGATGATTCACGGGTGAACAAGGAAACATTTACCTAGTATCTAATAATGATGAAAGTTATGGCTGGTGAAAGAACGGCGACTGCCGATCCAGAGTCCCTAATTCGAATACCAACTATTTATTTAAGCAGTGTAAATTTCGACTAGCGGCCTTAAAAGATTGACATAATAGGGTACAATCCTAAAAAAAACTAAGTAGCCCGTTAGTTAGATTGCCAAAAAATATTGTACACGTATTTTTTCTTTTGTTTCACAAACAAAAAATGACGAAGATACAGCGTTTCGCCACAGATCAGAAAATAGTTACTGCTTCGCTTCGTGTGACGTCACTTGTGAGTACGATTTTTGACGAGTGACGTCGCGACCCCCCACTCTCGAAGTTTGATGGTCTATATCTTTGACGATTTTTAAAATTATGAAAAAACAAAAAATACGTGTCCAATATTTTTCCATGATCTAGCTGACGGACTAATTAGGATGGTGTATTTTTGACCCAGTCCGGTACCCTATTTGCTGTCACGGACTTTAGCGCACGTAGCGCACGCAACGAAATCTCTCAAAAAGGTTTTTTTTTTGCCGTTTTTGTTACATTCTTCATTCATGCTCCGCTCCTATTGATAGTAGCGTAATGTTATTATAACTGTAATTATAATATGTCGAGGTAACGACGCAGCGGACGAACTAGCGAGGAGGGCATCAGCGGAACAGGTACAAGGTCCTGAACCGATTGTCCCACTTCCATTGTCACAGGTTCGGAAATGGTTGCGTGAGAAATCACTCAAAGAACATAATAACAACTGGACCAACAGGACAGACTGCAGTCAGTCTAGGGCGGCACTGGGGGCCCGGAATGCACGGTACACCCGGCAGCTGCTGAGCCTGATTCGACAACAGTTGCGTCTGGTCACAGGCGCACTGACTGGTCACGGTTTGTACAATAAACACCTATTCACACTAGGTATTACCGACAGTCCTCTTTGCAGAGCATGCCTCGAGGCTGAAGAAACGGCCGCTCACGTGCTGATGGAGTGCACGGGAGTGGCGGTACATCGGGCGCAGTTCCTGGGCACACCGGGGACGCTCCGCGAAGCATGCGGCAACGTGAAGACGCTGCTGGGCTTCCTGCTGGAGCTGGGTTGGCAGGAGTGAAGCCTACTTCCCACACACCCAAAATAGGCGCATCGAGACGTCGAGTTGCGGAAAATAGCCCGCCTACGAATACGAATACGAATGTTATTATATTCTTTAGCCTTCCTCAATAAATGGACTAACTAACAGAAAATAGTAGATTGAACAGAGGGTCGAAATAATAAATTCCCGAGGTATTTAGACGTCCTTGCTGCGCTCGGGCGGCTATAGTCTGAGTAGGAACTTATTGTTTTACCCGTGTAGGTACTTACTCTACTTTTCATTTCGAATAATATGAGGAAACTAAAACTTTTCGAAGTGAAAACTTCTTTTGGCGCGCCTAGACAAATTTTTCGTCGGCTGTGAATTGAATTCTAGCGTCACGCTCGGGTATGATAAGAAATCTTCGGGTCAACTCGGGACTATAGCCATTGGCCATCTAGAAATGCGTCAGCCAATGGGAAATGCTGACGCATTTCTAGATGGCCATGCCATGATGCCCAGGCCACGCCCTCCGGTTACACCCGTGTAGTTTCCAAAGTAAGCTATCAAATTCTGAGTTATTTAAGTTTTCACTACTATCGGCAGCTCCTATGATGATAATCATTATTTTTTTTTAGATTTTTTTACATAAAACTGTTCAGAGCTGACAGTATAATTCAATTTTTTTTAAAGTTCATTCTGGCCCTTAGGTGGAGCCACAGAAATCTAAATAATATTAATTATTAATAAATAATAATAATACGGTGGGTGGAGCGGAGGAGTTTTTCCCTCTCTATGGAGAGAATCAGCATTTTCCACCCAATAATCAGATTAAAACAACACTACTTTCCCAGTAGGTAAGTCTTGAACATCGCCGAAAAATTGCTAGCTTATCGGTTTTTTATCGGATACACTACGGAGAGTGTGCGACTGATTTGCACGATCTGATACCACCTTGCCCTTTTTTCTATCGGAATGCTCGCAGCTCGAAAAATTGACATCGTTTCATGGTTGATGTTCCAAAGACACGAACAAAGAGATTTGACTCTGCTTTTGTGATAAGAACGTCAAGGCTGTGGAATACGTTGCCTGAGTGGGTATTTCCCGATAGTTCCAATCTTTGTGTCTTCAAATCGAGAGTGAATCGGTTTTTACTAGGTAAACACGCTCCATCGTAGACCGCATCGTCGTTTAAAATCAGGCGAGAGGGCGGTCAAGTGTAAACCTATAAATGTAAAAAAAAAAAAATGAAAACAATCTTTCAATTCGGATCAATAGTTCCCGAGATCCTGGTGTTCAAATAAACAAACTCTTCAGCTTTATAATATTAGTATAGACTATAGAGTATAATAAATAGATGTTGAGTTTTATTTCAAGTCTTTATGTCCGAAAATTCTAGTTGTTTGTACTCTCGTTAAGTTCATTTCGTATCATGTATCAGTCCGCAAATTGTAGGCGATCTGGCGTGCTCAGGTGTTCCTGTAAATTGACTGCACACCTCATTAGTAAATTGACAATGATAGCTCCATTTTAGGGATAGTCTGTACACTGACTGAATATTACTTACGTTATAATTTTAGTTAGTTTTGAAGTAAAACTTCTTTTGGCGCACCTAAGACAGATTTTTTTTGGTCTGTGAATTGAATTCTAGCGTTTAATGATTTGAATGATTTGTTGGGAATTATAAGAAAACTTCGGGTAAACTCGAGACCAATCGCCATTTGCCATCTTTTTTTTTTTAAATAAAGAGTGACGAGACGAGCAGGACATGTGCCTGATGATAAGCAAAATACCTGCCACATAACAGCACAGTGACACGCAGCTTTTGGAACATGAAGAGTCCAAAACATTACCTACCACTGCACTGCGCTCGTCACCCAGAAATCGAAGTTGTTATATCTCTGAGCCCTGTAATTTCTCCGGAAACATTGCTCTTTAAACCGGAACACAGTAATGTTTGCACATTACTGCTTGGCGGTAAAATAACCGGCAAAGATGTGGTCCTTCCCCAGGCGGACTCTCCCAAGAGTCCTACCACTACAAAAACCATTCAACCATCTAGAAATATTTAACTATTTCTCATTGGCCATCTAGAAATGCGTCAGTATTTTGATGGAAGCGGATGGATGCGGAGAGCCTGATTTGGTAGCACAATATTGGAAAGGCCTATGTCCAGCAGTGGACGAACACGGGCTGACGATGATGATGACATGAGACCTAGCACAAATTTAATGTAAATAACACGACGTTACGATAAAGAGATAGGATCTCGCTCCCCCTCACCACAACGAATAGAAATTGATACTACTAGACTACAGGCCCGTGAACAAAATTTACGTAGTAAATGAACCACCAGGAGACCTATGTAGGATGATAGTAGGGTAAGTATAAAGTTATATGATTCAGCTCTATGCCGTCACTTGCAAGCTGTCCAACTAAGTACAGTCGAAGAGGGGGGTTGCAACCCTCGATCATTTCTCCTTGTCGCATGATTTTTGTACGGCGTTGCAGAATAATAGATTAGAAGAGGTATTGAAACTATTGAAACAAAAAAAAAAATCATAATTAGTTTGTCGGAAAAATTCGTGATTTTCCGACGGTTTACAGATTAAATTTGGGCATTTGATTATGTACGGCATTGGTTCCATACAGTTTCAATACCTCTCCTAATCCATTATTTCGCAATGCCGTACAAAAATCATGCGACAAGGAGAAATTATCGAGGGTTGCAACCCCCCCCCCCCCCCCCCCCTCTTCGACTGTACTCAGTTGGACAGCTTTCAAGTGACGGCATAGTGCTGAATCTTATCACTTTCTATCATATTATACTTCTATCATCCTACACAGGTCTCCTGGTGGTTCATTTACTACGTACATTTTGTTCACGGGCCTGTAGTCTATAGTCTATACGTATCGTTGGTAATTTTGCAAACAGTTCCCTGCTAATTTTGTTTGACAATAGTTCAAGCGTTGTTGACAGAACGCGGTGCAAGCAATGATATCTCATCATTAGTTTCGCTAATTGCTAGCATTGAATCTGTACTGATGGTCAGTTATGACAATGTTCGCTACCTCGTTTACAAATAGTAGTAAAGGTCGATTTAAACTGAACGAACATAGAGCTAGAGCTGGAACAAGAGCATTCTTTCTCGATCTTTTAGTGTAAACGAAAGATCGTTCTTAGCGTTTTCCATATTAAATATTCCATAGAATCTTTGTGAACGCAAACAAAACAACGAAAGAATTTTCTACTTTTGTTTACACCAAATGAACTTGATACAGTGGGGATAGAATGAGCATTCGCTCGGCTGATGTAAATCGGCCTTTAGCTGCTGCATATCGAAAATTGGACTGGTTCATGAGTGGGTTATTGGATGGTTCAATTCCAACCCTCAAATAGGTACTCCCGCTCAGTTATTTTGTATTTTTGTTTTGTGTTTTTATTTATTTTTAGTTACGAAATGCATTTACGCATACCCTTTCGTCGGACTCGACACCACATGTCATGGTGGCAGCAAATTTTTTTTTTAATAAAGTGTTACCAGACGTGCAGGTTATGTGTCTGATAGTAACCAACATGCCTGCCACATAACAGCACAGTGACACGCAGCTATTGGAACATGAAGAGTCCAAATAATTACCTAGCACTGCACTGCGCTCGTCACCCAGAGATCTAAGATGTTATATCCCTAAGCCCTGTAATTTCTCTGGAAACATTGCCCTTCAAACCGGAACACAGCAACAAATTGTGGGTAGGTATTTGAGACAAGCTGAAAACTTGTCACATATAGTTCTTCTATTATACCTGCCAGGAGATCTACATTGAGGGATTAATGTTGCTCCGCTACTCACCAGTCTGGCCTGGACGTCTACTCTCTTTCTACGAAAACGTAATTTCGAAAAAAAACTCGCGACTTTCCTACTCTCGTTCTACTTCGATCCGTCGTTTTGCCCGTTTAATTGTTCTAAGTCTACTCTAATCAGAGTATGCTTGGAACATTCAAACGTTAAAAAAATGTTGTATCGGACGAAACGAAGTAGAACGAGAGTAAGAAAGTCGCGAGTTTTTTTTCGAAATTACGTTTTCGTTGAAATAGAATAGATGAATAGGATTGAGCAAGTACAGACCACCACATTTTTGGGATTCGAGATTGATCGCAGCATGACGTGGGAACACCACATCGACAAGATGTGTGCTAAAGTCAGCAGTGCGTGCTTTGCGCTAAGACGAGTATCCCGAGTGGTGTCTGCGGAAGTGTCACGTGCGTGTTACTTCGCCACAGTGCATTCTCGGTTACAATACGGCGCCGAGCTATACGCGCGCGCTGCCGACTGGGAGCGTGCGTTTCGCGCCCAAAAACGTGCCGTACGTGCCATCGTTGGCGTATCGCAATGCACATCCGTCAGACCATATTTCAAAGAGCTTGGCATACTTACGTTACCTGCTATATTGATATACCAGGTGGCTGTGTATGTCAGAAATAATCTAGAATCATACAATACGCGAGGAGAGAGACATTCTCGAAACATACGTAACGCGGACCAGCTGGATGTCATATCACACTCTCTCACAAGGTCACGGAAGCTAACTCACATAATGGGACCTGAAGTTTATAACACTCTTCCCAAAATAGTTATATCTGCCCCAAGTTTCGGCAGCTTCAAAAACAAATTAAAGTGCTGGCTTATCGATCAAACTTTTTACAGTTACACCGAATTTTTAGAGAGTGATGGCAAAGTCCTATAAAAATGTATACAAAAATTTGACATGGGTCAGTACAATTGTTATAAAAACATATTATACTCATATAATGCATGACAGTTTTCTGTACAATAATTATTATAATACAGTAAAGTAGTCATTTCAAACTTTGAAAATGTATACAATTTGTATGCTCTTTCGTTTGTTTTTATTTTTTATTTATTGACGTGTAAATTGTACATTTATGAATAAAGTACTTTGACTTTGACTTTGTCCAGCACTTACGAGCACATGTCGGGTTGCTGGGGTATAATAATAGAGCTATGTGACAAGTTATGAGCGTGCCTCAAATACCTACCCAACATTTTCTAGCAGCTCTCGAAATATGGAGGGGGGTCACAGGTGACACGACCCGGGGGGGTCATGGAGGCCCAAAATCGTATACGTTACATTAAAATGGGGCGCTACTAGTAGTCTTTTTTTTACTCGATTTATTGTATTTCTACTCGTGACCCCCCCCCAAAATCTGAGGCTGTGTACTGGTGACCCCATCCAAAATTCGTGGCAGGGACCGCGCCTGGTTCCTAGGCCCTCCTTTGTGGCACACTCCGGTCACCGATGGACAAGATACGACCACGTCAGGGACCAACCAGTATGTCATCTAATCGACCTTGTATCAAAATTGACCAAAGTAGGTACCTAATAGTATCAACTTTATTATAACACTAGCGGCGTCCAACCGTTGGAAATTTAAATCCGATCCGTTCAGATGTACCGCCGTGATTGAGCAACAAACATTAAAACTTTGACGCTTCTAGTATAAGCACAATCATTAGATTAGAGTTTAAAATCTGCACGAAATTTTAAATCGAGAGTGAAATATACACTCTCGATTTGAAGACAGCAAGATTGTTACCATGGGGGAAAACCGACTTAGGCTACGCATTTCACAGCCTAGTCGTTCTTATCACAAAAGTAGAGTCAAACTCTTCATTCGAATCTTTGGAACACCAATCATGAAACGATGTCGCTTATTCAAGCTACGGGCATTCTATTTGAAATAGGTTTGTGGCCTTGACTCTCTTCTAGTGGCAGAAGGCCCCGAGTCCTAGCTGTGGGATCATTTTTTTTATAGTATAACTAGAGTGACGAGCCGAGCAGGGCATGTGCCCGATGGTAAGCAACATGCCTGCCACATAACACAGTGACATGCAGCTATTAGAACATTAAGAATCCATATCATTACCTAGCACTGCACTGCGTTCGTCACCCATAGATATATAAGATGCTTTAGCTCCATGCTCTGTAATTTCATTGGAAGCATTGCCTATCAAACCGGAACACAGTAATGTTTGACATTACTGCTTCCATAAAGTGGGCTACTTCTGCCTAACCGACATTTCACGAACCTTTATAAAATACAATGATAACTACACTACGCTTCATAACTAACTACTTACACTAAGCACACCTGAATTATCCATAGACCAATGAAGGTCTACAGATATTCAAGATGTTCTAGCCCACTACCAATCGGAAGCGTACCCAGCATGCTGGCGGCATTACCACGCTGAATGGCAATGCGTTGGGCCAAATAAACCCCAGCATTTTAGTCACATTTTCTTGCTCAGATAAATATAAATATTGTGTCCACATCCTAGCTATCTCCAGATAAGGATGTGTACAGACAGTCTCAGTCAACAAGCACTGGCAAACCCAACAATTGCTTGTTTGGAGAGTGCAGCGAACGAAACTTGTGTCAACGCTGGACAGTAATTACTGTCATGTGTACTTTGTGTACTCTCCTTTACTATATTTCCGGCTACCCGCTACTGTCTGGTGTAGTCAAAAGTCCGCGCCAACTCGGAAGGCCTGTGGTGAAATTGTTGAACGAAAAAAATTTTTTTTTAAATTATTAGTGACAAAACGAGCAGGACATGTGCCTGATGGTAAACAACATACCTGGCACATAACAGTACAATGACACGCACGTGAAGAGTCCAAATCATTACCTAGCACTGCACTGCGCTTGCCACCCAGAGATCTAAGATGTCATATCTCTAAGCCCTGTAATTTCTCTGGAAACATTGCCCTTCAAACCGGAACACAGTAATGTTTGCACATTACTGCTTGGCGGTAATATTTTAAGTTAAGCTTCTTCAAAATGCTTCTCCTTCTAGATCAGTCAAAAATAGTTTTCAATTTCGCCATAGATGGCGCCAATGTTCTATTTTGCTTGAGAAATCGTGCATTTTTTTTGTAATCTCTATATGTAATCTCTAGTTTTAAAATCAAACTCAGATATTCGACTGCATTTAAATATTTTTGTGAAATCAACTAAACGCGGTACCTATTTCAATAACACAGCGAGGTACGAATACGTCGTCTAAGCAAGTAAAGTGTACGTTTTTGTTGATAATTCGTAAACCGCTTCACCGATTTCGAAATTTAGGGCTCCTACACAAAACTGCGATACGCCGCATCGCGACGACGTTTTGTGTGGGAGCCCTTAAATGGGACTACTTCTAATCTAACAAACAAAACCAATTTTGTCAGTCATAGGAACTGCAGATAGAAGATAGAAGTGAAAACTTATAGCTCAGAATTTGATAGCTTACTTTGGAAACTACGCGGGTGAAACCGGAGAGCGTAACCATGACCGTGGCCATCTAGAACTGCTGACACATTTCTAGGTATGGTCGCTTAACATAAACGACCAAAAAAGAAGACAGTCTGGCGTAAGCTTCAAAGATATAAATAAACAAGAACAAAATTAAACATTTTGTTTTACCCCCGAATTGATTATCTTGTATTTGAAATTTGTACAATATTCTACTAGTCAACAAGCCCTTTCATATTGAGGGAGTAGGTACTGAAAAAATTAAATTGGATCGCCATTTTGTGGTGGCGACCATATTAGATTTATTTGTCGAAGTGTATTATAGTATTCGACTAGTCAAGGTCTTTTATTTGGTACCCATATTGAGGGAGGTTGTGAAAAAATATTTTATCCGCCATTTTGTGGAGGCGGTCATCTTGAATCGATGACCAAGCTTAGCCAAAAACTACCGCACGGAGATCTACCTTCAAATAAAAAGACTGCATAGAAATCGGTCCATCAGGTGTACGGTGCCACAGACACACACGCAGACAAACAGACACACAGCCAGACAGACAGATATCGACGTCAAACTTATAACACCCCTTTTTTGGTCGGGGGTTAAAAATGAAACAGTGGTGCTACCTATGATGAAATTGAGAACTAAATTTGACAGGTTTTTACTCCTCATTTTAAAACATTTTTGTATTGCAAAGAGTGAGGATACGACCAGAAAGTCCACCGCCTAACTAAATCTGTTTAGCCATGATATTGCGCACTCTTTTCTTTTTGTTTGAAATTATAGGGACAGCAACAGCAAAGCCAAAGCAGATTTAATTAGGCGGTAGACCCGCAGGACATGTATGTGCCTGATAAGCCACATGCCTCCCCATAGCAGCACAGTAACATAGCTATTGGAACACATAAACAACCCACTAAATGTTCCCACTGGTGGGACTCGGGGCCTTCTCTCAGAAGAAGGAGGGAGTCAATTACATAATCTAACTAATTACATAATCCGGGTAGCGATTCTGAAACCATTCGGTTGCATCCGACACGGAATCTCATCTCTCGGTCTTTGTCTTATCTGTTTATTGCATGACAAAGACCGAGAGATGAGATTCCGTGTCGGATGAAACCGAATGGTTTCAGAATCGCTACCCGGAAGTGCTGGTTGGTGGATAACATAATTATGAACTCGAAGATTCTAGGTACATGTCGGTTTTCTCCGGATGTTTTTCTTCCCCGTTTTAAGTTTGTAGCATATACATGACTTCGAAAAGACAGTGGTGCGCGTGGGATTTGAACCCGGGGGCTCCGGATTAGCAGTCGCCGTTCTCCCGACTAGAACCAGCCGTAACTGGTAATTGGAACATGCAGAGCCCATATATAAATAGCACTGCACTGCGCTCATCACCCAGAGAAATTAAATTATTTAAAGCCGTCATCGATTTTGTTAACCTAGGAATACAACAATGGCGCCACTTTTGAAACGCTTTCATTGGTGAAGCGCATTGTAGTAAAATACTCACTATAAATATGTAGACATGTTACTTAGGTACGTAGCACAGTCACAATACATCATAGACCTTCTGTACCATAGAGTAAAATATCTCCTTTATTATTTTGTTTTTCATGTTATATTTTTATCTTTCTTATATTTTATTTATCAAAATATGTCTCAGTACGTCTTATCAGTATTAATATTATAATAAAACCGGCCAAGTACGAGTGGGACTCGCGCACGAAGGGTTCCGTACGATATTATATGGGAGATGGGAGCCTTAATTATTTATTATGTTTTAAGTAATGATATTTAAATAGATTTGATTAAGATTCTGGAAATAGTTAAAGCGTCTAGTTTGTATAATATTTAACCCTCATTTACCCAAGTTCTACTTTATAGGTATGATGTGCTATGCAAGGCGGATTCAAGGGGGTCATGGGGGTCATGATCCCTTCCTTGGTTGTGTCCAGAAACAGAACCTAGTTGGGCCACTAATTAAAACGCACGAACTTACTTGGGGAACTGTTTTGTGGCCTAACCATGAGTAAATATACGATAATAGGCACTGCATATCCTTGTAACCTTGTACCTAAATAGTATCTATATATATTATTATTCCTGTACAAACTGCATCTAGTTGTAACGTGAGACCTACAGTCCAAAAACGATTACTTGTGTAAATTACCGTTACTGCCCTCTAGCGCAAAGTATCGTATTAACATGAATTTGGTGCAAAAGGTGGAAAATTTGGAGAGGCGTTACTCTTTTTGATGCATAGATATTAAAAGTTTGCAAAACATTCACCAGGTGACGCTTTCAATTCACAGAATTTGCTATACCTACCTATGCATTATTTTAAGCTGTTGCATTATCTATTCTATGGCTGTTGTCAACGTAAAGCGCCATCTATTGAAGAACAATGCTACAGTATATTTGTTTAACCTAAAAGTTTGAAAAATTAAACGTTTTTTTGACGTGACAACGTCTTATAAATTGGTTTGCCGGGTGACACTTCAAGAAACTGCGTTACGCTCCGCTCACGTTATGCGCTCACAATGAGAGCGAGTGAGAGGGACGCGTGCCTTTCACTTTTTATGTCTGTCTCTCTCGCTCTTAGGCGGGCTAACCACTCAAAGTCGTTGTCACGTAAAACTTTCGCCCGTATACCGACTTTACAGGCAACCATTTTTTTTTATTTATTATTTAAATTAGCTACTCCACAGACTCCGGGGTCCGTGATCTTTGTTATTACAATTCTTTTTTTTTTTTAACAAATATCTTGGATTAGGAGCAGAGGAAAACAGGTAAGGGGGCAGTTGGGAACATTTTAAACCTAATTTTAGTGTTCGTCTGTTGAGCTCATCACTACCGGGGGGTCTACCACCGAACGAAAAATGTCATAGCTTTGATGTTTCTCTCTCTTTTCTTTTCGCTTGAAATCATAGAGACAGCATTAGCAAAGCGATAGCCGATTTAGTTAGGCGGTAGTAGCGCGGTTTGTGATTTCGCTATTATAGTAATCGACTCAACATCGTCATTTGCCTAAGCCGCCTCCTCCCGGTGCTGAGCCTCCACAACTGCCGCATTTCTATCCCTGATGGCCATCTGCAGGTTTCAATCTCGTAAAAAAAAAAGGCAAAATAGGTATTTTTTTAAGTGAAAACTTCTTTGGGCGCGCCTAGACAGATATTTCATGGGCTGTGAATTGGATTCTAGCGTCACGCTCGGATATGATTAGAAATCTTCGGGTAAACTCGGGACCATGGCTATTGGCCATATAGAAATGCGTCAGCCAATGGGAAATGCTGAAAGGGCGTGGCCTCGGCATCATGCCATGGCCAACTAGAAATGCATCAGCCAATAGAAAATGCTGACGCATTTCGAGATGGCCATGCCATGATGCCCAGGCCACGCCCTCCAATTACACCCGTGTAGTTTCCAAAGTAAGCTATCAAATTCTGAGTTATAAGTTTTCACTTCTATCGGCAGTTCCTATAACTGCCAATTTTTTTTGTTTGTGTTCTAAAATTGCTCCAAGATGGCCACCGCTACTTTTTACAACTCCCATAACATGGGTCACCAAATAAATGAAAGAACTTGAAAAATAGTAGGTATTGCAGAAACACTGTTTGGTGGGCCTGGTGGCTCAGTTGGTACATTGGTAGTAAGTCTGCAAGTGAAGCCGTGGATCGTGAATTCGATCCCTACTTGTCCTAGTGCAAAAATATGTTTGTGAGATGTACGATGTACGTAACAACTATTAATAAATATGTAAGTACTGGGTATTTTATATGTAAAATAAGTTAGTGCCTATACCTTTAAACGAGCAATTCTAAAAGGTCTCGAAGGTGCTGGACCTCGGACGTCGTTTGCGTGACAGAGGGCGCGATTCCCGGGCAGGCTGGTATCTGGTTCAGTGGATTTCCATGGCGATTCAACGGGGGAATGCGGCCAATATTATGGGGACCTTTAGCGACACGAGGCGCGTGGGGGAGTTTTTATTTGGCAGTAACATAATTTATTTTGTTAAGCTTCCTATACACACTGGGCCAGTGCAGGCCAACGCCAGTGTGTGGAGGGTCGTTTTGTGATGACTCGCGTCGCTCGCCTCGCTGGCCGAGTGACGGCAAGTGGCCAGTGTGTATAGGGCTGTTTTGTCTCGACTCGTCTCTCGTGACCGGTGTCGGTTTTTGTGCACAAAACAAAGGCGCTCGGCGAGTAGCGTCCTGTTCTCCTATTGGCCTACCGCGCTTTTGCCAGCGCTGGGCCAGTGTGTGGATGCTACGTTTTGTCTCGTGCCGTTTTGTCGGCGCTCGCGTTGGCCTGCGCTGAGCCAGTGTGTGGATGCTACGTTTTGTCTCGTGCCGTTTTGTCGACACTCGCGTTGGCCTCCACTGGCCCAGTGTGCATAGGCAGCATAAAGTACACTAATTATAAACAAGAGATACCGTTAGAAGCATCTTGAAACGCTCTTGAGAATAATGGCCTAAAACACATACAAGTACGGCGGAACTTCAACTGCCAAAGCGTGTTTACGCTTATACTCATTACCCATAGTACAAGCATTGCATAGTTTGGAGCTAGATGGTGTTGTGTAAAATGTCCTGATGCTACAAACAGACAATCCAATTTTAATTATTTGTACACAGTATCAATGTACAGATTCACGTGGTATTTTGATTTAGTCGCTGGCTGAATGCATGGCTTGCATTATAAAGGTTTGGAGCACTTTTTGTTTTTTGTCACGAAAACGTCAAAATTTTCCACTTATGTCAATGTCACATAAAGTTATTTGCGGCGGGCGTCACGTCAACCGAGGAACCGAGTTCTTAGCGGTAGTAGCCGTTTTGAGTTAGATTTTTGTTAATCTTTTGAGAATATCAGAAGCTGTTTAGTATTGTGACTTTTTCCAGCATTGCCGATTTATCAGGTAAGATTCAATTCCTATGCTTATCCCATAACTATCGAAAAAAAGCGTTGATTCAGTTTATAGGTTAATGGTCTCCGGAGGCGTATTTTGCAGCTTATCCTTGTTTTTATGGTGAACAAAGCTTTCTTAATATTCTAATTAGCTAATAAACATTTTGATATTTAAATATTATCATCTTTATACACCATTATCGATGTCACTTCTTCTCGTTACGCGTCTTTAGTTTTAAGTGTGCAATCACGCGAACAATTCGCAAAATTCCAGAATGTCAAGTCAAGAGGACAACGATACACCGCTGCCCGAGGGCTGGGAGATGCGGACGAGCCGCTCCACGGGTATGACTTACTACCTGAACAGTTACACGAAGAAATCTCAATGGGAGCGTCCTGATGCTCCCGCGAACGCCGGTGAGGTCCGCTGCAGTCACTTGTTGGTGAAACACGCAGGCAGCCGCCGGCCTTCGTCGTGGCGCGAAGAGAACATCACGAAGACCCTGGACGAGGCCCGGGAACTTGTCAAGAACTACCGTAAGCAAATTGTCGAGAATGAAGCGACCTTCGAAGATCTAGCTTCTAAATACTCTGACTGTTCATCAGCCAAACGCAAGGGTGATTTGGGTCTGTTCGGCCGTGGTCAGATGCAAAAGCCGTTTGAGGAGGAAGCGTTCAAGCTGAAAGTAGGACAGCTCAGTCAGCTCGTGGAGACGGATTCCGGAGTGCATATCATCTTAAGAACTGCTTAATTAAGCAGACAAATTTCATTTCTAATTGGGTTTAGTTTGTTGTAAGGTTTAGCCTTATTGCTGTACACATCACCTCAGCACTAGATAATCAATCACTTCTTCCATGAATGTAATACATTTACAACCAGTTCTATTCTGTAAAATGTGCATGAAAATAATGAATTTGTTAAAAAAACAGTAAGTAAAGAATATTAGTTAAGGTAATGTTAATACATAACCAGTGTAAGGTGATAAAGTGTACATGAACCTTTTTGGTATCATCAGTGCTAAGGTGATAAAGTGTACATCAACCTCTTTGCTATCATTTCAGAATACTTTATAATAATTGAAGTCACTAACAATGAAATCAATGTACCTATACTCTACATAAAATGTTGTAGAATTTGTGTTAGTATGTTTTTGACATCCGATTGCTTATTAAGACCAACTAAGTGATGGCAGGACAACCTCGATGAACACCTCATTTACTGGTATATATATAAATAATATACTGACTCAGGTAGAGACAAGTGAAAAGAGATAGGGAGGCCTTTTCCCAGCATTGGGACATTTTAGGTGCTTAATAATAATTGGTCTTTCCTGACAGGATATTTCATAGTTTCACTTGTATCATTAACTATTGACCCCTACATGTGTGTAGCATTTTGGTTAGTATTATTCAATGATTTGAAAAATAATTAAATGACACCTTGCATAGAACATCTAATGCATTACTTCACTGAGTAAAAGTTTTAAGTAATAATTTATGAGAGCATAGGCAAGCAATGTTAACAATCTCACAAGATAATCTAAATTAACAGCTAATCTCTAATTATCATTAAAGGACACTGCATTTAAAGATCAGAAAACTCTCCACAGTTTTATGTGTTTGCTAACAGATAAAACATCTTATACCTCTGGGTGACGAGCATAGCATGGTGCTAGGTAATTATTAGGACTCTTCATGTTCCAATAGCTGCATGTCGCTGTGCTGGTATGTATGGCATGTTGCTTAACATCAGGCACATGTCCTGCTCGCCTTGTAACTAAAGGTATACTATAAAAAAATGTATGCAACTGTAAATTGTAAAAATTATTAGATTACAATTAAATAACATTAGATTATAAGCTAATGAAACCTGTGTATTTATAATCCTACTCATTTTATTGTAAATATGACAGTGATTGTAACTTTAAACAGGTAATTAATGTCCATTGTGTTAATGTGAATTCAACCTTTTTAAAATACATATTTGATTCTTAAGTACTGAAGACATAATTTAAAATTAAAAAGCCAACTAAAATATTGCTCATTTGGTAATTTCTGAGTTCTGACATTTATAAGACTAATGTTTATAATTATGTTTCCAAAAATTTAGATAGTTTTATGGTGAATATGATGTATATTTAATTCATGGGATACTTGCATGATATGGTCAGATGGGATTGACTTTTAAGGCACAGGTGGTCGACTTTTTCAAGAGCAAAGTGTGAGCTTTCTGTTCTACGATATAGTAAAATAAGTTGTATTTAAAATTTACTGCATTATGTTTAATGTGTATCCACACTTATGCTATTGTTACTGCTATGTTCACTGCCAGAATAAGGAAATGTTTCGGTTGTTTAGGTAAAAGATGCTATTTTATGCCTATAGCATATATAGGTTTTAAACTTTGCTGTAGGTTTAGGTTAGTCTGCAGCTGTCTTTATATACCCATACCCATATACATCTGTGTCACCATAATTAGCCCACATTTGTCCACTGCTGGATTTAGGCCTCACCAAAAATATGCCACTAAGCCTGAGGTTTTTCTATATAATATGATACCTAAATGAAGATGTGCAAATGACAACTAGCTACAATTACTGTCTTTCCACTTAAAATTTCTGTGTACGTGCTTATTAAAAGTTAAAATAATATGTAGGTATGCCTATGAAACATTTTCAGTATGTCAGATGAATGAAAAACTACCTGGCAATAATAGTTCTCAATTACTCCATAAGTGGCGTTTGTGTTAGTGGTGTTTGTACGTTTTGTAAGAGAAAGTTTGACAGTTAGGTTATCTGCATATGCAATATTGATAGCAGGATCACCTACTACTAATATGATCGGGGATGGAGGGAATGATACGCAGGCTGGTGCTTGATAAGTTAATATTCTTATGAATCCAATGACATAGAATCCCATCGAAAGGTTAGTGACACAATCTGATGCGATACTGAGATGAATTTAGATTGTTTCAAAAATATGGGACTGTGGATACCCTTATTGGAATTTAGGAATTGTGGAGACTTTTGCCTGACTATGAGACAACTAAGATTTCTTATTAATGCTAGTACACATCTTATAGTATATTGTTACTTATGATAATAAATGTTTGTAGACTCATTATCTCAAAACAAACTTTTTTAAACAACTCCCATTTTGTGGTTATTCACATATTAATACCGTTATGATTTTAACACGAGATATGATTGGTCAAAATTGTTGTTTGCAACTATATGTGTGTAGGATAATTTGAAAAGAGCAATAAATGCAAATTTGTTATTTATGAACTTATCATAGGTAGTTGTCCATTGGTAAAGTGTAAACTAGTGTAATCTTGAAGCATTATAACTATGAAAAGAACTTGGCTGCTACATAGTTTTGATAAGTGAAGAGGCAACTCACTTTTATATGGTGATATGATATGGTTAGTGGCAAATATGAATCTATTGCTGTTCACACTACCCATAGAGAAAACCGCAACTTAAATAGGGTACAATCCTCTAAAAAACTAATTAGTCCGTCAGATAGATTGCTAAAAAATATTGTACACGTATTTTTTCTTTTGTTTCACAAACAAAAAATTACGAAGATACAGCGCTCAGAAGTTTCGCGTGACGTCACTCGTGCCTACGATTTCTACTCACGAGTGACGTCGCGACCCCCCACTCTCGAAGCTTGATGTTCTATATCTTTGTCGATTTTTAATATTTTGAAAAATCAAAAAATAGGTACGTGTCCCATATTTTTCCATGATCTAGTTGATGGACTAATTAGAATAGTGTATTTTTGACCCAGTCCGGTACCCTATTGAATTTTGGCGGCTATTTCATATGTGAGTTACCTGTTTAGTTATTTTAAACTTGTACTTTATTAAAGTAAGCTACTTAAATACCAGTTTATACTTACTTGACTTGCACCTTCTGTGCTAACCAAGTTACTTTAGTTAGAAGAATAAAAGATATTAACAAATATATATAAAGTTAACTTTAGTTATTATCTTCGTCTCGATTTGTCTAGATAATTGTTTGAGGGAAGAAAACATAATTCGGCAAAAATGTCCTAAATACCTATTTATGACTTATTTTTTGTGAATTTATTCTTCTACTAGCGTCCCCCCCGCTTCGCCCGTGATGCAGTAGCCTATAGCACTCAAGGATCACAGTAAATAACTAACAGTGAAATAATTTTTCAAATCAGTCCAGTAGTTCCTGAAATTACCGCGTTCAAACAAGCTCTTCAGCTTTATAATATTAGTATAGATTATCTGAAACTTTAAATAGTTTCTTTGTGATTTTCTTAAACTATAAAGTTTATTTGTAATTAAAGGTATATCCACATTGAATTTGATGAGTGCGGTTTAGTAATTATGATTTCAACCAAGACCTTTGATATGGTTCGCCAAAGTTTTGAAGTCCCTATGACCTAACTAAAACGCCGATAATAAAAAGCAATATCAAAAGCACAACCAATATTAGCAAGGGCGGATCCAAAGGGGGTCAAGACTCCCCTGGGCTGGGTCAGAACCTAAGATGGATCACTAATTAAAAAACGAATGCACGCATTTATGAGCTGTAGGAGGGTTTCATTTAAAGTACACAGACAGATTTTGTAATAACATCAAAATCTCATACTAATCCAATGTTATATTCATTTAGTTTTGTCTGGATTCTTATAACTTGTCTGAGGGATAATTGGCAGACATGTATTAATATTAATACATTTGGCCACATACATTATGTATCGAGTAATTTCTTTTTGCTTTTCTTTGCTCCAGTTTCCATGTTAATTATCTAAAAGGATGTCATAAACTAAAATAAGACTGTCTCGGACTACAAATAATGATCTATAGAACAATAATAACTAGCAAAACGATGTAGCCTTTTAAATTGAAACCATGTATTTGCAAGTTTGCAATTTCCCAGTTAAAAGCTATTTTCGTTTTTTCGTCTGGTAGTCTCTCGTCAAATATTTTATATTATAATACCTACCAATAAAACTTGAGCTTACCATACTAGCCCGCATTTTTGTAACCTTTTAATTAACATTGTTCGTTATTTTGATACGCTGTTACGATTCTATAGTATCATTTTTCGAAGGTCTTGAATTATATTTAACCATACTGTGTAAGCCAATTATTGTTTTATGGAAAAGTAAACATTTTGGTCATAATTATAATAATTTTTATTTCTTTGTTCACCATAGAATCAATGGAAATACATAGGACGAAGTAATAATTTTGTGATAGTGTATTACCTATGTCGTTAAGGAACCCAGCCTTTTCGTTAACGACATAAATAGTGATTATAAGTACAAGAAAAGTCTAATATCTAAACTAAAATATTTGTAAAAAGTAAGTAGGTACGTAAAACTAATAGGTATGTATTGTACAATGTTAAAATTTGCGTCGTCTTGCAACCGCATTGCTTGAATATTGGTTAGTATAGGTAGGTCAAAATATGAGAAAATAATGATTGTGTCAATTTCCATCGAATTCATTAATCATTCAAAAAATCATAAAGTATCTATGGGTTACCTATTTCATAAATAAGACTAGCGTCATATTAAAGTCATCTTCTGGTATCCTCTTATCTTTAAATATTAGACTTTTATTGTAGTTCAAACATTTTCATAATTACATTAGATAGAATCAGATCAGGGTAAAGTAGTAATAAGTTAGATAAAGTTGTTTTCGAGTAAAGAGAACTTGTCCCAGCCATTTCACTTTTTCGAAAATTGCACGAGATCTTACGACTATTTCAACAAACGATACAACAGAGTGCAACACTCTAAATTTTAACAAACAGCTAAGCAACAATGAGTAAGTACCTACAAATAATTCGAGTTAATTTTTTATTTATTTTTATTTCGTATTTTAATGTAACTGCACTCAGTCGTATGGCACTAATATATTTAACTATGAATCTAATCGAAACAAAGTTCTTTGGCAATTAAAATCGGGAAGGAAAACGATCGGTTCTCCTTTTTACAATCCGTTCGGTTGCTTCGGCTTGCTCCGGAGGAGCAGGATGGTGTGGAGCGTGTTGGTCTGCGAGTCTTCGGTGGCAGGAGTCCAGATGGGCCCTATTATTGGCGGGGACCGTTTGCCGCCCCAGATGCTGAATTTCATCTTCCTCTTCCCATCTTTCTTCAAATGCACTTCGCTGTACGGATGCCCGGGCTTAAACATCTTCGGCTCGGAGTCCATGAGGGCGTTGAAAGGGAGGGCATCTCGCGCGGACCGGTCCATGTCGACGCTGCTTCGGCTGACGGCTAAAATTTTGATCGGGTGCCGCTTATCCATGCCAGGGATGAACTCGAAACTGCGGATCTGTCTCCCGGTCCACGACGGAGAGTACTTCGATACGATGCTCTTCAGTTCCGGGATGCTCGAGAAGAAGATGATCTTGGACGCTTTCACTCCTGGCTTGTAGATCATCTGGCCGCTTCTCTTCCCTCCCCAAGGGCTGAACCGCACCCGTTTCGGCATGCTCGGCTCTCGGATCCCAGCTGACCGCTTCCACGACCACATGTGTTCCAACGCTTGCGGGCCGTCTCTCTTCCCGCCCCAAGGACTGAAGTTCCTCTTATCGATGTCCGTTTGGTTGTCGTCGTGGTAATCCATCAAGTCTGGAGTTGGGACCTCGTTCTTGAAGTAAACAGTTTTGTCGGTGTCGACGTTTGACTTCGTGTTGTAGTCCGGTTCGTTGGTCATCCGTCTCTTCCTGGTGGGTTCGTCGGCTAGTTGGTAGTTGATGGCCATGTCGTTTTGGAAGAAGTCGAAGTTGGGGGGTTGGTTGAAGAAGTGCGTGTAGGGGAGGGGGTACTGGAGGTTGCTATCGACGAGGTCTAGAGGCGCGTCGGCCGAGATGGCGCCCGTGTCGATGTACTGGAGGCTCGCGGGCCCGATGCAGGAGAACGCCAGCAGCAGCCATGAGTGAGACATTGTTCTGAAACAAATTAAACTTGATTAGGTTGCAATCCGAAGTAAGTTGAAGTTACGGTTGGTCTAGTCGGCAGAACTGCAACTGCCGATCCGTAGCCCTGGTTCGAATGCCACGCGTATCACTGTATTTTGGAAGTCATGTGCGTAGTGCTGCTAACTTAATAAAACGGCGAAGGAAAACATCGTGAGGAAACCGACATGTTCCTAGAATCTTTCGAGGTCGTACATCTTCCGTCAACCTCTTGGTCAGTGTGGGGAATTGTGACCTTGACTCCCTGCTTGTGAGAGAAGGCCCCCGAGTCCCAGCCAGGAAGAAAAAGGGCTCAGCTTATGCCAATATGCTTTAATAGAAAATCAGGTAAGTCTCAATCAAAAACACATTTTTTGTCTGAATTTGCACTCTTTAAAAACTTCCCGTTACGATTTTTATTCCGGTCCCGAAAAACAAGTATTTTTTACAGACTCATAAATTAAACAAAGGCACATTGTGTTTATAAACTTCGATCAGTCTATTTCCTTCCCCTCGGGGTATAAAAGAAAATTCGAATCTTAGCATATATATTCGAGTAAAAATAGTTAAACAATGATTATTTTAAGTACTTGCTACATAGGGTCATATAGGGTCATAGTAGGTACTGATAGAGAGAAGAGACGAGCAGGACATGTGTCTGACGGTAAGCACGCCCTAACAGCAGTGACACGCAGATGCTGGACCATGAATAGTCTAAATTACCAGTAGTGGTAGGGCTCTTGGCAGAGTCCGCCTGGGGAAGAACCACACCTTTGTCAGTTATTCTATCGCCAAGCAGTAATGTGCAAGCATTACTGTGTTCCGATTTGAAGGGCATTGTTTCCAGAGAAATTACTGGGCTTAGAGATATAACATCTTAGATCTCTGGGTGACGAGCGCAGTCCAGTGCTAGGTAATGATTTGGACTCTTCATGTTCCAATAGCTGCGTGTCACTGTGCTGTTATGTGGCAGGCATGTTGGGTACCATCATGACCTGCCCATCTCGTCACTCTTTATTTAAAAAAAAACCTAGCACTGCACTGCGCTCGTCACCCAGAAATATAAGATGATTTGTTTCTGGCCTCGTGGCTTAGTGGGTAGTAGCTCTGCCTGCGAAGCCGAGGGTCGTGGGTTCGATCCCCACCCAGTGCAAATATTTGTGTGATGAATTCAAATGTTTGCACTGTGTCTGGGTGTTTCTCTGTATAATAATTATGTATCTAAAACTATATAAGTATTATATCAGCTATCTGGCCGCCATCACACAAGCTTTGCTTAGTTTGGGGTCAGATGGTGTTGTGTGTGAATTGTCCACCAATATAATATATTTATTCTATGGCCTGTAATTTGTCTGGAAAAAATACCCTTCAAACCGGAACACTGATGTTTGCACATAATATAACTGCTTGGCTGTAGGATAACGGGCAAAGGTGTGGTACCTCCCCTGGCGGAGTCAACAAAACTTCTATCGGCACTTCCGCACTTCGATCGCCCAACTGAAAACGATTACCAATAGTTTTGGTACCTATTGTCCTCTTTAATTTCAAGCGAAAATAATTCAATATCGAAACATTTGAGTATTGTAAATAAAATATTTGAGTTAGGGGGTAGACCCCTGCAGTGCCTCCTGTTTTTTTTATCTGATTTAAAATACTTAAAAAAGGATAGTATTCACAACTCGGTTGTGTTTTTTTAAAGTTTAAAGGTTTACTTGACCGCCATCTCGCCTGATGTTAAGCGACGATGGAACGTGCTTACCTAGAAGAAAACTCTCGATTAGAAGACACCAAGACTGTAACAATCGGGAAATCTGACTCAGACAACGCATTCCACAGCCTAAATGTTCTTATCACAAAGGTAAAGTAAAAACATTTGTATGTATGTGGGTATGTTGCTCGATAGCTCCGGCAATTGTGTATCGATTTGAAGTGAAAACTTCTTTTGGCACTCCTAGACAGATTTTTCGTGGACTGTGAAATGAATTCTAGCGTCACGCTCGGATAGGATAAGAAATCTTCGGGTAAACTCGGGACCATAGCCATTGGCTATCTAGAAATGCGTCATGCAATGGGAAATGCTAAAAGGGCGGGGCCTGCCGTTTATGGAATGGCCATATAGAAATGCGTCAGCCAATGGGAAATGCTGGTGCATTTCTAGATGGTCATGCCATGATGATCAGGCCACACCCTCCGGTTACACCCGTGTAGTTTCTAAAGTGAGCTATCAAATTCTGAGTTATAAGTTTTCAATTCTATCGGCAGTTCCTACCTATGACTGCCATTTTTTTTAATTGGTAGATAATACTTTAGAGGTGGTTCTATTTACATTTTACCGAAATCTGTCTAACGGTTTTTGAATCGACAAAAAACTACAATTTGTTTACCTGGACGACGCATTCGTATTACTTCGGTCTCATTGAGTGTTTAGTGGATTTCCCAAAAAAATCAATTTAGTCGAGGGTCTGAGGTTAATTTCAAATTGAAGTTGTTTTTTGTTCACAGAAAATTAAATTATTATCTAGGCTACACGATGCGTCTTGCGTGTTCCGTAATAACCTTAGTTAATCTGATTTTCCAACCTACCGTCAGAATAAATTTTAATTCAAATGTGTCTTCAAATAAACACTGTTTAATTTAGTTTAAATTCGACGCGAGAGAGTTGTAAGAATCGAAGGTATAACGTGATTATTTAGGAACTGGTTAGTTTCGGGCCGATCCTGAACAAACACACCGGTAGATATGCCTGTAGAAAAGATTGCTTCACTAGAACGTGTTAAGCATGGGGAGTGGGAATGGGATTTCTATTTAGTTTTATAATCCTATGACTGTGATAACAGATAGTCATATAGTCCTGTAACTGTCCAGAGAGTTAAAGTTAACTGTCCAGATTCGAACACCTCGTACTAATAGCGCTTAGCGTTAATCTGCGTTTCAAAAGTAGCTTATGTAATATTCAATTTATTTTTTAAATAAAGAGTGACGAGACGAGCAGGACATCAGGCACATGCCTAATGGTAAGCAACATGCCTGCCACATAACAGCACAGCGAAACGCAGTTATTGGAACATGAAGAGTCTAAATCATTACCTAACACTGCCCTGCGCTCGTCACCCAGAGATCCAAGATGATATGTCTCTAAGCCCTGCAATTTCTCTGGAAAAATTGCCCTTCAAACCGGAACACAGTAATGTGTGCCAATTACTGCTTGGCGGTAGAATAACTGGCAAAGGTGTGGTACTTCCCCAGACGGACTCTGCTAAGAGTCCTACCACTATTAACATTGCTATAGGTAATCTAGTTTCGAAATTCACCTCGATCATTTCACCCGTCCCGACGTGACTGAGCAACAAACACCCAAACCGGTTTTCAATTTTCACATATATAATATTTATTCGTAAAATAACATACTGTCCACTCTCTATCGGTAAATGTGTAAAGAAATATTGCATGGTGAGGTAAGCTTCATCTACATCTACAACATAGGTGAATCTAAAATTAATTCTGAAGGTGAAATTAAATCATTATCTCTTAATATATATAAATCTCCTGTCACAATGTTTGTCCGCGATGGATTCCTAAACTACTTAACCGATTTTAAAATAAATTGGCACACCGTGAGCAGTCTGGTCCAACTTGAGAGATAGGATAGTTTTTTTTCGATTAATAGTCCTTATATGACGAAATCCGAGCGAAGCCGGAACGGGCCTCTAGTAGGATTATAAAAAACAACAGCACTACGGGGGGTCTACCGCCGAACGAAAAATGTCATAGCTTTGATGTTTCTCTCTCTTTTCTTTTCGCTTGAAATGATAGAGATAGCATTAGCAAAGCGATAGCCGATTTAGTTAGGCGGTAGAATCGCCTGAGTGGCGACTGAAATGAAAACTTAAACAATGATTAGGTGCCTACTGAGCTGCAATATATCTGCTGCTGCGATCTTATATTATTGTCCACCAATATTTATTTATTATTATTTATTTTATATCTCAGCAAGTTTTTGGCGGATTCGTTTAGCGATTGGTCTGATCGATGCGTCTTTCAAAGTTATTTCACTTTATGCTTAAAATCTACCAATCTGATAATTTTGAACTAATTCAATATACTTTTAAGGGTGCGATATAAGTACACACTTAGGTACATACAGCAGTGTTGGAACGTTAGAAATTCAATAAAATTGTCTTTTCCCATTTAAAAAAAAATCCAAACTATCGCGCCAAATAAAAGTCAAATCGAAAAAAAACGCGTCCAATAACGTATATTGGAGTTTTAGTATTCCAACCTGTACTATGATATCGAATACTGGCCCTTTGTCCATCCAGCTTTGAAACCATTGTCCTACGCTGACTGAATTGCGATATAATAGTGACATATAGACTGCAGTACAGGCTATAAACGCATATTCTGTGTTGAAAAGAGCTTTTGCACGGCGTCCGCGCTTTGTTGGGCTAAAAGCGGACTCTCATATCCTCGGACTTCATTGTACGAATTTGTTTGAACGTAGCTTGCATTTCTTTTTTCTTTTAATAAATAAAGAGTGACGAGACGAGAAGGACAAGTGCCTAATTGTAAGCAACACGCCTGCCACATGACAGCACAGTGACACGCAACTATTGGAATATGAAGAGTCCAAATCATTACCTAGTACTGCACTGCTCTCGCCACCCAGAGATCTAAGTTGTTATGTCTCTAAACCCTATAATTTCTCTGGAAACATTGCCCTTCACACCGGAACACAGTAATGTTTGCACATTACTGCTTGACGGTAGAATAAATGGCAAAGGTGTGGTCCTTCCCCAGGCAGACTGCCAAGAGTCCACCACTACAGAAGACTCGCTCGGTACATATTACTGGAGATGTCATGATCTTGTCAAAAGTTCCACAATCCCGTTTCATTTTCTGAGTTACCTTACGATTGGCCAAGACAGCGGGGAGTTTTTCAATTATGTGTTTTAAAAAGTTTTGTAAAGAGTTTCACTATTATTTATTTTATGTTTCTACATTTTTTAAACTGAATACACTCTTGAGTGAGTCGGCTTCGATTTTGGAGGGTAGTCGGTACTCGATTCTAGTTTCAATCCTACTAATGTTATAAAAGTGAAACTTTGGATGTTTATTGCTGAATTACATAGGTATGGGTATGGTATAGGTCTAATCACATTTTTTAGTGGTAGGACTCTTGGCAGGGTCCGCCTGGGGAAGGACCACACCTTTGCCAAATATTCTACCGCCAAGCAGTAATGTGCAAACATTACTGTGTTCCGGTCTGAAGGGCAATGTTTCCAGTGAAATTACAGGGCTTAGAGATATAACAACTTAGATCTCTGGGTGACGAGCGCAGTGCAGTGCTAGGTAATGATTTGGAATCTTCATGTTCCAATAGCTGCGTGTCACTGTGTTGTTATGTGGCAGGCATGTTGCTTACCATCAGGCACATGACCTGCTCGTCTCGTCACTCTATATTAAAAAAAAAAACATCGGGTTTAAATTTAGAACACAGAATATGGGCGGGAAACAGAACATAAGTTACTTTTTAACACGGGTAAGTTACCGGACCGGGAAGCCTATCTTATATTCCAGACTACATTCTTATTATGTTCCTTTCAACCCGATCCGTTCAGCCGTTTCTAAGTAATCCAGCAACAATTGCATTGGAAATATTTTTTGGATTCTCTTCAACATGTCGAGGCATCGTTTCGTTTCAACATCCCAACAAATAACATTTCGTTCATTAAATTCTGATCTTTGGAGAAATCTAATTGAAACCTGAGATTTAATTAAATGAAATAGCTTCTCGTTGGACATGTGATACTCCGATGAATAAAAATACAAATTAAAGCAGAGATCAGAAAATAACTTGATGTAAAGAATACATCGAGACTACTTACGCATCTTAATTAATTCACGTTGACCTAATCAAAGGAAATAATTAAGTGGGTTAGTATTTGTGTCAACAAGTCATGTCTGGCTATTTTTACAATGATTCCAAAGTACCTACTTGATACTCTTACTTCAAAACAATTTTTCAAGGACCTTTTTTATGTACAAGGTTACTGGTAATCAGCCTGCATCAGTTTTTTTTTAATCTTTTATGTTTTTATTTTTATTATGTCGCACAACGACAATGTCAGCCCCAGCAAGCATCAGTTTAAGGGCGTGTTCTGTATATTTAAACAAACAACTTTTGTTCTACAACTTTCGTTAAAACTCAATAGATAACCAAAAAAAATATTGTCTTTGTGGCCCTCTCTAGTACTGTTTAGCGACTTTTTAGTGCTTATTCGCTTTGGCACATCATTTATCGAGCGTTAAAGAGCGTACGCGCTCTTGTTACGAATTGTTACGAACAGTTTGGTGCTTTTGAACCGTGCAAATACAATTTTCATTTATTTTGTACAAGATAAAAAAACACAAATTTTTAAAAACTTCAGAACTAAAGTTGACGTATTGAATGTATCTAACATCTCCTTAAAAGGATGCAAGCTGATTACCAGTAACCCTGTATAAGCTTTTATTACTAGTTAATGAAAAAAGTAACTAAAAAGTTGACAATTTTCCACCTCCATCATCAGGCCCTGGTTACTATCTAGCACCAAAGTACTCGTCAAGACAAAACAAACGAACCGAGGCTCGATAGACTCATGTATTGTTTCATGGTTGATATTACAAAGACACGGACGAAGGCGTTTGACTCTACTTTTGTGATAAGAACGTCTAGGCTGTGGAATTAATTGCCGGAGTGGGGGTTTCCTGATAAATGTTACAATCTTGGTGTCTTCAAATCGAGAGTGAATCGGTTTTTTCTAGGTAAACACGCTACATCGTAGACCGCATCGTCGCTTAACATCAGGCGAGATGGCGGACAAATGTAAACCTATTAAAGTTTTTTAAAACTTGCGTCGTTTCTTTAATGAGTCCCGATGACTATCTTCTAGCTTCTAGTTTCATCGTCAGACCATGGTTATCATTGAAATACAAACTACTCGTCAATACGACTCAAATGAGAACAAACTGAGAGAATGAGAAGAAGATGAGGTTGAGGTTGATTCGGAGCATATTCCGAATCACATCCCATTCATCACACCCCTTGACGACAAAGACCCCCAAAGCAGCTTTACAGTAACAAATAAGCCGAAATGTGCCCAACTCCCCCCTATTTTCCTTTTCTTCTCCTAATCCAAGAAATATGTAAAAAAAAAACAAATGTTATGATTAAAGATGACTATTTAAGAAGATTATTATGACAAAGATTACGGACCCCGGAGTCTGTGGAGTAGATAATTAAAAAAAAAAAAGGATGAGGTTGAGACTATTAATATAGTAGATATGAAACCGCTAAACCGATTTTAACTGAAGCTAGTTTTTAACCGACTTCAAAGTAGGAAGAGGTTCTCAATTCGGTGGTATGTTTTCGAAGTGAAAACAACTTTTGGCGCACCATAGACAGATTTTTCGTGGGCTGTGAATTGAGCTCAAGCGTCACGTTCGTAAATGGAAGACATCTTATAAACTCGAGACCATGACCTCTGACGCATTTCTAGATGGCCATAGTCATGACCACACCCTCCGGTTTCACTCGCGTAGTGTTCAAAATGAGCTTTCGAATTCTGATTTGTAAGTTTTCACTTCTATCGGTAGTTCCTATGACTGCCATTTTTTTTTGTATGTAATGTTTCGCGATAGCGCCACCAATTGTGCTTCGATTTTGATGGTTATTTTTTTGTTTGGTAGATTGTAGTTGAGAGGTGGTCTCATTCAAATTTCATGGATATATAGGTGTGGCGTTTTTTTTTTTTTAACTTTTATAGGCTTACACTTGACCGCCATCTCGCCTGATGTTAAGCGACGATGCGGTCTACGATGGGGCGTGTTTACCTAGAAGAAACCGATTCACTCTCGATTTGAAGACACCAAGATTGTAACCAACAGGGAAAACCCACTCAGGCAACGCATTCCACAGCTTAGACGTTCTTATCACAAAGGCAGAGTCAAATCTCTTCGTTCGTGTCTTTGGAACATCAACCATGAAACGATGTCGTTTTTTCGAGCTACGAGCATTACAAATGTTTTTGAAATAAAAACAAAAAAAATGCTTTCGTGTATTTTAGACGATATAGTGATAGATTCATATGAAATTCAGTCGAGTGTCTGAATTTAATTTTATTTTGAAGTCAGTTTTTTGTTTATTTGGATTGGAGAAAATAGATTATTGAAATAAGTTTTGGCTACCCTTGCTTGTTTTCCGTTGCTATTCCAAAATATTATTTAAAAAAAGAGCGAACAGAGAAAATAGTGTTCAAAAATATTGAAATGGATACTTTACGCTCATTCACGACCTCTACAAATAGTGGTGGAGTGTTTTGTGTGTAAATATGTCGTCATTTTGTTCCACATATTGAATTGTCTAAAATGAAAGTATACTTAAACATCCCATGTTTTCGTTTCGAGGACTCTGGGCCTTTTTTTTTTTTTAATTATGAAGTGACGCGACGAACAGGACATATGCCTGATTGTAAACAACACGCTAGCCCCATAACATCACAGTGACACGCAGCTATTGTAACATGCAGAGTCCAAATCATTACCTAGCACTGCACTGCGCTCGTCACCCAGAGATCTAAGGTATTATATCTCTATGCCCTGTAATTTCACTGGAAACATTGCCCTTCAAACCGAGGTTGCCCTTCTCTTACGAGAGAATCATGGTCATAATCCACCGCGCTGGTCAAGTGCGGGTTGGTAGACGACACATATCAGCGATTATCAGCATATTCAATCAGCATATTGAGTGTTTTTTTTTAATGAACATGTCTTCTTGGTATATTATATTTATGTAGACCATACACAAGCCACAGTCAAAGCTAACGCGAGCCGAAAACCTATGTTTATTTTGGTATACGTAGCCAAATTGATTTAGAAGATCTAATTTTTTATTAATATCTAATTTTTGGCAAATACGATATCATAAAAACTCAAACAGATAATGTTGAATGCTATTCTCGCCTGAAACACAGACTCAACCTAGTTCAGGCTAATAAAACTAATAGACCTGTTTATAGTTGTAAGGAAATATAACAATAGAAGTTGTATTATTTGTTTAGTTAAGACCTATTTTACTGAAATACATTTATTGTTTATTTATTGTTGAGCTTAAGAGCCCGTTCTCAGTTTCGCACGAAACTCTACTCCAAATTTACCTTCTCCAGTATTATCTAGAAAAAAACAATTACAATACGACGTACTGATACAAGAGTACCTACTAAATATTTGATGTAGGTACATGTCAAACAATAGAAGTACTCTGATGGACATAGAAGAGCATCGTCATCAATCTTTATTAGTTCACACACCTAGATAAATGCATGTGTCACTCTATCAATCACTCTTTAAAATTTAAGGGTGAGGGTAAGGTAAGAGCCCTCACAAATTTACCAAACACCTATTATTATTACTGAAAACCGCAAAAAAAAAACCTGATAAGTCGTTTTTTAAAAGTCTTGTTTTAAAAGATTGAAAATTGCGCTGTATTTTTTTTATTTCTACTTATAGTAAAACCTATACGTAGCTTTTTAGATTTTTTTGTTGATTTACTGAGTATTGTTCTTCATTAGACATACGTATAAAAAATATTTTATATTTTCAATAATATCTTCATCAAATGTTTTACTACAATGCTCAAGATCGTTCTATCCGTCTAAACTCTCGAGCCGACTCGAACGGACACACGCAAACAATGTTGCAGTTTACCTAAACTCGAAACTCTGTCGTTTTGTGAACGGGCTCTTAAGATGGCTTAAGTCAATTGTGTTTTACGGCGTTCAGCGTTATTTTGTAAAGTTGTTGTAAAGGGCAGGGCACCGCTGTTCCTGCGAACGTTGAACACGATTTTCTATCGCAAAAACAGACCCTGAATATATATCCCTGCTTAGTGCGCTCTCACATTCTGAACGTACCTACTTGTGTTTTAATGTTCAGATATCTGTTTTAGCAACTATTAGTTTGGGGTCAGATGGTGTTGTGCGTGTAGTGTCTACCAATAATTATTTATTATCTTATTTACTTAACATAAAATCAATAATTTAGACAATCTATACGTGATCAATTGACTGGCGTCGCGTCGCCGTCGTGCCTTAGTTGGTATGAGACTACACGCGAAGCCAGAGCATTTTTAACCAGCTTCCAAAAAAAAGAGAAGGATCGACAACCACATTTTTCTTTTTTAGTTTCCGAGAACGCCTCGTCCAGTTTTTTTTCGAAAATATAGACTCTTCGAATCGCCCATATAGGTTTTATCGAAATCGCTTTAGTGGTTTTTATGATACCAATACAAATAGAAAAGTTGGCAGTCATAGGAACTGCCGATAGAAGTGAAAACTTATAGCTTAAAATTTGATAGCTCACTTTGGAAACTACGTGGGTGAAACCGCAGTGCATGGCCATGGCCATAGGCGAATACCCATAGTCCTGAGTTCACCCGAAAATTTCTTATCATTCCCGAGCGTGACGCTAGAATTCAATTCACAGCCCACGAAAAATCTGTCCGAGGTGCGCCTAAACAAGTTTTCACTCCAAAAATACACATACATGATTTGATATTTTAATTTATTATTATTTCTAATAAATTTCGTGAATTAAAAGCGAGTCTAATTTTTGAATTCAGGTCAGTTATTTCGTGTTTCGGAGAAAAAATATTCATTAATCATTACATAGTTTATCTACCTATTTATAAATAATGCCTCGAATGTGAGACTCTCTTTAAAAGTTTTACCGGAATAGTCCAAACAAAAACGGAAAAATGGGCTGTATCTAGATAGCGTAACAAATTTTTTGAAATAACCTAAACGTGAGGCTGTCCATGGAATTATAAATTTTTCGCGATATTGGGATTGATTGGTTGGTTTGATGTAAGATGTTCGTGACAATGGATAGGATCCAAATCAAGATTTCTACTCTCTTTATACGAAAACGTAATTTCGATATAATCGCGACTTTTGAACTACGATTCTACTTCGATCCGTCGTTTCGTCCGTTTAAATGTTCTAAGCCTACTATTAGAACAGGCTTAGATTTTTTTTTTAAATATAGTATGGAGTGCGAGACGAGCTGTAGGTACATATTTATGCCTGATGGTAAGTGACACGCCTGGTGATAACAACAGTATCACATCTATTGGAATATGATTTTTTCTATCGGACTTCTCGTAATTCGAAGAAGCGGCATCGTTTCATGGTTGATGTTCCAAAGACACGAACAAAGAGGTTTGACTCTACTTTTGTGATAAGAACGTCTCGACTGTGGAATGAGTTGCCTGAGTGGGTTTTTCCCGATGGTTATAATCTTGGTGTCTTCAAATCGAGAGTGAATCGGTTTCTTCTAGGTAAGCACGCTCCATCTTAGACCGCATCGTCGCTTAACATCAGGCGAGATGGTGGTCAAGTGTAAACCTATAAATGTTAAAAAAAAAAAAAAAAAATATGAAGGCTCTATTGGTCTACTACGAAAACAAACTCCGAATGATCGGATCCGACCGACAGCTGAATCGGATTGTAGCCTACCGCGAAAAACATTCGGATCGATACATCTCGGTCGGAAGTTATAGACTTTAGGTCGGATGAGAGTCGGAAAGAACAAAACGGCCGATCTTATCAACCGACAGATTGTCTTTCGAGGTAGGAAACGTCCATAAGTTCGGCCGATATATCGTTTATCGGACTTCATAGTAGGCCTGCTAAATCATTACCTAGAATTGCACTGCGGTCGTCACCCATACATCCTACTAATATTATAAATGTCAATGTATGGATGTTTGGATGTTTGTTGCTCAATCACGTCCTAACGTATGAACGGATCGGGCTGAAATTCGGAACACAGATAGATTATAGTCTGGAAGAACACATAGGCTACTTTTTATCCCAAAAAAAAACAACGGGAACGGGAACTTCGCTGGCAACACCGCGGGGCGCTGTTAGTATAAGATAATTCTTCTTTAAGCGCTGTAATTTATCTGGAAACATTGCCCTTAAAATCGGAAAACAGTGATGTTTGCACGTTACTGCTACTGAACTCAAAACTATTGTTTATCCCGGTAAATTTAATGGTATTTAAGCCATGGGTTACGGTTAAGCCGTGGCGAGCAGCTAGTAATAAGTAAATACAAATAAAAGATGACACCATATTTGTTAGACGTGAAAATTTCTGAATCATTTGAGTAATTACAAAACTCTAAGCTGATATTAAGTCGATCAACTGAAAACTGAAACTCCATTGAAGTGGTATATTGACTACTATCAGCCGAACAATTTGCTCGTCTAAAATAACTAAATAAAGGCTTGCATTTACATGAATAACAAATATTTTGAAAAAGTTTACCTTAGGTATGTTCTATGTATGTAATTTATTATAATACTAAATTCACCAAAAATCACACATGACACACCATGACTAAAATCATCATTATCATATTGTCAGTTTGGACAAACAAAAGCAGTATAATAAAATTTCTCTGAAAGACTAAACAACTGTATTCAATTTACCACTGGCAATTAAATTTTTATTGACCATGTTGGTTTTTTTGTTGATATTACAAAAACAGCTCTAACAATTTCGATAAAATTTATTGGTAGGTACCGTTTGAAAACTCTACCCCTTCGAAAAAATATTAAGTGATCAAAATCTAAAATATTTAAGTGTAAAAAATGCTGTCGAATTGCGAACCTCATCCTTGTTTGAAGTCAGTTGAAGAATAGCTGTTTCTATTGCATCGTAGAGCTAAACAATCAATATCTGGATTCGATCAATTCGATGAATTTTGATGCAATTTTTTTGTGTGTGCACAGTTAATTAAATTCCATCGAAGTATCAGTATCAGGTATTTAAATATCCCGTAACTAATAACAGTAGTGTAAATCACTCTTTTTACGTCTGCGGTTAAAATAAATAATTATAGCGCATTATATAAATGAAAACCGATCTCGTCACGTTTTTGGAAAAAAATCAGCAACTAAAAATTTAGACACTAAACTTACCTGATCGGCGTATCAAATCAAAAACTGCATAACAGTCGAATATCACTATTTAAATATAGGTACACTCTCATGTAATACAGTGTAGGGATGATGCTGGGTTGACAGCTGAATGTGTTGTGGTCCTTGTGAGTGGAAAACGCGGCTTTTATAGCTGGGCGGGAAACACTTCGTGGGTACGGTGCGCAAAACAAGCGAATTCGCGAAGGTTAATTGTAATAGAAAATTTCCACAAAGTTTACTAGAATAAGAGTTATTGTATTTTGTGATAAACAATTTACATACATTTAAATTATCATTTTGTAGTTGTAATAACAAAGTATAAAATTATTTAGTTCAAATTTTTTATTGTAAATATGACGTGATGTACCCATACATTTAAATTATTGTTTTGTGGTTATAATTACATAGTATACAATTATTTATTTCAAATGTTATATTAAAAGTCCGAGTTAATTTGAATTATTTTCGCCCGCGTAGAGTCCGTTCCAGTATTTTTTGTTAAAAAGTAGCCGAAGTGATATTCCAGGCAATAATCTAACTGTTTGTAAAACTTCATCCCTATCAGTTCAGCCGTTATTAAAAAACAAATATCCATTTTTTTCCATTTATGATATACTGGCAGTGCTCTGCAGTTTTCCAGTTCCCGTATATTGTTTGTGTTAAATCAAGTTGTCGACAGATTATAATCTATCGAAAAACAATCCGTTAAATTGTAAACAGTAGGTATGTGATGGTTCACAATATTTCGTCAGGTCACAATCTCGCCAGTGAGGTGGTGACATATCCGAGTAAGTGAATAGGCGTGAAAACTGAAAAATAAATCTGGTGTCATCGGACTCCATGTAGGAACGAGGCTTGAGTATTTTTTGCTTAGTTTTATTATTTATGACACGATCATCTGAAAAATAAAGTTAGCAACACTGGTCACAAGCAGTTTATACGCGTCTCCGTCGCTTCCGTTATATATTTTTCTTACTGTCTTAGTCGCACATTGTTTTCAGTTCGATCGCATAGCAAAATCCCTATCTTCTACAAGCCTGGCTTAAGGAACTTCGTTCCCAAAAAAAACATTAATCCGTTAGATTATTAACGACGATTATGGACACGTATTTTTTCTTTTGTTTCACGGAGATACAGTGTTTAGAAGTTTCGAGAGACGTCACTTCATTGTGCTATTTTTACGAAGACGTGACGCCACAATCACAACCCCCACTCTGGAAGTTTGATGATCTTTATCGATTATTGATAATATCATAAAACGAAAAATACTTATCTCATGTTTTTCAAAAGTCTACCTGTCGTTATTAGAATGGTATATTTTTGACCTAATCATTATCCCACAGAAACACATAAGCAGCCTACTAAATGTTCCCACTGCTGGGATTTGGGGCCTTCTCTCGCAAGGAGTGAGTCAAGGCCATAATCCACCACGCTGGCCCAGTGCGAGTTAGTGGATGACACACGAAATCGAAAGACTCTAGGTACATGTCGGTTTCCTCACCACGTTTTCCTTCACCGTTTTAAGTTAGCGGCATTACGCACATGACTTCGAAGCGCGTGGTTTTAAACCCGGAGTCTCCGGATCGGCAGTCGCCGTTCGTCGACTAGACCAGCCGTAACCGTCCCAATTATGTCTTTTTCTGCGGACGGTATTGGAAACCAACTGTTGAATTGCAACGCCAGTTAGCCGCCGTGGGTGCTCGTTTGCCCTGCACCACTTGCAATACTTTATGGGAGGACTCCACCTGCCTCGCTCTAACAAGGCTCACTTGAATTCATGATTTTAAAACTGTAACATTTTTCACTCAACTATGTCCTTTATAACACAGACCCTGTTTCTCTGTTTTATACAGTGAATGAAACTACTGGTCGCTAAGCAGGCGCGGTCCGAAGGGGAGAGTCACAGGGGACATGGCCCCCCCCAAAATAGTATTTGTTTAATTGAAAATCTAAAAAAAAATATTTTGTAATATGGACTATTACATATTTTGAAACTTTTTAGATTTTCAATTTAACACTGACTGTTTTTGAGGCAGGAAAACAAATAGAACGGCAAATACGCGGGTACAATCCTAGGGCGCTACTACTCGTAGTAAAGTGGTTTTTACTCGTCATATTGTATTACTACTGGTGACCCCCCCAAAATTTGAGGTTGCGTACTGGTGGACCCCTCCCAAAATTTGAGGTTGGGACCGCGCCTGTCGCTAAGTGGTCCTATAAGGCAATTTTCATCTACATTCTAAATTTGACCGCAGATTTTAACAATTGATGTATTTCATAACAAAATGTATAAATTTAAAAATGAACTTAGGAAGATAGTATTTACGTCATATGTTCGCTAAAGTTGATTTTCATTATTATAAAGTATTCAAATTATAAAGTATTTCTTGGTTGCGTTTACATATTTTAGTTATGTTATATTTTTAGTTGCATGTAGGCATGTAGGTATTTGACTGACCGTTTAGGATGTATATCGATTTAAAGTTGAGTAACAACCATTCTCACATTTATAGGTTTATAGGTAGCAGAAAACTTCGTATAACTAACTGTACGTGTGAATGTGGATGGACATTATATGCTAATGTATCTAGTAGGCATCGATATAAATCAATAGATGTGCCCTGAGAATCTTGAAATTGGTAATAAACTGCGTCTCTGTATGTATCGTAAGTGGTTTACAAACAACCAATCTACTTGACCCCTATAATCGCTAGCGGCGAGATTTGCTATGATTCTACTTATTTTGGTTGTTGACACCGAATAATGATAGGTAAAAACGTCCGGCGTCTACCGCGTCCTGCAACCGACTAGAACGGAAAGAGTGAGCTCACTCTTCCCAACGTTGACATGATTGAACAGTCGGGATCCATTATTATTCGACATACAATGTAATTGTTCAATGGATCCCGACTGTTCAGTTGTAATGTTCTTTTATTAGAAAATATTGTATATATTTCAATAGTATTAATACAATAACATATTATAGAATTCTAGACCACCAGAAATCTAAATGCTTGTTTTATTCTTTTCAGTTTTTTTTAGTATGCGAGAACGTAGTTTGGTTCACTTTTTACGCAGTCGGGTTTTTGAGTTTTTAAATATTTTTTTTTATATGCATACCTAATATAAAAAAATGCAAAAAACATGTAATACATAATAGCGTATTAATACATAGATGAAAATCTTCTTTACACGCGTTGAACACTTTTTGGTAGGGGAAAAAGTTTAGTAGTACCTAGTAGGCCTCTTGGCAGAGTCCGTCTGGGGAAGTACCACACCCTTGCCAGTTATCCTACCGCCAAGCAGTAACGTGCAAACATTACTGTGTTCCGGTTTGAATCGCAATGTTTGCACAGAAATTACTGGGCTTAGAGATATAATATCTTAGATATCTGGGTGACGAGCGTAGCGCAGTGCTAGGTAATGATTTGGACTCGTCATGTTCCAATAGCTGCGTGTCACTGTACTGTTATGTGGCAGGCATGTTGCTTACCATCAGGGACATGTCCTGCTCGTCTCGTCACTCTGTGCTATAAAAATCTTCTGAAATGGCGTCCCTGACATGATGATATAGCGTCGTAGTGTTGGCAGAGCAGCTGAGCGCGTTAGACTCTTTTTGCGTGGGAGAAATCTCATGATTTCGCGTTACTGGTATGCGTAAAGGTGGTTTATCTGTAGCTATATAAATGACACATACAGATGATACATTGTGTAAAATTAGTGCTGTAATTAATACTTAATTTCTAAGTTATATGTTATCTTTTCCGACAGACAGATTTTCCGTGGGCTGTGAATTGAATTCTAACGTCACACTCGGGAATAATAAGAAATCTTCGGGTAAACTCGGGACCGTGGCCATGGTCGTGGCCACGCCCTCCGGTGTCAACCGCGTAGTTTCCAAAGTAAGCTATCAAATTCTGAGTTACAAGTTTTCACTTCTATCGAGATCCTTGTGACTGCAATTTTTTTATTTATTTCTCTTCTCTCATAAAGAAAGAGTCCATGAATTGACTACGCTGTGTAGTGCGTTTTGGCGGAAGATGGAGATCCTGAAACAATATATTTCTTTGTGTTTAACTTCATTATGAAAACCAATAGGATTGACAGATTGACACCATTGTACATCTGCACTTTGAAAGATACCAACTGGGATTCAAACACCAAACCGGTTGGGTTTGCCCGTTAAAGATGAAACAGTCTGTGGTTCTTCTTAAATTCGTGTTCTAATAGTTAAATAACTTGATTTTATTGTTTGTTCAAAAATGAAAAAAATATCTCGTACATACTGTAATGTATTAAAGACACTGACTATAAATTTGCCTTTATTCTTTATAATTAGGATGCTGACTGGGTGAACAATACCATTTTAATTACAATCCGTCAGGTACATAGGTTATGGAAAAATATGGGACACGTAGTTTATGTTTTATTAAGTTATTAGTCGACAAAGATGTAGTTTTTTTTTTTTTTAATAAAGAGTGACGAGATGAGTAGGACATGTGCCTGATGGTAAGCAACATGCCTGCCACATAACACTCTGTAGTGGTAGGACTCTTAGCAGAGTCCGCCTGGGGAAGTACCACACCTTTGTCAATTATTCTGCCGCCAAGCAGTAATGTGCAAACATTACTGTGTTCCGGTATGAAGAGCAATGTTTCCAGAGAAATTACAGGGCTTAGAGATATAGCAACTTGATCTCTGGGTGACGAGCGCAGTGCGGTGCTAGGTAATAATTTTGGCTTTTCATGTCCCAATAGCTGCGTGTCACTGTGCTGTTATGTGGCAGGCATGTTGCTTACACGTCCTGCTCGTCTTGTAACTCTTTATTTAAAAAAAATATATATATAATATATATTTATATATATAATAACAGCACAGTGACACGCAGCTATTGGATCATGAAGAGTCCAAATCATTACCTAGCACTGCACTGCGCTCGTCACCCAGAGATCTAAGTTGTTATATCTCTAAGCCCAGTAATTTCTCTGGAAACATTGCCCTTCAAACCGGAACACAGTAATGTTTGCACATGACTGCTTGGCGGTAGAATAACTGGCAAAGGTGTGGTACTTCCCCAGGCGGACTCTGTTAAGAGTCCTACCACTACAAGATAATAATAAATAAATAAAATTATAAAATTGTTTATTGTTTTTCTCTCACATAGAAGTTTTACATTATAGAGATATAAATCAAGTACATTTATTAGAGGTAGATTATCTATGTGAGAGACTGGTGTATGTACTAGGAAAACCTGTATGACAGATCACCAGACTCTCCAACATTGGTGGTGACAAGATATAGATCATCAAACTTTCGGAGTGTGGGGTTGTAGTCACGTCTAAAAAATCATACAATGAAGTGACGTCACTCGAAACTTCTAAGTTTCTTTCGTATTTTTTTGTTTGTGAAACTGAAGAAAAATACGTGTAAGTACAACATTTTGGGATACTTCATTGAAATGACGTACGTACTAACTCGTTTTTTTAGGCATAATGTCTATTAACGTGCCTTAGGTGTAGAGTATACATACATCATATTTTATCATATCATATCAAGTCACCATAGAACCCTACATACTTAAACCCGTGATTGAAAGCTAATTTTAAGACAAATTCTATTAATTTATTGCATTAATTCATAGTTGTTTTTTTTCTGCTGCCGCGAAAAATTTTACTCGTAATTAATTGTATTATTATTAAATATGTTTTATTATTTATTAAATAATTTTATTATTACTAAATATTTTTATTATTAAATATTTTTTATTATTATTAAATAATTTTAATAACAATTAATTCTACTTTTAATCATGCTATCTATCTGCATATTCATCTATCTAATTCCTTAGTCGGAGGCTGCAAAGAGTCCTATTTATAACCTACTACAGTGTATCAAATTGAGAGACACATTCCTCGGTGGATGATTACGGCTTAAATTGGTTGTTTGTGTACAACTCCCGGTGATACGAGAAATAACGGAAATATTTCTCATTTCAACAGATTTCAGTAAATATTTACAATCGCCGGTTACAATGGAAAATTGCGCCTTAAGGCATTGTGACCGATAGTCGGCATTCAGGGATTTTTAGCGATTGTTTAGCAAAAAGTAAAATAACCAGCAGTGCGATAAAAATTTTGTAGTGGATCTTGTAGTTTTGTAGATCACTGTGCAAAATTCGCCTGGGGAAATACCACATTTTGATCAGTTTGACTGCCAAGCAGGAATGTCCAAACATCACTGCGTTCTGGTTTGAAAGGCAATGTTTCCAAAGAAATTGAGGGTCATAGAGATCATCTTATATCTCTGGGTAACAAATGCAGTATAGTGCTAGGCAATGATTTGGGCTCTTCATGTTGCAATACCTGTGTGACACTGTGTCACTAAAAAAATATGTGTGTGTTTAGGACCATACGGCAGAAGTGAAAACTTCATTATCATGTTTTTTTTTGTATTTTGATGATTATGTTAGTTGTATTGAAAAAAAATACTACTTTGATTTAATAGACTTTGGTATTATCATGTGGTATAGATCATATTAATAAGGAGAATTAAAAAACAAGTCAGATTTGTTTGTCTGTAAGCAATACAATACAATGTAGTAATACTTTTAGCATGGCTAACGCTCTACTTTTGTGATAAGAATGTCGTCAGGCAACGCATTCTACAGAATGCGTTACCTGAGTGGGGTTTTCCCGATGGTTACAATGTTAGTGTTTTCAAATCGAGAGTGAATTTGTTTCCTAGACAAGCGGCTTAGGCGAAAAGCGGTCTTATACTATAATAGCTAAAAAAATAACGCTAACTTTGCTGCGATCGACACTAGGTCAAACTATTTTTGATGAGTTTGAGTTTTATTTTGCCTTCTGAAAACGCTTAAATTCACTCATTAAACACGTGTTTTAGTTGGGTGCCATTTAAAACGCATAATTTTTTTTGTCCTAATTTACTTTGGCGTAATGAATGTAGCATAATATATAGTGTCATAATGCAACTTTTGCGTAATAGTTTTTGGCATAATGTGGTTTTAAGCATAACAATCTATTGTACTACATTCGATTCGACTATTGATGAGACGCATAATAGTCTTTAGACATATTGATGAGACGCATAAAAGTCCTTAGGCATTTTTTATTTATTTGTTGTGCTACTAAATATAGAGCCAGGTTAAATAGGACCCAGATCCGACTCGGAGCACCCCGACTCCACCTAGTCTTGTCGCTTATACCCTAGAGTGTATATAAAAAATGTGGGAGCCAGAAGCTCAAGGGAGGTCCTGAGTGGAGCGAGCCATGCGAGGCCAAGCGTAGCGAAGGGGGGAGGTGGTGAGCGAAGTGAGCCGCCGACCTCTGTATTGGAGCGCAGGCCGAGTATAGAGAATCGACACTCAGGGCTGACCGCAGAGCTTCTGGCGGGAGCCCACCCGGAGTCAAAAAGTGCATGCTTCTTAGGTGTGCCGTTTTATGCTAAGTTATTTTTATGCTATATATGGTTATGTGTTTAAACACTATGGTAAGTTATCGTTATGCTGTATATGATTATGGTAGTAAACATTATGCGAAAAAAGTTATGCGTTTAGTTGTTAAAGTAAATTATCGTTAGTCCTAAAAACCTTATGCCTTCTTAAATTAGTACAAAATTGTTATGCTACCACATATGTGGTACTACAGACTCTTTTAGTTTCCAGAGAAACCTACATATGTAAATTTATTCCGCCATGTTTTCTTTTACGCGAGTTTTCGTGTAGGAACATATTTTCTTACCCATTCTTAGTTTTGTTATGTTAAGAACATCAAAATAATACGCCGGAGAAGAGTTTTTCGGGCGACTACTTGAATAACATACGGATAGAACTTCTGGGTATATTGATTTGCTAATTTTAACCGCGACGCAAAAACAAGGGGGTTCTAAGAGTTTGACGTATCTGTGTGCGTGCGTGCGTGAGTGTTTGAGCGTGCGTGAGAGTATGTGTGTGTTATTTTGTATGTATTGCGTGTATGTAAGGATGTGTGTAACTGTCTGTGTTTTGCGTAGTATTCATGTGTTCTTGTAGTGAGTGTGTCTGAGCGTGTAAGGATGTGTGTGAGGGTGTGTTAGTGTGTGTGTGTGTGTGTGTGTGGCGTAGTTCCCAAGTTAGTATCGATTTTTTTTTTGTCGGAAACTTGAATTAGTCGGAAATGGTTTATGAAAATCGGTCCGTGATGACTGGGGCCAAAACATTTTGAATTTCATAATTTTCACAACTCTATCAATATGAGTATCAAGTGATACGCATTGACTAGTAGAATATGTATTGTAAATTATGAAAAACTTCAAATCCAAGATGGAAGATGCCCACCTTGGATACTTGCCACAAAATTATGAAAATCCTAAATGCCCATCTTGGAATACAACAAAACATAGAATTACGTCTTTGTTCACAACTCCCTCAATATGGGTATCAAATGAAAATGCTATAACTACCTTAATAGAGGTATACTACTGGCTATGGTAGGTACACTAATTAATTTCAAATCCAAGATTATTGAGTGTAGCTCAAAATGTTTAATATTGATATTATTCCAAAAACAAAATTAGTATTGACAAAAAATTACCCAGTTACTTTTCTTTGATTTTCTATTGCATTTATAATTTAACATGGTCAGATAATAATCTAACATGGTTAAATAATCGTAGTAAATAACGTTGTTAGATTTTAAACTGACGGTATTTATAATTTTACATAGTAGATAGTGACAGGCACATAAAGTGGGCCGCTTATGATGATGATGTCGAGCCGTAGCGTGATATAACGTTGTGGTAAAGTGATTATCACCTCATCCACATTACGGACAGTAAAAATAAAAGTACCCCACGTATGAGGATGACATATTTATTATTGTCGCGCGATTTTACGGCGCGGAACGGATCTAGGATGAAACAGGAAAGGAATATTTAAATAGCAAAAGCAGCTTACTAAATAGCTCCTAGGACTCGGGGCCTTCTCTCGCAGGAAGCGAGTCAAGGCCAAAATCCATTACGTTGGCCAAGTGTGGGTTGGTGAACGATGCGTGACCTCGAAAGATTCTACGTACATGTCGAGTTCCTTACGGTGTTTTTCTTCGCTGTTATTAAGTTAGCGGTATTACGCATATGACTTCGAAAAGACAGTGCGGTGTGGTGCGCGCGGGATTTGAACTCGGGGCTCCGGATCGACAGTCGCCGTTCTTCCGACTAGACCAGCCGTAACTTCAACGTTACGTAGGTATAATATACACGTATTTATTTAAGTTACTATTATCTGCCCGTGACTTGGTTACCGCTCGAGGTATTTGGTCTTAGTTTTAGTATTATTGTTCTCTCTTTTCTTTTCGCTGGCAACTATAGTGACAGGAATGGCATACACAAAGCTGATTTAGTTAGGCGGTAGAAGGGACGTTTAGGCTTGAGAACAATAACTTTGCATATCTTATAGTCCTAGGGGTTATTTTTTTCAAATTGTTAAATATTTTCACTCAAACTTTCAAGCTAGGCACCCTCGCACGCACACAGGTTCGTTTAAGATGTCATTCATGGCATGATGTCAAAGCTACGGCCAGTACACTTTGGCTGAGGCCGTGACGACCACATACAGATAAATCCAGACAAAAAACAAATATCCTTACCTATACCCGGTTTTCATTTTGTAAACTTCGACTAGGCACGCCATATGTTTGCAGGACTGGTATGGGTGAAACTGTTGATCCTATAATTGGAACGAAAGTCCTTGTGGCAAGCTTAATAATTATTATAATACAGTAAAGTAGTCATTTCAAACTTTGAAAATATATACAATTTGTATGCTCTTTCTTTTGTTTTTATTTTTTATTTATTGACGTGTAAATTGTACATTTATGAATAAAGTACTTTGACTTTGGAGGAGGAGATGGGGATTTTGTTGCGCAAACGAACTGAAAAATGTGAGATTAAAACCGTAGTATATAACGGAAGTGACGCATAAGACGCAGTGACACAGTGTTGTCAACTTTATTTTTCTGAGGATCATACCATAAATAATAAAAGTAGGCATTTTTCGCGTATTGTGTTGCTTCTATATTACCCGAAAGAATTTCGTTCCTGCCTGGTGTTCCATGATACCAAAACTTTTTTTATCAAAATATCTTTGTTCACAGTAAAGGCAATACATTTTTTGTGGTTTCTGAATGTCTGTAATAGTCATAGTAGCCTATGTGAAGCGTCCTGATTACATCTCTGTCGCGGGGTGCTTAGCCGATTTAACAGGCGCATAATCGTGGGCTTAAATAAAACAATAAGCGCTCCTGTATTGTCTAATGTTCAATTACAACCTACTCTTCGTCATAATATAAAGGGCAGAAAAGAGTCGGGTTCTCTATCTATGTACAATTATTGTACATATATTAAAATTTCGTGTGACGTTGTTTGTCCACGAGCTCTTAAATTACTGAACTATTTTTAATTAGTTTTATATTACATATAGTTTTAAAGCGTTGTGTGGGTTGATACTACTTGAAAGATAGAATAGTTTATAGCTCAATATATTATGGAAGGACAACGTTTAAGACTCAGTTAATTTGATATATTTTCATTCTCATGAACTTTTACTAGTAGGGGAGCGCGGGGTTAGAAGTTACCGGGGTAAGTTGTTCCGATTGAAATAACTCCGTGAGGAAAAGAGATAGGAATATTCAATAAACGCGTCATGACTTGCAATGCCACAGCGCATCGACGGCGGCTATCTTAAACAGGCCAGTGGCGCCGGGAATATTGGATCGACCGCATGTGCGTCGCTGATTCACGTAAGTAAATATTTTCGTATTTATTATTTTTGGTCTATTTCATGAATTTTAACAATTTGCGTTGAGTGTTTCATTGTTTCAATGTAAGGATTTATCTATTGTTGTGATAAACAATGCGTAATTGGCGTAAGTTTTGTAACTTAACCTACATTTTGTGTTTTTTTCAACTCGTGTGATTGGGGCTAGATGTTCCTTTTTTCTGGGGCAGGTTGTGACCTCGGAACAACTTGCCCCAATTCATTTGTACCAATAATGAGGTATCATTATAATCATTATAACCAGCTTTTAGTAGTCCACTGCTGAAGATAGGCTTCCCCCAACGAGGGCCAAAATGAGGCATTTATTTTATTGTTATTTTCTTTTACAGCATGCGAACTTATAAAAGAAAATCGACCCGAGGCTTAATATCAAAGGAGTTACTGCAAACAGCAGCAAATGCAGTTATTAATGACGGCAGAAAAATTAAAACTGTTGCGAGAGAGCTTGAAATTTGTCATATGACTTTGTACAGATTTGTAAAGAAAGTAAGATCCCGAGAAGAAAATATCACAACAGGCTACAAAAAAACAAGAGCTGTGTTTACGGAAGAACAGGAAGATAAGTTGGCTGACTATATATTAAAATGTAGCTCAATTTTCTTTGGTCTTCTACCAGAAGAACTCAAAAAATTAGCGTACGAATGTGCAGTAAAATTCAATGCTCCCAATATTCCACTATCTTGGCACAAAAATAAAAAAGCTGGTCCTGATTGGCTAACTGGTTTTTTAAAAAGAAATTCTCATCTTGCTATAAGAACACCGGAGTCAACTAGTGCCAGTAGGGCAACATCTTTCAATAAGCACAACGTTGGTGATTTTTTTACGAAACTAAGCACAGTGTTGGATAAATACAAATTTCCACCTTCAAGAATATACAATCTAGATGAAACGGGCGTCACCACAGTCTTAAAGCCGAGGAAAATCGTTGCCAAGAAGGGAGTTAAGCAAGTAGGGGCCATAGTATCAGCTGAACGCGGGACATTAGTTACTGTCGAACTGGCTGTAAATGCATCAGGTCATACAGTCCCTCCCATGTTTATATTCCCGAGACTTAAATACAAGGATTTGTTTATAAAAAGTGGCCCACCTGAATCTATCGGCGCAGGAAACGGTTCAGGATGGATGACAGCCACGGAGTTCCTGATATATATGGATCATTTTATCAAGCACACGAAACCATCACCTTCAGATCCGATTTTGTTATTGCTCGATAATCACCAATCTCATATCGACATCAATGTGGTGGAGAAGGCGAAATCTAACTCCATTATAATGCTCTCATTTCCGCCTCATTGCACACACCGCCTACAACCACTAGATGTTGGAGTAAATGCACCTTTCAAAAACTATTGTGCAAAAGCTCAGGACAATTGGATGCGAAATAATCCGGGCAAGACAATGAGTATCTATGAGATACCAGAAATAGTTAAATACGCATTACCTCTTGCAGTGACTCCCGTAAACGTCATGAGCGCTTTCCGAAAAGCTGGTATTTGGCCTTTTGACCCCAATGTTTTTACAGAGGACGATTATTCTCCGTCATTTGTTACAGATCGCCCTTTGGCTTTAAATAACGCCTCTGAAGCTACATCTTTAGCTATTTCAGATAATATAATTACGAATATTCCAGAACTACTCTCAGAGACTATTACCAGATTAGACGATTGTGCACCTGCAACTGTAAACATCAGTTTTGGTGAAAACCAAACCTTTGATACGCCAGGGTCATCAGGGATTGTTAATCTGCCTTCACCTTCTGGTGTCACAGAAGAACAACTCGGAAAGTATGCCCCTTTTTCTCCAGAAAATATACGTCCTTTTCCAAAGGCGCCTCCAAGAATTGGAACTCAAAGGAGACGTATAAGGAAATCCACCATTTTAACGGACACTCCTGAAAAACAGGCCTTAGCAGAAGAGCAAAGCAAGAAGACAAAAGGGAAGAGTAAAATAAGTCAAGAACATAGAAAAGGAAAGGGAAAAGGAAAGGGAAAAGGAAAGGGAAAAGGAAAGGGAAAGGGAAAGTCTGTTAAACGACAGGTTTTACATACAAGTAGTGAAAATTCTGAGAGTGAAGAGGACGGCTTAGAGTATTTTTGTCTAGTGTGCTGCGATAGTTACTCTAATTCGCGTTCTGGAGAAGAATGGGTTCAATGTCAAGATTGCAAGAACTGGGCTCATGCTAGATGTACGCAGAATCCATCTTTATTTACATATGTGTGCCCGAACTGTGATTCTGAAATATCTTCTGAAGGCTAATTATAAATTATTTGTTTTTTTTTTTTTTTGCCTATGACGGCGTTTTTTATGTTTTTGTTTATTGATAGTTTCAGCCTAAGACAAGACATTACTGTGATTAAAGACTGAAATAATTATAAAGGCTGATTATAGTTGCAAGTTATTTCATAAGTTTCTAATGTTAAATAATTGTTGAAGTACAAATAATGATTAGCACTGGTTAAAACTTAAAAATGTTTTATGATAATACGTAGGATATTGTTGATTATATAATACTTAATAAACATACTTGATTTAATTATTTATTGCTTTTCATTTCAGAAATTAAACCATTAACAGAAATCGTAACAATTTACCCCGACTTCTTAACAACTTGCCCCGAGCCGGGGTAAGTTGTTACTTTCCGACTATGGTCCTAAAAAAATGAATAACAAATAAATCTCACAGCCAATGACCACGATAACTATATTAATAGTAAAGTGAAATATGTAAGTTAATTTATTCATAGCATAGAAATAATAAAATCAAATATCAGGTATAAAAAAATTAGGTTAACTAAAAATCGGAACTTCTAGCCCCGCTCTCCCCTAATATATTTAACTAAATTATTTAATTTCATTTCAAATATCTACAATCTTTAAGTGTCTATGTTTTTTTATTTTAAATTAAGTGCAATAAAAAGTTAATCTATCTATCTACAACCTTCATATATTAAATATTTGGTTTTTGATGTTTATTGCTCAATCACATCAAACAAGCTTCTAAATCGGTCTAGAATTTCACTTTAAATATAATCCCTTGTAGCCATTCCATATTCAGTATACCTCTAAATGTGCTGTTCTAGATTGATCTATTTGAGTTTCATATTTCCCTGGTCTGATCCATTTTTTTCTTACGACGTGATTGAGCAACACACATCCAAACTCATGAATCTCAAGGTTATTATCATATACGTCGGCCACGTGCGTGTTTGTGAATATCTAATAGTCTCAAAGGGTGTCGATTTAAACACGCTTTTTTTTCACGCTCACGCATAAAACATCAGAGTTTGTACATCAGAGGTCCAGGACGTCTATTTTCTCTACTCCGGTTCTAATTAGTTTTTTTTTTAACTGTAATAGATTCGCACTTGACCACCATCTCGCCTGATGTTAAGCGATGATGCGATCTACGATGGAACGTTTCGTCCGATCGAACATTGTTTGAACATTTAGGTAAACATGTAGGCTTAGGACGTTAGGACGGAACGAAGAGACGGATCGAAACAGTACCGGAGTAGGGCAGTCGCGTGTTTATTTCGAAATTATGTTTTGCGTAGAAAGAGAGTAGACATCCAGGCAAGGTTCTTACCTACTAATTTATCCTACAATCTTATCTCATTAAAACTAACTCTGCATACCTAGTACAATCACAACTATTATAATTTCCGCGAGCTCAATATGCAGACCAGCCTAGCTTGGGAAACGGTAAAGGAAAACATCGTGTGGAAACCGTCATCACCGTGTGTCTTCCACCAACCCGCACTGAGCCAGTTTGGTTGATTATAACCTTGGCTCTGTTTTAACGAGAGAAGGCTCCGAGTTCCAGTAGTGGGAATATTCAGAGGGCGGTTTATGCTTTATCGAAGTCTTGTGTGTAATGCAGCTATCTTAAAAACGGTGAAGGAAAACATCGTGAGGAAACCGGCATCTACCTAAAATCTTTAGAGGTTATGTGTCATTCACTAATTTGCACTAGACCAGTCTGTTAGATTATGGCCTTGGCTCTCTCTGTGCAAGAGAAGGCCCGAGTTTCAGCAGTGGGAACATTGAGTGGGAAAATTTAGTGAGCTGTTTATTTTATACTCGTAGTTTGGGGCCAACAAATGCTGCCGAGGTTAGAATTTACTTACACTGCTTGTAGCTAAAGTATTCTGTATCTTGGAAATAAATGACTTTCATCTCACCATGTACTTGTGAGTAGGCGATCTTTTTTCAGCGAAATGGCTCGGAGACACAATTACTTGATAGTGACGATCAATTGCGAGATGCTCTCGAGCTTCATTCGATTAGGCATGTTTTCATTCGATCGGGCACAGGTGTCTACTGGCCAAAACCCCTACCACAAGCTCTTTCGATTTATTCTCTTTTTACTCTGACACTGTTGACAGAGCGGTCGTGGTCGTCTTGTGAATATTTCCGTGCTAGTAAGGGTGTTCCCTAAGGAACTCTGTATTTTTACTTGATAAAAAACAGCCTGTGTGCTGTTCTAGACTCTATGCTATATTCGATACCGTCTATATTCAACCTGCGGCCTGCGAGCATGCATTGCATTCTGAAATTACAAATTTTTTGTAAACTATTTTAAATTTTGGACTCATCAGAGAATGCGAGAAACGTCTTTGGGAAAACTTCTGTTTTCATTAACAAAGTAAGTAACTACATTGTTAACATGGGAAATTGCGATGTTATAATCATATTTCTACTTGCGGCCCCTGCAACTATGACTGAAACGTGTTTGTGACCCCTATAAAAAGAAGGATGAATATGGCGGTTCCATACCATAGACCTATCCCTATACCAAATTACAGCCTGATCTGACACCCCAACTGATACATTTAATATCAGTTATTTATTTGATTTCTTGGAGTGTTGCAATAATACTTAAAAATTAATACTTAAACCCACATGACAGAAAGAGCTCATGGTACGGGATTAGGGCTCATGGCAACCGAGCAGGAAGTCGAGGGTGTAAAATACACTTTTTACTGTCGTAAAATAGAGTTATAGCTGGCCAATACATGTCCGTGGGAACAAATTGTCTTAGCAAAATAATTTCTACGCAACTTCGTCACAAATACTTAACGGCTAAGAGCATTCCCAATTCGCGAAGACAGGTTTTCGTTGTATCCCAGATCCCAGGTTATAAAGAACGCTGATACTACGTAATTCGAAAGGAGGTTTTGTAGTAATAAGATAATTTACAGTCCCCCTGAGGACCACACAGTAAAAACATCATAAAAACCTAATCCTAGATAGCCGCCAGCAGCGGGGCAGGGCCCAAGCTACCGGTGGTTAGGGCTGCAGAGTGAGGAACCTCCTGACGATGCGCGCTGTGTCGACTATTATTATTATTTAATTTTTTCCCCAATAACAAACGTAATGTACAAACGGAAAGCTAAGAAAGCTAAGACGCTTTTTCTAACAGCTACCCGTCGTGTCGTTTATAAACATAAACAGTAATTAAAAAGGAACATTTTAAGATACATTTTTATGTTGTCCTACGTTACCCTGTATACTTTAGCCTTTATTATTTTAGTTTGATAAATTTAATGCTGTGATACGTAGAGACGCCTCCTTGTATATTCACGTATCATTTCATTTTCATTGATACGTCACCAATCTACATATGGTATATACCGGGCTTCGCAGTAACGGTATACTTGCAAAAGAGGTTGAAGTTGCGGCTGGTCTAGTCGGGAGAACGGCGACTGCCGATCCGGAGACCCCGGGTTGAAAACCACGCGCACCACTGTCTTTTCGAAGTCATGTGCGTAATGCCGCTCAATTAAAACGGTGAAGGAAAACATCGTGAGGAAACCGACATGTACCTAGAATCTTTCGAAGTCATATGTCATTCACCAACCCGCACTGGGCCAGCGTGGTGCCAGCCAGCCTTAACACTCTCCTTGCGAGAGAAGGACCCGAGTCCCAGCAGTGGGAACATTTAGTGGGCTGGTGATGGTGATGATGATTCCTTCTATGATGTTGGGATCTACTAAGGAAGGATTTATCAAAATTCTATCCCCAAAGGTGAGAAATAGAGGATAAAAATTTGTACGTAATACTTATTATTTGTTATACATACTCATATAAACAGTTAGGCCTTACGCCAACGACTATGAATTTTTAATGAATTTTTTTTTGACGTGACAACGTCTCATAATTCGATGAAGCCGGCTGCACGCCCGCAAAACATGACGTCATGTAACGTTACCGCCGTTACCTCGCCGCCGGCGTTACCTCGCTCTAAGGCGTAGTTGAAGTTGTCACGTTCAACTAACGTCAGTAACCCGACTTTACAGACAACCATTTTTTTTTTAAAGGCTAGTTTAGTATATTATTTCTGTGTAACCTATATGTAGATGGATATGATGTTATGGTTTATTATTGGGAGTCTACACTCATGTGTCAATTCCTATGTTAATGTGATAACTGTTGTTGCAGGCCGCGCCATTACACTCCGCTCGTCAACATGGTAAGTGTGTGTCGTTTGTAGATGTAAGACCGCGACGTGGGTAGGAAGTGACGTCATTTTTGATATTCAACAATGTCAAAATACGGAATTAGCCGTTGAACAGAAACTGTATGTTTTGAAATTTGTTTTTTTTTTCTTCCTCGCCTCTTCGTCTGATAAAAAAAAACGACCATGCTAAAATAAAGCACCACACAGATTACAGAAAACTGTAATCTGTGAAGCACCATAACTATTTTTGTACTAAAAGGATACGTTTAGTATAAAAATACACAATTTTCACCGTGAAGAGAACAAACTGGAACGCTATGGCCTCGTACTCGAGAAAACTTAAATGAGACTGGATTCCAGGTAGCGTATTTTAGCAAAGCGTATTTCGTTAGGTGATATACCTACTTCAGTGCCAGACAAAAGCGATCACGCACGAAAACTCTCCTTGAAAAAGACCGCCAAATGCGGTTGAAACTTAAGTCAGACTGGACTGATTATATCACACGGGAGTTGTTTTTATAGTATAAAGTGGCGAGACGAGCAGGTCATGTACCTGATGGTAACTAACATGCCTGCCACATAACAGCACAATGACACTTAGCTATTGGACCATGAAGAGTCCAATTCATCACGTAGCACTGCACTGCGCTCATCACCCAGAGAATATATTATATATCTAGTCCCTGTGATTTCTCTGGAAACATTGCCCTTCAGACCGGAAATCAGTAATGTTTGCACATTACTGTTTGCCGGTAGAATAACTGGCTAAAGTGTGGTACTTCTCCAGGCGGACTCTGCCAAGAGTCCTACCATCACAAAAGTTCCCCGTGAATTAATTTAATACGATTATCCACATATTCGAGACCATATTTCGTTAGGCAATAGACGAATTGTAATGGTTGTACTCTTTGCAGAGTCCGCTGGGCTAAGTACCACTCGTTTGCCAATTATTCTACCGCCAAGTAGTCATGTCTAAACATCACTGTGTTCCGGTTTGAAGGGAAATGTTTCCAGGAAAATCACAGGGCATAGAGATAAAATATATTATATATCTGGGTGACGAGCGTAGTGCAGAGCTAGTTTATGATTTGGCTCCTTCATGTTCCAATAGCTGCGTGATACTGTGCAGTTATGGGCAGGCGTGGCATTGCGTGGCAGGCATTGTTATTGGAACGCTCTCGTGTAAAATCACGATTTTGGAGATTCAAAGATTTACGTGGCAGCCATTGAATTGCACATTAGTGGTAGCACCAGGTTTATCAGTGTGTTCCTAATTTTGCAGAAGTTCAAGTTTTGCGGGGACGGCGACTGTCCGCTGTGGGCGTTGGCAGCCCTGCACGCTCTGGGTGCTCTGCCGGCGCCTCTCTTCCGAGACCTCCTCGACCACGTGTTCAGCGACCAGCCTGTGAGTACCTACTACCTTCTTCTGGCTTAGTTAGTTTCAGTTTTTGAAGTTAACACTTTTTTTTGGCGCACCGCGGGCAGAGTTTTCCGTATGCAATAAGTGAGGCTGAGTAGCGATTCTAAATCCATTCGGTTGCATCCGAATGCACGGAATCTCATCTCTTGGTTTTTGTCTTATCTGTTTAGCATGACAAAGACAGGGATTGTCATTCCGATTCCGAAACCAAGAATCGCTACCCAGATCTGTCATGCTATGAGTTGAAAGATACTCCATCGGTTGAACTCGGAAACGCTGAGTGTATCCGAGCGAGAAAGATACCTGATGTTCTAAGACATATAACATACGCTACTCTTACTAGAGGTAGGTAAACATTTATTAGGGCTCCGTGAAAACAAAACAAGAAAATCCTTAAAACGCGGTTGAAACTGAGAGCACAGCAAGCCTTAAATAAAAATGTAGAAACACTCAGGGTCAATTGTATATTGCTAAAACAACCTAAGTTTTCACTGCAATTTACCGCTACTTTGTCGTAAAAGTTAACCCGTTTTCAATATTATTGATAAGAATTTTATTGTGATACTCTCTGATAACGAAGTAACTAGAAGCTACGACAAAAGTACTATAACCTTTAGTGAATATACAGAGAAATGTTTTCGAAAATTGTCACGTACGCTCAATTCGGGGTGTCGACTTCATGGAATCGAATTTCATAGACAATAATGCTTGTCTATTGTTTTTGGCACGACACATGATAATGGTTTGCGCTATGCATCTGAATCTATGAGCAATATTCAAATATACATATACTAGCGGCCCGTTCCGGCTTCGCTCGGATCATAACCTAGACACTGTTTGCAGCGCCATCTGCCGGGCTTATTTGTGAATCTAAACTATCGAATCCATTTGTAAACACACAAAAAAAAACATTCAAATCGGTCCCGCCGTTTAAGAGTTCACTGTCAAATGATTAAATTACTAAAATGGCTATAAAAAAATATGAGTTGGTGATAAAAGGGTAAAAATTTGGGGTTGTATGTATTTTTTAATGCCACATAAAAAAAAACATTTTTTATGTCCAAAAATTAAATAAAGTGGCCAAGTGCGAGTTGGACTCGCCCGTTCGAAGGGTTCCGTTGCAGCAAGTAACATAATAAACATAGTACACATAGTTCTTGTAGTTCGTTGTAACTTGGATCGAAGTTTCAATAATAGCGTATTTATGACGTACTAAAAAAAAACCACTCATCAGATCGAGTTCAAACTAATTTTCGTTGGTAGTTTACATGGTAGTGTACATCATATATTTTTTTTAGATTTTTCATTCTCTTACTTTAGAAGTTAGAGGGGGGGGGGGACACACATTTTACCACTTTGGAAGTGTCTCTCGCGCAAATTATTCAGTGTAGACAAAAATGATATTTGAAACCTCAACATCATTTTTGAAGACCTATCGATAGACACCCTACACATGTAGGTTTGATGAAAAAAACATTTTTGAGTTTCAGTTCTCAGTATGGGGGGCAACCCTAATTTAACTTTTTTTTAATTTTTTTTGTTTAAATCTTAAAGCGGTTCATAGAATACATCTACTTACCAAGTTTCAACAGTGTAGTTCTCATAGTTTCGGCAAAAAGTGGCTGTGACATACGGACGGACAGACAGACAGACAGACAGACAGACATGACGAATCTATAAGGGTTCCGTTTTTACGTTTTACGGAACCCTAAAAAGCATTTTTAGGGGAAGTGAACAACCCTTATCACAAAAAAAATGTAATATGTAATAGTATGAAAAATAGATAGTAACCGATTCTCAAACCTACTGACTATGCATATAAAATTTGGTGAAGATCAGTAAAGCCGTTTCGGAGGAGTAAGGTAACTAACACTGTGACACGAGAATTTTATATCTACACTAATATTATAAAGAGGAAAGATTTGTACCTATTTTTGTATGTTTGTAATGAATAGGCTCAAAAAGTACTGGGCCGATTTAATTATTTTTTTTACCAATAGAATGCTACATTCTTCCAATTTGACATAGGCTACATTTCATTTTGAAAAAAATTAGGGATCCTTGGTAAAATTTGAACAATGTAACCGAAGGTGTAGAAAAATGAGTCTTAAAATGTCTTTCGTCGAATGCGCTGCCGAAACTATTAGCGATAGAACAAAATAATGTACAACAATATTGAAGAACATCATATTGTCTACAAAAAACTCTGCGGTAGCATATGTCCAACTATTGTAATTATGTCACTACAACAACTTTTTTCATCTTACACAACTTTTTTCATCATCATTCAAACATTAATTAATTGTCTACCCCGTGCGAAGCCGGGACGGACTGCTAGTATAAGATATATATGTAGTTAGACTAGTAACGCTCCGCGGTCTATATTGCGACTTTTTTCAACTATTACTAAGGATTTTATACCATTAACGGTTTTATAAACTTCTAATGTCAAACGTATTCATCTATACTAATGTTACAAAGCTGAAGAGGTATATTGATTGAACGCGTTAATCTCAGGAGCTACTGCACCGATTTAAAAAAATATTTCACCGTTAGATATTTTTTTTTTTTTTTTTATAAATATGTACTTGATCCCTTAGTGCATCGCCCGTGGTCCACGTATAGCCCGGGACGGATCGCTAGTTATTCATAAAAACTCTATAACCTAAGTTTTTAGCTTAAAAAGGACAACATTTTCAAAAAAACAATTATCCCCTAGTTCAACTCTTAAAACTATTTTTACATTAATAGTTGCTTATGTCCTTTCTCAGGCTCTAGGCTATCCCTGTGCAGAATTTAATTCTAATCGGTTTAGTCACGTCAAGCGGCAGAGAACTTATATGGGTTCAGCACCGGATATGACTCATCATATGAATAAATAAAAAAAAAGTTGTATCTACCCTCAAAAATTTTGAGCTTAGTTTTGCCAAAACAAATTAACAAAAAAGTTTTATCAACTAAACATTTTTCACGGCAGAAGTATAAAAAAAACTATGAACTAGTGAAATCAATTAATACAATATGTCTTAAAATGAGTCGCTACTAGACATACAGACAGAGTTACTATCGCATTTATAATAGTAGTAGGGATTTGTAAGATATATTCCATGTCACTTATACTTAAATAGAGATAAAATATGTTTTGAATTTAAGCTGATTTTGTTTTTAGGCGTCTTCCCTGGGGGGACTTCTTTTCTCTACAATAAATGAGATAAAATTACAACTATGACATTTGACATGATGCTGTTCGACATAATATATTTAATACAGTGTGCTCTGTGGTTCTGTTGTAGTATTTTCAACGCCATCATCATCGCTATAGAGGCTACTCTTTGCAGAGTTCGCCTAGAGAAGAACCTACCTCATCTTTGCCAGTTATTCTACCGCGAAGCAGTAATATGCTACCACTGTTTCTGTTTCAAGGGAAATGTTTCGAGAGAAATAACGTGGCAAAGAGATGTATAATCCTATCTATATCGCCGGGTGATGTTAATGTGTAAATGTCACTGTTTTCCTATTTGAAGGTTACCTAATGAAATTACAGGCCATAGAAATAAATCGTGTTTTTTAATAGTTTGATAGAGTAATTCCAGAGGAAGGTTTATTTGTGTAATATAGTAGCAAAACACTGATAATTTTAAAAGGTTTCTAATGTGATGGAATTAAGGTCTACAAAGATGTCTGCGACAGTATATATCTATCTCTTAGGAATAACCCACAATAACCCTTTGTATATTTTTTTCCTCTGTGTATTTATCATCTTCTTATATATAAAATTCTCGTGTCACAGTGTTTGTTTCCTTACTCCTCCGAAACGGCTTTACTGATTTTAACCAAAATTTATATGCATATTCAGTAGGTCTGAGAATCGGCTACTAGCTATTTTTCATACCTTTATTTATAGGGCAAAACAACGTTTGCGGGGTCAGCTAGTATCAATGATAAATGAGTATATTTAGTATAGTATTAGCAAAGCACTCGTCCGAAAAGCACAGGTCGCTAGTTAATTATAAAAACGATTTGATATTGTAACTAAAACAATTATTTTAATGACACCAATGCGTGTGCCACTCCATTCACTTCATGTTTATGGGCCTCCACCTGTAAATAAATTAACCAATACACCTCATAGAATCATAATCTGCATGCTTTTCTGAGTCCAAAACCGTACACCAAGTACGGTCCTCATATTTCGCATACTTAGAGAGAGTCTGATCGAACGTTTGAGCTTGACCCTTGAGGCGGTGTCTAAATGGGGCGATGACAATCTGTTCATGTTCAACGAGAGTATGACGCAGCCGTGTCTGTTCTCCGCTAAAAGGAGTCCTTTCCAACTAACTCCAACTTTTAGAGGTGTATCCGTGCCGGTTTCTGACCGTCTTGAGCTTTTGGGCATTACTTTGTCCTCTACGCTCAACTTTGGCTCGTATATCGAGTCCAAGCCTAAGGCAAGGCTGTCAAAAAAAAGGTGTCCTGTCAAAGGTGCGAAGGTACTTTAAGTCTGAACAGTTGCTAACATTATATCAAGCATAGATTCGCTCCTGTATGGAGGACTGTTCGCACCTTTGGGATGGATCGGCTAAGTATCAGCTGAAAGCTCTGGAATCGATCGAGAGACGTGCCAAAAGGCTCATAGGCAACGACACTCTTGTGCGAAAAAGACTTAAAAGTCTTGAACATCGCCGAAAAATTGGTAGCCTATTGGTTTTTATCGGATACACTTCGTAGAGTGTACGACTGACTTACATGATCTAATGCCACCTTGTCCTTTTTCTATCGGAATGCTCGTAGCTCGAAAAAGCGACATCGTTTCATGGTTGATGTTCCAAAGACACAAACGAAGAGATTTGACTCTATTTTTGTGATTAGAACGTCTAGGCTGTGGAATGCGTTGCCTGAGTGGGTGTTCCCCTATGGTTATAATCTTTGTGTCTTCAAATCGAGAGTGAATCGGTAAATCTAGGTAACACGCTCCATCGTAGACTGGATCGTCGCAACATCAGGCGAGATGGCGGTCAAGTGTAAACCTATAGAAGTTAAAAAAAAACTTAACTCCACTCCGCTCCCGCCCTATAGGTATGCCACGCAACCTAGTTTACAAGTTAAAATTTGAATATAAATGACATAAAATATGTAATGTATGATGTTTATTTTCCCGTAGACAACCAACAACTCTACAAACGTTGAATAACTTTAATAAGATCCATGTTCTAAAAACAATTAATGCATTGATTCTATTCATTATGTAAATGTTGACCCAAATTGAAATCTATTTTTGGGCTTTAAAGTATTTTTCAAGGAATAGAAGCAATGTTATCTTATCTCCTCTTCTGTAGGCTGTACATTATCGCGTTACCCACACTTAAAATAATACACACTTAAAGAAATACACACCTCCGAATTATAAACTCTTTTTACACAAAAATGCTATGCTCGGAGTCTCTTTGCGCGACAGTCCGTAATGAGAATGTTCGCAAAAGAACGAAAGTAGCCGACATAGCTCGATGAGTAGCTAAGCTGAAGTGGCAATGGGCAGGCCACATCGCTCGCAGAACTGACAACCGATGGGGAAAAAAGGTTCTCGAGTGGCGACCACGAACCGGAAGACGCAGTGTTGGACGGCCTCCCACTAGATGGACAGATGACCTCACAAAGGTCGCTGGAAACCGCTGGTTGCAGGTTGCGCAGGACCTTTCGTTATGGAAATCTAGGGGGGAGGCCTATGTTCAGCAGTGGACGTCTTGCGGCTGATGATGACACAAAAATTAAACCGACTTCAAAACCACAAATAGACACTCGGCAGTATTTATGTCTCGGCATTTGGAGACATAAATACTGTCATTTTTAGAAAATTAATAAATTGTATTACTAATATGTGAAAATAAAATGATCCGTTTGCATGCTTAATTTTAATTTAATTAAAATGTTAGATTTTGTGATTAGCGTTATAATTATTTGTATGAATTGAGAAACATTTTAGTTAATTTAAGTATTAATTTATATATCATTTGATCATGAATAAGTTATTACTATTGTTAGCATTGTAACTAGTTACATAAATTAAGATACATAAATATGATGACTGACTCACTGACTGAGATTCTGCCTTGTAACATAAGTATATGTATCAATAAATGATTATGATTATTATGATTATAATGGTCGGCCAAAAGCTAGGTGGAAAGATGAGTTAGAGAACATTGGATCATGCAATTGGGTCAGACTGGCAAAAAACCGCGAAAAATGGTAAGCCCTGGAAGAGGCCTTCACCCGAAGAGGGGTCCAGTTAATAGCGAACCATACCTAACTAAAATTAAAATGGCATATGTTTTTTTCCAAATGTGTACATGCTGGCATCTTGGATAACTAAAAGCTTTTTTATTTATTTATTATGATGATGGCTTCGTTCCTTTAAGTATTAATCACCTTATCGGTGGCGCGCCCCCTACAATTTTCCCCTAGCCAAAATATGCTCCAAAGAAATTTTAAGTTCAAATATGTAGGATTGTATTATATCCCGGTGTAGTTAACACCGAGAGTGTACAGCCGACGCACAGCCTACGTCATACCTATACATATAACACGATTACGATTCTTTTGATGTGCCATTCGGCGCTGTCCATCTGTCCTTTGCGCCTCCACCTTTGTGCTGTAATCGAATGAGTGTTATTAGACGTAATGCGTTCTTTGCCGTCGCTAGCTTTGTTTATGTTTACTGTGTGTAAGTATACTGTGTCCCACCTAAATACTCTTGGTTTTTAAGTATTCTGGGTAATGGATGTAGTTCGATTTCTTTATTTTGACTTGCGATACACTAACCTAAAAAATATTGGTTATATAATATAGGCGGAGGAGTAGGAAACAGGCATCGTGTCTAAACTAAACTTATCAGTCTGTCAGTTATATAACCAAAAAATATTGTACACGTGTTTTTTCTTTTGTTTCTTAGAATCTTTGAGTGACGGCATTTCTATTTACGATTCTAAAGTTTGTTTTGACGTTACAACAGTTTTATGGTCTAGATATATGTATGTACTAAACAACAACTAGTGTACCTGAATAATAGAGAAGCGTTTTTATAACAAACTTTCAAGTGATTTTACATATCTATTAACATGCCCCATTATTGTTCTCGACAACATTTATGTAGCTCTAATATTTCTTTAGTTAACCCTGTTAGCTACTAACCCTCCGGGCGGGTTACAATCGGAAGGGCTGTTAAGGGTATTCATCCCTTAAGTTTTCCAATTATAGGAGTTTCATATTCTCTTCGTAAAGTTACGGCTGGTCTAGTAAGTTACGGTTGATCTAGTCGGGAGAACGGCGACTGCCGATCCGGAAGCCCCGGGTTCAAACCCCACGTGTTCCACTGTCTTTTTGAAGTCATGTGCGTAATGCCGCTACTTAAGGGCGTACCCCGAGCAAATGACCTTGAGTATTTCTTACCTTATCGCACACCGCAAGAAAGAGCAAGAGAGATACAGTAGGATTTGCCGCTGTTTTACGCTCAATTTTTAGAATTCACTCTATATAAAATCAGATTTTGGTTTTTTGAAAAAAATAAAACTACCAAAATGTTCGTAATAGAATTGTCTATCCGTTGGTACAAGTACAAAATCAAAATAATGGCGGTTTTCCGAGGAGATGCATGATAACTACAATTATTTAATGTTTTCATGGTTTCGTTGTGAGGCGATTATTTAAACAATAAGTCCATTAACAAAAAAATAATACTACCATTTTGAAGCCAAGAAGTTGTAGAAATTTAATATATTTTTTACCTGTTGATATATGTTTTGGCTAATGAGTAGATAGCTCTGAAAACTGGACAAAAAACTCGTTTTGCTGGGGGACGCACCTTAAAACGGCGAAGGAAAACATCGTGAGGAAACCGACGTGTACCTAGAATCTTTCGAAGTCATGTGTCATCCACCAACCTGCACTGGGTCAGCGTGGTGGATTATGGCCTTGACTCTCTCCTTGCGAGAGAAGGAGGCCCCGAGTCCCAGCAGTGGGAACATTTAGTGGGAAGTTTATGCATGCATGCATGTTTATATCATTACGCAATATTTTCTTTAAATTAATTACTTATTGGCCTAGACGCTTAGTAGGCATTAAGTCTACCTGCAGAAACCTAGGTCGTGATCGATTCCCACCCAATGCAAATGTTTGTGTGATGAATAGAAATATTTATTCTAAAGTGTAGGACTCCCTGAAACGAGATGGAGTGACGATTTATGAAAGGTGGCGGTTGTAAACGTAATGTCAAGGATTGGGCTGAGTTTCGAATCATTGGACAGGCCTATGTCCAGAAGTTGCTGAATGAATGCGGGATGATTATAATGATGATGAAACATTCTAGTCAATAAGTAAATAAATAATATTTGCGATCCGGGGCCTAAGACCCTCTTTCTATGCAAATGAATAAAATATCACTGTATTAATATCTGTTTCAGGATGACGGGATTATGGAAATACTGAAGGATACCAGCTTAGGTATGTTTTCGTATCTTAATCCTACTAATATCATAAATGTCAATGTTTGGATGTTTGTTGGTCAATCACATCGTAACATCTGAACGGATCTAGTTGAAATTTGAAACACAGATTATAATCTGGAAGAACACATAAGACTACTATTTATCCCGAGAAAATAACGGTAACCATGCGGGTAAAACCGCGGGGCCCTGCTAGTAATATTATAAATGTTAAAATTTAGATGTATGTAGATTGTAGCTCAATCACGTTAGAACGTCTGAACGGATCGAGTTGAAATTTGGATAACCGTAGACCTTATCGTCGCTTAACATCAGACGAGGTGACGGAGGAATGTACGATATTGGAAGTTGCGCAGGACTGCCTATAGAAGTGAAAACTTACAACATAATATTGCAATTTTTTGTTATAATTTTAACCTCTTGTGGTGTAAAAAAATGTATTACCACCAGAGTGCCTAATTAAGAAATAAATTGTAAAACTAAGTAAATTTTAGTATTACTTGTTATTTGAAAAATGACACCTTCCTCACTTTAATAGATGCACAGTGAACACAGTGTGTTTATACACTATTTTAGAATCTCAATAAAATTGGCAATTTATTTCTTAATTAGGTGATCACTCTGGTAATAATAAGAGTACATTTTTTTACACCACAAGAAGTTAAACTAAAAAAATTGGCAGTCATCGGAACTGCCGATAGAAGTGAAAATTTATAACTTAGAATTTGATAGCTTACTTTGAAAACTATACGGGTGTACCGGAAGGCGTGGCCTGACCATCATGGCATGGCCATCTAGAAATGCGTTAGCATTTCCCATTGGCTCACGCATTTCTAGATGGTCATGCCGTGATGGTTAGGCCACGCCTTTTCAGCATTTCCCATTGGCTGACGCATTTCTAGATGGCCAATGGCCGTGGCCCCGAGTTTACCCGAAGATTTCTTATCATACCCGAGCGTGACGCTAGAATTCAATTCGCACCCCACGAAAAATATGTCGCGCCAAAAGAAGTTTTCACTTCAAAATACATGGGAGGTGTCAAGGGACATTCTGATGGAATGAAGTTGTACAAAATATTGCAACTCTTTACTGTTTCTGTTGCTCTGGTACTGGTACCTAGGGGCAAACGCAACTCTTTTATATTTCTGTTGTCCTGGTATCTGGAGATAAACGCTGGGCTGTTGGAGGTAGGTAATCGAAACTATTTACTGTTGCTGTTGCCCTGGTACCTACCTTTTTAGGTAGGTCATAACTATCAGGGAAAACCCACTCTGGCAACTCATTCCACAGCCTAGACGTTCTTATCACAAAAGTAGAGTCAAACCTCTTAGTCCGTGTCTTTGGAACATCAACCATGAAACGGTGCCGCTTCTTTGAGTTACGAGCAGTCCGTTCTTATATCCAAGCGTGGCGATTGATAAATCCATTTCACAGCCCACGAAAATTCTGTCTATAGCGCGCCTAAAGAAGTTTTCACTTCAAAAGACAGAACCAAACCAAGGGCGAGCTTTGCTGGATAATGGAACGTCAAGTATGGAATGAAATATTCCATAGCCGTACGTAATACATCAGTCACAGCATCCGCGCAGGCTGACGGATCACCAGAAGAGAAGCATAATGACTGACATGGGTAAGATGCAAAGAAAGAGCACATCTCGTCCCAATCTGCTGACTTATATCTTCACAGCCGCCGGTTGCTTTTGGGGCTGAGATCGGGTGGATGGTAACTGGATACTGATTTCACCAGACAGTGGTCGGAGCTGCCTAACGGCGAAGATACCACCACGGTCTGGTTCAGTTGTCAACAGAACGTCCTAAGCAATAACGGGGAGTATGCGACTCACCGTCTGGTATTCGTGTAGCCTCTTGGACACTCACCGTCTGGTATTCGTGTAGCCTCTTGGACCAGATGGGTTAGGTCTAACGACAAAGCTATATTTCTCGTTTCCAGCCCAGCGTGGTCAGTCTCCCGGTATGGGTGATTTATGATGCCATTATTTATGATGGCCGTTTAAATCCCTCAGTAACGCTAATTGGGCTGAAGGGTACTTCTGCTGAACCGCGTTCGCTGCCTCACTCAAATAATCTGTGAGCCGAGTTGTTTCCTGATCTCCACTATGCGACCAATAGACACAGGCATAAACACTTTTGTCTATCCCTGTGTGTATAAGCGCCCATAGAACAGAGAATCTGGTATCTTCAAGATTACGGAGACGCCGACAGTAGATATCGTCACAGACGTACAGGCACACTCCAGCACGCGGCTCGAAGTTGTGCTCCAAGGTGTGCCCTGGATAGCTTAGGTACGCCACGTCTGACGGACTTCCTTTCTGCGTCTCCGTAAGAAACAAGAGTGACGGCAGCTCAGTCTCGAGGTGATGGTGGACTGGGGTGACATTAGAGTGCAGACCTCGAATATTAGTGAGGTGCGCTTTGAGAGATAAGGCGTGCAGCTGCTGTTTAATTTTGTTTCTGTTTTAACTTTTCATAATTTTTTTAGTGTGATTGTCGGTGGAAAAACAGAAGTAGAACGAGGCTGCACACTGCCAACCAACGGTCACAACACACAACACAAGTACACCGATGAGAAATTAGTCTGTTGATTGCGGGGATGCCTGAGCCTCCCGGGGATGTCTATCTGGCCTTGTCATCCGGTCGCCAACTTGGCTTGCTCACTACTTGGGCTCCCTACTATCTGCGGTTAGTCGCGCAACCGTGCCTCGTATCCCGCTACCTTCCATGACTAGCTTTCCGATGTAAAGTATAAGTGAGCGACAATCTGGTCTTGCAGTTATGCAGCAACTGTTCTGACCCGTTTTCCCCTGATGGCGTCACCAGACAACATGCCGGAACACGGCTAGGCCGCTTGGCGGCATGACTTAGTCTGGTGGGTGGTCACCAGCCACGGCCGAACCCTACCACCGGTATTTTTGTCACCTGATTGGCACCACCCAGGGACCACGTGTGGGGTTTCTATTCACAGGTGTTTCTCCACGGACGGAGGTGACTCGGTCCCCAATTTGGACTATAAATGCAATCATGAAATGTTGACAAGTCTTAATTTTGAGCACAATTGATTGAAATTGAGATTGTAATAGCAAGTAAGACGTTTTGATTTGGTTTTGCCGCAATATTTTTGATTATTATTATTTATCAATATCAACTTCTACATTCGTTGTTGCCAGAAGCATTGCATGTTTCTACTTGCAATGCGTCTGGTAACATTATTTTCTGATTGAAACATGCGTAGCAGGCCCCATGAAAATAAGGCATTGCCGTTACATGAATCGCTTATATCATCAGCTATAAAAATTATGTTAAAATCTGCCGTATATTAGGAGATGACTTTATTAATTTCCAGCGTCTCGAGAGGAGTGCGCGCGCGCGGCGGCGGCGGCCCGCTGGGTGGTGCGGGCGGCGTGCGCGCACGCGTGCGCGGGCGCGGCGCTGGCGCGGGACCTCGCTGTGTTGGGCGTGCCGCGCGCGCACGCGCAGGCGCTCGCGGCCGCCGCCGATGCCGCGCGACCGCGGTACGAACAGGCTGCGAGAGACGCCGGCTTCACTGGTTAGTACTACTTTAGTAACGGCTTTTTAGGATTCCGTACCCAAAGGGTAAAAACGGAACCCTATTACTGTGACTTGGCTGTCCGTCCGTCCGTCCGTCCGTCTGTCACCAGGCTGTCTCATCTCAATAACGGTGATAGCTAGACTGTTGACATTTTCACAGATGTATTTCTGTTGCCGCTATAACAACAAATATTAAAAATAAAATAAATATTAAACGGGGGCTCCCATACAAACCAAACCAACACACTTGATTTTTTACCGTTACCGTTTTGTTTTTATAAAAATCGTAAATAGACGTAACGTCAGTCGAAACTCCTGAGCACTGTGACTTCGTAATTTTTTGTTTTTGAAACTAAAGAAAACATACGCATAGATTTTTTTAAAATAATCTTACTGTCAGACGAATTAGGTTTTTTAGTCACCATGCGTATTGTCTGGACTAAAACTCACAGAGCGTCATTTACCGTGCCCCCTGCGGTGGTGGAACTACGGTTTTGTTTCTTACGCGACTGGTTGTTTGCGCGGTTTGCAGCCGCCGCGGTTGAGATTATCGGTTGCTAGTATCGGACGCCGAAGACGCGAAGACCTGAAGACCGGGCGGCGCGATGGCGCGGGACTCACCGGTCGGTACGTCACTTAGCACGGTTTCCTATGACTGGTTAGGTTACGCCCAGACGGCGCAACGCGAATGAAACGAAACTGCAACTTCTAGTTACTGTCGCGGTAGGACTCTTGGCAGAGTCCGCCTGGGGAAGTACCACACCTTTGCCAGTTATTCTACCGCCAAGCAGTAATGTGCAAACATTTCTGTATTCCGGTTTTAAGGGGAATGTTTCCAGAGAAATTACTGGGCTTTGAGATATAACATCTTAGATCTCTGGGTGACGAGCGCAGTCCAGTGCTAGGTAATGATTTGGACTCTTCATGTTCCAATAGCTGCGTGTCACTGTGCTGTTGTGTGGCAGGCATGTTGCTTACTATCAGGCACATGTCTTGATCATCTCGTCACTCGTTATTAAACAAAATGTTCAGAGTTTCATTTCAGTTTCTGCCATAGACTCCTAAGAGAGACAACACAAGGCGCGACCATTTTAAAACCGGTTTGAAAAGCATTGCAAATCTGTTGTATTGACACCGGTGCGCAGGAAACTCATTGACACGTTTTGTCGGCTTTGGCGTCTATCTGTCTTTTTCGGTACAACAAAATGGCCGACGACTAAAATGAAAACATTCAATTTCTGTTAAAAAGTGAGCAGTGTCCCTGCTTGTACAATACAATACTATCAAGCTACTCTCGCAAGACTGAGACTGATAAAGCATGGGCAGAAATTGCATGGCGTGTGTGGAAAACTATTGAAACTGGTTTCAGACTAATAATTTCAAAAGGGTTTCGTTTCACTCGCGTTGCGCCGTCTGTTCTGGGCTTTAGACTACACGCCCGTGTACAAAATTGATGGGTCATTTGAACCACCAGGAGACCTACGTAGAAAAATAAAAGGGTATAAAATAAAATAAAAATTGCCAGTCATAGGAACTGCCGATAGAAGTGAAAACTTGATAGTAAGCTTGATATAAGCCTTGGAAACTATACGGGTGTAACCGGAGGGCGTGGCCTCGCCATCTTGGCATGGCCATATAGAAATGCGTCAGCATTTCCCATTGGCTGATGCGTTTCTAGATGGCCATGCCATGATGGTCTGTCCATGCCCTTTCAGCATTTCCCATTGGCTGACGTATTTCTAGATGGCCAATAGCCATGGTTCCGAGTTTACCCGAAGCTTTCTTATCATACCCGAGCGTGACGAATGAATTCAATTCACAACCCACGAAAAATCTGTCTAGGCGCACCTAAAGAAGTTTTCACTTCAATAAGATTCAGCACTATGCCGCCATTTGTAAGCTGTCCAACTGAGTGCAGGTGAAGAGAGGGGGTTGCAACCCTCGATCTTTTCCCCTTGGCGCGTTATTTTTATACGGCGTTGCGGAATAATGAATTCAAAGCCTGTATTACACCACTAAATTTTCAGACAGTCTTCGTAGTCTAGTAAGCGTTAGAGTGTCTCAGTCTGAATTCAGACAGCAAGATCGGACGACGCTTAAGATTGTACTTTTAATTGGCATCAACTTGAAATCTCTTCACTAAGTCAATCGATGTTCACTGAATTTTGGCATTTGTGTGTAATTTGGCCTAACTTGAGAAATAAGAGTAAGTAAAGTAAATTTTCATTTGCCATAAAAAATTACAATTAAAAATTATTTCAAATACTGGTTTCCAAGAAAAGTGATCCTACGCTATATCGCTTTTCGAATGGGCCCCAAACTAGACAAAGCCTGTATTTTGGGCTAGTTGTAGTGTTGTAGATAGTTTTTATTTCGATGAATGACCTTTATATGATATTAGCGAAACCGAAATGGGTGGCTAGTATCATATTATGTATTTCATAAGTCAATAATTGTTATTTCCCGTTATTCCAGTGAACAAACTGACGGACGTGTCATGTTCCGCCGCGCCGGCCGGGGCCGTCGACTCCTACACGCTGACCCTCCACTCGGAGACCAGCGCGGGAGAGCAGACGACCAGAGAACTCCTCATCGAGAGAACCCAGGCGAGCACCCTACTGCAAGAGCTGAAGAAGGTCTACCAGAAGATGGAGCTAATGACAGAGGATGCTTAGAATATCAGTATTATAGCAAGCATGTGTAGACGATTGCTGTGTTCCGGTTGAAAGAGCAATTCGGATAAATATTATGTTTTCAAGCGCATTTCTAAAGTTATACTTAATTTGATGCGTTAAAAAAATATGAAAGTTTTTTACGATGTACGTGCATATTGTCACGAAAAAACGAAACCCTAAAGTTAGTTAATTATGGTGAACGTTGCAACTAACTTCAGCTTAGGTAATACTTGAGTTGAAGATAATATTTATTCCATGGTTGAAGTTAGAATTATTAGAAGAGAAATAATTATTTATGTGAAATTGCTGTGTCACAGTGTGCTATTTTTGTTACCATCAGTCGTAAGTCATGCTCATACCATCAAGTATCTTTAAAAAATACTAGGTAGGTACATAGGTGTTAAACGTGATCCGTATATCCGTTAAGGGGAAGAGTATTTGTTGTAACACGGTTGGTTATAAGAACAGGGAGAAGCTATTCTCTAAGAAAATATCGAAAGAAAGTATACGATTTTTAGTTAGGTAAATTACTACTGCTGAACATACTCGTAAAGTCCGCGAGGTATAAGCTGAGCTTTGCATTAGTGTGAGTGATCACATGCATACGCATCTATTACCAGTACAGTCAGTTATATAAAAGTACAGTCAGACAACAAACTCTTAAACAACAAGCTGACATTAACTATCCAGGATCAATATGGTCATTGCGAAAAGAAGTATCTCTTTTAGGATTCAAATGGTCAAGGACAGAGAATAACAGAAAAATTGTAATGGAAAAGCATGAGATCCGTCACCTACGTATAACTTATTTGCTTAAAATTTCCGAATACCGTATTCAGGGCAGGCCTATCGTTTATACCGATGAAACATAATATTATATTGACACCACTCACACTTCATCAAAATCATATTGAGATGGCAGCACTTCTGGTTTGAAGAAACACCTTATTAAGAGAACATGGTCACAGCGTCCTGCGTCTGACTGTACTTTTGGTGATCACTCACACTAATGCAAAGCTCAGCTTATACCTCGCGGACTGTACCCCCCTAGATTTCCACAACGAAACAACTATTTTCTAACTTCAATCATAGTCGTAGAATGTCTTCAACGTAAAGGTACAAGTTCGCGCGGAGACCGCGACACGAGACCGCGACAGGAGACCGCGACCGGAGACCACGACAGGCACTTGACATTATAGAATTGTATGAGCGTCAGTTCGCGCCGCGACCGCGACCTGTCTCGGTCTCCTGTCGCGGTCGCGGCGCGAACTGGCGCCCATACAATGCCATAGTGTCAAGTGCCTGTCACGGTCTCCGGTCGCGGTCTCCTGTCGCGGTCTCCGGTCGCGGTCTCAGCGCGAACTTGTACCTTTAAGATTCGCGCAGAGACCGCGGCAGGCACTTGACGTTATGGAATTGTATGTGCGCCAGTTCGCGCCGAGACCGCGACAGGAGACCGCGACAGGTGTCGCGTCGCGAATTGAAGCCCATACAATTCCATAATGTCAAGTCTGCCTGTCGCGGTCTCCGCGCGGACCGCTACCTTAAGAACTGTAACCTGAAGTTAGTTACAATGTTTGCTAAAAGTTTTTGTGACGGCATATAAAAATTTAGTCACGTCATTTTAATCCTGTTTTCCTTTGCCATGTTTTTATTTTGATTAGTGCGAATGCGATTGAGTAGTGCAGGTGTTGAGTGATTAGTAGCAAACACGTGTGGACACCGATTGATTATTGCGAGTGCATAGAAATCAGTCGCGATTACTCACTCGCAATCGCACTCGCACTAATCAAAATGCAAACTGGCCTTTACGCGTCAAATGAAGAATACAACTTTAATTATTATTTGTGAACATTCCACACATAACGCTACTCCCAAGCAACACTAAACTAAGCAAAGCTTTTACTATGGACGCTATATCATTTATGGTAGCTGAAAAGCATTAACAACCCACTAAATGTTCTACTGGGTTTAAAGTCCTTCTATCATAAGGAGATAGTCAAGGCCATCTGGCACGCTGGCCCAGTGGGGGTGATGACACATGACCGCGACAGATTCAAGGAACATGCCAATTTCCTCACAATGTTTACCTTCATCGTTTTTGGGCTAGCGGCATTACTAACATGACTTCGAGAAGACAGTGGCGCGCGTGAGATTCGAACCCGGGGCTCTGGATTGGCAGTCGCCGTTCTCGCGACTAGACCAGCTCTAACTTCATAAATATACTTATAGCATTAACAACTCACAAAATTTTCTATTATAACTCGGGGCCTTCTCTCGTGAGGAGAGAGTCAAGGCCATAATCTGCCACGCTGGCCCACTGAGGATTGTCGGATGACACATGACCTCGAAAGATTCTTGAAACATGCCGGTTTCCTCACGATGTTTTCCTTCATCGATAAACCTGGTGGTGATTACAAACTAGTGTATCTTGGAACGGTTACAGAGGCGATGGCGGGAATTGTACCCAAGTCTTATGTCATACAATAGAATATGAAAAAAAAAAATTTGTCAGTTAGATTGCTAAAAGTACTTACCTACACGTAGTTTTTCTTACGGATGGACTAATTAGAATTGTTTATTTTTGACCCAGTCTCAATCCCAATTGTGAAATCTGGTGAAACAAAAGTTCTATCATCACACAACGAACATGATGGAAACATCGACGTGGGTAATTAGATAATAACTAGCAGCGCTTCGTGGTTTCACGTTCCCGTTATTTTCCGGGATAAAAAGTAGCCTATGTGTTATTCCAGACTACATCATCATCATCATCATCATCATCAGCCGCAAGACGTCCACTGCTGAACAAAGGCCTCCCCCCTAGATTTCCACAACGAACGGTCCCGCGCAACCTGCAACCAGCGGTTTCCAGCGACCTTTGTGAGGTCATCTGTCCATCTAGTGGGAGGCCGTCCAACACTGCGTCTTCCGGTTCGTGGTCGCCACTCGAGAACCTTTCTTCCCCATCGGTTGTCAGTTCTTCGAGCGATGTGGCCTGCCCATTGCCACTTCAGCTTGCTTACTCGTTGAGCTATGTCGGCCACTTTAGTTCTTTTGCGAATATCTTCATTACGGATTCTGTCGCGCAAAGAGACTCCAAGCATAGCTCTCTCCATAGCTCGCTGTGTGACTTTGAGCTTTGTTATGAGGCCCACAGTTAAGGACCACGTCTCAGTTCCATAAGCCATCACTGGCAACACGCACTGGTTAAAGACTTTTGTCTTTAGGCATTGGGGTATTTTGGACTCAAAGATGTGTCGAAGTTTCCCGAACGCTGCCCATCCGAGTTGGATCCTTCGCTGGACCTCTTTGTCGAAGTTGGATCTACCTAATTGGATCTTTTGACCCAGGTAGACGTATTCGTCAACAACTTCGAGTGTGGTATTCCCAACAATAACCGGTACAGGTGAGACATGCACATTTGACATGACCTTCGTCTTGTCCATGTTCATCCTCAAACCAACCTGTTGGGATACTCTACTGAGGTCCCTGAGCATTGCACCGAGGTCCTCCAGCGACTCCGCCACAATGACTATGTCGTCGGCAAACCGAAGGTGAGTGATGCATTCGCCGTTGATATTGATGCCATGTCCGTTCCAGTCCAGTAGCTTGAAAACGTCTTCCAGCGCAGCAGTGAACAGTTTCGGAGATATAACATCTCCCTGTCTCACGCCTTTCTGTAGCTGGATATGTTTTGTGCACTGGTCCTGTAATCGGACAGACATTGTGGCTTTGCTGTAGATACACTTCAACACTTCGATATAGCGATAGTCGATGCGGCATCGCTGGAGAGACTGAAGCACTGCCCAGGTCTCGATGGAATCGAAGGCTTTCTCATAGTCCACATACGCTATACATAGTGGCCGATTATACTCCTCAGTTTTCTGTATAATCTGCCGGAGCGTATGTATGTGGTCTATGGTACTATAGCCTTTTCGGAAACCGGCTTGTTCGGGTGGCTGAAAGTCGTCAAACCTGCGTGCGAGACGATTCGTGATTACCCTCGAAAACAACTTATAAACGTGGCTCAGAAGTGAGATGGGTCTGTAATTCTTCAACAAGGTGTTGTCACCTTTTTTGAAGAAGAGCACCACCACACTTCTGCTCCACGCTTCTGGCGTATTACCGTCAAGTATGACGGAGTCGAACAGCTTCTGGAGGACTTTAAGTACCGGTTTTCCACCCGCTCTCAGAAGCTCAGTCGTAATTCCGTCATCGCCAGGTGCTTTGTTGTTTTTAAGTTGTTTGAGGGCCATCCTAATCTCATACAGGCTGACTTCCGGGATATCTTCGGTAAAGTGCCGGGTCAGCTTGGCTCTGGGGTCTTTTGCCATGCTAACGACAGGTTGTGCTTGTGTAAAGGTGTATAACTGTTCATAGAACTTCTCAATCTCCTCCAAAATCTCGGGCTTCGACGAGACTACGTTACCGCTATCGGTCTTCAGTTTGGCCAGCTGACTTTGCCCAAGAGACAGATTTCTTGCGAACACTTTCGAGCCTTGGTTCCGCTTGATCGCTTCTTCAATACACGAAGTATTGAAGCAACGTATGTCGCGTCGCACACAAGTAGAGATCCGTCTATTGAGCCGTCTGTATACCGTCATGTCGACCGAAGACTGCAACCGCATATCTCGCCTAACTGCCATGAGATTTAGAGTATGATCGGAGAGCTTTTGGGTTCTATTTTGGCGTCGGCTCTTATAAAATTTCCTGCCAACTGCTTGAACAGTTTCCACCAGCCTGTCGTTTATTTCGTCCGCCGTTACGCATTCATCTAAGGCTTCGAAGCGATTTTGAAGTTCAAAAGATCTAAGAGAAAAGCTATCGCACCGCATTGGAAACCTGGTCAAAACCAGGGTGCGAACTATGGCTTCTGCTCTCGTAAATGGATTCGGAAAAGAGAGGTTCAGTCGCCTCATTGTGGATGAAGCCCTCATGAACCATTTCGGAGCCATTGTAATGGTCTCACGCCTGTCTGGTGCTGTTGAAATTGTCCTCATCGGAGATGTCAATCAACTGCCTTATATCGATAGGGAAAATCTCTTCGAAATGAGATATCACCGCCCGAACCTGGTAACAAAGATCAGCCAGGATTTGCTCTGCACACATCGAAACCCAATGGACGTCGCATATGCGCTGAGGGAAATATACTCGGGTATGTATTCCTCGGCGCCTCGCATAAAGTCCCTAGAGCAGAGAAGGTATAAGGGAGCGCAAATACCCAACACCCAACCAAACATCCTCTTTTAGACATCCCAAACGTGTAGGTTTGATGAAAAAAAAAAATTTGTGTTTCAGTTCTCAGTATGGGGGCAACCCTAATTTTTCTTTTTTTTTAATTTTTTTGTTTAAATCTTAATCTACAATCTACCAGAATTCCAAATTTCAACCCGATCTATTCAGACGCTCCGACGTGATTTGAGCAACATACATCCAAACTTTGACATCCTACTAATATTATTAATGCGAAAATTTGGATTTGGATGTTTAAATGTTTATTGCTCAATCGTATCGGAATACCTGAATGGATCGGGGTGAAATTTAGACCACTGATATATCGTAGTCTGGGTAAATAACGGTTAATATTGTACAATTAGCAATTTTGCTCAATATGATTGATCGTCTAGGTCTAGGGGTCGCTTTGTAAAGACATTTAATTCCCGCTAAAAGTTTCTTATAGAAAACACCACCTTTGGCTGCACTTAAAGTAAGTAAAGAACGAGTCGTCTTTTTCGTATAGATGGGATGAAAATCTCTAATTTACTCAATTCAATTCAATTTATTAATTGGAACCATTATTTTACAAAGAAAACTAGCCGCTCGACTCAGCGGGTGGCGCCCTCAGCGCTCAGCTTCGTCCGCATGGCACTGACGACAAACTAACGGTAACGTTACATGACGTCATGTTTTGCGGGAGTGCAGCCGGCTTCACCGAATTATAAGACGTTATCACGTCAAAAGGCTTTGTCAAACAGTATCAAGATCTGTAACGTATCATCACATTTATAAGCCGTGTCATTGTATAAAAGGCTTTTATTAAAACCCACTCGCTGATTTTTGTATGCTTATAGGTACAACCTTTACTGCCATTTTAAATAATATTAAGTTCAAGTAGCCATCTACAAAATGGCGTTACTTCAATAATAAATATTTTTAGAAATTGAAACAAATGGTTTTATTTTCCAGCTAAAACATGTAGATAGAAGAATTATTCGTTTTTTTTTTAGTGAATAGGTACTTCTTTTGGCGTTTTGGCGCGCCACCGACGGATTCTTCGTGAGCTGGGAATTGACCATAAGCAGCACGCTCGGTAATGATAGAAATCTTCGGGTAAACTCGGGACCTGCCATTGGCCATTTAGAAATACGTCAGCATTTCCCATCCCGCGATCTAGAAATGATGACGTATTTCATGGCCAGGGTCATGGCCACGCCCTCCGTTTTCACCCGCGTAGTTTTTAAAGTAAGCTATCAAATTCTGAGTTAAGTATTTATTATCTATTCTATGGTTAAGTATAAGTTTTCATTTCTTTAGGCAGTTCCTATGAATGCCGATTTATTTTTATTTTAGTTTAATTTTGTGTCATCTCAATTGTGCTTAATTTAATTTCTGTACCTAAATATTTTTTGACACACACAAACATACCTAAACCTACGTTCCTGTATTTCTATGCGTTCTTTCGTGCGTTTATATCGTTTCTGGATTAGGTAAATAGTAATAATAGTAGTGGTAGGACTCTTGGCAGAGTCCGCCTGGAGAAGTACCACACCTTTGCCAGTTATTCTGCCGTCAATCAGTAATGTGCAAACATTACTGTGTTCCGGTTTGAAGGGCAATATTTCCAGAGAGATTACAGGGCGTAGAGATATTATATTGAAGATAAGACAAAAATAATTTATTTATCAGAAATACAATTACAATGAATTAAGTGGCTCTGCTTTTAGTTTTACAAGTTTTAGTATAACTACTGTGGTACAAAAGACAGCGTCTTCCATTTGATCACTTAATGATGATGTTCAACAACAAAAAGAAACAAAAAAAAACTTATAACTACTCGTAATTTGCAAATAAACAATAGCTACGTGTCACTGTGCTGTTATGTGGCAGGCGTGTTGCTTACTATCAGGCACATGCCCTGCTCGTGTGTTTATGCCATTCTTTTTTAATTTGTATAATAATGTTAAATTTTTCATATGTTGGGTTAGTTATTATATTTTCGTAATGATGAAAAATATTGTTTAATCGCATGTTTACTTAAGGTGGGAATAATGGGATAAGTGAAAAATCAGTAAAGCCGTTTCGGAGGAGTAAGGAAACAAACACTGTGACACGAGAATTTTATATATAAGATTATATTATTAAGATTAAGATAGTAATATTAATGTCGCTTAGTTAGGTAGGTACTCGTATTTGCTATGTTCCATGTAGGTACCTTGTCCATCCAAGTAATACCATAAATGCGAAAGATTGGACGTTTAAATATATGGATGTTTGTTGCTCAATCACGTAAACGGATCAGATTGAAATTTGTAACACAGATAATAATCGGGAATACTTTCCTCGTAGGCAAACAAGAACGGGAATCGAAACAAAACGGCTAAAATCATAGGACGTGCTAGTTTTATATATTTGTTTGCATGTTTTTTTTTATAGCATAGAGTGACGAGACGAGCAGGTCATGTGCCTGATGGTAAGTAACATGCCTGCCACATAACAGCACAGTAACACGCAGCTATTGGAACATGATAGTCCAAACCATTACCTAGCACTGCACTGCGCTCGTCACCCAGAGATCTAAGATATTATGTCTCTAAGCCCTGTAATTTCTCTGGAATCATTGCCCTTCGAACCGGAACACAGTAATGTTTGCACATTACTGCTTGGCGGTAGAATATTTGGCAAAGGTGTGGTACTTCCCCAGGCGGACTCTGCTAAGAGTCCTACCACTCAATGATGTACCTACAGCTTATAGTACCTACTCAAGGATCACGTAAATATCCAATGGTGAAGTATTTTTTTGAATCGGTCCAGTATTTACTGAGATTTACGCTCAAACATAAAACCTCTTTAATAATATTAGAATAGATATTATGCGAAACCGCTTCATGGTTGATGTTCTATATTAGTATGAAGAGGTTTGACTACACTTTCTAAACTTTTATCTAATTTTTGAAATTTTATTTTAGATTTTTATTCAGTGAATAATAAATAGTAGGTACCTATTTATGTGGCAATTTGCAATTTTTATATGTTGTAGTTTAATGTTTAATAAAGAATTTAAAAATAATAAGGCAGTTGATTTAGTCGGGGTTTTCACTTTGCCAGGCGCGTGCAAATATGTTTTGAAAAAAAATAATACAAAAAATAGGTTTGAGGCAATTTGAAATGTAAATTTGGTTTTATGTTTGATTAAAAAATAGGGATTCTCAAAAAGAGAGATCATTTAAAAGAGAAACTGGCCTCGTGGTTTAGTTGGTAGTAGCTCTGCCTGCGAAGCCGAGGGTCGTGGGTTCGATTCCCACCCAGTGCATGTTTGTGTGATGAATTCAAATGTTTGCACTGGGTCTGGGTGTTTCTATGTATAATAAGTATGTATTTAAAACTATGTACCTAAGTATTATATCAGCTATCTGGCCGCCATCACACAAGTTTTGCTTAGTTTGGGGTCAGATGGTGTTGTGTGTGAATTGTCCACCAATATTTATTTTATTTTTATTTTGGAGGGTCTATCTACCCGCCTGGTGATCTAAATAGAGGGATTCATTTTGCCCCACTCCTCACCAGCCAGGTCTGCAGCTCCGTGTAGGGATATATTAGGAGAACTATGTGAGAAGTTTTCAGCTTGCCTTGCCTTTTACCTACCCAAATGTTGCTACCAGCTCTAGGAATATAGGTACGAGTACGTACATTATCTGGAAGCTGTTATCTTTCGATCGATAACAATAATTCTTGGGTTAACAAACGCACAATGATCCCAGTTTCCAAGAATTACTCAGGGTACTTAGGTATTTGTAAATGTGATTGTATTATTATCACTACATCCGTAAAACTCATCATCATAGTCTGCAGCCTGCAGACGACCACTGCTAGACATTTTTTTTTATAGTGAGCATAGAGTGACGAGACGAGCAGGACATGTGCCTGAAGGTAAGCAACATGCCTGCCAGCACAATGACACGATGATACGCAGCTATTGGAATATAAGGACTCCAAATCATTACCTAGCACTGCACTGCGCTCGTCACCCAGAGATCTAAGGTATTATACCTCTAAGCCCTATAATTTCGCTGGAGACAGGTCTCCACCAAATAATTCCACGATGACCGGTCTTGTGCCGCGTCCATCCATCGACAGAGCGACAGAGCCAATATTTATCATCGGTCCATCGTGTGGGGGGTCGTCCTACACTTATCAAACTAAAGCATGTTCCTTTGTTTGTTTTGGTAATATAAATATACAACGTGTGGCGGAAAGGTCCAACAATATTTTAACAGGTCATTCCAACACTGATGTGGACTTCATCTCCGAAGGTCTCTTTCCCCTCAGCGCGTTAGATCACGAGATAATACGAGTCAAAATTTGATGCAAAATTGACCAGCTTCAACCCTAATGCATGTACAGCTGACAAATGACCTTGCTTGTCAAAGACCGCTGTGCCGCCGCTGGTTAGGGTTGCCAAATAAAAATAATAAACAACGAATTATTAACTTTATATGGAAAAAAAATGTTGTGCTTTCGTGTCTAATATTCACATAAATATGTGATTCGATACTTAGTATAGATGAAGTACCATAAATATTGTTGGACCTTTCCGCCACACGTTGTATAGGACAATATAGGTACCTACTAATATTTTAATGCTGATTTGTTTAAATGCGCTAATCTACGGAGTAACTGGGCCGATTAAAAAAAATCATCGTTGGATATGCTCGTGATCCCTGAGTGCTGTAGGCTAGATACATGTACCATATGCGAAGCCGGGCGTACGGCTAGTCTGTTTTTGTAGTGGTAGGACTCTTGGCAGAGTCCCCCTGGGGAAGGACCACACCTTTGCCAGTTATTCTACCGCCAAGCAGCAATGTGCAAACGTTACTGTGTTCCGGTTTGAAGGGCAATGTTTCCAGAGAAATTACAGGGCTTAGAGATAGAACAACTTAGATATCTGGGTGACGAGCGCAGTGCAGTGCTAGGTAATGATTTGGACTCTTCATGTTCCAATAGTTGCGTGTCACTGTGATGTTATGTGGCAGGCATGTTGCTTACCATCAGGCACATGTCCTGCTCGTCTCGTCAATCTTTATTTAAAAAAAATATTCCTCGTCCGACGGACATCCGACCTCCTTCGCAAGTAGGTAACAAGAGTGACGGCTGCTCACTCTGAAGGTGATGGTGGAATGCTGTGATATGATGATGATATTATATCAGTGCACAGCTCGGACATTCGTGAGTTACGATCTGAGTACAAGACGTGCAGCCGCTGTTAAAGTTTGTTTCTATTTCTAACCAACTTTACATCCACAGTAAACTGTAGTCTGGAGACTGCAGAGAAGCCTGAACCCGGGGGATGCAGGGCCGGATTTAAGGTAAGGCGACCGGGGTATATGCCCCGGGACCTCTACATTCGGGGGGCCTCCACAATAGAAGAGAGGGGGGGGGTGTATTTCAAAGTACGAGGAGGTTGAAGACAAGACTATTAGCCCCCGGCCCCGGGGCCTCCACACCTCTAAATCCGGCCTTGAGATGCTTATCTGGCTTTCTCATCCCGTTGGCATCCGGAAGGATAGCACAACCTCTTGGATTTTTCCAAAAGATCGCGGAGCAACTTTTCATGAGTGGCTAGCTCACTACTTGGGCGTACAATCTGCGGTTAGTCGCGACAACCGTGCCTCGGATCCCGCTACTCTCGATTACAACATCGATTGTTTTATTGAAAAGTCTAAAAATTTACAACATTTCGAAGAGTACATAAGTACATAGGCTATTTTTACAGCCAGAAAACAACTACAACAGAAACTCTGCGGGGAAAGTTGCAGGGCGGTATTAGTAAAGCCTTTTTTACTCCACATCTTGTATTATTAGGTATATGGGGGGAATCACCTCCTTTCGGTTAGTACAAGTTTCTGCATCACCCTGAACAAAGTAGGTAAAGTCCCGTGCTTCTACCGCCTAACTAAATCAGCTATCGCTTTGCTAATGCTGTTTCTATCATTTCAAGCGAAAAGAAAAGAGAGAGAAACATCAAAGCGATGACATTTTTCGTTCGGCGGTAGACCCCCGGGACTTGGTAAATAAATAAGTACTACAAACTTGATAGAGTTGATGAAACCAATGCACTAAATATTTATATCCGCTCTAACCTATACAATTTCTTTGAAAATCACAATTATGGCGCCCGAGGCCAGTCTTCAATAAGAGTAATGTCGGAACGATAATTGTTAAATACGAATTATACGCATACGGGCTATGAGTCAGTTTGCAATTTTACTTTGTGCAGTGCACCAGTGTCGATGTGGTTTACCTATTTGAAAGTACTGGAAAGTTAAACAGTCAGTATTTTAACTAAGTATTTTTTATAGTAGGTATAGTAGAGTGACGAGACGAGCAGGTTATGTGCCTGATTTTACCACCAGGCACATATTATATTCTACCGCCAAACGTTTATGTGAAGATTGTGTTCCGGTTCGAAGGGTAATGTTTCCAGTGAATTTACGGGCTATAGAGATAAAACTTCTTACTTGTATCTCTGGGTAACGAGCGCAGCGTACTGCTAGATGCTAGATAACGGTTTGGACTCTTCACGCTCCAATATCTGCGTGTCAATGTGTTGTTACGGGCAGGCGTGTTGCTTATCATCAGGTACCTACATGTAGGTATTGCTCGTCTCGTCACTGTTTATTAAAAATAAATGGTGCGAACGGGTATCGAACTGGTTCCTGCTATTGTGAAATCGTACTGTTAACGGCGACTAGGTTGCTACGGCTTTTTTACGGGTACACGATGTTTATAAGCGACTTAAGGACTTACCTTTCTTAAGGATCGAGCAACAATCTCCAGGATTAAGGACCTCACCCGCACCACTGTCTTTTCGAAGTCAAGTGCGTAGGTAATGTCACTAACTTAAAAATAGTGAAGGAAAATATCATGAGGAAACTGAAATGTACCTATAATCTTTCGAAGTAATATGTCGTCCATCGACCCGCACTGGGCTAGCGTGGAGGATTATTACCTTGACTCTCGAGAGAAGGACCCAACTGTGGGAACATTCTTTTTATATGCTTACTTAGGTACACTATTGCTGTACAATAAATATTGAAATAATAAAAATTGATTGCATTTAACAATTATAAATACTAAAACTCATACGTTTGGATTAAAAATTATGATTGCTATTTTCTTTTTAAAGGCACTTTAAGTCTATATGTATATCTAAATGGAAATACTACACTTTAATACAATTATAAAAAAATACTCATTTCTGATTTATTTCTCTTAGTCCAGTAACTTTGTCGCCTGAAAGTATGGAGTAGTATGCGTTTAATCCGGTAGTTCTGATTTTTTGCAGACTTGTTTATGATGTTGGCCTAATGATAAATCCAAGTTTGTGACCTCGAGCGGCGAACGCAACTTTGTCAAAAATCGAAAAAATCGTTTATTTTTCTGCTAGTACTAGTAGTCTACTAGTCAAGCCCTTTCATTTGATACCGATATTAAGGCATTAGTGAAGAAAAAAAATGTAATTCGCCATTTTGTGATTTGAAATTTGTTATAGTGTATAGTAGGTACTCTACTAGTTAAGCCCTTTCATTTGATACCCATATTGAAGTACATCGTGATGAAATATTTGGTCCGCCATTTGGTGAAGGCGGCCATCTTGAATCGATATTAACCAAAAATAGCTCAAAACATCAACACAAAAATTAATCTTCAAATAAAAAAACCGCAATCGGCCTATCCGTTTGAGCTCTACGGTGCCATACACTGATACACACACAGACAGATACACAGAGAGACAGACCTGTATGTGTGTCTGTCTGATAGACAGACAGACTTCGACGAAACTTATGACACTTCTTATTTTGGTCGGGGGTTAAAAACCCTTCGATATAAATCAATTGATGTGCCCTGAGCACCTTGAAATTGGCAACAAACTGCGTCTCTGTGAGTATCGTAAGTGGTTTACAAACAACCAATCTACTCGATCCCTATAATCGCCTGCGGCGAGATTTGCTGTGGTTCTTCTTATTTCGGCGTCCACCGCGTCCTGCAACCGACTAGAACAGAAATAGTGAACTCACTCTTCCCAACGTTGACATGATTGGGTGCGCTCTGAAGTTTGGGAGGGCCCATCTTGGGTTCTACGATCTATGTAAAAACCGGAGACAATTCTAGTATCATATTGTATCAAATTTAGTCTACTTTATATAAATGCCATAAGAAAGTTTTTTCAAAAACTAGTCGTTAAGTCTTATAATCGCCAAAATTAAAAAAATAAACGATTTTTCGCGGTTTGTCCGATTTTTGACAAAGTTGCGTTCGGCGCTCGAGGTCACAAACTTGGATTAATCATTAAGTCAACATCATAAACAAGTCTGAAAAAAATCAGATCTACCGGATTTAACGCATACTGTAATGTATTAAGGTACTGGACTATCTCTGTTTTCACCCAATTACCTACCTGCTGGATGCCAAATTTGAACTTTCTATATCACCTGGAACTGGATTAAATCTTTTATGTCTAAGCCTAAATCAGTGACAATAATGACGACGTTGGAGTTAGTTTATTAAATTTCGAGCACGTATTGACATCCTACAAGTCTCAATGTGGGAGCAATTTGACAATTTATGTTTCTTTTGTTAATCTGTTTGCTTACGTTTATTATAATTTTGCATGCCGAAAGGCAGTATTTGGCGTACTGTTAATAACATTATAATAATGTGAAATAGTTTTTAAGTATGAGAAGGACAAAAATAGCTCCAAATGGTTCGTGTATAAGAATAAGAATAAGAATTAATTTTAAACAAATACACGGGTAACTCACGTATAAAATATTTTATACGTGAGTTACCCGTGTATTTGTTTAAAATGTGTAATAACCACGTTAGTTTTCATACTAAAGAATTCATTTATTGCCATACTGTGTTTACAAAGATCTTAAAGTAGCTTAAATGTACAAACAGTGTACCCAATTACGGACGTGCAATATGTGTCACATAGTGACGTAGTAGGTACTCAACGTAATAATTTATGTCAAGTTCTTAGTTATATACAAGTATGAATAATAAATTTTGTAAGTAACTTAAGTTTACCTACACACCTACATAGCTATAACATTTTAAAAATCTATCTTTAGTATACATAAATATGATATCAATTGAACATTAAGCTTAAGAAAATAATTAACCAATTAAAAAAAATTAAAAAACAAACAAAAAAAATGTAATGTTATACATGGTGCGGCTCGCCAGTTTCTTGAATAATAAATAAAATTTATTGATTCAATCATTAATTTGGCTTAAAAAACATCAAAATAAGTACTTAATTACCTACTTGGAACAAATACTTAATATAAGTAATCCATTAGTAGCCTTGCTAGGCTGGATACCTGTGCTACGGCTTCTAAGATTCCCACCTCCGGCGCTCACTCGGTCACGTAAACCTTTTGACGTGATAACGTCTTATAATTCGGTGAAGCCGGCTGCACGCCCGCAAAACATGACGTCATGTAACGTTCCGCCGTTACCGTTAGTTCGTCGTCCGTGCCATGCGGACGAAGCTGAGCGCTGAGGGCGCCACCCGCCGAGTCGAGCGGTATCACTACTCGCGCCATCAGCGTACTGATTTCTTAAGACGTTGTCACGTTTAACTATCGTCAGTAAACCGACTTTACAGGCAACCATTTTTTTTGTCTACAGAATGAACTTGGCTGATCACACTGCCGTGTATCTAGATTTGATTAGGTAATCATTATAATAATCTTATCTTTAAACCATTTTCGATGTACTGATACATTGGCAAAATAGTCGTTATCTCTACTTTATACATATAACGACGATTCTGCGAGTTTTAATCTATTATCGTTCTTGTAATATTTGGAACCATTGTGTGGTGTTGTGTGAAATGGCCACCTATATTAGGTACATATTTATTTATTATTGCCACGATATTAATTTTTCTTACACTGTTCAGACCATATATTTATATCAATATACATTTTATTAAATAATAAATGATTTTATTATTGACGTGATAACGTCTTATAATTCGATGAAGCCGGCTGCACGCCCACAAAACATGACGTCATGTACCGTTACCGCGTTACCGTCGGTCGTTACCGTCGGTCGTTACCTAGCTGCATGTTTGTTACAGTTGTATTAATTATGTCGACCAGTAGTTCAAGCGGGGATGTAGCTCAGTGGTAGAGCGTTCGCTTTGCATGTGAAATGCCCCGGGTTCGATCCCCGGCATCTAAAAGCTTTTTTGCATTGTTTTGATTGAAAATGACTAAATTCTACTGATTACTTTTTACATACAAATCTATTAAACAAATGAAATTAAAATTTTCTTTTGAAAAATGCTACCATTCCATCAGTATTTTCTTAAGACGTTGTCACGTTCTATCGTCAGTAAACCGACTTTACAGACAAACATGTTTTTTTAATAAAATTGTGGGTTTGATTGCATCCAAATTTTTTTTTTGTTTTAGATCATTTTAGTAAAATATTGTTTTGTTTTTTTTTTTTAATTAATGTTTATCTTTTATGTACCTAGATACAGACAGACAGACAGAAACACTTTATTATGCACACCAGAAAACATATACAATAAAAAATACCCAATGTTTTAAAATACCTAAGCAAATAACACCTACACAGGAAATACACCTAAGTTCAAACACCGATCGGACTAAATATCTAAAGTTTAAAATGTCCATAGTTATAACACCAAAGTACGATTTACACACATTTCAGATACCAAATGGTCAAAATACCTAAACTTACTCAGGGCTGACCGTGAAGCTTCTGGCGGGAGCCCACCCGGAGTCAAAACTCAGTGATAAACCCTAATTGGACCGATTGTCAAAAGTCCATGACGGAACCAAAGCAGAATAATTGATAGTTTTCATAAACAATTTATCGGGTACCTACTCTCAAAATATTTGTGTTTTTTTTAAAATTATTATTTTATTTAAATATCTAACCGGTCCGATTTGGTTACTTAGATATTCAAAAATTACAATCTTGGTATTAGGTTACTTAGTTAGGTTTGCGTTTTAAACATGAATATATAATACGATGCGTTTCCTTTTAAACTTTAGGTATTTTTGATTTAAGTGAAACAACCATTAGGTATTTCGATTTTAGGTATTTTGAACGGAGATGTTTTAACGTGAGGTTTTTTAATTTTAGACATTTAAATACGTACCCAGATAGATAGATACTCTTTATTGTCCACAATACAAAAAACAATACGCAAAATGACATATTCTTAAAGCTAGTGAAACAAATGGCGACTTTATCGCTAAAAGCGATCTCTTCCAGGCAATCGAACCTAAGTACCTATGTTCACCGATTTTTCCGTCAATCGTGGACCGATTTTCAACATTATGATTTTATTAGAAACAGAACACTTCTGAGGTGGTCCCATGAACACCAAGTCAGGGTCTGAAGATGGTATCCTGAAAAATCGTGGGAAATACTCAAATTTCAAAGGCACATACAATGTTTTTCACGTTCTCTATTGGAAAGTTCCCAGCTCAGATAAAAAAAAATCATTGACTATTCTCGTCATCTTCTGGAAAACTCCTAGCTTAAATAATAAAAAATAATATTTTTTTTAGTGTTGTTATATTTTATTTTGTTGATATTTTTTTTGTAGTGGTAGGACTCTTAGCAGAGTCCGCCTGGGGAAGTACCACACCTTTGCCAGTTATTCTACCGCCAAGCAATCATGTGCAAACATTACTGTGTTCCGGTTTGAAGGGCAATGTTTCCAGAGAAATTACAGGGCTTAGAGATATAATGACTTAGATCTCTGGGTGACGAGCGCAGTGCGGTACTAGGTAATGATTTGGGCTCTTCATGTTCCAATAGCTGCGTGTCACTGTGCTGTTATGTGGCAGGCATGTTGCTTACCATCAGGCACATGTCCTGCTCGTCTCGTCACTCCTTATTTAAAAAAAAGACAATAAAAGCGTAATATCTAATCACTTGTCATTGGGGAGTCCCCAGTTTAAGTTCCAGTGGACTAGATGACGACATTTTGTATGACTAGCATGTCTACCAGGGATGTTACGGAGCTTCGACCCCGACTCCGATAAGCCGGAACTTCCGATTCTTATTACACCTTCGGTTCCGACTTCGGCTCCGAAACTTTTAAAACGGAGGTTCTAATCGGAGGTAAGGTGTATAAATATTTGAGATAATCCCTTATTGTGGTGGAAACTAAATGGAAATACTGAATCCCAACTCCTTAAATCAATTGTTAGCTTAGCTTGCTTAGCAAAAAAAACCCTAGTAAAAATGTCTCTCTTGTCACCACTTCTGATCCTGCCTATGCCTCCGACTTCGGTTCCGACTCCGATAAATCAAATTTAAAAAATCCGACTCCGCCTTCGGTTCCGATAAAATGACCTCCGTTACATCCCTGATGTCTACATTTAAAAGAAAAAAGTCCCGCATTAAACTGGGGCATGACCACAGAAATCTAAATAATAAGGTAATAGAAATGGCATAACTCTCAAATTACTTGCAAAACGCTTGTCGCCACATTTCCCCTACCCCCGCGATCACTACTACATGCGCGTAGTATTCAAATAGAGCTCCACTCACACACCAATAGCTGCACATTATCAACCTGGGTCTGTGATTGCACCACACACATCCATAAACGCTTATCAGTGAACCTACTAATACATTGAAAAATTAACAATTTTTCACATATACGCTAGTGCTTGACAAAAATTAAAACATATCGATATTTCAAAGTACGGTCCAATTTTAACATTCGATAAAGGTTATTATTGATTTCATTAATTAGGTGTATTACACTACAACAAAGTCAATATGCCTACCTATAAAATAAGTGAGTCACATGGGGTATACTATTGTTTCGAAAACTGAACTATGTAATTCTGACACCACATGGGCTTAGGTATAGTTGAAGAACAAAGGTTGTTGTATATTTTGTACATCGAGCAACTCGATCTTCCGCGCAAGCACGGAAGGGAAGTAGCCTTTGCTATAAATTATTGTTCAAATCTTTCTGTCATTTCTTGCGGGAGGGGAAAGTTGCACACTAGCGTAAAGCCGCACTATTACATACAAAACATACCTGTACCGATCCATTACCGACCATACTCACACAGCCAAATCACTATCACATATAAAATAAAGCACCATTCACAAATCTAGCCCCGCCCTCAGTGTATTCCACGCCACAGTATATTATCAAACTCCATGGTCCACGCGGACTTGTACTTTGACAGAGGGGAAACGCTGTGTATGCCTACTCCCTTCCGTGTTGTTTGCTGATTTTGTATGAAAACTAATAAAGTCTTAAAAATAAAAGCTTACAATAGATAAATACTGCCTCAGTTATCTTAATATTTATTTTGCACGGACGAACAATCGCGCGTTATAGCCAGTATGTATATACTTTTGTTAATAATTAATGAATTATGAAGTAATGTTTACCGCGAATTAAAAGATTGTACGTACGGGTGTAATGTTAATTGTGTACAATTTTTTTATCGATTTATTATGTTACTTTATCGATAAAACTATGTAAAATTTAAAATAAAATTTTCATCGTTTATTTTTGGGAAAGTAAAATTGGACCGTCACAGCACTAACTCACAATCGCTACCTGCGGTTGTACCATGGAAGATTAGAGGTTATGACGATATCTTTAATTTTACATTACATTGCTGTTTATGCTTGTACCACTTTAGATGTTAATTAATGTATGCAGCAATGGTATACAAAATGACGATCACACCAAAAATTTATAACTATCATAGTGAATCATTGGGCTCCGTTTATTTTATTAAAAAATACAATTAAAATAAAATAAAATACCTATCAGTGAAATGTAATCTCATTATTGGTATAATTGCAAGTTGTGGAAGAACTTCCACAGTTGTTTATGCTGCATAACACAAGTTTTTAAAGATGATTCACGCCTGCCGGTTCGAACAAGACTAAACTACAATTCGAGCACTGGTGGCCTACAAGTCACCTGTGCGGCGACAATGTCACGCGGTCATGCGACTTCTAGTACCTTATTATTTAGATTTCTGTGGGCATGACCGATGTCATGCTTTATTTTTAGCCAGGCAATGATTGTCTGAGCCACAGAATAAATATTAGTATCTGAGCGTAGTTTCTGTAACGATAATAGTACTAAACCGTTTACTCAATAAATATACATAGGAAAACACTGCTGGTACATGTGGCTAGATTTTTTTTTTTTAATTAAAGAGTGACGAGACGAACAGGACATGTGCCTGATGGTAAGCAACATGCCTGCCACATAACAGCACAGTGACACGCAGCTATTGGAACATGAAGCGCCAAAATCATTATTACCTAGTACCGCACTGCGCTCGTCACCCAGAGATCTAAGTTGTTATATCTCTAAGCCCTGTAATTTCTCTGGAAACATTGCCCTTCAAACCGGAACACAGTAATGTTTGCACATTACTGCTTGGCGGTAGAATAATTGACAAAGGTGTGGTACTTCCCCAGGCGGACTCTGCTAAGAGTCCTACCACTACGATTATTTAAATTTTATTTTTTAATTTTATTATTAATTACGATTTACAACAACAACAACAAATAATTAACAATTGATAGTACAATCAAATTCGAATAAAAAATAATTAAATAAATAAATGAAACTATTATGGCTGGGAGCCACACTGATAAATAACTTACCGTTGCCGTCGTGTTAGAAAACTTGACTTAACCTCAATTTTGACTCTTTGAATTTCATTGACGTCATCAATTAGGAACATCTCGATACCGATTCGATTTTGCTTTATAACATTTTGCTCAGTCACGTCGCAACGTCTGAATGGATCAGGTTGAAATTTGGAACACAGATCAAATTCTAGAAGAATACATATGCTACTTTTTATCCCGGGAAAACAACCGGAACTGAACTATGCGGGTAAAACTACGGAACGCTGCTACTCGTATGACAAGTATGCATTTACAATTTCAATAACTGTAAGCTTAAGTACATAACCTATTAGCTATTTGGCTCTCAAACTAAGCAAAAACTTAGCATTGAGACTGAGAGTGAGAGGTCGTGGGAGGTTACGGTTTTCTTTCAGAGACAGTCATGTCGTGGAAGGAGGCTGAACAGATAAAGAGGGAGATAATGGATCCTCTCGCTCGAGTGGAAGTGGACATGGAGGCGGCCCACTCTGGCTCACACCCCGTCTCCACTTGGATGGCCTGGACGTCTACTCTGTTTCTACGAAAACGAAATTTCGAATAAAAACTCGCGACTTTCCTTCTCTCGTTCTACTTCGTTTCGACCGATACAACATTGTTTGACGTTTAAATGTTCTAAGCATACTCTAATTAGAGTAGGGTTAGAACATTTAAACGAACAAAACGACGGATCGAAGTAGAATCGGGGTTGGAAAATCGCGAATTTATTTCGAAATTACGTTTTCGTTGAATTAGAGTAGACGTCCTGGGGTGTCAACCGTTTAGGGCCATTCGGTACCTTATTCGCCCTGACATTTTTTCCCCGAGAAAGTGACGCGCCTCTGATTACCGCGAAGTGATTTGGGTGCGATTTGTCTACGAAATTGTCTGTTCTTTATGCCAAAACTCGGTAGTCTTATCCCGTCCCAAACAGACTGTAAAATACCATGAGGTTTCAAGCTTGTACTTAGCACTTGCTCGGAGTTGCACGACATACATTTTACTCTATTTTTGCAGGTGATTTTCACACAACAGTCCACTGGCAACACTGGTCAGTTCATACACGCAGTAGAGTCAGTTGACCCGGCACACTGAGTTATATGCGCAATGTCCATGCTACCCGCTGATCTGTAAGTATATACACACTAGCTGAACGCGCGCGCGTTGCTACGCCATCTATCGAAAATTGGTCGTACCAATTTAAATTTTGTTCAAATTCGGTTACTTTAGGTTCTAATGACGCAACCTTGAAAGCTCTCTAAAAGCAATATTTTTCCCCGTTTTTGTTACATTTTTCATTCATGCTCGGCTCCTGTTGATAGTAGCGTAATGTTTAATACCCTATAGACTTCCTCGATAAATGGACTATCCTACAAAGAAATAATCTTTCAATTCAGACCAGTAGTTCCAGAGATCCTTGCGTTCAAACAAACAAACATACAAACAAACTCTTCAGCTTTATAATATTAGTATAGTATAGATATTACACTCATATTCAAGTATTCAACTTAGTAATACATCACAAGAACAATATTAAAGAAATTGAGTTACCCCTGAGTTATCTAGCATTTAAAACGTGACAGAGTGAATGGTATTGTGATAATCAAGCTCCTTCACTGGAGAGTGAAGACCGTGGTGGAGACCCATATTGAGGGAGTTGTGAAAAATTATGTAGGTCTACATTTATGTTTCTATGTTGTGCCTGTCCATGAATATGAATATCATGGACTAATTTTCATAAAACACAGAAGATAAGATAAATCTTTATTCAGTTTACATGTTTTACAATTAAATTTTAACAAATAGGAAGTGGAACCCAAACTCGGCCAGGCCGGTATCTTGGTATTCCTCTGATTATACTTAAATAAATTCCGCGTGTTGTACGGTAAAATTACAAATAAATTAATTGATGTATAATTTATTATTACAAAAGTTTAATTTACGTAGTATCTGTGTCAGAAAAGATTGTATGCTAATAAGTGGAGCTCAGGAGTTCTGTGTGTATGTGTGTGAGTGTGTGACAGGTGTGTGTGTGTGTGGAAGCAGTGTGGATTTGTGGCAAAAGTTTCTGAGAAAATAAAAATACTTATAACATGTGTGATTGTTAGGGTTGCAAGTGAAAGCGCGTGAGCACATTAATTTGTTTTGAATCTTAAAAGCTTTACTTTACTGTCCCATTAAAGTCAAAAGGGCGGTTTCGTGGAGAACCTTGAAGTGTGATGGAATGTGAGGTTTTGGCTGTTGTGACATAACTTCCAACATCGTGATCATACACCTTGACTAGTTCTTCCGATTCCTTATAGCTCAGGGACAAAAGCCAGTCCCTCACTCTGCCTCGGGCTTCACTGTCCGACAAACCCTTAAGATCACAGTGCTTGCATACTGTGTTATGGGTGAAAGCATGGATGTAGGGTGATAGGCGTGACGCAAAAACTGTTCTGACCTTGGGAAGCGTGACTGTGGCGGGACGGGATTTTCTTCTGTTAATGTGTTGATCTACAATGTGCGACTTTGCTATAGTATTCATGATGAAGAACAGCTAAGAACATTCTTCATAATTTACCTCTCCAACAAAAAAACAAATAGGTTCAATAGTTTGGGAGCTACAACGCCACTTAAACAGACATACCACACAGAATATCCAACTTATGACACCTCCAAATAATAAAAGATTTATTTATTTGGGTGCAATGGTAGAAGAAATTACATGAGATTGCTAAATATTGTAGGCGTAACGAAATTACATTGCAATTTTAATATTGTGCGCGCAATATAACTCTGCGCGCGACTGGTGGCGTAGTTAATTTTGCCATGTCAAGCTATTAGGTTCCTTCCCCGTTCATTGAGAAATTTCAACTTCATAAAACAGGTACGGGAAGGGATTTTTCAGGGAAGCAATATAACTACACATAAAAATTACAGAACAACTGAGACTCTAGAACGTATATCTCGAAGTAATAAATGCTGGTTTGGTTCAGTATGAAAGAGTATCATTGGTACAGGTTAATGGCTGTCTGAGTCTCTTACCACCAGGATAACTTTATTATAGTTTATCACATTTTAAAATCGGTCATTTTCGACCCGCATCAACTATGAAATAACAAGAATTTAAAATTTAAACTTGTAAATCTTTTATTGAGATTATAAATAACACTATTTGAAAATTTGGCATGTGAATGCTCTTTTGATGGGTCAATGGCTTCCATAGGATCTTCTTCTTTTTTCAACAGTGTTAAGATCACGATGGATTACGGCGGTAACCGCAAAACTTCTTGTCCATGTTCCTTTAACAGTTATTCTACTTGGTATCATTGTGGGTCTTCTTTGTGCTGCTTTATTCGAGTAACTGCGGTTTTGTCCAACAATCGTCGAAATCTGTTTAATTTTTCTTAAACCACTTTTAGCGTTCTGCTTTTACATTGCCCATTGTAGCCGCGTTATTTATCTGAGTGCAGTGGTATGATGCGTTTTCCATTACCATGTGACTAACGTTGCGTAACGTTGAAAGTAAATTTCTTTTGGCGCACTGCCCACAGATTTTCCCTTAGGTGGTAAATGAATCTGACGCTGGTAAGGTGAAAGGCTCGATCGGGTGAACGTGGGACCGCCGAATGCACCCGAGCGAGAAAGATACAATCAGCTGCTCTTCACTGCTGTGTCACTTGTGTTTCCTATTTTGATTTGTATTGAATTAAAAAAAAATTGGCAGTCATAGGAACTGGCGATAGAAGTGAAAACTTATAACTCAGAATTTCATAGCTTATTTTGGAAATTACACGAGTGTAATCGGTGGGCGTGGCTTGTTCATCATGGCATGGTCATCTAGAAATGCGTCAGTATTTCCCATTGGCTTACGCATTTCTAGATGGTCATGCCATGATGCCCTTTCAGCATTTCCCATTGGCTGACGCATTTACAGGTGGCCAATGGCAATGGTCCCGATTTTACCCGAAGATTTCTTCTCATACCCGAGCGTGACGCGAGAATCGCATTTACACCCCATGAAAATTCTGTCTAGGCGCGCCTAAAGAAGTTTTCACTTCAAAAACATTTATGACTAGTTTCTCACATTCGGTCTTAAGCACTCATATTTTATTGCTATGGTATCCCTAAATATTACCTGTTAAATAGCTCTGCTTTTGAAAAACGGTACTTTTGGCCCGTTATTGTCTCGTTCTTCTTTACAACAACGATTGATTTTCAAAAGCCAGGCCCAGCCAGCACATTTAATCACTTTCGGCATAATTCAAGCAATTAATTACTTTAGAAATCAATACAAACACCGAACGTAAACACAATCTTGTCACCTGACCTACTTGACTCGTCACTCTATACTATAAAAATGTACAGGCTTAGTAGTAGTGATTTGATTTTTTTTTCCAGAAAATTATCCGACGATCAAGGATTTTTAGATCGTCCCCGAAACTACATGGAGGAACTACAGAAATTAATTCCAAAGGATCGTTTTTCAAAAGAAGAATATGCTGTGATAGAAGACAAACTACTGATTTTGAGACTGTAAGGCTCTTTCATTTTATATTTTAAAAGAGTGGACATTGGTTGTAGGGGTAGTGGGAAGCACTTTGAGCCTTTCTATTTTCCTAATATATTTTATATAAGATATCTTATACAGGTTCATTTATGCTTGAGACGATCAGTTGTTTTATAATCAGTATTCGTTCAAATAAACGTTTTTTTCTCACTTTCGATAAAATCAATCCTAAAAACAGATATAAATTCTCCATAAAAAATTCTAATCAGTTTATCAGCTGTAATCAGCTCTTTAGTTTATGTTTTTTAGGGTTCCGTAAAACGTAAAAACGGAACCCTTATAGATTCGTCATGTCTGTCTGTCTGTCTGTCTGTCCGTCCGTATGTCACAGCCACTTTTTGCCGAAACTATGAGAACTACACTGTTGAAACTTGGTGAGTAGATGTATTCTGTGAACCGCATTAAGATTTTTACAAAAGTTTTTTAAAAAAACAAAAATTAGGGGTGCCCCCCATACTGAGAATTGAAGCTCAAAAATTTTTTTTCATCAAACCTACACGCGTGGGATGTCTATCGATAGGTCTTAAAAATGATGTTGAGGTTTCTAATATAATTTTTGTCTACACTGAATAACTTGCGCGAGAGACGCTTCCAAAGTGGTAAAATGTGTGTGTAGTTTTTTCATTCTCTTACTTTAGAAGTTAGAGGGGGGCCTCTAACTTCTAAAGTAAGAGAATGAAAAAACTAAAAAAAATATATGATGTACATTACCATGAAAACTACCAACGAAAATTAGTTTGAACTCGATCTGATGAGTAGTTTTTTTTAGTACGTCATAAATACACTATTATTAAAACTTCGATCAAAGTTACAACGAACTACAAGAACTATGTGTACTATGTATATTATGTTACTTGCTGGAACGGAACCCTTCATGGGCGAGTCCAACTCGCACTTGGCTACTTTTTTAGATTAAGACATCGGGCCTATTTGCTAACTTTAAATATCGGATTTCAATAAACATTTGTGTTTACTGGTCTGATCTCAGATTAACCCAGGAGCAGTTGTCGAAACGGGACCGCGACGAAGCTTTCATCCGGGCGCAAAAAATGTCTCTGGAAATAATGGCGCAAGAAAATAAAACGCAGATACTGTCGTTGCAAAAGTCAGAATTTTGTGTACTTTTTAATATAGTTGGAGATCCCGCTATACAACGACCGTCACCTAATTTCGTAATGAGATTTCGTAAACTATGAGTAAAGCCAAAATAAGAAGTTATGTCACACAGTTTTTAAAAAAATTCAATAATTTTAAGTGAAATGTTTAAAAAAATATAAGTATTGTTAATCATATTCTCGACTGAGTTTTTTAGACAACCCATTTGCAATATATTTGTTGACATATCTATATATATAAAAATCAATGCCAGTTTTCGTTGTTATTGAACTCCTCCTAAACGGCTGGACCGATTTGAATGATTTTTTTTGTATACGTTTGGGTAGGGCACTGGAAGGTTTAGATTCACAAATCAGCCCGGCAGATGGCCCTGCAGTTGATATCTAGGTTATTATTCGAGCGAAGCGGGAGCGGGCCGCTAGTTATATATAAAATAATATTGAATACTTATACTTTTCATCCAATTACCAGCTCGGTGATGGTCGTTGTATAGAATAATCTTAGACTAGTAGGAGAAAATTTTATGGGTCATCCACATGCTGAATTCGGTGCTGTGGTGGCGTAGCATTGGAGCGGTGAAGGAGCAAGACCGCGTTAGATTCTTTTTGGATGGGAGAAATGAGATGAAATGAATGGGTTCCAGTGAAATTACAGGGGATAGAGATAACACAGCTTACATCTCTGGGTGATCTCATGATGATGATGATGATGATGACATCTCTGGGTAACGAGCGCAGTGCAGTGCTAGGTAATGATTTGGACTCTTCATGTTTTTTTTATAGTATGGAGTAACGAGACGAGCTAAATGCCTAACGTAACAGCACAGTGATACGCAGCTATTGGAAATCGAAGACTCCAAATCGTTACCTAGCACATTGCACTGCGTTCGTCACCCAGAGATGTAAAGTGTTTTATCTCTATGCCCTGTAATTTCACTGGAAACATTGTCCTTCAAATCAGAACACAGTGTTCCAATAGCTGCGTTTCACTGTTCTGTTATGTGGTAGGCATGTTGCTTACCATCAGGCACATGTGCTCGTCTCGTCACTCTATACCTACTATATAAAAAATCTAAGTTGTATGTTTTCAGCTCTATCGGACGCCTCTATCACTGCCATTTTATTCATTTATTTTTCCTCTGCTCTCAATTTATCTTTGATATACTATTGCAAATAAATATTCATGAAATTTTACGTACTTCCATGTTGGATCTGTTTCAGGGAGTTATCATCAGCCAAAGCTGAATTGGAAATCAATCAAAGAACCATCGCTGACCTTCAACAAAAGTTGAAAGAAGATAATAAGAAAAATAAAATATTGAAAGATAGCAATGATGCCTTAACTAACCAAGTACTAACGTTGCAGAGGTATTAGTATAGTTTAAATCTTAAATAGTTTATATAATAAGAATAAAACAATGAAGGTTTTGCTGAACGTTTCTGTGATATAAAATGTTTCCTGATGACCACAATGTTTCAGATTAGTATAGTTTTAAAAACTGATTTAGTGAATCTACTCTCTCATTCAGCATTCTTTTTATCGATTTAGCTCATACTAAAGTTAGTTCACAATAGACAGTTTTTTTATGAGTGCATACTGCATACCATTAAAAACGAAAAAAAAAAACTGCTTTTCCGATGTTTTTTTTCGCGATATTGAGATGATTCATAAAATTGAACTTGGATTTGATTTCACGTTATGTTTTTGATGGGATTTATTTAATTTCACGTACTTCCCATGTTGGATTTGTTTCAGGGAATCATCATCAGTCAAAGCTGAATTGCAAATCAATCAAATGACCATCGCTGACCTGCAACAAAAACTGGAGAAAGAAAATAAGAATAACAAAATATTGAAAGATAGCAATGATGCCTTAACAGACCAAGTAATAACGTTAAAAAGGTAGTTTGTCTAATTTAAATTCTAAATAGTTTACATAGTTAAGGAACAAAGAACGCAAGGCTTTGCTGAACATGTCTGTAAGATAACAATGTTTTCTGAATAATCAGTCACTGGGCATTAGTTTGTTGATAAAAACTGTTTTAGTTGACCAACTCTCTCATTTAGCTTTCTTTTCATCAATTTAGCACATATTAAGTCAAGTGACAATAGACTGAATTCGTTTTTATTATAAGTGCATGCCACAAGCAACGGAAAAATCACTACTCTGTTTATTTTGTATTCGATCCATTAGATTTTAAGGTAAATAAATGTACGACGAGACAGGCTAAATACATTAAAACCATTTTACTTTTTCTGTATTTCAGAGATCTAACGTCTATCAAAGTAGATTCAGATGACACAAGAAGAACGACTGAAGACCTCAAGCAACGCCTTGAAGGGTCAACAAAGCAAGTCAACATACTTAAACACCAGAACCACCAGAAATTTATAAAGTTAGATGCAATTAGAACTCGTCTCATTAGGATAAAAGCACGACTTCGATCATTGGATGAAGAGACGAAACTTAGAAATCAACTGAGAACGTAAGAACTTAAATTATTTGAATAGATTATGTCTATTATTTGTGATGATCTTTGTAAAACCGTTGTATAACAAAGATTTACGTAAGGTTTTGCCCAAGTAAAGTCAAACTAAAGGTTTTTTTTAATGAATGTGACTTACGCACGTAGGTACAAACTTTAAAAATTGAGGCTAAATTTTGCAATATGCTATGCATGTGTTATGAAATAAAAATTAGCAATAAACTCATATCTAGTCTAAATATCACCTCTAACAAAATAGTTAAATTCAATTCATTAAGGGCAGACAAAATCAAATGTCAATGCCCTAGGCTAATGCTTTATTGTAATCTTTCTAATAAATAAATAATAAATATTGGTGGACAATTCACACACAACACTATCTGACCCCAAACTAAGCAAAGCTTGTTTGATGGCGGCCAGATAGCTGATATAATACTTATTTAGTTTTTAAATACACACTTATTATACATATAACCACCCAGATACAGTGCAAACATTTGAATTCATTACACAAATATTTGCACTGGGTGGGGATCGAACCCACGAAATAAATATTGTATTTGTAAAAAAGAAATATGTGGAATTATTATGTTAGTGGCACTTTTGATTCCGAACAAAGAAATACTTGTGCATATTTTATAACTAGTTGGGCTGTTCTTCATCTTTCTACTAACCAGTTATCAAGACAAGTATGGTTATAGCAACGACAATTTACTTAAATACGACGTTATTTAAGTAAATTTAATTAATTTAATTTAAGCTATCTGATGATAAGATAAACTGAGGCAGTTATTATGCTTTTAAATGATAAAATAAAACATATTTTTTACGTAACTTTTCTATTTCAGTGGAATTAACTGGCAATGGTATTTTACTGATACGAATTACTACAGAAGTCCACTTTACTACGGAGAGTTCAAAAATTCTCAGTCTAAGATCAGGTATTCAGGTAAGTCAGGTATTGATTCGATACCTGCAGCGGTCGCAGCCGTGATAGCAGATTTTGTACCGGAATTGACTACACGAGAATCTTTAGAGACCATACCGAACCGTACCGAAGTTCTGCTCTCACAAGACATACTTGATACAATAGTAACTGAAACACTATCTTCTAAACCTATTGATTCTGAAGCATCTGCAGCAGTCGTGATAGCAGATTTTTCACCGGAATTGACTACGCGAGAATCTTTAGAGACCGTACCGAACCGTACCGATGTTCTGTTCTCACAAGACACACTTGATACAATAGTAACAGAAACACTATCTTCTAAACCTATTGATTCTGAAGCATCTGAAGCAGCCGTGATAGCAGATTTTGCACCGGAATTGACTACACGAGAATCTTTAGAGACCACACCGAACCGTACCGAATTTCTGTTCTCACAAGACACACTTGATACAATAGTAACAGATATACTATCTTCTAAACCTATTGATTCTGAAGCATCTGAAGCAGTCGTGATAGCAGATATTTCACCAGAATTGACTACACGAGAATCTTTAGAGACCGTACCGAACCGTACCGATGTTCTGTTCTCACAAGACACACTTGATACAATAGTAACTGAAACATTATCTTCTGAACCTATTGATTCTGAAGCATCTGGCGCAGTCGTGATAGCAGATTTTGCACCGGAATTGGCTACACAAAAATCTTTAGAGACCGTACCGAACCGTACCGAAGTTCTGTTCTCACAAGATACACTTGATACAATAGTAACTGAAACACAATCTTCTAAACCTATTGATTCTGAAGCATCTGAAGCAGCCGTGATAGCAGATTTTGCACCGGAATTGACTACACGAGAATCTTTAGAGACCGCACCGAACCGTACCGAATTTCTGTTCTCACAAGACACACTTGATACAATAGTAACTGAAACACTATCTTCGAAACCTATTGATTCTGAAACATCTTCAGAATCTGAAACTTTACCTTGCGCATCTGATGCATTATGCTCAGTATCTAGATCAGTATCTTTTGAAATCGAACCGGTTTCTTCTGTACCAGATATTACATCCTCAGTTTCTAAGGTGGAATTTGAACCACAGTCTATGCAAAAAACAGAAACTTTTAGACCTAAAGATGTGATTGCTACACAAAATGATGTTACTTTACCAAATGAAAAATTAGACGCTGAAGTGCCCCATTCTTTGTCAAAAGAAAAAGCGTCTAAAGCAGTATTATTTGCAACTGAGGTCCAGTGTTCCACCAAAAAAGTTGAATCTTCAGCAAATGAAGCATCATTTATGGAAAAAAAAGAATCATCTTTGGTTTCGGAAGCAATTTTCTCCGAAACAACAATGTCTGCAGCTGAAGTAGCGATGTGTTCTACTGCGATAGCTACTGTTACTGTTGAGGCAAAATCTGTATCAATACCTCAACCAAGACCGAGATCTTTACTTTTGAAATATGGAGAAATTGACGCACTCACTGTAGTAAAATCGTCAAATCCTGGTTTTTTGAAGACTACAAATCTTAAAAATAATTTAGAACCGGCACCAGAAAAAGATATTTTGAATACTAAATCATTAGCACTCACGCCTCCCATAGCACCGAGATTGAGACAACATTACGAAGATGAAGTAGATATAAGAGTAAAAAGTACCCGAAACGAAGCTAGACCTTTATCATTATCATCAATTCACGTTCCTTCACCAAGACCACGACGTAGGCCGGCATCAGTGCTAATGCTACCTTTGGCAGAGACAGGCGCGGTGTTAATAAAAGTAAACACGTCTAAGACAGAGACGACTGCGGCTGTTGAAGTATCTAAAGCGTCTGTAGTTGAGGCAACAGTGTCCTCAGTGTCCTCAGTGACGAATCTATAACTGTAAAACATTTCATCGAATATTATGTGTATATTATGTTTTTAATTTATTTTTATTCGATTTGTTTTACTATGAGACATCGTTGTTATTTAATTAGTACAGTTTAAAATGAACCTATAAATCCATCTACAATGCCAAATTGTGATGCTACGATTAGTTCATAAGTGTTTCACTGTAATGTTTCTCTTCTGTGTCACAATAAAAAGTTTTTTGTACAAGTTCTAACAAAAGGGTTAAATAAGAGGTGAACATTTTCTTAATGTCAATATAATCTACAAAAAAAAAAAACAATCGTGTCAACCCGATATCTGTGGTGTTCTCAGCAGGGCTACACAAATAATTGCACCGACTTCAAAATCAGATATGTCAATGGCCTTTGTGTATAGTAGAAGCAGCTATATTTTATTTTTAACATCATTCACAGTATAATATACTACAAAGGGTACCGAAGACAGATATAAATAACTGTAGGTACCTATAGCAATAATCTACCAGACATTCAAATTATTTGTTGTTTCGTCGTTATCTGTATCTGCTGCATTAACAGAAGCGCATACTTCACCTGTAACAGTGTTAACTGGTTCTAAAATAGAGGCCATGTCCTACCGAGTCAAAATTAGAACATTCGAAAACACTAACAAAATATTCTAATTAAATTAATCTAAGCATCTATATTAAAAACTAGCGGCCCGTCCCGGCTTCGCACGGGGTCAAATTTTTTGTTAAGTAGGTATGCTAAATGAAATGTACATGACCAAATTTTTCCAAAAGATCAAAATTAAAAACCAAAACTTTTAAGTTCAAAAACATTAAACTGCCTGGCCTGGTGGCTTAGTTGGTTAAAGGCCGTTTTGTAAAGCGGCGGTTTAACGATCAGCCGGATTGAATACAGCTGATTTAAAATCCACTGGAATGTATTCAACGCCATACGTTATTCAACACGGCTAGCCGTAATGTAATAAAATAAAGCGAGAGATTAGCCGGTTCTTTGATAATTTTTAGTTCCGATTCTTAACACTCATGGCACTGCCTGACATAACAACAACCATGGCGTTGAATACTGTGTGTTCCTAAATTGCTAACACGGCTAGCCGTAATGTAATAAAGCGAGAGATTAACCGCCTCTTTGACAATTTTTAGTTCCGATTCTTAACACTCATGGCGCTGCCTGATATACAACAACTATGTCGTTGAATACTGTGTGTTCCTAAATTGCTAAAGTGACAGTGGATTCTGGAGTTTGGAGGAATCGTACACAATATTATTAGGGTGGCACTTATCACCCTGGGCGTTACTTGGATACTATTTCGTTTCCACCGTCCACCTTGTTAAGACTAAATTGGACCAGTTCCGACCCGGAGCACCCCGACTCCACCTAGTCTTGGCGCTACTACCCCTAGAGTGTATTTAAAAGAATGCGGGAGCCAGAAGCTCAAGGGAGGTCCTGAGTGGAGCGAGCCATGCAAGTAGTTTTAAAACTATAATAGGTCGTAACTTGACCACCATCTCACCTGATGTTAAGCGACGATGCTATCTACGATGGAACATGTTTCGATAATAGACCCTTGTCTATGGAAGTTCACCATGTTTCTTAGGTGTACCGTCACCGATATCAAGTTATGGGCTTTCAAACTTTATGTGAGAGGTAAAATGTTGTAAAAAAAATAGTACGGAATATCGTACGAAATAATCGATCAATTTATTCAGATAAATGAAATTAATTTAGATTTTGTGTTGTTATTTTTTTAAATATGGTCTTCCTACAACATAAGCAGTAATACAATGCGGCTGAACGTGGACCGCCTTATTTAAGAACGTATTGCAATGACAATGCGGCTAATCGTTGAACCGCCGCATTACAAAACGGCCCCGTTTTTCAAAACGGCTAGCCGTAATGTAATACGGCGAACTATACAATCCGGCTGCGACATATACATCATAATCCGGATCTCGTTGTTGGGCTGTATGTTTGATGTCTTGACACAAATTGTCTTCAAAAATGTGCCATAATTCCGAGGGAAAACAAAATAATAATATTACCACAAACAACTCTCTCAGCCTCAACGGACACCGAGAAATTGAAGCTTCTCTCAAAGTGATTTCTTTGATTTTGAGTACCTAGTCTTGGAACGATGTACCTACGTGGTACATGATAAAGAAGTATTCTGAGATAAAATCACTCTGACTGGGATGAACGCTGTACTGTATGTACACTCTTCATAATTCTGCCGGCCGTCGCGTCGTTGCAAATATTTAGGATGGATATTTTTAATTTCGTAATATATTTTGAATGGAATGTCCGATTTTAATAATTCAAAAAGGAATCGATAGGTAATAAAGCAGTCTTGATTGAAAAATAATTTATTTTGATAAGAATTAAAACAAATGTATGAATAGCATGGTCTTAAGTTGATCGGCATTTTTATCTTCTTTTAAAATGTAAAAAAGCAGTTGTAGCGACGTAATTACTGTAGTTAGACATATGCTCTCACAAGGTTTTTTGTAGATTTTAATACGTTCTATAATATTGTAGAACATTGTTTGGTTCTATCATTGGTACTTTCCGCAGCGTATGCGATGAAAGCCATAGTATAGATATAGATATAGATAATCTTATTTTCTATTTCATTATAGCATCTTATAACATGCTTACTCTTCCATAGCTATTTGTTTCACTAGATATAAAAGTGTTTTATTTGGATTATTCTAAACAATAGGTTTACACTTTTGAAGATTTATTGATTTCTCCTGATGTTAATCGTGTAGTATAGTCAGTCTTTGATGGAGCGTATTTACATAGAAGAAACCGATTCGCTCTCGATTCGAAGAAACCAATTCCTATTATGTACTTAGCTTTGTATTGAGACCAGCTAATAGTTTGTCTATCTTTTTTATTGGATATACTGCAAAACTACACATAATGGTTTGCAGTTCGTCAGCCCATTATAATGCAGTGCCGTGTAGTTACTTCAAAGCTTTTAGAACACTGGCTAGCACTGCACTGCACTCGTCAACCGGAGTCAAGTACCCACGAGGGGAACATAAAATGGGATACTATGCTCAGGAGCATAGTAAAACTAGTTGACACGAGTGAGTTTAAAAAGCCCTGTTGACCTTATAATGGCTTTATTCATATTAATTTGACATAATTTGCAATTTTTTTTTATTATGTACACAGATTCTTTGCCTTTTTCTAAACTACATTACCAAGTATTCTTCTGAAGTTGTGGTTCGAATAAATGAATTGAATTGAAAATAAAATATGATTTACCTATTAATACAACGTTTATACAATTATTATTGGAATATAATAATATACTTGCACGTATGTTTACATGCTTCAACATATTTATAGATATTCCTTTACTTATAAATTCAGAAAAAGTGGCCAAGTGCGAGTGGGACTTCCGCACAAAGGGTTCCGTACCATTGTAATATCTAACGGAAATATTCCTAGCTCGTCATATAAAAATTAAAATATCTAAGCTAATTGTCTTCACATTAATAAACAAGCGAAAAGGGAAATTTCAAAACCTAACAAATATTGTGATAACTGACAGTTACCGTTTAAACTGACAAACCAGACAACAGGGAGGCATTATTATGTTACAGCAAAGCGACGTAATATAATAGGCCCCCCTTGCAACAAAGCAACTATAATTGAGAAGGTCCAAGATACCACTTTTAACATATTGTATCAGAATATAAAGACTGTTAGGTAAATTAGAAGAAATATAATTATTCTTGCAATGTTCAAACAATTATGATGTAATTTGTTTTACTGAGACGTGGCTAACGAAAAATAAATTAAATTTTTGCCTTAAGAATTATACAATAGGTAGTATATTTTATAGAAAATTAGCATTAGGCGGTGGCTGCATAATTTTTGTAAATAATTGTGTAAAGCATAAGTCTCGAAAAGATGTAGAAAAATTAACCGTAGAACGTCATTGTGAACTGGCATGTATAGTTAGATAGTTACATTATTTTATGTGCTTATAAACCGCCTAGTGCTGACATTGAGATCTTCCTGACTACTTTAGAAGAAGCGCTAAGTAAAATATCAAAGAAAAATAAACAGATAGTGATGTGTGGAGACTTCAACATAGACATACTTTCGGAATCTCGTACTAAGAGCAACATCTTATTGTTATGTCAACCTTTTAATTTGATAAAAGTGTTCACTGAACCCACAAGGGTAGCAGTAACTAAGAAAGGTAGTTCTGCAACCTGTATTGACAATGTTTTTGTCAACTGTGACTATCTGCATTCTGAGGTCCTGGATTGTTTGCGTTCGGACCATAGGGGACTGAGCATTTGTCTTTCTGCTAGTATAAAAAGGGCAGACGACAAGGCGCTTGTTAGGCCTATTACGTTATCTCGTATATCAGCTCTTAATAATGTGATAGATAACCATTTTTCCAACATTTTTTTCGAAATGACAGTTGTCAATCCTAATCAAAATTATACAGATTTTTTAGAAATGTAAGTTCACAATTTAATAATATATTTCAAACAAAAATAAATATTAACGAAAAACCGAAGTTTGCTGAATGGGCAACACCAGGACTATTTAAAAGTCGAAATAATTTATATAATTTATATAAACTAAAGACATACTGCAATGATGATGCAACAAAAAGCTGTGTTAAGAGATATTCCAGTATTTTCAGAAATTCATCAAGCAAAGACAATATTTATCCAAAATCAAATTAAAAACTCTAATAACATGATAAAAAGAACATGGAAAATAATAAACAACGAAACTGGAAGATCTAAAAGTCGTGAAAACATGAACGCACTCCGGGTCGGTGAGGGCGTAACTACAAAGAAATCGGACATGGTGGATGCTTTCAGGACCTATTTTGCTAATATTCCCTTAGAAACAACTAAACACCTGACTTCGTCCCCATTACTCGCTGAAGAAATGTTGAAAGAAAATGTTAATTGCCCATCATCTACATTTGAATTTCATCAAGTTACTGCCACTGCAGTACTAAAAGCATTCAAAGATATTAAAGTAAAGAATACGGAGGACTTATGGGGATTATCTGTAAGAGTGCTTGGTGGAATTATAGATAGCATTGCCCCATACCTAGCGGAATTATTCAACGAGTGCATTAGGGGTGGCACATTTCCTGACATGATAAAATTTAGTAAAGTTATACCGCTGTTCAAATCTGTAGACAAAAAGGAACCTGGCAACTATAGACCTAATTCCGTTTTGCCCTGCCTTAGTAAAATATTTGAGAAACTCATATTCAAGCAACTTCTATCTTCACAATATACATCACATATAATTTGGGTTCACAAAGGGACGTTCCACTGTTGATGCAGGTGTAGAACTGATTAATTACGTAATGAAAACCTGGGAAGACCATCACGATGTTCTTGGTGTTTTTTGTGACTTGTCGAAAGCATTCGACTGTGTTCATCATGACACTCTTTTGAAGAAACTGCAGTTTTATGGGCTATCGAATCCAGCTCCAAATTTTATTTCTTCATATTTATCTTAAAGATCGTGAACAGATAGTTGAAATTGACGGTGTGCAATCAGATGAGTCCCCTATAAAGATGGGTGTCCCTGAAGGCTCCATACTTGGACCCTTATTGTTTCTTATATACATTAATGATTTGCCTTTTATGATAAAAAAAACATAAAAACGTAGAAATAGTTATGTTCGCTGACGATACGTCACTTCTATTTAAGGTTAAAAGAGGAATAAATGATTTTACAGAAATCAGCGTAATTTTAGACATCATTTACAAATGGCTCGACGCAAATAATCTAGCACTAAATCCAAATAAAACTAAATGTATGAAATTCTCACTTTGCAATGTACTGGGTTGTAATCTTGATATTAGACTGAAAGATAAACTCATTGAACCTGTACAATCTACTCTTTTTCTGGGCATTTCAGTGGATTCGAAGCTTCAGTGGGGTCCTCACATAGAGAGACTGGCTGAGCGACTCAGTTCAGCTGCCCATGCAGTTCAATTAAGAAAATATCAGACGTAGCAATGGCCCGATTTGTTTATTTTGGATACTTTCATAGTATTATGTCCTACGGGATCTTATTATGGGGATCTGCTGCGTATAGAAATTCCATTTTCATATTACAAAAGAGAGCAATCCGTGCTCTATACAATTTGTCAACTAGAGACTCATTACGGGAGATTTTTAAAACTATAAATATACTAACAGTCCCGTCGTTATATATTTATGAATGTATAATGTATGTAAGAAAAAAATGAAGTCAACTAAAGAAATTGTCTGATTTGAATCCAAAAGCACATCATAAACATAAAATTGTGTTTCCTAACTGCAGACTGCAAAAAACAAATAACTCTTTTAAGTGTAATGGTATTCGCTTCTATAATTTAATCCCTGTACAAGTGGAAGGTCTCAATGAAACAAGGTTTAAAAATGAAATTAAAAGCTACCTAATGGGCAAAGCATATCACACTGTAGATGATTTTGTAAAGGACAGTAATGTTTGGAAAAGGAATATGTCGAAACTGGAACTATTGAATCAGGTCAAATAATACTGGACATTAACGTAAAAATGTTATAAGTACCTACTGTATGTATTAATTATTTTGATACTTTGTATTTTGTCAGAACAAAGCCTTTTTACAGCTGCATCTAATTGACAAGGCCCCTTTACAGCTGATTAGTTTTTATTTGACATTATTTTATTGTGTACACATTATTTTATTGTGTATTTTATTGTGTAATAATTATCTATAATTTATAAATTGTAAGTGACGTTACCAAGTGTTCTTTTGAAATAATGGTTTGAATAAATAAATTGAATTGAATTGAATTAGCAAATAAACGGCGAAAACCTCTTTGGCTTTATCCGGAATTCTTTAACATCGCAATTTTTGCAGACAGGCAAAAAGTTCCTTTAAAATTTTGTTTTTTGCATCAAGATTCGATATCGCGATCATCTGACGATGAATTCGATATCGTGTTTTATTTTTACTAGTGGCACCATCAAGTTTGTGTGAGACGGACTAATTGAACAAGGAACGGTAAAAAATCAAGTTTGTTGTATAGGAGCCCCCCTTAAATATTATTTTTAGTATTTGTTGTTATAGCGGTTATAGAAATACATCATCTGTGAAAATGTCAACTGTCTAACTATCACCGTTCTTGAGATACAGCCTGGTGACAGACGGACAAACGGACGGACGGACAGCCAAGTCTCAGTAATAGGGTTCCGTTTTAACCCTTTGGGTACGGAACCCTAAAAAGGAGGAGGAAGATACAATTTCGTTGTATTTTCTCTTTTTTTGTTGTATGTTACGAGAAAGCTCCGCCAATTGTGTACCGATTTTGAGGTTTTTTGAAGTGAAAACTTCGTTTGGTGCGCCTTATACAGCTTTTTCGTGGGCTGTGAATTTAATTCTAGCGTCACGTTCGTTAACGATAAGTAATCTACGGGTAAAATCGGGACCATGCCCATTGGTCATCTAGAAATGCGTCAGCATTTCCCATTGGCCATGCTCATGGCCACTCCTACCGGTTTCACCCGCGTAGTCTAGTTTCTAAAGTAAGCTATCAAATTCTGAGCTATATGTAGATAAGTTTTCACGTCTGTCGGCAGACTGCCATTTTTTTTGAAGTGAAAACTGTTTTTGGCGCGCCACAGACACATTTTTCGTAGGCTGTGAATAGAATTCTAGCGTCACGCTCGGGTATGATAAGAAATTTTCGGGTAAACTCAGGACCATGAAATCAAAAAAATATTTCAAAATATTTATTTCTTCTAAAAAACTACTCTTATGAAACAAGTATACCATAGACCATTGGCCATCTAGAAATACGTCAGCCAATGGAAAATGCTAAAATGGCGTGGGCGGCCCATCATGGCATGGCCATCTAGAAATGCGTCAGCCAATGGAAAATGCTGACGCATTTCTAGATGGCCATGCCATGATGGCGAGGCCACGGCCTCCGGTTACACCCGTGTAATTTCCAAAGTAAGCAATCAAATTCTGAGTTATAAGTTTTCACTTCTATCGGCAGTTCCTATGACTGCCAATTTTTTTTTGTTAGATCAAATTTTAAAGGTGATTCATTTGATATCATACACTTGACTGTTAGTAGAAGCGTATATATTTATTTACTATTTACTATACATTGAGATAGACAACACCATTTCCCGTTGTAGCAGTTGTCTCTTTCTACTGCTGTAGCTCTGTCTCTTTCGCATGTGGGGTTCAGGTCCATGAAAATCATGTCATGCTTCACTTTGAAATATGTGCTCCATTTATTGTATCTTTCTTGTTTTATCACCAACTTTACAATAATAATTTGACAATAAATCACGAGCACCGCGCTACCCACCATTAAAGTGTTGCCATCCCTTCTCTTTTTAGAATTCCAAAATAAGTTACCTAACGGATTTTTTTTTTAACAAAAAGTGGCGAGACGAACAGGACATGTGCCTGTAGGTAAGCAACATGCCTGCCACATAACAGCACAGTGACACGCAGCTATTGGAACATGAAGAGTCCAAATCATTACCTAGCACTGCACTGCGCTCGTCATCCAGAGATCTAAGATAGAGATATTGCCACGATAAATATATGTCTAGCAGACTTAGTGATAACTAATACCTATTGTACAATAACATAACATTACAAGAGGACATGGTATTTATGAAGACCTAACCCCTCCCCTCCCCTCACCCCTCCCCTCACCCCTCCCCTCACCCCTCCCCTTTCCCCTCCCCTCGTATTCCGAGAGCTGCTAGGAATAGGGCTTAGTAGTGGTAGGACTCTTGGCAGAGTCCACCTGGGGTAGGACCACACATTTGCCAGTTATTCTACCGCCAAGCAGTAATGTGCAAACATTACTGTGTTCCGGTTTGAAGGGTAACGTTTCCAGAGAAATTACAGGGCTTAGAGTTATAACAACTTAGATGTCTGGGTGACGAGCGCAGTGCAGTGCTAGGTAATGATTTGGACTTACATGTTCCAATAGCTGCGTGTCACTGTACTGTTATGTGGCTGGCATATTGCTTATCATCAGGCACATGTTCTGCTCGTCTCGTACACTTTATTAAAAATAAAAAAAGTTGGGTAGGTATCCGAGGCACGCTGGAAACTTGTAACATAGCCTAGTATTCTCTCCTACTCACACGGAGGTGCAGATCTGGCTGGTGAGAGGCGGGGCAAAATGGATCAAGGTATGGATTTTTCAATTTTATTTATATTTTTTATTCAGTGAATATATTTGAGGTAATATGCAATTTTTAAATGCTGTAGTGAAATGTTTAAAGAATAGGTAATAGAAATAATAAGCTAGACGATGTAGTCGGGGTTTTAACCTTTTGACCGCCAGGACTAAATTGCATTTCCATGCCCTGGACGCCAAGCGTACGAAATAAGTCAAAATTAAAAAAAAAAATTGTGCTGTCACCATTTGATATCTAGAGTGCTCGCAATATAACTCTGCGCGTAGCAAAATATGGAACTAATTGACGCGCCGTCATCTTCATGTTTACGTCAGGTGACAACAGTTTGTTTACATTTGCTGTTTATATTTATTTCTAAAGTAAATAATTACTATAATTATGCCGAAAGTGATTAAAAGTGCTGGCCGGGGCTGGTTCTTGAAAATCAATTGTGGTTGTAAAGAAGAACGAGACAACAACGAGCCAAAAGTGCAGTTTTCCAAAAGCAGAGCTATTTGACAGCTAATATGTAGGGATACCATAGCAATAAAATCTCCACCTATTATCGGCATATTTTTAAGCTGAAGCTTTATTTTTGAGGTTTGATGGTTTTATCGCCAATTGGGTACCTAAATTGCGTGGGAAAAAATGTGAGTGCTTAAGACCGAATGTGAAAAACTATGTTTTTATGTTTTTTTTTTTCAAAACATACAAATCAAAATAGAAAACACAGTGACAAAGCAGTAAAGATAAGCGGATTGTATCTTTCTCGTTGGGGTACACTCGTTGGGGTACACTCGGCGGTTCCATGTTCACCCTATCAACCCTTTCACCTAACAGCGTCAGCTTCATTTACCACTTAAGGGAAAATCTGCCGCGGTGCGCCAAAAGAAATTTTACTTAATTTTTTTTCAACGTTAGCTTGGATGCTCCTGGATCATTTACTTTGTACCTACTAATTACTGTATTTTTATTATAGGCGTTTCAGAACGTAATATCACGTGGTAATGGACAACGCATTATACCACTGCGCTCAGATAAATAAAGCAGCTACAATGGGCAATGTAAAAGAAGAAAGCCAAAACTGGCTTAGGATTTTTTTTATAGATTTCGACGATTGTTGGACAAATCCGCAGTTACTCGAATAAAGAGGCACAAAGAAGACCCACAATACCAAGTAGAATAACTACCTACTGTTAAAGGAACATGGACAGGAACTTTTGCAGTTACCGCTGTGATCCATCGTGATTTTAAATTAAAAGAGCATTCATGCGAATTTTCAAAGTGTTATTTATGGTCTCAATAAAAGATATACAAGTATAAATTAAATTCTTGTTATTTCGTTGTTGGTGTAGGTTGAATATGACAGATTTTTTATAATGTAATAAACTATAATAAAGTGCTTCTGATGGCAAGAGACTCAGACAGCCCGTACCAATTACCAATGAAACTTGGTCATACTGAACCAAACCAGCACTGCAACGGCGTTCATTACTTCGAGACATTCGTTCTTGAGTCTCAGAGTTGTCTTGTAATTTATATGAGTAGTTACTTATATTGCTTCCCTGAAAAATCCCTTCCCGTACGTATCAATGAACGGGAAGGGAACCTATTATCTTGACCTGGTAACATTAAGTACGCCACCAGTCGCGCGCAGACTTATATTGCGAGCACTATAACACACAATGTTTTGGTATAGTCCGTTTTTTGCCAACTATAGACGTCGTTGGCGCACAGGGTTCACTCGCGCTTGTCAAATATATATGACTCTGGCGGTCAAAAAATTAACATTGCCAGGCGCGTGCAAATATATTTTGCAAAAAATATAAAAGATGAGTTTGAGGAAATGTAATATTTAAATTGGATGTTATTTATAATTAAAACATAGGGATTCTCAAAAAGAGATATTATTTTGGAGGGTCTATCTACCCGCCAGGTGATCTAAATAGAGGGATTCATTTTGCCCCGCTGTTCACCAGCCAGGTCTGCAGCTCCGTGTAGGGTTATATTAGGAGAACTATGTGACAAGTTTTCAGCTTTCTTTAAATACCTACTTAAATTTTGCTACCAGCTCTTTGAATATCTCGCCAGGCGCACGTAGTAGCTGGAGGCTCCGAGCTTGGCGTGACATAAATAATAATAATAATAAATATTGGTTGACAATTCAAACACAACACCATCTGACCCCAAACTAAGCAAAGCTTGTGTGATGGAGGACAGATAGCTGATTTAATACTTACATAGTTTTAAACACATACTTATTATACATAGAAACACCCAGACACAGTGCAAACATTTGAATTCATCACACAAATATTTGCACTGAGTGGGAATCGAACCCACGACCCTCGACTTTGCAGGCAGAGCTACTACCAACTAAGCCACGAGGCCAGTCATCATTGGTCTGACATATCATCATTGGTCTGACAAATCCCGTGCAGTTAATTTATATCAAGAGAAACTCAATTCTCTATTTTTTTTTTAAACATTTATAGGTTTACACTTGACCGTCATCTCACCCGATGTTAAGCGACGATGCTGTCTACGATGGAGCGTGTTTACCTAGAAAAAACCGATTCACTCTCGATTTGAAGACACAAAGATTATAACTAACGGGAAATACCCACTCAGGCAACGTATTCCACAGTCTTGACGTTCTTATCACAAAAGTAGAGTCAAATCTCTTCGTTCGTGTTTTTGGAACATCAACCATGAAACGATGTCGCTTTTTCGAGCTGCGAGCATTCCGATAGAAAAAAGGGCAAGGTGGTATCAGATCGTGCAAATCAGTTGCACACTCTCCGAAGTGTATCCGATAAAAACCGATAAGCTAGCAATTTTTCGGCGATGTTCAAGACTTTGCAGTCTTTTTCGCACGAGGGTGTCATTGCCTATGAGCCTTTTGGCACGTCTCTCGATCGACTCCAGAGCCTCCAGCTGATACTTAGCCGACCCATCCCAAAGATGCGAACAGTACTCCATACAGGAGCGAATCTGTGCTTGGTACAACGTGAGCAACTGCTAAGACTTGAAGTACCTTCGCACCTTAGAGAGGACACCCAGTTTTTTGGCAGCTAATTTAGCCTTGGACTCGATATACGACCCAAAGTTGAGCGTAGACGACAAAGTAACGCCCAAAAGCTCGAGATGGTCGAATACCGGCACGGATACACCGCGAAAAGTAGGAGTCTGTTGGAATGGACTCTTTTTTGCGGAAAACAGACATGCCTGCGTCTTTCCTTCATTAAACCTGACCAAATTGGCATCGCCCCATTTAGAGACTGCCTCAAGGGTCAAGTTTAAACGCTCGATCAAACTCTCTCTCAGTGCCTGAGTTTCCTGACTATTGGCTCTCGCGCTAGATATGTAGCTCTCTACAACAGTGCTATCATCTGCGTACCCAAAGATACCGGGCTTCAACAGATCGTTGATATGTAGCAGGAAGAGTGTCGCAGAGAGCACCGACCCTTGAGGGACTCCGGCATTGATAGCCATTTGATCCGACGAGCAACCATCAATGACCACTCGTATGGATCGATCCCCCAAAAAGTCCGATATCTACGCTATAAAGCCTGGAGACAAACCATAAGCTGAAAGCTAGCATAAAAGACCATCATGCCAAACCCTGTCGAAAGCCTTCGAGATATCCAGGGAGACTGCAAGTGCTTCCCCGTGCCTCTCGATAGCTTCACTCCAGATGTGAGTGACGTACGCTAGAATATCCCCGGTGGACCGGTTTCGGCGAAAGCCGTATTGTTGGTCACTGAGGAGGTCGTTCGGTTCTAGGTATGTCAGGAGCCTGTGGTTTAAGACACGTTCCATAGTCTTGCAGAGTATGGACGTGACCGAGATTGGCCTGTAGCTGGCAGGGTCAGCACGACTACCCTTCTTGGGTACTGGTTGCACGTTGGCAAGCTTCCAAGACCTCGGTACTTGTCCAGTTTCGAGAGAGAGTTTATACAGGCGCGTCAGTATTGGAGACAACTCAGGCGCACAAGCCTTCAACAGTACGGCAAGAATACCATCTGGGCCACTAGCTTAATTTACGTCCATATTGCGTAGCACTTTGCGAACCTCTATTTGGCGAATATGTATGTTTGACATAGAAGTCGGACAACCAGGTGAAGTAGGAGGTGTCGCGCTACCAGCATCTAGACGCGAAGATTCCGCAAACTGAGATGCAAACAAGTTTGCCTTCTCCATTGCGGTGTGAGCCAGTGTCCCATCAGGTTTCAGCATTGGAGGTAGTGAGGGGCGGGAGAAGTTCGATTCGACCGATTTAGCTAGGGACCAAAACGCTTTGCTGCCCGCAGGGTACGAAGCTAGTTTGTTCCCTATTCGACTAATGTGGTCAAAACGAGCCCTCTGAAGAACCTTTTTGCATGCCTTAGCAGCCTTGTTGAACGCTTTCTTCTTCTGGTGTATGTCCCTTGCCTTACGCTGTCGAGCATCAACCCAGGCTAGGTAGGCCTCATGTTTAAATGCTTCAGCACTTTTACATTGAGGACCAAACCAAGGGTGAGCTTTGCTGGATAATGCCACGTCGGAGTGTGGAATGAAATAATCAAATTTCAAATCAGTGTTTTTCCAAAGAAAACCACGTAAGTGCTTACATTTTTTCTGCAAAACGATATTTTCGTTGAATTTCTTACTAGTCTAAGCTAGCTTTTGCGTCGAGATATATTTTGTCTCTTTTTTAAATTTTTTTAAAATTTTCGTTTGGTAGATTTGATGCTACAGACAGACAAACACACAAACGTATACATTCTCTCTCTCACAGGCACAAACAAATACTTCTACTTATATATATATAGGTAAATATATACCAATAAACACGAAATAGGTAGTTGGTTAATAATAAAAAAAAATTTTTTTGTTTTGTCGTACTCATTGTGTTTCTCAAATGCAACAAACATGTATATTTCTACTCTTTCGGAGGAGGGTATTGTAACGCCATCACATTAGTTATCTCCTAGCTTAGCCGGCAATGCTTCTCCATCTGGACTGAAATTAGTGGGACGTTGGATCCACATTATGTATCATAAATTGGCAATAAAAAGAATTTGATTTGATTTGATTTTGATTTGAGTGATTGGACATTGATCAAATTGATAAACATCGTTTATAAACGAAAATAAATTTTCATTTCATACTGCGTTATGTCAATCTTTGCTGTTTTATGTTGGGGGTGAGCAGCCATGTCGTTTATGATTGACCTAGAGCGAGCGCAGCGATTAAAATAAAGTACCTGGGTCACCGAGCTTTGCTCGGTTTAAATACTAAAAATACTTAGATAGGTACTCTTAGATTTTCTTTAAAAAAATACTTTAAAAAAAAGAGAAGCCGCCTGGATTCGAACCCGCAGCTATTAATTCGTGACCTCCACGAACGCCCGACTTCCCGTCTGAGCCAATTATGCTGTCGCGTCACGCGGCGAAATTTACCTTCGCATTCTAATGTCTAATGTGACAGTTTTTCATTGTCTAAAAACGCGCATAATATGCGTTTTTTTTAAATGAAACCTAGTTAGATCGATTTATCGTCCTCGAAACCCCCTGCATACAAAATTCCATGACAATTGTTCCTGCCGTTTCCGAGATTCAGATTCTATATATATATACATATTTATATAGATACAAGAATTGCTCGTTTAAAGGTATAAGATAATGGACAACTAAGACGAAATCCCATAGCGTAGCCCATAGCACAACTATATCAGGAGACCTAGGGTTTTGAGTGTAAGGAAGCAAGGACAGTTTTACTCCCTTTTAATAGGTCTATATTAAAGTCTCCACAGAAGATAACCTTTTTTTGTTACCCAAACATATGATGATAAATATATTTCTTTGTCGATTTTTAATCCTACTAATAATATAAATGTCAATGTTCGTTGCTCAATCACGTCCTAACGTATGAACGGATTGGGCTGTTATTTGGAACACAGTTAGATTACACCTTGGAGTGCTTCTAGTCTTTGATAAAACAAAAAATAAGTGTCTCATATTTTTCCATGATCTACCTGACAGACTAATTAGAATGGATGTTTTTTTACCCAGTGTTTATCCTTAATCAGACGCGTGTTACCTCGAGGCGCAACTATACTATGCTATGCTATGCTATACTAGGTATATATAATAAAAATACTTTGCATATAGGTACACCACATATTTATGTAGTGGTAGGGCTCTTAGCAGAGTTCACCTGTGAAAGTACCACACCTTTGCCAGTTATTCTGCTGCCAAACAGTAATGTGGACACGTTACTGTGTTCCGGTTTGAAGAGCAATGTTTCCAGAGAAATTACAGGGCTTAGAGATTTAACATCTTAGATCTCTGGGTGACGAGCGCAGTGCTAGGTAATGATTTTCACTCTTCATGTTTCAATAGGTGTGTGTCACTGTGCTGTTATGTGGCAAGCATGTTGCTTACCATCAGGCACATGTACTGCTCGTCTCGTCACTCTTTATTAAAAAAAAATGTTTAGAGTGATTTCCTTGTATAATCGAGTTAAAATAAATTACACGAAAATAACAGCGGGGACATTCTCAATGACATTATGATTCCAATAATTGTCATAATTAGTATTGAATATTTCAAGGGCATGGTGATAATAATCGCACAATGGAAATTATTATCAAAGTTATATATATTTCATTTTAGGTATTGTATAATTTGTGCATTATTTTGTGGTCAAAACTCTGGGTTATGAGGTCTGAGGTTTGTTTGTCAAATTCCGTCCGAAGATAATTTCAAAAAGCTTGTAAGAGCAATAATTACAAGAACCGTTATCTTAAGGTGCGTCCCCCAGCAAAACGGGTGTTTTGTCCAGTTTTCAGAGCTATCTACTCATTAGCCAAAACATATATCAACTGGTAAAAAATACATTAAATTTCTACAACTTCTTGGCTTCAAAATGGTAGTTTTATTTTTTTGATAATGGACTTATTGTTTAAATAATTGCCTAACAACGAAGCCATGAAAAAATTAAATAATTGTAGTTATCATGCATCTCCTCGGAAAACCTCCATTATTTTGATTTTGTACTTACACCAACGGATAGACAATCTATTACGAACATTTTGGTAGTTTTATTTTTTTCAAAAGACCAATATCTGATTTTATAAAGAGTGTATTCTAAAAATTGAGCGTTAAACAGCGGCAAATCCTACTGTTTCTCTCTTGCTCTTTCTTGCGGTGTCCGATAAGGTAAGAAATACTCAAGGTCATTTGCTCGGGGTACGCCCTTAATTAGCTACATATCTTATTATTAGTTACAAGCAGCGTCTCGCGGTTTTACCCGCGTAGTTCTCGTTCCCGTTGTTTTATCAGGATAAAAAGCCTATGTGTTCTTCCAGACTGTAATCTAACTGTGTTCCAAATTACAGCCCAATCCGTTCATACGTTAGGACGTGATTGAGCAACAAACATCCAATCATTGACATTTTTATTATTAGTAGGATTAAAAATCGACAAAGAAATATGTATTTTCATAAGTTTGGGTAACAAAAAGGTTATCTTACGTGGAGACTTTAATTAATATAGACCTATTAAAAGGGAGTAAAACTGTCCTTGCTTCCTTACACTCAAAACCCCAGGTCTCCTGATATAGTTGTGCTATGGGCTACGCTATTGGATGTCGTTATGGTTGTACATTATTCCCTATATCCTATCCTATCCCTATTTTTCCCGGGATAAAAAATAGCCTACCTATGTGTTCTTCCGTACTATAATCTAACTGTATTCCAATTTCAGCTCAATCTGGTCAGAAGTTACGACGTGATTGAGTCACAAACATGAAAACACCCGAACCAATGGACTTACTTACCGCTGATCATTTAAAGCATAACGCGGGTCACTCGTAATTGAGGATAATAATTAGGCTTCTGTGAAAAAAATAATCTTAAAACGCGACTGAAACAGCTAGTATTAATAGGTATAAAAAATTGGCAGTCATATGAACTGCCGATAGAAGTGAAATGTACAACTCAGAATTTGAATTTGATAGCTTACTTTGGAAACTACTAATTAGTAGTGGTAGTACTCTTGGCAGAGTCCGCCTGGGGAAGGACCACACCTTTGCCAGTTATTCTATCGCCAAGAAATAATGTGCAAACATTACTGTGTTCCGGTTTGAAGGGCAATGTCTCCAGAGAAATTACAGGGCTTAGAGATATAACAACTTAGATCTCTGGGTGACGAGCGCAGTGTAGTGCTAGGTAACGATTTGGACTCTTCATGTTCCAATAGCTGCGTGTCACTGTGCTGTTATGTGGCAGGCATGTTGCTTACCATCAGGCACATGTCCAGACTAGCAAGACATGAGCCACGTCACTCTTTATTTAAACAAAAAAAACCTACGCGGGTGAAACGTATCGTAGATGAGACCTGTGACCAGCAGTGGACCAGGGTGGGATGATGATGATTACTTTTTATCCCAGGATAAGCAACGGGAACGGGAAGTACGCGATTGAAACCCCAGGATGCTGCTATCAAAATAAAATTTATCCCGAAATGTCCAATGTACAGTATAGAGGGAGGAAATCGACCTAATTAATCAGTCTGATAACATTCAAACTTGTTTAAATTGTATGGTTTATATCGAACAGTCCGAGGAAGGCTCTCGGTGTTACAACACATGTACCTACGTTCGATCCTTCGTTCTATAAGTACATCAAGATTCTCCGAAAACAGCGGAACGGTGTGGCAGGTCCTGACTGAAAAAAGTATCGGTGAGATTTTTTAATCAATATTAGGTACATTACCTTGACCGATATTTTGCCAAATGCTAAGTAACGGTGTTTTGTTTGTGTCATCTGTTTTCGTAAGGTATCGGACGATTTTTTTTGTTGCTATAAGTTTTTACATGTTATTCTTATGGTAATCTATTTGCTTTTCTGAGATATGAGTATTAAGTATTAATATGAGTATTCTTGTAATGTCAGCTATCTGTCAGTGAAAGCTCTGTTATAATCGGTCGAGCCGTTTCAGAGATTAGCTGGAAAAAGCAGACAGATAAATTATTTCAAAGTATGTCTTTTATGTAAATACCGTATTACATACATACATTATTACTGCATACATTTAGTAATAAACTTTTAAAGTGGAAGTACAAACGGACACTTCAATTTGATTTACCGGTCAAGTGCGAGTGGGACTCGCGCACGAAGTGTTCCCTACCATTAGCAAATAAATGACAAAACCCTCTTTTATTGTATGGGAGCCCTCTTAATTATTCATTTTAATTATTGATGTTTAAAGAGAACATAAAATTAAACATTCCGTAAATAGTTCAAGCGTCTACTTTTATTAGAATCGAGCAAGAAACGGTAAAAAATCAAGCTATTGTAAATTCATTGCAAAATCAAGGTAATTGTATGGGAGCCCCCCTTAAATATTTATTAATTTTTAGTATTTTTTGTTATAGCGGCAATAGAAATACATCATCTGTGAAAATTTCAACTGTTTAGCTATCACCGTTCTTGAGATACAGCCTGGTGACAGACGGACGAACGGACGGACTTAGCCGATTTTATTTTATTCATTACTATACAAATGAGTACTATGAATACTTCTTTCATTATTATAGAGGTAGGTATGTAGTGAAGTCTCATGTGTAAAAACTTACATTATTAAATTCAACACACAATTAATTACAATATTATGAATTAATATTACTTATTATGAATTAAATACAAATATGTGTATTGTGTAGACATCCTACTTATCCTATTTAAATCATAAATGTCAATGTTTGGATATTTTGATGTTTGTTGCTCGATCACGTCGTAACGTATAAACGGATCGGATTGAAACTTGGATCGTAGTTAGATCATAGTCTGAAAGAACATAAATATAGGTTATTTTTATTTTTTTATCCCGAAGAAAATACGGGAACGAAACTACGCGGGTAAAACTTGCTGCTAGTATTATAATAAACTAGCTTTTACCCGCGACTTCGTCCGCGCAAAATAAATATTAAGGTAACTGAGGCAGTATTTGTGTATTCATGCAAATTTACGTTTACTAATAAAAACGGCTTTTATTAAAATGTTTTTAAACCATTTCATCAAAATCGGTTCAGTGGCTTAGAAATTAAAGCGTAACAGACAGACAAAGTTACTTTCACATTTATAATGTTTATAATAATATGGATTTCAAGTGCCTAGTTGCAAAATTTAACGGTTTTATCTTCAACATTGACGAACTTTCATGTAAACTTTCATCATTTTCAACCCCTTCAACCCTTTTTCCGTAATAAAAAGTGGCTTATGTCCTTTCTTGGGATCTAGTCTATCTGCGTGTCAAAATTCATTAAAGTCGGTGAAGTGGATTTTATGCCTACCTATAACCTTAAAAACGATGAATTTTCATACAACTATTCATCCCTTGTTTCACCCTCTTAGGGGTTGAATTTCGCAAAACCCCACTTAGCGAGTGCCTACGTGCTAAAAGGGACCTCCATGCAAAATTTCAGACTCCTAGCATTTTTAGTTTCTGACATTCCTTGATGAGTGGCATTTCGCTTTTATATATATATATATACTAGCTGACCCCGCAAACGTTGTTTTGCCATATAAATAAAGGTATGAAAAATAGCTAGTAGCCGATTCTCAGACCTACTGAATATGCATATAAATTTTGGTTAAAATCAGTAAAGCCGTTTGGGAGGAGTAAGGAAACAAACACTGTGACACGAGAATTTTATATATAAGATGTAGCCAAGCATGTTTTAATACTAAGAGTGCCCCGCGGTTTTGCCTACGTAGTTCCATGTTCCAAATGTCAACCTCATCCGTTCATACGTCACGACGTGATTGAGCAACAAACATCCAAATATTCAAACATCAAAACATTGATGTTTATAATATTAGTAGGATAAAAATTGTTAATATAATTATTAAAGGAAATAACAAGTCACGAAATAGGATCAGTAGGTTTACCTATTAGTCAATGTCTAATTTAAATTTCAAAATATGTAACTAAAGCAGTATTGTTGTTTGAAGGCAATGGGTTAGTTATGATACACTAGCGCTGTAAAAATCACTAAATTATTTTTCGTCATTTTCCATTAAAACATTCAAAATTTTTCCTTTGACTCCATTATTCACACAGGCTGTTATAAAAACTACCTACGTTTAAAAAGATCAACTTCAAAACAAGGGCGGATCTAGCTTTGGTTTCAGGGTCCACGTAGCCGTGGTTAAGTCACAAACTGTGCGATAACTACACCCATGCTTTTTAATCAGTTGTTCACTTATGTACTGGACCCAGCCCCCGGGGGGTCGTGACACCCCCTTAAACACATAGATCAGCGAGTGGCGCTTACAACAATAACATTATTTTATTTTTCCCTTTTGAATGCCTATTTGTTGTTTTAAAGTCGTTTTTTTAAACCGGTGTAAAGGCGCGGGCCCACCGCGGTGCACGGAGAGGCTACGCACGTGTATTAAGCTTCGCTTTGTAAGAAAATGTATGTGGTTGTGTCCACTGCAACCCACGGAGAGGCTACGCATGAATTGACGTCATTGATACACGCGTGGCTTGCTCGAATAGGCGGTTACATAGCTCAACGTGGGTCTACGTTTCCACTGGAGTACACGAATAAGACCCACGACTATGTACAGCTCGGTTATCGCAGAGCAGTTTTCAGTCATACACGTTGTGGAACGGACGCGTTTCGTGTTTCTCGTATATATCGTATCGAGGTACTCATAGTTCTACTACTGCTAACGAAGCTGACCAACATGAAAAATTCTAAAACGAACGTTCCATTTCAAGTTGCTTTTACGTAAAAAAATAGTTCTACAAATTCCGAAAAATCACCTGAAAGTAACCTTTTCATTAGTGTAACCTAAAAGTAACCAATGCAGTTCGAAAATCACCTAAAAATTAAATTAAAATTAAAATTCATTTATTTCGGGAAAGGTTCCCCATAAATTATACAATTAACAATCATTCAAATCAATGTCAAAGGTCACAAAAGTAATGTCACAAAGTCTTAAGAATTTAATATAAATATTAATTATAATAAAAAAAAATAAAAAAATATAATTTAAAAAATCAAAAACCCGACTGCGTAAAAAGTGAACCAAACTACGTACTCGCAAACTAAAAAAAACTGAAAAGAATAAAACAAGCATTTAGATTTCTGGTGGTCTAGAATTCTATAATATGTTATTGTATTAATACTATTGAAATATATACAATATTTTCTAATAAAAGAACATTACAACTGAAGAGTCGGGATCCATTATTATTCGACATACAATCTAATTGTTCAATGGATTCGATATTATTATTCGACATACAATGTAATTGTTCAATGGATCCCGACTGTTCAGTTGTAATGTTCTTTTATTAGAAAATATTGTATATATTTCAATAGTATTAATACAATAACATATTATAGAATTCTAGACCACCAGAAATCTAAATGCTTGTTTTATTCTTTTCAGTTTTTTTTAGTATGCGAGTACGTAGTTTGGTTCACTTTTTACGCAGTCGGGTTTTTGAGTTTTTAAATTATATTTTTTTTATTTTATACTTTTTAGTTATTAACAAAGTTGTAAATGTTAATATGCTCAACATAATAATATGCATCTTTTGGTTGTTAACCAAATGTCTTCGTTTCTACTGATATACATAATATGTAGGATTTTCTACTGCATGTAATTCATATTTATAGTTTGGTGTTAGTATAGGTTTTCGATTGACGTTGAGTACCTACTAAAAGCCGGGTCACACAGAGGCGATCGGATAGCGATAGCGATCCGATAGCGATAGCGATCCGATACCGAGTATGGTATCGCGCCCGCTTGCTGTGTCTCAGGTTGCATACAAATTCGAACATTACAAAAAATCCCGTCTCGGATCGCTATCGCTATCGCTATCGGATCGCCTCTGTGTGACCCGGCCTTAAATCGTTTGAAGTTGGAGATGGGCGACCGAGGCGGAGCAATCCGAAAGCGGTTCCGTGTTCCCAATATCAGCGGCAGAATTGAAACCCCATGGAGTTTTATTAGTAGATAAGGGCACCATATCCATACATGATATAGAGTGCAACATAACCCGGCTGTGTCTCTCGGGCGGGGCAGTAGGGTATGCGTAAATACATTTCCTGCACGTACGAAAAGGTAGTCCAATATACCTACTAGCATAGATCGTAGAACCCAAGATGGGCCCCATCCCAAACTTCACGGCGCACGCAATCATGTCAACGTTGGGAAGAGTGAGCTCACTCTTTCCGTTCTAGTCGGTTGCAGGACGCGGTGGACGCCGGACGTTTTTACCTATCATTATTCGGTGTCAACAACCAAAATAAGTAGAACCACAGCAAATCTCGCCGCTAGCGATTATAGGGGTCAAGTAGATTCGTTGTTTGTAAACCACTTACGATACATACAGAGACGCAGTTTATTACCAATTTCAAGGTGCTCAGGGCACATCTATTGATTTATATCGATGCCTACTAGATACATTAGTATATAATGTCCATCCACATTCACACGTACAGTTAGTTATACGAAGTTTTCTGCTACCTAAAAACCTATAAATGTGAGAATGGTTGTTACTCAACTTTAAATCGATATACATCCTAAACGGTCAGTCAAATCGAAAAACATTGAGAGAAAGTTAAACATTATTTTTAAATACCTATTCAACGATACCCCTCTTGATATATTTTGGTGACTTTTTTTTTTATTTGGACAATATGGCGTCCTGAATCCGCCATATTGGACTTACACTAATGTCATGTCTTTAGTGTCACTCGCCAGATTAAGAGGAATCGATTGACGTGTGAATCATAAAAATCGGCCCAGGCGTTTGGTCTGTATAGTGCTTCAAAGGAACATACAAACATACATACATACATACATAGATTGTTAAACACATTAGCACTCCTTTGCGTCGCGCAGTCGGGTAAAAAGATTACAATGTCATAATTTAATTCGCACAATTTCTATAACCTTCTCTCCGGCTTGAGCACTGATAAATGTCTCTCGCAACAGTGCCGGAGAAAAGCACAGTCTAACCGACCCGCGATCATGCTCAGGATGGCGTTGGAGCTGGCCCGAACCCTGCGCACCAAGGACGCTGCACGAGACCGCATGGTCGCGTGAAAGCAAGGCACGTGTGCATCCGCAAACATGCCTGAGGCGCTACAGAATCGGGGCAACCCCAACAGCATTCTGAATGCATTATTATAGAGTACGCGGAGGTCGCTGTATCTCCTTTTCGTGTAGTCCGCCCACAGGCTGCTCGTGTAGAGGGATGTACAATAGGCCCTAAAGAGCGTTATCTTGACCTCAACTGAACAGCGAGCAAACCTACGGGCAATCATGTTCGCTCGGGTAGACAGAGACCTCCGCTCTCTCTCAATATCGCCATTGTCTTTGAGGTCGGCTGTTAACACATGTCCCAAATACTTGAATTGTTCAACCCTTTCAAGGGGAACACGGTTCAACAAAACGGGTGGGATACTTATTGTTATAGGGCACTTTTAAAGGTAAACACCTAAAAGGTTACAAAAGTAACCTTCTGGCAAGACTGGGCGCAGGCGTCGTGGTGTAGCCTCTCCGTGCGCCGTGCCACGCTAAACATAGTCGTGGGTCTTCGTGTAGGTACTCCAGTGGAAACGTAGACCCACGTTGTCAAACAAATGAATATACGCAGCTAAAATGCGCCGCGTGCCCGTGCACAGCATGCACCGCGGTGGGGCCGCGCCTTAAGCATAATGTTTATTACAGATAATAATACATTACATTTATAGACTAGTTTGTATTACATGAAAATAACGGGAAATGCTCGAGTAAAAACGTGGATGCGGATTGTAATAATATTTACATACTCTGCCTAAATGAAAATTTCTAAAAAACCGGACCCGAACTATAATTCCATCGTCGGGAAAACCTAAGATTTTCATAAAAATGTTTATAAAATGAAAACTACTAAGTCAAACTGTAAAATAATTATATGGGACCATATGGCAGCTATTTTGCATCAAACAAAAAATAATCACGTAAATCGGATCATCTCGAACTAATCAATGTACATTGTAAATACATTAAAAGAACCGGCCGCATTGATAACATTGTCTCGTTCGAATTCGGAATAATAAATAATACATCTGTTACGAAAAAAATGAAGATGAAAAATGAGAGGCTTCTAAGATATTTACTCAGTTTTTAAAAGACAGTTTACTGAACACTGTTGGTAATAGTTCGTTAACATAACTAAAAGTACCATTAAAACGACACTTCTTTTACTAAGCACAACTGTATTATCTATAGACCGATAAAATTTCACAAATAATAATCAAAATGGTCAAGCCAGATGCCAAATAGAACAGTCGATGTAACATAATTGGCGGACACACTGACGGAAGTAAATAAAAAATAAGTATTGGTGGACAATTCACACAAAACACCACCTGACCCCAAACTAAGCAAAGCTAAATAAACTCTTTTTACACAAAAATTTAACCGACTTCAAAACCACAAAAATAAACTCAAACGCAAATTCATTACTACAAGCGATGCTCATTCATCTATTTGAAGCCGGCGCCAATCAAGTTATTACGCTAGTAGAAAGATACTATGGACGTAGTAAGTAGGCATAGGTCAGAAGTATCTATCCTACTACCTGTAAAGGCTTGGCTGGCACAAATCTTATTTTAAAAAAATATTTTGAATTAATATTTTACGCTTTTATTTACGCTTTTATTGACGCTTTTACGCTTTTATGAAAAACGTCGTATGATTAAAAAATCAAAAAACATTTATGAACATAGTACATGCATGTACTGTTTTACACAAAGACGTCATACAAAAAAAAAATTGAAATCTGTGGTTTTTACATGTACTGTTGTGTTTCACACAGTTTCAAACATAATAAGTAAACAAAATTTCTAAAATCATACATTGTTGATAAAATTTTACATACAGTGCATTGTTGACAAAACTGTTTTTGTAATGTATGTCTGACACACGAACTAGTTTAAAAAAATTATGCACTTGTGTATTTGTGATTACCGCTGAGGCGCCATTTTTTGTTTTATTAATTTATTGTTAGACTTTTTAATAAATAATTTTAATTTTTTTGGTTTAAAATTTGAAACTAAATCCTGCCATAATTATGGCGGATTATGATAGATATTATCCTATCTAATTTTTTTTTACTAGGGTTTTTAAAAATGTTATATGGCCGAGCCGGGGTCTACAATTTTTGTATTGAATACGATCTTTTTTGTGTCAAAACTTTTTCAGAACAAAGCAACTTAACCAATAAAACAATAAAAAAAAACAATAAAGAACTGAGTTATAGAACTCTATTTATTAACTCTAATGGGTTATTAGTAATGAAAAAGTCACAGTGTTTGATTATAGGTGCCATTACATGCCTGATTGCCTGATGATTGAAATTAGAGCCACTCTATGAGCAAATGTGTTGAAAAGAGTATTTTTGCGCTTCTTTATCTGAGTGCAAAAGTCGTTTTTACCCACTGAAGGTTAAAGTAAATTTGAATTTAGAAGATCGTGTGCACTAATTTTGTGAATTCAAAACATCATTAAACCTATTTACCTTAACCTCCTTGTTGCAAATTAATCATATTTTTTAATTTGTAAAAAACTTAGACTCGGAACCTCCTTAGTGTAGGTACCCTTTTTTTAATTTGAGCACGCGGTTAAAAATAACTTTGCACTCTAGTAGTATAACCACAGAAATCTAAATAATTTAGATTTCTGTGAGTATAACAAATAACTATTTCCAAAATCAATAATTGTAATATCAATTTCAATCATTGTAATATAAATTTTATTTATAAATGTCATGATGTCATTCTCTTCAAAAAACAAAACCTCATTATCGCTGGAGCTGGACAAATGGGGAAACCATTAATTACTTCAACTGATAAAACGGTAAACGCGACAGTGATGCAGTGATATTAATGTAGGTAAATTTTGATGTTTTGAAACATCAGACAGGATATGTATGATAAGGATTTAATTTAAAATCGGTATTGAATTCTATATTTAGTGATTTACCGTAACTATAGTTGAAGTAAGCGCTTGGTATTTTTAGTGGTTTGTGCATATCGTGTTTTTTTTCCCATAAGTGTGCATCCACACTGAATGCGGAGCTTAGGGCGGGCGCGGTTAGTGCAGGCGTGCGGTGGCCACAATGAGCCGCGAGCGTCAGACGCCGAATTCGAACTATGGACGGTGATTTATATGGTGTTTACGAAATAAATGAAAACAAAGAAAGCTACAATTCGCAGGAAATATTGAGATTACCAACACAAAATGTTTTTTGCGTACACTCGAATTCCTTTACTAAATCCTTAAAAAAACAGCAAAAATCATCAGAGAAAATGTAAACTATTGTAAAGGTATTACTCAGTTATGAGAAGATTTTTTATTTGAATTTTGAAGAATGAAAAAGAGAACGTTCATAGCTTTGAGGTAAAATAAAATAGGTTTTAAACAATTCAGTAATTATCCTAACATTAAAAAAATATTAATTATGTTGTATATTTTTCAACAATAGCAGTATCACGCGGTTATACGCGGTGACCACATATATCATTTAAGCTAACAGTAACTGTGTTCGTAGAGGGAGTGCGAAGAGTGACCCCGCGACTTTGACCCACAGAGCTATGCCGTAGAAACCTGTGGGGGTTTTAGTCGGTAGGGGCACCACTTTTAGTGGTGTCGAGCCCGACACACCTGCCGTGTCCCTACACGGTGGACGGAGCGTCAATGCATTTCCCCCACATAAAACGGGAATTGATTCTTTCGACTCTCGGTCAACAATCTACTATCCCTAACCGGGAGACCTTTTGACCGCGCATATGGCGCCAGTATTTAAACGCCTGTTAGCCATTAATGTACACCATTCTTTACTGAGTAAATATACCGAACGTTACTCTGCTCTGTTTTCCTGTTTCGTGTTTCTAAATTAGTTAGTTATATTATCTCGTATTATTTTATATGTTTCGTCCAACAGTATTGTATGTATCAACAGATTTACAAAACAAGTAACATAAAATAGGTATGTTTGGCGAATGTTAGCCTTGCTATCTGAAAACTATATTAATTTCTATTTTTATTGTGTTTGTTGTTTTTTATTTACTTTTTAATACATTTTTATATAGAAATATTTTGCGTAGTTACTATTATTTCTACACAACACTAGTATTCTCAATTACATGTTATATAATAATAATAATATAGGGCATTATAGGGCATATTTATATTTACGTGCTAGTAAGACTAGAAGTAATAATCCCCCCAAAAGACTGAGATATACGGTAGTTCGGTATGTCGATTCGATATTAGAATTTTTTATTCCTCCCCCTATTGATCCCTTTTTCCCGTGAATACGGTGAAACATAAAACTGCACCGAAATATATGGACTCGTTCTACCATCTAACTGCGGCAAATATCCCGTAAAGTGAAGTGGAAAACCGTGATTGTGAATGTGTATGTAATAATTTATCAAATACAAAAATACGTAAACATGACCATTCGGGAACCATATCCATTCGAACAAAATATAAATTTTAAAATCGGTTTGGGCGTTCTCGACACATTAGGTAACACACGCCATAAATAAATAAATAATAATAATATGGTAATCGAATTGATAACCTCCTTCTTTTTGGAAGCCGGTTAAAAACTAAAATGCAGTGAGAACTACTACACTACGCTACGTACCTAACTACTTACACTAGGCACATCTGAACTATCCATCGGTCAATGAAGGTCGACAGATAATCAAGATGATCAATCCTACTAACAGGCGGAAGCGTGCCCAGCATGCTGGCGGCTACCACGCTGAATGGTATGGCTTATGCGTTGGGCCAAATAAATGTCAGCATTTTGGTCACGCGTCGCGTCGATCAAACGCTTGCAAAGGATTTTGACTGTAACTTTCAGAGTCCAGTGTTACAGCTAGCAGTTTAGTATACGCTGCGTAGTTGCTACAATATATCTATAATATTATACATGATACTTATGTATAATATAAAGAGGTATATATGGATAAAAACTGTATCAAAAATAATCCATTCTACATTATTAGTCCGTTAGATCAAGGAAAAATATGGAACACGTATTTTTTCTTTAATATAATGTCGTCAAAGATATTTCCAGAATTTCCAGAGTGGGGGGGTCATGACGTCACTTGTGGGTAAAAATCGTAGCCACGTATTAAGTGACGTCACGCAAAACTTCTAAGCACTGTTTGTATCTTCGTTAGTTTTTGATAGTTAGTTAGTTTTGTTAGTTAGATAGTTAGTTTTAATAAAGAGGCTAGGGGCCTTTTCCGCACCTAGCCTCTTTATTGGGCCATTGTGCGTTTTGTTTTTGGAAACAAAAGAAAAAATACGTGTGCAATATTTTTTAGCAATCTAACTGCCTGACTAATTAGTTTTTATTCTTTTCGCCTATTGTCTAAAAACAAATCTCATTTCAGGAGGGGTGAAGGATGTTTCTCGTGTGCAGAATTTGCAAGAGCTTGTTTAAAAAACAAGATGAGATCTGCGGGACACCGTGCGGACATGTCTACCACCGCCGCTGTCTCGAACCTGTCATCGCAAGGTTTGATACATTGTATTATAATTATTATATCATTAGCAGCGCCCCGCGGTGATACCCGTGTAGTTCCTGCCCCCATTATTTTGCCGGGATAAAAAGTAGCACATAGTCTACTTTTTATCCCCTCTTCAATATCCTTTCCTTCCTAATCCTATCCTTTTAATATCTACTCTTCCAGACTACATATATATATTTTTTTTAAAACAGTGACGAGACTAGCAGGACTTGTGCCTGATGGTAAGCAACATGCTTGCCACATAACAGCACAGTGACACCCAGCTATTGGAACATGAAGAGTCCAAATCATTACCTAGCACTGCACTGCGCTCGTCACCCAGAGATCTAAGATTATATCTCTAAGCCCAGTAATTTCCCAGTAACTTCTAAACACCCAAATATCCAAACATCCATACATTGACATTTATAAAATTAGTAGGATACTAGGGGCCTGTTCCGTCTTCGCTCGGATATTGTCATATCAAAACCTCAGGAAACTTCTTTCGCTCACGTTCAACAACTTTGCCTAAGATCACATGATCAAATGCATAGTTTACGATTCTATGAAGGACATACAGACAAATATTCATTTTTATTTATATCGGAGAGCAAGGTCTCCCAAATTAGAATTAAATACACAATATTTAATTCTAATTGGTGGGCTCAAAAATCCTATTAATATCATAAATGTCAATGTTTGGATGTTTGTTGCTCAATCAAATCGTTACGTATAAACGAAATGGAAACGGCAAAAAAATTGAACACAGAACCCAATCTAGAAGAACACAACATAATCTACTTTTTATCCCGAGAAAAATATCTGGAACTACTCGTGTAAAACCGTGGGCACTGCTAGTGAAGTGTTTCATTTTAATTGTCATTTTAAGCCCCCAAATTAGAATTAAATCCACAATAACCTGTATGAGTTTTCCCTGTATCACAGAAATGAGTTTCATTAGCTCGAAATACTGCTTATGTCTCTAATTCAAGGTTCAGAAACACAGTAGGTGGCTAATTTTGTTGTTGCGATTAAACTGGTCCTTCATTATCCTTATGTCCCATATTCCTGTCTACGGCTCTTTTCAATCGTTTTGCGATAATCAGGCGCAATAATCTGTGTATATAAATATATTATACATTTTTGCATTTATTTAATAAATGTATTATAAATGTCAATGTTTGGATGTTGGTATGTTTGTTGCTCACTTCGTAACGTCTGGAACCGATCGGGCTGTGATTTGGAACATAGCTAGATTCTAATTTGTTAGAAAATTTTGCATGCTTTTATCCCTGGAAAATTTTCGGCATTGCATTTATCCGTGCTTCTACTATGTAACCTCTTTCGATAGCGTCTATATATATATTGATCTTCTTTTGTTTTCAGATCGAAAAAATGTCCGCAATGCCACAAATCGGTATTAGATGACAAACTATTCAACATATACCCGTCCAGCATCGGTCCAGGTGCCAATATCTCTTACGTTAATGATGCCAACCTTAGAAGAGCCCGCAGGACCACAACCATAGCCATCTCTCGTATTAACGACAGTGGCTACTCCGAGCTTAACCACAGTATAGAAGCAGAGACCAACGATGCTGATATCCTTGAGACTAGCGGTGGTGTTATTGCGGATAACAGCGGTGTCCGATCAAGCAGAGCCAAGGAAGCCTCTTACTATTGCACCAATGCCCTGAATCTCGACGCTCATAACATGACAGTTTACGTGCATTCTAATAACCCGTAAGTAGTCAGCCAATTCTTGGTTAATTTTTTTTTTTTTATAAAGAGTGACGAGACGAGCAGGACATGTGCCTGATGGTAAGCAACGTGCCTGCCACATAACAGTACAGTGACACGTAGCTATTGGAACATGAAGAGTCCAAATCATTACCTAGCACCGCACTGCGCTCGTCACCCAGAGATCTAAGTTGTTATATCTCTAAGTCCTGTAATTTCTCTGGAAACATTGCCCTTCAAACCGGAACACAGTAATGTTTGCACATTACTGCTTGGTGGTAGAATAACTGGCAAAGGTTTGGTACTTCCCCAGGCGAACTCTGCTAAGAGTCCTACCATTACCTACATACCAATTCTCTCCTTGTTGCGTCCTGTAGGTAACCCAGGAATGGGAACACGAAATAGTCAGTCCAATGTGAATTTCAATGAGGTAGAAGAAGCTTACGTTTTATGGTCTTTGATAAAAAAGTCAAAAAAAGATAAAAAAGTTTCGCCTTGGAAAAAGTTAAACGATAATTGAATTTTTCCGAAAAAAAAAAATCTACTGCAATTTGAAATTAATATCTTCTACTTAAATTTGACTAAATTTAAGTAGAAGATATTTTATTATTACATCGTCCAAATAAATAAAAGTGAATTTTATTTTTTTGGTGCTAACCGGTAAAATTTGTATTTTCTTCCAAAAACAAAATACCACATTCGATTCACAATTAGCGGAGTTATCACGTCAAATATGTACATGCCATATACAAACAACTCGAGAACCTCTTTTTTTTTAAATCGGTAAAAAGAAAGCCCTATTAGTAGGTATTATAACTGTGTCAGTCGGTATGTAGGCAACGCTGGGTGGATTAGTGTTACTTTCATGCAAACACTACCACATAGATCAGGATGAAATTAATTTGCTGCAGAGATGGATTGTACTTAGTCTGTAATAAGGTATATTATGGAATAGCTACGGCCGTGTGTTGTTATGTGTATAACCATTATCTCTTTCTCGTTCATTTAATGTGTACAACAACGCATCCATTTTGTATTATCGTCATTCTGTGTTCATAATAATTAAATAATTGTATGATTATGCAACGATTGATTAATGTAATTGGTAATCAGACTGTATCCTTTTAAGGGCAAAAGTTAAGTACATTCTAAGTAAATGTCAACTTTTGTTAATTTTTTTTTAAATTCCTATTTTAGTCCATACACAATAAAAATAGTGTATTTGCCTGGACTAAAAACATCGATCTTCGTAGGAAAAGCGCGCGCACTCTTTAACGTTCGAAAAAATAAGTGCCGATAAGAATAGAGCTAAACATTATTAGAGAGGACAATAAAAACTAAACAACATGTTTTTGGGACATTTACTGAGTTTTAACAAAAGTTGTAAAACAAGTATTGTTTGTATAAATGTACAAAACGTGGTCTTTAATGATGTAGGCTAATTACCAGTAACCCTATACAAGGTTATCGGTAATCAGTGGTGGTTCAACGGATGTTCTACACATTAAATACGTCAACTTTTGTTCTGCAGTTTATAAAAAAAATATTCGCATACAAAATAAAAAAAGTGTATTTGCCCAGTCTAAAAGCATCGAACTCTTCATAACGATTTGGATCAAGAGCGCGCGCATTCCTTTACGCTCTATAAATGATGAATGAATTCAAAACAGCCTCTAAACAGTGCTATAGAGGACAACAGACACTATTTATTTGAATATTATATTTAGTATACAGGACATGCTTTAAACTGATGCAAGCTGATTACCAGTATAATAACAACATTGCTTTCAGTAATGGGCCACCAACCTCCAACGGCGTCGAAAACGTGCAGCTGGACACAGCACAGCAAGAACATAACGTAACTGCCAGCACTCGGTGAGTTATCCTTCTCATATTATTATACACTAGCTGTGCCCCGCGGTTTCACCCGCGTCTATTTGAGGAAAATCCATACTAAAATATCCATTGCTGGCCACTTCAGTACGTTTTACGGAACCCTAAAAATACGTAAATAAGCAACAATGCATTGTTGTAGAACAAATTTGATTACTTCAAATGACACAAACTTCAAATGTAGACACGCGCCGTCACAGACTTCAGCGACCAAAGAGAATTTAAATTCACGGAACTAAAGCTCTCGAAGTGAAATATTTTTCCCCGTTTTCTTTACATTCTTCACTCATACTCCGTACCTATTGATAGTAGCGTAATGTTATACCCTATAGCCTTCCTCGATAAATGGAGTATCCAACAAAAAAATAATCTTTCGTATCGGTCCAGTAGTTTCCGAGATCCTAGCGTTCAAACAAACAAACAAACAAACTCTTCAGCTTTATAATATTAGTATAGATATAATATTCTGCATGTTAAGAAGTTAAGACGTTTGCTGCTCAGTCACGTGGGAACAACTAAACGGATTGGGCTGTTATTTGGAACTCAATTTTTAAACACCTCTATTAGCAGTGGGTATTTGGGGAAAGAAAATAGAACTAAGAGGGTGACATTTTGAAATTTGTTCATTGGCCGCAAGCGGCATTAAATATATTTAAATGTATTTTTTTTTAGTTTAACCTCAGTTGTCCCACTGCTGGGCAAAGGTCTCAAATGTATTTATACTAAAAAATCTAGTAAAATGTAACTCATAACTTTATGTTACAAGACAGTTAATAGAACTTCGACTGGCCTCGTGGCTTAGTTGGTAGTAGCTCTGCCTGCGAAGCCGAGGGTCGTGGGTTCGATTCCCACTCACTGCAAATATTTGTGTGATGAATTCAAATGTTTGCACTGTGTCTGGGTGTTTCTATGTTTAATAAGTATGTATTTAAAACTATATAAGTATTGTATCAGCTATCTGGCCGCCATTACACAAGCTTTGCTTAGTTTGGGGTCAGATGGTGTTGTGTGTGAATTGTCCACCAATATATTTATTTAGAAATTAAACGCTCGCTGAGAACAAATCCATGACATTTATAAATTTTAAAGTAATATATAACTGTGTTTATGTCTAAATCTACTATTTCTGTAATATTTTTGAATAAGAAACTTAACAATTATGATTTTAACTCGCTCCTTCCTAGATTAATAAAATACTGCTAAATGATATTACTCAACTTAGTTATCTATTTCAGCGATTTGGAGTCTGTGATACAGAAGCTGGAGGCCTTGAGAACCCTCATAGCAACCATCGAGAGGAAGCTCTCTGAAGGGTTAGATAGAGGTGACCTGGATGAAAGCTACAGAAACTTAACGAAACAAGTGGAAATATTAGAAAGGTATATTATAATTAAATAAATTAATTTTGGTAGACAATTGTAATTTTTTAAAGTAATAATTGGATTGCACTTGACCACTAACTCACCTGATGTTAAACGACGATGCAATGTAAAAACGGAACTCTGTTAGATCTATTTTAGACTACAGGCCCGTGAACAAAATTTACGGGATAAATGAACCTCCAGGAGACCTATGTAGGATGATAGAAGGGTATAAAGTAATAAGATTCAGCACTATGCCGTCACTTGTAAGCTGTCCAACTGAGTACAGTTGAAGAGGGGGTGTTCCAATCCTCGATCATTTCTCCTTATCGCATGATTTTTGTACGGCGTTGCGGAATAATATATTAGAAAAGGTATGAAAACGTTAATTATTTTTTTTAAATTTTTTGTTTGGCGGAAAAATTTATGATGTGCCGACGATTTACAGTGTAAATTTGGTCATTTGATTATGTACGGCATTGGTTCCATACAGTTTCAATACCTCTTCTAATCCATTATTTCGCAACGCCGCGCCGTGCAAAAATCATGCGACAAGGAGAAATGATCGAGGATCGGAACCCCCCCTCTTCAACTGCACTCAGTTGGACAGCTTACAAGTGACGGCATAGTGCTGAATCTTATTACTTTATACCCTTCTATCATCCTACATTAGGTCTCCTGGTGGTTCATTTACTACGTTATTTTTGTTCACGGGCCTGTAGTCTATTTGAGTAGTAGCACACCCCGGACACTCGGCCTAAACTCCAAACAAACGGTGAAGTCGACATACCTACACTCACACAACTACGCATATGTCGTTCGAACACATTTACGCATGTGTGCGTGTCATCTAGGGTTACTAAATTATTTTATGGAATAGCTGTGACCCGTGAGTTCACCTGCCTGTGTTAAGTGGCTTACAATCTTACCTAGTTAGTGTTCGATCTTATCTTTAATGTAGGTAAATATAACTTTCATCAACAATCAGAAGGGAGAAGATTTAAAACAAAATAGGAGATAATAAAAATTATTCAATCTTTGTAGAAATTCTTATGAAATTAAAAATCTCTTATTCTTGTTTCGTATAATAGACGAAAAATTTGGTACCGTTTTGTTAAATAATACAGCATCATGGTCGTATTCTCATAGAAAATTATCGTCCGATATAATAACCCTTCGTTGAGTCCGCCTCGCGTCCGCGAGGGGGAGGAAGCTTGAAATTGGCGGAGGGTGGGGAGTGTCCGTTCTATCTATATTATCTATTCTATGGTAGTAGGTAAACAAAAGAGTGGGAAGAGATAAATATTTATTGCTGATAGTACGCCGCGCCGTAGCAATTTATCACTCTGTACAATATACTTTGGTATGGATTAAAAGCAGCCTATGTGTTCTTCCAGACTAAAATCTCACTATGTTAAATTTCAGCCCGATCCGTTAAAGCGTTATGATGTCACATCATCAAAATATCTAAACATTAACATTTATAATGTTAGTAATATAAGCGAGGAACAAAACATGTAAAACACCTTTTTTATCGGGCTTTTCGTAGCTCTAACAACCGACATCGTTTCATGGTTGATGTTGCAAAGACTCGAACGAGATTTGACTGCACTTTCACAAAAATAAATAAAATTTTTTTGGCTCTCTCTTTGGAACTGCGTTTGGGTGCAGTGGTTGCAAATCCAGTTATAAACCCGTATTAAAAATAGTGTTGTCATACTTTTTATTTACTCGTCATTTATTTGAAGTGCCACGTGCTTTTTGACTGGCCTTGTGGCTAAGTGGTTAGTAGCTCTGCCTGCGAAGCCGAGGGCCGTGGGTTCGATCCCCACCCAGTGCAAATATTTGTGTGATGAATTCAAATGTTTGCACTGTGTCTGGGTGTTTCATGTATAATAAGTATGTATTTAAAACTATATAAGTATTATATCAGCTATCTGGCCGCCATCACACAAGCTTTGCTTAGTTTGGGGTCAGATGGTGTTGTGTGTGAATTGTCCACCAATATTTATTTATTTTTATTTATTTAGATGTTTAACCGTATTGATTTTAAGTATTATTAAAAAATAATAAATGATACGTTCTAGACGTATTAGAAATATTTTAAATTTAGTACGAGTTAAAAAAATAAAAGTTGAATTTTGAGAAACTATAATTAGAATATTTAAAATTGAACAAAATATGCAAAAAGAACAAAAGGAAATAAACTATAAATAGTCCGCAACTGCACTGGCTGATAAGCACTACTCCCCTGGTTAACTTCGGTGCGGGGTAGTTCCGGCACCAATGACGTGACACCTTAAGTGTCTCTCCTGGAGTAGCTCAGCCGGCGAGTAAGAAATACGTGAAAGCGTTCACGTGATTTATAGGTGAGCTTAAGTCCCTGGAATGACATTTTTGGGCAATTATGAAAATGTCCAATTTCTCCACCATGACTGCAACATTTCCGCCAGATGTTATGAGTAGCGCGTATAAATATGCAAAATATTTAGCGTTCCAGGATGATGCAGTCACGGTTTAAAACAAGCGAAAAGGACTATGTAAATTAATCTGACACTAGAATTGCGATGCGCTGAAGTAGGTGAAAAATGGTAAATGATAGCATTCTAACTTCTTTGCCAAATGAAACAATAATATTACATAATGCACAACTTACCCAATTACGGGGCCTTATGCTCGCAGATTACTATGAGCAGTAATTCTTTTAAATTAATTTTCTAATAACGAATTAGAATAACCGAAAGTAAAATTCTGTAGTTGACGGTTCAATCCTCAATGTCAAATAAAAACGAATTTAACTGACATTGCATACGGTTTGTTTATTCTTAGTAAAAAAGTTCCAAAGAGGTTACTTATACATTATCGAAGAATAGTTCTGTTTAGCTGTAATCCGTAAGCAATGTAACAGTACACCCCCTCCTAGGCAAGAATTTTTCGTAGTAGAAAAATTCGAACTCGGACATGTTTTAGATGCAGTTGTAGAACGAATAGTTTTATAGGTTCTTTCTAGCCAAACCGGTTATGTTTAGATGTGCATGCTACACATAATTTTTTTATTCGTAATAGCTTATAATTTAAGTTTTAAATCTTTTATATGCCATGCGCCAATGGCTTTGCCTGACATATCTTCTAAAACGTAAACTAACGGTGATTTTTTATCTTTGACTTTACATTTTTCAAACTTAGGCGCAAGTTTTTTGCTAAAGCGTGCGTCTTTATCACTTTGGAAAAAACAGCGTTTCCATACTATATCGCCAATATTAAATTCTACATTTTTACGTCGTAAATTGTAACGTTGGGTAGATTTTTGATGACTATGCCAAAGAGTTGCTTGAACGTCATTAAATATGCTAGCCAAGTGACCAAGGTTCTCAGCATAAATATCTCGAGGTAAGAAGATGATTTCATTAGCATTATCATTATCTACATAGTGAGAACCACAAGTTACTAGCTCTCTTCCATGAACCAAGAAAGAAGGTGTAAAACCAGTTACTTCGTTAACAGAATTATTTATGGCAAATTGTATTTGTGGGACATTGACATCCCAACTTCTGTGATCATTTTCCACAAAAGTGGAGATAGCTGTGATAATAGTCCGATTATATCTTTCAACACTATTTATTTGTGGAGTATATTTAGGAGTAAAATGAATATGTGGTACCTTATATTTCTTAAGAAGCTTATCCATTTCTCGACCAGCAAATTGGCAACCATTATCCATAATTATATTCTGTGGTATCCCATGTACAAGAAAAACATTATGCTCTAGATTTCTACACACATTAACTGCAGTGGCCTGCCGCATAGGAAATATTAAACAGTATTTAGAGAAGCAACAGCAAACAGAAAGAATATAGTTATTCTGTTTTCTGCTAGTAGGAAGTGGGCCAATAATATCTATTGATATAGTTTGCCACGGGCGAGAACAGTTTTTAGGCCTCCCCATTTTGCCTAGAATTGCATGAGATGGGTGTTTATAAGCGAGACATGTCGAACATTCACCTACATATTTTACTACGTCAGCATACATTCCCGGCCAGTAGTATTTTAAAAGTAAGCGTCTGTATGTCTTGTAAATACCAAAGTGTGCTGCAAGTAGATCAGAATGATTTTTGCCCATTACTTCGTTACGCAGTTCTTCTGGAACTACTTCCTTCCAGGAAAACTCTGAAGTAAGTGGATTTTTACTTTTCATATACCGATACAGAACGTTAGCCTCAACCCTATAATTTGGAAACCCAGTCTGTGAAGCTAGACACCCATTATATATTGCCAAATACCAAGGATCTGTAGTATTAGGTCCCGTATTTTGCACTGAGGCAATCGGTGCGACTGGGAATGATCTAGAAAGAGCATCAGGAATGACGTTGTCTTTTCCTCTACGATGTTTTATTTCAAAATCAAAGGATGATAGCCTGATTCCCCATCGAGCAAGACGACCAGTAGGGTTACTTAGAGTAAGAAACCATTTTAACGCAGCGTGGTCAGTATAGACAGCAAAAGTTCTACCATTTTCTAAATAACAACGCCAGTGTTCTAAGGCAATCAAAACCGCCAGTGCTTCCCGTTCTGTTACGCTATAGTTACGCTCAGCGCCAGTGAAGGATTTGCTCATGTAAGCAATAGGATGTTCGACGCCATCTACAGTTTGACATAACATTGCTCCAATTCCATAATTGCTTGCATCACAGTGGACTTCGAAACCGCAGTCAAAATTAGGACACGCCAGTACGGGAGTATCAGTAAGACTAGCTTTTAGAACTTTAAATGCGTTATCCGCTTCGGGTGTCCACGTATAAAGTGGTGCTTTTTTTCCGTTAGACGTTAACTTATTTAGAGGACCAGCAATAGTGCTAAAATTTGGCACAAAACGTCTATACCACGAGGCAGTACCCAGAAATCTCTTAAGCTCTTTTTTTGTAGTAGGAGTAGGGAATTTTAGAATGGCTTCGACCTTGTCAGGGTCGGTGCGGAGGCCATTATGGTCAACCACATATCCCAAATATTTTAGTTGCCTTCTAAAGAACTGACACTTAGATAGGTTTATAGTTAGATTAGCTTTCGTTAGTTTTTGTAAAACTCTAGTCAGAATGTTAATGTGATCCTCGAAGGTTTTACTAATTATTATTATATCATCAAGGTAGCAAAATACATTTAATTCAAACTCTGGACCGAATAGAGCATCGACTAAACGCTGCTGTGTAGCAGGAGCATTTGAAAGTCCAAACGGAGTGACATTAAACATAAAAGTTCCTCTTCCAGGGACGTAAAATGCCGTCTTTTCGCGGTCTACGGCAGCTATAGGTATCTGCCAAAACGCTTTAGATAAATCTATACTTGTCAAATATTTAGCATCTCTCAAGTTGTCTAGTATTTCTGAGATATACGGCAAGTTATATGCATCCTTTTTAGTTATTGCATTCAATTTTCTACTGTCCAAACAAAACCGAGGTTTGCCATCCTTCTTATCAACGACTAAAACAGGTGAAGACCATGGGCTTTCACAGGATTGCAATACATTTAATTCTAACATTTCGTCTATCTGCTCTGAAATTATCTTTTTCTTTTCTGGCGATATACGATAGTACCTTTGTTTAATAGGCTCTGAATTTCCCGTATCTATTCGGTGTTCTATTAGATTTGTCCTTCCAAGTCCCTTTTTTTCAAATGATATTTCCGTAAACTTACTAAGTATGTCATCCGCTATTTGCTTTTGGACATCTCTAAGACTTTCGTATGAGTTTATAAAGGTTTCCGTTTTAGGCCTTTCTATGTCTAGTAAAACTGGGTCATTAGAAGGCAGTAATTCTATATCTTTGATATTATTCGGAAAGATATTAAATTTGTTCCAGAAATCCATACCCAAAATAATACTAGTTTTTATTTCTGGAACCACGTGAGCTTTAATCACTAATCGTGTGATATTAAAAATTAACGGTAGACACATAACACCTATTGAGGTCATAGAATGTCCACCAGCAGCCGTAATAGTAATATTTTCTGAATTACTGATGACTAAGCCATGGTTAATTAGATCATGATGCAAATTATTACCAATAATAGTAACTGCAGAGCCGGAGTCTAGTAATCCATGAAGCACTAAAGGCTCCAAAGCTTCTATATTTATTTTCACGAAGGGTCTAGGATCATTAGTAGGTCTATAATTTTTGATTGTAGCTACATTGTAGGTTTTAAAAAATTTACGAAGGAATTCAAGCCAATCAGACCAATCATTTGGCTGTGTGTGACAAATTGTGCTACAATCCTTTATCCGTTTTTTGGATTACTATTGGTTGTACTATTACAGTTATGGCAATCCGGAAAGCGGACTCCTTTAAGGCCACATTTGAAACATATAAGAAACTTAGGTTCTTTGCACGTTTTCAAAGAGTGGCTGTCAGTGCGACATCTTGGACAGTATAAGAGTTTCTTAGTATTTTGGTGGTTGGAATCGACTGCGTTGCAATAGTTTAAGTTTATATTGTTATTACTTGGAACATTATTAGTAGTAGGATTATTATAGGCAAATTCCGGTGCAAGTGTTTCAGAAGTAACTTTAGGGGGTTCTTTAAAATGTGAGACCCTGGTTTGATAGTTTTCGTAATTACGACAGGTAGTCCGTAATTTTGAAATTGTATTTACTTCAGGACAACACGCGAGAGTACTAGCATAACGGGGCCTGATGTTGTGTAGAAGTATCTCTATTTTTTCATCTTCCCGAATTGCTGTAGATAATCGGGAGAACATACCTTCCATTATTGCTATATAAATAGTTATTGATTCCAATTCGCCCTGGGTACGACTTCTGATTTCACTCATTAGTCTATAGTCATAATCGAATTGGTCGAAATCTTGTTTTAATAGCAACACGAGTTGTTCCCAAGAATTGACTGAATCACGAACGCTACGGAACCAGTGTAGTGCATCCCCTGTAAAAATTTCTGCAGCATAAGATAGAATGCGTTGTGGTTTAATATCCCTAGCCTTCATAAATTCATCAGCTCTCTGAATAAAAGCTCTGACGCATGATTTACCATCATATTTAAGCCTAGCCAAATCAGTAGACATTCCCCGATCACATGTAACTGAAATACTAGTTTGAGGTAACTCCTCCTGTTCTTGTACTTGATTCATGGAAGAAATAGATGTCGAAGCGCCAAGATTACTTAGTTCATTGTAACAATCTCGTAAATTAGTGGTAAGTGAATTTAGGATTTCACTTTCTTTCGAACTCTCTGGCTGTATCCTTGACAATCGATGGTAGATGTGATGTGCCAAGTTTTCAGACCGAGTAAATAGATTTTTATCAAATTTAGTTTTGATAATTATTAGGCTATCCTTTAGTTTAAGTAAACTTTCCTTAACCCCAGCCAAATCTTCTAAAGGTTCTAAATGAGATTCCAAAATATCTTCGGTAGGAATACTTTTAGACTGTTTTATGATCTGCTTCCTGAGGTCGGATACGTTATTAGTAGGTGTTTCACCTCTAATTCCTACCTCGTACTCTAATTCGGACTTTTGTAAAGATAAGAATTTAATTTTTCTGGACATTTTTAAATATTTTAGTTGTTTTTTTTAAATTATATATGAATAACTACAATTATTATTGATATATAGGTAAGCTGTGCATTTGTTTGTATGTATATGTACTTTAGTTATGTGGATAACTAAAGTAAGTAGAATATATACCAATGTAACTAAAACATATAAAAGGTGAAATAGTCCTAGTCGTTACAGAATCAAATTAGGAATGAATTGTTTCGTGTATTCAAAAAAATAACAATAAATATACATCTGAACATAAACACATGAAACAAATTCGTCTTACATCAAACACATGCAGCCATCATCCATAGAAAACTAAATATTTACATAAATCATGCCAGTGCAGCTGCAAGAAGTTCTAACCACGAGTTGGGCGCCATTGATACGTTCTAGACGTATTAGAAATATTTTAAATTTAGTACGAGTTAAAAAAATAAAAGTTGAATTTTGAGAAACTATAATTAGAATATTTAAAATTGAACAAAATATGCAAAAAGAACAAAAGGAAATAAACTATAAATAGTCCGCAACTGCACTGGCTGATAAGCACTACTCCCCTGGTTAACTTCGGTGCGGGGTAGTTCCGGCACCAATGACGTGACACCTTAAGTGTCTCTCCTGGAGTAGCTCAGCCGGCGAGTAAGAAATACGTGAAAGCGTTCACGTGATTTATAGGTGAGCTTAAGTCCCTGGAATGACATTTTTGGGCAATTATGAAAATGTCCAATTTCTCCACCATGACTGCAACATTTCCGCCAGATGTTATGAGTAGCGCGTATAAATATGCAAAATATTTAGCGTTCCAGGATGATGCAGTCACGGTTTAAAACAAGCGAAAAGGACTATGTAAATTAATCTGACACTAGAATTGCGATGCGCTGAAGTAGGTGAAAAATGGTAAATGATAGCATTCTAACTTCTTTGCCAAATGAAACAATAATATTACATAATGCACAACTTACCCAATTACGGGGCCTTATGCTCGCAGATTACTATGAGCAGTAATTCTTTTAAATTAATTTTCTAATAACGAATTAGAATAACCGAAAGTAAAATTCTGTAGTTGACGGTTCAATCCTCAATGTCAAATAAAAACGAATTTAACTGACATTGCATACGGTTTGTTTATTCTTAGTAAAAAAGTTCCAAAGAGGTTACTTATACATTATCGAAGAATAGTTCTGTTTAGCTGTAATCCGTAAGCAATGTAACATAAACTCACTATAAAACTTTCGGGGGGAACTCATAGTGGCATTTTACAAAGTCTGCTATCTGTGGTTGCTCTACAGCTTCAAGTTTTCTGTTCCAGGGATCTAAAAATGACCAAGAAGGAGTTGGAAACCTCAGAAAGTATTGTGGATTCATTTAAACAAGCTAACCTGCAGTCTTCGAGCAGGATAGATGAAGAAAACGCCACCATCGAAGCTTTGAAAAGGTACATACTGTTCACATCCCATCCATATGATTTAAGAGGGTCAAGTGAAACTCCTGTGCTAAGAGCAAATTAATGCCACGTTCTCCATTACCATTATTCTAATGTTAAAAAGTGTGTTTTTAATGGCACCTATTATACGTAACAAAATTTCTCAATCAAACCGTGAATAGAACGACTTTATAAGTTTAAACAAAAGACGATGGTTTCTTGTTATCTAAAGCAGAATACTACCCTAAATGTTTTTTTAACAGACAAGACTTATTGACTTTCGTCACAGAATAAATATTAGTACAAGTACAGAACACTCACTTAGCGAAAATAATTATATATATAGCAACTCTTGCTAGGAAAGTTCAATTCAGCTCGCAATACCTTGCGATTTTCAAATAAACATTTGCGCTCTTTCTAACGCGTAACTCTGTCCCTGTCTAGCGCGGAAGGTTGTCGACATATCTAATAACAATATGCGCGGGAAACGTGTTGCGCGAGCGCTCAGCCGTGCATCACCCGTGCGTCCGACAACCGACTGTCACTTGTTCCCTGGGAGGAACGGTCTAGCTGTAGGCTAAAACCGCGCGACCTTGAGCGAGTGATGATGCACTGCTTTCGCTTTAAATTATTTTGACATTTCAATTTAGTTTTGGCATTGAATGTTTACGATTTTATTAAATTTCGATTTTATTATTTAATGTTTAGATAGATAGATAGAAAACTCTGTATTGTGATACAGACAAATTAATAAAATTACAGTGAAATACTTATGAACTAGCACCACAAGTGGCGTAAGGCCGCCAAAAGTATTATTTTGCTGAGAGCAATCTCTTCCAGGCAACCAACACAAAGGAAAAAAGCCTACATACAAATACAAACAGTTTACTATTACTTTATTATTATACTGACACAGCGGGAACTGGAGATCCCTATTGCTATTCTTGTAACATCTTCTGTAACCCAGTAAGGACCACAAGCTAAATAAATGATTAAAAATGAATGAATTATTCTGAGAGCTGGCAGCAAATTTTCGTTAAGTATTTCAGGCAAACTGAAAACTTGTCAAATAACTCTCCTGTTGGTATACCCCAACACGGAGCTGCAGACCCGGCTGATGAGTAGCGGGACAAAATGAATACACGGACAAGTCTATGACATCGTACCTCCTAAATGAGGGGTCGATATATATATCGTACGTACGTCGTCTAAGACAACGATAAACAAAAACCGAGATAAATAATGATAGGATGAATATAAATATATTGAATACTAGCTGACCCCGCAAACGTTGTTTTGCCATATAAATAAAGGTATGAAAAATAGCTAGTAGCCGATTCTCAGACCTACTGAATATGCATATAAATTTTGATTAAAATCAGTAAAGCCGTTTCGGAGGAGTAAGGAAACAAACACTGTGACACGAGAATTTTATATATAAGAAGATATTGATAAGTCATTCTAGATAAAACAATTCGATGAAAAATGTTAAAATATGACCATAACTATGAATGTATGTAGGTATACATAGGTAGACAAGCACAAAAATACAACACATAGACAAAAATACACCAACACCTAAATACCCTATACCGAAAAGAGGAAAACATATAAAACTGCGTACACCGCAATAATACGTAGATATTATAAGGTTGTATCTGTACTTTGTTGGCACCGTGACTTCTAAAAAGATGAAATAACTATGATATATTTGTAGAAGTAATTTGTTTCAGTTCAACTCACGCTTTTTTTTTTAAATTTTATTCTGGTTGTTTATTATAGTGATCTAAGATCAGCCCAAACTGAGCTGGAGCAGTCTCAAGACAAAAATGAGGAGCTGGATGCGAAGTACCAGAGCTTGCAGATTCAAATAAAGACGCTGGAAAGGTACTTTATGTTTTTAACCTTAGGCCAATAAAAGAGGTGCTATAAGTTTGACGTCGATATCTGTCTATGTGTGTGTGTCTGTGGCACCGTAGACCTCAAACGGATGGACGATTTTAATGCGATTTTTTATTTGAAGGTTAGTTTCCGTGCGGTGGTTCTTAGCTATGTTTCATTAATATCGATTCAAAATGGCCGCCTCCACAAAATGGCGAGCAAAATATTTTTTCACGACCTTACTCAATATGGGTATCAAATGAAATAACTTGACTAGTAGACTATTTTACGCTATGACAAATTTCAAATCCAAGATGGCCGCCACGACAAAATAGCGAAATACATTTTTTTGTCACTACTCCCTCAATATGAGTATCAAATTAAAGAGCTTGACTAGTAGGATGTTGTACAGATTACAAATCCGAGGTAGTCGGGGTAATTTTTAATTTTGTTTTGTATTCTTCGTTTTGTATTGTATTGTGTATTGCGCTACTTTGTTGCAACAATTTTCTGCTGCGCAGGCGCGCTCACAGAAAACAGGCTCGTTCTTCCGTAAGCGGAGGTACCTACTGTGCTACAATTCCTTGTAGTATTTCACTATTATATTAAAATTTTAAAATTAAAATGATGCTACAAGGAATTGTTCAATACATTAGGTAAAATCCAATTTTATTGTTGTATGTCTCGGACATCTATTAAATTTGGAATAAGAAGGTGGCCATGGAAAGAAAGTGTCTATAACATTGGCGAATTCATCGATATAAATAAAAAGATGTGCCCTGAGCACCTTGAAATTGTTGACAAACTGCGTCTCTGTTGTGTAGCGTGAGTGGTCAACAACTACCAATCTACTTGAGAATCGCTATCGGCGCGGTATGTTACGTTCTACTTAATTTTGGTTGTGGCAATGAATAGCGATAAGTGTTGATGTTGATGATAAACGTCCGGCGTTCACCGCTTCCTACAATTGACTGAAACGGAGAGAGTGAGCTCACTCTTCTTTTTTATTTAATTTCTTATCCTTTTTTGAAAACAAGTTCAACTGATCATGGTACCAACTTAACTTGGTACCATAATAATCAGTATGGGTATTTTGTCTATTTAACAAAGTAGTAGGCTACTTGAGTGTCAAAGTTTCGCTCGCTATTCATTGAAAACTTCTTAATTTTTCAGAGATACATTATCTGCCACAAATGAGCGTGATGGTTTGCAAGGTATCTTAGCAGGCTGCCAAAAAGACTTGGAAACATGTAAGGACAGATATGTGGAACTTGAACACACCAACCAGACACTAAAGAATTTAGTGAAAGAGCTGAAGAGGTAAGATTTCGCGATTTCCAACTATTTTGGTTAAAGTATAGGCTTTATGGTTAAAATGTATGTTACGGCTGACCAGCCAGGGCTACGGCGACTGCTTATCCTTGATTTGAATCCCACGCGCACTGCTGTCTTTTCGAAGTCATGTGCGTAATGCCGCTAACCCAAAAACGGTGAAGGAAAAGATCGCGATGATTTTCTGCTGCTCGCATCCACTTGCTGACAATACTGATTGTGGTAGGACTCATGGCCTTATTTTGCAAGGAGAGAGTCAAAGCCATAATCCACCACACTGGCCCAGTGTGCGTTGGTCGACAAAGGATTCTTGGAATATCCGGGTTTCCTCATAAAGTATTCATTCAACGTCAAAGCCAATTATGAAACACTCTTTCATTTGCATTTAGAAAAATATTAATGAGATTTGAACCCACAACTTCAGGGTTGTAAAATAGGACGTTTTAGATACATAGTTATCACGCTCCCGAATTAAGTACTTACATGAAAGCAATCTAAATAAAAATACTTCAACATTTAATCATGTGCGTAATGCCGCTAACTTAAAACGGTGAAGGAAAACATCGTGAGGAAACCGACATGTACCTAGAATCTTTCGAAGTCATGTGTCATTCACCAACCCGCACTGGGCCAGCATGGTGGATAATGACCTTAACTCTCTCCTTGCGAGAGAAGGCCCCGAGTCCCAGCAGTGGGAACGTTTAGTGGGCTGTTGATGTTGATGATGTTGTATGATTATAAACGCAAGACTCGGGCCGAGAGGTCGTGGCATTTTGTAAGCTGATGCTTCACTGCTTCAACTTCTCTGTTCCAGGAATTTAAAAGAGACGAAAAATGAACTGGAAGCTGCACAAAAAAGCGTGAATTACTTCCAACAAGTCAACGAGCAGTCAAGTAGGAAAGCTGAAGAGACCGCCAACAAACAAGTGGAAGCTTTGAAAGAGTATGCTATTTTATCCTCATGTTTTAAAAAAATTCTAGTGAAACTCCTGTGCGAAGGAGAAAATAAGACTATGCTCCTATCAACACCAACGATGGTTACTGTACTGAAAGCAATACTCATAGATATAATATATTTTTGATACCTCCGGACATTTCGATAGGGTTACATGGGTTGAGAATAGAAGAAGATATTTTTATTTTATTTTAGAACTAGCTGTGCCCCGCGGTTTCACCCGCGTCTATTTGAGGAAAATCCGTAATAAAATATCCATTGCTTTAAAAAGCTATGATCCGTAAGAGAACTGTAGAAAAACAATAAGGGAGCGCTATATAGGTAAAAGTAGAGTGATCTGCTGAAATGTGTATAGTGCAGGTGTTTTAAAGTACGTAAAAATACTGTGTATACGATGGTTTTAGTTTTCTTTTCCTGAACAAATTGGTTATCTCTGTAACCTGATCCTCTTGATGGTGCAATATATATATCCTCAATATATTGTATACCAAGTTGTCCGTATGAAAATCAGTCTCGGCGTGAATCGATTCCTTGGTGCTTAAATGTTTGCCCCTGTGCTTTAATAATAGTTACAGTAAACGACTCCTTAACGGAAAATTGTATTACAATTTTGAAATTAAAAGGCAAATGAAACCATTTTATGTAGAGGTAATGCATTAACATACCCTTCCGCTTGAAGGGAATGGTCGATTTGTGTCGGATTTGACAACATGAGTGGTGCCCTACCGACTAAAACCTCTGCAGTATTTATTACCTTTGCCACACACGGCGCGAATACGTGAATACTCTCGCACTCTTTTGCGTACAATGCACGCCGTGATCACCTCAGTGACCAACAGTGGGAGCCAGACGTCCTCACGTCTGGACACCCTTGATCTCCCGCGTTGGGCTAAATGCTCGGCCTCATCACCTATCACCATCCAGCTGAAGAGGACGGGGACAGCAGCTCACCGATATACCAGCTCTCCTTTTCTCATACAGCCCCACCGCCTCCGCCATCATACTGCAGTGGGCAGGGAGTACGGCGCAACATAATACCGGTATTCCTTTCCAGCCAAGAAATCTCCTCTACAGCGACAGTGCCTAACACCAAGCATCACGGCACGTCTCAGTCGTGCCGGCACCGTCTGTGCCGCGCAACTCCTTCCTAACCGGGTCGCTTGAACCGCAAGGCTTTGAGCTCATATCCCTGGCGAGCAGTCTCACTGGTGTTTCTTTTAGCTTCACTGTGGCTGACCAGGCCACGGCTACTGGACCTCCGCCTCGTCAATGCGGGAACTCCCCGAGAAGAAAGCAAATGGTATCTCGTAGAGCAACCGGCGGCCGACCGCCGGCGCCGTCTTCTTTCTATTCACCGTAATCTTTTATTAGATAGTAGTTGAAAATGATGCGCATTTTTTTATGTCGGTGAACAATTAAGCACGGTCACACAATGACATAGTAGGATATATTTCGGGATCGATATTACCGACGGATATGGTACCCCTACCGACAAAAACTCCCGTAGGTTTCTCCAGCCGTGGGCTGGCAGCAGAGTCTTGGGACCGCTATCGCACTCGACCGCGGCTCTGCCATTGCCGCCGCCTTTTGTGAGAACACCTCGCGGAAGGCGGCCGAACCACCGCGTTTGGTTACAATGACGCGTCAGAAACCAGCGACGCGTCACATCCTCGGGAAATCATATCCCTAGGTGCGGTGCCGGACCGGCTTAAACGACCGACACCCCAGACCCTCCAATGGAAACAGGATCCGAGTCAAGTGCACCTCTAGGATCGCTCCCGTGTCCACTTTCGCCTCATTGGATGAGATACAGGTCATGGTCCTTCAACTCACACGACCTTTCACTGTCCAGCATCTTGGCTAAGATGATCGAGAGCGAGAGGTTCGCCCTCATGACCGCGGCTAGAGATGGCCACAGTTCCGCCTCTGTGGCTACATCACCTCGAGGACGCTCATCTGGAAGACGAACGCTAAGAAACATCACTGGACCACGTGACACGGGAGTGGTATATTATTTTGTTGCAGAGTTGTTTTAAAACTACGGATATTTTCTAAAGCATTCATTAAAATCAAATAATGTCAAGGGAAATTTTGATAAAAAACCCTTTAGCGTAAAGTTGAGGTAGCAGGTTTCTTGCTTTAAGTATTTCCAATGTTCGGTTGTATGAATAGTTATGTTAGTGTATAAAAACCAACGGACAAATATAAACAACAATAGGTACACAGAGTAGAAAAGAAAACATATTACATTCCATAATACAATAAAGTGGCCAAGTGCGAGTGAGTTGGACTCGCCCATGAAGGGTTCCGTTGAAGCAAGTAACATAATATACATAGTTCTTGTAGTTCGTTGTAACTTTGATCGAAGTTTTTATAATATTGTATTTATGACGTACTAAAAAAAACTACTCATCAGATCGAGTTCAAACCAATTTTCGTTGGTAGTTTGCATGGTAATGTACATCATACATTTTTTTTTAATTTTTTCATTCTCTTACTTTGGAAGTTTTACCACAAAACAGAAGGGACACACATTTTTCCACTTTGGAAGTGTCTCTCGCGCAAATTATTCAGTGTAGACATAAATTATATTAAAAACCTCAACATCATTTTTGAAGCCCTATCGATAGACACCCCACACGTGTAGGCTTGATGAAAAAAAATAATTGAGTTTCAGTTCTCAGTATGGGGGGCAACCCTAATTTTTATTTTTATTTTTTTTTGTAATAATCTTAATGCGGTTCACAGAATACATCTACTTACCAAGTTTCAACAGCGTAGTTCTCATAGTTTCGGCAAAAAGTGGCTGTGACATACGGACGGACGGACAGACAGACAGACAGCCATGACGAATCTATAAGGGTTCCGTTTTTACGTTTTACGGAACCCTAAAAATACGTAAATAACCAACAATGCATTGTTATAGAACAAATTTGATTACATCAAATGACACAAACTTCAAATGTAGACACGCGCCGTCACAGACTTCAGCGACCAAAGAGAATTTAAATTCACGGAACTAAAGCTCTCGAAGAGAAATATTTTTCCCCGTTTTCTTTACATTCTTCACTCATACTCCGTACCTATTGATAGTAGCGTAATGTTATATACCCTATAGCCTTCCTCGATAAATGGAGTATCCAACAGAAAAAGGATCTTTCGTATCGGTCCAGTAGTTTCCGAGATCCTAGCGTTCAAACAAACAAACAAACAAACAAACTCTTCAGCTTTATAATATTAGTATAGATGAGCATAATCATGGTTTTTATCTTCATTCGAAAAACGTCTTTCTGTTCTTCTGTCTCAGAGCTGACTAAAATACTGCCGTCCGCAAGCTACAATGCCGTTAAGTACCAAAATGTAGTTTCGAGATATCGCGGGAAAACTGTTTCTAAATTTTAAAATTATGCCATTTGATAAGTGGAATACATATTTCCATAATTTTGATACCTTTATATAGAGCTGAGAAAACACTTTGAAATGATAGTATTTTTAAGATATTAAAGTGTGCGAAATAAGAGTTATAAGCGTTTTTGCATTCTAGTCTTGTAATTTTGTCTTAAAATCTTTTCAAAATCACCACTAAAATGCCGTTATGTATAGTTTAACGGCATTTTAGCTTGTTTTTTTCTTTAATTTCATTGGATGGTACTTGACTATAGAATTTGAAATCATTCCAAAACTAAAATGCCGTTATATCATGAAACATCCTAGATTACAATGCGGTTAAAGTCATTTAACCGCATTTAAAACTAGCAAACTTCATATATTTGTTTTAATCGGTTATTTCAGAGAATGTTACAACACTAAAATGCGATTAAATGCAAAACCTTTACCTTTAACTGCAATTAAGCTAAGCATGACTCACAAGATATTTAAGAAAATACAATAAAAGTGATGATTTATGTGAAATAAGTGAACAAAAAATGACATTAAAAACTAGATATTTATTGGCATTAAAAAATAACAAACAACATTTTTTGTTAATCTTTTTCGAATACAAGCCTAAGTATCGAAAAATAAAATTTCTCAAGAGTTAAAATTTAAAATAACAAGGCAAAATTACAAGGTAAAATTACAAAATTTTAAAATTAAAATACTACTTTTATTGCCCTTATTTACAACAGATTTTCAAGAATCTACAATAGATATCTATTGTTTTTGTTTTATTTTTGTCACAATCACTTAAACTTTTGGATAAATATTCCTACAAAATAATTAATAATACCTAAGACTCAAATATTTTTCTTGAGTCTAAATATTGCTTTACTAGCATTATCATTCTTTGTCGTCGGTCGACAAGTTCTTCCAAAACAATAGCTTATGTTTTGGCGCTATGTTGCTCTATGAATTGAACTAAATTAATCTTCCGCTTGGTATTTCTGCATTTTGCTTTTGACTTGAAACGAAGTTTTATAATTTCTGGTATTTTAAGTATTTGCCATTGAAGAAAGCAAAATAATATAAATAATCTTTCTGGCAATAATTTTTGTACCTACAAACTATTACAATAAAACTCAGAATCAGAGTAAATCCACATGTGCGAAATATTTTTGAGATTAACTCAGGGGCTTAATTTGAATTCTTCTTTCTGAAGCGTAACTTGGTACAATAACGAAATTATTTGGTGCTATAAACTTCATATTTACTTTTGAGTTGCTAACTCATACTGTCTCATCAAAATGGTCAAAATCATATAATCATATTTATTGCATTTCTAACTTTACTTTATGATCTTCTTGTTCGCAACTCATGAAACTGTGTTCAGATTTGAAATAATAAAGCGTAATTTGTTATATGTAGATGATTTTGCTTTAGTAAATAAATGCATTTAGTAAATAAATGACACTGAGAAGAAGTGAACATAATAGTCAATTTTATTTTGTGCACTGCAACTGCATTGCACTGTTGACAACCCATTTGTATACATCAGATCTTTCTCTTCGATTCATTCATAACTTTTATTTTCAAAACTGTCAACTGCTTTGTGGTCGCTGCATAAACATTAAAGTAGACAGGTTCTGATATTCACCAATTTCTATCATGTGTCTCCGCGTTTGACAGAGAGATGAGAATACTGACAGTTTTTTGAGGTTCATTAATTGAGCTTCTACGCTTTTCCAACCAGCCTTCGGTTTGTTTTTCTGTATTCTGTATAACGGCATTGACAATGTGTTATACAACGTTAAATGGTACCGTTTTTAAGCTAGTTTTCTGTAGGTATTTATTAATGATGTTGTGGTTCTTAAAGTCAGACTTATGGTTACGTTTAGACTTATGCTTAATGGATTTCTTGAAAATAGTAACTAAAATTTTCACTTGAATCAGCTATCTTAAAATCTTTATAACGTGCAGGTCATCTGAATTGAAATCACACTGTAAACTTGATTGTGAAGTTTAAAACTTCAACAGATACGGTATGGTGCTATCATCATCTGGCTGTAATATTTTATGTTAACTCTTCAAACTGAATGTTCGTTTTGATGATTTTGTAGAGAATTACTTTACTTTCCTTGTAAGTCTATTAAAACTTGATAAAGTTTAATTAGATAGATTTGTGATTTCAATTAAATCTAAAGAAAGACGAGTACTGTAACATAATTTATACGTCCCAAAATGTATCAATGACACTGGAAGAGTCGGAACAAGATGTAACATAAGGATCATTTCCGTTTTTTTCTATACAAGATCTAGTTTGACTCATCTAGATGTGTCTTAAGCCATCGTAACAAGTTGGAAAGCATCGAAAGCATCTGCAGTTGATTTCCTTCTCATACAATCGTACTGCATACGCAAGAACCTGTAACGGCATTTTAGTTAAGTAATGTGGCATAGCTGCGTTTTAGTCTAGTATTGTAAAAAATAAATAATGTATATCACATAGTTAAGGTAGCTTTGTGATATTTTCCGTTTTAAGTTTACAAAATTGGATACGTATTTACTAGTTTAAAAAGCCGTTAAGTATGTTTAACTGCATTTTTGTGTTGTATTCAAGCATAACGGCTTTATAGCGTTGGACAAATACAATATAAATTATAAATGAAGCTTTGTTTAAAAACATTTAAGTGCTTTAACGGCACTATAGCGTACAAAAGTCAGTTAACGGCAATTAAGTAATGGAAAATCAAAGAAAATTTCAGCCAAAGGTAACGTTATAATACCTTAGCGGCTTTTTAGGTAAGTATTGTTATTTAACTGCGTTTTAGCGTTGGAACTATACAAAATAAAATGACTTAACGGCATTTATAGTTTTGGTATCTTAAAAACTAACATACCTAGAGAAACACGGGTTACACAGATCGATAGATATTTTTTTTCTGATTGTAGTGCCATTTAAATGTCCAAATCGACCCGATGTTAGATAACGGCATTTAAGCTTGCGGACGGCAGAATAGCGGAGATACCATTATGACCAGTATGACGTAATATCGGAGGAAAGTTCTTGCGAAGCATTTGTGCGAATCTATACTAATATTATAAAGCTGAAGAGTTTGTTGCACCTTCAAGAGGATCAGGTTACAGAGATAACCAATTTGTTCAAGAAAAGAAAACTAAAACCATCGTATACACAGTATTTTTACGTACTTTAAAACACCTGCACTATACACATTTCAGCAGATCACTCTACTTTTACCTATATAGCGCTCCCTTATTGTTTTTCTACAGTTCTCTTACGGATCATAGCTTTTTAAAGCAATGGATATTTTAGTATGCATTTTCCTCAAATAGACGCGGGTGAAACCGCGGGGCACGGCTAGTTCGTGATATTTGCGATGCGATGCAATTTGTGGTTATGTGCGGGAGCCCTAAAAGTACCGACTAAAATCACCACAGATTTTTCTAGCATGGCTTGGGGTCAGATTCCGATCACATTTGACATCATCAGGCTTACGATACGTCCGTTAAAAAAATTAAAACTTTTACTATACGGTGTAGTTAAAACGATCTTGATTTTGACATCGCCTCTATAGGTATTCTCGCTTGAAATTAAAGAAAGAACAATATCCAAGCTAGAACCGTTTTTATTGGACGATCGAAGGGCAGATCTATGTCTTCGCAGTCACTAAATGAATGGACCGATTTGATGTGGTGTTTGGTTCTTTAACTGTGATGATTGAGATAATTCGCAGCGGTAATTTATTTGCATCGTATCTTCTAAACAGACGAATTAATTTTAATGCCTTATTTAAATGTAAATGTAATTTGTGTTATTCTGATTATTTATTGCAGTGATCTAAACGCTGCCCATGTTGAATTGGAGCAATTTGAAACCATCGTATTCGACCTAAAAAATGACCTGGAGATCGTAAAGAAACAAAATGAGGAACTGAATGCAGACAACCAAAGCTTGATGATCAAAGTAGAGTCACTGGAAAGGTACTTATGATTCCAGTAAATTATTTATTTTGTGTGCATATTTGATACTTCTTTACGAAAATCATCTATTACACATTGACAGCCGCTTGCACACAATGGACACGAACCTTCATAAGCAAGCTACTAACTGTCCTATGCAACGAGTACTTTTACGTTAAAACATTGATGGAGTAAGTTCTAGCATAGTTCTATGCTGTCTTAGTCATCGTTTAAATTGCAAATGAAAAGGTGGCTAGTGTAGAATATATCTACAACATTAGGGAACTAATTACCCATCGCAAATGTTATGTATCATGAACTTTGATTATAGAGTAAGATCCCAGACGTCACCTATTTTCTGATGAATAAAATATGGACGATTGAGTAGAGTTAGTAAGTACTAAGAACACATGCTTACTCGCTAACTTGCTTAGACGGCCAATTTTGAGATATGGGGTAATGAAGTACATACATACATACAAACATTACTTACTTCACGTATTTTCTAATAAGTGATTTTCACATATTTATGGTGTAGGCAATATCCTTAAAAACAAGGTCCCAATACTCCCAGACACTTTCCGTCAATATGTTCGTCAGACAACTATTTTAAAGCTTTTTCCAATAAAACAGACCAATCTTAGGGGCCAATCATCCCCTAAACTCAATTTTAAGTCAATATTTCCAAATAAATGTCTCACTCAGTCTCTCGCTCTTACCCATAGGCATCCATAGGATATAGTTGAGTTTAGGAGATGATTGCCCCCTTAGATTGGTCTATCTTATTGGAAAAAAGCAACAAAATCGTTGTCTAACGAACATAATTTACAAATGGAGCATGAGAATTTAAGTGAAGTTAAATTATTATTTTGGAGTTGTTAAGCAAAACGGCTGACGGAAAGTGTCTGGGAGTATTGGGACTTTTTTTAAGGATATTGCCTACAACATACGTGAAAAGTATTTATTAGAAAATACGTGAAGTAAGTAATGTTTGTATGTACCTTCATTACCCTATATATCAAAATTGGCCGTCTAAGCTAGTTAGCGAGTAAGGATGTTTGTGTTCTTAGTACTTACTAACTTTATTCAATCGTCCACATTTCATTCATCAGAAAATAGGTGACGTCTGGTAGCTCTGGGATCTCGGACTATTAGTTTAATATACTTCTTTAGTTAATCCTACGAATATTAAATGCGAAAGTTTGAGTGATTTTTTGCTCAATCAAGGCCTCGAATTTCATTCGTGGGAACATTTGGTGGATTGCTAATGCTACTAATCATCAGGGAATAAATAAACTACGGAGAAAACACGAGACATTGCTAGCAGGACCTGCACCTGTATTTAACAGTACCTGTGTTTCCAGTGTGTTCGTTTGGTCGGTTGCGCTTGGTATTGATTCAAAATGTCTTCATATTTCAGAGATACACTATCAGTGACAAATGCAAATGCCAGTTTACAGAGCTCGGTAGCGAAATTTCAAGAAGCGATGGAAACAGGTAACAAGAGATATATGGAACTAGAAGCCACCAACCGGGACCTAGGGAATCTAAAGAATAACCTGGAGAGGTAAGGTTTTAGACGCTTTTTAGACGCGTGCCTTTTTTAAATAGTTTTACACTTGACCGCCATCTCGCCAAATGTTAAGCGACGATGCGGTCTACGATGGAGCGTGCTTACCTAGAAGAAACCGATTCACTCTCGATTTGAAGACACCAAGATTATAACCATCGGGAAAAACCCACTCAGGCAACTCATTCCACAGCCTAGACGTTCTTATGAAAAAAGTAGAGTCCAATCTCTTCGGGCGTGTCTTTGGAACATCAACCATGAAACGATGCCGCTTCTTCGAGCTACGAGAAGTCCGATAGAAAAAAGGCAAGGTGGTATTAGATCATGCAGATCAGTTGCACACTCTCCAAAGTGTATCCAATAAAAAAATGAGCTAGTATAATTAGCTAGTATTATAAGCTAGTATAATTAGCTAGTATGATAAGCTATTATAATAAGCTAGTATAATTAGGTAGTATAATTAGCTAGTATAATAAGCTAGTATAATAAGCTAGTATAATTAGCTAGTATAATAAGCTAGTATAAAAAGCTAGTATAATTTTGCGGCGACGTTCAAGACTTTGAAATCTTTTTCGCACTAGTGTCTTGGTCTATGAGTCTTTCGAGTCTCCTGTGAGTAGTATATAATTATGTAGCTATACCGGTGACGTATTGTAGAATGTAAAGGCCTGTTCAGACCTGAGCGTAGCTATTTGCTACCGCGTGCCGTAGAGAAAGATATCGCGCGGATTTCGCTTGGGTAAATTGTATAGAGCTCCAGAACTGTAGCGAAACTTGAGCCTAACGTAGTGGCGCGGGAGCTATCTGTTTCTTACCCCAGCGATATCCGCTAACGTGTGCACATTGGACCTAATATCGGATGTCGCTACAACTCGCGGTAGCAAAAAACGCGCAGGTCTGAACAGTCCTTAAGTGCTGTTTAGTACAAAAATTCTAAGTTATACGATTTCGCTTCTATTGGGTTTTTGTTTTTACTTACTTAACGTAAAAAGATGGGTGTTTGAGGATTCCTTATTGTTCAATTCAGTGTGACAATAACTCAAGTAGGTAAAGATATCAAGATTTTAGTTAGCTCTTAACCATGTAATTTTTCTTAAGACATTTAAATGTAATGTCCGAAATTAGTGATTTTGATACCGTTATTAATTTGGGACGTGTATAATTTCTGAACATATTTTTTTTATTTTAGGGAACTAGCTTCTATGAAAAACACATTCAATAATTTACAACAAATGTACAGTTCACTGGAACAAAGTCTCAATACGTGCAAAGGAGAGAAAAGTGGCCTGGAATCCAACTATTCCAGCCTGTTACAACAGGCAAAGGCGCTCAAAAGGTAAACAATACAATACAATGAAACATCTTGAACCATAATGTATGTTCTTTTCACAGAATTTTACTGGTCATTTCATGTTTTTCTTATATCTACAGAACGTTAGATCTATTTACATGTCTGTATATGTGGTGACAATGTTTATATATGTGGGGCTGGTTCTGCTTATTATTAGGAGAGGCGAGGAGTTTATTCTTATTTCATTAAAACTTTGAAAAGGTATTGTTACTTTTGATGTTAATAATTTTATTTGCTAATTGACATCAAAATTGTACATAAAGTCCTTTAATTTGGATAAAACGTCACCTACGTGGGCACACCACATTCAAAACGTTGTTTTTTCGAACAAGGCTCACGATTTTATTTACTGAATCCAAAATATTACTTTTCATATTGAATGCTTTTTATATGTTTAGACTACCAATTCAAATAAGCAGTAATTAAAAGGAGACGGCCCATTTTCCATGGGCATTTGCCCCACAGAAAAAGTGCAAGAGACTTGACCAAAATTGGATCATTGTATAGGGTTTTTAATATATATTGAGGAACCGTTTATGTTTTTATCCTGCATAGCGGGGTTTAAAAGATATCAACTAAAATATTGAAAAAAAAATAACGCCGCAAGTAGGTAATCAAGAACGTGATTATGTACTTACTACCAAAAGAAGGTAGTAAATTCATTACTTTGCGACGTACTGTGCTCAGAATAATGTCGACTCAACACAGAGAAGGACCGGAGATTCGACCAAACCACAAAAAAATCACATAACCTTTGGAAAAATAAAGAAATTCCATGTGTTGTGTGGGTTTCGAACGAATTTTTACTGTACGTAAACTTCAACTGAACTAAAATGAGAACAACATGACTGACTTTGACTATAGCATAGAATAGATAATACAGATAGAACGGACACTCCCCACCCCCCGCCAGTTTCAAGCTTCCTACCCCGCAAGAACGCGAGAAGCACTCAGCGACACGACATAGATGACACGCACACATGCGTAAATGCGTTCGAACGACATATGCGAGATGTGTGACTGTAGGTATGTCAACTGCACCGTCTGTATAGATTTTAGGCCGAGTGTCCGGGGTGTGACTATAGTCTATAATTAGTCTGTACACATAGGTACAAATGAAAAGAGTGTTCACCGCAGTTCTTTATAATCGGGTACTGACCCGAAGACAAACTACGAACTAAACCTTAACAGGCTTATTTAAATTCACATAAACTTCGCTAGCGTGTTTTAACGCCGTACAACGCCATCTAGTTTGGTTTTATGGAACTACAGTACCATAATACAAAATTACTTATACATAGTCATTAAGGTACTTTTTAATCACCAATTTGCAATCCCCGCTTGGCAGGTTAGTATTGAATGTACAGTTTGAATTATTTAATTATATGTTATTTTAATTAAATAACTTGTTTAGGTCTCCGGGGCTAATTAAGTATCTAAACTTGAAACGACTTGGGGCAGAAATGAGCCGTCTCCTTTCCATGAAGGTGACGATGATAATCGTAAAAATGAGAACTAGCCTACGACTGAGATTCGAGAACTTATACCACAAGAAACGAGACCAAAATCCATCCTGCTTGCTAAATTTGGCTTAAGGGCAAGTTTAGTACATTATAAATGTCAACTCTTGTTAATTTTTTTTTAATTCGTATACCTATATCATCATACCTATAAACATTATCATTTCATTGATGATGATGAAAAACATCGATCTTCGTAGGAAAAGCGCGCGCACTCAAACGGTCGACAAAATAAGTGCCAATAATAATAGAGCTAAATAAACAGCACAAGAGAGGACAACAAAAACTAAACCACATTTAATATGACAAATGTTTTGGAAATATGTATTTTTCTTGGAACACGCGGGTTTCTTCGCTATGTTTTTCCTCCACCTTCCATGCTGTTATGATAAATTCTTACATTCTAGCTTGAAAAGTATACATATATAGGTATTTCAAGGTAGTAAGTTTAACAAATTGCATTAGTTAGTTTAAAGCAAGAGTCTTTTTTTTTTTTAAATAAAGAGTGACAAGACGAGCAGGACATGTGCTTGATGGTAAGCAACATGCCTGCCACATAACAGCACAGTGACACGCAGCTATTGGAACATGAAGATGTTCCAATGTCTTTGCAAAGAGTACATCACAACATAACTCTAATATTAACTGCTTCAATGCAAAGAGTATACATATACTACGTACCTATAGAGCTAGAAAAACGCTTTACAGCGAAAGCACGGGTCTGATTGCCCTTGTCTTGTCGCTCTTTTCATGTGGAAGTGTCATACTATTGACGCTGCCCAACACTATGTCGCCATAGCATAAATACACCTCATCTGCTTACGGAAAACCCTGATCTATTTACTTATTCCTTATCTAAGCTTCAATAATACTTATTTGTAATCCTTTCCAGTGAGTTTACATCTGTCAAGGCTGAGCTGGAGAGCTCAAGAAATAACACGCAACAACTGGAACGTACCTTGGAACAATGGAAAGGAAAAGCGAACGAACTGCATGCAGCCAATCAGAACTTAGGCAAAGAGAGACAGGAGATCGAAAAGTGAGACCATTTCGTTTATTTTGTACATAGTTTAGGGGGATGAGACGAGCAGGAGATGTGCCTGATGGTAAGCAACATACCTGTAACAGGACAGTGACACGCAGTTTTTGGAACGTGATGAGTCCAAATCATTACCTAGCACTACACTGCGCTCGTCACCCAGAGATATAAGATCTTTTATCTCTATGCCCTGTTCATCATCATCATCAGTCGCAAGACGTACACTGCTGAACAAAGGCCTCCCCCCTAGATTTCCGCAACGAACGGTCCCGCGCAACCTGCAACCAGCGGTTTCCAGCGACCTTTGTGAGGTCATCTGTCCATCTAGTGGGAGGCCGTCCAACACTGCGTCTTCCGGTTCGTGGTCGCCACTCGAGAACCTTTCTTCCCCATCGGTTGTCAGTTCTTCGAGCGATGTGACCTGCCCATTGCCACTTCAGCTTGCTTACTCGTTGAGCTATTTCGGCCACTTTAGTTCTTTTGCGAATATCTTCATTACGGATTCTGTCGCGCAAAGAGACTCCGAGCATAGCTCTCTCCATAGCTCGCTGTGTGACTTTGAGCTTTGTTATGAGGCCCACAGTTAAGGACCACGTCTCAGTTCCATAAGCCATCACTGGCAACACGCACTGGTTAAAGACTTTTGTCCCTATGCCCTGTTATTTCCCTGGAAAGATTGCCCTTCAAATCGGAACATAATAATGTTTGCACATTACTACTTGGCGGTAGAATAAGTGACAAAGGTGTAGTACTTCCCCAGGCAGACTCTGCATAGAGTCCTACCACTACAAAAGTTGATAAAAAATCAATGAAAACTCGAAAAACTCGCAGAGAGTGTATGTGTATTTTTAATGCCATAATACTAATTGTAGTACTATGGCACTCGAGAGCTTAAAGTAAGAGTGGTGAATGTGGCATGTCCTCGAAGGATATAATTCTCGAAGTATTTCATTTCCCTCGCATTTTGTCTCATCACTTTCCAGCCAGTCATAATGAGTGTTAAGATTTCGAAAACTCGTGAAAAACAATAAAATATTAAATAAAGTACCTATTGATAGAGTTTCAGCCACGAATTTAAAGTTTTCTTTAGAAAGTAAAGAAAATACAAGTTAAAATTTGAGAGAAAATTTTAATGTCAAACACGTACAAGTTGAATTAATTTATCTATTTAAATACAAAGTTGCATGAATTGATCAAGCAATAGCTACATTAATTCATTTGTTTTATTGAACACGATCTTTTTTGTATCGGGACTTTTTTAAGAACAAATCAACTAAACCAATATAAAATCTACAACTCACTTGTGAGTAATAGTAATAAAAAAAGTCATATTTTGTATTTTGATTATATGTGTCATTATTTACCTGATTGCAATCAAAATAGAGCTACTTTACGAGGAAGTGTGTTGAAAAATAAGTTAATATTAATATTAATATTATTATAAGTTCTGGTCACTTATTTATTTGAAGTCGGTGCCAGTCAGGGTATCTGATCTGTGGTGCCAGCCAAGTCTAACAGGTAGTAGATTTATACTACTTACTACGTACAAGTACAAACGTAGGATCTACTACCTTTTTGACTTGACTGGCACCGTCTTCAAAATAGATGAGTGAGTAGCGCTTATAATAATTATATTTTGTTAAATAAAGAGTGACGAGACGAGCAGGACATGTACCTGATGGTAAGCAACATGCCTGCCACATAACAACACAGTGACACGCAGCTATTGGAACATGAAGAGTCCAAATCATTACCTAGCACTGCACTGCGCTCGTCACCCAGAGATCTAAGTTGTTATATCCCTAAGCCCTGTAATTTCTCTGGAAACATTGCCCTTCAAACCGGAACACAGTAATGTTTGCACATTACTGCTTGGCGGTAGAATAACTGGCAAAGGTGTGGTCCTTCCCCAGGCGGACTCTGCCAAGAGTCCTACCACTAAAATTTAACTTAGTTTTCGCTTTTGAGTGCCTATTTGTGGTTTTGCAGTCGGTTTAATTTTTTTTTGTATTATAAAAGTTTATTGTTTTAATGTTTTGTTCTGTTTTCCAGGCAATTAAACGCTTTGTCGGAGGAGGTGACCGAGCTAAAAAATTTGAGAGATGACCTTCAAATAAACTTGGATGAATCGTACGATAAACTTACTCCATTAGAAGAAGCTAATCTAAACTTAACCGAACAAGTACAAGCAATGGAAAGGTTAGACCGAATATTTTATCTAAGGGTTAGACTACCTCTACAATATGTACTTATAGAATCATGGTATTATCCCAAAGACTCAAAAAAAAAAAAAATTGGCAGCCATGGGAACTGCTGATAGAAGTAAAAACTTATAACTCGGAATTTGATAGCTTACCTTGGAAACTACACGGGTGTAATTGGAGGGCGTGGCCTGGGCATCATGGCATGGCCATCTCGAAATGCGTCAGCATTTCCTATTGGCTGATGCATTTCTAGATGGCCATGGCATGATGCCGAGGCCACGCCCTTTCAGCATTTCCCATTGGCTGACGCATTTTTAAATGCCCAATAGTCATGGTCCCGTTACCCGAAGATTTCTTATCATACCCGAGCGTGACGCTAGAATCCAATTCACAGCCCACGAAATATCTGTCTAGGCGCGCCTAAAGAAGTTTTCACTTCAATAATAATTGGCAGTTATAGGAACTGCCGATAGAACTGAAAACTTATGTTTAACTCAGAATGTGATAGCTTACTTTGGAAACTACCCGAGTTTATCCGAAGATTTCTTTCATTCCCGAGCGTCATGCTTGATGATTAAGGTCAATTCACAGCCCACGAAAAATCTGTTTGTGGTGCGAAAAAAGAAATTTTCACAATGATCTAAACTGTTGGCTGCGGTCACTAAGTGGCCATGCGCTGATGGGTAAAACTGGAATGTCTTTAAATCGAACGTGGATAGGTTTCTTTTGAGCAAGTATGCATGCGTACGTGTAGCATCCAGTTCGGTGTTGTAGACCGCATTATTGCTCAATATTTGATAAGATGTCGGTTAAGTGGAAACCCACTACTTATTCATAAAATGCTAATGACATACCTAAAGAGAGTTTGTTTATACATTTCATTGATCCCTCCTGCGTATAAACGCAACTGGCAAGCTCGGTGCTCACTCTTTCCAATATCCTAATATTATAAATTTAAATGTTTGTTGCTCAATTACTTCGAAATGGCTGTCTGAACGAGACACAGATTATTGTCTATTATAACAAATAGGTTAGAATGTATTCCGAATACAAGAACAGGAACGCGAGCTAAGCGAATAAAACGGGAAATTTGCTGCTAGTACATTTTCTCCTTGTAACTCAGTACTGAGCTAGAAAGATGTGTGTTATTTTGCACCAGGGATAAATTACTAGGAGCAACAAACATTCAAATACTCAAACATCCAAACATTGACAGTTATAATATTAATAGGATTAGTAGAAAGAGTTATAGATATACTACGTATAGAGCTAGAACAAACGCTTTACACCGAAAGCACGGGTCTGATCTCTCTTGTCTTGTGGCTTGTCGAAGTGTCATACATTTGTCACGGCACATCACTATGTCGCCATAGCTAACATACATTTCATCTGCTTACGATTGGTACAAAGGAACCGTGCGGAAAAACCTGATCTATTTACTCATTCTTAATCTATGGATTATTAATCTGTGTTTCAGGGACCTAAAAGCGACTAAAATGGAGCTATTAAGTACCGTGGATGCATTGTCTGTGCATAAACAGCAGCTCAATCTATCATACACGGTCAGAACTGAACTAGACTCTAGCAACCAAAAACTGGCAGTTCAAGTCTCGAAGTTGGAAAGGTATGAAGTAAATCTGTTCGTTTATGTTCATATTCGTTCGCTTGGTAAGAGTAAATTTACTCGTAACACATATGTAAATAAAAGATACGGCTGGTCTGGTCGGGAGAACGGCTCCTGCCAATCTAGTGAGTTCAAATCCCACTGGCACCACTATCTTTTCGAAGTCACGTGCGTAAGGCCGTTAACTTGAAACGGTGAAGGAACAGATCGTGAGAAAACTGACATTTAGCTAGAATCCTTCGAGATTGGTGTCAGCGTGGTGAATTATGGCCTTGACTCTCTCCTTGCGAGACAACGCCCCGAGTTCCAGCAGTGGGAATATTTAGTGGTCTGCTTATGATACAAAACTGAGATAAAGTCGAGATTCCTAATAAACTAACCGCCTAGTTTCATTTCAAGACATTTTGCAAATCTGTATGAGTATCGTACTTTTATTTTGTTTTTCAGAGAATCTGATTTGGTAAAAGATGAACTGGAGACTTCGAAAAGTACCATTTCTGACCTTCGGAAAGATTTGGATAGATATAAACAGACAACCAACGGTCTTGAAAAAAAAAATGAGCTAGTGAATGCTCAATTAGAATTGCAGCTCAGGTACAATTATTGCTATGTTTTATAATTTGCTTATGTAACTAAAACATCTGGATTCAGTATTCCGCTGCCTCAGAGAGCATACCCCAAGGCATATAATGCCGGCAAACGCGCTTCATTGAACATTGCATTGGCCGGACGGCTTATTATTAAAAAAATAAAGTAGCCAAGTGCGAGTTGAACTCGCCCATGAAGGGTTCCGTTGCAGCAAGTAACATAATATACATAGTACACATAGTTCTTGTAGTTCGTTGTAACTTTGATCGAAGTTTTAATAATAGTGTATTTATGACGTACTAAAAAAAAAACTACTCATCAGATCGAGTTCAAACTAATTTTCGTTGGTAGTTTTCACGGTAATGTACATCATATATTTTTTTTAGTTTTTTCATTCTCTTACTTTAGAAGTTAGAGGGGGGGGGACACACATTTTACCACTTTGGAAGCGTCTCTCGCGCAAATTATTCAGTGTAGACAAAAATTATACTAAAAACCTCAACCTCATTTTTGAAGACCTATCGATAAACACCCCACACGAGTAGGTTTGATGACAAAAATATTTTTGAGTTTCAGTTCTCAGTATGGGGGGCACCCCTAATTTTTGTTTTTTTTTTTAAACTTTTGTAAAAATCTTAATGCGGTTCACAGAATACATCTACTTACCAAGTTTCAACAGTGTAGTTCTCATAGTTTCGGCAAAAAGTGGCTGTGACATACGGACGGACAGATAGACAGACAGACAGACATAACGAATCTATAAGGGTTCCGTTTTTACGTTTTACGGAACCCTAAAAATCTTTAAATCAGTTACTTTGCACCACTAATAAACTGGAAGAATGGGTTTGTACTTTGTTTAAAGTAAGGTAAAGTAAAGATTTATTTGCGTAGCATGGGTACTTACATAAATTGACAGATGACAAGCTTGTGAAATGGAGTTCACCCACAGAAATCTAAACAATTACCTTATTATTTAGATTTCTGTGCGTTCACCAAACATTGCTATTTGGCATGCATAGGGTAATAAACAAGGTCCCCAATACATGATGTATCAAATCTATAACCAGCTTCCTATAGATCTACGTGAGGAGACCAATAGTAAAAAGTTTAAAACTATCTTAAAATCCACTTTAATTGAGAAATGCTATTAGAAAATAGATGACTACTTGAAGGGCAAAACGTTCCAAAGTCTCGTAATATTAAAATACTCTAACTGTAAATAGTTCTAAGATACTACATTAGGTATGTACTAGTTATACTATTCGCAACACCCTATGCACAGGGTCTTATGTGTATTGTAAAGTATTATTAACATTATGCTAACATGAGTAGGTACTCATTAAGATGCGACTGTATGTTTTAAATAAATAAATAAACAGCAAAACCGACAAATATAAATTAATATTTTTTGTTAAGAAACGTAAAATATTCCCAAAAAATTCCCATTTTATGTTTTCCCATTTTATTTACTTACAGTTATTGTATTTCAGTGAACTATCTAAAACCAAAAATAACATGCAACTATTGAATAAGAAGCAAGGTGAATTGGAAGAAAACAACAAAAGGCTGAGTGCTCAAAATAAATCGTTGGAAAGGTAATTGTAGTGTTAGTTATCAGGTTATCACTGTCGGGATTATTTCCTGTATCCTTAAGATTGACTGGCCTCTTGGCTTAGTTAGTAGTAAGTCTGATGAAGCCAATGGTCGTGGGTTCGATCCCCACCCAGTGTAAAATTGTGTTATATTTTGAATGAATTAATTATAACTCCTTATTGTCCACACCTTAAAATAGTACATGAGCAGTGCGTGCTTTGCGCTAAGACGAGTATCCCGAGTGGTGTCTGCGGATGTGGCGCGTGCGTGTTAATTCGCCACAGTGCATTCTCGGTTACAATACGAAGTCAAGTGTTCGTGTACGTGACATTCTACTTGTGACTATTCATAGGGCACGCAAGTAGTTTTTAAATTATATCCATCCCTCTTTCCCCCCCTCTCTCTCTCTCTCTCTCTCACTCAGTCTCTGCCTCGTAAATGAAATGGTCTCTACGCAAAATTATATTATTAATGCCTTATTTATGATTTTAGTTGTGGCATTTGCATACGACGCGACGCTTTTTTTAAGAGACGTGCGCGCGCTCTCGCTTCCTTTCAGACGCTGGGCGGTGGTGTTAAATCCATATTACTTTTCATGGTATAGAGATATAATTATTATTACTTTGTTTCAGTGAGAAATTAACGCTCAATATAAAACTGGAAAGCACAGATCGGGACATCCCGAACCTGAAAGAAAGTCTGAAGTGGTTAAAACAGAGAAAAGATGAACTGGAATCGAGCAACGAGAGCTTAAGAAAGCAAGTAAACGAGTTGGAAGCGTGAGTAAAGTCTCAACTATTTCTCGACAAATAAGTTACTACATAGTATAAAACAAAGTCTCTTTCAGTCGAGTAAAAAAGAAGTAACAAAAATTATGACATTTATACAAATTAGACACATTAAATGTTGAAATTGTAGTAGATATCATTCCTGTTTCTGAGTAGAAATCCCATCAGTGGGTTAATCGGTAGTGAAGTTGATTACCGCCACTTGAGACGGTTTGACATCTATTTTGACAGGTTCTTTTCATTCATCTCACATTTTGGTATCGCGTCATTGTCTCGGTCTCTGCTCATCTAATGCGACTTTTGATTTCTATCCCACTAGCAGAATAATGAAACATTTTGTGAAAAAGAATTTTTGTTGTAAAATTATCAAAATTAACAAAAAACCATTGTTTAAAACTATTGCAGTTGTTCACTACGCTAGTAACAAGAATATCAACTACTAAATATAGACATTGGACACTCATGAACTTCATATTGACAAAATTATAGGAGTTTGAATCGCAAAATGGCATTCCAACATTTCAGTTCCTCCTTCAAAAGTATTAAGTTTACAATTAATCCTGTGTAATGTTGTCAATACGAGTCAAATCGCAGAAGTTTCTGAAGTAATTTTTTTATCTTCAGATCGTTGACCTCAGCCCGAGAAGAGTTCTGTTCTCGCAACTATGACGTCTCAGTTCTGCAGACAACCGTCCAGTCTCTTACCACGCTAGCTACCGAGAACAAAGCACTGATAGAAGCAATGACGAAGTGAGTTATTAATATTACAAATATTAAAATTTGGATGTTTTTTGGTCAATCAGACTCAGTTTAGGGGCTTAGATAAATAATAGTTTGATAAACACTACTTTTTATCTCTAAAATGCATCCTCATAACATATTCCTTAAGAGTTAAATTATGCTTCTGACGGTTTGATGGTCTGGAGTGTTCTTAACTCCGGGGAATCGACTCCCGTAAAGTCTCAAAGCCAACGGGCGTGAGATGCTGTTGTTGGGGTCAAGCGGGTCCAAGCACAACTTTGGGTATGTGCCTCGGGCTCCCTGGTAAAAGCCGATGGCCATCACGCTTTGAGTTGTCGACGGTGCAGGAAGGTTTTCGCGACTGCATGCACTCAATGACGTAGTTCGGAGAGCCTAAGTATCGGCGGGCGTTCCATGCGTACTTGAGCCACCGGGCCTATGCAGATCGGACGGCGAGAGATAGGGGGGTCTAGCGCCTAACGAAAAACGCTTTGATGCTTTGACATAGCCGTCTTCTTCATTTCAATAGAGAAGAAAAGAGACAGCAATGTCAAAGCATCAAAGCATTTTTCGTTAGGCGGTAGACCCCCGGATGGGTTGACTCTGGTGCCCTGGAAGAACGGGAAGTACCTAATTTGGGATGTCGTTTGCGTCAAAACTGTCGCCGCCAGCCACCTGGGTCGCATCTACTCACCATCGGCTGCGGCAGAGGATGCCGCTGATAAGAAGAAACGAAAATATGGCATGTTGGTGTCGCAGTACGAGTTTGTACCGGTTGCCGTGGAGCCCTTGGGTTATTGGGGGATAGAGGCTAAAGGGTTCCTCTCAGAATTGGGGCGCAAAATACGGGTGACTCTTGCTCCGGCGCGTTCCTGGAGCAAAGGTTGGCCATTGCCATTCAGCGTGGGAACGCGGGGAGCATCATGGGCACTTTTGCGCCGGGAGCAGTTAGGGGTGGGTTATTCGGAGAAAACTAATTTCTAATTATTATCCTGTAAAAATGTTTTTTAATTATTTATCGATTGAATAATCAAATTGACTTTATACTTGATAAGCAAAAAGAAAGTGTTTCTAATATTGATGTGTGTTGAGTTTTATATTGAATTGAAGTCAGCTTTTGTTTTTTTTTTTGAAAAAAATATTCTATTGTCTCTGTCATAATTGTGGATATTATTCAAATATTTGGTGAAATATCTTTGAGCGGACATACCTACTATTGATGGCCCAAGAGATAGAACGTGTTCGTAGATAAATCGTCCAAAGAAAAACAAAGCATATTAATAGTCCAGTAACTTTGTCGCCTGAATGTATGGAGTAGGATGCGTTAAATCCGGTAAATCTGATTTTTTGCAGAGTTGTTTGTGATGTAGGCCTAATGATTGTCCCAAGTTTGTGACCTCGAGCGACGAACGCAACTTTGTCAAAAATAATTAAAACCGCGAAAAAATCGTTTATTTTTCAAATTTTGGCGATTATAACCCTAAACGACTAGTTTTTGTAAAAAAATTCTTATGGCGTTTATAAAGTAAACTAAATTTTCTACAATATGATACTAGAATTGTCTCTGTACACTCAATAGTTTCTGAGAATAAGTCTTTCAAAGTTTATAATTATTTTCGTACTTCGCAATTTTTAGCAATATTTTAACTCCTACTTGACCAATTTGTGGCACAGTTACGGCTGTTTTTAACCCCCGACCAAAAAAAGAGGTGTTATAAATTTGACGTCGAAGTCTGTCTGTCTATCAGTGAGACACACATACAGGTCTGTCTCTATGTGTATCTGCCTGTGTGTGTACCTGTCTATGGCACCGTAGAACTCAAACGGATGGGCCAATTTCGATGCGGTTTTTTTTATTTGAAGAAAAATTTTTGTGTTGATGTTTTGAGCTATTTTTGGTTAATATCGATTCAAGATGACCGCCTCCATCGAATGGCAGACCAAATATTTCATCACAATCTACCTCAATATGGGTATCAAATGAAAGGGCTTGACTAGTAGAGTACTATACAGTATAACAAATTTCAAATCACAAAATGGCGAACTCCATATTTTTTTTTTCACGAATGCCTTAATATGGGTATCAAATGAAAGGACTTGACTAGTAGACTACTATGCACGAGTGGTACCACCACTTCGTGTAGTTGCAATAGTAGTCAAAGTCACTTTTTGAACGTGCAATTAACGCTTAACACTCTTTCTTCAACAATCGCCTATAAAATAACATTACACTCACTTAAGTGAACTCCTATTTTCAGAGATGTCATGTCGGTAACCTCTCTCAGAAATGAGTTGGAGATCACACGCCGGAAGAGTACTGCCCTTAAAGAAAAACTAGACGCGTCGCTAGAATCGGGGCGGGAGCTGGAATCAACGAACGAAGAATTGATCAAGGAAGTTGAAGAATTGAAAAGGTTTTACTTTTTAATACAAATGGATAACTTAAGTTTCTCCAAAGTGATGTAAATCGAATTCATCCATTATAAATCTGATGTGTCAAAGTTATAGTCCGAGATCCCAGAGCCGCCAGACGTCACGTATTTTCTGATGAACGAAATGTGGACAGTTGAGTAGAGTTCATACGAACTAAGAACACATACTTACCCGCTAACTTGCTTAGACGGCTAATTTTGAGATATGGAGCAATGAAGGTACATAAAAATACTGCTTACTTCACTTATTTTCTGACGACTGATTTTTACGTATGTTATAGGCAATACCCATACAAATAAGGCCTCAATACTGCCAGACACTTTCCGCCGGCCGTTTTGCTTAACAGACGCTTTAAAACTCCCAAAATATGTGGCACTGCACAATGTAGCACCGTACAGGTCAAACGAATGGGCTTATTTCGATGCGGTTTTCTTTATTTAAAGGTTGATTTCTGTGCAAGTGTTTTTAGCTATGTTTGGTAGATATCGATTCAAAATGGCCGCCTCCACAAAATGGCAGACAAAATATTTTTTTACAGCTTACCTTAATATGGGTAACAAATGAAAGGATTTGACTAGTAGAACACTATGCACTATGACAAATTTCAAAGCCAAGTTGGCCGCTACCGCAAAATGGTGAAAAAGCCTTGGCTAGGCTTGGCTAGTAGAATGTCTTGAAGGCCTTTTCCTTTGATACCCATACTGAGGGAGTTGTGAAAAAAGAAATAAATTTCACCATTTTGCATCAAAACGGCCGACGGAAAGTGTCTGGGAGTATTGAGGCCTTATTGCCTATAACATACGTAAAAATCAGTTGTCAGAAAATAAGTGAAGTAAGCTGTGTTTTTAATTTGTTTTTAAACTTGCCGTCTAAGCAAGTTAGCGGGTAAGCATGTGTTCTTAGTACGTACCAACTCTACTCAATCGTCCACATTTCGTTCGTCAGAAAATACGTGACGTCTGGCGGCCCTGGGATCTTGCTCTATTACAGCCAAATAACACTTTGAGTAAATTGATCAATCATCATCATCTAATACTAGATGGAACTAAAACTGACGAGTACAGTTTTAAATAATAATTTCGAATTTTTCATCTTAAAATAGCCACGTGTCATGGCATTGCTGTTGACACGCGCGTATCTTACCAACACGCTAGACCGCATCGTCGCTTAATACCCGGTTTACATTATTGCAGTCCAGCGATCGAATCCAGCGCTGGATTGCTTACTGGAAAAATGGAAACCGGCACTGGAAAGCATCAATCCAGTGCCAATGCTTTCCTGTGCCGGTTTACATTATTCCAGTAAGCAATCCAGCGGGGCTAGGACGGGCAGTGGATAATTACTCCACCGGGAAAGGAAATAATCTCTTTCTCCCTTGTCAATTGTGTCCACTTTCAGAGCACGGACTCGCCGGTGGATAGTTATTCCACGGTGGATATACGGCGGGAGTAGCGTTATCACTTCAGTATTGCCGTTATAAGAAAATTAAATAAAAATGACGTGTTAATCATCAGTTTTTCTGTCAACTCATCAAACCTCCAAATTTGTTCGTTCTTTTTACTTTTATTTTTTCTGTGCTGCGTTTTGAGCACAGGACATATTACTTACGGAGGTTTTATTTATTTTTGTAAACAACAAACTATAAATCATTTTCTCATCTAAATCACATACCTTAGTATAGAGCACGCATTTAGATATAAAAATGAGCGGTAGAAAGTAGGTTATTATTTTATTCATTTGTAGATATTTACATTTTAAAAAAATGCGTGAGTTAGGTACATGTATGTGAATAAATATTTTCATTTCTGTTCATTAGAATAAGAAGCAATAAAACCCAAATTCGGGTGTTGGTCGACTTTATGTCGACTAACACATATTTGGCCACGGGCGAGTTCACTGGGCCTCTTGCAGTCCATCCCGAGGATTTAGCAGCTGCAAGGCACCGTTTAGCTCCTCACACAAATACAATGCCATGTTTTTATGCATCCGAAATAATCATCTAAATTCATTGTCGGGAAACTCAAAGGGATTACTAGCATCCCTTATTGATCTCCGATGCAATTTTCGGGCCATTGTTTCCATTTGTTCCGTAAAAATATAATTTTAATATGCTCGCGACATTATTTTGAGAGATATTTACTTATATTACTCACCTCCAAATCAGACGATAGTTTGTCCCCTGTCATATGTCAATTGAAGAGTATTTATCTTCGTTTTCCCGAGTCCGTGCTATACACCGGGGAGTAGCGAGATATAATGTCCACGACAAACGTCAAGTGGAAACATTTTATCCCTTTCCCCTGTTGCCATGCTATGCAAGGTGGAAATGATTATTATATCCACTGACAAGTGGATTAAAATGGTGGAAAGACTATTAGTCCACTGCCCGTGCTAGCCCCGCTGCGGTGGATTCGATCGCTGGACTGGAATAATGTAAACCGGGTATTACTTCATGTGATGTGGCGGTCAAGTGTAAACATAAATAAATTAAAAAGAATCTTGCTAGTTTAGTCGCCCTATATTATACAACATGTTTATGCAAATATTTAAATCCAGTTTTTATACTTCAAATTAATAATTTTAGATTAAAAGAGGAGCTATCAGAACGAAACCGGAAATTAGAGGCATTGAAAACGTAAGTACCTAAATCCTACTTAAATTAATTAGGCATGGTTTAGTTTAAGAGTGCACCTAAAGCCAGGAAAAAATCAGATTTCACCCGCGCGACGCGTTTCTTAATGTGATGTACATAAAGTCGAGAATAGCATGACACAGTTTGGAGGAAAAATCAATATTTAATCAGGAGTCCATTTTTGACCAAGTTTTATTTAATTACTCAATAACTAAACATAAATTTAAAAAAGTGTTCGGTTACTTTACTAGAACGTACAAATAGGAATTTTATTACCAAAAAAATAATGTGGGGTCATCGCTGATAATTTCGAGTACTTACTCGAATTAAAACGGGTTTTTTCGGTGTCATTTTTATTTTGTTATTGTAAAAAACTCTGATCTATTTTTAAAATTCTATTCGGTTATTGTGCTTCTTCTTGATTGTACCCACACGTCAATATTTTTTTGTCATAGTTTTTAGTTTCTTAACTTCAGTGAGCGGCGTCGAAAATGTCCTTTTTTCGTTTTCTGGTTTTAGGCGCCCCCTTAAGAATGGTTTAATTTCAACGAATTTTCAATGAAATATAATAATGAAACATTTATGTACTATTTTCTATTTAACGTTAGTCCGCCAATTTTGAATAAAGAAATGTCGGTTGGTATCTTTCTGTCCGAAATCCGTTTCCGTTAATTTAGGTAGGTATCTTACTGTCCGAAATCCATTTACGTTAATTTCGGTAGGTATCTTTCTGTCTGAAATCCGTTTCGTTTATTTCGGTACGTATCTTTCTGTTCGAAATCCGTTTCCGTTTCCCAAACTAAGAACTTTAATTTTGGTAACTTTTACAAAGAGAGTTATGACATTTTTTGGCCTTGTACGTATAGGTTCGACTGTAAATCGAAATTGGACTGGCAAGAAAAGGGGCCAAACTAACCTCAACTTTAGAACTATTGTTACACATAAGAATAAAGCATATCTAAAGGATTATTTGTATATGTTCCCAATTACTCGCTTATGGCACTTCTCTATCACATTATTTTTTATGTGCTCGATAATGTACATTAATTAAAAATAACACAACTCGGTCATAATTCATCATTGTTTTGATATCTCTGCATAATTCCGTTTTTCATAGCCACAGTTTAGGAGTACATGTCCAAGTACTTACTGAATGTAGTTTAGTTTAATTTTCATAAATTTGATGTTTTTTTAAGTTTCGTATAACATAACATACAAACACAATAACAAAACAGAGCTAATTTTCCAAAATCATTGTCAATTTTATGTATTCTGAGACGTATTGATTGTTATGTAATGTGTTGCGAAAAACTAATATCTTTTTGAATTTCAGGGATCTCACAACTGCCAGAAATGAAATCAAAGGATTGAACAATAAAGTGCAAGGGCATGAAAAGTAAGTGACTATACAGAGCAGTTTAAGCTTATCTTGTTTCTGACTTTCAATAAGATTAAAGATTTAAGACGGCAAATGTATCTCAAATTTGCATGACGCATGTTTAAATGAAACTTTCGGACTTCCCGGCATCACTAGTGACTCTAGTAAAATGTATTTGGAAGATAGCAAATTGGACATGTAAACTTTATGCAAATCGCAAACCTGCTATAAAGTTATATATTATTTTAATAAATATTATTTATCGATACTTAAATAAGTTTAAGATTCTAATAACATTAGAATCCTAAGCGTTAGCGAGGGAATTAATAGAGCACAAGGTGAAAAATCTTTGCACTTGAGTGCAACACGTAACTTTTCATTCCGCCTCAGCGAGGAAATGACTAAATGCTTTGCGCATTATTAACAGTTTCAGTAAATTCTGTTGCCGTCAAATAAACTTCTTAGAAGCTAGAATCACTAATTTAAGGGTTTTTACATGTTTTTAAGTTTCTTATATTAAAATTAATGAAATTAAAGTATAAACATTTATTTATAATATTTTAGCTCACAGTTATTTTTTTTTGTAAAATGTTGCCCACTTTTCTGACATAAAATCTCTTTGTTAAGATTTTTAAAAGTATCATTCGTATTAGACGGACCGTTTTGATAAACCGTGCGTTTTACTTTACATAATCTCACAAGTACGTAATGAGACAAATTACAATATTAAAAATGGTGAAATAAGATACCCTTTACGAGCAATTTAATTTTAATTTTAACTTTAAGTTTAATTCAAATTTACTCTACTCCCTAGAGGGTAAAGACGACTTTTGCCCTCTGAAATCGAAGAGCAAAAATATTATTTCCTAGGTGGTGGGATAAAAAAACACTATTTTACTGTTTTAGAGATATTTTGGTGAAAAATGTTCTGTTCTGTATTGATGCGAGCCAGTTCCCGTCAAACAAAAATTGATAGAATACAATATATTAATGTCACATATCTGTGTTTCAGTTACGTGACTCTTGTAAAATCTGAGCTGGAAAACACGAAGAGGACTGTAAATGAACTCGAAAAACACATCGACGACTCGAGCAAGCGAGCGCAGCTGCTGAAAGAAATTCAACAACTACTGACGCAGAACTTACCGACGCCACAATAGCCGTGGAATTGACTTATTTATTTCCTAGAACACTATTTTAACATAATTTTACAACAATTTGGTACAGAAAAGTACATGTCAATCTACTACTAGTAACTAACTCACCCCGAACAGCACCCTCAGGTCTACCGCCTAATTCTTCTGCTTTCTGCTTTCGCCGATGAAAAAAAGACAACTATATCTGCTTTCAGTGCCGCTGCATACGAAAAGTATATAGTTGTCTGCTTTATCGGCATTATCAAATTGACAGTGACGTCACAAATCAAAGCATAGCAGAAAGTATACCTTCTGCTTTCTATACAAAGTAAAGGATTGCTATATAAAAGGCTGCCCAGTCTTAGCATCAGGTACGAGCCGGATCGGGGATCCTTCGATTTGTTTCGCAATTTACGCCCCAACTCGTTCACCAAAGTTTTGGCCTCAGTTTCCCAACTAGGTACCCAAAGACTCCACAGCAAAGGGGGCAAAATACATATTATACTTATTTTGTAATCTCTACAGATAAATTCAATTAATACGAGTATTTCAATGTTTTAAAATACAGTATTAATAATAGGTAAATTAAGTTAGTCATCGGTTACCAAATATAAGTGGTGTTTTTTGTCTGTTTTGAATGTTAGGCGATGTGTTAGATTGGTTAGGTTTTAGGTAGCCAGTTAGATTACTCTGGCAGAAAAGGTTTTATTTTGTGGAAATAGGTGTTATGCAATGTAGCAGTGGTCAGTTCTGCGACCGATATGCTGGACATCAGAACGTCTACTCTCTTTCTACGAAAACGTAATAAACTCGCGACTTTCGTACTCCGGTTCGTTTCGTCCGATCGAACATTGTTTGACGTTTAAATGTTTTTAGCCTACTCTAATTAGAGAATTAGAGAAACGTCAAAGGTTTAAAAAATTTAAACGGAAGAAACGAATGTTCGAAGTAGAACCAGAGTAGGAAAGTCGCGAGTTTATTACGAAATTACGTTTTCGTAAAAAGAGAGTAGACGTCCAGTTTCGATTGGACCTTGAGAGGAGTTTTCAATGCAGGCGCCAGAGTGACCTGCTCAGCTGCTGTTACAGAGTGATCTGTTACAGAGTAATATGTTATAGAGTGATCTGTTACAGAGTGATCTGTTACAGAGTAATTTTTTACAGAGTGATCTGTTACAGAGTGATCTGTTACAGAGTGATCTGTTACAGAGTGATCTGTTACAGAGTAATTTGTTACAGAGTGATCTGTTACAGAGTGATCTGTTACAGAGTGATCTGTTACAGATTGATCTGTTATAGAGTGATCTGTTACAGATTGATCTGTTAGAGTGGCCTGTTCCACAGTGATCGTTACTCACTTGTGACTTATCGCTGCTCTGCTGCCAACTCCACTGTAGTTTTAAGTTTTTTTCTTTCTTTGTTTTGTATCTTTTCTAAAACATAAATAAACAACAGAAGAGATAAATGTACAATGACCTACTATATTTTGATTATTTACTTGTAATAAATAAAGTAAATAATCAAAGCTACTAATTACTGTAGCTTATCTATAATTTTTGATCAATCTACTTGTATTTGAGATTAAATATATTGGGATATACTCCTTTTTTTAAAATACAGTTATATTATATGTCATGATTATAATGAAGTGCAACTTTTTCACAGAAAACTATTTTTGTACTTTTAGCAAAGTAATCTAATAAAGTTTTAAAATGTAAGATCTAATAAAGTTTTAAAAAAAATAGTGAAATTGTAGTTTCTTTACACACACAACGGCTGTTTAAGGATGACTTTTACGATACGGAAATCAAGAAAATCTTCAGAGTTGATAGAGAAACACGTGCTGCACGAAGATTTACCTGTCCCAGATCGGCACTTCGGCCGCATCGGTGCCGCTATGATATTCCGACTTGTAGTGGTAGGACTCTTGGTAGAGTCCGCCAGGGGAAGGACCACACCTTTGCCAGTTATTCTACCGCTAAGCAGTAATGTGCAAGCATTACTGTGTTCCGGTTTGAAGGGCAATGTTTCCAGAGAAATTACAGGGCTTAGAGATAGAACAACTTAGATCTCTGGGTGACGAGCGCAGTGCAGTGCTAGGTAACGATTTGGACTCTTCATGTTCCAATAGCTGCGTGTCACTGTGCTGTTATGTGGCAGGCATGTTGCTTACCATCAGGCACGTGTCCTGCTCGTCTCGTCACTCTTTATTAAAAAAAAACCGAGAGCTGGTCGGAACATTTGGGTAGGTCACTATTTGAGGCAAGCTGAAAACTTGTCTCATAGTTGTCCTACTATATCCCAACACGGAGGTGTCGACCTGGGTTAGCTCTATTCGCGCCAGCACTTTTTATCGAGTGTGAGTTTGCGCGCGCTACAAAGAGACAGATGCTACAGACAGTTCGATATTTTTAGACCCGGCAAATACACTTTCTTTGTTTTTTACGATAAAAAAACATGTTTTTAAACTTTCGATGTTTGTTACTCAATCTCATCAGAACGGCTAAACGTATCTCGTTGAAATTTGGAACGTTTAGATTTATAGACTACAGGCCCCTGAACAATATTTACGTAGTAAATGAACCACCGTGAGACCTATGTAGGATGATAGATATTATTCTGCAACGCCGTACAAAAATCATGCGACAAGGAGAAATTATCGAGGGTTGCAACACCCCTTCTTCGACTGTAACTCAGTTGGACAGCTTACAAGTGACGGCATAGTGCTGAATCTTATTACTTTATACCCTTCTATCATCCTACATAGGTATCTTAAATGGTTCATTTACTACGTAAATTTTGTTCACGGGCCTGTAGTCTATTACTTTTGTGGAGGAATGTTTCTTAAGATATTATTTCGCAGTCGGAGTCGTTGTCGACGTTGATACGAAATTAACCGAAGATCAGTAACTACCGCTTTACCTTGGTGTAAGTAGTTCGGTCCATGGGGTTATGTGAAGGGATACCCTGAATCTAACAGTACTGGGCGATGAACAGTGGTGTGGTACAAGTGGACACTTAAAATGATTGTAGGTGATGAACAGGTCGTTTAACTTTTATGAGTTTACACGTGACCGCCACCTCGCCTGGTGTTAAGCGACGATGCGGTCTACGATGTAACGTGCTTCGGTACCTAGAAGAAACAGATTCATTCTCGATTTGAAGACTCCAAGATTGTAACTATCGGGGAAAATCCAGTCAAGGAAGCATTCCGCAGCCTAGACGTCTTTATCAGCGATGTTACGGACCTCCGACTCCGATAAGTCGGAACTTCTGATTATTTTTACAAGGTGTACAACGGTTCCGAATTCGGCTCCGAAACTTTTAAACCGGAGTTTTTAATCGGAGATAAGGCGTATAAGTATTTGTGATAATATCTTATTGTAGTGGAAAATAAAATGAAAATACAAATTAATTTGATTTAATTTGTTCCACAGCTTTTGTTCATTTAATATTCATGTTACATATGATTGATTATACACATCATATTTTCTATTTTCGGATTCGATTCATCTAATTTAGTTTCTTGTTTATTTGAAAACATGCCATTTTTATTGAATTGTTTGTTTTATTTTATAATCAAAATGAAAAAAAGTTTCTAATAAACTATTTTATTCTACTAATGTTTTAGTAGTCTCCAATAAAAATCTCTCTCCTGCCACTACTTTTGACTCTGCCTACGCCTCTGACTTCGGTTCCGACTCCGATAAATCAAATTTAAAAACTTCGACTTCGGTTCCGATAAAATGACCTCCGTTACATCCCTGTTCTTTATCACTAAAGTACCTAGAACCAAACCTCTTCGTTCGAGTCTCCGTAGCGTCCACAATGCGTCGACGCCAATTTTCTTGGCTTCTGGTTCATGCTACCTGCACAAGCCTACCTACTGGGCACGGATGCTTCGGTAAGTATCTACTTGTGTCGCATAGTCGAAAAAAAACCGACCTTCGCGCTGTGGCTTTATAGCTCCGTCGTATAGTATGGATGGAGATCAAGGATGTATGGAAACACAAGGGTTTTTAAGTCACTACCTATACCAGCAAAACGTTCTACATATTTATACAAATTTACCAGGTAGTCAATTTCAATGCAATTTTATTTATTCGAAACATTATTTCAAAATAACCGCTTGATACACTTTGGTAACTATATTACACCGAATGACGAAAAAATACATAATTAACTTTGCGTTCGGGTTTTTGGCGGGAAATTTTTTTTTTCATGTTTTTATTTGGGAAGGTTGGTATACCGATAAATTTGTGTTTAATGGCGTCTACTTGAATTGGTCTTTATTTTGATATAATTCACATTAAAATTAGAGTTCATTAACATAAAAACATAGTAAAATAAAAAAAATATAAAAAAAAAAAATTTTGGCGGGAAAATGGTCCCGAAGTATTGAAAAAATAAAAAAAAATAATTTGTGCTATCGAATGCAGTTATTTTTGGTTTTTCGAGTTGGTTATTTCGCATACAACACATTTAAGCCATAAAACCACTGTCTCCTTTATAAATTATTAATATAATATCTGAACGACTACTTGAGAAATCGCAAAAAAAAAATCTCAAGTGTCAAAAATGTTAGTTTACATTTTAAGTACATTAATTATAAACAAACGATACCGCTAGAAGCGTCTTGAAACGCTCTTGAGAATGATGGGCTTAAACACGTACAAGTAACGCGGCACTTCATATGCCGAAGCGTAAACAAACGCACTTAGGTAACTTGACACCCGTTTTCCCGCCAAAATTGTAAAATCGATTTTCCAAAAGTGTAACAAGCGGATAACACTTGGTAAAACGTCACTTACAATAAAATTATAGATAAAAAATCTATAATAAAATAATAGGTACCAAAAAGTACTGTCAAATAAGTATTAATCAGCTGTAAAGGGCAATTAATTAGGGCCTAGGACATATTAGGGCCTAGGACATATTAAGGCCTAGGACATATTAGGGCCTAGGACTTATTAGGGCCTTGTCAATTAAATGCAGCTGTAAGAAGGCTTTGTTATGACAAAATACAAATAATGAATACGTACAGTACTTATAAAAATTGACATCAATATCCAGTATTTAACTTAATAGTTCCAGTTTCGACATATTCCTTTTCTGAACATTACTGTCCTTTATAAAATCATCTACAGTGTAATATGCTACTTATAGGTGGCTTTTTATTTAAATTTTAAACCTAGTTTCATTGAGACCTCACACTTGTCCTGGGATTACTGACAGACCTCGTGGCTTGGTGGCTAGTAACTCTGCCTGCGAAGCCGAGGATCGTGGGTTCGATTCCCATCCAGTGCAAATATTTGTGTTATACCAACTATTTGGCCGCTTTACAAGCAATTACAAGCTTTGCTTAGTTTGGGGTCAGATGATGTTGTGTGAATTGTCCACCAACATTTATTTATTATTAAATTATCGTTATGTAAATATTAGAAGCGAACATCATTACATTTGAGAGAGTTACATATTTGTTTTCTGCAGTCTGCATTTATGTAATACAATTTAATGTTTATGTATGATGTGATATTATGTGTAAATCAGATGATTTCTTTGTTTGAAATAGTAAAGTTTGATTTTTCTAACATCCATTTTTCGTTCATAAATATACATATAACGACGAGACTGTTAGCATATTTATAATTTTGAAATTCTCTCGTTATGATTCTCTAGCTGACAGATTGCACATACCATTTGATCTCTTTTGTAATATGAAAATGGAACTTACATCCGTTGCAGATTCCCATAATAAGATACCGTACGACAAAATTCTATTAAAGTATCCAAAATAAACAAATCGAGTCTTTGGTACGTCTGATATCATCTTAATTTTTCAAACTGCATGGGCAGCTGAACCACGGTAATATTATCTACAGTATTCGACTTCTTATAAACGAATGAATGGCGAGCTATACCTACGCGCCTCGATCTCGGCATGTGCTCAGCAAGTAGACAGTCGCGACTGTGCCGAAATGACGAACGGACGGTGTTTATTTTACAATAACCGCAAGGTTTTTTCACTAAAACTAACTTCAAGTAGGTACATATTTCATATGACGAGTAGGATCACAGAAATCTAAATAATAAGTACCTTATTATTTAGATTTCTGTAGGATATATTGTGCTGTTTTTGATTGCATGAATTCGTCAACAACACATCCAGACATAACTTTATTACCTGTAAGCTATATCTTTAGATTACCTGTAAGCTCTGGAAGGTATCAAATAATTTTAATAACAAGACTATAAAATTATTTCTTAATACCTCTTCGAAACAATTATTCCGCAACGCGGTACAAAAACCATGCGACGAGCACAGATTACAGAAATTTCTGTAATCTGTGGCGACAAGGAAAAATTATCGAGGGTTGTAACCGCCTCTGCACCCCCTCTTTACCTTTTTTTTTAAAATAAATAGTGACGAGACGAGCAAGACATGTGCCTGATGGTAAACAACATGCCACATAACAGCACAGTGACACGCAGCTATTGGAACATGATAGTCCAAATTATTACCTAGCACTGCACTGCGCTTGTTATTAGCACTCTGTAATTTCTCTGGAAACATTGCCCTTCAAACCGGAACACAGTAATGTTTTCACATTACTGCTTGGCGGTAGAATAACTGGCAAAGGTATGGTCCTTCCCCAGGCGGACTCTGCCAATAGTCCTACCACTACAAAAATTACCTCCACTCATTTAGACAGCTTACAAATAATGCCGGCAAAGTTCTAAATTTTATTACTTACTTTAAACCCTTCTATCATCCTACATCGGTCTTCTGGTGGTTCAAATTACCAATACACGTTGTTCACGGGCCTGTAGTTTAGTACTACTAATATTTGCATACAATTTAATTCATTCCGAAATTTTTTTTGACCTCCGTGTTCCAAAAGTCCGGAAACAGCCGCAGTGTGTGTAAAAAAAGAACAAATTACTTAGACCTTAAAAACTTTATTAGACTTTTTACACTTAACAAAAATATTTGTATCTAAAATGTTAATTATGTATGTGTAAATACAGATTAATAACTTTATTTTTCTCTGGTCATGGCATATGATATAATTGTTACCTATTAGGTATAATGTAAGAAAATGAGTAAATAGTTTGTTTTCATTACTAATTCGATTGATCAAATATTTATAAAACATGTAGCTATTCAGTAATTGAATCATTAAAAACATAAAACTTGAAACTACAGTAGAATCAGCAGTGGGCGGTAAGTCGCAACGGTGTAACAATCACTCTAACAAGTCACTAAGTCTCAAGAGGAGTTTACTTATCCTCTTTCAAATTCAAATTGGCTACCTAAAAGACTTATTATACTTTGATAAATTAAGTGACTGAATTCAGTACCAAGGTTAGTCAACTGAACTCAGAAGCAAGTTTAGAAGCAAGATAGAAGTCAGCAATCCTCGCTTCTGGATTTAGTATACCAGCTTACGAAATGAAAGTATACATCACTGAATTCAGTAGCAATAAACTTCAGTCGACTTAATATAGCCATGCGTTACTAATAAGCCTTTAACTGAACTAGATACATATATATAGATAGTTATCAGAACTAGTTCAGTCATATTACATAATGTACAAAACAGTCAATTAAAACAACTTAACCATATTTATTTACCTACCAGCACTAACCTAACTCATCATTCGCCTACCCTTGCCCCACTTTAGATGGGGTCGGTACATGTATGTTTCCTCCATTCATCTCTGTCATTCGTCAAATCTAAGCTCACTCATTTCCTACTCATATCGTCTTTCACACACCTAACCTAACTGAGTAATCATTTAGTTAATCATAAATATTTCAATAAATAAAATAACATTACTGAATTTAAACACACTAACCTAACCAAACAAATACACGAAAGCAAAGTAGAAATTCTCAAACCAAAACCAATGATGAAGCGAAACTTCATAGTTTACCGATATGTACGAAAACTAATAATATGACGCAGTAACAAAAAACAAAATAAACTAACTCTTGGTACTCACAACTAAAGTCAAAGCTAGCAAAATTTCGGTTAAAAAATTCATCAGTGTAGTTTATAAACTAGTTGCGCCATCTAGTGATAAAAATACCCATATACCAATACAATAACAGAAAATATGTCAGAAAAAGTACCAATATAGCAGTAAGATGTAAGTTACATCTTACTGCTATATTAGTACTTTTTCTGACATATTTACATCTTACATTCTTACTGCTATATTGGTACTTTTTCTGACATATTTTCTTATCTTACTTTTATCGCTATATGGCGCAACTGGTTTATATAGAACACTGATAGAACATTGAAATCGTTATGAAGTCACGGGACGAACAGGACATGTTTGAGCCTGATGGTACGCAATACGCCTGTCCATAACAGCACATAATGACGCAGCTATTGAAACATGAAGAGTTTCTTCACTGCGCTCGTCATCTCAAGATCTAAGATGGTTCAACCAGTGCCCCACAATTTCCCTAGAAACACTGCCCTTTAAAACGTAACAGTGATATTATGTGCAAATTGCTGCTTGGAAGTAGAAAGGCGTGATACTTCTCCAAATTGACTGCAGATGGACCTACCACTACAGATTTCTTACATTGTAGTCTTGATCGAATTTATCTGTAGAGTCTACAATTTATGAATAGTTAAAAATAAATAATCCTACTAATGTCACTAAACTAAATGTCAATGTTTGAATGTTTGTTGCTCAATCGCGTTGTAACGTCAAAACGGATTGGGCTGAAATTTTGAACATATTAGATCACTAGCTGTTACCCGCGACTTCGTCCGCGCGAAATAAATACTAAGGTAACTCAGGCAGTACCTATTTGTATACCCAGACACATTTACGGTTACTGAAAACAGCTTATAATAAAACAATTTTATACAATTTCATCAAAATCTGTTCAGCTGTTTAAGTGTTAAAGCGAAAGAGACATTCGTCCCCCATTTCAACTCCAATTTCATCCCCATACAGGTCGAAATTACAAAATTGCTAGAACAAATATTTATTTGCTTCGTGTCTCGTGTCAAGCCTATATGTTAGAGTTTCATGGTTTTATCTTCAACCATTGGGGACTTCCAAATTGATATTCGTTACGGCTAGTCTAGTTGGGAGAACGGCGCCTGCCGATCCGGTAACCCCGGGTTCAAACCCCACACGCACCACTCTATTTTCGAAGTCATGTGCGTAATGCCGCTAACTTAAAAAACGGTGAAGGAAAACATCGTAAGGAAACCAACATATACCTAGAATATTTCGAAGTCATGTGTCATCCACCAACCCGCACTGGGCAAGCGCGGTAGATAATTACCTAAACTCTCTCCTTGCGAGAGAAGGCCCCGAGTCCCAGCTGTGGGAACATTTAGTGGGCTGTTGATGATGATGATATTGGCATTGATCCCCAATTTCATCCCCGTACAGTTCGAAATTACAAAATTGCGAGAACAAACATTCGTTCGCTTTGTGCTAAGTGTCTATTTATATATATGTCTATACAGAGTTTCATGGTTTTATTTTCAACGGTTAAGAACTTCCATATTGACATTAATTCCCCATTTCATCCCCGTTCCCCGTACAATTCAAAATTACAACATTGCTAGAACAAACACTTGTTTGCTTCGTATCAAGTGTCTATATACAAAGTTTCATGGTTTTATCTTCAACGGTTGGGAGCTTCCATATTGACATTCATACCCCATTTCAATCCCAATTTCACCCCCGTACAGTTCGAAATTACGAAACTGATAGAATAAACTTTCGTTTGCTTCGTGTCTATATACAGAGTTTCATGGTTTTATCTTCAACGGTTGGGAACTTCCATATTGACATTCATCCCCCATTTCAATCCCAATTTCACCCCCGTACAGTTCGAAATTACGAAACTGATAGAACAAACTTTCGTTTGCTTCGTGTCTATATACAGAGTTTCATGGGTTTATCTTCAACGGTTGGGAACTTCCATATTGATATTCATCCCCCATTTCAACCCCAATTTCACCTCCGTACAGTTCGAAATTACGAACCTCATAGAACACACATTCGTTTGCTTCGTTGTAAGTGTCTATATATACAGAGTTTCATGGTTTTATCTTCATCGGTTGGGAACTTCCATATTGACATTCATCCCCCATTTCAACCCCAATTTCATACCCGTACAGTTCAAAATTACAAAATTGATAGAACAAACATTTAATTGCTTCATGTCAAGTGTCTAAATACAAAATTTGATAACTTTGAAAATCACGAATTTTCATATAACCGTTCATCCCTTGTTTCACCCTCTTGGGGGTTGAATTTCGCAAAACCCCGTCTTAGCGAGCGCCTACGTGCTAAAAGGAACCTACATGCAAAATTTCAGATTCCTAGCACTTGTAGTTTCTGAGATTCCTTGATGATTCCTGAGATTTCGCTTTTATATATATAGACTAGCAGCGCCCCGCGGTGTTACCGGCGAAGTTCCCGTTTTTCCCGTTGTTGCCGTTGTAAAAAGTTGCCGCATAAAAAGTATCCTATGTCTTTTTCCAGACTACAACCTATCTGTGTTCCAAATTTCAGCCCGATCCGTTCATACGTTAGGACGTGATTGAGCAACAAACATCCAAACATCCATACATTCACATTTATAATATTAGTAGGAAGTAGGATAGTAGGATGGTCTGGAAGAACACATAGGTAACTCTTTATCGTATACACATAAAACATATAGGCAATATTTTATCGAAGAAAGCGGGTATTTGTAATAAACAAAACAATTCTACGACTATTGAGGGTCGCCGTCGGTCTTTGTTGCATTTCTGTCAGCTACTCACTTGAGTCGCCGAAGGTTTTTTTCGAGTTCCTTTAGCGTCCTCATGTTTTCCAGTTCTGATTTTAACTGAAACATAGGAAAACATAAGCATTTAATCATCATTATCAGCCTGTGTTTGTACACAAAAGATCAAGAGATTAATACATTGTATTAAATATTAAATAGAGGAACGATTGCGTGCTTTTTAAGAATGTAGTCGTAGTTTCGCACTTTGCCTGGTCTTCTATGATTTTTTCCAGGTGTAGTTTATGGTTACCGCTCGTTTCATTGTAAAGAAAAATCCTTGGTTTCGTTCTCTATGTAAAATACTGACGTATTTAAACGTGAGGCCTACCTAGCATGGGTTGATGCTCCCTAGCATAAGGCAAGGGACACACATCAGAAGAAGAAAGCGTTTAAGAAGGCTGCTAAGTCATGCAAAAAGTTGTTTAGGGTCTGCTTTAAAAAAAAAAAAAATTTGCCACTCCATAGACTCCGGGGTCCGTGACTTTTGTCATTTCAAATCTTATATATTTTTTACATATTTCTTGGATTAGCAGAAGAAAAGGAAAATAAGGCGTTAGTTGGGAATATTTTAAACCTAATACTAGTGCTCGTCTGTTGAGCCGATCACTACCGGTTGGGATTCCGCTAGTAATCGACTCGACATCGATTCTTTGCCTTATTGCCATTTGCCTAAGCCACCTCCTCCCGGCCCAGAGCCTCTACTACGGCTGCATTTCTGTTCCTGATGGCCATCTGCAGGGCGGCTGCTTTGACCAAACTAGTCGAATTGAGAACAAACTGGCTTCGTAGCTTGCAGCCAGCGTCTTGGTCCTGAACTTTTGAACTGAACTGAACTTATGATGGGTCGCACCGCAATTAAGAAGCCAAACTTTTTTACATTTCAGTTTTCACACCTACTACTCCACCTGGCAGTTCGACTTTTATGTCGGAGAAACACATTCGCTAAATGAAGGTTTGTAAAGTCCTACGCATTCTGGATGGTAATAAATACAGTAGTTGAGACGACATTCCTGGTTTAGTGTTGAAGGCTTGCGCGCCTAAGTTTTCCCCTGTGCTGACGCAACTTTATAGGCTCTCTCTAAATAGGGCAAGTAGCGTAGTTACAAAAAATTGTTAACGTGCCAGCAACCAACAACCAAAACAGGTAGACGATCTGACCCTCCAAACTACATGATAACTTCGGTTACGGCCATGCTCTTCAAGACTGATTTCTGTTGATTATCAATAATTTCTTGAATTACGGTTTCTTTAGGTACGCAGATGATAGCATTCTTGTAAAGAGTTACATATTTAGCGCTAGAGCCAAACGTGCGCAACAAATTCAGGCAGAGTCAAATTAAGCGTCTGAACTTGGCCCTTGAGGCAGTCTCTGTATGGAGCAATGCCCATTTTGCCAAGTTTAACGAGAGTACATACGCAGGCGTCCCACAAAAAGAAGGCAATTTCAACTAACTTCTTTGCAAAGTGTATCTATTTCGAATATTATAGAATATTAAACTTATGTGCGTTACTTAGACGACTACACTCCACTTTGGATCTTTCGTCAAGCCCAGTGCTTAAACATCAGCTGCCAAAAACCTAGGTGTCTTATCAAAGGTGCAAACTTCAATTACGAACAGTTTTTCCTGTTATACCGGTTGTTGTATAGAATCCTGGGAGTACTGTTCGCACCTTTGGAATTGGTCGGCTAAGTATCACTTGGAGGCTTCGGAATTGATCGAAAAACGAGCTAAAAAAACTCATGGGCAACGATACCCTCATTATTCGCCGTGAAACTGCAAGCTTATTGTTTTTTTTGGATTTGGATATTGGAACCGGATTCATTTCGTAGAATGTTCCAACTAATCCGCGTGATCTAACTTTTTTCTATTGGATTGTTCGTAGTTTGAAAATGCGACACCATTTTACGGTTGACGTTGAAGCCAAAGACTCGAACGAGAAGGTTTGACTTTTGTGATAAAAATGTCTAGGCCCTGGAATACGTTACCTGAGTGAGTTTTATCCATTGTTTACGATCTTGTTGTCTTCATGTCGATAGTGAATCGGTATACAATGCAACGTACTTATCAAGAAATAAGCACGTTTCATTGTACACCGCGTTGTTGCTAACATCAGATGAAATGACGGCCAAGTGCACATTTTCCTTATTCGATTCCTCAAATAGTTTTAGAAAGAAATACCCATTATCCATCGTTTGTAGTCTCTGGTTGTTCTTTTGTGTCTATAAACACGTTTAAGTGTTCTTTCAGGACGTCACTCTTCTGGCGTATGATATTCAAGTCATTGCTGAGAGAATTTACCGACATAACGTACCTGAAAATAAGAATTGACATAGGTAAGCGTAATTTCCAGTTTACATTATTCCAGTCCAGCTATCGAATCCAGCGCTGGATTGCTTACTGGAAAAATGTAAACCAGCACTGGATTGATGTAAACCGGGCATAATGTTAATTTATAGGCAGTTGTTCAAACGTAACACCAACTGCACATTTAAAAAGTTACTTGGTCTGTACCTACTGATTTTGGTCTAACTTATCTCTATATCCAGGAAAAAAAAAATCTTCAAGCTGCCATGAAAATTGCAGCAAGGATGCAAGGTTGTAGGATCAATTTCGTGGAGTGATTAACCGATCCGCATGATCTAATACCACCTTGACCTGTTTTCTATCGGATTGTTTGTAGCTCTAAAAACGACACCGTGTTATGGTTGTTATTCCAAAGACTGGAACGAGACTCAAACGAGGAGTTTGTCTCCAGTTTTGTGAAAAGGACGTCTAGGCTGTGGACTACGATGCCTGAGTGGATTTGAACATACAGTTACAATCTTAGTGTCTTCAAGTCAAGAATAAATTAGTATTTTCTCAGTAAGCAGCTTCATTGTTGATTGCATCGTCGCTAACATCAAAAAAAAAGATGGTTAATTTTAAACTTATCCTACGATCCTACTAATATTATAAATGTCAATGTTTGGATGTTTGTTGCTCAATCACGTCCTAACGTATAAACAGATCGGGCTGAAATTTGGAACACAGATAGTTTATAGTCTGAAAGAATACATAGGCTACATTTTCCCGGAAAAACAACGGTAACGGGAACTTCGCGGGTAACACCGCGGGGCGCTGCTAGTATCACATAAACGTCTCTTACTCGAGTAAATGTTCCTCTTATTCATCAAATACGAGTAGTATTAAAAAGTAATACCCAGTCAATTCGTGGTTTGTAGTCTCCAATTCTTGATTTGTTTTTATCAAAGGGTCTATGTTTTGTTTCAGGATTGTACTCTTTTGGCGTATGAATTCCAACTCATTTCTGAGTGAATTAATCGACGTGGCATATCTGAAAATAAAAAATTACATAACTGAGTGTAATTCATAGGCAGTTGTTGAAACATAACAAGTTCACAGTGTTTGGGAACATACAAAAAATTATTTTAGCTGTACTTCGAAGAAGAAGAAGAAAAAAATACCCTCTTGCCACTGAAACCAGAGTAATTTTATTCCTATATCCGTATCTGTGCCCAGATTCAAAATATAATATCCATAACATCTCTAATTGAACCCTTTTGTTTCAGTAATCTGTGACTGTAACAATTGTAAAGTAACCTATTTAACCTATGTAAAGTTTAACTGACTTTGTTTCTGCATCACTTACTTCGTCATTGTGTCGACCATTAGTGTTTTGTTCGCGGTTGTCTGCGTGCTCAGGGACTTGACGGTTATTCGCAGAACTCTAACGTCATAGTTGCGAGCGGTCAAATCTTCTCGGGTGGATGCCAACGATCTAAAGACAAAATATTACTCTGTGAACTTTCGCAATTAAAACTCATATGCCATTCAGCGGGGTAATGCTGCCAGAATTTTGTTCTCTGCGCCGGGAATAGTGCTATGCGATAACATGTGACGTGGCATCGTTATTTATGTACAATTTTAAGTTTTATTTGTAAACTTATCATGAAGAATTTTATAAAAATCTTAACATTTTTGTTGGATCATCAAAATGTACATCAACATCCTAAAACATCAACATCCGAAGCTCGTGTTTCATTTTGAACCAGCTACGTGAGACCTAATGTTAAAAAAATAGTTTTCATCGCAGCGTAGTAAGCGTCCCAGTATGACTCAAAGTACTTCTAGTGGTGGCCTTTAAAATCTGTTAAGAAATACGTCGTCTTCGGTGGACTTCCATTCTTCACTTTACATAATATCCAGAAAAAATTGAATTTTTACTCACAATTCCAACTCTTTTACTTGGTTTTTTAAGCTCTCGTTGCTTGATTCCAGTTCACGTTTTCTTTGGTTGGCCTCATTCTGGCTTTCTTTCAGTTTCGGGAGATCCCGATTTGCGTCTTCCAGTTGCATTTTGAGCTTCAATGTTTTACTGGAACATTAAAGATTTGTTTGTAATATAAGAAGTAACATGGACGTCGCATCGTGCCCGCAGTGTCTAATGGAGACGCGGGCGCGTGCGCACTTCGTTGAAAAAGGCAGTTGTATGCGTAAGCTGAAACTGAAGTGATTAGAAACGCATTCATTACAATATAATGTTAATCTATAAACTATGATTGTTTTATCAACATTGACTTTCCACTTAACTGCCATCTTGTCTGCTATTAAACAACGATGGAGTTTACAATCCTGTATTGCTTGCAAGGGTAGATATTTGCTTAGAAGAATCTAGTATACTAGATTTGAAGACATTTAAATTTTATCCATCAAGACATGCTCAATTAGACAACGCAGTCCACATCTCAGATCATTATATTACTAAAGTGGAATCCAACTGCGTTGAGTCTTTAGAATAAATCATAATACATGGAAATAAAATATAGATTATGAAGATTGTCTGACCTTTCCAACGCTTGTAATTTTTCGGTCAATTTCAAATTAGTTTTTTCTAATAGAGTCACTTTAGCGTTCGATTCATCCAAGCTTTCTTCAAGGTCATCTCTGATACGTTCTAGTTTCGTTACCTCCTCCGCCATAGACTCTATTTTCCTGGAAATCGGAAGAAAAACATTAAAAGAGAACAGATTAAAAACAAATCGCTATGCTGCAAACCCAAAAAAATATTAAAATGTTTCCACCAACAAGAAAGGAGAAAAAAATTCATTAATAATTAGAGTTTTGGAGAAAAAGTAGCACACCACTATGTTGCTTTTTATATTATAAGATGCCTGTCAACAGCCTTTGAATCCTCTTGACGTTGTGCCCAGGAGACAGACCCTGGTAAAAAGGTTCGCCTCGAGGCCGATTAGAAGAACCGATGACAATTCGATGGTCCAGTGACGACTCCAAGCGACGACGTTGGATTGAACACTGGCTTCTGTGAGTGACATCTAATACTAATATTATAAATGTCAATGTTTACATTGTTGTTGCTCAATCACGTTGTAACGTATGAACGGATCGGGCTGAAATTTGGAACACAGTTAGATTGTAGTCTGAAAAAAAAACATAGGCTAGCTAGACAGCTTTTTCTACCGCGGATTCAATAGGAACGGGAATTACGCGGGTAAAACCGCGGGGCACTACTAGTAAATATATAAACTAGCAATGTTAGAATACAATTACAAAAACTAATCGGCGCTGTCCATTATTGTGGAGACTTCTCGTTCGTATGTTTTATTTGGAATACTTTAGAAGAGTCCTATAAGTCTATGGATTTCGTACTGAGCACAAGAGGTTACGTTCCCGTGATAGAAGAAAATTTCCTGTTTAGAGAACTCACACTTTCCCTATAGAATGAAATAAACTAATAAAGAAATTAAAAAAAATAAAGAAATTCCCTATGGAATTAAATAAACAGGTCCTTCAACTAAACCGTTATTTTCGTCTTTTATTGGCTTCCATAAGTCTATCAGTTCTAGTGTGCCCTAACGACTGGCTTTATAGAGAAGAGACAAAATGTTAGGAAAATCTTATATTTAAGGAATTACATATACCGTAGCTATGTCTTTTTAAATTTGAATTAGCCACTCTACGACCTCCGGTTTTCTAACTCTACGGAAAAACGGATAGGTTTAGGCACTGAATCCCTTCTAAAGGATTCTTGGATACGCCACATTTTTACCATGTGTACTTAGCCAGCGCAGTAAAAGGTTCATCATCATCATCATATCAGCCGAAGGACATCCACTGCTGGACGAAGGCCTCCCCCAAAGATCTCCACAAAGACCGGTCTTGCGCCGCCCGCGTCCAACGACATTCGGCGACCTTCACCAGATCGACTTGAGAGAAAGGTTATGGCTTTGTAAAAGCCCCTTCATTGTAAAAGAAGGGCTCGAGTACTATCATGCTATCCTACTCATGTTGATGATGTTTGGATGTTGGTTGCTCAATCACGTCGTAACGTATGAACGGATTGGGCTGAAATTTGGAATACAGGTAAATTAGGAACACATAGGCTACTTTCTATTGCGGCAAAATAACGGGGACAGGAACTACGCGGATAACACCGCGGGGCACTGCTAGTAATTTTTATTTTGAAATTGGCCATATTACAATTATAGGTAAGTATACTATCGACTACCATACGAGTAGCTCAAAAATTAAGCATACTGGAAGTGACAATGGGCAGGCCACATCGCTAGCAGAATCGACAACCGTTGGAGAAGAAAGGTTCTCGAGTGGCGACCACAAACCGGAAGACCGCAATATTAGACGGCCTATGCACAGATGACACAAAAGAAACTACTGGTTGCAGCTTGCGCAAGACCGTTCGTGCTGGAAATCTAAGGGAAAGCCTATGTTTAACATTGGACATCTTTCAACTGATGATTGCAGCAGCTTGATGATGATGATACTCTAAGCAAAGTACCCTCATTCGTTGCCCTTCTATTTCCGTTCTTAAATAAACAAAATGGTTACCTCGCGGTCTCCTGTTTCTCCTTTTCTAGGTTCTGATTGATGTTGTTTAGTTCGGTTACTGCTACTTGCCATAGTTTTAAGTTGTGTTCCAGGTGCAACGTATTATTTCTTGAGCTTTCCAGTTCAGCCTTGACAGATGTCAACTCACTGGAAAGGACAACAAAAGTATGTTTTAGAAACAAAGTCAGAACTATGAAAACTTCAAAAATAAGAAATTGAACATAATAAACAAAAATTTTGGAGATCTTTTTGTTTTTTTGACGTGATAATGTCTTATAATTCGATGAAGCCGGCTGCACGCCCGCAAAACATGACGTCATGTAACGTTACCGACGACCAAGGTAACGACCGTCGGTCGTTACCTTGTTACAGTTGTATTAATTATTTCGACCAGTAGTTCAAGCGAGGATGTAGCTCAGTGGTAGAGCGTTCGCTTTGCATGTGAAATGCCCCGGGTTCGATCCCCGGCATCTAAAAGCTTTTTTGCATTGTTTTTTGCATTGTTTTGATTGAAAATGACTAAATTCTACTGATTACTATTTACATACAAATCTATTAAACAAATGAAATTACATTTTTCTTTTGAAAAATGCTACCATTCCATCAGTATTTTCTTAAGACGTTGTCACGTTCTATCGTCAGTAAACCGACTTTACAGGCAAACATTTTTTTTTTGCTTACTTTTGGTTAGCTTGTTGAAAGGAGTTTACGATATTTTGTGAAGTTTCCAACTGTTTCTTGGTCATTTCTAGATACCTGGAACAGAAGAATCGTAGCTGTGAAGTAACCACGGGTTGGTAAGTTTAGGAAAATACTATTATTATTATTAAGGCTTATTATTATTTGGTATTTTATTTATGTAGTACATATTTACTAATATTATAAAGCTTTCAAATTCTTTCACTGTTGGATATGTGTACATAATCCCTGAGTGCTATGGGCAGTATGGGCTATATATTATGTAACACAGGCGAAACCGGGGCAGACCGCTAGTTAATTAAATGATAATTTAGATCGTGACTAAATCCTGTATAGTGTTTATTTTCAAGTATAATGTTGGGGGAAAAGTCTTTTCACATTATAGGATGTATTATGAACAATACAATCTTTTTGGCTATACTATTTGTATCTGGCTGGTTTTGGTTTCATTAAAAGTTAAAATTTTAAAGAACAACATTCCAAATTCGAAGTATGAAAATGTGGAATTTTAATTTGTTTTTCGTACTGTCAAGACGAGAGAATGTAATCAAGAAACTCGATAATTTCTTAAATTTTACCACCGAAAAAGGTAAAAAGGCAAAGCAAGCCGCGAAAAAAAAATTGCGATATTTACGGACCTAGTGCAGTGTCTGTGAGAGCGTTTTTAATCCGAAAATTTTGATGTCAAGGTTGCACCTCGCTCTGGACGCCCATGTATTATAGCAAGATGGCGTATTAAAGCAAGAGATCGAGAAAAAGTGGCCGGAATTAATCTACAAAAGGGGTGTGGTTTTTCATAATAATAACGTTAGACGTCATACATGTTTAGCCACTCAGCAAAAATTAAAAGAGTTTGGCTAGGACGTGTTAATGCATCCGCCGTATAGTCCTGATCTTGCACCTTCAGATTTCCACCTGATTTGGTCTCTACAGAACTCTTTAGGTAGTGTCTGGTTAACACCACGAGAGGACTGATAAAACCACTTATCGCGGCATTTCGATCAGAAGCCCCAAAATTTCTATAGCAATGGGATCATCCCCATACCCACAAGATTACAAAAAGTTACCGAACAAAATGGTTATTACATTCTTCAGTTAAATGTGAATACAATATAATATTTAAAAGGTCTTGAATTTTCTTAATGATAATAAATAAAACTTCTTCCTTAACCTGCTATTACTTCTTTGTGAAGTAGGTATGAGATTTATTTTATTACTATCTTATTTTTATAATTGTACTTCATATTTGTTCTCAAGACTTGGCCTGTGACCAAATTACTGTTGTTGTTGCTTGTCTACTACATTTTTATCATCCAATAATACCAATACATGTAAGTAAGTGCAATTTGTAAATATAAATAAGTGAAAAGAAAATATTGACCATGTTTCAAAATTACCAACGACAAGCAAATAAATAAGTAGCTCTAAATGCTCTACTGATGATGAAACATTACAACATTAAACCTATGGGTTATTATTTCTGATATGTTGTACGTATTTTTCCGCACCAGCCTTTTTTATAGTTTGCACAGTACCGCTTACGGCAGAACGTTCCTGTAGCTATGAGCGCGAGCACACGCAGCAAATTTTTGTATCAAAGAAGCATTTAAATAAATATATTATACAAAATACAAAAAATAGAAGTACCTTTCCAGTGTATTTGCTTTAGTCTCCAAGCTCAGGTTGTTTGTAACCAGTTCTTCATTTTGTTTGTTTGTGGTCTCCAGACTATTTTTCAGTTCAAATATGATGTTTTGAGACTGTTCCAGTCCACTCTGGGAAGATTTAAGAGCACTGAAATAAATATAGTAGATAGTATCAGTACAAAGTTAAATACATTAAAATTTACTTAAACAGAATTTACATTTTTATCGGCACTACATAAACTAATTAGTAAACTTATAAAAAATGACTATTCCAAATACAGAGAGAATACTATAGAGAACATCTGGTCCAAACAGGTAGGTCCAAAAAAGCATTTAAAGAACTACAAACAAATAAGATAAATGGATAGATTCACCAAAAAGCGATGGGAAAACATTGAATACTCGATCAGACTTCATTATCATAGCCACAGACATTTTATAGAAATAAAGCACTTTACACCAACATCAGGAAACCGCTTACCATAATAATAAAACTATACAGTTACTATTACAGACGGAAACACAAAGGGTTGTAGTGAACCACTTCAAGAAATAAAGAGCAATAAAAATTGAGAGATGATAAAAGTCCAGCCTCAGACGGTATTACTAATGAAGCTTCAAAAACAGTGTATACCTTACTAGCTAGGCCACTTACTCAATTATTCAATCACATATTAGACACATATAAGACACCGACGCAATGACCAGAATAAAAAATAATACCAATTTAAAACAAAGCAATACAATATTCCATAATAGCATCTCGAATACATTAAAAGAACAATGAGTAAAAGATAAGTTTATAGAGGTAATTAAAAGTACCTCTAATTACCAATAACATAGGAAAAAAAGGAACGCTAGACAGAACTGGCCCTAGTTTCCCCATCCAAAGGGGAGTACGGCAAGGCGACACAACTTCATGTACACTGTTCATCGCTATCCTGGAGTCAACAATAAGAAAGCTAAATTGGAAAGGATGGCGTCTGAACATTGATGGGAAACACCTGAGCCATCTACGTTTTGCCGATGATTTGGTACTTTTTGATACTAATCGGGCATAGAACTACAACGTTTGATTCAATCCCTGAATGTAACTAGAAAAAAAGTGTCTCGAGATGAATTTGTCTAAAAGAATGATAATGACAAACAGCACGGAAAAGACTATAACAATTGAAAAAACAAAAATTAAATAAACAGAGAAGTACGTGTATTTAGGAAAACAATTTACCTTGAATAAACATAGTAACGAACTGGAGATTGAGAGAAGAACACAACTCACTTGGAACAAAGGTTGGAGCCTCAGAGAGATCTTTAAAAGCAATATGCCAAATCAAAAGTAGAGTCATGAATTCTTGTCTGCTGCCGTGCCTTACATATGCGTATTAGCCTTGGGTATACACTTCCAAAAACCAAAGTAAAATTACTACATGCCAGCGCGAACTAGATTAGAGAAAGAGAGAGAGAAAATTAAAATGGTGCAAAAGAAAGGACACACAAAAATCAAAAATATTTCAAAAGCCAAGGACGCACTAACATATGCTATGAAGCTGAAATGGAAATGGGCGGGACACTTAGCGAGGATTACAGAAGACAGATGGCCCAACAGGGTCACAGCGTGGAAAGGCACAACAGGGAAACGCCGAAACAGTAGACCACACACGAGAAGAGATGGGAAGACGACGTTAGATAAACAGCCGGAGCACATTGGATGCAGGAAGCCCAGGGCCGAACAAAATGGGATACTTTGGAGGAGGCCTTCATCCATGAAGGAGTTTTTGCAATTACCAATACTTAAATGTGATAAATTTATAAAACTAATAACAAACAAATATACTAAATAATTTTAATTATAATTGTGTTGTAAGTTTATTTTTTACGTTTATGTTTTTAATCTGTTTAGTAACTTTATGCAAGAAATATAAGGCCTTTTATTTATACAAAACAAAAAACAAAATACGAGTAGAAGTACCTTTCCAGTGTATTTGCTTTAGTCTCCAAGCTCAAGTTGTTTGTAACCAGTACTTCATTTTGTTTGTTTGTGGTCTCCAGACTATTTTTCAGTTCCAATATGATGTTTTGAGACTGTTCCAATCCATTCAATCCATCACTGCAACAAATATAGTAGAGATTTTCAGTACAAAGTCAAAAACATAAATGTTTGAAGTGAAAACTTCTTTAGGCGCGCCTAGACAGATATTTCGTGGGCTGTGAATTGGATTGTAGCGTCACGTTCGGGTATGATTAGAAATCTTCGGGTAAACTCGGGACCATGGCTATTGGCCATTTAGAAATGAGTCAGCCAATGGCAAATGCTGAAAGGGCGTGGCCTCGGTATCATGCCATGGCCATCTAGAAATGCATCAGCCAATACGACACGCTGACGCATTTCTAGATGGCTCATTTGCATAATATCAGATTCTCGAAATTTCAGATTCTCGAAATAGCAGATTCTCAATATAGCAGAAGTAAAATCAAGAAAAAAAACCTTAAATTATTTTATAATTTTTATTTCTAGATTTGCTTACAGAGTAATTTAAACAAATATATTTTATTTAAAAAAAAACATACAATTTAAAATTAAATGAGACACTAGACAAAATTAAAAATTATGCGAATGAGCCTTCTAGATGGCCATGCCATGATGCCGAGGCCACGCCCTCCGGTTACACACGTGTAGTTTCCAAAGTAAGCTATTAAATTCTGAGTTATAAGTTTTCACTTCTATCGGCAGTTCCTATGATTGCCAATTTTTTTTTATTCTACAGGATTTAGATTTTTACGATTCATCGCAATCACGTCAAGTAAAATACCGCATTAAATACTGCACATTACTGCTTGGCGGTAGAATATTTGGCAAAGGTGTGATACTTCCCCAGGCGGACTCTGCTAAGACCTACAGAATACCCTACAGAAATATGGGTAATATGGTATATGGGTTCCACGCCGCTTTACGAGTTTATGGTTTGACTATTTTGAAAGAGAGCTTTCATTCACTGAATTTACCGGCGTGGTAGTTCAGAAGGTAGATACAGTAGGCAAACACGTAGGGATGCTGCTCTCTAATGTGCTTTGATGTTTTAAGCTTTTTTTCTACTACCCCCAGTAGCAAATCAACATAACAAGGGCAGTGATGTGACCACAGAGGTGAACCCGCGGCTATCAACACCTTCAACACCACTACCCCCACTAGCTAGGTAGGCGCTAGTAAGGTAGGCTAGGCTAGCCACGGCAGTGAGGATAGGCCTCTCGCTGCCAACATCATGTCCAAGATGCTCGATAGTGAGTAGTTCTGCGAGAGGTTTTATTATAAAAAGGATAACTCACTTAGTGCTCGCAGCTATGTTGTTTTCCTGATATTTCGGCTGTTCGGAGTCCGGCTTAAACTTCTCAGCACCATTGAAGGTCGACAATCCATTGCTGAAATCAATGTTTGTTACATACACATAACGACTATAAAATGGAAAAGTTCTTGAATTATGAAGAACAATCAAGATACTTTTATGATGATTAGTGTGCAGGCCAATAACATCAAAGTACCATGTAGCTTATTAGACATATCGTATAATAGAGTCCAAATGACTACCTGGCACTGTACAGTACCTGGCTCGTCACCCAGAGAAATAATATTGATTTGGGCTTCATCTTCCTATAGCTGCGTGACACTGAGCTGTTATGGTATACGTGCTGTTTATCATCAGACACATATCCTGCTCGTCCCGTCTGTATGATAACATAATAATAAGATGATTTATATCTTTACCTTATAAGTTTTCTGAAAACATTACACACACAAACACAAACCGGAACACAGTAATATTTACACGTAATATGCGTAGCGGTAGAGTAACTGCAAAGAATTCTCCCACTATAAATCTACTCCAGAACATAAGTCAATCCACAGATTCGCCCCGCACTGAGTTAGAGTACCTATGTTTGTTTGAAATAGGTGATTAGAGTAAAATAGTAACAAACGTCCAGTTACATTCATACTTTGTCAAATATAATATTGATAGGGTTTTTTGATATTGATACTGACTTTTTCCATAGCATCGTTTATCGAAGACCATAAATACAAGCTGTTCCTATTAATTCTCATCAAAATTCACATTGGCATTGACTAAATTAACATTAACTGTTCATTTCATATTTCCATTCCTGAGTTACTGGGCGCTACAAAAAGAGAATCAATCTAGAGTTGGCTATGACTACTTACAAGTTATTGGAATCCACGTGAATCGTCATGTTACGAGCGTCGAGATTAATAGCATTTGTGCAATAGTAAGATGCTTTCTTGGCACTGCTAGCTCGGAGACCGCTGTTGTTCACAATGACACCACCGCTAATCTCCAGGACATCAATGTTGTTGGCTTCTACATATATACTGTCGTTAACCTCGGAGTCGCTACTATCGTTGGCACCAGAAATTGCTATGACTTTTGTCCTGCAGGCTCTTTCAAGATTGGCATCATTAACGTAACAGATGTTGCTACCTGACCCGATGCTGGACGGGTAAATGTTGAACATTTTGTCATTTGATACCAGCTTGTCGCATTGCGGACACTTGTTCGATCTGAAAACGAGTGAACATTGATAGATAGAGATACCATCGAAAGAGATTACATAGTGGATACGTGAATACCCATGATACTGAAAAACTGTGTAAGCTAGATCACACATAGAGAGAGAGGACCCTTCTTTTTTCGCTAGTGTGAGACTCACGAGATCCACATCTTTGCCCGGCGTGACGACGTGAAGTAAACGACCGGGTACATCGTTCTTAACCATCAAAGTACATACACTTTTTAGCCAACAAAATGCCCATGGTATTGAATGATTGTATAGTTATTTGCAAAAAACCTAATCAGCAGAAAAAACACATCCCGAATCCTAAATAAATAATTGGTCGTAGTTATAGCATAGCACTTCTGCGGTAATTTCTTCGTTAATATGGCAAGAATGAACAATAATGTGGAACATTTTAAGCCCTACCCAGCTAATCAACGAGATTAAATAATATGTATCTTTTACAATCATCGCACCTCGCCTTCGACCACTCCATCGATCGGTCAAAGGCCGAGGCCACACACTCTTCTTTTTGCAGCGAAACCGCGCGATTTAGCAGCTGACGCGAAAACGCGCGCTTTAGCAGCTGAAGAGAAAACGCGCGATTTAGCAACCCTAAAGGTGACATTCGGATCACGGCAGTCGCGACCTGGCAGTGGCGGCTAACTGCCGCGGCCCATTGTCGCTGCTGTGCGGCGCTGCCAGAAGCTTTCGGATAGCAGCGTCCGCGACCCGGGCAGCGACTGCCACGCGCAGTAGCCAAACAAGAGTCAGTGCGAGCGGTTGTGCATTCCAGTCGTGTATTGAACATTAACTATGTCTGACAATTTAAATAAACAAAAGCGAGATCTCGTGAAGAAACTGCTAGAGGATGAGGAAGAGGATGATGAAATAATGTTGCTCTTACTTTCATCAAAGAGGAATAAAATTGATTCATTATACAAGTCCAGAATCGATGAAGGCAGCTATCAAACCCTGATAAAACGACACTTAAATTTAAAGGAACTGAAATTTAGGAAGTACTGCAGACTAAATAAAACTCAGCGGGCAGCGCGACCGTACTGCCTCCGGAGCGGCTCGGCGGCGCTGCCAAGGTCGCGCGTAGGCCACGCCCCCCGGCCGCGCTGCTCGGTCGCTTGCTTCGGAAACTAGCGCCTATAAATCCCTACAAAGCAGTGCGGCGCGACCACGGCTGCGGCTGCACGGCCGCGGCTGCCGTGCTGCTACTGCCGTGATCCGAATGCTAATGCCTTTAGAGACCGATTTAGAGACCCAATTCCTTATTATCTTCTCGTGTATAGATTTCGTTATTCGTTGGTCTAAATACTTTAAATACATAGTACCTATGTAGCGAAATTTCGATTATCATTTTTTTCCTTTGACATCCTAACCCTGGTATTAGAATTGGGTCTCTGAAAAGATAATAAGGAATTTACTAATTCTGCGTAAACGCGAATGAAGGAAGCGCGAATAAGGAGCTTTTACTATAAAGTACTGTACATATAGAAATTGATCACAAAATATGAAATTTTGAGAATCGTACTAACATTTTTCCTCAAGCGTAATAGAAATAATCCTACTAATATTATAAACTAGCAGTGCCCCGCGGTGTTGCCCGCGTAGTTCCCATTCCCGTTGTTCCCGTTGTTTTTCCGGGATAAAAAGTAGCCTATGTGTTCTTCCAGAGTATAATCTATCTGTGTTCCAAATTTAAGCCCGATCCGTTGATACGTTAGGACGTGATTGAGCAACAAACATCCAAACATCCCAATATCCAAACATCCATACATTGACATTAAAATATTAGTAGGATAGGAAGTAGGATAGTAGGATGTCCGAAAAACAACGGGAATAACGGGAACATGAACACGGTCTTTGCATTACTAAAACACTTTGTGATCGTTTTTTAAACAACTTCTCGGCATTGACATGACCATAAACTTTCACATACTCAAAGCTCAAAGTAAAGTCGAAGTGAATTTAATTTGAATGTTGTGTATGTGCATAAGTATGTGATTTCAGCATCGTTGTTAAAACAATTAAGAACGCAATTTATTTCTAATGTAATATTTTCTGTATGTGAAAATTTTAAAAATGTTATTAGCTAAGAAATACGGCTCACTAGCTCTTCCATTATAGTCCGAGATCCCAGAGCCCCAGACGTCACCTATTTTCTGATGAATGAAATGTAGACGATTGAATAGAGTTAGTAAGTACTAAGAAGACATGCTTACTCGCTAACTTGCTTAGACGGCCAATTTTGAGATATGGGGTAATGAAGGTACATACACACATTACTTACTTCACGTATTTTCTAATAAGTGGTTTTCACGTATGTTGTAGGCAATATCCTTAAAAACAAGATCCCAATACTCCCAGACACTTTCCGTCAGCCGTTTTGCTTAACAACTCCAAAATAATAATTTAACTTCACTTAAATTCTCATGCTCGATTTGTAAATATGTTCGTCAGACAACTATTTTGTTGCTTTTTCCAATAAGATAAACCAATCTAAGTAAGGGGGCAATCATCCCCTTAATTCAACTATGTCTTATGGATAAGAGCGGGAGACTGACTGAGACATTTATTAGGAAAATTGAGTTTAGGGGATGATTGGCCCCTTAGATTGATCTGTCTTATTGGAAAGGTTTAAAATAGTTGTCTGAAGAACATATTTACATATGGAGCATGAGAATTTAAGTGAAGTTAAATTATTATTTTGGAGTTGTTAAGCAAAACGGCTTACGAAAAGTGTCTGGGAGTATTGGGATCTTGTTTTTAAGGATATTGCCTACAACATACGTGAAAACCACTTATTAGAAAATACGTGAAGTAAGTAATGTTTGTATGTACCTTCATTACCCCATATCTCAAAATTGGCCATCTAAGCAAGTAAGCGAGTAAGCATGTGTTCTTAGTACTTACTAACTCTACTCAATCGTTCACATTTCATTTATCAGAAAATAGGTGACGTCTGGGAGAACTGGGATCTTACTCTATTACTGAGGTATTGCGCAAACGCTTTGAGAGTCTAATTTCAGATGGACAATTAAATAACGTTTATTTATTGTTTTATGTCAACTATTTATAAGTATTATATCAGCAGCTAGGTATCTGGCCGCCATCATACAAGCTTTGCTTAGTTTGGGGTCAGATGGTGTTGTTTGTGAATTGTCCACCAATATTTATTTATTTTACAATGGGTGCACAAATTATTACAGATAAACAGAAATGTGGGGCATGAGGATAATGAAGGACCAGTTTTGCCACAACAAACCAAATTAGAAATAGTCTTCCTGGACGTGACCTCGAAATTGAAACTTATGCATTACTTCGAGCTAATGAAACTCATTTCTGTGATACGAGGAAATCTTACAAATGATATTGTGCACTTAGATGTATAGGTATTTGTTATCCTTATGGTGGTAACGTACACCATCATCATCATCATCATCAGCCTATAGTATACGTCCACACCTAAACATAGGCCTCTCCTATTATAAATACGCCACTCAGCCCAATATTTTTTTTTACTTACTTGGAAGAAACGCATTTACGCATTCCCTTCCGCCTGGGGGAGACGGTTGGGTTATGCCGGATTCTACAGCACGAACAAACCTGGTGCTTTTACCTACTAAAAGCTGCATAAAAGGAAATATTGCCAAAAAAAGATTTCTCCCCTTCTCTCCTTGCACTTTATATATTTTGTTAAAATTAAGAACTTGTGTAAATACCTATATAGGGACGTTTAAAAATCACATTTTAAGTTTACAGCAGCCCACTGCTAGAACTCTGCCATAATCCACCACGCTGGCCCAGTGTGAGTTGGTGGATGGCCACATGACCACGAAAGATTCTAGGCACCGTTTTAGGTTAGTGGCATCACGCACATGACTTCGAAAAAACAGTGGTGCGCGTGTTATTAGAACCCAGAGCTCCGGATTGGCAGTCACCGTTCTCCCAACTAGACCAGCTGAAACTTTTATCTACTCTGAATAAATTTTATTTAATTCTGTTTTCGAGGTTTTGAAGATTATGAAAATGTATCAAACCTTTCGATAACGGATTCCAGACAGCGGCGGTGGTACACGTGCCCGCATGGAGTCCCGCAGATTCCATCTTGGTTCTTGAATAAGTTGGAGCAAATATTGCACACGAGAAACATCCTTCACTTTTCCTGAAATTTGTTATTTTTAACAATTTTAATCATACGATCTCCACCTTTAATGATGGTGACCACCACACGGTGTATGCTGAAATGCTTGCGATGTGTAATTTATTCGAGTGTTTGTATGTATTATGTACGTAGGGTGAAACGACGTTTTATGCGAATAAATTCTAGCTAGATCGATTTATTACCCCCGAAACCTCATACTAAATTTCATGAAAATCGTTCAAACCGTTTCGAGATTCAGATTCTATAAAATGATGTACTCGTATTCTGCCTGCAAAGCCGAGGGTCGTGGGTTCGATTCCCACCCAGTGCAAATATTTGTGTGATGAATTCAAATGTTTGCACTGTGTCTGGGTGTTTCTATGTATAATAATAAGTATGTATTTAAAACTATATAAGTATTATATCAGCTATCTGGCCGCCATCACACAAGCTTTGCTTAGTTTGCGGTCAGGTGGTGTTGTGTGTGAATTGAATTGTCCACCAATATTTGTCCACCAATGTACTCGTATTTACATGCACAAGAATCGCTCGTTTAAAGGTATAAAATAAGAATGTATAGGTTATGTTTCATAAACAAAAAAATGACGGAGATGCAGTGCTTAGACGTTTCAAGTGACGTCACTTCATGGTACGATTTTTACGAAGAAGTGTCGCTACGAGCTAAGTGTGTACTCTGAAAGATCTTTATATTTAGTTAGATTTTAATCTTTACTAATATTATAAAGCTGAAGAGTTTGTTTGTTTGTTTGTATGTATGTTTGTTTGAACGCAAGGATCTCTGGAACTACTGGTTCGAATTGAAAGATTCTTTCTTTGTAAGATAGTCCATTTATTGAGGAAGGCTATAGGCTATTTAACATTACGCTACTATCAACAGGAGCCGAGCATGAATGAAAAATTTAACAAAAACGGGAAAAAATATTGCTTTTTGAGAGCTTTCGTTGCGTGATAGCATAATGTCATATTAAAGGTTGCGTCATTAGAACCTAAACTAACCAAATTTGTTCAAAATATGAATTGGTACGCCCAATTTTCGATAGATGGCGTAGCAACGCACGCGCGTTCAGCTAGTAATTCGATAAAACGAAAAATACAAGTCCCATAATTTTTCATTATCTACCTGACGTACTAATTAGAATGACATATTTTGGATGCAGTCATGATCTCATGATCCCAATGGTAAGTATAGTGCCATATTTTATATTGATTAATAGTAGTAGGTACCTATATTATTATATGTATGTGCAGAAGCAGATGCATTATCCCGATAACGTGTCCGATTCACTCATCTCGTCACTCCGTTAATTGTTACAAATATATTAATATTTTAGGTACCTACTTGATTATTGAAACGTTAGGTTAAAACTACATGATAATATGCACAAACCACTAAAAATAGCAAGCGGTTACTGAATTAATTTTAATTACGGTAAATCAGTGAATACCAAATACAGAAGTCTAAACCGATTAAAATGAAATTTACATTATACCTATCACTTTTAGTATCACTTTTAGATTACACTAGAATCAGTTTTAGTAAAGTCAAAGAAATCATTCAAAACCGACGTTCATTGAAAAAATATTTTTTGTACCCGATCTAAGAAATAATGTAATAATAAGTGTTATACCATTTTAGAATCCTTATTAAACGCGCTAACTTTTAAAGTTACTTGCCAGACTTGCGTGGTAGATTTTTTTTTCAGGACCGTCAGTTTAAAGTAGGGCGACAAAATGATTTTTAAAACGTGGTTCTGCAAAACATGACATCTTCTTTCAAACTGGAGCAGTTAGCTCAGATTTTAAGGTTACAAATTACAGAAGCACTATTCAGGATGAAATAAGTAAAAAAAAATGGCAAAAAGTAAAGATTTGTAGCAACAGGAAAGTAAAAACTGTTACAGGGTGGTAAATTTTCCCGAATATTTATTTTTTGCAATAATTAAATTTTAAAAATAATAGACAATTTTTTTTTTTTTTTTTCTGATAATTGTCATGACCTTACCTATCATGCGACTTCGGCTTGACGTCGACCTTTGAGACACCCTATTTACTCGTATTGTGTATCAATCTGTTTCAAAACAGCAAATGTTACTTACATTTGAATATTAATATCAACTGAATTACGGTGGCATCACTGTCGTGTTTCCTATTTTATCAATTTTGTTGTAATGTTTAAATTGTCCTCCAATTTGCTAACTTCAGGGATAATGAGATGTTGTTTTTGTTTTAAATGAACATGAATAACATCATGATATAATTAAAATTGATATATCAATATTTACGATGCATCGTAGAGTATTTCTAAACCGCGATGCTAAAACGATAGGGTGTTATAAATTTGACCCGGATGTGTGTGTCCCACGGATATCTAGTATGTCCCTATATCTAGTTACTAGCTGAATTGTGCGCGCGTTGCTACGCTCTCTATCGAAAATTGGTCGTACCAATTCAAATTTTGAACGAATTCGGTTACCGGTACGAAAGCTCTCAAAAAGCAATTTTTTTTTCCGTTTTAGTTATATTTTTCATTCATGGTTCGCTTCTGTTGATAGTAGCGTAATGTTAAATAGTCTTTAGCCTTCCTCGATAAATGGACTATCCAACAGAGAAATAATCTTTCAATTCGGACCAGTAGTTTGCGAGATCCTAGCGTTCAAACAAACAAACAATCAAACAAACTCTTTAGCTTTATAATATTAGTATAGATGCCATCACAGCTTCCGATCAGATATCAATTTTGATTTTGTTTCGTCCGTCAATGTGTCTCTCAATCAAAAAATAATTATTCCACCTAGCGGTTTTTTTGTTATGGTATAGAGTGACGAGACGAGCAGGACATGTGTCTGATGGTAAGCAACACGCCAGCCGGATAACAGCACAGTGACCCGCAGCTATTCGTTAACTAGGCTTATTTATCTAGAACTAGATTATTCATAAACTGTCCTCGGTCTATGGAAAATTCATTTAAACTGTTTTTTATTCATGTAGTGTAGTGATCGAACGAGTAGTTTAGTTTTGTTCAGTAATTTAGCTAAATTTACTGTACATCAAAAATTGGTTGAAGATCTACAAAGTAGCTCTCAGCTTTCTATGCATATTTAATTTAGTAGGTACGCTTTTGTAACAACCATGAATGTGAAAAAAATGTAAAAAGATATGAAAGTTGTAGATCTTTTTATTACCTACAACTATCCATAGAAAGTAGTAATAAAAATGTTATTACGGACTATAATATAACAGAACTATATTCCAAATTTCAACCCGATCCGTTCAGGAATTTGAAACTACGAGGGAACTTATTATGGAAACTACGAGGGTGAAACCGGAAGGCGCACTAGCAAGTCTGAAATAAATCTTCAAGAGCATTGGCGTCTAAATAATCTATCTTCTAAGCATTGCCATAACCATAGATAGAGATAACCATACTTCTAACCATGGCCATGGAGTAACTAATGCTAACGCATTTCAAGTAGCCCATGGTCCCGAGTTCATCCGAAGATTTCTTTCATTTACGAGCTTGACGCTTGAGCTCAATTCACAGCCCACAAAAAATCTATGTGTGGCCCTTATGAAGTATTCACTTCAAAAACTTACAACCGAATCGAGAACCTCATCTTTTTTTGAAGTTGGTTAAACAAAGAAAGTACTGCGGATGGGAACTAAAAATAATGGCGCATGTAAATAAATATACATTATGCTATACACGTCACACCCGTACAACGCTTTAGGCAAAATAGCGGTCAAGGTCATCTAATATTGATAAAAAAAACTCACCAATATCTTTATCAGTCAGGATCTGTTGCACAATATGGCTGTTTTCGAAAGATCTTCGGAAAGCAATATTCGTAAATCAGATGCCGTATATAACGAAGAATCGAATAACGTGTGTTGTAACCCCGAGCGCCTTCCTCGGACTGTTCGATTTAAAGCCACACTGGTGCAACAGGGAGTTGATAACTTATGACCCATTATTTTCCTCTTCATCTGCTAATCCAAGAATTATGTAAAAATATGTAAGATTTGAAATGACAAAAGTCACGAACCCTGGAGTCTGTGGAGTGGCAAATTTAAATAATAATAAAAAAAACGTATGACCCATTTAAATCGACTTTTAATGTTATCAGTTTGGTTAGTTATATTCATAATTTATACCTCTATACTGTACATAAGGTATTTTGAAATATATAAACAAAAATGTGTGCTTAAGACCACACGGCAGAAGTGAAAAATTCAATATCTGAATTTTATATCTAGTATTGGGTGGACAATTCACACACAACACCATCTAACCCCAAACTAAGCAAAGCTTGTAATATGGCGGCTAGATAGCTAATATAATAACATATAATGACAGCTGTTTGCCTGGAAGAGATTGCTCTCAGCAATAAGGCCGCCATTTGTGGCGCTAGTTAATAAGTGTGTCTCTGTAATATTTTAAGTTTTTTTTTCGTGTCACAATAAAGAGTTTCTATCTATCTATAATGCTTATATAGTTGTAAAAACATACTTATTATACATAGAAGCACCCAGACACAGTACCAATAATTTGAATTTTTCACACCAAATTTGCACTGAGTGGGAATCGAACCCACGACCTTCGGCTTCGCAGGCAGAGCCACAAAGACAGTCACTGTAGATACACATAGAGATACATGTAGAGTCATATAATTACAGTACAAATAAATATTATTATTATTATTATTTATTAGACTGCGGTATTATTTAGGATTTGGATTTATTTTGCAGATTGAATTTTCTAATGTTTGTCTGTTGTTTGCTGTTTGCTGAAACTTCCGACATGAGCGACGTCGGAAGTTTATTTCAGGAAAGAAGTTTTGTAGTGATAGACTCTTTTCAGAGTCCGCCTGGGGAACGTTTATACGTTTATGTTAAAATACATTTTATAAAAAAAGTACTTTGTAATAAAAATACTTAAAATCAAGCACACAAATAAAATTGGAACGTCTTTTTGTAATTTCCATTAAATGTTTTTTTTTTATATTTTAATGATGAAATCAAAGCATACATTTATATTCCAAAATATAATTTACTAGCGGCCCATTCCGGCTGCGCTCGGATATTGTCATTTAAAGACTATTAATCAAAACAAAAACTATCCTATCTCTCAAGTTGGACCAGACTGCTCACGGTGTCCTAATTTAATTTAAAATCGGTTAAGTAGTTTAGGAATCCATCCCGGACAAACATCGTGACAGGAGATTTATATATATTAAGATTTATTTTGATGAGGATTAATACCAAGGTACAAATGAAGAGCCTTTTCAAGAGGCGGTATATATAAATTAATATTTTAGAATAAAAAACTGCTTACTGTGACATAACTATAATATTTAGACATATGCTGTCGCGACACTTTTTGTAGATAATAATGAGTTCTGCAAAGTCGTAGTAAATGATTTTGTTCTATCATCAATAGTTTTCGCAGCGCAAGCGACGTAAGGAATTTTTCAGGTCATTTTTTTACACCTTATGTTACATTATTGGAGTTTTAGTAAGGATCCCTAATTTTTTTTTATATATAATATAGCCTATGTTACTCGGGAATAATGTAGCTTTCCAAAGGTGAAAGAATTTTTGAAATCGGTCCAATAGTTTCGGAGCCTATTCATTACAAACAAACAAACAAACAAATCTTTCCTCTTTATATTATTAGTATAGATACGTTTCTTTTAGTTCAAATGATTGTCCGATCTCATTCATCTTATCCCCGCCTATATAGCTAGAAGTATGTTCTACCTTGCTAGCTTCCTAACACTACTCAATACTCCTCTTTCCGCATAATTTTCTAAAAAGGCAAACCTGGCGTTTATTCTACCACCTAGTTATTTTCTGGTTTGAAAGGAAATTAAAAGAAACAGAGATAAATCATCTCATATCCACGGACATCGATATAAATTATGAATGTGCCCTCCCAAACATCAGGCGCACGCAAATATCTCTCATCGTTGAGAAGAGAGAGCTCACTGTTTCCGTTCTAGTCGGTTGTAGGAAGCGGTGTGCACCGAACGTATTTACCTATCACTATTCGTTTTCAACGAGTAGATGGTGTATAAAACACTTATGCTATACACGCAGACGCAGTTTATTACCAATTTCAAGGTGTTTAGAGCACATCCAATGGTTTATATCGATGGTTGCCGATCAGTTCTATACAACGATTTAAATTTAAGCTCTACATGTTTAAGTAACTGCATTGCACTTGGCTGATGTTTGCTTGTTGTTTACCATCAAGCACTCTTCCTTGTTGTCCCGTTACTCTACCTTATAAAAAAACTTGCGGCATTAAAATTGTTTATCAAGAAGAGAATCTTGATCTAGATATAATTTTAATTTGATTTTCTTCGAAAATACTGCAATCACCGACTTCATTTTAAAATTAAACGTGTCTAACGTTTTATAAGGTAGAGTAACGGGACAAGCGGGAAGAGTGCCTGATGGTAAACAACAAGCAAACAACAGCCAAGTCCAATGCAGTTACTTAAACATATAGAGCTTAAATTTAAATCTAGAACTGATCGGCAGCCATCGATATAAACCATTGGATGTGCTCTAAACACCTTGAAATTGGTAATAAACTGCGTTTTCGTGTGTAGCATAAGTGGTTTATACACCATCTACTCGTTGAAAACGAATAGTGATAGGTAGAAAGAAGTGTCTACTTGACACAATTTTATATTTTTTTGTGAAGTCTATTATTCACTAGGGTGGAGCACGAATGTATGGACAAAAATTTTTTTGTAGTTTGGAAGTTCTAATAGGGGGGGATTTGTGCGTCATAATGATGTGTAATAGAAATGTAATCTTTCATTCCATTTAATGAGTATCTTCTGCCTCCGCAGTGACTTCAAAAATTTTATTTTTTTACATAAAGTTTAAAGTCATATAATGTGAAATGGTGTCCCTATTTAGAAGTAAGAAAGTACTTTATTATGGATAATGTATGGTTTAAACATTTATTATAGTAATACTGTGACAATGAACATGAAAATACTAAGAAGTAGAAAAATTACATAATAATTTTATTAAGCTTAAAAATCCTTTTTTGTTTCAAATTTTGGCATCACGTTCCAAGATTCCAACGTGGCTTTTATTGCACCTAATCGTGACTTTTGTGTGCACTGAGTTAAAGAAACTGCGGTCGTAATCTTCACAGCTCTCTCAACAGCTTCAGTAAGCCAGGGAACCTTAAATAACAATGGTTTGCTCTCACCACCAGATTCACCAATGTCCTGAATTCTTTGGTCAGATATTTTTTTTAAAGCGGCGGTTCGGTTAAGTTTTCCTACCAGTACATTATGTAATCAATATAAACTAGAATTAAAATGTATCAATGTCACTTGAAAAAGTCTAGGTGTTGAAGAAAGGCTCACACTGCGTGCCTTTAGTATGCGACAAGCAGCCAGCTCTCTAATATAAAGCTTCCTCTCATCTGTTATCATCGCAAGAAGAAGGCTTTCGGGAAGCGCAAAATACACGTTTCTTTGGATAGCCGGATCTATTATGTTTCATAAAGTTTATGGGCAGATTTCTGGAGTCCATAACAATGTTAAACAGATGACGAGTGACATATTTTTGTAGGATGGTTGGATCCTAATTGAAAACCAAGACGGTCAACTTTAAATACGAAATTTTGCGAGAATCCTTAAATTGTCAGTCGGATTTTCAGTTGCCACATACAAACGTAGTATTTCGTTGGCACGTGTGATCCAACGGGCATATGAAAGTTTACCTGAAGATTTATTTTCGAGATCCGATTTTAGTAATTGGCCATTGCGAGTAATATTTGTCCTGCAATGTGCTTAAATTTCTTTACAGTCATTTTTTCACATGTTTCTAGAGATTTTCCTAGTAGGCCTACGTAAGATATGTGTCCCGAAGTACAGTCTTCGAGATGAAAAAATAAATGTCTTAGAGCAGTTCATGAATGTGGAGCAAACTGATTTTTCACTGCAATAGTTTTTGTAGCTTTCTCTGAACCAGTTTTAAAAATCCATCATACTTTCCAGTGTTAACATTCGTTGTGTCACAACCAATGGCCATAATACATAATACTCGGTATAATACTAGCTTGGAAAATATCTTCACGTACTAGAAAATCTGTTATCACAGTTGTATTCCTCTAGATGTACCAAACTCAGGTACAATCTTTAACTTTTTATAGTATTTTGCTATTTATTTGTACCAGCATCATCGATTCTGCCAATAATCATAAAATCCTGTTCTTATTTAAGAACCTTTTTATCCCCAGAACAGACGCACTGAGCTAATTTATTGCATTTACTTCCTGAAATACCAACAAGTATCTTACTGCTTTGCTGAAAACTTTCTGACTCCTCTAGATAGATTTGAGTAGATTTTTTCATTTTAAATGATATGTTTTGAACGTTTGAATGATCCTCATTCGTGTTACCATCAGAATAAATACAGTTTGTTGTATTTTTCCAACCCTAGATGTTACGATGTCTGCTATCTCTGAAAAAAATTGGCTAATTTGCTTTTTCTAGTCGTAATTTTAGTTGATGTCTCGTTCATGTCAATTCGTAATAATTCTTTACATATTCGTAAGTAGTTAACACTTTAACACGCTAACATCCCCCAAATAAGGACATTTAAACACACTTCAAGTTCTTTACATAGTGTTAAAAATAAGAAATGAAAAGAACAGAGCACTGTAAACGACGAGTGTCGTGACAAACGCCGCTAGCGTCTCCTCCCGCGCTCTCACACTCCCCTTATTTAACTTATAAACACATCATTTGGTTTCTTTGTGTATTCTACATCGAAAATACAGGATTCCAGAGAACGATTCGTAATAAAAAAATTGTATGTTTATGAAAATATAGTACTGATATATGGCGTCTACGTGAGGTCTAAAACCAATTATTTTTACAAAATCAGTGCCGATGCGGGGGCAGTTACTCTAAACGGAATTGATTTATATTTTGTATTGCTTAATTTAAGCCCAAATGGCACCAAATTTTTACTATTACATTACAGTTAAACGAAAAAAGTTTTTTCGCTCCACCCTATTATTCACACACCATTCCAAGACAGCGAGTTTTTTGGAGTGAACACTTCTTTTGGCGCTCTACAGACAGATTTTTCGTGGGCTGCAAATTGAATTCTATCGCTACGCTTGGGAATGAAAGACATCTGCGGGTAAACTCGGGACCATAGCCATTGGTCATCTAGAAATATGCGTCAGCAATTCTAGTGTTGTTTGTTATTACACAAAATTGAAGAAAACTTTCAGTTTAAAACACCTTATATCTCTGGGTGACGAGCGCAGTGTGATTTGAAATCTTTATGTTTCAGGCATGTTGCGTACCATCAGGTACATGTCATGCTCGTCTCGTAACCTCGTATTTAAAAAAAAGTGGAAAAGTCTTGGAACATACTGTCAGCGTTATAACCAGAGGCAATAACAAAATTGTACATCTGGAAGTTAATAACACATTACCATTTAGCTCTTAGCTAAGCAAATCATCTAGTAATACTATGGAATCTTCCCCCAGATCTCGTTCATAAGTAGCCGTCACTAGGCTATTGCAGCAGTTTTGTTTTATTAATATTTATAATTCTGACATACAAAACATAATTATTATGAACCTTGACGTAAATAGAAAATCACCTTGACAAATATATGTCTATTTGTTATTGTATAATATTTCCTTCAAATAATTTTGAAGTATTTTATGCAAATTAATATATTTAGTGTTTTGCATGCGGAAAGGCACAATGTAGAGCTCTTTTTTCTGTATCTTAACATCTGTAAATACCCACATGTGCAAATCAAGAAATGTTTCTTTATCTATTTATTTATTTATATTAACTGGAATAAAACAACCGGACGATCGTAATATGCCACCAAAATATACGTGCGATTGAAAACAAAACTCAACGCATCGAAGTACTGCTACAAGGAATCCTTAAATGTTATGTCTTAACTTTTATCGAGATCGAAACTACCACTTTCCTTGATTTCTGTTCTGTGGAAACTACAGTGTATTTATATTGACGGATTTAAGTTAGCATCGAGTAGCTGCAGGACTGTACATTCACATAGTGGTTCCTTTATATTAACCAAAACGTACGATGCATTGAAAACGTAGAATTGGTAAAGTTATCAGAGGAAAGATATTGCGATAGATCTTATAGATTATAATGCAGCCAGTGTTCGTTTTTATCGAACTTGTCTTGTAAATGCAAGGTATTACCTACTTTATGCGTTTTACGATGCGAACGCTCGACAAAAAAGTTATGCGCTCGACAAAATTAGCGAACTTAGTCTAAGATGTGTCATAGTGGAAGATGTTATCAATCCGATTGCATGTTTTTTTTCGTTTATGTTACGCGATAACTCCGCCGATAACTCTAAAATACCACTGGAAAGTGATATACGTGGTCTACAGAAGACTTTACACGAGATGGTTAAGAATATTGCGTCTATAGAGACTACTATACCTAATACGAGACCAGATCGCCAGGATTATCAAACAGAGAAAATTTCCAGCCAAGTTGATACAACATTCATTCATTCATTCATCAGCCGCAAGACGTCCACTGTTGGACATAGGCCTCCCCCCTAGATTTCCACAACGAACGGTCCTGCGCAACCTGCAACCAGCGGTTTCCAGCGACCTTTGTGAGGTCATCTGTCCATCTAGTGGGAGGCCGTCCAACACTGCGTCTTCCGGTTCGTGGTCGTGGACCCGTTCGTCAAACAAAGTTAAACGCAGCGGCGACCATCAAGCTATTATTCAGCGGACAGGGGACTACGAGGACTTCCGAGGAGATCCGAGTCGATCCGAAGATAATGACAATGATTATGGTTTGTATAGACCTGCGTGAAAATAACGTCTCGCTTTTGCCACCGACTCCACCGGTCCAGAACTGGCAAGATGACAATTGAAAGCGGCCTTCAAGAACCCATCGACGAAAAGTAACCGATTCTGGCAAGAAGGACATATCATTACAAGCGGTAAAAAATCACAAACAAGCCTGGTCTTTCAGACCCAATACGACTGTGGAATGTATTAATAAACATGTCCACAAAATCATTAATTGTGACGATTATTCGGATTTGAAAATTAATAACTACTTTTTATAAGTCACATTCTGTAGAAACAAAGGTTTACGTGACTGAGTGAGCGTCGGAGGTGGGAATCTAAGCAGCCGTAACACAGGTCTCCAGCCTAGCACGGCTGCTAATAGACAACTTTTATGTATTTAGTATTTTATTCCAAGTAGGTAATTAAGAAATTTGTTGTTTTTTAAGCCAAATTAATGATTAAATCAATAAAATCAATTTAATTATCTTCCATTTTAACGGTACTAAAAAAAAGATATCCATACACAAACATGCACATAATAATATTAATTTCCTTGTGTAATCTACTTAAAATAAATTGCATTATAATAACAACAATGATATTCATAATGACTTCATGATTTGAATAACTGAAACAAATATTATTCAATATAGCAAGGACATGGTGATAATGCTCTTGAAATTAAAATTATCACCGAATGATTCATAATTTTAATTATGGCTGTATATCCAACGATCTCAAAATACAGATGTACTTACTTCAGGGCGCACGGATTCATGTCATCGTTGTGAAGAGCGAGCTCACTCTTTCCGTTTTAGTCGGTTGCAGGAAGCGGTGAACGCCGAACGTTTTTACTATTCGTTGACAACAACCGAAATAAGTAGACCAATTCTACTACGCTAGCAATTCTAGGTGTCACGTAGATTGATTGTTTGTAAACCACTTACGATACATACAGAGACGCAATTTATTAAGTTTAAATAATTCGGGCTCGAATTAACATGATAACGAACTCTAATCAAATCTTACTTAACCCTACTCTAAAAATGGTCAATTAGTAAGAAATATATACAGGTTCATTCAGTAAATGTATAAAATAGTGAGTGGATTGAATTATCATATCAGGCATTTGAGATCCGTGTGAACTGAATTACGTTAAAAAAAGTGCACATCTAGTATTGTAAAATAATTGACAATCATAGGAACTGCCGATAGAAGTGAAAGCTTATAACTCAGAATTTGATAGCTCACTTTGAAAACTACGCGGGTGAAACCGGAGGGCGTGGCCGTGGCCGGTGGCCATGATCATGATCATCTAGAAATGCTGACGCTATTGTGTGTATTGTGTGTTGTGTGAATTGTCCACCAATATTTATTTATTTATTTATTCTAGATACCCAATAGGAAATGCTGACACATTTATAGATAGCCCAAAGGAAATGCTGACGCATTTCTAGATTGTCAATATCCATAGTCCCGAGTTCACCTGAATTTTTTTATCATTCCCGAGCGTGACGCAAGAATTCCATTCACAGACCACGAAAAATCTGTCTGTGGTATGCCAAAAGAAGTTTTCACTTCAAAAAAAAGATCCCGACAAAGTGAGAACATAATTTTTGAAGTCAGATAAAAAGAGTCGTAATGTGTTGTTCCAAGTCTAAGAAATCATGGAGCAAATTTCAGCCGCGCTCGCCGCGGTTGCGGGCTCGCAGGTTCTCTAGAATGCAGATATACCTAAATGGTACAAAAATTGAAAGCATAACTCATGACGCGTTTTACGCCCGCAATGCTCGTATAGCTGCCGAGCGGCTCCTGCGCGGTCGCCGCCCGCCTGTCACCCGGCACGTTCGCGGGCGATAATCTCTCCCGCGGCGGCTGCTAAACCGCGATAATCGGTTGCGGAACTGCGGTGGGCACGTGTGAAAATCGTTCTATGAGTTCTTAGCCTAAGTCAAACTGGTCGTCAAGTTTCCTTTTTTAACCCTTAGTATGTATGGTGACTAAAACTTACGTTAAGTGTAACGCGGACACCCAGGGACTCCAAAATACAAATAAGAAAAAAATACTTATAGTCAAACAAGATTTTTTATTTTTATTTGGTATGATACATTAACTGAACAGCTATCATTAAACATACGAACATTTATTTGAAACACATTCAGTCTCAAAAATCACAAAAAGTAGACATAGCCATTTTGTACCTGTATAGTATTTATGCCAGAAATACCGACTTGGGGCCCATAGCAAGTCAAAACATTATTATTTTGCTTTTATACCGATTTTAATATTTACCCCCTAATTGCAAACAAGTTATCGAAAAGAAATCACTTACGTAGGGTTCACGGCGTCGTCCAAAGCCCAGTTTGGTCGAGAGGAATAAGGAACGGGGTCAGAAAAGGGAATATGTGGACACCAAACCAGACGATATCGAGGCGACCTCCCGAATTCCCGTTCCAGCAGAAGCAACAGTCCGGCGTTGTAGAAGCGGCCAATCCAGCAGCCACTTCACAATTAATAGTCCAGCACTAACCCAGTAGTCACAATTAATGTTAATAACGTGTTCCCGCACAATATTAAAGCTTTTATCCCGAAAAACACCAGTTTAGAAAAAACAACCCGTCATTGTCGTTCCCGCGACCAGAGACAACGTACAAGTGACAGCCGGCGACCACAGACACGCTATGATTTCGATGGCCGATATAATGTTGCCCGATTATACGGAACAAAACCCCCGACCAATTGAACTCCAGCTCAATTTTAGAAACCAGTATTTAGTAGTATCCGGACCCCAAATAAAACGAAATTCCCAACTTTGACCCGAAAGTGGAAATCAAACCAAAAAAAAAAACTTTCCCAAAAATAGCAATAAAATTAAATAAATTTTTAACCATGAAAAATACGTATATCTAATAAAGAGGCAAGCGTGCCAGAGAGGACACCGCGCGCTGAAGTCTGGAACCAGAAACCAGAATCTCCGCCACGCGGGGTGTGCCATCAGTACCAGATATCAATTTTAAAATACGTCCCCTACGCCAGAGTAGGGGGGCCAAATTTGCCTCTTTTAATAGTACTAAGTCCCCTTCCCGAGGAGCCTCCGTCCTATCTGTCCATTTTACCCGTTGTTGCAACAGATGCAAGTACTCGGCCGACCAGCGCCTCCAGAAGTCTTGACTTATTTGCTGCAATAACTGAAAACGGGACAGGCGTCCGGGGCGCTCATCCTTCCAGGGATACTCCGGCAACGCGGTTAAAGGCTGACCGATCAAGAAGTGACCCGGCGTCAAGACTTCTAGATCGTTAGGGTCAAGCGAGATTGGACAGAGAGGACGGGAATTAAGCACTGCCTCCACGCGGCATAGTACCGTGACTAACTCTTCCCAAGTTAACACGGTCTCCCCGATGACACGGCGGAGATGGGTTTTAGCAGACTTCACCGCAGCCTCAAAAATTCCTCCCCAGTGAGGACAGGCCGGCACACTAAATTGCCAGCTGATTCCCCGCTGGGCGAGAGCCAGACTTAAACTATTATTACCAGAATTTAAAAAATTATTAACTTCGCGTAAATAATTCGCCGCCCCTCGATAATTTGTGCCATTGTCCGAACGTATTAAAGAGGGTACTCCTCTTCGCGCTACAAAGCGATCCAGCGCCGCGACAAAGGCCTCCGTAGACAGCGCAGAGACCAGCTCCAGGTGGACTGCTTTGGTGGCCAAACACACAAAGACGCACAGGTAGGCTTTAACGACCTTGGCGTTACGCAACGTTGATGACTTGACCGAGAAGGGCCCAGCGAAGTCCGTTCCGACCCCGTCGAACGGCCTCGAGGGAGAAATCCTATCCGGAGGAAGATCTCCCATCATGGGCTGCATGGTAGACGCCTTGAGCCTATAACAAGGGACACATCTAAACAGCACCTTTCGGACCGCCCTGCGAGCCGACAAGATCCAGAATTCACGCTGCAACACAGCGAGAAGCGCGCCACATCCAGCGTGCGCGTTACCGATATGCCGATCGGTGATCAGCAGGTCCACCAGAGGACCTCCTTTCGGTAGCAACAGGGGGTGCCTGCTGCCGTACGGCAGGTTGGCTTTCCGGAGCCGACCTCCTACGCGCAGAAGACCATCCTGATCTGTGAAAGGGTTCAACTTGGCGACCGCACCCTTCAAGCGAGCGCGTCCGCAGCTCAGCGCCTCAAGTTCCGTCGGAAACCTCTCACCCTGCACCAGCCGAATGAGGTGCAGCAAGGAACTCCGACGCTCCTCCACAGTGGCGATCTGGTCACTCCTCCTCTGACGAGGGTGACGACAGTTGTGGATGAAGCGTTTAATCCAGCTAGTTACCCCCAACAACTTATCCAGCTTGCTGTAACGACCCGTCAACCAGTAAGGGTCTGGGGGCACTTCCGCCACAATCGCATGCACGCGGACTCCGGGCAGCTCCGCTCGCTCCGAGTCCGCGCCGAGAGCTGGCCAGGAAGCTTCTGGCTCCCGCAGCCAGTCCGGACCCCACCATAAGGGGTGATCAAATAGCTCCGGCGCGGAACAGCCGCGCGAAGCACAGTCAGCGGGGTTCAACTCACCCGGGACATGTCTCCAAACCATGTCCAGTCCAATGTTTTGGATTTGGGAAACCCGATTTCCCACAAAAGTCTCCAAGGTGTGAGGGGCTGCTCGTAACCAGACAAGTACGACCTGACTGTCTGACCACGCATAGACCTTCCGGATGTCTATCGAGGTGGACAGTTCCTGATATACGTGCTTAAGCAGCCGAGCAAGTAATGTGGCTCCGCTCAATTCCAGTTTCGGAATAGTGAGTCGTGTCCTGATAGGAGCTACCTTGCTCTTCCCCAATAAGAGCGTGACATTGACGTGGCCTCCAGCGTCAACTGTACGCAAGTACACAGATGCGGCATAGCCCAGCTCGGACGCATCACAGAACCCGTGCAGGCTGATCCGGCTACAGCCTGGTGGCAGAATGCGACGGGGCAACGCCACTCGATTGACCGTTTCGAGGTCAGATATTAAACGAAGCCAAATGTTAAGCGAGTCTCCAACCAGGGGGTCGTCCCATGAGACCTTCAGAGTCCAAAGTCGCTGTAACAGACACTTGGCTGCGAACAGAACCGGACTAATCCAACCGTTTGGATCAAACATCCTGGCGATGGTGGACAAAACCGTCCGTTTTGTCCACGTGCGTGTGGCTTCCAGTGCCACCCGAAAGGTGAAGATGTCAGCAACCGGTTGATACTGCATGCCCAGAACCGCAATCCCGTGCGGATCGTCACCTTCCTCGAAGAGCCCCGGATCCTGCTGGTGATCGTCCGGGATACCAGCCAGGACGTTGGGGTCGTTAGAGAGCCATTTCCGAAGCTCATAGCCTCCAGATGCGAGAAGCTCTGTAAGCTCATCCCGGAGCAACAGAGCTTCCTCCACCGTCTGCGCACCAGTGCAAACGTCGTCCACGTACAGGTCGCGTTCCAGAACTGCGGCTGCACGTGGGTACCGAGCCCGTTCTTGCTCCGCCAACTCCAGCAGTGAGCGGATCGCAATGAAGGGGCTTGATCTCAACCCATAGGTGTTGGTGTTCAACTCATACACCATCATAGGGTCCTGAGGACTTTCCCGCCAGAGGATCAACTGGAACCTCCTGTCCTCGGGGTGTATGACCGTTTGTCGGAACATCATACGGATGTCCGCTCCCAACACCACCTGATGCCTACGGAAATTCAGGATGATGTCTACAATATCCCGATGTAACTTCGGTCCAGCGTGGAGGCACTGGTTCAGTGACACTCCTGTCGAAGTCGGAGCGGATCCATCGAACACCGTCCTGAGTTTGCCTGTCGACGCCTTCAAAACGGCGTGATGAGGCAAAAAGTAGTGGTCCATGGTCGACCAGTCGTCGCGAGCCGGAGACATGTGGCCCAGTGCCTCATACTCCCTCATGAACTCGATGTACTTTTCCCGAAGTACAGGATCTCGAGCCATGCGTCGCTCCATGGACCTGAGCCTTTTCTCGGCCAATGATCGAGACTGGCCCAGACGCGGGGGGTTATCCCGGAAAGGCAGCCTAGTCTCCAATCGCCCAGAAACCATTCTCCGAGTGTGAGCCTGATAAAAGTTCTCACACTCCACGTGCTCGGGATCCAGCCGAGACACGGTAGGCGGCTCTTCGATCTCCCAGAACCTCTGCATGATCTGAGCGAGGGCCGTTCCCGTAAAAGAAGCCTGATTCGACTGCTGCCACTCATCCACCATTCCCAAAATGGCGTTCCCGTAGATGGTGGGCAGCGCCATCAGCGAAGACTGATCCAGCAGTCTAGGCTTGCCGTTCATGATGTAACCCAGTACATCAGAACCCAACAGAAGGTCTACCGGACCCGCCATCCCGAAGCGGGGATCCGCCAACCTGAGACCCTTAGTACAGGACAAAAGATCCGGATCTATGTCCGCCTGAGGAAGCCAACCGACAACCGAATCCATGACGGTGGCCCTGACCGCAATCCTTTCCGAATATGAATGTACGGACGAGAAGGAGAGGCGGGTCTGTCCAGCCAACCGCACCTCTGTGTTCCCGACTCCTCGCAACGGAGTCGGTGACGGAAACCTAGCCAGGCCCAGGCGATGAGCAACCCGGGTTGTTAAAATGCACCCCTGGGACCCTGTGTCCAAGAGCGCTCGTATCCGGACGTAGTCGTCTCTTGGACCCCAAACCCTTAACCAGAGGGTGGGCAGCAGGACCACCGGTTGATCCTGTGCCAAGGGAACGGAGGATAGTCAATCCCTCCGAGGCCCGTCCGAACCCGTCGGACTACAGGGCCCAGCCCAGTATGGCTGCCGAGTGCAAAGGGCCATCGGAGGGGGTGCATATCCAGCCGCCCTGCCATACCGAAAGTAGGGCGGGTGGTAGTCCAGCCTCGGATATTCGTGGAGGGGAGGCGTGTACGCCCTCCATTCTATTGGTCGCGGATCCAGCGGCGGAGAAGGATAACGCTGGGGAAGTGGCCCCCGTGGTGACTCCGGTATCACCCCTCCACCTCTCCAGTTCGCCCGCGTCCGCGCGGGCTGTGAGGTCGGTGACCGAGCCACGTGAAGGACGCCCCTTGTTGGGCTGCCCGGTGCTGCCGTGAGTTGGGGTGGAGGGGGCGTGCTCCACGCTGTAGCCACTTCATTGTTATGCAATGCGTGGCTCTGCGTGAGAGCGCCCCCGCCCGTGGAGGGCCCCCTCCCTGAGGGCTGTCGACCAGCACCATCGCTCCTGACGCACAAGAGCTGGTGGTGTGGTCCCCCACACCCAGGACACGGCCGTGCCGTGGGGCAGTCATTGAACAAATGACCCCCCAGGCACCCGTAGCACCGACGCAACCTCCGAACGATCCCTCGTCGTTCAGAAGTCGTCCGCGCAAGCAGGGCCGGACACTGCACCAGAGCGTGAGGCTGGCCACAGTTCGGGCACTCCTGCTCCGACGCACTCGTCACCGTCGCCGTCCGCTTCACCCCACCCTGAGTGCAGGAATTGGTAGGTCGCGGTCCTGTTCCGGCAGGGCCACGAGCTGAAGCGGCGGGCTGCGCCTCCTGCGGCGCCGACTCGACCATCCTCGCCTCCCACTCCAGGACCCGAAGCAGCTCCTCAAACGTGGGGAAGACCTTCGGGTCGCCGTGAAGGCCCCTTTCCCGCTCGAACCGGGCGCGCAACTCCAGCGGCACCTTGCCCAGCAGAATGTGGACCAGCAGAAACGACCAGTGTTCTACTGGCAGTCCCAAGCTGCGCAAGGCGTTGTACGCCACCTTCACGGGCGTGAGGATTAGCGGCCTCAACTGAGACCTCTTAGTCACCTTCGGCAGCCCCAGTATTTGGGACACGTGAGCGTCGGCGAGGAGCCGAGGGTTTTGGAACCTCGTATCCAGCAACTCCATCGCCGTGCCGAAGTTGTCGTCGTCCAGCTCCAGGTGCTGGATCAGGGAGAGTGCCTCACCCTCCAGTGACGTGCGAAGATAGGCCAGCTTCTCCGCCCTCGTCAAGTCCGTGCGTGAATCTACGAGAGAGGCGAACATGCTCCGGAAGCCGCTCCACTCCCGCAGGTTCCCTGTAAACCTGGGCAAGTCCAGAGTGGGAAGGCGTCCCACTACACCCGAGCCCGCATTCCTGATGACGGGTCCCGAGTTCGCCCTTCCCTGACGAGACCTCTCCAGCTGGCGAACCCCTTCGGAGACCTCGTCGTACAAATCCAGGATGCGCCGCATGTCCGCGTCGATCCTCTCCATCTGCTCCTCAGGTGGAGGCGGCCTTGCATCCCGCAGCAATCCTGTGCTCCTCTCAGCGACCTCCAGGCGCCTGTCGAGGTGCTCTGCCCTGTTTAGGAGCGCCTCCTCCCGGTCTCTCCGGCCGACCAATCCTTGTAAGGATTCGAACCATCGGAGCTGGTTGGCCAAATCCGAAGCCATTTTTAAATTTAAATTTAAACCAACCTAAAGTTCGGACAATGTCACAACAAATATATCCGCAACCTATTAAACCGGATACCACTTAATACTAATTTCCCGACAGTTTGGGGAGAAATTATACACTGGTATTACAATATTTAATCTTGGCTGAATGACTCAGTAACCAAGTTCGTGAATTAAAAATTTAAAACACACAAAAGAATATCTGGTTTACCTGATATTTTCCCAGAAAAATAAAAACAACAAATATATTATTACGGGGGTATTTACGGCTAACCGCGCTCTGTCTACCAAAAAATGTATAGTATTTATGCCAGAAATACCGACTTGGGGCCCATAGCAAGTCAAAACATTATTATTTTGCTTTTATACCGATTTTAATATTTACCCCCTAATTGCAAACAAGTTATCGAAAAGAAATCACTTACGTAGGGTTCTCGGGGTCGTCCAAAGCCCAGTTTGGTCGAGAGGAATAAGGAACGGGGTCAGAAAAGGGAATATGTGGACACCAAACCAGACGATATCGAGGCGACCTCCCGAATTCCCGTTCCAGCAGAAGCAACGGTCCGGCGTTGTAGAAGCGGCCAATCCAGCAGCCACTTCACAATTAATAGTCCAGCACTAATCCAGTAGTCACAATTAATGTTAATAACGTGTTCCCGCACAATATTAAAGCTTTTATCCAGAAAAGCACCAGTTATAAAAACTAACAAAAAAAACCAGTCATTGTCGTTCCCGCGACCAGAGACAACGTAACTGACAGCCGGCGACCACAGACACACGCTAATCGCCGGCCCGATATAATGTTGCCCGATTATACGGAACAGTACCTCTTAAGCATACAAAAAAATCACCTGGAACCTTTGTAAACTTTCTAAATTAGGTAAACATAACAGTTTTCTTGACAAATAAAACATAAACTCTAAGAAAAATTAAACAAAAAAAAAACGTGCAGTGATTCACACACATCGTTTGCCTGCAAATTTTTCGAACAAGTCAAACATATTGGTTTGCAACATGAGGTACAAAAATACGCGTTCTTTCTATTAAATTTTTTTGGACAAGTAAAACAATATTTTCTCTGTTTATAACTGTGTGTGACTTATTATTGTGTGCTATGTATTGTATATGGGTTAAGTTACCTGAAATAAATTGATTTTGATTTTTGATTTTTTGATATAAAATAATTTGTCTTCATTTGTTTCATCAACATCATATGGCTTCTTGAATAACGTTGAATGCGGACGATATATGTGAAGTTGTCTTCTTTTTCTTCATCGTCTGCATTTTCTTAGATATTTTCTAGCCAGTCACTAAAACACAGTAACAGTAACGGATCTTATGTTTCGATTATTAGATGTAATTTTATCAATCTAAAACAATAAACAACACTGTATTGCATGGAGGAACGCAATAAAACAATATTTTTTTTGTTACACAAAGTGTATGGTGGAGTCACAGAAATTTTGATTTCTGTGGGTGGAGTCCACGGGACTCCGAAAGAGTCAATAACTCATTTTTAGGGTTCCGTAAAACGTAAAAACGGAACCCTTATAGATTCGTCATGTCTGTCTGCCTGTCTGTCTGTCTGTCTGTCTGTCCGTCCGTATGTCACAGCCACTTTTTGCCGAAACTATGAGAACTACACTGTTGAAACTTGGTAAGTATATACCAAGTATATCCTTGGTAGTATGGTGTATTCTGTGAACCGCATTAAGATTTTTACAAAAGCTTTTTAAAAAAACAAAAATTAGGGGTGCCTCCCATACTGAGAACTGAAGCGCAAAAATTTTTTTTTCATCAAACCTACACGTGTGGGTTGTCTATCGATAGGTCTAAATGATGTTGAGGTTTCCAATATAATTTTTGTCTACACTGAATAACTTGCGCGAGAGACGCTTCCAAAGTGGTAAAATGTGTGTCCCCCCCCTCTAACTTCTAAAGTAAGAGAATGAAAAAACTAAAAAAAATATATGATGTACATTACCATGAAAACTACCAACGAAAATTAGTTTGAACTCGATCTGATGAGTATTTTTTTTAGTACGTCATAAATACACTATTATTAAAACTTCGATCAAAGTTACAACGAACTACAAGAACTATGTGTACTATGGATATTATGTGGGTTCGATCCCCACCCAGTGCAAATATTGTGTGATGAATTCGAATGTTTGCACTGTGTCTGGGTGTTTCTATGTATAATAAGTATGTATTTAAAACTATATAAGTATTATATCAGCTATCTGGCCGCCATCACACAAGCTTTGCTTAGTTTGGGGTCAGATGGTGTTGTGTGTGAATTGTCCACCAATATTTATTTATTTATTTATGTTACTTGCTGGAACGGAACCCTTCATGGGCGAGTCCAACTCGCACTTGGCTACTTTATTATTCTTCACGCGGCCGCGCACAACCTTTTGCCTCCGCGTCGACCGCGAAATCGAAGCTACTGAAGCGCACAGACCTGAAGCCGCATTTTTTGAAAAAATATTCACAAAAACAATCTAACGTGGAGTCCCTGGGACCTACCTTACAAATTAAGGATTAAAATCAAGCGGGTGCATCGTAATATCAATTTTAATTACAGGAAATCATCCTTATTAAACATTAACACACATTATTTCTGGGACTAAGCAACGGGAAAACTGTAAATAACACCATATGAAAAACCAGGAAACACGATAATCAAAATGTTGACAAGAATTTTCCAACCCGCACATTATATGAGGGAACCACTATTGGATTTGTAAAACAACTCAGTGTTTCGTTCGTTCAATCATTTGATCAATTTACAAATAAGTTGGTATTTGCGGAAACAAATTAAATGGGTGTGATTTAATGTTTTAACGCAATTAGAACGGGATGTGATAAGCGTTTACTCGTAGTTATTAATAGTTAATAATATGCATTGGGTACTCATTTTCCTGAATGTAATAAACGTGGATTTTTTTGCAGCTTCCTTTTAAAGGTCAATTATAGTTCAACCGGTTTTTGGGAAGGAATAATTAAAGAATAAAGATTTAATTTCACAAAACTGTTATAAAAATATATATACAGCATATTATATCAATGCTGGCGAGTAGGCAAAATAACTAATGGTATACTTAGACAGCTTAGACAAATTATTATAACCATAATAATAATAACCAGGTTACATAGGACCCAGATCCGACTCTGTGCACTCCGACTCCACCTAGTCTAGTCGCTACTACCCCTGTATTTAAAAATGCGGGAGCCAGAAGCTCAAGGGAGGTCCTGAGTGGAGCGAGCCATGCGAGGCCAAGCGTAGCGAAGGGGGAGGTGGTGAACGAAACGAGCCGGCGCGGCGGGCGACCTCCGCAGTGGAACGCAGGTCGAGTATGGAGAAGCGACACTTATGCGATTTAAACGGCACCTTAAAAAAAATTAGAACAAATAAAAAATGCCTAAAAACTATTATGCGTCTCATCAATAGTCGAATTAAATGTAGTACAATAGCTTGTTATGCTTAAAACATAATATAACGCCAAAAAATTATTATGCGAAAGTTCCATTTTGACACTATACATTATGCTACATTCATTATGACAAAGTAAATTGGGAACAAAAAATTATGCGTTTTAATAGGCTACATATCTCAAATATATACCCAGATTTTGCTACCAGCTCTCGGAATATTACGCTTGCCATTGTAATAATTTTACTACACCTATAAGCTTCATTCGCAAGCCTATCTGAAACAGCTATATTTAGTGTTAACAAAACTCATCAATGCTGAATCCCAATCGATCCTATCAACACGAAATTTTATAAATGCATTAATGAAAACTTGTGTTGCACAAAAAGGGTACAATACATTATTTTTCAAAACTATAAATACTATAAGTACTCTAAAGCGAAAAATGAATCAATATAATTATTATAAGTACTACTCACTCATCTATTTGAAATCAGTGCCAGCCAAGTCTAACAGGTAGATAGATACTACCTATTTTTCCGACAAACTAATAATTAAAACGTTTGAAATTTTGATAGTTTCAATACCTCTTCTAATCTATGATTCCGTAACACCGTACAAAAATCATGCGATAAGGAGAAATGATTGAGGGTTGCAACCGCACAGCTGCACATCACTGCACACGCACTGCTTGCACAGCTTACAAGTGACGGCATAGTGCTGAATCTTATTATTTTATGCGGCGATCGTAGCTCGTAGCACGGATGAAGCCGCCGCGTAGCTCGTATGCTATATCTGGATTTTATTAAATCTATACTATATACTACGAGTATTACTATTTAACATTATAAAGCTGAAGAGTTTGTTTGTTTGAACGCAAGGATCTCTGGAACTACTGGTCCGAATTGAAAGATTCTTTCTTTGTAGGATAGTCCATTTATCGAGGAAGGTTATAGGCTATTTAACATTACGCTACTCAAGAGGAGCCGAGCATGAATGAAAAATGTAACAAAAACGGGAAAAAATATTGCTCTTTCAGAGCTTTCGTTGCGTGACAGCATAAATATGTCATAAGTTAAAAGGTTGCGTCATTAGAACCTAAAGTAACCGAATTTGTTCAAAATTTGAATTGGTACGACCAATTTTCGATAGATGGCGTAGCAACTCGGGCGCGTTCAGCTAGTGCATTGATAAAGGGAACCCAGTAATACATTTTCTAAAAGAAAAGAAGGATCTTAAAACAAACTGACAGAAGAACCGTCCGGATCCGAACCGGGATCTATTTATTAGATTCGTGACCACCGCCTAAGTTATTTATTATACTGTTGCAGAAATTTACCTTCGCATACTAATGTTAATGTATAAAAAACAAATTAGTCCGTCAAAGATAGTTAAAAAATATTGTAAACGTACCTAATTATTCTTTAGTTTCAAAGACAAAATAAAGTGGCCAAGTGCGAGTTGGACTCGCCCATGAAGAGTTCCGTTGCAGCAAGTAACATAATATACATAGTACACATAGTTCTTGTAGTTCGTTGTAACGTTGATCGAAGTTTCAATAATAGTGTATTTATGACGTACTAAAAAAAACTACTCATCAGATCGAGTTCAAACTAATTTTCGTTGGTAGTTTACATAGTAATGTACATCATATTTTTTTTTTTGATTTTTCATTCTCTTACTTTTGAAGTTAGAGGGGGGGGGGGGACACACATTTTACTACTTTGGAAGTGTCTCTCGCGCAAATTATTCAGTGTAGACGAAAATAATTTTAGAAACCTCAACATCATTTTTGAAGACCTATCGATAGACACCCCACACGTGTAGGTTCGATGAAAAAAATTTTTTCGAGTTTCAGTTCTCAGTATGGGGTGCAACCCTAATTTATCTTTTTTTTATTTTTTTTTGTTCAAATCTTAATGCGGTTCACAGAATACATCTACTTACCAAGTTTCAACAGTGTAGTTCTCATAGTTTCGGCAAAAAGTGGCTGTGACATACGGACGGACAGACAGACAGACAGACAGACAGACATGACGAATCTATAAGGGTTCCGTTTTTACGTTTTACGTAACCCTAAAAAACAAGAATATATAGAGCTTAGAAGTTTTGACTGACGTCCCGTCTATAATATACGATTTACATGTAGACTTGACGTCACGACGTCCCACTCCAGAAATTTGATGGTCTATATCGTTGTCGATTTTTAATAATTTGATAGAACAAAACATATGTGTCTCATATTTTTACTAAATCTACCTGACGGAAAAATTAGAATTATATAATTATGTTATATTTAAATACTTGCTATATAAATATAATATTACGTCACGACATAACTATACAGTAAAATTAGAAATATAAAATAATACAATATTACGTATCATACATATTTTAGTGGTGAAATATTTTTTTACTGAATTTAATCCAGTTTTCCGACAGCATTACACTTTTTCTCCCGAAAAATAATTATCGTGAAATTTGCCGACGCCACTCCCTCCCCCTACCTGAGACTGGGGGAGGTTTGACTCGACTCCCTCTCCCCTCTTACGAGCCTTACGTAATTAATGGATACTCCCTAACATCCTCTGACAAATGCACTTTAAGCTCTAATAAATTAAAAATATATATATTAATATTTAAAAAAAAAAAAAAAATTGCACTGCTATGGTAAAATCAGCCTTAATTAAATCATAGTGTCATCCGCAACAACAAAATCACATTAGCTTTGGACCCAGACAACGGGAAAATATTTCATCAGGATCAGGAAATGCGGCTGTGAGACAATACCTAAATTAGATGAGGGAATCATTATTATTGGACTTGTTATACGATTCTCGCATTTATTCGTTCAGCAATTTGATCAATCCACGTATGAGTTGATGGTATTTGGCAGAGGACAAAATAGGTTAATTTATTGTATTAAAACAGACAGTCTGGACGTGATAAGGATAATTTAAAACGAAATATGTATGTCACATTGTATGAATATTGATTTACCACAATTCGAATTAATGCATGCGCATGATATTTTTAGTGGTTTGTGCATATCATGTTGTTTTTCACCTCACGTTTGAATAATTAAGGAAATTTGTTTTCAACCGTTAACTCAGAGATGAGACGAGCGTATGCACTCGATTATTAAACAACAAACCTTTTCATAACAGCACAGCAACTTCGCAGTTTTGAAAGTTTTTAAAGACGAACAAACACATTTCTAGACGAAAATCGAAAATTCATCATCATCCACAGCCCACTAAATATTCCCACTACTAGGACTCGGGGCCTTCTCTCGCAAGGAGAGAGTTAAGGCCATGAACACATGACTTCGAAAGATTCTAGGTACATGTCGGTTTCCTCACGATGTTTTCCTTCACCGTTTTAAGTTAGCGGCATTACGCACATGATTTCGAAAAGACAGTGGTGCGTATGGGGTTTGAACCCGGGGTCTCCGGATCCCCGACTAGACCAGCCGTAACTTGAATCGAAAATTATGATGAGTAATTTACCTAATTCGAAAATATTTTTGACAGAATTTGAAGATATATTTTTATGGTATCGTTCTACCATGTTTTTATCGTACAAATTTGTTGCAGTTTACAGAAAGTCGATTTATTCTGTACTACATTTTTTTAAGTAAAACCTTCGTTTATCGCACGCACCACACAAAAATGATCGCCACGACCGGAAGTGAAAGATTCGTTCGGGTAAACTCGCGACCGCCGAGTGCCTGAGCGAGAATTTTTTTTGTGATATTTTTTGCTCTATCACGCAGCTTGGTTTACACAGAAAATTGGCATCAACACAGAACATTATAATTTTATTAAGATCTGGGCCTCTGTTCAAAGGGTAGGTGATTCAAAGTATAGGCAAAGAAGTAATATTTACCCAAAAAAATCTATCAACTGTTTAGCATATTTGTTAACAGCTCCCCGAGGCCCCGAAGGCCCCGAGTCCCAGCTGAATATTTTTAACATATAATAAACGAAATTTTTTTTTCAGAAGTTTTTTTTTTCAGTGTTTTAATTGAATTTCAAAAATAATGTATCGGCTATTTTTATGATTCAGCTATTGAGTGGAGAAACATTTTTACTCAATTTTTCCCATTTTTCTCAAAGATCTCACATTTTCTTGCGAAAGAAAAGTGACGTGATATTTTCCGAGACCACAACGTAGCACAACGGATACAGGGGATTTCTGTTTCAATCAATTCGTAGGTAATAATGTAAAAAAGAATACTACGTGCTTTCTTTTCTGACAAAACCAAGTAGCAAATACTGCAAGTGCGCTTGCACCCCTCTGCCGGCACACATATTCACAGCCTTTTTTCACTGTTAGGTATTAGCAATTTGACAAAAAATTATAAACTTAGTAAGGCAAAATGTAACTTAATTTCTTAAATAACTGAACCCAACAGTTTTCAGGATAATTTATGCTCTAAGCGATTCACGTATTTTACATTAAGTATTTCGTGGGAACCATAATTTTAAAGGCGGTAAAAAGTTACCTATGTGATAACTTTACATAAGTAATGTAGTTATTATTATTTAATTTCGTTCCAATCCGTTTTGCCGTTACAGAGATACGTCTAAATAAGCTTCCACTTTATCAAATAAGACGAAAGTGTGTGACTTTCACCTTATGTCGTCTTTCTCGAGTCGTGCTCTAAATGTGTGAGGGGGGTGACCACCGCGCCACGTCTCAACAGCTTCTTTATGATGAAACAATGCCATCGCTTTCTATCACTGGTGCCTGCAGGGCGTCGTAGATTGATCTGTCTAGAGTGAGAATCTGATCTGATAAACGCATTGGCTTGCTTCCTCTTGTTTTTTTGCCGTCAACTTTCCCACCAACCATCAGCATCAGATTGTCGCCTACCTTCTTGGATATATGACCCAAATACTCCAACACTCGATTGAGTTTGAGTTTTGTCTTGTCTTGATGTAATTTTTTATAATATCAAGGAAACCCCGCACATTAATCACAGTCCAAATCGTCACCGTTTTCTGCTTTGCCATCTGCTTCGGTCCTGTGCTAATGCAGTCCACCGGGGCCGGTAGATATCGCATTATCCTTTGTTTATGTTTAAGGCCAGACCCTGATCAAACGATCTACAGCATTTCTTCTTTCTTCGCACACCCCAAAAGAGCAAGAGATTCGATATGACGTTAAGATTTTAGAATAAATTCATAATAAAATCTAATTTCGGTCTTTTGAAAAAAAAAACTCTTTTACTATGTTCGTAATTAGATTGCACATCCGTTAGTGCAAGCATAAAATTCAAATAATACCGTTTTTGTGAGGTACATTTGTTTTCAATAATAATTATTTCCAATTTATGTGGTTTCGTTGTGAGGATAATATATTTATATTCAGTAACAAAAAAAGGAACTGCCATTTTGGAGACAAGAAATTTTATGTATTTTTATTAGTTGATATTTGTTTTGGATAAAAATATGTCCAAAAACTGTACGAAAATAGCTAGCGCTGCGCTTCGTTTTACTGAAGAACGTGAGTTAAGGGAACCATTGCCTGCTGAAATCTCAAACCTAGTTATCATGTTAGAGGAATCCCCTTCCATCATACGCTTGCAAGCTACAATATGAACTATGGGGCGCTTGTATTTAACCGCCTGTAAACCATTCCCGTGCCCCATTTGTTTCTGTATATCTGTACTCATCGTTACTCTGCGCCGTTTCCCTCATTAAAACTATTTTCCCAGATACTACGTGAGTTATTTTTAAGTTTATTTTGTTTTTTGTATGTATGTGTGTGTGGCTTTTAATAAAGAGTTTTGCTTATCTTATCTTACGTGTAGCCGTTACATCAAGTTTCATTTTAACTGGTCACTAAAAACTTTTTACTTTTGCTAGGTATGTTTTTTTATTACTATACATATTTTGAAAGTGTATTTTTTTTTATTAATTTATTGATAAAAAACAAAATTGATAATTATTGATAATAAAATAAAAACGACATTAATGTGTAGGTTACAAATTAATAAAAAAAAAATACACTTTCAAAATAATATTTGTATAGTAATAAAAAAACATACCTAGCAAAAGTAAAAAGTTTTTAGTAAGTATTTATGATTTCCTTAACGAGACGAGCAGAACATGTGCCTAATGGTAAGAAACACGCCTGTCTATAACAGCACAGTGTCACTCAGCTATTGGAACACATAGAATACAAATCTTTACCTAGCACTGCAATGCGCTCGTCACCCAAAGCTAAAAGATTATTCGTCATTCGCCCTGTTATTAGAATGACGACAGGGGCATAAATATACCATTATATTTAGTTCATCAGGTAGATAATGAAAAATTATGGGACACGTATTTTTTTGTTTTATCTAATTATCAAAAATTTACAAATATATATGTAGATCATCAAACTTCTGGAGTGGGGGGTTGTGATATCACTCTATCGTAAAAATCGTACCATAACGTGACGTCACTTGAAACTTTTAAGCACTATTTCTTCATCATTTTTTGTTTGTGAATCATAAGAAAAAATACGTGTACAATATTTTTAAACGGTTTTATTTAGCTCACCCCGTTTGTTTTATTATTTATTATTTATTCTTGGGTCAAATTTAGTAATTCAAATTTCACCCTCTTCCTGTTAACCGATTAATCTGAAATTTTGTATACACTTTGGATTTTGGTGACAATACAATTATGTTTATTCATTATCATTATAAATTCAAGATGGCCGCCGCTACAAAATGGCGGATAATTTATGTTTTATTATTCCCATCACTATGGGTATCAAATGAAAGGGCTCAACAAGCAGAATACAATAAACTATAAAAAAAATTGAAATCCAAGATGGCGGCCGCTACAAAATGGCGGATAACGTAGGTTTTATCAATCCCATCAACATGGGTATCAAATGAAAGGGCTCAACAAGCAGAATACAATATACAATAAAAAATTGAAATCCAAGATATTGACTATCGGTCCAATATTGACGTTTCAAAGGGATTAGTAAATGGCGCTATAGGCTACATCAACGAAATCGTTTGGCCTCAATTTCGTCGAACTCAGATGTATGCAACAGATGTACCTTCCGTCCGAATTGATTTCGCAAGAGACGGAGTACATCTTATACACCCGAAAGTCATACAGTTTCCAGCTAAGTACAATTACGGGACGGCTGAAAGAAGAATGTTGCCTTTAATACTATCATGGGCTTCTACAATACATAAAATGCAGGGCAGCACTGTGGATCACGCAGTCGTATACTTAGGTGCGAAACTGTTTGAAGAAGGTCAAGCCTACGTGGCTCTTAGTAGAGTAAGATCTTTGCAGGGACTACGTATAGAGGAGTTGGACTGCAATAAACTAACGGGCAAGAAACCTTGCAATAATGAAGCACTAAATGAATTAAACAGAATGCGAAATAAAAACTAAAAACTAGAAAATAAAAATAGGTAAAAAAAATTTTTTAAGTTAAACGGTTTTATGTTAAACATAAATTGTAATGTTTAAGATAAATGTACTAAAAACCAAAAAATAATAAAATAGATACAGTCGTGGGAATTATAAACATATGCATAGACTAGACTAAAATAAAACCGTGGGGCACGTCAATTGTCTACAATCGTTGATTAAAATGTTTGTTTTGTAATGTTACACTATAATTAGGCAGTTGTTCAACCGACAACGATGGACGTGTGATAAGTAGGGCTAGAATGTGGAAACAAGCTAGCAAGCTCGATTATAAGCGAGTTTTAGGGTTTCATAGTGGTGAGCGAGTAGTACTTTTATAAAATGTTTGTCGATTAAAGACAAACTACGAGCAGTGAAACGATTCCTCGCCAGCCAGCAGTGTGAATGTCCAACGATAAACTAGTTGAAACATCTCTTTTATTTACATGGAGTGTATAACTATTGGAATTTCCATGAGCAAGAAAATAGTAAGTAATTTCCTCACCGTCTGTGGGCCAACTGTCTAACGACGAATTAAACGATTCTTCTATCGCACATTAAGTCGATAATTTGTAGACAATTGACGTGCCCCACGGTTTTATTTTAGTCTAGTCTATGCATATGTTTATAATTCCCACGACTGTATCTATTTTATTATTTTTTGGTTTTTAGTACATTTATCTTAAACATTACAATTTATGTTTAACATAAAACCGTTTAACTTAAAAAATTTTTTTTACCTATTTTTATTTATAATGTAACTGACAGAATTGTTAGTCTTTTTTTGTCGTCTCGCTTATTTCACTGGAAACATTTAATTCAATTCAATTCATTTATTCAAACAATAAATTCATAAGAACACTTGGTAACGTCATTAACAAAAAGGCAAAGAATCCGTGTACATAATAAGATAAAATAACAATGTCAAAATGAATAAGGCGGCTGTAAAGGAGCCTCGTCAATCAAATGCAGCTATAAAAAGGCTTTGTCAAAGACAAAATAACAAATAATTAATACATACAGTATACAGATACTACATGAGTACAAACAAAGTTCCATCAAAAGTTTTATAAATCTATTATTTTACTTTATTACAAGATTCTAGTTTCAACACATTTCTCTTCCATACGTTACTATCTTTAACAAAGTCATCTATATTATAATATGCCTTGCTCAATAGGTAGCTTTTTATTTCATTTTTAAACTTTGTTTCATTAAGACCTTCGACTTGTGCAGGGATTGTATTATAGAAGCGAATACCATTACATTTGAAAGAGTTATTTGTTTTCTGAAGTCTGCACTTAGGAAATACAATTTTGTGCTTATGGTGCGCTTTTGGATTCAGATCAGTTCGTTTCTTCAGTCGACTTCGATTTTTTCTTACATACATTATACATTCATAAATATACAATGAAGGAAGGAAGGGAAGGGAGGGAGGTTGGATTCAACCATCCAACCTCAACTCCGGGTGGTGAGGGCTCTATCAGTACCGTTCTGGTTCAGGTAGCGGAGTACTCCAAGCATGAATGACCCAATAACTTAGTTGGCAGTACGTCTGTGGAGCCGTAGATCTTGTTTTCGATTTCCCTCAGGACAAGTAGGTATCTGAATACAAACACTAGTCGTCCGTCTGGGTGTCGTAAACATTAATTGTCATTTGATTGCAATGCTTTAATTATTAAAAAAAATACCAATTTCAGAAGGAGTGAAGGATGGTTCCGATGTGCACTATTTGCATGAGCTTGTTTCGGAAAAATAATGCAATCTGTGAAACCCCGTGTGGGCAAGTCTACCACAACTGCTGCCTGAGGGAGGTCATCGCTAGGTTTGACACATTTTCTTGTACTACATTACTTCTTACGCCTACAAATTAAAATTAACGGTGTTAAATTCATTTAGTTAAGTTCAGTTCATTATAATAAACATAATAATATAGTCCAAGACCCCAGAGCTGCCATACATCACGTAGGTATTATCTGGTGAACGAAATGTGGACAATAGGGTACAATCTTCAAAAAAACCAAGTAGCCCGCCCTTTAGTTAGATTACCAAAAAATATTGTACACGTATTTTTAGAGTTCCGTAAAACGTAAAAACGGAACCCTCATAGATTCGTCATGTCTGTCTGTCTGTCTGTCCGTCCGTATGTCACAGCCTTTTTTGCCGAAACTATGAGGACTACACTGTTGAAACTTGGTAAATAGATGTATTCTGTGAACCGCATTAAGATTTTTACAAAAAAAATATGTAAAAGAAAAATTAGGGTTGCCCCCCATACTGAGAACTGAAACACAAAAATTTTTTTTCATCAAACCTACACGTGTGGTGTGTTTATCGATAGGTCTTCAAAAATGATGTTGAGGTTTCTAATATAGTTTTTGTCTACACTGAATTATTTGCGCGAGACACACTTCCAAAGTGGTAAAATGTGTGTCCCCCCTCTCTAACTTCTAAAGTAAGGGAATGAAAAAACGAAAAAAAATAAATGATGTACATTACCATGCAAACTACCAACGAAAATTGGTTTGAACTCGATCTGATGAGTAGTTTTTTTTGTACGTCATAAATACACTATTATTAAAACTTCGATCAAAGTTACCACGAACTATAAAAACTATGTGTACTATGTAGGTATATTATGTTACTTGCTGCAACGGAACCCTTCATGGGCGAGTCCAAGTCGCACTTGGCCACTTTATTTCTTTTGTTTCACAAACAAAAAAGGACGAAGATACAGAGCTTCGAAGTTTCGTGTGACGTCACTTGTGAGTACGATTTTTACTCACGAGTGACTCTCGAAGTTTGATGGTTGATCTTTGACGATTTTTAATATTATGAAAAAACAAAAAAATACGTGTCTAATATTTTTCCATAATCTAGCCGATGGACTAATTAGGATGGTGTATTTTTGACCCAGTCCGGTACCCTATTGAATCGTGTTAGTATGTACTAAGAACGCATGCATACTCGCTACCTTGCTTAGACGGCCAATTTAGATTTATATCAGGTAATGTAGGTACATAAAAATTCACGAACTTCGTAAAGTCTATAAACTGATATTCAAGTATATTATAGGCAATATCCTTAAAAATATGTCGGCAATACTCCCAGACACATTCCGTGTGCCGTTTTGCTTTGCAGACGCTTTAAAAGCCCCAAAATTATGACTTTACTTAACATAAATTATGATGTGCTATTCTTATACATGTCCGCCAGACAACTATTGCATTTTTTTAAAACTATAATAGGTTCGCACTTGACCTGATCTCGCCTGATGTTAAGCGATGATGCGATCTACGATGGAACGTGCTTACCTAGAAAAAACCGATTCACTCTCGATTTGAAGACACCAAGATTGTAACTATCGGGAAAAACCCATTCAGGCAACGTATTCCACAATCTAGACGTTCTTATCACAAACGTGGAGTCAAATCTCTTCGTTCGTGTTTTTGGAACATCAATCATAAAACGATGTCGCTTTTTTGAGATACGAGAATGCCGATAGAAGAAAGGGCAAGGTGGTATTAGATGATGCAGATCAGTTGCACACTCTCCGAAGTGTGCAACTTTTTACTAGAAGCCGGACCAAACGAAGGGGACAATCATCCCCTAAACTCAATTATACCCGTCCGTCCGTTACGACAAAAACAGCAATAGTCAAACTTTACTTAAAAAATATTTTATGAAACCAAATTTAAAAAAAAATATTTTTTTGTTGATATAAAACAAATCACTACTAACAAAATAATAAATATCGATGTACATGTAGCACTTAAATGAAAAGAGCTCCACGAAGTGAAAAATGTTCACCAACCAAATTGTTGTGACCAACAATTTCAACTTTTTTGCCGTAATTTATAAAAACAGATACCGGAAAAAGATTTTTTTTTTAAATAGGGTAGAGCCTTTATTAACAAAACTAAAATACAATGAGACCTACACTACGCTACATACCTAACAACTACTTACACTAAGCACACCTGAATTATCCATAGACCAATGAAGGTCTACAGATAATCAAGATTTAAGAAAAAGATTAGTTAATTAACATTTATATAACTTTATGAAAAATCGACATTTTTTTTAGCGAGGTTTTGTACGTTTAAGTATCTAGATAGCACCATATTTTTTCAAATTTTTAAATTGTTAATTAACACTGTAAAGTCAATATTTTAGACCTCACCCGAGGCATAAATATGTTTTCGTAGTGGTAGGACTCTTAGCAGAGTCCGCCTGGGGAAGTACCACACCTTTGCCAGTTATTCTACCGCCAAGCAGTAAAGTGCAAACATTACTGTATTCCGGTTTGAAGGGCAATGTGTCCAGAGAAATTACAGGGCTTACTGGCTGGTGAGAGTAACAAAAATAGATCCATACATTTTTATTTTTTCATTCAGAAACGAACTTCGAACGAATTCGAACACGTTTCACGATAATATGCCATTTTTAGATACATAGATAGATAGAAAACTCTTTATTGTGGTACAAAAATAAAAACATTACAGTGAAAAACTTATGAACTAGCACCACAAGTGGCGGCTTTATCGCCGAGTTGCCAGTTTTCATTGCTGGAAAATAATGGGAACAGGACGTCTACTCTCTTTCTAAGAAAACGTAATTTCGAAAAAAAAAATTTCCTACTCCCGTTCTACTTCGTTTCGTCCGATACAACATTGTTCGACGTTTAAATGTCCTAAGCTTACTCTAATTAGAGTGGCCTTAGAATATTTAATCGGACAAAACGATGGATCGAAGTAGAATCGCAGTTGGAAAGTCGCGAGTTTATTTTGAAATTACGTTTTCGTAGAAAGAGAGTAGACGTCTAGGTACTATGCAGGTCAAATCACGGAGCACTGTGTAGTAAATAACATAATCTCACACTTTCGATTTTACGGCTGATATAGATAGTTACGGCTGGTCTAACCAGGCGAATGGCGACTGCCGATTCGGAGCCCCAAAATCAGATCCAATACTCAATCATTTATTGCTGATATTATGGTACATTAGTTGGTCTTATTTATAAGTACATGTCATAAGTGTGATAAGTAGTTACCATAATTACCCTGAATGGGTGTGGCAATATAATGTGTATCGTGCGGAGCGGAATCCCACGCGTACCACTGTCTTTTCAAAGTTATGTGCGTAATGCTGCTAAGGAAAACATCGTGAGGAAACCGACATGTATCTATAATCTTTCAAAGTCATGTATCATCCACCGCACTGGGCCAGCATCGAGGATTAAGACCTTGACTCTCGAGAGAAGGGCCCGAGTCCCAACTGAGGGAACATTAAAATTTAGTGGGTTCCTTTTTCTATGCTTACTTACACTATTGCTGTACGATTAATATTGAAATAACAAAAATTAATCGCATTTAAAAACTTCCGCCGACCAACCCGCACTGGGCCAGCGTGGTGGATTATGGCCTAAACTCTCTCATTGCGAGAGAAGGCCCCGAGTCCCAGCAGTGGGAACGTTTAGTGGGCTGTTGATGATGATGAAAAACTTACAAATATAAATACTAAAACTCATAGTATTTATATTTTTTTAAACAGTATAGTGACATCCCTGCCACATAACAGAACAGCGACACGCAGCTATTGAAACACAAAGAGTTCTAATCATTACTTAGCACTTCACTGCTCTTGTCACCCAGAGATCTAAGATATTATATCTCTAATAAGTAATTTCTCTGGAAACATTGCCCTTCAAACCGGAACACAGTAATGTTTGTACATTACTGCTTGGCGGTAGAATAACCGACAAGTGTGGTACTTCCCCAGGCGGGCTCTGCTCAGAGTCCTACCACTACCAACGTTATATGTTCGGCCTAAAAATGAATACAAGGAAAACATATTTTTTAAAATTTGTTGTACCACAACAAAATTTATCTATCTATCTAAATAGACAAGAGATTTAACCGAGTACAAATTTTTAAATCTACTATAAAGACAGTCAACCCTCAATTATGATTGCTATTTTTTTAAAGGCACTGTAAGTCCACATCCAAAAGGAAATACGAGGGTCAAACTGAAAGTTCTTAGAAAATCAAAAACTGATTACATTAGCCAGTTATTAGTTTTATTATATCTTTTCAAAATATTGTCCATTCACGTCAATACACCGCTGCATGCGATGGAACCACTGCGAAAAACACTTTGCCCACTCGTCCTTAGGGGTCTCTTCAATGGCATCGCGATACGCAGCCACCGCTTCTTCAGCATTCATAAACCGCTTTCCTTTAAGTTTTTCTTTAATTTTTGAAAATAAATAAAAATCACAAGGTGCGAGGTCGGGGCTATACGGCGGGTGACCCAGTAATTCAACGTTTGATGTCGCCAAATAGTCGATCGTTCGCTTGGCGGTGTGAGATGAGGCGTTATCGTGGTGAAAGAGGATCCTACTGCGAGGTCGTTTCTCTCGAACTTTTTCCAAGACAAGTGGCAAACAATTGGTAGTGTACCATTCTGCAGAAACTGTTTTTTGATCCTCTAACACAATTGTTGCGAAATGACCTATCCTTCCAAAGAACGAGGGCACCATTTTTTTCCCCGCACTTCGATCTCTCTTCACTTTAGTTGGCAACTCCTCGAAAGGAAACACCCACTGAGCAGATTGTCTTTTGGTTTCAGGATCATAACAGTAAATCCAGCTTTCGTCACCTGTTAGTATGTCGAACACAGCATTTGAGTCACCTCCGTTAAATCTTTCAATCATTTTCATTTTCAAACCAATCCACACGATGGAGTTTTTGAGCCTCAGTCAAATTATGAGGTATCCACCGGGCGCAAAGCTTCCTGACCGCTAAATGTTCGTGTAGGATTTTGTGCACTTGACTCATACCGATGCCTAAGCTTGTCCGAATCTGCTGATAGGTCACTCTTTTGTCAGTCTCTATCATACGCCGCACAACACAGATGTTATCTTCAGTCGTCGCCGTAGAAGGCCGTCCCTCACGTAAATCATCAATGAGATTAGTGCGACCACGTTTAAACTCAATAAACCAGTTGTAAACAGTCGCACGAGATGGGGCTTCATCTTGAAAGGCCAATCGTAGTCTATCATAACTTTCTTGTTGACTTAAATGACATCGAAAGTCATAAAAAATCATTGCACGAAAATTTTCTCGTGTTAAATTCATGTTGACGTGACACAGACAATTTTCAATTTGCCGCCAAATCGTAAAACAAATGACAAATGAATGAAGTATATACTCAGTAATATTGGCAAAGAGTTCTATTTTCAAATTATATAATTATTTTTTTATTATATTGTTTATAAGTGGCCAGTTCTAAGAACTTTCAGTTTGACCCTCGTACTACCTACATTTTTATAAAATTTACTAGTTTCTGACTTATTCCCTTGTGTGCACCCAATTACCTATCTGGATGCCAAATTTGTATTTTATTTGTCATCTGGAATTTGATAAAATCTTTTATGTATATATCTTATCAGTGATAAAAATGTCGATTTTAGGACGTTAATATCTAAATAACCGTTTGAGGTATGTTTATGAAATTTGGAGCACATATTGATATTCTGCAAGTCTCAATGTGTGCGCAACTTCACAAGTAAATGTGCAATAGTTTTTAAGTTATGAGGAGGACAAAACTAGTTCCAAATGGCTCGTGAATATTACACATGGTGCGGCTCGTCAGTTTACTTGAATGAACTTGGCTGGCCACACTGCCGTGTGTCTAGATCCCAAGAAGAGCTTCATACCAGCTATGATTTGCAATGACTTATCTGGAAGTATTTACATAGAATTCAAACTCAAGTAGGCCGTGCCAGACATAATATGTGTAAATGCATGCAATGTAAAGGCAGATCCTTCAGTTGAGCAGTGCGACAGTGGCGTAATCTCATAAGCTATGGATCATCTTCTCATATAATGTCCACTGTGCCCGAATATCTGTACACTGAGCGACTTGTGCAAATCAAACCCCGACGGAGTTTCTGTAGCCTCTCACTGGTCAGAAACTGTGTAGTACTGTAAAATAATTTGAAAAAAAAAACATTTAAAAGAATGATTTTAAATGTAGTCCAAAATTGAATCGCTGACACGACAAAAAGAAGAAAATGTTTTAATTACATCCGTGATTTTAATTTGATTAATTTTTTTGTCATTGTGCAAGTAAAACTTTAATTAAAATATATTAACTCTTGTCAATTATCTGACCAGGAATTTAAGTTAACAGCTGGAGCACTGATATAACTTTTCTTACTGATATAAATTTTGATTCAGAGCGTTTATGGTCAAAATAATTGCAGAAAACTGTATAATCCTATAAAACTGTGCTTCCCTTGCTAAATGCGCTTCCCGTGCTTCTTTTTTCTCTGGATGTTTTATTAAGCCTGCTCAGTATTACGTGTAAGATACATTACCTGGATCACTATGTTATCTCTTTCGGCGGTGTCGTGGCCGTGATTAATGATGTCTGTTAATCTTCAACAGCTCGAAGAAGTGTCCGGAATGTAAAATGGTGGTATCAGAAGACAGGTTTAGCAGCATATACCCGTCTATCGAGGAAGGTGGCGCCGTTTGCTCCGTTGATGGTGCCGAACATAGAGGAGTCAACAGAACGAAAGTTACAACAATATGTTGTTCCAACGACGAGACCTGCGCTGGTAGTAACGACAATCAAGATGCAGAAGCCAACAACATTAACACCACTGAGACTAACGGACAACAGCGTGTAGTTGCGGATAACGGCATCGTTCGCGCGAGTTGCGCCATGGAAGCTGCTTACTATTGCACCAATGCGCTGAAATTTGATGCTCGTAACATGACGGTTCATGTCCATTCCAATAAAGGGTAGGTAACCAATCAACTCTTGCTTGAGTCTATCCTTGTTGCGCCTCATAACCCAGGAATAGGAGCATGAAATGCGCAGGTAATCCAATGCAAATCCAATGTAAACTTTGCTGGTTAAGAAAAAAGCTTCGATTTAATGATCTTCTATACCTAAACGACGTTTTTGAAAAGCCTAGTAACATTTTTTTTTTTTTAAATAAAGAGTGACGTGACGAGCAGGACATGTGCCTGATGGTAAGCAACATGCCTGCCACATAACAGCACAGTGACACGCAGCTATTGGAACATGAAGAGTCCAAATCATTACCTTACGAGCGCAGTGCAGTGGCACTGCGCTCGTCACCCAGAGATCTAAGTTGTTATATCTCTAAGCCCTGTAATTTCTCTGGAAACATTGCCCTTCAAACCGGAACACAGTAATGTTTGCACATTAATGCTTGGCGGTTGAATAATTGGCAAAGGTGTGGTACTTCCCCAGGCGGACTCTGCTAAGAGTCCTACCACTACTAAAACTACTATGTTCTTAGTATAATTAGTTATGTATGTATCGTATACACTACCACACACTACTCTACAGTCCGCGAGGTATAAGCTGAGCTTTGCATTAGTGTGAGTGATCACCAAAAGTACAGTCAGACGCAGGACGCTGTGACCATGTTCTCTTAATAAGGTGTCAATTTTATATTCAATAAATCGTTGTTTATTATGCAGTATCAATTGTATATTGGTATAAACGATAGGCCTGCCCTGAATACGGTATTCGGAAATTTTAAGTAAATAAGTTATACGTAGGTGACGGATCTCATGCTTTTCCATTAAAATTTTTCTGTTATTCTCTGTCCTTGACCATTTGAATCCTAAAAGAGATACTTCTTTTCGCAATGACCATATTGATCCTGGATAGTTAATGTCAGCTTGTTGTTTAAGAGTTTGTTGTCTGACTGTACTTTTGGTAATAGATGCGTATGCATGTGATCACTCACACTAATGCAAAGCTCAGCTTAGGTATACCTCGCGGACTGTACCGTTCGTTCACATTGTATTTTAGTTTTGTTAAGGCGCAGTCCGTTTAAAACAAGTTAGTCATTGTTATAAGATTCATTTCAGAAATGAACCGTTGACTTCCAGCGTTACTGAAAACATACAGAGGGACTCAGAACAGCAAGAAAATGACGTAGCTGACAGCTATTGGTGAGTTATCCTTCTCATATTATAAATGTGACATACGGCATGTCTAGATAGATAGATTAAACCTTTGTTGCGCGTAATTTAAGAAATAAACAAAAGTTACTTTAAAAAACAGAATAAAGTAGCAATTGGCGACCTTATCACTAAAATCGATATCTTCCAGGCAACCGTAGGATGGAACGATAGATTTGTGAAAGGGAAGTGGGGAAGTACTTTGTCAGCAGTAAGTATTTTGTCAGCTGATGCTTCACTGCTTCAATTTCTCTGTTCCAGGAAACTAAAAGAGACGAAGAACGAATTGGAAGATTCTGAAAAAAGCGTGAATTACTTCCAACAAGCTAACGCGCAGTCGAGTAAGCTAGCTGAAGAGAGCGCCAACAACCAAGTGGAAGCGTTGAAAGGGTATAACTATTTATCATCATGTTCTTAAAAGGGTCAAGTGAATCTCCTATGCTAAGGAGATAAAGATACTTTTTTTTTTTTTTTTTTTTATTTAAAATTGCTACTCCACAGACTCCGGGGTCCGTGACTTTTGTCATTTAAAATCTTATTTATTTTTACATGTTTCTTGGATAATCAGAAGAAGAGGAAAATAAGGGGGGAGTTGGGAACATTTTAAACCTAATACTAGTTAGTGCTCGTCTGTTGAGCCGATCACTACCGGTTGGGATTCCGCTAGTAATCGACTCGACATCGATTCTTTGCCTTATTGACATTTGCCTAAGCCGCCTCCTCCCGGCCGAGAGCCTCCACTACGGCTGCATTTCTGTCCCTGATGGCCATCTGTAGGTTGAACTCTCGGATGGTCTTCGGTGATGCAGCCAACGCTCGCCGCACGAACCGACCGATGGCGTCGTCGGTGTCGTCAGCGTAGTACGTGAAGGTCCCCGTGTGCCGTGAGATTGCAACAACCGCATGGGGCACGCTCTCGTGCAGCTTCATGTAAAGTCAGATAAAGAGACTAATAAGATATAAGATGGTAAAAAAGTATAGGCATATCAGCTAATGCTGCTCGCCTATTATTAAATAAATAAATAAAATAAACATTAGGGAACTAATTACACATTGTCAAAGAGTTTAAATATACTATGTATGGAGTAAGAACCAACACTTTACACCGAAAGTACGGCGCTTCTACCGCCTAACTAAATCGGCTATCGCTTTGCTAATGTTATTATTTGTTATTTTGTCTTTGACAAAGCCTTTTTACAGCTGTATTTGATTGACGAGGCTCCTTTACAGCCGCTTTATTCATTTTGACATTGTTATTTTATCTTATTATGTACACGGATTCTTATGCCTTTTTGTTAATGACGTTACCAAGTGTTTTTATGAATTTATGGTTCGAATAAATGAATTGAATTGAATTGAGTTAAGGCCCCAAATCCTAGCAGTGGGAACATTTGGTGGGCTGGTAATGATACTTATTATCACGGAAAATAACGAGAACGGGAACTATGCCGGAGAAAACGCGGGGCATTGCTAGCAGCAGCATCTACCTGTATTTATAGCAGTACTTGTGTTTCCAGTGTGTTCGTTTTGTGGGTTGCACTTGGTATTGATTCAAAATGTCTGCATATTTCAGAGATACGTTATCAGTGACAAATGCAAATGGCGGTTTACAGAACTCCGTAGCAAACTGTCATGAAGCGTTGGAAACATCTAAGAAGCGGTGTACGGAACTAGAAGCCACCAATCGGGACCTAGGCAATCTTAAGAATAAACTGGAAAGGTAAGATTTTTTGGTAAGAGACTATTTTAGGTAGGTGAAATCTTCTAAGTTGGCGTCACCACCATGCCTATAATTGCTCAAGGTGAACCTTTTTAGTCCCGGAGGCACAGCCCTAAGAGACTTTAAGGCTTGCCTGTCAATCTTACAGTCTCTACGCAGTGGCCGAGTCAATGTTTGTAGGACTTTCTTCACACTACTTCTGGCTCTTTTAAAGAACCCACCTCAGTCTCGGCATCACGTACCATTTAACTTACGATTCTACCGTTTTACATACTGATGGTTGTTTGCGTTTCGCTTATTGCTCTATGTGAATACGGCCTCACGATTTTATTTGGCTAGTCATGTTTAGTTCATGTTTCTTTTTTTTTATTATCAAGTATCAGGATGACCAAAACATGTGCCTGATGATAAGCCTGACCATAAGAGCACAGTACCAAGCAACTACTCTGACACCTAGAGTTGAAACCATTGCCTAGCACTGTTCTACGCTCATCACCCAGAGATATCCGATAATTTATTTATTGGCCTTTTAATTTCTTTGGAAGGATTGCCCTTCAGACCATAACACAGTAATATTTCTACATCACTTGGCTTAACTAGCAAAAGTACTTTTCTAGGCGAATTCGAATTATTATTATTTATAAAATGTATCCCTTTTCTTTGACACTGTCGGTTTTTCTCAATTGTTGAATCTACATCTTCTATTGGTTTTACAACTTATTCGCTTTATTTTGAGTAAAACGGTTTAAATTTAAAATCGTGTTTGTTTTATGCTTTTTGTCTGTTTTCCAGGAAATTAAACTCTTTGTCGGAGGAGGTGACCGAACTAAAAAAACTGAGAGATGACCTTCAGATAAATTTGGATGACTCGGACGCTAAACTTAATCCGTTAAAAGAAGCTAATCTGAAATTGACCGAACAAGTACAAGCATTGGAAGGGTTAGACCGTCTCAACAATCTTTATACCCTGTTTACATTATTCCAGTCCAGCGACCGAATCCAGCGCTGGATTGCTTACTGGAATAATGTAAACCGGCACTGGAATGCATTGGCACTGGATTGATGCATTCCAGTGCCGGTTTCCATTATTCCAGTAAGCAATCCAGCGCTGGATTCGGCCGCTGGACTGGAATCATGTAAACGGGGTATTACTTATCGAATTATGGTATTATGCCAAATACTAAAAACAAAAGATTCCACTTACTCAATAAGTACAATGATCTAAACTGTGGACTTCGTTCCCAAAGTTCCTTTCTTTTGTTTAAATCTCATTTCTTGTAATGCAGTGCAATTAAGGAAATAAATAAACATTAAATTATGTAGTTTGGGGACTATAAAGGATCGATAGGGGGGTGTATTCTGAGCATATATTCCAATTTGAGGGATTCTGGCATGGTCAGCTCAAGGTCATTTCGATGAAAACGCGTTTAACTAGATATTTCGAGAACTGTTAGTGTTAGGCAAAAAATTGTAGAGACCTTTTCTCTTCTACATTAAATTTACTAACTTTTATACTAACCACTTTTCTTTCTTTCATCAATATTTTTCAAGTTATTGCTTCCGAAAGGCAAACAATTTACTTTTTTTCCTCCCTTTCGCCATTTTCTCCCCAACCGTTCAATTTTATGAAACTTTACCGATAATCAAAAGTGTAGATCTTTTAATAATTAACAACTTTGTCCTTGCTCTTTTTTCAGTAATGACAATACCTTCAGAGTTATGTTACTTTACCGAGCGAAATCCGCGCCACTGCGACACCTCCGCGACACTGCGATAAATCCGCGACACCTGCGGACTTAGGGCTGAACCCAAAATTCATTGTTTGTTTGTGTCGGTGGGTTTCTTCTACACAAGCTTATGTGGGACAACCACGTCACCTACTCCGATATATGCCAGAAATACACTCAGATACACTCAATCAGACATAGAGGTGAAGCGAGCCGTAGAGGATGCGGATGGTCAGTACGGCTAAGAGAATTTTGCCGGACTCTACGGCTTGCTCCACCTCTATGTCTGATTTGATGAGAAAAGTTTTCAGTAGTTAGATGAATCTGGTCTTATTGCTCTCGTTGCCTAAAAACTTATCTTGAGTTGTGGTGACGGTCATATTGTAGATGAAAATGATATCCGCACATGGCTTCAGCTGGGATCGGCGCCGCCGTTTGGCAGAATTGGTGCCAAAGTTGGAAATACCTTTGGGATAGCCATCGAATACAATTACCACGTCTGTACCGTAGTGTTTTTTATGTATGTTACGTATTTCTGGCATATGTCGAAGTAGGTAACGTTGTTGTCCCACATAACCCTGTGTAGAAGAAACCCACCGACACAATCCAACAATGAATTTTGGGTTCAGCTCTAAGACCGGAGGTGTCACGGATTTTTTGCAGTGTCGCGGAGGTGTCGCAGTGGCGCGGATTTCGCTCGGTAAAGTAACATAACTCTGAAGGTATTGTCATTACAGAAAAAAGTGCAAGGAAAAAGTTGTTTATTGTTAAAAGATGTACACTTTTGCTTATCGGTAAAGTTTCATAAAATTGAACGGTTGGGGAGGAAATGGCGAAAGGGAGGAAAAAAAGTTAAATTTTTGCCTTTCGGAAGCAATAACTTGAAAAATATTGATGAAAAAAAGAAAAGTTGTTGATGTAAAAGTTAGTAAATTTAATTTAGAAGAGAAAAGATCTTAACAATTTTTTGCCTAACACTAACAGTTCTCGAGATATCAAATTTAACGCGTTTTCATCGAAATGACCTTGAGCTGACCATGCCAGAATCCCTCAAATTGGAATATATGCTCAGAATGCACCCTTCTATCGATCCTTTATAGTCCCCAAACTACATAATTTAATGTTTTTTTATTCCATTTTTTTGCTTAAATGCATTGGGCTATTGACTGTGAATCTAAGTTTGACAAACGTACCAGCAAGCGCCGCGGTTGCGGTCACCGCACGCGCCCGTCCGCGGCCAGGGAGAGGCGAGACAGTGCGTTCGGGTTGTCCATTTTATTGCGGAGTAACTAGTAAAAGTGCACCATTACAGCACACTTACGCCTGAGCTCCGGCGTATTAAAATTTACCATTCTTGCTATGAACAAAGATAGATACAGGTATGGATAGTATCCATACAACCTACTGTACAGATACCTAGGGAACCGCTTTTGCACTCTCTCCACCATGAGCTTGTACTTATATTCGTGGGGTCCCATATAATGGAGTTGTATTCGAGTTTACTCCGTACAAACGCATAGTAGAGGGCCACAATGGTACTCCTATCATCAAACCGGCTAGCCTGGCTCATGATAAAGCCCAGGGTATTGTGAGCTCGACCGCACATCTCGTTAATGTGATCGTTGAAAGTAAGCCCCACGTCCAGAGTCACACCAAGATCTCGCATATGTTCCATCCTTTCAAGAGGGATGTCGTTGATACTATACGGGTATACTACAGGTGCCCGAGTGCGAGTGAACCTTATCATCTTACACTTGGACTCATTATGTCCCAGTATATTCCGCTCACTCCATGCAACAACCCCATTTATATCCCTCTGAAATGCTTCACAGTCGTCGTACAATCTGTCGTATCTATGAAGTATCTGAAGTATGTATGTACGTGTCGCAGCCAGATTGTATTTTTCGCCGTATTACATTACGGCTAGCCGTTTTGAAAAATAGGGTCGTTTTGTAATGCGGCGGTTCAACAATTAGCCGGATTGTCATTGCGATACGTTCTTTAATAAGGCGTCCCATGTTTAGCCACATTCTATTACTGTTTATATTGTAGGGTGACCATACTTACAAAATCAACAATGTTCAAAATGAAAATTATTTTTATTCATCAGTAAAAGCAGGCAGATTACTTCTTACGATATTTCTTACTAATTTTTTTACAATATTTTACCTCTCAGATAAAGATTGAAAGCCCCTAACTTGATATTGGTGACGGTACACCTAAGAAACATGGTGCACTTAGATAGACAAGGGTATATCATTGAGATTTGAGTCAGGGTGGGAGCTCAACTCCAGAAGCTCAAGGGAGGTCCTGAGTGGAGCGAGCCATGCGAGGCCAAGCGTAACGAAGGAAAATGACGAGCGAAGCGAGACGTCGACCTCCGTAGTGGAGCGCAGGCCGAGTACGGATAAACGATACTCATGGCTGCCCGCAGAGCTTCTGGCTCCCGCATTTTTTAAATAAACTCTTGTAGTAGCGACAAGACTAGGTGAAATCGGGGTGCTCCGAGTCGGATCTGGGTCTTATGTTACCTACCCGGTCCGATTTAGTCTTAATAAGGTGGACGGTGGAAAATAAATAGTTTCCAAGTAACACCCAGGATTTTTAAAACGGCCAGCCGTAATACGGCGGATTATACAATCGGTTGCGACATATGCATGCAGTTCGGCATTATCGCTCAACATAATATGTATGACAAGATGTCGGATGTGGAAATCCATTATTGATAAAATACTAATAATATGAAGAGAGTTCGTTTATGCATTTCATTGTTACCGAAGATTCCCTCCCTCATGCGGATAAATACAACTGGTAAGCTCGGCGTTCTCTCTTCCCAATATCATACTAATATTATAAAAATATCAATGTTCGTTGCTTAATCACATCGAAATGGCTGTCTGAATGAGACACAGACACATTGTCCGGAATAACACATAGGCAGGCTAGTTTGTATTTCGAAAACAATAACAGGAACGCGACCTAAGCGGGTAAAACGGGGGGTTTGCTGCTAGTACATTTTCTTCTTGCAACTCAGTATTGAGCCAGAAAGATGTGTGTTACTTCGCATGAGGGATACATTACTACGAGTAACAAACAGCCACACATCAAAATGTAACATTGCCAGTTATAATATTAGAAGGATTAGTACAAAGAGTTAACAAATACTACGTATGGAGTTAAAACAAACGCTTTACACCGGGCGCACGGGTCTGATCGCTCTTGTCTTGTTGCTTTTGTGGAAGTGTCATGCTTTTGTCGCGGCACATCACTATGTCGCCATAGCTAACATACACCTCATCTACCTGCGATTGCTGTAAAGGAACCGTGCGGAAAAACCTGGTCTATTTACTTATTCTTTATCTAAGGAGTAGTACTTATTCTGTGTTTCAGGGACCAAAAATCAACTAAAATGGAGCTATTAAGCACCGTGGATGCATTGTCTGTATATAAACAGCGGCTCGATGTATCATACACGGTCAGAACTGAACTAGACTCTAGCAACCGAAATCTGGCGGTTCAAGTCTCGGTGTTGCAAAGGTATGAAGTAAATCTGTTTGTTTATATTCACATTAATTCATTTGGTAAGACTAAATTTACTTGGAACACATAAGTAAAAGTTACGGCTGGTCTGGCCGAGATAACAACATCATCATCATCATCAGTTATGCACACCCAAGATAGAATACTGAGATTAAGTCGAGATTTTATGGACTAACCCGCTAATTTAATCTCAAGACCTTTTGGAAATCTGTAAAGGTAACGTACCTACTTATGTTTTCTTTTTCAGAGAATCTGAATTGTTAAAAAATGAACTGGAGACTTCGCAAAGTACTATTTCTGAGCTTCGGAAAGATTTGGATAGATATAAATCGGCAACCAACGATCTTGAAAAGAAAAATGAGCAAGTGAATGTTAAATTAGAATTGCAGCTCAGGTACAATTGTAATCTATATATATCTATATACTCGTCGTATATAAAAGCGAAAGGTCACTCATCAAGGAATCTCAGAAACTACAAATGCTATTAATCTGAAATTTTGCATGGAGGTCCCTAGTTTTCGTAGGCGTTCGCTAAGACGGGGTTTTGCGAAATTCAACCCCTAAGAGGGTAAAACAAGGGATGAGCGGTTGTATGAAAATTCGTAATTTTCAAAGTTATCAAATTTTGTATCTAGAACTTGACACAAAGCAATTAAATGTTTGTTCTATCAATTTTATAATTTCGAACTGTACGGTGGTGAAATTGGGGTTGAAATGGGGGATGAATGTCAATATGAAAATTCCCAACCCTTGAAGATAAAACCATGAAACTCTGTATATAGACACTTGACACGAAGCAAACGAATGTTTGTTCTAGCAATTTTGTAATTTCGAACTGTACGGGGATGAAATTGGAGTTAAAATGTGGGACAAATGTTGAATGCTTACGCTTTCACACCTAAACAACTGAACCAATTTTGATGAAATTGTTTTATTATAAGCTGTTTTTAGTAACTGTAAATGTGCCTATTTGTATACCCACAAATAGGTACTGCCTAAGTTACCTTAGTATTTATTTCGCGCGGACGAAGTCGCGGGTAACAGCTAGTGTTTTATATTTTGCTTTCGTAACTAAAGCATATAGATTGAGCACTGCGCTGCCTCAGAGACCATTCTCCAACGCAGGCAAACGCGCTCCATTGAACATTCGTCGTCGCTAATCATAGAGTGACAAATATGTGAGAGATATACTTTTCAAAATAAAAGGCAGACTATTATTTAAAAAAAAAGATCTTTAAATCAGTTACGTTGCTCAAATATTAAGCTGGAAGAATGAGTTTGTACTCTTTTAAAGTAATGTAAAGTAAAGATTTATTTGCGTAGCATGAATACCTACAAAAATAGATGACAAGCTTATGAAATGAAGTTCATCAAACATTGCTTTTTGGCATACATAATAATCAGCAAAACTGATAAACAGGAATTCATATTTGATAAGAAACGTAACGTATTCCAAACGAATGTTTTCCCATTTTATTTAATTACAGTTATTGTATTTCAGTGAACTATCTAAAGCCAACAACAACCTGAAACTACTGAATAAGAAGCAAGGTGAATTGCAAAAAGACAACACAACGCTGAACACTCAAAATCAATCGTTGGAAAGGTAATTGTAGTGTTAGTTATCACTGTCGGGATTATATCCAAAACACTGGGGGCGGCGGTGCTACATCGCGTTAGTTCTTATAGTTTGAATATAAATGTATTATGAATTTATTATTTCGTTTCAGTGAGAAAGTAATGCTCAATATACAGCTGGAAAGCACACGTCGGGAGATCCCGAACCTGAAAGAAAGCCAGCGTTGGTTAAAACAGAGAAAAGATGAACTGGAATTGAGCAACGAGAGCTTAAGAAAGCAAATAAACGAGTTGGAAGCGTAAGTAAAGTCAATTTATTTGTCGACAAATAAAGTACTACATAGTATAAAACAAAGTCACTTTCCGCTGTATGTCCGTCCCGATATATGCTTAGATCTTTAAAACAACCGAACAGATTTTGATGCAGTTTTTTTAAAAGATAAAGCGATTCAAGAAGAAGATTTATGTATACAGACCTACACTTCTCCGTTTCACGCGAATTCGGAGATTCGCGGTTATTCATTTGCCCATTCCGCACTGGCAGTATTACGACAAGGTCGGGTGTATTCTTCGTGGAATTGTGTTACGTGTGCACTGAATCTGCATGTACAATGTACATAATTATGTATCTTTAACTAAGGCGTCCAAAAACAACCTGCTGAAAGACCTTGGCTTATCCAGAAGTGCAGTAAGTTCTATACTAGAACGAGTAAGTATCTAAAGCTGCACTAGTAGGTTCATATCAGATTTGGCTGCACAGGGAGAGAAACACAAGTAGTGAAGGTGAGTGTTGATGTACGTCGGAAAGGGGCCCCTTAAACCTACGCCAGAGTTACAAGTCTTGGGGTCTACTCGAGATTTCTCTCTCTGCCACACGATGGACCCGGCACCCGCACGGTGAATCCATGAAATGCTAAGAAATACGTCTCTCTATCGCGTTAAAGTTGATAAGCACTGATACTGGTAACTTTAATGGTTTCTAATGTGATGTCAGAAATGAACACAACTTTTTTCGTTTACATTGCAAACGATGGCTGAACCTATGAGATATATCAAAATGATGTATCGCAGGATTGTACCCTTGCATGTACAAAAAAGCCTAGGGTGATATATCTGTGGATATATCAAACTCTTAAGGAAAACCCACAATTACTACTTTTCTTAGTATAGCTATTTAGTATCAGCATTGCACCCGTGCGACGCCAGGGAGGGCGCTGGTACTATACAAATGCTGATACAAGGGAAACTTTCTCTCAAGAAAATTGAGTGCATTATAGCATTATATCACTTGTCTGGCCTAGCGTGGGTTGGATAATTTTACGTATCCTGAATATTCGAAAAATGTATCCTGAAACATGCCCGTTTTCTTGTGATATACCATTAATACGTTTAAGTCAGAAGTAATTAAATAAATAAACTTTCGTTTAAAAAACCCGACTGCAAATAATCAACAGATACAAAAGTTTACATATCTAACTTCGAGCATTTCGGTGATTGAGAAGATTCCAACGATTTCGTGATTGCCAAAATCCATCCAGCCGTTTGGTAGACGAATAAAGAAATTTACAAACCTACAAGATACGTGCGAAAAGGGTACGTATTTATATGTCTAAAATTAAAAAACCTCACGTTAAAACACCTCCGTTCAAAATACCTAAAATTTAATAGTTGTTTCACTTAAAATAAAAATCCGAAAGAAAAAGAACTCGAAACCGATCCAACTGCAGCGAGGTGTGAGACAGGGGGATGTCATATCCCCGAAACTGTTCACGCTGCACTGGAAGACGTTTTCAAACTTATGGACTGGAACGGACTCGGCATCAACATCAATGGCGAGTACATCACCAACCTCCGATTTGCCGATGACATTGTAGTCATGGCTGAAACCCTGGACGACTTAAGCAGGATGCTGAATGACCTCAGTAGAGCCTCCGAAAAAATGGGTCTAAAAATGAACATGGACAAGACGAAAATCATGTTAAACAACCATGTTATACCCATTCCTTTAAAAGTAGGAGACTCTGCGCTCGAAGTTGTTGACGAATACGTCTACCTAGGGCAAACGGTCCAGTTGGGTAGATCCAACTTTGAGAAAGAGATCACTCGTCGGATCCAACTAGGTTGGGCAGCGTTCGGGAAGTTACGTAATATCTTCTCATCCAAACTACCGCAGTGTCTCAAGACGAAAGTCTTTGACCAGTGCGTGTTGCCAGTGATGACATTTGGAACAGAGACGTGGTCGCTTACTATGGGTCTCGTAAAAAAGCTCAAAATTACCCAAAGGGAAATGGAAAGAGCCATGCTCGGAGTTTTCCTGAATCAGAAATGAGGAAATCCGCAGGAGAACCAAAGTAACCGACATAGCTCACCGAGTTGCTATTCAATTCAATTCAATTCATTTATTCGAACCATAAATTCATAAGAACACTTGGTAACGTCATCAACAAAAAGGCATAAGAATCCGTGTACATCTTATATATAAAATTCTCGTGTCACAGTGTTTGTTTCCTTACTCCTCCGAAACGGCTTTACTGATTTTAACCAAATTTTATATGCATATTCTGTAGGTATGAGAATCGGTTACTAGCTATTTTTCATACCCCTAAGTGACAAGGGTTGTTCACTAAGGCAAAACAACGTTTGCGGGGTCAGCTAGTAATAAGATAAAATAACAATGTCACAATGAATAAAGCTGTAAAGGAGCCTCGTCAATCAAATGCAGCTGTAAAAAGGCTTTGTCAAAGACAAAATATCAAATAATTAATACATACAGTATACAGATACTACATGAGTACAATGTTCCATCAAAAGTTTTATAAATCTATTATTTTACCTTATTACAAGATTCTAGTTTCAACACAGTTCTCTTCCATACGTTACTATCTTTAACAAAGTCATCTATATTATAATATGCCTTGCTCAATAGGTAGCTTTTTATTTCATTTTTAAACTTTGTTTCATTAAGACCTTCGACTTGTGCAGGGATTGCATTATAGAAGCGAATACCATTACATTTGAAAGAGTTATTTGTTTTCTGAAGTCTGCACTTAGGAAATACAATTTTGTGCTTATGGTGCGCTTTTGGATTCAGATCAGTTAGTTTCTTCAGTCGACTTCGATTTTTTCTTACATACATTATACATTCATAAATATACAAAATATGTTTATAGTTTTGAAAATCTCCCGTACTGAATCTCTAGCTGATAAATTATATAGACCACGGATTGCTCTCTTTTGCAATATGAAAACTGAGTTTCTGTCCGCAGCTGAACCCCATAATAAAATCGCGTAGGACATAATGCTATGAAAATAGACAAAATAAACAAGCCTAGCTGTTGCGACGTCCGATATTTTTTTAATTTGACGAACAGCGTGGGCAGCTGAACTAAGTCGGTCAGCCAGTGTCTCTATGTGAGGACCCCATTGAAGCTTTGAATCTACTGAAATACCCAGAAATCGAGTAGATTGTACAGGTTCGATGAGTTCATCTTTCAGTCTTATATCAAGTTTATCGCACATTACATTGCAGAGTGAGAATTTTATACATTTCGTTTTAGTTGGATTAAGTACTAGATTATTTGCATCAAACCATTTGTACGCAATGTCTAAAATTACATTAATTTCTGTGAAATCGTTTATTCCTCTCTTCACTTTGAATAGAAGTGATGTATCATCGGCGAACATAACTATTTCTATATTTTTATGTTTCTTAATCATGAAAAGAAGATCATTTATGTAAATAAGAAACAGGAAAGGTCCAAGAATGGAACCTTGTGGTACACCCATTCTTATAGGCGACTCATTTGATTGCACACCGTCAACATCGACTATCTGTACACGGTCTTTAAGATATGAAGAAATAAAATTTAGAGCTGGTTTCGATACCCCATAGAACTGCAGTTTCTTCAAAAGAGTTTCATGATGAACACAGTCGAAAGCTTTTGATAAGTCACAAAATACTCCTAGAACGTCATGATGGTCTTCCCAGGCTTTCAATATATAATTGGTTAGTTCAATACCTGCATCGGTAGTGGAACGTCCTTTTGTAAATCCAAATTGGTTACTATGTAAAAGGTTATTAATATTAAAGTAAGACAAAAGTTGTTTGAGAACTAGTTTCTCGAATATTTTGCTGATGCAGGGCAAAACCGAGATGGGTCTGTAGTTTCCAAGTTCGTTTTTGTCTCCAGATTTAAACAAGGGTATCACTTTACTATACTTCATCATGTCAGGAAATGTGCCATTTTTGATACATTCGTTAAATAATTCTGCTAAATATTGGGCAATGTTATTAATTATCCCCTCAAGTACCTTAACAGATAATCCCCATAAGTCCTCTGTATTCTTAACTTTAATGTCTTTGAACGTTTTTAGTATTGCAGTGGCAGTAACATGATGAAACTCAAATGTAGATGAAGGACAATCAACATTTTCTGTCAACATTTCCTCTGCAAGAGAGGGAGACGAAGTTAGGTGTTTAGTTGTCTCTAAGGGAATATCAGCAAAATAAGCCCTGAAAGCATCTACAATGTCCGATTTTTTTGTAGTGACATTTTCGCCAACCCGAACTGCGCGCATCATTTCACGACTTTTGGTTTTACCAGACTCCTTGTTTATTATCTTCCACGTGCTTTTTATCACGTTGTTGGAGTTTTTAATTTGATCCCGAATGAATATTGCTTTTGCTCGAATACACAAATTTCTAAAAATATTTGAATACCTCTTAACATAGACTTTTGTTGCATCGTCGTTGCAGTATGTCTTTAGTTTATATAAATTGTAAAGATTGTTTCGACTTTTAATAAGTCCTGGTGTTGCCCATTCGGCAAACTTCGGTTTTGCGTTACTTAAGTGCTAAACTTAAGTGGCAATGGGCGGGGCACATAGCTCGCAGAACTGACGGCCGTTGGGGTAAAAAACTTTTTGATGGGCGACCACGTACCGGAAAACGCAGCGTTGGCAGGCCTCCCACAAGATGGACTGACGATCTGGTGAAGGTCGCCAGGAATCGTTGGATGCGGGCGGCGCAAGACCGGTCTTTGTGGAGATCCTTGGGGAGGCCTTCGTTCAACAGTGGACATCCTTCGGCTGATATGATGAGGTTACTTAGGACCCAAATCCGACTCGGAGCACCCCGACTCCACCTGGTCTTGTGGCTACTACCCCTAGCGTGTATATAAAAAATGAGGGAGCCAGAAGCTCAAGGGAGGTCCTGAGTGGAGAAGTAACACTCAGGGTTGACCACGGAGCTTCTGGCGGGAGCCCACTCGGAGTCTAATCTCAGTGATAGACCATAATTGAACCGGTTATCAAAAGTCAATGACGGAACCAAATCAGAATTGATCGTTTTCAAAAACAATTTATCGCGGGTACTCTCCAAATATTAGGTTCAAATTTAATTTAGTTAAAGGCTAGTTTTGTAATAAGAATAATTTATGAAATAAAACAAAATTAACAAGCTTAAATTTATAATAATAAAAAAAAAAATATTTTGAAAGTACCCGATAAATTGTTTATGAAAACTATAAATTATTCTGCTTTGGTTCCGTCATTGACTTTTGACAATCGGTCCATTTAGGGTCTATCACTGAGATTTGACTCCGGGTGGGCTCCCGCCAGAAGGTCCGCGGTCAGCCCAGAGTGTCGCTTCTCTATACTCGGCCTGCGCTTCACTACGGAGTTCGCCGGCTTGCTCCGCTCGCCACCTCCCCCCTTCGCTGCGCTTGGCCTCGCATGGCTTGTTCCACTCTGGACCTCCCTTGAGCTTCTGGCTCCCGCATTTTTAATATATACTCTAGGGGTAGTAGCCACAAGACCAGGTGGAGTCGGGGTGCTCCAAGTCGGATCTGGGTTTTAAGTAAGCTAACCGGTCCGATTTGGTTACCTAAATATAAAAAAATTACAATCTTGGATTAGATAAATAGTTAGCAAGTGACACACAATTTTAGGTATTTTGACCATTTGGTATTTGAAATGTGTGTAAATCGAACTTCGGTGTTATAACTATGGGCGTTTCATACTTTCGAAATTTATTCCGATCGGTATTTTGAACTTAGGTATTTCTAGTGTAGGTGTTTTTTGATTAGGTATTTTAAAACATTGGGTATTTCGATTTTAGGTATTTTTAACGGAGGTGTTTTAGCTTGAGGTTTTCTAAATTTAGACATTTAAATACGTACCCCGCGAAAAACATAACCCTTCTTTCAGGGGTCTATAATTATGTGGTAGCATAACAATTTTTGTACTTATTTCAGAAGGCATAACGTTTTTAGGACTTGTAATAATTTACCATAACAACTAAACGCATTACTGTTTTTGCATAATGTTTACTAGTATAACCATATTCTGCATAACGATAATTTACCATAATGTTTAAATACATTACCATAAATATCATAAAGATAACTTAGCTAGTTTAAAGGCACACATTGAGAAAAACAGATGGTACACCTAAGATATATGAACTTTTTGAGTCAGGGTGGGCTGCCGCCAGAAGCTCTGCGGTCAGCCCTGAGTGTCGCATCTCCATACTAGGCCTGCGCTCCACTACGGTGGTCGCCGGCTCGCTTCGCTCGCTATCTCCCCCCTTCGCTACGCTTGGCATCGCATGGCTCGCTCCACTTAGGACCTCCCTTGAGCTTCTGGCTCCCGCATTTTTTATATACACTCTAGGGGTAGTAGAGACAAGACTAAGTCGAATCGGGGTGCTCCGAGTCGGATCTGGGTCCTACGTAACCTGGGTCTGTATTTAGCAGCACAACAAATAAATAAAAAATGCCTAATGACTATTATGCATCTCATCAAAATGTCTAAAGACTATTATGCGTCCCATCAATAGTCGAATCGAATGTAGTACAATAGATTGTTATGCTTAAAACACATTAGGCCAACAAACTTGCATTGTGCATTATGACAAAGTAAATTAGGACAAAAAAATTATGCGTTATAAATGGCACCCTTCTTTCAGTCGGGTAAAAAGAAGTAAGATTACGACATGTATACAAATTGGACACATTACGAGTAAATAATGAAATGGTAATAGATATCTCATCATCACATACTCGGTAGTGAAATTCATTAGCGCCACTTGTGACGGTTTGACAACAATTTTTTTTCAGGTTATTTTCATTCATCTCACATTTTGGTAAAGTGTTATTGTCTCGGGGCACAAGCCCATGTGTTAGAGGGATAGAAATCATAAGTTGCCCCAGACAGAAAATATAACTGTCTGGGGCAACTTATGATTTCTATCCCTCTAACACATGGGCTTTATATTGACAAAGTTATACAGGATTTAACCGCAAAAACCAAGTTCCGACAAATATATAATTCCGACTTTTCAGTTTAAAACATATAGGTAAACACATGTCGATACAAGTCAAGTCTTAGCAGTTTCCAAAGTAACATTTTTTTTCTTCAGATCGTTGACCTCAGCCCGACAAGAGTTCCATGATCGCAACTATGACGCCTCAGTTCTGCAGACAACCGTCCAGTCTCTGACCACGCACGCTACCGAGAACAAAGCACTGATAGAAGCAATGACGAAGTAAGTTACAAATATTACAAATGGTACAATTTTGCTGTTTCTTCGTCGATCGGACTCAAATTAGGCAATTAGGATTTCGTAAACTTTGAGTAAAGCTAAAATAATAAGTTATGTAATACAGTTATTTCAAAAATTCAATCATTTTTCATAATAAAAAAAAACATATTTTGGACTGATTTTTTTACGCATTTACAATATTATTTGGATCACAGAACAGAAATCAAGTAGAAGGCTCGTAGCTGAATCTTACTAGGAAAACCACCGTATCACGTTTGCACACAAACGTGGTTTTGATATATTTTAAACACATTAAAACAATGCTAGTGATTTGTCCCATAGTGACGAACCTAAAATGATGTATTGCATTTAGTTACGTACCTAAAAATGAACCCTATTGCTAAACACAATAAATCTGTTATTGTCAACTATTCAAAATGTTGTTACGACTTTCTTGGATAACTCAATTTTATCTAATTACAGTAAAAAGTACCGTATCCTGAATGTGACTAAGTCGCTTATTATGTACCATTATCAGGACTTTTAGGGCGTATCGCATACATCAGTGCTACGAACTTTCTAAACTCAACCTTAGTAGAATAGAATAAGGTGGTAACTATTATCATCTTTCAAAAATGTAAGTTGTTTTCACTAGTGCGCACTAGATGTCACTAATTGTAAGATTAGTGACATCTAGTGCTCACTAGTTCTGCTACTTGATACTAGATGGCACTTTATGTAATTTATGCAACTATGAACGCTACCTTCTTTAAAATAAGGGATTCGTAAATATAAGCCGGTCGTGCTAATAGTAGGTAATAAGACAATGCTTAAGCATTTTCATTAAATTATCGATATTACGTTATTCAGTTTACGTACCTATCGTATAATGTAATCATAATATTATGATTAAATTTGTTCATGTACCATCTTAATTTTATTAACTTTAGAGTGAAGCGTAACAGAGTTTTGTAAAAGAACGTAATTACTAGGAAGAAACTACAAAAATACTCGGAGGAAACTAAATAAATATCTTAAGTAAATAAAGTAATGATGAAATTCTTCTAGTCTTGGCAAGTAGCACTAAAATTTGTATTTTAGTCGAATGATATTTTTCTTGAGTGAGGTAGAGATAAATAAATATAGGTGAAACATTTACACACAACACCATCTGACGCTAAACTAAGCTAAGCTTGTAATATGGCGGCCAGATAGGTGTTATAAATACTTACTTATTACACATAGAAACACTCAGATACAGTCAAAATATTTTAATCCATCACACATATATTTGCACTGGGTGGGAATCGAACTCACAATGTAAGGAAATAGTTATTTTCTTTGAGGGACGACTTTAAGTTGTTGTCAGTAAAAATTCAAGATGTTTTTATAACCATGAATAGAAACTTGAGGAGACTAAAATAAACAAAAGGGATATAGAAAAGGAACAGGGTTTCAGTAAAAACAATACTCGAACTAATAAAAGTTTATACATAAAAATCAACAACAAAAACAGGGCAACAGGGCAGTACCTATTTCCTTTTTTAGGGTTCCGTAAAACGTAAAAACGGAACCCTTATAGATTCGTCATGTCTGTCTGTCTGTCTGTCTGTCCGTCCGTCCGTATGTCACAGCCACTTTTTACCGAAACTATGAAAACTACACTGTTGAAACTTGGTAAATAGATGTATTCTGTGAACCGCATTAAGATTTTTACAAAAGTTTTTAAAAAAAACAAAAATTAGGGGTGCCCCCCATACTGAGAACTGAAGCTCAAAAATTTTTTTTTCATCAAACCTACACGTGTGGGGTGTCTATCGATAGGTCTTAAAAAATGATGTTGAGGTTGCTAATATAATTTTTATCTACACTGAATAACATGCGCGAGAGACGCTTCCAAAGTGGTAAAATGTGTGTCCCCCCCCCCCTCTAACTTCTAAAGTAAGAAAAGGAAAAAACTAAAAAAAATATATGATGTACATTACCATGAAAACTACCAACGAAAATTAGTTTGAACTCGATCTGATGAGTAGTTTTTTTTTAGTACGTCATAAATACACTATTATTAAAATTTCGATCAAAGTTACAACGAACTACAAGAAGCTACTTTATTTTTATTATAAAACTGCTGTCTAAAAAGTGCTCAGAGCAAATCGTGCTTGTTTTGGAAGGAAACCAGTTTTGCCTTCCTGTAGCTTCTATCCATTTCTCCTTAACAACGGGACTTTTAGGAAAACTGAAATGATAAAATGTAATTAAAATATTCAAATACCATATAACAAAAGATAATATATTTGTTTCACAAAACTGTACAAGTTAGAAATATCGATATTAGCAATTCAACAGCTTGTGTACCATCTTTAATTGAGTAGCGCTACTCGCATGCATAGAATGATCGAGAATACCATATATAGCTTGAATGAAAATGGACCTTATTACAATGACTTTAAAGTTGACTTCCTTTAAATCATTTCTCTCTTTAAGCTAATATTAATTTATTTTCACAATTAAATCAAAAATAAATAAAATAAGACTTACCGATGGTACGATATGCCTCCTTTGGATAAAGTTTTAGCACGGCTATCGTTTTTACACTCAATAACTGCACAATACGGCATGACTGCTTACTTTTTATTCAAAATCGCGGATTCAGGAGTACTGCAGTAGTGGCAGAGCACGACTAAGTATTCGGAAGTGGGCGTACTCTCTAAGTATGCGGAGATTGCGCTTACTTAGTACTACGATTGCACCGCCTACTTGCTACTTCTTCTTGATTTCTGTTCTGTGATTTGGATATTGACTATTGACATATTATTGGGAACATAAAATACTTTTCATCCAATAACCACCTCGGTGATGGTCGTTGTATAGCGGGGTCTTAGACTAATGGATTGAGTTTCATATTGATATGAATTAAAGTCAGCTTTTGTTTTTTTGGAGAAAATTAAATTATTCGTTAATATTCAAATATTCGATGAAAAACTTTTGAGCGTACTGCTGGTCCAGAAGATGGAACGTATCTATAGATAAATCGTCAAAAAAAAAAAAAACAAAGCATAAGAAGATACATAAACGGATATCATCATTGCTATGTTAGAACACCTAGTGCCTCAGCTGACAGAAGAATTTGATAATATTATTATCAAAGAGATACCTGTGAACTGGCAATTCTCTTTAAATATGATACTGTATAAAACTCCAAATGCATCGAAAATTAACCAACGATTAACTAAATTTCAAATCTTACTATTTTACTATTGTCATCCGTTAAACTATTTTTAGAGATAAAAACAGAAAGCATTGGGCCGCCATTTTAGAACAAATGTGGTGTAAAACAAGGCGATCCAGTCTCACCTAAGTTAATTGTCTCGACTCTTTCTAGCGACAAAGATGACCAGAGGATTGCTATAAAAATACAAAATAGCAATAGCAGTGTTTGCCCCTAGCCGCGCTACATTTGAATATTTTTGAACATTTTAAATTATAATATAATTCAATAAACTATAGGTATTATATTTATAGTACAGAATAACCAGACGAGCATGACATATATGCCTGATGGTAAGCAACATGCCTGCCACATAACAGCACAGTGACACGCAGCTATTGGAACATTAAAAAATCTAATTAAAAAAAAACAAGCACTGCACTCTTCACCCGGAGATAAAAAAATATAAGATGTTTTATATCTGTGCACTGTAATTTCACTGGAAACATTGCGCTTCAAACCGAATCACAATACCTAATGTTTGCACATTACTGCTTGGCGGTAGAATAACTGGTAAAGGTGTGGTACTACCCCAGACGGACTCTCCAAAGAGTCCTACTACTACACTACTAATAGGTATGTCATATTATTATTACTAGAGAACCCTTTCAAAATGTCAGACTGCGATTGCACTCACTTCGATTGCGACTGCACCTACGTGCGGTCGCAGTCAAAATCACTTTTTGAATGTAGAGTTAACAAACGTTTAATTATTTATAGACAACTAACGAAGAAAGAGTTTTATCTTCCTTCGTCAGTTGTCTATAAATTAACCATACACTTACTCTATTGGACTCTTATTTTCAGAGATGTGATGTCGGTAACTTCTCTCAGAGACGAGTTGGAGATTACACGCCGGAAGAGTACTGCCCTCAAAGAAAACTTAGACGCGTCGCTAGAATCAGGGCGGGAGCTGGAATCAACGAATGTAAAATTGCTCAAGGAAGTTGAAGAATTAAAAAGGTATTACTTTTTAATATAATTTGATAAATTCAGTTTCTCCAAAAAAATGTAAAACAAATCCGTCCATTATAAGTCTGACATGTCAAAATTGCAGACAAATAATACATTGAGCATATAAATCTTCGTTCAACCCGAACCCTCATACTTAACGTTCCTACCTCTACTCATCTTAATCTTTCTTTTTCTAAACCTTTCACTGTGCAAGCTATCCTACTGTGGAATACTTTACCGCTATCTGTCCGGCAAGCTAAGTCACTTCCAAGTTTCAAAAATCTTGTATATAATCACCTTCTTACCTGTCTTTGATTGTAACGTTGTACGTGTTTATGTATTTATATCAGATGTGTTCCTGTATTTTTATATGTGTATATTTTTTATACACAATGAATTTAGTATTTAGTAGTTATACACTAACACCTACCGTATTCACGATTTCTGTCGCAGCCAATCCATACAAAGGTTGCCTGGAAGAAATTGCTTTAAGCAATAAGGCCGCTCTTTGCACTACACATTAGTATGCAACCATTTAGCTAGCTAAGCGTAGATTGATGTATATCTATACTAATATTATAAAGCTGAAGAGTTTGTTTGTTTGATTGTTTGAACGCTAGGATCTCGGAAACTACTGGTACGAATTGAAAGATTATTTTTCTGTTGGATAGTCCATTTATCGAGAAAGGCTATAGGCTATATAACATTACGCTACTATCAACAGAAGCGGAGTATGAATGAAAAATGTAACAAAAACGGGAATAAATATTGCTTTTTGAGAGCTTTCGTTGCGTGACAGCATGTGTCTATCTAATAAAAGGTTGCGTCATTAGAATCTAAGGTAACCAAATTTGTTCTAGATTTGAATTGGTACGACCAATTTTCGATAGATGGCGCAGCAACGCGCGCACGATTCAGTTAGTTATGTATAATCGAAATCTTTTTCTAAAGTAAAATAGTACGTTAAGACTAATATGTAACGATTTTGTAGATGTAATAAAGCAAAATGTTATTATATTATTAAATCAGTCATCATTATCAAATACTAGATGAAACTAAAACAGAACTGACTAATGCAGTGCTAAGTAGCGATTTAAATGTTTCATGGTAAAATTGCCTGTGTCACGGCATTGCTTTGAACACGCATCTAGCTTACCAACACGCTGGATACCTCGAAAGCTTTCGACAGGGTTTGGCATGATGCCCTTATAAGCAAACTTTCTGGTTATGGTTTATCTCTTGGGTTCATTGCGTGGATATTAGACTTCTTGAGGGATCGATCCATACGAGTCGTCATTGATGGCTGTTCGTTGGATCAAATGGCTATCAATGCCGGAGTCCCTCAAGGGTCGGTACTCTCTGCAACGCTCTTCCTGCTACATATCAACGATCTGTTGAAGCCCGGTATCTTTGCGTACGCAGATGATAGCACCGTTGTAGAGAGTTACATATCTAGCGCGAGAGCCAGTGGGCAGCAAACTCAGGTACTGACAGATAGTCTGATCGAGCGTTTGAACTTGACCTTTGAGGCGGTGTTTAAATGGGGCGATGCCAATCTGGTCAAGTTCAACGAACGTAAGACGCAGGCGTGTCTGTTTTCCGCCAAAAGGAGTTCTTTCTAACTGATTCCAACTTTTAGAGGTGTATCCTTGCCGGTTTCTGACCGTCTTGAGCTTTTAGACGTTACTTTGACCTCTACGCTCAACTTTGTCTCGTATATCGAGTCCAAGGCTAAACTAGTTGCCAAAAAACTAGCTGTTCTCTCAAAGATGCGAAGGTAATTCAAGTCTGAACAGTTGCTTACATTATATCAAGCACAGATTCGCTCCTGTATGGACTGTTCGCACCTTTGGGATGGATCGGCCAAGTATCAGTTGGATGCTCTGGAATAGACTGGGAGACGTGCTAAAAGGCTCATAGGCAACGACACTCTTGTGCGAAAAAGACTTCAAAGTCTTGAACATCGACGAAAAATTGCTAGCCTATCGGTTTTTTATCGGATACATTTCGGAGAGTGTGCAACTGATTTGCATGATCTAATACTACCCTTTCCTTTTTTCTATCGGAATGCTCGTTGCTTGAAAAAGCGACATCGTTTCATGTTTGATGTTCCAAAGACACGAACGAAGAGATTTGACACTACTTTTGTTATAAGAACGTCTAGGCTGTGGAATACGTTGCCTGAGTGGGTTTTCCCCGATGGTTACAATCTTTATGTCTTCAAATCGAGAGTGAATTGGATTTTTTTTTCTAGGTAACACGCTCCATCGTCGACCGCATCGTCGCTTAACATCAGGCGAGATGACGGGCAATTTTAAACCTTTACAAGTTAAAAAAATCTTTCTCGTTCCGTTACTCTATAACATTATTAAACAACAGTTATGCAAATATTCACAACCAGTTTTTACATTTCACATGAATAATTTCAGATCACAAGCGGAGCTCTCAGAACGAAACCAGAAATTAGAGGCATTGAAAACGTGAGTATCAAAATACTACTTAATTTTTCTAAATGAAATCAGTAGTTTAAAAGTATTTTTTTTTCAACGGTTTGACTAAAACCTCCTTTTTTGAAGTCGGTTTAAAATGAAATTTATTGATGAAACATTTATGTACTTACTATTTGCTATAAAATTTCACCTCAACAAACTTTACAAATAAAGAAATTTCGGTAGGTTTCTATCGGAAATTTATAATATTCTTAAAATCCGTGTCGTTTCATCAGATTTAAGTTTTTTTTCTTATTTCACTGATTCCAGCCTTTTCCCAAACGTATAAACGTTAATTTTGGCTACTTTTATAAAGAGGTTCATGACATTTGACCTTGTACCTATAGGTTCGACTGTAAATCGAATTTGGACTGGCATAGCAAGCGAAAGGACCAACCTAACCTCAATTTTTGAACTATTCTTACGTATAAGACTAGAGGTATCTAAAGGATCGAACTAGGATCCAAAAGATTATTCATTTATGTTTTCAATTAACCACATGTGGCACTTCTCTATCACATTATTTTTTATGTGATCGATAATGTACATTAATTACGAGTAATAACATAACTCTGCCATAATTAATTATTGTCTTGATATCTCAATTAAATTCCAGTATTTTCATGGACACAGTTTATGAGTGTGTCCATGTCCAAGTGCCTTACTAAATGTAATCAAGTTTTAATCATTTTCATAAATTAGATGTTCTTCTAAAGTGTTACGTATAGCATAACATAGGCTTAACACAATAACAAAACAGAGCTAATCTTCAAAAATCATTGTCAATTTGATGTCTCCTGATAGCTTAAGCTGCGTCTACGCTAGGACAGCCGAGCACGAGCGGAGAACAAGCGGAGCCGTTCTCGGCTTCGTCGTTCGCGGCTTCAAGTGTGGACGTACAACGAACCTACAACGATCACTGTCCTCGAGCGTGAACCAAATTTGTTTGTCAAAAAACCGACAATAGGCGGAACGCACCCGAGCACGAACGAAATGCTCGCAGTGCGCTCGTTCGAGGCTTGACTGGCCTCGTGGCTTAGTTGGTAGTAGCTCTGCCTGCGAAGCCGAGAGTCGTGGGTTCGATTCCCACCCAGTGCAAATATTTGTGTGATGAATTCAAATGTTTGCACTGTGTCTGGGTGTTTCTATGTATAATAAGTATGTATTTAAACTATATAAGTATTATATCAGCTATCTGGCCGCCATCATACAAGCTTTGCTTAGTTTGGGGTCAGATGGTGTTGTGTGTGAATTGTCCACCAATATTTATTTATTTATTTGTAAGTCGGTCCACACTAGACGAATTGTGTCCGGCTCGTGCTCCGCTTGTGCTGCTCTGCTCGTGCTCTGCTCTTCTAGCGTAGACGCAGCTTTATATCTTTTTGAATTTCAGAGATCTCACAACTGCCAGAAATGAAATCAAAGGATTGAACAATAAAGTGCAAGGGCATGAAAAGTAAGTGACTATAGCAGTTTTAACTAACTTTCAATAAGATTGAAGATTCGAAAGAGAAAAATAATCTCTTTGCTGTGACAATGTTGGACGTCTGGCTTACCGGCTCACTAGTGACTCTAGTAAAATGTAATTGGAAGTTGGAAAGTTGGACATATTTTCAAATCGCAAACCTGCTTTAAAGCTACTTTTGACTGTAAAAATTATACTTAAATAACTTGATATGTTGTAATAACTACATTTATAATACCCGCAATACGCCGTCACGTTCATGCTTTTGTAGATGATGACAATCCAGCCAACGTCTGGAAATTCCTTAGGTCCATGGGAATTGGCCAATCACGTTATAATCTCACTTCTAACATTACTGATCTTATTGCTCTCAATCGACATTTCACTTCTGCGTCTGCTATGTCTGATCCAGAAAACGATCTATACAAAACAAAAAAAGATATAACTCTTAGTAATCTCTCTGCCATTTCTATACCTCAATTTTCTTCTTTTAAATTTAATCGATTTACAGAGTGTAATGTTAAGAAGAGCTTCATGGCTATCTCTTCAAACGCGATAGGCGGTGAAAGTTTAAGTCGGAACATGTTATTGATATTATCCCATCCCTGATATTATCCTTCCCACCCTTTGTTCCATTTCTAATCATTATAAGTGGTGTTTTCCCTTCTATCTGGAAAGATGCACATATTTTGCCACTACCTAAAAAGTCAAACCCTAAATCCTTTTCTGAATTTCGTCCTATTTCTATCCTGCCTTTCCTGTCCAAAATCCTTGAGCGCCTTGTCCACAAACATTTGAATAAATTATTCAATAGACAAGATCTCTTCAATCCATTTCAATCCAGTTTCCGACCAGGGCATAGCACTGTGTCTCCACTTGTTAAAGTCACCGACGATATTCACCTGGGGATGGATGACGGTAAGCTTACTGTTCGTACTCTGTTAGACTTCAGTAATGCTTTCAACGCCGTCAATTTCGACATTTTACTAGTAGTAGGTACTACGTTCACTTTACATATCTGCATCTGTAATCCATTGGTTTCGTAGTTATCTACAAAGACGCCGGCAACGGATTCGCCTAGAAGATACTTTTTCTTCTTGGGGTAATACAACAGCTGGTGTCCTTCAAGCCGGTGTCTTATCTCCTCTTCTATTTGCCATTTTCATTAATACTATTTCTAAACTCATTACTTCATCCTACCACCTTCATGTAGACGATCTACGAAATTTCTTACCCACTGTCACTAAAGTTGCACTCGCACAGTCTCTCCTGCATAAAATCGGGACATTTTGGACTATGCTGGCGTCTGTTTTCTTGATCTGAGAGAGGACCAGCTAGATAAACTTGAGCGCCTTCAAAACTATTGCATTGGATTCATATTTGGCTTACGCAAGTATGATCACATTTACCAATTTCGCGCTAAATTCAAGTGGTTACCGATTTGCTTACGTCGTAGTGCACATATTCTGTTGTTGCGAGTCCGCTCCCGCAGTGGACTGTCGTGTCATTCGTATATTTTTGATTTGTCACCACAAAAAAATGGCCAAATCAACGTTAGAATCACTCGAAAAATTACTCGCGAAGTACGTTGCTCCAATAGAAGAAAAAATAAGCAGCATTTGCTGGAAGTGAAAGTACTGCGAGAAAAAATCGATATATATGAGGCGAAAGCAGGTAAGGGGACGACCGAAAGTTCAAAATCGGCCGAAAAAACGGATCAGCTGACGACCCCCTCCCGCCCTCCCCCGCTGCACACGCAGACGGCACCGGACCGACACCGGCGCCGGCGCGCGCGCACACATGAGGCGAGAACCGGACCGGCGCCGGCCCCCCCGGCCGCACCCTCACCCTCCGGCCCCGCGAGCTCGAGTGGATGCGGCGCGCGCGCCAGTGCGCGGCCGCCCGGCCCGGCGGCCGCTCCTCCTGCGGATGCCCCGGATAGTAACAACAGCTCGCAGGTCCAACTGGAAGCGGCGTCAACAAATACGAATAGTTCGGATGACAGTGGATGGGTAAAAGTCAACAACGTCAGACACAAGGGACGCGGACCCCGTGATCGCAAAGTCGTCAAGGGGACCGGATCGAACGACAGCTTACTCAAAACGGTGCGACGAATGCGTAAAATTCACGCATGTTTCTTCGCCCCAGAAACGACATCTGAAATGGTTTTGGCGTACATGAATAGGAAGAATCGTAGTGAAAATTACTTTGCGGAAAAATTAAAGTTAGCTCACGCTCACTATTCCTCTTTCGTTTTGACTGTGCCGAGTGATAGCTTTGAGTACTTTATGTCTGCCGACGCCTGGCCTGTTAATATAGAAATAAGTGAGTGGTTTCACGGGGGCGGCGGGCGCGCGGGCGGCGCGCCCCGGCGGGGACCCCGGCGCGGGCGCTCCGGCGCCGGAGCGGGTCCGCCGCCCCCGGGGGGACCGCGGCCCTAGCAGTGGCTTGACCGTCTGTCACCAAAATATCAGATGTATAACAAACAAAACAAAACAGCTCGAAGCGTTACTGACAAAGGATTTATCCTGCGACGTATTGATATTGACAGAACATTGGCTTCGTAAAGAACAGTTAGTTTCTGTTACATTATGTAATTATGACCTTATGTCATTTAGTTGTAGGGAAACAATAGCGCACGGCGGGAGTTGCATCTACGTACGAGCCGGCATAAAGGCAATCAGTAGGCGTGACTATTGCGATTTATCGCGAGAACAAGTTTTCGATGTTTGCGCGGTGCACCTTCTAGATACTAATATTCTGATAGTCGGGCTGTACCGTTCGAACCTCACGAGCCCCTCGGAATATCTGGAACTCTTCGAGCGTCTCCTCTGTAAAGTCACCGATGATAATTTGGAATGCGTAATCATGGGTGACATAAATATAAACCTCCTGGAGCACTCTGGCGCGCGAAAACAGCTGTCCGATATTCTTACAAGCTACGATTTCGCGCAACAAGTCGACAGCCCCACACGGGTAGACGGGGATAGCAAGTCATTAATAGATCACGTCTATACAAATATATCAACACAGCGTATCTCCAGCATTAATAATGTCGACACTCAACCCCCGCTTAGCGATCACAAATGTCAGCGCTTGGTGTTGTCGGGGCAGGGCGCGCCCGCGCCGGCTCACCGCTTGAGTCGGAGTTTCAGTGCAGCAAACAAAGGAACCTTCATTGCTGCCCTGGACTCGGTCGACTGGTGCGACGTTATCCAGAGCTGTAACGGGTGTTATAATTCTTTGGCAGATCGCCTTCTAAAAATAGTGACGAATAAATTTGACATAAGCTTTCCACTAAAAATGCAACCCAGTAATAAATTTTGTAAGCATTGGGTAGATGACGAAGTTCACAATCTAAGGCACCTATTGCGCGAAGTTTCTCATTTACAAAGCGTATTCCCTTCACACGAATCCCTACGCAATAAGTACAGCGAATTGTCTCAGAAATATCTGACTTTATTGAAGGAAAAGCGAGTAAAGTACTACTCTAAAATGATTGGTGACAACCCTCGCTGTATGTGGCGCGTCATCAATACTGAGCTAGGCAGGAACAACCGAGAAAGAGTGGATTTCACCGATCTGGTGCGCGATAAGGACGGCCAGTATTTCGAGTCAAAAAAAGAACTGGTAGATGCGTTGAATGTAGAATTTGCTACGGCGGCCTGCCGCATCGGCGCGCCGGCGGCCGACAGCGCTCAAGCGCTGGCCGCGCTCGAAGCCAGCGCACCCGGCGGTTCTACCGCTAGCGATGTGTCCATCAGACTTCTCCCATTCACTCCTTATGAAGTAGTAAGAATCGTGACGAAACGTATCGCTCCAAAAAAAAGTAGAGACGTTTACGGGCTATCCGCGGAATTAATTAAGGCCGCCATTGAACCGATAGCCATCCCTATGAGTCACTTGTTTAGTATGTGTATCAGGGACGGAACTTATCCAACGGCTCTTAAAAGAGTGAAGATAAGCCCGCTATATAAAGGCAAAGGAAAGAAGACAGACCCTAAGTCGTACCGTCCTATTTCCCTCGTCCCCGCCGTGAGCAAGATATTCGAGGTCGGACTTAATGCCAGACTCTTGAGCTTTGTGACGGATCGTGGTATCATGTCGGACCGGCAGTACGCGTACCGCACCGGGCGCTCCACCACGGACCTGGTGCGTGAGGTGGTGTGGCGCGTGCTGTGCGCGCGTGAGGCGGGCCAGCACGTCGCCCTGCTCTGCTGTGACCTCTCGCGCGCGTTCGACACCGCCGACCACGCTCTCGTTGCTCAAAAGTTACAACACTATGGCATTCGCGGTCCCGCGGCGGCGTTGCTAACGGCGTTCATGTCGAGCAGAACTCAGATCGTGGTCGGTGATAGGGGCAAGGTGTCATCTTCCGAGTTGGAGAACAAGATGGGCGTTCCGCAGGGGTCGTGTCTCTCTAACACTCTGTTCAGCATTCTCCTCAACGATCTGCCCGCGGCCGTCGATGGCGCGGAGGTTTACATGTACGCCGACGATGTCGCCGCGGTGATCACCGCACCGACCGCCGGTCAGCTGCAGAGTGAGTTGAGAACGGTGACCAGAAGACTCAACTGGTGGTTCGGGGTGAATGGCTTGGCTCTGAACAAGGAGAAGACCTGCTTTATGACATTCAGCCTTAACGGAAGGTCGGCTAGCAGGTGCTCTGTGACAGTCGGCGACACCCCACTCCAACAGGTCGACAGTACGAAGTTACTGGGTTTCCACATAGACAGCGCGCTCACGTGGGAGACGCACATCGGCGAGGTGTGCGGAAAGCTGAGCCGCTCGTGCTTTGCGCTTCGGCGGCTCGCGGCCACCGCCACCCGCGACGTCGTGCGCTCCTGCTATTTCGCGACTGTCCACAGTAACATTACGTATGGATTGGAGCTATGGGGTCGAGCCGCAGATTTCTGTAGGCTGTTTGTCGTACAGAAACGGGCATTGCGGGCTATTTTTGGAGTCTCTGATAGAGTCTCTTGTGTGGAGTTCTTCAAAGAACTTCGCATCCTGCCGTTGCCCTGTGAACTCATTTACCAGCTGGCCTTATTTACGCACAACAACTCTCACCTCTTTCAAAAGAGAGGGTCACATCAGACGAGGTTTTTGCGGAGCAACAAGAGACAAAACCAACTTGTTACGCCGAAGCACAGACTCGCGAAGTCGGAGAAGTCGGTTTACGTGCTGGGTCCCGCCATTCTCAACCGACTACCCGTAGACGTGCTTGATGCTCCTTCCGCCGCGGCGTTTAAAGCCAAATTAAGAAAATGGCTATTAGAGTCATTGTTTTACAACTATGACATGTTTGTTAAGTTACAAGAAAATTATTAATGACATTAACAGAAATGACATTTTACACAGTTGTGGATTATATGTATAAGTTTAATATAATGATATAAATATAATAATAATAATTTAATTGAAATATCTAAGAAATTAGATTAATCATGTTTTGTAATTATCTTTTTTTAAATGACATGTAACATTGGAGTTATTAATAAATATATTGTATTGTATTGTATTGTATTGTATTCTTTCTCTTCTGTGCAACGTTTTATTTAACCCCTGCAGACCGCGTTATCTTAAAGAGCGGTTTACTTTACTTCAGGATTGTCACTCTCTTCCACTAAGGGCAAAATCCCATCTGACCCTAAACCCTAATAGCCCCCCTCCGCACGCTCTGAAACTTGGCAAATCCTTCGCTTTTCAGTTGTGGAACGATCTACCAGTCTGTATTCGAAAATTGCAATCGTTGCCTGCCTTTAAAAATCATGTGAATCAGTTCTATTTGTCGAAGCAGTAATTTATTTATTTATTTATTTATTCAGTCCACCAACATTGTGTACACCAACATATTAAAAGAGTAACGACATTAAATAAGTACAAGGCTAAGTGCCACAATAATTATAGGTGAAGACATCATGCAATTTGAGCCGAGAAACTGAATTATATAAAATAATTGGGTCAATTTTAAAATTTATATTAGCTGAATGTCATTTAGAATGTAAAAAGAAATCTATGTAATTGTTTTTCGTAATGTATTAAAAAAGGTTTGATTAAGGTATACATTGTATATTCGTTTTCTCATTTAATTTTATATTTATTTTTTTCACTTGCTTTTATCACTTAAATTTTTAGACCTTATTCTTTACTGTTACAAGCATATATATCTGTTACCGGTGAGTTACTCGTATTTGTCATATAATTTATCATCTTGTCAAATAATAGTACGTATGTTTATGTATGTATATGATTCGTTTTATTTAATAGTGTATTTTGATTTTGTATAGCTTAAGTATTTGTATGTAATAGTATTAGAAATTAGAATGTACATGTATATCGTTGTAATAGTCTTTGTTGTGCACCACTCTTCAAGTTTCTCCTAGTTTTTATGTCCACCCCAAGGTTGCCTGGAAGAAATCGCTTTTAGCGATAAGGCCGCCAGTTGTTTCACTAGTTTTATTGTAATCCCTATTTGAATGTAGTATTTTAAGGTGTGAACAATAAAGAGTGATCATTCATTCATTCATTCAATACCCATCACTTGTTTGTTTTCCGATTGAAAGATTATTTTGAAATATAAACGTGAAATGAAAGTCAAGTTAAATGTTATGATTTGTTCCTTAGTTGTTGACTTCAAGGGCAAAGAAGTGAGATCTAAAGGCGCCAAGTCTAGTCAAGACCCATTGGACTTGGCTAAAATCTATATATTTTGTTTATACAGAATCTCAGAAACTATAAATGCTAGGAATCTCAAATTTTGCATGGAGGTGTATTTTAGCACGTTGAGAAATTCAACCCCTAAGAGGGTGAAACAAGGGATGAACGGTTCGATGTCATTTCCAAAGTTATAAGCATGAATTCCATTGAATCGATATTAATGAAATTTTGTTACACATATAGACTAGATCCTAGAAAATGACATAGGCCACTTTTTATTACGGAAAAAAGGGTTGAAAAAAATGTAGGATAAAAGTTTATTTGGAAGTTCGTGATTGTTGAAGATAAAACTTTGTATGTGTAACTAGACATGAAGCAAATAAATGTTTGTTCTAGCAATTTTGTAATTTCAAATTGTACGGGAAAAAAATTGGGGTTGAAATGGGGGATACAAGTTTTAATGGAATTACCCAAATGCTGAAGATAAAACCATTGTAGTGGTAGGACTCTTGGCAAAGTCTGCTTGGGGAAGGACCACACATTTGCCAGTTATTCTACCGCCAAGCAGTAATGTGCAAACATTACTATGTTCCGGTTTGAAGGGCAATATTTCCAGGGAAATTACAGGGCTTAGGGATATAATATCTTAGATCTCTGGGTGACGAGCGCAGTGCAGTGCTGGGTAATGATTTGGACTCTTCATGTCCCAATAGCTGCGTGTCACTGTGCTGTTGTTATGTGGCAAGCATGTTGCTTACCTGATGCTAACATGTGGCAGGACATGTGCCTGATGGCACATGTCCTGCTCGTCTCGTCACTCTTTATTAAAAAAATAAAAAATTGCAACTAGACACCTGAAATCCATACTATTGTTTTTATCCGTTTAACTATCTGTTTGTTGCTCAATCACGTCGTAACGTATGAAGGGATCCAGCTGAAATTTGGAATATAATTAGATTGTAGTCTGGAAGAACACATAATTAGGTTTTTTTATCCCGGGAAAATAACGGGAACGGGAATTACGGGGGAGAAACCGCGGGCCGCTGCTAGCTGTATTATAAATGAGAAAGGTACACCGTCTGTCTGTCAGTTACGCTTTAACGCCTTAAACACTGAACCGATTTTGATGAAATTATATATATTTATTTAAAATAAGCTGATTTTAGCAAATACGTTTGCTAAAATCAGCTTATATAACATTTGTATGGGTGTACAAATACTGCCTCAGTTACATTAATAAATACCTATTTCACGCGGACGAAGTCGTGGGTAAAAGCTACTATATATATATAACAGCATAAAAATACAAGGTTTTATAACAGCTTCATATAGCACACATAATTTCTTTGTATAACTTACGATAATTAATTGACGCCTGGAGGTTTGACTTGGCTGGTTTTCATTCTGTGATAAAAACGACGCTTTTTGGATGTTAATATCTAAATAACCGTTTGGTGTGTGGTTATAAAATTTGGGGTACATTTTGGTATCTTGCAAGTTTCAATGTAGGAGCAATTTGACGTGTTTATGTGAAATGAACTTTGAGTTATGGGGAAGAACAAACATGGCTTCAAATGATTCGTGTAATATTACACGCAATGGTGCATGCCAGTTCTGTTACCTTGCACTTGACTTGACACGCAACGGTGTCTGTAGATTATCTATTTTAGAGATAGGTATGTTGATGAAAAATGTTTTGTTCTGTATTGATCCGAGCCAATTTCCGTCAGACAAAAATTAACAGAATACAATTTCATAATGTTACGTATCTGTGTTTCAGTTACGTGACTCTTGTAAAATCAGAACTGGATAACACGAAGAGGACTGTAAATGAACTCGAAAAACATATCGACGACTCGAGCAAGCGAGCGGAGCTGGTAAAAGAAATTCAACAACTACTGACGCAGAACTTACCTACGCCTCAATAGCCGTTGAACTGTTTTAGATATTAGCTACAACACTGTTTTAACATAATTTTAGAACGATTCAGTACAGAAAAGAACTTGTCACTCATCTCTAGTATCTAAACCACCCCGAACAGCACTCGTGATTTACCGCCTAACTCTCCTGATTTCTACTTTCTGTTCTCGGCTTTCGGCGATGAATAGGATGCAGACAGGTACATCTACTTTCAGTTCCGCTGTATACACGGAAAGCAGACTTTCCGCTTTGTCTGCTTTTATCGGCGTCATCAAATTGGCAGATGTCGTCATAAATCAAAGCAAAGCAGAAAATAGGAGAGTTAGGCAGTAGACCTGCTGGCGGAAAAGTGCCCATTACAGTGGCCGCTTTGCTTTGCTAGATTGCTATGGGCAGAATTTGCACCAGATACGAACCGGAACAGGAGTCCTCTGTTTTGTCTCACAATTTACGCCCCAACTAGCTTATCAAAGTGTTGTTATTTTTTCTCTCTTTTCTGTTATATGGGCAGATGATGTGTTTGTCGTTTTTTTATATGTATAACGAGTTTTAGGGATAGAGATTCCAGTTTTGTTGTGTAGTCTTGGAATAATAATCGTTTGTTTTTTTTCTGTTAATAATATTCATTTTTACAAATATATATTTTTTGTACTGTTTTAATTTCTATTGTGTTAATTATTTTGTTTATATTCGTATATAAAAATATACATTTTTTGTATTGGATTAATTTTAATTGTATTAGTTATTTTGTTTAAAAACTATTTGTTATTCTGATATTTTTGGTACATTGTTATAAATCACAGTGTAATTGCTACCCAATGGATATATTGTCAGATAACGGTGATTACTCCATCAGTTCTCATATCCTTTCGCCATGCTAAAACCTCGAGTACTGGTGACGATAGTTTTGCAAGTATTCCTACGCTCTCTGATATGACTAATACCCAATTTTCTAATGTTTTCAAAAAATTTAATGCTATACCGACATATAAATGCTCAAAGCATTCCGAGTCACATCATTGATATGCATATCTTGGTGATAGAAACATTCTTGCGATTTTTGTCTCAGAGACCTGGTTAAAGCCTAGCCTTCCCTCTATCTCTACCCGGGTTTCGTCTTATTTGTAATGACCGCACAGGCAATCGTGGTGGTGGAGAGGCCATATAGGCTTGCTCGCTAGAATACTGTATTAACTCTAAAAACGTAATTTATCAGAAGAAGCGATTATGTGTTTTAGGGTTAAATATTGCGATATTTTCATTGAATATAGTATTGTTTTTTTGGTTATTATTATTTATTAGTCTGTTATTTATAAATATACCTGAAGATGGTGGACTTTACAAGGATTTTTAATGTAAAAAATATGCCTTTTACCGAGGGTGGTACCACTTGTGACTGTATTCTTTTAAGTTTTGCGTTACTTAGGATATTTAGTTTCAAATGAAAAAAAGTATTTATATTTTTTCAAATTGCAATTAATGATACAAAAAAAAGTAATAAATTCGAATCAAATGTCAACTATTTATTAGAAAAAAATATATATTAACGTTACCTTTACATAAAAAATCGGATGATAAACTGTTATAATTATTCAAACATTAGGAAAATACGAAATCAATAAAATCAAATAATCAAAACACTTAAAATATATATATTATCATCTATATATTAACTACACTTTAATAAGGTATAATAACCAAACAAAATAATGTGTTGTGCGTACAAAAACAACAGTGATAATTTATCAAAAATTATGAAGTTGGAACTTCCAAATTGAACGCAAAATATTTAGTCAGTTTATTTTCATTTCAGTCATCTTTTCACAAAATAAAATACTATAAAAAATCACTTTTGCGATTTGATGTGCGTGGAGACTAATTGAAATCCTAGTGTTTATATTTTAACATTCATTAAAATAATGTTAACTGTATGCTTTGAACATATTTGTTTAAAAACACTAAACATATAAAAATATAAAATACTATTATTTGCAGGCCCGGATTTAGAGGTATCGAGGCCCCGGGGCGGAGCTTCGTTGGGAACGTTGAAATACACTACACCCCCCCTAGGTTAAGATTTCTCAAGCAAAAACCCGGAAACGGTTTAAAGTTAACGTAAAAGAGGTTTACTATCGAAATTTGTTTTTTTTTTTCGAAATGTCTGTTGTGGAGACCCCTGTTTGTGGAGGCCCCTGGGTGTATACCCCGTTTGCCGTCCCCTAAATCCGGCCCTGATAATTTGTAAATAAACCTAATTCAAATAAGTTTTGGGAAAAATATTAATGCATAGTGAAAATACTATTTTAAAATGTAGTTACTGCTGCGATGTAGGTACATTGAAATCTTATAACGGTCCGCGCTTCTACCGCCTAACTAAATCGGCTATCGCTTTGCTAATGCTGTCTCTATCATTTCAAGCGAAAAGAAAGGAAGAGCAATGTCAAAGCTAAGACATTTTTGGTTAGGCGGCAGACGCTCCGGCTGGCCACAACAATTGCTACTACAGAATATTATATCAACTGATTGCTCAGCCTTAATGCCTGTTTGGTGAATATAATTCTTCACGTCAGTAGTAATCTTATTGACAGGTCGATTAACGTGGCTTTTATGCTACAATAAACATTTATTATTTTAATAATAGTTACTTATTTTCTTGGACAGGGTTTGTTGATTGTAAATCATAGACTGCAACTACCATACTTCTCTTATTCAATTTGTTTTGTTCCTTTTCAGCCCTTAGGCTCTCAATCTTTTCTCAACTTTTTTTTTGATGAAAAACAGGTTAAATTAAACTCTTTATTGATTCATGGCTGTGTAAAACGTAATTAGCATAATATGGCTTACATTTAGTCTGTCATAACGTAATCTTTGTTGATATTAACCAATGTTTTACTACCATTAATATAAAACCACCTCACTACATTGGAAGAGAGAAGGTTGCGAGGAGACTTGATCGGAACATTTAAAATACTGAATGGATTTTATAGCCTCTCTCATATAAGTAACCTGTACAGATTAAAGGAGCATAAGAGAGACAGTCGGCGTCGTATGTTCTAGTTATCCCACGCAGCATCACTGAAAAACACTGCACATCACACCCTCAGCAGCAAAATGGTTTACAACTGGAACAGGTTGCCTGAGGATGTTATTTCAACAAAGTCATTAAACTCTTTCGAGAAGAAATTGCAGAAATGGATCGCATAAGACAATATTATTTTAACAGATAACTACCTATTATTTGATATTTTCAACTCTGCGATAAAGGTATATGAGCCAATGCTGCTCCCCTATCTTTACTATTACTTTACATTAAAATCAGTTCACTGGTTTAGACGGTAAATGGTAACAGACAGACAGACTTACTTTCGCATTTATAATATTAATATATAATATTATATAATTATAAATACAACGTGTGGCGGAAAGGTCCAACAAGTACCTTCATTACCCCATATCTCAAAATTGGCCGTCTACGCAAGTTAGCGAGTAAGCATGTGTTTTTATTACTTACTTATTCTACTCAATCGTCCATATTTCATTCATCAGAAAATAGGTGACGTCTGGCAGCTCTGGGATCTTGGACTATCATGAGGTAAAACTATCTTTGATTATCATTCTAAGACTATCATCTATTGTCAGGTGAACCTGACATTGGAAACATTAGAAAGGTATTGTCATAATATGACAATACTTTTTTAATGTTTTTCCACATTAACTACAGATGGTAGCTCATGGTACGAAACACGATCTGATATTTATTAGAAACTGTGTAATGTAGTATTTGTTGTTGTAGCGGCAATATAAATACATCATCTCTGAAAATTACAACTGTCTAGCTATCACCGTTCTTGAGATACAGTCTGGTGACAGACGGACGGACGAACGGACGAACAGCGAAGTCCCAGTAATAGGGTCCCGTTTTTACCATGTACATTTATTATATGGACAATAGGGAGGCGGTTTTTTGAATATTAACAAAAACTGGATGACAAGATGTTCAAGGCCACTACCAGTCGGAAGCGTGCCTAGCATGCTGGCGGCAGTACCATGCTGAATAGCAACGTTTATGCGTTAGGCCAAATAAAAACCAGCATTTTGGTCACGCGTTGCGTCGGCCAAGCGCTCGGAAAGGCTTTTGAAGATGAGGTGAGCTCCCGGCCTTCACAGGCACGATGTCTCAACCCCAGAAGGCTAAAATATAAAGCCACTACCGAGGGTTCCATATTTCCGCCGTTTGAGACGCTTTATCAATAATGTCAGACACTTTAGACACGTGCGTAGGAGCTGTACTCTAGCAATTGGTGGACGGTAAGTGGTTACCGCTGGAATACTTTTCGAAAGGGCTCACCGCAGCTCAACGTAAGTATTCCACATATGACAGGGAACTTACAGCAATATTTTTGGCTATAAGACATTTCAGGAATTTTGTCGAAGGTAGGAAGTTAGTTATCTACACAGACCATAAACCTTTAACGTTTGCGTTTTCGAAAAAGAATCCGGAGAAAGAATTGCCGAAACGAACCCGGCAATTGCAACTGTTCATAAGCGAATTCTCAACTGATATCTGTTATGTATCCGGAGAAGGTAACATAGTTTCAGATTGTTTATTCAGAGTGGAAACCATATCATGTCAAGGTAAGATAAATTACACAGAATTAGCGACAGCGCAAAGTATGGATGAATATATAGACCAGATGTTTAGCGACGATAACTCACAGTTTAGGGAAATATATATGTCGACCTGTGAAACGTCTATAGCTTGTAATATTTCAGAGAACAAAGCGAGACCTTACTTACCTTTAGAGTTTAGAAAAACAGCATTTGAAATGTTTCATGGTAACAGCCATCCAGGTATCAACACTACGAGGAAGTCAGTAGCAAGTAATTTTTTCTGGCCAAATATGAACAAGAGGTAGGCTGGGCTGAGCTGGCTGGGACGTAGATGAGCAAGAACATGTATAAAATGTCAGAAAAGCTTACGCAAGTATGATCACATTTCCCAATTTCGCGCTAAACTCAAGTGTTCAATTCGCCTACGTCGTAGTGCACATACTCTTTCCCTTCTGTACAACGTTTTATTTAACCCCTGCACTCCACGTTAGCTTAAAGAGCGGTTTACTTTGCTTCAAGATTGCCATTCTCTTCCACTAAGGTCAAAAACCAACCTGACCCTAATGGCCCCCTCCGCACGCTCTGAAACTTTTTATGGCAAATCCTTCGCTTTTCAGGCAGTTCAGTTGTGGAACGATCTACCAGTCGGTATTCGAAAATTGCAATCGTTGCCTGCCTTTAAGGACCACGTAAAGCAGTTCTATTTGTCGAAACAGTAATCTCTGTAATTGTTTTGTTTTCTAATTATTATTATTTTTTATTATTGTTGCGTTCGCGACTCGCTGTATTACAAACAAAATAATATTTAAATAAGTTTCCCCCAAAAATGCAATCGGACTCACCGCCTCGTCGATTAGGTTGATGATGATGATTCCTTTTGTTAAAAAATTCCACGACACTTAGTTCAATTTACTTTGTATTTTAGTTTTTAATGTAATTTATTTGCGCAAGAGCCGCCACACGTTGCCATATTTTTAAACAGTCTGTATAGTTCTATTTTCCGCCGCGCGGTGGAGCACGCGTGCGGGGTTTGCACGGGGATGTTTTTGGCGGGAAGTTTGTAGTCCATGATGAGGTCACTACAATTATTATTTATTCTTTTTTTTGTTTTACTTGCTTTTACTACTTAAAATTTTAGATGCTTATTTTTTACTGTTACAAGTATATTAATCTGTTACCAGTTATTTACCTACTTGTATTTGTCATCAAAGGATATATATTTTATCTTTTTGTCAATTAATGGTACGTATGTTTATGTATGTATATTTGTATATGATTATTTGTATTTATTAGTGTTTTTTGATTTTGTATAGCTTAAGTATTTGTATGTAATACTATTAGGATGTATGTTTATCTCGTAGTAATAGTCTTTGTTGCGCACCACGCTTTAAGTTATCCTAGTTCCTATGTCCACCCCAAGGTTGCCTGGAAGAAATCGCTTTCAGCGATAAGGCCGCCAGTTGTTTCACTAGTTTTACTGTACTCCTATGTGTTTTATGTACTACCTTAAGGTGTGAACAATAAAAAAGAGTTTTCATTCATTCATTCCTTCATTCCAAAGTAAAGTAAGATTTACTTTACTTTTCTGGTCACCGTGATAGACCGGACAACAGGATGGCCGGACGCGTTCCCAGTCCAGAACATTCATGCGGAAAAAATAGCTAAGGTAATATTGAAGGGTGGATAGTCCAAAACGGATGTCCCGTTCGACTCACTAGCGACCGAGGTACTCAATTTGAAAGCAGTCTTTTTACGCAGTGATAAAGTACCTAGGCCTAGAAAAAAATCGCACCAGCAGTTTCCACCTACAGAGCAACGGGATGGTGGAACGGTGGAACGAACGATTCGTTAAAAGCAGCCCTTATGGCTAGATTGAATAACAACACAGACTGGTTACGAGAACTTATTACGGTATTGTATGGATTGCGAAACGTTCCGAGAACAGATACTGATGTTAGTGCAGCGTCGATGGTATATGGAACACACTTACGCTTACCAGGCGAATTTTACGATGAGACTAAACAATGCAACTCCGATTCTCATAAATTCGCTAAGCAACTACGGGAAATTATAGGTAAGTTGAAACTTAAGTCCAATAAAAATCATGATACTAGATCTAACTTTTGATAGGCCTCGTGGCTTAGTTGGTAGTAGCTCTGTCTGCGAAGCCGAGGGTCGTGGGTTCGATTCTCAGATTCTCACCCAGTGCAAATATTTGTGTGACGAATTCAAATGTTTGCACTGTTGGGTGTTTCTATGTATAATAAGTATGTATTTAAAACTATATAAGTATTATATAAGTAGTATTATATCAGCATCATACAAGCTTTGCTTAGTTTGGGGTCAGATTGATGGTGTTGTGTGTGAATTGTCCACCAATATTTATATTTATTCATTATATTTATCTTTGTTCATTCGGACTTAAATAATTGTAAAAATAAGTGTATTCCAAATTTCAGCCTGATCCGTTCATACGTTATGGCGTGATTGAGCAACAAACATCCAAACATCCATACTTTGACATTTATAATATTAGTGGGATGATATTTTTTTTTACAAAAATACAAAAATGTTTATTTTTACCATAAAAGATTTACAAAATTTCGATATGAACCCATTGGCTCCGAACTAGTCAAAATATGGTCAAGAGATCTTTACAGCCGCCGTACGAAGGGCCTTTTCCCATAATTAGTAGGGGAAACAAAACTTTTGAACTAATTTCCGACCAGACAAAAGAGCCTATTTCTTGCAGTGGAAAGCCTAAGAAGAATAATGATGATAAAAATGTTAATGATGATGATGATGATAAGGTAAAAGTTCACAAACCTATATTACGTACATCACGTTCAGGATGTACTAGTTATTAGGCAACCAGTACGATCTTCATTACAATAATAATAAGAATAATGTGTGTACTTACTAGACAGTCAGTATGTCGTATATTTTACAGCTATGTTTGTGTAAAATAATTTGTTTTTGTAGCGTAGTCAAAAATTATAATTTAATATTCCAATTTCTGAATATGTTTTTATGATTGTTTATAACAATGTAATTTTTTAAACTAATTAACCTGATATTAGATAAAGTTATGCTTTTGATATTGGTCGTTGGTACTTATAATGGTTATTATGATATCCATTATTCACTGTGAAAATAAATTGATGGATACGAGTAAATTAATATGAACATGGATATTTAAGCTTAATAGTAATAGGAACTAGAAATAAAAATGTAGAAACATGAATGTAATAAGATTTAATAAACCATCTTAAGTTCTAGAAATAAGTAAAATGTATAATTTAAATTTTGAGTTATATTATGTAATGTACAAGTAAGTGTCAGGCATATGACGCAGTTTGGGGCATTTGTTGTTGTAATTGTTGAATGCCATTTTTATCCGGAAGGGCTACAACGGTACAACCCTTACGGTGGTAAGTTCCCTCCGAGCCTACTGCTTAACACCCTTGTTACATCTTTTAAATATTTTTTTTTTCCTTTTATATTTTTTTATATGAGGGGGGAGTACTGTGGCAGTGTGTGGTCACACCGCATCAGCAGTTTTGTTTTGTATCAACCGAGTATCCACACGGCGCACCATTCGTTCTCTCGTCTCTGTACTGTGCACTTGTCCGTCGCCAATAAACGCAGTCTACCGAATTCCGGAGTTTCATTTATAGAGTACAAGTGAGGGACACTCAGGACTCAGAGATTGGCTACTCTAGACCCACAGAACACGCATACACACCCTCGGCAAAGACTCTAATTTTCCTAAAACCATAACAAAATCAATAAAACCAAACAGGTTTAAACAAATACTTAACGTTTTTTTACAACACTCGGTTTTAAAAAATGCACAATACGAGAAACACCCATTCAGGTTACATTCAGGCAATCCATAGCCGAGTCGTTTTTATCACAAAAGTAAAGAAAGTCAAACCTCTTCGTTCGAATCTTTGAAAAGTCAATCAAGAAATGATGTCATTTGTTTGAGCTACTAGCAGTTCGATAGAAATAAAAAATGTATGATTTAAAAACTCAAAAAAAAACCCGACTCTTCTATAACCAACCGACCAACCACGCTGTCCACCTAGTTAACCGGTTAGTTTATTTTATTCTTAACCAACAACCTACTAGACTACAGGCCCGTGAACCGAATTTACGGGTCAAATGAACCACCAGGAGACCTATGTAGGATGATAGAAGGATGTAAAGTATTAAGAATCACCACTATGCCGTCACTTGTAAGCTGTCCAACTGAGTGTAATTGAAGAGGGGGGGTTGCAACCCTCGACCATTTCTCCTTGTCGCATGATTTTTGTACTGCATTGCGAAATAATGGATTCGAAGAGGTTTTGAAACTGTATGGAACCAATGCCGTACATAATCAAACGCCCGAATTTACTCTTTAAATTACTCGTAGGTAGGTACTCTGTAAATTTTTCCGACAAACTAATAATTAAAAAATTAAAACTTATATTTTTTTATAGTTGCAATACCTCTTCTAATCTATTATTCCGCAACGCCGTACAAAAATAATGCGACAAGAAGAAATGATCGAGGATTGCAACCCCCACTCTTCAATTGCACTCAGTTGGACAGCTTACAAGTGACGCCATTGTGCTGAATCTTATTACTTTATACCCTTCTATCATCCTACATAGGTCTACTGCTGGTTCATTTGACCCGTAAATATTGTTCACACGGGCCTGTAGTCTATACCGTACCACTTAATTATAATATGTTAACCGACGACTAACTTAATTTACCTATTATTAAAAATTTAATTATCTCTTAAACATCTAAGTATTGTATGAATTTGTCAGACTACAATATGAGGGTTTATTTGTATTGTGTCTCACTTGCTGAGGCGACTTTAGATAGTTGGTGAGCTGATGCCAAAAATTTGGTGTGCGACTTGGGGCGTAAATTGCGAGAAAAATTAGGGGACTCCCGCTCCAGATCATACCTGGTGCAAATGCTGCCCATAGTATTCGACCGAAGCAAAGCGGCCACTGTAATGGGCACTTTTGCACCGGCAGGTCTACTTCCTAACTCTCCTGCTTTCTGCTATGCTTTGATTTAAATGAAAGCAGACAAAGCGGAAAGTCTGCTTTTCGTATATACAGCGGCATCTCTCTACCTAGTCTGTGATACAGCGGAACTGAAAGCAGATGTAGCTGTCTGCATTCGTCGCCGAAAGCCGAGAGCAGAAAGTAGAAAGCAGGAAAGTTAGGCGGTAGACCACGAGTGCTGTTCGGGGAGGCTTGAGAGGTGAGTGACAAGTAATTTTCTGTACTGAATTGTTCTAAAATTACGTTAAATAAATAGTATTGTAGAAAATAAATTTTAACAATAAAACACGGTTATTGCGGCCTCGGTAAGTTCTGCGTCAGTAGTTGTTGAATTTCTTTCAGCAGCTGCGCTCGCTTGTTCGAGTCGTCGATATGTTTTTCGAGTTCATTTACCGTTCTCTTCGTGTTTTCCAGCTCAGATTTGACAAGAGTCGCGTAACTGAAACGTAGATATATTATTGACATTATTAAATTGTATTCTGTAAATTTTTGTCTGACGGGAACTGGTTCGCATAAAAATGCGAAAAATATGCTTTTCTCTACTAACAGAAAAGCATATTTTTCGCCAAAACAATATATATCTAAAACAGAATAGACATTTTTATAAAAAGGTGATGTGTATTATAACCATAGTTATTAAGTGCTACATATTACTGCAGCTTTTTTAAGTAGGACTTTTATAGGTTTGCGATTTGCGTGAAGTTCACATGTTCAACTTTCCAACTTCCAAATACATTTTACCAGAGCAACTAATACGAGTGTGTCGCCAGGAAGTCAAAAAGTTTCATTCAAACATGCTTTATGTGTTGCGTGCTTCAAGCAAATTTGAGATAAATTTTCTCTTTTGAATCTTCAATCTTATTGAATTGATACAAGATAGATGATAAGCTGTCACATAATTATAGTCACTTACTTTTCATGCCCTTGCACTTTATTGTTCAATCCTTTGATTTCATTTTTGGCAGCTGTGAGATCCCTAAAATTCAAAAATATATTAGTTTTTTTACAAACATAACAATTAATACTCAGAATACAAAAAGTTTACAATGATTTTGGAAGATTAGCTCTGTTTTGTTATTGTGTTAAGCTTATGTTAAGCTATTTTTACTTTTATAGGTTTACACTTGACCGCCATCTCACCTGACGTTAAGCGACGATGCGGTCTACGATGGAGCGTGCTTACCTAGAAGAAACCGATTCACTCTCGATTTGAAGACACCAAGATTATAACTATAGGGAAGAACCCACCCAGGCAACTCATTCCACACCCTCGACGTTCTTATCACAAAAGTAGAGCAAAACCTCTTCGTTCTTGTCTTTGGCTACTTCTTCGAGCTACGAGAAGTCCGATAGAAAAAAAGGCAAGGTGGTATGGTGGTATACGAAACACTTTATAGTAACATCTTATTTATGAAAACTACTAAACTTGACTACATTTAGTAGGAACTTAGACATAGACATATTCGTAAACTGTGCTCATGAAATGCTTATAAATATGCAGAGATATCAAGACAATAATGAATTATAGCTGAATTGTATTTCAATAACACAATTCAACATTGTCGATCACATAAAAAATAATACAATAATATAAAGTGCCACAAGTGATTAATCAGGAACATAATTAAATAACCCTTTAGATAAATATGCTCTAGTCTAATGCGTAAGAATAGTTTGAAAGTCGAGGTTAGTTTGGTATCTTCTCTTTCTATGCCAGTCCAAATTTGATTTACAGTCGAACCTACATAATATATAGGTAAGTAGGAAAAGGACAAATTTCATAAACCTCTTGATAAAAGTAACCAAAATCAAAGTTCCTTCTTGGTTTGGGAAACAGAAACCGGTTTGTGATAGATACCTACCGCAATTTCTTTATAAATATTTAAAGTTTGTTAAGGTCAAATCCGAAAATTGGCGGACTAATATTAAGATTTTTTAAAGCGAATACTCAGTACATAATGTTTCATCAATAAATTTCATTTCAGTCAAACCGTTGAAATAAATTTTCTTAAATAAATAATTTTTATATATTTTTTTTTTTATAGCATAGTGACGAGATGAGCAGATCATGTGCCTGATGGTAAGCAACATGCCTGCCACATAACAGCACAATAACACGCAGCTATTGGAACATGATAGTCCAAATCATTACCTAGCACTGCACTGTGCTCGTCACCCAGAGATCTAAGATATTATGTCTCTAAGCCCTGTAATTTCTCTGGAATCATTGCCCTTCAAACCGGAACACAGTAATGTTTGCACATTACTGCTTGGCGGTAGAATATTTGGCAAAGGTGTGGTACTTCCCCAGGCGGACTCTGCTAAGAGTCCTACCACTACTAAATTAATATTTTTAAACTATGTCATGCATAATTAATTTAAGTATAATTTAGGAACTCACGTTTTCAATGCCTCTAATTTCTCTTTTTGTTCTGATAGCTCCTCTTTAGATCTGAAATCATTAATGAAAGATATAAAAACTGGCTTTAAATATTTGTATAAACATGTAAAATACAGGCTGACCTGTAACTATAATAGTTAGATTTTTTTTACGTCAATTATTATGGGGTGCGGTCGGTGCGTTAAGGCCGGGTCACAGGCAATCCGATAGCGATAGCGATCCGAGACGGGATTTTTTGTAATGTTCGAATTTGTATGAAACCTGACACACAGCAAGCGGGCGCGATCCCATACTCGGTATCGGATCCCTATCGCTATCGGATCGCTATCGCTATCGGATTGCTATCGCTATCGGATCGCCTCTGTGTGACCCGGCTTTTAGTCGCCATATTGGTTTGAAAATCAAACCTTTTTTTAGCCATATCAAATGAAACATGAAAAATAAAGGATTTTTTCATGTTTTAACAAAAAATATTTTCGCCAGATTATATAACAATCGAGATAAAGGCGAGATTTTTTTTAAATTTATCTAGATTTACACTTGACCGCCACCTCGCCTGAAATTAAGCGACGATGCGGTCTAGATTTGAGGGTGCTTAAGCTACGCGGGTGTCCAAAGTAACGCCGCGACACAAAGTTATTTTAAGATGAGAATTCCAAACTAATACTTAAAACTGTACTCGTCAATTTTAGTTCCGTCTAGTATTAGATGATGATGAATGATTTATTTGCTCCAAAGTATTATTGTCTGCAATTTTAACACGTCAAAATTATAACGGACGGATTCGATTTTCATCGCTTTGGAGGCACTTATGTTATTCAATTGTATTAAAAACCAATACTTTTTTAATTCTTCAACTTCTTTGAGCAATTCTTCATTCGTTGATTCCAGCTCCCGCCCTGATTCTATCGAAGCGTCTAAGTTTTCTTTAAGGGCAGTACTCTTACTGCGTGTGATCTCCAACTCATTTCTGAGAGAGGTTACCGACATGACATCCCTGAAAATAAGAGTTCACTTAAGTAAGTGTATGGTTAATTTATAAACAACTGACGAAGAAAGATTGTTAAGCGTTCATTAACAAAAGTCAAAAAGTGACTTTAACTGCGACCGCACTTACATCGAAGTAGGTGCAGTCGCAGTCCGAAATTTTGGAGAGCGTCACTAATACTTTATCATATTAGTAGTGTAGTGGTAGGACTCTTTGCAAATGCCACAACTGAAATCCTAAGTAAGGCGTTAATAATATTTACATGGCGTAGATACCATTTCATTTACGAGGCAGACCATTTCATTTACAATACTGAGATAGAGAGAGATGGATAGAATATATTTAGTAAAAATTCTTACGTACCCTGGGACACCCATGAACACAAGTGGAATGCCACTACATTATGACCATTTTTTGTAGTGGTAGGACTCTTGGGAGAGTCCGCCTGGGGTAGTACTACACCTTTGCCAGTTTTTCTACCGCCAAGCAGTAATGTGCAAACATTATTGTGTTCCGGTTTGAAGGGCAATGATTCCAGTGAAATTACGGGGCACAGATATAAAACATCTTATATCTCCGGGTGACTAGCGCATTGCAGTGCTAGGTAATGATTTGGGCTCGTAATGTTGCAATAGCTGCGTGTCACTGTGCTGTTATGTGGCAGACAAGTTGCTTACTATCAGGCATAATGTCCTGCTCGTCTCGTCATTCTATACTATAAATATAATACTTATACTGTATTGAATTGTATATTCAATTATTAACAAAAAAAAAAACAAATATAGCGCGGCTAGGGACAAACACTGCTATTTTGTCTATTTATAGCAATCCTCTGGTCATCTTCGTCCTTAGAAAGAGTCGAGACTTAGGTGTTCACCACAGGTAACACCACATTTTTGTTCTGAAATGGCGGTCCAATGCTTTCTGTTTTTATTTATTTAAATAGTTTAATACCCCGTTTACATTATTCCAGTCCAGCGATCGAATCCAGCGCTGGATTGCTTAATGGAAAAATGGAAACTGGCACTGGAAGGCATCAATCCAGTGCCAATGCATTTCAGTGCCAGTTTACATTATTTCAGTAAGCAATCCAGCGCTGGATTCGACCGATGGACTGGAATAATGTAAACGGGGTATAACGGATGAAAGTAGTTGAATAGATTGGACATTTACTTAATCGTTGGTTAATTTTCGATGCATTTTGGGTTTTATACAGTAACATAATTTTATAACACATTTGCTCGTAAATGCTATCCGATTGCACCAATTTCTGTATCGTAATGTATCTCATTACGTACTTGTGCAGTAATGTAATGCAAAAAAAGCACGGTTTCAAAATGCTCCGTCTAAAACGAACGGTACCTTTTTAAATCTTAGTAAAGAGTTTTTATGTCAGAAAAGTGGTCAACATTTTATGAATAAAATTAACTTTTAGAGGTAAAATAATGTAATAAAGAATTATTTATTTCGTTAATTTAATAAATTTTAACCATAAATTAAATTAATTTATCTGTATCATAACACAAAAATATTAATTTCCTTTATTACTGATGGCAAACTGGCTGGTTCTGTGTCTTTGCTTTAAAAAAAAGCGATGATGCGCGCGCATCGTTAATCTGTGAACAAGTAAAAATAATTCCGGGCGCTTTTTTTTCGCTGTAATGTTTTTATTTGAAAATGTTGTCAGAGTTTTATTTATATCCTCGCAAATATGCTATAAAACGTCGTATGACATACGTGCGCTTTGATAATTACAGCATCTGCTATTTATAGCTCTCGCCTACGCCTCGAGCTAGCAATAAAGCCTCAGCTGTAGTTATCAACTTAGCGCACTCATATCATAATGAACTATTAGAGAATTGTCAGTTCACATATATTATCAAATTCTTCTGTCAGCTGAGGCACTAGATGTTCTAACATAACAATGATGATATCTGTTAATATATCTTCTTCTTATGCTTTGTTTTTCTTTGGACGATTTATCAATGGACCCGTTCTATCTCCTGGACTAGCAATGGTAGTACGCTTAAAGATTTTTCTACAAAAATTTAATAGGTAAGTACGAATAATTTAATGTTCTCCGAAAATTAAAAGCTGACTTTAATTCATATCAATATGAAACTCGATACATTAGTCTAAGACCCCGCTATACAACGACTATCACTGAGGTGGTTATAGGATGAAATGTAGTTCATATTCCATTTAATATGTCAACAAATATATTGCAAAAGGATTGCCTAACAATTTCACTACAGAATATGATTAATTCGCAGTAAAAATATGTTTTTAAACATTTCATTTAGGGTCAATTCACACGTACCGCAACTACACCACCTCGCAGCAACAAAATGTGGTCAAGCTGTGGTTACGTGTGCATAGTGTCGCAGCGGATTTTTGCAGTTGCGTTGTGGTACCGACAAAATGTCGATGTGGTTGCGTTGTCGCTGTCGTTGCGATGTGGTAATAGTACTCCGGCTTTTGTAGAGGAAATAAAGCTTGACTGAACGTAGTCATGCAGGAAAGATTGTTGTTGCTATCCTTTTTATGGCTTTTATTAATAAGAAGCAGGCGACGACATCAGCGTATTCGTCGAAATAGAATTTATTGGGTACGCGCTGTTGATGACGTCATGTCGTGGCGATGTGGCCGCGGTGCCGCCGCCGGTGGTGGCGTTGCCGTCGCACTGTGGTCGTATTACACAGGTGGTCGATAACAACGGCAAAATGTGGTACGTGTAAATTGAATATTCATTTTCAATACAAAATACACGCCCGATACGCCACATGGCGTCGTTGTGGTCTGGTTGTGGCTGTGGTGTGGTTGTGGTACGTGTGAATTGACCCTTAAGATGATTGAATTTTTGAAAAACTCATTATTTTGGCTTTACTCAATGCTTACGAAATCCTTATAGCCTAATTTGAGTCCGATCGACCAAGAAACATCCAAATTTTACCATGTGTAATATTTGTAACTCACTTTGTCATTGCTTCTATCAGTGCTTTGTTCTCGGTGGCTTGCGTGGTCAGAGACTGGACGGTTGTCTGTAGAACTGAGACGTCATAGTTGCGAGCATGGAACTCTTCTCGGGCTGAGGTCAACGATCTGAAGAAAAAAAAAATACTTCTGTGATTTGATTTGTATCAACAACATTATACAGTGTTAATCACAACCTTTATAGTCCGAGTTAGCTCTAAAATAGGGCTGACCTGGAACTATAATATTATAGTCAGATTTTTTTTACGTCAATTATTACGGGGTGCGTTCGGTGCGTTAGCCGCCGTATTGGTTTGAAGGTCAAACCTTTTTTTAGCCATATCAAATGCAAAATGAAAAATAAAGGATTTTTTCATTTTTTTACAAAAAATATTTCCACCAGATTATATATATATAACAATCGAGATAAAGGCGAGATTTTTTTAGTACTTTGATTTGTTTTAGGACCAGAGTTGTAGAAAATCAAATTTAGAACATTATTCATTTCGTTTTAGTAAAAACAAAAATAATAAAGGAGATATGGCTAAAGAAAATTTGGGCAAAACCGGAATTGGGACTTTAATACCTTATTTTTACATGCTATACATACTCGATTATTAGTTTATTTTGATGCATAAAAGATAGGCGATAATGTTAATTAGTACGTTGTCGTTTACAGACACACAAAATTTGGTTTCATTTTTGAGTAATGGTTTTTTGTGTGACGTCGCGACGGAAGCCGTCTAGACAGGGCAATCGTGTCAGGCATGCGGGGTGAGACGCGGGAAGCGTGCTCCTGCATTGCCTATATTACAATGTTAGTATTGCAGGAGCGCGGCTCAGGGCTGACGTCTTACGGATGTTTTAATTTTATTTTAGTGCCAAGTTTTTAAACTTGCGACAACCCTACCCGTGTCTAGGTTTCTCCCAAGATCAAAGACGATGAACAACTGGTAGTTTTTCTTTATACTGTGGTAGTACCTTATTTGTCGAGAAATAAATTGAGACTTTACTCACGCTTCTAACTCGTTTACTTGCTTTCTTAAGCGCTCGTTGCTCGATTCTAGTTCAGTTTTTCTTTGTTTTAACCAATTCAGACTTTCTTTCAGGTTCGGGATGTCCCGACGTGTGCTTTCCAGTTGTATAGTGAGCATTACTTTATCACTGAAACAAAATTTTTGTATATTAGTACATTATGATATAAGTGCGGTAATTATCAAAGCGCACGTATGTCATACGACGTTTTATAACATATTTGCGAGGAAATCAACAAAACTCTGACGACATTTTCAAATAAAAACAATACAGCGAAAAAAAACGCGCGGAATAATATTTACTTGATCACAGATCACAGCACAGAGTAAATAATCACTATGGATCACAGATTAGCAATGCGCGCGCATCGGCGCCCTTTTTTTTTTAAGCAACGGCACAGAACCAGCCGGAATGCCATTAATAATAAAGTAAATTTAAATATTTTTGTAAATTGTAAATATTTTTATGTTTTGTTATAGAAAAATTAAAGTAATTTATGGTCTAAATTAATTAAATTAACGAATTTAATAATTCTTTATTATATTTTACCTCCCAAAGTTAATTTTATTCATAAAATGTTGACCACACTTTTCTGACATAAAAACTTTTTACTAAGATTTAAAAAGGTACCGTTCGTTTTAGACGGAGCATATCTCTCTACCTAGTCTGTGGACGGAGCATTTTGAAACCGTGCGTTTTACATTACACATTACAGCACTAGTGCGTAATAAGATACATTACGATACAGAAATTGGTCCAATAAGAGACCCTTTACGAGCAAATATGTTATAAAATATTTTTATCTTTGTAATCAAAATAGTCCTAGTATTAGAATGACGAGCACCCTATACAGCGAGTGCGAAACAGAATTTATTACATTGATATGCTTATGAATATTTAATAGTATGGGGTTATGTGCTTTCTTATGGATTACTATTATTATGTATGTCAAAATGATGCCTGGTCTATCTCCCATGGGCCTGTACTTCACACTTCAAATAAGGCGAGGGTACTGCAGTCCGTGCCTTGTATCGCTTTCTCCTGGTAGTATACTGAAGTAGGGTGACTCCACCACTTAAGCTACGAAGTGGTAGGTACTAGGTACCTAGACTTTATTTTGTTGAGTCGCTTTTAATCACCTTTTTCCTTTGTGAACTTCACTAAACTTTTTTTATTTATAAAGGCATCATCAACAGCCCACTAAATGTTCCCACTGCTGGGACTCGGGGCTTTCTCTCGCAAGGAGAGAGTTAAGGTCATAAATCACCGCACTGGCCCAGCGCAGGTTGGTGGATGACACATGACTTCGAAAGATTCTAGGTACATGTCGGTTTTCTCACGATGTTTTTCCTTCACCGTTTTAAGCTAGCGGCATTACGTACGTGACTTCGAAAAGACAGTGGTGCGTATGGGGTTTGAACCCGGGGTCTCCGGATCGGCAGGCCGTTCTGCCGACTAAACCAGCCGTAACTTCATATAAAGGCATATTTGTTCAGTAATATGGCTCAGCTGACCTCTAATATTTACGAGGGACAAATTTACCACTTCAAACTTTAACTTAATTAACAAATATAGGTGGACACTTCACACACAAAACAATCTGACCCCAAACTAAGAAAAATGTTGTAATTTGAAAGCTGATGTGATACTGCTATAGTTTTAAATACATACTTAATATACATAGAAACAGCCAGACACAGAACACATACTTGTATTCACAATTTAATATAACACAATTTTGCACTGGGTGGGGATCGAACCCACGACCGTTGGCTTCGTAGGCAGACTTACTACCAACTAAGCCAAGAGGCCAGTCAATCTTAAAGATGCAGGAAATAATCCCGACATTGATAACCTGATAACTAACACTACGATTACCTTTCCAACGATTTATTTTGAGTGCTCAACGTATTGTTATTTTCTTCCAATTCAGCTTGCTTCTTATTCAGTAGTTGCATGTTATTGTTGGCTGTAGATAGTTCACTGAAATACAATAACTGCAATTAAATAAAATGGGAAACCACTTGTATAGATCATTTTACATTTTATAAAAAATATTAATTTTTCTATATCAGTTTTGCTGTTATTACTATGTCCATGCCAAAAAGCAATGTTTGGTGAGCTCCATTGCATAAGCTTCAATGGTACAAATCAATGGTACTAATGACATTAAGGCAGCTTGTCATCTGTTTAGTTTATGTAAGTACCCAAGCTACCCGCTTATTACTCCCGTAGGTATTTGTGTTTTTCAATTTTGGCGGGAAACGGGTGTCAGGTTACCTAAGTGTGTTGTTTACGCTTTGTCATATGAAGTGCCGCCGTACTTGTACGCGTTTAAGTCCATTATTCTCAAGAGCGTTTCAAGACGCTTCTAACGGTATCTTTTGTTTATAATTAGTGTACTTGAAATGTAAACTAAAATTTTTGACACTTGACTCAATTTTTTTTCGAGTTCTCAAGTGTTCTAAAGCTATAAGATTTTAAATTATAAGATAGACGTAGTGATTTTTAGGGTTCCGTTTTTACGTTTTACGGAACCCTTTCAAAACTGCATTCTATAGCATAAATTCGATTTTTAAAAAATATTTCAATACTTCGGGTCCATTTTCCCGCCAAAAAAATAACATTTTTTTAAATTTTAATTTTACGAAGTTTCTATGTAAATGAAGTTTAATTTTAATGTAGTTTATGTCAAAATAAAGACCGGTTAAAGGAGATGCCATTAAACAAAAAAATATGGGTATACCTTCCCAAATAAAAATACGAAAATTTTTTTGGCGCCAAAAACCCAACCGCAAAAGATAAGCTTGTTTGGTTTGCGTTAGTGGTCCCCAAAGGGACCAGGGAGTTTTAAGCGGCTACGCAAATACATTTTTACTTTACCTTACTTTAATAGAGTACAAACCCATTCTTCCAGCTTATTAGTTGTGCAACGTAACTGATTTAAAGATATTTTTTTTTTAATAATAGGCCAGAGGCACACCCCGGACACTCGAGTAAAACTCTATGGAATCGCCGCTGTTCAAATGGAAACGCCGCTGTTCAATAACCTACTCTCCACACAACTATGCAATGTAGTACAGACACACGCATGTGTGTGTGCATGTGCGCCAGCTGGACGCCAGCCTTTCGTTGAGTTCTTCTCGCGTACTTGCGGGGGAGGAAGCTTGATATTGGCGGGGGGTGGGGAGTGTCCGTTCTATCTATATTATCTATTCTATGCCAGAGGGGCATATCACTTGATGCTTAGTGACGATGTTCAATGGAGCGCTTTTGTCTGTAGGTATGATATGCATTTAGGAATTCTATCTGAGGCAGCGGAATACTGAATCCAGACGTTTTAGTTAGGCAAGGAACAATAAGTATAAAACGACGACGCCATCGGTCGGTTCGTGCGGCGAGCGTTGGCTGCATCACCGAAGACCATCCGAGAGTTCAACCTACAGATGGCCATCAGGGACAGAAATGCAGCCGTAGTGGCTCTGGGCCGAGAGGAGGCGGCTTAGGCAAATGGCAATTAGGCAAAGAATCGATGTCGAGTCGATTACTAGCGGAATCCCAACCGGTAGTGATCGGCTCAACAGACGAGCACTAGTATTAGGTTTAAAATGTTCCCAACTCCCTCCTTATTTTCCTCTTCTTCTGCTTATTTAAGAAATACGTAAAAAATATTTGAAATGACAAAAGTCACGGAACCCGGAGTCTGTGCAGTGGCAAATTTAAGTAAAAAAAATATAACAGATATATAATACATAACATTTGTACCTGAGCTGTAATTCTAATTCAGAATTCACTTGCTCATTTTTTTCTTCAAGTTCGTTGGTTGCCCGTTTATATCTTTCCAAATCTTTCTGAAGGTCAGTAATGATTCTTTGCGAGGTCTCCAGTTTATCTTTTGCCAATTCAGATTCTCTGAAAAACAAAACAAAAGTACGTTACTTGTACAGATTTCCAAAATGTCTAGAATTGAATTTAGGGAGGTTAGTTTATTAGGAATCTCGACTTTATCTCAGTTTTGTATCTTGGGTGTGTTTAGCATAAGGAGCCCACTGCCTCTCGGTGCGTTCTCTCGCAAGGTTAAGCCCATAATCCATGACGCTGGCCCAGTGCGGGTAGGCGGAATACACATGACCTTGAAAAATTCTAGGTACATGTTTCCTCACCATGTTTTTTTTCGCCGTTTCAAGTGAGCGGCATTACGCACATGACTTCGAAAAGACCAGATTGGCAGTCGCCGTTCTACCAACCAGACCAGCTGTAACTTTTGTTTATGTTTTGCGAGAAAATTTACTCTTGTCAAGTTAATGAACATAAACAAACAGATTTACTTCATACCTTTGCAAATTCGAGACTTGAACCGCCAGTTTTTGGTTGCTAGAGTCTAGATCAGTTCTGACCGTGTATGATAGATCGAGCTGCTGTTTATGCACAGACAATGCATCCACGGTACTTAATAGCTCCATTTTAGTCGCTTTTAGGTCCCTGAAACACAGAATAAGTATTAATCCTTAGATAAAGAATAAGTAAATATGTAGATCAGGTTTTTCCGCACGGTTTCTTTGTACCAATGGTAATCATAATCATCATATAAGGTAAGCAGATGAGGTGTATGTTAGCTATGGCGACATAGTGATGTGCCGAGACAAAAGCATGACACTTCGACAAGTGATAAGACAAGAGCGATCAGACCCGTGCTTTCGGTTTAAAGCGTTAGTTTTAAATCTATACGTAGTATATTTATGTTAACTCTTTGCACTAATCCTACTAATATTATACTCGTAACTGTCAATGTTTGGATGTTTGGCTGTTTTTTAATGTGCTGTTGTATCTCTTGTGCGAAGTAGCACCAATCTTCCTGGCTCAGTATTAAGTTACAAGGAGCAAATTTACTAGCAGCAAACCCGTCGTTTTACCCGCTTAGTTAGCCTTCCTGTTATTGTTTTCGGAAAACAATCTTGCCTATTAATTATTGTAGACAACAATCTGTGTCTCGTTCAGATAGCCATTTCAACGTGATTGAGCAACAAACATTGACATTTATAATATTAGTAGGATATTGGAAAGAGAGAACGCCGAGCTTGCCTCTTGCGTTTATACGCATGCGGGAGGAAATCTTCGGAAACAATGAAATTGTATAAACGAACTCTCTTTAGGTATGTTATTAGCATTTTATGAACAGGTAGTTGGTTTCTACTCAACCGACATCTATGTTGAGCAGTAATGCGGTCTAAAATACCGAACTGCATGCTAATCGTACGCATGCATACTTGCTGGGAAGAATCCTATCTACTTTCAATTTAAAGACAAACCATTTTTACCCATCAGCGCATGGCCACTTAGGGACCGCAGTCAACAATTTAAATCATTGTATTGAGTAGTTAAGTGAAAACTGTTTTTGTAGCACCTCAGACAGATTTTTCGTGGACTGTCCTTTTGCAAGCTGAAGTGGCATTGGGCAGGGCACATCGCTCGCAGAACTGACAACCGATGGGGAAGAAAGGTACTCGAGTGGCGACCACGAACCGGAAGACGCAGTGTTGGACGGCCTCCCACTAGATGGACAGATGACCTCACAAAGGTCGCTGGAAACCACTGGTTGCAGATTGCGCAGGACCGTTCGTTGTAGAAATCTAGGGGGAAGACCTATGTCCAACAGTGGATGTCTTGCGGCTGATGATGATGATGAAACTCGGGACCATGGCCACGTCCTCCGGTTTCACCCGCGTAGTTTCCAAAATGAGCTATCAAATTCAGAGTTAAACATAAGTTTTCAATTCTCTCGGCAGTTCCTATGACTGCCAATTATTATTTTTTGAGTCTTTGGCTTAACACCAAGATTCTAAAAGTACATATTGTAGAGATGGTCTAGCCCTTAGATCAAGTATTTGGTCTAACCTTTCCAACGCTTGTACTTGTTCGGTCAATTTCAGATTAGCTTCTTCTAATGGAGTAAGTTTATCGTATGATTCATCCAAGTTTAGTTGAAGGTCATCTCTCAATTTTTTTAGTTCGGTCACCTCCTCCGACAAAGAGTTTAGTTTCCTGGAAAACAGAACAAAAAAAAACTTTTTTAATACAAAAATTAAACCGACTTCATAACCACATATATACACTCAAAAGCGAAAAATAAGTTAAAATAAAATTATTTTAAGCGCTGCTCACTCATCTATTTTGAAGACGGTCCCAGTCAAGCCAAAAAGCTAGTACCTAGATACTACGTTTTTGTACCTACGTAACTAAAACGCTATCAATAGGTATTAAATTTAATTGTTTATTGTTTTTCACTGGTTTTCCTAATCCTAGAAGTACAAGAAATATTCCGAGAGCTGGTCTACTATGTGCCAAATAACATGAGAATAGGTTCATTCCCTGACCTACTCTAGAATATCGCAAAATATTACTTGTATCGCTAATGCTGTGCCATACAAACTATGCCTAATGGTATCGCTAAAATTTCGTGGTGCGAGGCGGCATCACAATTAATGAGTTTTGTGATATCGTGGTGAAGGTCAGGGAATGAACCTTATTCTCGTGTTATTTGGCACATAGTATAGCAAAAGGGTAGCTATTTGAGGCAAACTGAAAATTGTCACATAGCTCTCTTATTCTTATTATATCCATACACGGAGGTGCCGACCTGGCTGGTGAGGAGCGGGACAAAATGAATAAGTGCGTGTACAAATAAGTTTTGCAAAAAATGTAAAAACAGGGGTTTAAGGCAATTTGAGATTTAAATTGGGTGTTAATAAAAATAGGGCTTCTCAGAAATAGAGATAATTTTCAAGGGACTATCTACCTGCCAGGTGATCTAAATTCCGTTAAAACCCTGACTAAATCGTTTGGGTTATTTTTTTTAACATAAAACTACGACATACAAAAATTGCATAATATTGTCTCAAACATATTCACTAAATAAAAACATTTTTTTTTTAATGTATGGGTCCATTAAGCCTCGCCCCTCACCAGCCAGGTCTGTCACCTTCGTATTAGGGTACGATAGGAGAGCCATGTCACAAGTTATCAGCTTGGCTCAAATACTTACCCAAAATTTGCTAGTAGCTTTCGGAATATAAAGTCATTATGACTGGCTGGAAAAGTGGTGAGACAAAATAATAAATAAATATTGCTGGACAATTCACACACAACACCATCTGACCCCAAACTAAGCAAAGCTTGTGTGATGGCGGCCAGATAGCTGATAATACTTATATAGTATTAAATACATACTTATAATACATAGAAACACCCAGACATAGTGCAAACATTTGAATTCATCACACAAATATTTGCACTAGGTGGGAATCGAACCCACGACGATCCTCGGCTTCGCAGGCAGAGCTACTACCAACTAAGCCACGAGGCTAGTCAAATGTGAGGGAAATGAAATATTTCGAGAATTATATCCTTACTATCTACCTATTACATTCACCACCCGTACTTTAAGGTCGAGTGCCATCATACTATCTTATATTTAAAAGTGGATTGCTGTTCGTTAGTCCCGCAAAAACTCGAGAACAGCTGGACTGATTTTGCTGATACTGGATTTAAATGATTTGTACGAGTCCAGTGAAGGTTTATAAGGTAGAACGAAGCTTGCTACGAGTCAGCCAGTAATTAATTTTTAGCATAAAAAATACACAAACACTCTCTGCGAGTTTTCTGAGTTTTCGTTAATTGTTGTTCTATTCATTATTTTTTTTTAAATAAACAAAATGGTCACCTGTCAATCTCTTGTCTCTCTTTGTCTTGGTTCTGATTGGCTGCATGCAGTTCGTTTGCTTTTCCTTTCCATTGTTCCAAGGTATGTTCCAGTTGTTCCGTGTTATTTCTTGAGCTCTCCAGCTCAGCCTTCACAGAAGTAAACTCGCTGGAAAGGATGACAAGATTATTTTTCTGTTGGATAGTCCATTTATCGAGAAAGGCTATAGACATTATAATAATAATAATAATAATAAAAGCCTTTATTCGCTGACCATTTTAACTTACATGCTATTCTTATCAAACAATAATATTCTTAAAAATCTAATTTACTTAGCAAAAATATAATAATTTATTAGCAACCAGTTTGGTCAGGTTGTCGGTCGACATAGGCCTCCCCCAATTGTTTCCATGTCTCTCTTTCCTTGGCAAATCTTCTCCATCCTTTTGGTAGATCATCCTCCCATCTTTTGATTTGACCTCCTCGTTGTCTTTTCCCGTTCCTCGGATACCACTCTATTACATCTTTAGTCCATTTTTCTTTGTTAGTTCTCATTATATGCCCAGTCCAGTTCCATTTAAGTTTTCTTATTTTTTCTAACACGTCGCTGACCTTTGTTCTTTTCCTTATTTTTGAAGTTGTCCATCGATCCCGTAGTCTTATGTTAAGCATACTTCTTTCCATGCTGCGTTGACAAACTACTAATTTTTGGATGTTTTTGCTCGTCGCAGGCCAAGTTTGACATCCATAAGTAAGACATGGTAGAATACATGTGTTATATAATTTGCCTTTCATTGCTATGGGAATTGTTTCATTTTTAACTATTTCTTTTAGGGACCAGTACCGTTTCCAAGTGTTGCATATTCTTCTATCGATTTCTTTAGAGTACTGGTCTTTTATTGCAATAAGTTGTCCTAAATATATATATTCATCTACGTATTCTATAATTTCTTGTCCTATTACTATATTTTCTTTTACGGCATTCGTCATTGCTTTAGTCTTCGTTGGGTTCATTGATAGGCCTGCTTTCTTGCTTTCAAGATCTAATTGTTGTAACATAGTTTGTAGTATGCTTGGGTTTTCAGCGAAAATGACTATGTCGTCAGCAAATCTTAAATGATTTAGTTTCAATCCGTTGATATTAATTCCAAAATGTCCCCATTCTAAGTTCCTGAATATATTTTCTAACACCGCTGTGAAGAGTTTTGGGGAAAGTGGATCGCCTTGCTATAGACATTACGCTGTTATGAATAGGAGCGGAGCATGAATGAAAAATGTACAAAAACGGGAAAAACATTCCGTTTTAGAGTTTTCGCTGCGCGCGCTGACGTGCGTTGAAGTCCGTGCCAGCATGTGTCTATCTTTTAAAGTTGCATCATTATAACCTAAGGTAACCAAATTTGTTCTAAATCTGAGTTTGTACGACCAATTTTCGATAGGTGGCGTAGCAACGCGCGCAGGGTTCAGCTAGTAATTCATATTTGGCATTAGACAATTTAGACACACTCGTATTAAAACTATCGAAGCAATATTAGAGTCATGTGCTGATGGACTCTTTAAAAATGCTTTAGACTTACTAACATCCCTTACTAATGCTATTTGTTGAACTTACTATTCCTAAATACCTATAGTCTATGTTTAAATAAATAAATAAATATTGGTGGACAATTCACTCACAACACCATCTGACCCCAAACTAAGCAAGTATAATACTTTTCCAAGTTTTTTAAGTTAAGAGTTTGTCATCACTGCATTGAAGGTGAAGGAAAAACAAAGCGAGGAAACCGGCCTTGCCGGCTTGGCAATGTTCCAAGAAGAATACTTATTTTGAGAAGATTTGGTATTATTATGATGAACTCAAATTTAGCAGGCGAGATGGATTATGGTCTCACTGCTTGTGGTATAAGTCCTCGAACCTCAGTCGTAGTAACATAAAGTGACCTTCTTAAAACAAAATCACGTATAATATAGTCAGAATAGTCCGACTCGAGTTTCGATCGCGTCCGGCGATCTTCTTTAAGGCGAGTGTGCTAAACGAGCTGCGAACATGCGCGCGCACTCGCCTTGAAGAAGATCGCCGGACTCGATCGAAACTCGAGTCTGACTGTTCTGACTATATTATAAGTGAGTTACCCGTGTATTTGTTTTCAAATGTGTAATAACCACGTTAGTTTTCATAATAAAGTGACCTGCTTATGATTACGTCTATATTTACGTTTTCCTGGCAGAAATCGCTCTAAACGATAAAACTGCCAATTAAAATGCGCTAATAAAGGTTATAATGTTTCATAATAGGCATGGTGACAAAAAAACTAATAAGTCCGCCAGTAAGATTTTTAAAAAGTGTAGATGTATTTCTTATTTTGTTTCAAAAGCAACAAGAACAAAATTAAAAAAATTTATTAACCCCCGACTAGCTCGGATTTGCAACTTGTAAATACAACATTCTACAAGTCAAGCCCTTTCATTTGATATTGAGTGAGTTGTGAAAAAAAAATTATTTCGCCATTTTGTGGTAGCAACCATCTTGGATTTTTTATTTTTCATAGTACAGATAGTGCAATCCACGAAGACGCGCCCCGCCAATTTTTTTCTCCACCAATCGCGTTTGCTCCGAGCGTCAGTCGCGAACCATTCACCAGTCATTGTAGTGTGCGTGTGCATTCATAGGTAATTAGTGTGTACCGATAACACTCAAACATTGACGGAAGCTTGCACACATATACTATAAACGGTTAGAAGGAATAGTGGGGCGCGTCTTCGTGGATTGCACTATCTATACATAGTGTTCTACTAGTCAAATCCTTTCATTTGATACCCATATTGAGGAAGTAGTGAAAAAAAATTGGCAGTCATAGGAACTGCCGATAGAAGTGAAAACTTATAACTCAGAATTTGAAGCCTACTTTGGAAACTACACGGATGTACCGCATGGCGTGGCCTGACCATCATGGCATGGCCATCTAGAAATGCATTAGCATTTTCCATTGGCTCCATTTCCATTTCTAGATGGTCATGCCGTGATGGTTAGGCCACGCCCTTTCAGCATTTCCCATTGGCTGACGCATTTCTAGATGGCCAATGGGCGTGGCCCCGAGTTTATCCGAAGATTTCTTATCATACCCGAGCGTGACGCCAGTGACGCTAGAATTCAATTCACACCCCACGAAAAATCTGTCTAAAAGCGCGCCTGCGCGCCAAAAGAAGTTTTCACTTCGAAATACTTGGGAGGTGTCAAGGGACATTCTGATGGAACGAAGTTGTACAAAATATTGCAACTCTTTACTGTTTCTGTTGCCCTGGTACTGGTACCTAGGGGCAAACGCAACTCTTTTATATTTCTGTTGTCCTGGTATCTGTAGATAAACGCTGGGCTGTTGGAGGTAGGTAATCGAAACTCTTTACTGTTTCTGTTGCCCTGGTACCTATCTGGCCGTTTTTACCGAGTTTACCCGAAGATTTCATATCCGATCCGATCCATTATCATACCCAAGCGTGACGATTGATGAATCCATTTCACAGCCCACGAAAATTCTGTCTATAGCGCGCCTAAAGAAGTTTTCACTTAAAAAATTATGTAATTCGCCATTTTGTGGTAGCAGCCACTTTGGATTTGAAATTTGTTATAGTGTATAGTGTTCTACTAGTCGTTTATTTGATACTCATATTGAGATAGGCTGTGGAGAAATATTTTGTCCGCCATTTTGTGGAGGTGGCTTGTTTTTTTTTTGAGTTTTTAAGTCAATATCAACCAAACATACCTTAGAACACTCGCACAAAAATTAACCTTCAAATAAAAAAAAACTGCATCGAAATTGGCTCATCCGTTTGACCTCTACGGTGCCACAGACAGACATCGACGTCAAACTTATAACACCCCTTTTTATATACGATTTTTATGTAGACTTGACGTCACAACCACCCACTCCGGAGGTTTGATAGTCTATACCTATCCTTGTCGATTTTCAATACGTTGATAGAACAAAAAATACGTGTCCCATTTTTTTTTCAAAATCTACCTGACGGATTAATTCGAATGGTATTTGACCCTGTCATAATATTGTAGTTTCTGGGTTTTTTGTCCTTTTAATAAAGTTTTGTTTTATTGTATTGTATTGTTTACCTTTTGAGCGCCTTTGCCTGTTGTAACAGGCTGGAATAGTTGGATTCCAGACCACTTTTCTCTCCTTTGCACGTATTGAAATTTTGTTCCAGTGAACTGTACATTTGTTGTAAATTATTGAATGCGTTTTTCATAGAAACTAATTCCCTGAAATAAAAATAATATTAATACAAATTATGCACGCACAAAATTAATAACAGCATCAAAATCACTCATTTCGGACATAACTGTGGTCTGATTCAAATGTATTTAGAAAAATTACAGGGTAAAGAGCTAAAATCTTGACATCTTTACTTGAGTTATTGTCACACTGAAATAAGAGTTGTTAAAATAAGGAAACCTCAAACACTCATCTTTTTACGTTGAGTAGTAAAAACAAAAACTGTCAATAGAAGCGAAATCGTGTCTTTTATTCTATCGGAATGCTCGTAGCTCGAAAAAGAGACATCGTTTCATGGTTGATGTTCCAAAGACACGAACGAAGAGATTTGACTCTAGGTTGTTTTTGTGATAAGAACGTCTAGGCTGTGGAATACGTTGCCTGAGTGAGTTTTCCCCGATGGTTACAATCTTTGTGTCTTCAAATCGAGAGTGAATCGGTTTTTTTAGGTAAACACGCTCCATCGTAGAGCGCTTTGCCGCTTAACATCAGCCGAGATGGCGGTCTCAAGTGTAAACCTATAAAAGTTAAAACAAAATACCTATCGTATAACTTAGAATTTTTGTACTAAACAGCCCTTAAGGCCTGTTTAGACCTGCCTGTTTTTCGCTACCGCGAGTGGTAACGAAATCGGAGTGGGTATATTAGTTTCACTGTTCACACGTTAAGTTAGCCTTTCGAAGCTAGCATCTATAGCGTCACTGGCACCAAGACAGTGACGCCGCGACAGAGCGACAGATAGATGTTCCATACAAATGTATAAAATTCTAGGGAACACTATTCGGGCACAGTGACACTAACGCAGCGTCAGTGACACACTGACGCTACATTTACTGATACATTTGTATGGAACATCTATCTGTCGCTCTATCGCGGCGCCAGTGACGCTATAGACGCTCGCTTCGAAACGCTATCTTTAGCGGATATTGCTGCACTAAGGAACAGACAGCTCCCGCGTCACTACGTTGGGCAGAACATATTTCGTAAAACAAGCGAAAATACCGCCTCCCTAAATGGTACAAGTTTCGCTACAGATATGGAACTTTATTTTATTGTAGAATTAACCCGAGCGAAATCCACGCGGTATTTGTCTCTACCGCACTCGGTAGCGAATAACGCTCAGGTATGAACAGGCCTTTACATTGAACAATGAGTCACTTGTATAGCTACAGATATGAACAAGTAAAGTCGGTGACATAAACTCACAAGAGACTCAAAAGGCTCATAGGCAAAGACACTCTAGTGCGAAAAAGACTTCAAAGACTTGAACATCGCCGCAAAATTGTCAGCCTATCGGTTTTTATCGGATACACTTCGGAGAGTGTGCAACTGATCTGCAAGATCTAATAACCTTGCCCTTTTTTCTATCAAACTTCTCGTAGCTCGAAGAAGCAGCATCGTATCATGGTTGATGTTTCACAGACACGAACGAAGAGGTCCGACTCTACTTTTGTAATAAGGACGTCTTGACTGTGGAATACGTTGCTTGAGTGGTTTTCCCGATGGTTATAATATTGGTGTCTTCAAATCGAGAGTGAATCGGTTTCTTCTAGGCTAGCACGTTCCATCGTACCATATCGTCGCTTAACATCAGGTGAGATGGCGGTCAAATATAAACCTACAAAAGTAAAAAAAAAAGATTTCACTTTCCTAAAAAGCGTCTAAAACCTTACCCCTCCAGGTTATTCTTTAGATTCCCGAGGTCCCGATTGGTGGCTTCTAGTTCTATATATCTCTTCTTATATGTTTCCGTCGCTTCTTGACAGTTCGCTACCGAGCTCTGTAAACTGGCATTTGTATTTGTCATTGATGATGTATCTCTGAAATATGAATACATTTGGAACAAATACCGAGGAAAACCCACTAACTAACACACTTAGAATACAGGCCCGTGAACAAAATTTACGTAGTAAATGAACCATCAGGAGACCTATGTAGGATGATAGAAGGGTATAAAGTAATAAGATTCAACAATATGCTGTCACTTGTAAGCTGTCCAACTGAGTACAGTCGAAGGCCCGTGAACAAAATTTACGTAGTAAATGAACCACCAGGAGACCTATGTAGGATGATAGAAGGGTATAAAGTAATAAGATTCAGCACTAATATGCCGTCACTTGTAAGCTGTCCAACTGATTACAGTCGAAGAGGGGGGGTTGCAACCCTCGGTAATTTCTTCTTGTCGCATGATTTTTGTACGGCATTGCGAAGTAATTGATTAGGAGAGGTATTGAAACTGTATGGAACCAATGCCGTACATAATGAAACGCCCAAATTTAATCTGTAAATCGTAGGAAAATCAGAAATTTTTCTACATAGGTCTCCTGGTGGTTCATTTACTACGTAAATTTTGTTCACGGGCCTGTAGTCTAACTGGAAACACAGGTACTATTAAATACAGGTTAACATTACTAGCAATGCCCCGCGTTTTCTCCGGCGTAGTTCACATTCCCGTTATTTTTCCACGATAATAAGTAGGATTACCAGCCCACCAATTTTTTTTTATTTTTTTAAATAAAGAGTGACGAGACGAGTTGGACACGTGCCTGATGGTAAACAACATGCCTGCCACATAACAGCACAGTGACATGCTGCTATTAGAACATGAACGAGTCCAAATCATTACCTAGCACCGCACTGCGCTCGTCACCCAGAGATCTAAGTTGTTATATCTCTACGCCCTGTAATTTCTCTGGAAACATTGCCCTTCAAACTGGAACACAGTAATGTTTGCACATTACTGCTTAACGGTAGAATAACTGGCAAAGGCGTGGTCCTTCCCCAGGCGGACTCTGCCAAGAGTCCTACCACTACTAGTTCCCGTTCCTGTTATTTTTCCGCGATGATAAGTAGCATTAGTAAGCCATTAAATGTTCCCACTGCTGGGATTCGGGAACTTTGATTAAGCAAGCATTTATTTTTTTATTCAATAGCACAGAGTGACAAGGCGAACAAGACATAGTAAGCAACACGCTTACTCATAATAGCACAGTGACACGCAGTGGAACATGAAGAGTCCAAATGATCACCTAACACTGCACTGCGCTCGTCATCCGGAGATGTATTTATATGTTTTATCTCTTAGTCTAGTATTTTATCTGGAAACATTGCCCTTCAAACCGGAACACAGTGATGTTTGCACACTACTGCTTCGCGGCAGAATAACTGGCAAAGTTGTGGTACTTCCACGGGCGGACTCAACAAAGAGACCTACCACTACAAAAAATGTTCTTCGTGTTTCTATAGTTGCGTGTCAGTGTGCTGTTATGGGCAGGCATATTGCTTACCATCACGCACATATCCTGCTCGTCTTATCACTCTACACTATAAAAAAACACCCAAACTTTCGCATTTACGAGTATAAAATTAGTAGGATTAAATAAAGAAGTATATATCTAAACTAACCAATTATTGGTTAGTTCGTTATCTTATTATAAGATATCTAACGTTAGCAATGGGTAATTAGTTTTCCTAATAATGTAGATATTATCTGTCCTAGCCACCTTTTCATTTGAAATTTAAACGAAGTTTGAGGATTTCGTTTTTTCGTACAAAAACTTACTTTTTGTACGAAAAAACGAAATCCGACCTCAAGATTACCTTAAGAGACCTTAAGATTAAATTCGGACAGTCGACCAAATTGCATAACAATCTATCAATAAGGACATCGTCTAAATACAAAATAGCAAATTTTAGTTTTCTGTTCATATTTCGATAATCGCCACATCGATTTCGATAAAAATGTCTACCTTTACCTCCACCTCTCTACTACTATGATCTATCTCTGAACTATGATCTATCTCTGAACTATATCTATCTCTGAACTATGATCTATCTCTGAACTATGATCTAGCAAATAAAAAAATAATCATTAAAGTTAATTTACAATTGGCGGAGCGTGATAGCGTAACATACAAACAAAAAACATAAAAACCGAAGTGCGAACCTTCTTCTTTTTGAAGTCGGTAACAAAGTGCTCGCTGCGTTGGACAGTAACTTAATTATGAACATTCTTGATCATTGTAGATTTAATTTAATTTAATTTTCTTAACAAAATACCAAACATGCACATAATAATATATTCCTGAAATCGTAAGTACCTTTCCAGTGACTCCACTTTGATCATCAAGCTTTGGTTGTCTGCATTCAGTTCATCATTTTGTTTCTTTATGATCTCCAGGTCATTTTTCAGGTCGAATACGATGGTTTCAAATTGCTCCAATTCGATATGAGCAGCGTTTAGATCACTGCAATAAATAATAATCAGAATAACACAAATTACATTTACGATTCATGGCGATCACGTCAAGATAAATTAGACGTAAAAATTATTTCGTCTGTTTAGAAGAGACGATGCCAATGACACCTGAGAACTATCTCAATCATCACAGTTACCGAACTAAACACGACATTTCAAGCGAGAATACCTACAGATGGAGCAACGTGAAAGTCAAGATCGTTTTAACTAGACTGTATAGTAAACGTTTTAAAATTTGTAACGGATATGTCGTAAGCCTGGTGATGTCAAATGTGATCGGACCCTGACCCCAAGCCATGCCAGAAAAATCTGTGAGGCTTTAGTTGGTAGGGGCCTCACTTTTAGTGGTGTCGAGTCCGACACTCCTGCCGTATTCCTTCCTGCTCAGTGGATGGTGCGTAAAAGCATTTCCCCCACTGTCTTCCGACAAGTTTCAAACCTACCCGCTATGTTGGAAGTATCGCGTGATACGATTGCAACCAAACCAAACCAAATTAAAGAAGTTCTGACATTTAAGCGTTTGCGAGCCATTTTTTCTGAATCAATGTCTTCAATATCAGATCTTATCGTTACTCGACTGTACTGTGTACTCTGCACGCTTTTTTGTAGACTGTATTGTCGCTTAACATCAAGCAATATGGCATGCAAGTGAAAATCTATTATTGTTAAAATAACGGTCGAGCTCATTTGAAAACATAGCCATTGTAAAGCTATTGAAATGTCCGGAGGTATCAAAAATATATTATTAGGTATAATAGCATGTATAATGCTTTCAATACACTATGGTTACTGTACGGAAAGCATAATAGCATCGTTTGTAATAATGAGATCATATTCTTATTTTAACTTGACCCTTCCAAGAACATGAAGATAAAATAGTTATACTCTTTCAACTCTTCCACTTCTTTGTTGGCGCTCTCTTCAGCTTTCCTACTCGACTGCGCGGTAGCTTGTTTGAAGTCATTCACGCTTTTTTTAGAAGCTTCCAATTCGTTCTTCGTCTCCTTAAGATTCCTGGAACAGAGAAATCGAAGCAGTCAAGCATCAAATCAAGCAAAAATCAGCAGTCAGCTGACAAAATGCCACGTGCTCTCGGACCGAATCTTTCGGTTATAATGCTTAGATTAAATTAAGATACATTTAAATCCCATACCATTTACGATACATTAAATGTTGAGGTAATTTTTATTTAGATTGCTTTCATGTACTTAATTTGGTACCGCGAAACTAGTACGTCCTATTTTACAACCCCTGAAGTGTGGTGGGTTCAAGTCTCGCCAAATTTTTTTTTTTTTTACTATTTATATGTTTACACTTGACCACCATCTCGCCTGATGTTAATCGACGATGCGGTCTAAGATGGAGCGTGCTTACCCAGAAGAAACCGATTCACTCTCGATTTGAAGACACCAAGATAATAACCATCGGGAAAAACCCACTCAGGCAACTCATTCCACAGTCTAGACGTTCTTATCACAAAAGTAGAGTCAAACCTCTTCGTTCGTGTCTTTGGAACATCAACGATGAAACGATGCCGCTTCTTCGAGCTACGAGAAGTCCGATAGAAAAAAGGGCTAGGTGGTATTAGATCATGCAGATCAGATGCAGACTCTCCGAACTGTATCCGATAATAGACCGATAGTCTAGCAATTTTTCGGCGATGTTCAAGTCTTTGCAGTCTTTTTCGCACAAGAGTGTTATGCCCTATTTCAAGTGCAAAATGTACGAGTTTTTCGTAATTGGCTTTAACGGTGCATGAACACATTATGAGGAAACCGGGAAATTCCAAGAACCTTTTGAGGTCATCTGTCATCGACCAACGCACACTGGGTCAGAGTGGTGGATTATGGCGTTGATTCTCTCCTTGGAAGAGAAAACCCTGAGTTCTAGCAGTGGCAGCACTGGTAGCAAGTGGATGCGAGCAGCAGGAAATCATCAAGATCTTTACCTTTACCGCATTTCGGTTAGCGGCATTACGCACATGACTTCGAAAAGACAGTGGTGCGCGTGAGATTCAAAATAAAATGATATGAAATAAAATGAAATGAAAATACTGACGATTAAATAAAAAAAAAAAAAAATTTCTACACAATACGATTTGGTTTATAAAGCTTGACCCATCGGCTCCCGAACTAGTCATAGACTGTGCATCGGGTGCTAATGGCTTCTCAAAATAAAATACTATTGGGAAATAAACAAAAATAACAAAGTCTTTTATTCAACTATGAGAGTGTACCTTTAAACTTTAAAGTTTTACAATTGAATAACTTGTGAATAATTCTATACAATATAATGTACATGTGTGAAGCTACTAAAATTTTGAATCAAATGTTTTTTAAAAATCTCCTTTAATTTAAAATGCAAAAACACCAAAAAACATATTATTTTCACAAAGTAAAATATTAAAATCCATGTTACATTAAATTGAATAAAACATGAATAAGAATACTAAATTAAATTTAATTGATAAATTAAAGTGTTGTTAATTTAGAAATATATAAATTATAAAATCAAAATTGAAAATAGTCAACAAAATTATATAAATATAAAGCCTATACTATCTATATCTACTAGCCTATATTGTCCACCAATATTTATTTATTTATTTATTTATACTCTTACCTAGATAGTTGGAAATCGCGAAATCTTACCTCTTCAGGTCTTTCACTAATGTTTTTAGAGTTTGGTTGGTGTGTTCAAGTTCCACATATCTGTTCTTACTTGTTTCCAAGTCTTTTTGGCAGCCTGCTAAGATGCCTCGTAAACCATCACGCTCATTTGTGGCAGATAACGTGTCTCTGAAAAATTAAGAGTATATAAATGAATAGCGAGCGAAACCTTGACACTCAAGTAGTAGGTACAGTAGTATTAGGTAGTAGACAAATGTTGTAGTAAACAAATGTAGTAGTAGGACAGTAGTACAGTAAATGTAGTGACAGACAAAATACCTGTTGGAACCATAATCAGTAAAAAATGTTTTCAAAAAACATAAGAAAGACGCTATAGGATGCATTTCGAAGAGTGTGCAGCTGATCTACATGAGCGAATACGAGTACCACCCTATATTTTTGATTACTTGTAGCTCGAAAAAGCAACGTTCTAAAGACTCGAACGAGGAAGTTTTTCTCCACATGCGTAATCAGAACCTCTCTACTTAGTCTGTGATCTAAACGTCAAGGCCTAATAAATAAATACTCTTTTTCGTTTAGTGTTAAATGCTATGGTCAAATTTTAGTAGTGGTAGGACTCTTAGCAGAGTCCGCCTGGGGAAGTACCACACCTTTGCCAAATATTCTACCGCCAAGCAGTAATGTGCAAACATTACTGTGTTCCGGTTTGAAGGGCAATGATTCCAGAGAAATTACAGGGCTTAGAGACATAATATCTGAGATCTCTGGGTGACGAGCGCAGTGCAGTGCTAGGTAATGATTTGAACTATCATGTTCCAATAGCTGCGTGTTACTGTGCTGTTATGTGGCAGGCATGTTGCTTACCATCAGGCACATGACCTGCTCGTCTCGTCACTCTATGCTATAAAAAAAAAAAAAAAAAATTGAAAATATATTAATTTTATTCGAATCTGGGATAGCACATTCTCAATTGCCATCTTTATATTCCAAATTTAATAGATGTCCGAGACGTCTTCTATATTATATTATATTATATATAAAAGCGAAAGGTTACTCATCACGAAATCTCAGAAACCACTAATGATAAGAGTCTCGAATTTTGGCATGGAGGTTCGTTTTACCTTAAAGGTGCTAAGACGGGATTTTGCGAAATTCAACCCCTAACAGGGTAAAATAGAGTACAGATGCCAAACCCTTAGGGCTAGAAACTTGAAATTTCGCACACTTATTCCTCCTAAGATGTGGGGATCTACTAAAGGAGAATTTATCAAAATTCCATCCCAAAGAAGTGAATCAGGGAGGGAATAACAGTTTGTATAAAACTTTTGATTCGTTGTACATACAAAATTTGATATGGATGATTGGATGGTTGATTGATGATTGAGAACCAAACCAAGGGCGAACTTTGCTGGATAATGGGATGTCGGAGTATGGAATGAAATATTCCATAGCCGTTCGTATTACATTAGTCACAGCATCCGCGCAGACTGAGGGATCACCAGAAGCGAAGCACATTGACTGCCATGGGTAAGACGCAAAGAAAGAGCGCATCTCACCCCAATCTGTTGGATCAGGCGGATGGTAGACAGATACAGATTACACCAGACAGTGGTCGGAGCTGTCTAACGGCGACGATACCGCCACCGAATAACGGTCTGGATCAGTTGTCAGCAGAAGGTCTAAGCAATAAGGTGTATGCGACTCAACGTCGGGTACTCGTGTGGCCTCTTGGACCAGCTGGGTAAGGTCTAACGATAAAGCTAGCTTTCTCGTTTCCTGCCCAGCGTGGTCAGTGTCCCGGTATGGGTACAGCCATTCCTTATGATGGCCGTTGAAATCCCCCAGTAACACTAATAATTGGGCCGAAGGGTGCTTCTGTTGAGCCGCGTCCGTCGCCTCACTTAAATACTCCGTGATAGTCGTCTCCAGATCATCGCTGTGCGACCGATACACACAGACGTAGATAATTTTGTCTATGCCTGTGTCCATTAGTGCCCAAAGAAAAGAAAATCTAGTATCCTCAAAGTTACGGAGATGCCGACAGCAGATGTCATCACGGGCGTACAGGCACACTCCAGCACGAGGCCGGAATTTGTGCTCCAGGGTATAACCTGGATACGTTAGGTACGCCACGTGCGACGGACAACCTATCTGCGTCTCCGTAAGAAACAAGTGTGTCGGCTGCTCAGTCTCAAGGTGATGGTGGACTGCTGAGAGATTGGAGTGCAGACCCCGAATATTAGTGAGGTGCACTTTAACCGACAAGGCGTGCAGCCGCTCTTTAAACTTGTTTCTTTTATTAACATGTGTCATATTTGTTTTGAGAGGGGATCGTTGGGAAAACGGCAGTAGTACGAGGCCGCACACTACTGACCATTGGTCACAACACGAATACACCAGTCTATCTGGCCTTGTTATCCGGTCGCCAACCGGCAGGATAGCGCATCCCGGGATTTTTCGCTAGATGGTGGGGCAGCCTTTCATGAGTGGCTAGCTCACTACTTGGGCCCCTAACTATCTGCGGTCGGTCGCGACAACCATGCCTCGGATCCTGCTACCCTCCATGACTAGCTTCCCGATGTACAGTATTGGTGTGTGACAGACCGGTCTTGCAGTTTTGCAGGAACTGTTCTGACCCGTTTTCTCCAAATGGTGTCACTAGACAACACCTCGGAACACGGCTAGGCCGCTTGGCGTCATGACTTAGTCTAGTGGGTGGTCACCAACCACGGCCGAAGCCTACCACCGGTAATTTTGTCACCTGATTAGCACCACCCACCTAACCTCCTATACCCTAACACCTAACCTAACCTAGAACTAAACCTAAATTAAAAAAACGTCATTGAAATCGACCCATCCGTTTGAGCTCTACGGCGCCACAGACAGACACACACACAGACATCGACGTCATACTTATAACACCCTTTTGTTGGTTGGAGGTTAAACATAATAAGAACCTTTTCAGCTTCTTCATTTGAATCTGCAAGCTGTGGTACTTAGCATCCAGTTCCTCAGTTTTGTCCTGAGGCCGCTCCAACTCAGTTTGGGCTGATCTGAGATCACTATAATGAATAATAAATCAGAATAAAATTTTAAAAAAGTGAGTTGCACTGAAACAAATTACATGTAGACGTAATAATCAGCGCGACCATGTTAAATTTAAATTGAAAAAGTAAACGTATCAATGTTGTTTCGTCTCCTTAGAAGTTACGGTGCCAAAAAAGTACAGCTGAGAAACACCTCAATAATCTCATCTTTATTGAACTAAATACCGCATCAAACGCGGACAAGCTGGATGTTATTCCACACTCTCTCACGAAGTCACGAAAGTTAACTCACATTAAGAGAACGGAAGTTTATAACACTCTTCCCAAAATAGTTATATCGGCCCCAAGTTTCGGCACCTTCTAAAACAGATTAAAGTGCTGGCTTATCGATCAAACTTTTTATAGTTACAGCGAATTTTTAGAGAGTGATGGGTAAAGTTCGTATAAAAATGTGAAAAAATTGACATTTATCAGTACAATTGAATTTGAAATATATTTGTTATACTCGTATAATGCTTGACAGTTTTCTGTACGATAATTAATAATTGTTATTATAATACAGTGAAGTGATTAATTTCAAACTTTGAAAATGTATACAAATTGTATGCCCTTTCTTTTGTTTAATTTTTTTAGTAATTGACGTGTAAATTATACATTTATCAATAAAGAACTTTGACTTTGACTTAAGCCAGTTCATTCATTTAGGGCAGGGGTCGGCAACGTTTTAGGACTCATGGGCCAAATGGTGAGAAGAGTAGATTAAAGCGTACTGCCTAAATTTAAAATCTACGTATCTGCCTAAATTTATTTTAAACCGAAGCTCGCTCAACCAGGTACTATGTATAATATTTATGAGAACGATAACTCACCGAGTGCTGGCATCTACGTTATGTTCTTGCTGTTCGGAGACCAGCTCCAAGTTTTCAGCGCCGTTAGAGGCCGGTGTTCCATTACTGAAAGCAATGTTATTATATTATTATAGGGTTACTGGTAACCAGCCTGCATCTATTTAAGGGCATGTTCTGGGTATTTATAAAAACAAAACTTGTTTTACAACTTTTGTTAAAACTCAGTAAAGATCCCAAAAACATGTTGTTTAGTTTTTGTTGTCATCTCCAAGTACTGTTTAGTGTTTAGCTCTATTCTTATCGGCACTTATATTTTCGAACGTTAAAGATTGCGCACGCGCGCTCTTACTACAAAGATCGATGTTTTTAGACCGGGCAAATACACTTTTTATTTTGTGTGGAAAATAATATTCACGATGTTTTTTTTTAAGATAGAACACAAATTAACATTTTGAATATACTTATAAAACTTTTCCTTAAAATGATGCAGGCTGATTAGTGATTACCAATTACACCATTCATTCGTTGTTGCATTAAAAGAACGATAAAGAGATAATGGTAAGCAACACACCTGCCCATAACAACACACGGCCACGTAGCTATTCCATAAAATACGTTTTTACAGACTACTCGTCGAAATCCGTGTGGTGATTATAGAAATACTAACAACTAGCAGCGCCCCGCGGTGTTACCCGCGAAGTTCCCGTTCCCGTTGTTCCCGTTGTTTTTCCGGGATAAAAAGTAGCCTATGTGTTCTTCCAGACTATAATCTACCTGTGTTCCAAATTTCAGCCCGATCCGTTCATACGTTAGGACGTGATTGAGCAACAAACATCCAAACATCCATACATTCACATTTATAATATTAGTAGGATTAACTAAAATTCGCTTTAATTTAGCTGGACGACGTAATCATGACTTGTAATGAAGCTTAGTCCAGTGTCGGACTTTAATTTAAAATTAAGGTCGGTTTTTGTTTTTTTGGAGATGATTAAATTGTTGTTAAACTTTTTTCTCATTGTGAAACTATATATCTCATCTTGACCTTTTTATCGAAGACCATAAAACGTAAGCTTCTTCTACCACATTGAAAGTAACATTGGACTTGTCCATTTCGTGTTCCCATTCCTGGGTTACCTACAGAACGCAACAAGGAGAGAAGCAAAAAGAATTGGCTGACTACTTACGAGTTATCGGAATTCACGTAAACTGTCATGTTATGAGCGTCGAGATTCAGGGCATTGGTGCAATAGTAACAGGCTTCTTTGGCTCTACTTGATCGGACACCGTTGTTATCCGCAATAACACCACCGCTAGTCTCAAGGATATCAGCATCGTTGGTCTCTGCTTCTATTCTGTGGTTAAACTCAGAGTAGCCACTGTCGTTAATACGAGAGATGGCTATGGTTGTGGTCCTGCGGGCTCTTCTAAGGTTGGCGTCATTAACGAAAGAGACGTTGGCACCTGGTCCGATGCTGGTAGGGTATATGTTGAATATATTGTCATCTGATACCGATTTGTCGCACTGCGGACATTTTTTCGATCTGAAAACGAGAGAAGAAGATGGATGCACGGATTTACGTAATGCCGAAGATGTATCTTACATGTAATAATGAGTAGACTAGATCAAATTTAGAGGGAAAGAGCAAGATGGTTCCAGTATTTGTGTCTTCAAATCGAGAGTAAATCGGTTTCTTATAGCTAATCGCTCCATCGTGGACCGCACCGTAGTTTAACATCAGGTGAGATGGCGTTGAAGTGTAAACCTATAAATGTAATAAAAAAAAGAGTATAGAACTCACAAGATCCACGTCCGTATGACGTGAACGTTAACGTAATCGGATGGATACCTATATCTATACTAATAGGTACTATAGGTAGCTTTTTTGTTTTAATCTGATCTCAGGAACTACGAGACCGATTTCAAAAATTCTTGCACCGTTGGACATGTACTTGATCCCTGAGTGCTATATGCTATATATTACATTTTTCCAGTAAGCCATTCAACGCTGGTTTCGATCGACGGACTAGAATAATGTTAACCGGGCACAATGAAATTTGGTCGAGTGTCTGGATTCAAATTTAAATTGATGTCGGTTTTTGTATTTTTTAGCAGAAAACAAAAAGATTATTAAGTTAGGGAAAAAGTCTTTTCGCATTATAGCATGTTTTATAACCAATAAAATCTCTTTGGCTTTACTATTATATCTGGCTGGTTATGGTATCATTACAAGTTTAAATTTTAAAGGACATAATTCCAAATTTAAATCAGGAAAATGTGTGAATTTTATTTGTTTTGCGTACTGTCAATATTAGTGAATATAATGAAGAAATTCGATAGGTTTTAAAATTTTACTATAGAAAATTCAAAAGCGCAAGCCGGGAAAAAAAATTGCAATGTTTACGGACCTAGTGCAGTGTCTGTGAGAGTAGCACACATTTGGTTTAAGCGTTTTCAATCCGGAAATTTTGATGTCAAGGGTGCACGTTGCCCTGTTACGGATAAAATAGATGCCATTTTTGAAAAAGTGGAGCAAGATCGCCAAATCAGTAGTTACGACGTAGCTGAAGAACTGGGAATTGACCACAAAACAGTTTTGGCGTATTTGAAAAAAACTGGGTACATAAAAAAGCTCGATATTTGGGTACTTCACGAGCTCGCTGAAAGAAACCTTATGAACCGTGTACTCATTTATGGTTCCTTATTACGACGTAATGAAACCGAACCATTTTTGAAGAAGGTGATAACTGATGATGAAAAGTGGATCACATACGACAAGAACGTGCGAAAAAGGTCGTGGTCAAAGGCCGGTCCGGCTTCACAGACTATGACGAAACCCGGGCTAACTCGCAACAAGGTGATGCTGTGTGTGTGGTGGAAGGGATTGGAAGGGCATTATTAATTATGAGCTGTTACCACCAGATAGGACCATCGATTCTGAACTTTACTGCGAACTGCAACTGATGAGATTAAAGTAAGAAGTTGAGAGAAAGTGGCCGGAATTAATCAACAGAAGGGGTGTGCTTTTTCATCATGATAACGCTAGACATCACACATCTTTAACCACTCAGCAAAAATTAAGAGAGTTTGGCTGGGAGGTGTTAATGCATCCGCCGTATAATCGTGAGCTTGCACCTTCAGATTTCCACCGGTTTCGGTCTCTTCGGAATTCTTTAGGTAATGTCAGGTTAACATCACGAGAGGACTGCCAAAACCACTTGTATTATGGTATTTTGGCGATATTTTGATCAGCAGCCCCAAAACTTATATAGCAATGGGATCATGCCCCTACCTACAGGATGGCAAAAAGGAAACAAACAAAAAGCTACCTACATACTTTAGTTAAATGTACATTTTTAAACTATTTTAAAAAATGTTTTGAATTTTCACAAAAAATGCAAAGAAGCTTTTTCCCTAACCTATTATTATGTATTAAGGGCGAAACTGGGCGGATCACTAGTCGTTAATAACCATCAACACCCTATACAGACACGAAGCGAAACGCAAAGGCGCGGGACAAATACAAGAGGCGTAGCGCAGGCGAGGCGCGGGCGCGGCGCGGTCGTGGCGCCGCCGCCGGCACAGCGTAGAACAGGCGCGGTAAACGCTGTCGGACAGGGAAAGCGCGGCACGCGGTTACAGTAACTTGATCGATTATAATTGTTCCGGGTGGTTTTCTACTAACTCGCAGAATTTAATGTTGAATTCTATATCGTCACGCATTTTCGCCGTTTAGTTCAGTCTTGTGTACACCGACCGAAATGCCACTGGTAACAGCGGGTGCGTCGAGGAGAAAGCGGCGCGGGCGCGACACCCGCGCTGCACCCGCGCCGCACCCGCGCCCCGCCGTCTCAGTATGTCTCGCGCCCCGCCACTTCTATACATTTTGTATGAAATATTAAAAAAGACACGCCGCGCCCGCGCCGCACCTCCACCCGACGCCTCTTGTATTGGTCCCGCGCCTTAACTACTCACAGTCTTTTAATAGTTCTTCTGTAGTGATTGGACGGTGATTTCTTCGTTGATATGACAAGGATAAAAAAGGAGATGGAACTTTACTAACTAAACTAGAACAACAAACTTTACTGTAACTGATGCTCTAAGCGTTATCCAGCTAATTTATTAAATGTTGTATCAAAAGCTATGGCTGAATATCATTCTGGCATGAAATGACCCTTTTTTAATAAACAGACTAGGCTATTGGTTGTTAGTTGGCTAAGATCTATGTATACACAGACTAGCAGTGGCCCGCGGTTTTACCCGCGTAGTTCCCCTTCCCGTCATTTTCCCGGGATAAAAAGTAGACAAAGTGTTATTACAAATTATAATTTAGCTATGTTCCAAACTTCAGCCCGATCGGTTCAGACGTTACGAAGTGAACAACAAACATCCCAACATCCAAACATTGACATTTATAATACATTTATTATATAAATGCGAAAATTTATGATATATTTCTATACATAGATTTTTGCGCTTGATTATCGCATAACGATTGAAAAGAGGACAGATCAGAAATATGGGACACGAGGATAATGAAGGACCAGTTTAATCGCAACAACAAAATTAGCCACCTACTGTGTTTCTGAACCTTGAATTAGAGACATAAGCAGTATTTCGAGCTAATGAAACTCATTTCTGTGATACAGGGAAAACTAACAGAGTTTATTGTGGATTTAATTCCAATTTGGGGCTTAAAAATAACGTAGGTACCTACTACCTACATGTTATACTTTTTTTTTTAATTCTTAAGTTCTTCATTTTTAACCGACTTCCAAAAAGAAAGAGGTTAGCAATTCGACCAAAATGCTTTTTATGTATTTATCTGATTTCTCGAGAACGGCCGGATCGATTTTAAAATTTCTTTTTTTCGGATTTATATGCTTTCCAAATGGGAATGGTCCCATATTCATTTGATCGAAATCGGTTTGGTGGATTTGAAATATGAACATTTTTTTTTTAATTTGCGTACAATTATCTCGATTAGTTGTAAATTTCACAAGAGTTATGACATTCGATCCTTTCCACACGAAACTGTGTAAATGCATCAATGAAAACTTATTTTGCACTAAAAAAGAGTAAAATAAACTATTTTCATGCAAACAAAATTGAACGGACTTCAAAGCCATATATGTATATAATCTAATACTATAATATGCACTCAAAAGCTTAATTATTATAAAATTAATATAAAATTATTAGAACCGCTACTCAGTCATCTAGTTATTTGAAATCGGTGCCAGCCACGTCTAACAGATAGTGGATCTATCCATCTACCTACTTACAAATATTTGCCTACTTATTACGTACAACGTATGTACATAGTATCAATCTACTAGCTATTTGACTTGACTGGCACCGACTTCAAATAGATAAGATAGTAGGGCTTAAAATAATTATATAAATTACTCACGTGTAATAAGGTCGGTCAATCCGACTCGAGTTTCGGCCGCGTCTGGGGGCCTTTTTCAAGGAGAGTGTACACGCACGATGGCTTCCTGTTTGGCACTTCAAACAAACAGTTTGGTTTGTCAGTGCCAAACGGGAAGCCATCGTGCGTGTACACTCTCCTTGAAAAAGGCCGCCAGACGCGGCCGAAACTCGATTCGGATTGACTGACCTTATTACACGTGAGTTACCCCTTTACCTAATCAATATGTGTAACAACCACGTTAATTTTAATTACCACGTTAATATTAAAATAATTATATAAATTTATAATTTAAGTTTGAAGTCGGTTTAATTTGTTTGGATAGTAATAGTTTTTAAGTATAACATGATTTACATAATTTTTAAGCCCCCAAATTAGAATTAAATACAAAATAACCTTGCGTACAGATCATATGATATTTAATGATTGAATAAAAACCTTGCGCTGACAGGTTCCAGACATCGCCGATGGTAGACATGTCCGCACGGGGTCCCGCAGATTTCATCTTGTTGTTTAAACAAGCTCTTGCAAATTCGGCACACGATAAACATCCTGCAGCCCTCCTGAAACGTGATTTGTTTTTTGACAAAAGATAAAGAACAAATAAAGTGACCAAGTGCGAGTTGGACTCGCACATGAAGGGTTCCGTTGCAGCAAGTAACATAATATACATAGTACATATAGTTCTTGTAGTTCGTTGTAACTTTGATCGAAGTTTTATTAATAGTGTATTTATGACGTACTAAAAAAAACTACTTATCAGATCGAGTTCAAACCAATTTTCGTTGGTAGTTTGCATGGTAACAATGTACATCATATATTTTTTTAATTTTTTCATTCTCTTATTTTAGAAGTTAGAGGGGGGGGGGGCACATTTTACCACTTTGGAAGTGTCTCTCGCGCAAATTAATCAGTGTAGACAAAAATTATATTAGAAACCTCAACAACATTTTTAAAGACCTATCGATACACACCTCAACATTATTTTTAAAGACCTATCATAGAAATTTTTTTTTTTACTTTTTTAATAAAAAGCCCTGCTCGTTAAAAAAAGTTGAAGTTGACGTTGACTGGCCTCGTGGCTTAGTTGGTAGTAGCTCTACCTGCGAAGCCGAGGGTCGTGGGTTCGATCCCCACCCAGTGCAAATATTTGTGGGATGAATTCAAATGTTTGCACTGTGTCTGGGTATTTCTATGTATATTAAGTATTTATTTAAAACTATATAAGTATTATATCAGCTATCTGGCCGCCATCATACAAGCTTTGCTTAGTTTTGGGTCAGAGGGTGTTGTGTGTGAATTGTCCACCAATATTTATTTATTTATTTATCTATTTAAGTACATGCTTACGTACATATACATGTATTTGATACATAATTACGTTCACATTCACTATCACAGTTTTCCACTTTTCTGGTATTATCAATTACGTGATATTTACCGCGGTTAGATGATAGAACGAGTCCCTATATTTCGGTGTAGTTTCATGCACGGTATTCACAGGAAAAACGGATCAATAGCGGGAGTCGACATAGAAAATTCTAATATCGAACCGACATATCTAACTACCGTCTTTCTCAGTTTTTTGGAGGGATAGCTACTCCTAGTCGAACTAGAACGTAAATATCTCAATAAAGACATAAAAAAATACAGGGTTATTGGTAATCAGCCTGCATCCTTTTAAGGGGATGTTAGGTACATTCAATACGTCAACTTTTGTTCTACAGTTTAAAAAAAAAATGTTTTTTTTTTCTTTTACAAAATAAATAAAAAGTGCATTTGCACGGTCTAAAAGTATCGAACTCTTCGTAACAATTCGTAATGAGAGCGCGTACGCTCTTTAACGCGCAAAAAATGATGTACCGAAGTGAATAAACGCTAAAAAGTCGCTAAACAGTACAAAAAAGGGCAACAAATACAATTTTTTTTTGGGTTATCTATTAAGTTTTAACGAAAGTTGTAGAACAAAAGTTGTTTGTTTAAATATACAGAGCATGCCCTTAAACGGATGCAGGCTGATTACCAATAACCCTGTATATTATTACATAACATATAATTGACAATACCAGTGTTGGTAAATAAAAGTAACTACGCAACATATTTCTATATTTAAATATACTACAAAAAGTAAGTAATAAAACAACAAACACAATTAAAATATAAAATAACAAAGTTTTCACAAATCAAGCCCAATAGTTCGCTAAGCATACCTATTTTATCTTCCTCGTTGTCAATATGTTGATACATGCAATTTTGTTGGATTAAATATATAAAATAATACGAGATAAAATAACTACAAACACGGAACAGGAAAACAGAGCAGAGCAACGTTCGGTATGTTTATTCAGAAAAGAATAGTGTACATGAATGGCTTACAGGCGTTTAAATACTGGCGCCATATGCGCCGTCAGTGGGTGCAAGGACACATCATGAGGAAACCGAGATGTACCTAGAATTACTAGCATCGTGGCTTATTGGGTTCGATTCCCACCCTATGCAAATATTTGTGTGATGAATTCAAATATTTGCACTGTGTCTGGGTGTTTCTATGTGTAATAAGTATGTATTTTAAACTATATAAGTATTATATCAGCTATCTGGCCGCCATAGTACAAGCTTTGCTTAGTTTGGGGTCAGATTTGTAGTGGTAGGACTCTTGGCAGAGTCCGCCTGGGGATGTACTACACCTTTGCCAGTTATTTTTCTGCCAAGCAGTAATGTGCAAACATTACTATGTTCCGGTTTGAAGGGCAATGTTTTCAGAGAAATTACAAGGCTTAGAAATATAACACCTTAGATCTCTGGGTGACGAGCGCAGTGCAGTGCAAGGTAATGATTTGGACTCTTCACGTTCCAATAGCTGCGTGTCACTGTGCTATTATGTGGTGTTCCTGATGGTAAGCAACATGCCTGCCACATAACAGCACAGTGGTAGGTACGCAGCTATTGGAACATGAAGAGTCCAAATCATTATCTAGCACTGCACTGCGCTCGTCACCCAAAGATCTAAGTTGTTATATCTCTAAGGCCTGTAATTTATCTGGAAACATCGCCCTTCAAACTGGAACCCAGTAAAGTTTCCACATTACTGCTTGGCGGTAGAATAACCGGCAAAGGTGTGGTCCTTCCCCAGGCGGACTCTGTCAAGAGTCCTACCACTACATTGATCTAGCTAGGTTTCATTTGAATAAAACGTTGTACGAGTATTATGCGCGTTTCTAACCAACAGAAATTAACATTAGAACACGATGGTTAATTTCGCCACGTTGCGCGTCAGTAAGTACAGCTCAGGCGGAAGAAATTGGGCGGTCACAAAATAATATATCCGGCTTCGAATCCAGAGAGAATCAAGTTCCTTCTGTTTTTTTAGGGTTTCCTAAAACGTAAAAACGGAACCCTTATAGATTCGTCATGTCTGTCTGTCTGTCCGTCCGTATGTCACAGCCACTTTTTGCCGAAACACTATTGAAACTTGGTACCTAAGTAGATGTATTCGGTAAACCGCAGTAAGGTTTTTACAAAAAAAAAAAAAAAAATTAGGGTTACCCCCCATACCTACTTAGAACCGAAACTCAAAAAAAAAATTTTTATCACACCTACACGTGTGGGATGTCTATTGATAGGTCTTTAAAAATGATGTTGAGGTTTTTAATCTAGTTTTTGTCTACACTGAATAATTTGCGCGAGAGACACTTCTAAAATAAGAGAATGAAAGAACTAAAAAAAAATACGATCTACATTACTATGCAAACTACCAACGAAATTTGGTTTGAACTCGATCTGAAGAGTAGTTTTTTTTTAGTACCTACGTCATAAATTCATTGTTATTAAAACTTCGATCAAAGTTACAAAGAACTAAAAAAACTATGTGTACTATGTATATTATGTTACTTGCTGCAACGGAACCCTTCATGGGCGAGTCCAACTCGCACTTGGCCACTTTATTTAGAAAACCTATTACTGACAACCTTAACCTTATTAAGTAAACCTATAACAGATTGACTCCTCCTTTAACCGTACCTATCTAAATAAACCAAGTGTATAAACCGAGCAAAGCTCGGTCACCCAGGTACTTTGTTTTAAACCTTTATGCTATTGTTGTGTTAGGGTTCTTTGACTTGCCTACATGGGGCAATATCACACATTAGTGTTATTATTTAGCCACAACGCAGTCACCCTACTAATATTATAAACTGGCTGAATCGTGCGCGCGTTGCTACGCCATCTATCGAAAATTGGCCGTACCAATTCAAATTTTGAACAAACTCAGTTACCTTAGGTTCTAATGACACAGCTTGTAAAAGATAGACACATGCTGTCACGCAACGAAAGCTCTCAAAAAGCAATATGTTTTCCCGTTTTTGTTATATTTTTCATTCATGCTCTGCTCCTGTTGATAGTAGCGTAATGTTAAATAGCCTTCCTCGATAAATAGACTATCCAACAGAGAAAGATTCTTTCAATTCGGACCAGTAGTTCCCGAGATCCTTGCGTTCAAACAAACGAACACACAATCAAACAAACAAACTCTTCAGGTTTATAATATTAGTATACATGCGAAAGATTGGATGTTGGTTGCAATCACGACAGAATGCCATCACAGATCATATTTATTTGTACCCTGTCAGGGTTTTTGGGCATAACGGATCGGGTTTAAATTTGGAACACATAGTCTTGTTTTTTATACCGGAAGATACACGGAAACGGATACAATGAAAACTGAAAAAAAAAAAAATTGTGAACAATAGGGTAAAATCCTCAAAAAAACTAAGTAGCCCGTTAGTTAGATTGCCAATAAATATCGTTTATTCCCACCTGTTCTGTTGAGTAGTTCTGTTGACAAAACTACTGGGATTTTTTTTCCCATTAGTTCTGTGACTTAAAAGACTATGCTTTACACCTGACTTATCTCTACTATTCCCACCTGTTCTGTTGAGTAGTTCTGTTGACAAAACTACTGGGATTTTTTTCCCATTAGTTCTGTGACTTAAAAGACTATGCTTTACACCTGACTTATCTCTACTATTCCCATCTGTTCTGTTGAGTAATTCTGTAGACAGAACTACTGGGATTTTCTCCGCATAGGTCTGTGATTTAAATAAATAATAGTTTAAAAAAACTATAAAAAACACGCCTTTATAAATAAACCATGCTTAAAAGTAGAAAATAATCAAAAAAGCGTTATTTTCTACTTTTTAGTATGGTTTATTTATAAAAGCGTGTTTTTTAATTTTGTTTAAACTATTATTTATTTAAAAGTTAAATGTTTTTATATAAATTGGCAAAAATCTTATTTTGCAAATTGAATAATGGCATAATCTTATCAAGTTAGTGTATTTTCATCGATCTTTGACAGGTGTGCAAAGTTTGAATTAAATCTGATCGTTCAAAGTAGGACAAAATCGAGCTCAAAAGGGTCGGTTACAAACATACATACATACAAACAGGTGAAGCTAATATAAAGCGTGTAAAAACTATACTTTACACCGGACATAAACCTCAACTGTATCCCTGCCTGTTCTGTTACTTAGTACTGCCATCTGTCCCTATCTGTATGTTCTCGCTGTCTAGCGGGAAGCGACTTTGTTTTTTACTATGTGATGATGATAATGGTGATGGCTACTTGCCTTAATTAGGAGTCCGACTTTGAACGTCAAAGTGACATGTATTATACTTTTTTCTTGCATTTTTTTACACCTGCCAAAAATGACTAGAAAAAACATTTCGACGAACAGTACATTGACGAACCGGTCATCGATGAACGGTTGCGGAATCTTTGCAAAATGGTGGAGTTATGGGGGTTAGAAATTAAAAACATATAAAAAATCGAACTCGCAATAGGAGCATTTACCTTAGTTTCTCTAAAAACAAAGGTATGTCTATGTTACCGTTAATCAATTGCATTTGGTACACTCTGATCATAGCATCGTTTTCAATCTGTTTATTTGTCCTTCGTTTAATTGATTTCAATTGGCAGGCTTTTACAGAAGAAAACGATGCATCTTCTTCTATGTTTTTTAGGAACTGGAAAATAGTCGCTGGCCTGGTATTGAATGTGCCGTTAATGGCGCGATGCCAGCCTTCAACAACATTAGTTGTTCGATGGCGCCGACCAAAGGCAGTCCATGACCTTGATGCGCTTGGGGTTCATCCAAAATCTCATATACTTTATGAACTTATCCAAGTCGCACCTTTCGTCAAAATCCAGCACTTGGGATTTTACATACTCCCATCCTTCCGTAATACGTTCTTCAGGCAATAGTGGCAGAACGCTGCACAAACTTACGATTCTTTTCTTGCGTTTGTTTTTAATACCCAATTGCTTTGATTTTCTCCACAGTTTGTTTGAGAAATGGTAGTAACAGCCCTGATGTTTGGCATTAGGGAAAACATCAGCAATGGCTTGAATGGCGGCTTCTTCGAAATCGGTAATGAAAATGGAAGGATTCCAATCAGGAATCTGTGATTTTATTAAACTGAATAGTGTTGTATACGTTTTTTTTTTTTTGTGACTAAGAAGTGCATATATTACGGGGATCACATTGATAGTATCTTCAGAGCTACCGAGATCCGCATGAATGGTGTAAACCTCTATGAATGGTATTGGGCAAATTTTGAAAGTGCCGTCTGAAAAGAAGATTTTTTTTTCGCTTAAAAGAGCTCTTGCTTCTCTACTGCAAAAAATTAAAATACGGACGCCCTCAGACTCGTCGTTGTAATCTGCCAACATGAATTTTGAAAATGGTACAGGTATCTCTACTGCATTTACACTCTCATTCAGGTAACTCATTTTCTTAACTTTATTTAATTTATTTCTCCTCCTGTAAATCGACGACTTTATTTGATTGAAGCTAGGTATCTTTTTAATGAGATCTATACCCGTGTCTTTTAAAGAAGTCACTGTTTTTTTGTACACTGCCGGAACGGTTTCATTACTTAGCATCATTTCACTAACACTATTGTGGATTATAACGGACATAACTTCTTTGTTTGTATCAGGAACGCAAGTAGTGTCGTGGTCGACATGTTTAATGATTTCCTTTTCATCCTAAAATACATTTAAAAAAACTATATTAATAATAAAAAAACGTTGTGTGAATTTATGTTTATACCATGACTTGTTAAACTAAGTAATTAGGTACCTCGGAAGTGGTAACAGTTCCACTGCATTTGGTTTTCTTATACATAGCACATCTCCATAAGGTTTGAAAATTTTTATATTTAGAGAGCTGGTAATATTCGAATCCATTTTCGAGTAACACGCGACCGCGGCCGCGTCTTATTAGGTTAAATTCTCTCATTAAAATAACAACAACCCTCTTCAATATACTACTTCCCTCTCCAAGGCACTCTTGGAAAGGAATTTTATAATCATGACGTTGTCATCAGGAATCATAAATAAAAAATAAATTATCTGAAGTGCCAGTACTTGATAATTGATGGCATGGAGGTTGGATTGTAAATAGTTTGAATCACAACAAAACATAACAAGTATTTGTTATGTGGATAGAACTAATGGGAAAAAAATCCCAGTAGTTCTGTGGATAGAACTAAAGGGAAAAAAAACCCAGTAGTTCTGTTAACAGAACTACTCAACAGAACAGATGAGAATTGTATTCCCATTTGTTCTGTGGATAGAACTAATGGGAAAAAAAATCCCATTAGTTCTGTCAACAGAACTACTCAACAGAACAGGTGGGAATAAACGATAAATATTGTACACGTATTTTTTCTTTTGTTTCACAAACAAAAAATGACGAAGATAAAGCGCTTCGAAGTTTCGTGTGACGTCACTTAGTACGATTTTTACTCACGAGTGACGTCGCGACCCCCCACTCTCGTAGTTTGATGGTCTATATCTTTGACGATTTTCAATATTATGAAAAAACAAAAAATACGTGTCTAAAATTTTTCCATGATCTAGCTGACGGACTAATTAGGATGGTGTATTTTTGACCCAGTCCGGTACCCTATTCACACACAACACCATCTGACCCCAAACTAAGCAAAGCTTGTACTATGGCGGCCAGATAAATGATATAATATAATTATGTATGTGACGTGTATGTACCGCGAGATGCGGTTATTGTTGAAATATGCTGGATATTGTTTTTTTAAGTTACGGTAAACACTGAATTGCTTAAAAGAGCTGTTTTATTTTACCTCAAATACCTTATGAGCAATTCCTGCTCAGAACGAATACTTGCACAAAAATTTGCATTTTCTCTGATGATTTTAGCTGTTTCTTTAAGGATGTAGTAAAATGTAGAAACGGAAAACTCGAAAACATTCGAGTATACTCAAAAAATCTTTTAGTGTAATCTTAATATTTCCTTCAAATTGATATTTTCTTTGTTTCGTGAACACTATATAAATCGTCGTCCCTAGTTCGATTTCGTCGAGCGGTCGCGACTTAGTGTGCCCACCGGACGTGCCCGGGCGCGGTTAGTGCAGGCACTAACCGCGCCCGCCCTAGGCTCCGCATGCAGTGTGGACGGTACACTTAAGGTAAAAAAAACAACACGATATGCGCAAACCACTAAAAATAACAAGCGCTAATCTTAACTTTGATTACGGTAAATCACTAAATATAGAATTCGATACCGATTTTAATTTTTTATCATACATATCCTGTCTCATGTATCAAAACATCAAATTTTACCTACATTAATATCACTGCATCACTGTCGCGTTTACCGTTTTATCAATTGAACTAATTCATGTTTTCCCCATTTGTCCAGCTCCAGCGATAATGAGGTTTTGTTTTTTGAAGAGAATGACATCATGACATTTATAAATAAAATTGATATTACAATTATTGATTTTGGAAATAGTTATTTGTTATACAAGAGTGCGAAGTTGTTTTTAATCGTGTGCTCAATTTAAAAAACAGAGTACACCGAGAAGGTTCCGAGTCTAAGTTTTTAACAAATTAAAAAAACGTATGTTTAATTTGCACCAAGGAGGTTATAATAAATAGGTTTAATGATGTTTTCAATTCACAAAAATTAGTACACGATGTTCTAAATTCAAATTTACTTTACCTACCCTCTAGACCTAGAGGATAAAAACAACTTTGCACTCACATAACGAAGAGCCAAAATACTCTTACACATTTGCTCATAAAGTGGCTCTAATTTTACCGCAAGCAGGCATGTAATAATCAAACTGTGACTTTTTGAAGTGAAAACTTCTTTAGGCGCGCTATGGACAGAATTTTCGTGGGCTGTGAAATGGATTCATGATCACGTGATCATCACGCTCGGATATGATAAGAAATTTCGGGTAAACTCGGGATGCTAGAGCGAGAAAGATAATGTGGTCAACTAACGTGCCAGACCGAGAAAGATAATTGTTAGAGGAGGACATGGGACAATAGATACTCTCTCTCTCTCTCGCTGCTCGCTACCGGCAACCAGTGTTGATACCTTAGCGACTTTGTCGCTGAAACTGGCGAATTTTTAAAACCTTTTAGCGGATTTAGACGACGTGTTACCGACAAAGGGGAATATACTAGTGTAGTGTAGAAGGTTGGAGAAGGAAAAACACAAGGACATTGGGAGTCAGATCATATTTATAAGGAAATTAACTCATTCTCTCAAACATAAACAACATGGAAGTCAACCATAAACTCTACTTTCAATTTCTATACATACAGATAAATATACGCACATTATAGCAGGAACTTTCCCAATTATATTATTAACATTTTATGCAATCATTTGTATTTTCGTTTGAATCTTACATGATAATAATGTTAATTATTGCCTTAAGTTATTCATTTTCCCTTTTTTCCTTTTAATTTAAATTGCTTAACATTGTGGGTACTTAGACCAGTGCCATGTTATATTCTTACTAGCAGCTATATTTCCGGGATAAAAATAGCTTATGTATTCTTCCAGACTGTTATTCCCTTAATAATTCAATCAAAACCGGCGACTTTGTTTCATAAATATTTGGCGACAAGCTCAAAATCATAGTGGCAACACTGACGGCTACCAACTCCAAAAGACTTTTCTTTGGGCGGGAAAACACGACGGGTGCTTTAAAATTTTCACAATCAAATTAATTAGTTTTGCTGTATAAATATTTCGTTTCTTTCGTGTAAATATTTAGTTTTGTATATTGTCAATAGTATAAATAAATATGAGCGTCGCTAGCGACGGGGGTGACCCCGTCGAACAGACCAGGGTAGCGATTCTGAAACCATTCGGTTACATCCGACACGGAATCTCATCTCTCGGTCTTTGTCATGCTAAACAGATAAGACAAAGACCGAGAGATGAGATTCCGTGTCGGATGCAACCGAATGGTTTCAGAATCGCTACCCAGAAAAAGAAAACTATTGAAGCCAAATCCAAGTGAAAATGTTTCTTACAAACTATTTAGAAAACCCCTTTATAAGAGAAAGAGACTATTCCCAGAAAATCGTAGTGGAGACTGTGTAGTGTATGTGGAATCGACGGAACAGGAGAAAGTCGGTAACAAAAATCCTATTACACTCACCAACCTTTTTGCGGACAATGTTAGGGGCATCATAGGGGTGCACCGTGTGAATGCATACAAAGTTGGAGTAACTTTTAAAAAGCCGGCCCCGGCCAACAACTTTTTGAACATGGACACTTTTTTTACTAACCATAAATGTGTATACAATCTGGGTATACAAATAAGTACTGCCTGAGTAACCATAGTAGGTATTTATTTCGCGCGGACTAAGTCGCGGGTAACAGCTACTTTGTATATAAATAAAATTTCAATAAATATTTACTTTAATTTCTGGCTTGTTTTACTTGTTTATTCAACTAATACGATTCATAATATTTTATTATAATACGACATACCTATCTAATACAAAAATCAGCTAATGAAGTTTTCACTTCTGCCGTGTGGTCTTAAGCACACACCTTTTTTTTTTATTACTATTACTCAGAAGTTATAGTTTTTTTTTATTGGTTAAGTTGATTTGTTCTAAAAAAGTTTCGACACAAAAAAGATCGTGTTCAATAGAACACATCGGCTGTCCTAAAAATAAACACAGTAAATGCCAAAAAAACATTTTTTTTACAGTAGAACGAAAAAACGTATATTCGATATGCCATTCGAGACACTAAAAAAACAAAAAAACCTACGTTTAAAACAAAATACTTCAAAACCACAATTAGGCACTCAAAAGCGAAATAGTTATTTGTTGTACATGAGTGCAAAGTTGCTTATAAACGTATTCAATTTTGATGACCGAGCAAGCCAAGGACTCTATAATTATAATCCTAAGCGTAGCAAAGGAATCAAAAGGGCACAATGGGAAAAGTCTTTGCATTCGACTGCAACACGTAATTTTTCACCCTACTTTAGCGAAGAAATGGCTAAATGCTTTGCGCAATATTAACAGTTGCAGTCAATTCTGTTGGCGTCGAATAAATTTCTTTGTCGCTAGAATCACTTATTTCGGTTTTTCACTTGTATTCAATTTTCCTGTTTTTATCCTAAGGTTTTAACTTTAAGTTTATTTAGCCATGGTTTAATGATAACAATATGAAATGAGAATATGGAGAGTAGGGTGGAGCACGAATGTATGGACAAAATTTTTTTTTTAGTTTCGTAGTTCTAATAGGGGGGATTTGTGCGTCATAATGAAGTTAAAAGAAGTGTAATTTTTCATTCCATTTAATGAGAATCTTCTGCCTCCGCAGTGACTTCAAAAATTTAATTTTTTTACATAAAGTTTAAAGTCGTATAATGTGAAATGGTGTCCCTATTTACAAGTAAGAAGGTAGTTAATTATAGATAATGTATGGTTTAAACATTTATTAGAGTAATACTGTGACAATGAACATGGAAATACTAAGAAGGAGTTGAAAAATTACATTAATAATTAAGCTTGAAAATCCTTATTTGTTTCAAATTTAGGCATCACGTTCCAAGATTCCAACGTGGCTTTTATTGCACCTAATCGTGACTTTTGTGTGCACCGAGTTAAATAAACTGCGGTCGTAATCTTCACAGCTCTCTCAACAGCTTCAGTAAGCCAGGGAACCTAAAAACAATGGTTTGCTCTCACCACTAGATTCACCAATGTCCTGAATTCTTTGGTCAGATATTTTTTTTAAAGCGTCGGTTCGGTTAAGTTTTCCTACCAGTACATTAAGTAATCAATATAAACTAGAAGTAGCATTAAAATTTATCAATGTCACTTGAAAAATTCTAGATGTTGAAGGAAGGCTCACACTGCGTGCCTTTAGTATGCGACAAGCAGCCAGCTCTCTAATATTATGCTTCCTCTCATCTGTTATCATCGCAAGAAGAAGGCTTTCGGGAAGCGCAAAATACGCGTTTCTTTGGATAGTCGGATCTATAATGTTTCTTAAAGTTTATGGGCAGATTTCTGGAGTCCATAACAATGTTAAACAAATGACGAGTGACATATTTTTGCAGGACGATTCCTAATTAAAAACCAAGACTGTCCAACTTTATATACGAAATTTTGCTAGAATCCTTAAATTGTCAGTCGGATTTTCAGTTGCCACATACAAACGTAGTATTTCGTTGGCACGTGTGATCCAACGAGCATGTGAAAGTTTATCTGAAGATTTATTTTCGAGATCTGAATTTAGTAATTGGCCATTGCGAGTAATATTTGTCCTGCAATGTGCTTAAATTTATTTACAGTCAGTTTTTCCCATGTTCCTAGAGATTTTCCTAGGACCTACGTAAGATATGTGTCCCGAAGTACAGTCTTCGAGATGAAGAAATAAATGTCTTAGAGCAGTTCATCAATGTGGAGCAAACTGACAATATATGTCAATGTATGATGGATGTTTAGATATTTGGATGTTTGGATGTTTGGATGTTTGTTGGTCAATCACGTCCTAACGTATGAACGGATCGGGCTGAAATTTAGAACACAGATAGATTATAGTCTGGAAGAACACATAGGCTTTTATCATCACTTTTTATCCCGGAAAAACAACGGGAACGGGAACTTCGCGGGTGACACCACGGGGCGCTGCTAGTATTTGTATATAATTCATAATAATACTAAATAATTCATAATATTGTAATGCATTGTGTGTTAAATATAATAATGTAAGTTTTTTTCACATGAGACTTCACTACATCTTAATATATATAAATCTCCTGTCACGATGTTTGTCCGCGATGCATTCCTAAACTACTTAACCGATTTTAAATTAAGTTGGCACACCGTGCAGCAGTCTGGTCCAACTTGAAATATAGGATAGTTTGTATTTCGATTAATAGTCTTTAAATGACAATATCGGAGCGCAGCCGGAATGGGCCGCTAGTACTTCTATAGTTTACTATACCATGAAAGAAGTATTCATAGTACATACTCATATGTATAGTTGTACCTATAGTAATGAAAAACGTTTGAATAAAAAAAAGAATATGAGCCGGAACAAATTACAGTAGTAAAATAGTCCACATCATTATTATGTACCTACGTAGCACTGCACTGCGCTTGTCACCCAGAGATATAAGATCTCTGTGACCTATAACTTCTCTGGAAACATTGTCCCTTAAGCTAGAACTCACTGATGTTTGCCCACTACTGCTTGGCAGTAGAATAACTGGCAAAGGTGTGGTAGTAATTCTCCAGGCAGACTCTGCTAAGAGTACTTCCTACCACCACAAATTATTTAGACAGACAGACAGAAACGCTTTATAATGCACACTAGTAATACATCAAAATATACATAACATGAAATACTTATAACTAGTGCCACAAATGGCGGCCTTATGTCCTATGGGTAAGAGCGGGAGACTGAGTGACTGCGTCCTACCCGTTATGACCTACGGTGCTGAAACGTGGACACTGACAGTCAAAATGGTCCGAAAGCTCAAAGTCGCTCAGCGAGCTATGGAACGGGCTATGCTTGGAGTATCTCTGAGGGATTGCATTCGTAATGAAGTAATTCGTCACAGAACTAAAGTCACCGACATAGCTCAGCGTATTAGCAAACTGAAGTGGCAATGGGCCGGTCACATCTGTCGCAGACCCGATAACCGTTGGGGTAGACGGGTTTTGAAGTGGAGACCGCGAATCGGCAAACGTAGTGTAGGACGCCCAGAGTCCAGATGGAGTGACGATATACGAAAGATTGCTGGTGGCAGTTGGAAACGTAAGACCGAGGATCGGGCTGAGTGGCGTATTATAGGAGAGGCCTATGTCCAGCAGTGGACGAACACGGGCTGATCATGATGATGATGATGATGAAATTATTATTTTGGAGTTGTTAAGCAAAACGGCCGACGGAAATGTCTGGGAGTATTGGGACCTTGTTTTTAAGGATATTGCCTACAACATACGTGAAAATCACTTATTAGAAAATACGTGAAGTAAGTAATGTTCGTATGTACCTTCATTACCCCATATTATCTCAAAATTGGCCGTCTAAGCAAGTTAGCGAGTAAGCATGTGTCTTAGTACGTACTAACTCTACTCAATCGTCCACATTTCATTCATCAGAAAATAGGTGACGTCTGGGAGCTCTGGGATCTTACTCTATAAGTAATTTATTTAATATTTTAATTTGCCAACAGTACCGTTACAAACACAGAAAAAATAATTAGAATGGTTTCAGAATTGACGGAATTATCGATGGACATGCTAGTAAAATCTATACCTAGGTACGTATAAATCGAATTGAAGTGTCCGTTTGTACTTCCACATTAACAGTTTTTTATTAAATGCATGCAAAAGTATTCTACGTTATTTACATAAAATACTTATTTTGAAATAATTTGTCTATTTGCTTCTTCGAGCTAATCTCTGAAACGGCTTGACCGATTATAGCGGAGCTTTCACTGACACATAGCCGACATGACAATAAGTAACATACTCATATCTCAGAAAAGCAAATAGATTACCATAAGAATAACATGTATAAATACTCATAGGAACGAAAAATCGTACGATACCATACAAAAACAAATGACACAAACAAAACACCGTTGCTAAACATTTGGCAAAATGTCGGTCAAGGTAATGTACCTAATATTGATTAAAAAATCTCACCGATACTACTTTCAGTCAGGATCTGTCACACCGTTCCGCTGTTTTCGGAGAATCTTGATGTACTTATAGAACAAAGGATGGAACGTAGGTACAATGTGTTGTATCACCGAGAGCCTTCCTCGGACTGTTCGATATAAACCATGCAATTTAAACAAGTTTAAATTTAATGTTATCAGGCTGATTAATTAGGTTGATTTCCTCCCTCTATACTGTACATTAGGCATTTTGGAATAAATGCTACTTTGATAGCAGCATTCTGCGGTTTCATTCGAGTAGTTTCCGCTCCCGTTGCTTTTACGAGATTAAAAGTCATCATCATCATTCCACCCTAGTCCACAGTTGGGCACAGACCTCTGCATGCTTTAATACGCCATTCAGCCCTATCCTCGGCTTTTCTTCTCTAACTACTGCCTGCAGCCTGACGCATATCGTTACTTCATCGGATTTCAAGACGTCGTACGCTACGTTTCCCTAATCGCGGCCTCCACTTTAAAACACGTCTACTTTAACGGTTATCGATCCTACGACGGATATGACAAACCCACTGCCACTTCGGCTTGCTAATACATTGAGCTATGTCGATAATCTTGGTCTTCTGACGGATGTATTCCTGTCCAATATGATCCCTCAGAGTTCAGAGACACACCGAGCATAGCTCGTTCCATAGCACACTGTGCGACCTTATTTCAGTGGATTCGAAGCTTCAGTGGGGTCCTCACATAGAGAGACTGGCTGAGCGACTCAGTTCAGCTGCCCATGCAGTTCGACAAATTAAGAAGATATCAGACGTAGCAACGGCCCGATTTGTTTATTTTTGATACTTTCATAGTATTATGTCCTACGGGATCTTATTATGGGGATCTGCTGCGGATAGAAATTCCATTTTCATATTACAAAAGAGAGCAATCCGTGCTCTATACAATTTGTCAACTAGAGACTCATTACGGGAGATTTTTAAAACTATAAATATACTAACAGTCCCGTCGTTATATATTTATGAATGTATAATGTATGTAAGAAAAAATAGAAGTCAACTAAAGAAATTGTCTGATTTGAATCCAAAAGCACATAATAAACATAAAATTGTGTTTCCTAACTGCAGACTGTAAAAAACAAATAACTCTTTTAAGTGTAATGGTATTCGCTTCTATAATTTAATCCCTGAACAAGTGGAAGGTCTCAATGAAACAAGGTTTAAAAATGAAATTAAAAGCTACCTAATGGGCAAAGCATATTACACTGTAGATGATTTTGTAAAGGACAGTGATGTTTGGAAAAGGAATATGTCGAAACTGAAACTATTGAATAAGGTCAAATAATACTGGACATTAACGTAAATTTTTTATAAGTACCTACTGTAAGTATTAATTATTTTGATACTTTGTATTTTGTCAGAACAAAGCCCTTTTACAGCTGCATCTAATTGACAAGGCCCCTTTACAGCTGATTAGTTTTTATTTGACATTATTTTATTGTGTACACATTATTTTATTGTGTATTTTATTGTGTAATAATTATCTATAATTTATAAATTGTAAGTGACGTTACCAAGTGTTCTTTTGAAATAGTGGTTCGAATAAATAAATTGAATTGAATTGAATTGAATATAAGCTGGGTCTATGCTAGGAGAGCCGAGCACGAGTGGACCACAATTCGTCTAGCGCAGCGCGCTCGTTCGAGGCTTGTAAGTCGGTCCACACGACGACGAATTGTGTTCCGCTCGTGCTCGGCTCTCCTAGCGTAAACGCAGCTTAAAACTCATGGACGGTCTTAACTGTCAGTGTCTACGTTCCGGCACCGTAGGCCATGGCCGGTAGAAAGCACTGATTGAAAACTTTTGTCTTCAAGCTTCGTGGGATGGGTGACGAGAAGACTCGACGTAGTTTCCCGAACGATGGTATTATGTGAAGAAGTAATCAGCATCAATATTTATTTATTGTATTAACACTAGCTGTTCCCGCGGTTTCAGCCGTGTTGTAAGGATTTTCTTTGAATGTTTGTGGCTCAATCACGTCGTGACTTCTGACCGGATTGAGCTGAAATATAGACACAGTTAGATTATAGTACGAAAGAACACATAGGCTACTTTTTATTCCCGGGAAAATCGAGGGTACGAGAACCACGCGGGTAAAACCGCGAGAAGCTGCTTGTAACTAATAATAAGATACGTAGCAACGGTTCTTGTAATTATTGCTCTTTCAAGCTTTTTGAAATTATCTTCGGACGGAACTTGACAAGCAAACCTCAGACCTCATAACCCAGAGTTTTGACCACAAAATAATGCACAAATTATACAATACCTAAAATGAAATATAAACCACTTTGATAATAATTCCCGTTGTCCGATTATTATCACCATGCCCTTGAAATATTCAATCCTAATAATTATGACAATTATTGGAATCATGATGTCATTGAGAATGTCATCGCTGTTATTTTCGTGCAATTTATTTTAATTCGATTATACAAGGAAATTACCCTAATATAGTGACGAGACGAGCAATACATGTGCCTGGTGGTAAGCAACATGCCTGCCACATAACAGCGCATTGATACGCAGCTATTGGAACATGAAGAGTCCAAATCATCCTCCTAGCACTGCACTGCGCTCGTCACCCAGAAATCTAAGATGTTACGATGTTATCAGTAACGTTTGCACATTACTGCTTGGCGGCAGAATAGCTGGCAAAGGTGTGGTACTTCCTCAGGCGGACTCTGCTAAGAGTCCTACCACTACTATGTGTGGGTAAGCGCATACCTCAACAACCCCTGAACCAATTAGGCCATTTTTTTTTTTTAATATTTAAAATAGGGTCCCGTTTTTATCCTTGGGTACGGAACACTAAAAATAACACAACGTAACAGTAATAATTGCAATGTTCTATCAGTGTGGTACGAGTACATAAACCAGCAGCGTCATCTAATGATAAAAGTACCCAAGTGTCAAAATAAAAATCATTAGTGTCATATTGATCTTTTTTTTTGTTACTTTGAATCGGAGTAACAGTTACGCCATCTGTTGCCGGTTTAAAGTATTATATTGTATCCATTACTTTGTACAATTAGTATCCAAATGATTACAATGTATTTTACTGTTATGTAGCGGTTCTTTCAGAACTCAAACATGTTCCATTAATATGTATAAAAAATCAAACATTCACAAAAACATAAGTGTTCTGAATTATTGTAATTTTGAAAAATCAATTAGTATTACTCAAACAAATTTAATTAGGTCGTTTCAGCAATTACAATTAAAAGTTCTTAGAAGCAAAACTAAGTAGAACTTAGCCAGTATTAATATAATTTAATAGTTATATTGTCCTACAAATTGCGTGGTACATTATCCCGGTTCTACGCTCAGAAATATTTTATCCTACATATCTCTGCTAGTTACCACAATCGAGAGTTTTTTACAGGCGGCGTAGGCGTCTAGGTATTATAATATTATTATACTTCGTGCATTTTTTTTACAACTCACAGTTGTCCAGCAGAAAACTAAGAGATAGGCATTAAGCGATATGAAAATTGACTACTCATGTTTTTCTTACATTGTAGTCCTGATCGAAATTATTTGTAGAGACCACAGTAGAACAATCTATATTATAAGTACTTATTTTATTTAATCGGGCAGAGCCTTTATTAACATAATTTAAATACAATGAGAACTACATACACTACGCTACATACCTAACTAATTAATTACACCTGAATTATCCATAGACCAATGAAGGTCTCTAAATAATCAAGACATTCAAGCCCACTACCAATTGGAAGCGTACCCAGCATATTGGCGGCATCACCATGCTGAATGGCAATGCGTATGCGTTGGGCTAAATAAACGCCAGCATTTTGATCACGCGTTGCGTCGACCAAGCGAATAATACTTAATTAATAATAATATATAAAATTCTCGTGTCACAGTGTTAGTAACCTTACTCCTCCGAAACGGCTTTACTGATTTTGATCAAATTTTATATGCATATTCAGTAGGTCTGAGAATCGGCTACTAGCTATTTTTCATACCCCTAAGTAATAAGGGTTTTTCACCTCTAAATATTTTTTATTAATTTTTGGTAATTTTTTTTGTTTTTATTTTTTTATAATGTGACATTAAAAAATACATACAGCCCTAATTTTTTACCTTTTATCACTTACCGCTATTTTTTAATAGCCATTTTAGTAATTTAATTATTTGACTGTCAAATGATTAAATTACTCCTCCTAAACGGCGGAACCGATTTTAATGTTTTTTTTGCGTGTGTACAAGTAAGTGGATTCGAGGATGGTTTAGATTCACAAATAAGCCCGGCAGATGCCGCTGCAGACAGTGTCTAGGTTATGAGCCGAGCGAAGCCGGAACGGGCCGCTAGTATTGCTATAAGTGAATGAAACAGTTCTGCGGCTATTGAGGTATCGGTAAGTTCTGCGATAGCTGTACTCGTAAATCAGCCAACAACTGCGCTCGCTTGCTCGAGTCATTGATGTGGTTTTCGAGTCCCTTTAGCGAGCTCTTCGTATTTTCCAGTTCAGCTTTTACGAGAGTCAGGTAACTGGAAGGTAGAAAAATACATGTAGGTAGGATCATATCGGATTTGGCTGGGCAGGGAGAGAAATACGAGTAGTGAAGGTGAGTGTTGACGTACGTCACAAAAGAGCCGAGTCACAAGTCTTGGGGTCTATTCGAGATTTCTCTCTCTGCCACACAATGGACCCGGCACACGCACGGTGAATTCATGGAATGCTAAGAAATTCGTCTCTGTCTCCAGACTACAATCTAATCGTGTTCCAAATTTCAGCCCGATCCGTTCCTCTGTAATTTTATTGCAGTATTGTTTAGCGTTATACTCGGTTTTACTGTGAAGAAACTTATTGTAAAGAAATAGCTGTTTCTCAAGAGATTGTTACAGGACTTGCGGCGTTTGGCCTTTCTACTGAGTTAGTTACTAGTGTTAAAGAACTCAAAAGCTATCTAATTCTGTAATAGGTGGCAACCAAAGATCGTAGACAATCTTTGATTCATTCTAATCTACAGATAAGTTGGTTGTACTGTAAATCGCAACAGGGATAGTCACTAACCTTTCATGCCCTTGCACTTTATTGTTCAATCGTTTGGTTTCGTTCCTCTCAGCTGTTATATCCCTGAAAAAAACAAAGAGTTGTTTAATTTTTACAAAAATAAATATACATACTCAGAATATATATAATTGTCAATGATATTGGTAGATTAGCTTTGTTTTATTGTTGTGTTTTCGTATAATGAAACCCTTTATTAGAACATTAACGGCCGGTTTCAGCTTCGCTTCATCTTTGAATAGCATACCAAAGGTTAAATACGCTACCTTAAAAGACAGACATATGCTGTCACGGACTTCAGCGCACGTCAACGCACGCAACGAAAGCTCTCAAAAAGGAATTGTTTTACCCATTTTTGTTCCATTCTTTATTCATCGTACGCTCTTTTTGATAGTAGTGTAATGTTATTTAGCATATAACCTTCCTCGATAAATGGACTATCTAGCAGAAAAATAATTTTTCAATTAGAACCAGTAGTGGCCGAAATCCTAGCGTTCAAACAAACAAATTCTTCAGCTCTATAATATTAATATAAAGGTAGAGTTAGAGTATATCAAATATATACTCGTACCTCGTACCAAACTGGGCAAGTACCGAAATCGTGGAACCTTACTAACGTGCAACCTATGCTCAAAAAAGAAAGTCGTGCTGACCCTGCCAACTACAGGCCCATCTCGGTCACGTCCAAACTCTGCAAGACTATGGAGCGTGTCTCAAACCTCCTGGCATACCTAGAATCTAACGACCTCCTCAGTGACCGGCAATACGGGTTTCGCTGAAACCGGTTCACTGGGGATATTCTGGCGTATGTCACTCACATCTGGAGTGAAGCTATCGAGAAACACGGGGAAGCACTTGCAGTCTCCCTGGATATCTCGAAGGCTTTTGACAGGGTTTGGCATGATGACTTTATTAGCAAGCTTTCTAGTTATGGTTTGTTTCCAGGATTTATTGCGTGGATATCGGACTTCTTGAGGGATCGATCCATACGAGTTGTCATTGATGGCTGCTCGTCGGACCAAATGGGTATCAATGCCGGAGTCCCTCAAGGGTCGGTACTCTCTGCAACGCTTTTTCTGCTACATATCAACGATCTGCTGAAGCCCGGTATCTTTGGGTACGCAGCAGATAGCACCGTTGTAGAGAGCTACATATCTAGCGTGAGAGCCAGTGGTCAACAAACTAAGGTATTGAGAGAGAGTATGATCGAGCGTTTGAACTAGGCCCTTGAGTCAGTCTCTGAATGGGGCGAAACCAATCTGGCCAAGTTTAATGAGGGAAAGACGCAGGCGTGTCTGTTCTCCGCAAAAAGGAGTCAATTTCAACAGACTTCTACTTTTCGAGGGGTATCCGTGCCGGTTACTGATCATCTTGAGCTTTTGGGCGTTACCCTGATATCTACGCTCAACTTTGGCTCGTATATCGAGTCCAAGGCTAAATTAGCTGCCAAAAAACTAGGTATCCTCTCAAAGGTGCGAAAGTACTTCAAGTCTGAACAATTACTTTTGTTATATAAATCACAGATTCGCTCTTGTATGGAGTACTGTTCGCACCTTTGGGATGAATCGGCTAAGTATCAGCTTGAGGCTCTGGAATCGATCGAGAGGGGTGCTAAAAGGCTCATAGACAATAACACTCTTGTGCGAAAAAGACTGCAAAGTCTTGAACATCGCCGAAAAATTGCTAACTTATCGGTTTATTATCGGATACACTTCGGAGAGTGTGCATCTGATCTGCATGATCTAATACAGCCCTTTTTTTCTATCGGACTTCTCGTAGCTCGAAGAAGCGGCATCGTTCATGGTTGATGTTCCAAATACACAAACGAAGAGTTTTGACTCTACTTTTGTGATAAGAACGTCTAGACTGTGGAATGAGTTGCCTGAGTGGGTTTTTCCCGATGGTTATAATCTTGGTGTCTTCAAATCGAGAGTGAATCGGTTTTTTCTAGGTAAGCACGCTCCATCTTAGACCGCATCGTCGCTTAACATCAGGCGAGATGGTGGTCAAGTGTAAACATATAAATGGTAAAAAAAAAAGTATGAAAATTCCTAAAATTTGAACAGCACATCTTTTCAATTTCCAAAAAAAAAACCTTATTACAAAGCTTCAGGGAAATTATTAAAACCAGAATGTACTTAGTACTTGAACATGGACATATTTGTAATCTGCACCCATGAAAATTTTGAAATGTGCAGAGATGGTATCAATACAACAATAAAATATTGCAGAGTTACGTTACTGAGTCACGTGCATTTTTATCACTACTTTATTAAACTTATCGAAAACTGCGACAAGCGATTATTTGGGGAAATTATTCTGTTTGTTGACGACGTGTCCCAAATATTTGCGATTGTCATTGGGCGAGACGTAGGTAGTGCCTACTTGTTTACCTACGGGTAATGAGCATGGTATGAATATGCAGTGCTTTAGACACAGATTTCAATTTTTTTTGCTACGCAAAAAGATCAACAAAGCGAGGGAGCGAGAATACATCCCGAAGTTGAAATTGCCCGAGAGAAAAAGAGAAAGTGAATGAAGTAACGTCATAATAATGTTTTCTCGAGTAAGAGACCATAGCGTACCAATCTGTTTTCGTCGTGGGGAAAATTGTGTATTTTTTTTTTATACTAATCCTTCGATTGCAGTTGATTACATACCATTCTTAAATTAATGGTAACATGTTTTGTACGTGAATGTGATGTTACGAGACGAAATAATCGGAATCAATACACTTTTCACGGGTATATAAGGTTTTAACCATCGGGGAAAACCCACTCAGGCAATGTTTTCCACAGCTTAGACGTTCTTATCACAAAACTACAAATACTGGAATTATATAACTTTAAACCTTGTAAGGGTCAAATCTGAAAATTGACAGACTAACATTTATGTATAAAGCTTTTCTGCAGTTAATTTATATAAGATAAGATAAGATAGCATTTATTGACATATTAAAAACATACATTAGAATCAGTAACAAATTTCATTAGAAACCAATTTTATTGCTTAACATTGTATTAATATATCTCGTCATTTGCAAAGTAATATGATTACATTAAAAATATAAAAAAATGTGCGTCACACAATTAATAAAATGCTGTATAAGGGCATTACTATTACCATCTATTATAATTACTTATATCTATGTATTAATTTGGTAATATAAGTACCTAGGTATGTACAGTCTTATAGAGTAAATTACTCGTAAGCGTCATTGAAACATAAATACTACTCGTAGTCAAAATTTAAATATTCACCTATGCTGCACAAAGTCCTCTGAATTAAAAGCTGTTTGACTTTTCTTTCAAATATTAATTTGCTAGAGATTGTTTTAATACTTACTTTCCGGCAAATGATTGTATAATACTCTACCCAAGTAAATGATCTGCCGAAAGTTACTAAGCACCCTACAGTATTGTTTGCGGACGATAGCACGGTACTATTCGTAGGAGCAAATACTTCATGCCTAGAGAATAGTATTAGTGACGCTCTCGATAGTATTGTGAATTGGTTGACATTAAATAATTTAAAAATTAATCTTAACAAGACGAAAATAATGACATTTAGGAATAGAATAAATAAATTAAATTGCCTTGACATCAGTTATTGTGGACATAAAATTGAAATAATAGACACAACGAAATTTCTAGGTTTACATCTTGACGCTAATTTGAGCTGGAAAACCCACGTTGAAACCCTGTGTGCAAGGATTAATCAAAGTTCATACGCGCTTCATATGTTGTCAAAACGAGCAGATTTGTCTACATTATTGACAGCTTATAATGGCAATGTCTCATCGCTGCTCCGATATGGTGTTATGTTTTGGGGAAACAGCTCAGGAAGACATTCAGCTTTTAGGTCACAGAAAAAATGTGTCAGAGCGATCTGTAAGCTCCGTAAAAGACAATCCTGTAGACCACATTTTAGGAAATTAAATATATTAACGTTGCCATCGTTGTACATCTTTGAATGTGTAATGTTTGTAAGGAACAATCTTGAGTTGTTTGAGGGTTTGATGAGTGAGCGCCACAAGCACAAAATTAGAATCCCTAATCGTAGCACAACACTACTGGCAAACAGTGTGCTTTGTATGGCTCCCATGATATATAATCACTTGCCTGTCGATTTGTTAACCATTAATGAAATGCAAATTTTTTAAAATAAATTAAAACGTTGCCTTATAGAGAAGGCGTACTACACAATAAATGAGTTTCTGACTGATGATAGTTTAAATATTTAGGGTTGACATTAGCAATTATGTAATATTTGTGACGCATTTTGACATTGAGATTGTATTTAACCAAAGATTTTTAACCTCAAGATTTATAGAGTTCATGACTACTAAGTGCTTCTCCTTCTTTCAATTACAATTCAATTTCAATTCAATTTTCAATTCAATACTCAAAAAGTATTGCCATAAAGAAAATATTCCACTAGATATGGGTAGTGCAGCGATAGTCTGATGAATTCACCCCGTGTTCTGTGCATTCTAAAATTACATTTTAAAAAGAGGTTTTATGTAATAACATAACTAAAATAGGAGGTACTTAAATAAATAATCAAAAACAGGGCAATAAAACATTTATTTCAAATGGTACTTTACATTCAACGTTATAAGAATATAGTTTGCCTGTCATATGTAATATCATAGTAGCAGCTCGCCCAGGCTTCGCACGGGGCAACTCGGAACTTAGGTATAGAACATTTCAATGTTAGTAGAACTTGTTGTAGTAGACAGGCTACTATTATTTAGATGTTGTAGTAATTCAGAATGATTGATTTATTTGATAATCTGTACTTCATGAAAAATATTGCTTTATTATTCACACAATATTTTATCCTCTTCTTCTGTGGAACGGCACATCTGCGAAATAATAATTAATTTGAATAAATAAAACAATCCAAATTATTACCAGAAATCTAGTGATACATTCAAGTTGCATAATTATTTCTGTAAAATGTGTATGAATAATCTTTTATTTTGAAAGCTTAGAGCTTCATATCTACTCACACAATTGATAGGTCTCTTGTGTGAGTGGGTATGAAGTAGGTGTAGTGAGTAGGGTTTATACCTACTAAAAGCATCATGTTATCTTGTTAGCGAGATGAGATAGTGTAAGTTAATGGGAGTTTGATGCAATTCCTACTCCAGAAAACAAGAGTTGGAATGGCAGTGGGAGTAGAAACAGAAATTGAAGCGTCATGGCCATCTAGACTAGATATGTATAGGTAATGGTAACCATGGTAACACGCCATGACCATCTAAAAATGTTTACGCATTTGTGGCCATAGCTCCGAGTTCACCCGAAGATTTATTTCATTCCCAAGCGTGATGTTTGAGTTCAATTCACGGCTCACGAAAAATCTGTATGTAGTGCCCCAAAGGAAGTTTTCACTTAAAAAACTAACAAATGCGAATCCACAGGCAAAATCTAGTACCTATTATTAGTAAACGGTCAGTAAATAAACTGTCAATTATGTACCGACTTGTATATTTCATGGGTAAATTTGTAAGAAATAACTGGTCACACTTTTTTGTTTGTTTTGTTATTTAGGTTATGTTTACATTTTACATATTTTGCAAATTTTGGATTAGATATTGCCGTTATTGTATAAATTTAATTCACGTAGATATCTAGAAGGCATTAATATGAATTTCTATCAAGTCGTCATAACAAATATTGTCTACTTACGTGTAAAATGAGATTCCATTGATTTTTCTTCTGCAGAGGCTATTGCAGCTTATAATACTACACAACGCACATTGTTTAACACAAATATCACCAATCTTTTAACAGTCTTTCACAAACAAGCTTTGAATCTTCTTTAAATACACACAATATTTAATAAAACATAAAAAATCCGAGTCTGAGCTTTGAACAGACTTTTGTTTGGCAACGCCATGTCAGATTTGTAATTTAGCCAGAGAAAAAGCCGGCCACGGTGATAAGGACGGAAAATCAGTATCTCTCTCTCTTTTTTTCACAAGTGATAGTTAATTAGACTATCTCATTTCCGCAAGTCGTGACGTCACTTATTGTGCCCCCCTGTATTTAACATTATTTGTAAACTGGCATTATTAAGTATTAATCATTTGACAACATTTGTTTTACATAGATAACCATCAATTTGACATATTTTATTAATTTTACGACATGGAATTAATTGTACTTTGCCGCTGATAATGCATCACAGTGTATTGATGTAAAGTAGTCCAGTCTCCTGTCCTTGAAAAGGTGGCTTTTAATTTTGTTTGCATATTAAACAGAAAAATATTTTGACGTTTTACGTAATGTGAGATAATAAAGTATTAGCCATTTGAGATGGTGGCTTTAATTTAAATTTGGTTCTGAATTATATTTAAAAAAATAAAATAAAACAATATGTTGACTTTATTTAAAGAGGGACGTTATTGTGTACTAAGTGTTGTAATATTATTATTTTTTATGTAAATTACCATAAATTACACATTATGTTATTTATTTTACCACCTGAAATTGTAATTGCAAAATAGCCAGTTCTTGAATAGGCGGCTTTAATTTAGTTTTGTTTTTTTTTTTTTGTTCTTCTGTCGTAATGGACAATTTTAAATTTGCATGCCGGAAGGTTGACTATGGAGTTCTCAAAACAAATGTAATATCTTATTGTACCTACCCATTTTCGCAAATAAAGAGATTTTTTTTTTTTTTAAGGTAATGGGCAGCCTCTTGGCAAACGCAAGTCTATATGGTATCGGCTGCAACATTAGCCACGTACGTCCTGATCTCCGATCTTTTGTTTCAGCTAATGAGATTTTTTTTATATTGTCCCTGGTGTACTTTAGAGCTTCAAATATATAGAGTGCAACCGATGTCATAATTTTTTGCTCTCTATAATGTTCTCGACAACTCTCCTTAAACTTCGCATGGACTAGTACTCGTACGGCACGCTTTTGCATTTTCAAAATACGTTGGGAGTCACCCGAACAACCCCAGAAAACTATCCCATAAGCCATAATTGAATGAACATAAGCGTAATACGTCTCTTTCAAACTCTCCGGAGACGTGATTTTCTTTAGCTGTTTTAATGCGTATGTGGCTTTGGCCATTTTCTTACACGTTTCCTCGATATGATTTTTCCAGTTTAGTGCAGGGTCTAGTACAAAACCTAACAATTTTAGTGTTGTCGTGCTCATTATCTCAGTTTCATTTAACATCTTCACAGGTAAGATCTTTTGATTATGGGCTTTTAGATTAAAGAACATAATGTTTGTTTTTTCCGCATTCAAATGTAATCCATTAATTCCAAACCAATAATTGAGTTTTGACAGAGTTGTCCTGATTTTTGTAACTAACTTTTCGATAGAGGTAGCACTTAAAATAATCGTGGTGTCGTCTGCATATTGAATAATTCTTCCATCTATTTCCAGCATGGATATATCATTGACGAAAAATAAAAAAAGGATATTTCCGAGCGCCGATCCTTGAGGAACGCCTGTATCGATACAATGAGGGTTGGATTTTTGTCGTTTGTTATCAATTTTTATCTCTACTGTTTGTTCCCTGTTCAACAAAAAAAGATTTTACCAAGGCCAAGCTCTTGTCCTTAAATCCGTAGATTGTGAGCTTTCTTAGCAAAAGCTCGTGATTTATAGAGTCGAACGCCTTAGATAAATCTAAGCAAATTGAGGCTACTTTTAATTTACTCTCCAGACCGTCTACAACACTTTCGACGAGAGTATGAACTGCAGAAATTGTAGAACGACCAATCCTATACGCATGTTGTGTGTCAGCGATCACCGTATGCCGACTGAAATAGTTCATGATATTCTGTGCCATTAGTGATTCAATAAGTTTCGAGATAGTCGGTACAATTATAATAGGCCTGTAGTTACTGACGGACGATTTTTCACCTTTTCCTTTATCTCCGGTGTCAGTCTTGATTTTTTGAGAAATTCAGGATAAGTGCTAGACTGTAGAATATTATTTATTAAGTACGTGAAGTGATCTTTGAGATTCAATAAAACGCTGTATAAGAAATTGCCAGACATTTCGTAGATATCTTTTGTATCTGAGTTTTTTATTTTTATTTTTGCCAAATTTAAAACTTGCGTAGAAGTAACAGTGTCAAATTGAAAATTGTATTCGTCTTGAACTCTATTTTTCAGAAATAATATTGCTGCTTCTACAATAACTTAGACAACACTTAACTTAGCTTATACAATACTATACAGAACTTGTAGTGTTCGGTTCAGATAAAATAATTTTTGACCTATTTATTTCATTTAAAATTTAAGTAGGATTTTGGTACTCACATTTTCAATGCCTCTAATTTCTCGTTACGTTGCGATAGCTCCTGTTTTGATCTGAAATCATTCATGAGAAATATAAAACTAGCTACAAATATTTGCATACAAATGTGGTTTAATATAAAGCGGTAGAAAGAGTTAAATTTGCCAGTTAAACCTAGCATATTTTTTATGCGTCGGAGTTTAAAAAGTCATACCTCTTCAACTCATCAACATTCTTGCTCAATCCTTCGTTCGTAGTCTCCAGCTTTCGGTTTACTTCATTTCCCGCATCCACCTTGTGTTTCAGCTCGACAATCTCCCGGCGCGTGGTTTCCAGCTCTTCCCTGAGAGTAATCACCGACATCACATCTCTGAAAAGAAGAATCCACAGAAGTAAAATGAAAAGATATATGAAAACGTTACGTTGTAGTCTAATCTCAACTTGTCACCCTTATCCAGTGCATTATATTTATATATAACTAGCGGCCCACCCCGGCTTTGCTAGTGGTAAGTTATATACAGTACTCAACGATTGCGTACCTAAATATCGAACGGTGAAAGAATTTTTGAAATCGGTCCACTAATTCCTGAGATTAACATGTTCAAACAAAAAAACTCTTGAGTTTTATAATATTAGTATAGACTAACTGCCAGTTCCAGCTTCGCTCGGATATTATCATGCAAATACTATATCGAAATAAAAACTATTATATCTTTCAAGTTGGATCAAACTGCACAGGCTGTGCACAGCGACTGATCAAAAGTTGATCATCTCATTTTTGAAAGCCTTTCGATCGCTTCGTTGATGCGATGCGTGACCAAAATGCTGGCGTCTATTTGGCCCAACATGAAATGCCAATGAGCATTGCCATTCAGCGTTGTAATGCCGTCAACATGCCGGGCACGCTTCCGACTGGTAGTGGCCTTGCACATCTTTATTACTTGTAGGCCTCTAGTAAGTATTGGTCTATGGATTGTTCAGATGTGCTTAGTGTAAGTAGTTAGTTAGGTATGTATCGTAGTGTAGTTCTCATTGTATTTTAGTTTCGTTAATAAAAGCTCTGCCAGCTAAAATAAAAATTCTAACTTTCACTCTTCCAATATTAGTAATATTTCTCACCTCGTCATTGCTTCCGTCAGTCCTTTGGTCTCGGCTATTTGCGTGTTCAAAGACTGAACGCTTGTTTTCAGAACTGAGACATCATAATTGCGTGCTGTCAACGATTCTCGGGCTGATGTTAATGATCTGAAGAATAAATATTATATTGAATAAACATTCTCAATCTCAGTAAACTTTAATTACTTCCTAACTTTCAGGTCACGTCCGTTACAGCGATATTTTTAATTTTATGTTTTTTTCATAAAAATATGCCTATTAGTCGATTCTCGACCACTCGATTCTTTGCGGTTTCGGAATAGCCAAACCTAGTTGGAACCTGTCAAATAAAAGTTATTTTTATTGTTATACTCGTACATTATGTATTGTATGGGTAGAATTCTTGTCGCATAAGATTATTGTCAGGTTAACAGGTGACATTAAAACTTGTCCTATCAAGACAAGAGTGAGATACGTCAATATGTCCACATTAGTAGTTGATATTTTTGTTACTAACATAAGGAACCACCGCGCTGATGCAACAACAGTACTTCTCTTTGATAAGTGTTGATTTACTAGCTCAGTAACATCTGAGGCTTTAGAATGTTATGTTAATTTATAAGAAAACAGTAAATTTTAAGTTCTTACAAAATATTCTATGTGGTTTTAATCAATTGCAGGACTGATCAATGAACTTGGCACCCATTTAGATTTTACTTTTTTTGTTGTTGAAGTCAACAATCAAGCCATATAATATCATAAAATTGAACTTGGCTCTCATTTTACATTTATGTTTTTGATGGGATATCATTACTTTTTGTACTGGAATGATTAGTTATAAAAAAAAATTAAATGTTTAGGTGAATATTGCTCGATCACGTCTGATCAGTTACATGATGAAGTTTCGGTTAGACTACAGTCAGAAATAGTACATTGAGTAGTGGTAAGACTCTTGGCAGAGTTTGCCAGGGGAAGTACCACACCTTTGCCAGTTATTCTACCGCCAAGCAGTAATGTGCAAACATTACTCTGTTCCGGTTTGAAGGGCAATGTTTCCAGGGCTTAGAGATATAAGATCTTAGATCTCTGGGTAACGAGCGCAGTGCAGTGCTAGGTAATGATTTGGACTCTTCACGTTCCAATAGGTGGGTGTCACTGTGCTGCTATGTAGCAGGCATGTTGCTTACCATCAGGCACATGACCTGCTCGTCTCGTCATCAGCAGCGGAAATATAAGCTTATGTATGTACTCTTATAAAACCTAGCAAGACATAGTTGAGACTTTACTCACTCCTCCAACTCTAGTACTTGTTTTTTCAAGCTTTCGTTGCTCGCTTCTAGTTCACTTTTTCTGTGTTTCAACCAATTTTGACTCTCTTTTAGGCTCGGGATCTCCCTTTTAGCGCTGTCCAGATGTATATTGGTCGACACTAAATCTCTGAAACATAAAATATCTCTATAATAATATATATCTCTATATACTTTAAGAAGTAGCGTGGACGTAGCGTTGGTGCCTGCAGTGCCTTCTCCAAGACATAGTAAGGTCTGAAAAATTCCAGTTAAAACTGGAGAATCAGTTTGCTGCTTTGGAAACCAAACCTTTCGAGAGAGACACTGTAACTGACGGAAGAACGGCGTATCCTTTTTTTTATTTATGCATACCGGACCGCCTAGAGGAGACGAGACCGGGTTATGTTGGACGGCTTATATGGGATAGATATGACGCCCCTATAGACTAAAACCTTCACGGGTTTCCTCAAGCTCAAGCAAGGGTTTCAAGCTCTGCCACTGACGGCGGGAACACAGACGCCGCAAACCCGCCGAATTATCCTATGCTAACTTTATCAGAAGAAGAGAATAACAAAATAATCTCATAGCTCGTACGACGTGACCTCCGCTGAGTGAGGGAATGATGCTTCTTGCCATGGCTACTCATGGTTACCAAATGCGTTACAGTTCATCGGAGAGGTCTATCTGGGCCGGTGTTCCTGCTAAGATACACAGGGACCTCTGTCGGAGTAGATCTCTGCACTGATGCAGGAAATGATCCAAGCAGTGACAACTCACACTACACTTACCTTTCCAATTTTTGAACTTCCTTTTGCAGTTTTTGATTGTTTTCTTCCAACTCGACCTTATTTTTATTCAATAGTTTCATGTTATTGATAGCTTTAGATGTTTCGCTGAAATTCAACAATTTTGGTTTATTAAAATAGTAAAATGATTTTAGGGAAAAAATGAAATCTATAATATGATATCTAACATTAGCAGTTTCCGTTATTTTCCAGCGATGAACGAATAGCCTACATGTTACTTCAGACTACAATCTAAGTTTCGACCCGATGGATAGAGTAACCAATATCCAAACGTTTGCAATTACAGTATTTTGTAGTTTATTAGACGGATTTACTTTCGTTTGACAGTTTTACTATCTATATATATAAAAATGAATTGCTGTTCGTGGGTCCGGTTGTGGGCTGTGTGCTAGTAATAACGTTATATGTGTATTCAATATGTTTTGTACCTACCCTTTATAATATTCTATATGAGTCATCGCTCTCTGATGTTTTTCTTCAAGTTCTTTCGTTGTCCGTTCAGATCTATCCAATTCATTCCGAAGCTCATGAATGGTATTTTGAGAAGTCTCCAATTGAATCTTCCCAGCTTCGAATTTGCTGTAAATTTTGAGAAAAGTACGTTATTAACAGATTTGCCAAAAGTCTTGTAACTAACTGCCATATTAGAAAACTTGACTACAACTCAATTTTATGTTTTAAGTATATTTGTATTATCTTAAGCAAAAAAATCGAATATTTGAATTTAAGCGATTTCGAGAAGTCGTTTATAACGTACTACGTCACACTAATTTTGTAAATGTTGACCCCTTCTCCGTCCTTTTTACACTGGAACACATTTTGTGAGAAGTAAGATTGCAAAATATGTGATTTTTTATACCAACGAACGGTAACGTCATTTTTTTTGAGAAAAGAATAAGTGTAGAGAGAACAAGCTATACCGTAAACAACACAAGACTTAATCCTATACTACCTATATAATTATTTGATTACCACCTGTCGCAGTACGTTGACTCAGTATTACAATCTTGGGCAGGTAGAACTCAATCTAATGTGACACAAATACATACATTTTATTAACTCTACGATAGTTGACGTTACAAAACGGTGTTTTTTCACAGGTCCTTTAATATGGGTATCAAATGGTTCTTGATTAGTAAAATAATCTTCTTATATATAAAATTCTCGTGTCACAGTGTTAGTTACCTTACTCCTCCGAAACGGCTTTACTGATTTATACCAAATTTTACATGCATGTTCAGTAGGTCTGAGAATCGGCTACTATCTATTTTTCATACCCCTAAGTGATAAGGGTTGTTCCCTCTAGATTTTTTTTTAAATTTTTGGGCACATTTTTTTTTTAATGTGGCATTAAAAAAATCATACAACCCTAAATTTTTACCTTTTTATCACCAACCCCTATTTTTTAATATCCATTTTAGTAATTGAATCATTTGACAGTGAACTCCTCCTAAACGGCGGGACCGATTTGAATGATTTTTTTTTGTGTGTGTACAAGTGGATTTGGGGATGGTTTAGATTCATAAATAAGCCCGGAAGATGGCGCTGCAGGCCGTGTCTAGGTTATCCGAGCGAAGCCGGAACGGGCCGCTAGATTCTCGTCTCACAGTGTTAGTTACCTTACTCCTCCGAAACGGCTTTACTGATTATTACCAAATTTTATATGCATATTTAGTAGGTATGAAAATCGGCTACTATCTATTTTTCATACCCCTAAGTGATAAGGGTTGTTCCCCTCTAAACATTTTTTTTTTAATATTTGGACACAATTTTTCGTTTATATTTTTAAATAATGTGACATTAAAAAATACATACAACCCTGTTTACCATTTTATCACCAACCCCTATTTTTAGGGTTCCGTAAAACGTAAAAACGGAACCCTTATAGATTCGTCATGTCTGTATGTCTGTCTGTCTGTCTGTCTGTCCGTCCGTATGTCACAGCCACTTTTTGCCGAAACTATAAGAACTACACTGTTGAAACTTGGCAAGTAGATGTATTCTGTGAACCGCATTAAGATTCGAACAAAAAAAAAAAAAAGTTAGGGTTGCCCCCCTCTCAGTATGGGGGCAACCCTAACTTTTTTGAACTGAAACTCAAAAATTTTTTTTTCATCAAACCTGCACGTGTGGGTTGTCTATCGATACGTCTTCAAAAATGATGTTGAGGTTTCTAAAATCATTTTCGTCTACACTGAATAATTTGCGCGAGAGACACTTCCAAAGTGGTAAAATGTGTGCCCCCCCCCCCTCTAACTTCTAAAGTAAGAAAATGAAAAATCTAAAAAAAATATATGACGTACATTACCATGTAAACTACTAACGAAAATTAGTTTGAACTCGATCTGATGAGTAGTTTTTTTTTAGTACGTCATAAATTATACACTATTATTGAAACTTCGATCAAAGTTACAACGAACTACAAGAATTATGTATATTATGTTACTTGCTGCAACGGAACCCTTCATGGGCGATTCCAACTCGCACTTGGCCACTTTATTTAATAGCTATTTTAGTAATTTAATCATTTGACAGTGAACTCCTCCTAAACGGCGGGACCGATTTGAAGGATTTTTTTTGTAGTTGGCACGTGGCAGGTCATTGCTACTGCCGAGTTCTGTTGAATTTGCTGACCTGAGCTTCGTGATGGAGTGCCGCTCACGTTGTGCGGACATGTGTAGATACTCGTACGTAACAAGAGCTCACCTGTTCTCGAATACATTGGATGAAATAGACCATCCAGGAATGCTTGTTAAGTACAAAGGAAGCTGCCGGAGTCCATTGAGACAGCCGCAGCCTAAATAGTTTCAACCACCGCCTTCAGTACTGCTTTGTCGAACTCTAGTTTATGATTTTGATGATTTTTTTACTGTCGTTATATTTTAACCGACATCAAACAAAGAGGAGAATAACCGAATTGAGAACTCATTTCGGTTATTTTTCAACTGTATGTTACGCGATAGTTCCGCCAATTGTGGATCAATTATGATAATGTTTTTTTTGTATGGTAGATCATAGTTTAGAGATATCGGTGTGGTGGTTTTTGAAATATAAAAAAAAAAAATACTTTCATATACCTCGACGACATATTGATTGTTTCTTAAAATTTGAGTTGAATTGGATTTTAAATTGAAGAAGGTTTTTGTTTTTGAAGAAAATAAATTATCAGATTTGAAGATTACTTTTTTACGCTACGTATTGACGTAGTGTATAAATTTACTCCTACCAATTAAATGAATAAGAATATAAACAAACAGATTTACTTGATACCTCTGCAATGTCGAGACTTTGACCTCCAGTTTTTGGTTGATGGAATCTAGTTCATGTCGGGTCGCGTATGATATATCAAGCTGCTGTTTATACGCTGACATTGCATCCACGGTTTTCAAGAGCTCCATCTTAGAAGCTGCGAGGTCTCTGAAATACAGAAAATGATGTATTAATGTTAAATAGGCGGAAGTATCTAAGTGTATTTGTAAATATATATATTTGTTTTCATATATCTCTACATATGTCATGGGTCCGACTGTTTATAACAAGCCACCTAAAGAAATGACTTCTGCGCCAACTATCAAGTTCTGTCAGTTCCAAGTGACGGTTATGTTTGTTGAGTGAGCAGGCGTTCTACAGCCATAATGACTTTATTGAACACAAAGTCAAAGTAATTTATTCATAAATGTACAATTTACACGTCAATTAATAAAAAATAAAAACAAAAGAAAGAGCATACAAATTGTATACATTTACAAAGTTTGAAATTTCTGAACTTTGACAAAGATTAGATAAGGATTTCACAAAGATTAGATAAGGATTTCACAAAGATTAGATAAGGATTTCACAAAGATTAGATAAGGATTTCACAAAGGTTAGATAAGGATTTACTTGTTATTTACTAGTAGAACCCCGCGGTTTTACCCGCGTAGTTATCATTCCCGTTATTTTTCCAGGATGATTGTATCCTATTTGTACCTCCAGGCAATAATCTCACTGTGTTGCAAATTTCATCCAAATTAGTTCAGACGTTAGGACGTGATTGAGCAACAAACATCCAAATATCCAAACACTCAAAGACTTCTTTCAGACTATCGGTAGCTGCTTGGTCTTCAAGAGTCGAGACTCCTGGCAGAGTCCGTCTGGGGAAGCACCACACCCTTGCCAGTTATTCTACCAGCAAGTAGTAATGGGCAAACATTACTGTGTTCCAGTTTGCAGGGCAATGTTTCCAGACATAATACAGGGCTTAGAGATATAATATCTTAGATATCTGGGTGACGAGCGCAGTGCAGTGCTAGGTAATGATTTGGACTTTCATGTTCCAATAGCTACGTGTCACTGTGCTGTTATGTGGTAGCCATGTTGCTTACCATCAGGCACATGCCCTGCTCGTCTCGTCACTCTATGCAATAAAAAAAAACCGCTCAGGCAGGTCTCCTCAGGCAACTTAGTCCACATGGATGGTTGGATCGTTCTGTTATAAAGTGGAATCTAACTTCCCTGAATCATTGGAACAAAACCATGCTACGGTAAAGTATAGATTATGAAGATCTTCTGACCTTTCCAAAGTTTGTACTTGTTCTGTTAAGTTCTTGGTTTCTCCTAATGTAGTAACTTTGTCGTTGCATTCACCCAACTTTGTTTCAAGATCTTCTTTGATGTTTTCTAGCTTCGCTACCTCCTCTGACATTGACTCTAATTTGCTAAAAACGAAACAAAATCATTCAAATAAAACAGGTTTTCACAAATACTTTACGGTTTTATTACATTTGGCTTAAAAAAATGCAGATATAATATAAGAAATACCCATTCAGGCAACGAAATCTATAGCCAGTACCTATAACAAAAGTAGAGTCAAACTTCTTCGTCCGAACCTTTGGGAAGTCAATCAAGAAATGATGTTATTTATTTGAGCTACTAGCAACAACAAAAATGGCAGCCACATGAACATTTCATATGGCTACCATTTTTGTTCTATCGAAGTGAAAACTTATAACTCAGAATTGTATAGCTTGCTTTTGGAAACTACGTGAGTGAAACCGGAAGGCTTGGTCATGAGCATGGTCATTTAGAAATGCTGACGTATTTCTAAATGGCCAGTGGGGAATGCGGTCGCATTCTAGATCACCGATGGCCATAGTCTCGAGTTTACCCGAAGATTTCTTATCATTTCTGAGCGTGACGCTAGAATTTACCCCACGAAAAATCTGTCTGTGTTGCGTCAAAAGAAGTTTTCCCTTCAAAAGAGGAATATATTTATTTGATCATGCAGCTCAGATCCACACTCTCGAAGTATATTTGATAAAAAAACCGACAAACTAGCAATTTTGCGGCGACGTGTCGTGGCCTGTAAGCCTTTGGGCACGTTTTTTTGATAAATTTCAAAGCCACTAGATGGTACTTAGCCGACCTATTCCAAAGGTGCGAACAATAAAAAAAGTGGCAGTCATAGGAACTGCTTAACTTGGAAACTACACGGGTGTAACCGGAGGGCTTGGCCTCGCCATATTGGCATGGCCATCTAGAAATGCGTCAGACTTTCCCATTGGCTGATGCGTTTCTAGATGGCCAATAGTCATGGTCCTGAGTTTACCCGAAGCTTTCTTATCATACCCGAGCGTGACAAATGAATTCAATTCACAGCCTACGAAAAATCTGTCTAGGCGCGCCTTAAAGAAGTTTTCACTTCAATTAACTTTATTAACCAAACACGAGGTAAAAAGTACATACAGTCTTTATTATATATATAACAATGTGACACAATAATTCTACACAAGAGAAGATTATTAACGAACCCTAATAAAAAAACAAGGGTTATGTCTTAGTTATTATAATGTGTATTTTTGTGTGACAATTGAGTATATACCTCTATTATCTCGAATTAAGTTAAGTGTAAAAGCGTTGAATATGCAATAAATATATGGTCTACTGACCATACACAGAGACTGTACAGAAGCTATCGTATTAATGGCTAAGTTCAGATATATTGATCGATTATACTCGATTATACTCTCTTTCGGCGTCTGAGTTCAGCTAAGCCGATAGCTCATAATAAAATACTCGTAATTTATAGTTGTAAGTGTAAGTTTTCATTCAGAGAGTTTCTTTGTACCAGTGTATCATTATGACTAGCTTTAAATTTGTATATATTAAAATTTACTTCTTTCGTGGATTTGTCACATTCACTGTCCGTACTAAACTTAGCAGAGCAGATTATGGTTTGTCTTTCTCACTGTGAACAAAGCTCTCAAACGCCATCAGCGGCAATCTACTATACTAATTTAATGAGTGTTTTGGCATTTGCCATGTTTAAATTACAGGTACGTCTGCAAAAAGCACCTGAGTTCTCGTTTGTTGTAGTTTTTTGAGTACTCCTGTTTTCAAATAAACAAAAAGATCACCTCTCGGTCTCCTGTTTCTCTTTTTCCTGGTCCTGGTAGGCTGCTTTTAATCTTTCTTCCAATACTTCCGAGTTATTTTCCAGGCAATCCTTGTTTTCTACTTGTGATGTTGAGGTTTTCAGCTCAGCTTTGACAGATTTTAACTTACTGGAAAGGATGGAATTACATACAATTTAAACAATGTTCATACCTATTCCCTATTCTATCCTACTCTACAAACAACTAAGTCATGTTTGAATGGTAGGATTCTTTGCAAAGTCCGGAAGACAGAAACACTATGGAATACTCCACAGTAAGTAGGCGTATTCAAAATGAATTGTTCTAGGATCAAAAACAAGGTGCTTAAAACATTGAGTAGTTCGAAATTACTTCAAATATACAAGTTTGTTCATTTTTCACAGGAGATAATTATGATTAATCGCAAGCTGTTGCCAATGACTTCGTCTCCGTAGAATTTATGAAGACTATTTATTTATTTAATCTTTATTGCACAATATCAAGTGTAATGTAAAAACAGAAAGCTAGGACGCAATTTCTATCAGCTACCCGTTTCTTTGGACCGAAATGTGAATTGAATCCCTAACACATTTTTCAGTATTTCAACCCATGTATTATATTTCAGCTCAAATTGTAGCCTAATAGAAAACATCTAATTTTATTCCGCCTGCAATTCTGAATATTCTTACTTTTATAAAAATACTACGAATTCGTGAAATCTTACCTCACCAGGTCTTTTACTACGTCACTTAGGTTTCCTTCATTCGTAGCTTCTAATTCCATAACCCTCTTCTTATATGATGCCAAATCTTCTGACTTGCCTTGACTGCCTTGACAGTTCCTTAAACTATCATGTGCATTCGTGATGGATGACTTAGCACTGAAATATGAAGAAACTCTATCATTACTCAAATCTGAGTTTACTGTCAATCATATTAGAGCAAGAGCCCGTGAACCCCAGACCTTCGTTATTTTATAAAAGCTGAAAACTTGTCAGCGCATGCTCCTAACACAAGTAAGAACGATGGACCATTATGAAGTTTGGGTCATCCTGGATTTGGTAGATAAACGGTACTTAGGCCCCGAGTCCCAGCAGTGGGAACTTTTATTGGGCTGCTTATGATAATTAGGCTGCTAATTGTTACCCAAGTATTATTATGCATAAAATCAGCGCGCATTTTATTACGCAAGTAGAATTATCTGTCTTCTACCTTCTATAATATAAAAATGAATCGCAAAATGTGTTGGTAAGCGCATCACTCAACAACGGCTGGACCGATTTGGACAATTCTTTTTTTTAAATGTTCGTATAAGTCCAAGGATGGTTTTTACGGAATTTACTGGAATAGAAAGTACCTTTCCAGCTCCTGTACTTTAATCTCCAATCTCTGGTTCATCGCTTTCAGGTCCTCATTTTGATTCATCGTAATCTCCAGGCTCCTTTGCAGATCCAACATGTTACGATAATGGGTCACCTTACTACTTTGCTCAGATTTAAGACCACTGAAATAAATAAATAATTCAAATTAAAAGTTTTCTCTAACTCATTTCATCTCCAAGCCATCGCAAATACATTAGTTTTAAAAAATGACTACTGAATTGAATACTGAATAATTTAAATACTGTTATAATTGGGATTATGACTGGGTCAAAAATATACCATTATAATTATAAACTACAGGCTCGTGAACAAAATGTATGAGTCAAATGAACCACCAGGAGATCTATGTAGGATGATAGAGGGGTATTAAAATAATAAGATTCAGCACTATGCCGTCACTTGTAAGTTGACCAACTGAGTGCAGTTGAAGAGGGGGGGTTGCAATCCTCGATAATTTCTCCTTGATGCATGATTTTTGTACGGCATTGCGGTATTATAGATTAGAAGAGGTATTGCAATTATAAGAATTATACATTTTAATTATTAGTTTGTCGAAAAAATTCATGATTTTTCGACGATTTACAGAATAAATTTGGTCATTTGATTATGTACGGCATTGGTTCCATACAGTTTCAATACTTCTTCTTATCATCATATATCATTATTTCGCAATGCCGTACAAATATCATGCAAGAAGGAGAAATGATTGACGGTTGCACCCCCCACTCGTAAACTGCACTCGGACAGCTTACAAGTGACGGCATAGTGCTGAATCTTATTACTTTATATCCTTCTATCATCCTACATAGGTCTCCTGGTGGTTCATAAATGTAGTTCAAATAACTCATGTTTTCCGATTTGACTGATCGTGCATCGAACAAATAATTAAAACTTAAACATCCTCAACGTCTTATTAATACTTCAGCCCAATCCGTTAAGATTTTAGCTTTTAGTAGGACTCTTTGCAGAATCCGCCTCGCACCACACGTTTGCCAGTTATTCTACTGTCAAGCAGTAATGTGAAAAAATAACTGGGTTTCGTTTTGAAGGGCAATTTATCAATGAAATCCGATATCCGTGAGTGAAATAATAGATCATAGCGATAAAACATCTCTGGGTGACGAGCTGACGAATGCAGTGCAGTTCTTAGTAATCATTTGGATTCTTCGTGTTACAATAGCTGCGTGTCACTGTGCTGCTATGGGCAGGCATGTTGCTTACCATCAGGTACATGAATGACGTGGTCGTCGCGACACTATACTATAATAAAAAGCTGTTCCGACCTGGCTAAGCTACATACATTTGTATGTAGACAGAATCTAGACATGCAGTACCTATGTCACATTTATAATATGAGAAGGATAACTCACCGAGTGCTGTCAACTACGTCATTTTCTTGCTCTTCTGAGTCACTCTGTATGTTTTCAGTAACGCTGGAAGTCGACGGTCCTTTGCTGAAATCAATGTTATTACAATGACTTATCATTTAAACAGCCTTAACAGAACTAAAATACAATGTGATCTACACACAGAAATCTAAATAATTTAGATTTCTGTGGATCTACACGACGTTACATACGTAACTACTAAGCACATAAATGAATTATTCATAGACCAATGAAAGTATACAGATATTCAAGATGTTCGAGCAGACAACCCCATCTTCTAACCGCTTGAAAACCCGCTTCATCAATATTATAAAGTAAGATTTATGAAACCAATCCACTTCAAAGTTTCTCTTGCGTATTTCATGTGTTATTAAAGGTTATACTTAATTTATTTCACTACCAAATGTATTTTATCGTGATCTATTAAGTAGTTTTGCATGAAAGAGTTACGAACACCCAACTTTACATTCATACTCGTACTTTTGCAACTGTAATATTAATACGTTTTATTTGAAATTGATACTAGGCTTTTAAAACTCTGTTTATCGAAAATCATTAAATGCAAGCTCTTTTTTTAACCCTCAGCGAGATCAATATTAGACTTGAGTAACATTAAAAGCCGGGTCACACAGAGGCGATCCGATAGCGATAGCGATCCGATAGCGATAGCGATCCGATAGCGAGACGATATTTTTTGTAATGTTCGAATTTGTATGCAACCTGACACACAGCAAGCGGGCGCGATCCCATACTCGGTATTGGATCGCTATCGCTACCGGATTGCCTCTGTGTGACCCGGCCTTAACTGCGCATTTCATGCTTCCATTCCTAGGTTACGGGGTGCAAAGGGAGATAATCAAGCAAGAGTTGATTGGCTATTTACCCGTTATTGGAATTCACATAAACTGTCATATTGCGAGAATCAAATTTCAGCGCATTGGTGCAATAGTAAGCGGCTTCCTTGGCGCAACTCGCTCGAACGGCGCTGTGGTCCGCAACTACACACTGTTGTCCGTTAATCTCAGTGGTATGAGCGTTGTTGGCTTCTGCATCTTGATTGTCATTACCATCAGAGCAGGCACCGTCGTTGGAACGACAAATTGTTTTAATTTTCGTTTTGTTGACTCTACGTTTGGCACCATCAATGGAGCAAACGGCGCCACCTTCCCCGATGATGGACGGGTACATGCTGGAAAACTTGTCTTCTGAGACCACCACTTTACATTCCGGACACTTCTTCGAACTGTTGAAGATGGGTGAAGATTAATAGATATAATTAATTACGGCCACGACACCGCCGCAAGAGTTAATCTAGTGATCCAGGTAATGTATCTAACACGTAATTTAAAACATCCAGAGAAAAAAGAAGCACGGGAAGCGCATAAAGTTTTATAGAATTATACAGTTTTCTGCAATTATTATGATTGGGAGCATATACGGGATAATACCTCTCCTAATCCATTATTTCGCAATGCCGTACAAAAATCATGCGACAAGGAGAAAATGATGGAGGTTTGCAACTCCCCCTCTTCGACTGTACTCAGTTGGACAGCTTACAAGTGACGGCATAGTGCTGAATCTTATTACTTTACACCCTTCTATCATCCTACATAGGTCTCCTGGTCGTTCATTTACTACGTAAATTTTGTTCACGGGCCTGTAGTCTATATAGCATCAAATTATCAAGGTGATCAAAATAGCGACTCGGGGATTTCATATAGTTAGTCTAGTTTTTGAGTACGGGTCTGTATTCTAATAGTTTTCCGATAACCAACTTGTAGGTCCGGCTAAATTCACGCGTGGTACTTGAATTACATAACAATTTGCTAATGCAAGACGTACTTAGTTTGGTATAGGAGCACTACTATACAGGTGAACATTCACCAGATTCCATTCCTTCTACGCCCACCATAGACGCTACGGTCTGCCGGAGAGGGCTATCTGTGCAGGCCAACTGAACAGAATTGATTTTCGATCTTGCTCCGGTCGCCTGCGCAGGCTTCCCACACACACACTCCGGTGTACCTAAGCAGGCATGCCTGCACAGGTAGACCTCTCCGGCAGACCGTAGCGTGTATGGCGGGCGTAAGAAGTCGAGACTTTGCGTGTAATGGACGCAAACTATACCTTATAACTCGATATTACAGTTTAAAAATATAGTTCAGCTTTCTTCTTAGAAAGCCCACTTACGTCTAAAGTCCTCGACTACGCTGACGTCTGCTATCTTGGCCTTAGACGGGACCAATTCGAAATGCTCGGGCGTCTTCAAAACTTTTGTTATAGGTTTATTTTCGGTCTCCGAAAATACGACCATGTTTCTCTTTTCCGATCTAAACTCGAGTGGCTCCCTATCCGTTTACGTCGGAATACTCACATCCTATCACTTTTATACACCACACTTTTCACTCCTTCTTCGCCTCCGTATTTAAGCTCCCGTTTCACGTTTCTTTGCGACACTCATTCGGTCAATCTTAGGTCGTCTATAAAGCTCCTATTGTCTACTCCAGCTCATTTAAGCTCCTTTTACGGTTCGTCGTTCTGCGTGCAGGCTGTTGCCTTATGGAATGCTCTTCCTGCGGCTATTAGACGTGCGCAGAGCGTCGTTTCGTTCAGGACTCAGATTCGACAGCATTTTCTGACAAACGTTCATTGATTGATCTTCTCAGCATTTTGTGTTTCGTATTATATTTATATGAATATCATTATGTATATATTATACATATAAATGTATACTTATTTATTTTTATATTCATTATATGTAATTAATTAAATTTAAAAATTAGTATGTGTCTATATTATCTATTCTATGTATGTGTATGTATTTTAATTATTTCGTTAGTTGCACCACTGCCCAAAATATTACAAATTTAGTTTCCTCATAAATCAAAAGGTTATCTGGAAGAGATCGCTTTTAGCGATAAGATCGCCTTTTGTGCCCATTTTGTTTTGTTATATATGTTACTTGTTGTCAACTTTGTTTATGGTCCCAATAAAGTGTTTTGTATTGTATTGTATTACGAGGTTTCCTTTTTTTCTATTTTCTAAGCTATAGTACAAACGATTACAATCACGGAGTTAGAGGCCACTTTTAGATGTCTAATGAATTAATGACAATTTATAATTATTTATGAAATCAATGTATGCTCAGCTTCCATGATTATCGGAAAACGATTCGGAGGAAACGAAAACAGGATATGGGTCATGAGAACAATGGATGATCCATTTTATCATAAAACCCAGCTGGGATGATGAGTGGGTTAAAAATATATATGTACCTATCTAATTAGTCCGTCGGGTAGATTGTGGATAATAACGGATAAACACACACACACACACACACACACGCCCTAATAAACACACTCCCGTGCACACTAGCACCACAGTCTATTAATTTCTTAATACTATACTAGCATCTCATTTAAAATATTATTATGCTACCTCATTTTAAACTGACTTAAAACCATATTTTTTTGACGTGATAACGTCTTATAATTCGATGAAGCCGGCTGCACGCCCGCAAAACATGACGTCATGTACCGTTACCGTCGGTCGTTACCGTCGGTCGTTACCGTCGGTCGTTACCTCGCCGCATGTTTGTTACAGTTGTATTAATTATTTCGACCAGTAGTTCAAGCGGGGATGTAGCTCAGTGGTAGAGCGTTCGCTTTGCATGTGAAATGCCCCGGGTTCGATCCCCGGCATCTAAAAGCTTTTTTGCATTGTTTTGATTGAAAATGACTAAATTCTACTGATTACTTTTTACATACAAATCTATTAAACAAATGAAATTAAAATTTTCTTTTGAAAAATGCTACCATTCCATCAGTATTTTCTTAAGACGTTGTCACGTTCAACTATCGTCAGTAAACCGACTTTACAGACAACAATTTTTTTTACATTATGACTGCTGTAGGCCTGTACTGAAAATTAGCCAAGCGGAAACTGTTTTTAGGACGCTCCAAATGTAAAAGCCATGTATGGATATACAATAAGATCACTTTCTTGTTAACCTAGTCCGGTGAAAATTTTAATTGTAATTCTTTCATGGCAATTATTTTTTGTTATATCTAATGATTAAATATTGACAATATGTCATCAAATTTTCAGAGTTTGAAGTTCTTTTAATTTTAATTTTATTTTTATACCTACATGTCCGCCAGACAACTTTTTCAAAACATTTTACTAAAAACCAGACCGAACTAAGGGGCCAATCAACCCTTAATTCATAGTACCTGGGTGACCGAGCTTTGCTCGGTTTAAATACGAAATATACTTAGATACCTACAGATAAAAGATTCCAAGAAATAGATTTTCTTAGAAAAAATAATTGAAAAAATAAGAGAACCTGCCTGGATTCGAACCCGGAGCTACTAATTCGTGACCGCTATGAGCGGCCGACTTCCCGTCTGAGCTAATTATGCTGTCGCGTCACGCGGCGAAATTTACCTTCGCATTCTAATGTCTAATGTGACAGTTTTTCATTGTCTAAAAACGCGCATAATATGCGTTTTTTTTTAATGAAACCTAGTTAGATCGATTTATCGTCCCCAAAATCCCCTGAATACATAATTTCATGAAAATCCGTCGAGCCGTTTTCGAGATTCAGATTCTATATATATATATACATATTTATATAGGTACAAGAATTGATAGATAGATAGATAGATAAATACACTTTATTGAACACACCAAAATAACAATAATTTACAATTGAATTGTTCGTTTAAAGGTATAAGATTTAAGTCAATGTATACCCCTCCCGTTCGTGATTTAGCACAATCACGTTGTAACGGATCGGGTTGAAAATTAGACAAAAATAACATAGATACAGTTTGGAAGAATACAGGTTATTTTTATCCCGAAAAAATAACGGGAGCGAGATCTACAGCATGGGGTTGCTAGTAATAGATATGGCTGACCTATGTAGTGACTTAGATAGATAGATAGATAGAAACACTTTATTGCAACACAAAGAAATTAAAATATTACACAGAAATAACTTATTAACTAGTGCCACAAGTGGCGGCCTTATTGCTGAGAGCAATCTCTTCCAGGCAACCAGCACAAAGAAAACAGCCTACATATACTCGTAGGCGGGGGAAGCGACATTCATTTAATAATACTACTACATATTTATATCTATAACTACATAAAATAATAAATATTCACCTATAAAAATGAGACTATACAATCCAACTGACAAATACTATAAATATTAAACTATTAACAAAAGTGCGGACATGATAAACAATAAATTAATACAATAAACAGTGTATTACAGCTTCAACCAGCAGATACCAACAGTACTAGCACCTACAATTTACTCGTGTCAACAGTTTTGCTTTGTGATAAATAAAAATCTTTTAATCCTCCTTTAAAAATGCTCAAGGATTGCGATTGTCTTAAAAAAGCCGGCAAAACATTCCACAAACGGACAGCCATAACGGTGAAAGAGTCTCCGTAAAAGGAAGTCTTGTGTGATGGTGCAATAAGATTGAGTGCTAGTTCACTAATGTTTCACAAACAGTTTTTGACAAAACATCACTTTAAAACCAACGAATCGTATAATATTCATTGCAAAAACTTTACAATACAAAAATGTTTCATTTTACAAACAACGTTTCGCATTATATTTATTTCAAAAATACCTTACATCAACAAATGTTTTATTTTACAAACCATCATTTTATAACCAATTGGATGGCAAACGTTTCACTTAGACAATGTATCGAATGACATTTAGTTTTTGAAGTGAAAACTTCTTTAGGCGCGCTATAGACAGAATTTTCGTGGGCTGTGAAATGGATTCATCAATCGTCACGCTTGGATATGATAATGGATCGGATCGGATATGAAATCTTCGGGTAAACTCGGTAAAAACGGCCAGGTAGGTACCAGGGTAACAGAAACAGTAAAGAGTTTCGATTACCTACCTCCAACAGCCCAGCGTTTATCTCCAGATACCAGGACAACAGAAATATAAAAGAGTTGCGTTTGCCCCTAAGTACCAGTACCAGGGCAACAGAAACAGTACCTAAAGAGTTACAATATTCTGTATAAACGTTGATATAAAACTAGATGGCGCAACCATCGATTTAGCTGGCGGTGTTGAAATTATGCGAATAGACCTAAGATGGTTTAACAAATAATTTGTCTTCTGACAAGGTGATAAATAAATTAGACAATTCAATTAAAAGTGAAAACATTTGAGTCACATGTTTTCACTTCTATCGGCAGTTCCTAAGTTCCTATGACTGCCAATTTTTTTTTTTGTTAATTTTTCATTTCATAAATTATACTTTTTACAAATTTAGCATTTACCAAAATATAATTTTTAACAAATATTTTAAAAGTACCCGAAACATTGTTTATGTAAATTATCAATTCTGATTTGGTTCTGTGATTTACTTTAGACTACTGCTCCGATTAGGGTCTATCACTGAAATTTGACTCCGGGTGGGCTCCCGCCAGAAGCTCTGCGGTCAGCCCTGAGTGTCGCTTCTCCATACTCGGCCTGCGCTCCACTACGGAGGTCGCCGGCTCGCTTCGCTCGCCACCTCCCCCCTTCGCTGCGCTTGGTCTCGCATGGCTCGCTCCACTCAGGACCTCCCTTAAGCTTCTGGCTCCCGCATTTTTATATACACTCTAGGGGTAGTAGCGACAAGACTAGGTGGAGTCGGGGTGCTCCGAGTTGGATTTGAGTCCTAAGTAACCTAATCGTACCGGTGTGGTTACTTAGATATTAAAAAAATACAATGTAGTGTTTATGCAATTTAATAAATGTTTGTTTTATAAATTGCGTTGTTTCCCAAACAACACATTACAAAATGAAAATTTGTCAAGCGTTGGTTTTATTTTTAAGCATTTGGTAGTTAACAAAAATATTAAAAGAATCGTTTGTCAAATAATACATTATGGAATGAATATTTGTCAAATAATCCGTTTGAGATATAACCAATTTGTTACATATTTTTTTGTATAATAATAATTTCACTACCCGTGAGTTTGTCTAACGTTGGTTATCACATGTCGGTTTGTGAAAAAAAGTTTTTCAAAAGAACGGATACCTTGAGTGCTACAGCCGCTCTCAGAGAGCGTGGTTGTGAAGTTTCATGACAGAAGTTGAAACGTTCCTTAAGATAAGACGGAAAGGTAGGAATTAATTATCTTAATCAATATTTATCTTAGTTAATATTTGTTTAATTATCAGGATGTTACTGACATATTAATAGCGTATTTAATGAGCATAAGTTACTATCATATATATGCTCAATAAAGACGTTATTTTTTGAAGAAAAAAACCGTTACATGGCAACAAGACATCCTACTAACTTTGTAAGTGAGAAATTTTTTATGTGTGTTGCTTTAATCACGGATTGGGTTGATGTTAGGAACACAAGTAGACAATAGTCTGAAATAACCTACTTTTCATTCCGGAAAACTAATGGTAACGACAACTACGCGGGTGAAACCGGAAAGCATGGCCGTAAAAATGGTCGTCTAGAAATGCTGACGTATTTCTAGATGGCCAATGGCCATGATCCCGAGTTTTGCCGAAGATTTCTTATCATTACCTAGTGAGACGCTAGAATTCAATTCACGGTTCACGTCAAATCTGTCTGAGACGCGTCAAAAGGAAGTTTCACTTCAAAAAGCTTAAAAAACTTTATAGCTAAAAGCCGGGCCACACAGAGGCGAGCCGATAGCGATAGCGATCCGAGACGGGATTTTTTGTAATGTTCGAATTTGTATGCAACCTGTCAAAATTTACGTGAGGCACAGTCATTATTGTGCGGCTTTTATAGCGTCTGCAAAGCAAAACGGCACACGGAATGTGTCTGGGTGTATTATTGGCGACATATTTTTAAGGATATTGCCTATTATATACTTACGTGAAAATCAGTTAGGAGACTTTACGAGGTTAGTAAATTTTGTATGTACCTTCACTACATGATATCTCAAAATTGTAAGCAAGCTAGCGAGTACATATGCATGCGTTTTTAGTACATACTGACACTTCTCAATCGTCCGCATTTCGTTCATCAGAAAATACGTGATGTCTGGTGGCTCTGGAATCTTGGATTATACATGTTTATTATAATGAACACAGTGTTAAATTTTAATATGTGTGCTTAAGAAGTAATGTAGTACAGGAAAATGAGCCAAACCTAGCGATGACCTCCCTCAGGCAGTAGCGGTGGTAGACGTGCCCGCACGGGGTCTCAGAGATTGTATCATTTTGTCGAAACAAACTCATGCAAATGGAGCACTCGGGAAACATCCTTCACTCCTTCTGAAATTTGTATTTTTTTAATAATTAAGGCATGGCAATCAAATGACAATTAATGTTTATGATACCCCGATAGACAACTAATGTTTGTATTCACCACACAGATTATTTGCTGATGGGATCGAAAACACGATCTACGGCTTCACAGACAGGCTGAATACCAACTAAGTTGTTGGGTCATTCATGCTTGGACTACCCCGGTAACTGCACCAGAATGGTACTGATAGAGGCCTCACCACCCGGAGTTGAGGTTGATGTTTGTAGAGAAATTACAGGGCGAATTACGAACAATCTTTTAGCTCTGGGCGACGAGCGTAGTGCAGTGCTAGGCTGCTAGGTAAAGATTTGGATTCTTTGTGTTCCAATAGCTGCGTGACACATTAGGCACATGTTCTTCTCATCTCGTCAAGGAAATCAAAGATATCAAAATAAAAAAGTGGCCAAGTGCGAGTTGGACTCGCCCATGAAGGGTTCCGTTCCAGCAAGTAACATAATATACATAGTACACATACTTGTTTAGTTCGTTGTAACTTTGATAGAAGTTTTATTAATAATGTATTTATGACGTACTAAAAAAAACTACTCATCAGATCGAGTTCAAATCAATTTTCGTTGGTAGTTTGCATGATAATGTACATCAAATATTTTTTTAGTTTTTTCATTCTCTTATTTTAGAAGTTAGAGGGGGGGACCCATATTTTACTACTTTTGAAGTGCCTCTCACGCAAATTATTCAGTGTAGACAAAAACTATATTAGAAATCTCAACATCATTTTTGAAGACCTATCGATAGACATCCCACACGTGTAGGTTTGATGAAACAAATTTTTTTGAGTTTCAGTTCTAGGTATGGGGGGCAACCCTAATTTTTTCTTGTTTTTAAAAATCTTAATGCGGTTCACAGAATACATCTACTTACCAAGTTTCAATAGTGTAGATCTCATAGTTTCGGCAAAAAGTTGCTGTGACATACGGACGGACAGACAGACAGACAGACATGACGAATCTATAAGGGTTCCGTTTTTACGTTTTACGGAACTCTAAAAACGACATTATTATGTAATATATTTAGTTAATACAAAACAATAAAAAATACTAGTAAAAAAATGTAGGTGATCAATAACATACCCAACAAGAAATTTAATATAATGGCTACACGTAATGTCTGGGAAAACTGTTTTAATGAGGAAAACAGAGCAGAGTAACGATGAGCACAGATATACACAAACAAATGGGGCACGGGAATAGTTAACAGGCGGTTAAATACAAGCGCCCTTTAGTTCATCTTGTAGCTTGCAAGCGTTTGGTGGAAGGGGATTCCTCTAACATAATAACTAGGTTTGAGATTTCAGCAGCGTGCTGGCAATAGTTCCCTTAACTCACGTCCCCCAGCAAAACGGATCGCTGACTATTTTCGTACAGTTTTTGGACCTATCTTTATCCAAAACAAATATCAACTAATTAAAAATACATCCAATTTCTTTAAAATTACGGCTCCAAAATGGTAGTTCCTTAAAATGCGTTTTTTTATGAAACCTAGCTAGATTTATCGTCCCCAAAACCCCCTGCATACATAATTTCATGATAATCGTTCGAGCCGTTTTTAAGATTCAGATTCTATATTATATATACAAGATATACAAGAATTTCTCGTTTAAAGGTATAAGATAACTTCAAATTCTGTAAAATAAATCTTCGATTTTCGATTTTCGTCTAGAAATTAGTTTGTTCTTCAGTAATAACTTTCAAAACTTCGTAGTTGTGATGCTGTTATGAAAATATGTTTTGTTTAATATCAAGTGCCTAATTCGCTCGTCTCATCGCTGGGTTCAAAACAAATTTCCTTAATTATTCAAACTTGAGGTGATAAACAACATGATATGCATAAACCACTAAAAATATAATGCGCATGCATTAATTCGAATTGTGGTAAATCAATATATTTAGACATGTTTCGTATTAAATTATTCTTATCATAACCAGACTGTTTTAATACAATAAATTATCCTATTGTGTCCTCTGCCAAATACCATCAACTCATATGTGGATTGATTAAATTGCTGAACGAATTAATGCGAGAATCGTATAACAAGTCCAATAATAATGATTCCCTCATCTAATTTAGGTATTGTCTCACAGCCGCATTTCCTGATCCTGATGAAATATTTTCCCGTTGTCTGGGTCCAAAGCTAATGTGGTTTTGTTGTTGCGGATGATGCGGATGATTTAATTAAGGCTGACATTACGATAGCAGTCCATATTTTTTTTTGTTTTTTTTTTATTTTTTTTTAAATAAAGAGTGACGACACGAGCAAGACATGTGCCTGATGGTAAGCAACATGCCTGCCCCATAACAGCACAGTGACACGCAGCTATTGGAACATGAAGAGCCCAACTCATTACCTAACACCGCACTGCGCTCGTCGTCCAGAGATCTATGTTGTTATATCTCTAAGCCCTGTAATTTCTCTGGAAACATTGCCCTTCAAACCGGAACACAGTAAAGTTTGCATATTACTGCTTGGGGGTGGAATAAAAATAATATAATATTTTACACTACCTGTTACACGTGACTATTTCCGCGTACAATTTTAGATTTGGTCTGTGTATAAATCACTGCTTTTTCAAACTGGTAAAATGTAGAGTTGTTGTCTTAATTTGTTTATTCATAGTTACAACGGGGTGTTTATATGTTTTACTTGTTGGTGAACTCCCGTACAGAAATCCCATAAACTATCTGTGTTACAAATTTCAACAAAATCGAGTAAGACGTTTCGGTGTTATATTTATACTTAAAGGAACTGTGCATTATTTCGAAATAAAATATAGCACACAAATATCGTTACGCATCAGTAACGAAACAGCAGACAGATGGTACAAACACGTTCTCCAATTTTATGTATATATGTTAAATTGAATGGTATATCCAAAATTGTGGACTTGCAGCCGTATGTATCCCCTCTTCAAAAAAAAAAAAATCTTTCTACGACTTTGGTCCAGTAACAATTATAAAACCATAAATAACGGAAATAAAAATCCAATAAAATTTGCCAATAAATCGTTTTAACTATTTTCTTATCATTTTCCAAAAACTAAATATTTTATAGAAAACCCGTTTAATTTTTTATAGAGAATGAATATTTTTTGCCCTTGTTTTAAAATGGAAAAAAAATCTTTTTTTTTTTTTATTTGTGTATTCATGAGGTTTCCATTACTTAGCCCTAGACTCTGCCCTAGGCAGTACCTGCGTTGCAGGATCTGCGAGTTTACTGTTCCATTTTAACTGTACTAAACAAAAAGATATCCATACACAAACATGCACATATATTAATTACCTTGTTTAATCTTTTTAAAATAAATATCACTAAAATAACAACGATGATATTCATAATGACTTCATGATTTGAATAACTGAAACAAATATTATTACATTGCACAAGGACAGGATGATAATGCTCTTAAAATTAAAATGATCATTGAATGATTCATATTTTATTTATAGGTATATCCTACTTATATTATGGACGCGAAAGTTAGGGTGTTTTTATTTATGTTTGGATGTTTGTTGCTCAATTACGTTGGAACCCCAGAACGCATCGAGTAGAAATTTTAACGTAGTTATTTGGCTTGGGCTTTCAATAAATTTGATGACGTCCTTAGATCTGTTGTCATACCACAGTGTCTGAAGACCCGCCTGTGCAATCAAAGTGTCCTGCCCACCATGATCTATGGTGCCGAGACATAGACGCTGACTAATGAGGCTGTGTATAAAATGCAAGTTGCACAGAGAGCCATGGAGCGAGCCATATTCAGTATTAAATTACAAAACCGTGTGAGGAATGCTGAAATTCGACGTCGGACGAAGGTGTGAGACATCGGAAAAGCGATCACTTCTCTCAAATGGAATTAGGTTGGACATATTGCCAGGCAGAGTGATGGCAGGTGGACTCAAGCGGTTACAGCCTTGGTCGCCGACAGAGGGCAGGAGAAGTGTTGGGCGCCCACCGGCTAGATGGGTCGATGACATTCGAACAGTCGCGGGTCATGCGTGGATGAGACAAGGGAAGGATCGAGACAAGTGGCGTACTTCAAGAGAGGCTCATAGGCAACGACACTCTTGTGCGAAAGAGACTTCAAAGTCTTGAACATCGCCGAAAAGTTGCTAGCCTTTCGGTTTTTTATCGGATACACTTCGGAGACTGTGCGACTGATTTACATGATTTAATACCACCTTGCCCTTTTTTCTATCGGAATGTACGTAGTTCAAAAAAGCGACATCGTTTCATGGTTGATGTTCCAAAGACACGAAAGAAGAGATTTGACTCTACCTACTTTTGTGATAAGAACGTCTAGGCTTTGGAATGAGTTGCCTGAGTGGAGTTTCCCTGTTGGTTACAATCTTTATGTCTTCAAATCGAGAGTGAATCGGTTTCTTCTAGGTAAACACGCTCCATCGTAGACCGCATCGTCGCTTAACATCAGGCGAGATGGCGGTCAAGTGTAAACCTATAAATATGAAAAAAAAAGGTCTATGCTCAGCAGAAGCGATAGCGGACTGAAGAAGAAGAACTGTTACGAGTAGATTATAACCTGGAATATTACATAGGTTACTTTTTATCCCAAGAAAATAACGGTAACTACTCGGGTAAAATCGCGTGGCGCTGCTAGCTACTTTATATTTTACTAGCGGCCCGCTCCGGCTTCGCTCGAATAATAACCTAGATATCAACTGCAGCGCCATCTGCCGTAGCCTATGTTACTCGGGAATAATGTAGCTTTCCAAAGGTGAAAAAATTTTTGAAATCGGTCCAGTAGTTTCGGAGCCTATTCATTACAAACAAACAAACAAACAAACAAATCTTTCCTCTTTATAATATTATTAGTATAGATAATCCTTTATAGAACTCTGTGCTTTTTATACAAACAAACAAAACTTTTGAAAAATCTCGGTGTCTTTATTTCTCATCCATCTCTATTACATCGTATCGACACGGCTGCACCATCTCTACATGAACTTTTGTGTGCATATAGTAGAGATAATAGGAGAGTTTCGTGACACGTAACTTTCACTTGAATCTATGTAATGTTGCTCGTCACTTTAATATTTTTTATAGTAAAGAACGACGAGACGAGCAGGGCATGCGCCTGATGGTGAGCAACGCAAATGTTCCCACTGCCCACTGCAGCGCTTAGCATAGTTTTCTCTCGCAAGGAGAGAGTCAAGTCATAATCCACCACGTTGGCCCAGTGCGGATTGGTGGGTGACGCATAAGTGCGATTATAACTATAATAGATAGAGATATAAGCACGGATATATTTAAGACTAGCTGAACCCGCTACTTCGTTCGCGTACGTTGATCTTGCGGCCTTATTAGTACATTAGTAGTACTTACCTAAAAATATTTGGATGGGTGGCCATTACACAAACCGAGTGAATTTATTTTTCCACACAAAAATATATTTATTCGAGTTGAGCAACTTCATATTTTATATTTTTAGCAACATCAAACATACTCGTACTAAGGTTGTGGAGTATCGAACACAGCCGCAGTGTTAAGTTTGTAGGGTTTTTATAGGATATATTACGTAGAGTAACTATGTAGCTAATGTGCGTGATCTGATACTTACCTAATTGTTTAATTGGTGATAGACTCATTAGCCGATGTGATATTTTAGACTCTAAGCCATGTGTGTTTCAAATGTCAATCTAATTGGTAATGTCGTTCTGTCGTTAATATTTGTTTCGTTAAGGCCCATGCTTTTTCCGAGATGATAGGTAGTATATATGAGACTATAAACTATCTGTGTTTCAAATTTCAACCAAATCATACCTTTACATAATATACATATAATGCTTGTTAAACACTACATTCAGTATTTGGATTGAAATAATATCCGAAGGAACAAAAACTGACTTCAATTATTAAATTATCATTTCACGTCAACTAACTAACTTCTAGTCAAGTAAAAAGTTCACTCGACTAATTTAAGAAGCCAGAACTACGTCGCCCAGATGAATAGATACTGGTGGATAATTCACACACAAAACTTTGGCTTTTTCCACCGCCATTGTCCCAGCCATAGGTACTCAAATCGGAGTGGTCTTACGCGTGACGATGGCAAAAGACCTGACGGCATGACTTTATTGCCTTGGAAGTTGAGTCCGCCGTCCGCCCCAAGTGTGGGACGCAGCTTGCGTCGATACTCTGGCACCATCACATCTTCCAGAGATACATAGTAGGGCCAGTGCAGCGGCTAATTTAGCTGAGCGTCTCGAACGGCTAAAATATGCAATCCGCGGTATTGGATTTATATTTAAGCCATTTGGGGTTGAGACATCGCATCGTGCCTGTGGGGGCCGGGAGCTTACCTCATTTTTAAAAACCTTTCCGAGCACTTGGCCGACGCAACGCGTGACCAAAATGCTGGCGTTTATTTGGCCCAACGCATAAACTTTGCCATTCAGCGTAGTACTGCCGCCAGCATGCTGGGCACGCTTCGACTGGTAGTGGGCTTAAACATCATCTTGTCATCCAGTTTTTGTTAATAATCAAAAAACCGCCTCCCTGTTTTCCATATAATATAAAATATGTACATGGTAAAAACGGGACCCTATTACTAAGACTTCCTTGTCCGTCCATCCGTCCGTCTGTCGCCAGAATGTATCTCAAAAACGGTGATAGCTAGACAGTTGTCATGTTCACAGATGATGTATTTACATTGCCGGTACCACAACAAATACTAAAAACAACATAAAAAATAAATATTTAAGGGGGGCTCCCATAAAACAAATTTGTTTTTTTTTTACCGTTTCTTGCTCGATGCTAATAATGGTGACAGGTAGACGCTTCAACTGTTCACAGAATATTTCGTTTTATGTTCTCTTTAAATAATTAATTAAAATTTATGATTAAGGAGGCTCCCATACAATAAAAGAAGCTCTCGCCGTTTATTTGGTAATGGTACGGAAGCCTTCGTGCGTGAGTCCCACTCGCACTTGGCCGGTTTTTTAATACCTAACATAGCATTCAGTAACCTAACATACTAAATTCAGAAGCAAGGATTGCATCCACAAACACCAACCGCTTAATTTTTAAATGTAGTTCGTCTTTGGTTGAAAACATTACATTATATGTATTCCTCTTTCTTTGACATTACACATTTTCTAATAAATCTCAGATCGTGTTTCGTACCATGAGCTGCCATCTGTAGGAAAAACATTAGAAAGGCATTGTCATATGACCTGACGATATATGTCACCGATGTCACCGATGGCGGATTTGAGTGCGGTGTACCAGGGATGCTTTGACTCCGGTAAGTCGGATTACAATTACACCTTCGGTTCCGATTTTGGCTCCGAATTTTTTAAAACGGAGGTTACAATCGGAGGTAAGTTGTAAAAATATTGCAGATAATCCCTTATTGTGGTGGATAGTAAATGGAAATACAAAAACCCAACTTCCTAAATCAATTGCTCGTCAATGTTTACCGTGTCCACGTTTTTGGCAAAAAAAATTTACCCAATTAAAATGTTTCTCCTGCCACCACTTCTGATCCTGCCTCTGTCTCCGACTTCGGTCCCGACTCCGATAAGTCAAATTTAAAACCTCCGACCGCGCCTTCGGTTCCGATAAAATGACCTCCGTTACATCCCTAGCTAGTGTTTACAATGCCACAGAATACTTAGAAGTTAGTATGTACCGAACTTATTTTTACCGTTATTATTTAATTTCTATGTAATTTCTGAACCACACGACCAATATTGTTAAAAACTTGATGAGACTATATTAAAAATGTGTTATTTCTAACAAAATAAGAAATAACGAAATTGAACAACGCAAACATGAGTTACAAACAAATACACAATCTGACTTTCACCCCTTTCTGCAAGAAAACCGTGCAGAATTTGGGGATTAAAAGTAGACAGCTACCATCTACTTAGTATGATCTTAAATCATGTCAAGTTTCATTTGAATTGAATCAGTGGTTTCGGCGTGATGAGAGTTCCCTATACAGAAAGACAGACAGACAGACAGACAGACAGACAGACAGACAGACAGACATGAAAGATAAGTATAGATATAGATATAGATTATAACATAATTCGATAATTGTAATTCTTATAACTTAGATGAAATTAAATGAAATAAGATAATAGGCACAACTACTATGCTCAACTGATTGTGCCGTGGGTACTTTTGATTGCCTTCTACACAGCTAATTGGTCCATTCCGAAAAAAAATGTATTGACATGTGTAGGTATGAGTTGAACAATTGAGCTTATAAAATGCAAGTCTAGTATCGTAAGAAAAAGATTCCGACAAAGTGACGACATCATTCTTGAAGGCAGATAAACGAACCGTAATGTGTTTGTTCTAAGGCTAACACTCATGGAGTGATTTTCAACCGCGCTTGCCGCGGTTGCGGGCCTACAGTTGCTATAGAATGTAGAATTTATATTATATGTAAAAATTTGCGTTGCGTTTTACGCACGCAACGCGCGTGGCTAAGTGCCAAAATTCAGTGGTCTCGTGAGTTTTGAAATAAAACCCGCGCCCGCCGCGGTGAAAATCGTTCCATGAGTTCTTAACCTAAGTAGGCGTCAAGTTTCCCTTTTTTAGGGTTCCGTAAAACGTAAAAACGGAACCCTTATAGATTCGTCATGTCTGTCTGTCTGTCTGTCTGTCTGTCTGTCCGTCCGTATGTCACAGCCACTTTTTGCCGAAACTATGAGAACCACACTGTTGAAACTTGGTAAGTAGATGTATTCTGTGAACCGCATTAAGATTTGAACAATAAACTTTAAAAAAAAGATAAATTAGGGGTACTAAGAACTGAAACTCAAAAATTTTTTTTTCATCAAACCTACACGTGTGCAGTGTCTATCGATAGGTCTTCAAAAATGATGTTGAGGTTTTTAAAATAATTTTCGTCTACACTGAATAATTTGCGCGAGAGACACTTCCAAAGTGGTAAAATGTGTGTCCCCCCCCCCCCTCTAACTTCTAAAGTAAGAGAATGAAAAATCTAAAAAAAATATATGATGTACATTACCATGTAAACTACCAACGAAAATTAGTTTGAACTCAATCTGATGACTAGTTTTTTTTTAGTACGTCATAAATACACTATTATTGAAACTTCGATCAAAGTTACAACGAACTACAAGAACTATGTGTACTATGTATATTATGTTACATGCTGCAACGGAACCCTTCATGGGCGAGTCCAACTCGCACTTGGCCACTTTATTTATTAAATCATGCGATCATCGTAATATCAGTTTTAATTGTATGAAGTCATCCTTATTAAAAATTAGAACACATTATTTCTGGCACTGAGCAACGGGAAAACTGTAAATAACTCCATTCGAGAAATCAGGAAATACGGGAATCACAATGTTGACAAGAATTTTCCAACCCGCGCATTAAATGAGGGAACCACTATTGGATCTGTAAAACAACTCAGTGTTTCGTTCACAGAAATCTAAAGTACCTCATTTAGATTTCTGTGGTTTCGTTCGTTCAATCATTTGATCAATTTAGAAACAAGTTGGTAATTGCGGAAACAAATTAAATGGGTATGATTTAATGTTTTAACACAATTGGAACGGGATGTGATAAGCGTATAGTTATAAATAGATAATAATATGCATTGTTACTGATATTCCAGAATGCAATATACGTGGATATTTATTGCAGCTTTTATAATGCCTTTTTGGAACGAAGTTCCTTAAGGTAGGCTTGAAGGAGATAGGGTCTATGCCTTGCAACCGAACTTAAAAAAAATAATTATTTATTGAATATTATGCGAGCAGAATTAGCTCATATCCCTGTATTTCCGTGTTGAAATAACAAATTATAGGTCATAATTAAATATCTGTTAAAATAATTTTGTCTTCCACTATCCATTTGTCCAGTCTGTTCTTGAGGATGTTATTACAGCAAAGTCATTTGCTGAAATAAGATCCTCAGGCAACCTGTTCAAGTTGTAAACCACTCTTTTGCTAAGGATGTGATGTGCAGTGTTTGTCAATGATAGTGCGTGGGACAACTGGGACTTATGACGCCAACTGAGTCTCTTATGCTCCTTTGACCTGTACAGGTTACTAATGTGAGGGAAGTTATAAAATCCAATCAGTACTTATTTTAAATGTTTCGATCAAGTCTCCCCGTAACCGTCTCTCTTCCAATGTAGTGAGGTGTAGGGGTTTTAACCTGTCTGTGTAGGATTAACGTCGAAGGATCATGACCATTTTGTCGCTTTTCTTTGCAAACTTTCAAGTAAATCAATATCTTTTTTGAAGTAGGCTCCAGACTTAATAACCATATTCTAGGAGCGGCCTCAAACAAGTTTTATATATTTTAAGAAACATTTCTACAGTTATAGATTGAAAGGATCCACGAATGCCATAACGAAAAGAGTTTGCTTTCTTTACAATTGCAGTAATGTGTTCTTCCGTAATTGTAACACCGAGGAGTAGGTTAATTTTTTTTTTGAAAAATTATTTATTTTACTCTTTTTCTGCAAAACAAGTTTTCATTAATGCATTTATTCAATTTCGTGTTACTAGGATCGATTGGGATTCAGCATTTATGAGTTTTGTTAACACCAAATATAGCTGTTTTTGGATAGGCTTGCGAATGAGGCTATAGGTGTAGTAAGACGCACCGATGCAATGACCGTAGCACAGGTGGCGATTGTGGCACGTAGCACAGGTGGCGATCGTGGCACGTAGCACAGGTGGCGATCGTGGCATGTAGCACAGGTGGCGATCGTGGAACGTAGCAGCGGTGATGATCGTAGCTCGTAGCACAGGTGGCGATCGTGGAACGTAGCAGCGGTGATGATCGTAGCTCGTAGCACAGGTGGCGATCGTGGAACGTAGCAGCGGTGATGATCGTAGCTCGTAGCACGGGTGCAGCGGCTGCGTAGCTCGTAGTACAGCTTTATTTGTGTAGCTTACAATCGTCGCTACATCAGATGGAAACGTTATTTTTATGAAGTGAAAACTTCTTTAGGCGCGCCTAGACAGATTTTTCGTGGGCTGTGAATTAAATTCATTCGTCACGCTCGGGTATTACAAGAAATCTTCGGATAAAGTCGGGACCATGGCTATTGGCCACCTAGAAATACGTCAGCCAATGAGAAATGCTGAAAGGGCGTGGATAGGCCATCATGGCATGGCCATCTAGAAACGCATCAGCCAATGGGAAATGCTGACACATTTCTAGATGGCCATGCCAAGATGACGAGGCCACGCCCTCCGGTTACACCCGTGTAGTTTCCAAGGTCAGCTATCAAATTCTGAGTTTAAAGCTTTCACTTCTATCGGCAGTTCCTATGACTGCCAATTTTTTATTTACCTATAAGGTTTACACTTGACCGCCATCTTGCAACGATACGGTCTACGACGGAGCGTATTTACCCATAATTTACAACAAAAACAGACAACAGCAGGACACAGAACAGGAAAAGCAACATTTCATAAATGCATTTACACAATTTCGCGTAGATAGAATCGAATTTGATAACTTTTGTGAAATCTACAATAAAGACAGACAAAATTGTACGCAAATTTTAGATACCGGTAAAATTTAAATGGGAAGCAGACCCGTTCGAAGACAAAAATAATTTTTGAAATCGGTTAGCGCATTCTCGATAAATCAGGTAACATACAAAAAATAGCAACAAGGTGGTCGAATTGATAGCCTTTTTAGAAGTCGGTTAAAAAGAAACCAATTCACTCCCGATTTGAAGACACCAAGATTGTAACTATCAGGAAAAACTCATTAAAAGACGACGCATTTCACAGCCTAGGCGTTCTCATCATAAATGTAGAGTCAAACCTCTTTGTTCAAAGTGTTAGGAACGTCAACCACGAAACGATGTCGCTTGTTCAACCTTCGAGCAGTTTGACAGAAAAAGGACAAGGTGGAATAAGATCAGTTACACATTCGTTCGATTGTAGGAGGTTTAGGTTTGTCTTTTGGTTTAAAGGGCAATGTTTCGGGAACAATTACAAGGCAAAGAGATAAATCATTCAATATCTCTTGGTGACAAGTACAGTGCAGTGCTGGGCAGTGATTTCGAGACTGAATATCAAAATATCGGCGAGGCTCAGAGCCAGGACCGTCTGTCACACATTAGTTGCCCTAAACCCACAATGAGATGATGGGTATTATGACCTATGACCATAATAAAGCATGTTTTTGTCAAAATACTAAGATCAAGAACATAGATAAATCAACAAAGACCTAGCCTTATTTTTAAACAGTATGCCTGATTTTCAGGCAATATTAATAGTTATCAGTTTTCGTATGGTAATGGAGTATGGACTATGGGGGCCCAATACATCGCGAGACCCTGGGCCCTGGCCCAGTGGGCCCCGGGGAGAAGAAGAGCCTGCTCAGAGCTGTGTTCTTAAAGTTTTATAACTTCACACTTGACCGCCATCTCGCCTGATTTTAAGCGACGATGCGGTCTACGATGGAGCGTGCTTTCCTAGAAGAATATGACTGGTATGACTGGTGATGAATGGTAGGACTCTTAGCAGAGTCCGCCTGGGGAAGTACCACACCGTTGCCAGTTATTCGACCACCAAGCAGTAAGGTGCAAACATTACTGTGTTCCGGTTTGAAGGGTAATATTTCCAGCGAAATGACAGGGCTTAGAGATATAACATCTTAGATTTCTGGGTGACGAGCGCAGTGCAGTGCTAGGTAATGATTTGGACTCTTCATATTCCATTAGTTGCGTGTCACTGCGCTGTTATGTGGCAGGCATGTTTGCTTACCATCAGGAAAATGTCCAGGTTGTCTCGTCACTCTTTATTTAAAAAAAAAGATCCGATTCACTCTCGACTTGAAGACACAAATATTGTAACTATCCGGAAAAACCTACTCAGGCAACGTTATGGGCAAGTGTTTTTAACTCTCAAGGCCGATTTACATCAGACGAGCGAATGCTCATTCTATCCCCACTGTATCAAATTCATTTGGTGTAAACAAACGTAGAATATTCTTTCATTGTTTTGTTTGCGTTCGCAAAGATTCTATGGAATTTTTAAAATGGAAAACGCTAAGAACGATCTTTCGTTTACACTAAAAGATCGAGAAAGAATGCTCTTGTTCCAGCTCTAGCTCTATGTTCGTTCAGTTTAAATCGGCCTTCAGGCACACGCCATGCTCGACCCGTAACTCTATATTATTAAACTAGCTGTGACCCGCGGTTTCACCCGCAGCTATTTGAGGAAAATCTCTACTAAAATATCCATTGCTATAAAAAGCTATGATCAGTAAGAGAACTATACCAAAAGAATAAAGAAACGCTACGTAAAAGTACTGGGTTCTAGTAAAATGTGTTTTATAGTACAGATATTTTAGAGTACTTCTGTATATACGATATTTTTAGTTTTTTAATTCTTGGGGTAGAAGAACAAATTGGTTATCTCTGTAACCTGATGATCTTGATAACGCTTCAGATACCTAAGTAGTTGTCCGTATGAAAAACAGTCTTAGCGCGAAGAATCGATTTCTAGGTGCTTAAATGTTTGCCCTTGTGCTTTAATAATAGTTTCAGCATACGACTACTTAACGGGAAACTGTATTATTTTGAAATTAAAAGGCAAATGGTACCATTTTATGTGGAGGTAATGCATTAACATACCATTGTGGTTGAAGGGAATAGTCGATTTGTGTCGGATTCGACACCATGCCCTACCGGCCCTACCCTACCGGCTAAAACCTCGGCAGTATTAATTCATCTTTGCCACAAACCGCGCAAACACCGGAATGTTCTCGCACTCTTCTGTGAACCCGCCGCGGGACAATGCACACCGTGGTCACCAGAGTGACATCTTCACGTCTAGACACCCTTTGTTTCTCACGGCGGGCCAAATGGTCCGCCTCGTCACCTACCACCATCCGACTGAAGAGGACGGGGACAGCAGCTCACCGATATACCGGCACTCTTCTTCCTCTACACTCCCACCGCGTTCGCCATCATACGTTGGCAACCACGCAAGGCCACATTGGGCAGGGAGAGTGGTGCACCGTTATACCGGTATTCCTCTTCAGCCTCTCATATCATTCATCCTCTTCTCTACGGTCACGGTGCATACCACCAAACATCGCGGCACGTCTCATTCGCGCCGACACCGTCTACGCCGCGCAACTCCCTCCTGACCGCATTGCTAGGAACGCAAGGCTTGGAGCTCATAGCCCTGGTTAGCAGTCCCACTGCGGGTTTCTCTTAGCTTCACTGTGGATGATCAGGCCACGGCTACTCGTATTCGTAATAAAGTGATCTATTATTTTGTTGCAGAGTTATTTTAAAACTAAGATATTTCCTAAAATATTCATTAAAATCAAATAATACCAAGGGCAATTTTGCTCAAAATTATATTATATTTGTGATAAATAATGTACTCGTTCGGATAAATGTTTATCCGAACATCGTGATTATAAAAATACCTCCGCAAACGATGCATTTTTCTTCTTATTTTTTCTTATGGCTACCAGTTGGTAATGGGTACCACCGCAATTTCCCCAACGTCCAGCGTTTGAACATTGAGAGCATCGTTAATCCATGTTCTGTATGTTTTTCATTGGAGTGTGATGCTTCATTCAGGTGATCAGTCTTCTTCAGATAATCTTGAGCTTGATTGTCAAAAACCTCTTTAGTGTGAAATCGAGGCAGCAGGGTTCTTCCTTCAAGTACTTCCAATATACGATTGTATGTGAATAGTATGGTAAAATAGTAATGTTCAGTGTAGAGGTATAAAAATCAACGGACAAATTTTACATACACAACATTACAATATAAGATTAGAGAGATTTTTAATTTGATAATACTTTAATGTAAACAATGCATTATTGAAAATTTGATTACCTAAAATGACGTAACCTTCAAATATAGACCGACATGTCCTGTCATCTGTCATCAGACTTCAGCGCATACCAAGGAGAATGGCACACGCAGCTAAAGCTCTCGAAGAGAAATATTTTTCCCCGTTTAGTTACATTCTTCAACCCCCAACCCTTTTTCTGCAATAAAAAGTAGCCTATATCCTTTCTCGGGGTCTAGTCTATCTGTGCACCAAATTTCATTAAAATCAGTTCACTGGTTTAGATGGTAAATCATAACAGACAGACAGACAGACAGACAGACAGACAGACAGAGTTACTTTCGCATTTATAATATTAGTAAGGATAATAATTATTATATTAGTTTTAAAAACTAAAAGACACGCTTTTAAATTTCAAATAGCCAATCGGCCACCTTGGAACGGCCGCCATGTTGGATTTAGGTTACATGATTATTTTTTTCGTAACTCATTTAGCAAACCCTTTCATTTAATACCCGTATCATGGGAGTGCATTTCAAATAGCCAATCGGCCACCTTGGAACGGCCGCCATGTTGGATTTAGGTTACGTGATTATTTTTTTCGTATCTCATTTAGCAAACCCTTTCATTTAATACCCGTATCATGGGAGTGCATTTCAAATATCCAATTCGCCACCTTGGATGTCCGCCATGTTGGATTTAAGTCACTTTACTATTTTTTCGTTTTTCTGGCAGCAAACCCTTTCATTTGATATCCATATCATGGGGGTGCATTTCAAATAGCTTGTCTGCCGTTTTGGGGATGCCGCCATATTAGATTTAAGTTATTTGACTATTTTTTCGTTTTTTCTGGCAGCAAACCCTTTCATTTAATACCCATATCATGGGGGTGGATTTCAAACAACCAGTCCGCCATCTTGGGGAGGCCGCCATATTAGATTTGTAATGATGTTTTTTAGCTAGTCATGTATTGTCATCAGAACTCAGCGCGTGTGCAAAACTTCATCCTAATCGAAGACCAGGAAGTGGGTCAAATTAAGATTCCAAGATTTTCTTACATACATAGTTACAAGTGAAGCTAATGGGGAGGCCACCATATTATATTTGTAATGACGTTTCTTAGCTAGTCATGTATTGTCATCAGAACTCAGAGCGTGTGCAAAATTTCATCCTAATCGAAGACCTGGAAGTGGGTCAAATCAAGATTCCAAGATTTTCTTACATACATAGTTACAAGTGAAGCTAATGGGGAGGCCGCCATATTAGATTTGTAATGACGTTTCTTAGCTAGTCATGTATTGTCATCAGAACTCAGAGCGTGTGCAAAATTTCATCCTAATCGAAGACCGGAAAGTGGGTCACATTAAGATTCCAAGATTTTCTTTCATACATAATTAGTTACAAGTGAAGCTAATAAAAGCGTGTTAAAAAGTAGTTGAAATATTATTTCAAAAAATTAAAGTAGGTACGTAGTACAAACAAGCAGGCTGCTAATATGATGGAAAAGACGTAAAGAGCAATTGTAAATGGTACCTGTCGTCGGCACTTTGTAACCTTGGATATGCAATAGTTTACAAGTTTTTTTAAGGGGTTCGAATGTTAATGTTACCAATTTGTAAAAAAATGTTTTTCTAATAAGTCTCAATTTTAATCACAAAAACTGGCCTTGTAATAAAATAAATAATATAGGAGGACAATTCACACACAACACTATCTGACCCCAAACTAAGCAAAGCTTGTATGATGGCGGCCAGATAGCTGATATAATACTTATATAGTTTTAAATACATACTTATATATACATAGAAACCCCCAGACACAGTGCAAACATTTGAATTCATCACACAAATATTTGCACTAGGTGAGAATCGAACCCACGACCCTCGGCTTTGCAGGCAGAGCTACTACCAACTAAGCCACGAGGCCAGTCAATACATAATATCAAGGCATAATGTACTGATGTAGTGGTTCTTTCATGTGGTGTGTGGTTCCATGTGGCCTCCCTCTGCGAAGAGTGGAATGCTGACATGGGGAATTATTACACCTTTGCCGGTTATTTTACCGCCAAGCAGTAATGTGCAAACATTAATGTAAAACAGAGAAACTACAGGCCATAAAAATAATTCATCGTAAAATTATCTCTGGGTGATGATCAGTGTAGTGCCAGGTAGTAACTCCAACTCTTCATGTTCAAATAATTGGGTGACACCGCGCTGTTACGGGCAGTAGTATTGCTTACCATCAGGCATGTGATTAGCTAGCCCCGTCGATCTAAACGAGGGGTCAGCAACCTTTTGGGAGCCCTGGGCCACATGGTGAAAAAAGTAGACGCGAAGGGCGTATTGCCGACCCCTGATCTAAACCATAAAAAAGTGTGTGTGTACGCTAAACGTTAATACTTCTCTTTATTCCTTGTGCTACAAAACTTCCAACTTCAACCATAGAATAGATGATATCCTCAATGCAAAAAGTATTAACCTGAAGTTAGTAGTTACATTGTTCACTAAAATGTTGATTGATTAGATGCCCCTAGTCCCAGTAAACGTCAAGGTGTCGGGATTCGTGACAGCATCGAAAAAAATACTATCATATTTTTTCCATAACGCACCATAAATCTATACTAATATTATAAAGCTGAACAGTTTGTTTGTTTGTTTGTTTGAACTCTAGGATCTCGGAAAGTACTGGACCGATACGAAAGATTCTTTTTCTGTTGGATACTCCATTTATCGAGGAAGGCTATAGGGTACATAACATTACGCTACTATCAATAGGTACGGAGTATGAGTTAAGAATGTAAAGAAAACGGGGAAAAATATTTCTCTTCGAGAGCTTTAGTTCCGTGAATTTAAATTCTCTTTGGTCGCTGAAGTCTGTGGCGGCGCGTGTCTACATTTGAAGTTTGTGTCATTTGAAGTAATCAAATTTGTTCTACAACAATGCATTGTTGCTTATTTACGTATTTTTAGGGTTCCGTGAAACGTAATAAAGTGGCCAGCAATGGATATTTTAGTATGGATTTTCCTCAAATAGACGCGGGTGAAACCGCGGGGCACAGCTAGTAAAATAATAAAGCTTCAAAAACTGCATTGTGAGAAAAATCGCGGGCGCAGTTCGCTAGTAAGCAGATAACATTCACAATAATACGTCAACACGTCATCGTATCGTTGTTGTACCGATTTGGTTTTGACACGGACAGTCAGAAGTTGAATCTCGGATTTGCTACACATGTACCTATATTTGTTCCACTGTCCATAATATCATCATTGCATTTAACTTCCCGATTCGTCCAACAACGACCGTCACACGGCCTGATAAGTCCCAACTACGGCTGGACAAAATATTAGGTGAGATTATTAATTATTTTTTTTTGTTTTGGCAGAATGAGGTCAATGTTAATAATACTTGAAAATTTAATTGTTAAATGGCGGTCAAGGTTACCTAATATATTTTTAGGGACGATGATGGTCAAGTTTTTTTGGTTTTAAAGTACATGTTTTTTAAGAGAGACAATATTGAACATTATTTCGTCTTCATAAACAAAATACATTTTAAACAATTTTAATATTTTTCTCAGCCGTGAAAAAAATATATAATGATGCAAGACGACGATGCTATAATGATCATCTATAGTAATATCTGTAATAAATAAAAAATATATATATTTTTTTTAATTTAGTTATTCATCTAAACAGTGCCACGTTAAAGTAACTATTGTGTTCGCATTTATAATATTAGTAGGTTTATTTACTATTCTTATTTACTAGACGAAACCATTGTTTCATTCTTGCGAATGAATTTAAAATAAATACCATTTTGTATATAATATATTTTAGCTCACTTTGCAAAGAGATATAAAGTTTGGAAATTATCTTTACGTTCCGCTGTTTATTTTTATTTCCATTAGTTACACACCGATTGTATTTTATTATAATTTCGAATAGATTAGATTACTTAATAGATTAGATATTATGATTTTATTGCAACTAAGCCGTTAAAGCTTGAAGTAAATATTCAAACCTCGAACCAAGAGTTTGACTTTACTTTTGTGATCGGAGCGTGAAGGGTGGGGTTTTTTATCGAGAGTGAATTGGTTTCTTCTAAAGCACGCTCCATCGTAGACCGCGTCGTGGTACGTGGCCTAACATTAGGCGAGATGGCGATCAAGCGTAATCCTATAAAAGTTTTTGTAGTTACATAAATATCTACATCGAGTTTTTAGAGAGTTATGTTAAAATGAAAGTTATGTAAGTTACGATAACATTGTAAAAATGAACACTATTCATTATAATTGTAATAAATATAATATATGGATCTAATGTTTAAAGCACACGTAACGATACATCGTAGCGATTAATCTGTGCAAGCTGATTTGCGCAGATTTATCGATCGTGTGTATGACAAATCGTTTCAGATTATCGTTGAGATTTGTCATACACATGATCGATAAATCTTTTTTTTTTACTATTATAGGTTTACACTTGAACGCCATCTAGCCTGATATTAAGCGACGATGTGATCTACGATGGAGCGTGTTTACCTAGAAAAAAAAAACCGATTCACTATCTGTTTTTTATTTATTCTTCCAAATCTGCGCAAATCGGTTTGCACAGCTTTTTTTTTTATTAACTAAGAGTAATGAGACGAGCAGGACATGTGCCTGATGGTAAGCAACATGCCTGCCACATAACAGCACAGCGACACGCAGCTATTGGAACATGAAGAGTCCAAATCATTACCTAGCACCGCATTGCGGTCGTCACCCAGAGATCTAAGTTGTTATTTATCTCTATGCCCTATAATTTCTCTGGAAAAATTGCCCTTCAAACCGGAACACAGTAATGTTTGCATATTACTGCTTGGCGGTAGAATAACTGGCAAAGGTGTGTTCCTTCCCCAGGCGGACTATGCCAAGAGTCCTACCACTCATCATCATCATCATCAGCCGTAAGACGTCCACTGCTGGACATAGGCCTCCCCCCTAGATTTCCACAACGAACGGTCCTTCGCAACCTGCAACCAGCGGTTTCCAGCGACCTTCGTGAGGTCATCTGTCCATCTAGTGGGAGGCCGTCCAACACTGCATCTTCCGGTTCGTGGTCGCCACTCGAGAACCTTTCTTCCCCATCGGTTGTCAGTTCTGCGAGCGATGTGGCCTGCCCATTGCCACTTCAGCTTAGCTACTCTTCGAGCTACGTCGGCTACTTTAGTTCTTTTGCGAATATCCTCATTACGGATTCTGTCGCGAGAGACTCCGAGCATAGCTCGCTCCATAGCTCGCTGTGTGACTTTGAGCTTTGTTATGAGGCCCACAGTTAAGGACCACGTCTCAGTTCCATAAGTCATCACTGGCAACACGCACTGATTGAAGACTTTCGTCTTCAAACATTGGGGTATTTTGGACTCCAAGATGTGCCGTAGTTTCCCGAACGCTGCCCATCCGAGTTGGATTCTTCGCTGGGCCTCTTTGTCGAAGTTGGATCTACCCAATTGGATCTTTTGACCCAGGTAGACGTATTCGTCAACAACTTCGAATGTGGTATTCCCAACAATAACCGGTACAGGTGAGACATGAACATTTGACATGACCTTCGTCTTGTCCATATTCATCCTCAAACCTACCTGTTGGGATACTCTACTGAGGTCCCTGAGCATAGCACCGAGGTCCTCCATCGACTCCGCCACAATGACTATATCGTCGGCAAACCGAAGGTGAGTGATGCATTCGCCGTTGATATTGATGCCATGTCCGTTCCAGTCCAGTAGCTTGAAAACATCTTCCAGCGCGGCAGTGAACAGTTTCGGAGATATAACATCTCCTTGTCTCACGCCTTTCTGTAGCCGGATATGTTTTGTGCACTGGTCCTGTAATCGGACAGACATTGTGGCTTTGCTGTAAATGCACCTCAACGCTTCGATATAGCGATAGTCCATGCGGCATCGCTGGAGAGACTGAAGCACTGCCCAGGTCTCGATGGAATCGAAGGCTTTCTCATAATCCACATACGCTATACATAGTGGCCGATTATACTCCTCGGTTTTCTGTATAATCTGCCGAAGCGTATGTATGTGGTCTACGGTACTATAGCCTTTTCGGAAACCGGCTTGTTCGGGTGGTTGGAAGTCGTCAAACCTGCGTGCGAGACGATTCGTGATTACCCTCGAAAATAACTTGTAAACGTGGCTCAGAAGTGAAATGGGTCTGTAGTTCTTCAACAAGGTGTTGTCACCTTTTTTGAAGAAGAGCACCACCACACTTCTGCTCCACGCTTCTGGCGTATTACCGTCAAGTATGACGGAGTCAAACAGCTTCTGGAGGACTTTAAGTACCGGTTTTCCACCCGCTCTCAGAAGCTCAGTCGTAATTCCGTCGGTGCCAGGTGCCTTGTTGTTCTTAAGTTGTTTGAGGGCCATCCTAATCTCATACAGGCTGACTTCCGGGATGTCTTCGGTAAAGTGTCGGGTCAGCTTGGCTCTTGGGTCTTTTGCCATGCTAACGACAGGTCTTGTTTGCGTAGAGGTGTATAACTGTCCATAGAACCTCTCAATCTCCTCCAAAATCTCGGCTCTCGACGAGACGACGTTACCACTGTCGGTCTTCAGTTTGGTCAATTGACTTTGCCCAAGAGACAGATTTCTTGCGAACACTTTCGAGCCTTTATTCCGCTTGATCGCTTCTTCAATACACGAAGTATTGAAGCAGCGTATGTCGCGTCGCACACAAGTAGAAATCTGTCTATTGAGCCGTCTGTATACCGTCATGTCGACCGAAGACTGCAATCGCATATCTCGCCTAACCGCCATGAGATTCAGAGTATGATCGGAGAGCTTTTGGGTTCTATTCTGGCGTCGGCTCTTATAAAATTCCCATGCCAACTGCTTGAACAGTTTCCACCAGCCTGTCGTTTATTTCATCCGCCGTTACGCATTCATCTAAGGTTTTGAAGCGATTTTGAAGTTCGAGTTGAAAGTTGTCGGGATCTTCGATTTGAGCATAATTTGGTCGGAGCGTGGACTTCATTAGACGTGATCTTTCGAACTTAATGTTTAGATTCAGCGTGCCTCTTACAATACGGTGATCGCTGCCGGTTTTAACCCTACTGATCACAGAGACATCGCTGAATATTTGCCGTTTAGTCGTCATAATGAAGTCGATCTCATTTTTTGTGGAACCATCTAGGCTAATCCAGGTCCATTTTCGTTGTGGCTGTTTCTTGAAAAAGGAGTTCATCATAAAGAGGCTCTCCCTTTCCAAGAAATCAGCTAGACGTTGCCCTCTTGGGTTCCGCTGCCCATATCCGAATTGTCCCACTCTCAACTCATCACCGCTACGTTTGCCTAGTTTCGCGTTGAAGTCTCCCATCACAACTGTGAAATGTGTTGGCGAGACATGTATGGCTTTGGAGATGTCCTCATACATGGTCTCAACCTCTTCGTCGGGATGTGTCGAGGTCGGTGCGACCTTCAATGAATACCGGTCGGTTATTTTAAGTACAAGGTATAAAACCCTGCTCGACACACTCTCGATCATTAACACGTTGTTGACGAGAGACCTGCGGATGATAAACCCGACACCCCCTTGGGATTGTTGATCTCCCTCCCGGTAGTAGAACAAGTTGCCGGATTCGAGGGTTATTCTGTCCTCGCCCTGTCTACGGACTTCGGATAACCCTATGATATCCCAGCGCAACTTGTCCACTTCTTCTTCCAGCTCCACAATCTTTTCGTCAGCCCTCAGCGTCCGTGCGTTGTACGTTGCCAGGTCGAGTCGTTGGGTTTGGTGGCGGGGCGTCTGCCGGGGATTCTTAGCACCCCATGCTTCGCCGGAACCAAGGCTGCCACCAGCGCCTAGAATAACGGAGCCGCCGGGGACTAGGGGCCGTTTCTTTGTTGTGACCATCATATGGGGGGGTGTTTGCCATAGTCACCACGCTTGGCAGGCGGGTTGGTGACCGCGGAGCCAGTCCTTTGCACCGATGACGCCGCTGCCCGTCACCGGCCAGGTCAATTTAGGACTGGCTTTTAAATGGATATACCGCCATTGGTTCGGTCGCCAGAGCCTCGTTAGTCGACAGCAGGGTGTACCGCGCGCAGGAGAGGTTGACATTTGGGGAAACTAGATGCTAAGCGCTTCCTCCTTACACCCCACACAAGAGTCCCACAAGAGTCCTACCACTACTAAATTAATATTACCATAATACTAATTACCACTAATAATCGCTACGATATATCGTTACGTGTGTGGCTGGCTTATAACACGTAACTGCCCTATAATCAAAGATGATAATTAATTAGCGTAGGTACAGTGAAATGTTCATTTAAAAACTTTGAAAATGTATATGATTTGTATGTTTTTTTTTAATTATTATTTTTGTCGGAATAATTCATGATTTTCCGACGACGTTCAGGGTAAATTTGGTCATTTGATTATGTAACATTGGTTCCATAAAGTTTCAATACTTCTTCTAATCCATTATTCCACATTGCCGTAGAAAAATCATGCGATAAGTAGAAAAGATCGAGGGTTACAACCCCCTCTTTTAAACTTGCACCCAGTTGGCCAGGTTACAAACGCCGGCATAGTGCTGAATCTTATTATTTTATACACTTCTAATATCCTACATAGGTCTCCTGGTGGTTCACATTTTGTTCATAGGCCTGTATTCTAATAGTATCGTCCCTTAACATCAGGCGAGATGTCGGCCGAGAGCAAAATTATTATCGATAGCAAAAACAGTCCGACTTAGAAAAGAGAACATCCTCAATTTTGAAGTCGGTTAAACCAGTCGTATTGTGTTCTAAATCAAATAACAACTGAATCAAACTTCTAGTCGAGTTTCCTTTTTCGAATCGAGCGATTGCATTGTATCTGTTTTAATTATGTGATGTTTTCCTCATTAAAATACAAGAGATAACTGCGTTATTTTTCTCGCTGGGCAACGGGAAAACTGTAAATAACTCCAAACGATAAAACAGGAAACCGCAACCATTTAACAACGGTGATACGAATTTTCAAAATATAAATTAGATGAGGAAACCACTACCTATCGGATTTGTGTATGAATACAAATATCTGCCTTCTGTTTGAGTGTTAATATGTTTGTGTAATAAGAACTCGTATGTATGGTATTTATAACTATAAGCAATTACTTCAAAGGAAGGACATGGCTTACTGAACATTTTTTGGCATTTTAATGACCAGCAAAAACTTGCTCACCCCCTCCCGCGGGCTGTGAACTGAGTCGCATGTCGCATGGCCCTAATAATGCAATTTTAGGTCCAACGCGGTTGTGTCATTTTGTCGCATCTTTGACCAGGTCCTTATATACAACGTGGTGGATTTACCCCCAACAATATTTTAACAGTCCATTCTAACACTGATGTAGACTTCATCACCCAAGGTCTCTTTCCCCTCAGCACGGTAGATCACGAGATAATTCGAGTCAAAGTTTGACGTAAAATTCCCACCAAATCACCAGCTTCAACCCTAAAGCATGTACAGCAGACAAACGACCTTGCCGCCGACGCCGTGACATTGTAAAAAAATCCGTGCCGAGATCTGGCCATTAGCTCGTTAAGCCTGACTCGCGACGCGGCCGGCGTCGTGACGTCACACAAAAAATCATTACTAAAAAATGAAACAAAATTTTGTGTGTCTGTAAACGACAATGAATTAATTAATATTATCGCCTATCTCTTAGGCATAAAAATAAACTAATATTCGAGTATGTATATAATGAAAAAATAAGGTTTTTAAGTCTCAAAACCGGTTTTGCCCAAATCTGGCCTCCCGGGGCTAGACAGCTTAGGGGTATGTCAAATGAAATAACAACAGAAAAAAATATTTTTTTTATGGAAAAAAATTTTTGAGCTTTCATGCCTAATTTTCACATGCATGATTCAAAACTTAATGTAGATGAACTACCATAAATATTGTTGCACCTTTCTGCAACACCTTGTATAAGTCGATGACTATAAGTAATAGAGTTATAGGTACTTACCATCTATCTGCCTTCCACAGTCCAATCTTTGCTTGGTTTGGAGTTGGATGGTGTTTTGTATGAAATGTCCATTAATTTTCCATCAATATTTATTTTGTTAAACAACTCAGTTTTACTTTCGTTCAATCATTCGATCAATTTAAAAATAAGTTCGCGGTTAGTGGGATAACATATTTATCATACGTATAATAAAGAAAATAATAAATAAGCCTTTATTGCTGTTTACAAATCCATCTATATATATATCTTAACTTAATTACCAATTATTAGTACTATAATTTTTTTTTTTCGGCGTTTGGTGTATTTGGTGGCTACAAAACAGCTTGTCTTTCGACAAAGGCCTCCTCTAAAGATCTCCATGTCTGTCTATCTTTTGCCTTTCTTATCCACTCTGGACCAATATTTTTTTTGAAATCGTCTTCCCAACGTTTGGATTGTCGGCCCTTGCTTTTATTCCCGTCCCTTGGATACCATTCAGTTACTATTCTGGTCCATTTCTCTTCTTGTTCTCTTAACATGTGTCCTGCCCATTTCCATTTTTGCGTTCTACAGGTATGCCCAACATTTTTGAATGAAATTTTTTTGAAAAGACCTGAGTCTTTTACATGTGTAGCTTCCAGTTTTGGTTTTTATATTCGGCATCCATTCTTTCTTGATTGTTAGTTCTTTGCTAGCTTTTTTTAATCCACCCGTTCTTTCGATGTGTTTTCTCAAAGTATGTTGTCTATGTTCTTTCCTATCTTTCCTAATATTTTAATTTACCTGTTTACTGATATCTGATAACTGACTGCGGCTGTTTTTGTTGCATTTTTTTTCTAAAAACTTTTTTCTTTCTTGCAGCAAGTCTTGTGTCTTTTTAGATATTACTGTCCTTTTTACAGCATTTACTTTAGCTGTTTCTGTTTTTAGTAAATTTATTGTTCTGCTATACTTTTCTTCAATTGTAATGGTTGTTTCTTCAGCTTTTCCTGCTAGTAATTTTAAATTAGCTATAAGCGCATCACTATTACCGGTACACATAAGGGCTGGACTAGGACTTTGCCACTTTCTTTTCTTTTTAATAGGCATACCGGTTAATGTAGCACGAACCATTTTATGATCTGTGTGGAAATTTAGGTTATGGATATAAGATACATATTTAAATGCTTTGATATTATTTGACATGATAAAATCTATTTCATTTTTAACAAGGCCGTTAGGAGATATCCATGTCCATTTCTTTGTTACTTTTTTTTGATAAAAGCTATTCAGTATACAGAGTTTATTTTGTAAAGCGAAGGTCCGTACCGTAACCGTGATCCGTTCTTACTTCTTTTTCCGTAATCGTATTTGCCTATGTTGTATAGTTCTCCCGCGTTATTACGTGTTCCAATTTGTCCGTTAAAATCACCCATCACAATAATATTTTTGTGTGATTTATGAACAGTTGTTTGCAAGTCGTCGTAAAAATTTTCGATTTTTTCTATATCTTCTTTTTTATCTGACTCAGTTGGTGAATATGCTTGAATTATTGACCATTTTTCAAACTTGCTTACAGATGAAGGTAGCGTTATATTTAAGATAGATATTCTTTCGGATATTCCTTTTAAATCAAAAATCAAAATCAAAATCAATTTATTTCAGGTAACTTAACCCATATACAATAATACATAGCACACAATAATAAGTCAATCATCATAATTTTTCAGTCATAAATCATTTAATTTCCTCAATTTTGTCTGCCAGTTTCTTTTTGATTAAAAAGCCAACTCCGTAAAACCCTGGCGTTTCCCCTTTATAATGTAGGATGTAATTACCGTAGTATTCTATTCCATCTCCATATCTTCTCATTTCGCTAATTCCTATTATGTCCCATTTTATTTGTGTTATCGCTAGTTCCAGTTCCTGAAGTTTTTCAGGAGTTTGTAGTGATCTTGTATTTAGTGTTGCTATATATTATATGTCTGAGGTATGTGTGATACTTTTATGAATCTTTAGAGGGTCTTGGTCATTTTCCCCCACGAGGACCAGTCGGCTTGGGAGAGAGTGTTTTGTGTTAGTTTTATTTTCTTGTTCTAGTGTAAGATTCCGTTTCCGTTCGCCGATATGTAGTTGCTATTGTTTTTTATCTGTAGAATAGTTTGTTAGAGAATTAGAGCGAGTCCTCATTAGATCAAAAGCATTTGCTCGGTTGTTTTTCGATTGTTGTTTTTTCGGTTGTGGATTTGTCAGCGGAGAGACCGATTGTTCTCTTTTTCTTTTCTCGTTGCTATTTGTCGCTTTTACTATGAGTTTATCGTATTTTAAGTAGGTAACATTACCTTTTTTTCGTTCTTCGTTCAATTGAGATAACAGCGCCCTCCTTTTTTCTAAAATTTCTTTAGAATAATCCTCTGTACGTTAGTTAGTACGTAAGTTACGGCTGGTCTAGTCGGGAGAACGGCGACTGCCGATCCGGAGACCCCGGATTCAAACCCCACACGCACCACTGTCTTTTCGAAGTCATGTGCGTAATGCCGCTAATTTAAAAACGATGAAGGAAAAACATCGTGAGGAAACCGACATGTACCTAGAATCTTTCGAAGTCATGTGTCATCCACCAACCCGCACTGGGCCAGCGTGGTGGATTATGGCCTTAATTCTCTCCTTGCGAGAGAAGGCCCCGAGTCCCAGCAGTGGGAACGTTTAGTGGGCTGTTGATGATGATGAATCCTCTGTAACGTATAATTCTTTAGACTTTTTCTTATTTTTTAAAACTTCGTTTCTTTTCCAACCGCATATAAAGGACAAAAGTATGGGTCTTGGTTTTCTGTCTTCGTTTGTTTTTCCAATGCGGTATATTTTATTTATTTCGTGATCTTCTAAAGTTACTTCCAATTCTTTTAGAATGCTTTCTCTGGCATTTTTAACTAATTCTTCTGTTGATTTTTCTTCTTCCTTCAAGCCATGGATTATTAAATTATTGTTTTTCTTTTCCCTTTCCAGCAACTCAATTTTCTGTTCCAAGTTTTCAACTTTACGTTTTAGGTTGCGAGTTTCTTCTAAAACAGGTTTAAATTTTTCATCTATTTTATCCATTATTGTATTGGTTATAAAATCGGCTTGGTTCTGCATTTCGATTTTCATTTTGTCAAAGAGTAATTGAAATTGTCCTTCCATATTTTTGCGTGTATTGAAACGTGACTTAGTATGAATTAGGAAGGTAATGTTGGCAGCACTGTATGATAGCAGATGTCTATGACAGTTGTCGTACTCTGACGTTGACGTTGACGGTTGACTCACCAAGAGATTCAAAAGTACCCCCAAATTGAAAAAATAAGTAAATAAACTACAATTCGTATCAACAAGGTCTAACCTTCAATTTGCGATGTTATTCTCCGTATGTTTGTGAATTTCAATGTTTACATATCACGAAAATCAGTCTCAATGTTCTATTTCACTTAGTTGATCACTTAAAACGATGTGTTAGTGTTCTTTTTCTTCTTTTAACATTTATTTTTGAAATTTATTAAGGAGCTGTAATAATGGGTCGGGAAACGTTCCGAAACTCCTCAATTCCGTTCTCCGAAAATCTCCGAAAAAGTTCCGAAAATCATAAGTATGGCAATGCTTAAATGCTTTAAGGTTGCGCAGTAGGACCAGCAAAATGATTAAGAAATAAAATAATTTTATTGATTGCGTATGTTTTTTGTGGTGTACATTTGGTTAATGTGGCAACCCAAAATTCACTCCACACATAAATATCCGCCGCCATTTTGGGTCATTTGAGTGACTCAGTTGTGTCGTAGGATGGGTTCTGTCCGACTTTTTTTAAACGTCCTTGGTTAATGTGCAATCATTTTTAAGTTATGAGGAGCACAAATGTAGCTCCATATGGTTCGTGTAAAATTACACAAGGTGCGGCTCGCCAGTTTACTTGAATGAACTTGGCTGGCCACACTGCCGTGTGTCTAGATACGATTATTTAAACGGCAAAATAATTAGAATAAACAATATAAGTATTAATAAATAAATATTTATTTATATAGATTTTCTAATATATATTTTTTTAAATAAAGAGTGACGAGATGAGCAGGAGATGTGCTTGATGGTAAGCAACATACCTGCCACATAACAGCACAATAAATACAATATTGAATGAGTTATATTATACTAGCTGAGACCCGCGGTTTCACCCGCGTCTATTTGAGGAAAATTCCTACTAAAATATGCATTGCTTTAAAAAGCTATGATCAGTAAGAAAACTATAGAAAAATAATGAAGGAACGCTAGATACACGTACTGGGATATACTTAAATGTGTTTTATAGTAGGTATTTTAAAGAAGTACAGGTATTTTAAAGTAGTTCTGTATATACGATATTTTTAGTTTTTTATTTCTTACCGTCGAAGAACAAATTGGTTATCTCTGTAACCTGATGATCTTGATAACGCAACAGATACCTAAGTAGTTGTCCGTATGAAAAACCGTCTTGGCGTGAATCGATTCCTAGGCGCTTAAATGTTTGCCCCTGTGCTTTAGTAATAAAATAAATAAATAAAATAAATATTGGTGGACAATTCACACACAACACCATCTGACCCCAAACTAAGCAAAGCTTGTGTGATGTCGGTCAAATAGCTGATATAATACTTATATAGTTTTAAATACATATTTATTATACATAGAAACACCCAGACACAGTGCAAACATTTGAATTCATCACACAAATATTTGCACTGGGTGGGAATCGAACCCACGACCCTTGGCTTCGCAGGCAGAGCTACTACCAACTAAGCCACGAGGCCAGTCGTTATATATATAATAGTTACAGTAAAGACTCCTTAACGGGTAATTGTTTATATTGGGTGCCATTTTATGTGGAGGCAATACATTAACATACCATTCCGCTTGAAGAGAATGGTCGATTTGTGTCAGATTCGACATGAGTGGTACCGATTAAAACCTTTGCCACACCTTTGCCGCGAACATGGTTATGCTCTCGCATTCTTCTGCGATAACTAACTGCCTCGTCGGTGCCAGACATCCTCACGTCTAGACACCCTTTGTAGCCCGCGGCGGGTCAAATGCCTACCATCATCCGGCTGAAGAGGACGGGGACAGCAGCTCATCGATATACCGGCACTTTTCATCCCCTACAGCCCCACCGCGTTCACCATCATACGTTGGCGACCACGCAAGGCCGCAGTGGGCAAGGAGAGCGGCGCGCCGTTATACCGGTATTCCTCTTCAGCCGGGGTCTCTCCTCTGCGGCCACGGTTCATCGCGGCACGTCTCAGTCGCGCCGGCACCGTCAACGCCACGCAACTCCCCCCTGACCGAATTGCTTGGACCGCAAGCTTTGGAGCCCATGGGCACGCATTGACATAGTAGGATATGTTGGGATCGATATTACGTACGGATATGGTAACCTTACCGATCAAAACCTATACCTACAACAGGTTTTTCCAGCCGTGGGTTGGCAGCAATCTCGGGACCGCTATCGCATTCGACCGTGACTCGATCTGCCATTGCCGCTGCCTTTTGCGGGGACACCTCATGGGAGACGTCAGAACCACCGCATTTGGTTCCAGTGATGCATTAAAAACCAGCGACGCGTCACGACCTCGGGAAACCATATCCCTAGGTGCGGTGCCGGACCACCCTAAGCGTCCGACACCCCAGACCCTCCGGTGGAAACAGGATGCGAGTCAAGTGCACCTTTAGGATCGCTCCCATGTCCACTTTCACGTCATTGGATGAGTGACAGGTAACGGTCTCCTCTCGCTTCTCCAACTCACATGACCTCTCACTGTTGAGCGTCTTGGCTAAGATCGTCGAGTGCGAAAGGTTCGCCCTCACGACCGCGGCTAGAGATGGCCGCGGTTCCGCCTCTGTGGCTACATCGTCTCGAGGAACCTCAGCTAGAAGACAACGCTAAGAAACATCACTGGACCACGTGCCCACAATAAAGTGGTCTATTATTTCGTTACGGAGTTGTTTAAAACTACGATATTTCCTAAAATACTCATTAAAATCAAAAAACATCAAGAGCAATTTTGTTCAAAATTATATATTTGTGATTAATGTATTTGTTTGTATTGTCAGATAAATATTAACATCAGATTAGATTATTGTCAGAAAAAATTACCTCCTCTAACAATGCATTCTTCTTCTCCTTATTTTTTCTTATGGCTTCCATTCGGTAATAGAAGGTACGTATCACCGCAACTTTGCCGACGTCCAGCGTTTAAACATTGAGAGCATTATTCTACATGTTACTCATTGGAGTATGATTCTTCATTCAGGTGATCAGTCTTCTTTATGCTGGGGCCATACTAACGAGAAATGCCAATAATTATCGCGATAATGGACGTTAACCGTTGATGTAAAATACACCTAATGGACATAGACCGTAGGTGTAAAATACACCTACGGTTAACGTCCATTAACGCGATAATTAATGGCATTTCTCGTTAGTGTGGCCCTAGCATTAGATAATCTTGAGCTTGATTATCGAAAACCCCTTTGGTGTAAAATCGAGGCAGCATGGTTCTTTCTTCAAGTACTTCTAATGTATGATTGTATATGAATAGTTATGTTGGTGTAGATGCATAAAAACCAACAGACAAATTTGATATAAACAACATTACACAATATAAGATTAGAGAGATTTTTAATTTACACGTTACAATGTAATAATGCATTATTTCAAAGGACAATGTCCATTTTTGACCAGCCAAAATATTTGTCGTGCAGACATATTTATGAGTTATATATTAAAAAATCGGTGATTTTTTGTTGTACTCGTGTGCGAAGTTATATAACTTTCTAACATTGCAAAATAAAATAATTTGCATTTGTTTAAATTAAACCTACCATTTTCCAACAAAGCTGACTTAATAAAGGAAAATATTGCAATAACGAAACGGTACTTGCGTTTCGTTTTATTGATCCGCGTTAGATTGAGATTGAATATGGATGTTATGTATGTCAATTTCTTTCACAGTGTCGTTTATTTATTACTTTTACATATTTAAATAACGATATATGGAATTACGGCGACAAAGAAATTAATATTGCTTTTTATAGCAATGTAAACGAGGAACTCGAGGAAGAAGTTGGCACGCAATTGTGAAACGAAACGTTTTCACCAAATCCAAATTGGTCAAACAAAGAGGTAAAACAATCTTTGTGATCAAAGATTAATGTCAAATTGACAAATTGTCAAATCAAAAAAAAAGTAAACAAGTAAAATGAATTTTTTTCTTCCGATATTTTTCTTCTTGTTTTCTAAGCGGTGTAATATTTATGCATTATTCACCACAACAGACTCCGATTACCAGTTCCGATATTTTCTCAAGTCAAGTCAACTCATCAAGTTTTTGTGACGGAATTATGTGGTTCAGTGCTCTTTATTACTTAGATACATAATTGTGGTAATAATTACATAAAACCAAATATGCTTGTGTTGTGTGATGGAAACCTTCGATTGTTCTGGATCTTTTAAGGCCACTGTCTCGAATATCAAAATAATGAGATATTTATATCACAATTAAGTTATTCCTTTCTGTGACAATATTTCTATGCAAATGAAGTGTTCATACGTATGGTAATCAGTTGGTAGTGAGCAGTACTATTATTCCTATTTATTCTGATAAGAAATATGTTTTGAAAAATAATACCATAGTTCTTTATTTTCTTTTCTGTTCTAATCCGAAAGGAAACATAATTCTAATGTATTTTGACAGTAAACGTAACCTTACTTTTGGTTTAACTGTAACTCATTTTTGGTATTTGGGAAATGAAAAACACCAACAGCAGACGTTTTTAGAAGCATGAACAATACTAATTAGACACAATTAATCTCTACGCATTTTCAGTATCAAAACAAGTTTGACAGGTTTTTCAATGTATGGGTCGTGGGCATTGTCCTTTGTTTACATAAAATGACACAAAAGTCTGTGATACGTGCTGTCACAGACTTCAACCCACGCCAAGGAGAATGGCACAAGCAGCTAAAGCTCTCAAAGAGAAATATTTTTCCCATTTTCGTTACATTGTTCAACCCCCCAACCCTTTCTCCGCAATAAAAAGTAGCCTATATTCTTTCTCGGAGTCTAGTCTATCTGTATACCAAATTTCATCAAAATCGGTTCACTGGCTTAGACGGTAAAGCGTAGCAGACAGACAGAGTTACTTTCGCATTTATAATATTAAGTAAGGATTTATGTATGAAATATATGTATGTCGTGTCATAAGTCAGAAGTGGTAAGAGTCAGGATGGTACTGGTGTTGGTCCTCTTCTGTAAAAATAATAGGTATGTGGGCTTCAATGTGGTTCACGAACAAATGCGTAGTTACTTTACAAGTGAGTTTAATACAAGGTACTACTCGATGAGACAAACATGTGGTACAATTTTTCTTATTGGAAATTTCTTATCAACGAGACGTGAGACAGTTCCCGAACTACGTGGTCACACGACGGCTATCGGAGGAGGAAATTGTGTTCCCTTCCGAATGTCTTCAAGCAGCCTCGCAAGACGTAATAATCCGGACTCTGCCGAAGCGATGACAGCTCACCGCTTGCGCCTCGTATTGAAATCCAATACTGTTCGAATCACCTCTTGACATGTATGTATAAAATGTATATTTGTAAGTATATAGGTATGCTATGTTGTATGAATGCCCACATTTGTGAGTATGGATGCTTGGATGTGTGTTGCTCAATCACGTCCTAATTTTTTTATGAACGGATCAGGCTGAAATTCGGAACACAGATAGATTATAGTCTGGAAAAACACATAGGCTATTTTTATCCCGAAAAACAACGGGAACGGGAACTACGCGGGGTGCTGCTAGTTCTTTATAATTGGCAAATCGCAATGTCTGCAACGGAACTCTGACAAAGCGACAAAATACCTAGGTAGGTATAGCTCCCATCAGCGAGCGACATCACTGACCCACGTCGATCCAAACAAACTTCTTGATTATCTGTAGACCTTCATTGGTCTATGGATAATTCAGGTGTGCTTAGTGTAAGTAGTTAGTTAGGTATGTAGCGTAGTGTAGTTCTCATTGTATTTTAGTTTTGTTAAAAAGTCTCTGCCCGTTTAAAAAAAAATCAAACACAACATTTTACAAAAAGAACGGAGGAATTGAGATGCGAACCGGCGTTCACACCTTTATACTACAAGACCAGACCTCTGACCACTACTCCACAGAATCTTGTACCTGTGTACCGAAAATAAGAATCACTGTCCATGTTTTCAATTGCAGTATAAAATCAAACTAAAAAATATAGATAAAAATAAAATTAGTGATCTCATCTCTCATCATTGATAAAATTAATTCCAGTTGATATGAAAGCAAAAATACGAGTAAATGAATTGAACTGCAATTTTAGTTCTTAGTTAATATTTCAAATATTACGGCAACGGTTTCGATAATACCTATGTTTATGACCTACCAAACAAAAAAAAACATCAAAATCGATTCACAATTGGCGGAGCTATCGCGTATTAAGATCTATAAAAAACATAAAACTGAATCGAGAACCTCCTCCTTCTTTGAAGTAGGTTAAATACATATTTTATAGTCTCGGTCAAACACAAAATTTATTAAAAACTGCAAAAATAAATCACACTAGGCTGGGACACGAGTCTGTAGCTCTATGTTTTTAGACTGAGACGTTTAATAAATAGACAAATACGTGTTAGGTCTGCACGAGCAGATAGCGGCGGCCACTCTACGCAGAGTGCTGGAGAAAAACAGCAAGACCGTCGCCATGATCCAGGAGCCCTGGATCAAAAATAATAAAATCTGCGGTCTCAGTAACATCGGAGGTAAGTTAATGGTAGACACTACTGTTGAAACTCCAAGAACATGTATTTATATGCCTAAAACAACAACAGCCACTTTGCTTAACCAATTCTGTTCTAGAGACCTCACAGCAGTGAGACTTACTACAGAAAACCAAACCGTCCTAGTACTAGCATCAGTGTACCTGCCGGGTGAGGGGGATATTCCCCCAAAAGAACTGGCCGACCTGGTACAACACTGCGAAGAACATCACTGGGAGCTGATCGCATCCGCGGACAGCAACGCTCACCACTCGCTGTGGGGAAGTAGAAATACCAACAAAAGGGGTGAGTCTTTAGCCGAATATTTATTCCAGACAAACCTCAACATTATGAACAGGGGTACGGAACCTACTTTTGTAAGCTCTAGGTACCAAACTATCATAGATATTACACTGGCAACCAACGCGGTGGCTAGCCAAATCGAGGGATGGCACGTATCAAACGAGCCATCTTTTGCGGACCACCGCCGCGTTTGTTTCCAACTGCGATATAAGTCAACAGACCCTGTTCCATATCGTAACCCCCGTAAAACCGATATAACAAGGTACACAGCATTATTAAACAAAACATTAGGAAACACACACCTAACTGACACAACAATTTGTACAAACAACATAGAAACGAACGTACAATTCCTAACAAAAACACTATTGGATAGTTACAAACTGGCATGTCCGGTGGTAAAATCAAACAACGTAGGTAAGGGTTCTTGGTGGGGGCCAGAACTCGAGAGACTACGCCATAAACTAAGGACGCTCTATAACAGGGCAAAAAACACCAGATCCATGGTGGACTGGGACAACTACAAAGCTGCACAAAAGCATTACAAGAGGCGAATCAGGTTCCGCAGAACGGAATCCTGGCACAACTTCTGTAATAGCATAAATTCAACAAACCAAGCCGGAAGAATAAAGAAAGTTCTAGCCAAAGGCGAGCTCAACCTCCCGGGCTCCCTAAAAAAGGAAGACGGCACTTACACAAACACAGACAACGAAACAAGTGCAGTACTTCTGGAGACTCACTTTCCTGGATGCCAGATCACAGGAGAACCAGAGTGGCCAGAAGAAAACGACTGCACACCAACAACCCAAGAATGGGAAGTAGCAAATAAGGTAGTAACCGCGGATAGAATAAAATGGGCACTTAAAAGTTTCAAACCTTTCAAATCCGCAGGGCTGGATGGTATATTCCCAGCGTTACTACAATGGCAACCAAACCAGGTAACAGAGCACCTTTTACCAATTTATAGGGCCTGTATAGCCTTTAAATATATCCCGAAAACATGGAGGGAGGCGAAAGTAATTTTCCTACCAAAACCCGGTAAGGAGGACTACACGCACGCCAAATCGTTTAGACCTATTAGCCTAACGTCTTTCCTTCTAAAAACGTTAGAAAGATTAGTGGACCGACACTTAAGAGATGGGGCACTAAAACATAAACAACTGCATCCTCAGCAGCACGCATACAGAAAGGGTAGATCAACAGAGTCAGCATTGCATATGGTTGTGCACAAGATAGAATCGGCTCTCACAAACAAACTTTCAACACTTGCAGCCTTTATAGACATAGAGGGGGCATTTGATAAAACAATGCACAACAGCATAAACCATGCTCTATGCAAACTCAAGGTCGAACCAGTGATGAGGAACTGGATCACCGAGTTGGTCAGTAAAAGAGCAGTCCAGATAGTGATGAACACTACCATAAGGGCAAAGGTAGTAAAAGGATGCCCCCAGGGTGGCGTCCTATCACCACTATTATGGAACACAGTAGTAGACAGCCTCCTAAAGACGCTAAATAACAGAGGGTACACTACTATTGGTTATGCGGATGACCTCACTATACTGATTAGCGGAAGCGCTGAAAATGTGCTTTGTAAGTCCATGCGCTCGGCTCTTCAGATTGTAGAGAAATGGTGTGGCGAACATCAATTGTCAGTAAATCCGAAAAAAACAGAGCTCATTCTTTTCACCAACAAAAGAAAGTTACCAGAACTACAACTCCCAAAATTATTTAATACAAAACTCACCCTATCATCGCAAGTGAAGTATCTGGGCATCATCCTTGATAATAAACTGAACTGGGCGAGTCATATAGATACAAAAATTAAGAGGGCCTGTCTAACTTTTTGGCAATGCCGGAGACTCATTGGGAGAAAATGGGGTCTCAATCCAAAAATTACACTGTGGTTGTACACTTCAGTGATTAGACCCTCTCTGACCTACGGATCAGTTGTGTGGTGGCCCAGAACACAACTGACCACAATAAAAGCCAAACTCCAAAGTCTGCAACGCCTGGCAAGCCTAGCAGCCACTGGATGCATGAAAACCACACCATCAGCCGCTTTGGAGTATCTCTTAAATTTGAGACCTCTACACTTAGTCATACAAGAGGAGGCCACTGCAGCCGCCCTGCGACTAAGAGCTCACGGACTGTGGAAACAGGGTACAGAAACAGAACACACAAAAGTTCTGAAACGGGTGCTGAAAGAAATACCACTTCTTGAGGCACCCATGGATAGAACAATATGCCAACACGTCTTTGATCGAAGATACAATATCCAACTTAATGCAGAATTAAAAGATAGCTCTGGTAGCAGAGAAGTAAGGATATACACAGACGGCTCCAAAACCTCACAAGGTACAGGAGCCGGTGTCTTCTCAAATGATTTAAACATAAAAATATCAACATCACTAAGTAAGTTAAACACAATCTTTCAAGCCGAATGTATCGGTATCACCAGGGCGGCACAGGCGATCGCAGCCAGAGATGTCGGGGACTTAAACATCAAAATTGTCTCCGACAGCGCGTCAGTGCTTCAAGCCCTAAAAAACAACACTATAACCTCTGTCCTTATACTGGAATGTCACAATGCACTCCAATCCATAACAGGGACGAACAGAGTAACCCTGCAATGGATTAAAGGACACAGCGACTCACTAGGTAATGATGCAGCAGATGAACTGGCCAAGAGAGGAGCAAAGGCAATAACATACGGTCCGGAACCTTTAATGCCTATACCTCAGGCCCAAATAAAATCATGGCTGCAGGAAAATACCGAAAAAGCACATTCAATGGAATGGAGAAACATTGAAGGTTGCAGGCAAACAAAAATTGCTGTTCCGGTAGCAACAAAAAAACTTGCCCGCAACCTTATCAGACTGAGCAGGGATAGGATCCGTAAAGTCATAGGTACTATGACTGGCCACTGTCCCCTTAACAAACACTTATTCAATTTAGGTGTAACAGATAGCCCTCTGTGCAGAGGATGCATGGAGGAAGAAGAAACGCCACAGCATGTGATTGTGGAATGCAGGAGCGTGGCGGATCAACGGGCAGAATTCCTCCACTCCCCAGCAGCAGTCCCGGAGGCCTTCAACAACCTGAATAGGTTGCTTGCCTTCTGGGATAGCCTGGGATGGTTGGAGTGATAGGGAAGTATGAGCCACGCACAATGGCCCACTTTGAGAGGCTAAGTGCGGAAACAGCCCCGTCAAACTAAACTAAACTAAGGTCTGCACGACCAAATTAACACTCAGTAACTGTAGTTTGAAATTTCGATTTATCTAATAAGAATATGAGAACTGTTTTATCGACAGTTGGTTTTCTATTCGTGTCTCCCAGAGTCGAGGACCGCATTCGAACGCGGCACACATCCGTCGTCCCTCACGGCTTTAGACTTACTAACCGTCCATAACGAATACATAAATCATATTTTTTTTAGATGAAAATCAAGATATATGAAATATTTCTCTACTAGCACATCAATTTAGATGAGATGCATCACCTGTACTTATTACATAATGATAAACGAGTAAATAACAGTGTAGTAGATGAGCGAGTTTTTAAGAGACTTTTTCGCGATTCTTTTCTATCGATAAAATTTTTCTCAATCGTGTTATCAATTGAGTAAAAGTAAACCAATTAAATAAATGTAAGAATTTATATTGACAACTGTTTGATCTTTCCCATATAAAATTTCACAAAGGAATGCTCTTCAACGGCTTAGCTCCATCTACTTATAGCGCCAACCCCTCTAAAACTCTTTTGAGATGGCGGGTAGAAGTGAATGGTATCCCCCCGGCGCCCTCTACACTAAATGACACATATTTAGACTCAAATCCCAGTATTAAAAATAATACTATAGTGAAATACACGGCAAACAAAATACAGGTGATAACACGGCCCTCCTGCGCACGCTGCCAACCTTGGCAGTGTCACAGTCTGGTGTAGTTGCTGCGAACAAAATGCACAATTATTCATTTTATCAAAGTTAATTTTACTCTTCCAGTAATATCCACTTAAGATGAGTAACTTTCCCAAGCAGTTGCGCTGTCACATTGTTGCAACTCAAGGTACGTCATTACATTACCACATTCTCCATAAATCCACTTAAGATGAGTAATGAATAGCTTTCCCAAGCAGTTGCGCTGCCACATTGTCGCAACTCGAGTTACGTCACTACATTACCCACATTCTCCATAAATCTCAAACATACACCTTTCCCTAGCTGCCGCCTGGTAACTCTAGATACGCGGCATTAAAGTCAAAGTTCATTATTTTCACTCTTAATGCTTTATCTAGCAGTTACACTCTTAGGCCGACACAAGGTACGTCAGTTTATGTCCAAGGTATTACGGTTTCACTCTAACGCTTATTTTGTCAATGGATCGAAGCCATTGCACTTCACTACGTTATTCAAACGTTAACTCATCAGCAATCAATCATAATTCCCGACAAAATCCTAGAGCCATTGCACTGCTTGATTGGGTTTGACTTTCAATTACATATATCTCCAAGTCTTCTAATCGTACCTATTCAAAGGTTTCATATTTTTCTCACATATGGCCTTCTATGTAGTTTTTATAAACGCTCCCAAGTGATATTTATAGCGAATTAAAGGGTCTCATTTTTTGAAACAATACCAAAACTATTCATTAGTAACGTACATAGCTCGGCATCATCTGACTAAAATCTTTCTAATTTCAACCATAAGGGTATCTTATAACTGCACTGAATATAACCACTTTGTAACCCAACTACGGTAACCAAATTCAAATCAAATATGTAACACTTTCTATTACTGTATTATGTTTTAAAATGCATGACCTTTTTCAAACAGTTTCCCTGAAAGATATTTAAACCAATATCTAACTGATTTACACTTTTTATCTATGGTTGCTGAGCCTCGCAACAACTTGTCCACAACATAAGCTACCCTCTCATAAAGTTTCGTAAAACAGTATCCACAAACTTTAAAAAAACTGAAGATATTTCATTCTACGAAATGTTCTGATTGCAGTTCCCGGAATTGAAGGTTATTTTACAGTACCCCTTTACGAGATAATAATTAATAGATTTAACTTGTCGGTGATTCGCAAAAGTTTCATTTGAAATGCAATGTTAGATAACAAGGTTAAAACAATTTTATACATCGTTTCTTCAAAGTAAATCGTAATATTAAACTGTTGCTTACTTACGTGTACATTACGCACTACTGAAATCACTGATCCAAGAATAACATTTTTAACTAACTGCGGGCGACGCTTGCTTTTCCGATTATTTCTCATCACCGTTGTGATTTCCAGGCGTGGTGCTCGTAGCACTTCTGATGTTATCAATTGAGTAAAAGTAAACCAATTAAATAAATGTAAGAATTTATATTGACAACTGTTTGATCTTTCCCATATAAAATTTCACAAAGGAATGCTCTTCAACGGCTTAGCTCCATCTACTTATAGCGCCAACCCCTCTAAAACTCTTTTGAGATGGCGGGTAGAAGTGAATGGTATCCCACCGGCGCCCTCTACACTAAATGACACATATTTAGACTCAAATCCCAGTATTAAAAATAATACTATAGTGAAATACACGGCAAACAAAATACAGGTGATAACAATCGTGATTTGTAACTAAGCACGACACCAAAAATATAGTCAAAAATGACATATATTTTATTCAGTGCAATTTGTTAAACAGATTTCCCAGTCCAGGCATTCAAAGAAGGCGAATTGGCATCTGTCCGCCTCTTAAGGGTCCAATCAGCTCGTGCTGATTTCGAATTCGGTACGTTGCTAAGTAAAGGAAGTATTAAGGATTACATATTTACATTATTTTTTCAGAGAGGTTACTTCGATAAATGATGTCAAGGATGAGCTCGAAACTAAGAGCTGGAAGAACGTCGAGCTGGAATACAAGCTGGACATGTTGAACGACGCAAAGAGAGAGCTGGAGACTACGAACGATGAATTATCCAATGAAATTGATGAATTGAAGAGGTATTGCTAGTTTGATAAAATTTGATGAAATTTTTGCAGAAGAGTAATATTTAAATAATACAATGCTGACTTTTTAACCGACTTAAAAATTGGAGGTGGTCGTGAATTCGCGACAGTTTAAAAACAATACAGTCAATTATCTAATTTTTTTTTCTAGGTAAACACGCTCCATCGTAGACCGCATCGTCGCTTAACATCAAGCGAGATGGCGGTCAAATGTAAACCTATAAAAGTAAAAATACTCTGGCTGACGAGTACAGTGCAACAGAATCATTTGAGATCTTAATGTTTAAATATCTGTGTACCTTAAAAGACGTGTTGCTTACCATCAGGCACACGATCAGTTCGTCCTGTCACTCTATATTTTAATAAAATATTTCTGTTAGTAAACAAATTATTAGTATAGTAGGTAGTAGTATTATTTCAAATAAATGATTTCAGGTTAATAAAGGAGAACAGTCAAGACCTATCAGCACGAGACAAGAAAATAAAAACAATTGAACTGTGAGTATCAAAGTTTAACATTTACGTAAAGTTATTAAAGTAGCTAAAAAACTTAAGCTAAGTGAGCTGAGTAAATATATCATATAGGCACTGATAATATACTTTACATAAGGGGCATTTCACTCCCAAACGGACAACCAAAAACATAATATACGAGGTCGTGAATTTTGTTCATACTCTGGTCAGTTATACTTCTAGTAGACGTGGGTGTGTACACACATATTTTTTTCATGTGATGCTTTATTGCCGAGTTAAAAGATTTTAAAACTTGTCTACTATTTGAAACAATACTTTAAAGTTAAGCTATTGCATAGCTTTTATCGCGGGTCTGGAGACCGAATTTTAGACATCGTGCATCTCTTTCTTGTGTTCACAAGAAAAAGGGATGGAAGACTGGAAGACCGTAACGTCTGCCTACCCCCTCGGTCATTGGTCATTCGACTACGGCCCTTCAACATCGGATAGTGACATATGCACTGTTGCCAGATTGGGGGTTTTCCCCCCAAATTTGGGGGTTTTTAAAAGCCATGGGGGGAAATTTGGGGGTACAAAATCTTTGGGAAATTTACGGGGGGAAAATGGAGACCGAAACGTAGTGTAGGACGCCCTGAGACTCGATGGAGTGACTATATACGAAAGACGGCTGGTAGCGGTTGGAGACCAAATACCGAGGATCGAGCCGAGTGGCGTAATATGGGAGAGACCTATGAACAGCAGTAGACGAATACAGGCTGATGACGATGTTAATGAGTAAGCATAAATGAGTAAGGTTTATTACATTGTTTCTGAATGTGTGAAATCTCTGAATAATCATAATAATGTATTATATTATTATTATGTACTAGCTGAACCCGCTACTTCGTTCGCGTACGTTGATCTTGCGACCTTATTAGTGCATTACACTTACGTAAAAAAATTTGGATACGGTCATTACACAAACCGAGTGATTTGTTTTTCCACACAAAAATATATTTATTCAAGTTTAGCAACTTCATATTTTATATTAAGCAACATCAAACACACTCGTAGTAAGGTTGTGGAGTATCGAACATAGCCGCAGTGTTAAGTTTGTAGGATTTTTATAGGATACATTACAAAGAGTCTGTAGCTGATGTGCGTGATCTGATACTTACCCACTTGTACAGTTTTACAGGATGATATCCTAAGTAGTAGGTGATAGACTTATTAGCCGATGTAAAATTTAAGACTCTAAACCATGTGTGTTTCAAATGTCAATCTAATTGGTAATGTGATTCTGTCGATTTGTTTCGTTAGGGCCCACGCTTTTTCCGAGATGATAGGTAGTATATGAGACTATATAAACTATCTGTGTTTCAAATTTCAACCAAATCAAACCTTTACATAATATATACATAATAATACTTAGTAAGATAACATTTTATTCAATTTTAGAAAAATTAGCTTCTGCTTTGGTTCTGCTTATGCACCGAAGCTTGTTGAACAGTAAATTTAGTACAGTATTTGGATTGAAATAATATCCAAAAAAACAAAAACCGACTTCAATTATTATCATTTCACGTCAACTAACTAATTTCAAGTCAAGTAAAAAGTTCACTCGACTAATTTAAGAAGCTATGACTACGTCGTCCAGATAAATAGATACTGGTGAACAATTCACACACAAAACTTTGGCTTTTTCTACCGCCAATGTCCCAGCCCTACTCAAACCGGAGTGGTCTTACGCGTGACGATGGCAAAAGACCTGACGGCATGAGTTTTTTGCCTTGGAAGTTGAGTCGGCCCCTAGTGTGAGACGCAGCTTGTGTCGATACTCTGGCACCATCACTTCTTCGAGAGACACATGGTAGGGCCAGTGCAGCGGCTAATTCAGCTGAGCGTCTCAAACGGCGGAAATATGCAACCCTCGGTAGTGGTTTTATATTTAAGCCCTTTGGGGTTGAGAGTTGAGACATCGTGCCTGTGAAGGCCGGGAGCTGACTTCATCTTCAAAAGCCTTTCCGAGAGCTTCGCCGACGCAACGCGTGACCAAAATGCTAGCGTTTATTTGGCCCAACACATATACATCGCTATTCAGCGTGGTACTGCCGCCAGCATGCTGGGCACGCTTCCGACTGGTAGTGGGCTTGAACATCTTGTCATCCAGTTTTTGTTAATATTCAAAAAACCGCCTCCCTGTTTTCCATATAATATACGTAGATGGTAAAAATGGGACCCTATTACTGAGGCTTCGCTGTTCGTCCGTTCGTCTGTCACCAGACTGTATCTGAAGAACGGTGATAGCTAGAGAGTTCTAATTTTCACAGATGATGTATTCATATTGTCGCTACAACAACAAATACTACATTACACATCTATACTAATATTATAAAGCTGAAGAGTTTGTTTGTATGTTTGTTTGTTTGTTTGAACGCAAGGATCTCTGGAACTACTGGTTTGAATTGAAAGATTCTTTCTTTGTAGGATAGTTCATTTATCGAGGAAGGCTATAGGGTATTTAACATTACGCTACTATTAACAGGAGCCGCGCATGAATGAAAAATGTAACAAAAACGGGAAGAAAATATTGCTTTTAGAGAGATTTAGTTGCGTGACAGCTTTTGTCATTTGTGTTAAAGGTTGCGTCATTAGAACCTAAAGTAACCGAATTTGTTCAAAATTTGAATTGGTACGACCAATTTTCGATAGATGGCGTAGCAACGCGCGCGCGTTCAGCTAGTTTTCTAATAAATATCAGATTGTGTTTCGTACCATGAGCTGCCATTTTGTGGAAAAACATAAGACAGGTACTGTCATATTATTACCTGACGATAGATGACGGATCACGGATTTGAGTACTGTGTGTGTACCAGGAAAGAGCTTCGAATCCGACTCCGATAAATCGGAACCTCCGATTACTATTAGACCTTCGTTTCCGACTTCGGCTCCGAAACTTTTAAAACGGAGGTTATAATTGGAGGTAAGGTGTATAAATATTGCAGATAATCCTTTATTGTGGTGGATAGTAAATTAAAATACAAAATCCCAACTTCCTAAATCAATTGCTCGTCAATGTTTATCGTGTCCACGTGTTTGGCAAAAAAAAATACCCAATAAAAATGTATCTCCTGCCACCACTTCTAATCCTGCCTATGCCTCCGACTTCGGTTCCGACTCCGATAAATCAAATTTTAAAACTCCGACTCCGCCTTCGAATCCGATAAAATGACCGTTACATCCCAGCAGGTCTACTACGAAAACAAACTCCGAATGATCGCATCCGACCGACATCTGAATCAGATCGTAGCCTACCACGAAAAACATTCGGATCGATAAATTTCGGGTCGAAAGTTACAGACTTAGGTCGGATGAGGGTCGGATCGAACGAAACGGCCGATCTGATCAACCGACCGATTGTCTTTCGTGGTCGGAAACTTCATAAGTTCGGCCGATATATCGTTTATCGGACTTCGTAGAAGACCTGCTGTTGTTTACATTGTCACAGAATACTTAGAAGTTAGTATGTACCGAACTTATTAATTCCGTTATTATTTAATTTCTATGTTATTTCCGAACCACACCACCAATAATGCTAAAATTGTAATGAGACTATATTAGAAATGTGTTCTTTCTAACAAAATAAGAATAAACAAAATTGAACAACGCAAACATGAGTTACAACCAAAAACACATTCTGACTTTAACCCCTCTCTGCACAAAAACCGTGCAGAGTTTGGGGATTAAAAGTAGACAGCTACCATTTACTTAGTATGATCTTAAATCATGTCAAGTTTCATTTGAATTGAATCAGTAGTTTCGGCCTGATGTGAGTTCCCTATACACACAGACAGACAGACAGACAGACAGACATGAAAGAAAAAAATGCAGTTTCGCCATCAGTAACGACAATGGAGTTCCCCCAAAAATTTTTTTTCAAAATATCTTCAATGTACAGAATTCGACCCGCTACAGTTTTATTATAAGTATAGATAGATAGATATAGATAGATAGATAAGTATATAGACTTAGGTCGGATGAGGGTCGGATCCAACGAAACGGCCGATCTGATCAACCGACCGATTGTCTTTCGTGGTCGGAAACTTCATAAGTTCGGCCGATATATCGTTTATCGGACTTCGTAGTAGACCTGCTATTGTTTACATTGTCACAGAATACTTAGAAGTTAGTATGTATCGAACTTATTAATTCCGTTATTATTTAATTTCTGTATTATTTCCGAACCACACGACCAATAATGCTAAAATTTTGATGAGACTATAATAGAAATGTGTTCTTTCTAACAAAATAAGAATTAACGAAATTGAACAATGCAAACAAGAGTTACAACCAAAAACACATTCTGACTTTAACCCCTTTCTGCACAAAAACCGTGCAGAATTTGGGGATTAAAAGTAGACAGCTACCATCTACTTAGTATGATCTTAAATCATGTCAAGTTTCATTTGAATTGAATCAGTAGTTTCGGCGTGATGTGAGTTCCCTATACACACAGACAGACAAACAGACAGACAGACAGACATGAAAGAAAAAAAATGCAGTTTCGCCATCAGTATCGACTATGGAGTGCCCACAAAAAATTATTTTCAAAATATCTTCAATGTACAGAATTCGACCCGCTACAGTTTTATTATAAGTATAGATTTAAAAATTACTTCAAATAAAAAATATATATTTGTTATTGCATATCTTTTGACGTGATAACGTCTTATAATTCGATGAAGCCGGCTGCACGCCCGCAAAACATGACGTGATGTACCGTTACCGTCGGTCGTTACCTCGCCGCTTGTTTGTTACAGTTGTATTAATTATTTCGACCAGTAGTTCAAGCGGGGATGTAGCTCAGTGGTAGAGCGTTCGCTTTGCATGTGAAATGCCCCGGGTTCGATCCCCGGCATCTAAAAGTTTTTTTGCATTGTTTTTTGCATTGTTTTGATTGAAAATGACTAAATTCTACTGATTACTTTTTACATACAAATCTATTAAACAAATGAAATTAAAATTTTCTTTTGAAAAATGCTACCATTCCATCAGTATTTTCTTAAGACGTTGTCACGTTCAACTATCGTCAGTAAACCGACTTTACAGACAACAATTTTTTTTTAAATAAATTTAGTAACTAGCATTTTTAGGAATTGGAATAAATGAGTAAGATTAATGAATTGCCTTTTTTATGAATAAGTTATAGTTTCGAATAATACTGTATTACAAAATTACCAACTTCAAATAAAAAAAAATTATGAACATAAGTTCTACCTATTTTTTGTGATTTCTTTATGTTAAATACACTAAACGCTTTTATTTTTTTAATAAAAGTGGTAATTTTATATTTTACTAAAAACAAATTAGGGAATTTTCAAGTAAATGTGTCGTTTAGGGATAATTAGTTTTAGGAGTTGGTAACACTGTTTCAAATTTTTCAGTAAATAGAATTAGATAATGGACGTAACTTTTCTAAAATGCGTCTATGAGTAAATAGCTATGAATTATGAATAAACAAAGTGCGTTTGTTAACGGAGAAAGTCTTGAAAATAACGTGAAAGTTAATGAGTAAGTATTTTTTTTTGAATTTATATAATTAATACTGCTATAAAAATAACCTATAAGACAATGCTCACGTCGCATAAGTAGTACATTGAAAAACCAGTCGAACTTTTAAGTTTTTGATACTGAAAGTGTGTTGATGAATAATTTCTAATTAGAATTAGAAATGATCTAAAAACGTCTGCTGTCGGTGTTTTTTAATTCCGAAATCCTAAAAATGGGTTAAAGTTAAACCAAATGGAAGGTTATGTTTACTGTAAAAATATATTTGAATTATATTTTCTTTCGGCTTATACCTTATGTACCCTATACACACTGGCCCAGTGGAGGCCAACGCGAGCGTCGACAAAACGCACGAGACGAAAGATAGCATCCACACACTGGCCCAACGCAAGCCAACGCGAGCGTCGACAAAACGGCATGAGACGAAAGGTAGCATCCACACACTGGCCGAGCGCAGGCATAAATGAGGTAGGAGAATAGGACTCTACTCGCCGAGCGCCTTTGTTTTGTGCACAAAAACTGACACCGGTCACGAGAGACGAGTTGAGACAAAACAGCTCTATACACACTGGCCACTTGCCGTCACTCGGCCAGCTAGGTGAACGACGCGAGTGATCACAAAACGACCCTCCACACACTGGCGTTGGCCTCCACTAGGCCAGTGTGTATAGGCTCATTCAGTGCCAGCATTATTTTCTAATAGTTCCCAGCGATGCCGCCTAATACAAACGGAGAGCACGCCAGGCGTGCTCTCGGCATTGCGCAATGAAATTACATGGACATGCCAGGCGTGTTCACCGGCACTGGTTATAGGTGTAATCATAAAAATACAAATTTCGGCTTAAATTGTGCTTTTTCGTTAGTATTACTCGCGCTACCGAAGAGAACGTTGTATTTCGAATATAGTAGTTTTAATGAAAGTATAAATATGGCAGGCTACAGGTTTCACGGTAAGAAATTTTCGTAATTCGATCAGAGATTCTCAAATTGTTTGATAAATAAGTAAGACTTATTATTATATATGATTTCACTTTTAGGAAAGGCAAAATATGTGCCTGAAACAGAGGACTTAGACGACGATTTGACGCAAGCCGAGCTTAAACTATTTGTACAAAGACACTGAGCCATAATACAAAGCGCTTGGAGCTCAAAATACCTTAGTTGTAGATTGAAGCTTGCAACTTGCTATTTTGTCGGTAAATAATATACTTAGGTACATTTTTTTATTGTCGTTGCATTTATCAGTATCTTTAGTGAGCGCATTCTTTAATAAGTTTAACTTTAATAATTAAAAAAAAGCTTTCATTTAAATGCTCTAAAAAGAAAAGCCCTTTCATTTGATACTCATATTGTAGAAATACTAACAGTAAATATAACAATTCGACCAACTGACCATCCATGGTCCACCAAATTGAATTTAGAATGACGTCACACTGCTTTTCGTAAATTGTCATCTAAATTATACGTGTACCTATAGGTACAAAATTTCAACTCAATTGGTTGAAGATATCTGCTTCAAAATTGAGCAGTAAGATTCCACCCGCAAAAACATATAGAGGTACATACATTACAAGTTAAATAAAAGCTTTTAATAATAATATACAGCGCGAGATATACATAAAAAAAGTTAGATGTTTTTAGATTCACCGTTTTTTTAATTAGCATAAAGTAAAGATTTTCGATTATACTGTAAGTGAATTCAAGTAACATACGTATGTAAATACCTCCTATATTTATTACAATTGCTGCAGTACCTACTTTAGCTATAACTGCGTGAGTAATGTTTATGAAAATAATCTTGTACTTCTCATCAGCCTGTCGGCTTCTTTTACGTCCTTTGTTTTGATGTCGTCGTCACACATGTTTAAAAAAATCTAAGCAATGATTTTGTTTCATTTTTATACTTGATATCTATATATATAAAAGCGAAAGGTCACTCATCAAGGAATCTCAGAAACTACAAATGCTAGGAGTCTGAAATTTTACATGGAGATTCCTTTTAGCACGTAAGCGCTCGCTAAGACGGGGTTTTGCGAAATTCAACCCCTAAGAGGGTAAAACAAGGGATGAATGATTGTATGAAAATTCGTCATTTTCAAAGTTATCAAATTTTGTATCTAGACGCTTGATACGAAGCAATTAAATGTTTGTTCTATCAATTTTGTAATTTTGAACTGTATGGGGTTGAAATTGGGGTTGAAATGGGGGATGAATGTCAATATGGAAGTTCCCAACCGTTGCAGATAAAACCATGAAACTCTGTATATAGGCACTTGACACGAAGGAAACAAATCTAGCAATTTCGTAATTTCAAACTGTACGGGGGTAAAATTGGGGTTGAAATGGGGGATGAATGTCAATATGGAAGTTCCCAAGCGTTGAAGATAAAACCATGAAACTCGGTATATATGCACTTGACACGAAGCTAACGACTGTTTATTCTAGCAATTTCGTAATTTCAAACTTAACGGGGGTGAAATTGGGGTTGAAATGGAGGATGAATGTCAATATATTATGGAAATTCCCAACCGTTGAAGATAGAACCATGAAACTCTGTATATAGACACTTGATACGAAACAATCGAATGTTTGTTCTATCAATTTCGTAATTTCAAACTGTACGGGGGTGAAATTGGGGTTGAAATGGGGATGAATGTCAATATGGAAGTTCCCAACCGTTGCAGATAAAACCATGAAACTCTGTATATAGGTACTTGACACGAAGCAAAATAATGTTTGTTTTAGTAATTTTGTAATTTCAAACTGTACGGGGGTGAAATTGGGGTTGAAATGGGGGATTAATGTCAATATGGAACGTCCCAACCGTTGAAGACAAAACCATGAAACTCTGTATACAGACACTTGACACGAAGCAGACAGATGTTTATTCTAGCAATTTCGTAATTTGAAACTGTACGGGGGTGAAATTAAGGTTGAAATGGGGGATGCATGTCAATATGGAAGTTCCCAACTGTTGCAGATAAAACAATGAAACTCTGTATATAGGCACTTGACACGAAGTAAAATAATGTTTGTTTTAGTAATTTTGTAATTTCAAACTGAACGGGGGTGAAATTGGGGTTGAAATGGGGGATGAATGTCAATATGAAATTTCCCAACCGTTGAAGACAAAATCATGAAACTCTGAATACTTATAGATACTTGACACGCAGTGAACGAATGTTTGTTTTTGCAATTTTGTAATTTAGAACTGTACAAGTGAAATTAGAGTTGAAATGGCGGCTGAATGTATGAATCTACGCTTTCAGATCTAAACAACTGAAACGATTTTGTTGAAATAGTATATAGTTGTTTTATTATAAGCTGTTTTTAGTAACCGTAAATGTAAATGTAACGTACTGCCTGAGTTACCTTAGTATTTATTTCGCGCGGACGAAGTCGCGGGTAACAGCTAGTTGTATATATTGTATACTTAATATATTTATTTGAATTCTTTGTAAACTAATGTACTTATTCAAAAATATTGCATATTGTGACTCCAAATTCTTTGTTGTGACCGCCGAACCAATAACTAATAGCTCTTTTCTTAGAATCCTTTGTGTTTCATATTCGTAAGATTCTTTTCAAAAATAAATTACTTACTTTAAGTTGACCTTAGGGCAGTTTGGGTAAATGTTGCTTTACTGGCGGTAGTTACGTTTTTTAACATGATTTTATTAGTTTGGTATGTTTTAAACTATGTAATAGTACCTACCTTTGAACATGATTTTTGGCCCTTTCAAAACGAATAGATTTGAAACTTTGCCCACTTATCCAGGATCGATAATAACATAACAATGTTGTTAAGCCCCCAGTGTTGACCGCTGCGACTTGTTATTTGCTAAGCATGTGAGTTTACTTGGTTGATCCTGAGTTGCCCAATCTACTGTCCACAAAACGTAAGGCTGCACAATTGATCATGCCGTCATTTATCTAGGTTCTCGACTTTTTACCGATGGACAAGCTTAAGTAGGACTCACGAACTCAGTCCTGGAAGGTCTCTTAGACTCCATTCGAATAGTAGAACTCTATTGCTCATCTACCTAATACCTGTAAACGAGCAATTCTTGTATAATTATGTCAGATTATAATATAACGACGCTATATTGTGAACTAACCTAGGTTAGTTCATAATATAGCGTGTCGTAAGATTATAATCTCACGCGTTATATTGCAAACGGTTTGATTTGACCGTGATTGCAATTTTACGTTGACATATAGGTATATTTAATCTGAATCTCGATAATAGTTCCAACGATATTCATGAAATTTAAAAAGAAGGTAATTTCGAAGGCGATAAATCGATGTAACTAGGTTGTATGTTGTGAAAAAAATCGTTTTATCCAAGCAAATCTCCAGGTATCCAGGTATCTCCAACTCCTACCTTCTTAGAAATGATATGGTTGGCTCACGAATTGATTCCTATAAAAACTTGAGAAGCAGTTTTCATACATAAGTAATTCGATCGTTCCGTGATAACTTGTAAAAAAGTTACGATTAATAACAGTCTCAATAACACACTTTATGATGGATATCAAAACAAGAACGTAGATAATAGTCAGTATAAAAAAGAACGCTTTTACGAAAAACCAAACTGAAAAATAAACTTAGTCAAATAAACAAAAAATATAAATGAAGGCGTGATAAAAACAACGTACCTAATTATGAAAACGAACAAACACGCCTCGCATGTATGTCCGCTTGGCGTTACGTTATAAAAAAAATCTGGCGTTAGAGGTATTGTCTCGTATCAATTACTATCAGGTGAACAGAGAACACCATGCATGACTTACCTTATTATTTAATAAAAAAATCGATAAAACACACCTAGGGTGTACGTCCGCACTGGCGTTTCGTAATTTTGAAACACAGATGTTTCTTATGGCTTCCATTTACCTATGAACTAAGATACTATGTGCTATAGTGATAGGTAGGTAAGATTTTTTTTATGATTTATAAGAATAAAAAGCATACATATATTTCCAAAAAGAAAGGTTGAGAAATGTTGTAGTAGAACACGCCTGGCATGTTCGCGGCATACCATAAGAAACATTTTTTTACACAAGAAAGAAGTCATCAGATTCCGCGGGCCACTTCAAAAATCATTAGCTTAAAGCATAAGATTTATTCTCTGCGATTTTGGCTAAAGAATGAAGTCATTTTTTTCATTTAATCATAAAAAACCGCGAGCACGCTTGGCATGGCATGGCGTTTGAGATTAGTAAGAACAGGCCAGGCGTGTCGACGGCATTCAATGTGTTTTAACAGAAAAGAAAAAGAACTGTGTTATTATCTTTTAAAACAGTTACTATAAACCTATAGTTTCTTCTCATGTCGACTCGTGTCTACATGTTCCAATAATTTGTGAGACTGTTGTGATAAAAAAATACCAATCGCATGTTGAGTAAAAGCGATTGGTATTTCTCAACGTGCATTCGAAGAGTTATACCAATAGTATAGACCAATCATAATTTTCCTTGCTCCCTAAGATATCAGATTGTAAGATACTGCATTTTCGTGGTACATTTTGTAATGAATACGAACTTTTAGTACTTATCATTATTATAAGGCTTAACGGGCACAGACTTCAAAAAGATGAGTAAGTAGCGCTTCTAAAAAATATATTTTTTTTATAGTACAGAGTGTACGAGACAAGCAGGACATGTGCCTGATGGTAAGCAACATGCCTGCTACATATCAACACAGTAACACTCAGCTACTGGCACACAGAGAGTCTAAATAATTACCTAGCACTGCACTGCGCTCGTCACCCAGAGACCTAAGATATTGTATCTCAGAGCGCTGGAATTTCTCTGGAAATATTGGCTTAAAACCAGAACACAGTAATGTTTGCACATTACTGCTTGGTGGTAAAATAACTGGCAATTATTTTAATTAAGTTTTTGGTTCTTATATTTGTGATTTTCAATTTGATTAACCTTTTAAAGAAAAAATCCATCTTTTTAGTGCAAAACAAATTTTATTAACAAAAAGATATACAGATATAGATTATACACATTTATATACAATATTATGTAACAGCTCAGACACATAGGTACTGCAGAGTTTTTTTTTTTTAAATAGAGTGTGACGAGACGAACAGGACATGTGAATGATGGTAAGCAACAATTTGCCACAAGTTTTGTTTTACCCACTACTTCTAGTGAGTACGGTTTCCGCACTTAGTCCTTGATTTGGACCATTGTACGTTGACCATGGGCTGTTATTCCATCCAGCCCAATTCCTTCCAGAAGCAGATCAGACTTCCCATTCTCCTCAGTGTGTCCACAAGGGATCTCGGTGATCCTAGTGTTACTTCTCGTATTTCGGCGACGTTTGTGCATTCGAGTAGCACATGTGCTACCGTTTCTTCAGCCGCCATGCACGCCCTGCATAGAGGACTGTCTGTGACACCTATTGTGTGAAAGTGTTTATTGAGTGAGCAGTGTCCGGTGATGGTCCCTACCACCAGGCGCAGGCTTTTTCTGTCCAGCCGCAGAAGGCGCTTGGGCAGTCTATTGTCTAGAGACGGCATTGCCATCTTTGATTGCCCGCAGCCTGGTGTCAAGGTCCACCATCTCTCTGCCTGTGTGTGTGTTCGTTCCTGTAGCCATCTACGTAGCTGATTAAATGGGATTGGCACGATGGGTTCGGGACCGAAGACCGTCATGTTTGATCCCCTTCTGGCTAGTTCGTCAGCCGCATCGTTGCCCAGTGATCCACTGTGTCCCTTTATCCATTGCAGTGTTATTTTATTACCATATGGTACTGCAGCTCGCTCCAGTGCTTTATGGCACTCAAGTATTAGTCCGGAGGTGAAGTTTTGTTTGTTTAAGGATTGGAGGACTGAGGCGCTGTCGGAGACTATGCGAATATGCATATCCTTGACCTGCCTAGTTTCTATGGCATGTGCCGCCCGGATAATGCCTATGCATTCCGCCTGATAGACGGTGTTCAGCATTCCCAGGGGACTGGAGATATTTATGTTCAAATCGTTCGAGAAGACTCCAGCGCCTGTGCCAGAGCTTGTTTTCGATCCATCAGTATAGATTCTTAGCTCTATTAGGCCAGAGCAGTCATGCTGCTCTTCGGTGAGTTGTATTTGGTAGTGTTTTTCCAGACAGTATGTTTTCGGGATTCTGTCATTGGGTGAGGATACCATGGGTTGCCATTTAGTGATATCCTCTTTTATCCGTGTGTGTCTAATTCTGGGATCTTTACTTAGAGTGCCGGCTATGTTGAGTCTAAGGGCAGCTAGTGCCGCCTCCTCTTGCACAATAAAATGTAGAGGTGGTAGTCCGAGCATTGCCTGCAGAGCGGCAGTGGGTGCAGTTCTCATGCTACCAGTTATGGCTACACAAGCTAGCCTCTGCAGTTTTTCAAGATGTTGTTGGGCTGTGACTAGGTCTGTCCTGGGCCACCAGACCAAGGAACCGTATGTAATAATGGGTCTAATGACTGTGGTATATAGCCAGTGAGTGATCTTGGGGCTGATGCCCCAGTTCTTTCCAAGAAGGCGCTTGCATTGCCACATGGATATGCTGGCTTTTGTTGTGATGTAATCTATGTGTTTTGCCCAACTCAGCTGCTTGTCCAAATATACGCCCAGGTATTTGGTCTCGGTTGAGAGGGTTAGGATCTTGTCAAAGAAACGTGGTAGCCGTAGTGGTGCTAATTTTCTTTTTTTTGTGAAGAGAACAAGCTCAGTTTTGTTTGGATTTACCGCTAGTTGATATTCATTGCACCAGTTCTCTACTATTTTTAAGGCTTGGCGCATGAGATCACATAGGGTGTTTTCGTGGGTGCCATTTATTATTATTGTTATATCGTCAGCGTATCCTACTGTGAAGAAGCCTTGGTCATTTAGCCGTTTGATGAGGCTGTTCACAACAAGGTTCCATAGTAGTGGAGAGAGAACGCCTCCTTGAGGGCAGCCTCTCGCCACAATGGCCCTTGTGGTGTCATTTACCGTGACTTGTACAGCCCTTAGTTTGAGCATGTTGGTGATCCATCCACCTAGTGTTCGATTCACACCGTGTCCCTCTAGGGCCGTGCTGATGTTATGAAAAGTGGTTTTGTCGAAGGCGCCTTCTATGTCAATGAAGACCGCCAAGGATGAGCATTTGTGGTCTACCGCGCATTCGATCTTTGAAACTACACTGTGTAGCGCAGTTTCTGTTGATTTGCCGGTGGTATATGCGTGTTGTTGTTTGTGAAGTGGTTTTTCTTTTAGGGGTCCGTCGCGGATGTAGCGATCACAGAGTCTTTCAAGAGTTTTCAGCAGAAAAGATGTCAGGCTTATAGGTCTATGGGCTTTTGGTTGTGTGTAGTCGGGTTTGCCTGGTTTGGGAATGAAAATAACTTTCACCTCGCGCCATGCTTGTGGTACATACCTATGCGCTATGCAGGCTCGATATACTTTCACCAGCCATGGTGTTAGGGAATCTAAACCCCATTGTAATAAAGCTGGGAAAATTTCATCTAGGCCTGCAGATTTGTATGGTTGGAAAGTTTTGACTGCCCATTTTATCCGGTTTTCTGTTACTATAGTGTTGGCTGTGAACCTGTCTTGATCGGTAGGTGTCCATACCGGTTCATTTGCCCATGTTCTGTCCCCAGAGAGGATACAATCTGGGAAATGCGTGTCAAGAAGGACTTTGCTGGTGTCATGATCTGTCATTGTATAAGAGTTATCAGGTTTTTTCAGCATGCCAAGGGTGCGATCCTTATCAGTTGATAGGATCTTCTTTACCCGTGCTGCTTCATTGTTTGATTCGATGTCTTCACAGAAATTTCGCCATGCTGTTCTTCTGGCGGCTCTGGTTTGTTTTTTGAAAGTGTGCAGCGTTTCTTTGTATAAGTCCCAGTCTTCAGTGAGTCTTGAGTTTTTAGCTTTGTTAAATTGTTTGCGTAGTGCACTTCTGAGCTTACTTAACTCAACATTCCACCAGCGGTTTCCCTTACCTTTGGTGTTAGGTGTTTTTAGTTTGCAGCTTGCCTGATACGCTTCGATTATAAAGTTTGAGAGCTTTGTAACGGTTTCTTCTAGTTGTATGGGATCTGTTAAATTAGAAGGTGTTAAGTGTTCGTCTAGTAATAATGATAAAAGGTGTTTGTATCTTGGTATGTTGGTTCGACGCGGATTTCGCTTTGGTGTAGGTTTATTTGTTATGGCTAGTAATTTGAATCGAATTCTTCTGTGGTCTGAACAAGAAGGTTCGTTAGATACGCGCCACTTTGAAATTAGTTCAGTTGCTTTCTCGGTAGCTAAAGTTAAATCTATAATTGTTTGACTACGGCGTGTGACCCAAGTGGGTTCTGAACCGCGGTTGATAATGTTAAGGTTAGTGGAGAATAAATATGTGCATAATACCTCTCCTCTAGTGTTAGGCACTTCACTGCCCCACAGTGGGTGGTGAGCGTTTGAGTCCGTGCAGATGATCAGCTCCATGTTGGTGCTCTCACAGTGGTGCACCAGGTCAGACATCTCTTTAGGTGGTATGTCGTCGCTCTCTCCTGGCATGTAGACGGAGGCGAGTGCGATGTCTGGTGTGTCATCTCTTGTTTGGAGCCTGACAGCTGTCAGATCTCTGGAACAGAATTGGGTGAGTGTCGTGGTCGGTATGTCCTGGGGTATGAACACACAGGTTCGTGGTGCGTCAGTGTTGCGCGTGTCCAGAATGAGCTTACCTCCAATGTTGCTGAGGCCGCACACTCTGTTTTTCCTGATCCACGGCTCTTGGATCAGGGCAATGGTATGGGGGTTTAACTCCAGCGCTCTGCGTAAGCTGGCCGTGGCAGTCTGACTGTGCTGGAGGTTTGTCTGTATGACTTCGAGGGGAATGGGTGTGGACGACGATGGCGATGGGGTGGGGTTAGCAGGAGACGGATCCATCAGAAAGTTCTCCTCCCTCCCTCTCCCCATGCTGGTCATCATTGGGCGACGAGGCGAGCAGTTGGTCGATCCACCCAGAAGGTGTCAGTGGTGCGACATCCGCGTCAGCCATTGCTGCTCTAGCCATATCCTCCTCAAGTGTTTTTATGTCTTCGTCTTCAGTTTGTGTTGTGAGTTGTGTTGGTGCAGTGTTTGTGTCATTTGTCTGGGTGTCTGAGGGTTGGGTTCTAGGGTAGAAGCGGACGTATATCGATCCAAGAAGGTACGATACACGTCGCTCCCGCCCCAGGACCTTTTCGACTTCATCAGGTGGGATACCCAGGGTCAGATAAGTCCCGTGGTTATCACCACCGACAGCTGTTGCTCTGTATAGGGACCACCTGTCAATGTCGTACCAAGTGTTCTGACGTTTCAGAAGACCCTGGAGTCGCGCTATGTCCCCATTGTATTTGGGCACGAAGAGCGCAGCTCGGACACGCGTAGGTACGTCTGATTGTCTCATGACCGTCAGCGTCATGTTGGTGTCAGGGAGTGTAACTTTTGGTGCGTTCTGTGTGAGCCAAGTTAGGGCGTAGTCGTCCTCACACCACATCTGCACGGTGCCGTCCGCTATCCGTGGATAACCGCGGAAAGCCGGGAGTGGTGTATTAGGGTCCGAGTCCATTACTAGGCTCTCTAGTTTGTCTTTGATGTGGGTGGCTTCGTCGAGTGTCATGTCTCTAGACGGGGGTGAGAAGCAGAACAATTTGCCACATGACAGCACAGTAACACGCAGCTATTGGAACATAAAGAGTCCAAATCATTACTTAGCACTGCACTGCGCTCGTCACCCAGAGATCTAAGTTGTTATATCTCTAAGCCCTGTAATTTCTCTGGAAACATTGCCTTTCAAACCGGAACACAGTAATGTTTGCACATTAAAAAACAAATTTTAAAAACAAAAAGATATACAGATATAGATTATACACATTTATATACAATATTGTGTAACAGCTCAGACACGTAGGTACTGCAGAGTTTTTTTTTTTTTTTTAAAGAAAGATTTGAAGAAAACTAAAAAAAAAAAAAAGTTCACAGAAAAATGAAAAAAAAAACAATGAAAAAAATGCTGAACGTCAAAGGAAAGGACATTGTTCAAAATGGGCTATCCGTGGACAAAATGTTCTTGATAATTTGATTTTGTCAAAAAAAAAATAATTTAATGAATATTGAATGCATTATTTTAGTACCCAGAATAATAAACTAAAAGTTCATTAAATAAGTATTTTAATCTTTATTTCCGACTTCTCAACCAATTATATTGCCAGTCTTTAAGCTTTGAATGTTGTTGATTTCTGTAAATCGATAGAAAAAGTAATATGTTAACAATTACGCGTGAAATAAACAATTGATTTCGTATTTAAGTTGTTTTCCAGCAACACTGTAGCTAGCTTTTTTTGTGTAATGGTTTTTCATTGCACCCGCTTTCACTTCACAACGCCACGAAAAACAAAATCATCTACTTGGGCAGTTGTCCCACCGCCGTCGAGAAAACGAGTAACTATCTACTATTTTCTCGCTCAAAAAACGTACAGTAGATATACATTCCGTGTACCTAAATAAAAGAGATGCATATACTCATATACAAACAGTTGATCGCTGACTGTTCACAATCCCGCCAAGCACTCGCTTTACTAGTTTGTCGCTGAGCGAAAAACTAGCCGCTCAGCGACTAGTAACTGTAGAATAGCTGTAGAATAGTAAACGTAGAACGAAAGTAGTAAACTGTAGAATAGCATCGATTTTATCCACACGATCACTATCGATTTTTTTAGATCCATATTAGAATATTTTCTACAATGGCAGCACTAAATACGTGGATACAAAATGCGTAGTTATCAGCTGTTTGTTAATGTTTTATTGTGTCATGTGTTTCGTATTTGAAAATTGTGTTATGATGTGGTTTTGGTTGATTAAAATGCATTCTTAGGACCCTAGCTGACGCTCGAAAATCGATGGCATCCTGCAATAACGACTCTGGCCCTCCGATGGTACAAAATGTTGTAGTTTTGTTTAAAAATAACCTCATCAACGTTCGCATTACTTATGGGAAATATGCGTAAGTAATTTTTCTGCTACTACCAAAAGATAACATTCTGATATCAACTGCTAGAAGCTATCAAGTCTAATTTATGATATCAGTGACAGTCAATGTCCACGTTTAGCCCAAAGTCCCGTATAAATGAACAATGTCCTTTCGTCAACGTAATAATGCAGAGAAATCGTATGTGGCTACGTAATTTGATTTAATAACATTTAAAAACAAATTGTTACATACATATTTTATGCCTCAATATTACTTAAGTTTACTATGTCCTCATTTATTTCACAGGAAAAGACAAAAGATGGACAGTAATGAAGAGAATGTCGTGCAATTTAGGGCTGTTGAAAATATAGCAAATGTAATGTTACAAGAAAATGAATTTCACAGCCAACGACTTCAAATGTATGAAGAGCGTACTGAATGCATTACTCCTGAAGTAATTCTAAACAGGGACACAGGAATTCCTGGCGATAGTAATTGTCTATTCCACTCGCTCATAAGTGTTTTGCAACTTCAAATTGCGACTTGTGACTTGAGGAATGAGTTACGCAATTCACCATATTTAAACTCCTGCCACAATCCGCAAGAAGCTTATAACATTCTATCAAGCACTAATGATTATGGAGATTTGGATTGTTTGTACTTATTTTCAAAAACGTACAATCAAAATATTTGTGTGCATTATTGTTTTTACAACATAACTACAAAGAGTGAAGACACTATCTTTTGTCATTTTAAAGCAAACGATACACAAAACTGGATTCATCTTCATCTTCATGCACAACATTTCACACCTTTTTATGAAGTATCAAATTAACTGGAGACAATACAAGATGCTACCCAAAATGAAGCCCTTGTTGATGCCAATATTCGAGCAATTCTCATAATGTTTGTACCATTTTCTAGAAACAGCATTTGAAGAAAAACAATTAAATTAAAATCTTTTTGATGTATTATTGTAGATTGTTCTTTGAGGTTTCTGAATATTAGCTTAATTTTGATATTCTTGTTGTAAATAATGCGTAAAATTAGGAAAATTGGGGCAGGGTACTAATAATATTCCTTTTTTGTTACTGCAATTAAAATTCGGAAATATATTAACCAAATAACTTTTTATTGTTTTAATGTTATTATTTCGAAATTAACAAATATCCTCAGAAGTTTACCATACAATTACTGTAGCTTATTATTATATCTTATAAAATACAAGAGGTACGTATTCCTTTACGTAATGTAAAGGAATACCTCCTGGCCACAAATGTGAATTAAATTCAAAATTGAATTAACTCCTAAACCAATGATTTTCTTTAGTTTTTTTTTATTATATGAAACAAAACGAATATTATTATGCTACATTTAAAAAAGTAATTAAAAATCACAACAAAAGGTTTAAAATCATATATAAAAACATTATCCATTTCCTGGGACAGTAACAATAAAAGGAATACTAGTAACAAATTTAAGCCTAATGCACATTGTGCATAAGTTTTGGAAATTGGGGGCTTGTGACGTCACTTGTTGGTAAAAATCGTACCCACAAGTGACGTTACTCGAAATTTCTAAGCACTGTATCTTCGTGATTCTTTGTTTGTGCAACAAAATAAAAGCACGTATTCTTTTATTTTGTTGTTTGTTTTTATTTAATTTGATGATCTAAATCTTTGTAATTTTTTTATGATTTGATAAAACAAAAAATACGTGTCACATATTTTTCCATGATCTAGCTGACGTATTAATTATAATGGTTTATTTTTGACCCAGTGTTCATCTCAATTATAATTTTATTTTTAAATATTTTTTACTACAAAGAGTGACGAGACGAAATGTACAATATTTTTTAGCAATCTCATTGACGGAGTTAGAACGATTTAGTTTTTTTTAGTATCAAATGTTAATTAATATTCTAATAGATACGTAACTCTATGAAGTGTAGTATTAGGTAACTATCTATAAATATAGGTGCATGTCTTGCTGATTGACGCCTTCCGGTTTGAAGCCGTCATAATTTGTCTCAAAGATCACACTATTTTTAGAAATCTGAAAGTTATGTTCTCACTTATCTCTGTAACGGCTGAATGGCTTCGAATAAAAATTACATAGTAAAATCATTGAACTTACATAGTGAGATAATTATAAGTGTCTATACATAAATTTGTAAATAGTACTGGGTGAAAAACCAGGCTATTTTTATCCCGCTATGATTGCTTTGCGCGAACCGATTTGGCACAAAAATGTGAAAAACTGTTAGACGGCGGATTACATCATCAGACTTATATATCCAAATATTTTATTGTATAAACACTAGATGTTGTCTTGTGTATGTTTACATCTAGTGTCGAAGAGATCGTAAACGAATATAATAAAATAGTGTTAAAAATACCTATAGAATATTTAGCAACGATTTTATGGTAAGTTGAAGAGACGAATTTCTTTGCATTCCGTGGATTCACCGTGCGGGTGCCGGGTCCATCGTGTGGCAGAGAGAGAAATCTCGAATAGACCCCAAGACTAATATTAATTTATGTAAAACTAGCAGCGCCCCGCGGTGTTACCCGCGTAGTTCCCGTTCCTTTCCGGAATAAAAAGTAGCCTATGTGTTCTTCCAGACTATCTATGTTCCAAATTTCAGCCCGATCCGTTTATACGTTAGGACGTGATTGAGCAACAAACATCTAAACATCCATACATTGACATTTATAATATTAGTAGGATAATATTTCGTAACAGAGTTATTGGATGACAATCATTGAGGTAAATAATAAAGTCCATTCATATGTATCCATTTAAAGTTATATAATTTAAATTTCAGTGGACATTGAAGCGTTTAGAGGTTTTTTTGTAATGACGCATGGGTATAGAGTTTTATGTCGATTTTGCGTCTTGTATTGTGATGAAGCATTTAATTTTTTTGTGTTTTTAGTATACATAATATTGTATTGACGCATTTAGAGCTTTTGTGTTTTTCTGGTGTATTGTATTGTCTTGAAGCTTAGAGCTTTTAGAGTTTTTCTACTATATTGTATTGACTTGAAATATTTAAAGTTTTTGTGTTTTCCTAATGTATCACTGAAGCTTTTAGAGTTTTTGTGTTTTTCTAGTGTATTGTATTGTCTTGAAGCTTTTAGAGTTTTTGTATTTTTCTAATGTATTGTATTGAAGCTTTTATAGTTTTCGTGTTTTTCTAATGTATTAAATTGAAACATTTAGAGTTTTTGTGTTTTTCTAGTGTATTGTATTGTCTTGAAGCTTTTAGAGTTTTTGTGTTTTTCTAATGTATTGTATTGAAGCTTTTATAGTTTTTGTGTTTTTCTAATGTATTAAATTGAAACATTTAGAGTTTTTGTGTTTTTCTATTGTATTGTTTTGACTTAGCAGAATAATTTTGTAGGCTAAAAAAAAAGATAACTATTTGTATACCGTCAGAAAAGCTTAAGAGAAATTAAATAATTTATTTTTGTACTCGTAAATTTTATTTTTACTTTTGAGTACAGTGCAGTCGCTTACGAATAAACTTACCGAGCTGAGCTCGCCTGCGAAGTAAATGGATTTTGTAATAAAGTGCTTGCGCCTAGTACTATACAGTACACCTGCGCAACAGTATACCGGTCAGGGGCATAGATAATGTTTCCAAAGAAATTACAGGGCTTAGAGATCTCTGGATATCTTAGATCTTATCTTAGATCTCTGGGTGACGAGCGCAGTGCAGCGTTTGGTAATGATTTGGGCTCTTCGTGTTACAATAACACGAAGAGCCCAAATCATTACTGCTGGGTGTCACTGGACTGTTATGTGGCAGGCATGCTGCTTACCATCAGGCGCATGTCCTGCTCGTCTCGTCACTCAATATTATTAAAAAAATACCACTTTATAAACTGTATCAATGGTACGGGGTCCCATTTCTACACAGGCCCTTGAGATAAGATTATTTTCATCAAAAGTTACAATATAAAACATAAAATGAACTTGAATAATTACAAAAATGATGACATTTTAATTGGTGGCCTTATCGCTAAGAGCCATCTCTTCCAGACAACCGTGCATGGGTTGGATACAACCACAGAAATCTAATTAATATTACCTTATTATTTAGATTTCTGTAGATACAACAGATAATAATGTCTGTAAGCTAAAATTTGTAAGTGTTATCCACAATCTTAATCATTCGTATGACCCTTGACTATATATGTTACAAGGCCTCCTCCAATGCATGCTACGCTACTTATAGCGGTACTTTATTCCAAAACCTAACTTTAGAGAGCTCATCACCTAACAGCCAAACTGTCTATAATTTCAATTGGCTGGCCTGGTGGCTTATTTGGTGGCAAGTCTGGTTGTGAAGCCGTGGTCGTGGGTTCGATTCCCACCCTGTGCAAATATTTGTATGATGAACCCAAATATTTGTACTGTGCCTCGGAGTTTTCTGTGTATAATAAGTATCATTCAAAAATATTATAAAAGTATTACGAGGATATCAGCATATGGATTCCATACTACAAGCTTTGCTTAGTTTGTGGCTAGATGGTGTTGTGTGTGAAATGTTCACCAATATTTATTAATTACAAAATGATTAACAAGCTCACACGCATAGCAGCATAAGCAGCCCACTAAATGTTCCCACTGCTGGGACTCGAGGCCTTCTCTTTCAAGGAGAGAGTCAAACCCATAATCCAGCACGCTGGCCCAGTGCGGGTTGGTGGATGACACTTGCCCTTGAAAGATTCTAGGAACATGTCGGTTTCTTCACGATGTTTTCTTTCACCGTTTTAAGTTAGCGGCATTACGCACATGACTTCCAAAAGACAGTGGTGCGGGTGGGATTTGAACCCAGGGGCCCCGGATCAGCAGTCGCCGTTCTCCCGACAATAACTTAGACCAGCCATAACTTACATTACTTACAACTAAACAAAGCTACTACTGATACTATGGAATCTTTCCCCGGTCCTCGTCCAAAATATTTTTAATAGTGGTAGGACTCTTGGCAGAGTCCGCCTGGAGAAGCACCACACCTTTGCTAGTTATTTTACCGCCAAGCAGTAATGTGTAAGCGTTACTGTGGTCCGGTTTGAAGGACAATGTTTCCAGAGAAATTACTGGGCTTAGAGGTATAATATCTTAGATCTCTGGGTGACGAGCGCAGTGCAGTGCTAGGTAACGGTTTAGGCTCTTCAACTATTGGATTCCAAGAATAGTTGTGTGTTACTGTGCTGTTATATGGCAGGTATGTTGCTTATCATCAGGCACAAGTCCTGCTCGTTTCGTCACTCTTTAACATACAAAATGTGTCTGGTCAGGTGTCTCTGGGAAATTGTCGAATTTTGGTTTTATTTAGTTTTAATAATATAATTTTGATAAGAAAAACAAAGGCCACTAAGACTAAAGCACCAGGCGCCCATAATAATTGTAAAGGAATCGTAGTCATTTCTACGCACATAGGAATATATTCAAAGTCAAAGTTCTTTATTCATAAATGTACAATTTACACGTCAATTTAAAAAAAACAAAAAGAGCATACAAAGAGTATACATTTTTTAAGTTTAATATGAACATTCTATTGTACGATAATAAGCATCGTACAACTAAGTTCATTGTCAAACATTCTAATACATGTATTTATTACAATTGTAATGAAGAATGTCAATGTTTTACAATTTTGTTGTGAGTTTATTGATTATTTCTTGTTTGAAGTTCTGTTCGCATCTTTGTATTAACTAAAAAAATCGGGTCACACAGAGGCGAGAACCGCGAGAAATCGATCCGATAGCGATCCAGTGCGAAGCGATAGCGGTCCGTACCACGTCACACAGGGCGACCGCCCGCATCCTGCGGCGGGAAGGTGGCGGGAACACAGCCAGTGTGACACCAAAAGCGATCAAATTGTTGTGCAAATGTTGTATTTAAGATCGTATTTGTAAAAAATATTTTAAGACAGTCTCATTAAAATACTAAGATTTTCGATTTTTATGTTACGGCATCACCTTTGTTTCGGTTTTCTACACCTCTCCGTGAAAAGCACTATATCGCACGATTACGTTGTAAAAAAATACAACTCGTGAGATCGGATCGCTATCGCTCCGCTATTGCTTTGCCTTGTGTGACAGCTTGTACCGACTACCGTAGAGTACAGCGCCCGCGCCCGCCGCCGTCATTCCATCGGTGCGTCTTACTACACCTATAGCCTCATTCGCAAGCCTATCCGAAACAGCTATATTTAGTGTTAACAAAACTCATCAATACTGAATCCTAAACGATCCTATCAACACGAAATTGAATAAATGTATTAATGAAAACTTGTTGAAAATAAGTTTTCACTTCAAAAAAATAACGTTTCCATCTGATGTAGCAACGATTGTAAGCTACACAAATAAAGCTGTACTACGAGCTTCGCAGCCGCTGCACCCGTGCTACGAGCTACGATCATCACCGCTGCTACGTGCCACGATCGCCATCTGTGCTACGTGCCACAATCGCCACCAGTGCTACGGACATTGCATCGGTGCGTCTTACTACACCCATAGCCTTATTCGCAAGCCTATCCGAAACAAGCTATACTCGGTGTTAACAAAACTCATCAATGCTGAATCCCAATCGATCCTATCAACACGAAATTGAATAAATGCATTAATGAAAATTTGTTTTGCAGAAAAAGAGTAAAATAAATTATTAAAAAATAATAATTAAACCTTCTCCTCGGTGTTACAATTACGGAAGAACACATTACTGCAATTGTAAAGAAAACAAACTCTTTTCGTTATGGCATTCGTGGATCCTTTGATCCTTTCAATTTATAACTGTAGAAATGTTTCTTAAAATATATAAAACTTGTTTGAGGCCGCTACTAGAATATGGTTATCAAGTCTGGAGCCTACTTCAAAAAAGATATTGAGTTACTTGAAAGTGTGCAAAGAAAATCGTCAAAATGGTCATATATGCCCTTTGACGTAAATCCTACACAGACAGGTTAAAACCCCTACACCTCACTACATTGGAAGAGAGACGGTTACGGGGAGACTTGATCGAAACATTTAAAATACTGAATGGATTTTATAACCTCTCTCACATAAGTAACCTGTACAGGTTAAAGGAGCATAAGAGAGACAGTCGGCGTCATAAGTCCCAGTTGTCCCCCACACCATCATTGACAAACCCTGCAAATCACATCCTCAGCAACAGAGTGGTTTACAACTGGAACAGGTTACCTGAGATGTTATGAGGAGAGGAGGAAGAACAGACTGAATCAGAATCAGAATCAGAATCAGAATCAGAATCATTTATTGCAAAAACTGTGTACAAAGGTGATGTAATGACAAATGGATAGTGGAAGACAAAATTATTTTAACAGATATCTAATTATGACCTATAATTTGTTATTTTAACACTGAGATACAGGGATATGAGCTAATTCTGCTCGCCTAATATTCAATAAATAAATATTTTTTTCAGTTCGGTTGCACGGCAAAGATCCTATCTCCTTCAAGCCTACCAAGGAACTTCGTTCCAAAAGGGCATTAAGAAAGCTGCAAAAAATATCCACGTATATTGCATTCTGGAATATCAGTAACAATGCACATTATTAACTATTTATAACTATATACTTATCACATTCCGTTCCAATTGTGTCAAAACATTAAATCATACCCATTTAATTTGTTTCCGCAATTACCAACTTGTTTCTAAATTGATCAAATGATTGAACGAACGAAACCACAGAAATCTAAATACTTTAGATTTCTGTGAACGAAACACTGAGTTGTTTTACAGATCCAATAGTAAAAAAAAAAAAAAAATAATAAAATTTATTGACCAATTACAAACATCATACGCTAGCATAAATCTAATAGTGCAGTAACTTTAAACATTACCGTAGGCGTTAAATCCGGTAGATCTGATTTTTTGCAGACTTGTTTATGATGTTGGTCTAATGATTGTCCCAAGTTTGTGACCTCGAGCGACGAACGCAACTTTGTCAAAAATCGAAAAAACCGCGAAAAAATCGTTTATTTTTCAAATTTTGGCGATTATAACCCTAAACGACTAGTTTTTGTAAAAACTTTCTTATGGCGTTTATAAAATAGACTAAATTTGCTACAATATGATATTAGAATTGTTTCTGTATACTCAATAGTTTCTGAGAATAAGTCTTTCAAAGTTTATAATTTTTTTCGTACCTCGCAATTTTTAGCAATATTTTAACTCCTACTTGACCACTTTATGGCACAGTTACTGCGGTTTTTAACCCCCGAACAAAAAAAGAGGTGTTATAAATTTGACGTCGAAGTCTGTCTGTCTATCAGACAGACACACATACAGGTCTGTCTCTATGTGTATCTGCCTGTGTGTGTATCTGTCCATGTCACCGTAGAGCTCAAACGGATGGGCCGATTTCGATGCGGTTTTCTTTATTTGAAGATTAATTTTTATGTTAATGTTTTGAGCTATTTTTGGTTAATATCGATTCAAGACGGCCGCCTCCACCAAATGTCGGACCAAATATTTCAACACAATTTACCTCAATATGGGTATCAAATGAAAGAGCTTGACTAGTAGAGTACTATACAGTATAACAAATTGCAAATCACAAAATGGCGAATTACATTTTTTTTTTTTTTCACTAATACCATAATATGGGTATCAAATGAAAGAACTTGACTAGTAGACAACACTGCACTATGAATAATTTAAATTCATACCATATTTATATCATATCGAGGTATTTATAAAAAAAGAAACGTATTTCGTCATTTTGTGGTTGCGGCCATCATGGATTTGAAATTTGTCATAGTGCATAGTAGTTTACTAGTCAAGCCCTTTCATTTGATACCCATATTAGGGCATTAGTGAAAAAAAATGATGTAGTTCGCCATTTTGTGATTTGAAATTTGTTATACAGTATAGTACTCTATTAGTCAAGCCCTTTCATTTGATACCCATATTGAGGTAAATTGTGATGAAATATTTGGTCCGCCATTTGGTGGAGGCGGCCATCTTGAATCGATATTAACCAAAAATAGCTCAAAACATCGACACAAAAATAAATCTTCAAATAAAAAAAACCGCATCGAAATCGGCCTAGCTGTTTGAGCTCTACGGTGCCATAGATAGATACACACGCATACAGATACACAGGGAGACAGACCTGTATGTGTGTCTGTCTGATAGACAGACAAACTTCGACGTCAAACTTATAACACCTCTTTTTTTGGTCGGGGGCTTTAAAACAGCAGTAACTGTGCCATAAAGTGGTCAAGTAGGAGTTAAAATATTGCAAAAAATTGGGAAGTTCGAAAAATATTATAAACTTTGAAAGACTTATTCTCAGAAACTATTGGGTGTACAGAGACAATTCTAGTATCATATTGTAGCAAATTTAGTCTACTTTATAAACGCTTAAAGAAAGTTATTTCAAAAACTAATTGTTTAGGGTTATAATCGCCAAAATTTGAAAAATAAACGATTTTTTCGTGGTTTTTTCGATTTTTGACAAAGTTGCGTTCGTCGCTCGAGGTCACAAACTTGGGACAATCATTAGGCCAACATCATAAACAAGTCTGCAAAAAATCAGATCTACCGGATTTAACGCATCCTACTCCATACTTTCAGGCGACAAAGTTACTGGATTATAAGGCGATACAGTAAGATTTGACATTAATTCAAGTTAGACAACCTTGGTACCCAAACTAGGTATAACCTGTATGATGGCATACCAAGGCCCTCCACCGGATTTACATAAAATCGAATTTGTGAAATTTAAACAAGATTAAAAATTGCAGTAAAAAGCATGCAAAATTAGTAATCAAATAAATCACGCTTGAATCTCTTATATATAAAATTCTCGTGTCACAGTGTTTGTTTCCTTACTCCTCCGAAACCGCTTTACTGATTGTAACCAAATTTTATATGCATATTCAGTAGGTCTGAGAATCGGCTACTAGCTATTTTTCATACCCCTAAGTGACAAGGGTTGTTCACCCCAAAAAAATTTTTTTTAATTTTCGGACAAAATTTTTTGTTTTTATTTTATTATAACGTGGCGTTGAAAAATACATACAACCCTAAATTTTTACCTTTTTATCACTAACCCCTATTTTTTTATAGCCATTTTAGTAATTTAATCATTTTTCATCCCGCTCGATAACTGATCAATTATAGTATTTTTAGGGTTCCGTAAAACGTAAAAACGGAACCCTTATAGATTCGTCATGTCTGTCTGTTTGTCTGTCTGTTCGTCCGTATGTCACAGCCACTTTTTGCCGAAACTATGAGAACTACACTGTTAAAACTTGGTAAGTAGATGTATTCTGTGAACCGCATTAAGATTTTTACAAAAATAAAAAATAAAAATAAGGGTATAGGCCCCCCATACTTAGAACTGAAACTCAAAAATTATTTTTTCATTAAACCTGCACGTGTGGGGTGTCTATCGATAGGTCTTCAAAAATGATGTTGAGGTTTCTAAAATCATTTTTGTCTACACTGAATAATTTGCGCGACAGACACTTCCAAAGTGGTAAAATGTGTAACTTCGAAAATAAGAGAATGATGAAACTAAACATAATATATGATGTACGTGCAAACTACCAAAGAAAATTGTTTTGAACTTGATCTGATGAGTAGTTTTTTTTAGTACGTCATAAATACTTGGCTGCTTTTATTTGTAAATGTTATTCCCTCTATTTCGATTAAAATTTCCCGGAGCTTATGGCAAATCTAAAATCTATAATATTAAAATGAATCGCAAAATGTGTTGGTAAGCGCATCACTCAACAACGCCTAAACCAATTTGGACAATTCTTTGTTTTAAATGTTTGTTGAAGTCCAAGGATAGATTTTACGGCGAGAAAAAATCGAATAATTGCCGGGAAAACTCTAAAAACAGCTTTCTTCTTTTTCCCATACAAACGTTTTCTAACTAAAATGTTAAGGCAATTTGAGCTTTATTGCTATTAAATAAAGTTCATATAAATGAAGTGCTTTCCCATACAAACGTTTTTTAAGTCAATCAAGGAGTTCATTTGCACTTTATTCGCGCTGCACAAAGTTCAAATTCCATCATGTCTATCAAAACAGTTGGAGGGTAGGAGGATCTAATGTCACGTTCCGAAACCCACTCTGAACAATCTGAAATATCGTGAACCAAATTAAATTGAATAATCACAAAACGTAAGACTCATTAGTACTGATTTTCAATTTGGTCTGCTTCACGATATTATTTACTTTGATTTATTTTCGGCACGCGATATAAAATGCGTCAGTTTTCACGTCATTATATCAATCAAGTGTCAGTCAAACAAAAATTACCACGCGGAGGAAGCCAGATTGCAAACGACGACGCGGCAGACCAAAGAAACGATGGCAAGACAACCTCCACAAATATCGGAAAGAGTGGACTGTATTAGCCATAGAAAGAAAAAAGTGGAAGGAGGGTGTGGAAACCGTTGCCCAATATTGGGACAAGACAGCCACATGATAAATAAATATTAATACCTATTATGTAAATGAGATAGATGCAAATGAATTAAATTTCAAAATTCAAGAACAAATTACAGGCGAACTGAGGATTTATAAATCAGTTGATTCGATTCAAGATGATGTCGTCAACAACTACCTATCCACCGGAATTTTTGAACTCGCTGGATTTTCCAGGATTGCCTTCTCATACCTAATCTTCAAATTAGATCGGTAGTTAAAATGTTGTGAAATATGAACGAACCGCGTCTTTGCAACGGCACACAATTAGCTATAAAAAATACTGAACTAATGGAAATACTACCAAATTTTTACAACTTTTAATGTTTGTTTTTGTAGTGTTGTGAGTTGAGAGGTGTTAAAATAGTATAGAAAATGATCACACCCCCTCCCCCGTCATCCTTTTTTATATCGGTGTGTATATTTTTTGATACACGTGGCCTGGGAAATACTTTAAGGTATATAGATAAACTGTTCCCCAGGCCATGTGTATCAATAAAGAAACACATTTCGTGATATTATTTTTCTGTGTTTCTCTCTTGAATGCACATTTATTATTCAACCAAATATTATCTCAAGAAACTTACTATCACTCCATTCAGGAACAAATAATTGTAGTTTTACTAAAACGATCTGCTCAGTTAGAATGATGAAGATGAGGTGCCATCAGCCCCTATTATGACAAGAAGATCGTTTAATAGAAAACATTATCTCATAAGTAACAAAGTTGCTGAGAAAATTGTACGCTGAAGATGTGCAGAGGTGCTATAGAAAGTATGACAGGAAAGTTATTGGTGGCAAGACTTTCAGAGCAGCTCAAATAACTACAAAATGCTCACATACATTTTCGCTCTTGCTCACTTGCTCACAATGCTCACTTTCACATACTACAAATGTATGTGAAAGTTTTCTGTGTCAAAAATGTTTCAATAATATTCACTGATTTATTTTAAACTTAGTAAATTGATTATTTAGTTTCTAAGTAACTTTATTTTTTTGAATAAAATTATTTCAAGGTGAGTTTTATTTTTCTCTTAATATCTCCTTAACTAATTGTCCGATTCCCAACCCATAACCACTGGGAAAATGTGTAGAAAGCGTGCGCATTTTGGATACATACTGCTTTAACTGAAATGGGGAGTGTGTATCATAAACTATACACACTCCTTATGACATTGTGTATCCTAAACGATAAACAAGGCGCTGAGTGTGTTATAGTGTTTGTGGTATTAATCTAGAAAAACCATGATTCTCACATGGTCAATTGTATGTTGCATATTCCCTCCCGTGTTCGAAAACCATCCGATTTGTTAGTCCATGTGCCAGGTAGTTAAACAAAAAAAAACGTATATCACAAAGCACTACAATGAAAATAAAATTGATTTTTGGTAATAACTTGATTAACAATAAAGGGATTTGTGGTGTACATACATAATTATAACTTAACCTTACAGGCCCGAGTGACGTCATCGGCGTCGCGACGTCACACAAAAAAAATCATTACTCAACAATGAAACCATATTTTATGTGTCTGTAAACGACAATATACTAATGGATATTATCTCCTATATCTAAGGCATCAAAATAAACTTATCATTGAGTATTTTTATTTGTTTCATATGTTCAAACTTTGAAAACCATTTTGTGGGTCGATACACAAAAAAATAAATGAGTACTCAAATAGAACCCAAAGAATAAGGACCTCTCTTATCTCAATGTGATAAAAAACCATAAGATATCACTAACCTTGCCCCATAAAAACACTTGTAATGTAACCCGACACCCCATAAATCAACAAGGGAAATCCGCATGGACCACGACTTTACCGTCATACAAATAAAGGTCAAATTGTCTTACATTTTGAATCTACGCAGTTCGTAGCGCGGGAATTTCGACTTTCGTATTCAAATCACTCCAATTATCAAGAAAAGTATCTTTTTGTTATGTAAATGAGTTCTAATTAGTTTTCATAGTATTTTTACTGTATTTACTAACAAACATCGTAACATATAACGTAAGAAATGGACCAAAGTCGGTAAAAATCGGATTTATTTTTTTCGAACTTTTTCTCGAAGTATTTACACTATAACTACGGCGATGTTTTTGCAAATATTTATCAAATTAGTTGCATTTTAGCACCATACACTGTTTTATTACAAATATGAGTTACTTACCTGACATAAACCCACGGATATCGGCATAAATCCAACAAAAAAAACACACAAGCACTGATGACTCACAAATGTAAACAATGGCCGCCATTGCCGCCGAGTTCGAATTTCGAAAGCAAAAATAAAAAACATATCATAGACTATACGCTTCAAAGTTACGTTCAAAAACTAGATGAAGTTTATGAGAACGGAATGTAACACTGCTTTTATACAAATATAGTCTCTAAGTCTATGTAGAAATAAAGTTTAAACTCCAATTCCCGTTTGCCCAGATCGGGCCTCCCGGTCCGCAAGAGGTTATATAAATAATAAATAAACACTTTTCACATTTACATTACAAACAAATTTAAATAGTCAAAACGCTAATCGCTTATGCGCGAGCCGCTGCGCTTGCGCCGGGCCGAACCTCATTAACCGATATAGGTGGGTTAACGCGGTCCCGGCGAATGAAGGCAGTTGCGAATTACCTGCAGCGCGCGCATTATACTCCCGTTTCGTTGATAACCAAATTAATTGTTTTTCTGGACTATTTCGTGTCAAAATTATTGTGATTGTTTTTGTGAACATATAAACTATATTGTGACCATCAATAAACATTGGATTGACTGTGTCTGAAGTGTTTTCTTACAACTAGTACCGACGTAAGTGCCATCACCAAAACCCACATTGGTGACCCCTCTTTTGGACTATAACGCAAGTGACGGACATAATTGGACTTAAAAGTGTCTCGTGCAGTGTATAATCCATACCTTGTGCATTGCAATTAGAACTGTTACGGTGATAACACAATTTTTTCGTCGGTACTTAGAAAACTTCGTGTGGTACAAGCCATAAGCTGATAGCGATTTTCACCTAAGTCGCTAAAGTCGGTTGAAATTGAAACGATGTCGAGAAAAGATGGAGAACGTGCTTCGACGAGCTCAGCCGAATTATTTAGAGTGGGGATACGCGTCCCCCCTTTCTGGCCGGAGGAACCCGAAATCTGGTTCGCTCAAGTCGAAGGGCAATTTGCTGTTTCGAATATAACTTCCGATATCACGAAATTTAATTACGTCATCGGACAGCTTGACCACCAATTCTCCAAAGAGGTGAAGGACATTATAATCTCCCCTCCACCGACAGACAAATATGAAAAACTGAAAACGGAACTTATCAAACGTCTGAGCGCTTCACGAGAAAAACAAGTAAAGCAGTTGTTGATGCACGAAGAGTTGGGAGACCGCCGCCCTTCACGGTTCCTGAGACATCTCCAGGGTCTAGCTGGACCCGACGTCCCAGAAGACTTCATCAAAACCATCTGGACGAGCAGATTGCCACGCAGTGTGCAAACAGTGATCGCCGCACAACCTTCGGCGTCGCTAGAGCTTCTTGCCGATCTAGCTGACCGCATTCAGGACATCGCGCCGTCCACACCGCAAGTGTCAGCTGCTTCTACACCTGGGTCAGCGCTGGATGTTATGGCGAACGAAATAGCCGAACTCCGACGCCAAATGAAAACACTGTTAGACCGCCAAGCTCGTCCCCAGAACCGGGAAAGAAACCGCAGCCGCTCCAGAACGCTTTCCAACTCCAACGCCAGAAAATTCCCGAACTGCTGGTACCACTGGAAGTATGGAGCAAAGGCGAACAAATGCCTGAAGCCTTGCAGTTATCAGGCGGAAAACTCCACGGGCGGTCGGTAATGGCGACCAGCGACTGCCCTAACTCATCTGGTCGCGTATTCGTCGTCGATCGTCGTTCGAAGATGCAATTTCTCGTCGATACTGGAAGCGACGTTTGTGTCTTCCCACGGCGCGCACTCAAACAGCATCGTTCTAAGTCTGACTTCGAGCTTTCTGCTGCCAACGGCACGCCAATCAGTACGTACGGATACTGTCACCTAGATTTGGACCTTGGGCTACGTCGAGACTTCCCGTGGCGCTTCATCGTCGGTGATGTCACCAAGGCAATTATTGGAGCAGACTTCTTGAAATTTTATGGTCTTCTAGTTGATATACGTAACAAACGTCTACTAGACAACACGACAACCCTCTCTGTTGTGTGTTCACCTGCACACTCGTCGACTGCGATTTCTTCAATTAAGATACCAATCGGCGAGTCTCGCTACGAAAAAATCCTGAAAGAATTTCCTGAAATTACAAACCCTTCCGGAAGACCAGCTGAAGTCAAGCACAACACCATGCCACCACACCACACCACCATCAGGACCACGCCGGGGCAACCAATAGCCTGCAAACCGCGACGTCTAGCACCAGACAAATTGAAAATTGCCAGAGCTGAAATCGAATCAATATTGAAATCAGGTATTGCACGACCATCGGAAAGTTCCTGGGCGTCACCGATACACCTCGCTCCTAAGAAAGACAGCGGATGGCGACCTTGTGGAGATTACCGTATGTTAAACGCTCGGACTATACCTGACAAATACCCAATCAGACATGTCCATGATTTCACACACAGCATCACAGGCAGCAAAGTATTTTCAACGATCGACCTCGTGAAAGCGTACCACCAGATTCCTGTCAATCCTGACGATATCGGAAAAACAGCAATCACGACACCATTCGGATTATACGAATTTCCATTCATGACATTCGGTTTGCGAAATGCTGGACAGACATTTCAAAGGTTTGTTGACGAAATGACGCGCGGATTGGACTTCGTCTACCCTTACATCGATGATTTTCTCTGCTTTTCAAAAAATGAGGCTGAACATGAAGAGCACCTCCGTATTTTGTTCACCAGACTGAAGGAACATGGCATTGTCGTCAACACTTCAAAATGTAACTTTGGCAAGTCTGCAGTAAAATTCTTGGGCTATCACATTTCATCTAACGGAATAAAGCCTCTAGAAGAAAAGGTAGAAGCAGTGAAGTCATTTCCTGCACCTAAGACAGTTCGTGAGCTTCGTAGATTCTTGGGAATGCTGAACTTCTACAGGCGTTTCATTCCCAATGCTGCTGAAGTACAAGCACCGCTTCATTCTTTGTTAATAGGATCTGTAAAAGGTTCCCATCCTGTCAATCTACAAGAAGATATCTTGAGAGCCTTTAACGAGTGCAAAGAAAGCCTCTGTCGCGCTGCCATGCTGACACATCCAGATTGCCAATGTAAGCTAGGCCTCGTCACCGATGCATCCGATACAGCGATTGGAGCCGCCTTACAACAATACCAAGATGGTGATTGGCAACCACTTGCTTTCTTCTCACGGAAGCTAACATCGGCACAGCGGAAATACTCACCTTACGACAGAGAACTCCTCGCTATTTACGAAGCACTGAAGTACTTCAGACATATGGTGGAAGCTAGAGAATTTACGATCTACACTGACCACAAACCGCTATGCTTTGCATTTCACCAGCGCAAAGATAAGTGTTCGCCGAGACAATTTCGTCATTTGGACTTCATTTCTCAGTTCACAACTGACGTAAGACACATCTCAGGGAAAGACAATCTAGTCGCTGACACACTAAGCAGAGTGGAAGAGTTAGAACTGGCGATCGATTACTCAAAGCTAGCCAAGTTACAGTCATCTGATCCAGAACTAAAAGAACTGCTGGAACAAGGAACTTCACTAAAACTGGAAAAAGTAAAGATACCTGGAACACGTGCTGAAATATACTGTGACGTCAGCACACCAGTTTCCAGGCCGTACGTCCCGGAGCTATTGCGTAAGCAAGTTTTCGACAGCTTGCACGCATTGAGCCATCCTGGCGCCAACGCCACAATCAAATTAATATCAGAACGCTATGTCTGGTCCGGTATTAAAAAAGACTGCAGAGAGTGGGCGCGTACATGTCTAGCTTGTCAACGTTCTAAGATTACTAGGCATGTATCGACCCCATTAGGAACCTACCAGCTGCCACGAGCACGATTTCTCCACGTGCACATCGACCTCATCGGGCCACTTCCAATTCGTAATGGAAATAGATATTGTCTCACCGCAATCGATCGTTTTACTCGATGGCCTGAGGTAATGCCAATACCCGATTGTACGGCTCAAACGGTAGCGAATGCCCTGTTGACTGGATGGATATCGAGATTTGGTTCCCCCGCGAGTATCGTAACAGACCGCGGCAGACAATTTGAATCGTCTTTATTTCAAAATCTTTCCAAAATAACCGGATTTTCACATAGAAAAACTACTGCATACCATCCGGCTTGCAATGGAGTCATAGAAAGGTTCCATAGGCAATTAAAGACAGCGATCACCTGCCATGCAAAAGAAAACTGGATGGAAACCTTACCTTTGGTGCTACTTGGAATTCGAAGCGCGTACAAAGAAGACATAAAAGCGAGTGCCGCAGAACTTGTATATGGAGAACCGTTACGGCTGCCGGGAGAATTCTTTGACCCGAGCACGACTGGAACTACAGACGTTACAGAGTACACTGCCAGATTACGCTCATTCGCTAACGACCTGAAACCAACACCTGCTTCGAGACACGACAAGCCACATATTTTCATTTTCAAGGACTTACCCACTGCCAGTCACGTATTCTTACGAGAAGACGCAGTACGAGCACCCTTGCAACCCGCATATACTGGTCCACATCCTGTACTTGAGAGATCTGAAAAAGTTTACAAACTCTCAATAAAAGGCAAGACTGTCACAGTATCTGTAGACCGATTAAAACCAGCCTACATATTGAATGACAGCAATATCAAGCCGGTAGGAGAATGTCACGATGACCCGCCTACACCACCCGAAAACCTCCCAATGAGAACAAGATCCGGACGGGTAGTAAGATTCCCCGATCACTATCGACCGTAGGAACGGTCTCTGGAAGGGAGTGATGTGGTGTACATACATAATTATAACTTAATATAAATAATAAATAAACACTTTTCACATTTACATTACAAACAAATTTAAATAGTCAAAACGCTAATCGCTTATGCGCGAGCCGCTGCGCTTGCGCCGGGCCGAACCTCATTAACCGATATAGGTGGGTTAACGCGGTCCCGGCGAATGAAGGCAGTTGCGAATTACCTGCAGCGCGCGCATTATACTCCCGTTTCGTTGATAACCAAATTAATTGTTTTTCTGGACTATTTCGTGTCAAAATTATTGTGATTGTTTTTGTGAACATATAAACTATATTGTGACCATCAATAAACATTGGATTGACTGTGTCTGAAGTGTTTTCTTACAACTAGTACCGACGTAAGTGCCATCACCAAACCCACAGATTCATCATCATTATCAGCCTATTTAATATTCGTCCACTGTTGAACGTAGGCCTCCCCTAATGAACGCCACAAGGTGGGGTCTTCTGCATTCTGCATAAAGGGATTACTTGCTTTTAAATTCTTATATACGTTGAAGTAAAATGTTATTAACTGTATCAAGTTTCAACAGTATAATTCTTATAATTTCGAAAAAAATGGTTGTGACATACGGATGGACAGACAGACAGACATGACGAACCCATAAAGGTCCAGTTAGTACGTTTTACGGAACCGTAAAAATGGATCTTCGAAATGTATGCACGCTAATAACTTTTGAATAACTGCACCAAATAGGATGATTCTTTGTTTGTTATTGTCGGGACAAGATTTGTACAGCAGAAAGTCTAGAAAATGTAGACGAAAAAATACATGGTGGTACGAAGTTCACCGGGTCAGCTAGTAATAACAATAAAAAAAAGAAACATTTGAGTTTATATACGCTTACATCTTATACCTTTAAACGAGCAATTCTTGTACCTATATACCTATATATATATAGAATCTGAATCTCGGAAACGGCTCGAACGATTTTCATGAAATTTTGTATGCAGGGGGTTTCGGGGACGATAAATCGATCTAGCTAGGTTTTATTCAAGGAAAACGTCAATTTAGAGGCTTTTTGAGGCAATGGAAAACTCATACAATGTCATTAGAATACGATAACAAATTTCGGCAATTTGCACATCGTCTGTTTAGCTCAAATGGGAAACGGTCGCTTTAGAAATTACGAGGCATCGGTTCGAATCCTGATGGCTGTTACCTCTCTCATTCTTCATTTTGTGTTTTTATTTTTGAGAATAACTATTATAAATGGGCTCCCTCTTTATCAACGTCTTAATATCGTTGTATTTAATTTGTAGCTAAGTATTTTCTAACAAAAAACCGAAAAAAAATCCTATTGGCGAATTATCTGCACAAACTGACTGTTGTATTTAACTATAGATGGCGTTGCACTACTAAGCCTATGAGTATTTGGTTTGAGGCTAGACCAATAATAATAATCAATTATTCGCTTACGTGACAAAATTGTTATCTTTTTAACCGACTTTAAAATAGGGGAGGTTCTCAATTCCGTCGTATATTCTGGTACGTATCTTGCGCGATAGCTCCGCTATCTTCATTTTTAGGGTTCCGTAAAACGTAAAAACGGAACCCTTATAGATTCGTCATGTCTGTCTGTCTGTCTGTCTGTCTGTCTGTCTGTCCGTCCGTATGTCACAGCCACTTTTTGCCGAAACTATGAGAACTACACTGCTGAAACTTAATAAGTAGACGTATTCTGTGAACCGCATTAAGAATTGAACAAAACAAATTAAAAAAAAGAAAAAATAGGGTTGCCCCCCATACTGAGAACTGAAACTCAAACATTTTTTTTTCATCAAACCTACACGTGTGGGGTGTCTTTCGATAGGTCTTCAAAAATGATATTGAGGTTTCTAAAATCATTTTCGTCTACACTGAATAATTTGCGCGAGAGACACTTCCAAAGTGGCAAAATGTGTGTGTGTTCCCCTCTAACTTCTAAAGTAAGAGAATAAAAAATCTAAAAAAAATATATGATGTACATTGCCATGTAAACTACCAACGAAAATTAGTTTGAACTTGATCTGATGAGTAATTTTTTTTTTGTACGTCATAAATACATTATTATTAAAATCTCGATCAAAGTTATAACGAACTAAAAAAAACTATGTGTACTATGTATATTATGTTCCTTGCTGCAACGGAACCCTTCATGGGCGAGTCCAACTTGCACTTGGCCACTTTATTTTGGTACAAAATACTTGAGAGGTGACCTCATATAAATTTTATGGAAATTGGTGTGGCGGTTTCCTAATAGTCCACGTAGTCATTCATAGCTTCTTATAAAATTTAGTCGTGTCTGAATTTTATTTTAAATTGAAGTCGCTTTTGTTTTCTTCATAGAAAATCCTATTATTTGTAAACCTTTAAACGAGCAATTCCTGGATGTATGTTTATATGTATTTAGTATACAGAATCTGAATACGGCTTCAACGATTTTGATGAAATTTAGTCTCTATGGAGGGGGTTTCGGAGGCGATAAATCGATTTAGCTAGGGTTTAGCTAGGGTCAAAAACGGCGTTTTAAGCGCATTTTGAAGCAATTAAGAATTGCTACAATATCATTAGAATACGAATGCGTATTTCGTACATGATTGTGTTTAGTGTCGTTATATCACAACCAAGAAATTGGGCGGTTTCAAATACAGAAGTGCGCGGTTCGAAACCAGATCATACCCTTTTTTTCAAATTCCTCATTTACTGTGAGTCCTTCTAATTTAATAGAATCTAAAAAAACACGAACAAATTTTATCCAAGTATTGGCGTTTTTTTTAACTTTAATAGGTTTACACTTGACCGCCATCTCGCCTGATGTTAAACGACGATGCGGTCTACGATGGAGCGTGCTTACCTAGAAAAAAACCGATTCACTCTAGATTTGAAGACACAAAAGTTGTAGCCAACGGGAAAAGCCCACTCAGGCAACGTATTTCCATAGCCTAGACGTTCTTATCACAAAAGTAGAGTCAAATCTCTTTGTTCGTGTCTTTGGAAAATCAACCATGAAACGATGTCGCTTTATCGAGCTACGAGCATTCCGATGTAAAAAGGACAATGTGGGATAAGATCATGGAAATCAGTCGCACTCTCGCCGAAATGTATCCGATAAAAAACCGATTGGCTAGCAACTTTTCGGCGATGTTCAAGACTTTGAAGTCTTTTTCGCACAAGAATGTCGTTGCCTATGAGCTTTTTGGTGCATCTCTCGATCGATTCCAAAGCCTTCAGGTGATACTTAGCCGATCCATGCCAAAGGTGCGAGCAGTACTCACTCCATACAGGAGCGAATCTGTGCTTGATAAATGTAAGTTACAATACAATACTTGTAACTTAATGTTCCTAAAGAAACTAACTGACACAGCAACAGTATAACAGTATAATAGATGGCGCTGTTAAGCAAGACTCGAAGATGCTTTATTGAAAAAATATCCCGTAAAATTTTTTTTATGTTATTCCGGCAAGATTAAAAAAAGAAAACTATTCACTAGCGACCCGCTCCGGCTTTGCACGGGTGCAATGCTGGTAAAAATGTCCCATTCCATTGCATATTAAATCGGTAATATCCTCGAAAGCATTAATTTAAATTACATGATGGGCCTATATTGATCTATATGAAATGCACAATGAACCTATTTAAGTTAAGAACTCAATTGAATATTGTTTTAAATCGCTTCGTCAATAATACCTTATTTACAAAGCGATTTTAAGCAATATAAAGCTTTTAAAGATAGATATATACAACAAACGGACTTTTTTGTAATCCTTTTTATGTACCTATGTATGCTTAGGGGACCTATTAAAAATACATCAAATCCTTTGCGTGGTTTGAAAGATCTAAATATATATGTGGTATGTAGGGAGAGAAGGACAGCGGGAAGCGTTTTATACTAGGTATGTAGTGATATTTCATCAGTACGTAATTCGTATCTTCCTAAACATAATTTTACGAAAAAAAACCGAGCAAAGCTCGGTCAACCAGGTACTTTACTTAATAAAATAGGCGCTAAGTGTTTTAGTCTATATATTTTTGGGAAGGGAGGGGAAGGATACAATAGGAGAGGGAAGGGAAGGGAGATGATACTATACTTGTCCGAATGGATTAATAAATTAACTAAGACAGGATAGTAAAAATTGATTCAGTTGTATTATAATTCATTGAAATTAATAATTTTGTTAATGAGGTTTTGCAAGAATACCGATTCATCGAGTAAATTTTTAAAGAAGTGTTGAGTTTGTTATAAAGGTAAGCCCTCAGATAGTAAGACTGGTTTCTGGAAAATGTAGTATAAATGCGCATTGTTTCACAAACTTTAGCTTTACTCGTACGGCGTATAGGAAGATCCGAACGAAAAGTCACTACTTTATGATGTGAAAGAACAGCGTGCAATATAAAAAGTTGTCGGACAGTCAGTACTTGGGCGTCCTGATATAAGGTTTCAGTAGGATACCGAAAAGGTCTAAAAACATAACCTTTAGGACAGAGCGCTGGGCTCTTTCTAGTTTCATCAAGTGAGTTTTACATGCCCCGCCCCATACAGACACACAGTATCCTAGAACTGATTGACAGATAGCAAAGTAGACTGTTTTAAGCAATGGAAGTGGTAGGGAATCTCTTAGGTTTTTAAATATCCAGATTAGTTTCCTGACACGTACCGTCATACTTGCTATATGAGGGACCCATGAGAGGTTTTCGTCGATAACAACTCCGAGATATTTGAGGGAAACTACACGTTCCAAGTACATGCATTTACACGACTTTTCCTCAAAGTTGTGACATGTATGAGCCCGTATTTTGAAATTTTCCTTATTAGGTGAATTTTTCTTTTTATACTAAATACGACCACCTTGCTTTTGGTAAAGTTAAGGGTAAAAAAAATAAACTGTAGCCAAGAGATTACATCCCGTAGACCTCTCTCAGCTCGATCCTGAACCTGTTCCCCAAGTACAACCTTCAAAAATTAATGCAGTGTCGTCAGCGAAGGTAAAAATTTTACCATTCTCCGGACAAAAACAACAGAGATCGTTAATAAATATAAGAAACAGTGTAGGGCCCAAAATGGATCCCTGGGGCACACCATACGTAATAGATTCGTCATCACTAATAGTTTCACCTATTTTTACTTGTTGGGTTCGGTTAGACAGATAATTTTGAAATAAAACTAATGGTGCTCCCCTTATTCCTAGTTTTTCAAGTTTGTAGAGTAAGAGTGGGGTAGAGACGGTGTCGAAAGCTTTAGCCAAGTCAAGAAATACCGCTACACATTTTTTCTTTCTGTCTAGGCTATTAGTGATATAGTCTGTCAAGCCAGACACTGCAAGTTCAGTTGACTTATTTTCTCGAAAACCATATTGGGAATCCGCTAGAAGTTTTTCTTGTTCTAAATACGTCACCAGTCTTTTATTTAAAATCTTTTCGATAACTTTAGACAGAGCAGGTAGGATTGAGATTGGTCTAAAGTTGTTGACATCGTCCCTGGACCCACTCTTATGGATTGGTAGAATAACAGCTCTTTTGAAAGGAACTGGGAAAGTACCAGAAGAAAAACATAGGTTTATTATATGTGTTAGAGCAGGGACAATTTTATTTTTCACCAATTTAAGAAACATGGACGATATACCGTCCCAACCTGGAGCAGAATAATTTTTCAATGAAATGATAGTTCTCTCAACCTCTCCCTCATCTGTATCTAGTAGTACAAACGATCGTACACTGGTCTGTTCCGAGATCGAGGTCTTAATAGTTGAGTGAGTCGGAGAACCAGTAATGGATTCCGCCAAATTCTTACCTACATTTGCAAAAAAAAATGTTAATGTCATTAACGGCGACTTTAGCATTTGGTTTTGTTTTGAGTAAATCAGAGGGCGGGCATTTGTTTTGAGAGAAGTTTCCTATCTTTTTAATAGCATTCCAGCTTTGTTTAGTATTATTACCGGCCTTTAGTATTTCCGATCGTTCAAATTCATTTTTAAGTTTTTTTAACAGAGAGTTACAGAAATTTCTGTAGCGCCGATAGATTTGACTAAGCATGTTATTTTCGGGTCGCTTTTTGAGTTTAAGATGCATATTGTCTCGATGTCTAATGCATCGCAGCAAACCTGGAGTTATCCAAGGCCTAGAGACAAGATGTTTACGAGCAATAGTTTTAGTTGTTGAAAATTTTTGGATCGATTCCTTGAGAGTATTTACTAAGATATCCGCGGCAGCGCAGGGATCTGTCATAGTCAATATAAGGGATAAGTTGGACTCATTTAGAGATAGCGCTGCTTCCTGGTAGTCTATCTTAGTTTTTACGAGGCAATCTGGTTTGACCTTACTTGAGGTCATTTTGGGGAGAGAAAGAAGAACCGTAATGGTCGGTTATAGTAGTCTGGATTACTATAGATGTAGCTTTTACTTTTGATTTAAGTAGCACATGATCTAAGCAAGTTTTGTCTCTAGTAGGGAAAGTGTGGGTTGGTAACAGACCATACTCTGCCATAAGGTTTAGGTAGTGTGTACATGGTGGTTCAGAACTTCCTTCTAGAGAAATATCAATGTTGATGTCACCTGTTAGAACAATATATTTTAAATCCTTTTAGGGTATCTAACAGAGTTTCCAGTGATTTCAGGAATGTTGTGGTCTTACGGAAGCATGGTGGACGGTAAATACCAACAATAGCTGTATGGTTCCCTATTTTGGCAACAAGACAGTTGGCTTCAGGAAAAAAGGGTTCTTCAACAACACAGGAGATATTATTTTTGTGGTATATAACAAGCCCATCGTTTTGATTATAAGATAGAGTGGTCGTAGAAGTATTGTAATTGGGCAGTTGTGGTAAGAGTTTATTGCTGTTTAACCAACATTCTGACAGAACGATGAAATCCCATTCGAATTTCAGGGCAGTTAACATAATAAGCAGTTTGTCAAAATTTGCGTTAATACTCCGGATATTCTGCGCTAAAATTTTAAAATCTTTGTCAGGCTGTGTGATGAATTGAGAACATTCATCAATTTTACAGTTGTAACATTCTGAAGGTTTGACCTCATCAACTTCTTTGAGCATGGAATTGAGATTTTTATCCATTATTAATTTTAGGGATAGTAATAGTGTTGTAGTTACATTCGGTTGCAGTTATCCTGTATTGTTTATCTGTAAAATGGTCCATTGGACAAAAGTAATATTTACTTAATTATTGGTTAGGAATGGATATTTGGTGTATAATTTTGTAGAGTTTGTAAAGCGTGTATATAGTAGAGATGAAAAAATGCATGCAAACTAGATAGGACTTAAATATAACTGAGTGGAATAAAATTACGATAGAATAAACATCAAAAAAAATAATAGAAAAATTGTAAATAGTCACAGATTCAGTGATTTCACATTATTTATATCTCGTTCATTCTTGATTGGAATCACAGGAGTGCCATCTGATTTTCTTAGAAATATTCTTCCATTCGACGTCCAACAATATTTAAACTGGCCAGATCTTTTAAGTTCCCTAGCTAGATAGTAGAGCCGGTTGGCTTTGCTAGTAAGATGTTCCGCTACATATATTGGTGAGTGGGATGTTCGAATACCCAAATGAGACGCATTCAGCCTGTTAGTTCGATTCGCTTTGTTATAGGTTTTAATTGATTTCAGAATATTATTCTTTTGCAAGGACGACGATAGTTCTACGATGACTGGTCTATTTGCTTCAGATTTCCCGGGGACTCTATAAATGTCTCTAATAACAGTAGAGGAAATTTTCCCGTTTGTGGCAACACTCATGTTAACGAAGTACTCGGAAAGAACTTCTCTGGTCGCGTTCACTGAATGTGGAACATTCCGAATCTCTTTTGTAGAGTTCCGTGCGCTCCGCATCAACTCCTCCACCGTATCCTCCAGGCGGTCAATCCGACTCAAGTTCTTATTATACTGTTTCTGAAAACTTTCAACTTTTTTTGTTATTTCGTTTTGTTTAGCACTCATAAACTCTACCGATTTAACGATGTCAACTTTTAGTTCCGAAAATTTGGTCTCGATGTTCTTAAATTTGGCGTCCATATCTGCCTTCCAAGATGAAAACATCTGTGAAATCCTATCTTCAAAACATTTCAGCTTCCCGTCTATATCAAAATCAGGAGAGCGACGTCGCTTGAGAGCCCGTTTATGACGCTCGCTTGTTTTAGAAGCATCAGAGTCTGAACCTGTAACTTCAGGGGTGGCGGACATTTTTCCTAAGGGTAGAATGATACTCCTGTGTTAAATTAAATAGCAGTAGGTAAATAGCCAACCAAGTGCCTTGTAAAATTGTGTTAGCAAGGACTATCGTTTCACCGATTATGCGGAAGTGCCCACCACTATGGTTTTCAGAGGCTAGTTGTATTAGGATATTATAAACATTAGTAGACAATCAGAAAGATCTCACCCAAAGGCCAGCATCAAATAAAATCATTAGTTTCAATTAACACATGTACCAGGACAACAGCGCTGCGAAGAGGTTTCTTGATTATTCCAAACCTTTCGTTTTCTGTCACGGTCTCGCTTTTACTCAGAGCGGCAAGATGTTTTCAAAAATACCTCCCCCCGCAGTGACGAAATCACAGCGCGCTGCTACAAAAACGGGATGGCTGTAGTTGCTGCTGTCTCTCTCGCGCCTTCGAATTAGGCACCACCCCCACGATGACGTCGTCTAGCGCAGTGTCATGCGCAAGAGTGAGGTGGCTACGTTGCGGTTCTGCTATTCGATAACTATCTTGCTTCCGCGCGTAGATAGATCTCTTTATGAATTATGTTGTCCTATTTTCGCAGTCTATTTTGCCGAAATGAATTCGATTTTTTTTTTAAGTTTTTTGAACGATTTAAAAAAATAAATAATGTTTTACACTTTACTAAAAACGCGTCTGTACACTTCAGAGGTCCGGAGGGAAGGGTTATAATATAACGGAATAGTAGTTCCCTCATTTAATGCGCGGGTTGGAAAATTCTTGTCAACATTGTGATTCCCGTGTTTCCTGATTTTTCAACTGGAGTTATTTACAGTTTTCCCGTTGTTCAGTGCCAGAAATAATGTTTAATAAGGATGACTTCATGTAATTAAAACTGATATTACGATGATAGCATTATTATTCGACATACAATGTAATTGTTCAACGGATCCCGACTGTTCAGTTGTAATGTTCTTTTATTAGAAAATATTGTATATATTTCAATAGTATTCATACAATAACATATTATAGAATTCTGGACCACCAGAAATCTAAATGCTTGTTTTATTCTTTTCAGTTTTTTTTAGTATGCGAGTACGTAGTTTGGTTCACTTTTTACGCAGTCAGGTTTTAGATTATTTAAATTACATTTTTTTATTTTATACTTTTTAGTTATGAACAATGTTGTGAATGTTAATATGCTCAACATAATAATATGCATCTTTTGGTTGTTGACCAAATGTCTTCGTTTCTACTGATATGTAATATGTAGGATTTTCTACTGCATGTTATTCATATTTATAGTTTTGTGTTAGTATAGGTTTTCGATTGACGTTGAGTACCTACTAAATCGTTTGAAGTTGGAGATGGGCGACCGAGGCGGAGCAATCCGAGAGCGGTTCCGTGTTCCCACTATCAGCGGCAGAGTTGAAACCCCATGGAGGTTTATTAGTAGATAGGGGCACCATATCCATACATGATATAGAGTGCAACATAACCCGGCTGTCTCCCGGGCGGGGCAGTAGGGTATGCGTAAATACATTTCCTGCACGTACGAAAAAAAAGTAGTCCAATATACCTACTAGCATAGATCCTAGAACCCAAGATGGGCCCCATCCCAAACTTCACGGCGCACGCAATCATGTCAACGTTGGGAAGAGTGAGCTCACTCTTTCCATTCTAGTCGGTTACAGGACGCGGTGGACGCCGGATGTTTTTACCTATCATTATTCAGTGTTAACAACCAAAATAAGTAGAACCACAGCAAATCTCACCGCTAGCGATTATAGGGGTCAAGTAGATTAGTTGTTTGTAAACCACTTACGATACATACAGAGACGCAGTTTATTACCAATTTCAAGGTGTTCAGGGCACATCTATTGATTTATATCGATGCCTACTAGATACATTAGTATATAATGTCCATCCACATTCGCACGTACAGTTAGTTATACGAAGTTTTCTGCTACCTAAAAACCTATAAATGTGAGAATGGTTGTTACTCAACTTTCAATCGATATACATCCTAAACGATCAGTCAAATCGAAAAACATTGAGAGAAAGCTAAACATTGTTTTAAAATACCTATTCAACGATACTCCTCTTGACATATTTTGGTGATTTTCATTTTTTTTATTTGGACAATATGGCGTCCTGAATCCGCCATACTGGACTTACACTAATGTCATGTCTTTAGTGTCACTCGCCAGATTAAGAGGAATCGATTGACGTGTGAATCATAAAAATCGGTCCAGGCGTTTGGTCTGTATAGTGCTTCAAAGGAACATACATACATACATAGACTGTTAAACACATTACCACTCCTTTGCGTCGCGCAGTCGGGTAAAAAGGGAAACTTGACACCTACTTTGACTTTGGCGAAGAACTTATGAAACGATTTTCACCCGCCGCCCGCCGCGCGGGTTTTATTTCAAAACTCACGAGACCACTGATTTTCGAGGTTTTGCAGCCGTCGTGGGTGAGATGAGATTATCACCCGCGAACGTGGCGGGTGACGGGCGGGTGGCGATCAGTCAGGAGCCGCGCGGCAGCCACGCGCGTTGCGGGCGTGAAACGCGTCGTGAGTTGTGCTCAAAATTTTTACATATATATTCTACATTCTACAGAAACTGTCGGCCCGCAACCGCGGCGAGCGCGGTTAAAAATCACTCCATGAGTTTTTAACCTTAGAACAAACACATTACGGTTCTTTTATCTGCCTTCAAGAAAGATGTCCTCATTTTGTCGAAATCTTTTTTTTATATAATAGACTTGCATTTTTAACCCATATCTTCCCACTGGCCCCATTTAAGGTGCACTTACATTTTTCATGACTCAGCAAAATGTTAACAAGTGAGGGTATATTTTATAATTTTATCTTCTACTAGACATCATTGCAGTTAATTTAATAGTAGTTGACAGTGATTGTGCCCATTCGTTTAATTGCTATAAATCTTCGAGTTTTGTGAATTTCAACCAACATGAGTTGCAGCAAAAGATAAGTGATAATTTTTATATATATTATTTATTATTTTAGAGAAGTTATGATTTTAGTAAGTTATTAGTTATACTTTTGGATAATATTATGAACATGATGATATTTTGATGTTATATATGGCTTTTGCAAGGTTATCTTTAACGCCCCATTTGAGGTGCGTTGGGAATAGGAGGCACCATGGTAGTTTGTTGCAATGATTTTATTTGAACGTAGTTTTTTATATATTTTGAGTTATAACTTGTGTTCTTTTTTGTTATAGTTTGAATGTTCATGAAATTATATAGGCCTAAGAAAACGATAACCTTACAATTTCTGCTGAATTTTTTTTTATGCCACCTGAAAATGATTATTTGTGTGATGAAGATGGTGGAAGCAAGGATGCAGTGATGATTAGCTTTGGACCCAGACAACGGGAAAATATTTCATCAGAATCAGGAAATGCGGCTGTGAGACAATACCTAAATTAGATGAGGGAATCATTATTATTGGACTTGTTATACGATTCTCGCATTTATTCGTTCAGCAATTTAATCAATCCACATATGAGTTGATGGTATTTGGCAGAGGACAAAATAGGTTAATTTATTGTATAAAAACAGACAGTCTGGACATGATAAGCATAATTTACATATTAGTTGACGCGTGTAAAAATACGATTGTCAAAAGTCTCGCGGACCGACTGCATTTAACTGCAACATATGAACGTTGGGTGGCTATCGCCACCTAACTTGTTTTTTTTGTTTAATGTGACAAATGTTTTAGCAACTTATTATAATGACAAATTTTATTTTATTTTATTTATTTTTAATTTCATTTTTAATTAATTAATATTTGTAATATGGAACTATGTTTTCTGCAATAAATGACTATTATTATATTATTATTATTATTATTATTATAATTTAATACGAAACATGTCTAAATATACTGATTTACCACAATTCGAATTAATGCATGCGCATGATATTTTTAGTGGTTTGTGCATATCATGTTGTTTATCACCTCACGTTTGAATAATTAACCCTAGAAGCCTAATCATATTTTTATACCCATAAAGCCCAATCATACGTAAAATTGACGTGTTATATTTAAAGTGCTTATATTAAAATGTTTTATATTCTATTTATCAAAGTTATAAATTATTTAGCTTAAATATAGCTTAATTAAATAAAAAAACGTAAATTCGTATGGAAATAATTAAATATTTATACCTTTTTAATCATATGTTAGGAACTCAAGCAAAATTTCACAAAAAATCAGATCCTCTTAGTTATTTTGCTATACTAATAAAATTAATGCAAATATCAACTTCATTTACACAATTTTTAGAAAAAAAATCAACTCTTATTAATACAAAAATAGTTAGAAACAATTATTCAGTGATTATATATGGTTATGACATATTTCAATATTGTGTTCTCTGCATATTGTTTTTTTTGCATTCCAAGCACAGTTTTTTGGTCATCCATCTTTTTTATAAGAACAATACCCTGAATAGCGTTGTTTTTTATATATTCTGGATTATCACATGTAACTCACGTTGATATCTTGACACCGTTTTCAACACATATGTTATATTTTCATATAAAATCATCTTCAAAGTTGGTATTTTCAGATGTTTTTTTATCAAGGGTTACGTCAACACTGTGTTCAATTTTTTCATGAATGACATTACTATTGATCCTCGATTCATACATGCTATACTGACAACAGAAGTCCCACTACTGGACTGTCCTTTTTAGTAGCTACTTGTGGTTATTTAACCCTTGAATAGAAGCCTGAAATTGATAGCGATTCCTCAAGATCTGCTGAGACGGAACCGGGCTTTCAAGGACTTTCTGTCTAGTTGCTGGACTTGCATTGCCAATAAAGTTCATCATACCATCCTCAATATCACTCCTAAAATCATCTCGAGTAACAAAGTATATTTTTCAGACTCACTGTTAGCGGGAAAAAAATAATCTTCATTTTTCAAAAGTGACGCAACTTTGTCCGAATTTACGTATCTAGAGGATGCCATTGCATTTTATTTCCAACAAATAACAATATTTGATATGTCACATTAAAGAAAACATAGCGATAAGCAAAAAAAACTATAATTTTACAAATTTACTAGCTGACCCGGTGAACTTCGTACCACCATGTATTTTTTAAGTAAAAACTTCTTTAGGCGCGCCTAGACAGATTTTTCGTGGGCTGTGAATTGAATTCATTCGTCACGCTCGGGTATGATAAGAAAGCTTCGGCTAAACTCGGGACCATGGCTATTGACCATCTAGAAATACGTCAGCCAATGGGAAATGCTGAAAGGGCGTGGACAGGCCATCATGGCATGGCCATTTAGAAACGCATCAGCCAATGGGACATGATGACGCATTTCTAGATGGCCATGCCAAAATGGCGAGGCCACGCCCTCCGGTTACACCCGTGTAGTTTCCAAGATAAGCTATCAAATTCTGAGTTTTAAGTTTTCACTTCTATCGCCAGTTCCTAAGACTGCCAATTTTTTTCGTCTACATTTTCTAAACTTTCTGATGTACAAATGTTGTCCTGACAATAACAAATACATAAAATAAAGAATCATCCTATTTGGTGCAGTCATTCAAAAGTTATGAGCGTACATACATTTCGAAGATCCATTTTACGCTTCCGTAAAACGTACTCTAACTGAATCCTTATGGTTTCGTCATGTCTGTCTGTCTGTCCATCCGTATGTCACAACCACTTTTTAGGAACTATAAGAACCATACTTTTGAAACTTGGTAAGAGATGTATTGTGTGAACCGCATTAAGTAAGTGTTTTATTAATAACATATTTATTTCAATGGATTTAAGCATTTAAAAGCAAGTAATCCCTTTATGCAGAATGCAGAAGACCGCACCATATGGCGTTCATTAGGAGAGGCCTACGTACAGCAGTTGACGAATATTAAATAGGCTGATGGTTATGAAAAATCCCTTTGTTGTTAATCAAGTTATTGCCAAAAATCAGTTTTATTTTTATTGTAGTACTTTGTGATATACGATATTTTTGTTTGATTACCTGGCACATGGACAAACAAATCTGATGATTTTCGAACACGGGAGGGAATATGCAACATACAATTATTGACCATGTGAGAAACATGGGTTTTCTAGATAAATACCACAAACACTTTAACGCGCTCAGCATCATGTGTACCGTTTAGGATACACACTATCATAAGGAGTGTGTATAGTTTAAGATAAACACTCCCCATTTCAGTTAAATCAGTGTGTATCCGAAATGCGCACGCTTTCTACTCATTTTCCTAGTGGTTTTGGGATGGGAATGGGACAATCAGTTAAGGAGATATTAAGAGAAAAATCACCTTGAAATAATTTTATTTATTAAAAGAAAGTTACTTAGAAACTAAATAATCAATTTATTAAGTTCAAAATAAATCAGTGAATATTATTGAAACATTTTTGACACAGAAAACGTTCACATACAGATCATATTGTAGTTGTTTGAGCTGCTTTGAAAGTCTTGCCATCAATAACTTTCCTGTCATGCTTTTTCTAGCACCTCTGCACATCTTCAGCATACAATTTTCTCTCCAACTTTGCAACTTTTGAGATAATGTTTTTTATTAGACGGTCTTCTTGTCATAATAGGGGCTGATGACACATCATCTCCGGCTAACTGAGCATTACATAATAGGTATTAATATTTATTTATCATGTGGCTGTCTTGTCCCAATATTGGGCAACGGCTTTCATACCGTCCAGTCTTTCCGATATTTGTGGAGGTTGTCTTGCCATCGTTTTTTTGGTCTGCCGCGTCGTCGTTTGCAATCTGGCTTCCTCCGCGTGGTAATTCTGGCCCAATAATCATCTGACATGCGGCAAACATGTCCAGCCTGATTCCACTTCAAATTGGATGCTTTTTGAGTCACATCGGCTATTCCGGTTTTAGAACGCAGTATGATGTTTCGTTTATAAGTTACGGTGGTCTAGTCGGGAGAACGACGGCTGCCGATCCGGAGACCCCGGGTTCAAACCCCACACGCACCACTGTCTTTTCGAAGTCATGTGCGTAATGCCGCTAACTTAAAACGGTGAAGGAAAACATCGTGAGGAAACCGACATTCACCTAGAATCTTTCAAAGTCATGTGTCATCCGCCAACCCGCACTGGGCCAGCGTGGTGGATTATGGCCTTAACTCTCTCCTTGCGAGAGAAGGCCCCGAGTCCCAGCAGTGGGAACGTTTAGTGGGCTGTTGATGTTGATGTTGATGATGATGTTTCGTATTCTGTCCGTTAGTTTTACTCAAAAAACATTGCGCTCCAAAGCCCGTTAGCAAAGGTGTATATTCAAATAATTTTGCACAGATAGGGATATTAAATTAATAATTCAAAATAATAAAACACTTGGTAACGCGGTTTGTGTTTGACTGAGATTTGATTGATATAATAACGTGAAACTGACACATTTTACATCGCATGCCGAAACTCAATCAAAATAAATAATATAGTGAAGCCGACCAAATTGAAAATCAGTATTAATGGTCTATGAGTCTTACGTTTTGTGATTATTCAATTTGATTTGGTTCGCGATATTATCACTTTTGTTGAGTTTCTTCTGAGTGGGTTTCGGAACGTGAGATTAGATCCTCCTATTCTCCAACTGTTTTGATAGATATGATGGAATTTGAACTTTGTGCAGCGGGAACAAAGTGCAAATTGACTCCTTGACGTTAGCAACTCACATATATTGTTTAGACATAAGTGAGTGCTTGTTATTTAATATGAACTTAATTTCATAGCAATAAAGCTCAAATTACCTTAACATTTTTGTTAGAAAACGTTTTCTATGGGATAGCACTTTATTAAATATGAACTTTATTCCATAGCAATAAAGCTCAAATTGCCTTAACATATTAGTTAGAAAACGTTTGTATGGGAAAAAGAATAGGGCTGTTTTTAGGATTTTCCCGGCAATGATTCGATTTATTCTTGCCGTAAAAACCATCCTTGGACTTCAACGAACATTTTAAAAAAATATCCAAATTGGTCCAGGCGATTTATTTTTATGTTATAGAAGATAGATAGAAGATAGATTTTAGATTTGCCATAAGCTCCGGGAACTTTGAATCGAAATAGAGTGCAAAATATTAGCAAATAAAGTGGCGAAGTGCGAGTCGGACTCGCCCATAAAGGGTTCCGTTGCAGCAAGTAATATAATATACATAGTACACATAGTTCTTGTAGTTCGTTGTAACTTTGATCGAAGTTTTAATAATAGTGTATTTATGACGTACTAAAAAAACTACTCATCAGATCGAATTCAAACCAATTTTCGTTGGTAGTTTATATAATTTTAGTTGGTAATGTACATCATATATATTTTTTTTGTTTTTTTATTCTCTTATTTTGGAAGTTAGAGGGACACACATTTAAGCACTTTGAAAGTGTCTCTCGCGCAAATTATTCAGTGTAGACAAAAATTATATTAGAAACCTCAACATCATTTTTGAAGACCTATCGATGGACACCCCACATATGTAGGATTCATGAAAAAATTTTTTTTGAGTTTCAGTTCTCAGTATGGGGGGCACCCTATTTTTTTTTAATTTTTGTAAAAATCTTGTTGCGGTCACAGAATACATCTACTTACCAAGTTTTAACAGTGTAGTTCTCATAGTTTCGGCAAAAAGTGGCTGTGACATACGGACGGACAGACAGACAAACAGACACACATGACGAATCTATAAGGGTCCCGTTTTTACGTTATAGAGAGCTCTAAAAAGACTGTATAATAATTGATCAGTTATCGAGCGGGATGAAAAATGATTAAATCACTAAAATGGCTATTTAAAAATAGGAGTTGGTAATAAAAGGATAACAATTTACGGTTGTATGTATTTTTTAAAGCCACATTATAAAAATATAAAAACAAAAAAAAAATTGTCCGAAAATTGAAAAAAAAATTTTTGGGGTGAACAACCCTTGTCACTTAGGTGTATGAAAAATAGCTAGTAGCCGATTCTCAGACCTACAGAATACGCATATAAAATTTGGTTAAAATCAGTAAAGCCGTTTCGGAGGAGTAAGGAAACAAACACTGTGACACGAGAATTTTATATATAAGATAATAATTGCAAAACTTACACAAAGCCCAAACATACTTCAGATTGACGTGCATCATTGTGATTACAACAAAGTGACGGAACTAAGCGAAGCGACACAACCGTCTCCTGTTAAGTCTTGACAGGTACTAAGTTGCTTCGAGAAGTCGTGATGATTCAACCATGCGTCCAGAAAATATAACGATTTTTTGTCGGAGTGTACGTCAAAATGACGTACATTGGGCTTCTAGGGTTAAGGAAATTTTTTTTGAACCCAGCGATGAGACGAGCGAATTAGCCACTTGACATTAAACAAAACATCTTTTCATAACAGCATCACAACTACGAAGTTTTGAAAGTTATTATTGAAGAACAAACAAATTTCTAGACGAAAATCGAAAATCGAAGATTTATTTTACAGAATTTGAAGTTATCCTATACCTTTAAACGAGCAATTCTTGTATATAATATAGAATCTCTCTCGGCTCGGCTCGGCTCGAACGGTTATCATGAAATGATGTATGCAGGGGGTTTTGGAGACGATCAATCTAGCTAGGTTTCATAAAAAAAACGCATTTTAAGGAACAACCATTTTGGAGCCGTAATTTTACAGAAATTTGATGTATTTTTAATTAGTTGATATTTGTTTTGGATAAAGATAGGTCCAAAAACTGTACGAAAATAGCCAGCGATTCGTTTTGCTGGGGGACGTGAGTTAAGGGAACCATTGCCAGCACGCTGCTGAAATTTCAAACCTAGTTACCATGTTAGAGGATCCCCTTCCACCACACGCTTGCAAGCTACAAGATAAACTAATTTTGTTTCTGTATATCTGTGCTCATCGTTACTCTGCGCCGTTTCCCTCATTAAAACAGTTTTCCCAGACACTACGTGTAGCCATTATATCAAATTTCTTGTTGGGTATGTTATTTATCACCTACTTTATTACTAGTATTTTTTATTGTTTTATATTAACTAAATATATTACATAATAATGTCGTTTTTAGGGTTCCGTAAAACGTAAAAACGGAACCCTAAAAACTGTCATGTCATGTCTGTCTGTCTGTCTGTCTGTCCGTCCGTATGTCACAGCCACTTTTTGCCGAAACTATGAGAACTACACTATTGAAACTTGGTAAGTAGATGTATTCTGTGAACCGCATTAAGATTAAAAAATAATAAAAAAAAATAGGGTTGGGTTGCCCCCCATACTTAGAACTGAAACTCAAAAATTTTTGTTTCATCAAACCTACACGTGTGGGATGTCTATCGATAGGTCTTAAAAAATGATGTTGAGGTTTCTAATATAGCTGTTTTTGTCTACACTGAATAATTTGCGCGAGAGACACTTCCAAAGTGGTAAAATGTGGGTCCCCCCCTCTAACTTCTAAAATACTTCTAAAATAAGAGAATGAAAAAACTAAAAAAATATTTGATGTACATTATCATGCAAACTACCAACAAAAATTGATTTGAACTCGATCTGATGAGTAGTTTTTTTGGTACGTCATAAATACATTATTATTAAAACTTCGATCAAAGTTGCAACGAACTAAAAAAACTATGTGTACTATGTATATTATGTTACTTGCTGCAACGGAACCCTTCATGGGCGAGTCCAACTCGCACTTGGCCACTTTTTTATTTTTATATCTTTGATTTCCTTGACGAGATGAGAAGGACATGTGCCTAATGTGTCACGCAACTATTGGAACACGAAGAATCCAAATCTTTACCTAGCAGCCTAGCTCTCGTCGCTCAGAGCTAAAAGATTGTTCGTCATTCGCCCTGTAATTTCTCTGCAAATATTCAACCTCAACTCCGGGTGGTGAGGCCTCTATCAGTACCATTCTGGTGCAGTTAGCGGGGTAGTCCAAGCATGAATGACCCAATAACTTAGTTGGTATTCAGCCTGTCTGTGAAGCCGTAGATCGTGTTTTCGATCCCCTCAGCAAGTATCTGTGTGGTGAATACAAACATTAGTTGTCTATCGGGGTATAAACATTAATTGTCATTTGATTGCCATGCCTTAATTATTAAAAAAATACAAATTTCAGAAGGAGTGAAGGATGATTCCCGAGTGCACCATTTGCATGAGCTTGTTTCGACAAAATGATACAATCTCTGAGACCCCGTGCGGGCACGTCTACCACCGCTGGTGCCTGAGGGAGGTCATCGCTAGGTTTGGCTCATTTTCCTGTACAACATTACTTCTTAAGCACACAAACTAAAATTTAACACTGTGTTCATTATAATAAACATGTATAATCCAAGATTCCAGAGCCACCAGACATCACGTATTTTCTGATGAACGAAATGCGGACGATTGAGTAGTGTCAGTATGTACTAAAAACGCATGCATATGTACTCGCTAGCTTGCTTACAATTTTGAGATATCATTACATACAAAATTTACTAACCTCGTAAAGTCTTCTAACTGATTCTCACGTAAGTATATTATAGGCAATATCCTTAAAAATATGTCGCCAAAACTCCCAGACACATTCCGTGTGCCGTTTTGCTTTGCAGACGCTTTAAAAGCCGCAGAATAATGACTGTGCCTCACGTAAATTTTGATGCGCTATTTTTATATAGAAAATTTTTTGAAAATTAGACAAAACATAGATTATATACAGTTTGGAAGAACACAGGTTATTTTTGTCCCGAAAAAATAACGGGAGCGAGAACTACAGCATGGGGTTGCTAGTAATAGATATGGCTGACCTATGTAGGGACTTAGTTAATATTTGTTTAATTATCAGGATGTTACTGACATATTAATAGCGTATTTAATGAGCATAAGTTACTATCATATATTATATGCTCAATAAAGACGTTATTTTTTGAAGAAAAAAACCGTTACATGGCAACAAGACGTCCTACTAAATTTGTATATCTCAATATCTGTTCAATAAATTATCTTTATCTTTATCTTTATCTTTATCTTTATCTTTATCTTTATCTTTATCTTTATCTTTATCTTTATCTTTATCTTTATCTTTATCTTTATCTTTATCTTTATCTTTATCTTTATCTTTATCTTTATCTTTATCTTTATCTTTATCTTTATCTTTATCTTTATCTTTATCTTTATCTTTATCTTTATCTTTATCTTTATCTTTATCTTTATCTTTATCTTTATCTTTATCTTTATCTTTATCTTTATCTTTATCTTTATCTTTATCTTTATCTTTATCTTTATCTTTATCTTTATCTTTATCTTTATCTTTATCTTTATCTTTATCTTTATCTTTATCTTTATCTTTATCTTTATCTTTATCTTTATCTTTATCTTTATCTTTATCTTTATCTTTATCTTTATCTTTATCTTTATCTTTATCTTTATCTTTATCTTTATCTTTATCTTTATCTTTATCTTTATCTTTATCTTTATCTTTATCTTTATCTTTATCTTTATCTTTATCTTTATCTTTATCTTTATCTTTATCTTTATCTTTATCTTTATCTTTATCTTTATCTTTATCTTTATCTTTATCTTTATCTTTATCTTTATCTTTATCTTTATCTTTATCTTTATCTTTATCTTTATCTTTATCTTTATCTTTATCTTTATCTTTATCTTTATCTTTATCTTTATCTTTATCTTTATCTTTATCTTTATCTTTATCTTTATCTTTATCTTTATCTTTATCTTTATCTTTATCTTTATCTTTATCTTTATCTTTATCTTTATCTTTATCTTTATCTTTATCTTTATCTTTATCTTTATCTTTATCTTTATCTTTATCTTTATCTTTATCTTTATCTTTATCTTTATCTTTATCTTTATCTTTATCTTTATCTTTATCTTTATCTTTATCTTTATCTTTATCTTTATCTTTATCTTTATCTTTATCTTTATCTTTATCTTTATCTTTATCTTTATCTTTATCTTTATCTTTATCTTTATCTTTATCTTTATCTTTATCTTTATCTTTATCTTTATCTTTATCTTTATCTTTATCTTTATCTTCATCTTCATCTTCATCTTCATCTTCATCTTCATCTTCATCTTCATCTTCATCTTCATCTTCATCTTCATCTTCATCTTCATCTTCATCTTCATCTTCATCTTCATCTTCATCTTCATCTTCATCTTCATCTTCATCTTCATCTTCATCTTCATCTTCATCTTCATCTTCATCTTCATCTTCATCTTCATCTTCATCTTCATCTTCATCTTCATCTTCATCTTCATCTTCATCTTCATCTTCATCTTCATCTTCATCTTCATCTTCATCTTCATCTTCATCTTCATCTTCATCTTCATCTTCATCTTCATCTTCATCTTCATCTTCATCTTCATCTTCATCTTCATCTTCATCTTCATCTTCATCTTCATCTTCATCTTCATCTTCATCTTCATCTTCATCTTCATCTTCATCTTCATCTTCATCTTCATCTTTATCTTTATCTTTATCTTTATCTTTATCTTTATCTTTATCTTTATCTTTATCTTTATCTTTACTAATTTTGTAAGTGAGAAATTTTGGATGTGTGTTGCTTTAATCACGTCAGATTGTAAGAACGGATTGGGTTGATGTTAGGAACTCAAGTAGACTATAGTCTGGAATAATGTACTTTTCATTCCGGAAAACTAACGGGAACGACAACTACGCGGGTGAAACCGGAAGGCATGGCCGTTAGAATGGCCATCTAGAAATGCTGACGTATTTCTAGATGGCCAATGGCCATGATCCCGAGTTTTGCCGAAGATTTCTTATCATTCCCTAGTGAGAAGCTAGAATACAATTCACGGCCCACGTCAAATCTGTCTGAGACGTCAAAAGGAGGTTTCACTTCAAAAAAATTCAAAAACTTTATAGCTAAAAGCCGGGTCACACAGAGGCGAGCCGATAGCGATAGCGATAGCGATCCGAGACGGGAATTTTTGTAATGTTCGAATTTGTATGCAACCTGTCAAAATGTACGTGAGGCACAGTCATTATTGTGCGGCTTTTATAGCGTCTGCAAAGCAAAACGGCACACGGAATGTGTCTGAGAGTATTGGCGACATATTTTTAAGGATATTGCCTATTATATACTTACGTGAAAATCAGTAAGGAGACTTTACAAGGTTAGTCAATTTTGTATGTACCTTCACTACATGATATCTCAAAATTGTAAGCAAGCTAGCGAGTACATATGCATGTGTTTTAGTACATACTGACACTACTCAATCGTCCGCATTTCGTTCATCAGAAAATACGTGATGTCTGGTGGCTCTGGGATCTTGGATTATACATGTTTATTATAATGAACACAGTGTTAAATTTTAGTTTGTGTGCTTAAGAAGTAATGTTGTACAGGAAAATGAGCCAAACCTAGCGATGACCTCCCTCAGGCACCAGCGGTGGTAGACGTGCCCGCACGGGGTCTCAGAGATTGTATCATTTTGTCGAAACAAGCTCATGCAAATGGTGCACTCGGGAATCATCCTTCACTCCTTCTGAAATTTGTATTTTTTTAATAATTAAGGCATGACAATCAAATGACAATTAATGTTTATGATACCCCGATAGACAACTAATGTTTGTATTCACCACACAGATTATTTGCTGATGGGATCGAAAACACGATCTACGGCTTCACAGACAGGCTGAATACCAACTAAGTTATTGGGTCATTCATGCTTGGACTACCCCGGTAACTGCACCAGAATGGTACTGATAGAGGCCTCATCACCCAGAGTTGAGGTTGAATGTTTGCAGAGAAATTACAGGGCGAATGACGAATAATCTTTTAGCTCTGGGCGACGAGAGCTGGGTGAAGAGAGCTTGTTGTAGTGGTAGGACTCTTAGCAGAGTCCGCCTGGGGAAGTACCACACCTTTTCCAATTATTCTACCGCCAAGCAGTAATTTGCAAACATTACTGTGTTCCGGTTTGAAGGGCAATGTTTCCAGAGAAATTACAGGGCTTAGAGATATAACAACTTAGATCTCTGGGTGACGAGCGCAGTGCAGTGCTAGGTAATGATTTGGGCTCTTCATGTTCCAATAGCTGCGTGTCACTGTGCTGTTATGTGGCAGGCATGTTGCTTACCATCAGGCACATGTCCTGCTCGTCTCGTCACTCTATATTTAAAAAAAAAAGCTAGGCTGCTAGGTAAAGATTTGGATTCTTCGTGTTCCAATAGCTGTGCGACACATAAGGCACATGTCCTTCTCATCTCGTCAAGGAAATCAAAGATATCAAAAAAAACGGCATTATTATGTAATATATTTAGTTAGTATTAGGCACAAAACAATAAAAATATAGTAGTAAAAAAATGTAGGTGATAAATAACATACCCAACAAGAGTAAAAAGTTTTTAGTTGGCCGTTAAAATGAAACTTGATGTAACGGCTACACGTAGTGTCTGGGAAAACTGTTATAATGAGGGAAACGGCGCAGAGTAACGATGAGCACAGATATACAGAAACAAATGGGGCACGGGAATGGTTTACAGGCGGTTAAATACAAGCGCCCCTTAGTTCATCTTGTAGCTTGCAAGCGTGTGATGCAAGCGGATTCCTTTAACATGGTAACTAGGTTTGAAATTTTAGCAGCGTGCTGGCAATGGTTCCCTTAACTCACGTCCCCCAGCAAAACGAATCGCTGGCTATTTTCTTACAGTTTTTGGACCTATCTTTATCCAAAACAAATATCAACTAATTAAAAATACATCAAATTTCTTTAAAATTACGGCTCCAAAATGGTAGTTCCTTAAAATGCGTTCTTTTTTATGAAACCTAGCTAGATTTATCGTCCCCAAAACCCCCTGCATACATCATTTCATGATAATCGTTCGAGCCGTTTCCGGGATTCATTCTATATATATACAAGAATTGCTCGTTTAAAGGTATAAGATAACTTCAAATTCTGTAAAATATATCTTCGTTTTTCGATTTTCGTCTAGAAATTTGTTTATTCTTCAATAATAACTTTAAAAACTTGGTAGTTGTTATGTTGTTATGAAAAGATATTTTGTTTAATGTCAAGTGCGTAATTCGCTCGTCTCATCGCTGAGTTCAAAACAAATTTCCTTAATTATTCAAACGTGAGGTGATAAACAACATGATATGCATAAACCACTAAAAATATAATGCGCATGCATTAATTCGAATTGTGGTAAATCAGTATATTTAGACATGTTTCGTATTAAATTATCCTTATCATGTCCAGACTGTCTGTTTTAATACCATAAATTAACCTATTTTGCCTCTGCCAAATACCATCAACTCATATGTGGATTGATTAAATTGCTGAACGAATTAATGCGAGAATCGTATAACAAGTCCAATAATAATGATTCCCTCATCTAATTTAGGTATTGTCTCACAGCCGCATTTCCTGATCCTGATGAAATATTTTCCCGTTGTCTGGGTCCAAAGCTAATGTGGTTTTGTTGTTGCGGATGATGCGGATGATTTAATTAAGGCTAATATTACGATAGCAGTCCATATTTTTTTGTTTTTTTTCATTTTTTTTTAAATAAAGAGTGACGACACGAGCAAGACATGTGCCTGATGGTAAGCAACATGCCTGCCCCATAACAGCACAGTGACACGCAGCTATTGGAACATGAAGAGCCCAACTCATTACCTATCACCGCACTGCGCTCGTCGCCCAGAGATCTATGTTGTTATATCTCTAAGCCCTGTAATTTCTCTGGAAACATTGCCCTTCAAACCGGAACACAGTTAAGTTTGCATATTACTGCTTGGGGGTGGAATAAAAATAATATAATATTTTACACTACCTGTTACACGTGACTTTTTCCGCGTACAATTTTAGATTTGGTCTGTGTATAAATCACTGCTTTTTCAAACTGGTAAAATGTAGAGTTGTTGTCTTAATTTGTTTATTCATAGTTACAACGGGGTGTTTATATGTTTTACTTGTTGGTGAACTCCCGTACAGAAATCCCATAAACTATCTGTGTTACAAATTTCAACAAAATCGAGTAAGACGTTTCGGTGTTATATTTATACTTAAAGGAACTGTGCATTATTTCGAAATAAAATATAGCACACAAATATCGTTACGCATCAGTAACGAAACAGCAGACAGATGGTACAAACACGTTCTCCAATTTTATGTATATATGTTAAATTGAATGGTATATCCAAAATTGTGGACTTGCAGCCGTATGTATCCCCTCTTCAAAAAGGGGTTCGAATATCTTTTTGTTTCTGACAAATTCTAAATCTAACAAAAAGATATTTGTGTAAATAAAATCTTTCTACGACTTTGGTCCAGTAACAATTATAAAACCATAAATAACGGAAATAAAAATCCAATAAAATTTGCCAATAAATCGTTTTAACTATTTTCTTATCATTTTCCAAAAACTAAATATTTTATAGAAAACCCGTTTAATTTTTTATAGAGAATGAATATTTTTTGCCCTTGTTTTAAAATGGAAAAAAAATCTTTTTTTTTTTTTATTTGTGTATTCATGAGGTTTCCATTACTTAGCCCTAGACTCTGCCCTAGGCAGTACCTGCGTTGCAGGATCTGCGAGTTTACTGTTCCATTTTAACTGTACTAAACAAAAAGATATCCATACACAAACATGCACATATATTAATTACCTTGTTTAATCTTTTTAAAATAAATATCACTAAAATAACAACGATGATATTCATAATGACTTCATGATTTGAATAACTGAAACAAATATTATTACATTGCACAAGGACAGGATGATAATGCTCTTAAAATTAAAATGATCATTGAATGATTCATATTTTATTTATAGGTATATCCTACTTATATTATGGACGCGAAAGTTAGGGTGTTTTTATTTATGTTTGGATGTTTGTTGCTCAATTACGTTGGAACCCCAGAACGCATCGAGTAGAAATTTTAACGTAGTTATTTGGCTTGGGCTTTCAATAAATTTGATGACGTCCTTAGATCTGTTGTCATACCACAGTGTCTGAAGACCCGCCTGTGCAATCAAAGTGTCCTGCCCACCATGATCTATGGTGCCGAGACATAGACGCTGACTAATGAGGCTGTGTATAAAATGCAAGTTGCACAGAGAGCCATGGAGCGAGCCATATTCAGTATTAAATTACAAAACCGTGTGAGGAATGCTGAAATTCGACGTCGGACGAAGGTGTGAGACATCGGAAAAGCGATCACTTCTCTCAAATGGAATTGGGCTGGACATATTGCCAGGCAGAGTGATGGCAGGTGGACTCAAGCGGTTACAGCCTTGGTCGCCGACAGAGGGCAGGAGAAGTGTTGGGCGCCCACCGGCTAGATGGGTCGATGACATTCGAACAGTCGCGGGTCATGCGTGGATGAGACTAGGGAAGGATCGAGACAAGTGGCGTACTTCAAGAGAGGCTCATAGGCAACGACACTCTTGTGCGAAAGAGACTTCAAAGTCTTGAACATCGCCGAAAAGTTGCTAGCCTTTCGGTTTTTTATCGGATACACTTCGGAGACTGTGCGACTGATTTACATGATTTAATACCACCTTGCCCTTTTTTCTAATTGAATGTTCGTAGTTCAAAAAAGCGACATCGTTTCATGGTTGATGTTCCAAAGACACGAAAGAAGAGATTTGACTCTACCTACTTTTGTGATAAGAACGTCTAGGCTTTGGAATGAGTTGCCTGAGTGGGTTTTCCCTGTTGGTTACAATCTTTGTGTCTTCAAATCGAGAGTGAATCGGTTTCTTCTAGGTAAACACGCTCCATCGTAGACCGCATCGTCGCTTAACATCAGGCGAGATGGCGGTCAAGTGTAAACCTATAAATATGAAAAAAAAAAGGTCTATGCTCAGCAGAAGCGATAACGGACTGAAGAAGAAGAACTGTTACGAGTAGATTATAACCTGGAATATTACATAGGTTACTTTTTATTACAAGAAAATAACGGTAACTACTCGGGTAAAATCGCGTGGCGCTGCTAGCTACTTTATATTTTATAATCCTTTATAGAACTCTGTGCTTTTTATACAGGGTTATTGGTAATCAGCCTGCATCCTTTTAAGGGGATGTTAAGTACATTCAATACGTCAACTTTTGTTCTACAGTTTTAAAAAAATGTGTTTTTTTTTCTTTTACAAAAAAAAAATAAAAAAATATTTGCACGGTCTAAAAACATTGAACTCTTCGTAACAATTCGTAACAAGAGCGCGTACGCTATTTAACGCGCAAACAATGATGTGCCGAAGTGAATAAACACTAAAAAGTCGCTAAACAGTACAAAAAAGGGCAACAAACACTATTTTTTTTTTGGGTTATCTATTGAGTTTTAACGAAAGTTGTAGAACAAAAGTTGTTTGTTTAAATATACAGAACATGCCCTTAAACGGATGCAGGCTGATTACCAATAACCCTGTACAAACAAACAAAACTTTTGATAAATCTCGGTTTCTTTATTTCTCATCCATCTCTATTACATTCGTATCGACACGGCTGCACCATCTCTACATGAACTTTTGTGTGCAGATAGTAGAGATAATAGGAGAGTTTCGTGACACGTAACTTTCACTTGAATCTATGTAATGTTGCTCGTCACTTTAATATTTTTTATAGTAAAGAACGACGAGACGAGCTGGACATGCGCCTGATGGTGAGCAACGCAAATGTTCCCACTGCCCACTGCAGCGCTTAGCATAGTTTTCTCTCGCAAGGAGAGAGTCAAGTCATAATCCACCACGTTGGCCCAGTGCGGATTGGTGGGTGACGCATAAGTGCGATTATAACTATAATAGATAGAGATATAAGCACGGATATATTTAAGATTATAACATAATTGGATAATTGCAATTCTTATAACTTAGATGAAATTAAATGAAATAAGATAATAGGCACAACTACTATGCTCAACTGATTGTGCCGTGGGTACTTTTGATTGCCTTCTACACAGCTAATTGGTCCATTCCGAAATAAAATGTATTGACATGTGTAGGTATGAGTTGAACAATTGAGCTTATAAAATGCAAGTCTAGTATCGTAAGAAAAAGATTCCGACAAAGTGACGACATCTTTCTTGAAGGCAGATAAACGAACCGTAATGTGTTTGTTCTAAGGCTAACACTCATGGAGTGATTTTCAACCGCGCTCGCCGCGGTTGCGGGCCGACAGTTGCTATAGAATGTAGAATTTATATTATATGTAAAAATTTGCGTTGCGTTTTACGCACGCAACGCGCGTGGCTGCGTGCCAAAAATCAGTGGTCTCGTGAGTTTTGAAATAAAACCCGCGCCCGCCGCGGTGAAAATCGTTCCATGAGTTCTTAACCTAAGTAGGCGTCAAGTTTCCCTTTTTTAAATCATGCGATCATCGTAATATCAGTTTTAATTGTATGAAGTCATCCTTATTAAAAATTAGAACACATTATTTCTGGCACTGAGCAACGGGAAAACTGTAAATAACTCCATTCGAAAAATCAGGAAACACGGGAATCACAATGTTGACAAGAATTTTCCAACCAGTGCATTAAATGAGGGAACCACTATTGGATCTGTAAAACAACTCAGTGTTTCGTTCACAGAAATCTAAAGTACCTCATTTAGATTTCTGTGGTTTCGTTCGTTCAATCATTTGATCAATTTAGAAACAAGTTGGTAATTGCGGAAACAAATTAAATGGGTATGATTTAATGTTTTAACACAATTGGAACGGGATGTGATAAGCGTATAGTTATAAATAGATAATAATATGCATTGTTACTGATATTCCAGAATGCAATATACGTGGATATTTATTGCAGCTTTTATAATGCCTTTTTGGAACGAAGTTCCTTAAGGTAGGCTTGAAGGAGATAGGGTCTATGCCGTGCAACCGAACTTAAAAAAAATATTTATTTATTTATTTATTGAATATTAAGCGAGCAGAATTAGCTCATATCCCTGTATTTCCGTGTTGAAATAACAAATTATAGGTCATAATTAAATATCTGTTAAAATAATTTTGTCTTCCACTATCCATTTGTCCAGTCTGTTCTTGAGGATGTTATTACAGCAAAGTCATTTGCTGAAATAAGATCCTCAGACAACCTGTTCAAGTTGTAAACCACTCTTTTGCTAAGGATGTGATGTGCAGTGTTTGTCAATGATAGATAGTGCGTGGGACAACTGGGACTTATGACGCCAACTGAGTCTCTTATGCTCCTTTGACCTGTACAGGTTACTAATGTGAGGGAAGTTATAAAATCCAATCAGTACTTATTTTAAATGTTTCGATCAAGTCTCCCCGTAACCGTCTCTCTTCCAATGTAGTGAGGTGTAGGGGTTTTAACCTGTCTGTGTAGGATTAACGTCGAAGGACCATGACCATTTTGTCGCTTTTCTTTGCACACTTTCAAGTAAATCAATATCTTTTTTGAAGTAGGCTCCAGACTTGATAACTATATTCTAGGAGCGGTCTCAAACAAGTTTTATTTATTTTAAGAAACATTTCTACAGTTATAGATTGAAAGGATCCACGAATGCCATAACGAAAAGAGTTTGCTTTCTTTACAATTGCAGTAATGTGTTCTTCCGTAATTGTAACATCGTGGAGTAGGTTTAATTTTTTTGAAAAATAATTTATTTTACTCTTTTTCTGTATAACAAGTTTTCATTAATGCATTTATTCAATTTCGTGTTGATAGGATCAATTGGGATTAAGCATTGATGAGTTTTGTTAACACCGAGTGTAGCATGTTTCGGATAGGCTTGCGAATGAGGCTTTGGGTGTAGTAAGACGAACCGATGGAATGACCGTAGCACAGGTGGCGATCGTGGCACGTAGCACAGGTGGCGATCGTGGCACGTAGCACAGGTGGCGATCGTGGCACGTAGCAGCGGTGATGATCGTAGCTCGTAGCACGGGTGCAGCGGGTGCGTAGCTCGTAGTACAGCTTTATTTTTGTAGCTTACAATCGTCGCTACATCAGATGGAAACGTTATTTTTTTGAAGTGAAAACTTCTTTAGCCTGTTTAGCAGCGGCCTAGACAGATTTTTCGTGGGCTGTGAATTAAATTCATTCGTCACGCTCGGGTATGATAAGTCGGGTAAACTAGGGACCATGGCTATTGGCCATCTAAAAATACGTCAGCCAATGAGAAATCCTGAAAGGGCGTGGACAGGCCATCATGGCATGGCTATCTAGAAACGCATCAGCCAATGGGAAATGCTGACACATTTCTAGATGGCCATGCAAAGATGGCGAGGCCACGCCCTCCGTTTACACCCGTGTAGTTTCCAAGGTAAAGCTATCAAATTCTGAGTTTTAAGTTTTCACTTCTATCGGCAGTTCCTATGACTACCAATTTTTTATTTACTATTAAGGTTTACACTTGACTGCCATCTTGCAACGATACGGTCTACGACGGAGCGTACCCATAATTTACCCTTTTAAGTTTATTTTACCCTTTTTAGTGGAAAAGCAACATTTCATAAATGCATTAACACAATTTCGCGTTGATAGAATCGAATTTGATAACTTTTGTGAAATCTACAATAAAGACATCCAGACAAAATTGTACGCAAATTTTAGATTTCGGTAAAATTTAAATGGTAAGCAGACCCATTCGAACACAAAAATAAATTTTGAAATCGGTTTGGGCATTCTCGATAAATCAGGTAACATACAAAAAATAGCAACAAGGTGGTCGAATTGATAGCCTTTTTAGAAGTCGGTTAAAAAGAAACTAATTCACTCCCGATTTGAAGACACCAAGATTGTAACTATCAGGAAAAACTCATTAAAAGACGACGCATTTCACAGCCTAGGCGTTCTCATCATAAATGTAGAGTCAAACCTCTTTGTTCAAAGTGTTAGGAACGTCAACCACGAAACGATGTCGCTTGTTCAACCTTCGAGCAGTTTGACAGAAAAAGGACAAGGTGGAATTAGATCAGTTACACATTCGTTCGATTGTAGGAGGTTTAGGTTTGTCTTTTGGTTTAAAGGGCAATGTTTCGGGAACAATTACAAGGCAAAGAGATAAATCATTCAATATCTCTTGGTGACAAGTACAGTGCAGTGCTGGGCAGTGATTTCGAGACTGAATATCAAAATATCGGCGAGGCTCAGAGCCAGGACCGTCTGTCACACATTAGTTGCCCTAAACCCACAATGAGATGATGGGTATTATGACCTATGACCATAATAAAGCATGTTTTTGTCAAAATACTAAGATCAAGAACATAGATAAATCAACAAAGACCTAGCCTTATTTTTAAACAGTATGCCTGATTTTCAGGCAATATTAATAGTTATCAGTTTTCGTATGGTAATGGAGTATGGACTATGGGGGCCCAATACATCGCGAGGCCCTGGGCCCTGGCCCAGTGGGCCCCGTGGAGAAGAACAGCCTGCTCAGAGCTGTGTTTTTAAAGTTTTATAGGCTTACACTTGACCGTCATCTTGCCTGATGTTAAGCGACGATGCGGTCTACGATGGAGCGTGCTTTCCTAGACGATTATGACTGGTATGACTGGTGATGAATGGTAGGACTCTTAGCAGACTCCGCCTGGGGAAGTATCACACCGTTGCCAGTTATTCTACCGCCAAGCAGTAAGGTGCAAACATTACTGTGTTCGGGTTTGAATGGTAATATTTCCAGAGAAATGACAGGGCTTAGAGATATAACATCTTAGACCCCTGGGTGACGAGCGCAGTGCAGTGCTAGGTAATGATTTGGACTCTTCATATTCCATTAGCTGCGTGTCACTGCGCTGTTATGTGGCAGGCATGCTTGCTTACCATTAAGCAAATGTCCAGGTTGTCTTGTCACTCTTTATTTAAAAAAAAAAGATCCGATTCACCCTCTACTTGAAGACACAAATATTGTAACTATCCGGAAAAACCCACTCAGGCAACGTTATGGGCAAGTGTTTTTAACTCTCAAGCACATGCTATGCTCGACCTGTAAGTCTGTATTATCATATAATAATTATGATATTAGTTTAAAAACTAAAAAACACGCTTTTACATTTCAAATAGCCAATCAGCCACCTTGGAACGGCCGCCATGTTGGATTTAGGTTACGTGATTATTTTTTTCGTATCTCATTCAGCAAACCCTTTCATTTAATACCCGTATCATGGGAGTGCATTTCAAATAGCCAATCCGCCACCTTGGATATCCGCCATGTTGGATTTAAGTCACTTGACTATTTTTTCGTTTTTCTGGCAGAAAACACTTTCATTTGATATCCATATCATGGGGGTGCATTTCAAATAGCCTGTCTGCCGTCTTGGACGTCCGCCATATTTGATTTAAGTCATACCCATATCATGGGGGTGGATTTCAAACAACCAGTCCGCCATCTTGGGGAGGCCGCCATATTAGATTTGTAATGACGTTTTTTAGCTAGTCAGGTATTGTCATCAGAACTCAGCGCGTGTGCAAAATTTCATCCTAATCGAAGACCTGGAAGTGGGTCAAACTAAGATTCCAAGACAGACATAATTAGTTACAAGTGAAGCTTATAAAAGCGTGTTCAAAAGTAGTTAAATAATATTTCAAAAAATTAAAGTAGGTACGTAGTACAAACAAGCAGGCTGCTAATATGATGGAAAAGACGTAAAGAGCAATTGTAAATGGTACCTGCGTCGGCACTTTGTAACCTTGGATATTTATGCAATAGGTGACAAGTTTTTTTAAGGGGTTCGAATATTAATGTTACCAAAATTCTCAATTTTAATCCCAAAAAGTGGCCTTGTCATAAAATAAATGAATATATAATATAGGAGGACAATTCTCACACAACACCATCTGACCCCAAACTAAGCAAAGCTTGTATGATGGCGGCCAGATAGCTGATATAATACTTATATAGTTTTAAAAACATACTTATTATACATCGAAACACCCAGACACAGTGCAAACATTTGAATTCATCACACACAAATATTTGCACTAGGTGAGAATCGAACCCACGACCCTCAGCTTCGCAGGCAGAGCTACTAGCAACTAAGCCACGAGGCCAGTCAATACATCATATCAAGGCATAATGTACAGATGTAGTGGTTCTTTCATGTGGTGTGTGGTTCCATGTGGCCTCCCTCTGCGAAGAGTGGAATGCTGACATGGTGAATTAATACACTTTTGCCGGTTATTTTACCGCCAAGCAGTAATGTGCAAACATTAATGTAAAACAGAGAAACTACAGGGCATAAAAATAATTCATCGTAAAATTATCTCTGGGTGATGATCAGTGCATTGCCAGGTGGTAATTTTAACTCTTCATGTTCCAATAATTGGGTGATACAGCGCTGTTACGGGCAGTCGTTTTTCGTACCATCAGTCATGTGATTAGCTAGCCCCGTCGGTCTAAACGAGGGGTCAGCAACCTTTTGGGAGCCCTGGGCCACATGGTGAAAAAAGTAGACGCGAAGGGCGTGTTGCCGACCCCGAATCTAAACCATAAAAAGGTGTTTGTGTACGCTAAACGTTAATACTTCTCTTTACTCCTCGTGCCAGGAAACTTCCAACTCCAACCATAGAATAGACAATATCCTCAATGCAAAAAAAAAATTGGCAGTCATAGGAACTGCCGATAGAAGTGAAAACTTATAACTTAGAATTTGATTGCTTACTTTGGAAACTACACGGGTGTAACCGGAGGGCGTGGCCTCGCCATCTTAGCATGGCCATCTAGAAATGCGTCAGCATTTCCCATTGGCTGATGCGTTTCTACATGGCCATGCCATGATGGCCTGTCCACGCCCTTTCAGCATTTCCCATTGGCTGACGTATTTCTAGAAGGCCAATAACCATGGTCCCGAGTTTAACCGAAGCTTTCTTATCATACCCGAGCGTGACGAATGCATTCAATTCACAGCCCACAAAAAATCTGTCTAGGCGCGCCTAAAGAAGATTTCACTTCAAAAGTATTAACCTGAAGTTAGTAGTTACATTGTTCACTAAAATGTTGATTGATGAGATGTCCTAATACCCCGAGTCCCAGTAAACGTTAAGGTGTCGGGATTCGTGACAGCATCGCAAAAAATGCTCTTATATTTTTTCCATAACGCACCATAAATAAAATAATATAACTTCCAAAACTGCATTGTGAGTAAAATCGCGGGCGCAGTTCGCTAATAAGCAGATAACATTCACAATAATACGTCAACACGTCATCGTATCGTTGTTGTACCGGTTTAGTTTTGACACGGACAGTCAGAAGTTGAATCTCGGATTTGCTACACATGTACCTATATTTGTTCCACTGGCCTTAATATCATCATTGCATTTAACTTCCCGATTCGTGCAACAACGACCGTCACACGGCCTGATAAGCCCCAACCACGGCTAGACAAAATATTAGGTGAGATTATTCAATTTATTTTTGTTTTGACAGAATGAGGTCAGGGTTAATAATACTTGAAAATTTAATTGTTAAATGGCGGTCAAGGTTACCTAATATATTTTTAGGGACAATGATGGTAAATTTTTTTTTGGTTTAAAGTATATATGTTTTTAATGGAGACAATATTGAACGTTATTTCGTCTTCATAAACAATATACATTTTAAACAATTTTAATATTTTTCTCAGCCGTAAAAAAAATATACAATGATGCAAGACGACGATGCTATAATAATCATCTATAGTAATATCTATAATAAATAAAAAATAATATCTTTTTTAAATTTAGTTATACATCTAAACAGTGCCACGTTAAAGTAACTATTGTGTTCGCATTTATAATATTAGTAGGTTTATTTACTATTCTTATTTACTAGACGAAACCATTGTTTCATTCTTGCGAATGAATTTAAAATAAATACCATTTTGTTTATAATATATTTATTTTATTTATTTATTTAAAACATACAGTCGCATCTTATTGAGTTGGTAAGTATAATACTTAACACCACACACAAGACCCTGTGCATAGGGTGTTGCGAATAGTATAATGTATTATGTAGGTAAACATATTATATAAGAAGTATCTTAAAACTATTTATAGTTAAGGTATTTTATAATTACGAGACTTTGTAACGTTTTGTCCTTCAAGTAGTCATTTATGTGGTAATAGCATTTTTCATTTAAAGTAGTTTTTAAAATAGTTTTAAACTTTTTAAGATTGGTTTCCTCACGTAGTTCTTTAGGTAAATGATTGTAAATTTTATAAATCATATATTGAGGACCTTTTCGGACTATCTCTAATTTGGGTTCGGGAGCTAGTATTAAACATTTTCTGCGAGCGTTTGTATTAAATGTAAACATGTTGGGGTGTTTTTTGACGAATGTTGCGGCCTCGAGAATGTACATGCAAGGAAGGGTCAGTATCTTTAGTTGGGTGAAGTAGGGTCTGCAGCTATCACGTTGGCGGATGTTCATTATTATACGGATACATTTTTTAGCTCACTTTGCAAAGAGATATAAGGTTTGGAAATTATCTTTACGTTCCGCTGTTTATTTTTATTTCCATTAGTTACACACCAATTGTATTTTATTATAATTTCGAATAGATTAGATAAGTTAATAGATTAGATACTCGTATAGAGATTTTATTGCAACTAAACCGTTGAAGCTTGAAGTAAATATTCAAACCTCGAACCAAGAGTTTGACTTTACTTTTGTGATTGGAGCGTGAAGGGTGGGGTTTTTTATCGAGAGTGAATATGTTTCTTCTAAAGCACGCTCCATCGTAGACCGCGGGGTCTACCGCCTAACGAAAAACGCTTTGACGCTTTGATGCTTTGGCATTGCCGTCTCTTTCATTTCAAGCGAGAAGAAAAGAGACAGCAACGTCAAAGCGTCAAAGCATCAAAGCGTTTTTCGTTAGGCGGTAGAGGCCCGCGTCGTGGTACGTGGCCTAACATTAGGCGAGATGGCGATCAAGCGTAATCCTATAAAAGTTTTTGTAGTTACATATCTACATCGAGTTTTTGGAGAGTTATGTTAAAATGAAGGCTATGTAAGTTACGATAACATGGTAAAAATGTACACTATTCATTACAATTTTATTGTAATACATATATATGGATCTAATGTTTAAAGCCAGCCACACACGTAACGATATATCGTAGCGATTAATATGTGCAAGCTGATTTATGCATTTATCGATCGTGTGTATGACAAATCGTTTCAGATTATCGTTGAGATTTGTCATACACAGTACCACACCTTTGCCAAATATTCTACCGCCAAGCAGTAATGTGCAAACATTACTGTGTTCCGGTTTGAAGGGCAATTATTCCAGAGAAATTACAGAGCTTAGAGACATAATATCTTAGATCTCTGGGTGACGAGCGCAGTGCAGTGCTAGGTAATGATTTGGACTATCATGTTCCAATAGCTGCGTGTTACTGTGCTGTTATGTGGTAGGCATGTTGCTTATCATCAGGCACATGACCTGCTCGTCTTTGCAATTTTTATAAATTCAATTTCCAAACACCTTACTTCTTCCTACCACCTTTATGCAGACGATCTTCAAATATACATTCAAGCTCCTCTAAATGCACTAGATGCAGCCATTGCAGAAATTAATGCAGATCTGCATCGCATCATTAACTGGAGCAAGTCATTTGGTCTAAAGGTTAACCCTCTGAAATCCCAGGTTATTGTAATTGGCAGTCCTCATTGGATCTCCAGAACTAATTGGGCTACTTTGCCTGACGTTGTATTTGATGGAGTTGCCATACCGTACAGTAGCTCTGTTAAAAATCTAGGGCTAGTTTTTGATCGTACCTTGTCTTGGGACTACCATATAAACTCGGTCAGTAGTAGATTATTTGCAACCGGTAGTTCCTTACGGCGCCTGCGTAACTTTTTACCCACTGCCACTAAAATTGTTCTTGCCCAGTCTCTCCTACTTCCTATTCTGGATTACGCGGATGCCTGCTTTCTTGATCTCAGAGAGGACCAGCTAGTGAAACTTGAGCGCCTTCAAAATTACTGTATAAGATTTATATTTGGTTTACGCAAATTTGATCACGTCTCTCAATATCGCACACAGCTCAAGTGGTTGCCAATACGTCTTCGACGGGATGCTCACATTCTTTCTCTTCTCTACAATATCTTGTTTAGTCCCTCCACCCCACACTACCTTAAGGAACGTTTTACTTTTTTACAAGATTGTCACTCGCTCCCTTTGAGATCTAAAGACAACCTCACAATTATGATCCCTTCTGCCAAAACTGAAACCTTTTATGGTAGGTCGTTCACTTTCAGGGCGGTTCTATTATGGAATGATTTGCCTGTGTCTATCAGACGTTCTTCATCACTTGAAACTTTTAAAAAACTTGTTAAACAATTATATTTGTCAAAATTGTAGCCACAGTTTAATGTAGCTTTGGTGCTACTAATCAATTCATTGTTTTGGATTTCCTTTCATATCCCTTTACAATATATTATATACATAATTGTTTATTTATTTTAGCTATGTATTATTGTATTCTATGATAATAATTATAAGTACTGGTGTATTTTATTTAGGAAGAAGTAAATATGTTTAAGTAGGATATATTTCAATTTATTTATTTACATATATATTATATTTATGTCATCTGCACACCCCGCATGTTAAGATCCTACTTTTCTTTTTCCACCCTAAGGTTGCCTGGAAGAGATCGCTATTAGCGATAAGGGCGCCATCTGTCGCACTAGCTTTATGTTTAACCTGTTTTCATTGGTAAATTATTGTTATTTTGGTGTTTTCAATAAAGTGTATCTATCTATCTATCTATCTATATCTAAGTTGTTATATCTCTATGCCCTGTAATTTCTCTGGAAACATTGCCCTTCAAACCGGAACACAGTAATGTTTGCATACTACTGCTTGGCGGTAGAATAACTGGAAAAGGTGTGGTCCTTCCCCAGGCGGACTCTGCCAAGAGTCCTACCACTACTAAATTAATATTACCATAATACTGATTACCACTATTAATCGCTACGATATATCGTTACGTGTGTGGCTGGCTTATAACACGTAACTGCCCTATAATGAAAAATAATAATTAATTAGCGTAGGTACAGTGAAATGTTAATTTCAAAACTTTAAAAATGTATATGATTTGTATGCTATTTCTTTTTTGAATTATTATTTTTGGCGGAAAAATTCATGATTTTCCGACGATGTTCAGGGTAAATTTGGTCATTTGATTATGTAACATTGGTTCCATAAAGTTTCAATACCTCTTCTAATCCATTATTCCGCATTGCCGTACAAAATCATGCGACAAGGAGAAAAGATCGAGGGTTACAACCCCCTCTTTTTAACTTGCACCCAGTTGAACAGGTTACAAACGCCGGCATAGTGCTGTATCTTATTATTTTATACACTTCTAACATCCTACATAGGTCTCCTGGTGGTTCACATTTTGTTCACAGGCCTGTAGTCTAATAATATCGTTGCTTAACATCAGGCGAGATGTCGGCCGAGAGCAAAACTATTATCGATAGCAAAAACAGTCCGACTAAAAGGGAACATCCTTGTTTTTGAAGTCGGTTAAACCAGCCGTATTGTGTTCTAAATCAAATGACAACTGAATCAAACTTCTAGTCGAGTTTCCTTTTTCGGAATCGAGCGATTGCATTGTATCTGTTTTAATTATATGATGTTTTCCTTATTAAAATACAAGAGATAACTGCGTTATTTTTCTCGCTGGGTAACGGGAAAACTGTGAATAACTCCAAACGATAAAACAGGAAACCGCAACCAGTTAACAACGGTGACACGAATTTTAGTATGAAAACTAACGTGGTTATTACACATTTTAAACAAATACACGGTGACACGAATTTTCAAAATATAAATTAGATGAGGAAACCACTACCTATCGGATTTGTGTATGAATACAAATATCTGCCTTGTGTTTGAGTGTTAATATGTTTGTGTAATAAGAACTCGTATGTATGGTATTTATAACTATAAGCAATAACTTCAAAGGAAGGACATGGCTTACTGAAATTTTTTTGGCATTTTAATGCCCAGCAAAAACTTGCTCACCCCCTTCCGCGGGCTGTGAACTGAGTCGCATGTCATCATCATCATCATCATCAGCCGCAAGACGTCCACTGCTGAACATAGGCCTCCCCCCTAGATTTCCACAACGAACGGTCCCGTGCAACCTGCAACCAGCGGTTTCCAGCGACCTTTGTGAGGTCATCTGTCCATCTAGTGGGAGGCCGTCCAACACTGCGTCTTCCGGTTCGTGGTCGCCACTCGAGAACCTTTCTTCCCCATTGGTTGTCAGTTCTTCGAGCGATGTGGCCTGCCCATTGCCACTTCAGCTTGCTTACTCGTTGAGCTATGTCGGCCACTTTAGTTCTTTTGCGAATATCTTCATTACGGATTCTGTCGCGCAAAGAGACTCCGAGCATAGCTCTCTCCATATCTCGCTGTGTGACTTTGAGCTTTGTTATGAGGCCCACAGTTAAGGACCACGTCTCAGTTCCATAAGCCATCACTGGCAACACGCACTGGTTAAAGACTTTTGTCTTTAGGCATTGGGGTATTTTGGACTCAAAGATGTGTCGAAGTTTCCCGAACGCTGCCCATCCGAGTTGGATCCTTCGCTGGACCTCTTTGTCGAAGTTGGATCTACCTAATTGGATCTTTTGACCCAGGTAGACGTATTCGTCAACAACTTCGAGTGTGGTATTCCCAACAATAACCGGTACAGGTGAGACATGCACATTTGACATGACCTTCGTCTTGTCCATGTTCATCCTCAAACCAACCTGTTGGGATACTCTACTGAGGTCCCTGAGCATTGCACCGAGGTCCTCCAGCGACTCCGCCACAATGACTATGTCGTCGGCAAACCGAAGGTGAGAGATGCATTCGCCGTTGATATTGATGCCATGTCCGTTCCAGTCCAGTAGCTTGAAAACGTCTTCCAGCGCAGCAGTGAACAGTTTCGGAGATATAACATCTCCCTGTCTCACGCCTTTCTGTAGCTGGATATGTTTTGTGCACTGGTCCTGTAATCGGACAGACATTGTGGCTTTGCTGTAGATACACTTCAACACTTCGATATAGCGATAGTCGATGCGGCATCGCTGGAGAGACTGAAGCACTGCCCAGGTCTCGATGGAATCGAAGGCTTTCTCATAGTCCACATACGCTATACATAGTGGCCGATTATACTCTTCAGTTTTCTGTATAATCTGCCGGAGCGTATGTATGTGGTCTATGGTACTATAGCCTTTTCGGAAACCGGCTTGTTCGGGTGGCTGGAAGTCGTCAAACCTGCGTGCGAGACGATTCGTGATTACCCTCGAAAACAACTTATAAACGTGGCTCAGAAGTGAGATGGGTCTGTAATTCTTCAACAAGGTGTTGTCACCTTTTTTGAAGAAGAGCACCACCACACTTCTGCTCCACGCTTCTGGCGTATTACCGTCAAGTATGACGGAGTCGAACAGCTTCTGGAGGACTTTAAGTACCGGTTTTCCACCCGCTCTCAGAAGCTCAGTCGTAATTCCGTCATCGCCAGGTGCTTTGTTGTTTTTAAGTTGTTTGAGAGCCATCCTAATCTCATACAGGCTGACTTCCGGGATATCTTCGGTAAAGTGTCGGGTCAGCTTGGCTCTGGGGTCTTTTGCCATGCTAACGACAGGTTGTGCTTGTGTAGAGGTGTATAACTGTTCATAGAACTTCTCAATCTCCTCCAAAATCTCGGGCTTCGACGAGACTACGTTACCGCTATCGGTCTTCAGTTTGGCCAGCTGACTTTGCCCAAGAGACAGATTTCTTGCGAACACTTTCGAGCCTTGGTTCCGCTTGATCGCTTCTTCAATACATGAAGTATTGGAGCAACGTATGTCGCGTCGCACACAAGTAGAGATCCGTCTATTGAGCCGTCTGTATACCGTCATGTCGACCGAAGACTGCAACCGCATATCTCGCCTAACTGCCATGAGATTTAGAGTATGATCGGAGAGCTTTTGGGTTCTATTTTGGCGTCGGCTCTTATAAAATTTCCTGCCAACTGCTTGAACAGTTTCCACCAGCCTGTCGTTTATTTCGTCCGCCGTTACGCATTTATCTAAGGCTTCGAAGCGATTTTGAAGTTCGAGTTGAAAGTTATCGGGATCTTCGATTTGAGCATAATTTGGTCGGAGCGTGGACTTCATTAGACGTGATCTTTCGAACTTAATGTTTAGATTCAGCGTGCCTCTTACAATACGGTGATCGCTGCCGGTCTTAACCCTACTGATCACAGAGACATCGCTGAATATTTGCCGTTTAGTCGTCATAATGAAGTCGATCTCATTTTTTGTGGAACCATCTGGGCTAATCCATGTCCATTTCCGTTGTGGCTGTTTCTTGAAAAAGGAGTTCATCATAAAGAGGCTCTCCCTTTCCAAGAAATCAGCTAGACGTTGCCCTCTTGGGTTCCGCTGCCCATATCCGAATTGTCCCACTCTCAACTCATCACCGCTACGTTTGCCCAGTTTCGCGTTGAAGTCTCCCATCACAACTGTGAAATGTGTTGGCGAGACATGTATGGCTTTGGAGATGTCCTCATACATGGTCTCAACCTCTTCGTCGGGATGTGTCGAGGTCGGTGCGTATACCTGTATGACCTTCAATGAGTACCGGTCGGTAATTTTAAGTACAAGGTACACGACCCTGCTCGACACACTCTCGATCATTATCACGTTGTTGACGAGAGACTTGCGGACTATAAACCCGACACCCCCTTGGGATTGTTGATCTCCCTCCCGGTAGTAGAACAAGTTGCCGGATTCGAGGGTTATCCTGTCCTCGCCCTGTCTACGGACTTCGGATAACCCTATGATATCCCAGCGCAACTTGTCCACTTCTTCTTCCAGCTCCACAATCTTTTCGTCAGCCCTCAGAGTCCGTGCGTTAAACGTTGCCAGGTCGAGTCGTTGGGTTTGGTGGCGGGGCGTCTGCCGGGGATTCCACCGGAACCAAGGTTGCCACCAGCGCCTGGAATAGCGGAGCCGCCGGGGACTAGGGGCCGTTTCTTTATTGTGTTCTTCATAGGGGGGGTATTTGCCATAGTCACCACGCTTGGCAGGCGGGTTGGTGACCGCGGAGCCAGCCCTTTGCACCGATGACGCCGCTGCCCGTCACCGGTCTGGTCAATTTAGGACTGGCTTTTAAATGGTTATACCGCCACTGGTTCGGTCGTCAGAGCCTCGTTAGTTGGCAGCAGGGTGTACCACGCGCAGGAGAGGTTGACATTTGGAGAAGCTAGATGTTTATTGCTTCTCCCTTACACCCCTTTTGAGCTACATGCTTTGAGTCGCATGTCGCATGGCCCTAATAATGCAATTTTAGGTCCAACGCGGTTATGTCATTTTGTCGCATCTTTGACCAGGTCCTTATATATAAGTCTATGACTATAAGTAATAGAGTTATAGGTACTTACCATCTATCTGCCTTCCACAGTCCAATCTTTGCTTAGTTTGGAGTTGGATGGTGTTTTGTGTGAAATGTCCATTAATATTCCATAAATATTTATTTTGTTAAACAACTCAGTTTTTCATTCGTTCAATCATTTGATCAATTTAAAAATAACTTCGCGGTTAGAGGGATAACATACTTATCATATAATGTTTTGACACAATTGAAACAGGATGAGAAAAGGATTTAATTATAAATATAATAATATATAATATAAGTTATATAATTATATAAATATAATATAAGTTAATTGTTAACTATATAAATAGTTAATTATTAACTATTTGTGGTACGCTTAGTTAATAATATTAACTATTTAAAATAAATATTATTAACTACTTAAAATTTTAAATAATTATATACTACCTATTATAAAAAGGTCTTAACGTCTAGGACGGACAACAAAGTGATCCAATAAGGGTTCCGTTTTTACCTTTCGAGGTACGGATTACGGAACCCTAAAAACTCGGTAGAATTTTAGTTTTCTTTTTGAAGGTTATAAAGTTATCTGCAAAAATATAACCACATATATTATACTGTGATAAATCAGTAACAATGCGTATATTATGTGATTTGTTACATTAGAGGCCATCCATAAATTACGGAACACGTCAAGGTCGACAGGGTCGATGAAGACGTTGTGTGAGAGACACATTTTGTGACGTCGTCACAAACATATTTTGCAATTTTCGATTTTTTAATTTATTATATACATGGCTTGGATTGCAATTTTCGATTGAATTTAGTGTTGTAATCTTGTAATACTTATTTCTGTCTGTGATATCGTCGCTACCGCTTATTTTGAGTTTGTCTTTTTCTTTTTGAAAGATCAAATCAAATATTCAGGAGTTTTCTAAGCTGTTAGCTAATATCGATCCAAAATGGCACCGCAACAAAATGACGTATAGGAAACATATTTTTTGAAAACTCCCGCAATATGGATTTCAAATGCAAGTACTTGACTAGTAGAACCATAGATGAAGAATTTTTTTTGCTACGCAAAAAGATCAACAAAGCGAGTGAGCGAGAAATCATTTTCAAGTGGAAATCGCTCGAGAGAAGAAGAGAAAGTGAATGAAGTAACGTCATTACAATATTTTAGTATACCCGAACGTAACAGTCTGATTTCGTCGCGGTGAAAATCGTGTATTTTTTAATTAATCCTTGGATTGCAGACGATTTTATTAAATGATTTATATTACGGCATGTTCTGTGCGTGAATGTGATACAAGACGATATTATAATCCGAATCATTACACTAGTCACCAACACATGTAAATATGATTTTTTATCAGGTCTCCGAGCAGCCTTTGTGTGTCTTTTACATTTGACGTCTTTGAGTAGAACACTTTACACTGTGATACATTTCAAATTCAAGATGGCCGCCTTCACAAAATGGAGTTTTTTACAACTTCAAGATGGGTATCGAATGAAGTGGCTTGACTAATTTACTACTATACACTATGACAAACTGCAATTTGCAATTATTGATAGCACTGTTCCTTAACCTGTGCTGGCCAGTACTCCCCATCGAACCTCGAGGTAGTGAGGTCTTCATTAGTTCGGGGCTAGTGCAGCTAGGTACTACAATAGGCTACAACACTAAGTACTAGTAAAACACTAAGTAGTCCGCCAGCGACATTGTTGAACATTATTGTACACGTATTTTATCTATATTGTATTCTTTTGTTTCACAAACAAAATATGACCAAGATACAGCGCTTAGAAGTTTCGAGTGACGTCACTCGTGGGTACGATTTTTACCCACAAGTGACGTCACGACCTCGATATCTATCTATATCTTTGTCAGTTTAAAACAAATGTAGGACACGTATCTTTTTGTTTTATCATATAATTTGTTAAAACGATACGTGTCGCATATTTTTCCATGATCTAGCTGACGAACTAATAAAATTACAATGGTTTATATTATTATATATTTGGAGAAAAAACGTGCTTTAAGTTTTTATACATTATTTCAGGAGTGGAGAATGTATCTCCTGTGTAAGATTTGCACCAAGGTGCTTAAAAAACAAGATAACATCTGCGGAACCCCGTGTGGACACGTGTACCACCGCCCCTGTCTGGAGCCTAAGATCGCAAGGTTTGATCAAATTTATTATACTTCATTACATAAGCCATCAATATTTAAATATATTTAATCTAAATCACGTACATAAGAATACAAAAAAAATGTTATTGAATAATACGTCCAAGACTTTTATGTGGAGGAAATACATTTATGTATTCCAACCCTGCAGAGACATGGTGAGGTATGTTGGGCTCGACACTATGATGGTAGTGGACATGGATCCTGTATAAAACCCCCACAGATTTCTTCTGCATGGCTGGGGGTCAGGGTCGCAGGTTACTTTTCGCACTCCTGTCAACGACCCTGACTCACTTGAAACCTATCTTGCGGATCCACTTCACGGGAGGCGTCAATACTCCCGCATTTGGCTCTAGCGACGCGCCGGAAATCAGCGGCGCGTCACCTCTTCGAAGGCCTATCCAGTGCCCTTGTGTCCGCTTCAATTTCAGTGGAGAAGCGCTCCTGTTCGATCATCTAACTCACACGACCTCTCAATGTCGAGCATCCCGACAAAGATGGTCGGCAATGAGAGGTCCACCCTCACCTCTATGGCCGCATCGCGGCCCTTTTCCTTTGCACTGAACACTCTGCTAATCAGAGTGGTCGTGAAGGACCCACATCTGGAAGACTTAGGAATTTTACTTGGCCGATAAATCAGCCGAGTATCCTTCCCAAGTCTTTCAGCCCCTCTCCCCGACCTCTACACGCACTGCTCAAGGGGGTGAGGAGCGCGCGTAGAAGTTCCCAGCCCCGGCCGGGATTTGCCATCACACAACAAGATGCCACCGAGGCAAGTCGTTGTGTGATGCCCAGGGTGCACCACGTGGAGGTTCCGGAGCCACGCACCATATGTTTAAGCTTAGGTTTAGGTACAGAATTATTTTCTGTAGGTACCTTACCTAAACCTAAAAACGACAAATCCTACCAATATTATAAATTCGAAAGTTTGGACGTTTGGTGATCAATTACGTCAAAAGTTCTGAATGGATCAGCTTGAAATTTAGAACACAGATAGATTACAGTCTGGAACAACAGATGAGCTTTTTATACCTGGAAAATAACGGGAATGGGAACTACGCGGGCAAAACCGCGAGGTGCTGCTAGTAATAAATATTGGTACATGGCGAGAAAATGCACTTACGCATATCCTTCTGCCTAAAGGAGACAAATTTAACACCAAGGCCAGGCATTACTCTACCGACTAAAACATCCACCAGGTTCCATATTTGCCACTTACGATGAGAACTCCTGGACGTTCTTGCAGTCTTCCACGAACCCACTGTGGATTAATTGTCGTCAAGTTTTCCTCTGGGGTCTGTTCCTATTTCTGAACCCAACATAGACTATGAGCAGCTCGGGGACTTATCAGTAAGTGTTGACGACCCTTGATCCTCCGCGACGGGCCAGGTCTGTGTTCACACCGACTATCACTTTTCGGCTGCAGAGAACAGGGGGAGAGTGGCGCACCACAATACCAGCACTCGTCTTCCTTTGCAGCCCCACTGTGTTCGCCATCTAACGGTGAAAACACGGCAAGCAGCCACAGCCACAATACTACAGTGTCAATGCGGGAACCCCTCGGGTCACACTCTTTGACACAAGGCTACCTAGTCTCGAACTTAGCAAAGTTATGAAACTAGATAGCTGATAGATAATTAATTGGCTTCTCACGATACAAGCTTTGCTAAGTCTGAAAGTCTAAGGATAATAAGTGTTACCTGAGGAAGGTCCAACAATATTTATTAATTTATTTTCATCCAAAATATTTTATTTCTGTATCGTAGTGTGGTCATCATTCATAATATCTTATCTACTTCCGTTCTCAACAGATCTCCGAAGTGTCCAGAATGCTCCCAGTCGGTATCAGAAGATAAAATTTACAACTTATACCCGTACATCAAGCGGGAAGATGGCGTCAACGTCAGTAGTGTCAATGATTCCAAACGCAGTGAATCCAAGAAGCCAAAAATTTTAGTATTTAATTGTGTGAATGACAGTGGAATCTCTGGGATTATCAACTTTCAAGATGAAGAAAGTAACAACACGGGCAACTTTGAGGAGAACGTTGTCGTTATTGCAGACAAAAATAGGATCCAAGCAAGCAAGAACACCTTCTACAACTGCACCAATGCTATGGCACTCGAGGCTCGTAACATGACGGTTCATGTGCATAACAACGATTCGTAAGTAATCATAACATAAGCAGCCCATTATATGTTCCTACACTCGGGGCCATCTCTAACAAAGAAAGAGTGTTGGTCATAATCCACCATACTACCTATAATTTCATTTTCTCCGAAAAAACTAAAACCGACTTAAATTTTAACCAAAAATATACAGTCGAACACAACACCTCTTCCTTTTTGATGTCGGTAAAAATCCTGTTTAAACAGAAACAACAGATCGAATGCGCACAAGTCGAAATTCTGGTCGCCATTATTAGTAGTCTTAGTTTGCCCGTGCGTTATATACTTATTGCGCAAAATTGCCTTATTCTGGCAGAATGTTTAATAAAGTGGCCAAGTGCGAGTTGGACTCGCCCATGAAGGGTTCCGTTGCAGCAAGTAACATAATATAATAATATACATAGTACACATAGTTCTTGTAGTTCGTTGTAACTTTGATCGAAGTTTTAATAATAGTCTATTTATGACGTACTAAAAAAAAACTACTCATCAGATCGAGTTAAAACTAATTTTCGTTGGTAGTTTTCATGGTAATGTACATCATATATTTTTTTTAGATTTTTCATTCTCTTACTTTAGAAGTTAGAGGGGGGGGGGACACACATTTTACCACTTTGGAAGCGTCTCTCGCGCAAATTATACAGTGTAGACAAAAACTATCTTTGAAACCTCAACATCATTTTTGAAGACCTATCGATAGACACCCCACACGTGTAGGTTTGATGAAAAAAATATTTTTGTGTTTCAGTTCTCAGTATGGGGGGCACCCCTAATTTTTGTTTTTTTTTTAAACTTTTGTAAAAATCTTAATGCGGTTCACAGAATACATCTACTTACCAAGTTTCAACAGTGTAGTTCTCATAGTTTCGGCAAAAAGTGGCTGTGACATACGGACGGACAGACAGACAGACAGACAGACATGACGAATCTATAAGGGTTCCGTTTTTACGTTTTACGGAGCCTTAAAAACTACTGCGTACAAGTAATGTTTCTTTTGTTTCGAAAACAAAAAGATACGAAGATATAAGTGCTTAGAAGTTACGACTGACGTCACGTCTATATACGATTTTTTTGTACTTAGACTTGACGTCACTACCAGGGGGGTTGATCTCCGTACCTCCGGAAGTTTGATGGTCTATTTTAACCTTTGTCGATTTTTAATAATTTTTAAGTAATTCTAAACGTTTATTATTTTCGAAGTTTGCGAGAAAATTATCTTTGGCACACGTCTGCTCAGAAACAGTACCTACTACACAACATTTTGAAGAGAAAGAGCTCCAATCATCATGTACCTAGTTCTCCACAGACCTCATCACACCGAGGTGTTTCATCTACTTGAACGGTTTATGTAGGTATATCTTTCTCCACTAATTCGCTGTAAAATTAATTAAGCCCTCATGAGTAATATATCATCAGGGCTTCCTACATTAACATTTGACAAATATTTTTAGAAAGGTAAACCAAAGATATATTTGCGTAGTATTTACCAGTATGCATAAAAGCTATTCAATTGTTGGAGTTGATTTTGGGAAGTAATGAAGACATTTCAGAAGACAGTAAGTACTTATGTAGGTACAAGTTAAATTGACTTCACAAAGTTGTCTCCCAACCTTTCTAATTTTGCTAAACGGATCAATCATTTCAACAAGTCCTTTGCGTTCGTTTCTCCTCCCATCCTCCACAAATTTAATTCGCAAATAAATAATGTCAACCACTCTTGTTTCCGGTCTTTGTATCACAAATTGAACGCAAATAACGCGGTAACGCGGACAATAATTGACCACATAGTATTAGTTTACATAAACATTTTATCATACTCGTGATATAGAAAAATATTTTTATTATTATTCTTGTTGCGAATAAAACATACAATCAAAATTGGACCTAAGTGCAGTGCTCCATTTTGCAAACTGATGATACATCAAGGAAGTGGTTATTGCGACCTTCGGTACCTAAATGCGTGCATGAAATCTGTTCCGAACGTTTACGCATTTCAGCAGCATGTTTTAGTTATGAGTAGGCATAACAGCCATGCCCGTGAACTAACGCCCGAAAAAACGAAAGCTATCCCTATAAATATCTACGTGAGTCAGTGTTTTGGTCTGTCTGTATTCTTCATACGCTGGCAACACTTAGTCTTGTCCGAACAATGATTATTAATAAAGCAGCGGTGTTTCCTTGGCCTGCCGTCATTCATTCGCCGGTTGTACATAAACTTGCCTACGGAAGATTGTGTGACATTCCGACTCCACTCATAATCCTCATGATATATTCTTCAATGAAACGATTTTACAATGACAGATGCATTCAAAAATCTCTCAGAATAGTATACAATTGTGTCACAGCTTAATGTTTAATTTGGTTAGAGAAACTGTAAACTTGATCAACAAAAGACATAATATGACATATGTAATATTATGAATATATATGTCAAACTATCAATATTATGACATTTCACTCACTCATTTCTGTCATTCTGAAAACGCCTCATTAAGCCGTAGATCTTCAAAAAAACAAGCAGTTTCTGTCAAATTAACTAGTTGGAACACATCATTAAAATAAATAAATATTGGTGGACATCACACACAACACCATCTGACCCCAAACTAAGCAAAGCTTGTACTACTACTAAATATAAAATAATACTAACTCCTTGTATTATTTTATATTTTGAGTTGCCCATGAAGCTTTCTCTACATGTTTTTGTTTAGATAACTCCATGATATACTTTCAAGCCATTTTACATACTAGTGCGGACTCTAGCTGTTACTTAACAGAGTTAATGGCGCGTTTCTAAGATATTCTTCAGTTCCTTCATTAGAAAGTGTGCACTTCTGTACCAAAGCCGGACAGAAACTAATTGCTTTCATCAATCATGAAACAACGGATGCTGGTCTATTGTTTGATAACACGCAGCGGAAACGCTTTCCCTCGCCTCCGGACACCACAACCACTATTTCAAGACGACATTGTTTGTACACATCAGTGTATTCAACCTTTAAATAGTACCTGACCCATTCATACATGGCACGTGTACCGTAGCCCATAATTATGCAACGTCCATTGTTTTGTAAGATATTGATGATAGTTTTAGCATAAGCATAAACAGCCCACTAAATTGTCCAATGCTGTGACTAGGGGCCTTCTCTCGCAAGAAGATTCAAGGCCATAAGCCACCACGCTGACCCAATGCAAGTTGGTGGATGACACATGAACTCGAAATATCTTAGATACATGTCGGTTTCCTCACGTTTTCCTTCGCCGTTTTTAAGTTAGCGGATTAAGTTATTACGCACATGACTTCGAGGCATTTGAACCCGGGGCTTCGGATCGGCAGTCGCTGTGCTCACGTCAGTTTTCAGTTTTGTAGAATTTACTAATAGAAACGCACTTTTTATATTACAGTGACGGGACGAGCAGGACACGTGCCTGAAGGTAAGCAATACGCCTGCCTATAACATCACAATGTTACCCAGCTATTGCAACATGAAAAGTTAAATTCATGACTAGCACTGCACTGCGTTCGTCACCCAAAGATATAAGACGATTTATCTCCATTTCCCTGGAAAAATTGCTCATCAAACAAGAACATAATTATGTTTACACATTCTGCTTGGCGGTAGAATAGGATGGAATGGTAGGACTCTTGGCAGAGTCCGCCTGGGGAAGGACCACACCTTTGCCAAATATTCTACCGCCAAGCAGTAATGTGCAAACATTACTGTGTTCCGGTCTGACCAGCAATGTTTCCAGAGAAATTACAGGGCTTAGAGATATAACAACTTAGATCTCTGGGTGACGAGCGCAGTGCAGTGCTAGGTAATGATTTGGAATCTTCATGTTCCAATAACTGCGTGTCACTGTGCTGTTATGTGGCAGGCATGTTGCTTACCATCAGGCACATGACCTGCTCGTCTCGCCACTCTATATTTAAAAAAAAAAAAAAAGAATAATTGGCAAAGGTGTGGTACTTCCCTAGGCGAACTCTACAAAGAGTTCTAGCACTACAGCAATTAACCTCCTCCTTTTTTAAGTCTCGTTGATGTAAAGTAAGTACTTATCATATCTATGAAAAAAACGAGACCTCACGGCTCAGACAGTCTGCGTAGCACTTGTGTCAGACCTAGTTTCAAATATTAGTTGTTTTGTTGTCTGCTGTATGCTGAGTGTGAGTGTTGATAAAAACAATACGCGTTCTGCTGAGAGTGCGTAAATATGACTTTTTTTTGAAAAAATGTATCTTAGGCGCTAGCGCCGTTCTTTTCTAGTTCTTCATACAAATGTTATGTTTACGCGCTCACGGTAGAAGGCGTTTTTTTTTGTCGACAAAACTCGCACTCAGCATACTGGTCTGCCTAACTGATCTGTAAACATTGAGACACGTGATGTTACGATTTCAAACGTGATCTTTGAGCGGTAATTAGGCATCGTTCTGTGGATATACCGGACAATACAACTATTGTATATGTGGGAAGGCGCTATCTAATCGATTTGTTCCGCTATATTTGGCGCGAGGTTAACGTGTCATTGCTTCATGACAAAAATAGTTGTTGTCTTTGGTTCTTATTGTAGTTTTAATACGTTTTTAATTGCAATGACGTAAGTGCAAAATGTACAAATGGGTAAAAAACATTCAGAGCATTCATGTGGTGCCAAATGGGATTTTTCTGTTGGCGCGTTAATTTGTCAATGATTACGTCATTTGGGAGATTTATCGGACGTACGTCCCTTTAAATTGGTATTGCTATTTATGTCAGTTTTATTCGTCATTATATAAATAAATATTATATAGTGGACATTTCTCATACAACATTTATATAGCCCCAAACTAAACAAAGCTTGTACCTACTAAGAGAACCAGTTAGCTGATATAATACTCGTAAATACATATTTATGAAACATAGAAACAGACAGATTTAGAAGAAATATCTGAATTCATCACCCAAATGTTTATCCTAGGTGGGAATGAAACCCACGGTCTGCAGCTGTACAGACAGACTTACAGATAACATATTAATCATTTACTACATTTTGGGATCAACTCATGATCTAACCCCAAACCTACCCATCGAGTATTATTTAACATAACATATTATTTTTAATTAAATAATAAATATTCAGCACATACAACTAACTATCTACACATCACCGTAAAATTGTAGGTGTCGACAGTTTATAATAAAGTAGCCAAGTGCGAGTTGGACTCGCCCATGAAGGGTTCCGTTGCAGCAAGTAACATAATGTACATAGTACACATAGTTCTTGTAGTTCGTTGTAACTTTGATCGAAGTTTTAATAATAGTGTATTTATGACGTACTAAAAAAAAACTACTCATCAGATCGAGTTCAAACTAATTTTCGTTGGTAGTTTTCATGGTAATGTACATCATATATTTTTTTTAGTTTTTTCATTCTTTTACTTTAGAAGTTAGAGGGGGGGGGACACACATTTTACCACTTTGGAAGCGTCTCTCGCGCAAATTATTCAGTGTAGACAAAAATTATCTTAGACACCTCAACATCATTTTTGAATACCTATCAATAGACACCCCACACGTGTAGGTTTGATGAAAAAAAAAATTTTGAGTTTCAGTTCTCAGTATGGGGGGCACCCCTAATTTTTGTTTTTTTTTAAAACTTTTATGAAAATCTTAATGCGGTTCACAGAATACATCTACTCACCAAGTTTCAACAGTGTAGTTATCATAGTTTCGGCAAAAAGTGGCTGTGACATACGGACGGACAGACAGACAGACAGACAGACAGACAGACAGACAGACAGACATGACGAATCTATAAGGGTTCCGTTTTTACGTTTTACGGAACCCTAAAAACGTTATAACTGTATATCGACGGTTAAAAGGAAGTTGGGTATAAGCGACATTTTGGTCAAAAATCAGTTTTAAATGCCATTTTACTTAAAATTTTCCGCTCTTTCGAATGAGCTGACTCCCATAGCTCTGCGATGACTTTTTTGGCGCTTATGCCCGAGCAAAAAACAACATTTTCCTAGTTATACTTTTCGTAACCGACGTAAATTCAGGTCATTTTGTCTATAAAGGTGCTTGTACCCCTGCAAAAAATATCTAATCTCGATTTGTTGTCGGTAATGCTTTTTTACTTCATAGGGGTCTCCAGTTTTCAGTTGTTTATGCCTTCTAAGCTATTTCCTCAAAAAATACAAACGTTGTTTATAGCCTATTTCCATTTAGTAATTGAACATAGCTTTGACCCTTGTACCCTTTTTCCAAAATTAATTTCTATTTCACTCTGTCGGTTATACCCTATTACCTAATTTAATGTTAATATCACGCTGTTGGTTATTCCTCACTTCCGTTAAGAATATACACACGTTTTTGTTGCTAATCCCTTATTACTTAAATTGAACGACATACCATGGTGTCGATTACAACCTACTTCCACGATCAACGATCAAAGTAATACGTCATTTATACTGTGTTACACAATGAGGATTTCATTCCAAATCCGTGCTTATGACATTTGATATCACTAAAGTACACACGAAGAAGACTGGAGCAAGAGTTGACAAAGTACGAAAAGGTCGAAACAGGAAAGTCATTCTGAATTGTAGCACAGAGGAAGACTTTGTCCTGGTCAAAAATCGTGTGCAGCTACACAAGTTTCTAAAGGTGAAAACCGTGAAAGCGGGTAATCCACAGATCATCATTCGAGACGTCTTGTCTTATCTCAAAGATAGCGAAATGTAGTGGAAAACCTTCTGGAGCAGAATAAACATCTGCTACAAAGGGTTGATTTGCAAAAGAGCTCGATCAGAGTGCTACACAGGAAAAAAAGGCGTAATTCACATGGGTGTCATCCACTGATCGAGGTTTCACCTCGCATTCACAGAGCGTTTTTGGACGCCGAAAAGGTCTACATAGGACTCCAGACTCCAGACCAGTGGCAGACCATTCGCCCTTGGTGCAGTGCTCCAAGTACCTAGGTTTCGGCCATACAAAGGCGATCTGCCGGGAAAGGGATGAGTCCTGCAGACGCTGCGGAAAAAAACCCACTCCTGGACACAATGCAAGGCAAGAAAAGAAGACCTGCCACCCAAATGCAAGAACTGCACGATTGCTCATCCCAACAGCCCCAACAGAGAACTCGCTCACAACGCCTTTAGTAGCGATTGCCCTGAAAGGATAAAATAGGATGGTATAGCGCGTTCTAGAATATCTTATTGCTAAGGGCACTCATGAGGAACGTAGTTCAGTCTCCAGTATACGGTTCATCCAAGCCAACCTGCAGTGCTCTCAACGGCAGTACTCCTGAAGGTAGCGATAGAAAGGAGAGTTTTAGTTGCCCTTGTTCAAGATCCCTATGTGGGAAATAAAGGCGTAATGAAACAATATCCTGGAACTCGCGTTATCCAGTGCAGTTAAAACAGACAAAACTAATTAAGGCAGCCATAATAGTCTTCGGTGTCAGGCTGGTGGTAATCCATGCCCCCTAATTTGTTACCGAAACAGGAGTGGATGTTCTGTTGGTCGGCACAGGCCTAAAACTGGGAGTAATTTCTCTCTACTTAGAAGGAACCAAAAAGTCGAACCTTTCCTCAGCAGGATTATGGTATTCAGCAAAAAACTAGCGACAAATGACCTTATTGTTGCTGGTGACGTGAATGCGTAGTCCCACTGGTGAGGAAGCACATCCCAAAATGAGAGAGAAGAAGCCGTTAACTCATTGTTCAACGAAATGGACTTATTAATAACTACGGCGATACACCAATCTTCGAGATCGTTAGGGAAGGCAAACTCTGCACAAGCATAGTAGATGTAACAATGTGCAGCGGGTCTCTCTTGGGAAAAATCATTTGGACAATAATTGTGATGGAAGGTTGATAAAAGTATTACGACATAAGACCACAACGCAATCACTTTCGTTTTGCGCCTAGTTAAACCTTTCAAACAACAGATACCAATAATAACAACATGCAAATACTAAACTAAGAAGGCACAGTGGTCAAACTTTATGTTAAAATCACTTAAAACACAGTTAAAATCCTCCCTGCAAGAAGGAAAGCTCTCGCCGGATTTAGTGGAGAAATGTGAATTTCCATTGGAACTGGAGTCGACGGTTCCGAACTACACAGCTAGTTTACATGAAGCCTGCGTACAGACCATTCCAATGGTAAGCTCGCCGGACGGAAATCCAACCCTTAAGGTAGACGGCCACCTATTTCGGTTGGTGCGATCGAGAAACAAAACGATTGCAATAATAGAGTACTGAGAAATTCGGACGCCTTTCATAAAGGCAAGTGCGCTGCTTGTACATCTTAGCAGAAATGCGAGTGAAACACCCCGGGTAGTAAGCGTGGATGCGATGACAATCGAATACTCAGGAGCGAAAGTCACAGACCGGCTGGATTGCATTGAGGCCTCTAAACATCATGAGGTTGTCGTGTACGAAAATAGGGGAGAAAATCTGAGCTTCCTCAGAGCCCCTTCGCATGACCTGACAAATGCAACAGACAGCTGGGGATAGATGCAACAGACAGCTAGTTCGACCAACCAAACCGGTTCCGAAAGAGCACAGCAGAGGAAAAAACCGCAGCGAATCAAAGCGACAGCCGAAGCGGCAGACGGCCTTCGTGATTTCGTGACCACTATCTAGGGTCCATCGCAATAATATACAATGTTTCACACGGCAACATCCAAAGCCAAAAGATTTGGAGAAGTTAATCACACAGACTTTTAGAGATGGGACCTTCTCGCTGACAAATTCTTCGTGGGTAATCATGTTGGCTAGATTAGTAAAATACAAGTAGCTACCTTTAAAAGGAACTGCACATCATCAACTGTCAAATACTCGATGGACTCGGAGGCACCCGAGCATCGTATTGAAGTCGTATCAAAAACGAAATATCTTGATTTACCGACCTGTTATCGTACGCCCCGGCAAATTTTTGAGAGTATTTTCTATACTGTTTGTTATTTTTTTAAACGTTTAACATTACAAATACATACCAAGCCTCCTAAATTTATTCCTTAGTTGTGTGCCTACCTACTTGCTTAAGTATTATTTTTCCAAAAAATAGTAGATTGATACCTACCAACTCTAGCCTTGATTTTTCGTGATTAAAAATAATAACAGAAATGTTGTTTTGTTTTTATTTAAAACATCGTACTATCTGATTGTTAGTGAAAAGGTGACATGAAAATAATGCAAAAAAATGAGCAATCACCTTTTAAATCTTCCATAATTTAGTGTGAATTAGAATTACTTAAACGAGATTGTGTTGGTTGTGCTACTTCATTATTTAGGAAATGTCTTTTCATCTATACTTCCTTAGACTCACGCAATGCCAGATGTTAGATATCCTTCTTTTCCTTTACTTTCAAGCTACATTGTGTGTCACTAATGTCTTATGATTCTGTTTTTTGTGAAAGTCGACTGTTACTTGTGTTCTATTATCTGTTATACAACCACTGTGAAAAGTACCTTATCCTTCTTTTCCCATTACACTTATTGAACTGTCTAGTCTCTTATACCCCTTTTCCCTCGCGGCGTGAGATATCGGTATGTTGTTTAGCCTTCTTATCCATTAATATTTTATTTTGTCATTTGTCGCTTACGCCATATTACCTCATTGGAAAATTAAAAGCCATTGCTATAAGCGACATAAACAACGTTAAATAGCAACAAATCATTGAAACTGACAATACCAGTAACTGCCCCATTTTTTTCTCATTTCATAACTGTTTCAATTTTCACGAAATGCTAATAAATAACAGAGATACGTCAATTTTTCTAAAATTCAAAACTTTGAACGGCTCTCCTGAACATTTCACTTTTTGGCGCTTATACCGTATTTCCTTTTAACCGTCGATATGTATTTCCCTATATATTCTTTTGGTGCTCATGGGACCACCTAGAAGTGTACTCTTTCTAACAACATTTTGAAAATCGGTTCACAATTGACGGAGAAATCGGTGAACATACATAGAAAAATAAATTTACAGTCGAACATAGTTCCTCCTACTTTTTTGAAGTCAATTAAAGTACAGGGCCAACATAAATATTAAAATTAAGCAACATATTTTCCATATTGTGCTGCTTCTATGTTATCCCAAGGATCTTCGTTCATACCTGGTGCTTCCCAAGACACTACATTTTTTTTTTACTTTAATAGGTTCGCACTTGACCACTGTCTCGCCTGATGTTAAGCGATGATGCGATCTACGATGGAGCGTGCTTACCTAGAAGAAACCGATTCACTCTCGATTTGAAGACACCAAGATTGTTACTATCGGGATAAACCCACTCCGGCAACGCATTCCACAACCTAAACGTATCTCAAACGTGACACGTGAGTCAAATATCTTCGTTCGTGTTTTTCGAACATCAACGATGTCATTTTTTGAGAAGCTTTTTTATTTTGGTGTTATTGCAAAAGTTGTTTAAAATACAAAACGTTCTAAGTATGTAACATTGATTCTAGGGATAGATCGTTGGCTCTCAACTCCGGTACGCAGATGCAGCTGGACTCTCAAATGCCGCAAGATCAAGAAAATAACGAAGCCTCATGTGCGAAGTAAGATATCATTCAAATAATATCATAAATTTTGATATTGAGTAATGTGCTGCTCAATTGCGGAACAGCTAAACGGATCAGGCTGAAATTTGGAACTCGGAATATTTTCATTTCATTTCTTAACTTTGAAAGGTTCTTTACTTTTATTTTAACCATCTTGTCTCATGTTAAGCGACGATGCGGTATTTGCGAAGCAGATGCGATGCGGAGCGGGCCTACCTAGACGAAACCGCATGCTCTCTCTACGTGGATAGACCAAGAAAGTCTCCATAGATATCAAGTTTGCGTTCGAGAACACACTCTCAGGCAACATATTCCACTACCTAGACGTTCTTCTTATTATAAAATTGAAGTTCTCTAAAGAGTAATAGTTCAGTGATCCTTTAGATTTGCAACGTTTTGTAGAGTCCGTCTGGGGAAGTACCACACCTTTACCAGTTATTCTACCGCCAAGCAGTAATCAGCAAAACATTACTGTGTTCCGGTTTGAAGGGCAATGTTTCCAGAGAAATTACAGGGCTTAGAGATATAACATCTTAGATATCTGGGTAACGAGCGCAGTGCAGAGCTAGGTAGTGATTTGGGCTCTTCATGTACCAACAGCTGTGTCACTGTGCTGTTATGTGGCCGGCATATTGCTTACTATCAGGCACATGTCCTGCTTGTCTCGTCACACTTTATAAAAATACTAGCGGCCCGTTCCGGCTTCGCTCGGATCATAACTTAGACACTGTCTGCAGCGCCATCTGCCGGGCTTATTTGTGAATCTAAATCATCCTCGAGTTGTACACACACAAAAAAAATCATTCAAATCCGTCCCGACGTTTAGGTGGAGTTCACTGTCAAATGAATAAATTACTAAAAAGGCTTTTAAAAAATAGGGGTTGGTGATAAAAGGGTAAAAAATTTAGGGTTGTATGTATTTTTAATACCACATTATAAAAAAAAAATATTTTGCCCAAAAATTAAAAAAATATTTAGTGGTGAACAACCCTTATCACTTAGGGGTATGAGAAATAGATAATAGCCATTTCTCAGACCTACTGAACAGATGACTTAGCACTCAACAAGATGACGCATGCGTCAGTTATCGCAATAGTTCCAATTCCCTTCGACAATATTTGAGAGAATAGAGCGACCCAACTGCAAAACAGCAAAAAATTTTAAGTTCTTACCTACTTAAATAATATGTAGATTTATAAAAGTTTAATTGTATTGTATAAGTATTTACAAATATATATAAAGCAATTTGATAGAATAAAACATACAAATTTACAAATGAAACACGCCGTTGAGATCGCCACATCGCGGCAAAATGCTGGCAGCGTTGCCCCTTTGAACAGCTAAACTCAGCTTTTGGGCAAAGTAAGTGCCCTGAGGCGAAGACCAAACGTTTCGAAAGATTTTCAACAAGTTGTTTAGCTTCGGACGAACACGGGCCCATCATAGTCTCCACAGCCAGCGCAAAAAATGTCATTACAACTGTAAAAAATATCTATATGATACGATAAAATTATTATAGCACAGCAAAATGTTAATTTTAACCTTTGAACATGAATGCACCTAGCATACTTTTTAAAAAATTACATTAAAAAAAAAACAACAATTGGCAGTCATAGGAACTGCCGATAGAAGTGAAAACTTATAACTCAGAATTTGATAGCTTACCTTGGAAACTACACGGGTGTAACCAGAGGACGTGGCATCGCCACCTTGGCATGGCCATCTAGAAATGCGTTAGCATTTCCCATTGGCTGACGTACTTCTAGATGACCAATAGCCATGGTCCCGAGTTAACCCGAAGCTTTCTTATCATACCCGAGCGTGATGAATGAATTCTGAATCAATCTGAAAAATCTGTCTAGGCGCACCTAAAGAAGTTTTCACTTCAAAATATCTTGCGTATGGAGTATTCGACAATAATCATACTGCGTATGGAGTATCCACCACCCAGAAAATTTCGATATGATGTTATTCGACAACAACAAAATTTTGTTCGTTGTACTGGGGGTTCGTTGTAATCGTATCTAATATAACCTGTGTTTCAAAATTAACCTCTTAATTAATTAATAATAATCTTAATTAATTAACTATCTACTATACTAGCACGGTCGAGGCAGACCACAGAAATCTAAATAATAAGGTAATAGAAATGGCATAACTCTCAAATTACTTGCAAAACGCTTGTCGCCACATTTCCCCTACCCCCGCGGTCACTACTACATGCGCGTACTATTCCAATACAAATTCACTCACACAGCAATAGCTGCACATTATCAACCTGGGTCTGTGATTGCACCACACACATCCATAAACGCTTATCAGTGAACCTACTAATACATTGAAAAATTAACAATTTTTCACATATACGCTAGTGCTTGACAAAAATTAAAACATATCGATATTTCAAAGTACGGTCCAACTTTAACATTCGATAATGGTTATTATTGATTTCATTAATTAGGTGTATTACACTACAACAAAGTCAATATGCCTACCTATAAAATAAGTGCGTCACATGGGGTATACTATTGTTTCGATCACTAAACTATGTAATTCTGACACCACATGGGCTTGGGTATAGTTGAAGAACAAAGGTTGTTGAATATTTTGTACATCGAGCAACTCGATCTTCCGCGCAAGCACGGAAGGGAAGTAGCCTTAGCTAAAAAATATTGTTCAAATCTTTCTGTCATTTTTTTGCGGGAGTGGAAAGTTGCACACTAGCGTAAAGCCGCACTATTACATACAAAACATACCTGTACCGATCCATTGCCGACCATACTCACACAGCCAAATCACTAACACATAAAAAATAAAGCACCATTCACAAATCTAGCCCCGCCCTCAGTGTATTCCACGCCACAGTATATTATCAAACTCCATGGTCCACGCGGACTTGTACTTTGACAGAGGGGAAACGCTGTGTATGCCTACTCCCTTCCGTGTTGCTAGCTGATTTTGTATGAAAACTAATAAAGTCTTAAGAATAAAAGCTTACAATAGATAAATACTGCCTCAGTTATCTTAATATTTATTTTGCACGGACGAACAATCGCGCGTTATAGCCAGTATGTATATATTTTTGTTAATAATTAATGAATTATGAAGTAATGTTTACCGCGAATTAAAAGATTGTACGTACGGGTGTAATGTTAATTGCGTACAATTTTTTTTATCGATTTATTATGTTACTTTATCGATAAAACTATGTAAAATTTAAAATAAAATTTTCATCGTTCATTTTTGGGCAAGTAAAATTGGACCGTCACAGCACTAACTCACAATCGCTACCTGCGGTTGTACCATGGAAGATTAGAGGTTATGACGATATCTTTAATTTTACATTACATTGCTGTTTATGCTTGTACCACTTTAGATGTTAATTAATGTATGCAGCAATGGTATGCAAAATGACGATCACACCAAAAATTTATAACTATCATAGTGAATCATTGGGCTCCGTTTATTTTATTAAAAAATGCAATTAAAATAAAATAAAATACCTATCAGTGAAATGTAATCTCATTATTGGTATAATTGCAAGTTGTGGAAGAACTTCCACAGTTGTTTATGCTCCATAACACAAGTTTCAAAGATGATTCACGCCTGCCGGTTCGAACAAGACTAAACTACAATTCGAGCACTGGTGGCCTACAAGTCACCTGTGCGGCGACAATGTCACGCGGTCATGCGACTTCTAGTACCTTATTATTTAGATTTCTGTGAGGCAGACATTGAAATAGAAAAAATTCCGGGGAGCGATTTTTTTTATGAAACGTCGGGGAGGGTTGTTGGAAGTATAAATCTCGATTTTCGAACTAATCCCGGTAGAGGGTTCGCCGCCATCTTGTTTTAAAGTTTTTGTGAAATAACTCGTTCATTTTCAACTTTAGAGCAAAAATGATAATTACCAAAATTGTTGGAAATTTAATTTTTCACAAGTTTGCTTCATATAGGTTTTACGCTAGGATCAATATTTGCAGAGTTGTACTATCAAGTTTATCAAAAAAATCGTAATGGGTGGAATTTTATTTTCTTCAACTTCGGTTCTCGCACTTTTTAGGGTTCCGTACCCAAAGGGTAAAAACGGAACCCTATTACTGAGACTTGGCTGTCCATCCGTCCGTCCGTCCGTCCGTCTGTCACCAGACAGTATCACAAGAACGGCGATAGCTAGACAGTTGAAATTTTCACAGATGATGTATTTCTATTGCCGCTGTAACAACAAATACTAAAAATAAAATAAGTAAAAAATGTGCGAGAACCAAAGTTGAAGAAAATAAAATTGCACCCATTACGATTTTTTTGATAAACTTGATAGTATAACTCTGCAAATATTGATCCTAGCGTAAAAACTATATGAGGCAAACTTGTGAGAAATTGAATTTCCAACAACTTTGGTCACGATGCTTTTTGCTCTAAAGTTGAAAATGAACGAGTTATTTCACAAAAACTTTAAAACAAGATGGTGGCGAACCCTCTACCGGGATAAGTTAGAAAATCGAGATTTATATTTCCAACAACCCTCCCCGACGTTTCATAAAAAAAAATCGCTCCCCGGATTTTTTTCTATTTCAGGCTAGTTTTATGCCTACCTCGACTGTACTATACCTATATTGACTAAAATATTCTTCTTGTTTTAGGGATGTGTCATCTGTCACACATGAACGTGACAGTTTACAGATCGTCTTTAAGAGCTGCGAAGAAGACCTGGAGGAATGTAACCGAAGACATAAGGATCTAGAAGCAGCCAATCAGCAACTAAAACGTGAAGTGAAAAACCGAGAGGCGTAAGTTTTCCCGATTTCAAACTATTTATATGTAAAAACACAGGCTTAAAAATATTAATCATTACTAGCGGCCTAGAGAATACAATACAATTGCCATAGAGCACAATAACTTTTACAATCAAACAATCAATTTCACTTTTACAATCAATAATCAAACAATTACAATCTATTTAAAGGTATATTTTAGATCAATCTATTAATATTATTCACTCCAAAATATTGTTTAAAATTGAGTTTTATCGATTAAAATATGTCTCGTCGCAAAAAAAAAACAATTAAATAAATTAATCAACGTCTCAAGATTGACTAAATGCAATACTTTGCAATAATTATTAATTACTAGCTGAACCCGCCACTTCGTTCGCGTACGTTGATCTTGCGACCTTATTAGTACATTAGTAGTACTAACGTAAAAATATTTGGATGGTGGGCCGTTACACAATCCGAGTGAATTTGTTTTTTCACACAAAAATATATTTGTTCGAGTTTAGCAACTTAATATTTTATATTTTTAGCGACATCAAACATACTCGTAGTAAGGTTGTGGAGTATCGAACATAGCCGCAGTGTTAAGTTTGTTGGATTTTTATAGGATACATTATGAAGAGTCTGTAGCTGATGTGCGTGATCTGATACTTACCGAAGCTTGTTGAACACTAAATTTAGTACAGTATTTGGATTGAAATAATATCCGAAAGAACAAAAACCGACTTCAATTATTATCATTTCACGTCAAATAACAAATAACTAACTTCTAGTCAAGTAAAAAGTTCACTCGACTAATTTAAGAAACTATGACTACGTCACGTTGCGTCGTCCAGATAAATAAATACTGGTGGAAAATGCACTCACATAAAATAATTTTAACAAAAAAAAGAACCGACTTCAAACAGTAAACTAAAAAGTAAAAAATAAATCTCTTTACCACAAAGTAGAACGTACTTTGATTAATTTGAACAGACATGATAATATAAGTATTTAACAAAATTCTGAAGTAGGTGCCAAGTAAAACAACTACAGCTGAAGCTAACATTCGTAGAGTAGTAAATCGAACTGACATTTGGAACATAGAGAAGTTGTTGGGGACATAAATATGTATGATAGACAGGAAGGTTGTTGCAACATTTACTTGGCACCGACTTCAGAATTGTTAAATACTTATATTATCATGTATGTTCAAATTAATCAAAGTACTCTACTTTGTGGTAAAGAGATTTATTTTTTAACCGACTTTAAAAAAAAAGTAGGTTTCTCAATTCGACCGTATATTTTTTTTTTTTTTTTTTATGTTTGTTCGCGGATAACTTCGTTGTTTATGAACCGATTTGAATGATTCTTTTTTGGTTGGATAGGAGACATTCCAAGGGTGGTACCATGATAAGGAAACCAGGATCTGATGATGGAATCCTGCAGAAATTGATGAGAACTTGCAAAAATTGTAGGGGCGACAAGCGCGATTGTGAATTTTTCCATTAAGTATTTACAAGCACTGCAATTTATTTTGGTTTGGCACTACGAAGATTTGGAAGCGATCTGATGATAGAGCCAAAATACTGTCGAGGGAACTCCTCAAAGACTTACAGCAGTTATCTTGTGTTTGGGCTTGATTAATTTGTATTGATGAGCACTTTACGTCTAGATGTCTTGGGACTGTCTTTCACCATCATTATAAACGTCTATGTTTGGATGTTTGTTGCTCAATCGCGTTGTAACTAATTAATTAATCATAAGACCTTTAAAACCTGCAAGGGTAGACTAGTGCGTTTGAAAATGTTTCAATTAAGTATTTTAAAGCGCTACAATTGAATGAAGGTCTGGAGTCGATCCGATGAAGGAGCCGAAAGACAGTCGAGGCTTCTCCTCAACGATCTACAGCAGTTACCTTGTGTATAGGCTTGATAAAGCTGTATCGATGAGCACTTTACACATACCTAGGTGGGATGTGACTGTTATTAGGGGTCTGACGATGAAGACAAAGGACAGTTATGTGAACTGTTTAACGGTTTACAGTAGCTAGTGTTTGTGCTTGATTCATGTACTTTTAAATATTGATGAGAACTTGGCACCCACATATACTGAGGACCATTTTACAGGTCTGAGTACACCGACCATCCTGGATTTGAACACTTTATCATAGTGAATATTATTCTACTAGTCAAGATTGCAAGAAAAATAATGCTTTATCTTCTCACCTAATTCAAGAATTATTCATCTAACCATCACTTAAAATCGTAAAATAAAATTATTTTAACAAAAAAAAGAACCGACTTCAAACAGTAAACTAATAAGTAAAAAATAAATCTCTTTACCACAAAGTAGAACGTACTTTGATTAATTTGAACAGACATGATTAAATAAGTATTTAATAATTCTGAAGTCGGTGTCAAGTCAATGTTGCAACAACCTTCCTGTCTATCATACATATGTCCCCAACAACTTCTCTATGTTCCAAATGTCAGTTCGATTTACTACTCTACGAATGTTAGCTTCAGCTGTAGTTGTTTTACTTGGCACCGACTTCAGAATTGTTAAATACTTATTTAATCATGTCTGTTCAAATTAATCAAAGTACGTTCTACTTTGTGGTAAAGAGATTTATTTTTTACTTATTAGTTTACTGTTTGAAGTCGGTTCTTTTTTTTGTTAAAATAATTTTATTACTTTTTAGTTTATTGAAGTCGGTTCTTTTTTTTGTTAAAATTATTTTATTTACGATTTTAAGTGGTTAGATGAATAATTCTTGAATTAGGTGAGAAGATAAAGCATTATTTTTCTTGCAATCTTGACTAGTAGAATAATATTCGCTATGATAAAGTGTTCAAATCCAGGATGGTCGGTGTACTCAGATCTGTAAAATGGTCCTCAGTACCCAAGTGGGTGCCAAGTTCTCATCAATATTTAAGAGTACATGAATCAAGCACAAACACTAGCTACTGTAAACCGTTAAATAGTTCACATAACTGTCCTTTGTCTTCATCGTCAGACCCCTAATAACAGTCACATCCCACCTAGGTATGTGTAAAGTGCTCATCGATACAGCTTTATCTAGCCTATACACAAGGTAACTGCTGTAGATCGTTGAGGAGTAGCCTCGACTGTCCTTCGGCTCTTTCATCGGATCGACTCCAGACCTTCATTCAATTGTAGTGCTTTAAAATACTTAATTTAAACATTTTCAAACGCACTAGTCTACCCTTGCAGTTTTTAAAGGTCTAACGATTAATTAATTAGTTACAACGCGATTGAGCAACAAACATGCAAACATAGACATTTATAATGATGATGAAAGACAGTCCTAAGACATCTAGACGTAAAGTGCTCATCAATACAAATTAATCAAGCCCAAACACAAGATATCTGCTGTAAATCTTTGAGGAGTTCCCTCGACAGTATTTTGGCTCCATCATCAGATCGCTTCCAAATCTTCGTAGTGCCAAACCAAAATAAATTGTAGTGCTTGTAAATACTTAATGGAAAAATTAACAATCGCGCTTGTCGCCCCTACAATTTTTGCAAGTTCTCTTCAATTTCTGCAGGATTCCATCATCAGATCCTGGTTTCCTTATCATGGTACCACCCTTGGAATGTCTCCTATCCAACATAAAAATAATCATCCAAATCGGTTCATAAACAACGAAGTTATCCGCGAACAAACATAAAAAAAAAAAAAATATACGGTCGAATTGAGAAACCTACTTATTTTTTAAAGTCGGTTAAAAACTGGCTTTTTCCACCGCCAATGTCCCAGCTATACTCAAACCACAGTGGTCTTACGCGTGACGCTGGCAAAAGACCTGACGGCGTGACTTTTGTGCCTTGGAAGTTGAGTCGGCTCCTAGTGTGACGCAGCTGGCGTCGATACTCTGGCACCATCACATCTTCCAGGGACACATAGTAAGGCCAGTACAGCGGCTAATTCATCAATCAAACGGCGGAAATATGCAACCCTCGGTAGTGGTTTTATATTTAAGCGTTTTGGGGTTGAGACATCGTGCCTGTGGGGGCCTCTGGGAGCTCACCTCATCTTCAAAAGCCTTTCCGAGCGCTTGGCCGATGCAACGCGTGACCAAAATGGTGGCGTTTATTTGGTCCAACGCATAAACATTGCCATTCAGCGTGGTACTGCCGCCAGCATGCTGGGCACGCTTCCGACTGGTAGTGGGCTTGAAAATCTTGTCATCCAGTTTTTGTTAATATTAAAAAAACCGCCTCCCTGTTTTCCATTTAATTTATAGTACTGTGTACACCAGACACCAGTGTACACCAGACTGTATCTCAAGAACGGTGATAGCTAGACAGTTGTAATTTTCACAGACGATGTATTTATATTGCCGCTACAACAACAAATACTAAAAACAACATAAATTAATATATTAGGAAAACATTTATTCCCATAAACGATTTTTTACCGTTTCTTGCTCGATACTAATAATGGTGACAGGTAGACGTTAACTGTTCACAGAATATTTCGTTTTATGTTCTCTTTAAATAATTAATTAAAATCAATGATTAAGGGGGCTCCCATACAATAAAAGAAGCTTTCGCCGTTTTTTTGCTAATGGTACGGAATCTTTTGTGCGTGAGTCCCTCTAGCACTTGGCCGGTTTTTTTCACCTAATTTAAAATTCATGTCACGTGCCTAGGTTACTTACCAACGTGATTTTATTCGCTACAAAATTCAGTAGGTAAAGTATAATAGCATTCAGTAACCTAACATACTAAATTCAGAAGCAAGGATTGCATACTTTCTAGGTGATCCACTTACAATTTATCGAAATCACATCAATGATAATTTCATTTACTTAGAATCACTTTGTGTTTTTCTGTTTGAATATACCTATTGTGGTGATTCTTTTTAAAGGAAAACTGACGTGATCAATTTGATTTTTATAGAGCTCTAGATGGTAAATTGTCACAATTTTGCTTATTAATAACAAGTACCTGGGTGACCGAGCTTTACACGGTTTAAATACTAAATATACTTAGATACCTACAGATAAAAGACTCCAAGAAATAGATTTTCTTAAAAAAAACGAATTGAAAAAAAAAGGAACCCGTCTGGATTCGAAACCGGAGCTACTAATTCGTAACCGCTATGAGCGCCCGACTTCCCGTCTGAGCTAATTATGCTGTCACGTCACGCGGCGAAATTTACCTTCACATTCTTATGTCTAATGTGACAGTTTTTCATTGTCTAAAAACGCGCATAATATGCGTTTTTTCTAAATAAGACCTAGTTAGATCGATTTATCGTCCCCGAAATCCCCTGCATACATAATTTCATGAAAATCCGTCGAGCCGTTTTCGAGATTCAGATTCTATATATATATATGTCGGAGATAGGAGATGACTTTCTTCGCCGTTGTCCGCCATGTTGATTATTTGTGAGAATCAGTGCACACTGTGGTGCCGTCGGCGACAGAAAGCAGAATGAATCGTCCTTCACTCCTGCGCTGACCGAACTACTGACTCTTAGATAGGTTCATTCGTAAACGAAGCCTCCAACTCGTTCACTCTTTTATTTCATTCCTCGTAGCTAGTAAGTAGTACCAGCATATTGAGACAGATGGCGCTAGCAATACTTTAGCGAGTAGTACTGTTCATCGGAAATAGGTGGCGCTAGTAGTAACAACAATAAAATACCTCACACGGCCATTCTGACAGGAAGTGCGTTCTCGCGCGACATCTACCTGTATCGCGGACACACGAAGGTATACCAAACGGTATTTCGTCTCGAAAACACTCGCCAAGCCATCAATGTGCACTGAACCATACGAAGCGCGGAGCTTCCAATATGCAGCAATCCATGAAACGCGGAGTTTCCTATGTGCAACCAATACATGAAGCGCGGAGCTTCCAATATGCAGCAATCCATGAAGCACGGAGCTTCCAATATTCAGCAATACATGAAGCACGGAGCTTCCTATGTACAACCAATACATGAAGCGCAGAGCTTCTAATATTCAGCAATACGTGAAGCACGGAGCTTCCTATGTAAAACCGATACATGAAGCGCAGAGTTTCTAATGTGCAGCAATACATGAAGCGCGGAGCTTCCAAAGTTCAAACAATACATGAAGCGCGGAGCTTCCAATGTGCAACCAATACATGAAGCGCGGAGCTTCCAATGTGCAACCAATACACGAAGCGCGGAGCTTCCAATGTGCAGCAACACATGAAGCGCTGAGCTTCCAATGTTCAACCAATACATGAAGCGCGGAGCTTCCAATGTGCAACCAATACATGAAGCGCGGAGCTTCCAATGTGCAGCAATAAGTACACGAAGCGCGGAGCTTCCAATGTTCAACCAATACACGAAGCGCGGAGCTTCCAATGTTAAACCAATACATGAAGCGCGGAGCTTCCAATGTTCAACCAATACACGAAGCGCGGAGCTTCCAATGTTAAACCAATACATGAAGCGCGGAGCTTCCAATGTTCAACCAATACACGAAGCGCGGAGCTTCCAATGTTAAACCAATACATGAAGCGCGGAGCTTCCAATGTTCAACCAATACATTAAGCGCGGAGCTTTCCAATTCTTTCGGTAAAGGGTGACAGACAATGGTGAAACGACTTTGTTGTTGACAATAGTAACTTATATCCCTGTTTATACCAAAGTATTGAAATGTGCAAAAATCAACTGTAACATAATATGATCAATTTCGTTGCCATAACCACACGATATAATCCTGCACCACAGGGGCAATACTAGAAGCATCATCTAGTTTGTCGGATAACTCAGGTAAGTTTGGAAGGTAATTACCGAATTTTTCGTGACAAACGTATTGGACCCGTCCTCCTGACATCGGTTCTGCTTTGTACCTCTCGTTATCGCAAGTTTCTATAACTTTACAAGGATAAGAAAACTTCTCACCTAAGTTTGTGTTTATTCTAGGATTCTTTTCTACCAGCAGGACTATAACACCGACGTCAAATGGCTGCACCCTTGCCTTTCCCTTATCAAACCGAGCTTTGTCAAGGCGTGCTTGCTCGTCCATTCTGACCTTAGCTTGTCCTTTGATTTCAAAAAGATCAAGCTTCTCATGTTCCCGGACTAATACATTGATCCGTGCTGGGCTCTTATTACAACCCATCAACATCTGCACTTTTACTCGTTACACTTTTTACACACTGGGACTTTTACCTGTACTTCTCGACATGGCTAAAAGCAAGTTTAATCTCACCCAGGACAGACTTCCATGACCTATGGTCATGGTTTTCAAATGGTGACAGTACACATGAATCTCTCCATTTGTCCATTTGCTCGACTTACGCCGCTTGCAATTTCCTAAAAATCGATGGTTCAGTCTCGACACAGATCCTGAAATTCATTCCCGGTGAATAAGGTACTTTGGTCAGCTATAATTCCTAAGGGCGCGGGCGTTCCAAATAAAACACTAAGGTACGGAGCATGTTATAGGCGGATTTCGCTGTTAAGTCTTTCACGGAGGTCAAGTATTTTGTAAATGCGTCTATAATTACTATCACATACTCCTTAGTATTACGACTGCCGGTGAGTTTACCGCTAGTGTCAATGTGTAGTGTGTGTATAGGTTCGAGGACGTTCTCAATCGGGTGCAGAGTCGACTGCCTTGCATCTGAGGGTATCTTACCTATTTTGCACGGTAAACATCGAACAACGTAAGTTCTAACGCTAGTCGCCATGTTCGGGAACTAGAAATGTTCTCTTATCTTAGTGAGAGTAAATGTGCCGATCAAACATTTCACAGCTACAGCGAATCTTTAGAGAACGATGGCAAATATCTCACAAAAATTTAAAAAAAAATACATGGGTCAGTACAATTGTATTCAAAACATACCTATTACACTCGTACAATGCCCGACAGTTTTCTGTACGATAACTAATAATAATTATTATAATACAGTGAAGCCATCACTTCAAACCTTTAAAGTGCATACGATTTGTATGCTCCTTCTCGTTCCAATCTTTTAACAATTGACGTGCAAATTGTACACTTGTACCAATCAAGAACCCTGACTTTGAGTTTTATCCCAACCCAAGTGCTTGAAATCGTCATTAAATCTTTGTATTAGTTGGCACCGGAAGTTTTTAGGAATTATTGCACGAGACAGTGTTTTCTTGTTGACTCGAAAATGTTTTTAAAGCAAATTATACTCCAAGATATACGAAGACCTCCAGTGGCTCTAATCACTTTCAAAAACCCGAATGATTTTGTTAACTTCGTGCTCAAGCCGATGTTCAACTTGCAGCTAGTCTTCACAAATACGCCCGATAATTATACGAGTTGGATGGGTGGTAGGTACAATCAGATTTCAACTTAAAAGGGTCAGTATGAGGGATTCGCTCACCCTTGCAATATTCAACCACAAAACCTTGCAAAAACACCTACGCCAAATAAAATGATGACGTCGTAGGGTATCACATGAGAATCGTATCGAGGAATAACAAAGTTCACTTCTACATACACGTCCTTGATACAAATAGTTACACGAAAAAATGAGTACATCGAGGCAGAGCCAATAAATACCTGTAAGCTAATTAAGTTCAAAGTGACGGATACCGTTTATATCTTCGGCAACAAATTTACGTAGTAGGGAACAACCAGATGCACTGTTAATCAGGGCCTGTAATTTAAACCTGTCTATGTCGGTTTCTATAACTGGGGCCTCACTATGAACACACATTGCCAGACTTTGTTGCGTGTTTATTCTTAGTGTCCCTTTGTTTGGTAAAACAGAATTGATCGGTGTGTCCTACTTTGTTGCAATAGGTACACTGAATATTTTTCTCAGAATTCGGCACTGGACGAGGAGTTTCTATACTAGTGTAGACCCGGTCTTGGACTTTTGAATTGCAATTACGTTTATAATGTCCGAGTTTGCCACAATTATGGCATACAACGTGGCTACGATCGAAAAAATCCACCTTTCGTCTTTTCTGTTCGGACACAAAGTTAGATGAGGGTAATCTTTTTAAACTTTTTACGTTACGGTAGTTACTAAGGTGTCTGTCAAGAGATACAAAGTCCGTAGGAGTATTTTTTAACAAATCTGAACGTACCTGGTTATCGACGATACCTGAGATGACGACCTTTATTTTATTTGCCTCGCTCCAGTTTGGTTCCAGCCTGTCCACAATTGCCAGCTTGTTGGTCGAATATTCCACGTAGGTCGCCGCCTTGTTGTTAGTTTACTGCACCATGTCCCGAAAAAAGTCGTGAAACCTTTTCCTAGCAGCAAACTGGTGTCTCAGCCGCTCTTTTGCTTCATCCCAAGTCTTGCAGAGGGGATACGATTTCGATGCCCACTTGCGAGCGCGTCCGCGCAGGTGTGTAAACGCCGCATTCCTTGTCTCATGATCGGTCCACGCGTTCCGAGTCCGATGGTGATCTAGTTCTTCACACCACTGCGCTGCTGTAAATTCGCAATTATCAGGGTCAAAAGAGGGTATGTAGACATCACACACTCGGTTTCATTTTCTTCGTTGTCGTCAGCGGAGTCATGTTGCCGGTTTCGTTGGTGCGAAAGGTTTTAACCACACCGCGAAAAAACGATGTCCAAGTGGCCGATGAAAAATTAGGAAGATGATTGTCCGACGATTGCCCAATATTTTCATTTTCTGGCGCGTACTTTGTCCAGCGTAGATAAAAACCGGATCGTTGTTTTTCTGGGTCGAACCAGACATCGAGACGTCGAAATATGCTTCAGAAGTCGTAGCCGTAGGTTGGTCAATTGTATCGGAATTGTGTTGTTCCGATCCCACCGCTGCTGTCGGAGATAGGAGATGACTTTCTTCGCCGTTGTCCGCCATGTTGATTATTTGTGAGAATCAGTGCACACTGTGGTGCCGTCGGCGACAGAAAGCAGAATGAATCGTCCTTCACTCCTGCGCTGACCGAACTACTGACTCTTAGATAGGTTCATTCGTAAACGAAGCCTCCAACTCGTTCACTCTTTTATTTCATTCCTCGTAGCTAGTAAGTAGTACCAGCATATTGAGACAGATGGCGCTAGCAATACTTTAGCGAGTAGTACTGTTCATCGGAAATAGGTGGCGCTAGTAGTAACAACAATAAAATACCTCACATATATATATATATACATATTTATATAGGTACAAGAATTGCTCGTTTAAAGGTATAAGATTCAGATTCTATAAATATATATATACATATTTATATAGGTACAATAGTTGTTCCTTTAAAGGTATAAGATAACATAAATGTTTTTTTGTATTTAAGAAAATTCACTTTCGTGAATGACGAAGGCTTACGGAATACTACAAGCTTACGGAATATCAACAGTACTTTGGAACAACGTCTCGAGTCGATGAAAGCAGAGAAAAGTGTTCTCAAAAAAAGTTGTTCCGGCTTGGAACATAAAGCAAAAACGTTAGAATGGTAAGCACAGCTTTATATCTAAACTTTATATCTATTCTTCTTTTTATTATTTATTTGTAAAAAAAAAGCCTAACGAGAAAAATATATAAATTATTTTACATGATTATTCTCCACAAAATGTTCTCTTTAACATTTGAATACTGTATTTTTGCCCAGTACTTATACAGTAGTCGTAATTATTTAGCAAAAGTGTGCTTCTCTAGTTTCTCCAGTCTCCTAGACTTTGTTACGGTGTATTATTATCAGTACCTGGGTGACCGAGCTTTGCTCGGTTTAAATACTAAATATACTTAGATACCTACAGATAAAAGACTCCAAGAAATAGATTTTCTTAAAAAAAAACGAATTGAAAAAAAAAGAGAACCCCGTCTGGATTCGAACCCGGAGCTTCTAATTCGTGACCGCTATGAGCGCCCGACTTCCCGTCTGAGCTCATTATGCTGTCGCGTCACGCGTCGAAATTTACCTTCACATTCTAATGTGACAGTTTTTCATTGTCTAAAAACGCGCATAATATGCGTTTTTTTAAATAAGACCTAGTTAGATCGATTTATCGTCCCCGAAATCCCCTGCATACATAATTTCATGAAAATCCGTCGAGCCGTTTCCGAGATTCAGATTCTATATATATATACATATTTATATAGGTACAAGAATTGCTCGTTTAAAGGTGTAAGATGTCTCTGCAAAAGGTCCTGCCACTACAATACAACTATTTGCGGTTATCATAACACACCTCTGATATTTTTTCCAGCGAGTTAACATCCGTCAAGGCTCAACTGGAGAGCTTAAAAAATGTCTCACAACACCAGGAACAGAATTTAGTACAATTGAATGAAAAATTAACTGAACTTAAAGCAGCCAATCAGAGCTTATTGAATGCAAAACAGGTGACAGAAAGGTAACCGTTTAGATTATTTAAAAACAGCAATGAAACAATAGCTTAGAATTAGCTAACCGCAAACGCGGAAATAGCTTTCAGATAGCTTTTTTTAAAAAAATCGGTTGTGCCTTCCATTCCCGGCGTGTTTTGAGGGTTGCGCTTGGCGGGAAATGGATGGAGACGGATAAGCGAGTTGTTTTCCATTACCAGCAGACATGAGCGAGGAGGCACTGAAAAAATACCTCAGTGTCTGGCTTTCTGCAATTAATTTTATAATCTGAGCCCAGCATAAGAAACTTAATTTATATTCTCAATGCAGATATGCGAGACTATCTCTTACAACGAGAGAGTCAAAGCAACAATCCATCACGCGGGTGATACAAGGGTTGATGAATGTCAAAGTTTCTCTAAAGATTTCTGTACGGGAAAGTGAATTCCCTTGTTCAACAAACAAATAAGTTCATCTTTCCCCCCCGGAATAACTAACAGTAGCACCCGCAGTGCTACCTGCACTGCGGGTTGCCGATACGCAGATAAATATAGTGTGCCTAACCCCCCTCCCCGAACCTATTCGTAATCCCTCGAAATAGTTCTGTAAAATCCTACTAATATTATACATGTCAATGTATGGATGTTTGTTGCTCAATCACGTACTAACGTATGAACGGATCGGGCTGAAATTTGGAACATAGATAGATTATAGTCTAGAAGAACACAAAGGTTACTTTTATCCCGAAAAAACAACGGAAACGGGAACTTCCAGTAAGCAGTAAGCTTCTAGTAAGCAGCGCCCCGCGGTGTTACCCGTGTTTATTACCCTTGACCCAACCGTCTAGCGAAAGTCTCTTAAGATGTTGCTCGAGACTTTTCGCTATGAGGCCGTTTGCCGACACGACTATTGGGACTATGATTCTTGAATCAACATCCCACATGGTGGTAACCTCGTGAGCCGTGTTTATTGTCTACTGACAATAAAAATATGATAAGGATACGGGGGTAGTAAGTTTAAGCTGTTAAAATGATGAATGAGCATATGATGCAATACCTACTAAAGAAAGCAAGCGGTGTACGACACGGTTGTGCGACCAGAACTGACTGGCACTTCGACCTCGTCATCACTTGTATCTTTTTTGTAAACAAAACTGTAATAATTATTGTAATAATTAATTATTCTGATTTCCAGGAATTTAACATCTACGTCAAATGAGGTGGCAAACTTAGAAAGAACGAAAGCTGATCTCAAAAAAGACTTGAAAGAATCGAAGAATAAAGTTAGTTCATTAGAAGCGAGTGACCGGAACTCGAGCAAGCTAGAACAAGAGTTACGCAGGTTAGATTATATTCTAAATGTATAGGGATAGCAACCCATGCAGGTCGCTAACGTGCTAGCTAACGCAGTTACATGGTTGCTTCAGTTGCCTATGATTTTCGGACAAAACCAAAAGCCATATACCACGACTGCCGCTGCAATAAGGACACGGTATAAAACACGTAAGCGGAATGCTCAGTGCTCACAAAGCGACAGTGAGCGCATTTGTGACAGCTATGGAAAACTATTTCTCTATCGCAGCATGGCACAATTCAATGCTCGCATGCGAGAGATCAACAGAAGAGGCTGTTTCATCTTACTAATATTATAAATGTCAATGTTTAGATGTTTGTTGCTCAATCACGTCCTAACGTAGGAACAGATTGGGCTGACATTTTGAACACAGTTAGATTATAGTCTGGAAGAAAACATAGGTTACTTTTCATCACGATAAAACAACGGGAACGGGAACTACGCGGGTAAATAATGAAAAAGCGAGCGTGAACCGTCGGAAGATCAGAACTGACCTCCCGATGCGTCATGAGCATCGAAAGAACTTTCAATGTCCAACAAAAGTGTTCAAAAGTGCATCACGCAATAAAATCAGCCTGGGTTCGAAATCTTTAACTATAAATACGGATGAATCCCCAAGGAAACTAACGTCAAGGCCGCGGAAAAGTATGAAAGCGTTCTTGTTGCTCCAAAAAGTAGCCACGCGGATGAAACACCACAGGGTTTTCAGGCTGCCATTCTGGCGGAGAGTTTTCTTACATAAGTACAAAGTTGATGTTATGAACGTGTAACGTGCGTGACGCTGATGATATGTGTGATACATTCTTTTTAGCTCAATGTCTGAACAATGCTATTTAACGTGGTTGATTTAAATTAAAATTTGAAAAAGGGTGTCCTCACGCCTCAGTCAATGGACTCTCGGTCAAAAAGAAGTTCATACACGGCTGTTACATATTACATACAAAATATGTAATTAGATTTTGTCCAACGCTAATACTATTATTTCCATGTATTTATTTCTTTTCTTAAATCTAAGTTTTTACAATATTTATATAAAAAAACATAAACATATTATAAAAACTTAAACCTAGATAGCCGCCAGCAGCGGGGCAGGGCCCAAGCTACCGGTGGTTAGAGCTGCAGACTGAGGAACCTCCTGACGATGCACGCTGTGTCTAGGATGACCGCCTTCTGCATCTTGACCCAACCGTCTAGCGAAAGTCTACGCGTGTGACGAAAACTCGCGGAACGGTCCGTACGTCCCGGCTAGATCATTATTACATATTATGATTATATATTAAGTATAATATACCTACATTTATATATTACCAGAAAGCCCTTGAAATGTAGTTTACTATTATATTAAATTCTAACTATTTACAACATTAATTAATCCTGTCACGAAATGCAAAGTTTACATTTTACGCCCGTTGTAAAAAAGTTTTGGATTTCACAGCATTTCAATGTCATTATGCTTTTTCACTAATAAAAGAACACAACACATAAATAATATTAGCTTTAGCACGTTCGCCATAGTTTTTTTAGTAGATTACAATACAATACAAACCGTTTTCACATTTTCTGGTTTATAAAAAAAAAATCTTTGTCGTGGGGCAAAATGGCGTCGGACAATCGCGACAAAAAAATGGCGGAGAATAGAATCCGTATTTTTTATTTTTTTAGGCCAAATGAAGCTTTATTTCTATTGTGTTACCGGTAAATTTTACGGAATTGAAATTCCGAATAGACTAGTACCAACATTATAACGTGTTAAGACGTATACATGTCACAATCCGTCTTCCAATAGAGAGCTTTCCTTACGCAACTATGCGTTGCGTAAAGCACGTGAAGGGTTAAGATGTTGGTCGAGACTTTTCGCTGAGCCAAGTCAAGGTACTTGCTCAGCTTGTCCTTCTCGGCTTTCACGAGGTTCTCGTCATGTGGTACGGTGATATCAACGATCACAGCCCAGCGCTGAGACCAGTCTATCAGCACGATATCAGGCTTATTGGCGACAATAGTCCTGTCTGTGATGATAGAGCGGTCCCGGCGGATGGTAGAGCATCGCATGACCATTCTCGAGAACTGGCAGAGGTGCGTACTTTAGTACGGCACCTAGGACTCGACAAGGTCGTATCTAACAGCAAGTTGCTGGTGGATGATCCTGGCTACTAGGTTATGTCTGTGCAAGTACTCGCCGTTAGCAAGATGCGAACAACTGGAAATAACATGATGAACAGATTCGCCTGGACGGCGGCATGCTCGACAAGTGTCGACCGTACCGTCCTTCATTATGTATTTCCGGTAGTTATTCGTCTTGATAACTTCGTCTGCAATTGCATAGGCAAAACCCTCGGTTTCTCCGAAGAGGTCTCCGAAGCGTAGCCAGTTCACCGAAACGAGCAGATTCACATCGGGTCCCGTCAGGGCCCGATAAAATCGCCCGTGCAGCTCCTTGTTCTTCCATACTTCCTTGCGATCATCAGTGTTGAGCACCGGTGGTGCAATTGCACAGGCAAAACCTTCGGTTTCTCCGAAGAGGTCCCTAAAACGTTCCTGTCAACTGCCACAATATTGTGATGCATCCCGGACTCGTTGTTGCGGAAATAATCCCTGAGACGCATACCTCGCGGTCGTGAAGGTTCTTGGCATTTAAAAACTCCCAACGTCTGCGGGATATACAGTCTCATTACAGACGAGCGCGGGTGTAGCATGCGGTGTGTTGTGAGCAGTTGACGGACTTTTCTGTTCAGGGCGTCGAGCTCAGTCTGAGCCCATCTCAGTATGCCAAAGGAGTATATCAGCAGAGGCATTACCCAACCGTTGAAGGCTCGCACCTTATTACCGCCTGATAAAAGACTTTTGAGTACTTTTGTCAGCCGGAAAAAAAAGCGCTCCTTCACCGATTTCTTAATGTCATCTGCTGATATACCCAATGACTGTGACATACCGAGATATTTGTAGGTCTCTTCTTCGGAGAGGGGTCTAAGAGTTATTGTCTCGGAAAGTTGTGAATTCTCTGAATTTACTACTTTCCCTCGCTATACATGCATGACCACACACTTGTCGACACCAAACTCCATCTTGATGGCGTTACTAAAAACCTCTGTGGTTTTTCCATTTTTACTTCCATTCATTTAATCGTCTTCTTAATCTCTAAGTTTTTTACTGTGCTAAAAGGCTCAGAGGCAATAATTCTCTTGTGCGAAAAAGACTGCAAAGTCTTGAACATCGCCGAAAAATTGCTAGCTTATCGATTTATTATCGGATACACTTCGGAGAGTGTGCATCTGATCTGCATGATCTAATACCACCTATTTAGAGATTTGAACTTACGAAGAGATTTGACTATACTTTTGTGATAAGAACGTCTAGGCTGTGGAATACTTTGCCTGAGTGGGTTTTCCCCGATGGTTACAATCTTTGAGAGGTTACAAATCGAGAGTGAATCGGTTTTTTTTTCTAGGTAAACACGCTCCATCATAGAACGCATCGTCGCTTAACATCAGGCGAGATGGCGGTCAAGTGTAAACCGATAAAAGTTAAAAAAAAAATTAAAAAATCGATGATTTGTAGACCTTCAGTGGTCTATGGGTGATTCAAATGTGCTTAGTGTAAGTAGTTAGGTATGTAGCGTAGTGTAGTTCTCATTGTATTTTAGTTTTGTTAATAAAGGCTCAGGCAGGCTTATTTTGTTTGTGTTTTCAGAGAGGTCATTTTGGTAGATTCTCTCAGGGCTGAGTTGGAAGCTATACGTCAGAAGACTGCTGATCAGGAACTGAAGTTGGAAGCGTCGAATGAAACAAATCGAAAGCTGGAGACAACTAATGAGGGACTGTCCAGTGAAGTTGATGAATTGAAGAGGTATTACTTTACGTAGCTTTTAAATGTTTGTGATTTGAACTAATATTGAAAACATTAGTTTGGATGTTTGTTGCTCAACCGCGTCAGAATATCTGGATGGATTGGATTACATTTTAGAACACTATTAAAATGATTATATTACAATCTGGAATAACACATAGGCTATTTTTTATAGCGGGAAAATAACGGGAAAGGGAACTACGCGAGTAAAACCAACGTAACTGGAGTCCTACCACTAAGCCACGAGGCCAGTCGGGAGACATAAATGGAGAGACCTCTAACTTCGCGCGTTTCAAAATAACGCAGGTTTTTAATTTGCTTTATATCAAAATGGATCCACGTTTCCGATTAAGGGTCCAATCAGCTCGTGCTGATTTCGAATTCGGTACGTTGTACCGAATTACTACTAAGTAAAGGAAGTATTAAGAATTACATACGTATTTAAATTATTTTTTCAGAGAGGTTACTTCGATAAATGATCTCAAGGATAAGCTCGAAACCAAGAGCAGGAAGACCGTCGAGCTAGAATACAAGCTGGACAAGTTGAATGACGCAAAGAGAGAGCTGGAGACTACGAACGAGGAAGTATCCAATGAAATTGATGAATTGAAGAGGTATTGCTAGTTTGATAAAATTTGATGAAATTTTTGCAGAAAAGTAAGCGATAGCAATTTAAGCTCGATGCTGACTTTTTAACCGACTTAAAAATAGGAGGTGGTCGCCAATTCGCGACAGTTTAAAAACAATACAGTCAATTATCTAACAATTTTTTTCAAGGTAAACAAGCTCCATCGTAGACCACATCGTCGCTTAACATCAAGCGAGATGGCGGTCAAATGAAAACCTATAAAAGTAAAAATAATACTCTGGCTGACGAGTACAGTGCAACGGAATCATTTGAGATCTTAATGTTTAAATATCTGTGTACCTTAAAAGACGTGTTGCTTACCATCAGGCACACGATCAGTTCGTCCTGTCACTCTATATTTTAATAAAATATTTCTATTAGTAAACATATTATTAGTAGGTAGTATTATTTCAAATAAATTATTTCAGGTTAACAAAGGAGAACAGTCAAGACCTATCAGCACGAGACAAGAAAATAAAAATAATTGATCTGTGAGTATAAAAGTTTAATATTTACGTAAAGTTATTAAAGTAGTTAAAAAACTTAAGCTAAGTGAGTTGAGTAAACATATCATTTAGGCACTGATAATAAACTTTACATAAGGGGCGTTTCACGCCAAACAGACAACCAAAAACATACTATGAGGTCGTGAATTTTGTTCATACTCTGGTCAGTTATACTTCTAGTAGACGTGGGTGTGTACACACATTTTTTTTTCATGTGATGCTTAATTGCCGAGTTAAAAGATTTTAATAATAGTCAACAGTACTTTAAAGTAAAGCTATTTATTGCATAGCTTTTATCGCGGGCCTGCAGACCGAATTTTAGACATCGTGCATTTCTTTCTTGTGTTCACAAGAAAGAGGGATGGAAGACTGGAAGACCGTAACGTCTGCCTCCCCGCTCGGTCATTACATACATTTTCATTCGGTCATTGGTCATTCGACCAGGGCCCTTTAACATCGGATAGTGACATATGCACTGTTGCCAGATTGGGGGTTTTCCCCCAAATTTGGGGGTTTTTAAAAGCCATGGGGGGAAATTTGGGGGTACGAAATCTTTAGGGGAATTTACGGGGGTAAAATGGAGACCAAAACGTAGTGTAAGACGCCCTGAGACTCTATGGAGTGACTATATACAAAAGACGGCTGGTAGCGGTTGGAGACTGAAGACCGAGGATCGATCCGAGTGGCGTAATATGGGAGAGGCCTATGAACAGCAGTGGACGAATACAGGGTGATGACGATGTTAATGAGTAAGTATAAATGAGTAAGGTTTATTACATTTTTTCTGAATGTGTGAAATCTCTGAATAATCATCTATTCTAAAATTGGTAGCGTAATAATGTATAATATTATTATTATGTATTTAAAAATTACTTCAAATAAAATATATATATATTTTATTGCATATTATCTTTTTTAATAAATTTAGTAATTAGCATTTTTTGGAATTTAAATAAATGAGTAAGATTAGTTAATTGCCTTTTGTATGGATACATTATAGTTTCGAATAATACTGTATTACAAAATTACCAACTTCAACAAAAAATAAAAAATAGGAACATAACCTACTAGTTCTGCCTATTTGTTGTGATTTCCTTATGTTCAATGTTTTTTCAATAAAAGTGTTAATTTTATATTATACTAAAAACAAATTAGGGGATTTTCAAGTAAATGTGTCGTTTAGGGATAATAATAATTTTTAGGAGTTTAAAAATAATTATTTTTAGGAGTTGGTAACTCTTTTTAAAAATTTTCAGTAAGTAAATAGAATTAGGTTATGGGCGTAACTTTTCTAAAATGCGTCCATGAGTAAATAGCTATGAATTATGAATAAACAAAGTGCGTTTGTTAACGGAGAAAGTCTTGAAAATAATGTGAAAGTTAATGAGTGAGTACTTTTTTTGAATTTATCTAATTAATACTGCTATAAAAATAACCTATAAGACAATGCCCACGCCGCATAAGTAGTATATTGAAAAACCAGTCGAACTTTTAAGTTTTTGATACTAAAAGTGTGTTGATGAATAATTTCTAATTAGAATTGTCAGTGATCTAAAAACGTCTGCTGTCGGTGTTTTATAATTCCGAAATCCTAAAAATGGATTAAAGTTAAACCAAAAGGAAGGTTATGTTTACTGTAAAAATACATTTGAATTATATTTTCTTTCTTCTTACTATATTTTTTTTCTTTTCTTCTTTCTAATTATATTTTCTTTTTTATATTGGCTATCCGTGGACAAAATGTTCTTGATAATTTGATTTTGACAAAAAAACATTATTTTTTGTAATTAATTATAAATGTATTATTTTAGTACCCAGATGTTTTTATGTTTTTGCTATTGGTACGGAACCCTTCGTGCGGGAGTCCCACTCGTACTTGGTCACTTTTATTTTAATTTTTATATATGTTAATTTTTTTATTTCTATATCTTGATTATATATTTTTTTTATTTAGAATTACACTTCTGGTAAAATTGTTCAAGTCTGCTCGACGTGCTATACATCTTTGGAAAAAGAAAGAATTCCTCTCGTGTCGACCTACAATGGTTTTGGGTTTTGCATATCCGAAAATTCCATCACATTTACCAACGTTTAACCTTATCGAGCAACGATTGATTTCACCAAGAATACCGTTCATGCAAATTCGTAGACTGAGACACGTTAATGGTCAGTACGGTATTTATTGGCAGATCATTAATGTTCCTGTCGAAGTTAATACAATGGTGAAACAATTGACAAGAAACATTCAAGATGACCATTGATTTTATGTAGCATTATGATAAAAACAAATGTGACTCAGACTCAACATTATGCCAAAAATAATGGATAAATAAAAACATATTATAATAGGAATGTTAACACGAATTACAAATTAATGTTTAATGTTAATTTTATGAATTTTTGTATTACTAGAATATCGAAAATCACATTTTTATAATTTTATATTACGTAGTAAATTTATTAAAAATGATTTTAAATGCTACATTTATAATCTGTTGTCACTTGACTGGAAATACCAATATGACATATTACGTCACTAACCGCAAAATAAGCTGTCAAAGACTAACTAGATTGTATACTTCTCTGCAATTTTTAGGGTACCGTAAAACGTAAAAACGGAACCCTTATTTATTTATTTAAAAAGAATTGCCGACATGTGCTAACAGCGTAGCCAACACGCACAAACGGCCATAATACACATACATTACAAAAAATATTGTTAAACACAAAAATATAAACAATAAAAAAAAATGGATATAACAGAGATGCAACACAAAAGTACAATAATTACATTAATTAACATAAGTAACGAAATTGATACATATATCTAATACACGCTTAAATTTGTCAGAAAATATATCTAGTTCCGGCCTTTGAGCGAGCAGAACGTTGAGAAAATTCAGTGCCCGAGTTGTTGGCGCGTACAGAGCCGTGTCGGTGCGCACGCGCACGGCCTGGAACAGCGGCCGTGCGGCGCAGGCGCGCGCCGGGCGCGGTCGGTCCGGCACTGCTAGCGAGCATCGAGCCAGAGCGGCAGGGTTATCGATCTGACCGTTTAGCAGCCAGTAGAAGTGGATCAACAGCGCACACTTCCGCCTTAGCGCCAGTGTATCGAGCCCCACCATTCCGGTGACGAATAGTGACGGATACAAATAAGGATAATAACCGTAGATTTTTTTATAAAGAAATCGGGAAAATTTTCGTTGCACACGCTCCAACATTACACTATAGCATTTCTCATGCGGATCCCAAACAATAGCATTATATTCGAGCTTGCTACGTACAAACGAATAGAAGAGAATTACTATAGCTCGCCTATCATGAAATCTAGCCGATTGTCGCATTACAAAACCGAGCGATCGATAAGCTTGGTTACAGACGTTTTCTATATGCTTGTTAAAAGTAAGCTCAGTATCTAAAGTTACCCCTAAGTCGCGAATTTCTGTGACGCGCTCCAAGCTGACAGCGGACATGTGATAATCGAACTGAATGGGATACCGAGACCGTGAGTATGAGATGACTTTACACTTAGATTCATTCAACTCTAACATATTGTCGTCTCCCCACTTTATCACATTGTCAATGTCCACTTGCAGAGCCTCACAATCTTCCGCACTACCGATACTCAAAAATAGTTTCAAATCGTCAGCGAACATGAGACATTCAGCTGTCCTCACGACCCTCGGAAGGTCGTTAATCATAATTATAAATTGAGTAGGTCCCAATGTACTGCCTTGACTCACGCCAGAGCAGACTAAATACGGAGCTGAACGAAATCCACAGAACTCTACGTACTGAATCCTGCCGGTAAAGTAGCTCACAAAAAAATTTAGTAGCTTTGGCGTAAATCCTACAGCTGCACACTTTTTTAACAGAATTTTGTTATCTACGCGATCGAAAGCTTTCTTAAAATCAAAATAAGCAGCATCTACTTGCTTTCGTTGATCCATTTCAGTGACCGCGTAGTCCACAAAGTTTATCAGATTCGTAGCGGTAGACCTACCAACCCTAAAACCGTGCTGAAGCTCGCTGAGTTGCGTCTTCACCTGGCTCGTGATGTGGCGGTTTATTATTGATTCAAAGACCTTTCCGAAAGTTGAAAGAACAGCTATAGGCCGATAGTTCTCTACTTTTGATCCGGAACCACCCTTAGGTATCGGCGTGACTCGCGAGGTTTTCCACACGCTCGGATACGAGGCCGTGGCTAGAGACAAATTATGAATATAAAGGAGCGGTGTCATAAAACTTGAAATACAGTCCTTTAATATAAATGGGGGGACACCGGGCCCAGCCGACGAAAGCGCTTTCAAGCGTCGAATAGCTATTACTAAGTCAGACGGGCAAATCGTGTCCAGCGCTACCCGCGAGGAGCCCCGGGCCTCCGCCGCGCCCCGCTCGGCGTCCGCCGCGGACAGCTCGGTACTATGCTGCAAAAACACCAAACTAAAATGAGTTGCAAACGCATTTGCTGCTTCAACTCCTTATAGATTCGTCATGTCTGTCTGTCTGTTTGTCTGTATGTCTGTCTGTCCGTCCGTATGTCACAGCCACTTTTTGCCCAAACTATGAGAACTACACTGTTGAAACTTTGTTAGTAGATGTATTCTGTGAACCGCATTAAGATTTGTACAAATAAATTAAAATAAAATAAAAATTAGGGTTGCCCCCCATACTGAGAACTGAAACTCAACATTTTTTTTTTCATCAAACCTACACGTGTGGGGTAGACACCCCACACAATATGTCGATAGGTCTTCAAATATGATGTTGAGGTTTCTAATATAATTTTTATCTACACTGAATAATTTGCAGAAGAGACACTTCCAAAGTGGTAAAATTTGTGTCCCCCCCTCTCTAACTTCTAAAGTAAGAGAATGAAAAAACTAAAAAAAATATATGATGTACATTACCATGCAAACTACCAACGAAAATTTGTTTGAACTCGATCTGATGAGTAGTTTTTTTTTTGTACGTCATAAATACACTATTATTAAAACTTCGATCAAAGTTACTACGAACTACAAGAACTATGTGTACTATGTATATTATGTTACTTGCTGCAACGGAACCCTTCATGTGCGAGTCCAACTCGCACTTGGCCACTTTATTTTATGGTAAACAAATGTCACTCTTCAAAATAAAAGCAATTCCGAAAAATTGTTAACATCCCTATTGCTTATGTTGATAAAAATGCATGCAACATGCAATTAATAGCTTTACCGTGGCGGTCCCCGAGTGCCGCACATCTTTTTTTTTAAATAATTAAGTGATACAAATAGAAATCATACAAACATTCATAATTTTTAAAAGCTTAAAACTCGGCAATCCATCACACAAAAAGAAATGTGTACACACACCCATGTCTACTAGAAGTATAACTGACCAGAACATTAACAAAATTCACGACTCATTTTTTTTTGGTTGCCTGCTTGGCGTGAAATGTCACATAAGGCCTGTATACAGAAAGAAAGCGGGAAACTTTTAAGCGCTTACCGCCGCTTGACAGCGCTGGTCCGTTCTACACAAAGGAAACAGGTTGAAGCAGACCAAGCAAAATGTCGGACTCATCGGTCGTAATTGCACGTGTTGTCGCAGTTGTTTATTAATTTTAAATGGCAGCGCCCAGCGCTGACCAGCGCGTGTTGAAGCTTGTCGGAACTTGTCGACACCGTTCAGTGCTTATCGGCGCACGTTCATATATTTTCCTGCGCGGGTTACCAGCGCTGTCAAGCGCCGGTAAGCGCTTATAAGTTTCCAGCTTTCTTTCTGTATACATCCTTAGGGTAGAATGCGGTGTCCTGGAAACCTGGCGTAGATAAATGTAAGGGTTGCATGAGTTTGAAGAACCCTGGTGAAATGATTGTGATGAACGTGGAGACAACCCTGAGATTTTTGAGGTTAGATGGAATAGAATGGACATTTATTGTCATTGCTAGTTACTCTCACTAAATATTCATTAGGTATAATTAAACATCAGGAATATTTCTACGCAGACTCGTCAAGTAAAAATTTATCTGTAGGTATTCCATTTATAATTAATAATTTTTATGGCAAGAAAAACATAATTAATAACTTCAGCTGTAAAAGAGCTGTGTAAAGGTAAAACTCTTAAATTTATAATACAAATATAAATGAATGAAAGCGATAGTAGCAAATATTCTCGTCAATTTAAACAGTTGATGCGATGATCCAAGAGATCATTGCTGGTCAATAGGGTTTATAAACAAAGTTTAAATCTGACTTACTTATTAGAAGATCACTTCCAAACAATCAATTAGGTTACCCATCCCTGCATTATAGGACCTGCTGGTTTGGAACATAACAATAGATCCCAACACTAACATGGAGATCTTATATCACCATTAAATCCTGATGTAATACTTTCAATAAAAGATTACCTAGTTCCCATGGCCATCTTCCAGCTCCATCATCAGACCCTAGTTACCGTCTAGCGTCAAAATACTCATCAAGATGAATCCTACGACCCCAACTCGATGGGGTTGTGTCGTTTAACTACCGAGTTCCTATGGCAATCTTGCAGCTCCATCATCAGACTCTGGTTGCCATTTAGCACCAAAGTACTTGTCACGATGAGTCATACGAGCCCACACTCGATGGGGTTATGTCGTTCAATTACCGAGTTCGCATGGCCAAATGGCCATTTTCCAGCTCCATCATCAAACCAGCTCCATGATCCCAAATTAATGCATTGCCATCTAAGTTACATAGGTTAGGTTACCAAACTTCAGCGCAACCGGTAACCGGGAGTGGATCAAATTGAAATTGTAATATTCAATTACAGACACATATCGGCTAGGCGAAACTAAATAGAAGCTTGTAATAAGAAAATGGTGGCGATTCCGAGGTTGTAGACACTGATATGGGGGTGATTTTTTTCGATAAAATTGTCTGTTGACAAATATCGCTTGTCTTATCCCAAACAGACTGTCAATATCATTTTTTTTATGAAGGGAGGCCAGAGAAGTTTTTGCTCAACTTGGGACAATATAGACTAATTTTTTATTTTTTTTAAGGGTTCCTTACAAGTTTATTATTCTTCTTCTTCTTCTCCTTCTCTTCTCTTCTCTCTACTTCTTGCTACTGCCGGAAATGAAGTGGTCGAATTGAAGAACAAAGTGGAAACTTATGAAAGGTTAGTGACTATCCTATTTGCAATTTGTAATTTATCGATATTTTTCATTAGATTCACTCATTTTGACAGTACGAAAAACAAATGTTATTCATACATTTTTCTAATTTGAATTAGGAATTACGTTCTTTAAAATTTAAACTTTAATGATATAAGTGTTTGTAAACAATTCTGGTGATTTTTTTCATTTTATAAAATTACCGGGGATAAACATGGACGAGGTCGTCAGACCTCGATCATGTACCTTGGATAGCAACAGTAGCAACAGTACACTTACTTCGAGACCCGAGAATAAAAGATCAAGAGAAGATAGTGACGAAGATGTCAGTGATAGCCTCCATTTTATCCCAGTCCAAAGCAGAAAATACGCTAAAAGAAGTAATACCACACAAAACAAATTAAAGAATATACAATCCAGTGTACGAGGTTCATATGAAGTCTGTGTAAGTGCCACGGAAATACTACCGAAACAAATACAATTGGCAAAGTTACTGAAATGCGAAAAAATATTGAACGTGACCAAAATTAAGTACAAAACACCGTATAAGCTGTTAATTCAGTTTGAAAATAAAGAAGACGCACACAGTTTGGTAAGCAATGCTACTTTTAAAGAGCTAGGCTATAGATGCCGTCTTACTAACGAAGTTAATATAAGCTATGGAGTAGTCAAATATATAGAACAAGACCTAAAAGAAGAGGAATTAGTTAATTTTTTTGATTGCGAAACCGAGATACTTTCAATAAAACGACTTAAACGCCTTAATGACAAAAGAGAATGGAGTGAGAGTGAGACAGTACAGTTCTGTTTTAAAGGAGCGACGTTACCCACACATGTGTACGGAGCTGGATGTCGCTTTAAGGTAGAGCCATACACATTTCCGGTGACCCAATGTTTATCCTGCTGGCATTACGGTCACCTGGCAAAATTTTGTCAGTCCAAAAAGAAGATATGCCCAAAATGTAGCGGAGAACATGTAAATTGTGAGACTAATAACTTTAAATGCACAAACTGTAGAGGTGAACATGTTGCTTTTGACAGAAACTGCCCAACATTTTTAAAAGAAAAATATATTAGAAAAATCATGAGCAAACGAAACTGCACATATAGAGCAGCATTAGATGAGTATTTGGGCCAAAACAGTGACGTAAGCGAAATAAACAGAGTGAATTTGAACAATAAAACTAACAGAACAAACGTATCTGGTGTTTTATTAACAGAGAAGGTTCTTATTGAACATGTTTCCTCCAAACAGTGTGAGATCGATGAAAGTTCTGACTCACGGGAACAAAATGTAAATAAAGAGTTGAAAAAAAAAGTTAAGAAGCAGAAAAAAGATAGTGTCAAGCCCCTTTATTCAGACGTTACCAAAATTAAAAAACAAGATAAAGTAGATGCAATTCGTCCACACTCGTCTAGTCATACTCGTACAAAAGAACTTAAAGGAAAAGAGAATACTCCAAAAGTAACTGGAAACTTTAATTTATTTGATTTGATTGAAAAAATGCGGAATATTTTTTTTGCAGATGTTAGTTTCGAAGAGAAAATTACAAGGTTTTTTAAGTATTTACTTGAAGAAATTAAGAACCTTTTTTTAAGAACCGTTAACGATGGAGATATGTTTACCAAATTTTTTAATATTTTCCATAATGGATAATGTACCTCATAGAACCAACGGTGTCACTCCGGACTTTGATAGTTCTGCTACTCAATTGTGTTTTGGGCAGTGGAACTCCCGAAGTTTAAACAACAAAAAAATTGGATTAGAGCTATTGTTAAATCAAGATAAAATTCATGTATGTTTACTTAGTGAAACTTGGCTGACGGCAGACCGTGACTTTAAAATCAATGGATATAACGTATATAGAACAGACAGGGATGAGGCAAATGGAGGAGTTGCAATACTAGTACATAATTCTATTAAGTCACGGTTGTATCCTGTTTTTTTAAATAACTCTGGCATTGAAATAGTTTCTATAGAAGTTTTTAATTGTAAACACGTTAAATACATAGCATCTATTTATTGTCCGTCTTCTGTCCAAACTTCACAATGTGACTGGGATCAACTGTTGTCTAACTTTGGAGAAAAATCAATTGTAGCTGGAGATTTTAATGCCCATCATTCTAATTGGTCAAACAATGTAATTTGTAGTGGTGCAACTAGAGGTAAACAATTATATGATGCTAGTGCAGACCATAACTTTATAAGTATAAACAATGGTGAATGTACTTATTTGAAATTAGTAAATAGTAGGTTACATAAATCATCACCAGATGTTACATTTGTTTCTACAGATATTGCTATCTATTTTAATTGGAATGTTACGAAGGAGTGCCTTGGCAGTGATCATATATTCATAAAATTTTATTCAGAACAAAACTACGCGGCACCCTGTAAAAGGCTGCGCAATTATAAATTAGCTAACTGGGATTTATATCGTGGTGCCTGTCAAAAAAGTTTTTCTGATGACGACCTAACTTTTTTGAACGAAGATAATATTCAGTTAACTTACAATTTTTTTATTGAAAAACTAAATTACGCTGCTGATAAAAGTATACCATATGTAAACATTAAAACAAATCCTACAAGGTCATTCAAACCAAAACCTTACTGGAATCAAGACATCTCTCATGCCGTCGCTAAGCGTCGCCTAGCACTTAAAACTTTTAGATCAAACCCAACCCCAAACAATTTTGACAAACTTAATGAAACAATATCTAAAGCGCAAAAATGTATAAGGCAGGCTAAATTTGATAGTTGGAAGAGTTTCTGCGGAGAGATAGATGGTGTTACCAATGCATCGGTCATGTGGCAAAAAATGAGATGGATTAAAGGAGTGAAAAAAACAGAGGTTCATGTATCTAAAGACAAAAAAGAGGAATTATTATGTTCATTGGCGCCAGATTTTGTTGAACCTCCTTTACCAATTTTTAGTTCAGAAAACATGCAATTAGATAGTGCTTTTTCTCTGCAGGAACTTAACAACTGTATTAAGAAAAAAGATACTGCGCCGGGTACAGATGCTATTACATACAGTATGATTTACCACTTACCTTTGGTGGGTAAAAGTCTACTGCTTAAACTTTATAATTTAATATACATGAAAGCTTCAATACCTGATCAATGGCGCCAGATCAAAGTTCTACCTATTCCCAAGACAGATTCTAATAATAATTCTACATCAAAACTTAGACCAATCTCATTGATATCTTGTATATGTAAGATACTCCACACAATGTTGACTAAGAGGATAGAATGGTTCACTGAAAGTAATAAAATACTGGCCTGTACTACATCGGGTTTTCGTAGAGGTCAGTCTAGTGTGGATTGTATAACGAGATTGGTACTACACATACAATCGGGTTTTGTTGAAAGAGTACCCACTCTTGCTTGTTTTTTAGATATTGATAATGCCTACAATAATGTACTTATTGATCAACTTGTTGTGAGAATGGATGAACTGGGGTTTGGTGCTAAAATATGTGATTATTTAATTAAATTTCTGAGTCTGCGATGCCTCACTATAGAAGACGATAGCGATAATAGCAATAGCATATGCAGGTGGACAAGTAAAGGATTAGCTCAAGGTGACCCTATGTCACCTATATTATTTAATTTAGTCACAACTATGATCAGTCAATTCGCGGATTCGTTGTATGTTTTACAATATGCAGATGACTTTGTTTTTTATATACAGGACAAAAATTTAGACAAATGTGTAGTGGAAATGCAAGACTGTGTAGCTTGGATATCTTCATGTTTGAGCGAAATAGGCTTGACAGTGTCCCTCACGAAAACTAAACTATGTCTGTTTAGTAAAAGTAGACAGAGAGAACAAATATCAATAAGAGTAGATGATAATCTTGTCCCAGTAGTAGATTGTGTTAGATATTTGGGAGTATGGTTGGACAGGAAATTGATTTGGACCATACATATTAACGAAATTTATAACAAATCTGTTAAGCTATTGAACATTTTAATGGTTTTAGGAGGGTCATCTTGGGGAGTGCATCCAAAACATCTTCGGAGACTTTATTTATCTTTAATTAGGAGTAGAATTGATTATTCGTGTTTTATATATGACAATGCATCTAAGACAAATTTACTTAAATTAGACCGACTTCAAAATGCGGCATTGCGTGTTGTAGGCGGCTTTATTAAAACTACACCTATTCATGTGATGGAATATGAACTGTATGTACCTCCCTTATGCATGCGTCGAAAATACCTGGCAACTAAATACTGCCTTAGAGCGCAAGCCTGGGCCAAGAATGTTACAAATAACAGGTTGGATTATTTTATAAATTTAAACTTAACAAAATTAAAAAAGTGGCCTTTACTCTTATCAGTTTATAATGAGACAAGGACAGAAAAGATTAACAATAATTATCCTTTACCGATGTTCTCTCTGAATACTTGGGTTTCTAATATAGACACAAGTTTCATACAAACCAAAATAGAAAACATAGTAGAACCAAAAAAAAACTATGATAACTTAATTTTAAAGTGTAACACATTGCACATGCTAAATGTAAAATACAACGGTTGGCATAAAATTTACACTGATGGGTCTCAAACACAAGTAGGTCGCGGTGCAGCCTTCTGTGATCCCAAGCACAGTGTGAAAGAGCGATTTAAATTAAATGTTTCAAATTATTCGATTATGTTTGTCGAACTCTTTGCGATCTCCGAGGCGCTGTCTTATGTGATCAGTGCAGGATTTCAAAATACCGTTATTTTGTCAGATAGCAAAAGTGCTTTGCAACATGTGGCACGATGTGCCTCTGGTCACAGATGTTCATCGATAGCATACACAATATTAAATAAAGTCCTAACTCTGTTGCGTAAGGGAGTGATCTTGGTGTTGCAATGGGTTCCTTCGCATATTGGTCTGTGTGGTAATGAGGAGGCTGATAGGCTTGCTCAGGAAGCAATATCAAATGGTACTGAAGTTTACTTGAGGCCTGAATTCACAGAAATACTAAACAACTATAAAATTTGTATGAAGTTACAATGGAAAGATTATTTTGATAAGGTTTCAAGAGCAAAGGGTATATGGTATCGCACGATACAAACTGAACCTCCTCAAGTGCCATGGTGGACATATGTAAATTTAACTCGCGAAAATATTACAATTGCTCATAGATTGCGCTCTGGACACATGCCACTGAATAGTTTCAATTTTTTAATGGGACTCATTGATAGCCCCAGTTGCAATATGTGTGGTGCCGCTGTAGAAGACATTCATCACTTCTTAATGCAGTGTATCCACAGCGCATCTATGAGAAATAACTTAGTGGACACATACAAATTAAACAGCCTAGATGTCGGAATGATCCAAAGCATCTTAGCCGAGCCTATGTCGGACGTTGCTAGAATGCTTTATAGGTCGGCCCGTCAGCTGTTTAAAAATATAATTTCTTGTATCTAATTATTATTAATCGGTGCTGTTATGTAATTTGTGTGTTAAATACGGGACTGACATAGTCAAATATGACTCAATGTCCCCAAATAAAATGAGATAAAAAAAAAAAAAAAAAAAAACTTTTAATGATACCAAAACCAGCCAGATATAAATAGTATAAGCCAAAGAGATTTTATTGTTCATAGCACATACTCTAATGCGAAAAGACCTTTTCCCCAACCTAATATAATAATAATAATATCCGTATTATGTCAGTTTATTTGTCTGTTTCAGTTACCTGACTGACTTAAAATTAGAACTGAAGAACACAGAAACGTCAGTGAATCATCTCGAGAAACACATTGACGACTCGAGCAGACGAGGACAGTTCATCAAGGAAATCCAACAACGGCTGGCGAGGAACTTTCCGACGATACAATAGCCATAGAATGATTTTTTGTCTTACTTTAACATTGTTTACTTAAATAATATTTTAACCTAAAATTAATTATAAGTACCACCTTGGCCAGTTACTCTACCGTGAAGCAGTAATGTGCAAACATCTGTGTGTAGAAGATGTCTAAAGGGATATGTTTCCAGAGAAATTACAGGACATCTAAATATCATCTTATTTATCTGGGTAACGAGATTAGTTCAGTGCTAGGTAATGATTTGGACTCTTTAGTTGCGTGTTACTGTGCTGTTGTGAGCAGGCATGTTGCTTACCATCTCATCTCGTCACTCTTTGTAGTTAAAAAATACTTAAAAATAAAATTGTAACAGGGATGAAGTCTTAAATAAATCATTTTTCATCCCACCAGCTCGGAAAGAGTACTTTTGCTCCTCGATATCAGGGCGCAAAAGTCGTTTTTACCCTCTAGAGGTTAAAGTAAATTTGAATTTAGAACATCGTGTGTACTGAGGTTTTGAATTCAAAACATAATTTAACCTATTTATTTCTACCTCCTTGGTACGAATTGGAATTCATCAGACATTTATTTTTAATTTGTTAAAAACTCATACTCGGAACCTCTTTGGTGTACTTTTTTTTAAATGCTTTGCTCGCAATTTTCTTTTCACGTATGGGGGATAGAGGTAAAGAATGTTATTTCAAATGGCAAATCATTTTGAAATGCTATGAATGAATCAATTGTAATCGAATTGAAGTATGCCGAGTTGCCGCGTAAAATAATTAAATATTATTAACTACTAAAATAGTAACTAATAGATAATTTCAACTACTTGGGCAGTACAAAATAATGTAGTAAATATAACATCAAATAAATAATTACTATTTTGAGAAAACATGTAGGTACAATATATTTTCAAGTCAAAACTTCTTTTGGCGCGCCAAAGACAGATTTTTCGTGGGCTGTCAATTTAATTCTAGCGTCACGCTCGGGAATGATAAGAAGTTTTCGGGTAAACTCGGGACCATAGCCAATGGCCATCTAGAAATGCCTCAGCCTTTCCCATTGGCCATTTAAAAATGTGTCAGCATTTCTAGATGGCCATGCTCATAGCCATGCCCTCCAGTTTCACACGCGTAGTTTCCAAAGTAAAAATCAAATTCTGAGTTATAAGTTACCACTTTTATCGGCAATGCCGATGACTGCCAATATTTTTCTTTCATGAATTCTGAATAGTACGTTTATTAATTTCCTTTAAAATGTACCCACCCTGATGCAAATTTAGCGCTACTATAATTTAATGCATTTGGGCGGGCACTTTTTCATGTACACATGAAACGTCCTCAATCGGTCAACTCTCCATATTTTCACGTCATATTGTTATTGTTAAAACCATGGCTAAATAAACTTAAGTTTAAAACTTATAAAATTGAATACTGAAAAACCGAAATACCATAATAATAAGTGATTCTAGCGACCAAGAAGTTTATTTAACGCCAACAGAATCGACTGAAACTGAAAATGCGCAAAGCGTTTAGTAATTTCCTCGTTAGGGGGGGATGAAAAATTACGTGTTACACTCGAGGGCAAAGATTTTTCACCTTGTGCCCTTTTGATTCCCTTGCTACGCTCAGGATTCTAATTTTTGAATACCTCGCTACGCTCGTGATTCAACTTTAGAATCCTTCGCTTGCTCGGTCATCAAAATTGAGCTCGCGGTTAAAAAGCCACTTTGCACTCTTGTACAACAAATAACTATTATTGTATAAACACTAGATGTTGTCTTGTGTATGTGTATATCTAGTGTCGAAGAGATCGCATAAGAATATAATAAAATAGTGTTAAAAATAACTATAGAATATTTAGCATCGATTTTATGGTAGGTAAGTTGAAGAGACGAACTTCTTAGCATTCCATGGATTCACCGTGCGAGTGCCGGGTCCATCGTGTGGCAGAGAGAGAAATCTCGAATAGACCCTAAGACTATTTTTTATTTATGTAAAACTAGCAGCGCCCCGCGGTGTTACCCGCGTAGTTCCCGTTCCTTTCCGGAATAAAAAGTAGCCTACGTTTTCTTCCAGACTATCTGTGTTCCAAATTTCAGCCCGATCCGTTTATACGTTAGGACGTAATTGAGCAACAAACATCTAAACATCCATACATTGACATTTATAATATTAGTAGGATAATATTTCGTAACAGAGTTATTGGGTGACAATCATTGAGGTAAATAATAAAGTCCTCATATGTATCTATTTAAAGTTATATAATTTCAATTTCAGTGGACATTGAAGCGTTTAGAGGTTTTGTGTTTATCTACATATTATGTAGTGTACTGTATTGTAATGACGCATGGGTATAGGGTTTTATGTCGATTTTGCGTCTTGTATTGTGATTGAAGCATTTAATTATTTTGTGTTTTTAGTATACATAATATTGTATTGACGCATTTAGAGCTTTTGTGTTTTTCTGGTGTATTGTATTGTCTTGAAGCTCTTAGAGATTTTCTACTATATTGTATTGACTTGAAATATTTAAAGTTCTTGTGTTTTTCTAATGTATTGTATTGAAGCTTTTAGAGTTTTTGTGTTTTTCTAATGTATTAAATTGAAGCATTTAGAGTTTTTGTGTTTTTCTAGTGTATTGTATTGTCTTGAAGCTTTTAGAGTTTTTGTGTTTTTCTAATGTATTGTTTTGACTTAGCAGAATAATTTTGTAGGTTAAAAAAAAGATAACTATTTGTATACCGTCAGAAAAGCTTAGGAGAAATTAAATAATTTATTTTTGTAAATTTTATTTTTACTTTTGAGTACAATGCGGTCGCTTACGAATAAACTTACTGTGACGGAACTGTTATTGGACTAATATAAGTTTACCATCCTTTTAAGTTATTGAACTTACCAATTGTACTTAACTTACTTGTTGCTCTCAATATAATGGTACTGGACTGAGGTTCTGCTACTTAGATAAAAGAAAACTGAAAAATGGGAAGAACTCAGGTGGAATTTCTAGACTTGCGCTGGTTGGGCCTCCTTAAAGTCGTGATTCCGCCAGGCGAACCGTGACAGGAGCACAGGCTATCTCTTCAGAGTGATCCGCTTATCAACTGAGTGCAAGTTTTAACTAATGTGAGGTCAGCTAAGACATACTCTTGATTGTATGCTTAAAGTTTTACCGCGAGCAAGAATAAAGATAGCGTAGATTAATTTTAGTATAAAACTTTATCGGTGTTGTTAGATTGATTACAATCTAATATGACATTACAAAATCTAATAAGACATTCGCAAACTCTAGGTGATAAGAGAAATCATCTGCCTCGTTCTTTTATATTTGACTTATCAAGTCATTTTATAGCTATACGATCAGGGTAGATGGAAGGTTTTGTGTCTCGCGCCTTTTGCTTCGGCCCGGCCCTTCTCGCAAGCTAGGTCATCATAGCCTTAAGATCGGGTTAGATGGTGGGGTTGTGTCTCGTGGCTTTTGCTTCGGCCCGGTCCGTATCGAAAGGTGTGACCTTATAGGGTTACCATATAGGCCCCTTTTATATTTCATATTTGTCTTAAAAGACCGACGCAGTTGAGATCTCACGCCCAATCCGGGAGTAAGAAGACCGCAACCAACGAGGAGTGAATGATATTCAATATATATACAAACAAGCCTGAGAATTCACCTATTTGAGTCATCCCGTAGCCACTATGTTACAGTTCCTAGCAGGCCTTATCCGGGTTCTGCAAGCATTGACTATGGAGTTACTGTTAACAATTGCATGGTCGTGGATATCGTGAGCTGCGATATATGACAAGAGTTAACGAACTCCAACGACCTGAAGGGTCGATTTCCTATTCTTCCTGTGGCTAATGTATTGATATTAGCGACAGCAATATGTCGCACGTAACATCAGGTTATTAGACAGCGTTTTTACAAATAAATGTATACAAAACTCAAATTAAATGCAGCAAGATGCGAAAGTGAAAGTGCAATAAGATAGAGTATAACTTAGTAGGTATTTTGTGACAAGATATTACCATTTCCAATTGGAACTTAGACAAGATATGGCCATTTCCAATTGGAACTTAGATTACAAAATTAAAACACACAATTATCATTTCAACTGCTTTTAGTACATTTATATGTTTATTCCCTAAGATCGTTCTGAGGCGTTCAACATCTGTTGCTCTAAGGGATAAGAAAAACTCTGTTATATTAAAAGAAAACTCATCCAAATGCCTTTGAGCAAAATAGATCTCTAAAATACATCAGAAATACATAATAAGGTTTACATAGCATTACGTTTGGTCCAATTTATTGAAGTATTTCTTTCACTTAGTACAAACAGACTACTGAGACTAATACAGTCCTTACGTTACTCCTTTCTTAAACCAAAATTAGACGTTAAATTGTACCAATCGGTAAACATAGTTATTAGGTGCTAATCACTTAACTTTTAATCTCTCTCTCTCTCTGGGCGAAACCTCGTAAGGTCTATCGTCGCGTCGGGTCTCAAAGAATCACATTATTACTTTATAGACATGGAATACTTTTAGAAACAAAATTATAACACTTAGGTAATCTTCCCGAAAAATGCGTACGCGCCATTACATTGTGAAAAATATAATCTTTAACTCAATATAATCGCGAAAGAAATAGGTGCGCCTCGTTACACGGCGATTTTCTGACTGCCCCCTCCGCCGTCTTCCAGAATCCTTTTGTAAAACGCCTTGGGTTTTCACAGGCCACACCCTAAAGCCGCTGACAGGTCCATCCGAATCAAAGAGGCGGTTCTATGCGCCTACGCCGCCCCTTGTGACTCCAAATTGCGAGGTTACTGAAAATAGTTTTTAAAAGTGTACATAAAAAATCCTTGAATGCCCCGTTAGGGTGCAGGTCCAACTTTTGCCATGTCTTTGTTTGCCATATGGCTGGTCTAATAACTTAGTAGGTAGCAAGTCTACCTGCGAAAGCGTGGGTCGTGGGTTCGATTCCCACACAGTGATATTCATGTAATTAGTATTTTCGTCTGGGTACTTTCTATGTACAATGAGTATGCATTTAAAAATATATAAGCATTATATCAGCCATCTGGGTTCCACAGTAAGGCTTTGCTTGGTTTGGGGTCAGTTTCCTTAGTTTAGTATTGTATGTGAAATGACCAGCGATATTTACATATTTATTTATATTATTATTATAGACCCTTTAAGTCTGGCAATAATATAACATGCCAATTGTTATCGCTGATATGTCTGTTGAAAATGTTGTCTATACTCCATTTATTAGTTTATGTTATATAGATTTCATAAACATTCATCATTCTATCCGAATATGTGCTTATTATATATGACCATTGTGCTTATGTAAAGTAATGTAAACAAAAGAATAAGTCTTAATAAACTTAATTATACTAAATAATATCTTGTCACATATAATATTTATATACTAAGTATATAAAGCAAGCATCATTCAATCGCATTCGTTTCCCATGGATTCAGTATGACGCCAGTCCTTGGTTATAAAAAAAATACCTTATCATCTAGAAGCGTTCCAAACTTCTCATGTGCATTCCAAAATCCACACAAAAAATATAACCCACTTCATTTATCCAAAGCTCAAAACAATATTTGACATATTTATTGCCTGTCCCCTATAGTGTATTTGTTCTACAAAACCAATTATTATAAGTATCCCGAAAACTGCCCTTTGCTAAGTTCAAATGTGCAAGTCGTAAATAATTAGAATTTAAGTGTTAGCCCAAAGGATGTTCTTTGTTCGATTCAATAATAGAACAAATCTGTTTAGATAAAAATGCCCTTTTCACTCAGAATAATATTATTAAAAAAAAGGAACAAATGAACACATGTAGGCGAGTTTAGGTTCCGTAACTAGGACAGAAAAAAAAAGAAATATGAGTTTGGGTTCCATGACATTACCGAGCTGAGCTCGCCTGCGAAGTAAATGGATTTTGTAATAATGTGCTTGCGCCTAGTTCTATACAGTACTGAATGCGCAACAGAATACCGGTCAGGGGCATAGATAATGTTTCCAAAGAAATTACAGGGCTTAGAGATCTCTGGATTTCTTAGATCTTATCTTAGATCTCTGGGTGACGAGCGCAGTGCAGCGTTTGGTAATGATTTGGGCTCTTCGTGTTGCAATAACACGAAGAGCCTAAATCATTACTGCTGGGTGTCACTGGACTGTTATGTGGCAAGCATGCTGCTTACCATCAGGCGCATGTCCTGCTCGTCTCGTCACTCAATACTATAAAAAAAGATACCACATTATAAACTGTATCAATGGTACGGGGTCCCCTTTCTACACAGGCCCTTGAGATAAGATTTTTTTCATCAAAAGTTACAATCTAAAACATAAAATGAACTTGAATTATTACAAAAATGATGACATTTTAATTGGCGGCCTTATCGCTAAGAGCCATCTCTTCCAGACAACCGTGCATGGGTTGGATACAATCACAGAAATCTAATTAATATTACCTTATTATTTAGATTTCTGTAGATACAACAGATAATAATGTCTGTAAGCTAAAATTTGTAAGTGTTATCCACAATCTTAATCATTCGTATGACCCTTGACTATATTTGTTACAAGGCCTCCTCCAAGGCACGCTACGTTACTTATAGCGGTACTTCATAAACTAGCTTTAGAGAGCTCGTCACATAACGGCCAAACTGTCTATAATTTCAATTGGCTGGCTTGGTGGCTTATTTGGTGGCAAGTCTGGTTGTGAAGCCGTGGTCGTGGGTTCGATTCCCACCCTGTGCAAATATTTGTATGATGAACACAAATATTTGTACGGTGCCTCGGAGTTTTCTGTGTATAATAAGTTTCATTCAAAAATATTATAAAAGTATTACGCGTATATCAGCATATGGCTTCCAAAGTACAAGCTTTGCTTAGTTTGAGGCTAGATGGTGTTGTGTGTGAAATGTTCACCAATATTTATTTATTAATTAATTATAAAATGATTAACAAGCTCACACGCATAGCAGCATAAGCAGTCCACTAAATGTTCCCACTGCTGGGACTCGGGGCCTTCTCTTTGAAATGAAATGAAAATGGGTGAAATCCGTAATATTTCCGAGGAGATCAAAACGAACTGGATCTGTCCGCTCTGTAAAATGAATTTGCCGAAATCAGATAATACGGAATCGCCCGCGCGCCCGGCTGTTCCGAACGAGCTGCGCCTGCCCATTTCATCCACGAACGCGGGCAGTCGTAACAAAAACACGCCGACCTGCTCACCCGCGGTTACTCCGGATCCAGACCCCATTGAAATCCTGTATACTGAACTGCGGCTTATGAGAGAGGATATCGGTGATTTGAAAAAGCAGATGAGCTATTTGTCCGATCATACTATCGCAAAAATTGACGAGTGTAGTTCAAAATGCCGCGCGCTCGAAGCCCGCGACGCCGCTCGCGAACAAGAACTATGCTTTCTACGGAATGCGGTAGTCGATCTCCGTCAGCAGCTTGACATTAAAATGCAGGTAGATCTGAGAAATGAGTTGGAACTATTGGGTGTCAACGAAGCAAAAGGCGAGAACTTGACGCACCTCACCCTCGTAATGGCAGCCAAACTGGGTGTTCGCCTGCAGGAAAGTGACCTTGATCACGTCGCGAGGGTTGGCCCACGACAGGCAGCAAGCTCTGATGCCTCCACAATACTCCCTCGGCTAGTTGTCATGCGTTTCGTCCGCCGTCAAATACGCGACGACCTCTTAAAAGCAGCGAAGAGCCGCCAGACATTAAATACTTCTGATATTGAGGTCGGCGGCACTAACAGAAAGCTTTATCTTAACGAGCGATTAACTAAAGAAAATAGATTGTTGTTTCGTTCTGCGAGACAGCGGTGTAGCGAGGTCGGGCTTAAATACTGTTGGGTTAAAAATGGTACTATATTGGTCCGAAGAAAAGAGGGAAACCCCGCTATCGCCATCAAGTCGCCGGCTGACTTGGAACGCTGCCTCAGTGTGGTGCCGGGTATCGACCCTGTGCTTTCGCCGAACAAGCCTGTGCTATGTGAGCCTGCCCTTCTGCTTATTTAAAAACTGTGTAGACGTGTTTACGGCCAATCTCGTTTTGTCTTTTTTAGGCGACGTAATTGTTTTATTAACTGTTGACATCGAAATCGTTACTCCACTGTGTAATTCACCGATAATATTTTATTTTTTTGCCAGTTTGCTCCTTGTTCCGCAGCTCCTACTGAATTCGCATAGCAAAGTGACTCTTAGGATTTTGCTCTCAATAAAGTCACAGTTCCTCGTTTACATCGATGGTTTTAGTTGACATCACAGACGATATAGACGCCACAATATCAATTGATTGTCACAATTTCGTATCGGCTGAATCCTGCGGCTCATTTTTAGTGCGGCACTTGGGTCACACCTTCAGAGTCATCAGTGTCAATATAAGAAGTTATAACTGCAATTTCGAGGATTTCGTGGTCTCGCTTACTCGTTTTGGCATTGACTTTGACGTAATCATTCTAACTGAATGTTGGCTAACGGAACACACCTTACTGAAGCCCTTACCGGGCTATGGTCATTATCGTTCCCGTGGTCAAATAAACAAAAATGGCGGAGGTGTGATGTATGTGAAAACGAAATATTCCGCAGCGTTACTTGAATATGAGTTAACGGACTCGGACTCGCTGGCCTTGCGGCTGGATGACAAAACAATCATACTGGGCAATTGGGCATTTACCGTTCTCCTTTAATTGCTAATTTGGACCCTTTCTTGCTCTCTCTTGACACTGTCCTCAAAAACTTCGAACACAAATCAAATGTCGTCGTTGCAGGTGATATAAATGTCAATTTGTACGACCCTCTAAATAAGCAGGTTTCCCAGTACCTCTGCTTGATGGCGTCTCATGCTTTGCTACCAGCCATATCTTCTTCAACCCGCTTACGCAGCTGTTTGAATCACATATTCGTCAAATCCAAACTTAAAGCAATTGGAGTCATTTGCCAATCTCCCGTTACTGATCAAGCAATCACCATCACAGGCTTTCCAATAGGACATAAAAACCAAAAATCCGGTAACAGAAATTATTCTAAGACAAGTTTTAACGATGTTGCATCAGCACTGGCTCGCACAGACTGGTCCACGGTAACGTCTTGTTTTAGTGTAAACGGTGCCACCAACAGATTTAACGAAATCGTAACCAACGCAATCCGTAATCATACTGTAACCGTAAAAGTAGGCAGAACAATGACTAACTTGAAGCCGTGGATAAGCCCTGGGTTAATTAGGTGCATGCGACATCGCGACAAGCTTCACGCAGACAGTCAAAATCATCCAAACGACGCACAACGTTCTCTAGTGTTTCTACGATATAGAAATCTCTGTAATAAACTTCTAGGCAACGTTAAGGCTAGTTTCAATAGACAACTATTAGAACAAAATAAGAATAATCCAAGACAGCTATGGAAAACAATCAAAAACATCTGTCACACTTCAAAACAGAGCAATAATTCATCAGATTTAATAAATGGTAACGATGACAATTCGCTGAACCGCTGCAATACACACTTTGCGTCCGTAGGTAAGAATCTCTCAGACGCGATTTTATCGAAGCTTTGCCTTTCGACTTCCGAATCTGATGACCTTTGTAAGTTTCACTATTTATAAGTTGTGTAAAACGTTTAATTATTCCGTGTTATTAGTATGTTTTCTCTGCTGGCTTTGTTTTTGTTTTTAGCTTGTTTTTTATGTATTATTTTTTTATTTATTTTTGTTTCTTTAAATTTAGTTTAAATTTTTGTTCCGTCGTATTTCTTTCAACTGTACAGCGCACACGCTTTATATATAGGTATGTAAGTTTGCACCCGAGCCCCAAGATACAAGTCTTACACTTAGTTTGGGGCTCACTGTCAATTCTTGTAACGTAGGTAAGTATATGTACATCGTAATTTTAAATCGTAAAACGCAACTAAAACTTTTTTGTACTGTATTCATTTTGGAAATAAAATATTCTATTCTATTCTTTCAAGGAGAGAGTCAAACCCATAATCCAGCACGCTGGCCCAGTGCGGGTTGGTGGATGACACTTGCCCTTGAAAGATTCTAAGAACATGTCGGTATCTTCACGATGTTTTCTTTCACCGTTTTAAGTTAGCGGCATTATGCACATGACTTCCAAAAGACACCACTGTCTTTTTTTTTGCGGTGGCAACCGCGCCGTGAAAACCGGCTCTAAACCAGCCATAACTTACATTACTTACAACTAAACAAAGCTACTACTGATACTGTGGAATCTTTCCCCGGACCTCGTCCAAAATATTTTTTGTAGTTGGAGAAGCGCCACACCTTTGCTAGTTATTCTATCGCCAAGCAGTAATGTGTAAGCGTTACTGTGGTCCGGTTTGAAGGGCAATGTTTCCAGAGAAATTACTGGGCTTAGAGATATAATATCTTAGATCTCTGTGTGACTATCGCAGTCCAGTGCTAGATAATGATTTGGACTCTTCATGTTCCAATAGTTGTGTGTTAAACTTTAAAAATGTATACTCTTTGTATGCTATTTTTGTTTTTTAAAGTTGACGGGTAAATTTTACGTTTATGAATAAAGAACTTTGGCTTTGAAAATATTCCTATGTGCGTATAAATGACTACGATTCCTTTACAATTATTATGGGCGCCTGGTGCTTTAGTCTTAGTGGCCTTTGTTTTTCTTATCTAAATTATATTATTAAAACTAAATAAAACCAAAATTCATCAATTTCCCAGAGACGCCTTTTTTATATTAAAGAGTGACGAAACGAGCAGGACATGTGCCTGATGGTAAGCAACATGCCTGCTGCATAACAGCACAGTAACACACAACTATTGGCACATGAAGAGTCCAAATCATTACCTAGCACTGGACTGCGATAGTCACACAGAGATCTAAGATATTATATCTCTAAGCCCAGTAATTTCTCTGGAAACATTGCCCTTCAAACCGGACCACAGTAACGCTTACACATTACTGCTTGGAGATTAAATAACTAGCAAAGATGTGGCGCTTCTCCACGCGGACTGCCAAGAGTCCTACCACTACTAAAAATATTTTGGACGAGGTCCGGGGAAAGATTCCACGGTATCAGTAGTAGCTTTGTTTAGTTGTAAGTAATGTAAGTTATGGTTGGTCTAAGTTACGGCTGGTTTAGAGCCGGTTTTCACGGCGCGGTTGTTACCGCAAAAAAAAAGACAGTGGTGTCTTTTGGAAGTCATGTGCCTAATGCCGCTAACTTAAAACGGTGAAAGAAAACATCGTGAAGAAACCGACATGTTCCTAGAATCTTTCAAGGGCAAGTGTCATCCACCAACCCGCACTGGGCCAGCGTGCTGGATTATGGGTTTGACTCTCTCCTTGAAAGAGAAGGCCTCGAGTCCCAGCAGTGGGAACATTTAGTGGGCTGCTTATGCTGCTATGCGTGTGAGCTTGTTAATCATTTTATAATTAATAAATAAATAAATATTGGTGAACATTTCACACACAACACCATCTAGTCACAAACTACGCAAAGCTTGTAGTATGGAAGCCATATGCTGATATACTCGTAATACTTTTGTTAATATTTTTTAATTAAACTTATTATACACAGAAAACTCCGAGGCCCAGTACAAATATTTGTGTTCATCATACAAATATATGCACAGGGTGGGAATCGAACCCACGACCACGGCTTCACAACCAGACTTGCCACCAAATAAGCCACCAGGCCAGCCAATTGAAATTATAGATAGTTTGGCTGTTAGGTGATGAGCTCTCTAAAGTTAGTTTTTGGAATAAAGTACCGCTATAAGTAGCGTAGCGTGCCTTGGAGTAGGCTTTGCAACAAAAATAGTCAAGGGCCATAAGAAGATTAAGATTGTGGATAACACTTACAAATTTTAGCTTACAGACATTATTATCTGTTGTATCCAACCCGTGCACGGTTGTCTGGAAGAGATGACTCTTATCGATAAGGCCGCCAATTAAAATGTAATCATTTTTGTAATAATTCAAGTTTATTTTATGTTTTATATTGTGGCTTTTAATGAAAAAAATCTTATCTCAAGGGCCTGTGTAGAAAGGGGACCCCGCACCATTGATACAGATTATTAAGTGATATCTGTTTTTATAATATTGAGTGACGAGACGAGCAGGACATGCGCCTGATGGTAAGCAGCATGCCTGCCACATAACAGTACAGTGACACCCAGCTATTGTAACACGAAGAGCCCAAATCATTACCAAAAACTGCACTGCGCTCGTCACCCAGAGATCTAAGATAAGCGGAGGCTTGGAAATCCAGAGATCTCTAAGCCCTGTAATTTCTCTGGAAACATTATCTATGCCCCTGGCTGGTATATTTATTGTTGCGCATGTGTACTGTATAGTACTAGGAGCAAGCACTTTATTACAAAATCCATTTACTTCGCAGGCGAGCTCAGCTCAGTAAGTTTATTCGTAAGCGACCGCACTGTACTCAAAAGTAAAAATAAAATTTACAAAAATAAATTATTTAATTTCACTTAAACTTTTCTGAAGGTATAAAAATAGTTTTCTTTTTTTTTAAAACCTACATAATCATTCTGCTAAGTCAAAGCAATACCTACATTAGAAAATCACAAAAACTCTAAAAGCTTCAATACAATACAATACACTAGAAAAACACAAAAACTCTAAATGCTTCAATACAATACATTAGATAAACAAAAAACTCTAAAAGCTTAAATACAATACAATACACTAGAAAAATACAAAAATTTTAAATAATTCAAGTCAATACAAAATATTAGAAAAATACAAAAAAAATATTCAAAACAATACAATATAGTAGAAAAACTCAAAATGCTTCAAGACAATGCAATACACGAGAAAAACACAAAAGCTCTAAATGCGTCAATACAATATTTTACTAAAAAAAACTAAATGCTTCAATACAATACATTAGAAAAACAAAAAACTCTAAAAGCTTCAATACAATACATTAGAAAAACACAAAAAACTCTAGAAGCTTCAAAACAATACAATACACTAGAAAAACACAAACTCTACATGTTTCAATGATACATTAGGAAAACACAAAAAATTAAAATATTTCAAGTCAATACAAAGTATTAAAAATACAAAAAAAATTATTCAAAATAATACAATATAGTAGAAAAACTCAAAATGCTTTAAGTCAATGCAATACACCAGAAAAACACAAAAACTCTAAATGCGTCAATACAATATTAGGTATACTAAAAAACACAAAAAAATAATTAAATGCTTCAATCACAATACAAGACGCAAAATCGACATAAAACCCTATACCCATGCGTCATTACAATACAGTACACTACATAATATGTAGATAAACACAAAACCTCTAAACGCTTCAATGTCCACTGAAATTGAAATTATATATCTATTAGAATATTAATTAACATAAATTATGATACTAAATAAAAACTAAATCGTACTAACTCCGTCAATGAGATTGCTAAAAAATATTGTACATTTCGTCTCGTCACTTTTTGTAGTAAGAAATACTTAAAAATAAAATTATAATTGAGATGAACACTGGGTCAAAGATAAACCATTATAATTAATACGTCAGCTTGATCATGGAAAAATATGTGACACGCATTTTTTGTTTTGTCAAATCATAAAACAATTACAAAGATTTAGATCATCAAATTAAATAAAAACAAACAACAAAATAAAAGAATACGTTCTTTTATTTTGTTGCACAAACAAAGAATCACGAAGATACAGTGCTTAGAAATTTCGAGTGACGTCACTTGTGGGTACGATTTTTACCAACAAGTGACGTCACAAGCCCCCAATTTCCAAAAATTTTGCGCTATGTGCATTAGGCTTAAGAGTTCCTAATTTGTTACTAGTATTCCTTTTATTGTTACTGTCCCAGGAAATGGATAATGTTTTTATATGTTTTTAAACCTTTTGTTGTGTTTTTAATTACTTTATTAAATGTAGCATAATAATATTCGTTTTGTTTCATATAATAAAAAAAACTAAAGAAAATCATTGGTTTAGGAGTTAATTCAATTTTGAATTTAATTCACATTTGTGGCCAGGTGGTAATGTAAAGGAATACGTACCTCTTGTATTTTATAAGATATAATAATAAGCTACAGTAATTGTATGGTAAACTTCTGAGGATATTTGTTAATTTCGAAACAATAACATTAAAACAATAAAAAGTTATTTGGTTAATATATTTCCGTATTTTAATTGCAGTAACAAAAAAGGAATATTATTAGTACCCTGCCCCAATTTTCCTAATTTTACGCATTATTCACAACAAGAATATCAAAATTAAGCTAATATTCAGAAACCTCAAAGAACAATCTACAATAATACATCAAAAAGTTTTTAATTTAATTGTTTTTCTTCAAATGCTGTTTCTAGAAAGTGGTACAAACATTTTGAGAATTGCTCGAATATTGGCATCAACAAGGGCTTCATTTTGGGTAGCATCTTGTATTGTCTCCAGTTAATTTGATACTTCATAAAAAGGTGTGAAATGTAGTGCATGAAGATGAAGATGAATCCAGTTTTGTGTATCGTTTGCTTTAAAATGACAAAAGATAGTGTCTTCACTCTTTGTAGTTATGTTGTAAAAACAATAATGCACACAAATATTTTGATTGTACGTTTTTGAAAATAAGTACAAACAATCCAAATCTCCATAACCATTAGTGCTTGATAGAATATTATTAGCTTCTTGCGGATTGTGGCAGGAGTTTAAATAGGGTGAATTGCGTAACTCCTTCTTCAAGTCACAAGTCGCAATTTGAAGTTGCAAAACACTAATGAGCGAGTGGAATAGACTATTACTATCGCCAGGAATTCCTGTGTCCCTGTTTAGAATTACTTCAGGAGTAATGCATTCAGTACGCTCTTCATACATTTGAAGTCGTTGGCTGTGAAATTCATTTTCTTGTAGCATTACATTTGCTATATTTTCAACAGCCCTACGTTGCACGACATTCTCTTCATTACTGTCCATTTTTTGTCTTTTCCTGTGAAATAAATGAGGACATAGTAAACTTAAGTAATATTGAGGCATAAAATATGTATGTAACAATTTGTTTTTAAATGTTATTAAATCAAATTACGTAGCCACATACGATTTTTCTGCATTATTACGTTGACGAAAGGACATTGTTCATTTATACGGGACTTTGGGCTAAACGTGGACATTGACTGTCACTGATATCATAAATTAGACTTGATAGCTTCTAGCAGTTGATATCAGAATATTATCTTTTGGTAGTAGCAGAAAAATTACTTACGCATATTTCCCATAAGTAATGAACGTTGACGAGGTTATTTTTAAACAAAACTACAACATTTTGTGCCATCGGAGGGCCAGAGTCGTTATTGCAGGATGCCATCGATTTCCGAGCGTCAGCTAGGGTCCTAAGAATGCATTTTAATCAACCAAAACCACATCATAACACAATTTTTAAATACGAAACACATGACACAATAAAACATTAACAAACAGCTGATAACTACGCATTTTGTATCCACGTATTTAGTGCTGCCATTGTAGAAAATATTCTAATATGGGTCTAAAAAAATCGATAGTGATCGTGTGGATAAAATCGATGCTATTCTACAGTTTACTACTTTCGTTCTACGTTTACTATTCTACAGCTATTTTACAGTTACTAGTCGCTGAGCGGCTAGTTTTTCGCTCAGCGACAAACTAGTAAAGCGAGTGCTTGGCGGGATTGTGAACAGTCAGCGATCAACTGTTTGTATATGAGTATATGCAGCTCTTTTATTTAGGTACACGGAATGTATATCTATTGTACGTTTTTTGAGCGAGAAAATAGTAGATAGTTACTCGTTTTCTCGACGGCGGTGGGACAACTGCCCAAGTAGATGATTTTGTTTTTCGTGGCGTTGTGAAGTGAAAGCGGGTGCAATGAAAAACCATTACACAAAAAAAGCTAGCTACAGTGTTGCTTGAAAACAACTTAAATACGAAATCAATTGTTTATTTCACGCATAATTGTTAACATATTACTTGTTCTATCGATTTACAGAAATCAACAACATTCAAAGCTTAAAGACTGGCAATATAATTGGTTGAGAAGTCGGAAATAAAGATTAAAATACTTATTTAATCACTTGAGCCCCAAGAGGCCAAATTTGGGCAAAACCGGTTTTTGGACTTTAAACCCTTATTTTTTCATGATAAACATACTCGATTATTAGTTTATTTTGATGCCTAAGAGATAGGTGATAATATTTATCAGTACATTGTCGTTTACAGACACACAAAATTTGATTTCAAATTTTAGTTATGATTTTTTGTGTGACGTCACGACGCCGGCCGCGTCGCGAGTCGGGCTTAATAGGTTAATGAACTTTTAGTTTATTATTCTGAGTACTAAAATAATGCATTCATTATTCATTATTTTTTTTTTTTTTTTTGACAAAATCAAATTATCAAGAACATTTTGTCCACGGATAGCCCATTTTGAACAATGTCCTTTCCTTTGACGTTCAGCATTTTTTTCATTGTTTTTTTTTTTCATTTTTCTGTGAACTTTTTTAGTTTTCTTCAAATCTTTCTTTAAAAAAAAACTCTGCAGTACCTACGTGTCTGAGCTGTTACACAATATTGTATATAAATGTGTATAATCTATATCTTATATATAAAATTCTCGTGTCACAGTGTTTGTTTCCTTACTCCTCCGAAACCACTTTACTGATTGTAACCAAATTTTATATGCATATTCAGTAGGTCTGAGAATCGGCTACTAGCTATTTTTCATACCCCTAAGTGACAAGGGTTGTTCACCCCAAAAAATTTTTTTTGAAGTGAAAACTTCTTTAGGCGCGCTATGGACAGAATTTTCGTGGGCTGTGAAATGGATTGATGATCACGTGATCATCACGCTCGGATATGATAAGAAATTTCGGGTAAGCTCGGGATGCTAGAGCGAGAAAGATAATATGGTCAACAAACGTGCCAGACCGAGAAAGATAATTGTTAGAGGAGGACATGGGACAATAGATACTCTCTCTCTCTCTCTCTCGCTGCTCGCTACCGGTTACCAGTGTTGACACTTTAGCGACTTTGTCGCTGAAACTGGCGAATTTATAAAACCTTTTAGCGGATTTAGACGACGTGTTACCGACAAAGGGGAATATACTAGTGTAGTGTAGAAGGTTGGAGAAGGAAAAAGCTTATGTATTCTTCCAGACTGTTATTCCCTTAACAATTCAATCAAAACCGGCGACTTTGTTTCATAACTATTTGGCGACAAGCTCAAAATCATAGTGGCAACACTGACGGCTACCAACTCCAAAAGACTTTTCTTTGGGCGGGAAAACACGACGGGTGCTTTATAATTTTCACAATCAAATTAATTAGTTTTGCTGTGTAAATATTTCGTTTCTTTCGTGTAAATATTTAGTTTTGTATACATGTGAGGTATTTTATTGTTGTTACTACTAGCGCCATCTATTTCCGATGAACAGTACAACTCGCTAAAGTATTGTTAGCGCCATCTGTCTCAATATGCTGGTACTACTTACTAGCTACGAGGAATGAAGTAAACGAGGGAACGAATTGGAGGCTTCGTTTACGAATGAACCTATCTAAGAGTCAGTAGTTCGGTCAGCGCAGGAGTGAAGGACGATTCATTCTGCTTTCTGTCGCCGACGGCACCACAGTGTGCACTGATTCTCACAAATACTCAACATGGCGGACAACGGCGACGAAAGTCATCTCCTATCTCCGACAGCAGCGGTGGGATCGGAACAACACAATTCCGATACGATTGACCAACCTACGGCTACGACTTCTGCAGCATATTTCGACGTCTCGATGTCTGGTTCGACCCAGAAAAACAACGATCCGGTTTTTATCTGCGCTGGACAAAGTACGCGCCAGAAGAACGAAAATATTGGGCAATCGTCGGACAATCATCTTCCTAATTTTTCATCGGCCACTTGGACATCGTTTTTTCGCGGTATGGTTGAAACCTTTCGCACCAACGAAACCGGAAACACGATCCTGCAGACGACAACGAAGAAAATGAAACCGAGTGACGTCTACATACCCTCTTTCGACCCTGATGATTGCGAATTTACAGCAGCGCAGTGGTGTGAAGAACTTTATTACCATCGGACTCGGAACGCGTGGACCGATTATGAGACAAGGAATGCGGCGTTTACACACCTGCGCGGACGCGCTCGCAAGTGGGCATCGAAATCGTATCCCCTCTGCAAGACTTAGGGCGAAGCAAAAGAGCGGCTGACACACTAGTTTGCTACTACGAAAAGATTTCACGACCTTTTTCGGGAGATGGTGCAGTACACTAACGACAAGGCGGCGCCCTACGTAGAATATTCGACCAACAAGCTGGCAATGGTGGACAGGCTGGAACCAAACTGGAGCGAGGCAAATAAAATAGAGGTCGTAATCTCAGGTATCGTCGATAACCAGGTACGTTCAGATTTGTTAAAAAATACTCCTGCGGACTTCGTATCTCTTGATAGACACCTAAGTACCTACCCTAATGTAAAAAGTTTAAAAAGATTACCCTCATCTTACTTTGTGTCCGAACAGAAAAGACGAAAGGTGGATTTTTTCGATCGTAGCCATGTTGTATGCCATAATTGTGGCAAACTCGGACATTATAAACGTAATTGCAATTCAAAAGTCCAAGACCGGGTTTCTACTAGTGTAGAAACTCCTCGTCAGGTGCCGAATTCTGAGAAAAATATTCAGTGTACCTATTGCAACAAAGTAGGTCAATTCTGTTTTACCAAACAAAGGGACACTAAGAATAAACATGCAACAAAATCTGTCAATATGTGTTCGTAGTCTGAGACCTCGATTATAGAAACCGACATAGACGTTTAAATTACAGACCCTGGTAGACAGTGCGCCTTATAGTTTTCTACTTCGTAAATATGTTGCCGAAGAAATAAACGGTATCCGTCACTTTGAACTTATTCAGCTTACAGGTATTTATTGGCTCTGCCTCAACGTAAGTACTCATTTTCTCGTGCATTTGAAAAAGTGAATTTTGTCGAGTCAACAAGAACACACTGTCTCGTGCAATAATTCCTAAAAACTTCAGGTGCCAACTAATACAAAGATTTAATGACGATCTCAAGCACTTGGGTTGGGATTAAACTCAAAGTCAGGGTTCTTGTTTGGAAAGTGTACAATTTGCACGTCAATTGTTAAAAGATTGGAACGAGAAGGAGCATACAAATCGTATGCACTTTAAAGGTTTGAAGTGATAGCTTCACTGTATTATAATTATTATTATTAGTTATCGTATAGAAAACTGTCGGGCATTGTACGAGTGTCATAGGTATGTTTTGAATACAATTGTACTGACCCATGTATTTTTTTAAAATTTTTGTGAGATATTTGCTATCGCTCTCTAAAGATTCGCTATAGCTGTGAAATGTTTGATCGGCACATTTACTCTCACTAAGATAAGAGAACATTTCTAGTTCCCGAACATGGCGACTAGCGTTAGAACTTACGTTGTTCGATGTTTACCGTGCAAAATAGGTAAGATACTCTCAGATGCAAGGCAGTCTACTCTGCACCCGATTGAGAATGTCCTCGAACCTATACACACTACACATTGACACTAGCGGTAAACTCACCGGCAGTCTTAATACTAAGGAGTATGTGATAGTAATTATTGACGCATTTACAAAATACTTGACCTCCGTGAAAGACTTGACAGCGAAATCCGCCTATAACGCGCTCCGTACCTTAGTGTTTTATTTGGAACGCCCCAAGGAATTATAGCTGACCAAAGTACCTTATTCACCGGGAATGAATTTCAGGATCTGTGTCGAGACTGAACCATCGATTTTTAGGAAATTGCAAGCGGCGTAAGTCGAGCAAATGGACAAATGGAGAGATTCATGTATACTGTCACCTATTGTAAACCATGACCATAGGTCATGGAAGTCTGTCCTGGGTGAGATTAAACTTGCTATTAATCATGTCGAGAAGTACAGGTAAAAGTCCCAGCGTGTAAAAAGTGTAACGAGTAAAAGTGCAGATGTTGATGGGTTGTAATAAGAGCCCAGCACGGATCAATGTATTAGTCCGGGAACATGAGAAGCTTGATCTTTTTGAAATCAAAGGACAAGCTAAGTTCAGAATGGACGAGCAAGCACGCCTTGACAAAGCTCGGTTTGATAAGGACAAGGCAAGGGTGCAGCCATTTGACATCGGTGTTATAGTCCTGGTAGAAAAGAATCCTAGAATAAACACAAACTTAGGTGAGAAGTTTTCTTATCCTTGTAAAGTTATAGAAACTTGCGATAACGAGAGGTACAAAGCAGAGCCGATGTCAGGACGACGCGTCCAATACGTTTGTCACGAAAAATTCGGTAATTACCTTCCAAACATACCTGATTTATCCGACAAACTAGATGATGCTTCTAGTATTGCCCCTGTGGTGCAGGGTTATATCGTGTGGTTATGCAACGAAATTGATCATATTATGTTACAGTTGATTTTTGCACATTTCAATACTTTGGTATAAAGAGGAATATAAGTTACTATTGTCAATTACAAAGTCGTTTCACCATTGTCTGTCACCCTTTACCGAAAGAATTGGAAAGCTCCGCGCTTCATGTATTTGTTGAACATTGGAAGCTCAGCGCTTCATGTGTGCTGCACATTGGAAGCTCCGCGCTTCATGTATTGGTTGAACATTGGAAGCTCCGCGCTTCGTGTATTGGTTGAACATTGGAAGCTCCGCGCTTCGTGTATTGCTGCACATTGGAAGCTCCGCGCTTCATGTATTGCTGAATATTGGAAGCTCTGCGCTTCATGTATTGGTTGTACATAGGAAGCTCTGTGCTTCATGTATTGCTGAATATTGGAAGCTCCGTGCTTCGTGTATTGCTGCATATTGGAAGCTCCGTGCTTCATGAATTGCTGAATATTGGAAGCTCCGTGCTTCGTGTATTGCTGAATATTGGAAGCTCCGTGCTTCATGTATTGCTGAATATTGGAAGCTCCGCGCTTCATGTATTGGTTGCACATAGGAAGCTCCGCGTATCATGGATTGCTGCATATTGGAAGCTCCGCGCTTTGTATGGATCAGTGCACATTGATGGCTTGGCGAGTGTTTTAGAGACGAAATACCGTTTGGTGTACCTTCGTGTGTCTGCGATACAGGTAGATGTCGCGCGAGAACGCACTTCCTGTCAGAATGGCCGTGTGAGGTATTTTATTGTTGTTACTACTAGCGCCATCTATTTCCGATGAACAGTACAACTCGCTAAAGTATTGTTAGCGCCATCTGTCTCAATATGCTGGTACTACTTACTAGCTACGAGGAATGAAGTAAACGAGGGAACGAATTGGAGGCTTCGTTTACGAATGAACCTATCTAAGAGTCAGTAGTTCGGTCAGCGCAGGAGTGAAGGACGATTCATTCTGCTTTCTGTCGCCGACGGCACCACAGTGTGCACTGATTCTCACAAATACTCAACATGGCGGACAACGGCGACGAAAGTCATCTCCTATCTCCGACATACATATAGTCAATAGTATAAATAAATATGAGCGTCGCTAGCGACGGGGGTGACCCCGTCGAACAGACCAGAAAAAGAAAACTATTGAAGCCAAATCCAAGTGAAAATGTTTCTTACAATCTATTTAGAAAACCCCTTTATAAGAGAAAGAGACTATTCCCAGAAAATCGTAGTGGAGACTGTGTAGTGTATGTGGAATCGACGGAACAGGAGAAAGTCGGTAACAAAAATCTTATTACACTCACCAACCTTTTTGCGGACAATGTTAGGGGCATCATATCATTGTATGCATTCACACGGTGCACCCCACCGTGTTAATGCATACAAAGTTGGAGTAACTTTTAAAAAGCCGGCCCCGGCCAACAACTTTTTGAACATGGACACTTTTTTTACTAACCATAAATGTGTATACAATCTGGGTATACAAATAAGTACTGCCTGAGTAACCTTAGTATTTATTTCGCGCGGACTAAGTCGCGGGTAACAGCTACTTTGTATATAAATAAAATTTCAATAAATATTTACTTTAATTTCTGGCTTGTTTTACTCGTTTATTCAACTAATACGATCCGTAATATTTTATTATAATACGACATACCTACCTAATACAAAAATCAGCTAATGAAGTTTTCACTTCTGCCGTGTGGTCTTAAGCACACACCTTTTTTCTATGTATTATTATTTAATTCGAATACCAAAGAAACAAAACTATACCTAAACATATAAACTATAGTAATCTTAAAAAGAGAATGACGTCATCAATTTGAGAATATTTTAACATAATTTAACAATCATAATTTGATTTTCAACTGTGTACACTAATTAATATAGCTCTATTCAAATTGAACTTGAAAAATCAAAGTCAACTCGTCCAGGGGAGGAGTTAGAATTATTCCAAGATTAAGTCAAAGCGGGAAAATGAGTCTATGTTTTATTCATTGCGGCGACAGGACGCGGACGGGGGTCCGGCAATCGTCATGGTTTTGACGTTCCTCTCTCTTTTTTTTTAGCTTGAAATGACAGAGACGGCAATAGCAATGCCAAAGCCGTTAGTAAGGCGGTAGAACGGCCGGAATCACAGCAACCTGCTCAATATTTAATTTTCGGGCAAAATTTTTTGTTTTTATTTTATTATAACGTGGCGTTGAAAAATACATACAACCCTAAATGTTTACCTTTTTATCACTAACCCCTATTTTTTTATAGCCATTTTAGTAATTTAATCATTTTTCATCCCGCTCGATAACTGATCAATTATAGTATTTTTAGGGTTCCGTAAAACGTAAAAACGGAACCCTTATAGATTCGTCATGTCTGTCTGTTTGTCTGTCTGTTCGTCCGTATGTCACAGCCACTTTTTGCCGAAACTATGAGAACTACACTGTTAAAACTTGGTAAGTAGATGTATTCTGTGAACCGCATTAAGATTTTTACAAAAATAAAAAATAAAAATAAGGCCCCCCATACTTAGAACTGAAACTCAAAAATTATTTTTTCATTAAACCTGCACGTGTGGGGTGTCTATCGATAGGTCTTCAAAAATGATGTTGAGGTTTCTAAAATCATTTTTGTCTACACTGAATAATTTGCGCGACAGACACTTCCAAAGTGGTAAAATGTGTAACTTCGAAAATAAGAGAATGATGAAACTAAACATAATATATATTATGATGTACGTGCAAACTACCAAAGAAAATTGTTTTGAACTTGATCTGATGAGTAGTTTTTTTTAGTACGTCATAAATACTTGGCTGCTTTTATTTGTAAATGTTATTCCCTCTATTTCGATTAAAATTTCCCGGAGCTTATGGCAAATCTAAAATCTATAATATTAAAATGAATCGCAAAATGTGTTGGTAAGCGCATCACTCAACAACGCCTGGACCAATTTGGACAATTCTTTGTTTTAAATGTTTGTTGAAGTCCAAGGATAGATTTTACGGCGAGAAAAAATCGAATAATTGCCGGGAAAACTCTAAAAACAGCTTTCTTCTTTTTCCCATACAAACGTTTTCTAACTAAAATGTTAAGGCAATTTGAGCTTTATTGCTATTAAATAAAGTTCATATAAATGATGTGCTTTCCCATACAAACGTTTTTTAAGTCAATCAAGGAGTTCATTTGCACTTTATTCGCGCTGCACAAAGTTCAAATTCCATCACGTCTATCAAAATAGTTGGAGGGTAGGAGGATCTAATGTCACGTTCAGAAACCCACTCTGAACAATCTGAAATATCGTGAACCAAATTAAATTGAATAATCACAAAACGTAAGACTCATTAGTACTGATTTTCAATTTGGTCTGCTTCACGATATTATTTACTTTGATTTATTTTCGGCACGCGATATAAAATGCGTCAGTTTTCACGTCATTATATCAATCAAGTGTCAGTCAAACAAAAATTACCACGCGGAGGAAGCCAGATTGCAAACGACGACGCGGCAGACCAAAGAAACGATGGCAAGACAACCTCCACAAATATCGGAAAGAGTGGACTGTATTAGCCATAGAAAGAAAAAAGTGGAAGGAGGGTGTGGAAACCGTTGCCCAATATTGGGACAAGACAGCCACATGATAAATAAATATTAATACCTATTATGTAAATGAGATTAAGTTTGAATTAAATTTCAAAATTCAAGAACAAATTACAGGCGAACTGAGGATTTATAAATCAGTTGATTCGATTCAAGATGATGTCGTCAACAACTACCTATCCACCGGAATTTTTGAACTCGCTGGATTTTCCAGGATTGCCTTCTCATACCTAATCTTCAAATTAGATCGGTAGTTAAAATGTTGTGAAATATGAACGAACCGCGTCTTTGCAACGGCACACAATTAGCTGTAAAAAATACTGAACTAATGGAAATACTACCAAATTTTTACAACTTTTAATTTTTGTTTTTGTAGTGTTGTGAGTTGAGAGGTGTTAAAATAGTATAGAAAATGATCACACCCCCTCCCCCGTCATCCTTTTTTATATCGGTGTGTATATTTTTTGATACACGTGGCCTGGGAAATACTTTAAGGTATATAGATAAACTGTTCCCCAGGCCATGTGTATCAATAAAGAAACACATTTAGTGATATTGTTTTTCTGTGTTTCTCTCTTGAATGCACATTTATTATTCAACCAAATATTATCTCAAGAAACTTACTATCACTCCATTCAGGAACAAATAATTGTAGTTTTACTAAAACGATCTGCTCAGTTAGAATGATGAAGATGAGGTGCCATCAGCCCCTATTATGACAAGAAGATCGTTTAATAGAAAACATTATATCATAAGTAACAAAGTTGCTGAGAAAATTGTACGCTGAAGATGTGCAGAGGTGCTATAAAAAGTATGACAGGAAAGTTATTGGTGGCAAGACTTTCAGAGCAGCTCAAACAACTACAAAATGCTCACATACATTTTCGCTCTTGCTCACTTGCTCACAATGCTCACTTTCACATACTTTTGAATGACTGCACCAAATAGGATGATTCTTTGTTTGTTATTGTCGGGACAAGATTTGTACAGCAGAAAGTCTAGAAAATGTAGACGAAAAAATACATGGTGGTACGAAGTTCACCGGGTCAGCTAGTCTGTATATATTTTTGTTTTTAAAATTTGTTTTTTAATGTGCAAACATTACTGTGTTCCGGTTTGAAAGGCAATGTTTCCAGAGAAATTACAGGGCTTAGAGATATAACAACTTAGACCGTTTGGGGACCGAGTCACCTCCGTCCGTGGGGAAACACCTGTGAATAGAAAACCCCACACGTGGTCCCTGGGTGGTGCCAATCAGGTGACAAAAATACCGGTGGTAGGCTTCGGCCGAGGCTGGTGACCACCCACCAGACTAAGTCATGCCGCCAAGCGGCCTAGCCGTGTTCCGGCATGTTGTCTGGTGACGCCATCAGGGGAAAACGGGTCGGAATAGTTGCTGCATAACTGCAAGACCGTATTGTCGCACACCTATACTTTGCATCGGAAAGCTAGTCATGGAGGGTAGCGGGATCCGAGGCACGGTTGCCGCGACCGACCGCAGATAGTTGGGGGCCCAAGTAGTGAGCTAGCCACTTATGAAAGGCTGCCCCGCCATCTAGCGAAAAATCCCGGGATGCGCTATCCTGCCGGTTGGCGACCGGATGACAGGCCAGATAGACATCTCCGGGGGGGCTCGGGCGTCCCCGCAGTCTCCAGACTAGTTTCCCATTGATGTACTAGTGTTGTGTGCTGTGACCGTTGGTCAGCAGTGTGTAGCCTCGTTCCACTTCCGTTTTCCCACCGACATTCACTCTCAAATAACATGAACAGGAAATTTAAAAGAAACAAAGTTATAAAGCGGCTGCACTCCTCGTCACTCAAAGTGCACCTCACGAATATTCGAGGTCTGCACTCCAATATCACCGCAGTCCACCACCATCTAGAGACTGAGCAGCCGTCGCTCATGTTTCTTACGGAGACGCAGATAGGATGTCCGTCGGACGTGGCGTACCTAACTTATCCAGGATACACCCTGGAGCACAAATTTCGGCCCCGTGCTGGTGTGTGCCTGTACGCCCGTGACGACATCTGCTGTCGGCGTCTCCGTAATCTTGAGGACACCAGATTCTCTGTTCTTTGGGTGCTGTTGGACGCAGGCATAGACAAAGTTGTATATGCCTGTGTCTATCGGTCGCACAGTGGGGATCAGGAGACAACAAGGCTCATGGATTATTTAAGTGAGGCAGCGGACGCGGCTCAACAGAAGTACCCTTCAGCCCAATTGGTGTTACTGGGGGATTTCAATGGTCATCATAAAGAATGGCTGTACCCATACCGGGATACCGACCACGCTGGGCAGGAAACGAGAAAGCTAGCTTTATCGTTAGACCTAACCCAGCTGGTCCAAGAGGCCACACGGGTACCAGACGTTGAGTCGCATACTCCTTATTGCTTGGACCTTCTGCTGACAACGGATCCAGACCGATATTCCGTGGCGGTATCTTCGCCTTTAGGCAGCTCCGACCACTGTCTGGTGAAGTCAGTATCCGTTTACCATCCACCCGATACTTGCCCCAGTGGCAACCGGCGGCTGTGGCGATACAAGTCAGCAGATTGGGATGAGATGCGATCTTTCTTTGCGTCTTACCCATGGCAGTCATTGTGCTTCACTTCAGGTGATCCGTCAGCTTGCGCGGATGCTGTGACTGATGTAATACGAATGGCTATGGAATATTTTATTCCATACTCTGACGTTCTATCATCCAGCAAAGCTCGCCCTTGGTTTGGATCTCAATGTTATAGTGCAGAAGCATTTAAACATGAGACCTACCTAGCCTGGGTTGAAGCTCGACAGCGTAAGACGAGAGACGTACACCAGAAGAAAAAGGCGTTTAACAAGGCTGCCAAGGCATGCAAAAAGGCCCTTCAGAGGGCTCGTTTTGACCATATTAGTCGAATAGGGAAAAAACTGGCTTCGTACCCTGCGGGCAGCAAAGCGTTTTGGTCCCTAGCTAAATCGGTCGAATCGAACTTCTGCCGCTCCTCACTGCCTCCAATGCTGAAACCTGATGGGGCGCTGGCTCACACGGCGATGGAGAAGGCAAACTTGTTTGCATCTCAGTTTGCGGAATCTTCACGTCTAGATGCTGGTAGCGCGATACCTCCTACTCCACCAGGCAGTTCGTCTTTAATGTCGGAAATACACATTCGCCAAATAGAGGTTCGTAAAGCGCTACGCAATCTGGATGTGAATAAAGCCAGTGGCCCGGACGGAATTCCTGCTGTAGTATTGAAGGCTTGTGCGCCTGAGTTGTCTCCTGTACTGACGCGCCTGTTTAGACTCTCTCTCCAGACTGCGCAAGTACCGAAATCATGGAAGGTTGCTAACGTGCAACCTGTGCCCAAAAAGGGTAGTCGTGCTGACCCTGCCAACTACAGGCCCATCTCGGTCACGTCCATACTCTGTAAGACTATGGAACGTGTCTTAAACCGCAGGCTCCTGACGTACCTAGAATCTAACGACCTCCTTAGCGACCGGCAATACGGGTTTCGCCGAAACCGGTCCACTGGGGATATTCTAGCGTACGTCACTCACATCTGGAGTGAGGCCATCGATAAACACGGAGAAGCACTTGCAGTCTCTCTGGATATATCGAGGGCCTTTGACAGGGTTTGGCATGACGGCCTTATAAGCAAACTTTCTGGTTTTGGTTTGTCTCCTGGGTTTGTTGCGTGGATATCGGACTTCTTGAGGGATCGATCCATACGAGTCGTCATTGATGGCTGCTCGTCAGATCAAATGGCTATCAATGCCGGAGTCCCTCAAGGGTCGGTACTCTCTGCAACGCTCTTTCTGCTACATATCAACGATCTGTTGAAGCCCGGTATCTTTGGGTACGCAGACGATAGCACTGTTGTAGAGAGTTACATATCTAGCGCGAGAGCCAGTGGGCAGCAAACCCAGTTACTGAGAGAGAGTATGATCGAGCGTTTGAACTTGGCCCTTGAGGCAGTCTCTGAATGGGGCGATACCAATCTGGCCAAGTTTAACGAAGAAAAGACACAGGCGTGTCTGTTCTCTGCAAAAAGGAGTCCATTTCAACAAACTCCTTCTTTTCGAGGTGTATCCGTGCCGGTTACCGACCATCTCGACCTTTTGGGTGTTACCTTGTCATCTACGCTCAACTTTGGCTCTTATATCGAGTCCAAAGCTAAATTAGCTGCCAAAAAACTAGGTGTCCTCTCAAAGGTGCGAAGGTATTTCAAGTCTGAACAGTTGCTTACATTATATCAAGCACAGATTCGCTCTTGTATGGAGTACTGTTCGCACCTTTGGGATGGATCGGCTAAGTATCAGCTCGAGGCTTTGGAATCGATCGAGAAACGTGCCAAAAGGCTCATAGGCAATGATACTCTTGTGCGGAAACGACTTCAAAGTCTTGAACATCGCCGCAAAATTGCTAGCTTATCGGTTTTTTATCGGATACATTTCGGAGAGTGCGCGACTGATCTGCATAACTTAATACCACCTTGCCCTTTTTTTTATCGGACTGCTCGTAGCTCGAGAAAGCGTCATCGTTTCATGGTTGATGTTCCAAAGACACGAACAAAGAGGTTTGACTCTACTTTTGTGATAAGAACATCTAGGCTGTGGAATGAGCTACCTGAGTGGATTTTCCCCGATAGTTATAATCTTGGTGTCTTCAAGTCGAGAGTGAATCGGTTTCTTCTAGGTAAGCACGCTTCATCGTAGGCCGCATCGTCGCTTTACATCAGGCGAGATGGCGGTCAAGTGTAAACCTATTATAGTTAAAAAAAAAAAAAAAAAAAAAAAAAAAGATCTCTGGGTGACGAGCGCAGTGCAGTGCTAAGTAATGATTTGTACTCTTTATGTTCCAATAGCTGCGTGTTACTGTGCTGTCATGTGGCAAATTGTTGCTTACCATCATTCACATGTCCTGTTCGTCTCGTCACACTCTATTTAAAAAAAAAAACTCTGCAGTACCTATGTGTCTGAGCTGTTACACAATATTGTATATAAATGTGTATAATCTATATCTGTATATCTTTTTGTTAATAAAATTTGTTTTGCACTAAAAAGGTGGATTTTTTCTTTAAAAGGTTAATCAAATTGAAAATCACAAATATAAGAACCAAAAACTTAATTAAAATAATTGCCAGTTATTTTACCACCAAGCAGTAATGTGCAAACATTACTGTGTTCTGGTTTTAAGCCAATATTTCCAGAGAAATTCCAGCGCTCTGAGATACAATATCTTAGGTCTCTGGGTGACGAGCGCAGTGCAGTGCTAGGTAATTATTTAGACTCTCTGTGTGCCAGTAGCTGAGTGTTACTGTGTTGATATGTAGCAGGCATGTTGCTTACCATCAGGCACATGTCCTACTTGTCTCGTACACTCTGTACTATAAAAAAAATATATTTTAGAAGCGCTACTTACTCATCTTTTTGAAGTCTGTGCCCGTTAAGCCTTATAATAATGATAAGTACTAAAAGTTCGTATTCATTACAAAATGTACCACGAAAATGCAGTATCTTACAATCTGATATCTTAGGGAGCAAGGAAAATTATGATTGGTCTATAATACTATTGGTATAACTCTTCGAATGCACGTTGAGAAATACCAATCGCTTTTACTCAACATGCGATTGGTATTTTTTTATCACAACAGTCTCACAAAGTATTGGAACATGTAGACACGAGTCGACACGAGAAGAAACTATAGGTTTATAGTAACTGTTTTAAAAGATAATAACACAGTTCTTTTTCTTTTCTGTTAAGCCACCTACCTATACACACTGGCCCAGTGGAGGCCAACGCCAGTGTGTGGAGGGTCGTTTTGTGATCACTCGCGTCGTTCACCTAGCTGGCCGAGTGACGGCAAGTGGCCAGTGTGTATAGAGCTGTTTTGTCTCAACTCGTCTCTCGTGACCGGTGTCAGTTTTTGTGCACAAAACAAAGGCGCTCGGCGAGTAGAGTCCTATTCTCCTACCTCATTTTTGCCTCCGCTCGGCCAGTGTGTGGATGCTACCTTTCGTCTCATGCCGTTTTGTCGACGCTCGCGTTGGCTTGCGTTGGGCCAGTGTGTGGATGCTATCTTTCGTCTCGTGCGTTTTGTCGACGCTCGCGTTGGCCTCCACTGGGCCAGTGTGTATAGGGTACATAAGGTATAAGCCGAAAGAAAATATAATTCAAATATATTTTTACAGTAAACATAACCTTCCATTTGGTTTAACTTTAACCCATTTTTAGGATTTCGGAATTAAAAAACACCGACAGCAGACGTTTTTAGATCATTTCTAATTCTAATTAGAAATTATTCATCAACACACTTTCAGTATCAAAAACTTAAAAGTTCGACTGGTTTTTCAATGTACTACTTATGCGACGTGAGCATTGTCTTATAGGTTATTTTTATAGCAGTATTAATTATATAAATTCAAAAAAAATACTTACTCATTAACTTTCACATTATTTTCAAGACTTTCTCCGTTAACAAACGCACTTTGTTTATTCATAATTCATAGCTATTTAATCATAGACGCATTTTAGAAAAGTTATACCTAATTCTATTTACTGAAAAATTAGAAACAGTGTTACCAACTCCTAAAACTAATTATCCCTAAACGACACATTTACTTGAAAATTCCCTAATTTGTTTTTAGTAAAATATAAAATTACCACTTTTATTGAAAAAATATAAGTGTTTAGTGTATTTAACATAAAGAAATCACAAAAAATAGGCAGAACTTATTACTACTTACTACTTACTTTCCTAATTTATTTTTATTTGAAGTTGGTAATTTTGTAATACAGTATTATTCGAAACTATAACTTATTCATAAAAAAGGCAATTCATTAATCTTACTCATTTATTCCAATTCCTAAAAATGCTAGTTACTAAATTTATTTAAAAAAAAATTGTTGTCTGTAAAGTCGGTTTACTGACGATAGTTGAACGTGACAACGTCTTAAGAAAATACTGATGGAATGGTAGCATTTTTCAAAAGAAAATTTTAATTTCATTTGTTTAATAGATTTGTATGTAAAAAGTAATCAGTAGAATTTAGTCATTTTCAATCAAAACAATGCAAAAAAACAATGCAAAAAAACAATGCAAAAAAACTTTTAGATGCCGGGGGATCGAACCCGGGGCATTTCACATGCAAAGCGAACGCTCTACCACTGAGCTACATCCCCGCTTGAGCTACTGGTCGAAATAATTAATACAACTGTAACAAACATGCGGCGAGGTAACGACCGACGGTAACGGTACATGACGTCATGTTTTGCGGGCGTGCAGCCGGCTTCATCGAATTATAAGACGTTATCACGTCAAAAGATATGCAATAACAAATATATATTTTTTATTTGAAGTAATTTTAAATCTATACTTTTAATAAAACTGTAGCGGGTCGAATTCTGTACATTGAAGATATTTTGAAAAAAAATTTTTGTGGGCACTCCATAGTCGATACTGATGGCGAAACTGCATTTTTTTTCTTTCATGTCTGTCTGTCTGTCTGTTTGTCTGTCTGTGTGTATAGGGAACTCACATCACGCCGAAACTACTGATTTAATTCAAATGAAACTTGACATGATTTAAGATCATACTAAGTAGATGGTAGCTGTCTACTTTTAATCCCCAAATTCTGCACGGTTTTTGTGCAGAAAGGGGTTAAAGTCAGAATGTGTTTTTGGTTGTAACTCTTGTTTGCATTGTTCAATTTCGTTAATTCTTATTTTGTTAGAAAGAACACATTTCTAATATAGTCTCATCAAAATTTTAGCGTTATTGGTCGTGTGGTTCGGAAATAATACAGAAATTAAATAATAACGGAATTAATAAGTTCGATACATACTAACTTCTAAGTATTCTGTGACAATGTAAACAATACTGGGATGTAACGGTCATTTTATCGGATTCGAAGGCGGAGTCGGAGTTTTAAAATTTGATTTATCGGAGTCGGAACCGAAGTCGGAGGCATAGGCAGGATTAGAAGTGGTGGCAGGAGATACATTTTTATTGTATATTTTTTTTTTGCCAAACACGTGGACACGATAAACATTGACGAGCAATTGATTTAGGAAGTTGGGATTTTGTATTTTAATTTACTATCCACCACAATAAAGGATTATCTGCAATATTTATACACCTTACCTCCAATTATAACCTCCGTTTTAAAAGTTTGCGGGGCCGAAGTCGGAAACGAAGGTCTAATAGTAATCGGAGGTTCCGATTTATCGGAGTCGGATTCGAAGCTCTTTCCTGGTACACACACAGTACTCAAATCCGTGATCCGTCATCTATCGTCAGGTAATAATATGACAGTACCTGTCTTATGTTTTTCCACAAAATGGCAGCTCATGGTACGAAACACAATCTGATATTTATTAGAAAACTAGCTGAACGCGCGCGCGTTGCTACGCCATCTATCGAAAATTGGTCGTACCAATTCAAATTTTGAACAAATTCGGTTACTTTAGGTTCTAATGACGCAACCTTTAACATAAATGACAAAAGCTGTCACGCAACTAAATCTCTCTAAAAAGCAATATTTTTTCCCGTTTTTGTTACATTTTTCATTCATGCTCGGCTCCTGTTAATAGTAGCGTAATGTTAAATATCCTATAGCCTTCCTCGATAAATGGACTATCCTACAAAGAAAGAATCTTTCAATTCGAACCAGTAGTTCCAGAGATCCTTGCGTTCAAACAAACAAACAAACATACAAACAAACTCTTCAGCTTTATAATATTAGTATAGATGTGTAATGTAGTATTTGTTGTTGTAGCGACAATATGAATACATCATCTGTGAAAATTACAACGCTCTAGCTATCACCGTTCTTCAGATACAGTCTGGTGACAGACGAACGGACGAACAGCGAAGCCTCAGTAATAGGGTCCCATTTTTACCATGTACGTATATTATATGGAAAACAGGGAGGCGGTTTTTTGAATATTAACAAAAACTGGATGACAAGATGTTCAAGCCCACTACCAGTCGGAAGCGTGCTCAGCATGCTGGCGGCAGTACCACGCTGAATAGCGATGTATATGTGTTGGGCCAAATAAACGCTAGCATTTTGGTCACGCGTTGCGTCGGCGAAGCTCTCGGAAAGGCTTTTGAAGATGAAGTCAGCTCCCGGCCTTCACAGGCACGATGTCTCAACTCTCAACCCCAAAGGGCTTAAATATAAAACCACTACCGAGGGTTGCATATTTCTGCCGTTTGAGACGCTCAGCTGAATTAGCCACTGCACTGGCCCTACCATGTGTCTCTCGAAGAAGTGATGGTGCCAGAGTATCTACACAAGCTGCGTCTCACACTAGGGGCCGACTCAACTTCCAAGGCAAAAAACTCATGCCGTCAGGTCTTTTGCCATCGTCACGCGTAAGACCACTCCGGTTTGAGTAGGGCTGGGACATTGGCGGTAGAAAAAGCCAAAGTTTTGTGTGTGAATTGTTCACCAGTATCTATTTATCTGGACGACGTAGTCATAGCTTCTTAAATTAGTCGAGTGAACTTTTTACTTGACTTGAAATTAGTTAGTTAGTTAGGATATCATCCTGTAAAAATGTACAAGTGGGTAAGTATCAGATCACGCACATCAGCTACAGACTCTTCGTAATGTATCCTATAAAAATCCTACAAACTTAACACTGCGGCTATGTTCGATACTCCACAACCTTACTACGAGTGTGTTTGATGTTACTTAAAATATAAAATATATAATTGCTAAACTTGAATAAATATATTTTTGTGTGGAAAAACAAATCACTCGGTTTGTGTAATGACCACCCATCCAAATTTTTTTACGTAAGTGTAATGCACTAATAAGGTCGCAAGATCAACGTACGCGAACGAAGTAGCGGGTTCAGCTAGTACATAATAATAATATAATACATTATTATGATTATTCAGAGATTTCACACTTTCAGAAACAATGTAATAAACCTTACTCATTTATGCTTACTCATTAACATCGTCATCAGCCTGTATTCGTCTACTGCTGTTCATAGGTCTCTCCCATATTACGCCACTCGGCTCGATCCTCGGTATTTGGTCTCCAACCGCTACCAGCCGTCTTTCGTATATAGTCACTCCATCGAGTCTCAGGGCGTCCTACACTACGTTTCGGTCTCCATTTTCCCCCCGTAAATTTCCCAAAGATTTTGTACCCCCAAATTTCCCCCCATGGCTTTTAAAAACTCCCAAATTTGGGGGGAAAACCCCCAATCTGGCAACAGTGCATATGTCACTATCCGATGTTGAAGGGCCGTAGTCGAATGACCAATGACCGTGGGGGTAGGCAGACGTTACGGTCTTCCAGTCTTCCATCCCTTTTTCTTGTGAACACAAGAAAGAGATGCACGATGTCTAAAATTCGGTCTCCAGACCCGCGATAAAAGCTATGCAATAGCTTAACTTTAAAGTATTGTTTCTAAAAGTAGACAAGTTTTAAAATCTTTTAACTCGGCAATAAAGCATCACATGAAAAAAATATGTGTGTACACACCCACGTCTACTAGAAGTATAACTGACCAGAGTATGAACAAAATTCACGACCTCATGTATTATGTTTTTGGTTGTCCGTTTGGGCGTGAAATGCCCCTTATGTAAAGTTTATTATCAGTGCCTATATGATATATTTACTCAACTCACTTAGCTTTAGTTTTTTAGCTACTTTATAACTTTACGTAAATATTAAACTTTGATACTCACAGTTCAATTGTTTTTATTTTCTTGTCTCGTGCTGATAGGTCTTGACTGTTCTCCTTTGTTAACCTGAAATCATTTATTTGAAATAATACTACCTACTAATAATATGTTTACTAATAGAAATATTTTATTAAAATATAGAGTGACAGGACGAACTGATCGTGTGCCTGATGGTAAGCAACACGTCTTTTAAGGTACACATATATTTAAACATTAAGATCTCAAATGATTCCGTTGCACTGTACTCGTCAGCCAGAGTATTTTTACTTTTATAGGTTTACATTTGACCGCCATCTCGCTTGATTTTAAGCGACGATGCGGTCTACGATGGAGCGTTTACCTATAAAGAAATTGTTAGATAAAATTGTTAAATAGTCAATTGACTGTATTGTTTTTAAACTGTCACGAATTGGCATCACCTATTTTTAAGTCGGTTAAAAAGTAACCTCTCTGAAAAAATAATGTAAATATGTAAATCTTAATACTTCCTGTACTTAGCAACGTACCGAATTCGAAATCAGCACTAGCTGATTGGACCCTTAAGAGGCGGACAGATGCCAATTCGGCTTCTTTGAATGCCTGTACTGGGAAATCTGTTTAACAAATCGCACTGAATAAAATATATGTCATTTTTGACTATATTTCTGGTGTCGTGCTTAGCTACTAAACACGATTGAGAAAAATTTTATCAATAGAAAAAAAATCGCGCAAAAGTCTCAAAAAAAAACTCACTCATCTACTTCACTGTTATGCACTAGTTTATCATTATGAAATAAATACAGGTGATGCATCTCATCTAAATTGATGTGCTAGTAGAGAAATATTTCATATATCTTGATTTTCATCTGAAAAAATAATTATTTATGTATTCGTTATGGCCGGTTAGTATGTCTAAAGCCGTGAGGGACGACGGATGTGTGCCGCGATCGAATGCGGTCCTCGACTCTGGGAGACACGAATAGAAAACCAACTGACGATAAAACAGTTCTCATATTCCTATTAAATAAATCTAAATTTCAAACTACAGTTACTGAGTGTTAATTTGGTCGTGCAGACCTAACACGTATTGGTCTATTTGTTAAACGTCTCAGTCTAAAAACACAGAGCTACAGGTCTCGTGTCCCAGCCTAGTGTGATTTATTTTTGCAGTTTTTAATAAATTTCGTGTTTGACCGAGACTATAAAATATGTATTTAACCTACTTCAAAGAAGGAGGAGGTTCTCGATTCAGTTTTATGTTTTTTATAGATCTTAATACGCGATAGCTCCGCCAATTGTGAATCGATTTTGATGTTTTTTTTTGTTTGGTAGGTCATAGGTATTATTGAAACCGTTGCCGTAATATTTGAAATATTAACTAAGAACTATAATTACAGTTCAATTCATTTACTCGTATTTTTTCTTTCATTTTAACTGGAATTAATTTTATCAATAATGAGAGATGAGATCACTAATTTTATTTTTATCTATATTTTTTAGTTTGATTTTATACTGCAATTGAAAACATGGACAGTGATTCTAATTTTCGGTACACAGGTACAAGATTCTCTGGTGTAGTGGTCAGAGGTCTGGTCTTGTGGTATAAAGGTGTGAACGCCGGTTTGCATCTCAATTCCTCCGTTCTTTTTGTAAAATGTTGTGTTTGATTTTTTTTTAAACGGGCAGAGACTTTTTAACAAAACTAAAATACAATGAGAACTACACTACGCTACATACCTAACTAACTACTTACACTAAGCACACCTGAATTATCCATAGACCAATGAAGGTCTACAGATAATCAAGAAGTTTGTTTGGATCAACGTGGGTCAGTGATATCGCTCGCTGATGCGAGTTATTATATATATATATATACCTAGGTATTTTGTCGCTTTGTCAGAGTTCCGTTGCAGACATTGCGATTTGCGAATTACCTATAAAGAACTAGCAGCGCCCCGCGGTGTTACCCGCGTAGTTCCCGTTTCCGTTGTTTTGCGGGATAAAAATATAGTCTATGTGTTTTTCCAGACTATAATCTATCTGTGTTCCGAATTTCAGCTTGATCCGTTCATAAAAAATTAGGACGTGATTGAGCAACAAACATCCAAGCATCCATACTCACAAATGTGGGCATTCATACAACATAACATACCTACATACTTACAAATATACATTTTATACATACATATATTTCATACATAAATATAATATAACTAATTCAATATTGCATTTATTGTGCTGTTATGTGGCAGGTATGTTACTTACCATCAAGCACATCTCCTGCTCATCTCGTCACTCTTTATTTAAAAAAAAAATATATATTAGCAAATCTCTATAAATAAATAATATTTATTCATAAATACTTATATTATTTATTCTAATTATTTTGCCGTTTAAATAATCGTATCTAGACACACGGCAGTGTGGCCAGCCAAGTTCATTCAAGAAAACTGGCGAGCCGCACCATGTGTAATATTACACAAACCATATGGACCTACTTTTGTCCTCCTCATAACTTAAAAATTGCACATTGCACATTAAACAAGGACGTTTAAAAAAAGTCGGACATAACCCATCCTACGACACAACTGAGTCACTCAAATGACCCAAAATGGCGACGGATATTTATGTGTGGAGTGAATTTTGGGTTGCCACATTAATCAAATGTTCCCAAACTAGGCTGCGCCTGTATTTTGGGCACCCAGATATTGCAGCGATTTATTACATCTGAGAGAGCTGACCGCGTTGTACAGAAACAAGTAATGACTAATAAATTAATGAAATCAGTAATACACATAATTAATAATATGGCAGGTAAAAGGAGTTATATTACGCTTAAAATTGTAATGAGGGTTTTATCTAAGCTCTAGGAGGAATATAAAAAATAAGAACTTCTCTTTCCCCTTTTTTTCAGATTGTTTACATTGCTGTTGACAGGTGAACACTGTGTCTGCTTTATAAATCTGTAACTCAGTTAATAGCGAAGAAATCTATCCAAAACTGCGATTAAACCGAAGAAGGAGTCCTCAATTACCTGAGTGAGTGTTTTCACATCTTACATTCGACGGGAAAGTCATACAAAAACCCCAGGAAATTTGAAAAGTTGGGTGACTCATCTTCTTTGATATGTTTACTACCCGATAATAACACTTTCACTACGGTATTCTACCTGAAACTTAAAAGATCACTGAAAATCCTCTAAATCAAAACAAACGCTTGCTTGGAAAAAATCGCAATTTGCGAATTTTGACGGCTGAGCAGCGGACTGCGGACAGCTGACACCGATATAGCTTAAGTGTTGCTTGCTACACCTATAAAAATCACGCATCTGGATACAAATTTTGAAATACCATCGACCTCTGACTCGATACTAGGTAACAGGTATCGATGATAACAGTTAAAGTACCTAACGTTTTACTTGCTATAACAATTTGGAAAATTGTCAGGTCTGAGTGAACATTAACCAAGCACGGTTGCGTGACGAGTATTTGAGCGAATAGTGCTGTCCTGCTCACGCTCACTAATAGCAGTGCTGTTTACATTTTGCCCTAGCTAGACTGCGTTTTTGCTCGACATGGATAAATACCTACGCTCTGGTCGAACGAATGGATCTGAAGCATTATGTGGGGAATGCAAGCAAATAATAGCTTCCTCTAATTTTTTGAAATGTGCGAACTGTAAATCTACTTTTCACCCTATTTGCGTAAATGCTTTTACATCTGGACCCATAAAGGCTGTAGATTGGATATGCATGGCGTGTCGTACCTCTGAATCCACGAGTACCACCCCGTTTCATAAATCGGATCACCTCGGCACTCCGAAGTCAACGCTGACGGCGACTAGAGCGTCAAAAAGGCCCGCGCCTAGTTCTCCAGTAACTCCGAAAGAAGGAACAGTTGAACCATCATCAGATGTTGCCACTGAGCTTCGCCTACTACGTCTAGACATAGCGGAGCTGAAGTCCTGCATCTTATCGTTGACAGAGGGAATTAATAGGTGCAATTCCAGATTGGATAACTGCGAAACCAGAATCGAAACGCTCGAGAACAGGGAAACAATAGCCGCTTCTCTGCGGGACGAATTGAATGAATTAAAAGACCAGGTAAACTCTCAATCACAACGTTCTCTCTGTAAAAAATTGGAGATCCTGGGTGTCACTGAGTCGCCTAATGAAAACCTCGAGCATGTGGTCATGGTGGTAGCCAACAAAATCGGAATGAGCCTTGAGAATGAAATAGACTGGGTTCATCGGGCCGGAGTAAAAAATGGTAGACCTGGCATGAAGAACAGACCAATAATCGTAAAACTAATGAGAAAATCCAAAAGAGATGAAATGTTGAGAGCAGCAAAGTCTCGCAGGCAAGGTCTTACAGCGTCTGAACTGAAATTTCAAGGACCAGACTGTGAAATTTACGTAAACGAGCACCTCACAAAGATGAACATACTGTATTGTATCAGATAGCATTCTCAAACATACAACTAAAGTCAAGCTCGGTCGTTCAAAGCACACTATAAAGCCTTGGATTACTCCGGGTTTACTCAGATGTATGCGCCACCGTGATAGCCTTCATCTCAAACTGAGGAAGGATCCCACAAATGAAATTGTTAAAATGACGTATAGTCGTTACAAAAGTTTTTGTAATAACTTACTACGAAACCTGAAAACGAATCATTTATGAATACTGAACTTGCTAAACACAATAACAATCCTAAAAAAAACCTGGAATGTTATCAAACAAGCTTGCGAGCTGACAACTGCTAAGGACAGCTCTACACAGCTGTTGACTGGCGTAGATAACCCACTTAACGCTTTGAATTATTGTAATAGTCATTTTGCGACTGCTGGAGCAAATCTAGCCTCTAAGATTTTAAGAAAACTGGGTACCACGCATACAGCATTGAGCGAGCGTCTGTCGGCTGTGAGCCGCTGCCCAAATTCATTTTTTCTGGCCCCTACAGATACGGGTGAGGTAAGCAGCAGCATTCAGAATCTCAAATCACATAGTGCGCCTGGAAATGATGGAGTCACACCACTCTTATTAAAGTATGCAATAGAAGCTCTAACGGAACCAATTACTCATATCTGCAACATTAGCATGGCGTCAGGAATATTCCCTGAGGTCTGGAAGGCCGCAACTGTTGTACCTATTCACAAATCGGGAGACAAGACAAAACCAGACAACTACAGACCTATCTCGCTGCTCAGTGTAATTTCAAAAGTACTTGAAAAGTTGGTGAATAAGAGGCTGGTGGAGTTTCTTGACAAATATAAACTCCTTAATGATCACCAGTTCGGATTCAGAAAAGCCAGATCAACAGAGGATGCTGTGAAATTGCTTACTGAGACAGTGACGTCGCATTTGGATAGGAAAGAGAAATGTCTGTCTGTTTTTGTCGATTTAGCCAAAGCATTTGACAGCGTGAGTACAAAAATACTCTTAAAGAGGATGGAAAGTGTAGGGATAAGAGGAAATGCTCTGAGTTGGTTTACAAGCTATCTTTCAAATCGGAAACAAAGAGTAAAATTAGGAGAATACTTGAGTTCTGACGTTGAGATTGAATTTGGCGTCCCACAAGGAAGCACTCTTGCACCTACGCTATTCACAATGTATATCAACGAAATTTTCATGCTAAATATTCCGCATTGCAAGCTCATCTGCTACGCTGATGACACAGTGGCTATTTTTCATGCAAAGGATTGGGAAACCGTATTTAGGGTTGCAGAAAGTGGAATGGCGATCCTGGCACGGTGGCTGGATGTTAGTCTTCTAACTCTCAACGCTAATAAGTCACACTTTATAGCATACCACGTTACAAAATCATCAAATACAAAACGTTCAAAGCTGACTTTACACGTTAATTGTAAAAACGTCGAGTACGGCTCCCCGCCCAATGCGTGCTCTTGTGGGGCTATGGACAGAGTTATTTCAGCGAAATATTTGGGAGTTATGATAGACGAAAATTTGTCATTTTCATCTCATATCGGTTACATCTCCAAAAAGCTTCGAAAGTTGGTGTTTGTGATGAAAGTCCTAAGAGCATGTACTAATGATGACATAAAACTGATGGTTTATAAGTCACTGTGTCAGTCGCTGCTTCTTTATTGTATTAGTGTGTGGGGCGGTGCTGCAAAGACACATATGAACATGATTGAACGTACTCAAAAAGCAATTCTAAAGGTCATGATAGGCAAACCGCGACGATTTCCAACGGACAAATTGTATCAAGAAGTGCCGGTGCTGAGAGTGCGTCAACTTTTTGTCTTGCGGGCCATTAAAAATTGTCATTTTGTGTCTTGCAGTGCTGAAAAAGAGAGTCGTAGACGACATCGGGATGTTCCGCTCCCGAGGGTTAATACCGTTTTTGCCACTCGGCTACCCGGTTACGTTCTCTTGTTCACATACAACTCTGTCTGCAAACTCATAGACATCAGGAATAACACTTTTGCAGAAGTTAAACATAATATAGTTGATTGGCTTCGCTCCCTATCTGAAGAACAAACAGAGAGACTTGTATTTTACTCGGAGATGAGACGTAGCGATGTCTACGGTACTTGCGAACCTTTTAGGCATACTGACTTTACTGGTTCCGGCTACACGTTTTGATGAATTGACCTCACAAACAACCTTGCACGTGGTTTTGGGAACGTACTCACCATTTGAGCATTTTGAGTTATATGTTTCATTCACCACTCGCAGCTTGAAACCCATTATCGTCGTTGCACCTCCGCTTATTTACTCGGTCAGGAAAACTCACAGACTTCCTACAATCATATGCCTGCACAAACACACCAAAAATACACGTTACATACTGAACTCTCTCTTACAAACACACACAAACACACCCTCTCATTACATACACCCTCACACACTCACACATACCCATACTCTGATATAGACACTCACAATTACAAACTTTTACAACCAGACATAACCCACCACCAACCTATATTTTTATGTACACACTTAAAGTAATTACTTTAGTACAGACGAAATGTGTTACAGCGATACTGGCTTTATCACTGATTTATTGAAACTGTAGTTACCTATTATAGCTCATCATTCATATCAGTAGTAATGTTGCATTTAGTATATTATAAGTTCTAGTATTAGCTTTAATTTACTGTGATTGTCATTTTATGTATTATTATTTCTCTTTCACGCTAATAGTTGGATAAGTACTGTCAACAGCGATCATAATTGAAAAAATTCAGAAATTTTAAGGAGCGCCCAAGATACAGGCTTAGCCTAGTTTGGGAGTCAATGGTACGGCTACCAGTTTTATATCGATTCAAATAATTTCACTATCATGTTAAATGTACTGTATTGTGTTTTGTTTTTTGGAAATAAATGATTATTATTTATTATTATTATTATTTTTCAATAAATGACGCGTAGAGTATAGACTTGAAACGATGATATATTATTATGCAAACCCGTCCTTGCTATGATTGTAGCTCGAATCAGCGATTTTCATCAGCTGCTTTTGAATTCCCTCTACGCATTCCACTAAAAAACCCTCATTATCAGTATAAGTCGTATAACATTGAATAATATAGAAAATTTTAAACAATCTGTAAATAATTATACATTCATGACATATAACTTTGTTTAATTTAGTTGCAATATTGTGGAAAGAATATCCAGTATGCTTTCCTGGATATGTGAGTGTGTGTGTCAGTGTGTGAGGGTATGTGTGAAGGTGTGTACGAGTGTATGTTTATGTACAAATAAAAGAGGAACTAGTTGGGTGTGTGGCATAAGAATATTTATCGTTAGAAAGATGCTGTTAAAGGGAAAATTACTTTGAGTAACATCTCTGTATGCAGTATAAGTTTCTCGGTTTGCTCAATGTGCTCAGTCACTGTAGTAGTTTTGATTTACACTGAGAGAAAGAGCAGTCACCGATTTCGATGATTCTGCAGACAGAGTTGTACGTGTAAATATGGACGTATGGGGATAACCGGGCGGCAAATACAGTGTTAATTCTAGGAAGAGGTATGTCTCGCGGGCGACTCAGTCTGCTTGGTTTGACGGTACAAGATAAACCGTGGCACTTAGCTACAGCCCTCATGACAAACAGCTGGCGAACTCTCGGTACCGATGCCTCCTCATGTAGTTTATCTGTAGAGTATCTGCGTACCATAATGTACCATATGGTTAGAATACCTAACTAAAATAATAATAATTGACACATTTGTTTCCAAGGAACAAACATCTTTGATTATTGCTCAGTTAACCCATTATTTGGACTATTTAATGAGAGGGATGACGTGAAGCTACGTGACGACAGGCGAACTTTAATATTCGTCAAGTTGATTTTAATTTAATCGATTGCAATTAATTGAAATCTTCATGTAAAAAGATTGTTTTGACACCGCTAGTCCACAGGTGGTAGGCTTATTTACAAAGCTTTGATTTTGAAGTAATTTACGATAAAGGTAAAGACATGGCACACGCGGATTTCTTGTCGCGAAATTATGCCCGTCTGTCGAATCTAAGTCTAAAGCAAAAAATAAGAACTAATCGACTTAGATTAACTGTCTTGTAATAGGGTACTTGCTGAACCGAAGTGCAACTTTGAAATATCCAAGCTTATTACTGATCTAACTAATGGACAACTAAATGATGATTTAACAAGAGAACTCACGATATTCGTAAAGATCTTCACTATCGCAAGATTCATCGTAACAGTCGTGACGAGCGCAGTGCAGTGCTAGGTATTGATTTGGACTCTTCATCATGTTCCAATAGCTGCGTGTCACTGTGCTGTTATGTGGCAGGCACGTTGCTTACCATTAGGCGAATGTTCTGTACGTCTCGCCACTATTCATTTTTAAAAAAAAGTACCCATATTACCTAGAGCGATCACATTGTCAGCCGTGAACAAAGTACATAAGTCATTTTGGCTAGAAAATTTAGAGAAATTTGATGTCATTCAGAGCATAACAACATTATTGTTAAAGTCAATGTTAAGCAAGACTCCTTAGTCAACGTTCAACTTTCTTGATACTTTCACGATAAGTTGAATAAGTTGAGAAGAATGCCGGAGAATCAAAGTATGACTGACGAGATTGTAGTAGAGGAAAGTAACGATGGTTCGAGATAAAAAAAGTGCGTTGAGTTTGCATAATGGTCGGACTATACCAGAGGTTATCGTGTAGCCGTAGCTTAGTAGAAATCGGCGTCTACTATTTAGTAGTCCGTGAGTACGCGGTAGGTAGTCAACTCTGGCGGAGGTCTTGAGGGTTTCAAGGGAAACCATTGAGTCCGGTGGTGACTCGGCGATCCTGGAGGGATGCGCATGGACCAGAGATTATGTAGAGCTCAAGCACATGTTGTGATTCAGCTGTGATAATATGTGACTCTAGTGAGAGTACATATTTTGGTTATCAAGTCAGTTGTGTGTTTGATTTTCCTAATTCTTTTGTTTGTTGATTTTGATTTATTATTGAAGCGTCATAAAAAAATATGTATCGAGAACCTCCTTCTCTTTTTGTGAAGTCAGTTATAGATAGAGTTTTGTTGAGTTACTGGTTTTCTGTCAATTGATTTGACGAAAGGTCAGGAGTGACCGAGCTATGTGATACTGTGCGTGGAATATTGTTCCAGATGAACACACAGAGACGTGTGTCCAGCAGGATGGCAGTGTCAAGAGGTGATTCGAACAGTATTGGATTTTAATACGAGGCGCAAGCGGTGTGCTGTCATCGCTTCGGCAGAGTCCGGATTATTACGTCGTGCGAGGCTGCTTTAAGACATTCGGAAGGGAACACATTTTCGTCCTCCGATAGCCGTCGTGTGACCACGTAGTTCGGGAACTGTCTCACGTCTCGTTGATAAGAAATTTCCAATAAGAAAAATTGTACCACATGTTTGTCTCATCGAGTAGTACCTTGTATTAAACTCACTTGTAAAGTAACTACGCATTTGTTCGTGAACCACATTGAAGCCCACATACCTATTATTTTTACTGAAGAGGACCAACACCAGTACCGTCCTGACTCTTACCACTTCTGACTGATGACACGACATACATATATTTCATACATAAATCCTTACTTAATATTATAAATGCGAAAGTAACTCTGTCTGTCTGCTACGCTTTACCGTCTAAGCCAGTGAACCGATTTTGATGAAATTTGGTATACAGATAGACTAGACTCCGAGAAAGAATATAGGCTACTTTTTATTGCGGAGAAAGGGTTGGGGGGTTGAACAATGTAACGAAAATGGGAAAAATATTTCTCTTTGAGAGCTTTAGCTGCTTGTGCCATTCTCCTTGGCGTGGGTTGAAGTCTGTGACAGCACGTATCACAGACTTTTGAAGACATTTGTGTCATTTTATGTAAACAAAGGACAATGCTCACGACCCATACATTGAAAAACCTGTCAAACTTGTTTTGATCCTGAAAATGCGTAGAGATTAATAGTGTATAATTAGTATTATTGTTCATGCTTCTAAAAACGTCTGCTATTGGTGTTTTTCATTTCCCAAATACCAAAAATGAGTTACAGTTAAACCAAAAGTAAGGTTACGTTTACTGTCAAAATACATTAGAATTATGTTTCCTTTTGGATTAGAACAGAAAAGAAAATAAAGAACTATGGTATTATTTTTCAAAACATATTTCTTATCAGAATAAATAGGAATAATAGTACTGCTCACTACCAACTGATTACCATACGTATGAACACTTCATTTGCATAGAAATATTGTCACAGAAGGGAATATCTTAATTGTGTTATAAATATCTCATTATTTTGATATTCGAGACAGTGGCCTTAAAAGATCCAGAACAATCGAAGGTTTCCATCACACAACAGAAGCATATTTGGTTGTATATAATTATTACCACAATTATGTATCTAAGTAATAAGGAGCACAGAACCACATAATTCCGTCACAAAAACTTGATGAGTTGACTTGACTTGAGAAAATATCGGAACTGGTAATCGGAGTCTGTTGTGGTGAATAATGCATAAATATTACACCGCTTAGAAAACAAGAAGAAAAATATCGGAAGAAAAAAATTCATTTTACTTGTTTACTTTTTTTTTTGATTTGACAATTTGTCAATTTGACATTAATCTTTGATCACAAAGATTGTTTTACCTCTTTGTTTGACCAATTTGGATTTGGTGAAAACGTTTCGTTTCACAATTGCGTGCCAACTTCTTCCTCGAGTTCCTCGTTTACATTGCTATAAAAAGCAATATTAATATCTTTGTCGCCGTAATTACATATTATATCGTTATTTAAATATGTAAAAGTAATAAATAAACGACACTGTGAAAGAAATTGACATACATAACATCCATATTCAATCTCAATCTAATGCGGATCAATAAAACGAAACGCAAGTACCGTTTCGTTATTGCAATATTTTCCAAGTCAGCTTTGTTGGAAAATGGTAGGTTTAATTTAAACAAATGCAATTTATTTTATTTTGCAATGTTAGAAAGTTATATAACTTCGCACACAAGTACAACAAAAAATCACCGATTTTTTAATATATAACTCATATGTCTGCACGACAAATATTTTGGCTGGTCAAAAATGGACATTGTCCTTTGAAATAATGCATTATTACATTGTAACGTGTAAATTAAAAATCTCTCTAATCTTATATTGTGTAATGTTGTTTATATCAAATTTGTCCGTTGGTTTTTATGCATCTACACCAACATAACAATTCATATACAATCATACATTAGAAGTACTTGAAGAAAGAACCATGCTGCCTCGATTTTACACCAAAGGGGTTTTCGATAATCAAGCTCAAGATTATCTAAAGAAGACTGATCACCTGAATGAAGAATCATACTCCAATGAGTAACATGTAGAATAATGCTCTCAATGTTTAAACCACAGAAATCTAAATAATAAGGTACTAGAAGTCGCATGACCGCGTGACATTGTCGCCGCACTGGTGACTTGTAGGCCACCAGTGCTCGAATTGTAGTTTAGTCTTGTTCGAACCGGCAGGCGTGAATCATCTTTAAAAACTTGTGTTATGCAGCATAAACAACTGTGGAAGTTATAAATTTTTGGTGTGATCGTCATTTTGCCTACCATTGCTGCATACATTAATTAACATCTAAAGTGGTACAAGCATAAACAGCAATGTAATGTAAAATTAAAGATATCGTCATAACCTCTAATTTTCCATGGTACAACCGCAGGTAGCGATTGTGAGTTAGTGCTGTGACGGTCCAATTTTACTTTCCCAAAAATAAACGATGAAAATTTTATTTTAAATTTTACATAGTTTTATCGATAAAGTAACATAATAAATCGATGAAAAAAATTGTACGCAATTAACATTACACCCGTACGTACAATCTTTTAATTCGCGGTAAACATTACTTCATAATTCATTAATTATTAACAAAAGTATTTACATACTGGCTATAACGCGCGATTGTTCGTCCGTGCAAAATAAATATTAAGATAACTGAGGCAGTATTTATCTATTGTAAGCTTTTATTTTTAAGACTTTATTAGTTTTCATACAAAATCAGCGAGCAACACGGAAGGGAGTAGGCATACACAGCGTTTCCCCTCTGTCAAAGTACAAGTCCGCGTGGACCATGGAGTTTGATAATATACTGTGGCGTGGAATACACTGAGGGCGGGGCTAGATTTGTGAATGGTGCCTTATTTTTTATGTGTTAGTGATTTGGCTGTGTGAGTATGGTCGGCAATGGATCGGTACAGGTATGTTTTGTATGTAATAGTGCGGCTTTACGCTAGTGTGCAACTTTCCCCTCCCGCAAGAAATGACAGAAAGATTTGAACAATAATTTTTAGCAAAGGCTACTTCCCTTCCGTGCTTGCGCGGAAGATCGAGTTGCTCGATGTCCAAAATATACAACAACCTTTGTTCTTCAACTATACCTAAGCCCATGTGGTGTCAGAATTACATAGTTCAGTTTTCGAAACAATAGTATACCCCATGTGACTCACTTATTTTATAGGTAGGCATATTGACTTTGTTGTAGTGTAATACACCTAATTAATGAAATCAATAATAACCTTTATCGAATGTTAAAATTGGACTGTACATTGAAATATCGATATGTTGTAATTTTTGTCAAGCACTAGCGTATATGTGAAAAATTGTTAATTTTTCAATGTATTAGTAGGTTCACTGATAAGCGTTTATGGATGTGTGTGGTGCAATCACAGACCCAGGTTGATAATGTGCAGCTATTGGTGTGTGAGTGAAGCTCTATTTGAATACTACGCGCATGTAGTAGTGATCGCGGGGGTAGGGGAAATGTGGCGACAAGCGTTTTGCAAGTAATTTGAGAGTTATGCCATTTCTATTACCTTATTATTTAGATTTCTGTGGTTTAAACGCTGGACGTCGGCAAAGTTGCGGTGATACGTACCTTCTATTACCGAATGGAAGCCATAAGAAAAAAGAAGAAGAAGATTGCATTGTTGGAGGAGGTAATTTTTTCTGACAATAATCTAATCTGATGTTAATATTTATCTGACAATACAAACAAATACATTAATCACATATATATAATTTTGAACAAAATTGCTCTTGATGTTTTTTGATTTTAATGAGTATTTTAGGAAATATCGTAGTTTTAAACAACTCCGTAACGAAATAATAGACCACTTTATTGTGGGCACGTGGTCCAGTGATGTTTCTTAGCGTTGTCTTCTAGCTGAGGTTCCTCGAGACGATGTAGCCACAGAGGCGGAACCGCGGCCATCTCTAGCCGCGGTCGTGAGCGCGAACCTTTCGCACTCGACGATCTTAGCCAAGACGCTCAACAGTGAGAGGTCATGTGAGTTGGAGAAGCGAGAGGAGGCCGTTACCTGTCACTCATCCAATGACGTGAAAGTGGACATGGGAGCGATCCTAAAGGTGCACTTGACTCGCATCCTGTTTCCACCGGAGGGTCTGGGGTGTCGGACGCTTAGGGTGGTCCGGCACCGCACCTAGGGATATGGTTTCCCGAGGTCGTGACGCGTCGCTGGTTTTTAATGCATCACTGGAACCAAATGCGGTGGTTCTGACGTCTCCCATGAGGTGTCCCCGCAAAAGGCAGCGGCAATGGCAGATCGAGTCACGGTCGAATGCGATAGCGGTCCCGAGACTGCTGCCAACCCACGGCTGGAAAAACCTGTTGTAGGTATAGGTTTTGATCGGTAAGGTTACCATATCCGTACGTAATATCGATCCCAACATGTCCTACTATGTCAATGCGTGCCCATGGGCTCCAAAGCTTGCGGTCCAAGCAATTCGGTCAGGGAGGAGTTGCGTGGCGTTGACGGTGCCGGCGCGACTGAGACGTGCCGCGATGAACCGTGGCCGTAGAGGAGAGACCCCGGCTGAAGAGGAATACCGGTATAATGGTGCGCCGCTCTCCTTGCCCACTGCGGCCTTGCGTGGTCGCCAACGTATGATGGTGGACGCGGTGGGGCTGTAGGGGATGAAAAGTGCCGGTATATCGATGAGCTGCTGTCCCCGTCCTCTTCAGCCGGGTGATGGTAGGCATTTGACCCGCCGCGGGATACAAAGGGTGTCTAGACGTGAGGATGTCTGGCACCGACGAGGCAGTTAGCTATCGCAGAAGAATGCGAGAGCATAACCGTGTTCGCGGCAAAGGTGTGGCAAAGTTTTTAATCGGTACCACTCATGTCGAATCTGACACAAATCGACCATTCTCTTCAAGCGGAATGGTATGTTAATGTATTGCCTCCACATAAAATGGCACCCAATATAAACAATTACCCGTTAAGGAGTATTTACTGTAACTATTATAAATATAACGACTGGCCTCGTGGCTTAGTTGGTAGTAGCTCTGCCTGCGAAGCCGAGGGTCGTGGGTTCGATTCCCACCCAGTGCAAATATTTGTGTGATGAATTCAAATGTTTGCACTGTGTCTGGGTGTTTCTATGTATAATAAATATGTATTTAAAACTATATAAGTATTATATCAGCTATTTGACCGACATCACACAAGCTTTGCTTAGTTTGGGGTCAGATGGTGTTGTGTGTGAATTGTCCACCAATATTTATTTTATTTATTTATTTTATTACTAAAGCACAGGGGCAAACATTTAAGCGCCTAGGAATCGATTCACGCCAAGACGGTTTTTCATACGGACAACCACTTAGGTATCTGTTGCGTTATCAAGATCATCAGGTTACAGAAATAACCAATTTGTTCTTCTACGGTAAGAAATAAAAACTAAAAATATCGTATATACAGAACTACTTTAAAATACCTGTACTACTTTAAAATACCTACTATAAAACACATTTAAGTATATCCCAGTATGTTTATCTAGCGTTCCTTCATTATTTTTCTATAGTTTTCTTACTGATCATAGCTTTTTAAAGCAATGCATATTTTAGTAGGAATTTTCCTCAAATAGACGTGGGTGAAACCGCGGGTCTCAGCTAGTATAATATAACTCATTCAATATTGTATTTATTGTGCTGTTATGTGGCAGGTATGTTGCTTACCATCAAGCACATCTCCTGCTCATCTCATCACTCTTTATTTAAAAAAATATATTAGAAAATCTATATAAATAAATATTTTTTTATTAATACTTATATTGTTTATTCTAATTATTTTGCCGTTTAAATAATTGTATCTAGACACACGGCAGTGTGGCCAGCCAAGTTCATTCAAGTAAACTGGCGAGCCGCACCTTGTGTAATTTTACACGAACCATATGGAGCTACTTTTGTGCTCCTCATAACTTAAAAATGATTGCACATTAAGCAAGGACGTTTAAAAAAAGTCGGACAGAACCCATCCTACGACACAACTGAGTCACTCAAATGACCCAAAATGGCGGCGGATATTTATGTGTGGAGTGAATTTTGGGTTGCCACATTAACCAAATGTACACCACAAAAAACATACGCAATCAATAAAATTATTTTATTTCTTAATCATTTTGCTGGTCCTACTGCGCAACCTTAAACCATTTAAGCATTGCCATACTTATGATTTTCGGAACTTTTTCGGAGATTTTCGGAGAACGGAATTGAGGAGTTTCGGAACGTTTCCCGACCCATTATTACAGCTCCTTAATAAATTTAAAAAATAAATGTTAAAAGAAGAAAAAGAACACTAACACATCGTTTTAAGTGATCAACTAAGTGAAATAGAACATTGAGAGAGATTTTCGTGATATGTAAACATTGAAATTCACAAACATACGGAGAATAACATCGCAAATTGAAGGTTAGACCTTGTTAATACGAATTGTAGTTTATTTACTTATTTTTTCAATTTGGGGGTACTTTTGAATCTCTTGGTGAGTCAACCGTCAACGTCAACGTCAGAGTACGACAACTGACATAGACATCTGCTATCATACAGTGCTGCCAACATTACCTTCCTAATTCATACTAAGTCACGTTTCAATACACGCAAAAATATGGAAGGACAATTTCAATTACTCTTTGACAAAATGAAAATCGAAATGCAGAACCAAGCCGATTCTATAACCAATACACTAATGGATAAAATAGATGAAAAATTAAAACCTATTTTAGAAGAAACTCGCAACCTAAAACGTAAAGTTGAAACCTTGGAACAGAAAATTGAGTTGCTGGAAAGGGAAAAGAAAAGCAATAATTTAATAATCCATGGTTTGAAGGAAGAAGAAAAATCAACAGAAGAATTAATTAAAAATGCCAGAGAAAGCATTTTAAAAGAATTGGAAGTAACTTTAGAAAATCACGAAATAAAAAAAATATACCGCATTGGAAAAACAAATGAAGACAGAAAACCAAGACCCATACTTTTGTCCTTTATATGCGGTTGGAAAAGAAACGAAGTTTAAAAAAATAAGAAAAAGTCTAAAGAATTATACGTTACAGAGGATTCATCATCATCAACAGCCCACTAAACGTTCCCACTGCTGGGACTCGGGGCCTTCTCTCGCAAGGAGAGAGTTAAGGCCATAATCCACCACGCTGGCCCAGTGCGGGTTGGTGGATGACACATGACTTCGAAAGATTCTAGGTACATGTCGGTTTCCTCACGATGTTTTTCCTTCATCCTTTTTGAAGTTAGCGGCATTACGCACATGACTTCGAAAAGACAGTGGTGCGTGTGGGGTTTGAACCCGGGGTCTCCGGATCGGCAGTCGCCGTTCTCCCGACTAGACCAGCCGTAACTTACGTACTAACTAACGTACAGAGGATTATTCTAAAGAAATTCTAGAAAAAAGGAGGGCACTGTTATCTCAACTGAACCAAGAACGAAAAAAAGGTAATGTTGCCTACTTAAAATACGATAAATTCATAGTAAAAGCGACAAATAGCAACGAGAAAAGAAAAAGAGAACAATCGGTCTCTCCGCTGACAAATCCACAACCGAAAAAACAACAATCGAAAAACAACCGAGCAAATGCTTTTGATCTAATGAGGACTCGCTCTAATTCTCTAACAAACTATTCTACAGATAAAAAACAATAGCAACTACATATCGGTGAACGGAAACGGAATCTTACACTAGAACAAGAAAATAATACAAACACAAAACACTCACTCCCAAGCCGACTGGTCCTCGTGGGGGAAAATGACCAAGACCCTCTAAAGATTGATAAAAGTATCACACATACCTCAGACATATATATATAGCAACACTAAATACAAGATCACTACAAACTCCTGAAAAACTTCAGGAATTGGAACTAGCGATAACACAAATAAAATGGGACATAATAGGAATTAGCGAAATGAGAAGATATGGAGATGGAATAGAATACTACGGTAATTACATCCTACATTATAAAGGGGAAACGCCAGGGTTTTACGGAGTTGGCTTTTTAATCAAAAAGAAACTGGCAGACAAAATTGAGGAAATTAAAGGAATATCCGAAAGAAAATCTATCTTAAATATAACGCTACCTTCATCTGTAAGCAAGTTTGAAAAATGATCAATAATTCAAGCATATTCACCAACTGAGTCAGATAAAAAAGAAGATATAGAAAAAATCGTACAATTTTACGACGACTTGCAAAAAACTGTTCATAAATCACACAAAAATATTATTGTGATGGGTGATTTTAACGGACAAATTGGAACACGTAATAACGCGGGAGAACTATACAACATAGGCAAATACGGTTACGGAAAAAGAAGTAAGAACGGATCACGGTTAGTGACCTTCGCTTTACAAAATAAACTCTGTATACTGAATAGCTTTTATCAAAAAAAAGTAACAAAGAAATGGACATGGATATCTCCTAACGGCCTTGTTAAAAATGAAATAGATTTTATCATGTCAAATAATATCAAAGCATTTAAAGATGTATCTTATATCCATAACCTAAATTTCCACACAGATCATAAAATGGTTCGTGCTACATTAACCGGTATGCCTATTAAAAAGAAAAGAAAGTGGCAAAGTCCTAGTCCAGCCCTTATGTGTACCGGTAATAGTGATGCGCTTATAGCTAATTTAAAATTACTAGCAGGAAAAGCTGAAGAAACAACCATTACAATTGAAGAAAAGTATAGCAGAACAATAAATTTACTAAAAACAGAAACAGCTAAAGTAAATGCTGTAAAAAGGACAGTAATATCTAAAAAGACACAAGACTTGCTGCAAGAAAGAAAAAAGTTTTTAGAAAAAAAATGCAACAAAAACAGCCGCAGTCAGTCATCAGATATCAGTAAACAGGTAAATTAAAATATTAGGAAAGATAGGAAAGAACATAGACAACATACTTTGAGAAAACACATCGAAAGAACGGGTGTATTAAAAAAAGCTAGCAAAGAACTAACAATCAAGAAAGAATGGATGTCGAATATAAAAACCAAAACTGGAAGCTACACATGTAAAAGACCTGAAATACTAAAAATAGCAACGGACTATTACAGAAAATTATATCAGAGCAAAAATTCTAGAGAAACAGATTATAAACTCAAAGTCTGTACCAAATATTTTGATAGAGGAAACCACAAAAGCAATATATTCACAAAAAGCAGACAAATCACCTGAATCTGACCTAATTACCAACGATTGCACCTATATTAACAAATATATTTAACGAAATCATTGAGAACGAGGAAATCCCTCATGACTGGACAAAATCGACGATAACATTGCTTCACAAAAAAGGGGATAATGGAGACATTGGCAACTATCGTCCTATCAGTTTAATGTCCAACGTTTACAAAGTCATTTCCAAAATAACATTATCTCGAATCACCACTACACTCGACGAGAATCAACCGAAAGAGCAAGCGGGTTTTCGAAGTAAATTTTCAACGATAGACCACATACATGTTCTTAGACAAATAATCCAGAAATACAAAGAATACAACAAATATTACTATCTAGGCTTAGTGGATTTTAATAAGGCTTTCGATTCTTTGGAACATGAATTTATCTGGAAAGCACTACGTAACCAAGGAGTACAAGGAAAATATATAAATATTCTTAGAAATATATATTCGAAGAGCACAGCGCAAGTTAGGTTGGATAAAACGGGCGAGGAATTTCCCATACAACGCGGCGTACGGCAAGGTGACCCTATTTCACCCAAATTATTATCTGCTGTTCTGGAGATGATATTTAGGAATCTGGAATGGAACGGAAATGGACTTAACATAAATGGAGAAAACTTAAGCCACCTACGTTTCGCAGATGATCTCATTCTCTTCTTTGAGTGCCCAAAAATTTTACAGCAAATGTTACATCAGTTATCAGACCACAGCGCTAAAGCAGGGTTATCGATGAACACAATGAAAACAAAAGTAATGACCAATTCGTCAATCATGCATAAAATTATAGTAAATAAGGAACACATCGAGTACGTAGAAGAATACATTTACTTAGGACAGTTGATATCTACAACAACACTATGCCAAAAGAAATTGATAGGAGAATAGCCAATACTTGGAAGAGATATTGGTCCCTCAGTGAAGTGCTGAAAGATAAAAAGAAAGTTTACGACATGTGCATTCTACCGTGCTTGACTTATGGTTGTCAAACATGGGCGTTAACAAAACAACTTGCAAATACAACAACGGTCTGTCAAAATAATATAGAAAAAAGTGTACTTGGAGTCAAGAGAAAAGATAAAGTAAAAATAAAAGAGATAAAAACCAAAACTAAATTCAAAAATTTTGGGCATACCTGTAGAACGCAAAAATGGAAATGCAAAAATTGTAGCCACCAAATACACCAAACGCCGAAAAAAAAAATTATAGTAATAATAATTGGTAATTAAGTTAAGATATATATATAGATGGATTTGTAAACAGCAATAAAGGCTTATTTATTATTTTATTTATAATACTTATGATAAATATGTTATCCCACTAACCGCGAACTTATTTTTAAATTGATCGAATGATTGAACGAAAGTAAAACTGAGTTGTTTAACAAAATAAATATTGATGGAAAATTAATGGACATTTCACACAAAACACCATCCAACTCCAAACCAAGTAAAGATTGGACTGTGGAAGGCAGATAGATGGTAAGTACCTATAACTCTATTACTTATAGTCATCGACTTATATATAAGGACCTGGTCAAAGATGCGACAAAATGACACAACCGCGTTGGACCTAAAATTGCATTATTAGGGCCACGCGACATGCGACTCAGTTCACAGCCCGCGGGAGGGGGTGTGCAAGTTTTTGCTGGCCATTAAAATGCCAAAAAATGTTCAGTAAGCTATGTCCTTCCTTTGAAGTTATTGCTTATAGTTATAAATACCATACATACGAGTTCTTATTACACAAACATATTAACACTCGAAACACAAGGCAGATATTTGTATTCATACACAAATTGTAAGGGTATCCGGGGGTCAAGGGTTGTGAACTCAATTGGTGAAAATTGAATTCCCAAACCTCCCCGGAAAAAAAGTTAATGTTTAAGTATAAAATAAAAAAGTAAGACTTTTTCAAGCGTTTATTGACACAATAGGACACATAGGCATACATCAATACTAAAAAGGGTAAAAGGCCAGGGGTTGATCGTTGAGTTACTGTTCCTTCAAAAGACCAAAAAAGGAATTTGAAGAATTCCTCGACAACCTCTAAATTAAAATTTGGTTATTCCCAGTACAGGGTCCTTTAGTAAAGATGGGTAAATTCCGAATACCACCCTAGGTTAGAGAGGGGTTCAGCAAAGGCAAAACTCCCCGGTTAGGTTAGATAAGTAATTGGGCAAAAATTAACCCCTCCTTACAGCCAGGAACCTATACTGTTACCGAGAACTGACAAGATCAACCAAAATAAAAGGGGCAATAGGCCTTCATCAGTATGGTGTAAGACCGTGGAATTTATAACTATAAATCCAGTTGACTAAGTATGGTAAGTGACCAACCCACAAATTACAAGTACAAAGTCAGTTCCCACGCACTAAGAATAAACCGTTGAAATAACATTATTAGGTAATTGGTGTAAGACCAAGAAATTTATAATTATATTTATAGTAGATTAAGTAAGGTAAAAGACAACATTACAAATTACAAGTACAACGTCAGTTCCCACGCACTAAGAATAAACCGTTGAAATAACATTATTAGGTAATTGGTGTAAGACCAAGAAATTTATAACTATATTTATAGTAGATTAAGTAAGGTAAAAGACAACATTACTAATTACAAGTACAGAGGGAACAATCCGTCAGATTATGACTGACTCTCAGTCACTTACAGGAAGTATGGTATCCAACGTATAGCGTTTACACCTAGTTTACTCGGGTGAAAAAGTATCTTAGGTTATGAAACATATAAATTGGTTTATAGAGGTCAAAAACCTGACCTTCACTAACCTAACACGGCCCCTAGCCCGGCCTGGCGAATAGGCCTCCACCACTCTCCATTTCACTCCACCACCACTCACTCCACCATTTCACTCACTGTCAACCTAACCAAAAACCTGTCGGGTTCCGTCCAGCGCTGGCGAGCGCTGCCCCGGCCACGAGGCACGAGCTCGGGGTCGACCGCCGAACTGGGCGCAGCCCGGGTCCAGAAACCGCCAGACACCATCACACCACACACCAGGACGTCTCCAACAACCGGGGGCCTCCCCAACCACAACAAAACACCTCCTATAAAAGAACAAACAAAATTAACAACGTGTTCGTCAGACACCCGCCTGCCACGCGGCCTCTCGGTACATTTTTATACATTCGACTTACCCCTTTAGGAAGGTGTGTTCAATTAGAGACGCTTAAGACAGGCCCTCCCACGCGCACGACGCGGATGGCCGCCGCCACGGGACACGTCACTAGAAAAAACACGTTATCACTTTTCTGCGACACGAACAATCGATCGATCGACGATCGAACCAGCAAAATCACAGCACATACTCACCACAATCAAACGATTCAGGACAATATAATAATTAATTAATAACGAGGCGGCGGTCCGGGACCGCCGCCCGTCAAGAAAAAGATGGCCGCTCCCCTTCCCTTCCGCTGTCAAAAACCAGCTAGTGTTGCGGTAAAAACTCAACGATTATTAGGGATGTCCGTATATCGCTCGGCCGCATATAGAATCTATGCGTTCCGATTTACGGGAAAAAAAAAGGGTTACAAAATCCGATAGGTAGTGGTTTCCTCATCTAATTTATATTTTGAAAATTCGTGTCACCGTTGTCATATCGTTGCAGTGTCCTGTTTTATCATTTGGAGTTATTCACAGTTTTCCCGTTACCCAGCGAGAAAAATAACGCAGTTACATCTTGTATTTTAATGAGGAAAACATCATATAATTAAAACAGACACAATGCAATCGCTCGATTCCGAAAAAGGAAACTCGACAAGAAGTTTAATTCAGTTGTCATTTGATTTAGAACACAATACGGCTGGTTTAACCGACTTCAAAAACGAGGATGTTCTCTTTTCTTAGTCGGACTGTTTTTTCTATCGATAATAATTTTGCTCTCGGCCGACATCTCGCCTGATGTAAGCGTAATGATAAGCCTAATGATAAGCGACGATACTATTAGACTACAGGCCTGTGAACAAAATGTGAACCACCAGGAGACCTATGTAGGATATTAGAAGTGTATAAAATAATAAGATTCAGCACTATGCCGGCGTTTGTAACCTGTCCAACTGGGTGCAAGTTAAGAAGAGGGGGTTGTAACCCTCGATCTTTTCTCCTTATCGCATGATTTTTCTACGGCAATGTGGAATAATGGATTAGAAGAGGTATTGAAACTTTATGGAACCAATGTTACATAATCAAATGACCAAATTTACCCTGAACATCGTCGGAAAATCATGAATTTTTCCGACAAAAATAATAATTTAAAAAAAAACATACAAATTCAAAGTTTTTAAATGAATATTTGATTTAGGCGCTCAGTGCCGACTTTCGCACTTAGCCAACTTCACTGTACCTACGCTAATTAATTATCATCTTTGATTATAGGGCAGTTACGTGTTATAAGCCAGCCACACACGTAACGATATATCGTAGCGATTATTAGTGGTAATTAGTATTATGGTAATATTAATTTAGTAGTTGTAGGACTCTTGGCAGAGTCCGCCTGGGGAGGGACCACACCTTTGCCAGTTATTCTACCGCCAAGCAGTAATATGCAAACATTACTGTGTTCCGGTTTGAAGGGCAATGTTTCCAGAGAAATTATAGGGCATAGAGATAAATAACAACTTAGATCTCTGGGTGACGAGCGCAGTGCGGTGCTAGGTAATGATTTGGACTCTTCATGTTCCAATAGCTGCGTGTCACTGTGCTGTTATGTGGCAGGCATGTTGCTTACCATCAGGCACATGTCCTGCTCGTCTCATTACTCTTAATTAATAAAAAAAAAACCTGTGCAAACCGATTTGCGCAGATTTGGAAGAATAAATAAAAAACAGATAGTGAATCGGTTTTTTTTTTCTTAGTAAACACGCTCCATCGTAGATCGCATCTTCGCTTAATATCAGGCTAGATGGCGTTCAAGTGTACACCTATAATAGTTAAAAAAAAAGATTTATCGATCATGTGTATGACAAATCTCAACGATAATCTGAAACGATTTGTCATACACACGATCGATAAATCTGCGCAAATTAGCTTGCACAGATTAATCGCTACGATATATCGTTACGTGTGTGGCTGGCTTTAAACATTAGATCCATATATATTTATTACAATTGTAATTAATAGTGTACATTTTTACAATGTTATCGTAACTTACATAGCTTTCATTTTAACATAACTCTCCAAAAACTCGATGTAGATATGTAAATCGGTATTTATGTACACACTTATTTTTGAGCTGCATCCTAGTCTTAAGTTATGCCTAAGTTTTATCTTGAGTTTATGTTTGTGGCTTGTATTGTGTGATAAATAAATAAATAAATAAATAAAACTACAAAAACAATTATAGGATTACGCTTGATCGCCATCTCGCCTAATGTTAGGCCACGTACCACGACGCGGTCTACGATGGAACGTGCTTTAGAAGAAACCAATTCACTCTCGATAAAAAACCCCACCCTTCACGCTCCAATCACAAAAGTAAAGTCAAACTTTAGTTCGACGTTTGAATATTTAATTCAAGCATCAACGGCTTAGTTTCAATAAAATCTCTATATCTAATCTATTTACTAATCTTATCTATTCGAAATTATAATAAAATACAATCGGTGTGTAACTAATGGAAATAAAAATAAACAGCGGAACGTAAAGATAATTTCCAAACCTTATATCTCTTTGCAAAGTGAGCTAAAATATATTATAAACAAAAATGGTATTTATTTTAAATTCATTCGCAAGAATGAAACAATGGTTTCGTCTAGTAAATAAGAATAGTAAATAAACCTCCTAATATTATAAATGCGAACACAATAATTACTTTAACGTGGCACTGTTTAGACGAATAACTAAATTAAAAAAAAAATATTATTTTTTATTTATTATAGATATGACTATAGATGATTATTATAGCATCGTCGTCTTGCATCATTGTATATTTTTTTCACGGCTGAGAAAAATATTAAAATTGTATAAAATGTATTTTGTTTATGAAGACGAAATAATGTTCAATATTGTCTCTCTTAAAAAACATGTACTTTAAAACAAAAAAAAATTGACCATCATCGTCCCTAAAAATATATTAGGTAACCTTGACCGCCATTTAACAATTAAATTTTCAAGTATTATTAACCCTGACCTCAATCTGCCAAAACAAAAAAAAATGGAATAATCTCACCTAATATTTTGTCTAGCCGTGGTTGGGGCTTATCAGGCCGTGTGACGGTCGTTGTTGGACGGATCGGGAAGTTAAATGCAATGATGATATTAACTCTTCAATTCCCATGTCCAAAATAATGAAGTTTTTATAATTTTTTGTTTAGTCATCAACTAAATATGTGTTTAACGAATAGAAAAAAAAGAAAAAAAATACTAAAAGCACCCCCCTCCCTTTTTATAGGGGGGTCACCTGTAGGTGACACTGGGCATTGTACTATACGATTTATGAGGTATGAAGCATCATTTTGACAGGAATGAAACACCGGTTTTGTTTACAAGTACCAAATTTATTTATGAAAGTATGGTAACAAAAAACAACATAGTACTGTACTGTTCTGTTACTAGTAATATACATACATGTTCCACAATAAATAAACCTAGATCTAGGTTTTGTTTACTGTGGAACACAAGTGTACCAACACTTGAGGTGCAAACAAATGTTGCATTTAGCGCACATTTTTCGAGTATGTTGGTGACAGTTCCCACATAGCCGCTGAGAACAGTCGACTTCTGCGTGATCATCCTCTGTTCCTCCACTCCTCACCTCTTTAGACACTGTAGGATCCAGAGGAACGCCACCGTCAGAATTGCGATTTGGAGGTTTCCCGATTTTTTTAGATAAGTGGTGGCAATATTTCGAGGGAATTACTACGTCTAATACTGTGATGTCACCATAAAGCAATTCAAAGTATTGAACAGGAACTAGATTCTTCAGACAGTCCTGGGTGACAATTTCTTCGTCACAATCACCTTTGCCCCAAGTAGTAAATGAAGAAACATTATTGAACCATCTCTTTACTGTGTGATACTTTTTCTTTATTGAGACAGGTTGAAGTACTTCCTGCAAATGGTCTTGTTCTCTAGAATCTGATGGTTGACCAAGTAATTCGACTTGAGAACGAAAAACGAAAGGAAAAATATTCGTGTCGTTTTCTTCTCCACTGTCTTCATCAGTAATTTCACCATATTCAGGAGGGAACATAATGATATCACCTAGGTTTCCACCGGTCTGTAACACCTCAGCAACTTTATCTAACATCCAACATGTAAAAAAAACACTTCAGTAACAGTAATTTCATAAACAATATAACAGTCAGTAAATAAAAAATAATTTGGAATTCATAGTATAATGCCCAGTGTCACCTGTGGGTGACACTGTACATTACAGGCGCTACAGTTATAAAACTATCAGTTATTTTTAGAAGTAAATATGTGTCAAGTATAGGTACCATATATAACTATAACATATAATAACAAAAATACCAATACTTACGGTCTAGATATTTTTATAGCACTTTTTATCACAGTAGATAGCACAAACTAAGTTTCTTACCAATTGCCGCTAAATAACCAAGTGATATTGATAACTGATGAGTGATGTGTGCTACCAAATAGAAAAAATATTAAGTTGTATTCCATGCCATTACTAATTATAAGATAAAATCAAAAAAACAATATTTGAAATAGTATAAAATCATAACTAAACATATGTCACCTACAGGTGACACTGGGAATTGAAGAGTTAGGTCAGTGGAACAAATATAGGTACATGTGTAGCAAATCCGAGATTCAACTTCTGACTGTCCGTGTCAAAACCAAATCGGTACAACAACGATACGATGACGTGTTGACGTATTATTGTGAATGTTCTTACTGCTACTTATCTGCTTACTAGCGAACTGCGCCCGCAATTTTACTCACAATGCAGTTTTTGAAGTTATATTATTTTATTTATGGTGCGTTATGGAAAAAATATGCGAGTATTTTTTCCATAACGCACCATAAAACGTTTACTGGGACTCGGGGTATTAGAACATCTAGTCAATCAGCATTTTAGTGAACAATGTAACTACTAACTTTAGGATTTCATTGAATTGAATGCATTGAGGATATCATCTATTCTATGGTTGAAGTTGGAAGTTTTGTAGCACAAGGAATAAAGAGCAGTATTAACGTGTAGCGTACACACACACTTTTTTATGGTTTAGATCAGGGATCGGCAACACGCCCTTTGCGTCTACTTTTTTCACCATATGGCCCAGGGCTCCCAAAAGGTTGCTGACCCCTCGTTTAGATCGACGGGGCTAGCTAATCACATGCCTGATGGAAAGCAATACGACTGCCCGTAACAGCGCGGTGTAATTTTACGATGAATTATTTGTATGCCCTGTAGTTTCTCTGTTTTACATTAATGTTTGCACATTACTGCTTGGCGGTAAAATAACCAGCAAAAGTGTAATAATTCCCCATGTCAGCATTCCACTCTTCGCAGAGGGAGGCCACATGGAACCACACACCACATGAAAGAACCACTACATCTGTACATTATGCCTTGATATTATGTATAGACTGGCCTCGTGGCTTAGTTGGTAGTAGCACTGCCTGCGAAGCCGAGGGTCGTGGGTTCGATTCTCACCTAGTGCAAATATTTGTGTGATGAATTCAAATGTTTGCATTGTGTCTGGGTGTTTCTATGTATAATAAGTATGTATTTAAAACTATATAAGTATTATATCAGCTATCTGGCCGCCATCATACAAGCTTTGCTTAGTTTGGGGTCAGATAGATTGTTGTGTGTGAATTGTCGTCCTATATTATTTATTTATTTTATGACAAGACCACTTTTTGGGATTAATTATAATAATTATAATAACTCTTTACGTCTTTTCCGTCATATTCGCAGCCTGCTTGTTTGTACTACGTACCTACTTTAATTTTTTGAAATATTATTTCAACTACTTTTTAACACGCTTTTACTCGTATTAGCTTCACTCGTACGAGTAACTAACTATGTATGTAAGAAAATCTTGGAATCTTAATTTGACCCACTTCCAGGTCTTCGATTAGGATGAAATTTTGCACACGCTCTGAGTTCTGATGACAACACATGACTAGCTAAGAAACGTCAATACAAATCCAATATGGCGGCCTCCCCATTAGCTTCACTTGTAACTATGTATGTAAGAAAATCTTGGAATCTTAATTTGATCCACTTCCTGGTCTTCGATTAGGATGAAATTTTGCACACGCTCTGAGTTCTGATGACAACACATGACTAGCTAAGAAACGTCAATACAAATCCAATATGGCGGCCTCCTCATTAGCTTCACTTGTAACTATGTATGTAAGAAAATCTTGGAATCTTAATTTGACCCACTTCCAGGTCTTCGATTAGGATGAAGTTTTGCACACGCGCTGAGTTCTGATGACAATACATGACTAGCTAAAAAACGTCATTACAAATCTAATATGGCGGCCTCCCCAAGAGGGCGGACTGGTTGTTTGAAATCCACCCCCATTGTATGGGTATTAAATGAAAGGGTTTGCTGCCAGAAAAAACGACGTCAAATGACTTAAATCCAATATGGCGGACGTCCAAGACGGCAGACAGGCTATTTGACATCCAAGGTGGCGGATTGGCCATTTGAAATGCACTCCCATGATACGGGTATTAAATGAAAGGGTTTGCTGAATGAGATACGAAAAAAATAATCACGTAACCTAAATCCAACATGGCGGCCGTTCCAAGGTGGCCGATTGGCTATTTGAAATGTAAAAGCGTGTTTTTTAGTTTTTAAAACTAATATAATAATAATTATTTAATAATACAGAGTTACGGGTCGAGCATGGCATGTGCCTGAGAGTTAAAAACACTTGCCCATAACGTTGCCTGAGTGGGTTTTTCCGGATAGTTACAATATTTGTGTCTTCAAGTCGAGAGTGAATCGGATCTTTTTTTTTTAAATAAAGTGTGACGAGACAACCTGGACATTTTCCTGATGGTAAGCAAACATGCCTGCCACATAACAGCGCAGTGACACGCAACTAATGAAATATGAAGAGTCCAAATCATTACCTAGCACTGCACTGCGCTCGTCACCCAGAGATCTAAGATGTTAAATCTCTAAGCCCTTTTATTTCGCTGGAAATATTACCCTTCAAACCGGAACACAGTAATGTTTGCACCTTACTGCTTGGTGGTAGAATAACTGGCAACGGTGTGGTACTTCCCCAGGCGGAGTCTGCTAAGAGTCCTACCATTCATCACCAGTCATACCAGTCATAATCGTCTAGGAAAGCACGCTCCATCGTAGACCGCATCGTCGCTTAACATCAGACGAGATGGCGGTCAAGTGTAAGTCTATAAAACTTTAAAAACACAGCTCTGAGCAGGCTGTTCTTCTCCACGGGGCCCACTGGGCCAGGGCCCAGGGCCTCGCGATGTATTGGGCCCCCATAGCCCATACTCCATTACCATACGAAAACTGATAACTATTAATATTGCCTGAAAATCAGGCATACTGTTTAAAAATAAGGCTAGATCTTTGTTGATTTATCTATGTTCTTGATCTTAGTATTTTGACAAAAACATGCTTTATTATGGTAATAGATCATAATACCTATCATCTCATTGTGGGTTTAGGACAACTAATGTGTGAGAGATGGTCCTGGCTCTGAGCCCCGCCGATATTTTGATATTCAGACTCGAAATCACTGCCCAGCACTGCACTGTACTTGTCACCAAGAGATATTGAATGATTTATCTCTTTGCCTTGTAATTGTTCCCGAAACATTGCCCTTTAAACCAAAAGACAAACCTAAACCTCCTACAATCGAACGAATGTGTAACTGATCTAATTACACCTTGTTCTTTTTATGTCGAACTGCTCGTAGGTTGAACAAGCGACATCGTTTCGTGGTTGACGTTCCTAACACTTTGAACAAAGAGGTTTGGCTCTACATTTATGATGAGAAATGAGAACGCCTAGGCTGTGAAATGCGTTGTCTTTTAATGAGTTTTTCCTGATAGTTACAATGTTGGTGTCTTCAAATCGGGAGTGAATTGGTTTCTTTTTAACCGACTTCTAAAAAGGCTATCAATTCGACCATCTTGTTGCTATTTTTTGTATGTATGTTACCTGATTTCTCGATTTCAAAATTTATTTTTGTGTTCGGGGTCTGCTTACCATTTAAATTTTACCGAAATCTAAAATTTGCGTACAATTTTGTCTGGATGATTTTCTTGTAGATTTCACAAAAGTTATCAAATTCGATTCTATCAACGCAAAATTGTGTAAATGCGTTTATGAAATGTTGCTTTTCCACCAAATAGGGTAAAATAAACTTAAAAGGGTAAATTATGGGTAAATACGCTCCGTCGTAGACCATATCGTTGCAAGATGGCGGTCAAGTGTAAACCTTAATAGTAAACAAAAAATTGGCAGTCATAGGAATTGTCGATAGAAGTGAAAACTTAAAACTCAGAATTTGATAGCTTACCTTGGAAACTACACGGATGTAACCGGAGGGCGTGGCCTCGCCATCTTGGCATGGCCATCTAGAAATGTGTCAGCATTTCTTATTGGCTGATGTGTTTTTAGATGGCCATGCCATGATGGCCTGTCCATGCCTTTTCAGCATTTCTCATTGGCTGGCGTATTTCTAGATGACCAATAGCCATGGTCCCGAGTTTACCCGAAGCTTTCTTATTATACCCGAGCGTGACGAATGAATTTAATTCACACCCCACGAAAAATCTGTCTAGGCGCGCCTAAAGAAGTTTTCATTTCAAAAAAATAACGTTTCCATCTGATGTAGCGACGATTGTAAGCTACACAAATAAAGCTGTACTACGAGCTACGCAGTCGCTGCACCCGTGCTACGAGCTACAATCATCACCGCTGCTACGTGCCACGATCGCCATCTGTGCTACGGTCATTGCATCGGTGCGTCTTACTACACCCATAGCCTCATTCGCAAGCCTATCTGAAACAAGCTATACTCGGTGATAACAAAATTCATCAATGCTGAATCCCAATCGATCCTATCAACACGAAATTGAATAAATGCATTAATGAAAATTTGTTTTGCAGAAAAAGTGTAAAATAAATTATTAAAAAATAAAAATTAAACCTACTCCTCGGTGTTACAATTACGGAAGAACACATTATTGCAATTGTAAATAAAGCAAACTCTTTTCGTTATGGCATTCGTGGATCCTTTCAATCTATAACTGTAGAAATGTTTCTTAAAATATATAAAACTTGTTTGAGGCCTCTCCTAGAATATGGTTATCAAGTCTGGAGCCTACTTCAAAAACTATATTGATTTACTTGAAAGTATGCAAAGAAAAGCGACAAAATGGTCATATGTCCTTCGACGTAAATCCTACACAGACAGGTTAAAACCCCTACCCCTCACTACATTGGAAGAGAGACGGTTACGGGGAGACTTGATCGAAACATTTAAAATACTGAATGGATTCTATAACTTCCCTCACATTAGTAACCTGTACAGGTTAAAGGAGCGTAAGGGACTCAGTTGGCGTCATAAGTCCCAGTTCATCATCACATCCTCAGCAAATAGTGGTTTACAACTTGAACAGGTTGCCTGAGGATGTTATTTCAGCAAAGTAATTTGCTGAAATAGCCGAAATTTGCTGAACAGACTGGACAAATGGATAGTGGATGACTACATTATTTTAACAGATATTTAATTATGACCTTTAATTTGTTTTTTCAAACTATATATAGCTAATTCTACTCGCCTAATATTCAATAAATAAATATTTTTTTCAGTTCGGTAGCACAGCAAAGATTCTATCTCCTTCAAGCCTACCTTAAGGAACTTCGTTCCAAAAAGGTATTAAGAAAGCTGCAAAAAATATCCACGTATATTGCATTCTGGAATATCAGTAACAATGCATATTATTATCTATTTATAACTATACGCTTATCACATCCCGTTCCAATTGTGTTAAAACATTAAATCATACCCATTTAATTTGTTTCCGCAATTACCAACTTGTTTCTAAATTGATCAAATGATTGAACGAACGAAACCACAAAAATCTAAATGAGGTACTTTAGATTTCTGTGAACGAAACACCGAGTTGTTTTACAGATCCAATAGTGGTTCCCTCATTTAATGCACGGGTTGGAAAATTCTTGTCAACATTGTGATTCCCGTGTTTCCTGATTTTTCAACTGGAGTTATTTACAGTTTTCCCGTTGTTCAGTGCCAGAAATAATATGTATTAATGTTTAATTAGGATGACTTCATGTAATTAAAACTGATATTACGATGATAGCATGATTTAAAAAAGGGAAACTTGACGCCTACTGTGACTTAGATTAAGAACTCATGGAACGATTTTCACCGCGGCGGGCGCAGGTTTTATTTCAAAACTCACGAGACCACTGATTTTCGTGGGTGAGATTATCGCCCGCGAACGTGGCGGGTGACGGGCGGGTGGCGACCAGTCAGGAGCCGCGTTGGAGCCGCGCGGCAGCCACGCGCGTTGCGTGCGTAAAACGCGTTCACGCGTAAAACGTAAAACGCGGAAATTTTCACATATATATTCTACATTCTACAGAAACTGTCGGCCCGCAACCGCGGCGAGCGCGGTTGAAAATCACTCCTTGAGTTTTTAGCCCTAGAACAAACACATTACGGTTCTTTTATCTGCCTTCAAGAAAGTTGTCCTCACTTTGTCGGAAACTTTTTTTTACGATACTAGACTTGCATTTTATAAGCTCAATTGTTCAACGCATACCTACGCATGTCAAAACATTTTTTTTCCAGAACGTACCAACTAGTTGTGTAGAAGGGAATCATAAGTACCCACGGCACAATCAGTTCAGCATAGTAGTTGTGCCTATTATCTTATTTCATTTCATTTCATCTATGTCATAAGAATTGCAATAGGGTACCGGACTGGGTCAAAAATACACCATCCTAATTAGTCCGTCAGCTAGATCATGGAAAAATATAGGACACGTATTTTTTGTTTTTTCATAATATTAAAAATCGTCAAAGATATAGACCATCAAACTTCGAGAGTGGGGGGTCGCGACGTCACTCGTGAGTGAAAACCGTACTCACAAGTGACGTCACACGAAACTTCGAAGCGCTGTATCTTCATAATTTTTTATTTGTGAAACAAAAGAAAAAATACGTGTACAATATTTTTTGGGAATCTAACTAACGGGCTACTTAGTTATTTTGAGTATTGTACCCTATTATCCAATTATGTTATAATCTATACTAATATTATAAAGCTGAAGAGTTTGTTTGTTTGAACGCAAGGATCTACTGGTCCGAATTGAAAGATTCTTTCTTTGTAGGATATTCCATTTATCGAGGAAGGCTATAGGATATTTAACATTACGCTACAATTAACAGGAGCCGAGCATGAATGAAAAATCTAACAACAACGGGAAAATATATTGCTTATTGAGAGCTTTCGTTGCGTGACAGCATATGTCACATTTTAAAGGATGCGTCATTAGAACCTAAAGTAACCGAATTTGTTCAAAATTTGAATTGGTACGACCAATTTTCGATAGATGGCGTAGCAACGCGCGCGCGTTCAGCTATAATCTTAAATATGTCCGTGCTTATATCTCTATCTATTACAGTTTTAATCTCACTTATGCGTCACCCACCAACCCGCACTGGGCCAACGTGGTGGATTATGACTTGACTCTCTCCTTGCGAGAGAAAACTATGCTAAGCGCTGCAGTGGGCAGTGCGACCATTTGCGTTGCTCACCATCAAGCGCATGCCCTGCTCGTCTCGTCATTCTTTACTATAAAAAATATTAAAGTGACGAGCAACATTAATAATAATAATAATTCGGCATTCGCTGGGACTGGTATCAGTCCCCAGCACTATCTTGCCAATGTTACGGAACGTATTGACTATCTGAAGCAGAAAGTTTATGCGTGGGCAAACCGTATTCGTCGCTACAGAGAGCGTGTGAATCGATATCGGCAAAATCGCGACTTCCAGAGTGATCAAAGGAAGGTGTACCGAAACTGGGAAGGAACAAGTCGACGTGTGAACGATGGGCAGCTACCGGATGCCAGCGCTATGAAAAACTTCTGGCGCAGCATCTGGTCGGTGCCTGTCGAGCACACGGAGGGAGCTTGGATGCGTGTTGTCGAACGTGCATGTGAACCCATCGAACCCATGGAGTCTGTTTCGATAGACTCCGAAGACGTTAGTTGTGCTATCCGGACAGCTCAGAACTGGAAAAGTCCTGGGCCGGACGGATTGCACAACTTCTGGATAAAGTGGTTTCGATGCTCACATGGACGTTTAGCAACACAATTCCAAGAAGCTCTCGAGACGGGTTCTCTTCCAAGTTTCATGACCACCGGAGTCACCTTCTTGCTCCATAAGTCTGGTAGTACCACGGAACCAAAGAACTATAGACCCATAACGTGCTTACCTACCACCTATAAGCTGCTTACATCCATTCTGAGAGCAAAAATTTACGCGCATATAGTCGCAAATAACGTTTTGGCCTCCTCTCAGAATGGATGTAAGATTGGGTCCCGTGGTACTAAGGAGCTGCTCCTCATTGACACGACCATTTGCCAACAAGTCAAACGTAACAAAGGAGCCCTCTCCGCTGCTTGGATTGACTATAAGAAGGCCTATGACGCGGTGCCCCATTCGTGGCTGAAAAGGGTTTTAGAGTTGTACAAAATAAACCCAACTCTAAAATCTTTTCTAAGCAAATGCATGGGACAGTGGGTCACAGTCCTTCGTCAACCAGGTAGCGTAGACAGCTCGTTTGATTCGGAGGACTTGATAAAGATTGAAAGAGGCATATTTCAGGGCGACAGTCTGAGTTCGCTATGTTGGTGCTTAAGTCTGAATCCTCTCAGCACTCTGTTGAAGGATTCAGAGTTAGGCTATCGTCTTCGTAGAGGAGGTGAGGTTATATCTCATTTGCTGTACATGGACGACCTCAAACTCTTTGCACCGAAACGCCAAGACTTGTTGGAGCTATTAAAAACCACAGAGGTTTTTAGTAACGCCATCAAGATGGAGTTCGGTGTCGACAAGTGTGCGGTCATGCATGTACAGCGAGGGAAAGTAGTAAATTCAGAGAATTTACAACTTTCCGAGACTATAACTCTCAGATCCCTCTCCGAAGACGAGACCTACAAATATCTTGGTATGTCACAGTCGTTGGGTATATCAGCAGATGACATTAAGAAATCGGTGAAGGAGCGCTTCTTTTGCCGGCTGACAAAAGTACTTAAAAGTCTTTTGTCAGGCGGTAACAAGGCGCGAGCCTTCAACGGTTGGGTAATGCCTCTGCTGATATACTCCTTTGGCATACTGAGATGGACTCAGACTGAGCTCGACGCCCTGGACAGAAAGGTCCGTCAACAGCTCACAACATACCGCATGCTACACCCGCGCTCGTCTGTTATGAGACTGTATATCCCGCGGAAATGGGGGGGTCGAGGCTTTTTAAATGCCAAAAACCTTCACAACCGCGAGGTATGCAGTCTCAGAGATTATTTCCGCAACAACGAGTCCGGGATGCATCGGGATGTTGTGGCAGTTGACAGGAGCTTCACGCCTCTTTCATTGGCAAACGAGAACTGGCGCAAACCATCGGTGCTCAGCACTGATGATCGCAAGGTAGTATGGAAGAGCAAGGAGCTGCACGGGCGATTCTATCGGGCCCTGACGGGACCCGATGTGAATCTGCTCGCTTCGGTGAACTGGCTACGCTTCGGGGACCTCTTCGGAGAAACCGAGGGTTTTGCCTGTGCAATTGCAGACGAAGTTATCAAGACGAACAACTACCGGAAATACATAATGAAGGACGGTACGGTCGACATCTGTCGAGCATGCCGCCGTCCAGGCGAATCTCTTCGTCATGTTATTTCCGGTTGTTCGCATCTTGCTAACGGCGAGTACTTGCACAGACATAACCTAGTAGCCAGGATCATCCATCAGCAACTTGCTCTTAGATACTATCTTGTTGAGTCCGAGGTGCCGTACTATAAGTACGCACCTCTGCCAGTTCTCGAGAATGGTCGTGCGTTGCTCTACTGGGACCGTTCTATCATCACGGACAGGACTATTGTCGCCAATAAGCCTGATATCGTGCTGGTAGACCGGTCTCAGCGCCGGGCTGTGATCGTAGATATCACCGTACCACATGACGAGAACCTCGTGAAAGCCGAGAAGGACAAGCTAAGCAAGTACCTTGACTTGGCTCATGAGGTTACCGCCATGTGGGATGTTGATTCGACGATCATAGTCCCAATAGTCGTGTCGGCTAACGGTCTTGTAGCGAAAAGTCTCGACCAACACCTTAAGAGACTTTCGCTAGACGGTTGGATCAAGGGTCAGATGCAGAAGGCGGTCATCCTCGACACAGCACGCATCGTCAGGAGGTTCCTCACTCTGCAGCCCTAACCACCGGTAGCTTGGGCACTGCCCCGCTGCTGGCGGCACCCTAGTTTTTAAGTTTTTTATAATGTTTATTTTATATATGTATTGTAAAAAATTTAAAAACTAAGAAGACAAATAAATGACTGAGAATAATAATAATAAATATTGGTGGACAATTCACACACAACACCGTCTGACCCCAAACTAAGCAAAGCTTGTGTGATGGCGGCCAGATAGCTGATATAATACTTATATAATACTTATACATTACATAGATTCAAGTGAAAGTGACGTGTCACGAAGTTCTCCTATTATCTCTACTATCTGCACATAAAAGTTCGTGTAGAGACGGTGCAGCCGTGTCGATACGAATGTAATAGAGATGGATGAGAAACAAAGAAATCGAGATTTTACAAAGTTTTGTTTGTTTGTATAACGAGTACTGAGTTCTATAAAGGATTGTAAAATATAAAGTAACTAGCAGCGTCTCGCGATTTTACCCGAGTAGTTACCGTTACTTTCTTGTGATAAAAAGTAATCTATGTAATATTCCAGGTTATAATCTACTCATAACAGTTCTTCTTCTTCAGTCCGTTATCGCCACTGCTGAGCATAGACCTTTTTTTTAAATATAATATATGGGTTTACACTTGACCGCCATCTCGCCTGATGTTAAGCGACGATGCGGTCTACGATGGAGCGTGTTAACCTAGAAGAAACCGATTCACTCTCAATTTGAAGACACAAAGATTGTAACCAACAGGGAAAACCCACTCAGGCAACTCATTCCAAAGCCTAGACGTTCTTATCACAAAAGTAGAGTCAAATCTCTTCTTTCGTGTCTTTGGAACATCAACCAAGAAACGATGTCGCTTCTTTGAACTACAAACATTCCGATAGAAAAAACGGCAAGTCTCCGAAGTGTATCCGATAAAAAACCGAAAGGCTAGCAACTTTTCGGCGATGTTCAAGACTTTGAAGTCTCTTCGCACAAGAGTGCCGTTGCCTATGAGCCTCTCTTTAAGTACGCCACTCGTCTCGATCCTTCCCTAGTCTCATCTACGCATGACCCGCGACTGTTCAAATGTCATCGACCCATCTAGCCGGTGGGCGCCCAACACTTCTCCTGCCCTCTATTGGCCACCAATCTGTAACCGCTTGAGTCCACCTGCCATCACTCTGCTGGCAATATGTCCACCCCAATTCCATTTGAGAGAAGTGATCGCTTTTTCGATGTCTCACACCTTCGTCCGATGTCGAATTTCAGCATTCCTCACACGGTTTTGTAATTTGATACCGAGTATGGCTCGCTCCATGGCTCTCTGTGCAACTTGCATTTTATACACAGCCTCATTAGTCAGCGTCCATATCTCGGCACCATGGATCATGATGGGCAGGACACAATTGATTGTAGAGGTGGGTCTTCAGACAATGTGGTATGACAACAAATCTAAGGACGTCATCAAATTTATTGAAAGCCGCCCACCCAAGCTAAATAACTAACTACGTTCAAAATTTCTCTCGATGCGTTCTGGGGTTCCAACGTGATTGAGCAACAAACATCCAAACATAAATAAAAACACCCTAACTTTTGTGTCCATAATATAAGTAGGATATACCTATAAATAAAATATGAATCATTCGATGATCATTTTAATTTAAGAGCATTATCATACTGTCCTTGTGCAATGTAATAATATTTGTTTCAGTTATTCAAATCATGAAGTCATTATGAATATCATCGTTGTTATTTTAGTCATATTTATTTTAAATAGATTAAACAAGGAAATTAATATATGTTGTGCATGTTTGTGTCTGGATATATTTTGGTTTAGTACAGTTAAAATGGAAGAGTATACTCGCAGCTTCTGCAACACAGGTACTGCCTAGGGCAGAGTCTAGGGCGTTTCAAAATACGTTTTAAAAAAACATATTTATATTTAGTAGACACTAATGTTAAAAAGTAATAGAAACGTCATGAATACACATTACACAAATTAAAAACTTTTAATTTTTTTCCATTTTCAAATAAGGGCAAAATATGTTCATTCTCTACAAAAATTAAACGGGTTTCTATAAAGTAGTTACTTATTAGAAAATTATTAGAAAACAGTTAAAACGATTTTTGGCAATTTTTTGTGGATTTTTATTTTTAATTTCGTTATTTATGGTTTTATAATTATAAAAATTACTGGACCAAAGTCGTAGAAAGATTTTATTTACACAAAAATCTTTTTGTTAGATTTAGAATTTGTCAGAAAAAAATATATTCGAACCCCTTTTTGAAGAATGGAATACATACGGCTGCATGTTCACAATTTTGTATATACCATTTATTTTAACATATATACATAAAATTGGAGAACGTGTTTGTACCATCTGTCTGTTGTTTCATTTCTGATGCGTAACGATATTTGTGTGCTATATATTATTCCGAAATTATGCACAGTTCCTTTAAGTATAAATATAACACCGGAACGTCTTACTCGATTTTGTTGAAATTTGTAACGCAGATAGTTTATGGGAATTCAGTACGGGAGTTCAGTAACGAGTTAAACATATAAACACCCCGTTGTAACTATAAATAAATAAACTATTTAAGACAACCACTCTACATTTTACCAGTTTGAAAAAAAAGCAGTGAATTTATACACAGACCAAATCTTAAATTCTACGCGAATAAAGTCGCGTGTAACAGGTAGTATAAAATAGTATATTATTTTTATACTTTATTTAGCCATATTTTAGCGGTGAAACACTTTTTTTGACCCTCTAGTTTTCCGACAGCATTTCACTTTTTCTATCGAAAAAAAAGTTCGTGAATTTTACCGACACCACTCCCTCCGCCAACGGGAGACTGGGTGAGGTTTGACTCGACTCCCCCTCCCTTTATTATTAATGGATACTCCCTGACATCTTCTGACAAATGCACGTTAAGATATATACAAAAAATAATGGACTGCTATCGTAATATCAGCCTTAATTAAATCATTGTGTCATCAACAACAAAACCACATTAGCTTTGGACCCAGACAACGGGAAAATATTTCATCAGCATCAGGAAATGCGGCTGTGAGACAATACCTAAATTAGATGAGGGAATCATTAATATTGGACTTGTTATACGATTCTCAGATTTTTTTATCGTGGGCAGAGCCTTTATTAACAAAACTAAAATACAATGAGAACTACACTACGCTACATACCTAACAACTACTTACACTAAGCACACCTGAATTATCCATAGACCAATGAAGGTCTATAGATAATCAAGATGTTCAAGCCCACTACCAATCGGAAGCGTACCCAGCATGCTGGCGGCATTACCACGCTGAATGGCAATGTTTATGCGTTGGGCCAAATAAACGCCAGCATTTTGGTCACGCGTCGCGTCGACCAAGCGCTCGGAAAGGCTTTTGAAAATTAGGTGAGCTCCCGGCCCTCACGGACCAAATGTTTCAACCCCAAAGGGCTCAAATATGTAACCTCTTCCGAGGGTTGCATATTTGCGCCGTTTGAGTCGCTCAGCTGAATTAGCCGCTGCACCAGCCCTACAATGTGTCTCTGGAAGATGTGATGGTGCCAGCCAGAGTATCAACGCAAGTTGCGTCCCACACTAGGGGCCGACCCAACTTCCAAGGCACGACAGTCATGCCGTCAGGTCTTTTGCCATCGTCACGCGCAAGCCCACTCGGTTTGAGTATTGCTAGGACATTGGCGGTGGAAAAACCTCGGCGTATGATGTCGTTCAGACTGGCGTGGCGGCCAATACGACCCGCGCTTTTCGAGCAAGAGAGACCGTGGTGACCGAGTTGGTCAACGGCAGTACCACAATGGCAGCGATGTGCTTCATAGCACCTCGCACCCAAGCGCAAGCTAACAGCTAGACGAAATGCAGTTGGATCTAATAGGCTACCGGTATTGAAAGATGGCAAAGCTTGTAACCAAAGGCCCGATTCCCACACAGACACAGCAAGGATACGAGCACGATACGCAATACTAGGACACGTTTCGAGAAGAGAGTTCCATACTAGATCGCAGATCGGACGATCCCACTGTCTCTGAGATGACAGACATCTGGGGAAATCGTTGTTTGGACAAGCCAGCCTCCAAGCATTATTAGCCTCGCACAAATTAGCTACTACTACATCAGAATATTCCGAATGGCCTAAAGAGGGTGCGAGAATTTTGTCTATTAGATTTTGAGTACTATAAACTGAGGACAAGGATGCCGGTAAAGCTACACTTGAAATTTGGCGGACCCCTAGGCTTCCCAACCGTATGGGTAGTGAGGCTTGTGACCAGGCCCTCCCACTCAGATCCACATTCAACACCGATATTAGAGATTCCTTTACGACATTGTCTAAGCTCCCAAGGAGCTCACCATGTTTCCACAGTGGACTACATCGTAAAGCGTACATAAATTTTGGAACAAAGAGACATTGCCGAATAATTGTAAACGCCATATGGGCGTTTACTTTGAGTAGCCTATCGGAGGCTCTCGTGAAATTTTGAATTTTTTCCTCGACAAAAGGTGGTAACGACTCATCTAAAATCGGTAAACCCAGGAGGCGCAGGGAACATTTGTCAACTGATTTGATGTTGGGGGCCAGATCATTAAATTTTTGTATTATCGAATCTTTATCTGGACATGTGTCGCAAACGTAAAGTTCGCATTTTGTTCTAAAACAATCAGACGAAAACCGTCTATGAGTTTTTGTTAATCAGTTAACAGTATTCACATCGCCCCCCAAAGTTCCGTCGTCCAAGTACCAAACATTTAGTTTGGACTGGAGACGTTGAATGATAGGGTGAATGGCCGAGGCGAAGGTCGCAGGGCCGAAGGGATCACCCTGTTGACAGCCGACGGAGGATAACATAATATGATTGTTTTGATAAGTCAATTTTGTGGGCTCGCCATAACATTGCCAAAGAAAATTGTACAGGTCAGGAATTTTATCCTTCACTTGGGCCAACAGGGCTCCTCGATCAACCGAATTAAAGGCGTTTTTGACGTCCACCTTTAACAGCACCTCTCCCCAATTTTGGTAAAGGAAGGTCCGGACAGAATGAATGGCAGCCTCACATCCACCCCGCGAACCAAAACCGAGTTGTGTTGGTTGAAAAAGGGAGCTCAAAAGAGCAACCTTTTTCCTACAACCCACCTTGGCAGCAAGGCGACGATATGTGGTGCCGACAGCAATTGGCCTGATCCCACCATCTTTTTTGGAAAGTGCGCAGAAATTGGCGCCGTACAAAACTTCGACAATGTCACTACTGACTCGACCAGATAACATGAGGTTAACTAAAGAGGTTAGATCTCTCAAGAGGGACTCTGCTACCTCACCAGAGCTAAAAGATAGAAGATCTTTTTGATGTTGAGGTGTCAGGCCATCTAGGCCTCCAGCTGAGCCACTCAAGAAAGATGTAATCGCAGCCGAAACCTCTTGCGATGTGGCCTCAATAGTGATGTCATCTGATTGTGGTGGAACAGGGAGGTGGAGATTAGCTGTTGCGGGTGGATGTTTCTCACGAAGTGACTGAATGGTGTGTGGTGTGTTTGGCGCAATGGTGTCACTGGAAAACAAAATACGTGCAGCGCCTTTGATGCCGCCATCGCTAATTTTGTTCTCTATAATCTTAATATAGCCGAATCATCACTACTTTTAGAATTTTGGTTATTCCGCTGCTTAGGCGGAATAAAACTACTCAAATGTAAAGAGTTTTCCACGGATGCAGTGTACTTTACGCAGTTCTCTTTTACCCTAGTGGTAAGGGACTTTTTGTTCGACGGTTCTAAAGGTACATAAAGCACACTGTATGGGAAAGTCAGTAAATGTTCCCAGGCATCTTTCGAATTTTGCAAAAGAACACTTTTGATAACTAATGATAAACTTTTAGCCACCAAAACACGAGCACCACGCGGGATGCGCTTTAGGACAGGAAATGAATTTTTGAGTGAGCTCAACACTTCCCAAAAAGGTTGGGAAGGCGTAGCAGCGCTCACGGAACTGCCACTCGTGGTCGGCTGACCCGTAATCGGAGCCAAAAGCGGAATAAATAAATTAGATCAATCCACACATGAGTTGATGGTAATTAAGAGCGGACAAAAAAGGTTAATATATTATTTTAAAACAGACAGTCTGGACATGATAAGGATAATTAAAACGAAATCTAAATGTACTGATTTACCACAATTTAAATTAATGCAAGCGCATGGTATTTTTAGTGCTTTGTGCATATCATGTTGTTTATCACCTCACGTTTGAATAATTAAGGACATTTGTTTTGAACTGTTAACTCAGCGATGAGACGAGCAAATTAGGCACTTGATTTTAACCAAACATCTTTTCGTAACAGCATAAAAACTACGCAGTTTTGAAAGTTTTTATAGAAGAACAAACAAATTTCTAGACGAAAATCGAAAATTATTTTGCTTAATTTATTTAATTCGAAGGTAATTTCACAGAATTCTAAGATGTATTTTTATTGTATCGTCTACCAATTTTTATTGTACAAATTTGTTGAAATTTAAAGAAAATAGTTTTTTTTTTTTTTACTTTTATAGGTTCACACTTGACCACCATATCGCATGATGCTAAGCGACGATGCAGTCTACGATGGAGCGAATCGATCTATCTAAACGATTTTTTTTATAGTGAAACCACACTCAAATTTCTTCGTAGGTTGTGAATGAGACTGATCGCCCCGTTCGGAAGTGAAAGATTCGTTCGGGTGAACTCGCGATCGCTGAGTGTGCCTGAGCGAGATTTTTTTGTTGTATTTTTAGCTCTATCATACAGCTTAGTTTACACAGAACATTGGCATTAAAACATTTTTTTTTGGGATCTGGGCCTCTATTCAAAGGTTGGGTGATTAATAGTAGATTATTCACCAAGAGAGTAAAGCACTGTCTTGTGTCATCGGCGTCATATTGGATCCTGAGCGCAGCGAGGGACTCGAGTCCTGAGTCCTGAGTGAAGCGAGGGATCCAAGCCGCCCATGACACAATGCAGTGCTTTACTGCAGAGGTGAATACTCTACTTAAATCTAGGTCACACGCGTACCCTAAATAACGAAGTGCTGATCTAGCATAAGTTAGCTTAAGAATGTAATTAGGTAGTAATAATATTCAATGAATAAATGGAGCTAGACCGATCAACATGTTTCATTCATTCACCACCAACGTATAATATTACTTGGCAACCCTGCCATCTTCGAACATGGCACCGACGAAGCTATGAAGAAAAAAATAAAGAAGAACAACGACATACCGCATACAGAACAAATGGACTGGATACTAACAGGAAGACTTTGAAATTAAGAGAAACAATTTAAAATGATAAAGTGGCCAAGTGCGAGTTGGACTCGCCCATGAAGGGTTCCGTTTCAGCAAGTAACATAATATACATAGTACACATAATTCTTGTATTTCGTTGTAACTTTGATCGAAGTTTCAATAATAGTGTATTTATGAAGTACTAAAAAAAAGTATATATCAGATCGAGTTCAAACTAATTTTCGTTGGTAGTTTACATGGTAATGTACGTCATATATTTTTTTTTAGATTTTTATTCTCTTACTTTAGAAGTTAGAGGGGGGGGGGACACACATTTTACCACTTTGGAAGTGTCTCTCGCGCAAATTATTCAGTGTAAACGAAAATGATTTTACAAACCTTAACATTATTTTTGAAGACCTATCGATAGACACCCCAAACGTGTAGGTTAGATGAAAAAAAAATTGTTGAGTTTCAGTTCTCAGTATAGGGGGCAACCCTAATTTTTCTTTTTGAAGTGAAAACTTCTTTAGGCGCGTTATAGACAGAATTTTCGTGGGCTGTGAAATGGATTCATGATCACGTGATCATCACGCTCGGATATGATAAGAAATTCCGGGTAAACTCGGGATGCTAGAGCGAGAAAGATAATGTGGTCAACAAACGTGCCAGACCGAGAAAGATAATTGTTAGAGGTGGACATGGGACAATAGATACTCTCTCTCTCTCTCGCTGCTCGCTACCGGCTACCAGTGTTGACACCTTAGCGACTATGTCGCTGAAACTGGCGAATTTATTAAACCTTTTAGCGGATTTAGACGACGTGTTACCGACAAAGGGGAATATACTAGTGTAGTGAAGAAGGTTGGAGAAGGAAAAACACAAGGTCATTGGGAATCAGATCATATTGATAAGGAAATTAACTCAATCTCTCAAACAAACAACATGGAAGTCTACCATAAACTCTACTTCCAATTTCTATACATACAGATAAATTTACGCACATTATAGCCGGGACTTTCCCAATTACATTATTGCCATTCTATTAAATAATTTGCATTTTCGTTTAAATCTTACGTGTTATTAATGTAAAGTTTTACCTTAAGTTGTTCCTTTTAATGTAAATTATTTAATATTGTAGGTACTCAGATCAGTGCCCTTTTATATTTCTACTAGCAGCTAAATTCCCGCGATAAAAAGTAGCATATGTGTTCTTCCAGACTGTATCTAACTGTGTTCTCATGTTTATTCCCTTATTAATTCAATCAAAACCGGCGACTTTTTGACACTATTTGGCGACAAGCTCAAAATCGAAGTGGCAACACTGCTTCAAATTCAAACGTCAACGTCAAAGCAAACAAATTGTTTTTATTGTAAACAAAATTAATTTAATATTCTCATAAAATTTGGATAAAATAGTAAAAAGTGAATGTTCTGTGTTTACATACAAATAATCATACTCGACCCAACTCAATGTACCTATAAAAGTGGCGACGAGAATCCCGAAATTAAGTGACATATCACACACAAAAACTGCATTCTACGGGAGCGATTTGCAATTTCGACAAATGCATTCAAAACAAACACGGGGTCTAGGTACTAAGAGAATCTAACCTGATATAAATAAAATTCATTCACGATAACGACACGAGAAGACATTTTCTGGGACAACATTGGACAAGAACACATTGGCAATCCCATAGATCGGCCAGGGCGCACGCAATCATGTCAACGTTCCGAAGAGTGAGCTCACTCCTTCCGTTCTAGTCGGCTGCACCGGACGTTTTTACCTATCATTATTCGTTGTCAACAACCAAAATACGTAAAGTAGAACCACAGCAAATCTCGCCGCTAGCGATTATAGGGGTCAAGTACCTAGATTGGTTGTTTATAAACCACTTATGATACACGCAGAGACGCAGTTTAATTACCAATTTCAAGGTGCTCAGGGCACATCTGTTGATTTATCTTGGTGGGAAATCCATAAACTATTATTAATCAAGGACACAATACTATGGCATAGAATAGATAATACAGACTATGGTACAGACAGTAACGTGAGTGACAGTAAATCTATTGAATAATAGATAAGAAGAGGTATGAAAACTATAAAAAATATAAATTTTAGATTTTGAATGATTAGTTTGTTGGAAAAAATTATGATGTGCTGACTATTTACAGTGTAAATATGGTCATTTGATTATGTACAGCATTGGTTCCATACAGTTCCAAAACCTCTTCTAATCCATTATTTTGCAACGCTGTACAAAAATCATGTGACTAGGAGAACTGATCGAGGTTTGCAATCCCCCTCTGGGACTGTACTCAGTTGGACAGCTTACAAGTGATGGCATAGTGCTGAATCTTATTACTTTATACCCTTCTATCATCCTACATGGGTCTCCTGGTGGTTCATTTGACCCGTAAATTTTGTTCACGGGCCTGTAGTCTATAACTAATATTGGTATTATTTATTGACCCAAATATTGTGATCCTTAGTCGAAACCTTTAAGTAACATATTTATATTATATACATAAAATACATTAAGTTATGTATGTGTAAGAATTGAACGATAATACATATTGATGTACAATACCTGAAGCAAACTATAAGCTAACGCAACAATTGTAATTTTAAATGGAGCATAATTCGTCAGACGTAAAGTTTAAAACTATGAATTCTGAGATAAGGCATAATAAAATATAGGTGTATAACTAGGTGCTTAAAGAATATTAATTGTCTGTACTGGATACTCAATACTCAATCTTTATTACGTCATATATGTAGGTACAGTACACTCAGGTGATGTTATTAGTTATTATAGTCATTACATTTGGCTCTATAAGGGCATGGCAAAAGTGGCAACGGAACGTCTCATTTCTAGGTCATCAAAATTGTCTTGAAAAAAATCTTGTAGTTTGTAATAGCATTTATTCTCTAATATATTATTTAGACATTCAATAAATTGGTCATTTTTTTCCAAGTCTTTTAGGTAATTTGGCAGCTTATTGTATATTTTAGCAGCCATCGAGAGGGCCAGCGCTATGCATTTCTAACCGGGATGTAGGTTCAACAAGTTTGTGCCTATATTGAGATCTAATGTTTCGCGGAGTCTTCCGAGGTTGATCCGCAAATTTATCGAAGAATGCTTTATATTTTCTAACCAATTTACAACATTCTAAAACATATAGTGAAGTAAGAGAGAGTATTTTGAATTTGATAAAATATGGTTTGTGAAAGTTATCTATTTCTTTGTCGGGAGTTTTTATATTAGCCAGGATACGGATACATTTTTTTGGCCGACAAACAGGCTGCCTGCATCCACACTATTGCCCCAAAGAGTAATACCGTATCTGAGCCAAGATGATGCAAACGCATTGTAAGCCGTTATTGCTGTATTCAGATCAGACGCCCGCCGTAGTTCTTTTAATGCATGTGAAAAGCTAGACAATTTCAATTTTATTTTACTTATGTGATTTTTTCAATTCAAATGCATGTCAAGCTCTAAACCGAGTAATGTAGCCGAATTTACACATTCTAGTTTATTATTATTGTAATAAAAATTAATGTCAAGAGGTGATTTTTGTGGGGGTCTAAATTGTATGATTTTTGTTTTTGCGAAACTTAAGTCAAGATGTGGTCAATACAGTGGTCGGTCATATAATTATTTATACCATTAAATATGTCAGTTAATATTTTATTAAGATTTAAATTATTTTTACAAAATGTCAAAATCGAAATGTCATTGGGGAAAAGAACGCTAAATTCAGTCAAAATTTTGGGTAGTGTGTTAATGTCAAATAAAAATAGGATACATCCAATTACGCTACCTTGAGGGATGGAGTTATTAATTTGAATAGGCACAGATCTTATTCTGTCAATTGTCCTGGAGTCAAAGTCAAAGTATTCTATTTCAACGTATTGCTTTCTATTTTTTAAATAAGATCTAAAACAGTCATGATCTAGTCCTCGTATTCCCATGTCATATAATTTATCTAATAAAATGTCAAATTTTACCTTATCGTATGCTTTTGACATATCAAGTAGAATACCAATTGCGTAATTTTTACCGTCTACATTTTTAAATACCGTCTATATTTTTTGGACATATTTGTAAACTGCTATGACTGTAGATCGATTTTTTCGGAAGCCATGTTGAGCGTCGTCAAATAGATCAAATTTTTCACAAAATGAATTTAATCGATTTTGCATCACCTTTTCAAATATTTTGGAAGACGTAGGTAGAAGCGCTATCGGTCTGTAATTATTAGGGTCTAGCTTGGATAGTTTTTTATGGACAGGTTTCAGATAGATAGAAGAGATGTTTTCATTTCGTCAGAAAAACTGCCTTCGTTGAACGATTGATTTTCTAGTAGATAGTAAGGGAGGGTTAGTTCTTCAGCACATTGTTTTATCAGAATTGGTGGTAATTCATCTATTCCGTAACTGTATTTTCCTTTTAACCGCTTAATTATTTGATGTATTTCGTGCGGTTGCACCGGGGGTAGAAACATTATGTTGATGGTGTAGGTGTTACTGGTACTGGAGAGGAAATGAAACCACGTCACTGTATAAACTGCTGACTATATTGCTCTTAATTATACACCAGTGACGCGGGGCGAGAGACTGATCGCTCTACCGCTGTCATCTGCTTATATACTAAATCTTACCACATAAGTACGTGCTCTTAGGCTTAGGTCCTACATACACCCCTTTCTTAAAAAAAGGAGAAAAACATTTAACAACCCAAAAAAAACATATCAACTTATATCACAAATTGTTTACACTATAAAATTACGTTCAACTCGTCACAGTCATGTTTCTTCCGCTTGTTCGGCACATTTTTAATTCCGTGCTAACCTTGGCATATTGACATCGAACCGCTTTGCTCACTCAGCGTTCTAGTTTGCACTATTGACTTATATTTCCTATTACGTGACGTATGTCACTCACAATACAATCGCTTAAATAAACAATACACATCTATCTTTGCAATACCCGAATAAATCGCCAGAAGTTCCTTGTCGTATACACAGTACTTTTCCTGGGATTCCGAGGGATTCTTTGCAAAAATAATCGAGGGTTCTCCAAAGACTCTTTTCCTTCTGTGCAATAACGCGCCTATACTAATGTCTGACGCGTCTGTCATAAGGGTTAAACCTTGCCCCTGGACTCGGGGTCCGATAACTTGGCAGCATTTTTCCAACGCTCTAATTGCCTCTTTAGCCCATATTGTCCCTTTTCTTTGCACATTGTCTGTCAATATCTATCAAAAATTCTCTATACTCTTGCAGCGTTTGGTATGCATGCTCTATAAAAGTTAAACATACCCAAAAACCTGCGTAACTACTCTACTGTCTCCGGTTTGAGATAGTCCTGAATAACCTTGACTTTGTCAGGCAAAGGACTTATTCCATTTTCCGAGACTTCGTTACATAAAAAATCTATATAAATACCTATTTCAACTTCCATGTAATATATCTGTAAACGTTCAAATAACCTACGCAAATGCTCTTTATGCCAGGTTGCATTTTTCGAGCCAATTTGTTATGTTATCTAAGTTTCTAAGTACGCATACAAAACTAATTATACAACATTACTACTACCGCTGTCATTGACACCATTATTCATTTGTTCTATGTCAGCTAACCCAAAGGCCAATCTCGTAATCGAAAATACCAAACGCGTAATAATTGCTGTTTTTCTATATCATCTGTACTAATTTTCTACCGTCACGTCAGCTTAAAATTCCTTGAGCAATCGGCTCCAACTATCGGCTGTTTAACATCGCATAGCAATTTTCTTGAACCGGAAATGGAATCTGCACAGCCACTCTGGATCACCTGGTGCCCTTTTCTTCCGCGAACCAGTCCTATTTTCGCTCCATTTTTGGCGGCTTCTGCTTCTTCCGCGTTCTTGGCCTTGAACCTTACGGCGTAGTGAAGCTACTTCTAACTCCAGCTTCCTGATCTGCTTGACTAGCTTCGTGAGAGGCAAATGGGGTACCTGGTCGTTACTCCCACACACAACAGCAGCAATGTCGTAGCACGTGGTGTTCTCTATAATTTCGTTCTGGTTGCTAAATTCTTGTCGCTCAGCACTATCCTCATAGACCTGCAGCAGTCGGTCCTTCAGCGCCGTATACTTGTTGTTCACCGGCGTCTGGAATGAGTCTCTCCCCAATTTTGATATAACCATGTTGAACTTTCCTCCATCCACTTGTTTCTGCGATGCCATCACTGCTTCAAACTGGGCCAACCATAACCGCGGCATGTCAACCCAAAAATCTAGAAGTCTCGTTGACACACCTATAGCGGCCAGGGCACAATCAGCGGAATTCGTTCGCTCGTCTTTCATGCCCTGCTGACCCACTTGCCCACTTACTGGTGCAGCGTGCGGAAACATTGTTCAAAAACAATTTACTAACGCAGTAACACCAACAAAAAATCTTCTGAATATCTCTTCAACTCACTGTTCAATCACGTCTGGCTGGATCACGTCGGGCTAGATCACGTCGGGCTAGATCACGTCGGGCTGGATCACGTCGGGGTCACCACTGTAGGTGTTACTGGTACTGGAGAGGAAATGAAACCACGTCACTGTATAAACTGCTGACTATATTGCTCTTAATTATACACCAGTGACGCGGGGCGAGAGACTGATCGCTCTACCGCTGTCATCTGCTTATATACTAAATCTTACCACATAAGTACGTGCTCTTAGGCTTAGGTCCTACAATGGTTTGATGCCGGGCCGGCGGCCGGGCCGGCGCCGCGCGGCCGCCGCTCGAGCCGACGCGTGCGAAGTGATTGTTCAAAGAGTTTGCAATCACGGTGGGGTCGGAGATGATTTTGTTGTTAATTTTTAGTTTTATATTATTTTTGTTTTTTCTCATTTCAAATATCGCTTGGTTTCTTTTTGATACGTTAATGGTTTTTTTTAATAATTTAGTATACAACTTGTAGTGTTTGGATAGAGTTGGGTTTTTTAAATAGAGTACAATAGGCTTAAGTAGACGCTTATTTTTGCATGAGATCCTAATTCCTCTTCTTAGCCATGTGTTAGCAATATTAGTAATTTATATAAGTTCTTATTGAAAGAATAGTAAGAATACCGAAATGCACTCTATGGCAACCCTACGATTCCGGGTTTGATTGGTATATAGTCTGTGGTTTGGTCGTTTTGGCGGGAAACAATCTAGCTCTTGTTTTTGGCTCGTAAAACTTGTTAATAAAGAAAATCATATGCAGCAGCAAGTCTTAGCGAAAGGTTTAAATTAAAAGTACTAGTAAACCGATAAATATCTAAGTAAACGTGATAACTGTACATGTGTTACTGAATTTAAGGTACTGTAAAGCGTTTTCTTTAATTAAGGAACATTAATTTTATAATATGTTCTACTTCAGCTGCACGAGGCAGCTGTGAATAAGTTGGTATGATGAAGGATTGATTCCGAAATATAATGCTGTAGACTGATCATAGCTGTTTATTTATGGACTAATTGTCTTCTAATTTATAATAAATTACGTACTTAACAATTCAGAAGTGGGATCGGCGGACAAGAAGACTATAATTAATAATAGAAAATTATATAATTGTCCGTTGATCCCGCCCATGTGAAATATATTTTTTATTCTTTTCAAAGTTTTTTTTCTCTCAACGCTTATTATTTGCTTGTTAATGTCACTCAATACGAAAACTCTATGATCAGTATTTAATTTGTGATAAAATGTACGGTATTCAATTATATGTCAAATTGTTTTACCTATTCTCGCAAGGAATAAATGAATTGAATTGAATTGACGGTTTAATGAGTTTCAGAGTGAACCATCGATATAAACCAACCGATGTACCCTGAGCACCTTGAAATTGGTAATAAACTGCGTCTCTAAGTGTCTCGTAAGTGGTTTACACACAACCAATCTACTTGACCCTAGAATCGCTAGCGGCGCGATATGATGTGGTTTTACTTATTTTGGTTGTTGACAACGATTAGTAAAAACGTCCGGCGTTCACCGTTTTCTGTAAACGACTAGAATGGAAAGAGTGAGCTCACTCTTCCCAACGATGACATGATTCCGTGCGCCCTGAAGTTTGGGAGGGCACATCTGTGTATTGAGATCGTTGGAGTGAACAATATCACGTAAGTGGATTTTTATTCCGTGTAGGTACTTACCATTTTTGAATTTTTCACGCAATGCGGTCCTCACTACATCTATTACTGGAATAAGTCTAGTAGACTGCATCCTAAACCGCATTTTCGAGATTATCAAATTAAAAACATAGTCTGGCTATAATTATGCAAACAGCCAAGCCTGATCTGATTTTGTTATTATTTTTATATAAAAACCAAAATATTACACATAATAATTAATGTGTAAATGACGGCTATTCATATTTTCTATGCAATTTAAAAGGGGTATGCCATTTTACAAAGATACTCTCTCATAATATAGTTTTAGAAAATCATGCTTCGATAAATATGTAGCACCAATAATTGCAATGTCAGTAATTCTGGACAAACCATTAACGTTACTTTGAGGCTTATTAAAGTGTTATTTTGAAAATTTTGGTTGACTAGTTATGAGAACGTTCGATTTACATGAGGTTCGAATCCCGACCACATGTTTGAGTATTTTTCCATTCTGTTAGTGAAACTTTGTCATAACCACTGATGACATATTATGATGATGTCTGATGACACATGTCCTGTAAGTTACAAGGGGACCGGTATGGACCTAGAACAATAACTTTCAGGGATACGTTATTCGTCCAACGGCACTTTGCTAGAGTGATTCCCTTTTAGTCCCAGTTGTGGGAATAAAAATGGTGGCTATTAGAGTGCTAATAGCTGGGCCTAATGGATAACAAAGCTTGCCAAACTTGCACGACATGGTCTCATAGAGGCAATATTGTTACTTAAAAGCATACACAAGAAGAACATCGCAGATGTAGAGAGAGATACGGAAGGTAGTAGACTGTTAATTACACGGAATTGACCATCGATTAAGAGCATTAAATTGCAAACCATTAGACCCATTGCTCAAAGTGAACGTTCTACGTGAAAAATATTGTTATGAAGGGACCATTGAATGCTCTGGAGTTGAGCTTTCTGACCACAAACTCATAATATTATGCATCTATAGACCTCCAAGAAAGAAGTTGTCTGAAATTAAGTCTTTTTTTGAAGGCATTAGATGCACTGCTCCGACAGGTTAGTTTTGGCACCAAAAATGTTGTAGTTTGCGGTGATTTTAATATAAATATCATGAATAAAAATAGCACAACGTGTAATTTTAAAGACTTAGCGAGTTCATTCAACCTTAAGTTTGCTATTATTAATGAACCTACTAGGCTAGTAAGTGGAACTTGCATTGATAACATTTTATATAGTAAGCGTGGATGTAAAGGTAAAACTTTGGAACTTGCAGTATCTGATCATGGGACTCAATTACTGGTATGCCCAGTCAAGCCAATATATACATTAAAATATTGGCATATCAAACGACGCGACTATAGTCTAGAAAATATAGACAAATTTAAAAAATGCATAGATTCCCTTAGTTTTTCTGACATTATTCTGCAAACTGACCCCAATTCTGCTTTTAATGTTTTTTGTGACATGTTAAATTTACTACATGATTTATGTTTTCCGTGGCGCAGGATAAAAGTAACCTCGCAACAACGCCCAAGGTGGTTAACGACGGGTATTCGAAACTGCTGTAAGCGTAAGCGAACACTTCTTTGGGAATATCGTAAGCATCGAACTCCAAAGAACAAAAAAAGTTTTAAGGAACTGTCAGTAAGACTAAAAAAAGTAATTGAGCTTTCCCAAAAATCCTTAAATGATCACTACATACAAAAAGCCACAAACAAAAGCAAAGCTATGTGGAAAGTGATAAATGGAAAACAACGACAAATGCCTATGGAACCTATAGAATTAAAAGTTAACGATACGTTGGTTAGTGAACCACGTCAAATTGCCAATTTATTTAACAATTCTTTTGTTGCTAATGTTGGCCCAAAAAATAAGCAAAGTAGTAATAGTAAAACTCATGAAACCACAGGCAGTGGTAGCCCTAACAGCATACGATTTCATAGTAAGACTTTATTTATGGCACCTACCATACCTAAAGATATAAAAAGTATCATCATGTCCTTAAAAAACTCAAAAAGTACAGGATACGATGGAATTTCTACACACATACTCAAGTATGTTTCAAATTCTATCTCGCATGTTTTGAGCCATATTGTAAACTTGTGCATCATGGATGGAATCTTTCCCGACAAGCTGAAAACCACCATAATTAAGCCTTTATTTAAGAAAAATGATAAAAATGACATTAATTGCTATAGACCTATTGCATTGGTCCCAGTACTATCGAAGGTCTTCGAAAAAGATATTGCTAATAGCATCTCAAACTTCTTTGAACAAAATAATCTGTTTGCCAGGGAGCAGTTAGGTTTTTGGAAGAACCATACAATAAATCAGACGCTGCATAGATTTTTAGATGTTGTAATGACTAGCCTTGACAAAAAAATACCCGCTTGTGCTTTGTATATGGACTTGATGCTATGTTCACACGCACGCCGTGCAACCCGGGGGGCTGCCTGGCGGGCTGCGCGGCATGCAGCCCGTCCCAGGCCGGCGAAAATTCAAGCTGTTCACACGCACGCCGGCGTGTCAGTCAGTGCCAGCATGGCGGGCAGCGAGGATCTCGGTGTTGTTGCTGCCATATGCTTCAGATGGCGCCTAAATGTTTCCATTAGGGTCTCCTTTTTTGTTTTCAAATCCTTATTTGATACATTAAATTTAGTATTCTACCAATTTTCGTCCAAGCATCGTGATTTTTTTTCTTGTCCTCATGGAATTTATGTTCGGGGTTCCATAATATTTCTTCTTCCTGGTAATATTCCAGGAACGTCAAAATTGTCTCGTTTGATCATTCCACCATGTTGTAATCTCCGATAGTAGCGACTTTTTTTAGCAACGTTGAAGATCCTCTCGTCACGAAAGCGCGAGAGAGACTGACTGTCCGCGCGCGTGTAAACAGTCACCGGGCGCCCGCACATTCATCCTTTGAACTTTGCCAAAAAACCGACACTTGCCCGGTTCGCGGCATTCACGTTCACAGGCGCGTTTACGGGCTCGGGCGTACCGTTTACATGCTCGGGAATGTGAATGTGCACGTTGAATGTCGAGTTGAACGCGCGCGTGTGAACGTAGCATAACAAAGGCCTTTGACTGTGTTGACCATTCTATTTTACTAGATAAACTTTACTAGTATGGGGTTAGAGGAAACATACATAATCTAATAAAGTCATACTTAACTAATCGGCAGCAATGTACACAAGTGAGTAAAATTTGCTTAAAATTAAAAAAAGAAATCATTTACTCCTCTGAATACAAAACGGTGAAGTATGGCGTCCCACAAGGAAGCGTATTAGGCCCGCTTCTATTCATCATATACATTAATGATCTTCCAGCCGTTACAAACCATCATACCATCCTTTTTGCCGATGATAGTACTGTATTGTTAACGGGCAAGAACAGTTCAAAAATAAAACATGAAATTGAAATAGTATTGAATAATTTTAATAAATGGATGACATGCAATAATTTTAATATGAACTTAAATAAGACAAACATAATGACATTTAGAAATAAAATTGATAGATTACATGATTTGTCCATTAATTATTCTGGGGATAAAATAAAATCTGTTGAAACAACAAAATTCCTGGGTTTAAGCATAGATTGCCGCTTGAACTGGAAGGATCATGTCGAGGGCGTGATAAATAAGTTAAACAAAAGCGCCTACGCATTACACCTACTTTCAAAAACAGTCAACAGGTCTACTGTCCTGACAGCTTATAACGGACATGTTTCGTCATTGCTTAGGTACGGCATTATATTTTGGGGTAACGGTACTAAATGACAAGCCGCGTTTAAAGCTCAAAAGAAATGTATTAGGGCCATTTGCAAGCTACGCCAAAGAGAAACTTGTAAACCACATTTTAAGACGTTGAAAATATTAACTCTTCCATGTATCTACATATACGAGTGTGCGATGTTTGTGCGAAATATGTACTCAAATTTCACATCTGAGAGACTAAAAAATAAACTGAGACTCCCTACAAATTGTACAACGTTGTTTAATGAAAGCGTATTGTGTATGTCACCAATATTGTATAATAATTTGCCTAAATGTCTAATTGACACAAAAATTACTCACAGGTTTATGCACAAACTTAAATGTTTCCTTCCAGATAGGGCTTATTATAGTGTTAATGAGTATTTGAATAAAAAATTTTAATCTTTTGACACGGAATCTTCTTTTGACATTTATTGATATTTTAAACTCATTTGTTTTCTAAAACGCTGACGTATCAATTGCTTATTTATTATCTGATACACTGACATAGTTTTATAATTTTGACATTTAATTATGACTAAATGATTTCCGTGCTTTAATTATTATTTTGTGTGCAATTTATGTATGTTTACTTCATGGTTTCCGAATTTTTAACTATTTTCTTGTTTGCAATGTATAAACTGAACTAATGGTTATTTTATTTTAAAATGTGATGTTATTTTGCATGCTGAAAGGCAGATTATGGCGCTCTTAATATTCTGTTTACATCTATTTTGTGTACCCATAAACGCGAATAAAGATTATGATTATGATTATAATTATAATTTATTATTATTAGGTAAGGACTTCGTAAGACCCTCGAACATTCATGCTTGCTTAAAATTGTGTTTCACTTCTTCTGTGGCCGTTTCGGAGTTGGTTCGCGCTATTCCCTGAAATATTGTCAAAGAGAATTGGAATTATTGCGATAACTGACGCATGCGTATCTTGATGAGTGCTACTAGTGGGATTTAGCCTGCTCATGGAATAAATGCAACAAAGAAATTAGACCTTAGGTATAAGGTTTCCTCAACGATGTTAATTTAGGTACAAATTATGTAATTTATTACAAAGAGCATGAACACCGGTGACTGTGCTGGCAAAATACAATAAAAAATTTGCAGTCATAGGAACTGCCGATAGAAGTGAAAACTTATAACTCAGAATTTGATAGCTTACATTGGAAACTACACAGGTGTAACTGGAAGGCGTGGCTTCGCCATCTTGGCATGGCCGTCTAGATATGCGTCAGCATTTCCCATTGGCTGATGCATTTCTAGATGGCCATGTCATGATGTCCTGTCCACGCACTTTCAGCATTTCCCATTGGCTGACGTATTTCTAGATGGCCAATAGCCATGGTCCCGAGTTTACCCGAAGCTTTCTTATCATACCCGAGCGTGACGAATGAATTCAATTCACAGCCCTCAAAAAATCTGTCTAGGCGCGCCCAAAGAAGTTTTCACTTCAAAAATTGGCAATCATAGGAACTGCCGATAGAAGTGAAAACTTATAACTCAGAATTTGATAGCTTACTTTGGAAACTACGCTGGTGAAATCGGAGGGCGTGGCCACGAGCATGGCCATAGTCCTGAGTTTACCCGAAGATTTCGTATCATTCTCGAGCGTGACGCTAGAATTCAATTCACAGCCCACGTAAAATCTGTCTGTGGTGCACAAAGAGGTTTTCACTTCAAAAATGATACACATAACAAAAATGTACTGGGATAATGAGTCACCTTTCCAGCTTTTGAACTTTATTCTCCAAGCTCTGGTTCCTCGCTTCCAGGTCTTCGTTTTGTTCTTTTAATAGTTCCAGGTCATTTTCCAGGTCGTGTATAATGCCTCGATATATCTCCGATCCCTCCGGAACACATTTTAGGACCCTGTAATAAATAATTTGAATAAAGTAGTAATTTTTAGTAGAGTGTAGCTGGTAATGGATCTGATGGTGAGCAACATGCCTACACAGAACAGCACAGCATACGCAGCTATTGTAACATAAACACTTTACCATTGCCTGGCGCTGACTGCGCTCGTCGCCCAGAAATAAATTATAATAAATACTAGCAGCGCCCCGCGGTGTTACCCGCGTAGTTCCCGTTCCCGTTGTTTTTTCGGGATAGCCTATGTGTTCTTCCAGACTATAATCTAGATGTGTTCCAAATTTCAGCCCGATCTGTTCATACGTTAGGACGTGATTGAGCAACAAACATCCAAATATCCAAACATTGACATTTATAATATTAGTAGGATTGGTGGACAATTCACACACAACACCATCTGACCCCAAACTAAGTAAAGCTTGTACTATGGCGGCCAGATAGCTGAACAAATCTACATCTATAAAAGCGAAAGGTCACTCATCAAGGAATCTCAGAAACTACAAATGCTAGGAATCTGAAATTTTGCATGGAGGTCCCGCTAGGCGCTCGCTAAGACGGGGTTTTGCAAAATTCAACCCCTAAGAGGGTGAAACAAAGGATGAAGGGTTGTATGAAAATTCATGATTTTCAAAGTTATCAAATATTGTATCTTGACACTTGACACGAAGCAATTGAATGTTTGTTCTATCAATTTCGTAATTTCGAACTGTACGGGGGTGAAATTGGGGTTGAAATGGGGGATGAATGTCAACATGGAAGATCCCAACCGTTGAAAATAAAACCATGAAACTCTGAATATAACTTGACATGAAGCAAACGAATATTTGTTCTAGCAATTTTGTAATTTCAAACTGTATAGGGATGAAATTGGGATTGATATGGGGGACGAAAGTATACATGGAAGCTTCCAATCGTTGAAGATAAAACCATGAAATTCTATAAAAAGGCACTTAACACGAAGCATATAAATAAATGTTTGTTCTAGCAATTTTGTAATTTCGAACTGTACGGGGATGAAATTGGAGTTGACATGGGGGATAAATGTCAATATGGAAGGTCCCAATCGTTGAAGATAAAACTATGAAACTCTTTATAAAGGCACTTGACACGAAGCCAATAAATGTTTGTTCTAGCAATTTTGTTTGTAATTTCGAACTGTATGGGGATGAAATTGGAGTTGAAATGAGGGACGAATGTCTCTTACGCTTTCTCACCTAAGCAACTGAACCGATTTTGTTGAAATTGTTTTATTATAAGCTGTTTTTAGTAACCGTAAATGTGTCTGGGTATAAAAATATGTACTGCCTGAGTTACCTTAGTATTTACTTCGGCGGACGAAGTCGCGGGTAACAGCTAGTACTTATATAGTTTTAAATGCACACTTATTATACATAGCAAGACCCAGACACAGTGCAAACAATTGAATTCATCACACAAATATTTGCACTGGGTCGGATCGAACCCATGACCTTTGGCTCCGCAGGTGAGCTAATCCAATAAATCACGAGGCGGCCAGGCAATGTAAGATATTTTATCTCTTAGCCCTGTAATATCTTTGGAACATTACATTTCAAGCCGGGACACAGTAATTGCTTACATTACGGTTTGGCAATAGAATAACTGGCAAAGGTGTGGTACTTCCCCAGCCGGACTCTGTAAAACGTTTTAAGTAAATCTAAAAGATCACTGAACTATTACTCTTTAGACGACTTCAATTTTATAATAAGAAAAATGTCTAGGCCCTGGAATACGTCGCCTGAGAGTGTTTTCTCGAACACAAACTTGATATCCATAGAGACATTATTGGTCTATCCATCCCTGGAATCAATGTTACATTCATAGAACGTTTTGTATTAAAAACAACTTTTTCAATAACACCAAAATAAATAAAAACGGGCCGATTTCGAGTCGGACTCGCCCATGAAAGGTTCTGTAGCAGCAAGTAACATAATAGGTACATAAGTTTTAATAATAGTGTGTTTATGACGTACCAAAAAAAAAAGAGTTCAAACCAATTTTCGTTGGTAGTTTTCATGGTAATGTACTTGATATTTTATTTTTTTAGATTTTTCATTTTCTTACTTTAGACGTAAGAGGGGGCGGGGGCACACATTTTACCACTTTGGAAGTGTCTCTCATGCAACGTGTACGATAATAAAGTCAAAGTCAAAGTAATTTATTCATAAATGTATAATAATTTTATAGTATCGTATATATATTTATTACAGTTGTAATGACATTTCTTGCGCTGGCTTTGTGGAGACTATGGGCCCGTGGTCGCCCGATACTAAACAACTTGTTGAAAATCTTTCGAAACGTTTGGTCCTCGCCTTAGGGGGATCTCAGAGCTGGCGTATACTTTGCCCAAAAGTTGACTTTAGCTATCAAAAGGGACAACGCTGCCGGCATTCTGCCGCGCTGTGGTGATCTCAACGGCGTGTTTGATTTGGTATGTTTCAGTGGTATTAAATTGCTTTTTATTTATTTATAAATACTTACACAATACTCTACTGTGATAAATTTACATATTATTTAAGTAGTTTTTATTTATTTATCATTTAAATTGACAATAATAATAATGGCCCAACGCATAAGCATTGCCATTCAGCGTGGTAATGCCGCCAGCATGCTGGGTACGCTTCCGATTGGTAGTGGGCTTGAACACCTTGATTATCTGTAGACCTTCATTGGTCTATGGATAATTCAGGTGTGCTTAGTGTAAGTAGTTGTTAGGTATGTAGCGTAGTGTAGTTCTCATTGTATTTTAGTTTTGTTAATAAAGGCTCTGCCCTATTTAAAAAAAAAAAAATTATACTTTTCCGATATAAAGCTATAAATCTGTTTATTGAAAACATACAGTTCAGGCGAAATAGCCACAGGAAACTGCTGACAGGGCGCCCAAGATACAGGCTCTGCCTAGTTTGGGTCTCGCAGGAAACGAATTATGCTGCAAATCTTAATGACACATTATTGTGTCAATAAGCTTGTGTAAAAAATGTTAAAAATAAATTAGTAAATAATATAGCTTAATGTTTATATTATTCCGAAAGATCCACATTTTTGAAAAAAACTTACATTTACAAAATTATGTATTTTGCATTTCAAAAATCAAACAAATTTCTGCACAATAACGCTCCAGACTGTCATGGCGTCTTGACTGACGTCACGCCGTGGCAAACATATGGGTTTATGTAAGGACGTTGTCAATGTTTTTAATTTAAAATGAATCCCTCGTATTACAAGAACTGCAAAGTGCCCCAGTGTACAAGCACTAGTATAAATACGCCAAACAAATTATTCATCTATGTTCCGAACGATCCACAAATACGAAAAAAGTGGCAAACGCTTGCGAGGGGGAATGATGGCCACTAAATCCAAAATTTATTTTTGTGAAGATCATTTTGATGAAAGTATTTGACACAGTATAATCTTAGGAAAGTAAATGTAAAAAACACTGAAAAAAAACATTTTTTCTCAAAAATAGTGGTAAAACAATAATAAACTGGTTCAGTTAAGCGGCTGAAGAACCGAAGAAGAAGAATCCATGGCGAAGAATAAATAAATATAACAAATAATAATATTAGTACTATGAAAATGTCAACAAGATTAGTAACGTCAAGTGATGTTTAGCACGGCGTGACGTCACATGTTCCGATTGGTATTTACTGTCACGTGACTCAATGCATATTTTTTCAGATTTTTTTACTAAAAATATTAATAATCTTTACTTATTTTGCTAAACTGTTTTATTTTTTTATATCTCTATATCTTAATCAATAGTAAGAACCTGTAATCCATCCGATTAATTCTTAGTGGAAACAAGCCTATTGTTAAAACTAGTATAATGATATTGTAAATCTAGTCGTACATACATTTTAATTTATTATTATTAGGTAAGGACTTCGTAAGACCCTCGAACATTTATGCATGCTTAAAATTTTGTTTCACTTCTTCTGTGGCCGTTTCGGAGTTGGTTCGCGCTATTCCCTCAAATATTGTCAAAGAGAATTGGAATTATTGCGATAACTGACGCATGCGTATCTTGATGAGTGCTACTAGTGGGATTTAGCCTGCTCATGGAATAAATGCTACATAGAAATTAGACCTTAGGTCTAAAGTTTCCTCAACAATGTTAATTTAGGTACAAATGTAATTTCTTACAAAGAGCATGAACACCGGTGTATGTGCTGGCAAAATAAAAAAATTGCAGTCATAGGAACTGCCGATATAAGTGAAAACTTATAACTCAGAATTTGATAGCTTACCTTGGAAACTACACGGGTGTTACCGGAGGGCGTGGCTTTTCCATCTTGGCATGGCCATCTAGAAATGCGTCAGCATTTCCCATTGGCTGATGCGTTTCTAGATGGCCATGCCATGATGTCTTGTCCACGCCCTTTCAGCATTTCCCATTGGCTGACGTATTTCTCGATGGCCAATAGCCATGGTCCCGAGTTAACCCGAAGCTTTCTTATCATATCCGAGCGTGACGAATGAATTCAATTCATAGCCCTCGAAAAATCTGTCTAGGCGCGCCTAAAGAAGTTTTCACTTCAAAAATTGGCAGTCACAGGAACTGCCGATAGAAGTGAAAACTTATAACTCAGAATTTGATAGCTTACTTTGGAAACTACGCTGGTGAAATCGGAGGGCGTGGCCACGAGCATGGCCATAGTAACGAGTTTACCCGAAGATTTCGTATCCTTCTCAAGCGTGACGCTAGAATTCAATTCACAGCCCACGAAAAATCTGTCTGTGGTGCACAAAGAGGTTTTCACTTCAAAAATGATACACATAACAAAAATGTACTGGGATAATGAGTCACCTTTCCAGCTTTTGAACTTTATTCTCCAAGCTCTGGTTCCTCGCTTCCAGGTCTTCGTTTTGTTCTTTTAATAGTTCCAGGTCATTTTCCAGGTCGTGTATAATGCCTCTATATATCTCCAGTTCCAACGGAACACATTTTAGGACCCTGTAATAAATAATTTGAAAAAAGTAGTACTTTTTTAGTAGAGTGTAGCTGGTAATGGATCTGATGGTGAGCAACATGCCTACACAGAACAGTACAGCATACGCAGCTATTGTAACATAAACACTTTACCATTGCCTGGCGCTGACTGCGCTCGTCGCCCAGAAATGAATTATAATAAATACTAGCAGCGCCCCGCGGTGTTACCCGCGTAGTTCCCGTTCCCGTTGTTTGTCCGGGATAGCCTATGTGTTCTTCCAGACTATAATCTATCCGTGTTCCAAATTTCAGCCCGATCCGTTCATACGTTAGGACGTGATTGAGCAACAAACATCCAAATATCCAAACATTGACATTTATAATATTAGTAGGATTGGTGGACAATTCACACACAACACCATCTGACCCCAAACTAAGTAAAGCTTGTACTATGGCGGCCAGATAGCTGATAATAAACATAATCATAATCATTTTTATTCATAAAAAATATTACATGTCATAAGATTAAATAGTAAAATAGAAACAATTATCAATAAATTACACAAAATGTAATTATTTAAAAACTAATGTCAAATCAAATAATCTCAAGTCAACACTACCAATTAAATTAATTATCTAGAATAATTAATTAATTCAATGTATTAAATAAATGAAAATGTCAGAATAATTAAAATAAATTTGTAAATAAGAACATGACATTTTGTCGGGTTGCCTGCGAAAAATCAGTCCCAAAGTCCGGTTGCCGAATTTTTAAAAGTAAAACATTGCTGCGAGCTTGGCTAATATCTCGGAAACTATAAACTTTAGGGCAAAAATTGTTGAGGTCGTTATTGTAGAAAATAATATTTTGCATCTTTTGTGGCCGGAAAACTTTTCTGTGACATGTAGCGTTTACGATTTATGGCCCATTAATTAACCAGTTTTTCTATTGCAGCCGATAACTCTTGAAATATTAGATTAATCAATAAAACGCATCAGACCCTTTTTAAAGACTAGTTTATTTCCTACAACTTTCGTTTAATTTTTTTTTTCTTATGTTCATACGTTTTGAGTTAGAAGAAGCTTAAATTCAGTTATTCTGCCAAAAACATTATACATTAATGAATTGTATTAAAATGAACAATTAATTTATGTGTGGTTATGTTAGACGACAAAAACTCTGTACTTGTAAGAAAAAACAGATACTGAGTCTAATGAAAGCCAGCATTAGACGAAGCGAGAGAGAATAGAAAGCAAACTAGAAGATAAATAATTAACGGATTCAAAATATCCATTTCAAACTATACAAATACATACTATACATTTGAACTATACAACAATGACGTTTAAAGTGGTGGCTCTCTACTAGCCAACTAATATTAAAAAAGACTTTAAAAAGATAGAAACTCTTTATTATCCACAATATAATACTTAAACAACAGGGACTTATCCTAGAACTAGCGAACCAAGTGGCGACATTATCGCTAATAGCGATCTCTTCCAGGCAACCGAAATACCATGAGTAAATACAATGTTATGTCTAGCACAAACCCCAGGATACGCCATAAATGGCGAAAGATGCCCATACCCAGCCTTCTGGCTCGTTCCCACCACTAGAACTCGGGGAAAGGCCGTGGCCCGCCGTGCTGGTCCGCTGTACATGTCGCTGAAAGATGTCATCACATTAACATCTTCACGAGTATTGATAATACCCTAGACATTTCCGAGAATAAGCGTAGATTTGTTACCTTTTTTAAATGTTACAGACCGAATACACATAAGTATTGTTGCGGTGGTAGTATAGTCATAGAAAACGAAGATAATTTGTGTGCTATCACATATTACTAGTCCCTATCTAAGAAAACCCGAATAAATTTCGAGTCATATTAAATAAATTTTACTTATAGCAGTTGCTTAACATCCTGTTATTGAAAAATTAGATATGTCCAGTCTATTGAAACAGTGCTATAGACGCACAACTAGTAGACGTAGATCAGGTATAGCAGTAACCTTTGGGTGATGAAATAATACCCAACCGACTGATGAGACATTATTAAGCCAAATATGGAAATATTTTAAAACATTAAGCATATCAGGTTAATTTATTTAGAAATTAACGAAAATGGTACATCATGTTCTTCAAAGTTTACATCAGACATAAATAAACTTTGTTAATTTACCTAACTACAAAATGTTATTTAACACTTTATTTTAATAAGTATTCAAATGTTTCAGTCATCATAACCTTGTTCTTTTTTGGATATACACCAGGAGATAAACACGTCTTCAAATAATGCAGCATGTTTTCCTGAGGCGCATCAATGTAACGGTTTTACATAAAAATAAATCCGATATTATGTGCCGAGAACGGAAAACACCCGTGTAAAAATAGTTCATAAACAATATCGATATCTCAATCGTAACTTCGTAACATCACTACTTATGTTGATAGCCATTACATAGAACGTAATTTTTTTAAAACGTTTGTTATTTTATGGAATTTATAAAAAAACTACTGCACTTATGGACTCATTTTGTGAAAGATGATTATTATACGGGATCAAGGAGCAAATTTAAGCAGTTGTCATATTTTTAAAACCTCGCATTTAAAAGTGAACTTTTGCGTAACATGACGCAGTTACGTTCTATTGGTGCTGTCAAAAAGAGGATAAACGGTTGGATCTACTATAGAGGATGCAGTTTTAATTTCTTTTGGTAGTCTGTTGTACACTTCTGTTGCCAACACATGAACAAGCCGGTCAGACTTGGCGAGGTGATGAGGTACCGCGCACAGGCGGTGTGCGTGCCTCGCTGTGCCGCGCGCTCGCGTGTCCCCCACGTTACTGTACTCCTCTGGGTGATCCCTGGCGTACAGCGCCGCTTGGAAACACACCAGGCTCGTCAGTGTCACAATACCCATGGACCGGAAGTACGGTAAGACAGATGTGTCCTGCGACACCCGCACAACCGCTCGTACTGCCCGCTTCTGCATTCTGAAAACGCGCTCCCAATCAGCGGCGCGCCCCCAGAGCTCGACCCCGTACTGCAGAAGCGAGTGCACAGATGCGAAATAGCATTGACGGACCATAGGTTGCGGTAGGATTCTTGCTACCCGCCGCAGAGCGAAGCACGCACTACCCATCCTGGCACAAACTCCTTCGATATGGCCCTCCCACGTCAGGGCACTATCTAGTTGAAATCCCAAAAACCGCGTTGACTCGACTTGATCAATTTTTACATCACCGATTCCGATTATCAGAGGTCTATCTATATTGGCGGCCGGCTAGGTTGAAATGCATGAATTGCGTTTTATCGGCATTTAGCATCAACCCGTTGACTCTGAACCAGAAACCGAGACTATTTGCCGCTCGATTGGACTTACGCTCCAACGCTTCAATGGTCGGCGCCGTGACAATAACCGCGACGTCGTCCGCGTACATGAGCACGTGCTCGTCAGGAATGTTCTCAGGCAGATCGTTGAGGAGGAGTGAGAATATAATATTTGAGAGCGAGGAACCCTGCGCTACTCCGATGACCGTCTCCAACGGCTGGGACCTCGTCTCGCCACCGTCTCCCACGACGACCTGCCGTCTCCCAGACATGAAATCCGTTAGGAGCTTCAGCGCGGCGCCCCGGATTCCGTAGGGGCTCATCTTAGCCGCCAGTACCTCGTGGTTGGCCACGTCAAATGCCTTCGAGAGGTCGCAAAAAACAACTGCGACCTGCATCTGATCCTCCCGCGGCTGCATTACCCGACGGACTAGTTCCCTTGCCAGTGAGGTTGTGGATCTCCCGCTCCGGTACGCATATTGGCTGTCGCTCATCGACTCGCAGCTATTCAAGTATTGCGTGAGCCTCGAACTCAGACCATGCTCAAGTACTTTGGCTAACCCGGGAATAATCGAGACAGGCCTATAATTATTAACTTCTTCTAAATTACCTTTGCCCTTGTACAACGGAGATACCTTTACATATTTAAGAGCTGGCGGATATATTCCCTTTTTACAGCATTCGTTGTATAAGTGCGATAAAATAGGCGATACAGGCTCGGCAGCAACGTACAGTAACGACGTCGAGATGCCGTAGATATCTAACGACTTTTTATGTGCTATTCCATACCTAATAATACGATAAACTTCGAGTGCAGTGAACTGTTTCAACCTCAGCGAGCGGTCGGCGGGCGCGCGCGCCGCGGCCAGCGCGCGCGTCGCGGCGGCGACGTCGGCCGCCGGCGCGCCGCACGCGGCTGCCGCGGACACGAAGTGTTCGTTCAAGGCGTCCACGGCGTGCACCTTCGAACTAAATCTGGACCCGTCGGGTCGCGTCATAATTTCAGTGAAATCTACTCGGCGGCAAGTTTTACCAGTTTCGATCCTGACAACATCCCACATCGACGTTATAACGTTGTCAGAATTCTGAATATACTTACTAAAGTAATCGCTTCTCTCACTTTTCAGGAGATCGTCATATTTATTCTGAAATTCGTCAAATTTTGATTGCAATTCGCTATTTTGAGGATATTTTTCTTTTAAGTGGCACATGTCAATTAATACATTATTTAGGGTACTTAACAATCTCATTAGTCGCCCACACTGTTTGCTTCGTATTATACCGCATGACTTTTAGGGGGAAACATATTTCGTTGTGATACTGCAATACGTTAGCTACTGCCTGAGCCAACTCGTCCGGCGTGCCCTTATATTTTAGTTCGATTTGATCCCAGTCGGTTCCCGCTACCGCGGTTACAAAATTGATTTTGTTGGCGCGGCTGTAGCAGCGCGCGCGGCGCGCGGGCCGGGCCGGGCCGGGCCCGCACGGCACGGTGGCGCGCACGGCGCGGTGGTCCGACAGCGCCGACACGAGAGGCCGCGCGCGCGCGCCGCCCACGCCCGCCGCCGAGCGGCTCACGTATACGTGGTCGATGCTGGTGCTCGAATTGCCGTCTACTCTAGTGGGAAAGTCGACAATGTTACATAGATTATATGACGATAGAATGTCCGTTAATTTTTTGAATTCAGACTTAACCGGGTCTATGGTTTCGATATTAATGTCCCCGCATAATACGAATTCCTTGTCATCGTTTACTAGCGTATCGAACAGGCGTTCCAGTACAGGAAAGAATAACGAAGTACTTGTCAAATTAGATCTATACAGGCATACTACTGTTAGATTCCTATCTATCAACTCGATCGCAGATATTTCACACACTTGTTCTACCGATAGTTTACAGAGCCGGTCCACATTTTTAACGTTAACATTATTGTGAACATAAATGCACGAGCCGCCGTGGGCTACGTTCTGCCGGCAATATTGCGATGCGAGTACAAAATTATGTTTACACTTCTTAATTCGGCCGACCTAAGCCAATGCTCCGTTAAACATAATATTTCGCATTTCATGCTATCTAATAAAAGAACTTCAAGGCGGCTAGTTTTGCTTCTTAAAGAGCGCACGTTCTGCACACAAATTGTTATAACATCGGATCGCTTGTGAGTATCGTCGCTCGCCGCATCAGCTGTTGGTGTCGCGCGGCCCGGGGCCGGCGCCGGGTCCGGCGCGCCCGCGCCCGCTAGCCCGAGGCCTGCTGCTTCTGCTGCGAGCGAACGCGAAAAAACCATTTCGCGAACCGAAGCCCCGTTGGCCACACATTCGGGTCCGTGATAACAGAGGACACGCTTTCTGGCATGCCGATAATAAACGATGCGTGTTTATCAGAGAGGATTTGCCGTTTTTCTACAAAGTACTCGGCTTTTACGATTTCATTTAAAAATCCTCTGACCTGATCTATCGTGGTATCTGGTTTGAACTGCCAAGCTTGAATATAATATGTAGTCTTTTCAACGGCCTGGAGGCCGTGGTCATCCTTCGCTATACCTACTATCACGGGAGTCGCCGGTTTGCCGGCGCGCCGTCGCCGCGGGCCGGCTACCTGCCAGTCCCCGGCAGAATCATTGTTTACCGGTTTGTTTACACCGGGAGCCGGTTCAGCGGCGAGCGCCGCCAGTGCTGCAGGCGGCGCCGGAGTCGCCGGTTGTGAACCCGTTACGTTTATGCTCGCCTTAGAATGACCTCCGGGTATCCCCTTCGTTGTATTGATTTTTGTGATCCTCTTATTGTTGCCCATGTCTGCTATTGCGGCGGTTGCAGCTATCCGGGCGTCTCTTACGGGCCGTTGTTGTGTCACTTCGACGTTCGTAGCGCCGTCCTTTGTGGATAACGAAAAATTGCGGGTAGTTTTCTCCATGTTCTGTGTTGTCAATTTTGCAATTTGCTCCGATTGCAAATCAATCTTGGATTGCAGTGATTCTACTTTGCTCACGAGGTCTTCCACGGTCTTCGTCAAGCCACGAATCAGGTTTTCCACTGTTTTAGCCATTATTATTCACAAAAAACTATTTGTATATATAATACTATATATAATACTTATATAGTTTTAAATGCACACTTATTATACATAGCAAGACCCAGACACAGTGCAAACATTTGAATTCATCACACAAATATTTGCACTGGGTGGGATCAAACCCATGACGTTTGGCTCCGCTGGTGACTAATCCAATAAATCACGAGGCGGCCAGGCAATGTAAGATATTTTATCCCTAAGCCCTGTAATATCTTTGGAACATTACATTTCAAGCCGGGACACAGTAATTGCTTACATTACGGTTTGGCAATAGAATAACTGGCAAAGGTGTGGTACTTCCCCAGCCGGACTCTGTAAAACGTTTTAAGTAAATCTAAAAGATCACTGAACTATTACTCTTTAGACGACTTCAATTTTATAATAAGAAAAATGTCTAGGCCCTGGAATACGTCGCCTGAGAGTGTTTTCTCGAACACAAACTTGATATCCATGGAGACATTATTGGTCTATTTGCGTCGAGAGTGCATGCGGTTGCGTCTAGGAAGGCCCGCTCCGTTGTTTACCGCATCATCGCTTAACATTAGACAAGATGGTTTAAATCAAAAGTTAAGAACCTCTCAAAGTTAAGAAACTAAATGAAAATATCTATCTACAAATTTGGAACTCTAAAAGTTCCAAATTTCAGCCTAATCCGTTCAGCTGTTCCGCGATTGAGCAGCAAACATCCACATTAGTCAACATCAAAATGTTCACATATATGATATTTGAATGATATCTTACTTCACACCCGAAGCTTTGTTATTTTCTTGATCTTGCGGCATTTGGGAGTCCAGCTGCATCTGCGTACCGGAATTGAAAGCCGACGATCCATCCCTGGAATGAAAATGAAAAAATGTTTATTGTGGCAATAACAATAGACATAAACAAAAAAATTTGGCAGTCATAGGAACTGCCGATAGAAGTGAAAACTTGTGACTAGAATGTTTTTGCTTTTAAATGAATTATCTAATTTCTTTATTACCTTGTCACAAGACTACTTAGTTATTAAACCATCGTAGGTCTATGTACATTCGCATAATTTCAACACCGCCAGCTAAATCGATAGTTGCGCCATCTAGTTTTATATCAACGTAACTATACAGAATATACTCTTTACTGTTTCTGCTGCCCTGGTACCTACTGGTACCTAGGGGCAAACTCTTTTTTATTTCTGTTGTCCTGGTATCTGGAGATAAACGCAGGGCTGTTGGTGGTAGGTAATCGAAACTCTTTACTGTTTCTGTTACCCTGGCCGTTTTTACCGAGTTTACCCGAAGATTTCATATCCGATCCGATCCGATCCGATCCATTATCATATCCAAGCGTGACGATTGATGAATCCATTTTACAGCCCACGAAAATTCTGTCTATAGCGCGCCTAAAGATGTTTTCACTTCAAAAACACAAGAAAAGGTCCTTTTAACCAGAAGGAAACCCAAAAAAACGAATACATATTGTGTTAGTGTGCACTGAACCCCACACTAGGGCTACCTGTGTTGTGGGATCCAGGCTTCTCCTAATTTTATAGGTACAATAATAAATGGAAAGAAGAGCAAAGCAAACATATTACTAAAAAAGGAAAATATATAAAGAAACTATCAAACTCCTTACGTTTAGGATACTTAATTATTAATAATATAATTAGTTTATGAACTAGTTTTATGAGGGTACATAATAATTATAATTAGGTTAACAATTTTTTTTTTTATTAGTGGGTAGGACAAAAAAATGTTGATGGATGCATCGAGTAAATAATAAAGTGTTGAGATGAGTAATGTGTGTGTAGTAGGTTAGTGTTGTAGTGTGTGTGTATGTGTAGAAACCGGTAAGTTAGATAGGTCTGGATTGCAGTTGTGTGCTACCGTGAGTCGAATGAATGACAACTTACACTGGGCATACGCAGAGCAGCGCTGTAGTGTGTGTGAGTTTAAAACTATACTAGATAACCATGCTGTTTTACTCGTTGGTGGTTACGCGTCACCCGATGGCGTAAGTGTTTATTTGATCAATGTGGTAATAAGTACATTCCTAATATTATTATAATCATTATTTGATCTTCATTTGCCATCTTAAATTGATATTAAGTTATCATAAAATGGAATGTTACAGACCCATCGCTTTGTTATCTGTATTCTCAAAAATTATAGAGAAGTACATTTATAAAAAAATAAATTGTTATTTCGAGAAAAACAACATATTTTGCACACAACAAAAAGGCTTTAGGAAAAACAAATCCATTAATCTGGCAATTTTTGATTTTCTGAGTACAGTCTTGAAATGTGTAGATAAAACCACACCGATGTGTTCTATATTTTGTGACATGACACAGGCATTCGATTACGTCGATCATAAAATCTTACTGCAAAAATTAGAAGCTTACGGGATTCGAGGTAATGTCTTGGATTTCATAAAATCGTACCTGACTGGGAGAAAGCAAATAACCGAAATCAGTAAAATAAACTTTAATACAAAACGAGAAGAAATATTTAGGTCAGTCGAACGCAGCATTATTTATGGGGTACCACAGGGTAGCGTTTTGGGACCACTTTTGTTTTTAATATATATAAATGACTTACCTAACGTGACTAATCAACCCATGACACTTTTTGCGGATGATAGTACTATAACAATAGAATGTAGAAATGCTAATACGTACGCAAATGACATTACTGAATCACTGATATCGTCCATATCGTGGTTGGATAACAATAATTTAAACATTAATTTGAACAAAACTAATATCATTCACTTCAAACAACGTGGACTAAACCAATCTAATGTTAAAGTAACGTATAATGATCAAATAATAAATGAAGTAGACTCAGCAAAATTTCTTGGTTTAATGATTGACAAACAATTGAATTGGAAAAAACAAATTGATAGTGTTTCGAATAGAGTCACTAGCTCGGCGTATGCATTACATAAACTATCTGCTGTGGTGAATACTGATGCGCTTCTTACTGCGTACTATGGGTTAGTTGAGTCTATTCTCAGATATGGAACCATATTTTGGGGTAACTCTACCGACAAAGAGGTTATTTTTAAAAGACAAAAGCGCTGTATCAGATCAATGTTTAAATTACAACAAATTGATAGCTGTGGACCTTATTTTACTAAATACAAAATTCTTACACTTCCGTCCTTGTATATTTTGGAAACAGCACTTTTTGTACGAGCAAACCCGGAATTATTCCCTTCAATATCATATTCAGTCCAAAGAAATCGTAGAGACCAGAATAGGCGTTGTAATCACTTGGCAAAGACTACTCTCATGGCTAAAAGTATAATATGTATGGGATCTCGGATTTACAATCATATTCCAAAAGATATTAGAGATCTGAGGACTTCCATGTTTAAGTCACAATTAAGGAAACTTCTAGTCAGAAAATGTTATTACAGAATTGAAAACTTTTTTAATGATAGATTTCATTAGGGATTATTTTAGATATTTGGTAATAAATATAGTTTATAATTTTGTTTCATTATTTTGATTTGATGACATGAATTTAATGAGTTTGTTTTAATGAGTGTAATTATTGTACACAATTAGTAATAAATTTATTTTTGTAATTTTGTGATTTAATTTGATTATTTTGATTTGATGAATTTGTAAAGTTTTCAATTTTTTTTTTGTATTTGTATGGTTGAAGGGTGATTTGACTTGTAAGCTGTCATCAATTTTATATGAATTGAAAAAATATTTGTATGCCTAGCATATCAGGCAAAACATGACGACCAGCTACTTTAAAATTTTTGTGACCTGTTTTATATATCATGCATTATGTGTGTTTGAACTTACTCATGTTTTGAACAAATAAATTATCTTTTATCTTTTATAAATTATTTACTTATTCCATATCAGCATAAAAGCATAAAAAGCAATACGAATAAAAAACCGATAAAAGCCCGTACTAGAAATATAGCTGGAATTCCAGTGTCTTGATGTTTGTTCCCAATGTACATCTCAGTCCTCACCAGGATAACCGATAATCATCAAAGTTGGCATTTAAATGTAATTTGGTCCATCTTAAGAGACAGGATAGTTTTTGTTTCTATTAGTGGTCTCCATAATTTTTAATTAATGCAAGCAGTAACGTGCAAATATTACTGTGTTCCGGTCTGAAGGGCAATGATTCCAGAGAAATTACAGGGCTTAGAGACATAATATCTTAGATCTCTGGGTGACGAGCGCAGTGCAGTGCTAGGTAATGATTTGGACTATCATGTTCAAATAGCTGCGAGTTACTGTGCTGTTATGTGGCAGGCATGTTGCTTACCATCAGGCATATGACCTGCTCGTCACGTCACTCTATGTTATATATAAAAAAAAAAAAAAAATAATAATAATAAACCGATAATTAATATTGATTGTTGTTATTGATCATATACCTATTTCAAAATTATCCGGTAGATGCAGCCTCAAAAGGCAATGGAGATTAGTATCTGGAACAACAAAATTGGGGCGGGCCGCTGGTAATACATAAACATATGAGCATATACAACTCCACTGCTCAGATATCGAGTTTCTGACTGTTATTTTGTTACCTTTGTTATATTCAGAGTAGTAGAATCAATGTTACATTCATAGAGCGTTTTGTATTAAAAACAACTTTTTAATTAACACCAAAATAAATAAAAACGGGCCAATTTCGAGTCGGACTCGCCCATGAAAGGTTCTGTAGCAGCAAGTAACATAATAGGTACATAAGTTCTTGTAGTTCGGTGTAATTTTGATCGAAGTTTTAATAATACTGTATTTATGACGTACCTGTCGTGAAGTACCTCTTTGCTAGGTACCCAACGAATATCTGAACTGATTTACACATAACTGAATCTAAAGTGCCATAGTAAATACATCGTATTTGAGCTGAAAATATCATGTTCGTGTACTGATTACGGCTGTTCCTCTGAGCATGATACTGAGAGACTGAGACTGAGAACTGAGCTGATCATATTTGGGGGTTTCCCCCCAGTGGCCTCCAACCTCCCCTTTTAGCCACCCCAAGCCTCGCATAATGACTGATACTGGATACTGGTAAATCTGATTCTGAACACTGTTCGCAAACAGTCCGAACGCATCGGTTACTGAGTACACACCACATATGTAATGGTTGTATCTATAATCGTAATATATCGGTATCGGTAATATATCGGATAAATAGCTATAAGTTAAACCTAATCGAGTTAATAAAACCTAAATAAGTAAATTTGCATAACACATATACGTAATCTAATTTAGAAAACTTTGTAAAATGTCTGACACAACCAAAAAAGCCGCCCCCTCCACGTCTGCATGCTCCGTCTCTGTCCCTGCCAATGTACCCAGACGACCAAAGGTGCTCTCGGTAAGGTCAGTAGCGTCTAACTTACTTATCCGCTTGCCTGCCCGTGTCAACTAGTAGTTAACAAAACAAAAACGCTAAAATGCCCGTGTCAACTGGTAGTTAACATCACGATTCAGTCTATTATGCCCGTGTCAACTAGTAGTTGACATGGCGCGGCATGCCAAAATGCCCGTGTCAACCTGTGGTTAACATGGCCACCGCGACCGAAAAAGTTAAATATACTTGTCTTTGTTGCTCTTGGTCTTAGTTTGTATTATTTATCTCGTTTCTATGTTAAATTTCCCTTCATATTAATCCCAGTAGAGTATCTAAGCCATAGAAAAAAGAACAGAAATTTAAAAAAATACATTCCTTGTCAATGTTGTTATTGAGTGTTGATTCAGTGCAGGCTGTATAAGTTAGTTTCTTCTGATTTTACTATAAATTTCGTTTTAACAAACAAACAACAGATAACAAACGTAATCAAAGATTAAAAACCATATGTCAAAACTTTAATTTTAGAGGTACCTATGAGCTTTTAAAAAGACGAACTTTAAAACGCGCTATTTCAATTTCAGCACAGCATAACTCTGCACCATAGTCGTAAGCTGAGAAACAAAAGATAACATTGAATAGATAGTTTCATATTAAATATAAAAAATATAATATTTGATAATCTTTCAAAAGAAATTGATTCACAAGGAACGTTTGCGTGAATCCCGTCTCGCGCGCCGCAAGCGTAAAAACCGCGGGGCATAGCGAGGTGCACACGTATTTTTCTCCGGGCATTTTGGCGACCCGTCGCTACAGGGGGCGGGGCATAGTGAGGCGCGCGGTTTGCAGCGCCGGGCAAGCGAGCGGATAAGCGCATTCTAAAAAAAAAATGTCTAGCGCGTCAGACGTGCTGCCGCCGACACAACATAGGGAGGAGTACCCCGATGTGCCCGTAGCTGCTCCCGAGGTAGAGTCCCGCTGCGCTCGATCAGTCGAAAGAGTACCATCGCCACCATGCTCACGAACGGTAAGTGAAACCTCTGTGCCGGTAACATCAGTGCCAGAGTCGAGCCCAGAACACTTAGCCGCAATAGAGAGAGTGGAGAACTGGAAACAGTGTGGAATATCACCTCCAAAAGTGTTAACGATGGATGACGAAACGGATAATGTGTCAGAGTTGTCACTCCCGACCTCCGCCCGATCCAAAAGGACCAGTATGCTGATCGCACACTGCTCAAAGCGGACGGGGGTCGAGATGGACAGCGCCACGAAGGTGGCAAACGACGCATTACTCCGGGGAAAGGACGCTCTCGAACAATCCACCAATCAAAGACGGGATTTAAAACAAACCGCGATCGAGAGCCTCCAGACGCTCTTCGAGATCGTCCTTTCCCTGGCAGAGTCCAGACATCGTCACATCAGCTCACTAGAACAGGAGCGGACTCGACACGCCATGGAGCTGCTCTCGGTGGAACGGGCCCACACCAAATCAACACAAAAAAATTACAACGATTTAACAAAGGAGGTAGCTCTGGCCAGAGAAACACTCAGCGAACTCCAAAAAGAGATCAAAGCCGTTAGAGACTGGCAGAGCTTTGAGTCGAGAGAACCCCACCAACATATCAAAGCAACGGCCGAAGCGGTGCGGGATATCAGTGGTTTTCTTAAGTCACCTGCGCCAAGTCGAAACGCCTCCGTCGATTTGACTCCACTGCAGAACAATTATCTCGGTCTAAAAACCGGGATTGAAATTCTTCGGAGACAGGTCGACGAGCTTCACAGAGACTCAAACGCAGAAAGGGCAGAAGCCATCGAGGTCCTTCACCAAAACGCAAAAATTCTGAAAGAGCTCGCTTCGACTCCTCCTCCTCCTACCCCCCCAAATTACTCAGACAGATTAAGTACGATAGAAAAAATACTGACTAAACAAACGCCACCCCCATCCTCCGCTCCAATCAGAATAAACATCGATGAGCACGTGCTGCCTATTACTGAACGTCTAGAAGCTGTATCGTCAGAACTCCGGACGATGCGGCAGGAAAAACTAATTCTTCCCCCACCAGCCCTTAGCATCGAGGCCGAAATCTGCCAAGCGGAGACGGGCAAGCCATCTAAGCTCAACTACGCAAAAATAGCGGCTAAGCCAATCTTGCCAAAACCGAACCACACTCTTATCGTGACAACAGCGAATCCCACATCTCCCACGACTGCCGAAAAACTAATAGATAGGATAGCGGTAGCACTGGACACAAAAACGACCGGAGCAAGGGTTGACCGAGTGCGCAAAGGTCGAAACAGGAAAGTTATCCTGAGTTGCAGCACAGAGGAAGACCTTGGTCTGGTTAGAAATTGTGTGCAGCAGGACAAAACATTAAAGGTGGAGACCGCGAAAGCGGGAAATCCACTAATCATCATTAGAGACGTCCTGTCTTACCACAAAGACAATGAGATAGTGGAAAACCTTCTGGCGCAGAATAAACATCTGCTACAGGGGATTAATTTGCAAGAGAGCGCGATTAGAGTTCGGTACAGGAAAAAGGCGCGTAACCAGCATGAGTGCCATCCAGTGATCGAGGTCTCACCTCGCATTCACAGAGCGTTTTTGGACGCCGAAAAGGTCTACATTGGGCTCCAGAGGAGACCAGTGGCAGACCACTCGCCTTTGGTACAGTGCACCAAATGCCTAGGTTTCGGTCACACAAAGACGATCTGCCGGGAAAGGGATGAATCTTGCAGTCATTGCGGAAAAACCCACACCTGGACCCAATGCAAGGCAAGAAAAGAAGACCTGCCACCCAGATGCAAAAACTGCGCGGTTGCTCATCCCAACAGCCCCAACAGAGAACTCGCTCACAACGCCTTTAGTAGCGAGTGCCCTGAAAGGGTAAAATGGGATGGCATAGCGCGGTCCCGAATAACTTATTGCTAAGGGCACTCATGCGGAACGTGGCTCAGTCTCCCAAAGAGTAGGCGAACCAGGTTTGCGTTTCATCCAAGCAAACCTGCAGCGCTCCCAGAATGCAACGACAGAACTCCTGAAGGTTGCGAGAGAAAGGGGGGTTTCAGTTGCCCTTGTTCAAGAACCCTATGTGGGTAATAAAGGCGCGATGAAACAATATCCTGGAACTCGCATTATTCAGTGCAGTTTAAATAGGCAAAAACCAGTTAAGGCAGCCATAATAGTCTTCGGCGACAGGTTAGAGGTAATCCATGACCCTCAAATTGTTACCGAAACGGAAGCGGCTGTCCTATTGGTCGGCACAGGTCTGAAACTGGGAGTGATTTCTGTCTACTTAGAAGGAGACCAAAAAGTCGACCCCTACCTCAGCAGGATCAAAGTATTCAGCGAAAAACTAGCTACAAAGGATCTTATTGTTGCCGGTGACGTGAATGCATGGTCCCACTGGTGGGGAAGCACATCTCAAAATGAGAGAGGAGAAGCCGTAAACTCTTTCTTCAACGAAATGGACTTGAATATTCTCAACTCCGGCGATACACCGACCTTCGAGATCGTTAGGGAAGGCAAACTCTGCACAAGCGTAGTTGATGTAACAACGTGCAGTGTGTCTCTCCTGGGAAAAATCGAGGGATGGGAGGTTGACAAAAGTATTACAACATCGGACCACAACGCAATTACCTACACTTTGCGACTAGTTAAAGCTCTCGAACAACAGAGGCCAATAACAACACGCAAATACAACACCAAGAAGGCAAAGTGGTCAAACTTTATGTCACAGCTAAAATCTTCCCTTAAAGAAAGAAACATCTCGCCGGAGTCAGTGGAGAAATGTGAAAGTTCACTAGAACTCGAGTCGATGATTACGAGCTACACAGCAAGTATACATGAAGCCTGCGAACACACCATTCCATTGGCAAGCTCGCCGAAGGGAAATCCAACCCCCCCATGGTATACTAAAACGCTCGAAAATCTGAAGAAAGAAGTTCTCAGAAGAAAGAGACGGATCAGGAATGCCGCCCCTGACAGTATCTAAACGCTCGACAAGACTACAAGGATAAAGTCAAACAAGCCCAGACGGAAAGCTGGAAGGAGTTTTGCACTAATGATAATGATCCACCATTCACATCAGCGGAACTGGAATCAGTATTGAGAACTCTGAATCCAAAAAAAGCTCCCGGTCCGGACGGGATAACCGCTGATATATGCGCCGCAGCTATACGTTGCGAATGGAAGGTTTTTTGGCGATAGCAAACAAATGCCTGTCGTTGAAACACTTTCCCAAGCAATGGAAAGAGGCGCACGTGGTCATATTACGCAAACCTGGTAAGACAGATTACACACACCCAAAATCTTACCGTCCCATAGGTCTTCTGTCCGTTCCCGGAAAAATCGTTGAAAAGCTTCTGGTAAACCGACTCCAATGGCATCTCCTCCCAACCATCAGTAGGAAACAGTACGGCTTCATGCCCCAAAGAGGCACCGAGGACGCCCTCTATGACCTGGTAGAGCACATCAAAAAAGGAGTTGACAGTAAAGACACCGTACTCCTAATCTCCCTGGATATAGAGGGTGCATTCGACAATGCATGGTGGCCCGCCCTCAAAAATCAATTAGCGAAGAAGAGGTGCCCAACAAACCTCTACGACATCGTAAACTCTTACCTCAGCGACCGTAAAATCAAGGTCAACTATGCAAGAGCAGTCTATGAGAAGGAAACAACTAAAGGATGCGTCCAAGGTTCAATCTGTGGACCGACCTTTTGGAATGTGATTCTAGACTCATTACTACGAATGCTGGAAGCCGAGGGAGTATACTGTCAAGCATTCGCGGACGACGTCGTTCTCGTGTTTACAGGCAGCCCGAACATCATCGAACAGCAAGCGAGCAGGGCGTTGAGCATGACAGTGGAATGGGGTAAAATTAACAAACTCAACTTTGCAGCGCATAAAACCAACGCAATGCTTTTCACAAAAAAGTTGAAGTACGAACCTCCAAACATAGTCATGTCCGGCGTCCGGCTCGATCTGGTCGAGGAAGTCAAACTGCTAGGCCTACTAATCGACCGACGGCTCAACTTTAAAGCACATGTGACCGCCCAATGTAAAAAAGTGGCGAACATTTATAGACAGCTAGCATGTGCAGCGAAGGTGACCTGGGGATTAAATGGCGAAATCACGAGAACGATCTACGTCGCTGTGGCGGAACCCATCATCATGTATGCCTCAAGTGTATGGGCGCAAGCGGCAGACCTTGAGGAAAACAAGTCTCACTTGAACGCGATCCAAAGAGGTTTTGCCCAGAAAATCTGTAAGTCATACCGTACCGTTTCCCTAAAATCAGCACTTGCCCTTTCCGGTTTGCTCCCCCTGGATCTGAGGATACAGGAAGCAGCAAATTTGTACAGAGTAAAAAAGAACCTCTCCCAAGACTACCTCCCACCAGAAGTGGAACTCGAACGAAACGTTAACTACTTGGACCAAGCCCATCCGTCCACGCTGGTATCCGTAGAGTACGAGCTCCTAGAAGACACCTCCAATCTTCCAGAAGGACCTCAAATTTGTACTGATGGCAGTAAGATTGAGGGTAAAGTTGGAGCTGCTCTAACATGGTGGGAGAACGGCAAAGAGGTCAAGAGCTCGACCTTCAAGCTCCACTCCGAATGCACAGTCTTTCAATCGGAACTCTATGCTCTTTGCCGGGCAACTCAAATGGTGTTAATGAGCGAAGACCCAGAAGTCAATGTCCTGAGTGACTCCAGATCTTCACTCGAACTGCTAAGTAACCCAAATACGAGTCACCCCCTGGCAAAGTGTATAAAGGAAAACATTGGACAGATAAATGCTAAAGGCAGATCTCTTCGTCTTTTCTGGGTAAGAGCGCATGTGGGCACCGTCGGCAATGAAAGAGCTGACGAACTAGCCAAATCAGCAGCTCTCACGGAATCACCCAGAGACTACGAGGGGATCCCTTTGTCCTACGTCAAACGCAAAATCCGCGAAGAATCGGTCAAGAAATGGCAAGATCGATATGAGACCTCGGACACCGGAAAAGTCACCCAGACGTTCCTCCCCGATATAGCAAACGCATATCGAATGATGAGAACCATAAAATTGACTCCCTTCCAGGTACAAGCGTTGACGGGACACGGAGGAATAGCAGAATACCTGTACAGATTTAAGCTTAAGAGCAGTCCTGCATGCGAGTGTGACCCCGACCAACCCGAAACGATCTGGCACGTGCTAATCGATTGTCCCCGATTCATGGTCGCAAGACATGAACTCGAATCTATGATCGACAGAAAGCTGGTTGTCTCGGATCTCCATAACATCTTAGCAGATCCAGATAACAGAACACGGCTCCTGTCCTTCATGGAGAGCTCATTCCGCATAGCGGCCAAAAGAAACTCCACAATCTCAAATACACGCTCCCCCTCGCCACCACACCCTGACCCGCTGTCCGTGGACGCCACGTGGAATGAGGTTCCCGCCCAACATAACTCCTCGAAAAGTATCTCTTTCCAACAACTACTGGAGAACGCAGACCGAGGAGAGGCAGGGATCCGTATCCGCGGAGTGGCTCTCTTCATGGACAGCAACAAAGAAAGATTCGGAATAAGCTTTTGCTTCGCCTGGGAACGGAAACGAGCCCGCTTGTCACCTGGATTGTCTTGCCTGCTCAATGGGAGTACCGCAAAAGTTACAATGAAGCGGAAAACTTACGACGCCATGCCAGTGTGTGAGGTAGACGGCCACCGATTTCGGTTGGTGCGATCGAAAAACAAAACGATTGCACTAATAGAGTACTCGGAAGGCCGGACCCCTTTCACACAGGCAAGTGCGCTGCTCGCACATCTGAGCAGAAATGCAGGTGAAACACCCCGGGTGAAAAGCGTGGATGCGATGGCAATCGAATACTCAAGAGCGCGAGTCGCAGACCGGCTGGGTTGCATTGAGGCCTCTAAACATCATGAGGTAGTCGTATATGAAGATAGGGGAGAAAATCTGAGCTTTCTCAGAGTCCCTTCGCACGACCAAACAAATGCAACTGACAGCTGGGGACATCCGGTTCCTAGTTCGACCATCCAAACCGGCTCCGAAAGAGCACAGCAGAGGGCAGCCACGGAAAAAGCCGCAGCCAATCAAAACGGTTGCCAAGGCACCAACACGACCTTCGTGACTGCCTTCAACGCAGCAGCAAGGAGCATACTCCGAATCACATCCCACTCATCACCCCCCTTGACGTCAAGGACCCCCAACGCAGCTTCACAACAACAACTGAGCCGAACGAGAGCCGACATGGGACAGGTTGAACCGCCCCGCTATGTCCTGGCTTCGGAGCCGCGAAGTCATGCACGTAACGCCTTCATCGAATTCATAGCCACACTGAGAGCGACAAGACAAGTTAACCTCAAGACCTGCGAAAACATCATGCAGTCCTATAGGCTAGGAAGTGAAAGCCTCTTAAAGGCGAAACTCGAGGAGGCTGAAGCAGCCATTTACAATAATGTCACTTCCCGGGTCATCAAGGGAACTATGACATGACAGTATATGGCAGCTTACAGTGCAGAAAATGGCTTCGTGACACTGAACGAGAAAGAGACAGAGCGCGCGGGAATGCCGGTTTATGCGACACCACCAAACGACCCAATCGTAGTTACTGCCCGATGCACCAAGATTATGCTGGACGATAAGATCCTTGAGATGGCCAAGACTATCGAAAGGAACTCAAATGTCAAAGCGGGTTGGGAAAACTGGGAGGTACCGCGAATACAGTGGGTCAACGGAGTTCCAGGATGTGGAAAGACAACATGGGTGATTAGACACTTCGATGTGGCCAAGGACGCCATTATCACTACAACAACTGAGGCAGCAAAAGATCTAAGAGAAAAGCTATCGCACCGTATCGGAAACCTGGTCAAAACCAGAGTGCGAACCATGGCTTCTGCTCTGGTAAATGGTTTCGGAAGAGAGAGTTTCAGTCGCCTCATGGTGGACGAAGCTCTCATGAACCATTTTGGTGCCATTGTGATGGCTTCAAGGCTGTCTAGTGTTAGTGAAATTGTCCTCATCGGAGATGTCAATCAGTTGCCTTATATCGACAGGGAAAATCTCTTCGAAATGAGGTATCACCGCCCAAACCTGGTAACAAAGATCAGCCAGGAGTTGCTCTGCACACATCGTAATCCGATGGATGTTGCATATGCGCTGAGGGAAATATACTCAGATATGTACTCCTCAGCACCCCGTATAAAGTCCCTAGAGCAGAAAAGGTACAAGGGAGCGATAATACCCAACACCCTACCAAACGTCAAACTAATGTTGCCAAACTATGCCCTGGTCAGTCGTTTACCGGTATCTGTTACTGGTTCGGCTGGGATATCTGGTGACTTATGAGAACCCATTTTTTTCAACTGATATTCCGCAAATCTTGATTAGCATCGACAGGTTGTTTATGCTGAGCTGGTACTAATTCGGCAATATGAGTTTTCTGAGAGTCCGTGTTGAGAACGGGATCATTCGGAGCTGGGGTAAGTACTGTACTATGATCGTCATCAATCTCTAGGGGATAAAGATGACTTACTGAACGGGTGTACGTTTCTCCTGTGGGAACTTTAACTTTGGCTACTCTTATCTGTCCATCCGAACCTTTCATGACCTCTACTATCTTTCCAACCTTCCAGTGTGCCCTATTACTGTCCGATTTCAGCTGAACTGATTATGATATTTTAGGTGCTCTGTTAACTATTACTCTTGGTTGGCGGTGTTTGTCACTTCGCTCACGGAGACGTGTCAAATACTGATTTGTAAATATCTTTGCAAATTCATATAAAATAATTTGACCACGTTTCCAACCCTCGATCAGATTTGATTTGGTTACGGTAGCTGATTCTAAAAGGTCACGATCTGAAATCTGAGTTGTAACTGGACCTCCTACACGTAGAAAATCATTTGGCGTTAACACGTGTTCTAACTCAGCACCCACTGTTGTTAGGGGTCTAGTATTTACAATGGCTTCAAGTTCCTTTAATACTGTACACAACTGATTCTGATTTAAAAGATGTTTGTCTAATGTCCTTTTCATACAATGTTTGACTAAACCTATCAAACGTTCGTAAAATCCGCCAAACCACGGAGCTAATTCTGGGATGAACTTCCAATGGACGTTGTTTTGTATACAATAGTTTGAGGCTAATACATCTGCAGTAAACTTAAACTGAGAAGCGTTGTCAGATACAATCAACTGAGGTAAACCTCTTACAGCAACAAATCTTCTTATGGCCAACAGACATTCTTCAGCTGATAAGTCTTTGACAATTTCCATGTGAATTGCTCTGATTGCCAAACACGTTAACAAGCAGACCCAACGTTTCTCTCTAGTAAGTTCATCAACAAAAAGAGGGCCGAAATAATCAAGACCTGTAAAAGCAAAGGGCACGCTAAGTTTAACTCTTTCTTGTGGTAAATCAGGCAATGCAGGTAGTTTGAAAGGCCCTCCGCCGTATTTCACACATTCTGTGCACTTTCTGATAACCTTCTGAACGGTTGATCTACCGTGTGGAACCCAAAACTTCTGCCTAAGTAAGGCTAACGTATGTGAGACACCCACATGGTAGTTCTTCTTGTGTAGCTGTGAGATTATTTTGTGCGTAAACTCTGATTTTTTTGGAAGCAATACAGGCTCTTTCTGATCGTGAGTCAAATCTGTGTTCCCTAATCTGCCTTTACATCTAATGATGCCATTCTGGTCTGTGTATAAATGGAGCGATCTTGACAGGTCGGTAGTTACGCCTTTGACTTCATTAGGAAAGTATTCCGTCTGAATTTCTAATATCTGTTTTATATTATCAGTAGTATTGTTCGGTTGTTGATCATCGATATCAATTATAATTGGTTCAGTCCTATCTAAATTTGACCCATTCAGATCATCTCTGGACACTGGATTAGGGAGACCCTCCCCGGCCAAACAAACTGGAGCATGAACTTGGCCTGCTGAATCATGTATTTTTGGCCACTGTTTTGACTCTTTCAACAGAAAATGAGCCATCTATCGTATGAATCTACTCCCTCTGACCTAGTGCCTACATCAGCTGAATTGATTTTTGTTGGTATGTATCTGATCTGCAACGTTTTGTTTTGTTTTATCTCACTGATTCTACGCGCAATAAACGGTGGAAGTAGCTTTTCTGATTTGCACCAACTCTAAACTATTTGGCTATCAGTCCATAAGAACTGTTCTTTGATCCTTAGGCGCAAAATGTTAGCTACGTAACTCAAAAGCCTGCATCCAATCAATACTCCCAGCAATTCTAACTTTGGAATCTGTAAGTTATTAACATCCTTTAAAGGTACTAATCTCGATTTGCCAATAACAAAATTGACAATATTATTAGCGCCTAAAGAACTGCGCAGATAAATAACCGCTGCATACGCGTCCATCGAAGAATCAGTGAAACAATGTAACTCGTATTGAATATCATTACTGATTCCCGTTCTGTCCAGAGTTTTAGCGTAATACCGATCAACATGCAAATTTTCTAAACATGAAAATTTTGATGCTATCTGATTCCATTCGTCAATTAGATTGTCATTCAGCTTAACATCCCATATAACCTTTTCTTTCCATAATTTTTGAAAGAATAACTTTGCTGGGAGTACCACTGGAACTGCGAGCCCACAAGGATCGTATACTGATGCTATGATTTTTAATACATCTCGTTTCGTCTGAACCGCGCCTAAATTTCTGTTCTCGAAATTAGTTTTTAACTTAAGAACGTCACTATCTACATCCCATTACAAACCTAATACCTTCACATATCTACTACGTTCCTGCGTTTGAAAGGTTTTTGGTATATGAGACATCAGTTCTCTTGAGTTTGAGTTCCACTGACGTAAGTTCATCGACAAACTATCGAACGATTGTTTGGATGCTGTCTATAATATAAGTGCGTCTGACGTTGTTTGTGCTCCCGTTACAATATTATCAACGTATATATTTTCTGCTATTTGCTACATCAGCACGCTATGTGTTCGTATTAAATGGAATCTGTTCGCAGCGTTAAGCAAAAATGGACTTGATAAAACCCCAAATGGAACGCGACAAAACCGAAAGTGCAAAACATTATCTGGGCCAGCTTCACGATCTCTATCTTTCAACCAGAGAAATCGTGTTACGTCCTTATCTAAATCTTGGAGGCCTAACTGCAGGAACGCCTTTTCAACATCGGCAACTATACCTATAGGTTGTTCTCTGAATTTAATTAGTAACCCAGTGAGGTCCTCTAACATTATTGGTCCACGATATAAATATTCGTTGAGACTTCTGTTGTCTCCTGTTTTAGCTGAGCCGCCGTAAACAATGCGATGTTTATTTGGCTTATCTCGACTATGAACGCAGTGATGAGGAAGATAATGAACCGGGTGAGCTTTTGGAACAGAAAGATCTGGTACCGTTTCGATGATTCCGTTCTGTAACTGATCTTGAATAACTTTATCGTATGCCTCAATTTCAGAGGTATCTAAACGTTTTATTAAACTATTGAGACGACCCCATGCTACACCTGAATTGTTAGGAAGGTTTGGTGAAAATTTAGTCCAAGGCCACTGTACATGATACCTGCCTTCGTTGTACTGAACGGTTTCATTGAACTGTACTGATTTCTTTTCATTTAACATAAACAAGTGATAATAGTCTTCCCGATCAATATGTCAATTTTATCCCCACATGAATCATCATCTGCAAATATAATATCATTCAACTGGATATTGTTAAATATCTTGGCTGGATCAGGTAAGGCTGGTGTTCGTATGCCATTTGTGATGTGGAGAACAACGTAAGCATTAATGAGCCGTGTAACGCCAGTGCGTGTTTTGAGTGTAATGCTTACAACCAGGTTCTCTATTTGATGCGGTAACTTTGAACCAAAAGTCAATATCGATAAATTTATCTTTTCCGTAACAAGTAATTTCAGATAATTTACTACAGACTCAGTTACATATATATGAGCGTTGGCTACCACAGTCTCACAAAACTCTATATTGCGATTGTCTTGGTCCTGATTCTGTATTATTGCTAACCTTAACAAGACAAGTCTGTAGAAACGTGGTAGTGACTGCAGTTCTGACATGTAAACTATTAAATTTGTTTGTATCGATTTCACTGACTGTATCAGCTTTGTTGGACATAATGCTCGATTGTGATCGTCGAATTGATTACAGTGTCTATATTTGCGCTTAGAGCGTCAACTATTGGCCCTATGTCCTTCTGAAAAACATTTGAAACAACGGTTATCTTGTTGTGCCTTCCTGTCTTGCATAGTCCTTTAAGTTGTGCATTCGTCATTATAATAATTTTGTCTACAAAATATACACCTACTGAATTTTTAAGGTGGCTCACCGGTCCGTCCATAATTTTCGTATCTACAGCGTACCTTTTCAATCTTTTCGAAGTTTCTCTAGCCGATATGATATATTATAATTCAGATCTTCGGGAAACTTCTCCATAATTATAACTCGGAGGTGTTTATGATTAACATATATTCCCCTAAGGAACTCGGTACCCTGAGATGTCTCTCGATTTCGTTGATGACGTGCCTGCAATCTTTGACGTGACTGGTTGGTGCGGATTTGATTCTGTATATCGCGACATAATCCACATCGGTAATTGCGGCTGGCTTACGGTACGTCTCGTTCAGCGTGTTGTGACAGCTAAACGGTAGTTTTTGTTAGTCGTGTCTAATCCTTCGATTGCTTGTTTCGCATAACTTTCAAGAACGGATTGAAGGTACAATAATTTATCAACATCACCGATATTTCTGTTTTCTACATTAGATGAAAACTGATCCCAAAACCGATACCACTTGAGAACGTCACTGTTAAATTTTGTTAGCTCCATTCGGGGCAGTTTACTACTGATGTTATTTTGTTCACTGCCAACGAAAACAGTACCTTGGTTTCGACTGTTTTGCCTGATAGTTATTTCTATTTCCGAAAGTAAATCTTTCGCTTCAATCTGAGTGCACGTGTATTGGCTGACTTCATCTACGTGAGGAACTGCTATTAATTTGCAATAGTTGTGAATTTCCGAAACAAAACGATGACTAGCATATTTCAGTTTGGCCCCAATCAATTCTAACTCATTAAGGTTCAGATCACTGTCTGCTAATTTTAAAAGGGTCACACTGCTGAGCTTATATGCGATTGAACTGAATCGTAAATCATCTTTAAACGGGTTCGGATGACGTCTTCCATTCTGAATAAGTACAGTACCTACATTCACGACGAGCAAATTTGGTCACCGCTTCCACGCTTCCAGTATATATAACGTCCAATAAATAATCTAAGGCAAAGGTAATTTCATATTAAACTCAACTCTAAATGTAACTTCAAAAGTCAATTCATTCATTTTATTTAATTTACAATCTAAATAATTTAGTGAATTCATTCATTTGTATGTGTCCAGCTAGTGAAACTGCTGTACTGTAATACATTGTAGTATAGAAACCAAAGATTTAATAAAACATAATTATCACCGAGCAATTGAAATTTCAACTACGTCCACGAGTGCAAGCCGCGTTTATTGCTAGTATTATACTGTTTGTAAATTAAGCAATGAGTGATGGTACAATCTTCTTGATCACTTAGTCGAATTGTACACATATTCTACATAAATGTCTGTATTCGCCTTAGAAAAATACTAGTTCCGTATACATAAGAGTAAGTAATTGTCACTGTAAAACCCGAGCTTCGCGATAATACGATCTTATCTTTAAAAACGGAATAAATATAGCACAATACCTATTCCTTTCATGGATGACTGGTTAGCTAATTGAAGTAGGTACATAACCATAACTAGATAACACCACTGACGACACGAATATCTTTTGTTCATTAATTTGTAAGAAAATTTTTGAACTACCTTCAACTATCTTTCTTCAACGGAATATTTTTTTCATAAAAGTTAATTCGAAAAGATCCCAGCATCTCCACCATGTCGTGAAGTACCTCTTTGCTAGGTACCCAACGAATATCTGAACTGATTTACACATAACTGAATCTAAAGTGCCATAGTAAATACATTGTATTTGAGCTGAAAATATCATGTTCGTGTACTGATTACGGCTGTTCCTCTGAGCATGATACTGAGAGACTGAGACTGAGAACTGAGCTGATCATATTTGGGGGTTTCCCCCCAGTGGCCTCCAACCTCCCCTTTTAGCCACCCCAAGCGTCGCATAATGACTGATACTGGATACTGGTAAATCTGATTCTGAACACTGTTCGCAAACAGTCCGAACGCATCGGTTACTGAGTACACACCACATATGTAATGGTTGTATCTGAGAATTCTGAACACTGTTCGCAAACAGTCCGAACGCATCGGTTACTGAATAGTACACATCACATAATGGTTATATCTGAGAATTCTGAACACTGTTCACAAACAGTCCGAACGCATCGGTTACTGAATAATACACATCACATAATGGTTATATCTGAACATTGCATGCATGCACTGAGATAAAGGTAAGCGCACTTACTGATGTTGCTCCTGCGCCGTCCGGGCTCCCAATGCCCGCCGAGCGCCGAGCCTGCCCGCGAGCTTGCTCGCGCCGGCAGTCTCCCCACTGCCGGCGCGTGACGTCACGCAAGCTATCTAAGTAGGTATCCTATATCTTCGCACTCGCGACAGTACCAAGAAAAAAGAGTTCAAACCAATTTTCGTCGGTAGTTTTCATGGTAATGTAATTTTTTTATTTTTTTTATTTTTCATTTTCTTACTTTAGAAGTTAGAGGGGGGCAGAAGCACACATTTTACCACTTTGGACGTGTCTCTCGCGCAATGTGTACGATAATAATTTTATAGTATCGTATAGATATTTATTACAGTTGTAATGACATTTTTTGCGCTGGCTTTGTGGAGACTATGGGCCCGTGGTAGTCCGATACTAAACAACTTGTTGAAAATCTTTCGAAACGTTTGGTCCTCGCCTCAGGGGATCTCAGAGCTGGCGTATACTTTGCCCAAAAGTTGACTTTAGCTATCAAAAGGGACAACGCTGCCAGCATTCTGCCGCGCTGTGGTGATCTCAACGGCGTGTTTGATTTGGTATGTTTCAGTGGTATTAAATTGCTTAGTCCACGCTCCGACCAAATTATGCTCAAATCGAAGATCCCGATAACTTTCATTTCGAACTTCAAAATCGCTTCGAAGCCTTAGATGAATGCGTAACGGCGGACGAAATAAACTACAGGCTGGTGGAAACTGTTCAAGCAGTTGGCAGGAAATTTTATAAGAGCCGACGCCAGAATAGAACCCAAAAGCTCTCCGATCATACTCTAAATCTCATGGCGGTTAGGCGAGATATGCGATTGCAGTCTTCGGTCGACATGACGGTATACAGACGGCTCAATAGACAGATATCTACTTGTGTGCGACGCGACATACGCTGCTTCAATACTTCGTGTATTGAAGAAGCGATCAAGCAGAACAAAGGCTCGAAAGTGTTCGCAAGAAATCTATCTCTTGGGCAAAGTCAATTGACCAAACTGAAGACCGACAGTGGTAACGTCGTCTCGTCGAGGGCCGAGATTTTGGAGGAGATTGAGAGGTTCTATGAACAGTTATACACCTCTACGCAAGCACAACCTGTAGTTAGCATGGCAAAAGACCCCAGAGCCAAGCTGACCCGACACTTTACCGAAGACATCCCGGAAGTCAGCCTGTATGAGATTAGGATGGCCCTCAAACAACTTAAGAACAACAAGGCACCTGGTGACGACGGAATTATGACTGAGCTTCTGAGAGCGGGTGAAAAACCGGTACAAAGTCCTCCAGAAGCTGTTCGACTCCGTCATACTTGACGGTAATACGCCAGAAGCGTGGAGCAGAAGTGTGGTGGTGCTCTTCTTCAAAAAAGGTGATAACACCTTGTTGAAGAACTACAGACCCATCTCACTTCTGAGCCACGTTTATAAGTGTTTTTGAGGGTAATCACGAATCGTCTCGCACGCAGGTTTGACGACTTCCAGCCACCCGAACAAGCCGGTTTCCGAAAAGGCTATAGTACCGTAGACCACATCCATACGCTTCGGCAGATTATACAGAAAACCGAGGAGTATAATCGGCCACTATGTATAGCGTATGTGGACTATGAGAAAGCCTTCGATTCCATCGAGACCTGGGCAGTGCTTCAGTCTCTCCAGCGATGCCGCATGAACTATCGCTATATCGAAGTGTTGAGGTGTATTTACAGCAAAGCCACAATGTCTGTCCGATTACAGGACCAGTGCACAAAACATATCCGGCTACAGAAAGGCGTGAGACAGGGAGATGTTATATCTCCGAAACTGTTCACTGCCGCGCTGGAAGATGTTTTCAAGCTACTGGACTGGAACGGACATGGCATCAATATCAACGGCGAATGCATTACTCACCTTCGGTTTGCCGACGATATAGTCATTGTGGCGGAGTCGATGGAGGACCTCGGTGCTATGCTCAGGGACCTCAGTAGAGTATCCCAACAGGTAGGTTTGAGGATGAATATGGACAAGACGAAGGTCATGTCAAATGTTCATGTCTCACCTGTACCGGTTATTGTTGGGAATACCACACTCGAAGTTGTTGACGAATACGTCTACCTGGGTCAAAAGATCCAATTGGGTAGATCCAACTTCGACAAAGAGGTCCAGCGAAGGATCCAACTCGGATGGGCAGCGATCGGTAAACTACGGCACATCTTGGAGTCCAAAATACCCCAATGCTTGAAGACGAAAGTCTTCAATCAGTGCGTGTTGCCAGTGATGACTTATGGAACTGAGACGTGGTCCTTAACTGTAGGCCTCATAACAAAGCTCAAAGTCACACAGCGAGCTATGGAGCGAGCTATGCTCGGAGTCTCTTTGCGCGACAGAATCCGTAATGAGGATATTCGCAAAACAAACGAAAGTAGCCGACATAGCTCGAAGAGCAGCTAAGCTGAAGTGGCAATGGGCAGGCCACATCGCTCGCAGAACTGACAACCGATGGGGAAGAAAGGTTCTCGAGTGGCGACCACGAACTGGAAGACGCAGTGTTGGACGGCCTCCCACTAGATGGACAGATGACCTCACAAAGGTCGCTGGAAACCGCTGGTTGCAGGTTGCGCAGGACCGTTCGTTGTGGAAATCTAGGGGGGAGGCCTATGTTCAGCAGTGGACGTCTTGCGGCTGATGATGATGATGATGATGAAATTGCTTTTTATTTATTTGTAAATACTTACACAATACTCTACTCTTATAAATTTACATATTATTTAAGTAGTTTTTATTTATGAATCATTTAAATTGACAATAATAATAGCATTTAATTAATTTAATATTAACCAAGTCTCAGTTTAATCGATAATCCATAGCTATACTTTTCCGATATAAAGTTATAAATCTGTTTATTCAAAACATACAGTTCAGGCGCAATAGCAACAGGAAACTGCTGACAGGGCGCCCAAGATACAGGCTCTGCCTAGTTTGGGTCTCGCAGGAAACGAATTATGCTGCAAATCTTAATGACACATTATTGTGTAAATAGGCTTGTGTACAAAATGTTAAAAATTAGTAAATAATATAGCTTAATGTTTATATTATTCCGAAACATCCACATTTTTGAAAAAAACTTACATTTACAATATGTATTTTGCATTTCAAAAATCAAACAAATTTCTGCACAAAAACGCTCCAGACTGTCATGGCGTCTTGAATGACGTCACGCCGTGGCAAACATATGGGTTTATGTAAGGACGTTGTCAATGTTTTTAATTTAAAATAAATCCCTCGTATTATAAGAACTGCAAAGTGCCCCAGTGTACAAGCACAAGTATAAATACGCCAAACAAATTATTCATCTATGTTCCGAACGATCCACAAATACGAAAAAAGTGGCAAACGCTTGCGAGGGGGAATGATGGCCACTAAATCCAAAATTTATTTTTGTGAAGATCATTTTGATGAAAGTATTTGACACAGTATAATCTTAGTAAAGTAAATGTAAAAAACACTGAAAAAAAAACATTTTTTCTCAAAAATAGTGGTAAAACAATAACAAACTGGTTCAGTTAAGCGGCTGAAGACCCGAAGAAGAAGAATCCATGGCAAAGAATAAATAAAAATAACAAATAATAATATTAGTACTATGAAAATGTCAACAACATTAGTAACGTCAAGTGATATTTAGCACGGCGTGACGTCACGTGTTCTGATTGGTATTTACTATCACGTGAATCAATGCATATTTTTTCAGATTTTTTTATTAAAAATATTAATAATCTTTACTTATTTTGCTTCATTCTTAGTGGAAACAAGCCTATTGTTAAAACTAGTATAATGATATTGTAAATCTAGTCGTAAATAAATTTTGATTTATTATTATTAGGTAAGGACTTCGTAAGACCCTCGAACATTCATGCTTGCTTAAAATTGTGTTTCACACCCTCAAATATTGTCAAAGAGAATTGGAATTATTGCGATAACTGACGCATGCGTCATCTTGATGAGTGCTACTAGTGGGATTTAGCCTGCTCATGGAATAAATGCTACATAAAAATTAGACCTTAGGTCTAAGGTTTCCTCAACAATGTAAATTTAGGTACAAATGTAATTTCTTACAAAGAGCATCAACACCGGTGTCTGTGCTGGCAAAATAAAATAAAAAAATAGCAGTCATAGGAACTGCCGATAGAAGTGAAAACTTATAACTCAGAATTTGATACGAGTAGCTTACATTGGAAACTACACGGGTGTAACCGGAGTGCGTGGCTTTTCCATCTTGGTATGGCCATCTAGAAATGCGTCAGCATTTCCCATTGGCTGATGCGTTTCTAGATGGCCATGCCATGATGTCTTGTCCACACCCTTTCAGCATTTCCCATTGGCTGACGTATTTCTAGATGGCCAATAGCCATGGTCCCGAGTTTACCCGAAGCTTTCTTATCATACCCGAGCGTGACGAATGAATTCAATTCACAGCCCTCGAAAAATCTGTCTAGGCGCGCCTAAAGAAGTTTTCACTTCGAAAATTGGCAGTCATAGGAACTGCCGATAGAAGTGAAATCTTATAACTCAAAATTTGATAGCTTACTGTGGAAACTACGCTGGTGAAATCGGAGGGTGTGGCCACGAGCATGGCCATAGTCCCGAATTTACCCGAAGACTTCGTATCAATCTCGAGCGTGACGCTAGAATTCAATTCACAGCCCACGAAAAATCTGTCTGTGGTGCACAAAGAGGTTTTTTTTATTCAAAAATGATACACATAACAAAAATGTACTGGGATAATGAGTCACCTCTCCAGCTTTTGAACTTTATTCTCCAAGCTCTGGTTCCTCGCTTTCAGGTCTTCGTTTTGTTCTTTTAATAGTTTCAGCTTATCTTCCAGGTCGTAAATAATGCTTTGACACATCTTCATTTCGTACTGAACACGTTTTAGGATTCTGTAATAAATAATTTGAATAAAGTAGTATTTTTTTAGTAGAGTGTAGCTGGTAATGGATCTGATGGTGAGCAACATGGCTACACAGAACAGCACAGCATACGCAGCTATTGTAACATAAACACTTTACCATTGCCTGGCGCTGACTGCGCTTGTCGCCCAGAAATGAATTATAATAAATACTAGCAGCGCCCCGCGGTGTTACCCGCGTAGTTCCCGTTCCCGTTGTTTTTTCGGGATAGCCTATGTGTTCTTCCAGACTATGATCTATCTGTGTTCCAAATTTCAGCCCGATCCGTTCATACTTTAGGACGTGATTGAGCAACAAACATCCAAATATCCAAACATTGACATTTATAATATTAGTAGGATTGGTGGACAATTCACACACAACACCATCTGACCCCAAACTAAGTAAAGCTTGTGCTATGGCGGCCAGATAGTTTTAAATGCATACTTATTATACATAGCAAGACCCAGACACAGTGCAAACAATTGAATTCATCACACAAATATTTGCACTGGGTGGGATCGAACCCATGACCTTTGGCTCCGCAGGTGAGCTAATCCAATAAATCACGAGGCGGCCAGGCAATGTAAGATATTTTTCATCCCACCAGCTCGGAAAGAGTACTTTTGCTCCTCGATATCAGGGCGCGAAAGTCGTTTTTACCCTCTAGAGGTTAAAGTAAATTCGAATTTAGAACATCGTGTATACTGAGGTTTTGAATTCAAAACATAATTTAACCTATTTATTTCTACCTCCTTGGTGCCGAATTCATCATACATTTATTTTTAATTTGTTAAAAACTCATACTCGGAACCTCTTTGGTGTACTTTTTTTTAAATGCTTTGCGCGCAATTTTCTTTTCACGTGTGGAGGATAGGGGTAAAGAATGTTATTTCAAATGGCAAAACATTTTGAAATGCTATGAATGAATCAATTGTAATCGAATTGAAGTATGCTGAGTTGCCGAGTTAAATAATTAAATATTATTGACTACTAAAATAGTAGCTAATAGATAATTTCAACTACTTGTACATTACAAAATAATGTAGTAAATATAACATCAAATAAATAATTACTATTTTGAGAAAACATGTAGGTATAATATATTTTGAAGTCAAAACTTCTTTTGGCGCGCCATAGACAGATTTTTCGTGGGCTGTCAATTTAATTCTAGCGTCACGTTCGGGAATGATAAGAAATCTTCGGGTAAACTCGGGACCATAGCCAATGGCCATCTAGAAATGCCTCAGCCTTTCCCATTGGCCATTTAAAAATGTGTCAGCATTTCTAGATGGCCATGCTCATAGCCACGCCCTCCGGTTTCACACGCGTAGTTTTCAAAGTAAAAATCAAATTCTGAGTTATAAGTTACCACTTCTATCGGCAGTGGCTATGACTGCCAATATTTTTCTTTCATGAATTCTGAATAGTACGTTTATTAATTTCCTTTAAAATGTACCCTGATGCAAATTTAGCGCTACTATAATTTTATGCATTTGGGCGGACACTTTTTCATGTACACATGAAACTCCTTACCTCAATCGGTCAACTCTCCATATTATCAAGTCATATTGTTATTGTTAAAACCATGGCTAAATAAACTTAAGTTTAAAACTTATAAAATTGAATGCAAGTGAAAAACCGAAATACCATAATAATAAGTGATTCTAGCGACCAAGAAGTTTATTTAATGCCAACAGAATCGACTGAAACTGAAAATGCGCAAAGCGTTTAGTAATTTCCTCGCTAGGGGGGGATGAAAAATTACGTGTTACACTCGAGTGCAAAGATTTTTCACCTTGTGCCCTTTTGATTCCCTTGCTACGCTCAGGATTCTATTTTTTGAATCCCTCGCTACGCTCATGATTCAACTTTAGAATCCTTCGCTTGCTCGGTCATCAAAATTGAGCACGCGGTTAAAAAGCCACTTTGCACTCTTGTACAACAAATAACTATTATCTCTTAGCCCTGTAATATCTTTGGAACATTACATTTCAAGCCGAGACACAGTAATTGCTTACATTACGGTTTGGCAATAGAATAACTGGCAAAGGTGTGGTACTTCCCCAGCCGGACTCTGTAAAACGTTTTAAGTAAATCTAAAAGATCACTGAACTATTACTCTTTAGACGACTTCAATTTTATAATAAGAAAAATGTCTAGGCCCTGGAATACGTCGCCTGAGAGTGTTTTCTCGAACACAAACTTGATATCCATAGAGACATTATTAGTCTATTTGCGTCGAGAGTGCATGCGGTTGCGTCTAGGAAGGCCCGGTCCGTTGTTTATCGCATCATCGCTTAACATTAGACAAGATGGTTTAAATCAAAAGTTAAGAACCTCTCAAAGTTAAGAAACTAAATGAAAATATCTATCTACAAATTTGGAACTCTGAAGGTTACAAATTTCAGCCTAATCCGTTCAGCTGTTCCGCGATTGAGCAGCAAACATCCACATTACTCAACATCAAAATGTTCACATATATGATATTTGAATGATATCTTACTTCATACCCGAGGCTTCGTTATTTTCTTGATCTTGCGGTATTTGGGAGTTCAGCTGCATCTGCGTACCGGAATTGAAAGCCGACGATCCATCCCTAGAATCAATGTTACATTCATAGAACGTTTTGTATTAAAAACAACTTTTTCAAAAACACCAAAATAAATAAAAACGGGTCAATTTCGAGTCGGACTCGCCCATGAAAGGTTCTGTAGCAGCGAGTAACATAATAGGTACATAAGTTCTTGTAGTTCGGTGTAATTTTGATCGAAGATTTAATAATACTGTATTTATGACGTACCAAAAAAAAAAGAGTTCAAACCAATTTTCGTTGGTAGTTTTCATGGTAATGTACATTATTTTTTTATTTTTTCATATTTCATTTTCTTACTTTAGAAGTTAGAAGGGGCAGGGGCACACATTTTACCACTTTGGAAGTGTCTCTCGCACAACGTGTACGATAATAATTTTATAGTATCGTATAGATATTTATTACAGTTGTAATGACATTTTTTGCGCTGGCTTTGTGGAGACTATGGGCCCGTGGTAGTCCGATACTAAACAACTTGTTGAAAATCTTTCGAAACGTTTGGTCCTCGCCTCAGGGGATCCCAGAGCTGGCGTATACTTTGCCCAAAAGTTGACTTTAGCTATCAAAAGGGACAACGCTGCCGGCATTCTGCCGCGCTGTGGTGATCTCAACGGCGTGTTTGATTTGGTATGTTTCAGTGGTATTAAATTGCTTTTTATTTATTTGTAAATACTTACACAATACTCTACTCTTATAAATTTACATATTATTTTAGTAGTTTTTATTTATGAATCATTTAAATTGACAATAATAATAGCATTTAATTAATTTATTAGTAACCAAGCCTCAGTTTAATCGATAATCCATAGTTATACTTTTCCGATATAAAGTTATAAATCTGTTTATTCAAAACATACAGTTCAGGCGCAATAGCAACAGGAAACTGCTGACAGGGCGCCCATGATACAGGCTCTGCCTAGTTTGGGTCTCGCAGGAAACGAATTATGCTGCAAATCTTAATGACACATTATTGTGTAAATAGGCTTGTGTAAAAAATGTTAAAAATTAGTTAATAATATAGCTTAATGTTTAAAATATTCCGAAACATCCACATTTCTGAAAAAAACTTACATTTACAATAATTATGTATTTTGCATTTCAAAAATCAAACAAATTTCTGCACAAAAACGCTCCAGACCGTCATGGCGTCTTGAATGACGTCACGCCGTGGCAAACATATGGGTTTATGTAAGGACGTTGTCAATGTTTTTAATTTAAAATGAATCCCTCGTATTACAAGAACTGCAAAGTGCCCCAGTGTACAAACACAAATATAAATACGCCAAACAAATTATTCATCTATGTTCCAAACGATCCACAAATACGAAAAAAGTGGCAAACGCTTGCGAGGGGGAATGATGGCCACTAAATCCAAAATTTATTTTTGTGAAGATCATTTTGATGAAAGTATTTGACATAGTATAATTTTAGTAAAGTAAATGTAAAAAAACTGAAAACAAAACAATTTTCCTCTAGAATAGTGGTAAAACAATAACAAACTAGTTCAGTTAAGCGGCTGAAGAACTAGTATTCATGGCGAAGAATAAATAAAAAAAAATAAAACAATAAAAAATAATAATATTAGTACTAAGAAAATGTCAACAACATTAGTAACGTCAAGTGATGTTTAGCACGGCGTGACGTCACGTGTTCTGATTGGTATTTACTGTCACGTGACTCAATGCATATTTTTTCAGATTTTTTTTACTAAAAGTATTAATAATCTTTACTTATTTTGATAAACTGTTTTATTTTTTTAAATCTCTATATCTTAATCAATAGTTAGAACCTCTAATCCATCCGATTCATTCTAAGTGGAAACAAACCTATTGTTAAAACTAGTATAATGATATTGTAAATTTAGTCGTAAATAAATTTTAATTTATTATTATTAGGTAAGGACTTCGTAAGACCCTCGAACATTCATGCTTGCTTAAAATTTTGTTTCACTTCTTCTGTGGCCGTTTCGGAGTTGGTTCGCGCTATTCTCTCAAATATTGTCAAAGAGAATTGGAATTATTGCGATAACTGACGCATGCGTCATCTTGATGAGTGCTACTAGTGGGATTTAGCCTGCTCATGGAATAAATGCTACATAAAAATTAGACCTTAGGTCTAAGGTTTCCTCAACAATGTTAATTTAGGTACAAATGTAATTTCTTACAAAGAGCATGAACACCGGTGTCTGTGCTGGCAAAATAAAATAAAAAATTTGCAGTCATAGGAACTGCCGATAGAAGTGAAAACTTATAACTCAGAATTTGATAGCTTACATTGGAAACTACACGGGTGTAACCGGAGTGCGTGGCTTTTCCATCTTGGCATGGCCATCTAGAAATGCGTCAGCATTTCCCATTGGCTGATGCGTTTCTAGATGGCCATGACATGATGTCTTGTCCACGCCCTTTCAGCATTTCCCATTGGCTAACGTATTTCTAGATGGCCAATAGCCATGGTCCCGAGTTTACCCGAAGCTTTCTTATCATACCCGAGCGTGACGAATGAATTCAATTCACAGCCCTCGAAAAATCTGTCTAGGCGCGCCTAAAGAAGTTTTCACTTCGAAAATTGGCAGTCATAAGAACTGCCGATAGAAGTGAAATCTTATAACTCAGAATTTGATAGCTTACTGTGGAAACTACGCTGGTGAAATCGGAGGGTGTGGCCACGAGCATGGCCATAGTCCCGAGTTTACCCGAAGACTTCGTATCAATCTCGAGCGTGACGCTAGAATTCAATTCACAGCCCACGAAAAATCTGTCTGTGGTGCACAAAGAGGTTTTCACTTCAAAAATGATACACATATCAAAAATGTACTGGGATAATGAGTCACCTTTCCAGCTTTTGAACTTTATTCTTCAAGCTCTGGTTCCTCGCTTTCAGGTCTTCGTTTTGTTCTTTTAATAGTTTCAGCTTATCTTCCAGGTCGTAAATAATGCTTTGACACATCTTCATTTCGTCCTGAGCACATTTTAGGACCCTGTAATAAATAATTTGAGTAAAGTAGTAATTTTTAGTAGAGTGTAGCTGGTAATGGATCTGATGGTGAGCAACATGGCTACACAGAACAGCACAGCATACGCAGCTATTGTAACATAAACACTTTACCATTGCCTGGCGCTGACTGCGCTCGTCGCCCAGAAATAAATTATAATAAATACTAGCAGCGCCCCGCGGTGTTACCCGCGTAGTTCCCGTTCCCGTTGTTTTTCCGGGATAGCCTATGTGTTCTTCCAGACTATAATCTATCTGTGTTCCAAATTTCAGCCCGATCCGTTCATAAATTTAGGACGTGATTGAGCAACAAACATCCAAATATCCAAACATTGACATTTATAATATTAGTAGGATTGGTGGACAATTCACACACAACACCATCTGACCCCAAACTAAGTAAAGCTTGTACTATGACGGCCAGATAGCTGATATAATACTAGTATAGTTTTAAATGCATACTTATTATACATAGCAAGACCCAGACACAGTGCAAACATTTGAATTCATCACACAAATATTTGCACTGGGTGGGATCGAACCCATGACTTTGGCTCCGCAGGTGAGCTAATCCAATAAATCACGAGGCGGCCAGGCAATGTAAGATATTTTATCTCTAAGCCCTGTAATATCTTTTGAACATTACATTTCAAGCCGAGACACAGTAATTGCTTACATTACGGTTTGGCAATAGAATAACTGGCAAAGGTGTGGTACTTCCCCAGCCGGACTCTGTAAAACATTTTAAGTAAATCTAAAGGATCACTGAACTATTACTCTTTAGACGACTTCAATTTTATAATAAGAAAAATGTCTAGGCCCTGGAATACGTCGCCTGAGAGTGTTTTCTCGAACACAAACTTGATATCCATAGATACATTATTGGTCTATTTGCGTCGAGAGTGCATGCGGTTGCGTCTAGGAAGGCCCGCTCCGTTGTTTACCGCATCATCGCTTAACATTAGACAAGATCGTTTAAATAAAAAGTTAAGAACCTTTCAAAGTTAAGAAACTAAATGAAAATATCTATCTACAAATTTGGAACTCTGAAAGTTCAAAATTTCAGCCTAATCCGTTCAGCTGTTCCGCGATTGAGCAGCAAACATCCACATTACTCAACATCAAAATGTTCACATATATGATATTTGAATGATATCTTACTTCACACGCGAGGCTTCGTTATTTTCTTGATCTGGCGGCATTTGGGAGTCCAGCTGCATCTGCGTACCGGAATTGAAAGCCGACGATCCATCCCTGGAATCAATGTTACATACTTAGAACGTTTTGTATTAAAAACAACTTCTTCAATAACACCAAAATAAATAAAAACGGGCCAATTTCGAGTCGGACTCGCCCATGAAAGGTTCTGTAGCAGCAAGTAACATAATAGGTTCATAAGTTCTTGTAGTTCGGTGTAACTTTGCTGTGTATTTTGTTTGCGGTGTATATTTGCTAATAACCTTTAATGGTCAACTAAAGATCCGCCGATTTTTTAGGGTTCTGTACCTCGAACGGCAAAAAACGGAACCTTTATAGGATTTTTTTTTATCTGTCCGTCTATTAACACCCTTTTATTATAGATAGTATAATATATGTCGCAGGCGGATTGTAGTATAATCCGCTGTATTACATTACGGCTAGCCATTTTTAAAAGCAGGGCCGTTTTGTAAAGCGGCTCTTTAAGGGGGCGCCTAAAGCCAGAAAACGAAAAAAGGACATTTTCGACGCCGCTCACTGAAGTTAAGAAACTTAAAACGATGACAAAAAAAATATTGACGTGTGGGTACAATCAAGAAGAAGCACGATAACCGAATAGAATTTTAAAAATAGATCAGAGTTTTTTATTCTATTCTCGACTTTATGTACATCACATTAAGAAACGCGTCGCGCGGGTGAAATCTGATTTTTTCCTGGCTTTAGGCGCACTCTTAACGCTTAGCCGAATTGAATGCGGCTGATTAAAAAACAGCCGGAATGTATTCGACGTCGTACGTCATTCAACACGGCTAGCCATAATGTAATAAAGCGAGAGATTAGCCGCCTCTTTGGAATTTTTTAGTTCCGATTCTTAACACTCATGGCGCCACCTGACAAAAGAACGACTATGGCGTTGAATATAGTAAGTGTGTTTACCTTATTTAAATTTATTATTTTAGATCTTGTAACTAATACCTAATTTCAAGGCATAAAGAATTTGATTTGTGTTGCTAAATTGCGAAAGTGGATTCTCGAGTTCGGAGGAATTTTGAGACGACTTACTCTTGTCTACCTGGGTGCTACTTGGAATCTATTTAGTTTCCACCTTGTTATTACTTAAGCGGACCGGGTAGGTTATATAGGACCCAAATCCGACTTGGAGCACCCCGACTCCACCTAGTCTTGTCGCTACTACCCCTAGAGTGTATTTAAAAAATACGGGAGGAATACGGGTGCCCCCGCCAGAAGCCGGAGTCAAATCTCAATGATAGACCCTTGTCTACGTAAGTGCACCATGTTTCTTAGGTGTATCGTCACCAATATCAAGTTAGGGGCTTTAAAGCTTTATCTGAGAGGTAAAATGTTGTAAAAAATAGTAAGGAATATCGTAAGAAGTAATCTGTCTGATGAATAAAATAAATTTTGGTGGGCATTTTCATTTTAAACATTATTTGTTTTGTAAGTATGGTCAGATGGTCACTCTACAATGTAAGCAGTAATACAATAGGGCTAAACGTTGCCCGCTTTATTGAAAAACGTATTGCAATGACCAATTGAACCGCAGCATTACAAATTTACAAAGAGGCCCTGCTTTTTAAAGTCCGTTATGTAATACGCCGAATTATACGATCCGGCTGCGACATATTTATAATTAAATAATTTTATTTAATTATAAATCATCATCAATCATCATCATCATCAACAGCCCACTAAACGTTCCCACTGCTGGGACTCGGGGCCTTCTCTCGCAAGGAGAGAGTTAAGGCCATAATCCACCACGCTGGCCCAGTGCGGGTTGGCGGATGACACATGACTTCGAAAGATTCTAGGTACATGTCGGTTTCCTCACGATGTTTTCCTTCACCGTTCTAATTTAGCGGCATTACGCACATGACTTCGAAAAGACAGTGCTGCGTGTGGGGTTTGAACCCGGGGTCTCCGGATCGGCAGCCGCCGTTCTCCCGACTAGACCACCGTAACTTAATATAAATATTATTAACTATTTATATTTAAATCTTTATCACATCCCCTTTCAAATGTGTCAAAACATTCTATGATACAGTATGTTAGCCCACTAACCGCCAACTTATTTTTAAATTGATAAAATGACTAAACGAATCAAAAACTGAGTTGTATAACAAATATTGGTGGAATATTAATGGACATTTCACACAAAACACCATCCAACCCCAAACTAAGCAAAGATTGGACTATGGACATTGGATTGGTAAGCAACATGCCTGCCACATAACAACACAGTGACACGCAGCTATTGGAACATGAAGATTCCAAATCATTACCTAGCACTGCACTGCGCTCGTCACCCGAAGATCTAAGTTGTTATATCCCTAAACCCTGTAATTTCTCTGGAATTTGCCCTTCAGACCGGAACACAGTAATGTTTGCACATTACTGCTTGGCGGTAGAATATTTGGCAAAGGTGTGGTCCTTCCCCAGGCGGACTCTGCCAAGAGTCCTACCACTACTACCATCAAGCACATGACCTGCTCGTCTCGTCACTCTTACTCATTCTCGACCGACATCTCGCCTGATGTTATGCGATGATACTATTAAACTACAGGTCCGTGAACAAAAGGTTTAGGTCATATGAACCACCAGGAGACCTATGTAGGATGTTAGAAGGGTAAAAAATACTAATAGGGTAAATAGGGATACAGCACTATGCCGGCATTTGTAAGCTGTCCAACTGAGTGCAGTTGAAGAGGGGGGTTGTAACCCTCGATCTTTTCTCCTTGTCGCATGATTTTTCTACGGAATAATGGATTAAAAGAGGCATGGAAACTGTATGGAACCAATGCTACATAATCAAATGATCAAAAATATCCTGAACGTAGTCTGAAATCCATGATTTTTTCTAACAAAAATAATAATTAAAAAAAGAAATAGCATACAAATCGTATACATTTTCAAAGTTTTTAAATTTAACATTTTACTATACCTACGCTAATTTTTTATCATCTTTGATTATCGGGCAGTTACGTGTTAAAGATTAGATCCATATATATTTATTACAATATTGTAATGAATGGTGTACATTTTTACAATATTATCTTAACTTACATAACTTCCATTTTAGCATCACTCTCCAAAAACTCGATTTAGGTATGGAGCTACAAAAACTTTTATAGGATTACGCTTGACCGCCATCTCGACTACGTTAGGTCACGACGCGGTCTACGATGGAGCGTGCTTTAGATGAAACCAATTCACTCTCGATTTGAAGACAATCAATCTTGGTGATTGTGACCATCGGGAAAACCCCGCCCACATACATGCTTTAATCACAAAAGTAAATTCAAGCTCTTGGTTCGAGATTTGAATGTTTACTTTAAGCTTCAATGGTTCAGTTGCGATAAAATGTAACCGAAAATAAAATAAAAAACCACAATCATTGTATAACTAATGGAAATAACAATAAACAGCGGAACATAAAGATAACTACCACACCTTATCTCTTTGCAAATTGTGCAAAAATATATTCCAAACAAAATGGTATTTATTTTAAATTAATTCGCAAGAGCTACGAATGAAACCATGGTATCGTCTAGTAAATAAGAATAGTAATAAACTTACTAATATTATACTTAGTACCATAGATGAAGAATTTTTTTTGCTACGCAAAAAGATCAACAAAGCGAGTGAGCGAGAAATCATTTTCAAGTGGAAATCGCTATTTTAGTATACCCTAACGTAACAGTCTGATTTCGTCGCGGTGAAAATCGTGTATTTTTTAATTAGTCCTTGGATTGCAGACGATTTTATTAAATTATTTATATTATGGCATGTTCTGTGCGTGAATGTGATACAAGACGATATTATAATCCGAATCATTACACTAGTCACCAACACATGTAAATATAATTTTTTATCAGGTCTCCGAGCAGCCTTTGTGTGTCTTTTACATTTGACGTCTTTGCTTAGTACTTACTTAGTGTTACTTTGACGTGGCACTGTTTCGATGAAAAACTAAATTAAAAAAAAAAACGTTAAAAAATCTAATGAAATACTTTAGATGATTATTAAAGCATCGTCATCTTGCATTATTGTATATTTTTTTCACGGCTGAGAAAAAAATAAAATTGTTTAAGATGTATTTTGTTTATCAAGACTAGATAACGTTCAATGTTAATATAAAAAAACTAACATAAAAAAAATCCCGATTATTGTGCCTAAAAAAAAATTTGGTAACTTTGACCGCTATTTCACAATTAAATTTACAAGAATTATTAAACCTGACCTCTTTCTCCCCTAGTAAAAAAATAAGAAAAAAACTCACCTAAAATTTGACCCAAGCTTATCAGGCCGTGTGACGGTCGTTGTCGGACGAATCTTCGGGAAGTTACATGCAAATCTGATGATATTAAGGACAGTGGAACAAATATAGTTACTTACATGTGTAGCAAATTCGAGATTCAACTTCTGACTGTCCGTGTAGAAACCAAATCGGTACAACAACGATACGATGACGTGTTGACGTATTTATATACGTGTTATTGTGAATGTTATCTACTTACTACCTAATTGCGCCCCGCGATTTATCCCACTATGGAGTTTTCGAAACTACTTACATATATTATTTTATGGTGCGTTATGAAATAAAGTGACCAAGTGCGACTTGGACTCGCTCATGAAGGGTTCCGTTGCAGCAAGTAACATAATATACATAGTACACATAGTTCTTGTAGTTCGTTGTAACTTTGATCGAAGTTTTATTAATAGTGTAGGTATTTATGACCTACTAAAAAAAAACTACTCATCAGATCGAGTTCAAACCAATTTTCGTTGGTAGTTTTCATGGTAATGTAAATCATAATATATATTTTTTTTAGTTTTTTTATTCTCTTACTTTACAGGTTAGAGGGGGGACACACACATTTTACCACTTTGGAAGTGTCTCTCGCGCAAATTATTCAGTGTAGACAAAAATTATATTAGAAACCTCAACATTATTTTTGAAGCCCTTTTTATTTTAGACAGCCCACACGTGTAGGTTTGATGAAAAAAAAATTTTTGAGTTTCAGTTCTCAGTATGGGGGGCAACCCAAATTTTTATTTTTTTTATTTTTGTTTGTAAAAATCTTAATACAGTTTACAGAATACATCTACTTACCAAGTTTCAACAGTGTAGTTTTCATAGTTTCGGCAAAAAGTGGCTGTGACATACGGACGGACAGACAGACACGACGAATTTATAAGGGTTCCGTTTTTAGGGTTCCGTAAAACGGAACCCTTATAGATTCGTCCTGTCTGTCTGTCTGTCTGTCTGTCCGTCCGTATGTCACAGCCACTTTTTGCCGAAACTATGAGGACTACACTGTTGACACTTGGTTAGTAGATGTATTCTGTAAAACCGCATTATGATTTTTACAAAAAAAAATAAAAATTTGGGTTGCCCCCCATACTGAGAACTGAAACTCAAAATTTTTTTTTTCATCAAACCTACACGTGTGAGCTGTCTAAAATAAAAAGGGCTTCAAAAATAATGTTGAGGTTTCTAATATAATTTTTGTCTACACTGAATAATAATTATGTTATGGTATCACCTTTTTTTTGGGTTTGTTTTGGTTTTCTACACAGCTTGCTGGAACGCACTATAGTCAATCAACATTTTAGTGAACAATGTAACTAACTTCATGTTAATACTTTTTGCATTGAGTATATTATCTATTCTATGGTTGAAGTTGGAAGTTTTGTAGCACGGGGAATAAAGAGAAGTAAAGAAGAGAAGAGAAGAAAACTTTTTGCGTACACACACACACACACACACACACACTTTTTTATGGTTTAGATCAACAACACGCCGTTCGGTCCAATTTTTTTCACCATGTGGCCCAGGGCTCCCAAAATGTTGCTGACCCCTCGTTTAGATCGACGGGGCTAGCTAATCACATGCCTAATGGTAAGCAATACGACTGCCCGAAACAGCGCGGTGTCACCCAATTATTGGAACATGAAAGAGTTGAAATCACTACCTCGCACTGTACTGCACACAGCACCCAGAGATTATCTCTATGCCCTGTAGTTTCTCTGGAAACGTTGCCGTTTAAACCGGAACTCATTCACGTTTGCACATTACTGCTTGGCGGTAAAATAACTGGCAAAGGTGTGATAATTCCCCATGTCACCATTCCACTCTTTGTAGAGGCCCCATGGAACCACACACCACCAGAAAGAACCACTACATCGGTACATTATGACAAGGCCACTTTTTAACCGACTTCAAAAAAGGAGGTTTCTCAATTCGACCCTACATGTTTTTTTTATGTGTGTTCGCGGATAACTTCGTTGTTTATGAACCGATTTTGATGATTCTTTTACAGACGTAACGACCGATGGGGTCGTCCGGGTCGCCCAGAACGTCTCGCGGCCTTCGGCTTCTAGTGGGATGATTGGGAGCAGAGTTGACGGGATAGTCGGAAGCTCGGACGACAAGGGGGTTGGGATGGTGAGGAGCGCTGTCGAAATATCGGTGAGAGAGATACTTCAAGTACTGAGGGATGGAGGGTGGTAGTTCGAGGTCGCAGTGAAGGTCGGTGTTGCGCTCGTACCAACGAGCGCCAACCGCACCGCGAATGAACTTGTTCTGGATGACCTGGAGCTTGTAAATGAGGTTTGGGGAGGCTTGAGCGAACACCACTGAGGCGTACGTCATGACGGGACGGATACAAGTTTTGTAGATCGTCAGCTTATTTCTAAGTGACAATTTACTACGCTTGTTGAGCAGGAAGAACAGGCGACCTAGGAAGAATGCCGCTCGATTACGGACGGCTTTGATGTGGGGACCGAAGGAGAGTTTGGAGTCAAGGGTTACACCAAGGTACTTGGTGTGCTTGACCCAGGGAATGGGTTTGCCATTAAGCATGAGTGATTTAGAGGTAAGCAAGCGAGTGCGGCACCCGGTCTTCTTGATAAAGTACATTGCTGCACTTTTATCAGAGTTGACCGTGAATGCCCACTGCTTGAACCAAACCTCCCATTGCTTGAGGGCTTTTTGGAGTCTGCTGGTCAGGTCTGAAAGCCTGAAACCGCGACAGTAGAGGGCTGTGTCATCGGCGAAAAGGGAGAGTTCCACACGGGGAACTCGGGGGGCGTCGCTTGTGAAGAGCGAGAAGAGGATAGGGACCATCGCAGAACTCTGGGGAACACCGCCCGCGAGAGGGTGGGGTGTTGAGAGTGCGTCCCCGACGCTGTAACGAAAGCTTCGACCGGTGAGATAGTCTTGTACTATACGTACGAGACGATCTGGCATACCGAGCTCGTATAGCTTGTATACCAGCCCGTTATGCCATACCCTGTCGAAAGCCTTCGCAACGTCGAGAAACACCGCAACCGTATGTTCCGGGGGCCACGAGGAGGACTGAGGGAAATGACCGAGGCTCAGTGAGCAATCGTTTTTATAGGGCCGATATGGGGGTAGGCAGGTATGGGGTAAACTAGATTCGGTTACACGGCCGTTCCTGACGCCGAGGCGTCCTCGACCGCTTCATCTCCCAACGGAGGCATATCACTCCCAGCGACATCCTTGGCAACCACGAGTTCACCCTCTGCAATATAAAAACGTACTCAAAGCACCATGTTCTAAAAAAGTATAGAGTAGAGTAGAGTAGTGTAGAGTAGTGTAGAGTAGAGTAAAGTAGTGTAGAGTAGACTAGAGTAGCGTAGAGTAGAGTAAAGTAAAAAGAAAGTAAAAAGAAAAGCGGGCATCATACAAATTACTTAAACTGCGCAATTTAAGGCACACGCACAACACCCAGGTTATGTTAACTCGTATATGAAACGGTTAACATAGCAGTACGTTATCATCGTAATATTCAACGATACAGAAAATGAATATCACCGACATAACACAACTACACAGTAGGGAAGTAAAATTCGGCCGAATCCACCTCTAACCATACTGCTCTAACAAAGGGAAGTAAAGCCCAGTGGGCCCACCTCAAACCTTTGAAAAGGGAAGTAAAGCACATAGTGCCCACCTCAAACCTTTGAAACGGGAAGTAAAGCACATAGTGCCCACCTCAAACCGCAAATGATCTCTAAAAACAGCGCTGCACGTGTCCGGGGTCCACTCGCCGCGCCCCAGCACCATGTTGGGCCACCGCCTGCTGCTCGCCTGCAGCTCGTAGCGGTGGTGTGCGGTGGAAGCGTGCGCAGGACCGCGTAAGGGCTGCGCATCCCGGAGTCAAGTTTGCCCGTCGACTGTGCCGTTTTGTTGACGAACACAAAGTCGCGCACGGCAGATGGTGCAGGCTGGCGGCGGGTCACCGGCATTCAACAGTGGCACACCAGCCGAAGTAGACTCCTCGTTAGTCTCAGTGTCACCGCATTTCGTGAAACAAAGGTTTCAGTTTTATACAAGAAAAAGATAGAAAGCAGACAGTGTGAAGCTAAGCAAAAACTTGGAGCTATCAAATCTCATTCACGATACTTCTTCTTGAAAGTTTTAAGAAATCTTTAAGTTTCAAATTCCAAGCAGTTGTAACGGTGAAATACATATAAAGGCATGCTGCAGTCATTCCCATATATGCATTAAACCACAATGAACAGACGAGATAAATGAATAGACATCAAATTTAACAGACGCATGTAAATAACAAATAACTCAAACATGTGAGAGGAGATTTAGATACAACTTCCGTTAAACTATACTGGGCACGAAGTAAGAAGCTATCGGAGACGCTAGCTTTGTGATTCTGTGAAGAGATTCAATTCAATTCAATTCAATTCATTTATTCGAACCATAAATTCATAAGAACACTTGGTAACGTCATTAACAAAAAGGCAAAGAATCTGTGTACATAATAAGATAAAGTAACAATGTTAAATCATGATCATGATGATGATGATGATGAACAATGTCAAAATGAATAAAACGGCTGTAAAAGAGCCTCGTCAACAAATGTAGCTGTAAAAAGGCTTTGTCAAAGACAAAATCACAAATAATTACCAGGTAGACCAGGTAGGTTTTCGTAGAGGAAAATAAATCAAGCCATCTATAAACTTTTTGGATATAGTAACTAAAAGTCTAGACAAGAAAGTACCTGCATGTGCCCTTTATATGGACTTAACTAAGGCTTTTGATTATGTTGACCATAAGTTGTTAATGGCCAAGTTGGACAAGTATGGCGTCAGAGGTAACATCCATAAACTCATTAAATCCTATTTGTCTGATCGGTATCAGTGCACGCAGATAAATAGAATCTGTACAAAATTAAAAAAGGAAATAACTTATAGCTCTGAGTACAAACTAGTAAAGCATGGTGTACCACAAGGAAGCGTGTTAGGTCCGCTCTTGTTTATAATATATATTAACGACCTTCCACTCGCTACAGACCAACCAATAAATCTTTTCGCAGACGATAGCACTATTCTGTTCACTGGCAGTAGCATTGTTGAAGTAGAAAATAAAATTAAGTTAGGTCTAAACAACACAATAAAATGGTTGACATCAAATAATCTACATATAAATTTGACCAAAACATTTAGAAATAAAATTAATAAATTAGGGAAATTGGACATATATTACTTTGGACACAAAATTGAAAATATTGACATGACAAAGTTTTTAGGCCTTAACATTGACTGTCAACTAAAATGGAATGATCATGTGGATAATGTGGTGAACAGACTCAGTCAGCATTCGTACGGCCTTTACATACTTTCAAGAACTGTTAATTCATCTACACTGCTAACAACTTATAATGGATATTGTAGGGACCTCATCACGAACTACAAACTTCCCGCCAAAAACATCCCCGTGCGAACCCCGCGCGCCCACTCCACCGCGCGGCGGAAAACGGAACCAGAGAGACTGTTTAAAAATATGGCAACATGTGCCGGCTCTTGCGCAAATAAATTACTTTAAAAACTAAAATACAAAGTAAATTGAACTAAGTGTCGTGGAATTTTGTTAACTATAAGTGTTCATCCAAATAAGAAAGAGACCAAAAGGAATCATCATTATCAACCTAATCGACGAGGCGGTGAGTCCGATTGCATTTTTAGGGGAAACTTATTTAAATATTATTTTTGTGTAATACAGCGAGTCGCGAACGCAACATTTTGGTCCATCGGCCACGGATTACCCTGTTAGAACCAGTAATCTATACACTTGTTCACTAATTTACGATATTTTATCAACTTTCATAAGCGCTAAGTTGGCTGCCATATTTATCTATTTACCACAAATCAAGCATCAATTACTTTCACGTACTTACTATTGTTACGTATCGGAACTTTGGGTATTAGGTGAAGATATATGCCAAACATAATAGTTACTACGCATTATATTGAATTTATTTTGGTACCTACCTACATATCGTTTTTTGTTACCTACATTGAGTTTTCAACTATTTGTTTCTATAAAGTTATTTAGTGACCCTTCACTATGGCAGAACGTGCAAAAAAACTTATTGTGTCTGCTGCATCAAACGACCCTCCGCCTTCGGAAGTCGACAAGGTGCTGCAAATTCACCTGACTTCAAAAGAGATGTGTTTTCTACGTTTATAGAAGTTGTACGATATGTCTAAACCATTACCAACAACACCTGCTTTAGAGCCTGTTTTTAAGGCTAGATTACAAGACCTGCCAAGTTTACGTAAAGAATACAATCAAAGTTTGAAGGAAGTAAATTCTATAAGTAGATTACATATACCTAACTACATTCCTGCGTACAATGAAATGGATGCATTTGATGAATTATATTATGCTATCTGCACGGCTGCCTCCAGCCTTACGCCAGAGTCTTCGTCCACCGAACGCAGCATACATATAGACAGTGGTAACAATAGACGATCAGTTAAACTACCCGAGTTACATTTGCCAAAATTTGATTCAAAACTTGAAAACTGGATCACTTTCCGCGATACATACTTGAGTTTAATTCATGAGAATGCGAGTATTAGTAACATCGAGAAGTTTTACTACCTAATTGCTTCTGTTACTAACGGCCCGGCTTTGCTTATAGTTAAATCGATGCCGGTCACAGCCGATAACTATTCTATAGTGTGGAATGCATTAACATCTCGGTTCAACAATCGTCGTGCGCTCGCCGCATCCTACGTCGATAAGATGTTCACATGCAAGGCTGTTACTCAAGAGTCAGCGGTAAATCTTAGTAATTTTCTTCAAACTTTCAAGGAAAATATTACCGCATTAGAACAACTAAAATTACCGGATTTATCCTCTTTCTTATTATTTCAAATGGCTATTCGTAACCTCGATCCAGTGACCCGCCGTGAGTTTGAACAGACAAAGCTGCCCGGTGACATACCTACTGTCCGGGAACTACTCGACTTTGTGGAAAAACAATCGCGCGTTCTGGAATTGTCGACTGCGAGTACGACTAAGCAGTTTATTAATAAAAGTAATGAAATGACCAAGTCATTTAAGCAAAAACCGAGTTTTGCGTCAGCCGCTGTGGCCAACCGGGGCAACGCCGTTGTCGAATCGCCGAAATCCAACGCTTGTCCGTCTTGTGGAAAGCCACACGCTATTTATCGATGTTTCACATATAAACAGCTCACTCCTCAGCTACGCACCGAAAAGGTCAAAGGGTTAGGGCTGTGTGAAAATTGTTTGCGCGACGCTCACACCACTGCTGAGTGTCCGTCTAACTTTACATGCACCGTGTGCAATGAGCGTCACCACAGTAGCCTCCATATGAACCAGTCTTCGGAGCAGGCGAATGTGGTCACGCTCACATGTTCTACTAAGCAAACTGTTCTTCTCGGAACAGCTATTATTCACGTTCGAGACTCATGGGGTCGATTCCACCCCGTACGATGCCTAATCGATAGTGGCGCCATGACAAGCTATATTTCACAAGATTGTGCTAAAATATTGGGCTTATCGCGCCGTAAGTGCAATTTCAAACCTATAGGCTTAGGCGCGAATCACGTTCAACACTACCTACGGCTTAACAACATGTGCAATAAAACCGCGTACCGATACATTGCCGGTTTTGTTCACGGACGCTGTCATCGTCGCTAACATTGCGGGTAATCTACCTACTGTATCGTTACCTATCGAAGTGCTGAATCAATATCGACATCTTGATCTCGCGGACCCTATATTTCATCACTGCGCCCCTGTGCACATGTTAATAGGAGGAGATTTGTTTCCTTATATCTACTGCGGTGATAAAATTATTCCCGAGCGGTCCGGAATGCCCTTGCCCGTGGCATTAAAATCAATTTTCGGATACGTGATTGCCGGCCAGGTCAACTTGGATCAACTTAGCGAAAAGGTCAACGCCCCCTCCGGTACGACCTTTTCCGGGTTTTCAAGTGCTACTGATTTAGACCGCGTTATGCACTCTTTCTGGGAAATTGAGAACATACCGTCAGCGCCACAGCTGAAGCCTGACGATGTACTGGCTGAGCAAATGTTTGATCGCGATCACAGCCGTGACCCTGAAACCGGTAGGTTTATAGTGAAGTACCCGATGCGCCCGGACTGTAGTCTCGGAGATTCCCAACATATGGCCCTGCGCAGACTTAATAATTTAGAGAAGCGACTTAAGCGTGATCCTCACTTAAAATCTGAATACAACAAATTTATGTCTGAGTACGAATCTCTAGGGCACATGACTTGCTTGGGTGAAATGCAAGATGTCGATTCAAAATATTTGATTCCGCACTTTTGTATTATCAAATCTTTGAGTACTAGCACGAAGTATAGGTGCGTTTTTGATGCTTCAAGTTGTACTACGAACCAGAAATCACTTAACGACGTGTGCTTAGCGGGTCCGAAACTACAGGCGGATATAAATGTAATTCTTATTAATTTTCGGCTTCATGCTGTTTGTATGTCGGCTGACATTTGCAAATGTTACCGTCAAAGTTTAATACACAAAGACCAACGGCCTTATCAGCATATCCTATGGCGTAGCTCAGCTGATCAGCCAGTCAAAGTGTATGAGCTTAATACAATAACTTACGGTGTCGCAAGCAGTCCCTACTTGGCGATTAAGGTGCTTCATACTTTGGCAGATAGCGAAGCACACGTGTACCCGTTTACGTCTAAAGTGCTGAAAACAGGTTTTTTTATGGATGACCTACTCTGGTCTGAGCCTAGCGTTGACGCAGCCCTTCATCTACAAAAAGAATTACGAGCTCTACTCGAAAGTGCAGGTTTTGACCTCCACAAGTGGTCCTCCAATTGCCCTCGCATTTTAGAGGCAGTGCCGGAGGAATCCCGAGAAACACCAATAGAATTTCATGACGATTTGTCGCTCAAAGTTCTAGGTCTTCAATGGTTGCCTGCCAATGACTGCTTTACATTTAAATGTATACCCGTATGACAAGACGTGACTAAGCGAACCGTGCTTTTGCTCATCGGGCGTTTGTTCGATCCACTTGGTTTTGTCGCGCCTTGCATATTTTTCTGGAAACACTTTATGCAGAGACTCTGGACTATTCCAGAACTTGGCTGGGACACGCGCTTGTCTAGTAATCTGGAATCAGAATGGCTCAAATTCGTAGAAGAACTTCCTTTACTGTCCCAGTTTCGACTCGAGCGACATGTCACGGTACTAAATAGTACCTACTGTCGTGTTTTGGGTTTCTGCGACGCTTCCACTCTCGGATACGCGGCAGTGGTGTACCTATACACTAGAAATTATTCCGGCGACAGCAAGATTAGCCTTCTGCTTGCGAAATCTAAGGTAGCTTCTTTGAAGACCATTTCTGTCCCTCGTCTCGAGCTCATGGCCGCTCATTTACTATCTAAACTAATAAAATATGTAGTACCTCTACTACGAGAGCGGTCCATTACAGTCAATGAACAATTTCTGTTCACTGATTCGTCAGTAGTTTTAGCGTGGCTCAATACGCCAAGCTACAAACTCAAAACATTTGTGACCACCCGCGTGACTAAAATACTGGAAACTATTCCCAGCGAGAATTTTGTGCACGTCAGCGGTGAGGACAATGTTTGTGCAGACATTCTCTCACGCGGGGCTTCTCCATCAACGCTGCTCGGTATGCCTGAATGGCTCCACGGCCCCAGCTGGCTGTCCAGCGAGCCATGGCCTGTTCGATCTATAACCGAATTTAGAGATGAGAAAGTTCCAGAACTCAAATCTTCAAATGAGTTAAAGGTGATGATTACTACTACAGAACCATCTAATTTGATATACGACCTCTCTGAGAAATACTCGAATTATGAAAAAATGGTGAATGTGGTAGCCTGGATACAGAAATTCATTCACAATTGTCGCACGCCCACACAGAAGCGTACAAAACTTTCTTTCAGAGACTTAAAACAAGCACGTTTGACTATAATCAAGTCAGTTCAACTTCACCACTTGAATGAAGACATCTCTGCTCTTTCGAAAGGACAAAAGCCCCAGCAATCATTGTTAAAACTTAACCCTTTTGTCGATTCAAACAATTTCCTGAGGGTGGGAGGTAGGCTCTCACTAGCTGACCTACCCTATGACAAGAAACATCCCTTGTTACTACCTAAAAAATTTAATTTCACCAATCGTCTAATCGATTACTATCACGCCCTTTACTTGCATGTCGGTCCCCGTACGCTGCAAAGTATACTGAGTCAAAAATTCTGGAGAGTATCAGCACGTAACGTCATTCGACTGCGTACTAGAAAATGTATCGCCTGTTTCAAGGTCAAACCTACATCGATACAACCTCCTATGGGACAATTACCCAGGTTCAGGACTCAGGACTGTCACAGCTTTCACACGGTGGCGATCGATATTGGAGGGCCATTTCAAACAAAGGAATCAGTTCGCAGAAATGCTCGCACATACAAATCCTATTTGATTGCATACGTCTGCTGCTCCACTCGAGCCCTATTCCTTGACACCTTAACTTCGCTGAGCACCGAATGCTTCTTAGCATCATTTGACCGTTTTACTGCTAGAAGAGGCCTTTGTCACACCATCGTCTCTGATAATGCTACTAATTTTGTTTCAGCTGGTAAGCATTTGGCGGAAGTTTCTCAGTTTCTGCGAACCAACGCAGAGGAACTGTCTAGTGCATTTATGAAGCGTCAAATCCAGTTTCTCCGAAATCCTCCCACTGGAAGCCATTTTGGCGGGTTGGTCGAAGCAGCAATCCGGTCCAGCAAAGATATATTAAAGCGAACCACCGCTAATCGAACCTTGACATTCGAAGAATTAACCACTTTGCTAGCACGCGCTGAAGCGGTTTTAAATTCGAGACCTCTTTGTGCCTTGTCCACGGATCGTAGTGAGTTCGAAGTTTTAACTCCAGCTCATTTTCTGATCGGCCGCGAACTATTGGAAGTCCCAGAATATGATCTAACTAGTACTCCTTCTAATAGACTCAGTCGATGGCAAGCTGTGCAACAGATGGCTCAACAATTTTGGCGTCAGTGGCGCAAAAACTTCCTCCACACGCTTCAAGAACGTCAGAAGTGGTTCAGTGGGTGTCGAAATCTGAAGGTCGGGGATTTGGTTTTGATACATTCTGATGCACCTCCCCTTCAGTGGCCGCTAGGAAGAGTCACTAAATTACATACCGGTCCTGACAATATAACACGCGTTGTGATCTTACGCACTAAAACAGGCGAGTTTATTCGTCCTGTGGTAAAGTTAAGCCCTCTGCCTACAAGCGAGGAGCCAACAAACAATTAAATTTTGCACGGTAATATAACTTCTACCACCCATAGTTTTAAGTTATATTATTGCACATTTATTTATATTTATTTTCTTTTCTAGATTTATTTATAATCAAACAACATACAGTCCACTCTAATAACAATTGCACTCTCAACATAACTGAACTATTAACTCTTAACACTACCTTCACTACCTTTCACAATCTACTTTCTTTTGTTCATCTACGATACAAAACAGATTGCTGGATTGTAACAGGGAAATCCATGCCTGGATTTCGGTGGGGGGAAAATGTAGGTACCTCATCACGGACTACAAACTTCCCTCCAAAAACATCTCCGTGCGAACCCCGCGCGCCCACTCCACCGCGCGGCGGAAAACGGAACCAGAGAGACTGTTTAAAAATATGGAAACGTGTGCCGGCTCTTGCGCAAATAAATTACTTTAAAAACTAAAATACAAAGTAAATTGAACTAAGTGTCGTGGAATGTTGTTAACTAATATAATATTAATAAGTGTTCATCCAAATAATAAAGAGACCAAAAGGAATCATCATCATCAACCTAATCAACGAGGCGGTGAGTCCGATTGCATTTTTGGGGGAAACTTATTTAAATATTATTTTTGTGTAATACAGCGAGTCGCGAACGCAACAGATATGTTTCATCAACACTCCGATATGGCATAATATTATGGGGAAATAGCAAGAAAAAAGATATCGTTTGTAAAGCGCAAAAAAAGTGTGTCCGGGCCATGTGTGGTCTCAAACAGAGAGAAAGTTGTAGACCACATTTTAAAAATTTAAGAATTTTAACGTTTCCTTGTCTCTACATCTACGAATGTGCAATGTTTGTGCCAACGTCACGGTTGATTTTAAAAATGGTAAAGCCGTAACATACTGTCCAGTAATTTTATTGCGATGCGTATCGTAACGAGCGTAACGCAGCTATCGCTCCTAATATTACGTATCCAAACGCAGTTTCCAAAAGATCAGGTTTCCTTGGCGGGCCTAACATTCTTCCGGGTCGTAATATTTCCATAAAAGCTTCAGCCCCCAACAAAATATCGACCTCGGCGGGTTTATTAAAATGCTGGTCCGCAAGCTGAAATTTACCTATATGTATAAGTCAGCGGTGAGATGTCAAATTCACTGCTGGGCAAACAACTTGAAATGGTTTTAAGAACGAGAGGTTTAATCCGCAAGCACACCCCGGACACTCGGCCTAAAATCTATACAGACGGTGCAGTTGACATACCTACACTCACACAACTACGCATATGTCGTTCGAACACATTTACGCATGTGTGCGTGTCATCTAGGGTTACTAAATTATTTTAGTAAGTTAAGTACACTTACCCATAATTTGAAAATACTATCAAACACGTACACGTTCAACAACAGCTCCGCAAAAAAAAATCAAAACGAGTGGATTTTTTTGAGCTGCGTGCATCTCAGTAGAATCAGTGTAACTAGTAACAGTCCAGCGACCCCGGAGCGGTGTTGACAGCCCCAAGGACCTCAGGAACAACGAGATATCTTAAAAAATATCGGAAATCCAACTGAAAACAAAGGTTAGTTCGGAAGTAACATCAGGAGACCGCATAACTAAGAATCGAACAAAAGTCACGTTCGACGACATACCTAATACCGATAGAGTTATCACCGATATAGAGATATCCGCCGCACGTTCGTTTCGCTGTACAGACCAATCTGCAGCACGTCATCGGTCATCGGCAGGCGCCTACGACACCTCCCCCCGCCAACTGTGACGTCACCCTCTGCACTCTACACCGATCTCAGAGGCGAACTTAGGAGACAACAACATAATCGTCGGCCCCTGCGGAAAAACTGACTGCTGTTTACTGGACTATTGGACAGCCCGAAGAACATCTACGTTGAGTGTGTACGTGAAAAAATTGACAAATCCAAGCTTGGAATAGAAGAAGAAGAGGAATACCCGTGAGTAGGATAAGAAGCTAAAAGTTAAATCTGACCGCGTAAATTAAGCCTAATTAGTAATTGCAGGTTAGACCTAGTCAACATAAGCTGTTAAATAATACCTAAATAAGTATTTTGTTCTTCTTAATATACTAAACATGTCCGATACAACCAAAAAATCCGCCCCCTCCACCTCTGCTTGCCTCACATCTGCCCCTGCCATGGCACCCACACGAACAAAGGTGCTTTCAGTAAGGTCAGTGGCATCGACCTTACATAAACGCATTTTAAAAAAAAAATTAAGACCAGCAAGTCGGAGGTGGTGCAGCCGACGCAGCACCCGGGACAATGCCCTGGGGTGCCCACAGAGTTCCCTGAAGTGGGGTCCCGCTGCGCTCAGACACTCGGTCACGCCTCCTCGCCACCGCATTCAAAAACAGCTAGCGAAATCTCGGCTCCGGTGACCTCGGTGCCGGGGACGAGCCCAGAACGTGTGGCCGCGATGGACAGGATCGGGAACTGGGAACAGTGCGGGATCTCACCGCCAAAAGAGTTGAGGACGGATGACGATATGGATAGTGTGTCAGAGACATCTTTCCCGAACTCCGCCCGCTGCAAAAGAGCCAGTATGCTGATCGCACATAGCTCAAAGCGGACGGGGGTCGAGATGGACAGCGCAACTAAAGTGGCAAATGACGCACTACTCCGGGGGAAGGACGCTCTCGAAGAATCCCATAATTTGAGAAAGGATTTAAAGCAAACAGCTATCGAGAGTCTCCAGGCGCTCTACGAGATCGTCCTCTCCCTGGCAGAGTCCAGGCACCGTCACATAGTCTCACTACAACAAGAACGAACTCGACACGCAGTGGAGCTGCTCTCGGTGGAAAGGGCCCACTCAAAGTCCTTACAGACAATTGATCACGACCTAACAAAAGAGGTAGCTCTGGCGCGCGAGACACTTAGCGAACTCCAAATAGAAACTAAAGCTATTAGAGACTGGCAGAGCTTCGAGTCGATAGAGCCCTACCAACAGATCAAAGCAACAGCGGAGGCGGTGAAAAACATCAACAGTTACCTCAAATCACCAGCGCCGAGCCAAAACCCCACCGTCGATCTGACACCGCTGCGGAATGACTGTCACAGCCTTAAAACTGGGATAGAAATTCTTCAAAGACAGGTAGACGAGATGCGGAGAGACTCAAACGTAGAAAGAGAGAAAACTGTTGAGGCCCTTCGCCAAAACGCTGAAATGCTAAAAGAGCTCGCCTTGATTCCTCCACCTCCAATCCCCTTAAATTATTCGGACAGGTTTTGCAAAATCGAAAAAATGTTGACTAAACAATCACTCCCTCCACCCCCCGCCCCAATTAAAATTAACATCGACGAGCACGTGCTACCAATCACCGAACGGCTCGAGGCTGTATCTTCGGAACTCCGGACTATGCGACAAGATAAATTAACTCTTCCTGCACCAGTTCTGAGCATCGAGGCCGAAATCTCCCAAGCGGAAACCGGCAAGCCACCGAAGCCCGCCTACGCCAAAATCGCGGCTAAGCCCATTGTGCCAAAACCTAATCATACACTGATCGTGACAACGGCAAATCCCACATCATCCACGACATCTGAAAATTTGATAGACAAGATAGCGTTAGCACTGGACACAAAGAAGACTGGAGCAAGAGTTGACCGAGTGCGCAAAGGTCGAAACAGGAAAGTCATCCTAAGTTGTAGCACAGAGGAAGACCTTGGCCTAGTCAGAAATCGTGTGCAGCAAGACAAGTCTCTAAAGGTTGAAACTGCGAAAGCAGGTAACCCACTGATCATCATTCGAGACGTCTTGTCGATTCATAAGGATAACGAAGTAGTGGAAAATCTTCTGGCGCAGAATAAACACCTGCTACAGGGGGTTAATTTGCAAGAGAGTGCGATCAGGGTGCGATACAGGAAAAAGGCGCGAAATCCGCACGAGTGTCATCCGGTGATCGAGGTCTCCCCTCGCATTCACAGAGCTTTTTTGAACGCTGAAAAGGTCTACATAGGACTCCAGAGGAGACCTGTGGCAGACCATTCGCCCTTGGTGCAGTGCTCCAAGTGCCTAGGTTTCGGCCATACAAAAGCGATCTGCCGGGAAAGGGATGAGTCCTGCAGTCACTGCGGAAAAACCCACTCCTGGACACAATGCAAGGCAAGAAAAGAAGACCTGCCACCCAAATGCAAGAACTGTGCGATTGCTCATCCCAACAGCCCCAACAGAGAACTCGCTCACAACGCCTTTAGTAGCGAGTGCCCTGAAAGGATAAAATGGGATGGTATAGCGCGGTCTCGTATATCGTATTGCTAAGGGCACTCATGAGGAAAGTGGCTCAGTCTCCCAAAGAGTAGGCGAACCAGGTATGCGTTTCATCCAAGCAAACCTGCAGCGCTCCCAGAATGCAACGACAGAACTCCTGAAGGTCGCGAGAGAAAGGGGAGTTTCAGTTGCCCTTGTTCAAGAACCCTATGTGGGAAACAAAGGCGTAATGAAACAGTATCCTGGAATTCGCGTTATTCAGTGCAGTTTAAATAGGCAAAAACCAGTTAAGGCAGCCATAATAGTCTTCGATGACAGGCTGGAGGTCATCCATGACCCCCAACTTGTTACCGAGACGGAAGCGGCGGTCCTGTTGGTCGGCACAGGCCTAAAACTGGGAGTGATTTCTGTCTACTTAGAAGGAGACCAAAAAGTCGACCCCTATCTCAGCAGGATTAAAGTATTCAGCGAAAAACTAGCGACTAAAGACCTTATTGTTGCTGGTGACGTGAATGCGTGGTCCCACTGGTGGGGAAGCACATCGCAAAATGAGAGAGGAGAAGCCGTAAACTCTTTCTTCAACGAAATGGACTTATTTATTCTCAACTCCGGCGATACACCAACCTTCGAGATCGTTAGGGAAGGCAAACTCTGCACAAGCATAGTAGATGTAACAACGTGCAGTGGGTCTCTCCTGGGGAAAATCGAGGGATGGAAGGTTGACAAAAGTATTACAACATCAGACCACAGCGCAATCACCTTCACTTTGCGTCTAACTAAAGGTCTCGAAAAACAGAGACCAATAACAACTCGTAAATACTACACCAAGAAGGCACAGTGGTCAAACTTTATGTCACAGTTCAAATCCTCCCTTGCAGAAGGAAACCTCTCGCCGGAGTCAGTGGAGAAATGTGAAAGTCCATTGGAACTTGAATCGATGATTACGGGCTACACAGCTAGTATACATGAAGCTTGCAAACAAACCATTCCACTTGTAAGCTCGCCGAAGGGAAATCCAACCCCCCCATGGTATACGAAAACGCTCGATAATCTAAAAAAAGAAGTTCTCAGAAGAAAGAGACGGATCAGGAATGCCGCCCCCGACAGAGTGGAACTTGTAGTCGAACAGTACCAAATTGCTCGGCAAGACTACAAGGATAAAGTCAAAGAAGCTCAGACGATAAGCTGGAAAGAGTTCTGCACGAATCAGGAGAAAGAAAGCATGTGGGACAAGATCTACACAGTGATGAAAAAAACCTCGACAAGACAGGAAGAAATACTCCTAAGAGACACCGAAGGTAACACTCTATCCCCCCAGCTATCTGCAGAACTACTTGCTAAAACGTTCTATCCCGACGACTCTGAGAGCACAGACCAACCGTGTCATACAGAGCTACGGGAGCGAACGACAGAAACGCCTATGGACTTACCGGAAAATGACCCATTATTCACATCAGCGGAACTGGAATCAGTACTGAGAACTCTGAATCCGAAAAAAGCCCCCGGTGCAGACGGGCTATCCGCTGATATCTGTGCAGCAGCCATTCGATGCGAATGGGAGGTTTTTTTGGCGATAGCAAACAAATGCTTGTCGCTGAAATACTTCCCCAAGCAATGGAAAGAAGCGCACGTGGTCATATTACGCAAACCCGGTAAGACAGATTACACACATCCAAAATCTTACCGCCCCATAGGTCTTCTGTCCGTTCTAGGAAAAATCGTTGAAAAGCTTCTGGTAAACCGACTCCAATGGCATCTCCTCCCAACCATCAGTAGAAAACAGTACGGCTTCATGCCCCAAAGAGGCACCGAGAACGCCCTCTATGACCTGGTAGAGCACATCAAAAAAGGAGTAGACAGTAAAGACACCGTACTCCTAATCTCCCTGGACATAGAAGGTGCCTTCGACAATGCTTGGTGGCCCGCCCTCAAACATCAATTAGCGAAGAAGAGGTGCCCAACAAACCTCTACGACATGGTAAACTCCTACCTCAGCGATCGTAAAATCAAGGTCAACTATGCAAGAGCAGTCTATGAGAAGGAAACAACCAAGGGATGCGTCCAAGGGTCTATCTGTGGACCAACCTTTTGGAATGTGATTCTAGACTCATTACTACGAATGCTAGAAGCCGAGGGAGTATACTGTCAAGCATTCGCGGACGACGTCGTTCTCGTGTTTACAGGCAGCCCGAACATCATCGAACAGCAAGCGAGCAGGGCGTTGAACATGACAGTGAAATGGGGTAAAACTAATAAACTCAACTTTGCAGCGCATAAAACTAACGCGATGCTTTTCACAAATAAGTTGAAGTACGAAACTCCAAACATAGTCATGTCCGGCGTCCGGCTCGATCTGGTCGAGGAAGTCAAACTGCTAGGCCTAATGATCGACCGCCGGCTCAACTTTAAAGCACATGTGAACGCCCAATGTAAAAAAGTGGCGAACATTTATAGACAGCTCGCATGTGCAGCGAAGGTGACCTGGGGATTAAATGGCGAAATCACGAGAACTATCTACGTCGCGGTAGTGGAACCCATCATCATGTACGCCTCAAGTGTATGGGCACAAGCAGTAGACTTCGAGGAAAACAAGTCTCACTTAAACGCGATCCAAAGAGGCTTTGCCCAGAAAATCTGCAAGTCGTACCGTACTGTTTCTCTGAAATCAGCACTTGCCCTTTCAGGTCTGCTCCCCCTGGATCTCAGGATACAGGAAGCAGCAAGTTTGTACAGAGTAAAAAAGAACCTCTCCCAAGATTACCTCCCACCAGAAGTGGAACTCGAGCGGAACGTAAACCACTTGGACAAACCCCATCCGTCCACGCAGACATCCGTAGAGTACGAACTTATAGAAGACACCTCCAATCTTCCAGAAGGACCTCAAATTTATACTGATGGCAGTAAGATTGAGGGTAAAGTTGGAGCTGCTCTAACATGGTGGGAGAATGGCAAAGAGGTCAAGAACTCGACATTCAAGCTCCACTCCGAATGCACAGTCTTTCAATCGGAACTCTATGCTCTTTGCCGGGCAACTCAAATGGTGTTAAAGAGCAAGGACGCAGAAGTCAATGTCCTGAGTGACTCCAGATCTTCACTCGAGCTGCTGAGTAATCCAAAAACGAGTCACCCCTTGGCAAAGTGCATAAAGGAAAACATTGGACAGATAAATGCTGAAGAGAGATCTCTTCGTCTTTTCTGGGTAAGAGCGCATGTGGGCACCGTCGGCAACGAAAGAGCTGACGAACTGGCCAAATCGGCAGCACTCACGGAATCGCCCAGGGACTACGAGGGGATCCCCTCGTCCTACGTCAAACGCAAAATCCGCGAAGAATCGGTCAAGAAGTGGCAGGATCGATATGAGACCTCGGACACCGGAAGAGTCACTCAGACGTTCCTCCCCGATATAGCAAACGCATATCGGTTGATAAGGACTACGAAACTGACTCATTTCCAGGTACAAGCGTTGACGGGACACGGAGGAATAGCAGAATACCTGTATAGATTTAAGCTTAAGAGCAGTCCTGTATGCGAGTGTGACTCTGAAAAATCCGAGAATGTCTGGCACGTGCTGGTAGATTGTCCCCGATTCATGGCTGCAAGACATGATCTCGAATCTATGATTGACAGGAACCTGGTTGTTTCGGATCTCCACAACGTCTTGGCAGATCCAGATAGTAGACCACGGCTTCTGGCTTTCATGGAGAGTTCATTCCGAATAGCGGCCAAAAGAAACTCCACACTTAACTCTAATACACACCCCCCTTCACCACCACACCCTACTCCACTGTCCGTGGACGCCACGCCGGGTGCAATCTCCGTCCAAGATAGCTCCTCAAAGAGCATCTCCGTCCAACAACTACTGGAGAACGCAGACCGAGGAGAGGCGGGGATCCGTATCCGCGGGGTGGCTCTCTTCATGGATAGCAACAAAGAGAGATTCGGAATAAGCTTTTGCTTCGCCTGGGAATGGAAACGCGCCCGTTTGTCGCCGGGATTGTCTTGTCTGCTCAATGGGAGTACCGCAAAAGTCACAATGAAGCGGAAAACCTTCGACGCTATGCCAGTGTGCGAGGTAGACGGCCACCGATTTCGGTTGGTGCGATCGAGAAACAAAACGATTGCACTAATAGAATACTCGAAAGGTCGGACACCTTTCACACAGGCAAGTGCGCTGCTTGCACATCTTAGCAGAAATGCGGGTGAAACACCCCGGGTGATAAGCGTGGATGCGATGGCAATCGAATACTCAAGAGCGAAAGTCGCAGACCGGCTGGGTTGCATTGAAGCCTCTAAACATCATGAGGTTGTCGTATACGAAGATAGGGGAGAAAATCTGAGCTTCCTCAGAGCCCCTTCGCACGACCTAACAAATGCAACTGACAGCTGGGGACACCCCGTTCCTTGTTCGACCAACCAAACCGGTTCCGAAAGAGCACAGCAGAGGGCAGCCGCGGAAAAAGCCGCAGCCAATCAAAGCGGCAGCCGAAGCACCAACACGGCCTTCGTGGCTGCCTTCAACACTGCAGCAGGGAGCGTACTCCGAATCTCATCCCATGCACCACCCCTTTTAACGTCAGGGACCCTCAAAACAGCTTCACAGCAACAAATGAGCCGAACGAGAGCCGACATGGGACAGGTTGAACCGCCCCGCTATGTCACGGCTTCGGAGCCGCGGAGCCATGCACGTAACGCCTTCATCGAATTCATAGCCATACTGAGAGCAACAAGACTAGTTAACCTCAAGACCTGCGAAAACATCATGCAGTTCTATAGGCTAGGAAGTGAAAGCCTTCTAAAGGTGAATCTCGAGGAGGCCGAAGCAGCCATTTATAATAATGTCACATCCCGGGTCATCAAGGGAACCATGACAGGACAGTATATGGCAGCTTACAGTGCAGAAACTGGCTTCGTGACACTGAACGAGAGTGAGACAGAGCGCGCGGGAAGACCCGTTTATGCGACACCACTAAACGACCCAATTGTAGTTACCGCCCGATGCACCAAGATTATGCTGGACGACAGGATCCTCGAGATGGCCAAGTCCATTGAAGGGACCTCAAACGTCAAAGCGTGTTGGGAAAACTGGGAGGTACCAAGCATACAGTGGGTCAACGGAGTTCCAGGATGTGGAAAGACAACGTGGGTGATTAGACACTTCGACGTGGACAAAGACGCTATCATCACCACAACAACTGAGGCAGCAAAAGATCTAAGGGAGAAGCTATCGCACCGTATCGGAAACCTGGTCAAAACCAGGGTGCGAACTATGGCTTCTGCTCTGGTAAATGGTTTCGGAAAAGAGAAATTCAGCCGCCTCCTGGTGGATGAGGCTCTCATGAACCATTTCGGGGCCATTGTGATGGTCTCACGGCTGTCTGGTGTTGGCGAAATTGTCCTCATCGGAGACGTCAATCAGTTGCCTTACATCGACAGGGAAAATCTCTTCGAAATGAGGTATCACCGCCCGAACCTGGTAGCAAAGATCAGCCAGGAGTTGCTCTGCACACATCGCAACCCGATGGATGTTGCATATGCGCTGAGGGAAATATACTCAGGTATGTACTCCTCAGTACCCCGTATAAAGTCCCTGGAGCAGAGAAGGTATAAAGGAGCGCAAATACCCGGCACCCAACCCAACACCCTATTTTTAGTGCATACTCAAGAGGAAAAGGAGACCCTGACAAACCAGGGTTACGGGTCAGGCACCGGGTCACGCATCCTTACCATTCATGAAGCGCAGGGATTGACATACGAGTCGGTAATCGTAATTAAAACTAAGGCAAACATGAAACTGCACGAGAGCGTGTCCCATGCGGTTGTTGCAATCTCACGGCACACGGGGACCTTCACATACTACGCTGACGACACCGACGACGCCATCGGTCGGTTCGTGCGGCGAGCGTTGGCTGCATCACCAAAGACCATTCAAGATTTCAACCTGCAGATGGCCATTAGAGACAGAAATGCGGCTGTAGTGGAGGCTCTGGGCCAGGAGGAGGCGGCTTAGGCAAAAGACGATGTCGAGTCGATTACTATCGGAATCCCAACCGGTAGTGATCGGCTCAACAGACGAAATCGGACTGACTAGCTTTAGAATTACGCTTAAAATGTTCACCACCCCCCTACTCCCCCCCTTATTTTCCTCTTCTTCTCCTAATCCAAGAACTATGTAAATAAAAAAAGATTAATGTAATGACAAAAGTCACGGACCCCGGAGTCTGTGGAGTGTTTAAATTAAACAAAAAAAAAAAAAAAAAAAGAAAAGTACACTTACCCAAAGAGAAAACTTTATTCTGACAATATATTAATTAATCACTCCATTTATTTCGCGTATTTCATTATAGACTAGTCACAGAACATTAGATTAGCTATAACTACGTTCATAAGATGCATTAAAAAGCGGTATCACAGTTTACTATATCAGAGTATTATACACTGCACAAACTACTTATTAATTATTAACACATCATGTCAGCGACCAGTAAAGAGAAAGCACATGATTTTTCAACTCAAAACTCCAAATTAAATGTTGTAAACAAACATTACGAATTGTTATCAACTATGGCCGATAATGTTGCTAGTTCCGGATTTAATTTATTACTAATGCTTAAAAGAATATTACTTTTGTATGTTGATAAATAGTGATTTATTTATTCGCATTATAGTAAGGATCGCATAAAACTTTAAATATTGTGAATTTGCGCCGAATAAACAAAAATCGGTTTCAATTTTAAATTAAATTCAGAAACTTACTTAACCAAATTTCAACGACGATCATAAAAAACTTGAACAAAAATAAACGAAAGTAATTTTTAGTTTTGTTTTCATATTTCAAAACTATGATCTACCAAAAAAAAAAAAAACATCATAGAAGACATGGCCCAAATTGTACCCTGACCTCGGCACAAAATAATTGTATCTAATCTCAAAAAAATCTAATTATTGTATGCAAATATATTTTAGGAAAAAAAATTACACCACTCTCATAACCCAAATTAGTGGCTAACATGTTTTTTTATCAGTGTAGTTTTGTAGGCGTTTTTTTAAAAGTTCACCAATACTGTTTGCAATCCGATGTAATCATCATCATCATAACATCTTAGCATATACCTCTCTTCAAGTACGCCTCATATCCCAGGCCTACGCTAGTGCTGTGCTTGTGCTAGTACTTGTCCAGATTTGACCCGCGATGTAAGCATACTGATAATTGAATACAAAGTCCAAAGTACATTACCAAAAATAAGCGTATTATCATGAATTATTTTACTTACACTCATTCAATTTGAATTCAATTCCAAGGCCACCCATCGCGAAAAGAACCTAAGCATATTCGTGCATTGTTTGATATGTATCTTTATGACTCAGCCGGTATATATTATTTTTATATCATTAACATCAAATTATACAATATATTTTGTTCCATAAAACGAGCTTTTGACACGAACTTCTACAGGCAAAAAAACGCAGGTTAGCCACTCAAACGGATGATGATGATAGTTTAGAATATTATTACTAATAACTTAAAATCTGAGGTACATCAAAAAACCCAGGTGTGGCACCTGGGTTTTTTCAATGTGATTTGGGCTTATGTCCTTTGTTTCACAATAAATGGAGCTATCACGTAACAAACATAAACGAATTGAGATCCGTCTCCTTTTTTGAAGTTGGTTAAAAATGAAACTAAATCGTAGTAGTACCGGTAGTACTAGAACCGGTAAAGTTTATAAGTCAATGTCAAAGCCGTTAATTACTGAATAAGTTTTAGTTTAAAAATATCGTTAATTTTTTTTTGGAACTATCCATTCCAATAGTCAATGTACTTGTATCCTCTTACTGCTTTTAATGAACGGTTGTTGCGAAATCTTAAATAAGCATACTACTAGATGAAATCCTATATTCATTGTTCACTACTAACCGACATAATATATACATGGACGCACATAAAAGTACAGATAGTCTAATATAGAACCTCTTTCTTTTATTTGAGTCGGTTGAATGCTAAGAAATAATCACTTACCAATAAATCTGAATAGTAGCAATCTTAGTAAAAAAATCCACTAAATTGGCAACACTAGTGACTAGTGACTTCGTAAATTCCGCGCCATCACTCGTTACCATACGTTATTGGCGCCACTGACGTATTTCACAACGATTAACGAAAGCCGCAGTTTAAAAACAACGAGTTTAATAATTTCGTCACAGGACTTCAGTGTTGGCGCGTACTTCTAACCAGAATAGCTTAACACAGTTTATAAAAATGATTCAATCTTTGTAATAATTCTTATGAAATGAAAAATCTCTTATTCTTGTTTCGTATAATAGACGAAAAATTTGGTACCATTTTGTTAAATAATACAGCATCATGGTCGTATTCTCATAGAAAATTATCGTCCGATATAACCCTTCGTTGAGTGATTCTCGCGTCCTTGCGGGGTAGGAAGCTTGAAACTGGCGGGGGGTGGGGAGTGTCCGTTCTATCTGTATTATCTATTCTATGCCGCAAGTTAAAGTTTCTGTCATATTTAGATACCAACGTTACGTCAGTACAGCCTAATATAGTCTGGTAGCTGCTGCTGCCAATTCCGTTTACGAAACGGTCAGTATCATCGTGAAAGATGTTAATACCTAACTTCTTGCAAGCGAAGCGAATAAAATGGTTTTGCGATCCATTGTCCACGAGGACACGAACTTGAATCACGAAACCGTCTCTTTTGCTAACATCAGCAAGAACGGTACCCAACAAAACATTTTGAGTTTTTCGCGAAGATTTGGAGTTTGCGTTCATACTAAAAAAAAGATGTGTGGCACTCGGGGACTGCCAGGGTAAAGCTTATGCATGTTCCTAAAGTAAACGAGTTGGTTTTTTAGTGCAAACTAAACTTTTATTGAAGTACCTTCATGCATTTTACACAACATTCCAATGTACAGTCCGCGAGGTATAAGCTGAGCTTTGCATTAGTGTGAGTGATCACATGCATAACGCATCTATTACCAAAAGTACAGTCAGACAACAAACTCTTAAACAACAAGCTGACATTAACTATCCAGGATCAATATGGTCATTGCGAAAAGAAGTATCTCTTTTAGGATTCAAATGGTCAAGGACAGAGAATAACAGAAAAATTTTAATGGAAAAGCATGAGATCCGTCACCTACGTATAACTTATTTACTTAAAATTTCCGAATACCGTATTCAGGGCAGGCCTATCGTTTATACCAATATACAATTGATACTGCATAATAAACAACGATTTATTGAATATAAAATTGACACCTTATTAAGAGAACATGGTCACAGCGTCCTGCGTCTGACTGTACTTTTGGTGATCACTCACACTAATGCAAAGCTCAGCTTATACCTCGCGGACTGTACCATCTATGGATTATAAATTACATACTACATACACATCATAAACATAGATGTCACTAGTACGAGGGTCAAACTGAAAGTTCTTAGAACTGGCCACTTATAAACAATATAATAAAAAATAATTCTATAATTTGAAAATAGAACTCTTTGCCAATATTACTGAGTATATACTTCATTCATTTGTCATTTGTTTTACGATTTGGCGGCAAATTGAAAATTGTCTGTGTCACGTCAACATGAATTTAACACGAGAAAATTTTCGTGCAATGATTTTTTATGACTTTCGATGTCATTTAAGTCAACAAGAAAGTTATGATAGACTACGATTGGTCTTTCACGATGAAGCCCCATCTCGTGCGACTGTTTACAACTGGTTTAATGAGTTTAAACGTGGTCGCACTAATCTCACTGATGATTTACGTGAGGGACGGCCTTCTACGGCGACGACTGAAGATAACATCTGTGTTGTGCGGCGTATGATAGAGACTGACAAAAGAGTGACCTATCAGCAGATTTGGACAAGCTTAGGCATCGGTATGAGTCAAGTGCACAAAATCCTACACGAACATTTAGCGGTCAGGAAGCTTTGCGCCCGGTGGATACCTCATAATTTGACTGAGGCTCAAAAACTCCATCGTGTGGATTGGTGCCGTAAAATGATTGAAAGATTTAACGGAGGTGACTCAAATGCTGTGTTCGACATACTAACAGGTGACGAAAGTTGGATTTACTGTTATGATCCTGAAACCAAAAGACAATCTGCTCAGTGGGTGTTTCCTTTCGAGAAGTTGCCAACTAAAGTGAAGAGAGATCGAAGTGCGGGGAAAAAAATGGTGGCCTCGTTCTTTGGAAGGATAAGTCATTTCGCAACAATTGTGTTAGAGGATCAAAAAACAGTTTCTGCAGAATGGTACACTACCAATTGTTTGCCACTTGTCTTGGAAAAAGTTCGAGAGAAACGACCTCGCAGTAGGGTCCTCCTTCACCACGACAACGCCTCATCGCACACCGCCAAGCGAACGATCGACTATTTGGCGACATCAAACGTTGAATTACTGGGTCACCCGCCATATAGCCCCGACCTCGCGCCTTGTGATTTTTATTTATTTTCAAAAATTAAAGAAAAACTTAAAGGAAAGCGGTTTATGAATGCTGAAGAAGCGGTGGCTGCGTATCGCGATGCCATTGAAGAGACCCTAAGGACGAGTGGGCAAAGTGCTTTTCCCAGTGGTTCCATCGCATGCAGCGGTGTATTGACGTGAATGGACAATATTTTGAAAAGATATAATAAAACTAATAACTGGCTAATGTAATCAGTTTTTGATTTTCTAAGAACTTTCAGTTTGACCCTCGTAGTATATACATATATGCCATAGGGCCATACAAAAAAGATACTCCGTGTCAATTTATAGTTTTTACCTTTAACATATACATGCTAACCGCTAAGTACATGCAATGCAACATCCTATCAGTTTTTGAGAACTAATTCCTGAAGAACAATTTTCTGCTTTAGTTACATTTACATACTGTTATTTCAAATTTCTGTAATAATTCCTCTATGTACTGTTTCTGATCAATCATTATCTCATAGTTATTACAATATTCCTTTCCATTAATGTTCATTCTTAAATATTGTTTAACCTCAAGTAAACATTCAATGTTAAATTCAGAGTTTAAAATACATTTCACCTCTGTTTCACCAACACTATTAGAAAATATTAAAAGTCATCGACCATTATAACTTTTACATTTTTACTTGTTTTAGTAAATAAACAAGGCTCTTGTGTACAGTTTTTTAAACATATTTTTACATAAAACATCTTTAACTCTTTTACACCAAGCAAATGCTGATTGTTTTAATCCATACACTGCCTTTTTTAGCTTAAGAACTTTACCACACATTTGGGTCTTTCTTTAAGTATCAATAACTAAATAAGCAGTGATAACATCTGATTAGGTAATGTCCAGCCCTAATTTTACACTTAAAGCAAACAAAAATTGTTAATTCCACACTTATCAACTAACCGTGCACAATATTGGACTTAATTATCACTTTTAAACTTTTCTTAGGACAACTAAACTGCACTATTATTTACCTCTATGCATCTTCTACTACATCTATGCATCAACAAGCTCAAACACTTTATTATTTTTTAAATTACTCCAAATCTTCATTCATCGCCTTCATTGTGTAACCCTTTTTTTTCCTCCGTAAATCGGAGCGCATCGATTGTCTATGCGGCCGAGCGATATACGGACATCACTAAAAAAGTCGGTTTGCTTACCGCGTCCCTATCGGAAGTTTTGAAAGCGTTCTTTTTTTCCGACCGGCGTGGCGAGTGGTCGATTTCGTTCTCTGGTGCGTGAGTGGTTGAGTTTGAAGATCACTGGTGAGTTATGTGCTGTTATTTCGCTGGTTCGACCGTGGATCGATCGAAGTTCGCCGCGGCGTTATGAAAACGTGGTTTATTGTTCTAGTGACGTGTCCCGAGGCCAGCGCCGACCGGCTTTCCGGGCTATCCGCGTCGTGCGCGTGGGGGCTTGTCTTCGCGTGAACAATCACCTCTCTAAAGGGTAAGTTCGAAGTGTAAAATGTACAGAGAGGCCGCATGCCAGGCGGATGTCTGACGGACACGTTGCTTATTTCGTTTGTTCTTTTTTAGGAGGTGTGCTTGGGGAGTCGACCGGTTTCGTAGGCGTCCTGTTGTGGTGGTGTCTGGCGGTTTTGGCCGGGTTTCCTGTCCCGGGCTGCGCCCAGTTCGGCGGTCGACCCCGAGCTCCTCGTGCCTCGTGGCTGTGACAGCGCTCGCCTGAACCCGACAGGTTTTTGTTTGGTGGATAGTGGAAGAGGATAGTGTATGGTTTATATGTGGTATATATGTGTATGGTTTTACTCACCATGTTTTCCATGCTTTGAGCAAACCGGGATCTGGGAAGCCTAGTAGGCTATAGGGTACAACATTTCAGTGGTCCATTCCCCCCGAGGAGTTAAGTGTTCTGAAAATGTCCGACCGTGGTCGGTTAATGAAGGTCAGGTTTCTGACCTAGATAAATAAATTTCTATGTTGTATAACATATACTTTTTCCTGCTGTTACTCGAGGTAAACTAGGTGTAAACGTTATTTTCATAGGGTCTTACAGTAGTTAATTACCTTATAATTTTCCCGGGTCCACAGCTAGTGTCTAGTTAGTGTACTTTCGGTTATCACTCATGTAAACACTATAAAGTATAATTAAGATAACACCCGTCTAGAATTTCCCAGGGGTAACTATTCGCTGGATACCATACTTCCTGTAATTGACGGAGAGTCAGTCATAATCTGACGGATTGTTTCCTCCGTACTTGACTGTAGTACTGGCCTGTTGATAGCCTATTATTAATGTGATGTTATAAACCATAAAGTATAATGAGTGTAATTAGCTAATAACGTTGGTTCAACGGTTTACTCTTAGTGCGTTGAAACTGACTTTGTACTTGTAATTTGTAATTTTGTCACTTACCTTACTTAGTCTACTAGAGTTATAGTTATAAATTCCATGGTCTTACACCGTACGCAAGAAGGCCTATTGGCCCTTTATTTTGGTTGATATTGTCAGTTCTCGGTAACAGTATAGGTTCCTGGCGGTAAGGAGGGGTTAATTTTTGCCCAATTACTTATCTAACCTAACCGTGGAGTTTTGCCTTTGCTGAACCCCTCTCTAACCTAGGGCGGTATTCGGAATTTACCCATCTTTACTAAGGGGCCCTGTACTGGGAATAACTAAATTTTAATTTAGAGGTTGTCGAGGAATTCCTCCCTTAACTAACTTAATTTACTTTTCCCGGGAAGGTTTGGGAATTCAATTTTCACCAATTGAGTTCTCAACTCTTGACCCCCCGGATAACCTTACAATTTGGCGCCCGAACAGGGACCTTTTCAAGCATTTATACGCTATATTATATATACTATATAACGCTATATAAGACTATATCGACGGTGGAAAGGAGAAACACTTGAAGCGACACGTTGGTCGAAAATGAGTTATATACATATTTGAAATCAGCGATTTTTTCTGCGTCGTTTGGGCTTGGTTTTGTAGCGATCTGACCACTTTGATGTCGCTTCAAGTAATAGCCTTTTTAGGCTGAATTTGTTTGGACGCCAAATGAAGTGACATGAAATTACAGAAATTTGGGTTCATTTACCGCTTGAAGTACCTACTGAATGGTCAGATTGTTGTTTCATGTGTTTTTCCTTTTCTGTTTCGAATAGCATAGGTTCCTTAAATTGTTTTTCTTCGTCACAGGAAATACCAGTGAATACACTTAATGTGTTTTTGCTTACTCCTGTTGCGTGTGTGTCCAGTCGCTACACTCTTTTTTCCTTGCTTACCTTTCAACTATATGATGGAGTTGAGGTGTTTTTCCTATTTGCTTGTTATAGGATGTTATGGATTTCAATTGTTTTGACAAACACTGGAAAAAGCAGTGGTGTCGGTTGAAATAAACACGTCCAAAAAACCCACATAAATATTTAAATTAAACGACATCAATTTTTGTTTCCGAAATGTCGATTCATTTACTTTTGCTGACTTCACAAATGAAGACGATAGTCGGTTAGAGTAATAATTGTTTATGACATAGTGTATTTAAATTGTTAATTATAAACAAGACATGACGTTAAAAGTAATGAATTTACGTAATTTTTATGCAAGTGGCGTCACTCATTTAAGGAAATGTCAAGTGTCGTGGCGCTTCATTCATCGGTGAACCATCGTTCAGGCACATCAGGTTTCATTGCATTGCAAAATAAGTTATCGGAAATTGACTCAGGTACCTGAAATACTTTTTTTTTTTGTTTATTTATAATTTGGTATGTACAACTTTACTTATTAGGTACAAACAATTAAAATACAATACAAGTTGCCTTATTGCGGGTACCGGCGAACATTTGTCTAAATTCCTTTATGAACATTATGTAGACAATAACCTGTTTTTTTTAAATAATTGTGTTTCTGAACCAAATAAATTTCATTTCACAATGAATTAAAGTAAATAGCACCAATATTTTTTACTTTTACTATGGAGTAACGGGACGAGTAAGACATGCGTCTGATGATAGACAACACGCTTAGCCACAACAACACAATGCCAAGTCGTTCCCAGCAACATCATGTTACCTAATTCTGAAGAATAAATTATACCGATAAACGGACCTCTAACACCTCAAATTATAAAACAACTTTACAAGAATTGAGTATAAATAACCCAGACGAATTACAAAGATTTGACAAAAAACTGTGAGAGATTTGCTATATCAAAACTGTCTCACGATGAATATTATGTTATATTACCCCACGTCGTTGGTATCGATACGTTAGTATAAACAGATATTGAGAATGTTTGAAGCGATTTACTCGTGTATCACAAGAAGCAACTTCAAATCATCTGAAACTTGCGTTTTGATAGTACCTATCTGAGTTTAGTGTTTCTATTAATCATTTAATTCTACCTTTGTTTTGAAGATTTCGGTTAAGTCAAGTTGATTAATACCCCGTTTACATGATTCCAGTCCAGTGGCCGAATCCAGCGCTGGATTGCTTACTGGAATAATGGAGACCGGCACTGGAATGCACTGGCACTGGATTGATGCATTCCAGTGCCGGTCTCCATTATTCCAGTAAGCAATCCAGCGCTGGATTCGGTTGCTGGACTGGAATCATGTAAACGGGGTATAAGTCATAAGACTGAAATGGGTAATCATGATTAGAAATATTTTATACAGAATTCATTTACCTATAGCTGTTAAAGTCTCTAATATTTTCTAAGTTGGAATTAAGTTGAAAGTAAGTTTGCAATATAGAAACGAAAGCTTGATTGTTCTATGTTAACATTAAATAGGACCTAGTCACGATCTAAATATTTTTTTAATTACTTTGACGTCTCAGCAGCGTCACAACCGAAGACTGAAACAATTGCGGGTAGTCTCATTATGAAATGAGGTGATCTCGATCTACCTTCATTTGGTCTTCAAAAATCGCAGAGTTACTACCACGATACACAAAACTGATCGTATCAACAGCTTTCTCTAAACTCATTCTGCGATGCATAGATTTATTTATGACAGGACGACGATGCACGATGCCGATAACGGAAAACCATCCTCCCGGATAAGATTACAATATTTTTATTTTTACTTTTGAGGCTTCCCAAACTATTCTTGCGTACTAATGACGTTCGGTGGAGAGAACTGGTCTAGTCTAGATTTTTTTTACAGCGGCCATGTATTCATTGATTCTTTCAGCAATTGTATGCTTTGTTTGACTGATACCTATAAAAACAGCTGCAATCTACCTCATACACACCTAGAGTCTGAAATGAATGACGTCTTTCGGCATCCTGATATATGTTTTGTCATCTTGGATAAAGGAATATACAGGTATACACACTACACAGTTTTAATAGAATACTCATTTAACAATGTCCTCACCTTATCCGTCATAGAGGATGTTCGTTCTATCCAAAAAAGATCTCTACACTGACTGTAATTGCCAAAGGTGGTGGTGATGTGACGTAGCGTTCAAATACCGGTCAGTGTGCGTGAGTTTTCTATAGACAGAGTGAGACAACCAACCATCAGATTTAACTGTCACTCTCACGTCCAAGAACGGTAGAGATCAATCTACCTCGAAATAAAATGTTAACCTAATGCTGACATCTATCAATGTTGATCACAAATCAAGTTGAGATGCTCCAAAAACAAGTTTTTCGTCTGTCTTGGTTTAAGATGCAGAAAACATTGTCCATGTGTCTTTTCCACATATAAACTGCTGCTGATTGAAAGTTAGCATTTTTTCCCTAGACTCTGTCCAAATGTTAGTTATCAGTGTTACCTACCACAGGACGTCTACTCTATTTCTACGAAAACGTAATTTCGAAATAAACTCGCGACTTTCCAACTCCGATTCTACTTCGATCCGTCGTTTTGTCCGTTTAAATGTTCTAAGTCTACTCTAATTAGAGTATGCTTAGAACATTTAAACGTCAAACAATGTAGTATCGGACGAAACGAAGTAGAACGAGAGCAGGAAAGTCGCGAATGTTTTTTCGAAATTACGTTTTCGTAGAAATAGAGTAGACGTCCAGGACTTCCCATAGCTACGCCATCTATTTGTAAGTAAAGCTGCCCGCGGTAAAAAATAGTTTCCATCTAAGCAATTTCTCAACAAAACTATCATGTTTTCCGGTAAGTAGTTCTCCTTCAGAAGCAGCTTTTTGCCGACTTAGAAACATTTGATTACTGGAACTTTGGTGAAAAGAGATTCCACATCAAAACTCATTTGTACCAGTAAGCTTACAAAACAATAAAAAACACTTGTTCTATCTCAATATTTTTGTTTCTGTTTGGTGTCTTTGAGAAACAAAGCAGGGACTTAACTTAAAAATATAACATTGCATTAATACATCGTTATCGCTTATCGTGTTCTTCCATTACTTGACATAGTATAGTTTTGTTCGTTAACTCGTTTTTCCATAACTCTGTATCTTATGCTCGATACGCTTCAGGCGTTTTTCCTACTAGTTATGTCATGCACAGCTTGTCGTTTAAAGTGTTTTTCCTGGTGTTCTTCTTAATACTGAACTGGTATTTAATGCGTTTTTCCTTGCGCTGTATTTGCTATAAAATAATTAAGCGACACATAAATCTTCTTACCATGCTAGCCTACTTTCGTAAGATTGTTGGTAGATGGTAAATAAAAAATAAAGAAACTATTTTTTTTTCTGGCCCTCTAATTTCAAACACTTTTTTTTAATGATTTTTTTTCGGAAAATAAAAACTTTGATTGGCTCTCCAGTAAAATTCTAAAATTGTCGCTTAAAGGGTTTCTCCTTTCCACCGTCGATATGGGATGTTTTGCACGTTATTGAAGCTTTGTAGGATGTTCTGTGTTCTTTCTAGGCTGTTTTAGGTTATAACCACCTGGATATTGTTATATTATTTTACTATACCTGACTATGTGTTAGTTATAGACTACTATATGTTAATTTTTTTAACTTTCCTTATTATAAGTAAAGTTTTCTACTTTTTTAGGCTGTGTTGAGCTGTCACAACCTGTTTATTATTATACCCTTTTACTATACCCGACTATATGTTAGTTATATACTACTATATGTCAATTTCTTTTTAACTTTCCTCATTATAAGTAAAGTTTTCTACTTTTTAGGCTGTGTTGAGCTGTCACAACCTGTTTATTGTTATATCCTTTTACTATACCTGACTATATGTTAGCTATATAACACTATATGTTATTTTTTTAACTTTACTGACTATGTGTGAAGTTTTCTACCTTTCTAGGCTATTTATAGATCATATATATGACTATATGCTGGTTATATGATACTATATAATTTTTTTTCTTATTGTTTTATTATTTTAAAGCTTTCAAGACGTGCTTAACTACTATAAGTCATCGATCGTGGTCTTCTACCTCTGGTTTCGGTCTGTTGCTCGATTCTGGATCGTGTTATTGTTACCTTTTCAACATATAACCTTGAGTTTGTTATAATAATAACGGTTAATATTGTTTAACTACTGTTGTATTGTGCGGCTAGTATTATAACTTTTTAGCATAAGCTATATTACTAAGTTTATCTAACTTTAAGTATAGTTTTGTTTACTTAAGACTTTGAATATGGAGGAACGTCCCATATCTTTCCATTTACTGAATGTTGATGAGTTGAAATATGAAGTATGTATCCGCGATGCCCTTCCGGAGGATAATATACAAAAGTTACGAGCTCAGGTGAAAAAGTTGAATGCTCAGATGAGAACTGATGAAATTGTAACTTATGAGGGTGATATTTCTGCCGAACTACTGTGTGTTCAGGGTAAACTAGGGGAACTAGAGGAGACTTGTGCTCGACGCCCATTACTATTGAAATATCTGAATAGGATACAAGCTTTAGGTAATCATCTCTTTCATCGGTTGAGTCGCCTTTCACCTTCTCTAGAGGAAGACTGTGCCCGTAAAGCTCAGCTTGACGAACGTTTGGGTGTTATCACTAAGAAGATGGATCGCATTTTGCAAAATTTTCGGAGTAGTGTCGAATTTACCCTTGCAGATGATAAGCTGTTGTGTGGAGCTCAAGGTGACCCTACTGTTGAGGAGCTGGGAACTGCTGATGGAGCTGATGCAGTCGCTGACTCCGAGGAAGTTCGTAGTAGTCCTGCTGTGCGCCTGGTTTCGTGTGACCGAGTTTCTAATGTTCACGCACTAAACCATAAGTTTAATGGAAAGGGTAGTGTTCATGCTTACCTGGAGAGATTGGAAGAGTTAAGCTCGTCTAGACATATTTCCCCATCTAAATTGTATACCTCGGCTGTGGAGTTGTTTACGGATGATGCTTTATTATGGTATCGTAGTATACGCGACGACGTTCATAACTGGGAAGACTTGAAGAACTTGTTATTGGAGGAATTCTTGCCTCACGATTTTGATTACCTTTTATTACAGGAGATTCGTTCTAGAACCCAAGGACCTGATGAATCGATGGTGAAATATCTAAGCGTTATGCACAATTATTTTTCCCGTTTGAGGCAACCTTTAAGTGAAACTGAGCGGCTGGAGATTGTGAAGTATAACGTCAGGCCTTTTTATACTACGCAGTTGGCATTAGTGGATTGTACCTCGTGGTCTGAGTTTAAGGCACGGTGTAGGCAGTTGGAAGGTGCGAAGCAGAAGGCGGATTTGTTCAGTGAACCTCGGCCTAATTTAACTACAGCTGTTTCCCCGGACTTGACTTATAAAGGCAAGGTACCCCGTAGAGCCGAAGTTGCAGTGACAGCGGCTGACGAATTTTGTGTAAGGTGTAGGACTAAGGGTCATATCCTGAAGGCTTGTAAGGCGCCTCCTATTCTTATTTGTTATCGATGTGGTGAGAAGGGTGTTACTATTAGGAATTGTTCTCGTTGCGTTCAGCCAAAAAACTGAACAGGACGGGCCATTGTTTAACTTCTAAGGCAGAGTGGTCTGATTGGTGTAATTTTGTAGGTAGATTTTTTGAACAATCTAGATTAGAAGCAGCAATGGCTCGTGTGAATAGAATTGATGCTCGTCCATATTTAAAGGTTAATATTTGTGGTTTATCTTTCTCCGGTCTTTTGGATTCCGGATCGGAAATTTCTATTTTAGGTGGTTCGGCTAACGAGTATTTTACCGAATACGCTACTTTAAGAAAGGCTGATGACATGGATCATATAGTAGCTGCTAATGGCTCTTTGTCTCCTGTTAGTGGTTATATGTACTTACCCGTTGTAATGAAAGAGGTGCAGCGTGTGGTGAAATTTTATGTGATCCCAGGAGTGACCACATCTTTATTATTTGGTATTAATTTTTGGAAAGCTTTTAATTTAGCTCCAGATGTTTTGAGCTTGGCAGATCGCCGTGATGGTTCGGGTTTCTTTCAGCAATCCCGAGATGCTGTGGTGTCTGAGGTGCATCGATTGCATCCTTTGGACGAATTGACCGTTGATGAGAGGAGAGTGGCTGAAGATGTTTGTAAGCAGTTTGAAGATATTTCTGCAGAGGAGAAGGGTTTAGGTAGAACTCACCTGTTGTCCCATCATATTGAAACTGGAGACGCGGCTCCAATTAAGCAACGTTATTATGTAATGTCACCTGATAAGTTGAACGAGTTGAATCGACAGCTGGACGAGATGTTAGAGCTGGATGTGGTTGAGCCTAGTGAGAGTCCGTGGAATAACCCCGTCATTATGGCTCCCAAGGCGAACGGAGAGATGAGGTTTTGTTTGGATAGTCGAAAGTTGAATGAAGTTTCCAAACATGATGCATATCCGCTTCCTTACATTAACAGCATTCTAGATCAGCTGCGGGACGCCCGTTTTCTCTCGTCTCTCGATTTAAAATCTGCTTTTTGGGAAATTCCTCTTACTTCTTCCTCGAAAGAAAAGACCGCTTTTACCGTACCCAACCGGGGATTGTTCCAGTTTAAAGTAATGTGTTTTGGTTTGACCTCCGCACCCGCTACCCAGCAACGATTGATGGATAGACTGTTTGGACCTGAGTTTGGAGGGCGTATCTTTGTGTACTTAGATGATATTATCGTGGTTTCTAAAACGTTCCAGGAACATATTGATCTCCTGTTGAAGGTGCTGGATAGGCTACGTTCGGCTAACCTTACGATAAGTCTGTCGAAGTGTTGTTTTTTTCGGAAGCAGTTAAAATACTTAGGCTACATTGTAGATGAGCTGGGCTTGAGAACTGATCCTGATAAAATTCAGGCCATTACCGATTTTCCTGTGCCATCCTGTCCCAAGGATGTGAAGCGTTTTCTAGGTACTGCCTCCTACTATCGACGTTTTATTAAGGGCTTCAGCACCATGGCAGCTCCTTTAAATGCTCTTACTTCTACTCGTAAGAATAAACCTCCTTATGTTTGGTCTGCTAAGGCAGATTGTGCTTTTTCAGATTTGAAGAGTGCTCTTACGACGGCCCCCGTGTTGGCGTGCCCTGATTTTTCCCTACCTTTTGTAGTTTATTCTGATGCGTCGGATGTTGGAGTCGGCGGGATGTTGACTCAAGTTTTTGATGGCGTGGAGCATCCGATTGCGTATTATAGTCGTTCTCTTAATAAAGCGGAGCGGAACTATTCCGCGACGGAGCGCGAGGCGTTGGCTGTTGTGACTGTTGTAGAACATTTTCGTGCTTACCTGGAAGGGCCTAAACCCTTTCAGATAATTACAGATCACGCTAGTTTGAAGTGGTTTCTCAATTTGAAGAATCCCACGGGACGTTTAGAACGTTGGGGGTGTAGACTCTCGCCGTTTAATTTTAAAATTGTGCATCGAAAGGGGTCAGAGAACGTTGTACCGGACGCCTTATCGCGTTCCGTGCCCGTTTCTGTTTTAAATCCCTCGGTGAATGATCCGTGGTTTTGTAATATCTTTGCGCGTTGCCGGGATAAACCACAAACGTGTCCTAATTTTCAAATTATAAACAGGAAGTAAAGCTTCCCGTTTATAATAAGTTCCCGTTCTCCTTCCCGTTATACTAAGGGTAAATTTTCTTTAACTGGTGATTTTGATTGGAAGGAAGTCGTTCCTGCTGAGGAAAGGCAAGGTCGTCTTGCCGAGTTTCATGATTCTGATATAGGGGCTCATCTGGGAATTGAGAAGACCTATAAACGGTTACGTCTTCGATATTATTGGCCCGGTATGTATCAAGAGGTGTTAGATTATGTGTCGCAGTGTGCGACCTGTAAAGCTTATAAACAACCGAATAGGCCGGCGATCGGATTATTCGGGAATCCTAAAGTCTGTAAAAGACCTTTTCAATGTATTAGTATAGATTTGGTTGGGCCTTTACCCAATTCCCGCCAACGTAATGAGTATTTGCTCGTGGTAGTGTGTTGTTTTTCCAAATATTGTTTGTTGTTTCCTTTGACGCGTGCGACTAGTGCTGTCGTAGCACAGCGTTTAGAGGATCGTGTGTTTTTGGTGCACGGGATTCCTCAAACGGTGATAGCTGATAACGGGCCTCAGTTTATAGGGCGTGAGGTGAAAGATTTATTTGAGAGGTATTCTGATCCGCAAGTGCATTATACTCCTGTTTATTGCCCACAGGTAAACACAGTGGAACGGTATAACCGTACCATCGTTACTGCGATAGCTGCTTTGGTGGGAAATGACCAGCGAAGTGGGGATACCAACCTCAGTTGAATTCAGTTTGCCGTTAATACTGCTGTGAACGATTCTACCACGTATTCTCCTTTTTTGATCGTACATGGTAGGGAAGCTGTTCTTAATGGTGATGTGTATGGGGAGCAAGAGGATCTCGATAGTATCTCCATCGGTTCTCGAGAGGGTTATGTGGATAAGTTGGGGGAGATGCAGGAAGTTTTTTTTGCGAGTGGGGGCGGCTTTAAAGAAGGCGCATTCCCGTAACGCTAAGTATTATGATCGACGTCGTCGTGACCTTGAATTTCAGGTGGGGGACGTAGTTTGGCGACGGACCCATGTAAGGAGTGACGCTGCTAAGCATTTCTCGTACAAGTTAGCCCCTCGTTTTGAACAGTGTACGGTGGTGAAGAAGTTGTCCAAGTTAGTCTACTTGCTGGAGGACGCTAAGGGTCGTCGAACTACATGCCATGTGAAGGATGTGAAGGGAGCCGCTTGATGTAACTTGGGAAGCGTTCGGTTGCTCCAAGTCTACGTTTTCGTGTTCTGGGATGTAAGTTAATTTTCACCTCCTTTAAGGTTTTCTTTTATTCTATAGTAGATGTTCGACGAGTGGAGGTTGGGATGCGAGGCGCTGTTATGCGACCCTCATCGTTATGGTGGCCAGTCCACTTATTCAGACATGGGTTGGTTTAGGTATCTTCATCTTGTTCGTGATATCTCTGGACGGAATGTTGGTTTTTGCTTGTTGTCATAGGTTTTCTTGTTATTTTAGTTTGAAGCTGTAGGGTGTTGTTAATGATAGGTGTAGAGACGGAGGGCCGTCTGAATTTTTCTCTTTCCTCTCGAAAAATTCTGGTGATGGGAGGAGTACTGTAACCCTTTTTTTTCCTCCGTAAATCGGAGCGCATCGATTGTCTATGCGGCCGAGCGATATACGGACATCACTAAAAAAGTCGGTTTGCTTACCGCGTCCCTATCGGAAGTTTTGAAAGCGTTCTTTTTTTCCGACCGGCGTGGCGAGTGGTCGATTTCGTTCTCTGGTGCGTGAGTGGTTGAGTTTGAAGATCGCTGGTGAGTTATGTGCTGTTATTTCGCTGGTTCGACCGAGAACGATCGAAGTTCGCCGCGGCGTTATGAAAACGTGGTTTATTGTTCTAGTGACGTGTCCCGAGGCCAGCGCCGACCGGCTTTCCGGGCTATCCGCGTCGTGCGCGTGGGGGCTTGTCTTCGCGTGAACAATCACCTCTCTAAAGGGTAAGTTCGAAGTGTAAAATGTACAGAGAGGCCGCATGCCAGGCGGATGTCTGACGGACACGTTGCTTATTTCGTTTGTTCTTTTTTAAGAGGTGTGCTTGGGGAGTCGACCGGTTTCGTAGGCGTCCTGTTGTGGTGGTGTCTGGCGGTTTTGGCCGGGTTTCCTGTCCCGGGCTGCGCCCAGTTCGGCGGTCGACCCCGAGCTCCTCGTGCCTCGTGGCTGTGACAGCGCTCGCCTGAACCCGACAGGTTTTTGTTTGGTGGATAGTGGAAGAGGATAGTGTATGGTTTATATGTGGTATATATGTGTATGGTTTTACTCACCATGTTTTCCATGCTTTGAGCAAACCGGGATCTGGGAAGCCTAGTAGGCTATAATAAAATAAATAAAATAAAATAGCCTTTATTTGCCTTGGAATATTACAGATAATTTAATATTTTTATAGTATTATTTTACTCAGCTTCTTTCCTAGGCACCCAATTATGGATGAAGGCCTCCTCCATTTTTTGCCATGCTGCTCTGTCCTGTGCCAGTCGAATCCAAGTCGCACCCGCGACTTCTGTGACGTCGTCACACCATCTTCTCCGCGGCCGTCCTCTGTCCCGCGCGGTGTCTCTGGGCCGCCAGTGTATGATGCGCTCGCTCCACCTGCCGTCTCCAGCGCGTGCGACGTGGCCAGCCCACTTCCACTTGAGCCTACAGAGCATCGTCACCGCATCCAACACATTGGTCCTCTGCCTAATAACATCGTTTCTGATCCGATCATTGAGTGTTAAGCCCAGCATCGACCGCTCTACTGCTCTCTGGAATACGGCAATTTTTTTAATAATTTTATTTGTGAGCGCCCACGTTTGACAACCGTAGAGCAATGACGGTACGATAGTGTTGTCGAAGAGTCGTTTTTTGAGGTGTATTGGGATTTTACCTTTAAAAACATCTTTATTTGCCCAGTACTTTCTCCATGCTATAGCAATTCTGCGGTCAACTTCGTTGTTGGTAGAGTCGAGAAAAGTTATCAAATGTCCAAGATATATATATTCGTTAACATACTCTATTTCGTCATTATTCAGTTTAATAGACTTTGGTGTTCCGTTTGTCATTAGTTTTGTTTTTGATTGGTTCATTTCAAGTCCGATTTTTCTACTTGCCGAATCTAGAGTTTCAAGCATGTACTGTAAACTGTCAGCGTTTTCTGCCACAATGACAATGTCATCTGCAAAGCGAAGATGTGTCAACCGTTCACCGTTTATGTTCAGTCCGTGGTCTGACCAATCTAGTTTTCTAAACACCGACTCCAGAATTGCTGTAAATAGCTTGGGTGAAATTGGATCGCCCTGTTTAACGCCACGTTTCAACAGAAACGGCGGCCCTATGCTCTCTGTTTTGATTTTAGCTTGACATCTACTATAAATTGCTTTCAGAATAGAAATGTATTTTTGCTCTATGCCTTGTTCTATTAGACTATCCCAGAGGTGTTTGTGAGAAATACAATCAAATGCTTTTGAATAATCTATAAATGAAATATAAATGATTTTGTTGTATTCGTTGCACTTTTCTATACATTGCGTCAAAGTGTAAATGTGGTCCATAGTAGAGAAGCCTTTTCGAAAGCCAGCTTGTTCCCGCGGTTGCTGCTCGTCAAGTGTTTTAGTGATTCTAAATAGTATTACAGATGAGAACAGTTTATATAGAGTTGGAAGCAAACTGATCGGCCTGTAGTTTTTTTTGTACAATAAAGTAATCACGGAATATTGCCAGTCTTCAGGAACCTCCTCGTTCCTTATTATTTTATCAAATAATTCTGTTAGCTGAGGCGCCAGAGGTTCCAACATAGCAATGATGGTGTCTGTTGACACACCGTCTTCCCCAGGTGATTTGTTCTTCTTTAGACGGCTTATCCCACGCTCCACCTCCTGGACTAGCAAAGATGGTACCTCCAAAGATTTTTCACATGATACTTGAAAATTATCCGTATTAGAGTATAAAGAAGAATAAAACTGTGTTGCTACTTTTAGTATATCATATCTGTTTGTAATTTTTTGACCATTTGTATTCTGTATCGTTTGTATCCATTGTTTCTTGTAATCATAATTTCTTCTTGTGCGTTTTGTAGAACTCCGTTTTTCTAGCTCATTTTCTAAACTTTTTAGTTTTATGGTATTTTTGTTTTTTATGATAGCTTTTTTTATTTTCCTGTGCAAATATGTCAGTCTTTCTTTTTCTGTTTTTGTTCTTGGAAATATATTTTTCAAACGTTCTCTCTCATCTATCATCATCTTAGTTTTATAATTTATCGTTATTGACTCTACTTGTTTCTTATTTTTAGGCAGTTTTGTTGTACACGTTTTAATTGCTGAAATTATGGCGCGATAAAATGTATCAATCTCTTCTTTAATAATATTTTGTATTTGTAGAGCCATCAGATGCTTTAAAGATTCAATTTCTATTGAGGTATAATTTTTATTTTTAACTCCATAGTCTCGACGTTTTTTGGCAGTAATAATCACATTATATGACATGCGTAACATTCTATGATCCGTGGAAAATTTGGTAGGTAAGACTTCAATGTTCGATACTTTTTGTCTTTGCTTAACAAGTATGAAGTCAATTTCATTGAGTGTTTTCCCGTCAGGCGACTTCCATGTCCATTTCCTCTTCGATGGTTTTTTAAATAACGTGTTTGCTATTGTAAATCTATGTTCGAAACAAAATGCCATCAGAATTTCACCTCTTTCATTTCTATGCCCGTAACCATATGGACCACAGATTTCTTTTTCTTCATTTAACGGAATTCCTATTTTTGAATTAAAGTCACCCATTATTATTGTATTTTTGCCAGTAAATTCCAGAGCTGTAATTAAATGTTTATAGAATGTTTTTACGTCTATATTTTGAGCTTTTTCTGTGGGTGCATATACCTGTATTATGTTTATAATATCATTTCCAGTTTTCACGTCTAATCTAGCGACTCTGTCTGAATACGTTTTAAAATCGAGAATAGAATCTTTGAGGCTTGAAGAAACGATAAACCCCACGCCGTTTCTGCCTTTTTTATCACCTCTATACATCAATATATAGTTATTTTTTTCTATTATGCATTCATTACCGATTTTAACTTCACTTATTCCAATAATATCGTATGTGATAAAACTCAACGCATATTCCAACTCTACTAATCTATTGCTTGCTTTAAGGGAGCGTATATTATATGTACATATTTTAAGCTGTGCTTTTGATGATGCATTCTCTCTTAGTGAAATGATTGGAGAATTTCGTTGACAGTTGAATTTTCTATCGTAGTTATTTACCTTAAATGGAGGGTTATAGTCTTCAACTCCCGCGGCGACCACCCGTATTGGGAGTTTTGAATCTTGGTTTTCACTTAATTTTTTTGATAGTGTGTTTCTGTTCCGTACAAAATCTCTTTTGTGTTTGGGTGCCGAAGTTAGTTGCTATTCTTTGTTGTCGTTTGTCAGGCTTGGTTTTCCACGTGGAGATACTTTTTTCATGAACGACGTGATAGAGGGACTTGTGTTTTGAATGGAAATGGCGGTATTAGGTTGTTTGCTGAAAAAAGAGCCTGGTGTTGTTCGTGGTAGTGTTTTGGTTTTCTTTGCCGCTTGAACAGGTCTTTCTAATGCATTTTTACTGCTAACAGACGGATTCGATGGACTTGTAGATAGAGCCCTTTTGTTTGTGCTCTTATTATCCGCTTGATACACCGGTGTGTAATATAGTACCCAAAACTTGGTTGATGACGAAAATATACAAACTTAATTCTGCGGTCGGGTTTTTGGCGGGAAAAAAAATTTTTTCGTGTTTTTATTTGGGAAGCTATACCGATAAATTTGTGTTTAATGGCGTCTACTTGAACTGGTCTTTATTTTGATATAATCCACATTAAAATTGGAGTTCATTTACATAGAAAAATCGTAAAATTAAAAAAAAAACAAAAATTAAATTTTTTGGCGGGAAAATGGTCCCGAAGTATTGAAAAAAATTTAAAAAATATATTTGTGCTATCGAATGCAGTTTTTTTTGGTTTTTCGAGTTTGTTATTTCGTATACAACACATTTAAGCCATAAAACCACTGTCTCCTTTATAAATTATTAATGTAATAGCTGATCGACTACTTGAGAAATCGCAAAAAAAAATCTCAAGTGTCAAAAATGTTAGTTTACATTTTAAGTACATTAATTATAAACAAACGATACCGCTAGAAGCGTCTTGAAACGCTCTTGAGAATGAATGGGCTCAAACGGATACAAGTAAGGCGGCACTTCATATGCCGAAGCACAAACACCGCACTTATGTAACCTGACACCCATTTTCCCGCCAAAATTGTAAACGCGAAGAGCAGGCGGTGTAGCAAGCGGTTATTTACAATTAAGCGATCGTACTTTAGAATAGCCGTTACTCCATTTTTTCTGTGCTCTAGCAATTGAGGAATCAGAGATTTTCTTTTTTCTAAGACATCCGGTGGATAATCTTCTTTTACGTATGAACCAGATCCCTCGAGTGACGATTTTTTTTGTAGAATTTCAATTTTTTTCCCAAAAGTTGTTAGTGTCACCCTTATGGGTCTTGGTTTATTGTTTTTTCTTCCCATCCTTCCAATAAACTCTATTTCGCTTTTGTCACATTGTAATTCCATTTTCAAGTGTATAATCTGAAGCACTATATCAACAAGTTCGACATAATTGTTCTCCTCTTCTGCTATTCCGAAAAAAATTAAGTTTCTTTGCCTTAGTTTCCGTTCAAAATATTCTATTTTTTTCCGTGCTCCTCTTGAACTTTTTGAATATCTTCGATATCTGACTCTATCCTGGTAAATTTTTCATCTATTTTTTTATTAATTGTTTGGGTAATATTTTCTTCAACTTGTTTTAGGCATTTTTTCTAGTCTTAGTCTTCCTTTATTTGTTCTCGTAACGCATTCAACATTTCTATCATAGATTCGTTCATTGTAAAATTACTGGCGCCCTCTTTAATCGTTTATGAACTATTTCTCCTAGTTCCAACCCCAAAAGCCACTCTGTTCTTGTGTGGCGATATATTGACCTAAAGTCTATTTAGTTCCTTTGGTATGTAATAGATGGCGTGTGTAATCTTGCCGAATGTCGATAGAGTAGATAAAAAGAGAACAACCTGGTTAAAATAAAAATTTGTGTGTGAAAGTGTGTGTCTGTCTGTAATTTGCGTAGTATAATGTATTGTATGTAGTGTATGTATCGGTACGTGTTTCAAAGTAAATGTGTGTAGAATGTGAATTTTTGAGTTTTGCGTTTGTACAAGTGTGTATATTTGTGTGTTTGTGTGTGTAAATGTTCTAATAAATTATGCTCCTGTACTTGACAGGTTAGTTCTAACATTTAAAATGCATCAGCGTACTAGTACATAATTTTACCCGCAAAACAGGGCCGTAAAACTAAATTTCGTCATAAAATACAGGAAAAACCACTATAATGTCTACAGTTTCCTTAAATATACAATTCTTATTAATAAAACGGGCTACGCAGGCCACGTTCCTACCACCCACCAAATTTCAGCGCAATCGGCAGGTAAACAAAAAAGTTAGCAAAATTTCGTCGCTCAGAAATACGATTTTGTTCACCTACCAAATTACCATATGGGTGGGTGGGCAGTGTATGAAAAATTTTCGATTTTCTTAAATTTCTCGAGAACCACTCAACCGAATTGAACGAAACAAACGAGAGAACAAGCAGAGCCGCCTGGGGCACGTATACAGTAGTAGTGTGCACCCGTGTCACCAGGTACTTCCACACAGAAACGAGGGTTGTGTTATAGACTTTGCGTCTCACCTGGTGCACTGTTCGTTCGATGTATTTGCGTTGTTCCCACTAAAACAATATAATAAATTACCTTTAGAATGTAATACAGGCTGAATTCACTGGTTTTGCTTATAATTTGAATGTAATTTTTTAATAAAACTTTAAATTTACTATGTACGTTGTACGTTACAGATCGACTGGCTGCAGTGACAATAAACAGCTGACTGCCAGCCCGGAGACTGTCGAGAAATTACAAACGTCAGATCAATGAAAAAACAAAAAATCAGAACGCGAATTTTTTATATATATGTGGGTAAGTTCCAAGTTCAATCTACGAAAATTATCAATGTTTCGGTTAAGTGTTTGCGAGATGATTTCAATGGATTTGAGCTGAAAACTCATAAATTTTTGCCCTGTTGGAGTTACTACATATTCCGAACCATAAAAAACAACAACGGGAGCCAGGTTCTGAGCTAAATTAAACATGTGATAACAATATTCATATGTGAATGAGCAGTGTATGAAAAATTTTCGATTTTCTTAAATTTCTCGAGAACCACTCAACCGAATTGAACGAAACAAACGAGAGAACAAGCAGAGCCGCCTGGGGCACGTATACAGTAGTAGTGTGCACCCGTGTCACCAGGTACTTCCACACAGAAACGAGGGTTGTGTTATAGACTTTGCGTCTCACCTGGTGCACTGTTCGTTCGATGTATTTGCGTTGTTCCCACTGGTGCACTGTTCGTTCGATGTATTTGCGTTGTTCCCACTGGTGCACTGTTCGTTCGATGTATTTGCGTTGTTCCCACTGGTGCACTGTTCGTTCGATGTATTTGCGTTGTTCCCACTTTAGAATGTAATACAGGCTGAATTCACTGGTTTTGCTTATAATTTGAATGTAATTTTTTAATAAAACTTTAAATTTACTATGTACGTTGTACGTTACAGATCGACTGGCTGCAGTGACAATAAACAGCTGACTAGTAGGCTATAGGGTACAACATTTCAGTGGTCCATTTCCCCCGAGGAGTTAAGTGTTCTGAAAATGTCCGACCGTGGTCGGTTAATGAAGGTCAGGTTTCTGACCTAGATAAATAAATTTCTATGTTGTATAACATATACTTTTTCCTGCTGTTACTCGAGGTAAACTAGGTGTAAACGTTATTTTCATAGGGTCTTACAGTAGTTAATTACCTTATAATTTTCCCGGGTCCACAGCTAGTGTCTAGTTAGTGTACTTTCGGTTATCACTCATGTAAACACTATAAAGTTTAATTAAGATAGACACCCGTCTAGAATTTCCCAGGGGTAACTATTCGCTGGATACCATACTTCCTGTAATTGACGGAGAGTCAGTCATAATCTGACGGATTGTTTCCTCCGTACTTGAATGTAGTACTGGCCTGTTGATAGCCTATTATTAATGTGATGTTATAAACCATAAAGTATAATGAGTGTAATTAGCTAATAACGTTGGTTCAACGGTTTACTCTTAGTGCGTTGAAACTGACTTTGTACTTGTAATTTGTAATTTTGTCACTTACCTTACTTAGTCTACTAGAGTTATAGTTATAAATTCCATGGTCTTACACCGTACGCAAGAAGGCCTATTGGCCCTTTATTTTGGTTGATATTGTCAGTTCTCGGTAACAGTATAGGTTCCTGGCGGTAAGGAGGGGTTAATTTTTGCCCAATTACTTATCTAACCTAACCGTGGAGTTTTGCCTTTGCTGAACCCTTCTCTAACCTAGGGCGGTATTCGGAATTTACCCATCTTTACTAAGGGGCCCTGTACTGGGAATAACTAAATTTTAATTTAGAGGTTGTCGAGGAATTCCTCAAATTCCTGTTTTGGTCTTTTGAAGGAACAGTAACTCAACGATCAACCCCTGGCCTTTTACCCTTTTTATTATTGATGTATGCCTTTGTTTCCTATCAATAAACGCTTGAAAAAGTCTTAATTTTTTATTTTATACTTAAACTTTAACTTTTCCCGGGAAGGTTTGGGAATTCAATTTTCACCAATTGAGTTCTCAACTCTTGACCCCCCGGATAACCTTACAATTGCATGCCTTCAGGACCACTCAAAGCCTCTTTCCTGTGTCTGATAAGGATCTGCAATGGACAACAGGCCCATATTATGGGTGCCTTTCCACCATAGATGTGCTATGCTACGATGCTATGGATGCGTTTGATATCCACCAATCAAATTCATTGGTGCACATAGCATAGCACTGGTGGAAACGGATTCAACTAAGATATGTTATTTTTTGTATGGAAGGATGCGTGCTATGGATGTGTCCTATGGATGCGTGCTATGGATGCGTGCTATGGATGTGTGCTATGGGCCGTTTTCCTACTATCGATACATAGCATAGCTCGAGGTGCGCATCTTTCTCGCACAGCTGCTTTGCGGCGGCGCATCTTCGTAGCGCATCTTCCTCGCACAGCTACCTAGCGTAGTATTGGTGGAAACGGTCACATATTTTCGTAGCGTAGATTTCACATCTTCGCAGCATAGCTGCATAGCACATCTCTGGTGGAACGGCATCATATACCTGGCCGGGTTCCATCGCTCCCTCTTCAGTATACTAAAGATCTTGGTGTCAGATACTGGTGTACTAATTGGACTACTGTCTGGCGATAGTTTCAGGAACATAGGTCTCATCAGCCTCAATTGTTTGCTGGGATGACTCACTGTCATAACTAGAGTGACTTTCTGATTCAGAATATTATGATCGTTCCTCTCTACTATGATCCCCCACTGAACGATCGACTTCTACAGAAACTGGAACCTCTTCTGCTACACACCATGTTGCATCAGTGGTGGCAGATATCCCTCCCAAGATAGCTTGTCCCATTACCACTATATCATGACTTGTAGACACCATGTTTTTAAATGGATCATATATTCTGTAGCCCTTTACTTGTTCAGAGTTTCCAACAAGATAACAATAATGCTGAGCTTTCTTGTCCCACTTAGTCCTCTTCTCTTTCGGAAATCGGAACATGTACCTTTACTGGTCTCACAATTACTCACAATTCATGGAACATGAAGATATTATCTATATTTTGCTTTTTTCAAGGCACTTTGTTTATTCATTTTTAATTTTTTACTGTACAGTAGAGAAAAATTATAGAGGTGGGCGATTATGAGATATACTAATGAAATCATTCGATTATGACAATGTCTCGAGATATCTCGATTATGACAGTTTGTAGTTACTAATTACTAGTCAGTCACGCACGCACGGTCGCTAGTCGCGCGCGACTCGATTCACTCACAGCACAGCCGCGTGGGGTGAGAAAGGGACAACACGATGCGGACTCTCGCCTGCCCGGTATAAAAGCGGGACAACGAGCGAAAAGAGTTTAAGGTTTTGAGGTTAAACAGTATAGGGTAAATTTAAAAAAATTGGCAGTCGTAGGAACTGCCGATAGAAGTGAAAGGTTATAACTCAGAATTTGATAGCTTACCTTGGAAACTACACGGGTGTAACCGGAGGGTGTGGCCTCGCCATCTTGGCATGGCCATCTAGAAATGCGTCAGCATTTATTTCCCATTGGCTGATACGTTTCTAGATGGCCAATAGCTATGGTCCCGAGTTTACCCGAAGCTTTCTTATCATACCCGAGCGTGACGAATGAATTCAATTCACAGCCCACGAAAAATCTGTCTAGGCGCGCCTAAAGAAGTTTTCACTTCTACAAACCAAACTGAACCAATGTCTAGAGTCTAGACTACTTAAGTCACGGAACAACTGTCGTTGACGTCGTAAAACACGATTAGTAGTACTAATTATTAATATCATTCGATTTTGAAAACATATTAGTAACTAATTCCATAATAGCTTATCAACATTAATAATAATAATACCTTCACAACCGCGAGGTATGCAGTCTTAGGGATTATTTCCGCAACAACGAGTCCAGGATGCATCGCGATGTTGTGGCAGTTGACAGGAGCCTCACGCCTCTTTCATTGGCAAACGAGAACTGGCACAAACCATCGGTGCTCAGCACTGATGATCGCAAGTAAGTATGGAAAAGCAAGGAGCTGCACGGGCGATTCTATCGGGCCCTGACGGGACCCGATGTGAATCTGCTCGCTTCGGTGAACTGGCTACGTTTCGGGGACCTCTTCGGAGAAACCGAGGGTTTTGCCTGTGCAATTGCAGACGAAGTTATCAAGACGAACAACTACCGGAAATACATAATGAAGGACGGTACGGTCGACATTTGTCGGGCATGCCGCCGTCCAGGCAAATCTCTTCGTCATGTTATTTCCGGTTGTTCGCATCTTGCTAACGGCGAGTACTTGCACAGACATAACCTAGTAGCCAGGATCATCCACCAGCAACTTGCTCTTAGATACTGCCTTGTCGAGTCCGAGGTGCCGTACTATAAGTACGCACCTCTGCCAGTTCTCGAGAATGGTCGTGCGTTGCTCTACTGGGACCGCTCTATCATCACGGACAGGACTATTGTCGCCAATAAGCCTGATATCGTGCTGGTAGACCGGTCTCAGCGCCAGGCTGTGATGGTCGATATCACCGTACCACATGACGAGAACCTCGTGAAAGCCGAGAAGGATAAACTGAGCAAGTACCTTGACTTGGTTCACGAGGTTACCGCCATGTGGGATGTTGATTCGACGATCATAGTCCCAATAGTCGTGTCGGCAAATGGCCTTATAGCGCCTCGAAAGCCTCGACCAACATCTCAAGAGGCTTTCGCTAGACGGTTGGATCAAGGGTCAGATACAGAAGACCCAGTGGAAACCCAGTGTGATTGCTGGAGTTTGCATTTGGTTCATAGTTTATTTTAATAATGATAGTGTATTACCAAAACGTAAATCGTTTTAGATCGAAAACTACCGATTTTTTGTTAAATTTACTTAATTACGATTATGATGTTATATGTTTAACAGAAACGAATATTAACGACAGTGTTTTCGATTCGGAAATGTTTGATTCGCGTTATAATGTTGTGCGACGTGATAGGTGTCATACAAACGCGCAGAAGGAAGAGGGCGGTGGCATTCTTATTGCAGTAAAAAAACACTTAGACTTTATTCGTCAAGCACAATGGGACACAGATATTGAGGATTTGTGGATAACTGTTATTGTTAGCAATTATTTGAAGTTAAATATATGTTTATGTTATATACCCTCATATTGACTGCCCTCGTGGCTTAGTTGGTAGTAGCTCTGCCTGCGAAGCCGAGGGTCGTGGGTTCGATTCCCACCCAGTGCAAATATTTGTGTGATGAATTCAAATGTTTGCACTGTGTCTGGGTGTTTCTATATATAATAAGTATGTATTTAAAACTATATAAGTATTATATCAGCTATCTGGCCGCCATCACACAAGCTTTGCTTAGTTTGGGGTCAGATGGCATTGTGTGTGAATTGTCCACCAATATTTATTATATTATATTATTATTATTATATATTTACCAGTTAAACGACTTGATCACTTTTACACTAATTGTCAGAATATTATTACGAATTCTGGTGACTCGGATGAGTTTCTTTGCCTTGGTGACTTCAATACGCGTGACATTACTTGGATGAAGTCAGGCGACAACGGCTCAATGATTCCTTCGTACCCTGTAGGAGAGAGAGCGGAGTTGTTGCTGGATTTTATTCATATCAGTGATTTGCATCAATATAATAGTATTCCCAACCAGAATGATGTGTTTTTAGACCTTATTCTTTGTACTCTTAATTTGGTTCAGGTAAACGAGGTTGACCCTATTAGCAAACCTGATAGACACCATCCAGCCATTGCCGCTGATATAGCGACATGTAGCGTTACTGTTAAACCATTTAAACATAAAAAGCAACAACGACTAAATTACAATAAAAGTAATTATGAATTGATTAATCGTGATCTCAGCTTGGTTGATTGGCCTAACATATTATGTGGCACCGACGTGGACGTAATGACTAACAGATTCTATGAAGAACTGAAACGTATAATATCAGAACACACTCCTATTAAAAAAGATAACAAGTATGAGTATCCAGCTTGGTTCAGTTCTGCATTGAAACGGTGCCTCAAAGAGAAGCAAAAATATCATCACCATTACAAACAATTTAAAAATCCACGAGATTACGATTCTTTTTCTTTATTGAGACGTAGGTGTAAAATGTTGATTGATCGGGACTATGCCAGTTACGTTGCATCTGTAGAGTCTGGTCTGGGTGGTGATCTTAAACATTTTTGGAAATTCGTAAATAGCCGAAAAACATCGCAATCTTTGCCACAAACTATGAAGTTTGGTGAGGTGGTTTCCTCGGATAGTAATGAAATCTGTGAACTTTTCTCTTCCTATTTTAAATCTGTTTTCGAAAAAGATAACGCTCTCACATTAAAAAATACAGTTTCCAATGATCAGTGTAATAACACTATTGGTACAATTAAGATTAATCAGTCAGATATACTCAAAAAAATTCATAGCTTAGATCCTAACAAAGGGGCTGGTCCAGATGGGATACCACCACTGGTAATAAAACGTTGCGCCGAGGAACTAAGTCTACCGCTTAGTATAATATTCAATGTGTCACTTCGGACCGGATGTTTTCCGTCCCACTGGAAGACTGCACACATAATTCCTATCTACAAATCAGGAGAGAGAACAGATTGTGAGAATTATCGACCTGTTAGTATACTGTCGTGTATGGGGAAGTTGTTCGAGTCCCTTGTCTACAATTCACTTTATCACCATATGGAACCACTACTGTCTCCAAAACAGCATGGGTTTATCAAGAACAGATCCACTGTTTCTAATCTATTGGAATACAAGTACTATTTGTGCGGAGCTTTTGCAGAGACAGCTCAAGTCGATAGTGTGTACACTGATTTTTCAAAAGCGTTTGACAAGGTGAATCATAGAATACTATGTGCTAAGTTGTCTTCGTATGGAGTACATGGCAGTCTTTTACGGTGGGTCAAATCATATCTATCTAACAGAAGTCAGTTGGTTGCTCTCAAGGGCTTTGTGTCGTCTCCGGCTCACGTAACATCAGGTGTACCACAGGGCTCACATTTAGGTCCCCTATTTTTTGTTGCTTTTATAAATGACTTGATTGATAAGCTTTCCTGCCCTTGCTCACTTTATGCAGATGACTTAAAAATTTATATTAAAGTTAAAACATCCGCTGACTGTGAGACACTCCAAAAAGATCTCAATACATTATGTGAATGGTCTGGAGACAATATTATGTTCTTAAACATCAATAAATGTTTTGTGATATCATTTACTAGCAAATTGAACAAGATTCGATTTGACTACAAATTAAAAGGACACAGCTTAGTTCGACGGAATGTAGTAAAAGACCTTGGTAAAAAAATAAAAATATAAAATAAAATAAAAATAAATATAAAATAAAAATATAATAAAAATCGAATAAAAATTCGATGATAAACTTACTTTTAGAGACCACTACGACTGTATAATTAAAAGGTGTAACCAATTGCTGGGATTTTTGTTCAGAACGACAAGGAACTTCAAAAACCCACAAAGTGTTTTGTATCTATATCATACACTCGTACGCAGTATACTGGAATATAACTCATGTGTTTGGTCTCCATTTTATAAAGTTCACACAGATCGCATCGAGAAGGTTCAGAGGAAGTGCCTTAGAATGTTGTGTTTCAGACATGGATTAAAGCGTCAGCTTACATCTTATGACGACAGACTATCTAAATTTAAACTGTTATCTTTAGAAAAAAGACGTAAATATTATGACTTCATAACTTTGTTTAAGATAATTCATGGTCACATAAACTCTCCATCTCTTCTCTCATTTCTGAACTTTAATGCGAGGCGAAGATCACGCAATCCCCACGCGTTAATATTCATTCTACAGGTTTACAAAAATAACACATCATACTATAATCCCATTGTCCGTATGTGTCGTCAATACAATGAGGTCTCGTCCAGTCACCATAGCAGTATTGATATTTTCGACAGTAATCTGTATAGGTTTCGAAGAAATATTTTGGCTATCCTTTGAAAATATCAAATCATCTGTAATAATTATCTTTTCCTGTTTTTTATTTTATTTTGTTTACTTATGTGTTTTGCGATAATAGCAGAAGTCTTCTTCCATCTAGTATGGTTTACATAAAATATTTCACTTGATCAATAAAATGAATTAGTGTTGTATTCATGTAGGTGCATAGGTTGTTTTGTGTATAAGGCATCCATGCCTTATAAATTGCTTTACAATTTTGTATTTGTATTTCAATCGTTACTTTTCTTCACTAATTATTTTATAATTTACTGTTAAATCTTGCTGTGTTCACATGATTAGGGATATTTACCTGCTCAAAACAATTGTAATTCTTTTCTTTGTATTCTATTGTAAATGTCCTGTTTTGTGTACCATAAATAAATAGATAAATAAATAAATAAAGAAGGCAGTCATCCTAGACACAGCGCGCATCGTCAGGAGGTTCCTCTCTCTGCAGCCCTAACCACCGGTAGCTTGGGCCCCGCCCCGCTGCTGGCGGCACCCTAGTTTTTAAGTTTTTTATAATGTTTATATTTATTTTATATGTATTGTAAAAAACTTAGGAATTAAGAAAGAACATAAATGAGTGAATAATAATAACAAACTTTTTGCACCGAAACGCCAAGACTTGTTGGAGCTATTAAAAAAACCACAGAGGTTTTTAGTAACGCCATCAAGATGAGGTTCGGTGTCGACAAGTGTGCGGTCATGCATGTACAGCGAGGGAAAGTAGTAAATTCAGAGAATTTACGACTTTCCGAGACCATAACTCTCAGATCCCTCTCCGAAGACGAGACCTACAAATATCTCGGTATGTCACAGTCATTGGGTATATCAGCAGATGGCATTAAGAAATCGGTGAAGGAACGCTTCTTTTGCCGGCTGACAGAAGTACTTAAAAGTCTTCTGTCAGGCGGTAATAAGGCACGAGCCTTCAACGGTTGGGTAATGCCTCTGCTGATATACTCCTTTGGCATACTGAGATGGACTCAGACTGAGCTCGACGCCCTGGACAGAAAGGTCCGTCAACAGCTCACAACATACCGTATGCTACACCCGCGCTCGTCTGTTATGAGACTGTATATCCCGCGGAAATGGGGGGGGGGTCGAGGCTTTTTAAATGCCAAGAACCTTCACAATCGCGAGGTATGCAGTCTCAGGGATTATTTCCGCAAAAGCGAGTCCGGGATGCATCGCGATGTTGTGGCAGTTGACAGGAGCCTCACGCCTCTTTCAATGGCAAACGAGAACTGGCGCAAACCGTCGGTGCTCAGCACTGATGATCGCAAGGAAGTATGGAAGAGCAAGGAGCTGCACGGGCGATTCTATCGGGCCCTGACAGGACCCGATGTAAATCTGCTCGCTTCGGTGAACTAGCTGCGCTTCGGGGACCTCTTCGGAGAAACCGAGGGTTTTGCCTGTGCAATTGCAGACGAAGTTATCAAGACGAACAATTACCGGAAATACATAATGAAGGACGGTACGGTCGACATCTGTCGAGCATGCCGCCGTCCAGGCGAATCTCTTCGTCATGTTATTTCCGGTTGTTCGCATCTTGCTAACGGCGAGTACTTGCACAGACATAACCTAGTAGCCAGGATCATCCACCAGCAACTTGCTCTTAGATACTGCCTTGTCGAGTCCGAGGTGCCGTACTATAAGTACATACCTCTGCCAGTTCTCGAGAATGGTCGTGCGTTGCTCTACTGGGACCGCTCTATCATCACGGACAGGACTATTGTCACCAATAGGCCTGATATCGTGCTGGTAGACCGGTCTCAGCGCTGGGCTGTGATCGTCGATATCACCGTACCACATGACGAGAACCTCGTGAAAGCCGAGAAGGACAAGCTAAGCAAGTACCTTGACTTGGCTCATGAGGTTACCGCCATGTGGGATGTTGATTCGACGATCATAGTCCCAATAGTCGTGTCGGCAAACGGCCTTGTAGCGAAAAGCCTCGACCAACACCTTAAGAGACTATCGCTAGACGGTTGGATCAAGGGTCAGATGCAGAAGGCGGTCATCCTCGACACAGCACGCATCGTCAGGAGGTTCCTCACTCTGCAGCCCTAACCACCGGTAGCTTGGGCCCTGCCCCGCTGCTGGCGGCAAACTAGGTTAAGGTTTTTATAATGTTTTTATGTTGTTTTTTGATACATTTACTGATATTGTAAAAACCTAAATTTAAGAACAAGGATTAAATGACTGAATAATAATAATAATAAAGCCTTTTTATTTCCATGTACATTACAATAAGTTTAAACAATTATAGTTATTATATATACAAGGAGGTGTGTTTAGGGCATGGCTCCTCTCTGGATATAGGCCTCCTCCAACTGTTTCCATAGTCTACGATTTGCCGCCTTCGTCATCTAGTCTTCTCCGGCTATATTTTTTATTTCATCGACCCATCGATCTTTCGGTCTTCCTCTATTTCTTTTTCCATTGGGTCCCTTCCATTTAGTGACTCGTTTAGTCCATCTCTTGTCTGTACTGCGTGCGATGTGACCAGCCCATCTCCATTTTAGCTGTTGTGCGTGACGTTCTGCATCTATTAATTTTGTTTTCTTACGAATATCTTTGCTCTTGATTTTTTCGCTAAGCTTAATACCTAGCATACTTCTTTCTATAGCCCGTTGGCACGACCGAATTTTGTGCTTAGTTTTCTCATGGAAAATCCAAGTTTGTGCTCCATATGACAAACATGGTAACAGACAGGAGTCTACTATTTGCTTTTTAAGTTATAATGGAAATCTTCCTTTTAGGATTTCTTTGAAACTCCAGTATTTCTTCCAAGTTATGTTGATACGGCGCTCTATTTCATCTTCATGTCGCGATTTCTTGAATGAGATTTGTTTTCCAAGGTACACATAACTGTCCACATACTCTATCGGTGTTCCATTAACTATTATTGCCTTTTTTATACTATTTGTAGAGACTTTTGTTTTGGATGTATTTAAATGTAAACCAATTTTTTTGCTGGCGTTATTTAGTTCACAAATCATTGCTTCCAATTGGCTTGATGTTTTTGCAAAGAGAATTATGTTATCAGCAAAACGTAGGTTGTTTATGAGCTCTACATCTATTTTTATTCCTTTGTTTTTTCAATCTAAATTTTGCATTATATCTTGTAGCACGGCTATAAATATTTTCGGTGATAAAGGGTCTCCCTGTTTCACTCCTCTTCTTATACATATTCTTGGCCCAGTTTTGTCTAACTTTACTCTACTTGTGCTGTTCTTGTATATGTTCTTGATGATGTTGATATAAGTTTTTGAAACGCCTTGGTTCGAGAGTGCTTGCCATATGCTCTCGTGTCCAATTGAATCGAAGGCCTTCGCGTAATCTATATACGCGATGTATATAGGTTGATTGAACTCTTGGTGTTTTTCCACTATTTGGTCTAATGTGTAGATGTGGTCCATGGTAGAGTAACCCGGGTGAAAGCCGGCCTGTTCCACTGGTTGATGCTTCTCTATGCTTATCGCTATTCTTTTTTCTAGACACATGGCAAATAACTTATATATTGTCGGAAGCAGGCTGATTGGGCGATAATTATTAATATCGGAGAGTTCTCCTTTTTTGTAGATTAGAATTATTCTTGATTCTCCCCATTTCTCTGGAATTTGTTGCATTTCTAGTATTTTATTAAACAAGGTTGTGACAGGTCCTATTAGAACGTTTTTTCCTATTTTCAGGGCTTCATTAGCGATGTTATCGGGTCCTGGGCTTTTCTCTTTCTTTAATTTGTCTATGTTTTCAGGATTTCTCTACCATCAAAAGGTGTAACGGGTGGTTCTGCTTGCTTTTCTGTTTTTTTGTACGTATTTTCGTTGCTGTGCCCGTCATCATAGAGGTTTTGATAAAAGTTTGAACCCATGTTTATTATCTCTTTTTGTGTTTGTTGTTTATTTGTTGTCGTCTGTGTTTTCAGAGTAGGTATCCATATTTTTTCTGTGTTTAGTTGTTTGTACGCTTTTTTTTGACTTCCAGTAGTGAGCAGGTTTTTTTCTATAATTCCCATCCTGTACTTTTCATAATCTTGTTTTAACATTTTGTTTGTTCTTTTATAGAGACCTGTAAGTTCTTTCTTTTCCTCTTTGTTTTTGCATGGCTTCGATTGCAGTTCAGAGCGTCTTTTTAGTTGTAATTTAGTTTCGTCTGATATAATATCTTTCTTGGTTTTCTTTGAGGTGGCAAAGCTTAGGCTCTGTTTGATGGCTGACTCTATTTTGAGATAGAATGCCTCTATGTTGTCGCTATTTTCCCACTGGATTTGATCTGTTTCTTCTTGTAGAGTTCTTAAATATGTTTGTTGGTTTTTATCACAAGTTAGCCGGGAGGAGGCGGCTTAGGCAAATGGTAATTAGGCAAAGACTCGATGTCGAGCCGATTACTAGCGGTAGAATCCCAACCGCTGGTGATCGGCTCTACCAATGAGCAAAATGTGCCCAACTCCCCCTATTTTCCTTTTCTTCTAATCCAAGAAATATGTAAAAAAAAAACAAATGACAAAGATCACGGACCCCGGAGTCCGTGGAGTAGATAATTCAAATAAAAAAAATAAAAATAAAAATATCGCAAGTTAAATCCGTATGAGCTTCTCTAAAGTTTTTTCTGCTTTGCCTCGATGTTCCAAGTTGAACTGTGCCTCTGAGTAATCTGTGATCAGTAGGAAAAATATTATTTTTTAAAATCTCTATATTAGAAAATAATTTAGGGCAATTATTGCTCATAATGTAATCAATTTGGTTTTTATAATGTTTGTCTGGTGTGATCCAAGTCCATATGTTTTTAAGGTGTTTCTTAAATGTTGTGTTTATTATTGTGAATTTGTTAGCTAATGCGTATTTGAGTAATTTATCACCTCTAGAGTTTCTTATTCCGTAGCAATATGGTCCCATAATTGTGTTTTCTAATGGTTTTCTTTGTCCTATTTTTGAATTAAAATCTCCCATTAGTATAATTTTTCCTTGTGCAAGTTTTTGTGCTGCTTCGATTTGGTCGTAGAAATTATCTATTTCCTCATCAGGTGCTTCTGAGGTTGGCGCATAAACTTGTATTATTGATATTTTTGTTGTGTTAAACTTCATGTTTAGAAGGCAAACTCTCTCGGATAGGCCCACATAGTTTTCAATATTATTTTTGTATTTCTTTTTGATTAAAAATCCTACACCATGTTGCCCTTGAGTCTCTCCTATATAGCAGAAAATATGGTTTTCGTCCTCTATGATTTCATTTCCTTTTCTTCTTATTTCTGACAATCCCAGAATATTATATTTTATAATTGATAATGAGTATTTCAGTAAAATCATTCTTTCCGGTGATAACAATGATTTAACATTGTATGTGCAAATATAGAGTTCCTGGTTAGTTGGAGGGTTACAGTCATATTCTCCCGCGGTGACCGGCCGTGTTGGGAGATGAAGAGGGGCCTGTTTTGGTTGCTATTGCATATCTCTTAGGTCTTGAGGGTTAGCAGTGATTTGTTTTGTGTTTGAATTATATTGTAAAGTTGCTTTTTTTAATAGGTAATTATCTATATTGCTGTTTCGATTTATTTTAGCTGGTTGTTTTTCTATCTTGTTTTGGGATTTCTGTGTTGTTGTTTGACTGGTGACTCTGATTGAGCTCTTTTCTTGCTTTCTAGAGTTTGTGTTTCAGCTTGTTGGTTTTTATTCTTGATGATAACAATTTTGTCATATTTTATAATCGCCAGTCGACCCTGTTCTCTTTCTTTGTTTACTGCTTTTTGGAGTTCTTTGCGTTTGCTGAGTATTTCAGGGGGGTAATCTTCTTTAATGTAGTAAGGCGTTGATTGTTCAAAGATTTTCTTATTCTTTAATATTTTTATTTTTAGCCCCATTGTTGTAAACGTTATGACAATAGGCCTCACTTTTTCACCCTTTTTACCAAGCCTTCTTACATACTCTATGCTGTTTCTGTCGGTTTTAATGCTCAATATGTCAAAGACTTTTTTCTCTAGATCCCAATAGCTTTTTTCATTTTCAGCGACTCGGAATAAAATTAGATTTTTTTGCCTCATGGTCCTCTCCAGGTAATTTATTTTTGTAGTCTGTACTTCCAGCTTTTGTTCTAAAATCTCATTTTTGTTTTCCATACTTATGAATTTTTCGTTAATATTGTTGTTTATTGTGTTTTTAACATCCTCCTTCATATCCTTCATGTCTATTTTCTGTTGTCTTATTTCTTCTTGCATTGCTTTTAACATATTTTTGATCTCTTCCATATTTAATTGATTTTCAGATTATAAAAGTAGATAATTTTGGTAAGCTCCCTCTTGCGGTGAGTAGATACAACTTTTCGGTACCTGTTGAGCTAGTTGCACGGTTTTGCTACTCTCCGATAGATGTCGCTAGCAGTGCAGTAAAATAAAAATTGATTTCGATTCTTCCAGAAGTTTTGAAGTTAACTTAGGTTATTGTTGTAATATGCACTTGATTACTATTGTTTTGTTTAGTTCCGCACTTTTTTAACAACACTCGTTTTTATAGTTGCTTTGAATCACTTGACTTCCGATCACAGTTTCTGACAATCGTCTCAAATGTTTATCGTTTTTGTGCGGTTCGATGTAACATAGTAGTTGCCGAGTTTTACACTAGGTCTTTCACTTTTATTCGTGGACTTCACTTTTTCCAGGTGATTTATTGGCACTAGTACACTTTTTTAATAGTTATAGCTAGTTCTCGCAACTAAATATATTTATTTTTCGGCTAGATGTACGGAGCTGATGTAAACAGTGGCACTGTGTTGCCCTCTCCTCTTTAACTTCTCTCCTCTCCTCTCCTCTATCAACATTAGTAATACAAATTAAATCGATTTAGCCAATCATTCATAATCGCCCACCTCTAAAAAAAATTAAACGCCGCTAAATCAGTGATACCATTTCCTGAAAACATTTATGCCTAAACCTAAGATAAGAACTCCTAAAATTGATTACATATGATACACTTTTAGTAAATCAGAACAAATTGGAACAGCTACTAAGCTTTTACGCTGACATTCTTCCTTCATTGATATGCCTATTCCAAAATATGCTATTGATATCGAACCTAAGTTAGTTAACTTTTAAAAAAAAATAGTGATCACACAAATCTACCGATCATTATCCAAAACAACTATGCTACTTCAATTTCAAGTAAAACTAAGACACTAAGTATCTCAAAGAGAACCAGCACGTCCGAATGCCACGCAGAGAATGACCGAGGCTCAGTGAGCAATCGTTTTTATAGGGCCGATTTGGGGGTAGGCAGGTATGGGGTAAACTAGATTCGGTAATACGGCCGTTCCTGACGGCGAGGCGTCCTCGACCGCTTCATCTCCCAACGGAGGCATATCACTCCCAGCCACATCCTTGGCAACCACGAGTTCACCCTCTGCAATATAAAAACGTACTTAAAGCACCATGTTGTAAAAAGTATAGAGTAGAGTAGAGTAAAAAGAAAAGCGGGCGTCATACAAATGACTTAAACTGCGCAATTTAAGGCACACGCACAACACCCAGGTTATGTTAACTCGTATATGAAACGGTTAACATAGCAGTACGTTATCATCGTAATATTCAACGACACAGAAAATGAATATCACCGACATAACACAACTACACAGTAGGGAAGTAAAATTCGGCCGAATCCACCTCTAACCATACTGCTCTAACAAAGGGAAGTAAAGCCCAGTGGGCCCACCTCAAACCTTTGAAAAGGGAAGTAAAGCACATAGTGCCCACCTCAAACCTTTGGAACGGGAAGTAAAGCACATAGTGCCCACCTCAAACCTCAAATCATCTCTAAGCACAGCGCTGTACGTGTCCGGGGTCCACTCGCCGCGCCCCAGCACCATGTTGGGCCGCCGCCTGCTGCTCGCCTGCCCGCCTGCAGCTCGTAGCGGTGGTGTGCGGTGGAAGCGTGCGCAGGACCTCGTAAAGGCCGCGCATCCCGGAGTCTGCCCGTCGACTGTGCCGTCTCGTTGACGAACACGAAGTCGCCCGCGGCAGATGATGCAGGCTGGCGGCGTATCACCGGCATTCAACAGTGGCACACCAGCCGAAGTAGACTTCTCGTTAGTCTCAGTGTCACCGCATTTCATGAAACAAAGGTTTCAGTTTTATACAAGAGAAAGATAGAAAGCAAACAGTGTGAAGCTAAGCAAAAACTTGGAGCTATTAAATTTCATTCACGATACTTCTTCTTGAAAGTTTTAAGAAATCTTTAAGTTTCAAACTCCAATCAGTTGTAACGGTGATGTTCCGTATAATCGGGCAACATTAAAAATCATAGCGGATCTATGGTTTGACAGCCGGCTGTGAAGTGTCGTCGTCGGTTTTTTCGCTGGAACGAAACGACGCGTTTTATATAACCTGTTTTGCTTTTCTGGATAAAAGTGTAATATTGTGCGGGAATACATTGTTAACATTAATAATCGCTACGGGATTAGTGCTGGACTATTTTGTGAAGTGCGCTACTGGATTGGCCGTTTCCAGAACGCAGGATCGTTCTGGGAATTCTGGACCGGAGTTCGCCTGGAGATCGTCCGGTTTGGGTTCCACATTCCTTTTTTGTCCACTTCCCTTATTCCTTCGACCAAACTGGACCTTTGGACGACGCCGGGAACCTCAGGTAAGTCATTTCTTTGCACTACTCGGTTTGCAATCAGGGAAGTAAATGTTAAAATCGGTATAACGGCATTTAATTTGTTTTTGAGATCTGCTATGGGCCCCAGGTCGGTATTTCTGGTAAAATACTAAACATTTTTTGGTAGAAAGAGCGTGGTTGTCGTGAATATAACCCCATAATATATTTAGTACTTTTCATTTTTCTGGAAAAAAAAAGTGAGTAGTTCAGATATTGTTTTGTGTGCTTAGGTTGGTAGTTCACGAACTTGGTTACCGAGTCATTCAGCCAAGATTAAATATTGTAATACCAGCGTATAATTTCTCCCCAAACTGTCGGGAAATTAGTATTAAGTGGTATCCGGTTGTTTGGGTTGCGGATATATTGTTGTATTCGATATTTGTTGTGACATTGTCCGAACTTAGGTTAATTTAAAGTTTAAATTTAAATTTAAAAATGGCTTCGGATTTGGCCAACCAGCTCCGGTGGTTCGAATCCTTACAAGGATTGGTCGGCCGGAGAGACCGGGAGGAGGCGCTGCTAAATAGGGCAGAACAGCTCGACAGGCGCCTGGAGGTCGCTGAGAGGAGTGCAGGATCGCTGCGGGATGCAAGGCCGTCTCCACCTGAGGAGCAGATGGAGAGGATCGAGGCGGACATGCGGCGCATCCTGGATGTCTACGACGAGGTCTCCGAAGGGGTTCGCCAGCTGGAGAGGTCTCGTCAGGGAAGGGCGAACTCGGGACCCGTCATCAGGAATGCGGGTTCGGGTGTAGTGGGACGCCTTCCCACCCTGGACTTGCCCAGGTTCACAGGGAACCTGCGAGAGTGGAGCGGCTTCCGGAGTATGTTCGCCTCTCTCGTGGATTCACGCACGGATCTGACGAAGGCGGAGAAACTGGCCTATCTCCGCACGTCACTGGAGGGTGAGGCACTCTCCCTGGTCCAGCATCTGGAGCTGGACGACGACAACTTCGGCACGGCGATGGAGTTGCTGGAAACGAGGTTTCAAAACCCTCGGCTCCTCGCCGACGCTCACGTGTCCCAAATACTGGGGCTGCCGAAGGTGACTGAGAGGTCTCAGTTGCGGCCGCTAATCCTCACGCCCGTGAAGGTGGCGTACAACGCCTTGCGCAGCTTGGGACTGCCAGTAGAACACTGGTCGTTCCTGCTGGTCCACATCCTGCTGGGCAAGGTGCCGCTGGAGTTGCGCGCCCGGTTCGAGCGGGAAAGGGGCCTTCACGGCGACCCGAAGGTCTTCCCCACGTTTGAGGAGCTACTTCGGGTCCTGGAGTGGGAGGCGAGGATGGCAGAGTCGGCGCCTCAGGAGGCACCGCCCGTCGCGTCAGCTCGTGGCCCTGCCGGAACAGGACCGCGACCTACCAATTCCCGCACTCAGGGTGCGGTGAAGCGGACGGCGACGGTGACGAGTGCGTCGGAGCAGGAGTGCCCGAACTGTGGCCAGCTCCACGCGCTGGTGCAGTGTCCGGCCCTGCTTGCGCGGACGACCTCCGAACGACGAGGGATCGTTCGGCGGTTGCGTCGGTGCTACGGGTGCCTGGGGGGTCATCTGTACAATGACTGCCCCACGGCACGGCCGTGTCCTGGGTGTGGGGGACCACACCATCAGCTCTTGTGCGTCAGGAGCGATGGTGCTGGTCGACAGCCCTCAGGGAGGGGGCCCTCCACGGGCGGGGGCGCTCCCACGCAGAGCCACGCATTGTACAACCATGAAGTGGCTACAGCGTGGAGCACACCCCCTCCACCCCAACCCACGGCAGCACCGGGCAGCCCAACAAGGGGCGTCCTGCACGGCACGCGGCTCGGTCACCGACCTCACAGACCGCGCGGACGCGGGCGAACTGGAGAGGTGGAAGGGTGATACAGGAGTCACCACGGGGGCCACCTCCCCAGCGTTATCCTTCTCCGCCTCCGGATCCGCGACCAATAGAATGGAGGGCGTACACGCCTCCCCTCCATGAGCACCCGAGGCTGGATTATCACCCGCCCTACTTTAGGTACGGCAGGGCAGCTGGATATGCCCCCCCTCCGATGGCCCTTTGCACTCGGCAGCCATATTGGGCTGGGCCCTGTAGTCCGACGGGTTCGGACGAGCCTCGGAGGGAATGACTAGCCTCCGTTCCCTTGGCACAGGATCAACCGGTGGTCCTGCTGCCCACCCTCTGGTTAAGGGTTTGGGGTCCAAGAGGCGACTACGTCCGGATACGAGCGCTCTTGGACACAGGGTCCCAGGGGTGCATTTTGACAACCCGGGTTGCTCATCGCCTGGGCCTGGCTAGGTTTCCGTCACCGACTCCGTTGCGGGGAGTCGGGAACACAGAGGTGCGGTCGGCTGGACAGACCCGCCTCTCCTTCTCGTCCGTACATTCCTATTCGGAAAGGATTGCGGTCAGGGCTACCGTCATGGATTCGGTTGTCGGTTGGCTTCCTCAGGCGGACATAGATCCGGATCTTTTGTCCTGTACTAAGGGTCTCAGGTTGGCGGATCCCCGCTTCGGGATGGCGGGTCCGGTAGACCTTTTGTTGGGTTCTGATGTACTGGGTTACATCATGAACGGCAAGCCTAGACTGCTGGATCAGTCTTCGCTTATGGCGCTGCCCACCATCTACGGGAACGCCATTTTGGGAATGGTGGATGAGTGGCAGCAGTCGAATCAGGCTTCCTTTACGGGAACGGCCCTCGCTCAGATCATGCAGAGGTTCTGGGAGATCGAAGAGCCGCCTACCGTGTCTCGGCTGGATCCCGAGCACGTGGAGTGTGAGAATTTTTATCAGGCTCACACTCGGAGAATGGTCTCTGGGCGATTGGAGACTAGGCTGCCCTTCCGGGATAACCCCCCGCGTCTGGGCCAGTCTCGGTCATTGGCCGAGAAAAGGCTCAGGTCCATGGAGCGACGCATGGCTCGAGATCCGGTACTTCGGGAAAAGTACATCGAGTTCATGAGGGAGTATGAGGCACTGGGCCACATGTCTCCGGCTCGCGACGACTGGTCGACCATGGACCACTACTTTTTGCCTCATCACGCCGTTTTGAAGGCGTCGACGGGCAAACTCAGGACGGTGTTCGATGGATCCGCTCCGACTTCGACAGGAGTGTCACTGAACCAGTGCCTCCACGCTGGACCGAAGCTACATCGGGATATTGTGGACATCATCCTGAATTTCCGTAGGCATCAGGTGGTGTTGGGAGCGGACATCCGTATGATGTTCCGACAAACGGTCATACACCCCGAGGACAGGAGGTTCCAGTTGATCCTCTGGCGGGAAAGTCCTCAGGACCCTATGATGGTGTATGAGTTGAACACCAACACCTATGGGTTGAGATCAAGCCCCTTCATTGCGATCCGCTCACTGCTGGAGTTGGCGGAGCAAGAACGGGCTCGGTACCCACGTGCAGCCGCAGTTCTGGAGCGCGACCTGTACGTGGACGACGTTTGCACTGGTGCGCAGACGGTGGAGGAAGCTCTGTTGCTCCGGGATGAGCTTACAGAGCTTCTCGCATCTGGAGGCTATGAGCTTCGAAAATGGCTCTCTAACGACCCTAACGTCCTGGCTGGTATCCCGGACGATCACCAGCAGGATCCGGGGCTCTTCGAGGAAGGTGACGATCCGCACGGGATTGCGGTTCTGGGCATGCAGTATCAACCGGTTGCTGACATCTTCACCTTTCGGGTGGCACTGGAAGCCACACGCGCGTGGACAAAACGGACGGTTTTGTCCACCATCGCCAGGATGTTTGATCCAAACGGTTGGATCAGTCCGGTTCTGTTCGCAGCCAAGTGTCTGTTACAGCGACTTTGGACTCTGAAGGTCTCATGGGACGACCCCCTGGTCGGAGACTCGCTTAACATTTGGCTTCGTTTAATATCTGACCTCGAAACGGTCAATCGAGTGGCGTTGCCCCGTCGCATTCTGCCACCAGGCTGTAGCCGGATCAGCCTGCACGGGTTCTGTGATGCGTCCGAGCTGGGCTATGCCGCATCTGTGTACTTGCGTACAGTTGACGCTGGAGGCCACGTCAATGTCACGCTCTTATTGGGGAAGAGCAAGGTAGCTCCTATCAGGACACGACTCACCATTCCGAAACTGGAATTGAGCGGAGCCACATTACTTGCTCGGCTGCTCAAGCATGTATATCAGGAACTGTCCACCTCGATAGACATCCGGAATGTCTATGCGTGGTCAGACAGTCAGGTTGTGCTTGCCTGGTTGAGAGCAGCCCCTCACACTTTGGAGACCTTTGTGGGAAATCGGGTTTCCCAAATCCAAAACATTGGACTGGACATTGTTTGGAGACATGTCCCGGGTGAGTTGAACCCCGCTGACTGTGCTTCGCGCGGCTGTTCCGCGCCGGAGCTAGTTGATCACCCCTTATGGTGGGGTCCGGACTGGCTGCGGGAGCCAGAAGCTTCCTGGCCAGCTCTCGGCGCGGACTCGGAGCGAGCGGAGCTGCCCGGAGTCCGCGTGCATGCGATTGTGGCGGAAGTGCCCCCAGACCCTGACTGGTTGACGGGTCGTTACAGCAAGCTGGATAAATTGCTGGGGGTAACTAGCTGGATTAAGCGCTTTATCCACAACTGTCGTCACCCTCGTCAGAGGAGGAGTGACCAGATCGCCACTGTGGAGGAGCGTCGGAGTTCCTTGCTGCACCTCATTCGGCTGGTGCAGGGTGAGAGGTTTCCGACGGAACTTGAGGCGCTGCGCTGCGGACGCGCTCGCTTGAAGGGTGCGGTCGCCAAGTTGAACCCTTTCACAGATCAGGATGGTCTTCTGCGCGTAGGAGGTCGGCTCCGGAAAGCCAACCTGCCGTACGGCAGCAGGCACCCCCTGTTGCTACCGAAAGGAGGTCCTCTGGTGGACCTGCTGATCACCGATCGGCACATCGGTAACGCGCACGCTGGATGTGGCGCGCTTCTCGCTGTGTTGCAGCGTGAATTCTGGATCTTGTCGGCTCGCAGGGCGGTCCGAAAGGTGCTGTTTAGATGTGTCCCTTGTTATAGGCTCAAGGCGTCTACCATGCAGCCCATGATGGGAGATCTTCCTCCGGATAGGATTTCTCCCTCGAGGCCGTTCGACGGGGTCGGAACGGACTTCGCTGGGCCCTTCTCGGTCAAGTCATCGACGTTGCGTAACGCCAAGGTCGTTAAAGCCTACCTGTGCGTCTTTGTGTGTTTGGCCACCAAAGCAGTCCACCTGGAGCTGGTCTCTGCGCTGTCTACGGAGGCCTTTGTCGCGGCGCTGGATCGCTTTGTAGCGCGAAGAGGAGTACCCTCTTTAATACGTTCGGACAATGGCACAAATTATCGAGGGGCGGCGAATTATTTACGCGAAGTTAATAATTTCTTAAATTCTGGTAATAATAGTTTAAGTCTGGCTCTCGCCCAGCGGGGAATCAGCTGGCAATTTAGTGTGCCGGCCTGTCCTCACTGGGGAGGAATTTTTGAAGCTGCGGTGAAGTCTGCTAAAACTCATCTCCGCCGTGTCATCGGGGAGACCGTGTTAACTTGGGAAGAGTTAGTCACGGTACTATGCCGCGTGGAGGCAGTGCTTAATTCCCGTCCTCTCTGTCCAATCTCGCCTGACCCTAACGATCTAGAAGTCTTGACGCCGGGTCACTTCTTGATCGGTCAGCCCTTAACCGCGTTGCCGGAGTATCCCTGGAAGGATGAGCGCCCCGGACGCCTGTCCCGTTTTCAGTTATTGCAGCAAATAAGTCAAGACTTCTGGAGGCGCTGGTCGGCCGAGTACTTGCATCTGTTGCAACAACGGGTAAAATGGACAGATAGGACGGAGGCCCCTCGGGAAGGGGACTTAGTATTATTAAAAGAGGCAAATTTGGCCCCCCTACTCTGGCGTAGGGGACGTATTTTAAAATTGATATCTGGTACTGATGGCACACCCCGCGTGGCGGAGATTCTGATTTCTGGTTCCAGACTTCAGCGCGCGGTGTCCTCTCTGGCACGCTTGCCCCTTTATTAGATATACGTATTTTTCATGGTTAAAATTTAATTTTTTTTTTTTTTTTTTTTTTTACTATTTTTGGTAAAGTTTTTTTTTGTTTTTGGTTTGATTTCCACTTTCGGGTCAAAGTTGGGAATTTCGTTTTTATTTGAGGTCCGGATACTGCTAAATACTGGTTTTCTAAAATTGAACAGGAGTTCAATTGGTCGGGGGTTTTGTTCCGTATAATCGGGCAACATTAAAAATCATAGCGGATCTATGGTTTGACAGCCGGCTGTGAAGTGTCGTCGTCGGTTTTTTCGCTGGAACGAAACGACGCGTTTTATATAACCTGTTTTGCTTTTCTGGATAAAAGTGTAATATTGTGCGGGAATACATTGTTAACATTAATAATCGCTACGGGATTAGTGCTGGACTATTTTGTGAAGTGCGCTACTGGATTGGCCGTTTCCAGAACGCAGGATCGTTCTGGGAATTCTGGACCGGAGTTCGCCTGGAGATCGTCCGGTTTGGGTTCCACATTCCTTTTTTGTCCACTTCCCTTATTCCTTCGACCAAACTGGACCTTTGGACGACGCCGGGAACCTCAGGTAAGTCATTTCTTTGCACTACTCGGTTTGCAATCAGGGAAGTAAATGTTAAAATCGGTATAACGGCATTTAATTTGTTTTTGAGATCTGCTATGGGCCCCAGGTCGGTATTTCTGGTAAAATACTAAACAGGTGAAATACATATAAAGGCATGCTGCAGTCATTCCCATATATGCATTAAACCACAATGAACAGACGCGATAAATGAATAGACATCAAATTTAACAGCCGCATGTAGACTTACGAATAACTCAAACATGCGAGAGGAGACTTGGACACTACTTCCGATAAACTGTATTGGGCACGAAGCAAGAAGCTATCGCAGACGCTAGCTTCGTGATTCTGTGAAGAGATCACTCGTGAATCCCATCTCAGTTCCACCGTACCTCCCTTAAGCTCTTTAGGATCTGGAGATTCAGCAAGACTGACTCTTATCAAGTCTCAGCCGCACCTGACCCTGTTTTATGCCAAGAGTTATTTTAATTGTTGTTGATAGATAATCGCATGAAAAGTTGCGATAATTTACGCGATATTTGGTCAACCTTTCTCCCTAACAAAAAGAATAAGACTTGTGTAGTCAGATTAGGACCTTTGTCCATACCACGTACGATAGTATTAGTAATTACGGTATATGTGGCCGTACTCGTAATTAGACGCTCTGATATCTCGTCAATCATTACTAAGGGTCACCTTCTAGCGACGTTTTAACTGCAACTTTTGAGAGAACAGTGAATACCCTCTCTGTTCAATACATTCATACAGACTTTTACCGGCGTATTTGTAAGTTCAGAACTGACTACTAACAGATTACTGTACCTTCAAAGTAACACCGTCAAATTCAATTAGCGCAGTTATGTAAAACAACCTTTCGATTTCACCACTTCAATTCATCATTTGGCCACCTTACCTCATCTATACGCTAAATATCAGTTTTCGTTCATCGTCAAAATGTTCAAAACCAGACGTCAAAACTAAAGGAATGTACGAACCACCAGTTATCGATTAGGACATCGACAGTTACGCCACGTAGCGACTATATTTCTGGATTACTGACGTTATCACAGAAAAACTTCACGTTGTTTACATTTCGCAAAGCAAAACTATTGTAAATTGGCTTCTAGCAAAAAGAACAGGTTTTGGCTTTAATTGACATGAGAGTAAGTTTTGTTTGTGTCATTGACGAGAACAGTTTCTTTTAGATCTACCCTCATCTTATTGCAATAGGTTCGTCGATAACTGGACAACCAAAACTTTCATCAACTACCTTCAAATTTTACTCACTTTTTGTCAGAATCTATCCTCATATCCTGGTTGATTGAGATTATAACAGTGAAGAGACTAGCTTTCTTGAAATGCACACTTGTAACCACGGAATGATGAAACGTTCACTCTAGCCGTGATCGGTTATTGAAGTGGTTATTTGAAGCACTGGCACTAGAGTAAATTACTTTTACTAAGAAAAGCGTTTTAAGTTCAAATTTGAAACTATCAAGTACGGTTGATACCAGTCGATTCACGTAACCAAGACAGTAATTCGCCTTTTGGGGATAATCCCACACGAGCAGGGCGCTCTTTGTAGTCACACAGGTTTTCTGATCGCGCGAGACTCCCTTAATCACACTAGACGCCGACGTTATAAATATTTGAATCAAAACTAGAAACATAGTAATGGGTAGATCTCACCGAAGGTACTGCTTTAGGCACGTAAATGAGATGCCTCGTAAAATCTGCGGGGGCAAGGCTTGAAGCCTCGGTGCTGCGGCCAGCTGAACCTGTGCTAGCCCGGCGCCAGGAACTGCCGCAGCGATGCCTCACGGAGGCTCTGGCCTCTGCCGCAGTGATGCCTCACGGAGGCTCTGCCGCAGCGACGCGTCACGGAGGCTCCGCCACAGCGACGCCTTACGGAAGCTCTGCCGCAGAGACGCCTCAAGGAGGCTCTGCCGCAGCGACGCCCCAAGGAGGCTCTGCCGCAGCGACGCCCCAAAGAGGCTCCGCCACAGTGACGCCACAAGGAAGCTGTGCCGCAGAGACGCCTCACGGAGGCTCTACTGCAGATAGCTCGTCCAACACTGAAAGCCTAAATAAGATCACTTCCAAGGTGCTCCTTAAAGAGTAGATACAAGCCGGTTCTCCGTACCTTTTATCGAGATTGCCGTAGCTAATGAGACGACATTCTAAATCTGGTATTTTTCTATTTCGATTCTAACCTTACTTTTATTTAAGCTTCGATTAAATGTAAAAGACAGTAGTGGGCGGTTGGATAGAACCCAGAGGATCCTATCCCACTTCTGATGATATCGAAACTAAGTTAGTTTACTTTTTAAAAAAAATAGTGATCACACAAATCTACCGATCATTATCGAAAACAACTATGCTACTTCAATTTCAAGTAAAACTAAGACACTTAGTATCTCAAAGAGAACCAGCACGTCCGAATGCCACGCAGAGAATGACTGAGGCTCAGTGAGCAATCGTTTTTATAGGGTCGATATGGGGGTGGGTAGGCAGGTATGGGGTAAACTAGATTCGGTAATACTATAATAATAGCCGTTAGAAATTTATTTTCCCGTTCTCTACGTACTCAAATCCGCTACGTATCACGGGAAATCCGTTAAGTTGGCAACACTGATAAGAGCATATAGTCTGTAAATCCAATAAAAATAAGATTCAAAGTCGAATGACCGAGTGGGGAGGACGGCGTGACGGTCTTCCCTCCCTCTTTTTTGTGAACACAAGAAAGAGATGCACGATCACTAACATTCGGTCTCCAGGCCCGCGATAAAAGCTATGCAATAGTTTAAAATGAAGCGTCATTATTCGTCGGTTCATTCAAAAATAAATTTGAAGAAGTGTTATTATTCTGAGCAGCCGCTACTGGACTACGTTTGTTATCACTCGACGGACCGGTTCTACTGTTATCAGCTTGAAAACAGAGTGAAGTGTGGTGCTTTTTTTTACAATTTGCACAAGTTCCCTTAGACCGGCATGCGTTTGAATTATGTTGCGAACTCAAACAGTTAATGCAAGCGCGTAATTGTTTTACATGTTCGTAACGTTCTCGAGCGGTTAAAGTCCTGTACTTTTTACAGGAATACAAGTGGTCGTGTTTGTCATTGCATAATGTACCAATGTTATCGCTTACTAAGAATGCGCGTGAATTATTTTTCGGAATGTAGTTTTCTGACAGCTTGGCTCTCACACAAGTACTTGAGTTTTCACTCGTCCTATTCAAAACCTTAATACGGTCGCGAACAAATTTGGTAATTTTATCAAATATTTATATTATTATTATATTCACTCATTTATTTTCTTTCTTAATTCCTAAGTTTTTTACAATACATATAAAATAAATATAAACATTATAAAAAACTTAAAAACTAGGGTGCCGCCAGCAGCGGGGCAGGGCCCAAGCTACCGGTGGTTAGGGCTGCAGAGAGAGGAACCTCCTGACGATGCGCGCTGTGTCTAGGATGACTGCCTTCTGTATCTGACCCTTGATCCAACCGTCTAGCGAAAGCCTCTTGAGATGTTGGTCGAGGCTTTTCGCTATAAGGCCATTTGCCGACACGACTATTGGGACTATGATCGTCGAATCAACATCCCACATGGCGGTAACCTCGTGAGCCAAGTCAAGGTACTTGCTCAGTTTGTCCTTCTCGGCTTTCACGAGGTTCTCGTCATGTGGTACGGTGATATCGACGATCACAGCCTGGCGCTGAGACCGGTCTACCAGCACGATATCAGGCTTATTGGCGACAATAGTCCTGTCCGTGATGATAGAACGGTCCCAGTAGAGCAACGCACGACCATTCTCGAGAACTGGCGGAGGTGCGTACTTATAGTACGGCACCTCGGACTCGACAAGGCAGTATCTAAGAGCAAGTTGCTGGTGGATGATCCTGGCTACTAGGTTATGTCTGTGCAAGTACTCGCCGTTAGCAAGATGCGAACAACCGGAAAAAACATGACGAAGAGATTCGCCTGGACGGCGGCATGCCCGACAAATGTCGACCGTACCGTCCTTCATTATGTATTTCCGGTAGTTGTTCGTCTTGATAACTTCGTCTGCAATTGCACAGGCAAAACCCTCGGTTTCTCCGAAGAGGTCCCCGAAGCGTAGCCAGTTCACCGAAGCGAGCAGATTCACATGGGGTCCCGTCAGGGCCCGATAGAATCGCCCGTGCAGCTCCTTGCTTTTCCATACTTACTTGCGATCATCAGTGCTGAGCACCGATGGTTTGTGCCAGTTCTCGTTTGCCAATGAAAGAGGCGTGAGGCCCCTGTCAACTGCCACAACATCGCGATGCATCCTGGACTCGTTGTTGCGGAAATAATCCCTAAGACTGCATACCTCGCGGTTGTGAAGGTTCTTGGCATTTAAAAAGCCTCGACCCCCCAACTTCCGCGGGATATACAGTCTCATAACAGACGAGCGCGGGTGTAGCATACGGTGTGTTGTGAGCAGTTGACGGACCTTTCTATCCAGGGCGTCGAGCTCAGTCTGAGTCCATCTCAGTATGCCAAAGGAGTATATCAGCAGAGGCATTACCCAACCGTTGAAGGCTCGCGCCTTATTACCGCCTGACAAAAGACTTTTGAGTACTTTTGTCAGCCGGCAAAAGAAGCGCTCCTTCACCGATTTCTTAATGTCATCTGCTGATATACCCAATGACTGTGACATACCGAGATATTTGTAGGTCTCGTCTTCGGAGAGGGATCTGAGAGTTATTGTCTCGGAAAGTTGTAAATTCTCTGAATTTACTACTTTCCCTCGCTGTACATGCATGACCGCACACTTGTCGACACCAAACTCCATCTTGATGGCGTTACTAAAAACCTCTGTGGTTTTTAGTAGCCCCAACAAGTCTTGGCGTTTCGGTGCAAAGAGTTTGAGGTCGTCCATGTACAGCAAATGAGATATAACCTCACCCCCTCTACGAAGACGATAGCCTAACTCTGAATCCTTCAACAGAGTGCTGAGAGGATTCAGACTTAAGCACCAACATAGCGAACTCAGACTGTCACCCTGAAATATGCCTCTTTCAATCCTTATCAAGTCCTCCGAATCAAACGAGCTGTCTACGCTACCTGGTTGACGAAGGACTGTCACCCACTGTCCCATGCATTTGCTTAGAAAAGATTTTAGAGTTGGGTTTATTTTATACAACTCTAAAACCCTTTTCAGCCACGAATGGGGCACCGCGTCATAGGCTTTCTTATAGTCAATCCAAGCAGCGGAGAGGGCTCCTTTGTTACGTTTGACTTGTTGGCAAATGGTCGTGTCAATGAGGAGCAGCTCCTTAGTACCACGGGACCCAATCTTACATCCATTCTGAGAGGAGGCCAAAACGTTATTCGCGACTATATGCGCGTTAATTTTTGCTCTCAGAATGGATGTAAGCAGCTTATAGGTGGTAGGTAAGCACGTTATGGGTCTGTAGTTCTTTGGTTCCGTGGTACTACCAGACTTATGGAGCAGGAAGGTGACTCCGGTGGTCATGAAACTGGGAAGAGAACCCGTCTCGAGAGCTTCTTGGAATTGTGTTGCTAAACGTTCATGTGAGCATCGAAACCATTTTATCCAGAAGTTGTGCAATCCGTCCGGCCCAGGACTTTTCCAGTTCTGAGCTGTCCGGATAGCACAACTAACGTCTTCGGAGTCTATTGAAACAGACTCCATGGGTTCGATGGGTTCACATGCACGTTCGACAACACGCATCCAAGCTCCCTCCGTGTGCTCGACAGGCACCGACCAGATGCTGCGCCAGAAGTTTTTCATAGCGCTGGCATCCGGTAGCTGCCCATCGTTCACACGTCGACTTGTTCCTTCCCAGTTTCGGTACACCTTCCTTTGATCACTCTGGAAGTCGCGATTTTGCCGATATCGATTCACGCGCTCTCTGTAGCGGCGAATACGGTTTGCCCACGCATAAACTTTCTGCTTCAGATAGTCAATGCGTTCCGTAACATTGGTTAAATAATGCTGGGGACTGATGCCAGTCCCAGCATAAGCCTGTGTTACGAAACGCATGACTCGGGGACGACTGTTCCCCTGACTGAAGCAGATTAGCTTTGCAATAAGAGTCCTGAATGTACTGATACGCCGTTCTATTCGTACTTGCCAAACGGGTACATCTCCGGCGGTTCGCGTTGCACGGCCAGTGTCTGGAAACTTGACACGTGCAACGCGACACGCCGCGATAGCACCACAGTATAGAATAGAATGGGTATCAGTTAGATCTTTGCTAGTTTCCAGATAGGAAACTAGCAAAGAATTCAGCACTCCCATCAAAGCCAAATTTTGTTTATATGTGGGCAAACGCGGTAAGCGCGGCCTAGAGTTGGGTGTGAATCTATATTGCAAGATCGCGTCTTCCAGAGTGCTCCTCAGTTGCTCTCTTACCTGGACGGGTAAACCCGTACTCGTCGAATCTCCCTCCTCGATATCGGGATCGACCGGCGTCGCAAGTGTCGCCACTGACATTGGCACTGAAGCCAGTGTCAGGGTCGACGGCGCGGCGGGCAAATCCCGGGTCGAGGCAGGAGCTGGGCGAGTACGTTCTTCCTCCAGGCGTAGCTGATCAAGTGCCGAGTCATCCAGCAGTTTGCACCGGCGGATAGCTCTCACTTGATCAGATAGTCGTTGAGCGGAAACAGCGACGGTCGGTTCGAGGGCCTGAAACAGAAGCAGCATCCTGGCACAGTACGCGGTCAGGTAGGTTCCTCCCTCTGTAGCCCTGTAATAGGCGCGCATGCAGTTCTCATTTATTTGGTGAGTCCATCGCATGCGACGCACTACACCACCGGTAGCGGGGGCCGGGCGCGAGACAGATTGCCTCACAGGCCCCAAGCGTGCCGGCAGCGGGGGACGGCCATGTCGCCCTGGTCTTGTAGGCGGTGTCGTCCCGGGCTCGCTCACGTCGCTCGACGAGTCGCTGGTCTCGCGGGTGGTGTGGAACTCATCCGACGAGATACTCGGAGACGACGACGAACGGGCGGAGGGTGGTGGGCGTGCGTATTGTGACGCTGTAGCTCGTTTCTTCGACCGTGTAATCATTTACCTGTATTATTAGTTGTACATCCAAGTAATTATATTTCCATTAGTTTTGTTTGACAGACGTCTGTCATGTCTTGTATGTTGATAAATATTGTAGTTTTCCATCTTTTGAGGTATTATTGCACCAAAATTAAATTGAATCCTTGATTTTTGAATATTGCTTGTATGTTTCCGTATAATTTTGTTGTGAAAATGTGTAGAAAATATATTAAAATAATTTTTGGTAAAAAATACGAGCTTTCGTGTTGACAGCGTTTTTTAATTATATTTGTTTATTATATATTATATTTATTATTAGGTATTTCCGAATCGCGGTTATCCATTTCGAATAAACGTGCCGAATCTCTGTCCAGCCGTTGTAATAAAAGGTATGACATGACAAAATCGTACACGTCGGGTATGTTTAAGTTCATTAATGCGAGATGCGAATTTGAAAATTGGTCAATTAAATATTCTAAGTTATTAGCGGTGGGGGAAACAATGGGCTTCAATGAGAAAATTTGATTTAAATAAGTACTAGCGAGATTTTTCTTATCTTCGTATTTAGAAACGAGCGCGTTATATATTGTTTCATAGTTTTCTTCACAGGGTACGAATCCAATGGATACTTGTTTCGCTCGACCTTTCAATTTACTAGTGAGATAAAATATTTTTTCCGTTACGGAACCAATAACTATGTTACTGGTAGTGTATTTTGCAGGAAAAACGCTTTGGTTGGAGGATGTGTAATCTTAGTGAAGTGGGATGTGTAATATGTTTAACATAAACCTCGTAAAGATGTTGAAAAACTAAGTATACAACATCATTGTGAATTAGCTTGTGTAGAATCAGGATCACATATCGTTGTGTGTGTCTACAAACCCCCTAGTGCCAAATTTGAGACTTTCCTAACGGCGATGGAAGAGACCTTGCGTATAATATCTGCTAAAAGTAAGCAAATTGTGGTATGTGGTGACTTTAACACTGACATTTTGAGAGAGTCTCCAACCAAAAATAAAATACTTGCGCTATTCAAATCGTTCGATCTTTTACAAGTATTTGGCGTACCAACGAGAGTAGCGACCACAAAAAAAGGAACATCTTCAACTTGTATTGACAGTATTTTTATTAATTGTTCATTTTTACAGTCTGAAATCCTAAACTTTCTACGTTCAGACCATAAAGGATTGAGCATCACTCTTCCTTCAGAGGTAAAAAAAGCAGAGGTAAGGGTTATTGTCAGACCTATAACAAAAACCCGTTGGGAACAATTTAATAATGTTATAATTAATTATTTTAATGATTTTGATGCTGACATATCTATTCATAATAATTCTGACATATCAATTAGGAATCCATTCGACATTGCAAACAATAATTCTTTTGACACAACAATAAATTATAGTAAAATTCGTGACATAACAAGTAATTCTTCTGACATGATAATTAATAATCCAAATCGTAGCTACAGCTTATTTTTTGACATCCTTAGTAATGAATTTAATAACATTTTTAAAACAAAAGAAATAAATTTAAATGCAAAAACAAAGTTTGCAGAGTGGGCTACGCCGGGCTTGTTCACAAGTAGGAACAAACTATATAATTTATATAAAATTAAAACATGTTGTACTGACGACGCAACAAAAACATAATATGTAAAAAAATATTCGATTACGTTTAAAAGAGCGTGTGAACAAGCAAAATCCATTTATATACGTGATCAAATTAAAAATTCTGAAAATGTGAGCAAAACAGCTTGGAGAATTATTAACAAAGAGACTGGAAAATCTAAAACACGCGAAAAAATTTGTAAACTAAAATTTTACAATAAAACGGTAACGAATGCACCTGTCATTGCAAATACCTTCGAAGACTATTTTTCTGGAATACCCATTGAAACAATACAACACCTAGCATCTTCTACGTCACGAGCCGAAGCTCTGTTAAAAGAAAATATAAAGGCACCAACTTCTTCCTTTATATTTCATGAAGTAACTGCAGCTACAATCCTCAAGACATTCAAAGATATTAAGATGAAAACAACTGAGGATCTGTGGGGCATCTCTACAAAAGTTGTTGAGAGTATATTAGGAAACATTGCACCATATCTGGCAGCTTTGTTTAATTCCAGCGTTAGCAGGGGTATTTTCCCAGATTTAATGAAACATAGCAAAGTACTGCCGTTATTTAAATCGGGTGAAAAAGATGACCTCGGCAATTATAGGCCAATCTCTATTTTACCTTGTATAAGTAAAATTTTTGAAAAATTAATACTAAATCAACTTCTACATTATTTCAACTGTAATAAATTATTACATGAACAACGATTTGGATTCACAAAGGGACGATCAACGACAGATGCAGGAGTGAGACTTGCTAAGTATGTATTAAATGCATGGGAGAATTATCACGATGTAATTGGTGTTTTTTGCGATCTTTCGAAAGCATTCGATTGCGTAAGTCACGAAACTTTGTTAAAAAAATTAGCTTTTTATGGAATGTCACAGATGGCTTTAGCACTAATATCGTCGTACTTAAAAGATCGTCCTCAAATTGTAAATATTGATGGATCACTTTCTCAAGGGTCTTTTCTTAAAATGGGGGTACCTCAGGGATCGATATTAGCCTTTTCTGTTCCTAATTTATATTAATGACTTGCCTTTTTTGACTGAGAAATTTATTGATTGTGACATAATAATGTTTGCTGATGACACATCGCTTCTATTTAGAATAAAGAGAGGTAACTCAGACGTCTCATTAATTAATGATATACTTAGCAAATTATGTGCGTGGTTTGATGCAAACAATTTAGTTCTAAACCCGAAAAAAACCAAATGCATCAGATTCTCCCTTCCAAATGTTAAAAAAGTAGATTTTCATATCAAACTAAAGGACCAGATTATTCAGCCCACAGAAGAAACGTCATTCTTAGGGATCACAGTGGACTCTAAGCTGCAGTGGGGTACTCATGTGAATAAATTGACGGACAGGCTCAGCTCGGCAGCACATGCAGTTCGCCAAATAAGAAAGATAGCAAATATTGATACGGCTAGGTTGGTGTATTATGGCTACTTTCACAGCGTAATGTCCTACGGCATATTGCTCTGGGGATCAGCGGTAGACGTGGATGCTGTTTTTATCGTACAAAAAAGGGCAATTCGAGGACTATATAATGTACCAACGGGGGGTTCACTTCGGGAAATTTTTAAAACAATAAATATTATTACCCTACCGTCACTTTACATATTTGAGTGCTTAATGTATGCAAGAAAAAATCGACACAGTCTAAAGAAAATGTCAGATGACAAACCCAACACGCGACATACCAACAAATTTGCGTTTCCACGCTGTCGACTACAGAAAACAATTGGTTCCTTTGTCGGAAATTGTGTGCGTTTCTTCTATAATGTCATTCCTAAGCAGTTAGAGGGTCTCAATGAAACAAAATTTAAAAGTGCTGTAAAACAATATTTACTTCAGAAAGCCTATTATTCAGTCAAAGATTATATTGATGATCGTAAAGAATGGGCAAAAACATATGTACTGAAATGCAATTTTAATAAATGATAATTTTAAAATGATTTTTTGTTAGTTATAATTTCTTTATTGACATTTTTCATAGATTATTTTTGGGTTTCATGACATACGTACCTTATACTTTTATTTATACACATTTAGATAATCTGACTGACAAAGCCTCTGTACAGCCGCATTTATTGACAAGGCCTCTTTACAGCCGCATGTAGGTATATTGTATGTAAACGGAATCACTACTCAATAATAATTGTTTCATGTGACGTTACCAAGTGATGTAATATCCTAAGCTTCGAAGTAATAAATTGAATTGAATTGAATTGAATATTTTTTAATGAAACTTATTATACACAGAAAACTCCGAGGCCCAGTACAAATATTTGTGTTCATCATACAAATATTTGCACAGGGTGGGAATCGAACCCACGACCACGGCTTCACAACCAGACTTGCCACCAAATAAGCCACCAGGCCAGCCGATTGAAATTATAAATAGTTTGGCTGTTAGGTGATGAGCTCTCTAAAGTTAGTTTTTGGAATAAAGTACCGTTATAAGTAGCGTAGCATGCCTTGGAGTAGGCCTTGCAACAAAAATAGTCAAGGGCCATAAGAAGATTAAGATTGTGGATAACACTTACAAATTTTAGCTTACAGACATTATTATCTGTTGTATCCAACCCGTGAACGGTTGTCTGGAAGAGATGACTCTTATCGATAAGGCCGCCAATTAAAATGTAATCATTTTTGTAATAATTCAAGTTTATTTTATGTTTTATATTGTGGCTTTTGATGAAAAAAATCTTATCTCAAGGGCCTGTGTAGAAAGGGGACCCCGCACCATCATTTATAATATTGAGTGACGAGACGAGCAGGACATGCGCCTGATGGTAAGCAGCATGCCTGCCACATAACAGTACAGTGACACCCAGCTATTGTAACACGAAGAGCCCAAATCATTACCAAAAAACTGCACTGCGCTCGTCACCCAGAGATCTAAGATAAGCGGAGGCTTGGAAATCCAGAGATCTCTAAGCCCTGTAATTTCAATGAAAACATTATCTATGCCCCTGGCTGGTATATTGTTGCGCATGTGTACTGTATAGTACTAGGAGCAGACACTTTATTACAAAATCCATTTACTTCGCAGGCGAGCTCAGCTCGGAAAGTTTATTCGTAAGCGACCGCACTGTACTCAAAAGTAAAAATAAAATTTACAAAAATAAATTATTTAATTTCACTTAAACTTTTCTGAAGGTATAAAACTAGTTTTCTTTTTTTTTTTAAACCTACATAATCATTCTGCTAAGTCAAAGCAATACCTACATTAGAAAATCACAAAAACTCTAAAAGCTTCAAGACAATACAATTACACTAGAAAAACACAAAAACTCTAAATGCTTCAATACAATACATTAGATAAACAAAAAACTCTTAAAGCTTAAATACAATACAATACACTAGAAAAACACAAAAACTCTAGAAGCTTCAAAACAATACAATACACTAGAAAAACACAAACTCTAAATGTTTCAATGATACATTAGGAAAACACAAAAACTTTAAATATTTCAAGTCAATACAAAATAAAAGAAAAATACAAAAAAAATATTCAAAACAATACAATATAGTAGAAAAACTCAAAATGCTTCAAGACAATGCAATACACGAGAAAAACACAAAAGCTCTAAATGCGTCAATACAATATTTTACTAAAAACATTTAAAAAAAACTAAATGCTTCAATACAATACGTTAGAAAAACAAAAAACTCTAAAAGCTTCAATACAATACAATACAATACATTAGAAAAACACAAAAACTCTAGAAGCTTCAAAACAATACAATACACTATAAAAACACAAACTCTAAATGTTTCAATGATACATTAGGAAAACACAAAAACTTTAAATATTTCAAGTCAATACAAAGTATTAAAAATACAAAAAAATGATTCAAAATAATACAATATAGTAGAAAAACTCAAAATGCTTTAAGTCAATGCAATACACCAGAAAAACACAAAAACTCTAAATGCGTCAATAAAATATTAGGTATACTAAAAAACACAAAAAAATAATTAAATGCTTCAATCACAATACAAGACGCAAAATCGACATAAAACCCTATACCCATGCGTCATTACAATACAGTACACTACATAATATGTAGATAAACACAAAACCTCTAAACGCTTCAATGTCTACTGAAATTGAAATGATATATCTATTAGAATATTAATTAACATATGATACTAAATAAAAACTAAATCGTACTAACTCCGTCAATGAGATTGCTAAAAAATATTGTACATTTCGTCTCGTCACTTTTTGTAGTAAGAAATACTTAAAAATAAAATTATAATTGAGATGAACACTGGGTCAAAGATAAACCATTATAATTAATACGTCAGCTTGATCATGGAAAAATATGTGACACGCATTTGACTTGACTTTTGAAGAATCACGAAGATACAGTGCTTAGAAATTTCGAGTGACGTCACTTGTGGGTACGATTTTTACCAACAAGTGACGTCACAAGCCCCCAATTTCCAAAAATTTTGCGCTATGTGCATTAGGCTTAAGAGTTCCTAATTTGTTACTAGTATTCCTTTTATTGTTACTGTCCCAGGAAATGGATAATGTTTTTATATGTTTTTAAACCTTTTGTTGTGTTTTTAATTACTTTTTTAAATGTAGCATAATAATATTCGTTTTGTTTCATATAATAAAAAAAACTAAAGAAAATCATTGGTTTAGGAGTTAATTCAATTTTGAATTTAATTCACATTTGTGGCCAGGTGGTAATGTAAAGGAATACGTACCTCTTGTATTTTATAAGATATAATAATAAGCTACAGTAATTGTATGGTAAACTTCTGAGGATATTTGTTAATTTCGAAACAATAACATTAAAACAATAAAAAGTTATTTGGTTAATATATTTCCGTATTTTAATTGCAGTAACAAAAAAGGAATATTATTAGTACCCTGCCCCAATTTTCCTAATTTTACGCATTATTTACAACAAGAATATCAAAATTAAGCTAATATTCAGAAACCTCAAAGAACAATCTACAATAATACATCAAAAAGTTTTTAATTTAATTGTTTTTCTTCAAATGCTGTTTCTAGAAAGTGGTACAAACATTTTGAGAATTGCTCGAATATTGGCATCAACAAGGGCTTCATTTTGGGTAGCATCTTGTATTGTCTCCAGTTAATTTGATACTTCATAAAAAGGTGTGAAATGTAGTGCATGAAGATGAAGATGAATCCAGTTTTGTGTATCGTTTGCTTTAAAATGACAAAAGATAGTGTCTTCATTATTTGTAATGTCTTCTATCTTCAAACAATAATGCACACAAATATTTTGATTGTACGTTTTTGAAAATAAGTACAAACAATCCGAATCTCCATAATCTTTAGTGCGTGATAGAATTTTAAGAGCTTCTTGCGGATTGTGGCAGGAGTTTAAAAAGGGTGAATTGCGTAACTCCTTCTTCAAGTCACAAGTCGCAATTTGAAGTTGCAAAACACGTATGAGTGAGTGGAATAGACAATTACCATCGCCAGGAATTTCTGTGTCCCTGATTAGAATAACTTCAGGAGTAATGCATTCAGTACGCTGTTCATAAGTTTGAAGTTGTTTGCTGTGAAATTCATTTTCTTGTAGCATTACATTTGCTATATTTTCAACAGCCCTACATTGCACGACATTCTCTTCATTATTGTCCAAGTTTTGTCTTTTCCTGTGAAAAAAATGAGGACATAGTAAAGTTAAGTAATATTGAGGCATAAAATATGAAAGTGACAATTTGTCTTAAAATGTTATTAAATCATTACATACATACATTATCATACATACACATTACATACATATATACAATCATTACAATCATACATATTCACATACGATTTTTCTGCATTATTACGTTGACGAAATTTCCTTTGACGTTTTAAATTACCTTTCGCATTTTATTCATTGTTTTTTTTTTCATTTTTCTGTAAAACTTTTTTAGTTTTCTTCAAAACTTTCTTTAAAAAAAAAACTCTGCAGTACCTACGTGTCTGAGCTGTTACACAATATTGTATATAAATGTGTATAATCTATATCTGTAAATCATTCTGTTATTAAAATTTGTTTTTTAATGTGCAAACATTACTGCGTTCCGGTTTGAAGGGCAATGTTTCCAGAGAAATTACAGGGCTTAGAGATATAACAACTTAGATCTCTGGGTGACGAGCGCAGTGCAGTGCTAGGTAATGATTTGGACGCTTTATGTTCCAATAGCTGCGTGTTACTGTGTTGTCATGTGGCAGGCATGTTGCTTACCATCATTCGCATGTCCTGCTCGTCTCGTCACACTTTATTTTTTTTTTTAAAACTCTGCAGTACCTACGTGTCTGAGGTGTTACATAATAATGTATATAAATGTGTATAATCTATATCTGTATATCTTTTTGTTATTAATATTTGTTTTGCACTAAAAAGATGGATTATTTCTTTAAAAGGTTAACCAAATTGAAAATCACAAATATAAGAACCAAAAACTTAATTAAAATCTATTTTATTATCTTGACTAATGAGAAAATTTACGGTCACTTTAAAAGCACATACGAAGTGCCAAAACGCTGGAGCTCGTACGTAGTAGACCTAATGGTCTTTGGATGTTTGGTACTACGTACAATGTACTACTACGTGATGATCCTCTGACAAACTTTCAAAGCACTCCACCTAGTGAAGTAGTGTGAAGTAGTGTGAAGTAAACTATCAAATTAAGAAGAAAACTACTAAATCAGCTCCACGCCCTGATGGCATTCCCTACATAGTGTATAAAAAGTGTCCATCAGTTCGTAAGGTGGTGTGGTCATCAGGTGGTGTGGCGCGTGCTGAGCGCGCGTGAGGCGGGCCAGCACGTCGCCCTGCTCTGCTGCGACCTCTCGCGCGCGTTCGACACCGCCGACCACGCTCTCGTTGCTCAAAAGTTGCAACACTATGGCATTCGCGGCCCCGCGGTGGAGATTTCACACATTCAAAAACAATGTAATAAACCTTACTCATTTATACTTAGTCATTAACATCATCATCAGCCTATATTCATCCACTGCTGTTCATAGGCCTCTCCCATATTACGCCACTCGGCTCGATCCTCGGTCTTCGGTCTCCAACCGCCACCAGCTGTCTTTCGTATATAGTCACTCCATCGAGTCTCAGGGCGTCCTTCACTACGTTTTGGCCTCCATTTTCCCCCCGTAAATCCCCCCAAAGATTTTGTCCCCCCAAATTTCCCCCCATGGCTTTTTAAAACCCCCAAATTTGGGGAGAAACCCCCCAATCTGGCAACAGTGCATATGTCACTATCCGATGTTGAAGGGCCGTAGTCGAATGACCAATGACCGAGCGGGGAGGCAGACGTTACGGTCTTCCAGTCTTCCATCCCTCTTTCTTGTGAACACAAGAAAGAGATGCACGATGTCTAAAATTCGGTCTACAGGCCCGCGATAAAAGCTATGCAATAGCTTAACTTTAAAGTATTGTTTCTAATCATCACATCATCATCATCAGCCCGTAATCGTCCACTGCTGGACATAGGCCTCTCCTATATTTCGCCACTCAGCCCGATCCTTATGTTTCCAACCGCCACCAGCCGTCTTTCGTATATCGTCACTCCATCTAGTCTCAGGGCGTCCTACACTACGTTTACCGATTCGCGGTCTCCACTCCAGAATCCGTCTACTCCAACGGTTATCGGGTCTGCGACAGATGTGACCGGCCCATTGCCACTTCAGTCTGCTAATACGCTGAGCTATGTCGGTGACTTTAGTTCTCTGACAAGAATTACCTCATTGCGGATGCAATCCCTCAGAGAAACCCCAAGCATAGCCCTTTCCATAGCTCGCTGAGCAACTTTGAGCTTTCGGACCATTTTCACTGTCAGTGTCCACGTTTCAGCACCGTAGGTCATAACGTTTTCTTAAGGTCATGTTTCTAATAGTAGACAATATTTAAAATCTTTTAACTCGGCAATAAAGCGTCACATGAAAAAAAAATGTGTTTACACACACACGTCTATATATATGTCAAATCATATATGTCAAATATATGATGGCCGCAGCCACAAAATGACGAAATACGTTTCTTTTTTCACAACTACCTCGATATGGTATAAATATGGTATAAATATAAATTGTTCATAGTGTATAGTAGTCTACTAGTCAAGCTCTTTCATTTGACACCCATATTAAGGCATTAGTGAAAAAAAAAATTATGGAGTTCGCCATTTTGTGATTTGAAATTTGTTATACTGTATAGCAAGCCCTTTCATTTGATACCCATATTGAGGTAGATTGTGATGAAATATTTGGTCTGCCATTTGGTGGAGGCGGCCATCTTGAATTGATATTAACCAAAAATAGCTCAAAACATCAACACAAAAATGTATCTTCAAATAAAAAAAAACCGCATCGAAATCGGCCCATCCGTTTGAGCTCTACGGTGCCATAGACAGATACACACACAGGCAGATACACATAGAGACAGACCTGTATGTGTGTCTGTCTGATAGACAGACAGACTTCGACGTCAAATTTATAACACCTCTTTTTTTGGTCGGGCGTTAAAAACCGCCGTAACTGTGCCACAAAGTGGTCAAGCAGGAGTTAAAATATTGCTAAAAAGTGCGAAGAAAAAAAATATAAACTTTGAAAGACTTATTCTCAGAAACTATTGAGTGTACAGAGACAATTCTAGTATCATATTGTAGCAAATTTAGTCTACTTTATAAACGCCATAAGAAAGTTTTTACAAAAACTAGTCGTTTAGGGTTATAATCGCCAAAATTTAAAAAAATAAACGATTTTTTCGCGGTTTTTTCGATTTTTGAGAAAGTTGCGTTCGTCGCTCGAGGTCACAAACTTGGGACAATCATAAGGCCAACATCATAAATCAGTCTGCAAAAAATCAGATCTACCGGATTTAACGCCTACGGTAATGTTTAAAGTTACTGTACTACTACGTAATAAAACGTTATTTTTGCTTTCATATCAACTGGAATTAATTTTATCAATAATGAGAGATGAGATCACTAATATTATTTTTATCTATATTTTTTAGTTTGATTTTACACTGCAATTGAAAACATGGACAGTGATTCAAATTTTCGGTACACAGGTACAAGATTATCTGGTGTAGTAGTCAGAGGTCTGGTCTTGTGGTATAAAGGTGTGAGCGCCGGTTTGCATCTCAATTCCTCCGTTCTTTTTGTAAAATGTTGTGTTTGATTTTTTTTTAAACGGGCAGAGACTTTTTAACAAAACTAAAATACAATGAGAACTACACTACGCTACATACCTAACTAACTACTTACACTAAGTGCGTGCTGTGCGCGCCCGCGCGTCGCCTCACGAAGGAGTCCAGACAGGTGCACATACTGACAACGGAGGTTTACAACCGCACTCCAGACGACATAAAAGATGCCCCGTCTCGGGCATCTTTCAAAATACGAATTAAAAAGTGGCTCGTAGAGAAAAGTTTTTACAGCATTGGTGAACTGATACCCAGATAATGTAAAATAATATACCTACTTACTATCGCAGCATCGACTAGTTTTAGAATTGTAATTGTAATATTATTTGATTTTTATTTAATGGCATTGTGTTTATCGTATGACTCGTATCGTATAATTTGATTCTTATTGTATGATTTTAGGTTGATGTAATTTGATTTTCACTGTGTGATTTTAGTTTAATATAATTTGATTTTAAATGTATGATTAATTGCATTTAACGTGATTTGGTTTGTATTGTACGAATTTAATTTAGTATAATTTGATTTTTAGTGAATGATTTTAAGTATTGTTGTGGAATTTTAAATTGACATATTTATAAGTAACTTGTATTTCCTATTGACATATACTTGTATTGATTTGAATATCTTTAATATGACATGTAACTACTCGTTATCAATAAAAGAGTATGAGTATGAGTAAGCACACCTGAATTATCCATAGACCAATGAAGGTCTACAGATAATCAAGAAGTTTGTTTGGATCGACGTGGGTCAGTGATATCGCTCGCTGATGCGAGCTATAATACCTACCTAGGTATTTTGTCGCTTTGTCAGAGTTCCGTTGCAGACATTGCGATTTGCGAATTATAAAGAACTAGCAGCGCCCCGCGGTGTTACCCGCGTAGTTCCCGTTCCCGTTGTTTTTCGGGATAAAAATAGCCTATGTGTTTTTCCAGACTATAATCTATCTGTGTTCCGAATTTCAGCCTGATCCGTTCATAAAAAATTAGGACATGATTGAGCAACAAACAACCAAGCATCCATACTCACAAATGAGGGCATTCATACAACATAACATACCTACATACTTACCAATATACATTTTATACATACATATATTTCATACATAAATATAATATAACTAATTCAATATTGTATTTATTGTGCTGTTATGTGGCAGGTATGTTACTTACCATCAAGCACATCACCTGCTCATCTCGTCACTCTTTATTAAAAAAAAAATATATTAGCAAATCTATATAAATAAATAATATTTACTTATAAATACTTATATAATTTATTCTAATTATTTTGCCGTTGAAATAATCGTATCTAGACACACGGCAGTGTGGCCAGCCAAGTTCATTCAAGAAAACTGGCGAGCCGCACCATGTGTAATATTACACAAACCGTATGAGCTCCACACAAAAAGTAGCTCCATATGAGCTACTTTTGTCCTCCTCATAACTTAAACATTATTGCACACACACACAAGGACGTTTAAAAAAAGTCGGACAGAACCCATCCTACGACACAACTGAGTCACTCAAATGACCCAAAATGGCGGCGGATATTTATGTGTGGAGTGAATTTTGGGTTGCCACATTAACCAAATGTACACCACAAAAAAACATACGCAATCAATAAAATTATTTTATTTCTTAATAATTTTGCTGGTCCTACTGCGCACATTGCCATATATGTAATTAATTTCGAAATGATAGTTCACTTCGAACGACACACTGACACTATACCGATCCAATTGTTTTCAAAATTACAATTTTAACTATTTTGGAGCCCTTGGTTTGAATCCCACTGTTTTCTCAGAGTCACATGCGTAATGCCGCTTACTTAAAATAAGGTGAAGTAAAATATAGTGAGAAAACCTATATGTACTTATAATCTTTCAAGGTCTTGTGTCATCTACCAACCCACTTTGGACCAGTTGTGCCAATGTGCTGGATTAAGACCTTGATTCTATCTTTGTGAGAAGAGGCCTCGAGTTTCAGTAGTGGGAACATTTAGTGAGCTGCTTATATATGTACCTACTATTTCTGACTGTAATCTAACCGAAACTTTATCATATAGCTGATCCCACGTGGTTGAGCCACAGACACCGAGTTAGTTTTCGCGCCCAAAACCGTGCCGAACGTGCCATCGTTGGCGTATAGCAACGCACATCCGTCAGACCATATTTCAAAGAGCTTGGCATACTTACGTTACCTGCTATATTGGTCTACTAATGACAGGGGGCTGTGTATGCCAGAAATAATCTAGGATCGTACAATACGCGAGAGAGACATTCTCGCAACATACGCAACGCGGACAAGTTGGATGCTATACCATACTCTCTCACGAGGTCACGGAAGTTAACTCACATTATGCCAAGTTTTTAGCTCTCTTCCCAAAGTAGTTGTATCCGCCCCAAGACTCGGCAGCTTCAAAAATAGATTAGCACTTGCTTATCGATCAAGCTTTTTATAGTTACAGCGAATTTTTTGAGAGTGATGGCAAAGTTCCTATGAAAATGTAAAGATAAACTTTGACTTGTGCCAGTACAATTATTGTAATAAAAACATATTATACTCATATTATAATTTATGACAGTTTTCTGTACAATAGTTATTATAGTACAGTAAAGTAGTAATTTCAAACTTTGAAAACATGTACAAATAGTATGCTCTTTATTTTGTTTTTATTTTTTATTAATTGACGTTTAAATTGTACATTTATGAATAATAAAGTACTTTGACTTTAGTATGATAACTAATCATTCCAGTACAAAAAGTAATGAAATCCCATCAAAAACATAAATGTAAAATAAAAACCAAGTTCCATACTATAATATAATTACAAATAACTCGTATGCGAAAACTAGCCAAGTAAGATCGGAAGCTTTAATACGTTATGTTAAGTTATAAGAAAACAACAAATGTTAAGTTCTTACAAAACCAAACTTCAGGGCGCTATAAATGGGAAGAGTCATGTTATAGTTGGGAAGAGTGAGCTCACTCTTTCCGTTCTACTCGATTGCAGGAAGCAGTGGACGGCGATTATTAAGATACGGCTGGTCTAGTCGGGAGATATGACGACTGCCGATCCAAAGCCACCGGGTTCAAATCCCAGGGGGACCACTGTAAACATACATATGTAATCATACCTCAAACAGTTATTTAGATATTAATGTTCTAAAATCGTCATTTTTATCACTGACTAGCTTTTACCCGCGACTTCGTCCACGCGAAATAGGTATACATTTATTTAACTGGGGTAGTATTTGTACACCCATACAAATTTCCATTTACTAAAATCAGTTAAATCAAAATCAGCGTTAAAGCGTAGTAGACAGACAGTGTTACTTTTACATTTATAATACAGCTAGCAGCGGCCCGCGGTTTCTCCTGCGTAATTCCCGTTCCTGTTATTTTCCCGGGACAAAAAGCTTATGTGTTCTTCCAGACTACAATCTTATTGTATGCCAAATTTCAGCTCGATCCGTTCATACGTTATGACGTGATTGAGCAACAAACATCCAAATATTCATACATTGACAGTCATAATATTAGTAGGATAGTATGGATTTCAAGTGGTGGTTACAAACAATTTTTTTCCTTTTAATCATTTTTAAGCCGAACATATTACGTTGGTAGTGGTAGGAGTCTCAGCAGAGTCCGCCTGGGGTAGTAGGTAGGCAAGTACCACACTATTCTCTCGAGAATCAAGGTATTAATCCTAGACGCTGGCCCAATGCGGGTCGGTGGATGATACATGACTTTGATGGATAATTGGTACATCTCGGTTTCCTCACGTTTTCTTTCACCGTTTTTAAGTTGGAGGTATTACGCACATGACTTCGAAAATACAGTGGTGCGCGTGGAATCTGAATCTGGGACTCCGAATCGGCAGTCACCATTCGCCTGGTTAGACCAGCCGTATCTATCTATATCAGTCGTAAAATCGAAAATGTACTATCATATTACTTACTACAGTGCTTCGTGATTTTACCTGCGTAGTTCCTGTTCCTGTTATTTTCCAGCAATAAAAAGAGCTTCTGCGCTATTCTACAGCTAAGCTAAAGTCAAGGCTGGTACATAGAGTTCAATATTGTATGAATCCTCATACCTATGTGACTTTTGTAATTGATCCCCCAAAATCCGGATGTTTGCTGCTAGCACGCCCGTTTTACTTTTACAATTATCCAAGTCTTTCTGGAGATTGGAAATGGTCTTCTGGTTGGTTTTCAGCTCAATTTTAACAGCTCCAGATTCCCTGAAAAATAAAAGCAATAGCTAAAAAAAAGTCGCGCAAAAGCAAAACGTTTAAAAATACATACCTAAAAAAATAAACCGTGATGGGCTAGTGGCTAGAACACACTATGTCTTAACGATGGGTCATAAATATATTTAACCGTAGGCTGACCAATAATTATGGTTAAATACTCTAAAGAACCACTTGGTTTCAAAAAATACCAAACACAATCTTATGTTTATGGTGTGCTTTTGGATTCAAATCAGACAATTTCTTCAGTCGACTTCGTTTTTTTTTCATACATATTACATTCATGTAACAACGATGGGACTGTAAGTATATTTATTACTTTGAACTTTGGCATTTGACCTGTAAATATTGGAACCGGTAAACTAAGGATAAACTAAGGATGAATTAAGGATGAATTAAGGATGAACTAAGGATACACTAAAGATACTCTAAGGATGAACTATATAAGGATGATCCGTGGATATGTTTTGTCATCCACCAATACAGAATTGGCCAGATTTTTTTTTATTTATTGCATAGAGTGACGAGACGAGCAGGTCATGTGCCTGATGGTAAGCAACATGCCTGCCACACAACAGCACAGTAACACGCAGCTATTGAAACATGATAGTCCAAATCATTACCTAGCACTGCACTGCGCTCGTCACCCAGAGATCTAAGATATTATATCTCTAAGCCATGTAATTTCTCTGGAATCATTGCCCTTCGAACCGGAACACAGTAATGTTTGCACTTTACTGCTTGGCGGTAGAATATTTGGCAAAGGTGTGGTACTTCCCCAGGCGGACTCTGCTAAGAGTCCTACCACTACTAAATATTCTATACTAAGAATATTAGACTATGAACATGATGATTTTAAGTTCTAAAAGTGGAAACATGAAGTGAACTGCTTAAACTTATACCTTTGCAATGTGGATACTTGAGCCTCCAATTGTTGTTTGCTGGTGTTTAGCTCAGTTCTATCTGTGTTCGTTATTTGTAACTGCTGTTGGAGCGCAGATAATGTATCCACGCTACTTTTCAACTCACTCTCAATATCTGCCAGATTTCTGAAATACAAAAAATAAACAATTAGCCATCCAACATAAGCGTATTAGGGGGTTTTAACGAGGTTTCTTATTGCATGTTACTTACATGCTCTGAGCGGATGGGATCAAGATCAAAATTTTTTGAAATGAAAAAAATGAAAATAATATAAGCCCCCTAAAGCCAACCACACGTCCGGATCGACCATCACATCACGTAGGGGGCGGACAACGCAATCTTTAAATTACTGGTGCGGCCAACGTGGCTCTGGAGTAAGTAGGTAGGAAGGTAGGAAGAGGTAAGTAGGTAAGTCATTAAAGTAGATTGGTTCAGTAAGTAAAGCAGCTATGTAGTGAGTAACACCTCAACAAAGAAGATGTAAAGAAAAGTAAAGTAGGTGAAAGTATTATTTATTTATGACCACTTTGGGGCTTGTAGGTGAAATGCCTTTTCGAGGCCCAGTGGGGCAATCAACGTCAATACAGGACGATGATTTAGGGTGGCGGCGGAAGAGTTATAAGAAAACCAACGGCGGCACTCATGGGCTTAGTTAGTTAGCCTACTGCATGCTCACACGTTTCGGACCAGCGTGTTGAGTTAAACTTGTGTTCAGCCTAAAACATGAATAAGAAAACCAAGTGTTGTCCCCAAGTGCCCGGCGGCTACGGAGGGGATGCCGATGACAGTGAGCAGGAAACCTCTGTGGCTAGGGGCGAGGTGAATCTCCGGGCGGGATTGATTAACTTTCAAACGACCAACGCATGTCAAACGGGCACCGATATTATTTCTTCAACACCAGCCGAGGATGTTGTGCGGAAGGCAAACGCCAAAAATTCTGCACCCACCAAAGCTGGAACTCTTAAGCGCAAGAAATGGACTGACGAAATGAACATCTTTATTATGCGCACATACTTCCAAATTACTTATCTCGAAACAGATACAAAAGCATAATTAGCAGAACTGCATCAAAAATTTACAGACAACTACCCAGATATGCAAGCAAGTAGGCAACGTGTAGGAGACCAACGTCGAGCTATTGTTCAGAAAAATCTACTGCCGTTTTCCAAAATACAGGAGATAAAGAAAGAAGTAGAAACGCTTAAAAGACACCCAAAGTCAAAACGATATACACCGAACACAAATATTTACACAACAGAATAATGGACAAAGGATGAAACGATTTAAATGAATTTATAATTCGCATGTACTATAAAATATCTCAGTTAGATACTAACAAGACAGCATACAGACAACCCTTACACCAAGCTTTCATAGCTCAGTACCCACAACTCTCACACATCTCGGAACAAAGAGTAGCAGATCAACAGCAGGTAATTATTTACAACAAATTAATCTCCGACGAGTGAATACAAGAAATACGTGACGAGGTATCTATAGAATTAGATAAGGCTCAAAATATGACTAGCACAGTATCAAACTTACAAAAAGACACAGACCGTACGACCTATAACGATCCTGAAGTTAGCGATGATGACTACCCTCTTAGTCAACTACTATCACACACACCACATAATGAATCAACACTATACGCATCTCAATCAATCACATCACAAGAAACACAAAATAACGTAGCATTCCCAATTATCACGCAAGAGCAGGAGAGTAAAATTGAAGAAACTTACGTTATGACAATCGACAAATATAACAATATTGAACCAACAGAGCAGCCTACAATACCAAAACAGAAACCATCAAAAAGATTTGCATCTATAATTAACCATATAAATAACAAAGTGTTCCCTAAATATATCACCCCAGATTCAGATTTTAAAACGGTTCAAAATGCTATTTACTTACTGTGGTGCAATCACTGCTGTCATACATAATGGTGGCATAATTAAAGAATCAATAAATGTCACCAATGCTGAGAACCAGAGTTTGGATCATAGGGATCGAAAACCCGCGTGGCAAAAACGTCTTGAAAACCGTATTCAAGATTTCAGAGCAAAAATAGGCAGGCTTACAGAATTCATTAATGGCAATGCAAGCCCTCGCTTAAAAAAAATAGTAGAGCAGATCAAAGTCCAGCACAAAATTAATTCGCAATATGAGGGCGAAAACAACGAGCTTATTGATTATTTAGACACTTTAAAGCAAAAATTGAGCACCTTGGCCAGCAGACTTCGCAGATACAAACTAACAACTAAAAGAAAATCCCAAAACACAATGTTTTCAAACAATGAAAGACTTTTCTACAGAAAACTTAATAGTGAACCACCGGAAAATAATATACGTGAAAATCCAGACCCACAAAAATTCCATAAATTTTGGTCCAGTATTTGGTCAACTCCAAAGGAACATATTAACGCTAAGTGGATAGAAGAAGACAAGGAAAACCAAAGTGGAATCCCTTTAATGGAGTTTGATAACATATACATAGACACTTTTCAGAAAATCATAGCTAAAACACATAACTGGAAAGCACCTGGCTCTGATAAAATTCACAACTATTGGTATAAAAAATTTACACACCTGCACCCTATGTTGCTCAGCCACATAAACACTTTCATCAAGTCACCTGAAACTATGCCACAATACATAAGTCTGGGAACGACTTATATGCTCCCTAAAGACAAAGCTGACCTAGAAAGCCAAATACAGACCTATAACATGCCTTCAAAACATCTATTAAATAATTACTTCCTTTATCGGCGAACTTATTTACAGACACACTGACACTAACAACATCTTGGCTGAACAACAAAAAGGGTGCAGACGAAACAGTCAAGGATGTAAAGAGCAGCTATTGATGCGGTAATATCTAAACAAGCTCTTGTCAAAAGAAGGAACATCTACACAATGTTGACTACAAAAAGGCGTTTGACTCAGTTCCACACAGTTGGCTTTTATACATTCTCGACCGCTACAATATTCATCCTATAATTGTACACTTCCTAAAAAACACCATGCAAAATTGGAAAACAGTTTTTAAATTAACAATAGGTAAAAACATATTAGAAACAGACCCTATTCAAATCAGAAGAGGGATTTTCAGGGAGACTCTTTAAGCCCACTGTGGTTTTGTCGGGAGCCTATTAGAACGCATAACTTTTTGTTCCTAATTTACTTTGTCATAATGAATGTAGCATAACATATAGTGTCATAATGTAACTTTTGCATAATCGTTTTTTGGCGTTATGTGTTTTAATCATAAAAATCTATTGTGCTACATTCAATTCGACTGTTGCTCAGACGCATTTAGGCATTTTTTAATTATTTGCTGTGCTACGTAATATATAACCAGGTTATATAGGGTCCAGATCCGACTCGGAGCACCCCGACTCCACCTAGTCTTGTCGCTACTACCCCTAGAGTGTATTTAAAAAATGCGGGAGCCAGAAGCTCAAGGGAGGTCCTGAGTGGAGCGATCCATGCGAGGCCAAGCGTAGCGAAGGGGGGAGGTGGCGAGCGAAGCGAGCCGGCGACCTCCGTAGTGGAGTGCAGGCCGAGTATGGAGAAGCAACACTCAGGGCTGACCGAAGAGCTTCTGGCGGGAGCCCACCCGGAGTCAAAAAGTGCACCATATGTCTTAGGTGTATGTAGGTTTTTAAGTCCTAAAAACGTTATGTCTACATAAATTGGTACAAAAATTGTTATACTACTGCATAGTCCTGCATAGATATTCCATTAAATTAGTAGATACCTACATTACGAATAATAAATATTGTTGTCGAAGTACCCACCCGCATTTCACACACCCACGTATTTTATTTATGTCCGCTCTTTACACTTGTTTTTTAGTTAGGCGTTTAAAGTTTATGCCGTTGATCAGTATGTTTAAGTATTGTTATGCTTTTCTCAATGTGTGCCTTTAACCATTATGCTATTTATAGTTATGCGTCGAAACATTATACTAAGTTATCTGTATGCTATATATGGCTATGCGTTCAAACATTATGCTAAGTTATCGTTATGTTATATATGGTTATGCTAGTTAACATTATGCGAAGACAGTTATGCGTTTAGTTGTTATGGTAAATTATCATTAGTCCTAAAAACGTTATGCCTACCTAAAATAGGACAAAACATGTTATGCCACCCCATATAGACCCGTTTTGTCTCGCATTAAACCCACTCTCAAATCTATTGAATAGTAGTAACAATCGATACAAGATTAAAAGTGCTAACGTACAATATATCCTGTCGCACCTGATGTATATGGATGACATCAAACTCTACGGTACCAACCTCAATGAAATAAACAAACTAGCAGATGTCACGCAGACATTTTCTTCTGATATACACATGGACTTCGGTATTGATAAGTGTAAAATATTATCAGTAAACAAAGGCAAAATAGAACAAAATACATTTCTTTTGAACAGTGGTGAGTTGATTGACCCAGTTGATATGCAGTCTGGATATAAATACCTAGGGTTCCAGCAAACACAGCAAATACATCAAAGACAAACCAAAGAAACACTTCAGCGAAAATTTAAAGCCAGACTTAACCAAATCCTTAGCACGCAACTTAACGCAAAAAATACGATTAAAGCAATCAACACATATGCTATTCTAATACTAACATACTCTTTTGGCGTAATACATTGGTCACAAACAAACTTAAAACAGCTGCAACGAAACATAAATACAACAATGATTAAGTTTAGAAAACATCATCCAAGGTCATGTTATGAACGGCAAACGTTACGAAAATCAGAAGGAGGGAGGGGCATAATAGATATTATTAACCTACATAACTCACAAATCACAATACTGCGAAACTTTTTCCAAACACACCCATCTTCTCTTCACAACGTGTAGATTATGTTAGAAGTAAAAATGAAATATATTATCTAAGTTTGCAGGGGCGGCATTTTTAAGTTTTTTCCTGCCTAATATTGAAGATCCGGGGCTGCATCTCTAAGTCACATCTCTAGTTACAGGCGTCCATGAATCTAATGGAAGTTGGATGACATTGTAAAAAAGCTACCCAGATACAAAATCTCCTTAATTTTCATGACGGACCCACCATACCACTAGCCCTACCCCTGGTGGTAGGGTGGGTCCCAAACCATACCACCATAATGATGTGACAAAGTACTCATATTGTGATTTATCTAAGCTGGTTATTTTTTCCGCAATTATTATTATATATTTGTTGCAAAAATGTAAGTCTTATGCAATTATTCAAGTTCAATATTCCTTGCATTATATTTATTATACTGACTGACATTAAATGGGTCTGCCAGTGTGCAATACTCCTTTCAAAAACCGATTTTGATTTTGGCAATAAACGCAATTTTAAAAGTCTTCCCTAACGCATGTGTCTTTAGATGCGCAAAATTTTGAATAAAGCGCCCAAGTGCGAGTCGGACTCGCACATGAAGACTTCCGTAGCAGCAAGTAACAAAATAGATAAGTTCTTGTAGTTCAGTGTAACTTTGATCGAAGTTTTAATAATAGTTTATTTATGACGTACTAAAAAGAAACTACTTACCGAATCAGGTTTAAACCAATTTTCGGTGGAAGTTTGCATGGTAATGTACTTACATCATATATTTCTTTTAATTGTGTCATTTTAGAAGTTGTACACATTTTACCACTTTGGAAATATCTCTCGCGCAAAATATTCAGTATAGAAAAAAAAACATGTTAGAAACTTCAACATCATTTTTGAAGACCTATCCATAAAGACCCACACATACGTATGGGTTTGATAAAAAAAAATGAGTTTCAGTTCTAAATAAGGGGCACCCCCAAAATGTATTGTTTTCTTTTAATATTTTTGTATAAAAATCATCTGAATGCGGTTCACAGAATACATCTACTTCCCAAGTTTCAACAGTATAGTCCTTATGGTTTTGGAAAAAAGTGGCTGTGACATACGGACGGACAGACGGACAGGCAAACAGACATGACGAGTCTTTAAGGGTTCCGTTTTTACGTTTTATGGAACCCTAAAAAAGCAAAGTCCCTGAAGAATACGCAAAATAAACCTGAAAGGAGAATAGTAGCTCTCACTACCGCCTTACCTCTACTACTACTACCTCTTGATGAGGTGTTATCAGGATTTCATTATATAAAATCGGAATGTCACAGTTTGAAACGAATGGAAAAGTTTATAAACTACATCGAAACTTTTTGGTTGAAAATACATTCCCCCTGTAGTATTTAGCACAACCAACATATTAGAATCATTACATTCAAAAATAAATAAATTACTGAACAAGAAAACTGGTGAAAGTATTACATAAGATTCATGAAACAAAGATACCTAAAAAACGGCGAATAAACCAAATTATTAACGACGATTTTATAATGGGCGTACAAATGCAGTTAGTCAACAAACAAATTACAATTGGTGATGAATTAGATGAATTGCGTAGGTACATTTTTACAGCTTGTTCTTTTAGTTTATTTGCTGTAAATAATAATAAGTCTAAACAAAACTTTTGTTTTAAAAATGTGTCACAACACTATTACTTGATGGCATGATGGTGGTATGGTTTGGGACCCACCCTACCACCAGGGGTAGGGCCAGTGGTATGGTGGGTCCGCCATGCCCGAGTCATGCGTTTCGTGACACAGGCATTCGCTGGGACTGGTATAAATCCCCAGCACTATCTAGCCAATGTTACGGAACGTATTGACTATCTGAAGCAGAAAGTTTATGCGTGGGTAAACCGTATTCACCACTACAGAGAGCATGTGGATCGATTTCGGCAAAATCGCGACTTCCAAAGTGATCAAAGGAAGGTGTATAGAAACTGGGAGGGAACTAGTCGACGTGTGAGCGATGGGCAGCTACCGGATGCCAGCGCTACGAAAAACTTCTGGCGCAGAATCTGGTCGGTGCCTTTCGAACACACGGAGGGAACTTGGATGCGTGTTGTTGAACGTGAGTGTGAATCTATCGAAACCATGGAGTCTATTACGATAGACTTCGAAGACGTTAGTTGTGCTATCCGGACGACTCAGAACTGGAAAAGTCCTGGGCCGGACGGATTGCACAACTTCTGGATAAAGTGGTTTCGATGTTCACATGAACGTTTGGCAACACAATTCCAAGAAGCCAACGAGACGGGTTCTCTTCCCAGTTTCTTGACCACCGGAGTTTCCTGCTCCATAAGTCTGGTAGTACCACGGAACCAAAGACAGACCCATTACATGGTTACGTACCATCTATAAGCTGCTTATATCCATTCTGAGAGCAAAAATTAACGCGCACATTATCGCGAATAACGTTATGGCCTCCTCTCAGAATGGATGTAAGATTGGGTCCCGTGGTACTGAGGAGCTGCTCCTCATTGACACGACCATTTGCCAACAAGTCAAACGAAACAAAGGAGCCCTCTCCACTGCCTGGATTGACTATAAGAAGGCCTATGATGCGGTGCCCCATTCGTGGCTAGAAAGGATTTTAGAGTTGTATAAAATAAATCCAACTCTGAAATCTTTACTACGCAAATGCATGGGACAGTGGGTCACAGTCCTTCGTCAACCAGGTAGCGTAGACAGCTCATTTGTTTCGGAGGACTTGATAAAGATTGAAAGGGGAATTTTTCAGGGAGACAGTCTGAGTTCCCTATGCTGGTGCCTAAAGGTCTCAGCACACATATGGGATCGGAAAGGGATCGTAACCGTAACGCCTTTCACCTCGCTGTCAACCAGGCGTCAACCTACCGTATGCACGTAACGAAAGCGTATCAGCAGCGCCTGTACGTCAACTCGGCTACGGCTAGGCGACACCGCGCTTACGCCTCGCCGCCCGCTGGCTGATCTGGTTGGCACCAGATGAGTTTGAATCCAAACGTTAAGTGTAGCGCACGGTTATGTCTAGGTTTACAATACGTGAGTTGGCTATCATAGCCATAATACTTGATGAAGAGGAAAAAGAAAATAGCAAGAAAAACACAACGCGCAACACAAATGAAATACGCCTTGCGAATGGCAGGAAGGATGGCGGGCGGCGGCACGCAAGTCGCAGGAGAGTGGACAGGGGACGGAGAGACGTAAGCGCGGGGACAATGAGCCGTAAGCGCGGGAATTGCAAGTTAGGAGCCTGTTCTGAGGGGAGGCGATCACGGTACGATTCAGATTAGTGTGCGTTGCAGTAGGGAGTTTCATACAAACCATTCTGAACGACTCGAGGCGATACGGTTACGATCCCTTTCCGATCCCATATGTGTGCTGAGACCTTAAGTCTGAATCCTCTCAGCACTCTGCAGAGAGATTCAGAATTAGGCTATCGTCCTCGTAGAGGAGGTGAGGTTATATCTCATTTGCTGTACATGGACGACCTCAAACTTTTTGCACCGAAACGCCAAGACTTGTTGGAGCTATTAAAAACCACAGAGGTTTTTAGTCTTGTCGACACCGAACGCCATCAAGATGGAGTTTGGTGTCGACAAGTGTGCGGTCATGCATGTGCAGCGAGGGAAAGTAGTCAATTCAGAGAATTTACGACTTTCCGAGACCATAACTCTCAGATCCCTCTCCGAAGACGAGACCTACAAATATCTCAGTATGTCACAGTCATTGGTTATATGGGCAAATGACAGTAAGAAATCGGTGAAGGAACGCTTCTTTTGCCGGCTGACAAAAGTACTTAAAAGTCTTCTGTCAGGCGGTAATAAGGCGCGAGTCTTCAACGGTTGGGTAATGCCTCTGCTGATATACTCCTTTGGCATACTGAGATGGACTCAGACTGAGCTCGACGCCATGGACAGAAAGGTCCGTCAACAGCTCAAAACATACCGCATGCTACACCCGCGCTCGTCTGTTATGAGACTGTACATCTCGCGGAAATGGGGGGGTCGAGGCTTTTTAAATGCCAAGAACTTTCACAACCGCGAGGTATGCAGTCTCGGGAGTTATTTCCGCAACAGCGAGTTCGGGATGCATCGCGATGTTGTGGCAGTTGACAGGAGCTTCACGCCTCTTTCATTGGCAAACGAGAACTGGCGCAAACCATCGGTGCTCAGCACTGATGATCGCAAGGAAGTATGGAAGAGCAAGGAGCTGCACGGGCGATTTTATCGGGCTCTAACGGGACCCGATGTGAATCTGCTCGCGTCGGTGAACTGGCTGCGCTTCGGGGACCTCTTCGGAGAAACCGAGGGTTTTGCCTGTGCAATTGCGGACGAAGTTATCAAGACGAACAATTACCGGAAATACATATTGAAGGACGGTACGGCCGACATTTGTCGGGCATGCCGCCGTCCAGGTGAATCTCTTCGTCATGTTATTTCCGGTTGTTCGCATCTTGATAACGACGAGTACTTGCACAGACATAACCTAGTAACCAGGATCATCCACCAGCAACTTGCTCTTAGATACTGCCTTGTCGAGTCCGAGGTGCCGTACTATAAGTACGCACCTCTGCCAGTTCTCGAGAATGGTCGTGCGTTGCTCTACTGGGACCGCTCTATCATCACGGACAGGACTATTGTCGCCAATAAGCCTGATATCGTGCTGGTAGACCGGTCTCAGCGCCGGGCTGTGATCGTCGATATCACCGTACCACATGCCGCGACATATTACATTTGCCGTACATATTACCGCCACACGCATACAGTGTCTATTTAAGATCTACCCTACAATCGGATTCAATAAAACTCCGGCCGAACTGAACTAGTGATGGACTGAGGCGCTATCGATATTTTGTTAGCACCTTGGTCCGGCATGGACAAGTTCCTCTCCAAATCTTCATCAAACCCCAACATACCCTACAAGAGACCCAGAGAAGATGACCTCTCCCCTGATAAATGGCAAAAATCTAAGAAATTTGTCTCGAATCCAACCAAAAATGCCAAAACCGCAAAAGTGTTAACCGAAAATCGGTTCGATGGCTTACAAGTGGATTCTGATACATCTCCGGACCCGTTTCTTCGTGCTGCAAAGAAGAAAATCTCTAATAACACTCCTGTCATAGTGGTCGAGTTAGGAGGTCCTTGGACTCATCATAAACTTCGGACCGTACTCGACAAATACTGTAAAGATTACCACATCCAACACAGGGGGAATAACCTGGTTCGTATACAATGCTATTCAGCCAATAACAACCAGTTACTGAAAGACAACTTAACCAGTGAAAATGTAATCTTCCACACTTTTACGAGAAAAGACGAGAAGCTACCCAAAGTTGTAATTAAGGGTTTGCCAAAATATCTACATGATAACATAGCTGAAGAACTTGCGTCTTTAGGCTTTCCTGGCGCTAGTCTTTCTGAGTTACGCACATTTCATCCTTCAGAATGTCCACCTGTTCTAATCCAGCTTCCCAGTGGCACCGATATGTCGAAGTTCAAAAACATCAAATATCTTTCCAACTGTGTTGTGGACATACAGCGTTACAAGCCCAATAAAAAGGCTGGCACTCAGTGTTACAGGTGCCAAGGCTTTGGTCACGCTGCGCGCAATTGCAACCGCCCACCTAGATGTGTAAAATGTGCCCTAAACCATCCCACATGGGAATGTACAAAAAAAGACAGAACTGAACCTGCTCTCTGCTGCAACTGTCAGAAGGACCATCCCGCAAATTATTCGCAGTGTTCAGAAAGGTTAAAATATATTGCTCGTATTGAAACGAAAAGAGAAACACTTCAAAAGGTTATGGCCTCCAGTGTAGCGAAACTGAAGAATTCGGTTCCTAACTCTTGGGCAAAGGTAACAAAACCTGATACAAGTAAAACCCAGATGCCATATCAACATTCGCCTGTGAGTCACGAACCTCCTGCCACTTCTAGAAGACAACAGAACAAGCCACCGTTTCAACAAGGCAGTGCAAATACCGTAAAGACGCATCAAGATCTTCAAACGATAGAAATGCTCGAGATTCTCTCCACAATCAGATCGATAAAACTTGAATTCACAAATTGTAATACTTTTATGGATAAAGTAATTCTGATAGTATCCCACCTCGGACATTATGTCTGATAGCCAAAAATTACGTATTCTTTACTGGAACGCTGACGGCGTTCACAGAAAGCAACAAGAGCTCGCCGATCTTGCCGTGAGTAAGTTTAATGTTGTCATAATAGCCCTTTGCGAGACTAAACTAACAAACCGTTTGAAACTTTATATCCCGGGTTTTGTCTGTTACCGACGAGACAAGCACAACAGTGGTTCTGGCCAGGGAGTGGCGCTGTTGGTACGTTCAGACCTTGTACATAACCAAATTGAACTACCCAAAACACAAAATCTGGAAGCTATTGGCATTTCTTTGAAGTTGGTTAATACTAACATTGCCATTTTTGCAGTCTATCAGTCCCCTAATCTTCCACTAATAACTGGCGATATTGACCGTATCATGGCAGTAGACTCAGTTGTTGTAGCAATGGGTGACATGAATTCAAAGCACCCTCTGTGGTCACCGGGTCCCACTAATACCCATGGCAAAAAAGTATATGAACATATGCTTAACAGTGAATACATTGTTCACGCTCCAAAGAATCCCACCTTGGTGCATTATTCAGCTAAATTTAGGCCATCTGTTCCTGACATTTTACTTAGTAAAAACTTTTACCCTCCTTGCGACATATCTTCCATCTCGGCATTGTCTTCAAACCATCTTCCAGTATTAGTCAACTACACATGTAAAGCCTGTCGTAGCCCTATTCAGAGATTTAATTATGGTAAGGCGGACTGGAGCAAATTTCGAAGTTTTCTCAATAATAATGTCACCCTATCTACAAAAACCTATGAAACAGCACCCAAAATTGACTTGGCCATCACCGACCTTCAAAACTTGTTGATTGAGGCACGTGATGCCTGCATCCCGCTTGAAACACTAAAACCATGGAGTTTCACTTCTTTGCCTCGACATATACAACGACTAATCAGTCAAAAAAATCGTCTCCGTAGATATTTCACCAAAGAGACGAACCACTTCCAGTGTAAAATTTGGAAACATCAAATTTCTTTACTGAAGTCTCAAATAACGCAAGCCATCAAACAATATAACGGAAAAATGTGGTCCAACAAGCTATCGAAAGTGGACAACCCCACAAATGATATCTGGCGTCTAATCAAGACCCTACGGCCTACGTCCAATCTTATCCCAGCGCTGATAGTGGATGACGACTCTGTTATCACAAACGATCAGGACAAATGTGACTTATTAGCTGACACTTTTCTCAACAATATGTTGCTCACTGCTGACTGGCCCAGTGAGAAACTTCCAGTTGTCAAGAACTCATTATCTCTTTTAGACAATCATATCCCCATTAGCGAGAGCGTTATGCATGTTCGCCCATCGGAGGTCAAAAAAAGTATCGTCACATTAAAACCCCGCAAAGCTCCTGGTCCCGATGAAATATCCAACTTATTAATTATAAATCTCCCTCAAAAATGTATTATTTTGCTAACCAAAATATTTAACTCCTGCTTTATACTCAATCACTTTCCTTCACCATGGAAAGTGGCGAAAGTGATCTCAATACTGAAGCCTGGTAAAGATCCCTCGGAACCTAGCTCTTACAGGCCAATCAGTCTCCTCCCATGTTTAGGTAAGCTGTTCGAGAAAATTCTTTGCAGACGCTTGTTGCGCGCCATGGGTGGCCGGCTCATAAATGAGCAGTTTGGTTTTCGCCAAGGTCACTCTACTATCCAACAACTTGCTAGAGTTGCAGAAACCGTGTCTCACAATCTCAACCTAAAGCAATCCACAGGAATGTTTCTATTAGATATCGAGAAGGCGTTTGACACGGTCTGGCATGATGGGCTATTGCATAAACTGTACAACATGGGGCTGCCAATTTACTTAATTAAAATCATAAAATCTTATCTCTCAAATCGTACATTCAATGTCCATATTAATAACTTTTCGTCTGTCCCAAAACCAGTCCCTGCAGGTGTACCCCAAGGGTCCATTGCAGGCCCTATTCTGTTTCTGGCATATTTAAATGACATTCCAATCCAACCTCGAACTAATGTAGCCTGTTTTGCCGACGATACAGCATCATACACATCTTCGTCCGATGTGGAACTTATCATCAACCGTCTCCAACTTGCTATTCAATTGTTTCTCACCTACTTTAGTGACTGGAAACTTAAAATCAATGAAGGTAAAACTGAGGCAATTATGTTTTCTTCCAAGCGTACTCCTCCACTAAAAACTTTAAAAATTGGCAACTTCGGTATACCTTGGAGTCGCTCGGTTAAATACCTGGGTGCTTACTTGGACACAAAGCTGAACTGGACTGATAACATTACCAAGCTGTGTATAAAAGGTACCAAGGCTTTAAATGGACTGAACCCTATTATGAGCAGGCGCTCGTGCCTGAGCAGCCAGATCAAACTGCGCACTTACTGTACCCTGGTCCGACCCTGTATCACTTATGCTTGCCCAGTATGGAGCAGCACTAGTAAATCCAACATAAACAAACTCCAAATTTTGCAAAATAAAGCCTTAAAGTGTGCTTACAAAACTCCCTTCCGCGCTAATCTACATAAACTACATCACAATATAAGTTTACCTAAAATTGACAAGTATATTTACAATCTCTCTGAAAAGTTTTATACACAAAAGAATCGAAACAGTCCAAACCCCCTAATAAATGATTTATGTAAAACTCGAAATAAAACTATAAAATTTATCGACTCATATAATCGATATAAATTACCGCATCACTTATTTCTAGCACACGACGCCGACGACTAGATAGAATAACATGCAGCCGGCCCTGTCGGCCGTCGATCGGCCGCCGTGCACACCAATCTCGCCCGTATCACTAGCGAGCTGAGAGGCTGAGACGGTGTGCGCGTAGCCTGCGCACGGCGAGCTCTTGTTGTCAATTGTGAGCGCTTAACCGCGCCAACGGTTAATTTTACTTATGCCTACCTCCCTTTAATTTTTGCAAAGGTAAAATAATTACTTGCCTAAAATGTATTGCTAACACTAAAGCTTACATAAAAAAAGAAACTCAGTTTAATACTAAGACTAACCCTCAATATTTCTAAGTTACCAACCATCTATGCTAAAAGTTTTAATCAAGTTTAATTGAATTACTTGCTAAACAAATATGTATTATTCTCACGGCATTGTATTACTAGGAATAAGATACTAGTAATTGTACAAACTTTCTAGTTATTCTCATTTATAAATAAAGACTTTGAAAATGAAAATGAATGACCGTACCACATGACGAGAACCTCGTGAAAGCCGAGAAGGACAAGCTTAGCAAGAACCTTGACTTGGCTCATGAGGTTACCGCCATGTGGGATGTTGATTCGACGATCAAAGTCCACATAGTTGTGTCGGCAAACGGCCTCGTAGCGAAAAGTCTCGACCAACATCTTAAGAGACTTTCGCTAGATGGTTGGATTAAGGGTCAGGTACAGAAGGCGGTCATCCTCGACACAGCGCGCATCGTCAGGAGGTTCCTCTCGCTGCAGCCCTAACCACCGGTAGCTTGGGCCCTGCCCCGCTGCTGGCGGCTATCTTGGTTTAGGTTTTTATTATGTTTTTATGTTGTTTTTTGTTGCATTTATTGATATTGTAAAAACCTACATTTAAGAACAAGGATTAAATGACAGAATATAATACATTATTACGCTACCAATTTTACAATAGATGATTATTCAGAGATTTCACACATTCAGAAACAATGTAATGAACCTTACTCATTTATACTTACTTATTAACATCGTCATCAGCCTGTATTCGTCCACTGCTGTTCATAGGCCTCTTCCATATTATGCCACTCGGCTCGATCCTCGGTCTTCGGTCTCCAACCGCCACCAGCCGTCTTTCGTATATAGTCAATCCATCGAGTCTCAGGGCATCCTACACTACGTTTCGGTCTCCATTTTCCCCCCGTAAATCCCCCCAAAGATTTTGTCCCCCCCAAATTTCCCCCATGGCTTTTACAAACCCCCAAATTTGGGAGGAAATCCCCCAATCTGGCAACAGTGCATATGTCACTATCCGATGTTGAAGGGCCGTAGTCGAATGACCAATGACCGAGCGGGGAGGCAGACGTTACGGTCTTCCAGTCTTCCATCCCGTTTTCTTGTAAACACAAGAAAGAGATGCACGATGTCTAAAATACGGTCTCCAGGCCCGCGATAAAAGCTATGCAATAGCTTAACTTTAAAGTATTGTTTCTAATCATCACATCATCATCATCAGCCCGTAATCGTCCACTGCTGGACATAGGCCTCTCCTATATTTCGCCACTCAGCCCAATCCTCAGTCTTACGTTTCCAACCGCCACCAGCCGTTTTTCGTATATCTTCACTCCATCTAGTCTCAGAGCGTCCTACACTACGTTTACCGATTCGCGGTCTCCACTCCAGAACCCGTCTACCCCAACGGTTATCGGGTCTGCGACAGATGTGACCGGCCCATTACCACTTCAGTCTGCTAATACGTTGAGCTATGTCGGTGACTTTAGTTCTCTGACGAATTACCTCATTGCGGATGCAATCCCTCAGAGAAACCCCAAGCATAGCCCTTTTCATAGCTCGCTGAGCAACTTTGAGCTTTCGGACCATTTTCACTGTCAGTGTCCACATTTCAGCACCGTAGGTCATAACGTTTTCTTAAGGTCATGTTTCTAATAGTAGACAATTTTTAAAATCTTTTAACTCGGCAATAAAGCATCACATGAAAAACAAAATGTGTTTACACACCCACGTGTACTAGAAGTATAACTGACCAGAGTATGAACAAAATTCACGACCTCATATGTTTTTGGTTGTCTGTTTGGCGTGAAACGCCCCTTATGTAAAGATTTTTATCAGTGCCTATATTTGATATTATGTTTACTCAACTCACTTAGCTAAGTGTTTTAGCTACTTTAATAACTTTACGTAAAAATTAAACTTTGATACTCACAGTTCAATTGCTTTTATTTTCTTGTCTCGTGCTGATAGGTCTTGACTGTTCTCCTTTGTTAACCTGAAATCATTTATTTGAAATAATACTACCTACTATACTAATAATATGTTTACTAATAGAAATATTTTATTAAAATATAGAGTGACAGGACGAACTGATCGTGTGCCTGATGGTAAGCACTTCACGTGTCACGTCAAACACGTCTTTTAAGGTACACAGATATTTAAACATTAAGATCTAAAATGATTCCGTTGCACTGTACTCGTCAGCTAGAGTATTTTTACTTTAATACTTTTATAGGTTTACATTTGAACGCCATCTCGCTTGATTTTAAGCGACGATGCGGTCTACGATGGAGCGTGTTTACCTAGAAAAAATTGTTAGATAATTTACTGTATTGAAAATGAAAATGAAAAATGAAAAAACGTTTATTGTGGCAAAAACGAAGGACATTAACAAAAACACAAGAAAAGGTACAAGTGATAAGAAATACCATGAATGAGTACATATTGTGTTAGTATGCACTGGACCCACACTAGGGCAACCTGTGTTGTGGAATCCAGGCTTCTCCTGATTTTATACAAGTAATAATAGACTGCAGAGATACTAAAATAGAAAATAATATACAAAAAGACTCTTATATTCCTTACATTTAAGATACTTATTTACTAGTAAAATATTGTATGTTTGCACTCAGTTTTATGTGGGTACATTTCATTTCACAGTTTTAGTAGGTAGGTAGAAGAATTATTGGTAAAGTAATTGAGTAAGCGTAAGTGTGTTGAGATGAGTAATGTGTGTGTGTGTAGGATATTAGTGTTGTAGTGTGCGTGATGAGAAACCGGTAAATTTGTTGGGTCTGGATTGCAGTTGTGTGAAGCGGAGATAATATCGTCATCGTCAGGCGAATATACGAAACACGGTGCTTACGCAGAGCAGCGCTAGCGCTGTAGTGTGTGTGAGTAGTCTATACTAGGTAACCGCGCGGTTTTACTCGTTAGTACAAATGTTTATTGTTTATTTGATAGTGTTGTTGATACATGCCAAATGTTATTAAGTAGAATCATTATTATCACATAATCATCACCGTATATCATTCATTATGCCATTCTTTAATCTTAATTAGATTTAGTCAGTGATTAGTTATTACGATATAAAATAAAATATAGTATAATAACAGCAAGTGAGTTTGCTGAATCCACAGTTAAACGAATTTTTTTTCTTCCTGTTCTCTCATATTTATCTCAATAAATGACATATTTTTAATTTGTATACCTAATTATTAATTTTACATTTATGGTAGTTTGTTGGCATTTAATGTAGTACGTTTTGTATTAAGAAATTTGGTACAACCGTTGTCGAAATAAAGACTTATTACAAACAAATAAACAAAAGACGTCACCAAATAGACAAAACAAAACAGGTGAATGAAAAAGTGATTGGGGACATATTTATGGACATTTCTCATACGACACCATCAGGTACGAAAACCAAGCAAGGCCCGTACCATGGGGTCATATAGCTGGTATTTTAACATATTTCCATTATTGCAACGTCATGATATTTGTTCTTAGTGTACCCACTCATTACCAAGTCAGCCGATATTCACGCAAGCTAGAAAAGCAAATTTATATACTTGTGATACATGACCACTACACACAAGTTATTATTATTATACCACCTATAAGCTCAAGCAAATTTCACTGTTCAGACATCGATTTCCTGGCTGTTATTTTGTTACATGTATTATATTTAGAGTACTTTGGTAGCTTTGTGTAGATAACCAAAGGGAAATCTTCTTCTTACAATTAAAACGCGAGTCCTCTAGTATCTGTAGTTTTTTATCCAGTATTTGGTAGATAAATGGTCCCTTAAAATAGTAAGCATTTTGAGCGTGAGACGTTGTTACTTTGGGCAGTGGCCACATGTTACGTCTGGTGTTATTTCGCTTGTTGTGGACTGCTGTCGAGAGTGACGACTTGTGGAAACGTAAAGCTATTGCCAATATATAATATTGTCGGACTGGATGATACTTTGTGTCTTCATATAGTTTATGAGAAGGGTACCTGAATGGTTTTCTGTAAGCCACTTTTAAAAGAGCTCTTTGAGCTCTTTCAATTTTTATTAGTCTTGATTCAGCGGCCGATCTCCAACAAACAATACAGTAGTTTATTATTGATAGGCACAGAGCTGAAAACACTGTTTTCAAGGTTTTCTCATCGGCAATGGAACTTAATCTCCTAATAATGGGGATCAGTTTGCGAAGTCGACTACGCAAGGTGGTTATTGTTTTTAAACTGTCGCGAATTGGCGACCACCTCCTATTTTTAGCGGGTTTTGCCTGTGCAATTGCAGACGAAGTTATCAAGACGAACAACTACCGGAAATACATAATGAAGGACGGTACGGTCGACATTTGTCGACATTTGCCGTCCAGGCGAATCTCTTTATCATGTTATTTCTGGTTGTTCGCAACTTGCTAACGGCGAGTACTTGCACATAACCTAGTAGCCAGGATCATCCACCAGCAACTTGCTATTAGATATGGCCTTGTCGAGTCCGAGGAGCCGTACTAAAGTACGCACCTCTGCCAGTTCTCGAGAATGGTCGTGCGTTGCTCTACTGGGACCAATCTATCATCAAGGACAGACATATTGTCGCCAACAAGCCTGATATCGTGCTGGTAGACCGGTCTCAGCGCCGTGCTGTGATCGTCGATATCACCCTACCACATGACGAGAACCTCTTGAAAGTCGAGAAGGACAAACTGAGCAAGAACCTTGACTTGGCTCACGAGGTTACCAATATGTGGGATATTGATTCGACAATCATAGTCCCAATAGTCGTGTCGGCAAACGGCCTCATAGCGAAAAGTCTCGACCAATATCTTAAGAGACTTTCGCTAGACGGTTGGGTCAAGGATCAGATGCAGAAGGCGGTCATCCTAGACACAGCGCGCATCGTCAGAAGGTTCCTCAGTCTGCAGTCCTAACCACCGGTAGCTTGGGCCCTGCCCCGCTGCTGGCGGCTATCTGGGTTTAAGTTTTTATAATATTTTTATGTTCTTTTATATAAATATTGTAAAAACTTAGATTTAAGAAAAGAAATAAATACATGCATATAATAATATTAGCGTTGGACAAAGTCTAATTACATATTTTGTAAGTAATATGTAACAGCCGTGTATGAACTTCTTTTTGACCGAAAGTCCATTGACTGAGGCGTGAGGACGCCCTTGTTCAAATTTTATTTAAATCAACCACGTTAAATAGCAATGTTCAGACATTGAGCTAAAAAGAGTGTATTACACATATCATCAGCGTCACGCACGTTACACGTTCATAACATCAACTTTGTACTTATGTAAGAAAACTCTCCGCCAGAATGGCAGCCTGAAAACCCTGTGGTGTTTCATCCGCGTGGCTACTTTTTGGAGCAACAAGAACGCTTTCATACTTTTCCGTGGCCTTGACGTTAGTTTCCTTGGGGACCCTCCGTGTTTATAGTTAAAGATTTCGAACCCAGGCTGATTTTATTGCGTGATGCACTTTTGAACACTTTTGTTGGACATTGAAAGTTCTCTTTTGATGCTCATGACGCATCGGAAGGTCAGTTCTGATCTTCCGGCGGTTCACGCTCGCTTTTTCATTATGGAACATTACCACAGAAATCTAAATAATAATTATTTAGATTTCTGTGAACATTACCTATTTAAATTTATTTGAAACTATCAGACCCCGCGGTTTACCCGCGTAGTTACCGTTCCTGTTGTTCCCGTTGTTTTATCGGGATGAAAAGTATCCTATGTTTTCTTCCAGACATCTAACTGTGTTCAAATTTCAGCCCAATCTATTCCCCTACGTTAGGACGTGATTGAGCAACAAACATCCAAACATTAACATTTATAATATTAGTTGGATGAAACAGCCTCTTCTGTTGATCTCTCGCATGCGAGCATTGATTTGTGCCATGCTGCAATAGAGAAATCGTTTTCCACAGCTGTCACAAATGCGCTCACTGTCGCTTTGTGAGCACTGAGCATTCCGCTTACGTGTCTTATACCGTGTCCTTATTGCAGCGGCAGTCGTGGCATATGGCCTTTGGTTTTGTCCAAAAATAATAGGCAACTGAAGCAGCCATGTAACTGCGTTAGCCAGTTCGTTAGCAACCTGCATGGGTTGTTAACTCTATAAATTTAGAATATAATCTAACCTGCGTATATCTTGTACTAGCTTGCTCAAGTTCCGGTCACTCCCTTCTAATGAACTAACTTTATTGTTCGATTCTTTCAAGTCTTTTTCGAGATCAGCTTTCGTTCTTTCTAAGTTGGCCACCTCATTTGACGTAGATGTTAAATTCCTGGAAATCAGAATAATTAATTATTACAATAATTATAACAGTTTTGCTTACAAAAAAGATAAAAGTGATGACGAGGTCGAAGTGGCAGTAAGTTCTGGTCGCACAACCGTGTGGTACACCGCCTGCCTTTAGTAGGTATTGCATCATATCCTCATACATCATTTTAACAGCTTAAACTTACTACCCCCGTATCCTTATCATATTTACTGTCAGTAGACAATAAACACGGCTCACGATGTTACCACCATGTGGGATGTTGATTTGACAATCATAGTCCCAATAGTCGTGTCGGCAAACGGCCTCATAGCGAAAAGTCTCGACCAACATCTTAAGAGACTTTCACTAGACGGTTGGGTCAAGGGTAATAAACACGGGTAACACCGCGGGATGCTTCTAGTAAGCAGCTCCCCGCGGTGTTACCCGTTCCCGTTCCCGTTGTTTTTTCGAGATAAAAAGTAGCCTATGTGTTCTTCTAGACTATAATCTATCTATGTTCTAAATTTCAGCCCGATCCGTTCATACGTTAGGACGTGATTGACATCAACAACAAACAAACATCCAAACATCCATACATTGACATGTATAATATTAGTAGGATTTTACGTAACTATTTCGAGGGTTTGCGAATAGGTTCGGGGAGGGGGGTTAGGCATACTATATTTATCTGCGTCCCGCAAGGGGCAACGATGAACTTGTTTGTTTGTTGAACAAGGGAATTCACTTTCCCGTACAGACATCTTTAGAGAAACTTTGACATTCATCAACCCTTGTATCACCCGCGTGATGGGTTGTCGCCTTGACTCTCTCGTTGTGAGAGATAGTCTCGCATACCTGCATTGAGAATATAAATTAAGTTTCTTATGCTGGGCTCAGATTATAAAATAAATTGCAGAAGGCCAGACACTGAGGTATTTTTTCAGTGCCTCCTCGCTCATGTCTGCTGGTAATGGAAAACAACTCGCTCATCCGACTCCATCCATTTCCCGCTAAGCACAACCCTCAAAACACGCCGGGAATGGAAGGCACAACCGATTTTTTTAATAAAAGCTATCTGAAAACTATTTCCGCGTTTTCGGTTAGCTAATTCTAAGCTATTGTTTCATTGCTGTTTTTAAATAATCTAAACGGTTACCTTTCTGTCGCTTGTTTTGCATTCAATAATCTCTGATTGGCTGCTTCAAGTTCGGTCAATTTTTCGTTCAATTGTACTAAGTTCTGTTCCTGGTGTTGTATGACATTTTTTGAGCTCTCCAGTTGAGCCTTGACGGATGTTAACTCGCTGGAAAAGATATCAGAGGTGTGTTATGAAAACCGCAAATAGTTGTATTGTAGTGGCAGGACCTTTTGCAGAGACATGATAATAATACACCGTAACAGAGTCTAGGAGACTAGAGAAACTAGAGAAGTAGCACACTTTTGCTAAATAATTACGACTACTGTATAAGTACTGGGCAAAAATACAGTATTCAAATGTTAAAGAGAACATTTTGTGGAGAATTAGAGAATAATGATGTAAAATATTTTATGTATTTTTCTCGTTAGGCTTGTTTTTACAAATAAATAATTAAAAAAATAGGTATAAAGTTTAGATATAAAGCTGTGCTTACCATTCCAACGTTTTTGTTTTATGTTCCAAGCCGGAACAACTTCTTTCAAGAACACGTTTCTCTGCTTTCATCGACTCGAGACGTTGTTCCAAAGTACTGTTGATATTCCGTAAGCTTGCAGTATTCCGTAAGCCTTCGTCATTCACTAAAGTGAGATTTCTTAAATACAAAAAAAAACATTTATGTTATTGTTATAAATGAAACAGGCAAAATTTTGACAATTTACTTCTAATTTATTTCTAATGTTTTTCCACAATAACTACAGATGGCAGCTCATGATACGAAACACGATCTGAGATTTTTTAGATAATGTTAAATGAAGCATGGAAACAAATAAATCACAGCAAAACAGGTGTAGCGTTACTACTTGATATGTCCAAAGCATTTGATAGCGTTACGCATTCTTTGCTAATTGATAAACTAGAACACATTAGAATCAGAGGAGTAGCTTTAAAATTGTTTAAATCATATTTACAAAATAGGTCCCAGGCAACGTTGATTGAAACATATAACAAAAAATCCAAAACAGTTGAAAAAATGTTTTCACACTTTCAAAATGTTATACGTGGTGTGCCCCAAGGAAGTATCCTTGGTATGGACCAAGGATACTCTTTTTAATTTACATCAATGAGTTACCGCTCGTAACTAAATACTTATGTATCATGTTTGCTGATGACTCGACAATTTATATACCCAAAGGAAACATGAGTCATGATGCATTTGAAATTGAATGAATGAATGAAAATGACGATTATTTATTATTTTAAAATGTTGTTCCTATTTCATAATTTTTTTTTTTGTTTTATTTTTTAAATTGGTTAATTATTTTCTTAAGCTTAATGTTCAATTGATATCATATTTATGTATACTAAAGATAGATTTTTAAAATGTTATAGCTATGTAGGTAAACTTAAGTTACTTACAAATTTTATTATTCATACTTGTATATAACTAAGAACTTGACATAAATTATTACGTTGAGTACCTACTACGTCACTATGTGACACATATTGCACGTCCGTAATTGGGCACACTGTTTGTACATTTAAGCTACTTTAAGATCTTTGTAAACACAGTATGGCAATAAATGAATTCTTATTCTTTAACGTAATGCTATCAACCAAAGTCGAACGACATTTAAAATTTAGCGGTGGGTGTTTGTGGATGCAATCCTTGCTTCTGAATTTAGTATGTTAGGTTACTGAATGCTATTATACTTTACTTACTGAATTTTGTAGCGAATAAAATCACGTTGGTAAGTGACCTATGTACGTAACATAAATTCTAAATTAGGTATAAAAAAATTGGCCAAGTGCGAGAGGGACTCGGGCACGAAGGATTCCGTACCATTAGCAAATAAACGGCGAAAGCTTCTTTTATTGTATGGGAGCCCCCTTAATCATTAATTTTAATTAATTATTTAAAGAGAACATAAAACGATATATTCTGTGAACAGTTAAAGCATCTACCTGTCACCATTATTAGTATCGAGCAAGAAACGGTAAAAAAATCAAGTTTGTTTTATGGGAATATATGTTTCCCTAAAATATTTATTTTATGTTGTTTTTAGTATTTGTTGTTGTAGCGGCAATATAAATACATCGTATGTGAAAATTACAACTGTCTAGTTATCACCGTTCTTGAGATACACTGGTGTACACTAGTATCTGGTGTACACTGGTGTCTGGTATACACAGTACTATAAATTAAATGGAAAACAGGGAGGCGGTTTATTTTTAAATTAACAAAAACTGGATGACAAGGTGTTCAAGCCCACTACCAGTCGGAAGCGTGCCCAGCATGCTGGCGGCAGTACCACGCTGAATGGCAATGTTTATGCGTTAGGCCAAATAAACGCCATCATTTTGGTCACGCGTTGCGTCGGCCAAGCGCTCGGAGAGGCTTTTGAAGATGAGGTGAGCTCCCGGCCCCCACAGGCACGATGTCTCAACCCCAAAAGGCTTAAATGTAAAACCACTACCGAGGGTTGCATATTTCCGCCGTTTGAGACGCTCCGCTGAATTAGCCGCTGCACTGGCCCTACTATGTGTCTCTGGAAGATATGATAGTGCCAGAGTATCGACGCAAGCTGCGTCACACTAGGAGCCGACTCATTTTCCAAGGCACAAAAATCATGCCGTCAGGTCTTTTGCCATCGTCACGCGTAAGACCACTGCGGTTTGAGTATGGCTGGGACATTGGCGGTGGAAAAAGCCAGTTTTGTGAGTGAATTGTCCACCAGTATATATTTATCTGGACGACGCGACGTAGTCATAGTTTCTTAAATTAGTCGAGTGAACTTTTTACTTGACTAGAAGTTAGTTATTTGTTATTTGACGTGAAATGATAATAATTGAAGTCGGTTTTTGTTCTTTCGGATATTATTTCAATACAAATACTGTACTAAATTTAGTGTTCAACAAGCTTCGGTAAGTATCAGATCACGCACATCAGATACAGGCACTTAATGTATCCTATAAAAATCCTACAGACTTAACACTTCGGCTATGGGCGATACTCCACAACTTTACTACGAGTATGTTTGATGTTGCTAAAAATTTAAAATATTAAGTTGCTAAACTCGAACAAATATATTTTTGTGTGAAAAAACAAATTCACTCAGATTGTGTAATGGCCCACCATCCAAGTATTTTTACGTAAGCACTACTAATGTACTAATAAGGTCGCAAGATCAACGTACGCGAACGAAGTGGCGGGTTCTGCTTGTAATTAATAATATTGCAAACTATTGCTTTTAGTCAATCTTGAGACGTAAATTTTTTTTTTTAATCGAGACATATTTTAGTCGATATAACTCAATGTTTAACAATATTTTGGAGTGAATAATGTTAATAGATTAATGTAAAATATACCTATATATAGATTGTAATTGTTTGTTAAAAAGATATTGTATTCTATGGCAATTGTATTGTATTCTCTAGCCCGCTAGTAATGAATAATATTTTTAAGCCTGTGTTTTTACATAAATAGTTTGAAATCGGGAAAACTTACGCCTCTCGGTTTTTCACTTCACGTTTTAGTTGCTGATTGGCTGCTTCTAGATCCTTATGTCTTCGGTTACATTCCTCCAGGTCTTCTTTGCAGCTCTTAAAGCTGATCTTTAAACTGTCACGTTCATGTGTGACAGATGACACATCCCTAAAACATTAAGAAGATTTTCGTCAATATAAGTATTATAGTAGATAGTTAATTAATTAAGATTATTATTAATTAATTAAGAGGTTAATTTTGAAACACAGGTTATATTAGATACTATTACAACGAACCCCCAGTACAACGAACAAAATTTTGTTGTTGTCGAATAACATCATATCGAATTTTTCTGGGTGGTGGATACTCCATACGCAGTATGATTATTGTCGAATACTCCATACGCAAGATATTTTGAAGAGAAAACTTCTTTAGGCGCGCCTAGACAGATTTTTCGTGGGCTGTGAACTGAATTCATTCATCACGCTCGGGTATGAAAGGAAAGCTTCGGGTTAACTCGGGACCATGGCTATTGGCCATCTAGAAATACGTCAGCCAATGGGAAATGCTAACGCATTTCTAGATGGCCATGCCAAGATGGCGATGCCACGTCCTCCGGTTACACCCGTGTAGTTTCCAAGGTAAGCTATCAAATTCTGAGTTATAAGTTTTCACTTCTATCGGCAGTTCCTATGACTGCCAATGGTTGTTTTAATTTTAATGTAATTTTTTAAAAAGTATGTAAGGTGCATTCATGTTCAAAGTTTAAAATTAACATTTCGCTGTGCTATAATAATTTTATCGTAACATATGTATAGATATTTTTTACGACATTTTTTGCGCTGGCTGTGGAGACTATGGACGAAGTAACTATTTTCTGATCTGTGCTATGGGCCCGTGTTCGTCCGATACTAAACAACTTGTTGAAAATCTTTCGAAACGTTTGGTCTTCGCCTCAGCGGATGGCTGGCACTTACTTTGCCCAAAAGCTGAGTTTAGCTGTTCAAAGGGGCAACGCTGCCAGCATTCTGCCGCGATGTGGCGATCTCAACGGCGTGTTTCATTTGTAAATTTGTATGTTTTATTTTTATCAAAGTGCTTTATATATATTTGTAAATACTTACACAATACAATTAAACTCTTATAAATCTACACATTATTTAAGTAGGTAAGAACTTAAAATTTTGTTTTACTTCTTTTGTGGCCGTTTCGGAGTTGGATCGCCCTATTCCCTCAAATATTGTCGAAGAGAATTGGAACTATTGCGATAACTGACGCATGCGTCATCTTGTTGAGTGCTACTAGTGGGATTTAGACTGGAACTAAAACTGAAAAAACTAAATGCTACATAGGAATTAGACCTTAGGTCTAAGGTTTCCTCAACAATGTCAATTTAGGTACAAATGTAATTTCTTAGAAAGAGCATTGACCCCGATGTCTATGTTGATAATATATATATATATATATATATATTTATAAAGAGTGACGAGACGAGCAGGACATGTGCCTGATAGTAAGCAACATGCCTGCCACATAACAGCACAGGGACACAGCTATTGGTACATGAAGAGTCCAAATCACTACTTAGCTCTGCACTGCGTTCGTTACCCAGAGATCTAAGATGTTATATCTTCAATCCGTATAATTCCTCTGGAAACATTGCCCTTCAAATCGGAACACAGTAATGTTTGCGCATTACTGCTTGGCGGTAGAATAACTGGCAAAGGTGTGATACTTCCCCAGGTGGACTCTGCCAAGAGTCCTACCACTATAAAACACTATAAAATTAAACACATAACAAAAATTTACTAGAATAATGAGTCACCTTTCCAGTTTTTGTACTTGATTCTCCAAGCTCTGGTTCCTCGCTTCCAGGTCTTCGCTTTCTTCTTGGAATACTTCCTGGTTAATTTTCATGTGGTGTATAATATTTTGATACTTCTCCAGTCTAATCTGGACAGATTTTAGAACCCTGTAAATAATTTGAATAAAGTAGTTTTTTTACTAGATTGTAGCTGGACATGGTCCTGATGGTAAGCAACGTGCCTACTCAGAACAGCACAGCATACGCAGCTATTGTCACATAAACACTTTACCATTGCCTAGCACTGACTGCGCTCGTCACCCAGAAATAATAATAAATATTGGTAGACAATTCACACACAACACCATCTGACCCCAAACTAAGCAAAGCTTGTACTATGGCGGCCAGATAGCTGATATAATACTTAAGTACCTGGATGACCGAGCTTTGCTCGGTTTAAATACTAAATATACTTAGATACCTACAGATAAAAGACTCCAAGAAATAGATTTTCTTAAAAAAAACGAATTGAAAAAAGAGAGAACCCGTCTGGATTCGAACCCGGAGCTACTAATTCGTGACCGCTATGAGCGCCCGACTTCCCGTCTGAGCTAATTATGCTGTCGCGTCACGCGGCGAAATTTACCTTCACATTCTAATATCTAATGTGACAGTTTTTCATTGTCTAAAAACGCGCATAATATGCGTTTTTTTTAATAAGACCTAGTTAGATCGATTTATCGTCCCCGAAATTCCCTGCATACATAATTTCATGAAAATCCGTCGCGCCGTTTCCGAGATTCAGATTCTATATATCGACGGTAGAAAGCGGAAATGTTGTATCTCAAAAATTGGGCTAAATAACTTAAAACTATATCGTTCATAAGAAAAAAAAGCCGCGTCGAATGGTCTATGTCTCGTCTTTTTACGATGAAAAAAAATAGTGATACGCCATGGACGTTTTTCTAGTTTTTCTGCTGTTTACACGACAAATTGCTGTAAAAAGAGGATAAATAGCTATTTTTGAAAATAAAATAGATACGACAATAAGTCCAGTTTAAAAAATAGTTACAACATTATTTTTCTATTACGGACGTAGATTTTTAAAGAGATACAGCATTTCAGCCGCCCAAAAATTTTACGTTGCCAAAGATACATCAATATGGTCAGAACTGGTGTGAGTTTATCGAACAGTTACTACATTTCACACATTTATTTAATAGCGAATATCTTACTTACAACGTAAGATTAGAGTATAGTTTTGTGTACAGTGATCAATACGCCACTCTAACCAGATCCGCCCCCTTCCCCCAACCCGACGTGTTCCCTGACTACGCCATTCCGATCGCGCGACAGTTATGCGTGGACGCCGATATCGAGAAAGCGTGTTTATATTATTGAAAAAAAAAACTTTAAAGTTTGATTTAAACGCGTAAAGGTTTAAAAATAAAGCCCTAGGAGTACGGATAAGTAATAGAATGAGATTATATTATTGTTTTTTTAGGGTTATAGCTTTATTTATCAAAGTAAACATTTTCTATATTAGAAAAAAATCAACTTGTCCGATGCTCAGGCTGGGATTCAAACCCGCGATCTTTGTATGACCGGTTCAATGCTCTAAGTAAGTAATAGCATATTAAAATTTTACCTATTTTCAGAAAAAATAGTTGGAAGTCTGTTTATTTTAGCATACTAGTATCTACTATGGTATAATTACTAGGATAGTGTTTATACCATTATTTATTAATAATCAAGCAAAGGTAAGTAAGTACCTTAACCTTACCAGCGTTTTATTTTAGGCAGGTTAGCACCGCTAAAAGTCCTACCGAAAATGACGAGTGCTTGTCTGTCACAGACTCAAAATTTCCTAGGACCGCTAATAATCACTCAAAAAATGAAATTGCCATACATACTAAATTTAACAGCTCAGCCGAAAATCCTCCTGAAAATAAAGACTGTTTACTTGCTACAGATCAAAACCTTTCCAACAACGCTGAAGATGCCATTGAAATTAAAGGTTGATTACCTGCAATAAATCAAACGTCACCCAGCACCGCTAAAATTACATCTGAAATAAAAAAATGTTTTCTTGATGCCAACCAGAAATATGGTGCTGCTAATGCGGAAGTTAATGCGATTCCAAATGATAATATTATGGAAGGGAGTACTAACAATGAACCCCAGAAATATATGTCTGGCAAAAAAAGAAGCACGAAAAGAAGTCTAACAAGGAAATTAAATTTTGATATTAACTTGAAACCTTACCTGGATTTTATTGAAGAAAACGATGCTGATACATTATTAATCAATGAAACATTTTCGTCAGAAGAATCAAGCTGTTTGTTCAGTGATAACGACACATCAAACAAGACAAAACAAATGAGGAACAAGAAAAAACGAGGCAAGAAACTGAAAAAAAATGACAAAGAAATGAGTACGAAACAAGCGAATAGGTAAAAAAAAAAACAATATAGACAAGGAAATACAATTACAAGAAAGCTTATTAACACCAAAGCCTAAACCAAAGAAATTTATTATCAAAGAAAACAAATTTAAAAGAACTCGTGATCAGAGTTACACTACTGAAAAAGGAGATGAAGTTGCATCTAAATGTATGAAAACTAACCCCTGCAAAGAAGTTGTTTGTAAACGAAACTGTGGAGATATTCCAGATACAAGACGTCAACAATTATTAACTTTTTATTGGAATCTTCGTAGTTCTCAACGCCAAAGAGATTGGATATCTAAAAGCGCTATAAAAAGAATGTAAATCAACATACTACAGATAAAAGTGAATCATCCAGAAGAAGTGCTACATATGAATAATATATAAACGAAGGAGATGGAAGGAGACAGGTATGCCAAAAGTTTTTAATAAACACGCTAGATATATCGCAAAGTTTTATATTATATACCCTTGATAACACAATCGAAGGGTTTGCAAAAAAAGATGAAAGAGGAAAAAATGGCGGTGGTAACAGACTGCTGAAAACATAATAAACCATTTAAAGAGTTTATGACTTCCTTGCCTTTAGTACCGTCTCATTATTGTAGAAAGGATTCCAACAAGCTTTATTTACCAGATACTTTCAAGAATATGTCAAACTTATATCGCATTTATGATGAGAACTGTAAAGCAGAAGGCGTGAAGAGTATGTCTTTCAAAGTTTTCTCAAATTGGTTAAACGAAAATTACAATGTTGGATTTCATGTGCCTAAGAAGCATACTTTGGAGGAAACTGATGAAGAAGAGGTAGTATAGCAGACTGGTTATTACATTTTGTTTTTATAAACGAATTTATTTAAAACCTTATACATCAAAATAGCCTCGTTTCGTGTAGTTCATATTTGTGCTACAGCAGATCCGTAGTCTGAAAACTTGTATCTATTTTAATTCGTCATACATTTCACTTTACAGATACAGCACTTCCGCTGCTCGATATTAAAACATCAATTGCTGTAACTAGTAGAAAATCAATGAAGTAGTAACTTTAGAACATTCCAATGAACTGTCAAATAACGTTTTGATTGATATAAATAATATGTTTCAAAGTTCAACTTTCTATGTTTATTCATTTAGGAGTTATGATTTTTTGAAAAAGTTTTTTGGCTCTGGTGTAAAACTAGATATTTTGAGATACAACAAAATCGCTTTCTTCCGTCGATATATATACATATTTATATAGGTACAAGAATTGCTCGTTTAAAGGTATAAGATATAGTTTTAAATACACACTTATTGTATATAGAAACACCCAGACACAGTACAAACATTTGAATTCATCACACAAATATTTGCACTGGGTGGGAATCGAAACTAAATCACGACAGTTAATATTATAAGATGTTTTATCTCTAAGCCCTGTAATTTCTCTGGAACATTGCATTTAAAACCGCGACACAGTAATTATTAACATTACTGTTTGGCAGTAGAATAACTGGCAAAGGTGTGGTACTTCCCCAGCCGGACTCTACAAAATGTTGTAAATCTAAAGGATCACTGAGCTATTACTCTTTAGAAGACTTCAATTTTATAATAAAAACAACGTCTAGGTCATGGAATACGTTGCCTGAGAGTGTGTTCTCGAACACAAACTTGATATCCATGGAGACATTATTGGTATATTTGCGTCGAGAGTGCATCCGGTTTCGTCTAGGTAGGCTCGCTCCGTTGTATACCGCATCGTCGCTTAACATGAGACAAGATGGTTAAAATAAAAAGTTAAGAACCTTTCAAAGTTAAGAAATGAAATGAAAATATTCCGAGTTCCAAATTTCAGCCTAATCCGTTCAGCTGTTCCGCGATTGAGCAGCAAACACCCACATTACTCAATATCAAAATTTATGATATTATTTGAATGATATCTTACTTCGCACATGAGGCTTCGTTATTTTCTTGATCTTGCGGCATTTGAGAGTCCAGCTGCATCTGCGTACCGGAGTTGAGAGCCAACGATCCATCCCTAGTATCAATGTTACATACTTAGAACGTTTTGTATTATAAACAACTTTTGCAATAACACCAAAATAAAAAAAGCTTCTCAAAAAAATGACATCTTTGATGTTCGAAAAACACGAACGAAGATATTTGACTCACGTGTCACGTTTGAGATACGTTTAGGTTGTGCAATGCGTTGCCGGAGTGGGTTTACCCCGATAGTTACAATCTTGATGTCTTCAAATCGAGAGTGAATCGGTTTCTTCTAGGTAAGCACGCTCCATTGTAGATCGCATCATCGCTTCACATCAGGCAAGATAGGGGTCAAGTGCGAACCTATTATAGTTAAAAAAAAGATGTGGTGTCTTGGGAAGCACCAGGTATGAACAAAGTTCCTTGGGATAACATAGGAGCAGCAAAATATGGAAAATATGTTGCCTAATTTTAATATTTATGTTCGCTCTGTACTTTAATTGACTTCAAAAAAGTAGGAGGAACTATGTTCGACTGTATATTTATTTTTCTGTGTATGTTCACCGATTTCTCCGTCAATTGTGAACCGATTTTCAAAATGTTGTTAGAAAGAGTACACTTCTAGGTGGTCCTATGAGCACCAAAAGAATATATAGGGAAATACATATACTAAAAGTTAGTACCTGGGTGACCGAGCTTTGCTTTGCTTTGGTTTAAATACTAAGTATAGATACCTACAGATAAAAGACTCAAAGAAATATATTTTCTTTAAAAAAAACATGAAAAAAAAGAGAAGCCGTCTGAATTCGATCCCGGAGCTACTAATTCGTGACCGCTATGAACGCCCGACTTCCCATCTGAGCTATTACGCTGTCGCGTCACGCGGCGAAATTTACTTTCGCATTCTAATGTCTAATGTGATAGTTTTTCATTGTCTAAAAACGCGCATAAAATGCGTTTTTTTTAAATGAAACCTAGTTAGATCGATTTATCGTCCCCGAAACCCCCTGCATACATAATTTCATCAAAATCGTTCGAGCCGTTTCTGAGATTCAGATTCTATATATATATCTTATACCTTCAAACGAGCAATTCTTGTACCTATATAAATATGTATATATATATAGAATCTGAATCTCGGAAACGGCTCGACGGATTTTCTTGAAATTATGTATGCAGGGGATTTCGGAGACGATAAATCGATCTAACTAGGTCTTATTAAAAAAAACGCATATTATGCGCGTTTTTAGACAATGAAAAACTGTCACATTAGACATTAGAATGTGAAGGTAAATTTCGCCGCGTGACGCGACAGCATAATTAGCTCAGACGGGAAGTCGGGCTCTCATAGCGGTCACGAATTAGTAGCTCCGGGTTCGAATCCAGACGGGTTCTTTTTTTTTCAATTCGTTTTTTTGAAGAAAATCTATTTCTTGGAGTCTTTTATCTGTAGGTTTCTAAATATATTTAGTATTTAAACTGAGCAAAGCTCGGTCACCCAGGTACTACATCATTTATATACAAGAATTGCTCGTTTAAAGGTATACGTTTTTAAACATTCTGCCAGAATAAGGCAATTTTGCGCAATAAGTATATTATAACGCACGGGCAAACTAAGACTACTAATAATGGCGACCAGAATTTCGACTTGTGCGCATTCGATCTGTTGTTTCTGTTTAAACAGGATTTTTACCGACATCAACAAAGGAAGAGGTATTGAGTTCGACTGTATATTTTTGGTTAAAATTTAAGCCAGTTTTTGTTTTTTTTCGGAAAAAATGAAATTATAGGTAGTATGGTGGATTATGACCAACACTCTTTCCTTGTTAGAGATGGCACCGAGTGTAGGAACATATAATGGGCTGCTTATGTTATGATTACTTACGAATCGTTGTTATGAACATGAACCGTCATGTTAAATTCGTCTCCTTTAGGCAGAAGGGTATGCGTAAGTGCATTTTCTCGACATCAACCATTATTTATTACTATCAATCAATATTTCCATTCCCGTTACTTTCCAGGCATAAAAAAAACTCATCTGTTGTTTCAGACTACAGTCTACCTGTGTTCCGAATTTCAAGCTAATCCATTCGTAACTTTTAATATTGGTAGAATTTGTCGTTTTTAGGTTTAGGTTAGGTACCTACAGAAAATAATTCTGTAACTAAACTTAAGCTTAAACATATTGAGGTGCGTGGCTCGGGAACCTCCACGTGGTGCACCCTGGGCATCATACAACGATTTGCCTCGGTGGCATCTTGTTATGTGATGGCAAACCCCGGCTGGGGCTGGGAACTTCTACGCGTGCTCCTCACCCCCTTGAGCAGTGCGTGTAGAAGTCGGGGAGAGGGACTTGGGAAGGATACTCGGCTGATTTATCGGCCAAGTAAAATTCCTAAGTCTTCCAGATGACGGTCCTTCACGACCACTCTGATTAGCAGAGTGCTCAGTGCAAAGGAAAAGGGCCGCGATGCGGCCATAGAGGTGAGGGTGGACCTCTCACTGCCGACCATCTTTGCCGTGATGCTCGACAGTGAGAGGTCGTGTGAGTTAGAGAAGCGCACAGGAGCGCTCTTCCACTGAAGTGGAAGCGGAGACGAGGGCATTGGAGATTTGCGACTCTGGGCTCGCACTCCATCTCCACAGGAGGGCCTGCGGCGTCGGACATTTAGGGCCGTCCAGCATCCCACCTAAGGATAGGCCTTCGAAGAGGTGACGCGCCGGAAATCAGCGCGCAAATCTCCAGTGCCCTCGTCTCCCCGTCCCCCGTCCCCGTCCTCGTCTGCCAGTGCGCTTCTCTAACTAGAATGCTAGAGCCAAATGCGGGAGTATTGACGCCTCCCGTGAAGTGGATCCACAAGGTAGGTTTCAAGTTCAGTTTCAAGGTCAGGATCGTTGACAGGAGTGCGAAAAGAAACCTGCGATCCTAACCCCCAGCCATGCAGAAGAAATCTGTGGGGGTTTTAATCAGGATCCATGTCCACTATCATGGTGTCGAGCCCAACATATCTCACCACGTCTCTGCAGGGTTGGGATACAAAAATGTAATTCTTCCACATAAAAAAAGGCTCGGACATATTCAAATAGGAAAATTTTTTTCGTTGTCTTATGAACATAATTTTGATCAAATTTTAGTATAGATAGCTTATGTAATGAAGTATAACAAATTTTATCAAACCTTGCGATCTCAGGCTCCAGACAGAGGTAGTGGTACACGTGTCCGCACGGGGTTCCACAGATGTTATCTTGTTTTTTAAGCACATTGGTGCATATCTTACACAGAAGATACATTCTCCACTCCTGAAATAATGTATAAAAACTTAAAGCATATATAATTATAGGACTGGGTCAAAAATAAACCATTCTAATTTTGCTTTGCTTTGTTTGTGAAACAAAAGAAAAAATATGTATACGCAATAATTTTCAACAATGTAGCTGGCGGACTACTTAGTTTTTTTAGGATTGTAGTCTATAGTAGTACCTAGCTGCACTAGCCCCGACCTAATGAAGACCTCGCTACCTCGAAATTCGATGGGGAGTACTGACCAGCACAGGTTAAGGAACAGTGCTATCAATAATTGTAAATTGCAGTTTGTCATAGTGTATAGTAGTAAATTAGTCAAGCCACTAACTTCATTCGATACCCATACCCATCTTGAAGTTGTAAAATACTCAATTTTGTGAAGGTGGCCATCTTGAATATGAAATGTATCACAGTGTAAAGTGTTCTGCTATTCAAGTCCTTGCATTCGAAACCCATATTGCGGGAGTTGTCAAAAAATATGTTACCTATACGTCATTTTGTTGCGGTGCCATTTTGGATCAATATTAGCTAACAGCTTAGAAAACTCCCGATTATTTAATTTGACCTTTCAAAAAGAAAAAGGCAACTCAAAATTTGTTTATTAGCCCGGGAGCGACAATATCACAGACAGAAATAAGTATTACAAGATTACAACACTAAATTCTATCGAAAATTGCAAAATATGTGACGTCACAAAATGTGTTCCTCACACTGTGTCACACTTCATCGACCCCCCCCCCCCCTTGACGTGTGCCGTAATTTATGGATGGCCTCTAATGTAACAATGAACATAATATGCGCATTGTTACTGATTTATCACAGTATAATATACATATGTGGTTATATTTTTGCACATAACCTTATAACCTTCAAAAAGACAACTAAAATTCTACCGAGTTTTTAGGGTTCCGTAATCCGTACCTCGAAAGGTAAAAACGGAACCCTTATTGGATCACTTTGTTGTCCGTCCTAGACGTTAAGACCCTTTTATAATAGGTAGTATATTTATAATTATTTAAAATTATAAGTAGTTAATAATATTAATTATAAATAGTTAATAATTAACTATTTATAATTAAATCCTTATCAAATCCTGTTTCAATTGTGTCAAAACATTATATGATAAGTATGTTATCCTGCAAAAAAGCTGTGCAAACCGATTTGCGCAGATATGGAAGAATAAATAAAAAACAGATAGTGAATCGGTTTTTTTTTCTAGGTAAACACTATCAGGCTAGATGGCGTTCAAGTGTTAACCTATCATAGTTAAAAAAATTGATTTATCGATCATGTGTATGACAAATCTCAACGATAATCTGTATTTATTACAATTGTAACGAATAGTGTACATTTTTACAATGTTATCGTAACTTACATAACTTTCATTTTAACATAACTCTCCAAAAACTCGATGTAGGTATGTAACTACAAAAACTTTTATAGGATTACGCTTGATCGCCATCTCGCCTAACGTTAGGCCACGTACCACGACGCGGTCTACGATGGAATGTGCTTTAGAAGAAACCAATTCACTCTCGATTCGACAATCAATCTTGGTGATTGTAATCATCGGGAAATCACGCTCCAATCACAAAAAAAAAGTCAAACTCTTGGTTCGAGGTTAGAATATTTACTTCACGCTTCAACGGATCAGTTGCAATAAAATCTCTATATCTAATCTATTCGAAATTATAATAAAAAACAATCGGTGTGTAACTAATAGAAATAAAAATAAAGATCGGAACGTAAAGATAATTTTCAAACCTTATCTCTTTGCCGCCATCATACAAGCTTTGCTTAGTTTGGGGTCGGATGGTGTTGTGTGTGAATCGTCCACCAATATTTATTATTATTTATTATTATAAAGTGAGCTAATAGTACATTATGATATAAGTGCGCTAAGTTATTATGGGAAATGCTGACGCATTTCTAGATAGCAATGCCATGATGGTTAGGCTACGCCCTTTCAGCATTTCCTATTGGCTGACGTATTTTTTGTTCGAGATTAACAATGCGCGCACATCAGCGCTTTTTTTTTAAAGCAAAGATCCAGCCAGTATGACATTACGACATTAGTAAAAAAGTAAATTAATATTTTTGTGTTTTGTTATAGATAAATTGTTGTAAGTTATGGTCAAAATTAATTAAATTAACAAATTAAATAATTCTCATTATATTTTATCTCTCATAGTTAATTTTATTCATAAAATGTTTACAAATTTTTTGACAAAAAAGCTCTTTACTAAGGTTTAAAAAGGTACCGTTCGTTTTAGACGGAGCATTTTGAAACCGTCCGTTTTACATTACACATTACCGCACAAGTACGTAATAAGATACATTACGATACAGAAATTGGTTCAATAAGAGACCCTTTACGAGCAAATATGTTATAAAATATATAATAAACAAAATGGTATTTATGTTAAATTCATTCGCAAGAATGAAACAATGGTTTCGTCTAGTAAATAAGAATAGTAAATAAACCTGCTAATATTATAAATGCGAACACAATAGTTACTTTGACGTGGCACTGTTTAGATGAATAGGATAGGACTAGACTAGGAATAGATAAGACTCTTAGCAGAGTCCGCCTGCGGAAGTACCACACCTTTGCCAAATATTCTACCGCCAAGCACTAATGTGTAAACATTACTGTGTTCCGGTTTGAAGAGCAATGATTCCAGAGCAATCACATGGCTTAGAGACATAATATCTTAGATCTCTGGGTGACGAGCGCAGTGCAGTGCTAGGTAATGATTTGGTCTATCATGTTCCAATAGCTGCGTGTTACTGTGCTGTTATGTGGCAGGCATGTTGCTTACCATCAGGCACATGACCTGCTCGTCTCGTCACTCTATACTACAAAAAAAATAAAAAAAATAACTAAATTTTAAAAAAAAGGTAAACGTAAATAAATCTAACGATATGCTATACCTGATTATTATAGCATCGTTGTCTTGCATTATTGTATATTTTTTTCACGGCTGAGAAAAATATTAAAATTGTTTAAAATTTATTTTGTTTATGAAGACGAAATAACGTTCAATATTGTCTCCCTTGAAAAACATACACTTTAAAATAAAAAAAATTGACCATCATCGTCCCTAAAAATATATTAGGTAACCTTGACCGCCATTTAACAATTAAATTTTCAAGTATTATCAACCCTGACCTCATTCTGTCAAAACAAAAAAAAATGGAATAATCTCACCTAATATTTTGTCCAGCCGTAGTCGGGGCTTATCAGGCCGTGTGACGGTCGTTGTTGGGCGAATCGGGAAGTTAAATGCAATGATGATATTAAGGACAGTGGAACAAATATAGGTACATGTGTAGCAAATCCGAGATTCAACTTCTGACTGTCCGTGTCAAAACCAAATCGGTACAACAACGATACGATGACGTGTTGACGTATTATTGTGAATGTTATCTGCTAACTAGCGAACTGCGCCCGCGATTTTTCTCACAATGCAGTTTTTGAAGCTATATTATTTTATGGTGCGTTATGGAAAAAATATAAGAGCATTTTTTGCGATGCTGTCACGAATCCTGACACCTTGACGTTTACTGGGACTCGGGGTATTAGGACATCTAGTCAATCAACATTTTAGTGAACAATGTAACTACTAACTTCAGGTTAATACTTTTGAAGTGAAAACTTCTTTAGGCGCGCCTAGACAGATTTTTCGTGGGCTGTGAATTTAATTCATTCGTCACGCTCGGGTATGATAAGAAAGCTTCGGCTAAACTCGGGACCATGGTTATTGGCCATTTACAAATACGCCAGCCAATGGGAAATGCTGAAAGGGTGTGGACAGGCCATCATGGCATGGCCATCTAGAAACGCATAAGCCAATGGGAAATGCTGACGCATTTCTAGGTGGCCATGCCAAGATGGCGAGGCCACGCCCTCCGGTTACACTAGTGTAGTTTCCAAGGTAAGCTATCAAATTCTGAGTTATAAGTATTCACTTCTATCGGCAGTTCCTATGACTGCCATTTTTTTATTTTTTTTGCATTGATGATAATTATTATCTATTCTATGGTTGAAGTTGGAAGTTTTGTACCACGAGGAGTAAAGAGAAGTATTAACGTTTAGCGTACATACACACTTTTTAGGGTTCCGTAAAACGTAAAAACGGAACCCTTATAGATTCGTCATGTCTGTCTGTCTGTCCGTCCGTATGTCACAGCCACTTTTTGCCGAAACTATGAGAACTACACTGTTGAAACTTGGTGAGTAGATGTATTCTGTGAACCGCATTAGGATTTGAACAAAAAAACTTTAAAAAAAGAAAAATTAGGGTTGCCCCCCATACTGAGAACTGAAACTTAATTTTTTCTTTTCATCAAACTTACACGTGTGGTCTGTCTATCGATAGGTCTTCAAAAATGGTATTAAGGTTTCTAAAATCATTTTCCTCTACACTGAATAGTTTGCGCGAGAGACACTTCCAAAGTGGTAAAATGTGTGTCCCCCCCCCCCACTAACTTCTAAAGTACGAGAATAGAATGAAAAATCTAAAAAAATATATGATATACATTACCATGTAAACTACCAACGAAAAATAGTTTGAGCTCGATCTGATGAGTACTTTTTTGTTAGTACGTCATAAATACACTATTATTGAAACTTTGATCAAAGTTACAACGAACTACAAGAACTATGTGTACTATGTATATTATGTTACTTGCTGCAACGGAACCCTTCATGGGCGACTCCAACTCGCACTTGGCCACTTTATGTTATTTATGGTTTAGATCAGGGGTCGGCAACACGCCCTTCGCGTCTACTTTTTTCACCATGTGGCCCAGGGCTCCCAAAATGTTGCTGACCCCTCGTTTAGATCGACGGGGCTAGCTAATCACATGCCTGATGGTAAGCAATACGACTGCCCGTAACAGCGCGGTGTCACCCAATTATTGGAACATGAAGAGTTGAAATTACTACCTGGACCTGCACTGATCATAATTTACCACCCAGAGATAATTTTACGATGAATTATTTTTATGGCCTGTAGTTTATCTGTTTTACATTAATATTTGCATATTACTGCTCGGCGGTAAAATAACCGGCAAAGGTGTAATAATTCCCCACATCAGCATTCCACTCTTCGCAGAGGGAGGCCACATGGAACCACACAACACATGAAAGAACCACTACATCTGTACATTATGCCTTGACATTATTTATGGACTGGCCTCGTGGCTTAGTTGGTAGTAGCTCTGCCTGCGAAGCCGAGGGTCGTGAGTTCGATTCCCACCCAGTGCAAATATTTGTGTGATGAATTCAAATGTTTGCACTGTGTCTGGGTGTTTCTATGTATAATAAGTATGTATTTAAAACTATATAAGTATTATATCAGCTATCTGGCGGCCATCATACAAGCTTTGCTTAGTTTGGGGTCAGATGGTGTTGTGTGTGAATTGTTCTCCTATATTATTTATTTATTTATTTTATTACAAGACCACTTTTTGGGATTAAAATTGAGACTTATTAGAAAAAATATTGTTTACAAATTGGTAACAATAATATTCGAACCCCTTAAAAAAACTTGTCACCTATTGCATATCCAAGGTTACAAAGTGCCGACGACAGGTACCATTTACAATTGCTCTTTACGTCTTTTCCATCATATTAGCAGCCTGCTTGTTTGTACTATCTACTTTAATTTTTTGAAATATTATTTCAATTACTTTTTAACACACTTTTATTAAAGAATGCGTTTCTGACATTTATATTCCGAGATCCCAGAGCTCCCAGACGTCACCTATTTTCTGATAAATGTAATGTGGACGATTGAATAGAGTTATGTTATTAATTAAGTCAAAGTAAACCAATTAAATAAATGTAAAAATTTATATTGACAACTGTTCGATCCTTCTCATGTAAAATTTCAAATAGGAATGCTCCTCAACGGCTTAGTTCCATCTACTTATAGCGCCAACCCCTCTAAAACTCTTTTGAGATGGCGGGTAGAAGTGAATGGTATCCCACCGGTGCCCTCTACACAAAATTTTATCAGTCATACCTATCTCTTTAAATAATCAGATACTTGTTCTTTAATATGACACATATTTAGACTCAAATCCCAGTATTATAATTTTTTTTTTTTTTTTTATTGTGAACGAAGAACAATGACTCTCTAGATAAATCACTAAACTTAAACTTAGATTAAATAAAAAATATATTAATTAATAATTTTTTACAATGACAACAAAATAATAATTAAAAAACTAATCTCCGAATAACCCACCTCTAACCGCTCCCGGCGCAAAAGTGCCCATGATGCTCGCCGCGTTCCCACGCTGAATGGCAATGGCCAACCTTTGCTCCAGGAACGCACCAGAGCGGGAGTCACCCGTATTCTCCCTGAGCCTGCGCCCCAATTCTGAGAGGAACCCTTTAGCCTCTGCGCCCCAACAACCCAAGGTCTCCACGGCAACAGGTACAAATTCGTACTGCGACACCAACATACCATACTTTCGCTTCTTCTTATCAGCGGCATCCTCTGCCGCGGCTGATGGTGAGTGGATAGTGCGACCTAGGTGGCTGGCGGCGACAGTGCTGACGCAAGTGGCGTCCCAAATTAAGCACTTCCCGTTCTTCCAGGGCACCAGAGTCAACCCATCTGGTCTCTTGCCGTCCGATCTGCATAGGCCCGGGGGCTCAAGTACGCATGGAACTCCCGCCGACACTAAGGCTCTCCGAACTATGTCATTGAGTGCATGGTGTCGCGAGAACCTTCCTGCACACCGTCGGCAACTCAAAGCGTGATGGCCATTGGCTTCTACCAGGGAGCCGCAGGTGCATACGTGGGGTTCACACACCTTGCAGCCCAGGCGAAGAGCCACCGCAACGCGCAACGAGTTGTTATCCAATAAGGTGGGTAATCACCTAGGGGTGAGGAGAAGGTAGCGCCTGCAACCAAGACCCAGATTCAGGCTGCGAGACGGCCCGGAGTCTGGCCATATCCGCTCCCGAGGCACATGACCAAAGTTGTGCTTGGACCCGCTTGACCCCAATAGCATCCCACGCCCGTTGGCTTTGAGACTCTACGGGAGTCGACTCCCCGGAGTTGAGGGCACTCCAGACCATCAAAGCGTCAGAAGCATAAGGTAACCTTTCCTCGCCACCATTTGAATTTAGAATAGTAGCGGCAAGATCAGCAACCCCATGCACCGACGAAAGGAAAGCAGGCAGGCCGACATCTCGCGCACAACGCACCCCTAGACCCCCAAACCGAATTGGAAGAGCTGCCTGTGACCATTGACGTTCATCAAGGGCAACGTTAAGAATAGACTCAACCGCCGATTTCAGAGCCTCGTCAAACGCAGATACTTCAGCCGGATATTTCCAGGTGGGGGCCGTCCGCAACAAGTATGTTATTTTAGGAACGGCGAAGCACATTCGCAATAACACTATCGCCACGTGCGCGGAAATGTTTTTAAGGCGTTCACGAGTGCTGAGAAGAAGCCTCGTACGAGAAGTAATGGCCTCGGGAACAGCATCAGCAAAAATCGGGGACCCCAATAGAGTGAACTCCGAAGTCGACACTTCCTTAAGTCCTGGTATTCCTTAAGTAAGTATTAATTATAATTCTATAGTAAAATATACTACAAACAAATACAGGTGACAACAGTTAGTAAGTACCAAGAACACATGCTTACTCGCTAACTTGCTTAGACGGCCAATTTTGAGATATGGGGTAATGAAGGTACATACAAACACTACTTACTTCACGTATTTTCTAAAAAGTGATTTTCACGTACGTTGTAGGCAATATCCTTAAAAACAAGGTCCCATTACTCCCAGACGCTTGCCGTCGGCCGTTTTGCTTAACTATAACATATTGCTACATACAAATGGAGCATGAGAATTTAAGTGAAGTTAAATTATTATTTTGGAGTTGTTAAGCAAAACGGCCGACGGAAAGCGTCTGGGAGTATTGGGGCCTTGTTTTTAAGGATATTGCCTAGAACATACGTGAAAATCACTTATTAGAAAATACGTGAAGTAAGCTAATATTTGTATGTACCTTCATTACCCCATATCTCAAAATTGGCCGTCTAAGCAAGTTAGCGAGTAAGCATGGATTTTTAGTACTTACTAACTCTACTCAATCGCCCATATTTCATTCATCAGAAAATAGGAGCGTCTGGGAGCTCTGGGATCTTACTCTATTATCAATTCCTCATGGCTTAGTGATGTGCATAAAATAACATTGTTGATATTTAGCAAGTAACGTTATTAATTATGTAATTATTATGCATATTTGTTCAAGTAAGAATATTTTGTTATGTTTATAATAACTATAATATGTGTCTGAAATAATGTAAATAAAATTGTTATTAGATAAATGAATTGAATCCTAATTTTTTAAAGTAACGAACGGATACAAAATAAAAATCGTTTATTTATTTCAAAATATATACCCATCATGAAATATATACTTTGAAGTCATGTATAAACACTGCATTAAACCATTAAATCCGGCTCAAATTCGCTTGAAGAGTCATTGTCATCTTTCTTCTCTAACATGTATAACCATTAGTCCAGTCAAAATAGACTAAATTATAATTCCAGTTTGCATTAATTCCCAACAAGCCGGATTTGTGCAGGCCTTGGATTCGTCATTACAAATGACATATCAAAAGTCCCCATCGATCCCGCTTGTGCGTTTTTTTTTATTCGAGGTCAAAGACGCAAAGGACAATGCCGTGGGCATTGTCCTTTGCGTCTTTGACGTATGAATTATTGTATGACGTATGAATTGACGTATGACGTTGAATGCCCACGTCCCATACATTGAAAAACCTGTCAAACTTTTTTTGATACTGAAAGTGCATAGAGATGAATAGTGTCTAATTAGGATTGTTAATGCTTCTAAAAACGTCTGCTATTGGTATTTTTCATTTCCTAAATACCAAAAATGAGTTACAGATAAACCAAAAGTAAGGTTATGTTTACTGTCAAAATACATTAGAATTATGTTTTCTTTCGGATTAGAACAGAAAAGAAAAGAAAAGAAAGAACTATGGTATTATCTTTCAAAACATATTTTTTATCAGAATAAATAGGAATAATAGTCTAACTACCAGCTGATTACTATAAAATAGTTCTCGGATGGAATTATCATAGGCTACACAAGGCTTAAACTAAGTGCAGGGCTAGGTCTGATGATTTGGACTTGTCTTCATGTTCCAATAATTTATGACACTGTCTTGTTATAGGCAAGCATGTTTTCTTGCTTACCATCAGGCACATGTATCGCTCATCCTATCACTGTTTGCTAAAAAATGACTTAAATCAATGAACCTTCACTTTCACGGATTCTTTTACCTAAAAGAATCCGTTTGTGGAATGTTTTGCCGGCCTCTTTGAGACAGTCACATAGTCACAGCACTGAATCACATAATTCTCAGTTATGTTAAAACCAATATAAATTCCGTCATTGAAACATTTGATCTGATAATCGGAGTTTGTTGTGGTGAATAATGGATAAATATTACACCGCTTAGAAAGCAAGAAGAAAACCATTCATTTTGCTTGTTTACTTTTTTTTGATTTGACAATTTGACATTGGTCTTTGACCTATTTGGATTTGGTGAAAACGTTTCGGTTCACAATTGCATGCCACTTTCTTCCTCGTTTACATTGCTATAAAAAGCTTTGATAGTTTCTTTGTCGCCGTATTTATACATATCGTTATTTAAATATGTAAAAGTAGTAAATAAACGACATTGTGAAAGAAATTGATATACATAACATCCATATTCAATTTCAGTCTAACGCGGATCACTAAAACGAAACGCAAGTACCGTTTCGTTATTGCAATATTTTCCAAGTCAGCTTTGTTGGTAAATGGTAGGTTTAATTTAAACAAATGCAAATTATTTTATTTTGCAATGTTAGAAAGTTACATTACTTTGCACACGAGTACAACAAAATATCACCGATTTTTTAATATATAACTCTTATGTCTGCACGACAACTATTTTGGCGGATCAAAAATGGACATTGTCCTTTTTGTTTTTTGCGTATATCTCTGAAACAACGAAAGCTACCGAAAAATGGTTCAACAAAGTTTGTAGATCATAAAATTGTCTACAAAAAAGATTTCAACACTTTTTCTTCTACGATATACTGTTCTCGAATTATGGCTATTTTAAACATAGAAAATACGAATATGCACTCATACGTGGCACTCATACAAAATTAGAGGAATATGAACAACGAGGACCTACTGCAAAATTGTAGACGCAATATATATTTTATATAATTTTACTTTATAATCATCATCATCGTGCAATTATCGTGAATTCCAGAATCTGAATTTCTATACAAAGATTATGTAAATAAGTTCGAGATTTGGTATAATCTTTTAGAGAGTCATCCTTGAAATAGGAGTTAAGTATTAGGTACCAAACTACTTTGTAGAATAATATAGAACGAGCTTGGATATTATCATACTTGACTGCAAGACATGACCAACAACAATTCTACGGTTCACACAGATTTGTAGTCCATTCTTAGAGAGGAAATGTGGATCTATGTATGATTAGTACCTACTGACTGGAGGTCGTGGAGTTTCATCACCATCATCATCAGCCTATCTTAGTTTACTGCTGGACATAGTTCTCTGGCCTCTTCCAAGATCCGCCAGTCAGCCCTTAGCTTTAGCCTCAGCTTTACGTCTCCATCTACTGCCTACTGTCTTCCATATTTCGTCACTCCATCTAGTCTCAGGATGTCTACACTATGTTTCCCGATTCGCGGTCTCCACTGAAAAACATGTCTACTCCGGTTCTTTGGCAAATATGGCCGGCCCAGTGCCACTTTAATTTGCAAATGCGTTGAGCTATGTCGGTATAATCTTGGTTCTCTAGTTCCGAATTCAATCTTCCAGAGAAACTCAAAGCATAGCTCGGTCCATGTTCCACGCTCTGCAACTTTAAATTTGTGGACTACCTTAGCTGTCAGTGTCCTCGTTTTGGCACCGTGGGTCATGACACACCTACACACTGATCGAAGATTTGTCTTTAGACATTGTGAGAGAGACGACGAGAAGACACGACATTAAACAGAGCTTGGAACTCTTTTATCAGTGGTGTTCCACCGTCTTTTAAGAGCTCGGTTGTACCATCCTCTCCCGCGGCTATTCCATATTGGAGCTGTCATGGAGTTTACCTATTAGTATATTTAAAAGTTCATAAAGCAATAAAGTTTGGTCACAACGTTACTATAATATTTGACGGTTACAATGGTATACAAAAAATATCAAAGCTGCAGAACAACGTCGTCGAGCTAAACAAACATCTTCATCGTCTGATATTGATTTTGATCGATCAATGACTCTTCCGACAAACCAACAGCAGTTTCTTGCTAATACACACAATAAATTTCGTTTGATTTTGATGTTATGTGAAGAATTTGCAGCTGCCAATATTGTTGTGAAACAAGCTCAAAATGACGCTGATGTTCTCATTATTGAAATCGCAATTAAATAATTCAGTAGCAGCAATCCAACTATCGTTGTTAGAGAAGCTTTAGATTTGTAAATAATATTAACTGCACGAACACCTAGGGATAAGATCATTTACTTTTTAAAACCTGGGAGAGCTCAAGAACAAACGAAAATATATTCTTCACAAAGTTTAACTGCATATCCAAAATGTCAGCCTCATATATTATTCCTTCATGCGATAACTGGCTGCGATACGACATCGGCAATTTTCAAAAGAGGCAAAAATACAATATTCAAAATCAGAGGTGGTGCGGAAATGTGTGCATATAGTCGAAAATACGACTTTCCTGCGGTCTAAAGTGACGATATCTCAAAAGCGATGCTTTGTAGAAGAAAAGTGATGTAAAAGTGATTTTTGTAGACAATTTTACGATCTTCAAACTTTGCTTGAAACATTTTTCGATAGCTCTCGTTGTTTCAGAGATATACGCAAAAACGTAAATTTGTAACCTTTGACCGCGAATAAAAAACAACACACAAGTGGGATCGATGGGGACTTTTGACATATCATTTTGTAAGGACGTATTCAAGGCCTAAACGAAAATCCAGCTTGTTGGGAATTAATGCAAACTGGAATGTCTATTTTGACTGGGCTACATGGTGTTGTCAATCATAGTGTCTATAGGTATGGACATCGCGGTCAAAATCATCGCATTTAATCTTTTTAGTTTTTTCAACCACCGTCACTATATAGTTAGATTATTGTCTGTAATAGCACATAGGTTAATTTTATCACTTTAATATAACTACTACGAGTAAAACCACGGAGCACTGCTAATCTGCTACAATAATTATTAAAATAATACGTAAAATAACCGTAGATACATTTATAAATTTATAAAGCGTTATGTTGTGCCCATCACTAGTCGTGACTAACTGATAGGTGTCAGGAACGCATTCTCTGAACGGCTGAACTATAGCTTCACTTGTAACTAACTATGTATGTAAGATAATCTTGGAATCTTAATGTGACCCACTTCCCGGTCTTCGATTAGGATGAAATTTTGCACACAGTCTGAGTTCTGATTACAATACATGACTAGCTAAGAAACGTCATTACAAATCCAATAAGGCGGCCTCCCCATTAGCTTCACTTTTAACTAACTATGTATGTAAGAAAATCTAGGAATCTTAATTTGACCCACTTCCCGGTCTTCGATTAGGTTGAAATTTTGCACACGCTCTGAGTTCTGATGACAATACATGACTAGCTAAGAAACGTCCTTACAAATTTCTAATATGGTGACCTCTCCAAGATGGCGGACTGGCTATTTGAAATCCACCCCCATGATATGGGTATCAAATGAAAGGATTTGCTGCCAGAAATACGAACAAAATAGTCAGGTGACTTAAATCTGATATGGCGGACGTCCAAGACGGCAGACAGGCTATTTGAAATGCACTCCCATGCTATGGATATCAAATCCAACATGGCGGCCGTTCCAACGTGGCAGATTGGCTATTTGAAATGTAAAAGCGTGTTTTTTAGTTTTTAAACTAATATAATAATTATTATTAATATGATAATACAGACTTACGGGTCGAGCATGGCGTGTGCCTGAGAGTTAAAACACTTGCCCATAAAGTAGCCCGAGTGGGGTTTTCCGGATAGTTACAATATTTGTGTCTTCAAGAAGAGGGTGAATCGGATCTATTTTTTTAAATAAAGAGTGACAAGACAACCTGGACATTTGCTTGATGGTAAGCAAGCATGCCTGCCACATAACAGCGCAGTAACACGCAGCTAATAGAATAAGAAGATTCCAAATCATTACCTAGCACTGCACTGCGCTCGTCACCCAGAGATCTAAGATGTTATATCTCTAAGCCCTGTCATTTCGCTGGAAATATTACCCTTCAAACCGGAACACAATAATGTTTGCACATTACTGCTTGGCGGTAGAATAACTGGCAAAGGTGTGGTACTTCCCCAGGCGGACTCTGCTAAGAGTCCTACCATTCATCACCAGTCATACCAGTCATATTCTTCTAGAAAAGCACGCTCCATCGTAGACCGCATCGTCGCTTAAAATCATGGCGTAACACGTAATAAACGTAATAACCCACCATAACACCGTACTTTGTCACATCATTATGGTGGTATGGTTTGGGACCCACCCTACCACCAGGGGTAGGGCTAGTGGTATGGTGGGTCCGTCATGGTATTTACATAATCGAAGTTGCTTTTTTGTAAAATCTCACCCTGAGCTATTTAAAATGTGGCCAATAGGTAGCAGACGTGAGGGCAACTTGAATGGTCTCGGCTCAAAAACTACATTTCTAACTAAAAGTGTATTTTGTATGGCGTCAGCGATTTATAATAAGATACCAGCGAAAATGAAGACAAATCAGAATCCAAGCATCTTTAAGAATACACTTAATAGCTTTCTAGTCAAAAAAGCTAATTATAGTCTAGACATGTTGACACTTTTTTCACATAACCGCAAAATTTATGAGAAAAATTCAAATAAGTGAGTTTTTGGTTTTTAATTGGCTGCTGAAAAAACTAAGCACTGTCGGAATAAGGGGTCTAACCCTCAAGTGGTTTGAAAGCTACTTGTCAAACCGGAGACAATACGTAAAGTCCAATTTTCCACCCATCTCCAGCGACCATTTACCCATCAAATTTGGCGTGCCACAGGACAGTATTTTAGGGCCAACTCTCTTTATTATTTACATCAACGATATTCTCAAAATAAACATAAATAATGCGGATATTATCACCTACGCAGATGATACAGCTATTATTTTTCACGGGAAAACCTGGAACCATGTCTATGGCGTGGCCAGAGAGGGACTATCAACCGTGGCTAAAATTCTTGATAATAACCTGCTCACACTAAACACGGAGAAAACAAAGTACGTTGCTTTCACTAAGACATGTGTGTCCTCTCCTCCGTCTGACATGAATTTAAAAATTCACTACTGCACCTCGTTATTCAATTCTCTATCTAACCCTTGTTCATGTGATTCAATTGATCGCGTAGCCTGCATAAAGTATCTAGGTATTTTAATTGATGAAAACCTATCCTATAAACAGCACATCCAGCACGTGTCAGCACGGACACGTAAACTAATCTTTGTGATGAAGAATCTTCGAGACTGTACACCTGTGCCACTTCTCAGACAAATATATATTGCACTGTGCCAATCTATAATACAGTACTGTATTGTCGTTTGGGGCAGTGCGGGCCAGACCATATTTATGTCGATAGAGAGAGCGCAGAGAGCCTTAATCAAGGTAATTCTCCGTAAGCCTTTTCGTTATCCCACCAACTCGCTTTATGAAGAGTTTAAAGTCTTGCGTGTACGACAACTCTTTCTGTACAACGCTGCTCTGACAAATCACGTTACATTAAGGTCACGCTCTGACTATGTGCTGCTTAAGAACAAACGCGCCTTCTCATGTCGAATTCCAATACCACAAGTGAGATCACAAATTGCGAAGCGTTCCCCTTCGTTTTCTCTCCCATACGTTTATAACAACATTTGTAGACAACTCAAAAAGGATCACTACAATCTTCCACTGTTCTCATTCAAAAAAAGTGTTAGAGATCTACTGTTTACGCTGTCATATAAAGAAACTGAGAGTATTCTCCGCGGTATTTTCAACTAAAAATGATATAGCCACTAACTATGGTGCAGAGATGAGGTAGCTATTGTTATTATTATCGTCATGCATTTATTTTTACTTCACGGCTTAACTGTGAATGCATAATTTGTAAAAATTTTCCTTGCAACTTAGTTTTCAGCCCAGGAAGATTTGTATTACTTCGCACCAGGACCCCAAGATACAAGCTCGGTGCTTAGTTTGGGGCCCGCTAAACATCTTTTATATACACAAATACTGTAATGATATTGTCAACCTTTTCTGCTATCCTGTGAAGTTTTTGTGTATGATGTAACTTTCTGTGTGTAAATAAATTATTCTTATTCTTATAATTATTTATCATGTAAACACACAAAAAATACTCTAAAAATTTGGTCAAACTTGCCTTTTTATATCTTAAATATACTGTATTTTTTTTTATTGAAAATAATATTTTTTTCTACCTTAAATTAACTTAATATTGAAAAAGTACCCTAATTTTCATTCAAAAAATCTCCCGTCAAAATATCAGCTTTTTCAATAAGGATGGTAAGTTTAGTATTAAACGTGTTAGTTTATATTAGAAGTTCAGTATTATATGAAAAAAAAATTTCAATCTAAATGCGTTTTACACCAAAATAAAAAAATCGAACTTACGTGGTATTTTTTTCGAAGCGTTTTCTGAGAACATTTGCCATGGTAATGTATAACTTTTTTACATTATCAGAAAAAATAGATTTTAATGAAATTTTTAGATTTTTCGAATGAAAACAAGGGTACTTTTTCAATATTAAGTTAATTTAAGGTAGAAAAAAATATTTCTTTTCAATAAAAAAAAATACAGTGTATTTAAGATATAAAAAGGAAAGTTTTGACCAAATTTTTAGAGTAATATTTGTGTGTTTACAGGCGAAAAAAATTAAAAACTAAAAACTCACTTATTTGAATTTTTCTCATAAATTTTGCGGTTATGTGAAAAAAGTGTCATTACAAAAAGTGTAGATCTTTTTAAACCCTACAACTTTGCCGTACAACTTATTTCCATAGGATTTGTAGGTTTGCCGGAAATCGAGATAAACCGTTTTTACCGTTCGTTTATAATATAATAGAATGCTGTGCAGTAAGGCTCACTAGATATAATGTTGTTGTACTTTGTGTGTATAGAATTCCATCTAGTACTCGTAGTAACAAAGATACCTTTTTTTCAATCTTAGAGAATGTTCTATTGCACTTGCATAAAAATAAATATTATCACATTGTCATGGCTGGAGATTATAACATAAATGTACTAAAGCATGATAAGACTACAAAGGACTTTGAATGCCTATTATCCAATTTTAATTTGTCATTAGCTATTAAACAACCTACTAGACCGGTAAGTCAAACTTGCATAGACAACTTTGCACATGACTTTAGGAGCAAGTGCAAGGCAGAAGTGTTGGGATTGGCTCTGTCTGACCACACCGCTCAATTGTTGAGATATCCTGTGAAAAAAATATGTATTAACAAGTATTGGCGGAAAAAATGTAGAGATTACAGTGTCGAAAATATAATAAAATTTCAAAGTCACTTAAAGAACCTTACTTTTTCAGATATATATGAAATATTTGATGCAAACTTAGCATACAACACATTTATAGATTTATTTAAGTTATTATACAACTTGTGTTTCCCTTATAGAACTGTAACAATCAATGTAACAAGAAATGCAACATGGCTGTCTCGTGGGTTAAAACTATGTAGTAAAAAGAAAAGGTTGTTGTTTAATAATTGTCGAACTAAACCCTATGAAGAAAATAAGGCAAAATATAAAAACTACACCAGATTGTTCAAAAAAATTATCAAACTAACACAAAAAGCTCAAAACAATTACAAAATAAAAATGTCAGACAATAAATCAAAAACTACTTGGCATATTATAAATAGATTGAGAAATAACTTACCTAAAATGTCCATAGATAAAATCCAATGTAATGGTCAACTTTTGACAGACCCAAAACTAATGGCTAATGCATTTAATAACTATTTTGTTGATAAAATTACTCCATTACCTAGTTCTGGTATAAATGTGACACAAAATATTGATAGAACTCAGAACTCAATGTTCATGGCGCCATCTACACCACATGATATTCTCAAAATCATAAATTCCTTAAAAAACACGAATAGTATTGGATATGATGAGATATGCACAAAAATTATAAAAACTGTTAAAGAGACTATCTGTAGCCCTCTTAGTCATATAATCAATTTATGTATAAGTACTGGCACATTTCCCGAGGCCCTTAAAAAAAGTATAATCATACCTGTATTTAAAAAAGAAAATAGGGAGCACATGGAATATTACCGACCTATTGCCCTTATACCTATAATGTCAAAAATATTTGAAAAATATTTTAACCAGCAATTCATTCAGTATTTTGAAAAATACAACATACTTTGTAATGAGCAAAAAGGTTTTAGAAGAAATAAGACTATAAATATTGCTATATATGATTTTCTTAACAATGTAATGAAAAATGTTGATAATAACAATGCTATATGTACCATTTATTGTGATATGACCCAGGCATTTGACTATGTCAATCATGATATTCTTCTGAGTAAATTTGAAGCCTATGGGGTTAGAGGTAATGTGCTTGACTTAGTAAAATCTTACCTAACAGACAGAAGGCAAGTAACTAAAATTACGAAGATTAATACTAAAACTAAACAGGAGGAAATATTCACCTCTAAAGAAAGAACTGTCAAATTTGGTGTGCCGCAGGGAAGTGTGTGGGGACCGTTTCAATTTATTGTCTACATAAATGATTTTCCTAAAGTAATTGAGCATCCAATGTCACTATTTGCAGATGACAGCACAATAACAATAGCATGTCAAGATAAAGCTAATTATGAGGAAGATATCAATGCCGCACTAAATTCATCTATCCATTGGTTAAACATTAATAACTTAAAAATTAATTTAAACAAAACCAATTTCATGCAATTTACTCAAACAAAAAATTACTTGAGTAACATAAACATAAATTATCAAAATAAAAAAATTGCAGAAGTCACTACAACAAAATTTTTGGGCCTAACAATAGACATGAAATTGAATTGGAAGGCACATGTTGAGATTCTCTGCAAGAAGCTGGGTAGCTCGGCATATGCTCTGCATAGGCTTGCTCCAGTGGTAAAGAAAGAGGCTCTTCTTACATCTTACCATGGATTGGTGGCATCAGTCTTGAGATATGGGATCATTTTTTGGGGGAATTCAACTGATACAGCCTCAGTTTTCAAAGCACAAAAACGATGCATTCGTGCTATGTTCGGGATGCAAGTTACAGATAGCTGTCGACAAGTATTCATAGACAACCAAATATTAACCCTGCCATGCCTGTACATATTTGAAGTTATGTGTTTTGTAAGGAATAACCCTCATTATTTTCCTCTATTGAGTGACAAAGTAAAACGTAACCGGCGTGATAAGTGTAGACTGCTCATAGACAAACGCAAAAAAAAGATTATGAGTGACAGCATTTTTTGTATGGCTCCTCTTTTATATAATAAGCTGCCAAATGCCATAAAAGAACTTAACATAACAATGTTCAAAAGTAAACTAAAAAAAATGCTTATACACAAATGCTATTATACTGTAACTGAATTTTTAAATGATAAGGAAATTAATTGGAATACTAATATTTTAGACATTGTTTAACATGAAACTTTTACAATCTTTAAACCTTATTCCATTAATATCTCAATAGATATTATTATTCCATTATGAAATTTGACATTCAACTGACATAAGACCAAATAATGATATATTGTACCATGATGAATTAGTTTGTACTGCATTACATTTTGACATTCTTTGAGTATTTACATGAATATTATAATTAACGACATTTTTGATTTTTTGATTATATACATTTATTGCACTTTATACATTCTTTGACACTCCTCACATGGATGAACTGCAAGATCTACTAATGCAAGACCTTAGACCCTGGATGGACATATTGATCAAACTCAAAAAACACAAGACAATATCCTGATGAAACACAAGACGATGGCGAAATTGTGCTCACCAAACATTTATCTCACACAAATATATATCACAACCAAATAGAAGCCAGAAATTAATCGAAGATGAAGAATCAGATGACATAAATAAAAACCAGAAATTAATAGAAGATGAGGAAGAAGAAGACTTTAATCAGCTGACTATTATTTAAAAAAATTTTTTTTGTTTTTATTTAAAAATTAAGTAACAAATTGTCTTGCCAGACATATTGCATGCCTCTCGCAGAGGCCAGTTTGTATGGAACAATTTTTAAAATGTTTTGTATTATCTTATCTTACCTACAAACAGCAATAAAGATTTTTGTATTTGTATTACGCTTAAAACGGATCCCCCCTTCCACTTCCCGACCTCAGATCGCCCGTATTTTTTTTTCCTTTCACTTTTGTCATATTCTCTTCCATTTACAATGGATTTCATCCTACTATAAATTATTTTTGTTTTTTGCCAATTCCAAACGCTTCTGCACTGGTCTATACATCTACTTACCAAGTTTAAACAGTGTAGTTCTCATAGTTTCGGCAAAAAGTGGCTGTGACATACGGACGGACAGACAGACAGACAGACATGACGAATCTATAAGGGTTCCGTTTTTACGTTTTACAGAACCCTAAAAAAGTGTCTGTACGAGGGTCAAACTGAAAGTTCTTAGAAAATCAAAAACTGATTACATTAGCCAGTTATTAGTTTTATTATATCTTTTCAAAATATTGTCCATTCACGTCAATACACCGCTGCATGCGATGGAACCACTGGGAAAAGCACTTTGCCCACTCGTCCTTAGGGGTCTCTTCAATGGCATCGCGATACGCAGCCACCGCTTCTTCAGCATTCATAAACCGCTTTCCTTTAAGTTTTTCTTTAATTTTTCAAAATAAATAAAAATCACAAGGCGCGAGGTCGGGGCTATACGGCGGGTGACCCAGTAATTCAACGTTTGATGTCGCCAAATAGTCGATCGTTCGCTTGGCGGTGTGCGATGAGGCGTTGTCGTGGTGAAGGAGGATCCTACTGCGAGGTCGTTTCTCTCGAACTTTTTCCAAGACAAGTGGCAAACAATTGGTAGTGTACCATTCTGCAGAAACTGTTTTTTGATCCTCTAACACAATTGTTGCGAAATGACCTATCCTTCCAAAGAACGAGGCCACCATTTTTTTCCCCGCACTTCGATCTCTCTTCACTTTAGTTGGCAACTCCTCGAAAGGAAACACCCACTGAGCAGATTGTCTTTTGGTTTCAGGATCATAACAGTAAATCCAGCTTTCGTCACCTGTTAGTATGTCGAACACAGCATTTGAGTCACCTCCGTTAAATCTTTCAATCATTTTACGGTACCAATCCACACGTTGGAGTTTTTGAGCCTCAGTCAAATTATGAGGTATCCACCGGGCGCAAAGCTTCCTGACCGCTAAATGTTCGTGTAGGATTTTGTGCACTTGACTCATACCGATGCCTAAGCTTGTCCGAATCTGCTGATAGGTCACTCTTTTGTCAGTCTCTATCATACGCCGCACAACACAGATGTTATCTTCAGTCGTCGCCGTAGAAGGCCGTCCCTCACGTAAATCATCAGTGAGATTAGTGCGACCACGTTTAAACTCATTAAACAAGTTGTAAACAGTCGCACGAGATGTGGCTTCATCGTGAAAGGCCAATCGTAGTCTATCATAACTTTCTTGTTGACTTAAATGACATCGAAAGTCATAAAAAATCATTGCACGAAAATTTTCTCGTGTTAAATTCATGTTGACGTGACACAGACAATTTTCAATTTGCCGCCAAATCGTAAAACAAATGACAAATGAATGAAGTATATACTCAGTAATATTGGCAAAGAGTTCTATTTTCAAATTATAGAATTATTTTTTTATTATATTGTTTATAAGTGGCCAGTTCTAAGAACTTTCAGTTTGTATATATATCATCGTATACCATCCACGGTGGGGACTCGTGAGACAAAATTATGCTCCCTGACATTGTCAACTGTTTTTAGACCTAGTTTCACATACTATTAAAGTTTCATTGAAGTTCATTGAAGATGTTTTGTTTAATGTCAAGTGCCTAATTCGCTCGTCTCATCGCTGAGTTCAAAACAAATTTCCTTAATTATTCAAACGTGAGGTGATAAACAACATGATATGCACAAACCACTAAAAATATAATGCGCATGCATTAATTCGAATTGTGGTAAATCAGTATATTTAGACATGTTTCGTATTAAATTATCCTTATCATGTCCAGACTGTCTGTTTTAATACAATAAATTAACCTATTTTGTCCGCTCCCAAATACCATCAACTCATACGTGGTTTGATCAAATTGCTGAACGAATAAATGCGAGAATCGTATAACAAGTCCAATAATAATGATTCCCTCATCTAATTTAGGTATTGTCTCACAGCCGCATTTCCTGATCCTGATGAAATATTTTCCCGTTGTCTGGGTCCAAAGCTAAGGTGATTTTGTTGTTGAGGATGACATCGTGATTTAATTAAGGCTTAGGTATATAGCGATAGCAGTCCATAAATTTTTTTATTTTATTTTTTAAATAAGGAGTTACGACACGAGCAATACACGTGCCTGATGGTAAGGAATATGCCTGCCACGTAACAGCACAGTGACACGCAGCTATTGGAACATGAAGAGCCCAAATCATCTATCACCGCACTGCGCTCGTCACCCAGAGATCTATGTTGTTATAGGTATCTCTAAGCCCTCTCATTTCTTTGGAAATATTGCCCTTCAAACCGGAACACAGTAATGTTTGCATATTACTGCTTGGCGGTGGAATAACTGGCAAAGGCGTGGTACTTCCTGTAGTACCCTGCTAAGAGTCCTACCACTACTATATTTTTTTATATTTTTTATATAATATCTTAACGTGTATTTGTCAGACTGACGATGTCAGGGAGTATCCATTATAATAGAGGGGGGGGGGGGGGGAGTCGAGTTAAACCTCACCCAATCTCCCGTTGGCGGAGGGAGTGTTGTCGACAAAATTCACGAATTTTTTTTTGGTAGAAAAAGTGTAATGCTGTTGGAAAACTAGGGGGTCAAAAAAAATTTTTCACCGCTAAAATATGGCAAAATAAAGTATAAAATAATATACATTTTATACTACCTGTTACACGCGACTTTATCCGCGTAGAATTTAAGATTTAGTCTGTGTATAAATTCACTGCTTTTTCAAACTGGTAAAATGTAGAGTTGCTATCTTAATTTGTTTGTTCATAGTTACAACGGGGTGTTTATATTTTTACTTGTTGCCAAACTCCCGTACTGAAATCCCATAAACTATCTGCGATACAAATTTCAACAAAATTGAGTAAGGCGTTCCGATGTTACATTTAGGGCCTTATCATACTAGCGGGTTGCGAGCGGCTGGGGGGCGAAGCGGGCACGCAGCGAATGCGTCGCGAATACGCCGCGGCTGCGCAGCGAGGACGTCGCGGACGCGCAACGTGTTCGTCACCTGTCTGTAGCGAGTACAATACACTCAGTAACAAAATGGATTCCGACGAACTCCGATTCCGGAATGAAAACACTGCTGTGCTTTGTTACTTCGAAGACGCCGCAGACGAAAACGAAAGCATCGACGAATTTGGGAGGATCCATTATCAATTCATCGAATGGAAGAGAGCGACAACTTTGTGTTGTTCTGCAAACGAATAAAAAATAATCCAAAACAATTCCATTCTTACCTGCGAATGTCAAGACCTATAGAGTAAGACCCCAGAGCTCCCAGACGTCACCTATTTTTTGATGAATGAAATGTGGACGATAGAGTAGAGTTAGTAAGTACTAAGAACACATGCTTACTCGCTAACTTGCTTAGACGGCCAATTTTGAGATATGGCGTAATGAAGGTACATACAAACATTACTTACTTCGCGTATTTTCTAATTAGTGATTTTCACGTATGTTCAACAAAAGGTGACGTCTGGGAGCTCTGGGATCTCGGATTACTACATTTTATGAGTTGCTGTATCTGATACTAACTGACTTAACACATGAAGATACACATTTGTACGAGACAGTACAAAATCGCTGCACATGCGCCGCGTGTTCGCTGCGCGCCCGCAACGTATTCGTTACGCGCTCGCTTCGCTTTGAGGACGCTCGCAACCCGCTTGTATGATAAGGCCCTTAAACTTAATCCCTAAGGAACTGTGCATTATTTCGGAATAAAATATAGCCTATGTGTTATTCCAGATTATAAGCTATCTGTGTCCAAAATTTCAGCTCGATCCCTTCAGCCGTTTTGACGTGATTGAACAACAAACATCGAAACATTAACATTTATAATATTAGTAGAATTTCTAAATTTACTTCATTGTTCTATCTTGACGTCTAACGTTACGACAGGAGTGAAACAACAGACAGATGGTATTAAACAATCTCAAATTCATTTTATGTGTATAATTTTAATTATGTCAAATCTAACGGTATATCCAAGATTGTGGACTTGCAGCCGTAAAAGGAGTTCAAATGTCTAAATCTAACAAAAAATGTTTGTCTGTAAAGTCGGTTTACTGACGATATAACGTGACAACGTCTTAAGAAAATACTGATGGAATGGTAGCATTTTTCAAAGGAAAATTTTAATTTCATTTGTTTAATAGATTTGCATGTAAAAAGTGATCATTAGAATTTAGTCATTTTCAATCAAAACAATGCAAAAAACAATGCAAAAAAGCTTTTAGATGCCGGGGATCGAACCCGGGGCATTTCACATGCAAAGCGAACGCTCTACCACTGAGCTACATCCCCGCTTGAACTACTAGTCGAAATAATTAATACAACTGTAACAAACATGCGGCGAAGTAACGACCGACGGTAACGACCGACGGTAACGCTACATGACGTCATGTTTTGTGGGCGTGCAGCCGGCTTCATCGAATTATAAGACGTTATCACGTCAAAAGATATTTGTGTAAATAAAAACTCTACGACTTGGGTTCAGTAATTTTATAATTGTTAAACCATAAATAACGGAATTAAAACTAAAAATCTATTAAAATTGGCCAAAAAAACGATTTAACCGTTTTCTAATAATTTTCCAACAACAAAATACTACCCGTTTAATTTTTATAAAGAAATGAATATTTTCTGTCCCTATTTGAAAATGGAAAAAAAAATCTAAAAGGTTTTTAAAACACCCTAGACTCTGCCTAAAAGGCTCTACAGACGAATCCTTTTATCAGAGGAACTGACGTAGAAAGTGGGTGGAATTGATGCAATTTATCGGGCCCAACCCACTTTTACGTCATTTCTACGTCACTTCCTCTGATAAAAGGGTTCGTCTGTAGAGCCTTCTAGGCAATTCCTGTGTTGCAGAATCTGCGAGTTTACTCTTCTATTTTAACTGTACTAAGAAAAAAGATATCCATACACAAACATGCACATATATTAATTTCCTTGTTTAATCTATTTAAAATAAATATCACTAAAATAACAACGATGATATTCATAATGACTTCATGATTTGAATAACTGAAACAAATATTATTACATTGCACAAGGACAGGACGATAATGCGCTTAAAATTAAAATGATCATCGAATGATTCATATTTTATTTATAGGTATATCCTGTCACGTTAGTGAACATAAAAGGTATTAAGTGGGAGATTAGGTAAAAGGGGAAATAATAAACAGTTATAAATACAAGTATATTATAGAAAGAATAAAGATTAAAAGGGATGTTAAAAAAAAGGTAAAGCAAAAGAAAAGAGTGTAAAAATAAATAAAAGAATTGAGAGGGTTAAGTGGCTGAGAGGGTTCAGTGACTGAGAGGGTTCAGCAGTCTGCAGCAGGTTCAGTAGTCCGCAGCAGGAACAGTAGTCCGCTTCAGGGAATGGCTCGCAGGTTCAGCAGCCTGGAGCAGGTTCAGCGTTCAGCATTCCTCAGTAGGGAATGGCTCGCAGGTTCAGCAGCCTGGAGCAGGTTCAGCGTTCAGCATTCCACAGCAGGGAATGGCTCGCAGGTTCAGCAGCCTGGAGCAGGTTCAGCGTTCAGCAGACTTTCAAGGTTCAGCAGTCATGCTTCAGCAGCCTGGAGCAGGTTCAGCAGTCATGCATGAGCGGTAGGTTCAGTGTTCAGCAGTCTTCAGCGTTCAGCAGTAATTTCAAGTTTTCCAGATATTACCCACTTAGAAGCCAACTGTTCACTGGTGATGTTCCTCTCTTGGAAGCCAATTCTCAAATGCCCAACTCAATTTACTAGATTTAACATGTAAACTTTTGGTGATTCAAGTCTAGAATGAGAGAACAGTTAATTTTTATAATTAACGGCCATAGATAATTCGACCTCAAAACTATAAAACCTTATGAAGATGATAGAGATTCAGTTTATGTCTCTAAAATTGTTAAACTGAGGCTGCTTAAAAAACGTCACACTAGTTTACTGTCCATCGTGGGTTTCTACTACTCAGTCTGATTGGGACCTGGTTTTTGCTAATTTTACTAATAGCTCTCTAATTGTTGGTGACTTTAACGCCCACCATACGGACTGGTCGTGCAAAAATGATGCTAGGGGTAAGAAAATACATGACTTAGCTATAGAATACAATTATGTATCTCTAAATAACGGTAGCCCTACGAGAATTCTGATGGTCAATAACTGCTTGCAAACAACTTCCCCAGACATATCATTTGCCTCGACAGACATAGCTGTAGATTTCGATTGGTTTGCCATGAATGAAAACTTAGGTAGTGACCATGTAGTTCTAAAACTAAGAGTAAATTACTGCGATTCTATTCAAACTACCAGTAAGATAAACTTTAAATTAGCTAACTGGGAGAAATACAAAGAAAACATACAAAATAATTTATCAATTCCGAGTCACGAAACTAATGTACAAATACTATATGACAGATTAATATATTACATAAATGAAGCAGCAAAAAATCATATCCCTATGATTAAGTTATGCCAAAATCCCACAGCTAAGTTCACACCAAAACCTTACTGGAACGCAGAACTTTCAAAATTGGTAGCACAACGTAGATTACGTAATTTCAGACGGAACCCGACCCCTTTAAATCTAAATATATTGAAAGAAAAAATCAAGAATGCTAAATTATAAATTAAAAAAGCAAAATCAGAGGGATGGAAAAAGATGTTCAGTAATATTGATGGGTCCACGACAGTCTCCGATATGTGGAGACGGTTACGTTGGATAAAAGGATATAGATCTTCTAAAGTATATGTATCTAAAGAAGATAAGCAAAGATTACTGTGTAGTTTGGCCCCTGACTATGTTCTTTCTAATTCACCTATATTTAGATCATCAAATGAAAAGCTAGAGAGATGTTTTAGGTTTCATGAGTTTAATAAATGCATTAAAAAAAAAGATACGGCTCCAGGTACTGACGGGGTCACATATTCGATGATTTACAATTTACCCATAAAAGCAAAACAATACCTACTAACCTTCTATAATCTTGTTGTCGCTACCGGAGAAATCCCCTCCCAATGGCGCAATATCACTGTAGTCCCTATACCTAAACACAATGAGTCATCAACGACATTAAAACTACGACCGATCTCTTTAATATCATGTCTTTGTAAGATTTTGCATAATATGATAAACAAGCGATTAGAATGGTTCGTTGAAAAAAATGAACTACTTTCGCCATTTACCACAGGTTTTCGCAGCGGACAGTCGTGTCTGGACTGCCTAGTGCGCTTACTAGTTACTTAGATTAGATTATGGTTCGTATTTATTCGACAATTGTGCTAAAATTCATACATATAAGTTACAAAAAATACAAAGTCAGGCCTTGAGAATAATAGGGGGATTTATTAGAACTACTCCAATACACACGATGGAAAGTGAACTCTGTGTACCGCCACTGCATTTAAGAAGAAGATATTTAGGCACAAAATATTGTTTAAAGATACGAGCATTAACAGGTAACGAAACAATTGCATTGTTATCCCAGTTACATTCCCATTGCTTTTTATCAAATAGTAGATACGGGTACTGGTCTAGAAAAAGAATTCCTTTGCTTGTTAGCATTTTTGATACAGTTAAAACTGAAAATATACACTCATCTTCTCCACTTGATACCTTCTGTTTGAACTCATGGATAAATGACTTTAATTGTGACGATATCATTTCTACTAATTTAGATTGCGTTAGAAGTTCGAAAAAAACTTGTAACACTAATATAATGAAATTTGAGATCCTTAAAGAGCTTAGTGATAAATATTGCAACTGGAATGTTCTATATACAGACGGTTCAAAGGGCAAAGATGGACGAGGAGCGGCTTTTTATGACCCTACAATAAACCCAGATAATAGTGTTAACAATAATTGCTTCAGAATTGTAAATAATTATAGTTGTATAATGTCAGTGGAACTCATAGCAATATCGGAAGCACTCTCTTATACCCAAAATAACGATCGGCGTAAAACTGTTATTTGTACCGACAGCAAAAATGCACTCCAACATATCACACGTTGCACCTTTGGTAAGAGAGGAGTATCAACAGCTTACAAAATCATATCGCAATTGCAGGATTTATATGATAAAAACTTTCAGATTAAATTGCAATGGGTCCCATCGCATATCGGACTGAGAGGTAATGAAGAGGCTGACACACTAGCAAAAAGAGCAGTTTTAGAAGGAAGGGAATTTAATATATTACCAAATTACTCAGAATTGTTACCTAAGTACAAAAAAGAATGTTACAATATTTGGAAGCAATATTTTAATGAGAGGTCAATTGAAAAGGGAATATGGTACAAGACTATTGTTAAGTACCTAATTTATTCTACATTAAGAAGACAATTAGTCCATAAATAAAACAGCTATGATCAGTATACAGCATTATATTTCGAAATCAATCCTTCATCATACCAACTTATTCACAGCTGCCTTGTGCAGCTGAAGTAGTAAATTTTGTAAAATATTACAAAATTGAAGAAAACGCTTTACAGTACCTTAAATTCAGTAACAGATGTACAATTATCACTTTTATTTAGATGTTTATCGGTTAACTAGTACTTTTAATTTAAACCTTTCGCTTGGACTTGCTGCTGCATAATATTTTCTTATTAACCTGTTTTACGAGCCAAAAACAAGAGCTTGATTGTTTCCCGCCAAAACGATCAAGCCACAGACTATATACCAACCCTACCCGGAATTGTAGGGTTGCCATAGAGTGCATTTCGATATTCTTACTATTCTTTCAATAAGAACTTACATATTTATATTACTAATTTTGCTAACAGCTCGGCCATCCTGCAGAAGCGAGTCCTCGCGCTTTAATAATACATTGTTAAGTATACATGTTGAAGGATTTTAAGTTTATTTCACATATCTTGACTAAATTATACGAGTACTTCTGTTCTATTTCTATAGTAATAATAATAATAATAGCCTCTATTCAGGTAATGCTTACAATTTTTCATTGTTAATACAATTTAAAATTCTTAAATTTAGATTGTCATCGCACCGTCTGTTTACTTATTGACAAAGGCCTCCTCCAACTTGCCATCAAACTTCTTCCAACTTCATCCCAAACGTAAGCTTTTGTGGTCCATGTAGCACCTGCTATCGCTTCTATGTCATCGACCCATCTTCTGAGTGGTCTGCCACGATTTCTTTTCATCTAATTATTATGTATTCATTTCCATTTAAGCTTTCTAACAGTTATTGTAACATCTTTTCTTTTTGATTTTGCTCTTAAAGTTGTTGTTCTTATTTTATCAGATAGCCTTTTGCCCATCATACACTTTTCCATGGCATTTTGAGATGTTTTTAATTTTCTTATGTGGGTATTGTTGGTCGCTCAGGTTTGACAGCCATAATGTAATAAGTACGTTATAGCCCGTATCCATTATCATTTAGTTTCTATCTATATTTTAAATAATATGTACGTTACAAGTAGTTACAATTTGTGTTTCAAATTAAGGAACATAATTTATTAGTAATGTTCGAAAGAAAACAAATAAAATTGAGCACATGGCATCATCAGTCACTATAAGTTTCTTTAAATGTGTCACTATACTTAATAAGGAAAATATTTTCGTGGTTACATTATCAAATCAAATCATGCTTTATTGACACACACAGTTTAACCATGTTTATTATATTTATATTTACAGTTCGCAATAATAAGATTGTACGACAAGAACATAGTAGGTATTATTGTTGCATAATAAATTAAGCTTCTGTCAATAAATCTCAAACTAGGCCTAAGCCTTTATCTAGTCACCTGTTTACCATGTGTCCATTGTGTGAAATAATTGTACTACAAAAATATGGGCTAGCTTTATTTAACAAAAGTATTCCATTTAAAATACCGAATCAGCGAATCAACGGTAGGAACAACCTTGATATATTATTATGTTTTAATTTCTGACAATTATCACATTAAAATTATAATTAGAAATATACATATCTCTAATTTCAGTCATATACGATAACATATCTACTTTATTTATTTAACATATAGTGTTGTGTGTGAATTGTCCACCAATATTTATTTATTTATCCATACTTTGCAGTCAAAAAATAACCTGCATTTCATAAGAAACAAAACAATTATAACCGAATTATTCATATTTTATACCTAATATATAATATTGTTACGCCATAACACAAGTTTAACCCTAGCTTGGGTAACAATGCTTCTCAATCTGCATTACCAATCGAGGATAGATAATCTGTACTAATTTGTGAACTTCAAATGTTTGTTAATGCCTAATAAATTTAATTTCATTTCATTTCAAATTTCATTTCATTTCATTTCAAATTTCATTTCATTTCATTTCATTTCAAATTTCATTTCATTTCAAATTTCATTTCATTTCAAATTTCATTTCATTTCAAATTCATTTCATTTCAAATTTCATTTCATTTCAAATTTCATTTCATTTCAAATTTCATTTCATTTCAAATTTCATTTCATTTCATTTCAAATTTCACTTCATTTCAAATTTCATTTCATTTCAAATTTCATTTCATTAATTAAGTAACGTAACAATTGTTTACAACAGTTTTTGGTCTTAGTTGTAATAACTTTACTAAAAGTTTTAGTCGTTGAACATAAACCAAAGTAATAATTTACTCACAAATTAATGATGATGAATCACGTCAATGATTTCTCTACTAGGCAATGTAATTATTTTAGCGTATCTAATCATTTAGCATTATAACCTGTTTCATATGGGCGATTAAATAATTTTTACTTATAGGTACTTATACGGAATTCTTGATTGTTTCGTGATCAACAATCTGATAATCTCTATTGAATCATCAAGATCATCGATGACTTGAGTTTATCTGCGGCTACCACGTCTTCATATCAACCGCGGCTATTAAAGGCATATCATCAACCAGATTTTTAATATTTGTCAAAGTTTATTTACAGGCCTTGAAATTTAATAGCTAATTGTATTATTACTTGGCGTTCCGCGCCTTACATTCTCACTAAACCCTAGTCGTTGAACCTTATTGATGAAGTATGCATGTATGTTTCGGATCTGATCATTGTCATTCATTACTCTATAGATGATATCTTAATTTCGACGATATATACTTCTTATACTATATTTATTATTTATACAACATTCAATGGTTCTGGAAAGCAGTATGGTGTTTCGTATTCGGTCCGTTAGTTTTACTCCAAAAATACTGCGCTCCACAGCTCATGTGTATTTAAATAATTTTGCACAGATATTAAATTAATAATTCAAAATAATAAAATACTTTTGTTACGCGGTTTGTGTTTGACTGACACTTGATTGATATAATGACGTGAAAACTGACGCATTTTACATCGCGTTCCGAAACTAAATCAAAATAACTAATGTCGTGAAGCCGAGCAAATTGAAAATCATTACGAATGATCTATGAGTCTTACGTTTTGTGACTATTCAATTTGATCTGGTTCGCGATGTCATCTCTTTTGTTGTGTTTCTTCTGAGTGAGTTTCGGAACGGCGACATCCGGCGATATCCTCCTATTCTGCGACGTACACACGGACACTGTTGTGATACATATGATGGAATTTGAACTTTGTGCAGCGGGATTAAAGTGCAAATTGACTCCTTGACGTTAGGAACACACATATATTGCTTAGACATAAGTGAGTGCTGGTTATTTAATATGAACTTTATTTCTTAGCAATAAAGCTCAAATTGCCTTAACAATTTAGTCAGAAACGTTTGTATGTGAAAGCGCTTTATTTAATATGAACTTTATCACATAGCCATAAAGCTCAAATTCCATTAACATTTTAGTTAGATAACGTGTGTATGGGAAAAAGAAATGGGCTGTTTTCAGGGTTTTCCCGACAATTATTTGTTTTTTTCTTGCCGTAAAAACCACCCTTGGACTTCAACGAACATTTAAAAAAAAGAATTGTCCAAATTGGTCCAGCCGTTTTTGAGTGATGCGCTTACCAACCCATTTTGCGATTCATTTTTTTTTTTTTTTTTTTTTTCTACCTCTATTATAGATCTTATTGTAAATTTAACAAATAAGTTAATCGAAATAAAAATTTGTGATCCATTCTTAAAGTACATTCAATTATTACTACTTTCGGATTATTTTCTGAACAGTAGATATCTTTTCAGCCTCGTTTCATAAACATGTGCGTATTGTCCTTTACGCGTAGGTATTCTATGTTATGAAGTGTACTTATATGAAAGTATATTTTAATATATTATGTTCATGCATTATATTATTTATTATCCACCCACCCCAGCTTCGCTTGCGGTAGGTATATTTATAGCCTAAATCCCTCGAAGGCCACGCACATATCCAACGGTGTAATAACTAAAATCAGCCTGGTGGTTCCAGAGATTAGTGCGTTCAACAAACAAAATCTATCTCTTTATAATATTAGTATAAAGTAGGTATAGCAATATATATGTACCATATCTGTTTAACGCATTTACTTTTAAATGATATGTATTCTATTTGTGTAATTATTTATGTACGTAAGTACCTATATCATGGATACCACACCCATACCTTTACTTGTTACCTTGTCCTAGCAACCAAAAGGTCATCTAGAAGAGATCTCTATTAGCGATAGGATAGACTTTTGTGTACGACATTTTAATCACAAGTTTACTCACTTTTTTGTATTGTTTCGTGATACCTACAATAAAGTATTTTGTATTACATTGTATTGTTTTCTATACAATCTTAAGAATACTCTAATAAAGTCTAGGATATGAATCCATAACTTCTCCTTGGGACTCCTATTCTAAAGCATCCAAACGTGGGTTGACAGCTCGATATTCGATGTCGCAATTGAATTCTTGGAACTACACCCTTCAACGAGCAATACACGGTACTAGATCTCTGTTAGTGAGTGTGGTTCTCGGCGCATTGCGGTCTGACAATATTTTAAGTTGCATACTCTGAAGGTTAACTCTAAATTTACCAAAAGAGGATGATAATGAGAGGGTTTCAGGTTCGAACGAGTGGAGCTTTTGCTCCTCTTTGTCTTTTTACTGTTAAAAGAGACTGTCCTAAGGACCCAAGAATACTTGCCACGTCGTACTTAGTTGAATCTGTGTGGACCGGCCAAACGGCCCGCAATCATGGAAAGCTGTTTAAGCCCAGTTGGTTCTTCGATGTACTTAGAGTACCTACTTCGAAACCGCCTTCAAGTCCAGGCTTTAAACCGGTAATACTGACGCCAAACCCCAGGGAGTCTGTTAAGTTGTAGCGTGAAAGAAATGCCACTTCGATACTTTACTTCGGCTTTACCCGTTTTTTTTGTCATGAGACATACGATACGTCTTGTACTCGTATATTGCTGGCTTCATATCCTTCATGTCATCAATTGTGGCAAACTCCAAAATCTTTTAATTTTTCTGACAAGAAGCAATCGCTTTATTCAACGAGCAAATTATGTAGTTACGATGTTTATTTTTTTATTTTTTTAATTTTGGCTGCTAGTCACAATTGAAGAAGTGCCATTTATTATCAAATGCCACGGGACTAAATATAACTTGTAGGTATAACTCGATTTACTAAAGATATCACTCATTATAACTTGTAAGTATAACTCGATTTACTAAAGTACTGTTCTAAACCGAATCTTCGCTTCAACGAGATTTCGGATAACATTTCCCTGACCATCATCAAGTGTGAATTAGGAAGGCATCAATGCAGTACTATAATGATACCTATAGATACTAGGGGCCCGCTTCAACTTCGCTCGGAAACCTCCATACAAAGACAAACTTTCAAATTGGATCAAGCCTTACACGATGCGCAAACCAGACTACAATCGCGGAGTCCGTCGCGGACAAACAACGTAACACGTAATTTGTGTATGTCAAGATTTATTTTAGAGCTACATTTATGAATTGAACGGTTTGTTTAGATTGCCTCTTTATACTTGTGATTTTATTGGAACAGTATGTGATTGTATTGCTCGCTCCGGACCAATAACAACTTCATTATTCAACTTAAGAAAAACTCTTGGTTCAGACCTAAGTATTTTCGAAAAGAGGCCATCTGGTGTATTTGTTATTTCCATATTAAATTCTTAATACAACTAGTACATGCCAATTTTACACCATCATTCGATAATACCAGAGTAATATATTATAAGCTATTTTATAAAACACAAAGTAACATTAACATTATTAGGAATAGCGAGTTCTAGTTTTTGTTCAGTTAAACCGTGATCAACTAATCCATTCAAAACTGATCCTCGACAATATATATGTCGACATTTTCTGATACAAGCTTTTATGTCTACGTTCACTTTGAGCAATGGGTCTAATGGTTTGCAATTTGATGCTCTTAATCGATCGTCAATTTTGTGTAATTAACAGTCTGCTACCTTCCGTATCTCTCTCTACATCTGCAATATTCTTCTTGTGTATGCTTTTAAGTAACAATATTGCCTTCATGAGACCATGTCCTTCAAGTTTCGCAAGCTTTAAAGCCTAATAATAATAGTAATCCGGCATGGTTGTCTCAGCGGCCGCGGGAGAATGGCTAGCTAAGCTTTGTTATCCATTCGGCCCAGCTATTAGAGTAACGTTTCTGAGATTTTGCAATGCCTGGTTATTGTGTAAAGCAAATTGGATTATTTCCTTTTCGTCCCATTCGTCAATTTTGACACATTACTTTGTAATTCAAATCATTTTGGTTCAAAATGCGATGAATAGAAGTGATATTGCAAAGAGTAAAACAAACTTTTTTTTAAATAACTTAATGCGTCGCTAAATAACTCTTCGTTAAACCACGTCAAATTTACACCATAAATCGAATCTATATATTTATGTGCGGCTGTGGACTTGCCTGTTAAAATCCAGACTACCTTTCACATCCTCGCCTTGGTTCTAAACCGTGTCAATTTACACCATTACTTAAACAAATTCAAATTAGAGCGCTTGTGGACTTGCCTGTTATCCAGACTCCCTTCCACTTCCTGGCTGCGGATTTCAGTATCAATTTACACCATTACTGAACAAATTTAAATTAAAACGCTTGTAAATTTGCCTGTCATTCAGACTCCCTTCCACTCCCTCGTTCCGGTCCTTGTCAATCGGTGGAATACTCGTTATCTGAGCGCGCCCTTTGCAGCGCTCGACTTCAGGTTCACTTTCCATGTCGCAACTTTCTTCTAATCTTTGCGGCCTTGGTACAGTCTAACCATAATCTGGAACTTCCAATAAAGTCATTAATAATTGCTCAACCTACTTTTAACTCCATCTTTCTCATATATGAGCAAGTACTTTCATCAGATCAATTTAGTTTAGAACACTGCTAAACTGCAATGAGAAGCTCTGGTACCTACTTTCTACCTTGATAATACTAGGCACGTGTGACTCTAGTTTCAACCCGTTTGTACAATCAACAACAAATGTACAATCTATAAAAGTTTAACTCTTTACATTTTGTACATACACACATTGAGTTACATCTTGGCTGAACAATAGCCACCTCAGTCACAGTTCACAGCTCAACCCCATTCTCAAAGAATGGTACATGCTGTGACTTAAGATCAAATTACTGGCAATGTCAATTTAGTTCATAGCTATTGGTAGAAAAGTGGAGTTTAATTTAATATACGTCACATGCCCATGGTTATCTGACTCAGCAGTTAAATACAGTTTCTTTAAAATATTCTACGTGCAAAAGATTATCTCTCAAATTGAATTAATCGCTAAAACGACTAGACAAAGACAATCTTTACTCTGTCCGGATCTCCATGTAAGTTGTAAACATAGTACCAAGAAGGCAAAAGCGAATGACATATTATATTTCATAGTAATCTGAGGATATTTTATTATGATGTGTGATACGGTTTGTACATACAGCTTCAACGTCTGACCCATGATCTGACATGCATGTCTATTGAGTCACTATTTTTATTCCCACGGCTGGGACTAAAAAGGTACTTCTTTTAAAAGAAGACAAACGTCATTATCCATCACTCTAGCAAAGTGCCGCTGGACGGATAACGATTCCATGAAAGATATCGTTCTAGGTCCATACCGGTCCCTTGTGACTTACAGGACATGTGTCATCAGGCATCATCATAATATGACTTTAGTGGTCATGACAAAGTTTCGCTAACAGAACATGGAAAAGTACTCAAACATGCGGTCGGAATTCGAACCTCGTGTAAATCGAACGTTCTCACAACTAGGCGACCAGAGTTTCAAAAATAACGCTTTAATAAACCTCAAAGTAACGTTAATGGTTTGTCCAGAATTACTGACATTGCGGTTATTGGTGTTACATACATATTTATCGAGGCATGGTTTTCGAAAACTGTAATTATGAAAGAGAATCTTTGTAAAATGGCATACCCTTTTTAAATTGCATAGAAAATATGAATAGCCGTCATTTACACATTAATTATTATGTGGAATTATATATTGTGTGCACAATTAGACGGATATATTTTGTTTTTTATATAAAAATAATAACAAAATCACAACTGGCTTGGCTGTTTGCACAATTATAGCCAGACTATGTTTGTATTTTGAACATCTCGATAATGCGGTATAGGTTGCAGTCTACTTGACTTATTCTAGTAATAGAGATAGTGAGGACCGCATTGCGTGAAAAATTCAAAAATGGTAAGTACCTATACGGACAAAATCCACTTAAGTGATATTGTTCACTCCAACGATCTCAATACACAAATGTGCCCTCCCAAACTTCAGGGCGCACGGAATCATGTCTTCGTTGGGCAGAGTGAGCTCACTCCTTCCGTTCTAGTCGTTTGTCACTATTCGTTGTCAACAACCACAATAAGTAGAACCACAGCATATCGCGCCGCTAGCGATTCTAGGGTCAAGTAGATTGGTTGTGTGTAAACTACTTACGAAACACATAGAGACGCAATTTATTACCAATTTCAAGGTGCTCAGGGTTCTGTTGGTTTATATCGATGGTTCACTCTGCAACTCAGTAAACCAAATTAGATCGTTACATACCGTACATTTTATAACAAATTAAATACTGATCATAGATTTTTCGTATTGAGTGACATTAACAAGCACATGATAAGTGTGGAGAGAAAAAAAACATTGAAAAGAAAAAAAATATATATCATGGGCGGGATCAACGGACAATTATATAATTTTCTATTATTGATTATATTATAGTCTTCTTGTCCGCCGATCCCACTTCTGAATTGTTAAGTACCTAATTTATTCTACATTAAGAAGACAATTAGTCCATAAATAAAACAGCTATGATCAGTATACAGCATTATATTTCGAAATCAATCCTTCATCATACCAACTTATTCACAGCTGCCTTGTGCAGCTGAAGTAGTAAATTTTGTAAAATATTACAAAATTGAAGAAAACGCTTTACAGTACCTTAAATTCAGTAACAGATGTACAATTATCACTTTTATTTAGATGTTTATCGGTTAACTAGTACTTTTAATTTAAACCTTTCGCTTGGACTTCCTGCTGCATAATATTTTCTTATTAACCTGTTTTACGAGCCAAAAACAAGAGCTTGATTGTTTCCCGCCAAAACGATCAAGCCACAGACTATATACCAACCCTACCCGGAATTGTAGGGTTGCCATAGAGTGCATTTCGATATTCTTACTATTCTTTCAATAAGAACTTACATATTTATATTACTAATATTGCTAACACTATTGTGTGTGAACCTCCACATATACCATGGTTCGCGAATTTGAAATTGTCACGTAAACATTTAGTTATAGCCCATAGGTTAAGGACAGGCCATATGCCATTAAAAAAATTTGCCTATTTAATGGGGAAGGCAGATTCACCAAACTGTGACACATGTGGAGTGGAGGAGGATGTACATCACCTATTGGTGGAGTGCGTCCGCCTCCAACGCGAGAGAGGGTTACTTGAGATGAGCTACCAGCTGAGTAGCCTCGACGTGGCAAGATTTCACCAAGTGCTGGCTGAGCCTGCGTCAGACGCGGCCAGAGACCTGTTCAGATATGTGGCTCACCTCAACTGACCATCCTACGTGCTGAAATAGCTATTTACGCCTAACTACCTTAATACCTAGCCACAATTGTTATTAATAATGGGACCGTCATGTGATTAGTCATAAAAGTCCCAAAAAAAAAAACTGATAAAAAAAAAAAAAAAAAAAGATGGTAGAGGTTGCTAAGCAATGTTTGATGTTTGAAGTATTATGACATGAATGTAAATAAATAAAATTTTGGAAAAACTATATTTTTACAGGTTTAAAGTGATATTATTACATAAAGAATATTAGTATCATGATGAGAAAATTATGTTTTATCGTAAGGACACGATTGAAAAGATATTAGTTGTATGAAAATTTGATATGTAAGTATACGCATTTCTCCTATGAAAAGTGGTGCTTTTGGAATGAAAATAGGGATAAAATGTACGTTTACATATTGTAGTCAATATGTAACGTTACACAATCCTACTTATATTATGGACGCGAAAGTTAGGGTGTTTTATTTATGTTTGGATGTTTGTTGCTCAATCACGTTGGAATCCCAGAACGCATCGAGTAGAAATTTTGAACGTAGTTATTTAGCTTGGGCTTTCAATAAATTTGATGACGTCCTTAGATCTGTTGTCATACCACAGTGTCTGAAAACCCGCCTCTACAATCAATGTGTTCTGCCCACCATGATCTATAGTGCCGAGACATGGACGCTGACTAATGAGGCTGTGTATAAAATGCAAGCTGCACAGAGAGCCATGGAGCGATCCATACTCGGTATCAAATTACAAAACCGTGTGAGGAATGCTGAAATTCGACGTCGGACGAAGGTGTGAGACATCGGAAAAGCGATCACTTCTCTCAAATGGAATTGGGCTGGACATATTGCCAGGCAGAGTGATGGCAGGTGGACTCGAGCGGTTACAGCCTTGGTCGCCGACAGAGGGCAGGAGAAGTGTTGGGCGCCCACCGGCTAGATGGGTCGATGACATTCGAATAGTCGCGGGTCATGCGTGGATGAGACTAGGGAAGTATCGCAATTCACTACGGACATCAAGCATATCGCTGGCAAAGATAACGTTGTAGCAGAGACCCTCTCTAGAATAGAGGAAGTGGTACAACCCGTCGACTTGGAAACATTAGCCAAGCTGCAGACCGCTGACCCAGAGCTAAAAGAAATTATACAACGAAGCACGTCGCTGAGTTTAGCCAAACTCACTATTCCTGGAACACGGACGGAGTTATACTGTGATCAAACAACACAGACACCTCGCCCGTACGTACCTGCTGAGCTAAGAAAACAAGTATTTAACAACTTACACTACCTCAGCCACCCAGGAGCAAATACAACGGCAAAACTTGTAGCACAAAGATACGTCTGGCCGTCAATGAACAAAGACTGTCGATAATGGACCAAGTTATGTCACCCCTGCCAGACGACCAAAATTACACGTTACGTGACCGCGAATTGTTCCCATTTGTCCCCTCTAGCTCTGTCCCCTGGGGTGACAACTGGGAATTCTCTTCCCATTTGTCACCGGGGTGACAATTCTTTCATCAAAAACTTTCTGAGTGTCCCACGTACCTATAAAGTAAGGGAAATATAATGTTGATTTTTTTTATATTCCATACAACACAAAAAATCTAAAAGCTGAAATTTAAGGTAACTACACGTTATTTTTCTGGGCAGGAATCGTAGCAATTGCCACCACCCCCGGTGACAACTTGGAAACATACTTCCCATTTGTCCCCTCTAGTCAGTTTTCAAAGGAGACAGTTGGCACGAATTGTCACCCCGGTGACAAATGGGAAGATAATTCCCAGTTGTCACCCCAGGGGACAGAGCTAGAGGGGACAACTGGGAACAATTCGTGACCGCACCTATTGGGAATTTCAATTTACCACGCGAAAGATTTCGACATGTTCATATCGACATTATCGGCAAGCTCCCTCTATCAGATGGCTATCGATATTGCCTCACTGTAGTCGATCGATTCACCAGATGGCCAGAGGCAATACCCTTAGCCGAAATTTCCGCTCAGACAGTCGCCAAAGCCTTCGTCGCTAACTGGATTGCGAGATATGGATGTCCCACAGAAATAGTGTGTAACGTTACATATTGACTACAATATGTAAACGTACATCCCTATTTTCATTCTAAAAGCACCACTTTTCATAGGAGAGATGCGTATACTTACATACCAAAATTTTATACAACTAATATCTTTTTAATCGTTTCCATACGACAAAGAATAATTTTCTCATCATTATGATATTGTTCTGGAATTATATATCTCATTTTAAACCTGTGATATTTACGTTTTTCTAAAATCTTATTTGTTTACATAATTTCATTATGTCAAACTTCAAACACCATTCGTCGCTTAGCAACTTCTACCCTTTTTCATAAGGTCGTATAGTTTTTAGAACTAATCCTCTTTGAATTATTAATATTAAAATAAAGTTTATTGCTCCAGATTCGAATCACTAAAAGTCTTCATTTTAAATGAAATTATTTGATATGGGCAGAGAGTAATTGGCTTCAGAAGTAAACAGATCTAGCTTCAAGGAAAAGAACATGAAGATGCCTGGAAGGGCTTTAACCACTGGCTGTGGACTGAGCCCTGTCATCTGGGAAGGACGGAGAATCCTGAACCTGATGCTGACTGCTGAAGAGCCTTTCCTGCTGCAAGCCACGTAATCCTACGGGCTACGTGCTACTGAACTCCTGCTGCAAGCCTTTGAAGACTTCAAGCCTCTGAACTCTCTTCTCAATTCTTTTAATTCTTTTACACTCTTTTTTTTATTGACTTTACCTTTTTCTAACCCTCCCATATCTCATTTTCTTAAATATACTTGTATTATTCCTCTTATTATTTCCCCTTTTACCTCTCCCACCTAAATATCCTTTGTGTTCACTAACGTGACATTTCCAAATGTCACGTTAGTGAACAGTAAATTTTGGTATGTAAGTATACGCATCTCTCCTATGAAAAGTGGTGCTTTTAGAATGAAAATAGGGATGTACGTTTACATATATATTGTAGTCAATATGTAACGTTACAAGTGACAGATCGAGGGACACAATTTGAATCGGCATTGATGAAACAGTTAGGTGACCTTGCTGGATTTCGAAGAAACCGAACTACTGCTTACCACCCAGCCGCGAATGGAATGGTGGAGAGGATGCACAGGCAATTAAAAACAGCTATAAAATGTCATGACAATCAAAACTGGACAGAAAGCTTACACTCGTTCTACTTGGAATGCGAACAGCTTTAAAAGAAGATGTTCAAGCTTCACCAGCAGAACTTTTGTACGGAGAAACGCTGAGACTGCCCAGTGATTTTCTGGAAACCTGTAACAGCACATATACGACCACAGACATTACAGATTTCACTGTGCACTTACGATCACTCATGAATAATATCCGCCCACAACCTGCGTCACGACACTGTAAAAGAAATATATTCATATTTAAGGATTTACCTTCTGCAACTCACGTATATCTAAGAGATGAGAGTGAACCGGTTTCTTCTAGGTAAACACGCTCCATCGTAGATCGCATCGTCACTTAACATCAGGCGAGATGGCGGTCAAGTGTAAACCTACAAATGTTTTTAAAAATAAAATAATTTTAACAAAAAAAAGAACCGACTTCAAACAGTAAACTAAAAAGTAAAAAATAAATCGCTTTACCACAAAGTAGAACGTACTTTGATTAATTTGAACAGACATGATTAAATAAGTATTTAACAATTCTGAAGTCGGTGCCAAGTAAAACAACTACAGCTGAAGCTAACATTCGTAGAGTAGTAAATCGAACTGACATTTGGAACATAGAGAAGTTGTTGGGGACATATGTATATATGATAGACAGGAAGGTTGTTGTAACATTTACTTGGCACCGACTTCAGAATTGTTAAATACTTATTTAATCATGTCTGTTCAAATTAATCAAAGTACGTTCTACTTTGTGGTAAAGAGATTTATTTTTTACTTTTTAGTTTACTGTTTGAAGTCGGTTCTTTTTTTTGTTAAAATTATTTTATTTTACGATTTTAAGTGATAGTTAGATGAATAATTCTTGAATTAGGTGAGAAGATAAAGCATTATTTTTCTTGCAATCTTGACTAGTAGAATAATATTCGCTATGATAAAGTGTTCAAATCCAGGATGGTCGGTGTACTCAGACCTGTAAAATGGTCCTCAGTACCCATGTGGGTGCCAAGTTCTCATCAATATTTAAGAGTACATGAATCAAGCACAAACACTAGCTACTGTAAACCGTTAAACAGTTCACATAACTGTCCTTTGTCTTCATCGTCAAACCCCTAATAACAGTCACATCCCACCTAGGTATGTGTAAAGTGCTCATCGATACAGCTTTATCAAGCCTATACACAAGGTAACTGCTGTAGATCGTTGAGGAGTAGCCTCGACTGTCTTTCGGCTCCTTCATCGGATCGACTCCAGACCTTCATTCAATTGTAGTGCTTTAAAATACTTAATTGAAACATTTTCAAACGCACTAGTCTACCCTTACAGTTTTTAAAGGTCTAACGATTAATTAATTAGTTACAACGCGATTGAGCAACAAACATCCAAACATAGACATTTATAATGATGATGAAAGACAGTCCCAAGACATCTAGACGTAAAGTGCTCATCAATACAAATTAATCAAGCCCAAACACAAGATAATTGCTATAAATCTTTGAGGAGTTCCCTCGACAGTATTTTGGCTCCATCATCAGATCGCTTCCAAATCTTCGTAGTGCCAAACCAAAATAAATTGTAGTGCTTGTAAATACTTAATGAAAAATTAACAATCATGCTTGTCGCCCCTACAATATTTGAAAGTTCTCTTCAATTTCTGCAGGATTCCATCATCAGATCCTAGTTTCCTTCCTTATCATGGTACCTCCCTTGGAATGTCTCCTATCTAACAAAAAAAGAATCATTCAAATCGGTTTATAAACAACGAAGTTATCCGCGAACACACATAAAAAAAAAAAAAAAAAATATACGGTCGAATTGAGAAACCTACTTTTTTTTTAAAGTCGGTTAAAAACCTACTTTTTTTTTTAAAGTCGGTTAAAAAGGCCTATGCTCAGCAGTGGCGATAACGGACTGAAGAAGAAGAAGAACTGTTACGAGTAGATTATAACCTGGAATATCACATAGGTTACTTTTTATTACAAGAAAGTAACGGTAACTACTCGGGTAAAACCGCGAGACGCTGCTAGCTACTTTATATTTTACTAGCCGTTACCTGCGACTTCGTCCGCGCGAAATAAATACTAAGTTGACTCAGGCAGTACCTATTTGCATATCCAGACACATTTACGGTTACTAAAAACAGCTTATAATATACTAGCGGGCCGCTCCGGCTTCGCTCGAATAATAACCTAGATATCAATTTAGTAAGGATCCCTAATTTTTTTTAAATATAATATAGCCTATGTTACTCGGGAATAATGTAGCTTTCCAAAGGTGAAAGAATTTTTGAAATCGGTCCAGTAGTTTCGGAGCCTATTCATTACAAACAAACAAACAAACAAATCTTTCCTCTTTATAATATTAGTATAGAAAACAATTGTTAACAATTTCATCAAAAACTGTGACTTATTAAGTGATGGTTTAAGTAAGCATAATCAATCTATAACCACGAAACACGACCATTCTCCTATTAATCAGACTCAAACTACTCCTGATGAAAACTCCCTGCTGGATAAAATTAGTCATCTCTTAGATAAAAAGTTGGAAAATAATAAACAGTCATTACTAAATGAGATAAGAAACATAGTAGATATACAAATAGATCAGAAAACTAATAAATTGAAAATGGAGGTAGATCGAAAAACTGACAACGTAATAAATGAACAATCTAAAATAAAAAACCAACTAGTAACCCTATCCAAAACAATTGAAAAACTGGAACAGGAAAACATTACACTGAAAAATGAAATACAAAAAATCACCACAAATACATACAACACACCACAACAATCCACCGACAACACCAAAAAATTTGTACTATATGGTTTAATCGAACACGAATATGAAACAGAACCAATCTTACATCATAAGATAACAGAAATTTTTCAAGATTTATATAACATAAACCTAACAGGGTACATTGAGGACCTAACTAGAATTGGACGGAAGAACATGCAACGGAGACCTATAGTGGTGGAACTAATCAGTAAAAAAATGACGAAGTACCTTTTACAGAACGGGCGATGTCTTCAAAATACCGGTCTATCGATAACAGAATATCTCAACGATACAGCCTTACAACAGAGGAAAAACCTACAGGTTCAACTCCGTGCCGCGCGGCTTGATGGCCGCCATGCCATCATAAGAAACAACACACTTATTATAGACGGAAAAATGGTCCACACTTACCGACAGCCTCGACAGTCACAAGCACCAAAAGAACCCTCACAAAATATGACATCGGCCTCACACTGTTCCAGAAGCTATTCTGGTTCTGTGCAAACACAACACCGGGAACAAAGCGAATCACAGGCACACAACCATCACTTTCGGAACTAAGACACAGAACTTAAACTTCATATTCCAAAATTTACAGAGCATGTTTGCAAAACGTGATATACTACGAGACTTTCTACAGGATAACTACTTGACATTACATGCATTTTGCGCGACCGAGACCTGGCTATCGGAAGCCAAACTGCAACTGATCGACTTCTCCGGATTTAAAATTCTGTAGACAAGCAAGCGCTGTGGCAAGCGCATTCTGTAGACAACACCATAGGGGAGGAGGAACTATTATACTATTGCGCAATGACCTTGAATATACGGAGATAACGGACTTAGCGGATATCTCCGTTGAATATTGTATTGAAATTAGTTCTATTATAATTCATAAAATTAATACTTTGTTAATTACTATTTATCATAATGGTAAGCGGACCGATTTATTTTATATCCAACTAAAAAAACTACTAGATACGGTTTTAAAGAAATATAATTCCATGGATATAGTTATTGGCGGTGATTTTAATATTAACGTCTTGGAAAATACTTCGGAATCAGCTTCATTACTTAATCTAATGCGAGAATTTAATTTAATACAATTAATTAATACACCGACTCGGATCACGCCTACTACGGCTACTTGCATAGATCTAATCTTCTCAAGCAGTAACGCAAATAAAATAAACGCTTCAGTGCAAGATCTCGGCTTTTCTGACCACATGAGTACAAAAATAACGATAAAAAAAGATAATAACCTAAATAAACCGATCGTATGGAAAACAAAGAAAAGATTGTTTAACAAACGCAATATGAATGATTTTAAAGACACAATTAAAAATATTGAATGGACAAAATTACTAACTTCAGAAAAAACTATAAATGAGAACTATATAAAATTTAATAGTATTCTTTTAGATATTCTTGATCGTTGTATTCCGCAAAAAAATATTAAAATAAATATGAATAAGAAACATAATTGGTTAACACGTGGTATAAAAACAGCCTGTAGAAACAAACGATTACTTAAACCATTAGTAATGTATAGTAAGCACCCATCGCTGATTAATTACTACAAAACATACGTAAAATTACTAAAAAAGACAGTTAACAGATCAAAAAGAAACGAGTACATCCGGGAAATGAAAAAATCCGAAAATAAAAGTAAAACTATGTGGAAAATAATACGGGAAAGAACTAATAAAAATATTAAAAAGGATAAAACCAATTTAAAATTAAAATATAATAATAATGTCATATCAGACCCGCAGCAAGTTGCAAACGCGTTTAACGAGTACTTCTCATCTGTAGGCGCCGCGAGCGCCGGGGCGCAGCCGGCGCGCGGCCGGCCGGTCATGTGCCCGACGAACAATTCCATGTTCTTACGCGCAGCCGAACCGCGGGAAATATATTTAATTATCAAAAATTTAAAAAGTAAATATAGTTATGGTTTAGATGAGCTCCCGCCAATATTAATGAAGCACTGTGCTCAAGAACTAACTCTGCCGTTTTATTTACTCGTAAATCAGTCTTTTGCGGAAGGGACTTTCCCAGATCTATTGAAACAAGCCCTGGTAAAACCAGTTCATAAAAAATCATCCAAATTAGATCCCAGCAATTACAGGCCAATCGCGTTATTGCCTACCTCATCAAAAATATTTGAAAAGGCCATGCAAATCCGGTTGAATTCTTTTTGCGAAAAATATGAGATCTTTGATGATTCCCAAAACGGTTTCAGGAAAAATCGCTCGACTGTGTTAGCTGTCTATAAATTAATTGACAACATATTAAATATATTAAACGATAAGAAATATGCAATTGGAATCCTATTAGATATGACTAAGGCCTACGATAAAGTCAAATTTGACATTTTATTGGACAAATTGTATGGGATAGGTGTACGAGGTGTAGCACACAAGTGGTTCTGCTCGTACCTCAAGGGTCGTGAGCAATACGTAGAAATTGAAAGTTATGACGAAAACACAGGAATTATAAATATTACGAGATCTAACCCTACAAAAATAAATCATTCAATACCCCAAGGTAGTGTCATTGGCTGTATCCTTTTTTTAATTTATATAAATGACCTCCCAAAATCAATTGACAAACCATGCATATTATTTGCAGATGACGTATCAATATTGACATCCTGTAATAAAAATAATAATAATAATATAATTCAAACCCTAATTGACATTTTTAATAATTTTATCAAATGGATGACTGATCATAATCTTGACATAAATTTACTAAAAACGAATTTAATTCAATTTAGACCCCATCAAAAACCCCCCCTTGACATCAATTTTACTTACAATAATTATAAATTTGAATTTGTTGACGCGGCTAAACTACTAGGCATAGAAATTGACACACATATCAACTGGAAACGACACATTGATAAATTAAAAGCTAAATTATCAAGCTTTACTTATGCCCTTAGGGAATTGAGAAAGGCGACAGACTTTAGCACCGCTTTATCAGCCTATTATGCTTATGCTTTCTCCTGGCTTAATTTCGGAATAATCCTTTGGGGAAACAGTGTTAATGCTAGTGATATATTCGTTATTCAGAAAAAATGCATACGGATCCTAGCAAACATTAAACTCCCGAACATCAACATAGCGCAGTTCCATAAAAAAAATTTTGTCAAATTTAAAATTCTAACCGTAGTCTCCATGTACGTCTTGGAACATTGTAAATTTGTACGAAAAAATCCGCGATTCTTCACAAGATTGACTGACGGGCGAAATTACCCTACTAGATCCAACCACAAACTCAATCTGAACCTACCGCATTCAAAACTAACATTGCATAGCTCGGGTCCAAATATAATGTCAGTAAAAATATACAACAAATTGCCTTACAAACTAAAACAAATAAATTCTGACGAAAAGTTTGTCAAAACCTTAAAAAATTTATTACTCGAGAAATCATACTATACAATAGACGAATATCTTACCGACAAATCAATAACTATTATAGAATGAATCGATCCGCTCCGCACGATACAAATTATATTGCCACACCCATTCAGGGTAATTATGGTAACTACTTATGACACCTATGACATGTACTTATAAATAAGAGCAACTAATGTACCATAATATCAGCAATAAATGATTGAGTATTGAGTATTGAAAATCATCAAAAAAGTTGTTTAGATCTAAATTCGTAATAGACATTCGCCCCCAATTCAACTCCAATTTCATCCCCATACAGTTCGAAATCACAAAATTGCAAGAACAAACGTTCGTTTACTTCGTCTCAAGTGTCTTTATACAAAGTTTCATGGTTTTATCTTCAACGGTTGGGAACTTCCATATAGACATTCATCCCCCATTTCAACCCCAATTTCACCCCCGTACAGTTCGAAATTGATAGAACAAACATTCGTTTGCTTCGTGTCAAGTGTCTATACACAGAGTTTCATGGTTTTATCTTCAACGGTTGGGAATTTCCATATTGATATTCATCCCCCATTTCAACCCCAATTTCACTCCCGTACAGTTCGAAATAACGAAATTGATAGGTCTATCAGTCGTTTGCTTCGTGTCAAGTGTCTATACACAGAGTTTCATATTTTTATCTTCAACGGTTGGGAAATTTCATATTGATTTTCACTGTACGGATTTCAGATTGACTGTACGGGGGTGAAATTGGGGTTGAAATGCCCCCATTTCAACCCCAATTTCACCCCCGTACAGTTTGAAATTACAAAATTGATAGAACAAACATTTAATTGCTTCGTGTCAAGTGTCTAAATACAACATTTGATAACTTTAAAAATTACGAATTTTCATACAGGCGTTCATCCCTTGTTTCACCTTCTTAGGGGTTGAATTTCGCAAAACCCCGTTTTAGCGAGCGCCCACGTGCTAAAAGGGACCTCTATGCAAAATTTCAGATTCCTAGCATTTGTAGTTTCTGAGATTCCTTGATGAGTGACCTTTCGCTTTTATATATTTATTTATATAGATAATCCTTTATAGAACTCTGTGCTTTTTATACAAACGAACAAAACTAACTTGTAAACCTCCTTCCGGACCCAGGCACAACTACTATGCTCAACTGATTGTGCCGTGGGTACTTCTGATTCCCTTATACACAACTAATTGGTCAGTTCCGGAAAAAAAATGTTTTCACATGCGTAGGTATGAGTTGAACAATTATTGAGCTTAAAAAAGCAAGTCTAGTATCGTAAAAAAAAGATTTCGACAAAGTGAGGACAACTTTCTTGAAGGCAGATAAAAGAACCGTAATGTGTTTGTTCCAAGGCTAAAAACTCATGGAGCGATTTTCAGACGCGCTCGCCGCGGTTGCGGGCCGACAGTTTCTGTAGAATGTAGAATATATATGTAAAAATTTTGAGCACAACTCACGACGCGTTTCACGCCCGCAACGCGCGTGGCTGCCGCGCGGCTCCTGACTGGTCGCCACCCGCCCGTCACCCGCCACGTTCGCGGGTGAAAATCTCACCCACGACGGCTGCGAAACCTCGAAAATCAGTGGTCTCGTGAGTTTTGAAATAAAACCCGCGCGGCGGGCGGCGGGTGAAAATCGTGCCATGAGTTCTTAGCCTAAGTCAAAGTAGGTGTCAAGTTTCCCTTTTTTAAACCATGCTATCATCGTAATATCAGTTTTAATTACATGAAGTCATCCTAATTAAACATTAATACATATTATTTCTGGCACTGAACAACGGGAAAACTGTAAATAACGCCAGTTGAAAAATCAGGAAATACGGGAATCACAATGTTGATAAGAATTTTCCAACCCGCGCATTAAATGAGGGAACCACTATTGGATTTGTAAAACAACTCAGTGTTTTGTTCACAAAAATCTAAAGTACCTACCTTATTTAGATTTCTGTGGTTTCGTTCGTTCAATCATTTAATCAATTTAGAAACAAGTTGGTAATTGCGGAAACAATTTAAATGGTATGATTTAATGTGTTAACACAATTGGAACGGGATGTGATAAGCGTATAGTTATAAATAGTTAATAATATGCATTGTTACTGATATTCCAGAATGCAATATACGTGGATATTTTTTGCAGCTTTCTTAATGCCTTTTTGGAGCGAAGTTCCTTAAGGTAGGCTTGAAGGAGATAGGATCTTTACTGTGCTACCGAACTGAAAAAAATATTTATTTATTTATTGAATATTAGGCGAGCAGAATTAGCTGATATGCCTATATCTCAGTGTTGAAATAACAAATTATAATAGGTCAAAATTAAATATCTGTTAAAATAATTTTGTCCTTCACACACGTCACAATCCATTTGTCCAGTCTGTTCTTGAGGATGTTATTTCAGCAAAGTCATTTGCTGAAATAACATCCTCAGGTAACGTGTTGTAAAGGTGTTCCAGTTGTAAACCACTCTGTTGCTGAGGATGTGATGTGCAGTGTTTGTCAATGATGGTGCGTGGGACAACTGGGACTTATGACCAAGACTGTCTCTCTTATGCTCATTTAACCTGTACCATAGAATAGATAATACAGCTGCTAGAACGGACATTCCCCACCCCCCGCCAGTTTCAAGCTTCCTACCCCTCAAGAACGCGAGAAACACTCAACGAAGGGTTTTTTTTTTTTTTTGTTTTATTTAATTTAAACACTCCACAGACTCCGGGGTCCGTGACCTTTGTCATTACAATAATCTTTTTTTATTTACATAGATCTTGGATTAGGAGAAGAAGAGGAACATAAAAAGGGGGGGGGGAGTAGGGGGGTGGTGAACATTTTAAACGTAATTCTAGTACTAGTCAGTCCGATTTCGTCTGTTGAGCCGATCACTACCGGTTAGGATTTCGATAGTAATCGACTCGACATCGTTTTTTGCCTAAGCCGCCTCCTCCTGGCCCAGAGCCTCCACTACGGCCGCATTTCTGTCTCTAATGGCCATCTGTAGGTTGAAATCTCGAATGGTCTTTGGTGATGCAGCCAACGCTCGCCGCACGAACCGACCGATGGCGTCGTCGCCACTCAACGAAGGGTTATATCGGACGACAATTTTCTATGAGAATACGACCATGATGCTGTGTTGCTGTGTTATTTAGGTACCAAATTTTTCATCTGTTAAACGAAACAAGAATAACAGATTTTTTATTTCATAAGAATTTCTATAAAATACTAGGATTGAATCGTTTTTCTGCTGTATTTTGATAAGTTCACAATTTACAAAATCACTAGAGTGTTACCAATTTAGTGGATTTATATACTAAGATTGCTGCAATTCAGATTTCTTGGTGAGCGATTATTTTTTAGCGTTCAAACGACGCAAAAAAAAAAAAAAAAGGTTCTGTATTAGACTATATGTAGTTTTATGTGCGTCCATGGATATGTCCGTCAATAGTGAACACTGAATATACGGTTTCAGTACAGTTCAGGTACTTACTTATTGTAAGATATCGTTACACCCGTGTCAATAAACAAGTAAGAGGATACATTGACAGCTATTGGTTATAAAAACCGACAAAAAAAGGAAAGAGGTTAGTTAGGAGGAGAGGAAAGACTGTATGTATTTTTATGTACGTTCAGAAATACTAAACCTATAGTTCCATTTGATAGCAGACTAGACTTATTTGATTATATGTAAATCGTCAATATATTTCATCGGTATATTGATAATTCAGTTATGCTTAGTAAATTTAGTGTAGTTTAGGTTTGATACAGATACTCACTAAAGGTCTATTAACTGGTTTTTGTAACAGGCGTGTCAATAAACAAGTGACAGGAAAAATTGAGTACTATTTATTAATAATAACTACAATTATTTATATGCTAATAATTAAGTTTTTACCGAAAATACAAAAACTGACATCAATTTAAAATTAAACAGACACTAGACTACATTTTATAATTCCTGTGATATCTACAATAGCGTCGTCCAGTTAAATTAAATTCAAGTTATTTTTGTAGTAATTGCGAAAACTGCCACACCGATTTCAATCCAAAAACGCATGGAACTGGAATGGAAACCTTGGAACAATAATCTTATCAAACAATAAAAAAGATCTAGCAAAATCTTTTCACAATTGGCGAAGCTATACCGTAACATTCATACAAAAAAATAAAAATGTATATGAGAACTTCCTCGGTAGGAGAACTTTTTCAAAGTCGGTTAAAAAAACTTCTTAAGTTATTTTAAGCTTTGACTTTGACATTGGCTCTTATGTTTGACTTATACAGCTTCACTTGTTCTACTTCTAGTTTTTTATGTCAGGCGATATACTTTAATTTTATAGTGTGCTTTGAATATAGACACACTATCACTACACTATTCGCAACATTTAAAATTTTATGCGTTCCTTTAAACAAATGTGAATATTATGTAATTCGCCATTTGACATGAAATAAGTGATTCTTGAAGCAATTCGGAAAAAAAAATCCGGAACTGGCAACACAAACCGGCCATTCGGCTGATTCTGCCGATTTGTTGCATTTCGCGCGTATAAGTATACATAGTTTCATGTTTACAAACTTTAATATGAGTTGCAAAACCATATTAAATACTTGGACTGTTCGCTGCCGTATTAGATGTGAATACCTAATTCGTGTGTGCATTGTAACTTAGTGTATGATTGAGTGAACTGTATTACAATGCGCGTTATACGTAGATTACAAAATGCAACCAACGTATGCACGTAATTTTATCTAATTCAATGTTTTGTGATTTACAACGAAATAGGTGCGTGTGTGTGGAGTGATTAATATTTGGTCAGAACAAAGTTTTTTCCTTGGGTAAGTCTCAAATGTGTACCTACTAAAAACCAATAGCGTACCTATTGGTAATGGTAATACTTTTTACTTTTCTGGTTTGAATTTTCTCCCTTCTGATTTAAAAAGTTATATTTGCATTAAAGATCCAACACGGTAAGATTTTAGGACACTTAACACTGGCAGGTGAACTCACGGGTCACATCTTACTATTCCATAAAATAATTCGGTAACCCTAGCCGACACGCACACATGCGTAAATATGTGCGAACAACATCTGCGTTGTTGTGTGGAGAGTAGGTAAGTCGACTGGACCGTTTGTATGAAGTTTAGGCCGAGTGTCCGGGGTGTGCCTGTACAGTTACGGTGAGGGAAGTTATAGAATCCATTCAGTATTTTTAAATGTTTCGATCAAGGTTCCCCGTAACCGTCTCTCTTCCAATGTAGTGAGGTGTAGGGGTTTTAACCTGTCTGTGTAGGATTTACGTCGAAGGACATATGATCATTTTGTCGCTTTTCTTTGCACACTTTCAAGTAAATCAATATCTTTTTTGAAGTAGGCTCCAGCTCCATTCTAGTAGCGGCCTCAAATAAGTTTTATATATTTTAAGAAACATTTCTACAGTTATAAATTAAAAGGATCCACGAATGCCATAATGAAAAGAGTTTGCTTTATTTACAATTTCAGTAATGTGTTCTTCCGTAACAACGAGGAATAGGTTTAATTTTTTTTGAAAAATTGATCGTGGCACGTAGCACAGTTGGCGATCGTGGCACGTAGCACAGGTGGCGATCGTGGCACGTAGCACAGGTGGCGATCGTGGCACGTAGCACAGGTGGCGATCGTGGCACGTAGCACAGGTGGCGATCGTGGCACGTAGCACAGGTGGCGATCGTGGCACGTAGCACAGGTGGCGATCGTGGCACGTAGCACAGGTGGCGATCGTGGCACGTAGCAGCGGTGATGATCGTAGCTCGTAGCACGGGTGCAGCGGCTGCGTAGCTCGTAGTACAGCTTTATTTTTGTAGCTTACAATCGTCGCTACATCAGATGGAAACGTAATTTTTTTGAAGTGAAAACTTCTTTAGGCGCGCCTAGACAGATTTTTCGTGGGCTGTGAATTAAATTCATTCGTCACGCTCGGGTATGATAAGAAATCTTCTGATAAACTCGGGACCATGGCTATTGACCATCTAGAAATACGTCAGCCAATGAGAAATGCTGAAAGGGCGTGGACAGGCCATCATGGCATGGACATCTAGAAACGCATCAGCCAATGGGAAATGCTGACATATTTCTAGATGGCCATGCCAAGATGGCGAGGCTACGCCCTCCGGTTACACCCGTGTAATTTCCAAGCTAGCAAATTCTGAGTTTAAAGTTTTCACTTCTATCGGCAGTTCCTATGACTGCCAATTTTTTATTTACTATTAAGGTTTACACTTGACCGCCATCTTGCAACGATATGGTCTACGACGGAGCGTATTTACCCATAATTTACCCTTTTAAGTTTATTTTACCCATTTTAGTGGAAAAACAACATTTCATAAATGCATTTACACAATTTCGCGTTGATAGAATCGAATTTGATAACTTTTGTGAAATCTACAATAAAGACATCTAGACAAAATTGTACGCAAATTTTAGATTTCGGTAATATTTAAATGGGAAGCAGACCCGTTCGAACACAAAAATATTTTTTGTAATCGGTTTGGGCATTCTTGAGAAATCAGGAAACATACAAAAAATAGCAACAAGGTGGTCGAATTTATAGCCTTTTTAAAAATCGGTTTAAAAAAACCCATTCACTCCCGATTTGAAGACACCAAGATTGTAACTATCAGGAAAAACTTATTAAAAGACGACTAGTCCATTGAAATGTTACATTTTTTAGGCGTTACCTTGCGTTTTTTAGAGGACGCAATTTTATTTATTTGATGTGTAGGGGGGGGCAGTGTAAAGCTAAAACCAAGTTTGTGGGGCGCAACCCTTGGCCCACGGCCGCCATCTTGAAAATAGGGGTTGAAATGGTTTCTACGGTATTATACACACATACAGGTCTGTCTCTATGTGTATCTGCCTGTGAGTGTATCTGTTTATGGCACCGTAGAGCTCAAACGAATGGCCTGATTTCGATGCGGTTTTTTTATTTGAAGATAACCAAACATTGAAAAATAAACGTTTTTTTCGCGGTTTTTCCGATTTTTGACAAAGTTGCGTTCGTCGCTCGAGGTCATAAACTTGGGACAATCATTAGGCGAACATCATAAACAAGTCTACAAAAAATCAGATCTACCGGATTTAACGCATACGATAATGTATAAAGTTACTGCACTAGAAATGACTACGATTCCTTTACAATTATTATGGGCGCCTGGTGCTTTAGTCTTAGTGGCCCTTGTTTTTCTTATCTAAATTATATTATTAAAACTAAACAAAACCAAAATTCGACAATCTCCCAGAGACGCTCTTTTATCTTAAAGAGTGACGAAACGAGCAGGGCATGTGCCTGATGGTAAGCAACATGCCTGCCACATAACAGCACAGTAACACACAACTATTGGAACATGAAGACTCCAAATCATTACCTAGCTCTGCACTGCGCTCGTCACCTAGAGATCTAAGATATTATATCTCTAAGCCCAGTAATTTCTCTGCAAACATTGCCCTTCAAACCGGACCACAGTACAGCTTACACATAACTGCTTGGCGGTAGAATAACTAGCAAAGGTGTGGTGCTTCTCCACGCGGACTCTGCCAAGAGTCCTACCACTACTAAAAATATTTTGGACGAGGTCCGGGGAAAGATTCCATAGTCTCAGTAGTAGCTTTGTTTAGTTGTAAGTAATGTACGTTATGGCTGGTCTACTCGGGAGAACGGCGACGGCCGATCCAGGGCCCCCGGGTTCAAATCCCACCCGCACCACTGTCTTTTGGAAGTCATGTGCGTAATTCCGCTAACTTTTTTTTGAAGTGAAAACTTCTTTAGGCGCGCCTAGACAGATTTTTCGTGGGGTGTAAATTGGTTTCTAGCGTCACGCTCGGGTATGATAAGAAATCTTCGGGTAAACTCGGGACCTTGGCGATTGGGCATCTAGAAATGCGTCAGCCAATGGGAAATGCTGTAAAGGCGTGGCCTCGACATCATGGCATGGCCATCTAGAAATGCGTGAGCCAATGGGAAATGCTGACGCATTTCTAGATGGCCATGCCATGATGGCGAGGCCACGCCCTCCGGTTACACCCGTGTAGTTTCCAAAGTAAGCTATGAAATTCTTAGTTATAAGTTTTCACTTCTATCGGCAGTTCCTATCACTGCCAATTTTTTTTTAATAAAGAGTGGCGAGACGTACAAGACTCGTGCCTGATGGTAAGCAACATGCCTGCCATATAAAATCACAGTGATACGCAGCTATTGAAACACGAAGAGTTCAAATCATTACCTAGCACTGCACTGCACTGCACTGCGCCAGAGATCTAATAAAGGTACAAGTTCGCGCTGAGACCGCGACGCGAGACAGCGACAGGAGACCGCGACCGGAGACCGCGACAGGCACTTGACACTATGGAATTGTATGGGCGCCAGTTCGTGCCGGGACCGCGACCGCGACGTGTCTCAGTCTCCTGTCGCGGTCTCGGCGCGAACTGGCGCCCATACAATTCCATAGTGTCAAGTGCCTGTCTCGGTCTCCGGTCGCGGTCTCCTGTCGCGGTCTCGCGTCGCGGTCTCAGCGCGAACTTGTACCTTAAGATGTTATATCTCTAACTTAAAACGGTGAAAGAAAACATCGTGAAGAAACCGACATGTTCCTAGAATCTTTCAAGGGCAAGTGTCATCCACCAACCCGCACTGGGCCAGCGTGCTGGATTATGGGTTTGACTCTCTCCTTGAAAGAGAAGGCCTCGAGTCCCAGCAGTGGGAACATTTAGTGGGCTGCTTATGCTGCTATGCGTGTGAACTTGTTAATCCTACTAATATTATAAATGTCAATGTATGGATGTTTGGATATTTGGATGTTTGGATGTTTGTTGCTCAATCACGTCCTAACGTATGAACGGATCGGGCTGAAATTTGGAACATAGATAGATTATATAGTCTGGAAGAACACGTAGACTACTTTTTATCCCGGAAAAACAACGGGAGCAACGGGAACTTCGCAGGTAACACCGCGGGGCGCTGCTAGTCATTTTATCCTATTATCCTATCCTATTAATATTATAAATGTGAATGTATGGATGTTTGGATGTTTGGATGTTTGTTGCTCAATCACGTCCTAGCGTATGAACGGATCGGGCTGAAATTTATAACACAGATAGATTATAGTCTGGAAGAACACAGAGGCTTCTTTTTATCTCGGAAAACAACGGGAACAACGGGAACGGGAACTTCGCGAGTAACACCGCGGGGCGCTGCTAGTAATTAATAAATATTGGTGGACATTTCACACACAACACCATCTAGCCACAAACTAAGCAAAGCTTGTAGTATGGAAACCATATGCCGATAAACTCGTAATACTTTTATAATATTTTTGAATGATACTTATTATACACAGAAAACTCCGAGGCACAGTACAAATATTTGTGTTCATCATACAAATATTTGCACAGGGTGGGAATCGAACCCACGACCACGGCTTCACAACCAGACTTGCCACCAAATAAGCCACCAGGCTAGCCAATTCAAATTATAGACAGTTTGGTCGTTATGTGACGAGCTCTTTAAAGCTAGTTTATGAAGTACCGCTATGAGTAGCGTAGCGTGCCTCGGAGTAGGCCTTGTAACAAAAATAGTCGAGGGCCATACGAATGATAAGGCCCTGACCACACATGCTACTTTTTGCAGCAAAATCGCGTGATTTAGCAGCTAACGCGGAAACGCGCGCTTTAGCAGCTGAAGCGGAAACGCGCGACTTAGCTGCAAAAAGAAGCTGCATCGCGATGCAGCGACTGTTTGCGGCTGTTTGCGTCTGTCGCGGCCGCCGAGCAATTGTTCCGTTCAGTGTTGCTAACTTGGATTTTTAAAAAGTGTAGACAGGTTTAAAAATACGTAGAGTAATATTAAATTATGTAAAGTTTATAGAACTGCGTACTTTTTTTTGAAGTAGTAAGGTAGTAAACTTTCAAGTAAATGGATATCTTTTTTGAAGTAGTCCTCACATATGTTTCATAAATTATAAGAAACATTTCTACAGTTATAGATTGAAAGGAATCAGAATAACGTAAATAAAATAGTTTGCTTTTTGTACAATTGCAGAAATGTGTTCTTCGCATTTTAAATTTAATATTTTAAAAAGCCTTTATTAACAAAACTTAAATACAATGAGAACTACACTACGTTACATACCTAACTAACTACTTACACTAAGCACACCTGAATTATCCATAGACCAATGAAGGACTACAGATATCAAGATATTCAAACCCACTACCAATCGGAACGTACCCAGCATACTTGCAATAGTCATGCACAATAGTCATGCCGTCAGGTCTTCTGCTATCGTCACGCCCAAGACGGTTCGAGTACGGCTGTTATAACTTAATGTAATTATAACACCGAGGTCTTTTTGCTAATTGATTGAGGATTTACAATTATATAAATTTATAACTTTACGATCATGGACGTACGCTGGAAAATAAATACCACTAAAGTGCATAACAACTTTTAATTTATTCCCGAGAATATCTGTATCCATGTTAAGAACAGACATTAATAATTGTAGATATACGCTAAAAGCAAAAACACGTAAAGTTGGCCACACTGAATCGAAAGTGTAGTTTTGTTTAAATCTAGAACAACCACAGTATAAAAAAAATACCAGTAGGACGACTTGCTTTTCATTTGGGAGAAATGCTAACAGTGCTATCTACTAACGATAAGGCCACCGCTTGTAACACTAGTTTTATTGTTATTATCTCCTGTATACGTGTTTTTTGTTTATGGTGTGTACAATAAAGAGTATCTATCTACTATTCGTAACTACTTTTGACTCTACTATATTAAAGCTTTAACTATTATTTAATTATTTATTGAGCAATTTACTGACCCAGTAGGGATTTTAACAATTTTTCGGAATTGTTTTTATTTCTTAAAGATTATAGCTTGTTGACTAAAAAAATAAAGTTTAAAAATTTGTGTATTTTTGATGAGTATAATTACAATAGTAATGTAATTCTGATTTTTCCCGCTAAAACATTACCGGCTGACATGACGTCACTAACAGCAAAACATTGGCCATGATCTATGATTGCATGTTCAGTTTATGTGTTTTAGTAGGTACTTTTACTTAAATACAAACAATCAAAATCGTCGTCGCTAAGATCGCATACTATAATTAAAATGCAGAGAAGCAAAAAACTACTTAAAAAGGGTACTAATTATTGCCTAAAATATAATAAACATACATTCTAACATATGTCCATGAACCTTCTTACATATACTAATACAAAGACAATGAATTCAAAATGTTATATAATAACGATGTACGAGCTTCAATCAGATTTTAGCAGGCTTTCGACATAATCTTTGCCTTGAACTTTAACTACGGAAAGTGACGGAGCTTGTCTTATTTCCACGGGCATGGCATTCTACAACTCAACTCCTTGGAATGCAAAAGATTTGCCGTAGAATGTTTTGCAACGTGCAGAAGGCGCTTGCAGGGACAAATTATAGGTTGATATAAGATTACATGAGTGTACGCTACTGTAAAATGTAAAGCAGTTTTTCAGATATCGTGGTGTGGCAGTGTTAAATGAGCATACCAAAGAAAGTAAATGGGGAGCCACTTGAGCTGTAGGAAAATAAATTAATAAACAGTTGCAAATTAGGTATTTGAAAACTAGCCAAGTCAGATCTTAGTTTTGAACCAATTATCCTGAGAGTACAGTTTCATTTATTATGAAAATATTTCAGGATCGCCCATTAAACTTTTCACTCAACCACCCATTTAGATCTCACTTCTTTTGTTGTTATGTAATAAATTCTATAAGTAATATTTAGTTTGATTTTAATTTCATATTTATATTTTTGATGGCATATTGTCGTCCTACTGGGTTTTTCATTATACTGTGACTGAGTCGCTTGCAGCTGCCGCTGCATCACGCTTCCGAAAAGCGCGAGTCGCAGCTACTTTTTGAAGCGAGATGCAGCGACTAGACGCCTGTCGCAGCTTCTTTTTGAAGCAGGATGCAGCAGCTAGACGCCTGTCGCAGCTACTGAAAGTAGCTAGTGTGAACAGGCTGTAAGATAACACTTACAAATTTTAGCTTACAAACATTATTATCTGTTGTATCCAACCCGTGCACGGTTGTCTGGAAGAGATCGCTCTTAGCGACATGACCGCCAATTAAAATGTTCACATTTTTGTAATAATGTAAGTTAATTTTATGTCTTATATTATGGGTTTAATGAAAAAAATCTTATCTCAAGGGCTTGTGTAGAAAGGGGACCCCGTACCATTGATACAGTTTATAAAGTGGTATCTTTTTTTATAGTATTGAGTGACGAGACGAGCAGGACATGCACCTGATGGTAAGCAGCATGCCTTTCACATAACAGTACAGTGACACCCAGCTATTGTAACACGAAGAGCCCAAATCATTACCAAACACTGCACTGCGCTCGACACCCAGAGATCTAAGATAAGCGGAGGCTCGGAAACCAGAGATCTCTAAGCCCTGTAATTTCTCTGGAAACATTATCTATGCCCCTGACCGGTATACTGTTGCGCATGTGTACTGTGTAGTAATATATAATGCGGAAAATTAAGAATTTGGAGTTAAACGCTGACATCGTACAGTTATTTAAAAGTTTATTCGTAAGCGACCGCACTGTACTCAAAAGTAAAAATAAAATTCACAAAAATAAATTATTTAATTTCACTTAAACTTTTCTGAAGGTATAAAAATAGTTATCTTTTTTTTAAACCTACATAATTATTCTGCTAAGTCAAAACAATACACTAGAAAAACACAAAAACTCTAAAAGCTTCAAGACAATACAAAAACACAATAACTCTAAATACTCCAATACAATACACTAGAAAAACACAAAAACTCTATATGTTTCAAGACAATACAATACAGTAGAAAAACACAAAACTCTATATGTTTCAAGACAAAACAATACAGTAGAAAAACACAAAACTCTATATGTTTCAAGACAATACAATACAGTAGAAAAACACAAAAACTACAAATGGTGCAATACAATACAATATATTAGGAAAACACAAAAACTTTAAATATTTCATGTCAATACAAAATATTAGAAAAACACAAAACTCTATATGTTTCAAGACAATACAATACAGTAGAAAAACACAAAACTCAATATGTTTCAAGTCAACACAAAATATTAGAAAAACACAAAAACTCTATATGTTTCAAGACAATACAATACAGTAGAAAACAAAAAACTTTAAATGCTTTAATACAATACAATACATTACGAAAACACAAAAATGTTTCAAGTCAATACAAAGTACTAGAAAAATACAAAAAAATATTCAAAGCAATACAATAGGTATAGTAGAAAAACTCAAAATGCTTTAAGTCAATGCAATACACCAGAAAAACACAAAAGCTCTAAATGCGTCAGTAAAATATTATACTAAAAAACACAAAAAAAATAAATGCTTCGATCACAAAACCAACATAAAACTCTATACCCATGCGTCATTACAATACAGTACACTACATAATATGTAGATAAACACAAAACCTCTAAACGCTTCAATGTCCACTGAAATTGAAATTATATAACTTTAAATGGATACATATGAATGGACTTTATTATTTACCTCAATGATTGTCATCCAATAACTGTGTTACGGCGATATTACATAAAATTCTTCAACTTACCATAAAATCGTTGCTAATTATTCTATAGTTATTTGTAACACTATGTTATTATATTCTTATGCGATCTCTTCGACACTAGATGTACACATACACAAGATAACATCTAGTGTTAATACAATAAAATATTTTGATATATAAGTCTGATGATGTAATTCGCCGTCTAACAGTTATTCACATTTTTTTGGTCAAATTGGTTCGCGCAAAGCAATCATAGCGGGATAAAAATAGCCTGGTTGATTACCCAGTACCATATACATTTTTATGTATAGACACTTATATTTATCTCACTATGTAAGTTCAATGATCTTACTATGTCATTTTTATTCGAAGCCATTCGGCCGTTACAGAGATAAGTGAGAACATAACTTTCAGATTTCTAAAAACAGTGTGATCTTTGAGACAAATTATGACGACTCGAGACCTGGAAGGCATCAGCAAGACACGTACCTATATTTATAGATAGTTACCTTACACTACACTTCATAGAACTACGTATCTATTAGAATATTAATTAACATATGATACTAAAAAAAACTAAATCGTACTAACTCCGTCAATGAGATTGCTAAAAAATATTGTACATTTCGTCTCGTCACTCTTTGTAGTAAAAAATACATAAAAATAAAATTATAATTGAGATGAACACTGACTCAAAAATAAACCATTATAATGAATACGTCAGCTAGATCATGGAAAAATATGTGACAGGTGTTTTTTGTTTTATCAAATCTTTAAAAAAAATACAAAGATTTAGATCATCAAATTAAATAAAAACAAACAACAAAATAAAAGAATACGTTCTTTTATTTTGTTGCACAAACAGAGAATCACGAAGATACAGTGCTTACAAATTTCGAGTGACGTCACTTGTGGGTACGATTTTTACCAACAAGTGACGTCACAAGCCCCCAATTTCGTAATTGGATTATCTAAACCTTTCTCTATTTTTAATGATTTGATAAATAAAAAAATACTTGTCTCATATTTTTCCATGATCTAGCGGACGGACTAATTATTAAAATGATTTATTTAAGACTTCATCCCTATTACAATTTTATTTTAAGTATTTTTAACTACAAAGAGTGACGAGACGAGATGGTAAGCAACATGCCTGCTCACAACAGCACAGTAACACGCAACTAATAGAACATTAAGAGTCCAAATCATTACCTAGCACTGAACTAATCTCGTTACCCAGATAAATAAGATGATATTTAGATGTCCTGTAATTTCTCTGGAAACATATCCCTTTAGACATCTTCTACACACAGATGTTTGCACATTACTGCTTCACGGTAGAGTAACTGGCCAAGGTGATACTTATAATTAATTGTAGGTTAAAATAAACAATGTTAAGGTAAGACAAAAATTAATTCTACGGCTATTGTATCGTTGGAAAGTTCCTCGCCAGCCGTTGTTGGATTTCCTTGATGAACTGTCCTCGTCTGCTCGAGTCGTCAATGTGTTTCTCGAGATGATTCACTGACGTTTCTGTGTTCTTCAGTTCTGATTTTAATTCAGTCAGGTAACTGAAACAGACAAATAAACTGACATAATACGGATATTATTATTATTATTATATTAGGTTGGGGAAAAGGTCTTTTCGCATTAGAGTATGTGCTATGAACAATAAAATCTCTTTTGCTTATACTATTTGTATCTGGCTGGTTTTGGTATCATTAAAAGTTTAAATTTTAAAGAACGTAATTCCAAATTCAAATAAGAAAATGTGTGATTTATATTTGTTTTTCGTACTGTCAAAATGAGTGAATCTAAAGAAATTCGATAAATTGCAAATAGAATAGTCACTAACCTTTCATAAGTTTCCACTTTGTTCTTCAATTCGACAACTTCATTCCCGGCAGTAGTGAGAAGTCTAAAATACAAAAGTTATAAATAAACTGGTAAGGAACCCTTAAAAAATATTGATTTATTTATATTAGCCTATATCGTCCCAAGTTGAGCAAAAACTTCTCTTTCTTCCCTTCATTAAAAAAATAACAAGTAAAAAAATAAATATTGACAGTCTGTTAAGGATAAAACAAGCGATATTTGTTAACCACCCCCATATCAGTGTCTACAACCTCGGAATCGTCACCATTTTGTTATTACAAGCTTCTATTTAGTTTCGCCTAGCCGATATCTGTCTGTAATTGAATAATACAATTTCAATTTGATTCATATTTAGTGAGTGTAACTAGCAATGACAATAAATGTCCATTCTATTCCATCTAACCTCAAAAATCTCAGGGTTGTCTCCACGTTCTTCACAATCGTTTCACCAGGGTTCTCCAAACTCATGCAACCCTTACATTTATCTACGCCAGGTTTCCAGGACACCCCTATCTAACCTAAGGCTGTATACAGAAAGAAAGCTGGAAACTTATAAGCGCTTACCGGCGCTTGACAGCGCTGGTAACCCGCGCAGGAAAATATATGAAAGCGCGCCGATAAGCACTGAACGGTGTCGACAAGTTCCGACAAGCTTCAACACGCGCTGGTCAGCGCTGGGCGCTGCCATTTAAAATTAATAAACAACTGCGACAACACGTGCAATTACGACCGATGAGTCCGACATTTTGCTCGGTCTGCTTCAATCTGCTTCCTTTGTGTAGAACGGACCAGCGCTGTCAAGCGCCGGTAAGCGCTTAATAGTTTCCAGCTTTCTTTCTGTATACAGCCTTATGTGACATTTCACGCCAAGCAGGCAACCAAAAAAATATGAGTCATGAATTTTGTTAATGTTCTGGTCAGTTATACTTCTAGTAGACGACGTAGTGGGTGTGTGCACATTTTTTTTTTCGTGTGATGGATTGCCGACTAATTAAGCTTTTAAAAATTATGAATGTTTGTATGATTTCTATTTGTATCACTAAATTATATAAAAAAAAAATGTGTGGCACTCGGGGACTGCCACGGTAAAGCTATTGCATGTTGCATGCATTTTTATCAACATAAGCAATAGGGATTTTTTCAGAATTGCTTTTATTTTGAAGAGTAATATTTGTTTACCATAAAAAATGCAGAGAAGTATACAATCTAGTCAGTCTTTGACAGCTTGTTTTGCGGTTAGTGACGTAATATGTCATATTGGTATTTCCAGTCACGTGACAACAGATTATAAATATGTAGCATTTAAAATCATTTTTGATAAATTTACTACGTAATATTAAATTATAGAAATGTGATTTTCGATATTCTAATGATACAAAAAAAAATATACGGTCGAATTGAGAAACCTACTTTTTTTGAAGTCGGTTAAAAATTCATAAAATTAACACTAAACATTAATTTGTAATTAGTGTTAACATCCGTATTATAATATGTTTTTATTTATGCAGTATTTTGGCATAATGTTGAGTCTGAGTCACATTTGTTTTTATCATAATGCTACCTACATAAAAGCAATGGTCATCTTGAATGTTTCTTGGCAATTGTTTCACCATTGTATTAACTTCGACAGAACATTTATGATCTGCCCATAAATACTGTACTGACCATTTACGTGTCTCAGTCTACGAATTTGTATAAACGGTATTCTTAGTGAAATCAATCGTTGCTCGATAAGGCTTAACGTTGGTAAATGTGATGGAGTTTTCGGATATGCAAAACCATTGTAGGTCGACATGGCAGGAATTCTTTCCTTGACGACTTGAATAATTTCACTAGGTGTGATATTCTAAAAAAAAAAATATTATCAAGCTGTAGAAATAAATAAAAAATACGGAAATAAAAAATTAAAATAAAAGTGACCAAGTAGGAGTGGGACTCCCACACGAAGGGTTCCGTAACAATAGCAAATAAACGGCGAAACCTCTTTGGCTTTATTTGAATTCCGTATACATAATCCATCGCAGTTTCCACAGACAGGCTTTCATACAAAAAGCTTTACTAAAATTTTGATTTTATCTTATACTTGTGGTGAGGCGATATGTACAGCAAGGCACATATTGGTGGAATGCAAGGTGCTCCTTAATAGGGGTCATTACTCACAGAGCCATGACAGAGTACTTGAAATCAAACGTGAAGACGTAAGCCTTTCGGTAGCTAGAGCCCAAAAGGAATTGACGATAAACAAAAGTCAAATTAACTTTGTAAAAGAGGGCTCAACTTCAAACTCCAAGAACAAGCCTTACTCAATCCTGGGTTCAGCACCTGATTGGACTATTTTAATGGACACGTATGAAAAGTACTACAAAATCCCAGAGGATGTGGGTGTTTCGTCATCTAGACCGGACATTTTCCTTTTTTCTAGGGCTACAAAACGCATAGTCCTTGTAGAACTTACCGTACCGTGGGAAACTAATATAAAGACCACGCGATTAAACAAAATAAGTATTATGACCTTCAAAACGAATTAACAAAAAATGCCTATGTAGTTAATTTATACGCTGTAGAAGTAGGAGCGAGAGGTATACCAGCAAACTCTCTCTATAACTTGCTTAAAGACCAAAGTCAAAGTCAAAGTCAAAGTTCTTTATTCATAAATGTACAATTTACACGTCAATTTTAAAAACAAAAAAGAGCATACAAAGAGTATACATTTTTAAAGTTTAAATTTAACATTTTATTGTATGATAATGAGTATCGTACAAATAAGTGTCAACCATTAAAATATAATATTATGTATTTATTACAAAAAAATGTAATGAACAATGTCATTTTTTTTACAATTTTATTGTGAGTTTACCATCACTCTTTAAAAAATCGCTGTAACTATAAAAAGTTTGATCGATAAGCCAGCTTTTTAGTCGGTTCTTGAAGCTGCCCAAACTTGGGGCTGATTTAACTATTTTAGGAAGAGTGTTATAAACTTCCGGTCCCATAATGTGAGTCAGCTTTTCCGATCTTGTGAGGGAGTGTGGTATACTATCCAGCTTGTCAGCGTTGCGTATATTGCAATAATGTCTCTCTCCTCGCGTGTTGTATGAGTCTAAGTTATTTCTGACATACACAGCCACTTGGTAGATCAAGATTGCAGGCAACGTAAGTATGCCAAGCTCTTTGAAATATGGTCTAACGGATGTGCATTGCGACACGCCCACAATGGCACGTACGGCACGTTTTTGGGCGCGGAACGCACGTTAGTCGGCAGCGCGCGCGTATAGTTCGGCGCCGTACTGTAACCGGGAATGCACCGTGGCGAAGTAACACGAACGAGACACATCCGCAGACACCACTCGGGACACCCGTCTTAGTGCAAAGCACGCACTGCTTACTTTAGCACACATCTTGTCGATGTGGTGTTCCCAAGTCATGCAGCGGTCAATCTCGAACCCCAGAAATGTTGTATTTTGTACCTGCTCAATCCGGACACCGTCCAGCAAGACTTTTAGCGGTTTTGTATAGTGGCCCGACAGACAAAAGTGAATAAAATGAGTCTTTTTTGAGTTTACCATAAAACCGTTGGCACAAAACCACGTGTTTAATTCATTAATTATAGTATTTAATTTATCTTCCAATTCCTCTATTGAAAGGGCGGTCACTATGGCAGTCACATCATCCGCATACATGAATATGTCTGCTCCCTTTACGGCATCAGGTAGATCATTCAATAGAAGAGAAAACATGATGTTTGAAACTGACGAACCCTGCGGTACTCCCATAGATGAAGACAATGGGTCTGATTTATTATCGCCATCGCCAGCATCCACCACTTGCGAGCGGCCTCGTAACATGTCAGTTAACACAGCGTATGATCCCCCGGCTATGCCATAGTGTTTCAATTTTAACGCTAAGGTCTCATGGTCCGCGACGTCGAAGGCCTTCGATAAATCACAGCACAAGACAGCCACTTGCTGTTTGCGTTCACGAGCAGCCAACACACCACGAACCACTTCACGCGTTAGAGAAGTCGTAGACCTACCTTCGCGGTATGCGTATTGTTGTTCACACAGCGCCTCGATTTCCGATAGATAGGCCACTAGCCGTGAACTCAAGCCATTTTCGAACACTTTGGCTATTGCTGGTATAATCGATACCGGCCTATATCCGTCAATGTCGTCCCTTTTACCTTTGCCTTTAAATATCGGGGACACTTTTGATACTTTCAGAGGTGACGGGTACGAGCCTTCCCTAAGACAATTATTAAACAGTGTGGCGAGAACTGGAGCTAGGGGCAAAATTGCTAGTTTTATTAGCTCCATCGACACACCATATATGTCTTTTGACTTTTTTGGGGGTATTCTACAGGATACTATGTGGAATACTTCATCAGCCGAGAAACTGGTCAATCTGAGAGAACGGTCAGTAGGCTGACGTGCTGATACTAAAATTTTACTGACGGTAGCAGCATCGGCTTTAGGAGCCCCACAGGTGGCAGCTGCATTTAAGAAACGAACATTCATAGCATTTACTGCATCTTTTGGAGAATTAAACTTTATGCCGTTACAATCTTTGACGATATCGGGGAAATTCAACCTTGGAGTATTATTTTTCCCCCTCTCTGTGTTCACGATGCCCCACATAGCTTTAGACGGATTAGTACTTCCGTGTATTATACTATTATAATAGTTGGCTTTAGACATCTTCAAAGTTGAATTGTACTTCCTGTTGAAATTGTCAAACATAGCTATTAAGTCTTCTTCCTCAGGAAATTTGTTAACTAACTTTGAAATGTCAAATAACAACGACTTCAGATTCAGTATATCAGGTGTAATCCACGACGCGTCACGTTTATTATTTGGTTTTCGTTTAATCGAGAAACAAAGTATCATGCTTATTTGCTAAAATATTTATCAAAGCCCACACAAATCCCTGGGCGGTCTTATTTCTCTGACCCACTTCAGACCAATCTATACTGTCAATAGACAAAACAAAGTTTGCGCGGTTATTTTGTGAGAAATCACGCGTCAGCCGAGTGAGCTGTACTGGCGTTGAGTGAGCAAATGTCACTACTCCGCGTACGGCTAAGTGATCTGACAGAAGCGTATTTATGGAAATAGCTGAAGTAAGTTCTCGCGCTACATTTGTAAAAATAAGGTCTATCGCAGTTTGTGAATTGTCTGTTATACGAGTTGGGAAGTCCACAATTGAGCTCACATTATGGGAGTTCAGCAAGTCAAACAGATTTTTAAAGTCAGCGCTTGTATTGTCTAAGACATTTATGTTTATATCACCGAGAATCATAAATGTTCTTTCGGTTTCGTTGAGCTTATCGAGCAAACGGTCCAAGTTACCTAAGAAACCTCTGACATGAGCTGACCTTGGCTTGTCCAGAAGTGCAGTAAGTTCTACACTAGAACGAGTATCTAAAGCTGCACTAGTAGGATCATATTGGATTTGGCTGGGCAGGTAGAAAAATAAACCTACTCCCGAGTCACAAGTCTTGGGGTCTATTCGAGATTTCTCTCTCTGCCACACGATGGACCCGGCACCCGCACGGTGAATCCATAGAATGCTAAGAAGTTCGTCTCAATTGCCAGTTATTTTACCACCAAGCAGTAATGTGCAAACATTACTGTGTTCCGGTTTTAAGCCAATATTTCCAGAGAAATTCCAGCGCTCTGAGGTACAATATCTTAGATTTCTGGGTGACGAGCGCAGTGCAGTGCTAGGTAATTATTTAGACTCTTTGTGTGCCAGTAGCTGAGTGTTACTGTGCTGATATGTAGCAGGCATGTTGCTTACCATCAGGCACATGTCCTGCTTGTCTCGTACACTCAATATTATAAAAAAAAATTTTAGAAGCGCTACTTACTCATCTTTTTGAAGACTGTGCCAGTTAAGCCTTATAATAATTATAAGTACTAAAAGTTCGTATTCATTACAAAATGTACCACGAAAATGCAGTATCTTACAATCTGATATCTTAGGGAGCAAGCAAAATTATGATTGGTCTATACTATTGGTATAACTCCACGAATGCACGTTGAGAAATACCAATCGCATTTACTCAACATGCGATTGGTGTTTTTTTTTATCACAACAGTCTCACAAATTATTGGAACATGTAGACACGAGTCGACACGAGAAGAAACTATAGGTTTATGGTAACTGTTTTAAAAGATAATAACACAGTTCTTTTTCTTTTCTGTTAAGCCACCTACCTATACCACAGAAATCTAAATAATAAGGTACTAGAAGTCGCATGACCGCGTGACATTGTCGCCGCACAGGTGACTTGTAGGCCACCAGTGCTCGAATTGTAGTTTAGTCTTGTTCGAACCGGCAGGCGTGAATCATCTTTAAAAACTTGTGTTATGCAGCATAAACAACTGTGGAAGTTCTTCCACAACTTGCAATTATACCAATAATGAGATTACATTTCACTGATAGGTATTTTATTTTATTTTAATTGTATTTTTTTATAAAATAAACGGAGCCCAATGATTCACTATGATAGTTATAAATTTTTGGTGTGATCGTCATTTTGCATACGATTGCTGCATACATTAATTAACATCTAAAGTGGTACAAGCATAAACAGCAATGTAGTGTAAAATTAAAGATATCGTCATAACCTCTAATCTTCCATGGTACAACCGCAGGTAGCGATTGTGAGTTAGTGCTGTGACGGTCCAATTTTACTTTCCCAAAAATAAACGATGAAAATTTTATTTTAAATTTTACATAGTTTTATCGATAAAGTAACATAATAAATTGATAAAAAAAATTGTACGCAATTAACATTACGTACGGGACGTACAATCTTTTAATTAGCGGTAAACATTACTTCATAATTCATTAATTATTAACAAAAGTACATACATACTGGCTATAACGCGCGATTGTTCGTCCGTGCAAAATAAATATTAAGATAACTGAGGCAGTATTTATTTATTGTAAGCTTTTAGTTTTAAGACTTTATTAGTTTTCATACAAAATCAGCGAGCAACACGGAAGGGAGTAGGCATACACAGCGTTTCCTCTCTGTCAAAGTACAAGTCCGCGTGGACCATGGAGTTTGATAATATACTGTGGCGTGGAATACACTGAGGGCGGGGCTAGATTTGTGAATGGTGCTTTATTTTTTATGTGTTAGTGATTTGGCTGTGTGAGTATGGTCGGCAATGGATCGGTACAGGTATGTTATGTATGCAATAGTGCAGCTTTACGCTAGTGTGCAACTTTCCCCTCCCGCAAGAAATGACAGAAACATTTGAACAATATTTTTTAGCAAAGGCTACTTCCCTTCCGTGCTTGCGCGGAAGATCGAGTTGCTCGATGTACAAAATATACAACAACCTTTGTTCTTCAACTATACCTAAGCCCATGTGGTGTCAGAATTACATAGTTCAGTTTTCGAAACAATAGTATACCCCATGTGACTCACTTATTTTATAGGTAGCCATATCGACTTTGTTGTAGTGTAATACACCTAATTAATGAAATCAGTAATAACCTTTATCGAATGTTAAAATTGGACCGTACTTTGAAATATCGATATGTTTTAATTTTTGTCAAGCACTAGCGTATATGTGAAAAATTGTTAATTTTTCAATGTATTAGTAGGTTCACTGATAAGCGTTTATGAATGTGTGTGGTGCAATCACAGACCCAGGTTGATAATGTGCAGCTATTGGTGTGTGAGTTGAGCTCTATTTGAATACTACGCGCATGTAGTAGTGATCGCGGGGGTAGGGGAAATGTGGCGACAAGCGTTTTGCAAGTAATTTGAGAGTTATGCCATTTCTATTACCTTATTATTTAGATTTCTGTGACCTATACACACTGGCCCAGTGGAGGCCAACGCCAGTGTGTGGAGGGTCGTTTTGTGATCACTCGCGTCGCTCGCCTAGCTGGCCGAGTGACGGCAAGTGGCCAGTGTGTATAGCTGTTTTGTCTCAACTCGTCTCTCGTGACCGGTGTCGGTTTTTGTGCACAAAACAAAGGCGCTCAGCGAGTAGCGTCCTATTCTCCTACCTCGTTTTTGCCTGTGTTCGGCCAGTGTGTGGATGCTACCTTTCGTCTCATGCCGTTTTGTCGACGCTCGCGTTGGCTTGCGTTGGGCCAGTGTGTGGATGCTACCTTTCGTCTCGTGCCGTTTTGTCGACGCTCGTGTTGGCCTCCACTGGGCCAGTGTGTATAGGGTACATAAGGTATAATCCGAAAGAAAACATAATTCAAATGTATTTTTACAGTAAACATAACCTTCCTTTCGGTTTAACTTTAACTCATTTTTAGGATTTCGGAATTAAAAAACACCGACAGCAGACGTTTTTCGATCATTGACAATTCTAATTAGAAATTATTCATCAACACACTTTCAGTATCAAAAACTTAAAAGTTCGACTGGTTTTTCAATGTACTACTTATGCGACGTGGGCATTGTCTTATAGATTATTTTTATAGCAGTATTAATTATATAAATTCAAAAAAAATACTCACTCATTAACTTTCACATTATTTTTAAGACTTTCTCCGTTAACAATCGCACTTTGTTTATTCATAGTTCATAGCTATTTACTCATGGACGCATTTTAGAAAAGTTACGCCCATAACCTAATTCTATTAACTGAAAAATTTGAAACAGTGTTACCAACTCCCAAAAATAATTATCCCTAAACGACACATTTACTTGAAAATCCCCTAATTTGTTTTTAGTAAAATATAAAATTAACACTTTTATTGAAAAAACATTGAACATAAGGAAATCACAACAAATAGGCAGAACTAGTAGGTTATGTTCCTATTTTTTTTTAATTTGAAGTTGGTAATTTTGTAATACATGACTATTCGAAACTATAATTTATTCATAAAAAAGGCAATTAACTAATCTTACTCATTTATTCCAATTCCAAAATATGCTAGTTACTAAATTAATTACAAAAGATTTGGAATAAAATATATATATTCTTTATTTGAAGTAATTTTTAAATACATAATAATATTATAATACATTATTACGCTACCAATTTTACAATAGATGATTCAGAGATTTCACACATTCAGAAACAATGTAATAAACCTTACTCATTTATACTTACTCATTAACATCGTCATCAGCCTGTATTCGTCCACTGCTGTTCATAGGCCTCTCCCATATTACGCCACTCGGCTCGATCCTCGGTCTTCGGTCTCCAACCGCTACCAGCCGTCTTTCGTATATAGTCACTCCATCGAGTCTCAGGGCGTCTTACACTACGTTTCGGTCTCCATTTTCCCCCCGTAAATCCCCCCAAAGATTTTGTCCCCCCATATTTCCCCCATAGCTTTTAAAAACCCCTAAATTTGGGGGGAAACCCCCAATCTGGCAACAGTGCATATGTCACTATCCGATGTTGAAGTGCCGGAGTCGAATGACCAATGACCGAATGAAAATGTATGTAATGAGCGGGGAGGCAGACGTTACGGTCTTCCAATCTTCCATCCCTCTTTCTTGTGAACACAAGAAAGAGATGCACGATGTCTAAAATTCGGTCTCCAGGCCCGCGATAAAAGCTGTGCAATAGCTTAACTTTAAAGTATTGTTTCTAATAGTAGACAATTTTTTAAATCTTTTAACTCGGCAATAAAGAAAGCATCACATGAAAAAAAAATTGGCAGTCATAGGAACTGCCGATAGAAGTGAAAATTTGCTGTTGCCCTGGTACTGGTACCTAAGGGCAAACGCAACTCTTTTATATTTCTGTTGTCCTGGTATCTGGAGATAAACGCTGGGCTGTTGGAGGTAGGTAATCGAAACTCTTTACTGTTTCTGTTGCCCTGGTACCTACCTGGCCGTTTTTACCGAGTTTATCCGAAGATTTCATATCCGATCCGATCCATTATCATATCCAAGCGTGACGATTGATGATTCCATTTCACAGCCCACGAAAATTCTGTCTATAGCGCGCCTAAAGAAGTTTTCACTTCAAAAAAATGTGTACACACCCACGTCTACTAGAAGTATAACTGACCAGAGTATGAACAAAATTCACGACCTCATATGTTTTTGGTTGCCCGTTTGGGCGTGAAATGCCCCTTATCCCTTATGTAAAGTTTATTATCAGTGCCTATATGCTATGTTTACTCAACTCACTTAGCTTAAGTTTTTTAGCTACTTTAATAACTTTACGTAAATATTAAACTTTGATACTCACAGTCCAATTGTTTTTATTTTCTTGTCTCGTGCTGATAGGTCTTGACTGTTCTCCTTTGTTAACCTGAAATCATTTATTTGAAATAATACTACCTACTATACTAATAATATGTTTACTAATAGAAATATTTTATTAAAATATAGAGTGACAGGACGAACTGATCGTGTGCCTGATGGTAAGCAACACGTCTTTTAAGGTACACAGATATTTAAACGTTAAGATCTCAAATGATTCCGTTGCACTGTTCTCGTCAGCCAGAGTATTATTTTTACTTTTATAGGTTTACATTTGACCGCCATCTCGCTTGATGTCAAGCGACGATGCGGTCTACGACGGAGCGTGTTTACCTAGAAAAAAAATGTTAGATAATTGACTGTATTGTTTTTAAACTTTCGCGAATTGGCGACCACCTCCTATTTTTAAATCGGTTTAAAAGTCAGCATCGAGCTTAAATTGCTATCAGGACCCTTACGCTTTTGCAAAAGTTTCATCAAATTTTATCAAACTAGCAATACCTCTTCAATTTATCAATTTCATTGGATAATTCCTCGTTCGTAGTCTCCAGCTCTCTCTTGGCGTCATTCAACGAGTCCAGCTTGCATTCCAGCTCGACAATCTTCCAGTTTTTGGTGTCGAGCTCATCCTTGAGATCATTTATCGAAGTAACCTCTCTGAAAAAATAATTTAAATATGTAATTCTTAATACTTCCTTTACTTAGTACTTAGTAGTAATTCGGTACAACGTACCGAATTCGAAATCAAAACGAGCTGATTGGACCCTTAATCGGAAACGTGGGTCCATTTTGACCCAAGGCAAATTAAAAGGGTGCTTTATTTTGAAACGCGCGAAGTTAGAGGTCTCTCCATTTATGTAATCTCAATACGTCGTGAAGTACGGTGGGGGCCCGACGTTCAACGTTTCGGCTCTTCAAGTTTGCCGTAATTGGAGATACGTACGACTTTGGGTCAATTTGGTCAAACGATTCCAGTTACGTTGGTTTTACTCGCGTAGTTCCCTTTCCCGTTATTTTCCCGCTACAAAAAATAGTCTATGTGTTGTTCCAGATTGTAATATAATTATTTTAACAGTGTTGTAGTGGTAGGACTCTTGGCAAAGTCCGCCTGGGGAAGTACCACACCTTTGCCAAATATTCTACCGCCAAGCAGTAATGTGCAAACATTACTGTGTTCCGGTTTGAAGGGCAATGTTTCCAGAGAAATTACAGGGCTTAGAGATGTAACATCTTAGATCTCTGGGTGACGAGCGCAGTGCAGTGCTAGGTAATGATTTGGACTCTTCATGTTCCAATAGCTGTGTGTCACTGTGCTGTTATGTGGCAGGCATGTCACTTACCATCAGATATATGACCTGCTCGTCTCGTCGCTCTTAATTTAAAAAAAATTGACATTCTGACGTGGTGGAGCAACAAACATCCAAAGTAATGTTTTCAATACTAGTTCCAATCACAAACATTTATACGCTACATAAAGTAATACCTCTTCAATTCATCAACTTCACTGGACAGTCCCTCGTTAGTTGTCTCCAGCTTTCGATTTGTTTCATTCAACGCTTCCAACTTCAGTTCCAGATCATCAGTCTTCTGACGTATAGCTTCCAACTCAGCCCTGAGAGAATCTACCAAAATGACCTCTCTGAAAACACAAACAAAATAAGCCTGCCTGAGCCTATAATAACAAAACTAAATACAATGAGAACTACACTACGCTACATACCTAACTAACTACTTACACTAAGCACATTTGAATCACCCATAAACCACTGAAGGTCTACAGATCATCGATGTAAATCAACGGATGTGCCCTCCCAAACTTCAGGCGCTCGGAATTACGTTATCGTTAGCAAAAAGTAAGCTCACTCTTTTCGTTCTAGTCGGTTGTAAGAAGCGATGAACGGCGGACGTTTTTATCTATCACTATTCATTGTCAAAAATCAAAATAAGTAGAACCACAACATACATCGCCGCTAGCGATTCTAAGGGTCAAGTAGTTGTGAACCACTCACGCTACACACACAGACGCAATTTGCAAGGTGCTCAGAACACATCTTTTGGTTTACATCGATGCTACAGATAATACAAATGTTCAAGCTCACTAACAGTAGGAAGCATGCCCAGCATTGAAATTTTCCGATTCGATCATCAAGATCATCAAGAAACACAATCTTCTTTAATACTCTTAGCTCAGTAGTTCTAAGTAGTAGTAAAGTGGGTGGTAATGAAAGTAGCATTACTAGAAGATGGTGTGTCATGAAAAAGTGTCAACAACTATTCTTAAATTTAAAATGTATAGCAGCATAAACAGCACTCTAAATGTTACCACTAATGTCTGCTGGGACTAGGGGCCTTCTCTCGCAAGGAGATAGTCAAGGCTCAAGGTAATCCACCACGCTGGCCCAGTGCGGGTCGGTGGAACTTAACTTCGAAAGATTTTAGGTACATGTCGATTTCCTCATAATTTTTTTCCTTCGCCGTTTTAAGTTAGCGGCATTGCGCACATGACTTCGGATCGGCAGGCGCCGTTCTCCCGACTAGAGCAGTCTTAACTTCGTTAAGGCGAAATTGCGAACAACCGCTCATGTCTCAAGAACGCACTATACCTGCGTGGTGTATTCATATACACACACACTTGACACTTGACACACACACAAACACTGACGTTGACACTTTTTCAGCTTGACTCTCTCCTTAAATGGAAAGAGGAGAAGAGATAGGAGAGGAGAAACAGACAAAGTATCTTAAATCGTAGCTGTATAGACATAAACTGAGCTCTGCATGTATGTATACTTTGTATACATAGTACTTGGTTTAGAGATGTAACTTAAACCTAACGTACGATTCCAACTCTTTAACTTGATTATTCAAGCTCTTGTTGTTTAATTCCAGTTCTTTCTTTTTCTGGCTTAACCAATTCAGGCTGTCTTGTAGTTTCGGGACACCATTTCGTATATAGTCCTGATCTATCTTGAGGGGTAGCAATTCTCTGAAATATAAAAACATATAAATATGTGTTGTACAGTGTAAATCAAAGCATTGTTACAAAACTAATTTTAGTTTAAACTAAACTATATTTTAGTCTTTATGTCTAAGTATCATAAGTATGTATTTGAAACTATAGGTATGAGTATTATAACATTTATATGTATATATATATATATGATTTACAAAAGGCAGAACTATCACGTAAGATATAAGTAGGTACTTATGCAACAAAAAAACTTACTCGAATCTAAAACCACGTCCTTCATTCAAGTGGTTTAAAAAAGGCAGCCAGATAGCTGGCTGCGTGCCATATTAGGCATAGGATAGGTGGCTGCCATAGTACGAGCTTTGCTTAGTTTGGGGTCATATGGTGTTGTGTGTGAATTGTCCACTAATATTTAATTATATTTTAAATAAGCTATTCCCGAATCACTACTTTATAATTAGCTTAATCACTTTTGTAAATCAATTTTAATGGATTCTTTTGGTTTGTGTTATCATAGTTTTGCAAGTTTTGATGAAATAGCTGGCATGACACAAGACGTGTTGACCCACTGAGAGTAAAAGCACGACTAGATTGTTCGTTTCCGAACCGCCGTACCGATTGGTTTGTAGCTCGTGAAAAACCATAATTCTAATGTCTTACCACTACAAATATACGTATGATATGGTCAGTCCAGTCCAACTTAAGTTTCGGCTGCGTTCGGCGGCCTTTTCAAGGAGTGCACGCGTGTGATCGCTACTTGTTTGGTTAGTGCCGACGTGAGTTACCCGTGTATTATTTTAAAATGTGTAATACGATACGTTAAGCCACGTCGGTTTCCATACGATAAGCTAGCAATTGTAGGCCGATGTTCAAGACTTTGAAGTTATGATTCGAACAACTCTTGGAGTTAATCTCTTGGTCGACTCCAGAGCTTCTAGCTGGTACTTAGCCGACCCATCCCAAAAGTGCGAACAGTACTCCAAACAAGAGCGAATCTGTGCTTGGTATAAAGTTAGCAACTGTTCAGACTTGAAGCACCTGCGTTCGGAGCTAAGTTACCTATAGAAATAGCAATCAGTACTTACTTTTCCAATACGTCTACTTGCATGGTCAGTCGCTGGTTGCTTTCTTCCAATTCATTATTTTTCTTATTTAGTTGCTTCAACTGATTTTGTGCTGTAGACAATTCACTGAAATACAAAAAGTTTTTGTTAAATAATAACATTTACACTTGACCGCCATCTCAACTGATGTTAAGTGACGATGAGGTCTACTACGAGTAAAATGGAGCGTGTTAATTTAGAAGAAATTGAGTCAGCTGTGATTTGAAGACGCCAACATTGTAATCATTGGGGGTAACCACTCAGAATGGCAAAACTAAAAAACTGTGTGATGCAAACTTCCACCGAAAATTGGTTTCAACAAAATCCAGTAAACAGTTTTTTGTAATTGGCATATTTACGAGTACAGTATTATTAAAACATCGATCAAAGTAACGACGAACTACAAGAATGTTTATATTATGCTACTTGCTGCTATGGAACCCTTAACGGGTGAGTCCAACTGGCACTTGGTCACTTTTATGAGGTAGGCGATCATGCGTATAAGACTTCAAAAAGAAAACGTTTCAAATCAGAGGCTTCGGTTTGGCAGTCGCCATTGTCCTGACTCTCAGTCCTGACTACACCAATCGTGACTTTTGTAGGGCACGCCTACGTGGACAATGTTTTCTATTTACTATCAGTTTGAAGTCATCCAGATTCAACTCTCCAAGAAGATCTACTCGCCAACGTGTTATTACAAATATTCTAATTACGATTGGTACATAGAGTTCAATATTGTACGAATCATCATACCTAAGTGACTTTTGTAATCGATCCCCCAAAATCCGGATGTTTGCTGCTAGCACGCCCGTTTTTTTTTTACAATTATCCAAGTCTTTCTGGAGATTGGAACTGGTCTTCTGGTTGGTTTCCAGCTCAGTTTTAACAGCTTCAGATTCCCTGAAAAATAAAAGCAATTGCTAAAAAAAAGTCGCGCAAAAGCAAAACGTTTAAAAATACATACCTAAAAAAAAAATGTTTGTCTGTAAAGTCGGTTTACTGACAATAGAACGTGACAACGTCTTAAGAAAATACTGATGGAATGGTAGCATTTTTCAAAAGAAAATTTTAATTTCATTTGTTCAATAGATTTGTATGTAAAAAATAATCAGTAGAATTTAGTCATTTTCAATCAAAACAATGCAAAAAAGCTTTTAGATGCCGGGGATCGAACCCGGGGCATTTCACATGCAAAGCGAACGCTCTACCACTGAGCTACATCCCCGCTTGAACTACTGGTCGAAATAATTAATATAACTGTAACAAACATGCGGCGAGGTAACGACCGACGGTAACGCGGTAACGTTACATGACGTCATGTTTTGTGGGCGTGCAGCCGGCTTCATCGAATTATAAGACGTTATCACGTCAATAAACCGTGATGGGCTAGTGGCTAGAACACACATTGTCGTAACGATAGGTCATAAATATATTTAACCGTAGGCTGACCAATAATTATGGTTAAATGCTCTAAAAACCGCTTTCAAAAAAGACCAAACATAATCTTATGTTTATGGTGTGCTTTTGGATTCAAATCAGACAATTACTTCAGTCGACTTCGATTTTTTTTTCATACATATTACATTAATATAATAACGATGGGACTGTAAGTATATTTATTATTTTGAACATGATATCGCATAACAAGGTCATGGCATTTGACCTTTGAATTTTGGAACCCGTAAACAAAGGATAAACTAAGGATTAATTAAGGATGAACTAAGGATGAACTAAGGATATACTTAGGATAAACTAAGGATGAGCTATATAAGGATGATCCGTGGATATGTTGTGTCCACCAATAAAGAATTGGCCAGAATATTAGACTATGGCCATGATGATTTTAAGTTCTAAAAGAGGAAACATGAAGTGAACTGCTGAAACTTATACCTTTGCAAGGTGGATACTTGAGCCTCCAATTGTTGTTTGCTGGTGTTTAGCTCAGTTCTATCTGTGTTCGTTATTTGTAACTGCTGTTGGAGCGCAGATAATGTATCCACGCTACTTTTCAACTCACTCTCAATACCTGCCAGATTTCTGAAAAACAAAAAATAAACAATTAGCCATCTAACATAAGCGTATCAGGGGGGTCTATTTTTTTAACGAGGTTTCTTATCGCATGTTACTTACATGCTCTGAGCAGATGGGATCAAGATCGAAAAGTGTCTAAGTAATGAGAGTTTCTCCAATGGTAGCAATTATTGATATAATAATATGAAATAATAATAATGGAAGTAAAAATGGAAAAACCACAGAGGTTTTAAGTAACCCCATCAAGATGGAGTTCGATGTCGACAAGTGTGCGGTTGTGCATGTACAGCGAGGGAAAATAGTAAATTCAGAGAATTTACAACTTTCCGAGACAATAACTCTCAGATCCCTCTCCGAAGACGAGACCTACAAATATCTCGGTATGTCACAGTCATTGGGTATATCAGCAGATGACATTAAGAAATCGGTGAAGAAGCGCTTCTCTTCCGGCTGACAAGAGTACTCAAAAGTCTTTTGTCTGGCGATAATAAGGCCTTCAACGGATATACTCCTTTGGCATACTGAGATGGACTCAGACTGAGCTCGACGCCCTGAACAGAAAGGTCCATCAACTGCTCACAACACACTGCATGCTACCTGTTATGAGACTGTATGTCCCGCGGAGGTTGGGAGGTCGAGGCTTTTTAAAATGCCAAGAACCTTCACAAGCGCGAGGTATGCAGTCTCAGGGATTATTTCTACAACAACGAGTCCGGGGTGCATCGCGATATTGTGGCAGTTGACAGTAACTTCACGCCTTTTTCATTGGCAAACGAGAACTGAAGCAAACCATCGGTGCTCAGCACTGACGATCGCAAGGAAGTATGGAAGAGCAAGGAGCTCCACGAGCGATTCTATCGGGCCCAGACGGGACCCGATGTAAATCTGCTCGCTTCGGTGAACTCGCTACGCTTCGGGGACCTCTTCGGAGAAACCGAGGGTTTTGCCTGTGCAATTGCACCATCGGTGCTCAGCACTGATGTTGATCGCAAGGAAGAATGGAAGAGCAAGGAGCTGCACGGGCGATTATATCGGGCCCTGACGGGATCCTATGTGAATCTGCTCGCTTCGGTGAACTGGCTACGCTTCGGGGACCTCTTCGGAGAAACCGAGGGTTTTACCTGTGCAATTGCAGACGAAGTTATCAAGCCGAACAAAACCGCCGTCCAGGCGAATCTCTTCATCATGTTATTTCCGGTTGTTCGCATCTTGCTAACGGCGAGTACTTGCACAGACATAACCTAGTAGCCAGGATCATCCACCAGCAACTTGCTCTTAGATACGGCCTTGTCGAGTCCGAGGTGCCGTACTAAAGTACGCACCTCTGCCAGTTCTCGAGAATGGTCGTGCGTTGCTCTACGGGGACCGCTCTATCATCACGGACAGGCCAATACGCCTAATATCGTGCTGGTAGACCGGTCTCAGCGCCGGGCTGTGATCGTCGATATCACCGTACCACATGACGAGAACCTCGTGAAAGTCGAGAATGACAAGCTGAGCAAGTACCTTGACTTGGCTCACGAGGTTACCACCATGTGGGATGTTGATTCGACAATCATAGTCCCAATAGTTGTGTCGGCAAACGGCCTCATAGCGAAAAGTCTCGACCAACATCTTAAGAGACTTTCGCAAGACGTTGGGTCAAGGATCAGATGCAGAAGGCGGTCATCCTAGACACAGCGCGCATTGTCAAGAGGTTCCTCAGTCAGCGTCACGCACGTTACACGTTCATAACATCAACTTTGTACTTATGTAAGAAAACTCTCCGCCAGAATGGCAACCTGAAAACCCTGTGGTGTTTCATCCGCGTGGCTACTTTTTGGAGCAACAAGAACGCTTTCATACTTTTCCGCAGCCTTGACGTTAGTTTCCAGTGTTTATAGTTAAAGATTTTCCACCCACGCTGATTTTATTACGTGATGCACTTTTGAACACTTTTGTTGGAGGCTGGACATTAAAAGTTCTCTTTCGATGCTCATGACGCATCGGGAGGTCAGTGCTGATCTTTCGACGGTTCACGCTCGCTTTTTCATTATGGAACATTACCTATTTAAATTTATTTTAAACTAGCAGACCCAGCGGCTTACCCGCGTAGTTCCCGTTACCGTTGTTTTATCGGGATAAAAAGTAGCCTATGTGTTCTTCCAGACTATAATCTATCTGTGTTCCAAATTTCAGCCCGATCCGTTCATACGTTAGGACGTGATTGAGCAACAAACATCCAAACATCCATACTTTCACATTTATAATATTAGTAGGATAATCTAACCTGCGTAACTCTTGTACTAGCTTGCTCAAGTTTCGGTCACTCGCTTCTAATGAACTAACTTTACTGTTCGATTCTTTCAAGTCTTTTTCGAGATCAGCTTTCGTTCTTTCTAAGTTGGCCACCTCATTTGACGTAGATGTTAAATTCCTGGAAATCAGAATCATTAATTATTACAGTTGTGTTTACAAAAAAGATACAAGTGATGACGAAATCGAGGTAGCAGTAAGTTCAGGGCACACAACCGTGTGGTACACCGCCTGCCTTTAGTAGGTTTTGCATCATATGCTCATACATCATTTTAACAGCTTTAACTTACTACCCCCGTATCCTTATCATATTTATTGTCTATTTTACATAACTATTTCGAGGGATTACGAATAGGTTATTTTTTTTTCCTGTCCCGGTGCAAGGAGCGGGCCCGCGAGCTATTCCCTAACGTGGGTGATTAGGGGTTTGTATCTTATCTTTATTATTACAAGAAAACTTATACAATCTAATTTTTCTTTAAGCTATTTCAAATTTACATATAGTTTTATAGTTATACAATGAATATTTTGGTTTTAATATACATACTTGAGCTATGATTACAGTTTCCAATTTTTGTTTGGGTTGGGAGCAGATATTAAGAAATAGTTGCCCCAATCCCTGTTATATATCTATTTATTTCTATCGATTGCATATTTTACTACATTTTCGCCAAAATTCAAAAACATTTTATAGGAAATAAGCAAATAGCTTATTTCCTAAAATTTTGGTCAGATTTTCCAGTGTTATTGTCTTGCCGATTTTTTGTTCAATTTCGAACCGTTCTCTGCTGTACATTGGACACTTCCGTCCGCTTGTCGAGTTGGGAAAGAACGCCCGTGTTGTGGAAGCTGTGTGGCCAGTTGTGTATCTTCTGTTCCATTCATCAAGCGTCTCCATACGGATCTGCCGCTTGATGAACGAAACAGGGTATTTGTCATAGTGTGGCTAGTGCGTTTGGAGTGTAATGCTGCTTGTTTCGCCAGTTCGTCCGCTCTCTCATTCCCTTCGTGTCCTGCATGGGCTTTTATCCAGTACAGTTTGACAATTGTTCCTTGTTCCTGGGTGTTCTGTACTTGTTTACGGATGTCCATCACGAGTGGATTGAGAGAGTGGGCGCCTGTCACCGCTTGTAGTGCCTATTTTGAGTCGCTGTATAAGCCAAAAGACGATCCCCGACTGCCAAGTATCTCCTCCAATGCTCCGTGGATAGCCAAAAGCTCGGCCTGGTAAACGGAGCAATATGACGGCAGTTTGAATTTTTTGTGTTTGGTTTCGACGGCATCACTCCAAAGAGATAATGCCGCGCCAACCTTTCCTTCAATTTTGCTGCCGTCAGTAAATATTCGAGTTGGATGGTGAGACTCGTTTAATTGCTCTTCGTTTACCAGGCATCCAAAATGCAGCTCAACGCGTTTCGCCGGATGTGGAGTGTCTATAAAAGCTGCTCTCCGCTTGATCTCTCCATCCTCCGGTATCGCCGAGAACACTCACCTCTTAACCTCGTATAAGGTTGCAACTTCCTGCACTCTGAGGTCCAAGGGGAGTATCCCGGCCAGCACCAAAGACGAGTTTAGGGAGACCGTGCGGTGAGCTCTACGCAGTTTTTGAGCAAATCCACGTTGAACCGCATTCAATTGCTTCTGCACACACTTTTTCTTGGCAGCCGGGGTCCACGCCGCGGCGGCATACAGTATGACTGGCTCCACAACTGCGGTGTAGATGTATCTTACGACCTCCGGGAGAAGCCCCTAACTGACTCTTGCGGCTCTAGATAGATGTTTGTAGATGTTAATAGCTTTTGTGCAGCTTTTCGCTACATGAGTGTTGAAAGTTAGCTTTTCATCTTTCCAGAGCCCCAAGACCCTGACCTCTTTTGAAATGTTAACTGGGATGCCGCCCATGTTCAGCAGTGGGGTATCGTATCTTTGTTTGTTTGTAAATGTTATTGCGTTTGTTTTTTTGAGGCGCAAATTTAGACTTACTGCGTATACCCCACTGCTGGACATAAGCGAGTGCTTCATTTGCGCGCTTTTGTATTTCAGGGGCTGTGTCCCCATCAAATATCATTATGACGTCATCGGCGAAAGCCTGGCAGTAGTCACCTCGAGCTCTAAGACCTTAGAGCAGGGGGTCCTGCAGCAGGTTCCATAGGATGGACCCACCAATGGATTCCTGGACGCAACCCTTCGACATGCTCCTGAACACCCGCGTATAGCAGGTGTACACTTCTGTCTTCGAGGTAACTGTCCATTACTCTTCGGATGTTTACTGGGCATTTTTCCTCCGCCAGCCTGGTTCGTATAATGGGCCACCAGGCGCCGTCGAAGGCTCCCTCTATGTCTAGTGAAATGAGCGTGACGATTTTTTGGTTTTTCACCTTCACTTTTATTTTGTTCATCAGGTATTAGAGGGAGTCTTCGGTACTCCTCTGCGGCATGAACCCGTACTGGCTGGGGCTCAGGCGGGGAACGAGGTACCATTTTATTCGGCTCACCAGCATCTTTTCCAGAATCTTTCCCAGCACCGGCAACAACCCAATTGGCCTGTAGGCTTTTGGCTCCGTGTAATTTGTCCTGCCTGGCTTCCTCAAAATTACGACGGTAGCATTCTTCCAGGCCCCTGGGAAATAGCCAAACTCTAGGCATTTGTTTGCTCTAGGCTATGTTGTTCATCATGGCTCCGTGCATTTATTTGGCCAGCTTCAGCCCTAATCAGCCTGTGTTCCTCGTTGTCCTCCAATGTGACATCCTCCAGGTAAAAAGTTTCCGCCAATAACGTTGCCGACTCTCTAGGGGTTAACACAGCTCCGTTTCTTATTAAAGGCAGGTCTTCGTGTCGCTCTGTTGTCCTTCCGATTACCCTATAAATGCCTTCCCACATCCCCTCTCTATCCTGCTTTGCACAGAAGTCCTTCCAACTGTAGACCTGTGCCTCTTTCACCTTCTCCTCGTACTCTTTTTTCTTTTTCAGGTACTCATTGACAACACTCTCCCTGCGGATCGGCGCAGCGCACCGGATCCTGTTTTTTTCCTGTAGTGACCTCCTTCTTCAGGTTAGCGAGCTCCTCGGACCACCACGGTAAGTTCACTTTTGTTTTTGTTTTTGTTCTTAATTTAGGGATACTTTTGTTGCAGGTTTCTGTAATGATGTTAATGTATGTAATTATTTTGTTTGCAAACTCATCTTTATTTGCTATTTTATTTATTTCTTCACTGTTTATTTCATTGTTTATTTGCATATCTGTTAATTTCCGGATAGTTCGTTTTACGCTTATTCCTTTAGATTTCTTCAGCCTAATCTTGAACGTTATGGCGTTGTGGTCCGAGGTCGTAATCCCTTCGTCGATTTTCCATTCCTCTATTAGGTACTGCAGTCCTGGTGTGCACGCCGTCACATCCACAAAGCTGCTATATGTCACTCCTCCCCTCACGGTGAAGAATGTAGGGATGGTGTTGTCATTGGGTACCTGCCGGTCAAGATTCTCGAGCACGCCGGCCATGTCCTCGCCCCTGTCGTCAGTGGTCGCGCTCCCCCACCACACGCTCTTGGCGTTCGTGTCGCCACCTATTATTAAGTTTTTGGGAGAGTTTCTCCTTACCTTTCCCAGCTACTCCAGGTATGGCTCAATTGGAGGGGGGGGGTTAGGCACACTATATTTATCTGCGTATCGGAAACCCGCAGTGAAGGTAGCACTGCGGGTGCTACTGTTAGTTATTTCAGGGGGGACAGATGAACTTGTTTGTTTGTTGAACAAGGGAATTCACTTTCCCGTACAGACATCTTTAGAGAAACTATGACATTCATCAACCCTTGTATCACCCGCGTGATGGATTGTCGCCTGTCACAACGAGAGAGTCATCTCTCGTTGTGAGAGATAGTCTCGCATACCTGCATTGGGAATATAAATTGGGTTTGTTATGCTAGGCTCAGATTATAAAATAAATTGCAGAAGGCCAGACACTGAGGTATTTTTTCAGTGCCTCCTCGCTCATGTCTGCTGGAAATGGAAAACAACTCGCTCATCCGACTCCATCCAATTCCCACCAAACTCAACCCTCAAAACACGCCGGGAATGGAAAGCACAACCGATTTTTTAAATAAAAGCTATCTGAAAACTATTTCCGCGTTTTCGGTTAGCTAATTCTAAGCTATTGTTTCATTGCTGTTTTTAAATAATCTAAACGGTTACCTTTCTGTCGCCTGTTTTGCGTTCAATAAGCTCTGATTGGCTGCTTCAAGTTCGGTTAATTTTTCGTTCAATTGTACTAAGTTCTGTTCCTGGTGTTGTGTGACATTTTTTGAGCTCTCCAGTTGAGCCTTGACGGATGTTAACTCGCTGGAAAAGATATCAGAGGTGTGTTATGATAAACGCAAATAGTTGTAATGTAGTGGCAGGATCTTTTGCAGAGACATGATAATAATACACCGTAACAGAGTCTAGGAGACTGGAGAAACTAGAGAAGTAGCACACTTTTGCTAAACAAGTAGCTTAGACTACTGTATAAGTACTGGGCAAAAATACAGTATTCAAATGTAAAAGAGAACGTTTTGTGGAGAATTAGAGAATAATGATGTAAAATATTTTATGTATTTTTCTCGTTAGGCTTGTTTTTACAAATAAATAATAAAAAAGAATAGATATAAAGTTGTGCTTACCATTCCAACGTTTTTGTTTTATGTTCCAAGCCGGAACAACTTCTTTCGAGAACACTTTTCTCTGCTTTCATCGACTCGAGACGTTGTTCCAAAGTACTGTTGATATTCCGTAAGCTTGCAGTATTCCGTAAGCCTTCGTCATTCACGAAAGTGAGTTTTCTTAAATACAAAAAAAAACATTTATGTTATTGTTATAAATGAAACACGGGCAAAATTTTGACAATTTACCATCTAGAGCTCTATAAAAATCAAATCGATCTCGTCAGTTTTCCTTTAAAAAGAATCACCACAATAGGTCTATTCAAACTATTCAAACACAAAGCGATTCTAAGTAAATGAAATTATCATTGATGTGATTTCGATAAATTGTAAGTGGATCACCTAGAAAGTAGAGGTATGTTCTTGGAAACTAAAAATAACTTGCCAAGTGGGTTTGAGACATCAATAAACAGACAAAAAAAGATTCTGACAAATTGAAAACCTCCTTCTTAAAAATTAGTTAAATTCTGTAGAGATTTTCTGGGAGCAGATTGTTTTCGCTATGTTAGCTTTGCAGTTTGATGCCAAGCAAAAGATTTCACTCCGTAACAAAATATATTAAATTGATACTGTAGTGGCGAAGTAGACAAGTTTTGTGACGAAACCGCAGGTCTACTGCCTAACTCCAGGAGAGTTTTGCTTTGATTTGTGACGTCATCTGCCAATTTGATAACGCCGATGAAAGCAGGCAACTATATCCTTTTCGGCCATCCTCGTCAGTTTTCCGTATGCACCGGAACTGAAAACAGGTGTAGTTGTCTGCTTTCATCGGCGAATGCCGCAAGCAGAAAGCTGAAAGCAGGAGAGTTAGAAGATTTTGATCTGACTATCAATAACTTTGATGTGTCAAGAGCGAAAGTTTTTCACAAAATTCATCGTCAAAAGTAAAACTTGGTGCAAGTTTGAATCAAACGTTTCAATATTTTACAGCCTAGTTTGTTACCCCAGTAACCGTAAAGTAAAAAAGTAAAGTATTTGAAAGGTTACCCCAGTAACAAACTTAACCTTTACCATAACTTATTTATTTAAATATATAGACTACGGGCCCGTGAACAAACTTTACGGGTCAAATGAACCACCTGGAGACCTATGTAGGATGATAGAAGGGTATAAAGTAATAGGATTCAGCACTATGCCGTCACTTGTAAGCTGTCCAACTGAGTGCAGTTGAAGAGGGGGGGTTGCAACTCTCGATCATTTCTCCTTGTCGCTTGATTTTTGTACGGCGTTGCGTAATAATAGATTAGAAGAGTGCAACTGATTTAGGAAGTTGGGATTTTGTATTTCCATGTACTATCCACCACAATAAGGGATTATCTGCAATATTTATACACGTTACCTCCGATTATAGCCTCCGTTTTAAAAGTTTCGGAGCCGAAGTCGGAACCAAAGGTGTAATAGTAATCGGAAGTTCCGACTTATCGGAGTCGGAGTCTAAGCTCATCCCTGGTACACACGCCGTGCTCAAATCCGCCATCCATCATCTATCGTCAGGTAATAATATTACAATACCTTTCTAATGTTTTTCCACATTAACTACAGATGGCAGCTCATGGTACGAAACACGATCTGAGATTTTTTAGAAAATGTGTAACGTAATGTTATCAACCAAAGTCGAACGACATTTAAAATTTAGCGGTTGGTGTTTGTAGATGCAATCCTTACTTCTGAATTTAGTATGTTAGGTTACTGAATGCTATTATACTTTACCTACTGAATTTTGTAGCGAATAAAATCACGTTGGTAAGTAACTTAGGTACGTAACATAAATTCTAAATTAGGTATAAAAAAACCGGCCAAGTGCGAGAGGGACTCGGGCACGAAGGATTCCGTACCATTAGCAAATAAATGGCGAAAGCTTCTTTTATTGTAAAGGATTCTTAATCATTAAGTTTAATTACTAATTTAAAGAGAACATAAAACGAAATATTCTGTGAACAGTTTAAGCGTCTACCTATAACCATTATTAGTATTGAGCAAGAAACAGTAAAAAAATCAAGTTTGTTTTATGGGAATAAATGTTTCCCTAAAATATTTATTTTTTGTTGTTTTTAGTATTTGTTGTTGTAGCGGCAATACATCGTCTGTGAAAATTACAACTGTCTAGCTATCACCGTTCTTGAGATACAGTCTGGTGTACACTGGTGTCTGTTTATGCGTTGGGCCAAATAAACGCCATCATTTTGGTCACGCGTTGCGTCGGCCAAGCGCTCGGAAAGGCTTTTGAAGATGAAGTGAGCTCCCGGCCCCCACAGGCACGATGTCTCAACCCCAAAAGGCTTAAATATAAAACCACTACCAAGGGTTGCATATTTCCGCCGTTTCAGACGTGTGTATGTGTCTCTGGAAGATGTGACGGTGCCAGAGTATCGAGGCAAGCTGTTCAGGTATTTTGCCATCGTCACGCATAAGACCACTGCGGTTTGAGTATGGCTGGGACATTGGCGGTAGAAAAAGCCAGTTTTGTGAGTGAATTGTCCACCAGTATCTATTTATCTGGACGACGCGACGTAGTCATAGTTTCTTAAATTAGTCGAGTGAACTTTTTACTTGACTAGAAGTTAGTTATTTGACGTGAAATGATAATAATTGAAGTCGGTTTTTGTTCTTTCGGAAATTATTTCAATCCAAATACTGTCCTAAAGGAGACGGCTCATTTCTGCCCCAAGTCGTTTCAAGTTTAGGTACTTAATTAGCCCCGGAGACCTAAACAAGTCATTTAATTAAAATAACATATAATTAAATAATTCAAACTGTACATTCAATACTAACCTGCCAAGCGGGGATTGCAAATTGGTGATTAAAAAGTACCTTAATGACTTTGTATAAGTAATTTTGTATTAAGGTACTGTAGTTCCATAAAACCAAACTAGATGGCGTTGTACGGCGTTAAAACACGCTAGCGAAGTTTATGTGAATTTAAATAAGCCTGTTAAGGTTTAGTTCGTGGTTTGTCTTCGGGTCAGTACCCAATAAATAAGTGCTACGGTGAACAATCCTTTCATTTGTACCTATGTGTACAGATCATGTCAAAGTCAGCCATGTTTTTCACACTTAAGTTCAGTTTTCAGTTGAAGGTTGCTTCACGTACAGTAAAAATTCGTTCGAAACTCACACAACACATGGAATTTCTTTATTTTTCCAAAGGTTTTGTAATTTTTTTGTGGTTTGGCCGAATCTCCGGTCCTTCTCTTTATTGAGTCGACATTATTCTGAGCACACGAGCACAGTACTACGTCGCAAAGTAATGAATTTACTACCTTCTTTTAGTAGTAAGTACATAATCATGTTCTTGATTACCTACTTGCGGCGTTTTTTTTTTTCAATGTTTTAGTTGATATCTTTTAAACCCCGCTATGCAGGATAAAAACATAAACGGTTCCTCAATATATATTAAAAATCCTATACAATGATCCAATTTTGGTCAAGTCTCTTGCACTTTTTCTGTGGGGCAAATGCCCATGGAAAATGGGCCGTCTCCTTTAGTGTTCAACGAGCTTCGGTAAATATCAGATCACGCACATCAGCTACAGACTCTTCGTAATGTATCCTACAAACTTAACACTGCGGCTATGTTCGATACTCCACAACCTTACTACGAGTATGTTTGATGTTGCTGAATATATAAAATATTAAGTTGCTAAACTCGAACAAATATATTTTTGTGTGAAAAAACAAATTCACTCGGATTGTGTAATGGCCCACCATCCAAATATTTTTACGTAAGTACTACTAATGTACTAATAAGGTCGCAAGATCAACGTACGCGAACGAAGTGGCGGGTTCAGCTAGTAATTAATAATATTGCAAAGTATTGCATTTAGTCAATCTTGAGACGTTAATCAATTTTTTTTATTGTTTTTTTTTTGTGACGAGACATATTTTAATCGATATAACTCAATGTTTAACAATATTTTGGAGTGAATAATGTTGATATATTGATCTAAAATATACCTATATATCGATTGTAATTGTTTGTTTTTTTTTTTAATGGGGGCAGAGCCTTTATTAACAAAACTAAAATACAATGAGAACTACACTACGCTACATACCTAACAACTACTTACACTAAGCACGCCTGAATTATCCATAGACCAATGAAGGTCTACAGATAATCAAGATGTTCAAGCCCACTACCAATCGGAAGCGTGCCCAGCATGCTGGCGGCATAACCACGCTGAATGGCAATGCTTATGCGTTGGGCCAAATAAACGCCAGCATTTTGGTCACGCGTCGCGTCGACCTAGCGCTCGGAAAGGCTTTTGAAGATGAGGTGGGTTCCCGGCCCCCACGGACCCAATGTCTCAACCCCAAAGGGCTCAAATATGTAACCTCTTCCGAGGGTTGCATATTTGCGCCGTTTGAGTCGCTCAGCTGAATTAGCCGCTGCACCAGCCCTACAATGTGATGGTGCCAGAGTATCAACGCAAGTTGCGTCCCACACTAAGGGCCGACCCAACTTCCAAGGCACAACAGTCATGCCGTCAGGTCTTTTGCCATCGTCACTGCAATACTCGAACCGAGTGCGGTTCGAGTATTGCTAGGACATTGGCGGTGGAAAAAGCCACATTTTTGAGTACAGTAGCTCACTTAAAAACTTATATACTATATTATATATATAGTATATTATATACTTAAGAAATATGTTAATCACAATTTGATCGTGCATAATAAATATTAATACATTTACTACGTAAGATATTTATTAAGTTACGTTAGCTTTAGTTTGAGACAAACGTATTTAAAAAGAAAAACTGAATGTTGGTTATTACCAGAAACTGCAAATAAAAATAATTGCGGGTATGTGCCATAAACAAGGCGGCCGGCCCGTCGACAGGCCGTGCGCCGTGCTCGCGGCATAATGCAGGTAGAAAACAACAAGAACTCGCCGTCAGCGTCAGCGGAACGTGATGACGCACACACGCGCGATGCGGCCTATTCACAACGCTCTAAGAACAAGTGATGTGGTAATTTGTACCGGTTGTAACTATCGATAAACAATAAATTGTTTTTTCTTGTTTTGCAAATGTTGTTAATCAAATTATTTGTATTATTAGGTAGATTATGTCAATAAATTTTTTCTGATAGATTATAAATGTAGACGTCAATTTTAGGCAAACCTATTTTTAAATGTAATTTGTGCAGGTTGGTACGAAATGGGGTACTAAACGCGTATTTAAGGGCTTTGTTTTGAATTTTTTGAAGTTTTTGTATGTTAGACCGACATGTGCTGTTTGCGGCATGTTTCCACAGTGGACTACATCGTAAAGCGTACATAAATTTTGGAACAAAGAGACATTGCCGAATAATTGTAAACGCCATATGGGCGTTTACTTTGAGTAGCCTATCGGAGGCTCTCGTGAAATTTCGAATTTTTTCCTCGACAAAAGGTGGTAACGACTCATCTAAAATCGGTGAACCCAGGAGGCGCAGGGAACATTTGTCAACTGATTTGATATTGGAGGCCAGATCATTAAATTTTTGTATTATCGAATCTTTATCTGGGCATGTGTCGCAAACAAAAAGTTTAGTTCTAAACCAATCAGACGAAAACCGTCTATGAGTTTTTGTAAATCAGTTAGAACATTATTCACATCGCCCCCCAAAGTTCCGTCGTTCAAGTACCAAACGTTTAGTTTGGACTGGAGACGTTGAATGATAGGGTGAATGGCCAAGGCGAAGGTCGCAGGGCCGAAGGGATCACCCTGTTGACAGCCGACGGAGGATAACATATTTATGATTGTTTTGATAAGTCAATTTTGTGGGCTCGCCATAATATTGCCAAAAAAAATTGTACAGGTCAGGAATTTTATCCTTCACTTGGGCCAACAGGGCTCCTCGATCAACCGAATTAAAGGCGTTTTTGACGTCCACCTTTAACAGCACCTCTCCCCAATTTTGGTAAAGGAAGGTCCGGACAGAATGAAGGGCAGCCTCACATCCACCCCGCGAACCAAAACCGAGTTGTATTGGTTGGAAAAGGGAGCTCAAAAGAGCAACCTTTTTCCTACAACCCACCTTGGCAGCAAGGCGACGATATGTGGTGCCGACAGCAATTATTGGCCTGATCCCACCATCTTTTTTGGAAAGTGCGCACAAATTGGCGCCGTACAAAACTTCGACAATGTCACTACTGACTCGACCAGATAACATGAGGTTAACTAAAGAGGTTAGATCTCTCAAGAGGGATTCTGCTACCTCACCAGAGCTAAAAGATAGAAGAATTTTTAGATGTTGAGGTGTCAGGCCATCTAGGCCTCCAGCTGAGCCACTCAAGAAAGATGTAATCGCAGCCGAAACCTCTTGCGATGTGGCCTCAATTGTGACGTCATCTGATTGTGGTGGAACAGGGAGGTGGAGATTAGCTGTTGCGGGTGGATGTTTGTCACGAAGTGACTGAATGGTGTGTGGTGTGTTTGGCGCAATGGTGTCACTTTTGATTATTGATTGTAAAAGTGAAATTGATTGTAAAAGTTATTGTATTCTATGGCAATTGTATTGTATTCTCTAGCCAGCTAGTAATGATTAATATTTTTAAGCCTGTGTTTTTACATAAATAGTTTGAAATCGGGAAAACTTACGCCTCTCGGTTTTTCACTTCACGTTTTAGTTGCTGATTGGCTGCTTCTAGATCCTTATGTCTTCGGTTACATTCCTCCAGGTCTTCTTCGCAGCTCTTTAAGATGATCTGTAAACTGTCACGTTCATTTGTGACAGATGACACATCCCTAAAACATGAAGAAGATTTTAGTAAACATTGGTATAGTAGATATTTTGAAACACAGGTAAAATTAGATACTATTACTAACCCAATGAAATTAGGCAAAAAAATGGAATAAAAAAACATTAAATTATGTAGTTTGGGGACTATAAAGGATCAATAGAGGGGTGCATTCTGAGCTTATATTCCAATTTGAGGGATTCTGACATGGTCAGCTCAAGGTCATTTCGATGAAAACGCGTTTAATTCGATATCTCGAGAACTGTTAGTGTTAGGCAAAAATTGTTAAGACCTTTTCTCTTCTAAACTAAATTTACTAACTTTTACATCCACAACTTTTCTTTTTTTCATCAATATTTTTCAAGTTATTGCTTCCGAAAGGCAAAAAATTAACTTTTTTTCCTCCCTTTCGCCATTTCCTCCCCAACCGTTCAATTTTATGAAACTTTACCGATAATCAAAAGTGTACATCTTTTAATAATAAACAACTTTTTCCTTGCACTTTTTTCTGTAATGACAATACCTTCAGAGTTATGTTACTTTACCGAGCGAAATCCGCGCCACTGCGACACCTCCGCGACACTGCAAAAAATCCGCGACACCTCCGGTCTTAGGGCTGAACCCAAAATTCATTGTTGGATTGTGTCGGTGGGTTTCTTCTACACAGGGTTATGTGGGACAACAACGTTACCTACTTCGACATATGCCAGAAATACGTAACATACATAAAAAACACTACGGTACAGACGTGGTAATTGTATTCGATGGCTATCCCAAAGGTATTTCCAACTTTGGCACCAATTCTGCCAAACGGCTGCGCCGATCCCAGCTGAAGCCATGTGCGGATATCATTTTCATCTACAATATGACCGTCACCACAACTCAAGATAAGTTTTTAGGCAACGAGAGCAATAAGACCAGATTCATCTAACTACTGAAAACTTTTCTCATCAAATCAGACATAGAGGTGGAGCAAGCCGTAGAGTCCGGCAAAATTCTCTTAGCCGTACTGATAATCAGACCATCCGCATCCTCTACGGCTCGCTTCACCTCTATGTCTGATTGAGTGTATCTGAGTGTATTTCTGGCATATATCGGAGTAGGTGAAGTGGTTGTCCCACATAAGCTTGTGTAGAAGAAACCCACCGACACCAACAAACAATGAAATTTGGGTTCAGCCCTAAGTCCGCAGGTGTCGCGGATTTATCGCAGTGTCGCGGAGGTGTCGCAGTGGCGCGGATTTCGCTCGGTAAAGTAACATAACTCTGAAGGTATTGCCATTACTGAAAAAAGTGCAAGGACAAAGTTGTTCATTATTAAAAGATCTACACTTTATTACTTGATTATTGGTAAAGTTGCATAAAATTGAACGGTTGGGGAGGAAATGGCAAAAGGGAGGAAAAACAGTAAAATTTTTGCCTTTCGGAAGCAATAACTAGAAAAATATTGATGAAAGAAAGAAAAGTGGTTACTATAAAAGTTAGTAAATTTAATGTAGAAGAGAAAAGGTCTCCATAATTTTTTGCCTAACACTAATAGTTCTCGAAATATCGAGTTAAACCCGTTTTCATCGAAATGACCTTGAGCTGACCATGCCAGAATCCCTCAAATTGGAATATATGCTCAGAATGCACCCCCCTATCGATCCTTTATAGTCCCCAAACTACATAATTTAATGTTTATTTATTTCCTTAATTGCACTGCATTATACAACGAACGAAATTTTGTTGTTGTCGAATAACGTCATATCGAAATTTTCTGGGTGGTGGATACTCCATATTCAGTATGATTGTTGTCGAATACTCCATACGCAAGTTATTTTTTTTAAATGTATTTTTTTTTAAAGTATGCAAGGTGCATTCATGTTCAACGTTTAAAATAAACATTTCGCTGTGCTATAATAATTTTATCGTATCGTATAAATATTTATTACAGTTGTAATGAAATTTTTTGCGCTGGCTGTGGAGACTATGGACCCGTGTTAGTCCGATACTTGTTGAAAATCTTTCGAAACGTTTGGTCTTCGCCTCAGGGGATGGCTGGCACTTACTTTGCCCAAAAGCTGAGTTTAGCTGTTCAAAGGGGCGATGCTGCCAGCATTTTGCCGCGATGTGGCGATCTAAACGGCGTGTTTCATTTGTAAATTTGTATGTTTTATTTTTATTAAATTGCTTTATGTATATTTGTAAATACTTACACAATACAATTAAACTCTTATAAATCTACATATTATTTAAGTAGGTAAGAACTTAAAATTTTGTTTTACTTCTTTTGTGACCGTTTCGGAGTTGGGTCGCCCTATTCCCTCAAATATTGTCGAAGAGAATTGGAACTATTGCGATAACTGACGCATGCGTCATCTTGTTGAGTGCTACTACATAGTGGGATTTAGACTGGAACTAAAACTGAAAAACTATTCATGGAATAAATGCTACATAGGAATTAGATCTTAGGTCTAAGGTTTCCTCAACAATGTTAATTTAGGTACAAATGTAAATTCCTACAAAGAGCGTGGACCCTGGTGTCTATGGTGATAAAAAATATATAATATCTTACATATAAAATTCTCGTGTCACAGTGTTAGTTACCTTAACTACTCCTCCGAAACGGCTTACTGATTTTTACCAAATTTTATACGCATATTCAGTAGGTCTGAGAATCGGCTATTATCTATTTTTCATACCCCTAAGTGATAAGGGTTGTTCACCACTATATATTTCTTTTACTTTTTGGCCAAAATTTTTTGTTTTTATTTTTTTATAATGTGGCATTAAAAAATACATACAACCCTAAATTTTTGACCCTTTTATCACCAACCCCTATTTTTTAAAAGCCTTTTTAGTAATTTATTCACTTGACAGTGAACTCCCCCTAAACGGCGGGACCGATTTGAATGATTTTTTTTTGTGTGTGTACAACTCGAGGATCATTTAGATTCACAAATAAGTTCGGCAGATAGCGCTGCAGACAGTGTCTAAGTTATGATCCGAGCGAAGCCGGAACGGGCCGCTAGTATTGTTTTTTTGTGTTATTGGTATTATTTTTATAAAGTGTGACGAGACGAGCAGGACATGTGCCTGATAGTAAGCAACATGCCTGCCACATAACAGCACAGTGACACATCTATTGGTACATGAAGCGCCCAAATCACTACCTAGCTATGCACTGCGCTCGTTACCCAGAGATCTAAGATGTTACATCTCTAAGCCCTGTAATTTCTCTGAAAACATTGCCCTTCAAACCGGAACACAGTAATGTTTGCGCATTACTGCTTGGCGGTAGAATAACTGGCAAAGGTGTGATACTTCCCCAGGTGGACTCTGCCAAGAGTCCTACTTCTATAAAACACTATAAAATTAAACACATAACAAAAATTTACTAGAATAATGAGTCACCTTTCCAGCGTTTGTACTTGATTCTCCAAGCTCTGGTTCCTCGCTTTCAGGTCTTCGTTTTGTTCTTTGAATAGTTCCAGGTTATTTTCCAGGTCGTGTATAATATTTTGATACTTCTCCAGTTCAATCTGGGCAGATTTTAGAACCCTGTAAATAATTTGAGTAAGTAGTTTTTTTTATTGGAGTGTAGCTGGACATGGTCCTGATGGTAAGCAACGTGCAACAGAATAACTGGCAAAGGTGTGGTACTTCCCCAGCCGGACTCTACAAAACGTTGTAAATCTAAAGGATCACTGAGCTAATACTCTTTAGAGGACTTAAATTTTATACTGCCACTAACAAATTATCAAAAATGAACAGGGAAAACTACTAACATCAAACGAAGATATCAGGGACCGCTGGAAGGAATACTATACAGAACTGCTAAATGAGGTATTCCCAAGTGAGGCACTTCAAGATATTCCTGCTACAGAAGGCCCAATCCCATGTATAAGACCTGAAGAGATAGCTTTGGCAATCAAACGAATGGCAAATAACAAAGCCTGCGGTCCTGACGAAATCCCTGCTGAATACTGGAAGCGAATGGGAGATACCGGCGTACTGTTCTTGACGAAGCTTTTCAATAAGATCCTGGTAGATGGAATTCCTGACGAATGGCGAAAGAGCTATCTTATCCCTTTCTATAAAAATAAAGCCGATATAAGACTCTGCAACAACTACAGAGCTATAAAGCTGATCTCGCATTCCTTCAAAATATGGGAAAGAGTCATCAATAATAGGCTACTTGAAATAACTAGCGTCACTGAAAACCAATGCGGGTTTGTCGGCGGTAGATCCACAACCGATGCCATACATTCGGTCAGAATACTGTTGGAAAAGTATAGAGACAACAAAACAGACTTGCACATGTTATTTATCGACCTGGAATAAGCTTTCGATCGGGTACCGAGAGAATTGATTTGGTGCGCTCTTAGGGCTCAGAATGTGCCCGAGCATTACATAATTGCTGTCAAAGATATGTACCACCAAGTATCAACCAAAGTGCGAAGCCCGGCCGGAATAAGCGATGAATTCGACGTAAAGGTTGGTGTGCACCAAGGTTCCGCACTTAGTCCTTTGCTTTTTAACATGGTAATGAACCATCTCACCTTAAATCTGCAACGAGCACCGCCATGGGACATCCTATGCGGACGACGTCGTCATTATCAGTGAAGATGGAAACGACCTACAGCAGATTCTAGAAAAGTGGAGAGAAGCTCTGGAAAAATCGGGGCTGCGAATAAGCAGAGAAAAGACCGAGTATATGCAGTGTAGCTTTAGTGGTATCAACAGCAAACACACTATCAATCTGCAGAATACCCAGCTAAAAGAAGTGGACCATTTCAAGTACCTAGGGTCAGTCATCAGTAAAGATGGTTCAATAGACGCTGATGTCACCCATCGCATAAATACCGGGTGGATGAAATGGAGAGAACTGTCCAGCGTGCTTTACGACAGCCGAATGCCCGTGCGCTTAAAGGGACGAGTATACAGAGCAGCTGTCCGACCGGCCATGACATACGGAGCCGAATGCTGGCCACTCAAAAAGCAGCACGAAAATCAGTTGCACTGCGCAGAGATGAAGATGCTTAGGTGGGCAGGTGGTGTAACCAGACTAGATCACGTCAGAAACACACACATTAGAGGCACCTTCAAAGTGAGACCTATCCCTGATAAAATACAGGAGAGCCGTCTGCGGTGGTATGGGCACGTTATGAGGCGACCATCTGACCATAATTATGACCAGAAGAGTGCTAGATATCGAAATTGAACCCCGAGGACGAGGAAGACCCCGAATCACATGGATGTCTGTAGTTAATAATAATCTTAAAGAAGCCCAAATAAACAAAGAGACGACCCAGGACCGAGCCACCTGGAGACGCATGATACGGAGGGCCGACCCCAAATAAAATGGGAAAGGGCCAGGCAAAGAAGAAGGACTTAAATTTTATTCTAAAAAGAACGTCTAGGTCGTGGAATACGTTGCCTGAGAGTGTGTTCTCGAACACAAACTTGATATCCATGGAGACATTATTGGTATATTTGCGTCGAGAGTGCATGCGGTTTCGTCTAGGTATGCCCGCTCCATTGTATACCGCATCGTCGCTTAACATGTGACAAGATGGTTAAAATAAAAAGTTAGGAACCTTTCAAATTTAAGAAATGAAATGAAAGTATTCCGAGTTCCAAATTTCAGCCTAATCCGTTCAGATGTTCCGCGATTGAGAAGCAAACATCCACATTACTCAATATCAAAATTTATGATATTTGAATGATATCTTACTTCGCACATGAGGCTTCGTTATTTTCTTGATCTTGCGGCATTTGAGAGTCCAGCAGCATCTGCGTACCGGAGTTGAGAGCCAACGATCCATCCCTAGAATCAATGTTACATACTTAGAACGTTTTGTATTATAAACAACTTTTGCAATAACACCAAAATAAAAAAGCTTCTCAAAAAAATTACATCGTTGATGTTCGAAAAACACGAACGAAGATATTTGACTCACGTGTCACGTTTGAGATACGTTTAGGTTGTGGAATGCGTTGCCGGAGTGGGTTTACCCCGATAGTTACAATCTTGGTGTCTTCAAATCGAGAGTGAATCGGTTTCTTCTAGGTAAGCACGCTCCATCGTAGATCGCATCATCGCTTAACATCAGGCGAGATAGTGGTCAAGTGCGAACCTATTATAGTTAAAAAAAAGATGTGGTGTCTTGGGAAGCACCAGGTATGAACAAAGTTCCTTGAGATAACATAGAAGCAGCAAAATATGGAAAATATGTTGCCTAATTTTAATATTTATGTTCGCCCTGTACTTTAATTGACTTCAAAAAAGTAGGAGGAACTGTGTTCTGACTGTATATTTATTTTTCTATGTATGTATGTTTTTTGTATGTTCTCCGTATGTGTGTTTCTCCGTCAACTGTGAACCGACTTTCAAAATGTTATTAGAAAGAGTACCCTTCTAGGTGGTCCCATAAGCACCAAAAGAATATATAGGAAAATAAATACAGATACTAAAAGTAATAACGTTTTTAAATATTCTGCCAGAATAAGGCAATAATTTCGCAATAAGGATATAACGCAAGGGCAAACTAAGACTAACAATAATGGCGACCAGAATTTCGACTTGTGCGCATTCGATCTGTTGTTTCTGTTTAAACAGGATTTTTACCGACATCAAAAAGGAAGAGGTATTGTGTTCGACTGTACATTTTTGGTTAAAATTTAAGTCGGTTTTAGTTTTTTCGGAGAAAATGAAATTATAGGTAGTATGATGGATTATGACCAACACTCTTTCTTTGTTAGAGATGGCCCCGAGTGTAGGAACATAAATATAATGGGCTGCTTATGTTATGATTACTTACGAATCGTTGTTATGAACATGAACCGTCATGTTACGAGCCTCGAGTGTCATAGCATTGGTGCAGTTGTAGAAGGTGTTCTTGCTTGGTTGGATCCTATTCTTGTCTGCAATAACGTCAACGTTCTCCTCAAAGTTGCCCGTGTTGTTACTCTCTTCATCTTGAAAGTCGGTAATCCCAGAGATTCCACTGTCATTCGCACAATTAAATACTACAATTTTTAGCTTCTTGGATTCACTGCGTTTGGAATCATTGACACCACTGTCGTCATCTACCCGCTTGATGTACGGGTATAAGTTGAAAATTGTATCTTCTGATACCGACTGGGAGCATTCTGGACACTGCGGAGATCTGTTGAGAACGGAAGTAGATAAGATATTATGAATTATGACCACACTACGACACAGAAATAAAATATTTTGGATGAAAATAGATTAATATATATTGTTGGACCTTCCTCAGATAACACTAATTAGCTTCAGACTTTCAGACTTAGTACTTAGACTTAGACTTGCAGCTTGTATCGTGAGAAGCCAATTAATTATCTATCAGCTATCTAGTTTTCATAACTTTGCTAAGTTCGAGACTAGGTAGCCTTGTGTCAAAGAGTGTGACCCGAGGGGTTCCCGCATTGACACTGTGGTATTGTGGCTGTGGCTGCTTGCCGTGTTTTCACCGTTAGATGGTGAACACAGTGGGGCTGCAAAGGAAGAAGAGTGCTGGTATTGTGGTGCACCACTCTCCTCCTGTCTTCTGCAGCCGAAAAGTGATAGTCTATGTTGGGTTCAGAAAGAAGAAGAGACCCCAGAGGAAGACCTGACGAAAACCAAGCCGCAGTGGGTTCGTGGAAGACTGCAAGAACGTCCAGGAGTTCTCATGGTAAGTGGCAAATATGGAACCTGGTGGATGTTTTAGTCGGTGGAGTAACGCCTGGCCTTGGTGTTAAATTCGTATCCTTTAGGCAGAAGGGTATGCGTAAGTGCATTTTCTCGACATCAACCAATATTTATTACTAGCAGCACCCCGCGGTTTTGCCTGCGTAGTTCCCATTCCCGTTATTTTCCTGGTATAAAAAGCTCATCTGTTGTTCCAGACTACAATCTACTTGTGTTCCAAATTTCAAGCTGATCCATTCAGAACTTTCGACGTAATTGAGCACCAAACATCCAAACTTTCGAATTTATAATATAGGTAGGATTTGTCGTTTTTAGGTTTGGGTTAGGTACCTACAGAAAACAATTCTGTACCTAAACCTAAGCTTAAACATATTGAGGTGCGTGGCTCGGGAACCTCCACGTAGTGCACCCTGGGCATCACACAACGACTTGCCTCGGTGGCATCTTGTTGTGTGATGGCAAATCCCGGCCGGGGCTGGGAACTTCTACGCGTGCTCCTCACCCCCTTGAGCAGTGCGTGTAGAGCTCTGGGAGAGGGGCTGAAAGACTTGGGAAGGATACTCAGCTGATTTATCGGCCAAGTAAAATTCCTAAGTCTTCCAGATGAGGGTCCTTCACGACCACTCTGATTAGCAGAGTGCTCAGTGCAAAGGAAAAGGGCCGCGATGCGGCCATAGAGTTGAGGGTGGACCTCTCACTGGTGGTGCTCGATAGTGAGAGGTCGTGTGAGTTAGATGAGCGAACAGAAGCGCTCCTCCACTAAGTGGAAGCGGAGACGAGGTCTCGCGCCCCGTCTCCACAGGAGGGCCTGCGGCGTCGGACATTTAAGGCCGTCCGGCATCCCACCTAGGGATAGGCCTTCGAGGAGGTGACGCGGCGCTGATTTCCGGCGCGTCACTAGAGCCAAATGCGGGAGTATTGACGCCTCCCGTGAAGTGGATCCGCAAGGTAGGTTTAAAGTGGGTCAGGATCGTTGATAGGAGTACGAAAAGTGACGTGCGACTCTGACCCCCAGCCATGCAGAAGAAATCTGTGGGGGTTTTAGTCAGAATCCATGTCCACTACCATGGTGTCGAGCCCGTCGAGCATATCTCACCATGTCTCTGCAGAGTTGGGATACATAAATGTATTTCCTCCACATAAAAAAGGCTTGGACATATTATTCAAATAGGACATTTTTTTTCGTTTTCTTATGTACATAATTTTGATAAAATTTTAGTATTGATAGCTTATGTAATGAAGTATAACAAATTTTATCAAACCTTGCGAGCTTAGGCTCCAGACAGGGACGGTGGTACACGTGTCCGCACGGGGTTCCGCAGATGTTATCTTGTTTTTTAAGCACCATGGTGCAAATCTTACACAGGAGATACATTCTCCACTCCTGAAATAATGTACAAAAAATTAACGCACGTTTTTGAAGTGAAAACTTCTTTATCTGCGTCTAGACAGATTTTTCGTGGGCTGTGAATTCAATTCATTCGTCACGCTCGGGTATGATAAAAAAGCTTTGGGTAAACTCGGGACCATGGCTATTGGCCTTCTAGAAATACGTCAGCCAATGGGAAATGCTGTAAGGGGGTGGACAGGCCTTCATGGCATGGCCAGCTACAAACGCATCAGCCAATGGGAAATGCTGTCGCATTTCTAGATGGCGAGGCCACGTCCTCCGGTTACACCCGTATAGTTTCCAAGGTAAGCTATCAAATGCCGAGTCATAAGTTTTCACTTCTATCGGCAGTTCCTATGACTGCCAATTTTTTTCTCCGTCTATTTAATAGGGTATAGGACTAGGGCAAAAATAAACCATTCTATTTGGTCCGTCAGTTAGATCATGGAAAAGTATGGGACATATAATTTGATAAAACAAAAAAATACGTGTCCTATATTTGTTTTAAACTGACAAAGATATAGATCATCAAACTTCCTGAGTGGGGTGTCGTGACGTCATTTGTGGGTAAAAATTGTACCCACGCGTACGTCACTCGAAACTTCTAAGCACTGTACCTTCGTAATTCTTTGTTTGTGAAACAAAATATATAAAGTGGCCAAGTGCGAGTTGGACTCGCCCATGAAGGGTTCCGTTGCAGCAAGTAACATAATATACATAGTTCTTGTAGTTCGTTGTAACTTTGATCGAAGTTTTAATAATAGTGTATTTATGACGTACTAAAAAAAACTACCCATCAGATCGAGTTCAAACCAATTTTCGTTAGTAGTTTGCATGGTAATATACATCATATATATTTTTTTTGTTTTTTCATTCTCTTACTTTAGAAGTTAGAGGGGGGGGGGGGCACACATTTTACTACCACTTTGGAAGTGTCTCTCGCGTAAATTATTCAGTGTAGACAAAAATTATATTAGAAACCTCAATATATTTTTTGAAGACCTATCGATAGACACCCCAAACGTGTAGGTTTGATGAAAATTTTTTATGTGAGTTTCAGTTCTCAGTATGGGGTGCAACCCTAATTTTTATTTTTTATATTTTTTTTGACGTGACAACGTCTTATAATTCGATGAAGCCGGCTGCACGCACGAAAAAACATGACGTCATGCGCCGTTACCGCCGTTACCTCGCCGCATGACGTCATGCGGCGTTACCTCGCTCTAAGGCGTAGTTGAAGTTGTCACGTTCAACTATCGTCAGTAAACCGACTTTACAGACAACCATTCTTTTGTAAAAATCTTAATGCGGTTCACAGAATACATCTATTTACCAAGTTTAACATTGTAGTTCTCATAGTTTCGGCAAAAAGTGGCTGTGATATACGGACGGACAGACAGACAGACAGACATGACGAATCTATAAGGGTCCGTTTTTACGTTTTACGGAACCCTAAAAATACGTGTACAATATGTTTCAGCAATCTAGCCGGCGGACTAACTAGTTTTTTTTTTAGTATTGTAGCCTATTGTAGTAGGTACCTAGTTTTTCAATTCAATTCAATTTATTTATTCGAACCATTAATTCAAGAGAACACTTGGTAACGTCACTTACAAAAAAATTATACATAAATAATCTGTGTACATGATAAAATAATACCAAAGAATAATGTCAAATAAAAAATAATCAGCTGTAAAGGGGCCTTGTCATTTAGGTGCAGCTGTAAAAATGCTTTGTCATTGTGAAAAATCAAATTATCCAAATAATGAATACATGCAGTACATAAACAAATTTACATTAATGTTTAGTATCATTTTACCTTACTCAATAGTTCTAATTTTGACATATTCCTTTTCCAAACATTGCTGTCCTTTACAAAAGCATCTACAGTGTAATATGCTTTGCTCATTAGGTAGTTTTTTATTTCAGTTTTAAACCTAGTTTCATTAAGACCTTCCACTTGTGTAGGGATTAAATTATAGAAGCGAATACCATTACATTTGAAAGAGTTAATGGTCTTGTGTAGTCTGCATTTAGGAAATACAATTTTATGTTTATGATGTGCTTTTGGATTCAAATCAGACATTTTCTTCAGTCGAGTACGATTTTTTCTCACATACATTATACTTTCATAAATGTATAATGACGGGACTGTTAGTATATTTATAGTTTTAAAAATCTCCCGTAATGATTTTCTAGCTGATAGATTGTACAGAGCACGGATTGCTCTCTTTTGTAATATAAAAATTGAATTTCTATCCGCGGCTGATCCCCACAATAAAATCCCGTAGGACATAATGCTATGAAAGTAACCAAAATAAACAAGTCTAGCCGTTGCAACGTCAGATATTTTCTTAATTTGTCGAACTGCATGAGCAGCTGAACTGAGTCTCTCAGCCAGTCTCTCTATATGAGGACCCCACTGTAGCTTTGAATCCACTGAAATACCCAGAAAAAGAGTAGATTGTACGGATTCGATGACTTCATCTTTCAGTCTAATATCAAGTTTACATCCCAGTACATTGCAGAGCGTAAACTTTATACATTTAGTTTTATTTGGATTTAGAACTAGATTATTTGCATCGAACCATTTGTATGTAATGCCCAAAATTGCGTTTATTTCTGTGAAATTATTTATTCCTCTTTTAACCTTAAATAAAAGTGACGTATCATCAGCGAACATAACTATTTCTACGTTCTTATGTTTTTTTATCATAAAAGGTAGATCATTAACATATATAAGAAACAATAAGGGTCCAAGAATGGAACCTTGAGGTACACCCATTTTTAAAGGGGACTCATTTGATTGCACACCGTCAATTTCAACTATCTGTACACGATCTTTAAGATAAGAAGAAATAAAATTTAGAGCTGGCTTCGACAGCCCATAGAACTGAAGTTTCTTCAAAAGAGTATCATGATGAACACAGTCGAAAGCTTTGGACAAGTCACAAAACACACCCAAAACATCATAATGGTCTTCCCAGGCACTTAATATATAATTAGTCAGTTCAACGCCTGCATCAGTAGTGGAACGTCCCTTTGTGAATCCAAATTGGTTGCTATGTAATAGATTATTAACATTAAAGTAAGATACTCGTAGAAGTTGATTGAATATAAGTTTCTCAAATATTTTACTAAGACAAGGCAAAACAGAGATGGGTCTGTAGTTGCCAGGTTCGTTTTTATCTCCAGATTTGAACAGTGGTATAATTTTGCTATATTTCATCATGTCAGGGAATGTGCCACCTCTAATGCACTCGTTGAACAATTCTGCTAAGTATGGAGCAATGCTATTTATAATTCCATCTAGTAATCTTACTGATAATCCCCATAAGTCCTCCGTATTCTTTACTTTAATTTCTTTGAACGTTTTTAGTATTGTAATAGCAGACACTTGGTGAAATTCAAATGTAGATGATAGGCACTTAACATTTTCTTTCAACATTTCTTCAGCGAGTAAGGGGGACGATGTTAGGTGTTTAGTTGTTTCCAAGGGAATATTAGCAAAATAAGTCCTGAAAGCATCTACTATGTCCGATTTTTTTGTCGTTACTCTTTCATCAACCCGAAGTGCGTTTATCTTTTCACGACTTTTAGATCTCCCAGTCTCTTTGTTTATTATCTTCCACGTGTTTTTTATCATGTTATTAGAGTTTTTAATTTGATCTCGAATAAATATAGTTTTTGCTTGTATACATGAATTTCTGAAAATTTTTGAATATCTATTAACATAGTTTTTTGTTGATTCATCATTGCAGTATGTCCTGAGTTTATATAAATTATACATATTGTTTCGACTTTTAAATAGTCCTGGTGTAGCCCATTCCGCGAACGAATTTGAGTTAATATTAATTAATTTTGTCTGAAAGATACTATTAAATTGTGTACTTAACATTTTAAAAAAATCAGTATAATTATGATTAGGGCTGTCGATAGTCATATCGAAAAAACTTTTTTGAAAAATAATTCCCTATTACATTATTTAAAGCTGATATGCGAGACAACGTTATAGGCCTAACAATCACCTTGTTTTGTGCCCTTTTTATACAAGCAGGAAGGCAAATGCTCAGTCCCCTATGATCTGAACGCAAACAATCCAGGACCTCAGTGTGCAGATATTCACAGTTGACAAAAATATTGTCGATACAGGTTGCAGAACTACCTTTCTTAGTTACTGCCACCCTTGTGGGTTCAGTGAACACTTTTGTTAAATTAAAAGATTGACATAACATTAATATATTACTCTTAGTACAAGATTCCAAAAGTATGTCTGTGTTGAAGTCTCCACACATCACTATCTGTTTGCTTTTCTTTGATATTATACTTAGTGATTCTTCTAAAGTAATAAGGAAGATCTCAATGTCAGCACTAGGCGGTTTATAAACACATAAAATAATATGATTATCCAACTCAACGCATGCTAGTTCACAATGTCGTTCTACAGTTATTTTTTCTATATCTTTACGAGACTTACATTTTACACAATTATTGACAAAAATTATGCAACCACCTCCTATTGCCAATTTTCTATAGAAAATGCTACCTATTGTATAATTGTTTAGGCAAAAGTTCAATTCATTTTTCGATAGCCACGTCTCAGTAAAACAAATTACATCATAATTTTTTGAGCCTTCCAGGAATAATTATATTTCTTCTAATTTACCTAACAGTCTATTTATATTCTGGTACAAAATGTTAATAGAATTTTCTTGAACCTTATCAATAATAGTTGCTTTGTTGCAAGGGGGGCCTATTATATTGCGACGCTTCGCTGTAACATAATAATGCCTCCCTGTTGTCAGTTTTGTCAGTTTAAAAGATTACTGTCAGTTATTACAATATTAGTCAGGTTTTGAGATTTCCTGTTTTGCTCGTTTAATAATGTGAAAACAATCAGTTTGGCTATTTTAATTTTTAAACGACGGGCTAGAAATTGTTTTCCGTTGGATATTACAAAACTGTTTATAAAATTATTGATGTCAAATAATACAAAGTCTCCTCCTTTGTTTGAAATGAGGTTGTGCAAAATTACATTCAAAGAATATATTTTTCGATTCTGTCTACACTAGTTGTTGCACTAGCCCCGACCTACTGAAGACTTCACTACTTCGAGGTTCGAAGGGGAGTACTGGCCAGGACAGGTTAAGGAACAGTGCTATTAATAATTGCAAATTTAGTCTATTAGTCAAGCCATTTCATTTGATACTCATATTGTAGAAGTTGTACAAAAACTCAATTTTGTGAAGGCGGAAATCTTGAATTTGAAATTTATCACAGTGTTAAGTGTTCTATTAGTCAAGCCCCTACATTCGAAACTCATATTGCGGGAGTTGTCAAAAAATATGTTACCTATACGTCATTTTGTTGCGGAGCCATTTGGATCGATATTAGCTAACAGCTTAGAAAACTCCCAATTATTTGATTTGACCTTTCAAAAAGAAAAAGACAAACTCAAAATCTGTTTATAAGGCCGGGAGCGACGATATCACAGACAGAAATAAGTATTACAAGATTACAACACTAAATTCAATCGAAAATTGCAACATACAAAATGTGTCCCTCACAGGGCCGTCTTAAGTCTATTCTGCGACGGGGTGAGGGACTCAGCCTGCGCCCACGTTTTGTTTTGCCAATGCTTTCCAGTGCAGGACACCCTCCCTCCCCACTCTAGATTAAGATTTCTCATGCAAGCAAAAGCTTGGACTACAAAACTGGTTTAAAGTTAACATAAAAGATGTTTACTGTAGTGATTTAGAGATCATTTATTTCTCTCTCTTTTAACTTAGAGATAATGTTGCTTCAACTGCTCTGGCGGCGACGTGTCAAACGTACATTCATACGCACACTCTCTTTGGATTAGAGATTTTGCTACGCGAGTGTTGTATTAAATAAAATTGTTATTTGTGTAAGTAGAGTAGTAATGCGGTATGTCAAGGGCCGAAAGCGTAATAAAAGTAAAAAAAAAAAATTGCTGATGACTTTTTTTTTTGCTTGCGCATACATATTTGTCGTAAGTAACAATTAAGGACATAAAACTGTGCAATAGCGTTAAGTTCAATTTTCACCCCTTGCACCCCCTGCTAAAGACGGCCCTGGTCCCTCACACAATGTCACACTTCATCGACCCCCTCTCCCCCCCCCCCCCTAGACGTGTGCCCCCCTAGTTGTGTAACAAATCACATAATATGCGCATTGTTACTGATTTATCACAGTATAATATATGTGGTTACATTTTTGCAGATAACCTTATAACCTTCAAAAAGACAACTAAAATTCTACCGAGTTTTTAGGGTTCCGTAATCCGTACCTCGAAAGGTAAAAACGGAACCCTTATTGGGTCACTTTGTTGTCCGTCCTTGATGTTAAGACCCTTTTATATTATAAAAGGTAGTATGTAATTATTTAAAATTATAAGTAGTTAATAATATTAATTATAAATAGTTAATAATTCACTATTTATAATTAAATCCTTAATACATCCTGTTTCAATTGTGTCAAAACATTTTATGATAAGTATGTTATCCCGCTAACCGCGAAGTTATTTTTAAATTGATCAAATGATTGAACGAATGAAAAACTGAGTTGTTTAACAAAATAAATATTGATGGAATATTAATGGACATTTCACACAAAACACCATCCAACTCCAAACTAAGCAAAGATTGGACTGTGGAAGGCAGATAGATGGTAAGTACCTATAACTCTATTACTTATAGTCATAGACTTATATATAAGGACCTGGTCAAAGATGCGACAAAATGGCACAACCGCGTTGGACCTAAAATTGCATAATATATGCCATGCGACATGCGACTCGTTCACAGCCCGCGGGAGGGAGTGAGCAAGTTTTTGGTGGCCATTAAAATGACAAAAAATTTTCAGTAAGCCATGTCTTTCCTTTGAAGTCATTGCTTATAGTTATAAATACCATACATACGAGTTCTTATTACACAAACATATTAACATTGAAACACAAGGCAGATATTTGTATTCATACACAAATCCGATAGGTAGTGGTTTCCTCATCTAATTTATATTTTGAAAATTCGTGTCTCCGTTGTTAAATGGTTGCGGTTTCCTGTTTTATCGTTTGGAGTTATTCACAGTTTTCCCGTTACCCAGCGAGAAAAATAACGCAGTTATATCTTGTATTTTAATGAGGAAAACATCATATAATTAAAACAGATACAATGCAATCGCTCGATTCCGAAAAAGGAAACTCGATAAGAAGTTTGATTCAGTTGTCATTTGATTTAGAACACAATACGGCTTTTTTTATTATTATTTTTTTTTTCATTTAATTTAAACACTCCACAGACTCCGTGGTCCGTGACTTTTGTCATTACATTAATCTTTTTTTATTTACATAGTTCTTGGATTAGGAGAAGAAGAGGAAAATAAGGGGGGGAGTAGGGGGGTGGTGAACATTTTAAGCGTAATTCTAAAGCTAGTCAGTCCGATTTCGTCTGTTGAGCCGATCACTACCGGTTGGGATTCCGATAGTAATCGACTCGACATCGTCTTTTGCCTAAGCCGCCTCCTCCTGGCCCAGAGCCTCCACTACAGCCGCATTTCTGTCTCTAATGGCCATCTGCAGGTTGAAATCTTGAATGGTCTTTGGTGATGCAGCCAACGCTCGCCGCACGAACCGACCGATGGCGTCGTCGGTGTCGTCAGCGTAGTATGTGAAGGTCCCCGTGTGCCGTGAGATTGCAACAATCGCATGGGACACGCTCTCGTGCAGCTTCATGTTTGCCTTAGTTTTAATTACGATTACCGACTCGTATGTCAATCCCTGCGCTTCATGAATGGTAAGGATGCGTGACCCGGTGCCTGACCCGTAACCCTGGTTTGTCAGGGTCTCCTTTTCCTCTTGAGTATGCACTAAAAAGAGGGTGTTGGGTTGGGTGCCGGGTATTTGCGCTCCTTTATACCTTCTCTGCTCCAGGGACTTTATACGGGGTACTGAGGAGTACATACCTGAGTATATTTCCCTCAGCGCATATGCAACATCCATCGGGTTGCGATGTGTGCAGAGCAACTCCTGGCTGATCTTTGCTACCAGGTTCGGGCGGTGATACCTCATTTCGAAGAGATTTTCCCTGTCGATGTAAGGCAACTGATTGACGTCTCCGATGAGGACAATTTCGCCAACACCAGACAGCCGTGAGACCATCACAATGGCCCCGAAATGGTTCATGAGAGCCTCATCCACCAGGAGGCGGCTGAATTTCTCTTTTCCGAAACCATTTACCAGAGCAGAAGCCATAGTTCGCACCCTGGTTTTGACCAGGTTTCCGATACGGTGCGATAGCTTCTCCCTTAGATCTTTTGCTGCCTCAGTTGTTGTGGTGATGATAGCGTCTTTGTCCACGTCGAAGTGTCTAATCACCCACGTTGTCTTTCCACATCCTGGAACTCCGTTGACCCACTGTATGCTTGGTACCTCCCAGTTTTCCCAACACGCTTTGACGTTTGAGGTCCCTTCAATGGACTTGGCCATCTCGAGGATCCTGTCGTCCAGCATAATCTTGGTGCATCGGGCGGTAACTACAATTGGGTCGTTTAGTGGTGTCGCATAAACGGGTCTTCCCGCGCGCTCTGTCTCACTCTCGTTCAGTGTCACGAAGCCATTTTCTGCACTGTAAGCTGCCATATACTGTCCTGTCATGGTTCCCTTGATGACCCGGGATGTGACATTATTATAAATGGCTGCTTCGGCCTCCTCGAGATTCACCTTTAGAAGGCTTTCACTACCTAGCCTATAGAACTGCATGATGTTTTCGCAGGTCTTGAGGTTAACTAGTCTTGTTGCTCTCAGTATGGCTATGAATTCGATGAAGGCGTTACGTGCATGGCTCCGCGGTTCCGAAGCCGTGACATAGCGGGGCGGTTCAACCTGTCCCATGTCGGCTCTCGTTCGGCTCATTTGTTGCTGTGAAGCTGTTTTGAGGGTCCCTGACGTTAAAAGGGGTGGTGCATGGGATGAGATTCGGAGTACGCTCCCTGCTGCAGTGTTGAAGGCAGCCACGAAGGCCGTGTTGGTGCTTCGGCTGCCGCTTTGATTGGCTGCGGCTTTTTCCGCGGCTGCCCTCTGCTGTGCTCTTTCGGAACCGGTTTGGTTGGTCGAACTAGGAACGGGGTGTCCCCAGCTGTCAGTTGCATTTGTTAGGTCGTGCGAAGGGGCTCTGAGGAAGCTCAGATTTTCTCCCCTATCTTCGTATACGACAACCTCATGATGTTTAGAAGCTTCAATGCAACCCAGCCGGTCTGCGACTTTCGCTCTTGAGTATTCGATTGCCATCGCATCCACGCTTATCACACGGGGTGTTTCACCCGCATTTCTGCTAAGATGTGCAAGCAGCGCACTTGCCTGTGTGAAAGGTGTCCGACCTTCCGAGTATTCTATTAGTGCAATCGTTTTGTTTCTCGATCGCACCAACCGAAATCGGTGGCCGTCTACCTCGCACTCTGGCATAGCGTCGAAGGTTTTCCGCTTCATTGTGACTTTTGCGGTACTCCCATTGAGCAGACAAGACAATCCCGGCGACAAACGGGCGCGTTTCCTTTCCCAGGCGAAGCAAAAGCTTATTCCGAATCTCTCTTTGTTGCTATCCATGAAGAGAGCCACCCCGCGGATACGGATCCCCGCCTCTCCTCGGTCTGCGTTCTCCAGTAGTTGTTGGACGGAGATGCTCTTTGAGGAGCTATCTTGGACGGAGATTGCACCCGGCGTGGCGTCCACGGACAGTGGGGTAGGGTGTGGTGGTGAAGGGGGGTGTGTATTAGACTTAAGTGTGGAGTTTCTTTTGGCCGCTATTCGGAATGAACTCTCCATGAAAGCCAGAAGCCGTGGTCTACTATCTGGATCTGCCAAGACGTTGTGGAGATCCGAAACAACCAGCTTCCTGTCAATCATAGATTCGAGATCATGTCTTGCAGCCATGAATCGGGGACAATCTACCAGCACGTGCCAGACATTCTCGGATTTTTCAGAGTCACACTCGCATACAGGACTGCTCTTAAGCTTAAATCTGTACAGGTATTCTGCTATTCCTCCGTGTCCCGTCAACGCTTGTACCTGGAAATGAGTCAGTTTCGTAGTCCTTATCAACCGATATGCGTTTGCTATATCGGGGAGGAACGTCTGAGTGACTCTTCCGGTGTCCGAGGTCTCATATCGATCCTGCCACTTCTTGACCGATTCTTCGCGGATTTTGCGTTTGACGTAGGACAAGGGGATCCCCTCGTAGTCCCTGGGCGATTCCGTGAGTGCTGCCGATTTGGCCAGTTCGTCAGCTCTTTCGTTGCCGACGGTGCCCACATGCGCTCTTACCCAGAAAAGACGAAGAGATCTCCCTTCAGCATTTATCTGTCCAATGTTTTCCTTTATGCACTTTGCCAAGGGGTGACTCGTTTTTGGATTACTCAGCAGCTCGAGTGAAGATCTGGAGTCACTCAGGACATTGACTTCTGGGTCCTTGCTCTTTAACACCATTTGAGTTGCCCGGCAAAGAGCATAGAGTTCCGATTGAAAGACTGTGCATTCGGAGTGGAGCTTGAATGTCGAGTTCTTGACCTCTTTGCCATTCTCCCACCATGTTAGAGCAGCTCCAACCTTACCCTCAATCTTACTGCCATCAGTATAAATTTGAGGTCCTTCTGGAAGATTGGAGGTGTCTTCTATAAGTTCGTACTCTACGGATGTCTGCGTGGACGGATGGGGTTTGTCCAAGTGGTTTACGTTCCGCTCGAGTTCCACTTCTGGTGGGAGGTAATCTTGGGAGAGGTTCTTTTTTACTCTGTACAAACTTGCTGCTTCCTGTATCCTGAGATCCAGGGGGAGCAGACCTGAAAGGGCAAGTGCTGATTTCAGAGAAACAGTACGGTACGACTTGCAGATTTTCTGGGCAAAGCCTCTTTGGATCGCGTTTAAGTGAGACTTGTTTTCCTCGAAGTCTACTGCTTGTGCCCATACACTTGAGGCGTACATGATGATGGGTTCCACTACCGCGACGTAGATAGTTCTCGTGATTTCGCCATTTAATCCCCAGGTCACCTTCGCTGCACATGCGAGCTGTCTATAAATGTTCGCCACTTTTTTACATTGGGCGTTCACATGTGCTTTAAAGTTGAGCCGGCGGTCGATCATTAGGCCTAGCAGTTTGACTTCCTCGACCAGATCGAGCCGGACGCCGGACATGACTATGTTTGGAGTTTCGTACTTCAACTTATTTGTGAAAAACATCGCGTTAGTTTTATGCGGTGCAAAGTTGAGTTTATTAGTTTTACCCCATTTCACTGTCATGTTCAACGCCCTGCTCGCTTGCTGTTCGATGATGTTCGGGCTGCCTGTAAACACGAGAACGACGTCGTCCGCGAATGCTTGACAGTATACTCCCTCGGCTTCTAGCATTCGTAGTAATGAGTCTAGAATCACATTCCAAAAGGTTGGTCCACAGATAGACCCTTGGACGCATCCCTTGGTTGTTTCCCTCTCATAGACTGCTCTTGCATAGTTGACCTTGATTTTACGATCGCTGAGGTAGGAGTTTACCATGTCGTAGAGGTTTGTTGGGCACCTCTTCTTCGCTAATTGATGTTTGAGGGCGGGCCACCAAGCATTGTCGAAGGCACCTTCTATGTCCAGGGAGATTAGGAGTACGGTGTCTTTACTGTCTACTCCTTTTTTGATGTGCTCTACCAGGTCATAGAGGGCGTCCTCGGTGCCTCTTTGAGGCATGAAGCCGTACTGTTTTCTACTGATGGTTGGGAGGAGATGCCATTGGAGTCGGTTTACCAGAAGCTTTTCAACGATTTTTCCTAGAACGGACAGAAGACCTATGGGGCGGTAAGATTTTGGATGTGTGTAATCTGTCTTACCGGGTTTGCGTAATATGACCACGTGCGCTTCTTTCCATTGCTTGGGGAAGTATTTCAGCGACAAGCATTTGTTTGCTATCGCCAAGAAAACCTCCCATTCGCATCGAATGGCTGCTGCACAGATATCAGCGGATAGCCCGTCTGCGCCGGGGGCTTTTTTCGGATTCAGAGTTCTCAGTACTGATTCCAGTTCCGCTGATGTGAATAATGGGTCATTTTCCGGTAAGTCCATAGGCGTTTCTGTCATTCGCTCCCGTAGCTCTGTATGACACGGTTGGTCTGTGCTCTCAGAGTCGTCGGGATAGAACGTTTTAGCAAGTAGTTCTGCAGATAGCTGGGGGGATAGAGTGTTACCTTCGGTGTCTCTTAGGAGTATTTTTTCCTGTCTTGTCGAGGTTTTTTTCATCACTCTGTAGATCTTGTCCCACATGCTTTCTTTCTCCTGATTCGTGCAGAACTCTTTCCAGCTTATCGTCTGAGCTTCTTTGACTTTATCCTTGTAGTCTTGCCGAGCAATTTGGTACTGTTCGACTACAAGTTCCACTCTGTCGGGGGCGGCATTCCTGATCCGTCTCTTTCTTCTGAGAACTTCTTTTTTTAGATTATCGAGCGTTTTCGTATACCATGGGGGGGTTGGATTTCCCTTCGGCGAGCTTACAAGTGGAATGGTTTGTTTGCAAGCTTCATGTATACTAGCTGTGTAGCCCGTAATCATCGATTCAAGTTCCAATGGACTTTCACATTTCTCCACTGACTCCGGCGAGAGGTTTCCTTCTGCAAGGGAGGATTTGAACTGTGACATAAAGTTTGACCACTGTGCCTTCTTGGTGTAGTATTTACGAGTTGTTATTGGTCTCTGTTTTTCGAGACCTTTAGTTAGACGCAAAGTGAAGGTGATTGCGTTGTGGTCTGATGTTGTAATACTTTTGTCAACCTTCCATCCCTCGATTTTCCCCAGGAGAGACCCACTGCACGTTGTTACATCTACTATGCTTGTGCAGAGTTTGCCTTCCCTAACGATCTCGAAGGTTGGTGTATCGCCGGAGTTGAGAATAAATAAGTCCATTTCGTTGAAGAAAGAGTTTACGGCTTCTCCTCTCTCATTTTGCGATGTGCTTCCCCACCAGTGGGACCACGCATTCACGTCACCAGCAACAATAAGGTCTTTAGTCGCTAGTTTTTCGCTGAATACTTTAATCCTGCTGAGATAGGGGTCGACTTTTTGGTCTCCTTCTAAGTAGACAGAAATCACTCCCAGTTTTAGGCCTGTGCCGACCAACAGGACCGCCGCTTCCGTTTCGGTAACAAGTTGGGGGTCATGGATGACCTCCAGCCTGTCATCGAAGACTATTATGGCTGCCTTAACTGGTTTTTGCCTATTTAAACTGCACTGAATAACGCGAATTCCAGGATACTGTTTCATTACGCCTTTGTTTCCCACATAGGGTTCTTGAACAAGGGCAACTGAAACTCCCCTTTCTCTCGCGACCTTCAGGAGTTCTGTCGTTGCATTCTGGGAGCGCTGCAGGTTTGCTTGGATGAAACGCATACCTGGTTCGCCTACTCTTTGGGAGACTGAGCCACTTTCCTCATGAGTGCCCTTAGCAATACGATATACGAGACCGCGCTATACCATCCCATTTTATCCTTTCAGGGCACTCGCTACTAAAGGCGTTGTGAGCGAGTTCTCTGTTGGGGCTGTTGGGATGAGCAATCGCACAGTTCTTGCATTTGGGTGGCAGGTCTTCTTTTCTTGCCTTGCATTGTGTCCAGGAGTGGGTTTTTCCGCAGTGACTGCAGGACTCATCCCTTTCCCGGCAGATCGCTTTTGTATGGCCGAAACCTAGGCACTTGGAGCACTGCACCAAGGGCGAATGGTCTGCCACAGGTCTCCTCTGGAGTCCTATGTAGACCTTTTCAGCGTTCAAAAAAGCTCTGTGAATGCGAGGGGAGACCTCGATCACCGGATGACACTCGTGCGGATTTCGCGCCTTTTTCCTGTATCGCACCCTGATCGCACTCTCTTGCAAATTAACCCCCTGTAGCAGGTGTTTATTCTGCGCCAGAAGATTTTCCACTATTTCGTTATCCTTATGAATCGACAAGACGTCTCGAATGATGATCAGTGGGTTACCTGCTTTCGCAGTTTCAACCTTTAGAGACTTGTCTTGCTGCACACGATTTCTGACTAGGCCAAGGTCTTCCTCTGTGCTACAACTCAGGATGACTTTCCTGTTTCGACCTTTGCGCACTCGGTCAACTCTTGCTCCAGTCTTCTTTGTGTCCAGTGCTAACGCTATCTTGTCTATCAAATTTTCAGATGTCGTGGATGATGTGGGATTTGCCGTTGTCACGATCAGTGTATGATTAGGTTTTGGCACAATGGGCTTAGCCGCGATTTTGGCGTAGGCTGGCTTCGGTGGCTTGCCGGTTTCCGCTTGGGAGATTTCGGCCTCGATGCTCAGAACTGGTGCAGGAAGAGTTAATTTATCTTGTCGCATAGTCCGGAGTTCCGAAGATACAGCCTCGAGCCGTTCGGTGATTGGTAGCACGTGCTCGTCGATGTTAATTTTAATTGGGGCGGGGGGTGGAGGGAGTGATTGTTCAGTCAACATTTTTTCGATTTTGCAAAACCTGTCCGAATAATTTAAGGGGATTGGAGGTGGAGGAATCAAGGCGAGCTCTTTTAGCATTTCAGCGTTTTGGCGAAGGGCCTCAACAGTTTTCTCTCTTTCTACGTTTGAGTCTCTCCGCATCTCGTCTACCTGTCTTTGAAGAATTTCTATCCCAGTTTTAAGGCTGTGACAGTCATTCCGCAGCGGTGTCAGATCGACGGTGGGGTTTTGGCTCGGCGCTGGTGATTTGAGGTAACTGTTGATGCTCTTCACCGCCTCCGCTGTTGCTTTGATCTGTTGGTGGGGCTCTATCGACTCGAAGCTCTGCCAGTCTCTAATAGCTTTAGTTTCTATTTGGAGTTCGCTAAGTGTCTCGCGCGCCAGAGCTACCTCTTTTGTTAGGTCGTGATCAATTGTCTGTAAGGACTTTGAGTGGGCCCTTTCCACCGAGAACACAATACGGCTGGTTTAACCCACTTCAATTCAATAATTTTTCTCTCGGCCGATGGCCGATTTTCATCTCGCCTGATGTTAAGGGACGATACTATTAGACTACAGGCCTGCAAAATGTGAACCACCAGGAGACCTATGTAGGATGTTAGAAGTGTATAAAATAATAAGATTCAGCACTATGCCGGCGTTTGTAACCTGTCCAACTGGGTGCAAGTTAAAAAGAGGGGGTTGTAACCCTCGATCTTTTCTCATTGTCGCATGATTTTTGTACGGCAATGCGGAATAATGGATTAGAAGAGGTATTGAAACTTTATAAAACCAATGCTACATAATCAAATGACCAAATTTACCCTGAACATCGTCGGAAAGTCATGAATTTTTCCGACAAAAATAATAATTCAAAAAAGAAATTGCATACAAATCATTTCCATTTTCAAATTTTTTAAATTAACATTTCACTGTACCTACGGTAATTAATTCTTATCTTTGATTATAGGGCAGTTACGTGTTATAAGCCAGCCACACACGTAACGATATATCGTAGCGATTAATAGTGGTAATTAGTAATCTAAACTAAATTACTTAATTAATATTACCATAAGGTAATATGCAAACATTACTGTGTTCCGGTTTGAAGGGCAATGTTTCCAGATAAATTACAGGGCATAGAGATATAACAACTTAGATCTCTGGGTGACGAGCGCAGTGCAGTGCTAGGTAATGATTTGGACTCTTCATGTTCCAATAGCTGCGTGTCACTGTGCTGTTATGTGGCTGAGATGTAGCTTACCATCAGGCACATGTCCTGCTCGTCTCAGTCTGTCTCGTCTCGCTTAATATCAGGCTAGATGGCGTTCAAGTGTAAACCTATAATAGTTAAAAAAAAAAGATTTATCGATCATGTGTATGACAAATCTCAACGATAATCTGAAACGATTTGTCATACACACGATCGATAAATCTGCGCAAATCAGCTTGCACAGATTAATCGCTACGATATATCGTTACGTATGTGGCTGGCTTTAAACATTAGATCCAAATATATTTATTACAATTGTAATGAATAGTGCACATTTTTACAATGTTATCGTAACTTACATAACTTTCATTTTAACATAACTCTCCAAAAACTCGATGTAGGTATGTAACTACAAAAACTTTTATAGGATTACGCTTGAACGTCATCTCGCCTAACGTTAGGCCACGTACCACGACGCGGTCTACGATGGAGCGTGCTTTAGAAGCACTCTCGATTCGACAATCAATCTTGATGATTATAATCATCGGGAAACCCCCACCCGTCACGTTCCAATCACAAAAGTAAAGTCTTGGTTCGAGTATTCAAGTAAAATATTTACTTCAAGCTTCAACGGCTTAGTTGCAATAAAATCTCTATATCTAATCTATTTACTAATCTAATCTATTCGAAATTATAATAAAATACAATCGGTGTGTAACTAATGGAAACAAAAATAAACAGCGGAACGTAAAGATAATTTCCAAACCTTATCTCTTTGCAAAGTGAGCTAAAATATATTATATACAAAGTGGTATTTATTTTAAATTCATTCGCAAGAATGAAACAATGGTTTCGTCTAGTAAATAAGAATAGTAAATAAACCTACTAATATTATAAATGCGAACACAATAGTTACTTTAACGTGGCGCTATTTACATGAATAACTAAATTTTAAAAAAGGTAAACGTAAATAAATCTAATGATATACTATAGATGATTATTATAGCATCGTCGTCATGTATTATTGTATATTTTTTTCATGGCTGAGAAAAATATTAAAATTGTTTAAAATGTATTTTGTTTACTAAGACGAAATAACGTTCAATATTGTCTCCCTTAAAAAACATTTACTTTAAAACAAAAAATAATTACCATCATCGTCCCTAAAAAAATATATTAGGTAACCTTGACCCCAATTTCACAATTAAATTTTCAAGTATTATTAACCCTGACCTCATTCTGCCAAAACAAAAAAAAAAATAATAATCTCACCTAATATTTTGTCTAGCCGTAGTCGGGGCTTATCAGGCCGTGTGCCGGTCGTTGTTGGGCGAATCGGGAAGTTAAATGCAAATCTGATGATATTAAGGACAGTGGAACAAATATAGGTACATGTGTAGCAAATCCGAGATTCAACTTCTGACTGTCCGTGTCAAAACCAAATCGGTACAACAACGATACGATGACGTGTTGACGTATTATTGTGAATGTTATCTGCTAACTAGCGAACTGCGCCCGCGATTTTTCTCACAATGCAGTTTTTGAAGTTATATTATTTTATTTATGGTGCGTTATGGAAAAAATATGAGAGCATTTTTTGCGATTCTGTCACGAATCCCGACACCTTGACGTTTACTGGGACTAGGGGTATTAGGACATCTAGTCAATCAACATTTTAGTGAACAATGTAACTACTAACTTCAGGTTAATACTTTTTGCATTGAGGATATTATCTATTCTATGGTTGAAGTTGGAAGTTTTGTACCACGAGGAGTAAAGAGAAGTATTAACGTTTAGCGTACACACACACACACACACTTTTTTATGGTTTAGATCAGAGGTCGGCAACACGCCTTTCGCGTCTACTTTTTTCACCATGTGGCCCAGGGCTCCCAAAAGGTTGCTGACCCCTCGTTTAGATCGACGGGGCTAGCTAATCACATGCCTGATTGTAAGTAATACGACTGCCCGTAACAGCGCGGTGTCACCCAATTATTGGAACATGAAGAGTTGAAATTACTACCTGGCAATGCACTGATCATCACCCAGAGATAATTTTACGATTAATTATTTTTAAGCCCTGTAGTTTCTCTGTTTTACATTAATGTTTGCACATTACTGCTTGGCGGTAAAATAACCGGCAAAGGTGACCGGCAAGTCACTAATGGGTGAGAGACGGTCCTGGCTCTGAGCCCCGCCGATATTTTGATATTCAGACTCGAAATCACTGTCCAGCACGGCACTGTACTTGTCACCAAGAGATATTGAATGATTTATCTCTTTGCCTTGTAATTGTTCCCGCAAAATTGCCCTTTAAACCGAAATACAGTAATGTTTACATTTTTGCTTGGCGGTAGAATAACTGACGGAGGTGGTATTTCCACAGGCGGACTGCAAAGACGAAGGTAGGACGATACAAAAAAAATATTGGCAGTCATAGGAACTGCCGATAAAAGTGAAAACTTATAATTCAGAATTTGATAGCTCACTTTGGAAACAACGCTGCAGAAACAGCAGGGCGTGGCCAATGGGAAACGCTGACGCATTTCTGAGATGGACAATCACGGTCCCGAGTTTACCCGAAGATTTCTATCATTCCCGAGCGTGATGCTTGAGGTCAATTTACAGCTCAAGAAAAATCTGTCTGCGGTACGTCAAAAGAAGTTTTCACTCCAATGAACTTGAAAATGTAATAAAATATGATGCTTACATTGCTCTTCAACCCGGGGTACACAAGTAATGCTGCCAGATATCGGCTTAGAACTAATGGTTGAATGGTACGAGTACATAATTATGCGGGTGTAAAAATAACTATACCTATACCCTTCTTAAACTTCATGGCACACCATTTTTTACCGAGTTGAACCAGAACGGGGTTATCAATTTAGCCGGTATTTTAGTTTTGCTCTAAACTCAAAGTTCTTTTTAGGGTTCCGTAAAACGTAAAAACGGAACCCTTATAGATTCGTCATGTCTGTCTGTCTGTCTGTCCGTCCGTATGTCACAGCCACTTTTTGCCGAAACTATGAGAACTACACTGTTGAAACTTGGTAACTAGATGTATTCTGTGAACCGCATTAGGGTTTGAACAGAAAAAATTAAAAAAAAGAAAAATTAGGGTTGCCCCCATACTGAGAACTGAAACTCAAAATTTTTTTTTCATCAAACCTACACGTGTGGGGTGTTTATCGATAGGTCTTCAAAAATGATGGTAAGGTTTCTAAAATCATTTTCGTCTACACTGAATATTTTGCGCGAGAGACACTTCCAAAGTGGTAAAATGTGTGTCCCCCCCCCCCCCCCTCTAACTTCTAAAGTACGAGAATGAAAAATCTAAAAAAAATATATGATGTACATTACCATGTAAACTACCAACGAAAATTAGTTTGAACTCGATCTGATGAGTAGTTTTTTTTTAGTACGTCATAAATACACTATTATTGAAACTTCGATCAAAGTTACAACGAACTACAAGAACTATGTGTACTATGTATATAATGTTACTTGCAGCAACGGAACCCTTCATGGGCGAGTCCAACTCGCACTTGGCCACTTTATTTCATATTATACTCGTATTATGCTTGACAGTTTTCTTTACGATAATTATTATAAATAACAGTGAAGTGATCATTTCAAACTTTGAAAATATATCCAAATTTTATACTCTTATGTTTTTATTGTTGTATTAATTGACGCGTAAATTATACGTTAACCAATAAATAAGTTAGACTTTCACTTCATAAATGTACAATTTACAAATATTAATGAAAACAACACAAAAGTAATAACATAACAAATAGTTTGCATTTTCAAAGTTTTAAATTAACATTCCACTGTTGTTATGTGCGATAACAATTACCGTACAGATAAGTGTCAAACTGTGCATATTTGTTTGTTACAATGCAACAACAAATTAATGTAAGTAATCCAACTAGTATTATTAATGTCAATGTTTGGATGATTGTTGCTCAATCACGTCGTAACGTATGAACCTATCAAGCTGAAGTTTGGAATACAGTTAGATTATGGTCTGGAAGAAAACATAGACTCTAGACTTCTTATCTCGGTAAAATAACGGGAACGGGAACTACGCGGGAAAAACCGCGGGGCGCTGCTAGTGAAATATAATAAAAGTTCCCAAAAAAAATGGCAGTCATAGGAACTGCCGATAGAATTAAAAACTTATAACTCAGAATTTGGTAGCTCACTTTGGAAACGACGCGGGTGAAACCGGAGGGCGTAGCCGTTGACCATGGCCATGGACCTGAGTTTACCTGAAAATATGATGATTGAGGTCAATTCATAGTCCACGAAAAATCTGTTTGTGATGCGACAAAAGAAATTTCACTTCAACAATTTTCGAAATTCTGAAAATGTGCATTTCCAGTCTGCGAATATACGAGTTGATAGTCAAACATACAAACAAAGATAACATTTAAAGCGTTATCGTCATATAATTTATGTGATTTCATACAAAGCGGTGGTTAAATACGTTTTTTTATTTATTTGATTTGTTCGGGGCAAAAAAATCTCCTGAACAGAACCGTCACCCTGGTGATAGGACGGCGTCGGGGGTTTAGCTTGGGTGACCAAAGTATCTTGGCTTCTACGAACTTTGGCCACCCTTCTGGGACCCACTACAAAACCCAGACTGGCATGTCTGCCGGAGGGTTCTATACAAAGAGGCGAACTTAGGGTTTAACCCTGTGGAAAATAATCTAAAGGGACAGCGGGAACGTAAAGGTGACAAATATATAAAAAGTGGACGGAGATTATGATCTGCAAAGGAAGTCATGGGAATTTAATAAACATACCTACCATAACCAACAACTTATTACAACACACAAACTCATCTATTCTGGCTATGTTCTTGTGATGGCATAGTTTATAATGGGTACATGCTTTAGTGACATTATTCATTTTAATAGCACAATCCGACAACAGATAAGTATGCGATATAGACTACAGGCCCGTGAACAAAATTTACGTAGTAAATGAACCACCAGGAGACCTATGCACGATGATATAAGGGTATAAAGTAATAAGATTCAGCACTATGCCGTCACTTGTAAGCTGTCTAACTGAGTACAGTCGAAGAGGGGTGGTTGCAACCCTCGATCATTTCTCCTTGTCGCATTCATTTTTGTATGGCATTGCGAAATAATGGATTAGGCGAGGTATAGAAACTGTATGGAACCAATGCCGTAGATAATCAAATGCCCAAATTTAATCTGTAAATCGTCGGAAAATCACGATTTTTTCCGACAAACTAATAATTAAAAACTTAAAATGTATAATTTTTATATTTTCAATACCTCTTCTAATCTATTATTATGCAACGCCGTACAAAAATCATGCGACAAGGAGAAATAATCGTGGGTTAGAACCCCCCTCTTCGACTGAACTCAGTTGGACAGCTTACAAGTGACGGCATAGTGCTGAATCTTATTACTTTACTAGCAGCGCCCCGCGGTGTTACCCGCGAAGGTCCCGCTTTCAGTGTTCCAGTTGTTTTATCGGGATAAAAAGTAGCCTGTGAGTTCTTCCAGACTATAATCTATCTGTGTTCCAAATTTCAGCCCGATCCGTTCATACGTTAGGACGTGATTGAGCAACAAACATCCAAATATCCAAACATCCATACATTGACATTTATAATATTATAGTAGGATACCCTTCTATCATCCTACATAGGTCTCCTGGTGGTTCATTTACTACGTAATTTTAGTTCACGGGCCTGTAGTCTAATACTATATATTATGTATAGAAAATCATGAATCTGTAATAAGAAATAATTAAATAAAACGTATACATAAAAATTTTAAAGTAAGTAATCGCTTTATTGTTAATCAAGTGAATCTTAATTATTAACAAAAATCAGTTTAATTTTTATTGTAGTCCTTTGTGATAGTATACGGTGTTTTTTGTTTGATTACCTGGCGCATAGACTTACAAATCTGATTGTTCAACACGGAAATATGCAACATACTTTGTTGAATAGCAATAAAGTACAAATTTATACATTTTAGTTAGATAACGGTTGTATGGGAAAAAAGGGCTGTTTTTAGGGGTTTCCCGGCGATTATTCGAATTTTTTCGCCGTAAAAATCCTTAAAATATAATAAAATATTTAAAAAAAAGGAATTGGCCAAATTGATTCTAGGGTTGTTGAAGTATGCGCTTACCCACACATTTTGTGATTCATTTTTATAGAATAGAATTTTAATTACATACATGATAACATCGATAGATATCTTTTAAACACAGAACAGAACGGGACAGAAATGCAGCCGTAGTGGAGGCTCTGGGCCGGGAGGAGGCGGCTTAGGCAAATAATCGATGTGGAGTCGATTACTAGCGGAATCCCAACCGGTAGTGATCGGCTCAACAGACGAGCACTAGTATTAGGTTTAAAATGTTCCCTCCCCCCTTATTTTCCTCTTCTTCTGCTAATCCTTGAAATATGTAAAAATTATATAAAATTTGAAATGACAAAAGTCACGGACCCCGGAGTCTGCGGAGTGACAAATTTAAATAAAAAAAAATAAAAACTTTTAAACATACATAAAAAAATATTCTTCAGAAGCGTCTTGCGCAGAGTCTGTGTTGCAGAATTCTTCTCTAATCTTTCAGAAATCTTTCATATTAAACGTATTAAACCAAAAAAGCATACATGCATATATGAACAAGCATTTATGTTTAGTAATTTCCTTGTTTCATTTAGCTAAAATTAATTGCGCTAAAATAACAAGGATGACATTCGCAATGACATCACGATTAAAATAATTGTCACATACAATTATTATTGAAATTGACAAGGACATGGCGATATAATAATATTCGTCAAATGGAACTTATCAGCAAAGTTATTTATATACAGTGTAAACGCTCAATAACGACACTCAAAGGACTGTGTATAGGTTGACGTTATAGAGAGTAAGCGTTATATGGAAAGAAGAAAAAACCTGTATTAGAAAAACGAGACAAAAAAATAATTGTTATTTCAACGCTTTTGCGTATAGTCTGTTATTTCTCATATTATAGTCGTCTGACGTCTTTTGTTGCACCAGTAATGTTGTTGTTTTTTTTTTTTACTTTATTTGTATCTTACAGTCTACACGCGCCAGCAATCCGAAATCGTAAACAAAAGAATGAATTTCTTAGAAAGTTCGGTATGTGTGAAGCCGACAGTTAAGTACATAGATGAAGAATTTTTTTGCTACGCAAAAAGATCAACAAAGCGAGTGAGCGAGAAATCATTTTCAAGTGGAAATCGCTCGAGAGAAGAAGAGAAAGTGAATGAAGTAACGTCATTACAATATTTTAGTATACCCGAACGTAACAGTCTGATTTCGTCGCGGTGAAAATCGTGTATTTTTTAATTAATCCTTGGATTGCAGACGATTTTATTAAATTATTTATATTATGGCATATTCTGTGCGTAAATGTGATACAAGACGATATTATAATCCGAATCATTACACTAGTCACCAACACATGTAAATATGATTTTTTATCAGGTCTCCGAGCAGTCTTTGTGTGTCTTTTACATTTGACGTCTTTGGTTAAGTATGTATATTGCCAAGGTAAGTAAAGTGAAAGAAGAACGTGCACAGCAGCGCAGTTTTAATAACTACTAATTTTGGCAACTTTAAAAGTCCTTTTTGTTGTTTCATTTTCGACATTTTTGTCGTTATTGAGACTGGGTGTAACGCTATATACAGTGAATCACTGTATGGAAAACAAGCTAAACCAACCGGAGTGGAGCTTCCCCAGGCGGACTCTGCCAAGAGTCCTACTACTACAAAAGTCATGATCATCATCACGGCCTTATTGTAACAAATTTTTAGGCGTAAGCCTTGTCTATCCCATTTTACGGCGGTCTTGTGCCCGACATATCCAATCTCGTCTCCGTGTCGTCTGATATCATCTCACAGTGTTGTTGTGCCCAGCCAACTTAAAAGCTCACACAATCGTGTTACAAATCCACAGTATCTAAATACTGTGGATTTGCACAATTCAAGGGCTGCTAATTCCTTATCATTAACTATTTACATAATCATAAAATTGTTTATTAATTTATAACAAAGTAATAACAATTAAAGCATTACAGTAATTAATTTAGCTATGATTCCAATGTCCACCAATAAACAAAAGCTTACAAATCATAACAAATCTGAATCTAATTTATCAGTCAGATACTCATTAACTGTATAATATGCCTTCTCTGTCAGAATTTATTTTTAAATCAATTTATTTCTTTTATACTCAATAAATTTTCTGGTAATTGGTTGTAAACCATAGGAGCCATGCAAAGTGCACTGTTTCCTAATAATGTTGTGCTATGCACAGGAATTCTAATTTTATGTTTGTGACGCTCATTTTTTAGATTTTCAAATAATGACCAATTGTTCCGCACAAACATTACACATTCATATATATACAACGTGGTGGATTTACCCCCAACAATATTTTAACAGTCCATTCTAACACTGATGTAGACTTCATCACCCAAGGTCTCTTTCCCCTCAGCACGGTAGATCACGAGATAATGCGAGTCAAAGTTTGACGTAAAATTCCCACCAAATCACCAGCTTCAACCCTAAAGCTTGTACAGCAGACAAACGACCTTGCCACCGACGCCGCGACGTCGTACAAAAATCCGTGCGTAGATCTGGCCATTAGGGGTATGTCAAATGAAATAACAACCAAAAAATTGAATTATTTTTTTGGAAAAAATTTTTGAGCTTTCATGCCTAATTTTCACATACATGATTCAAAACTTAATGTAGATGAACTACCATAAATATTGTTGCACCTTTTTGCAACACGTTATAAGGAAGGCAACGTTAAAATTTTTAATTTGCGGAAATGAGGCCTACACAATTGCCTTTGACGCAGTTTGCTGATAGCCCGGACACATTTCTTTTGTGATCTGAAAACCATATGCCTTCCTGAGCTATTGCCCCAAAATATAATACCATATCGAAGCAGCGACGAGACATTTCCATTATAGGCTGATAATAAAGTAGGTTTACTTGCTCTCTTTGATAACATATGGAGTGCGTATGAATATTGATTTAGCCTTGAACATACGCTTTCGACCTGATTTTTCCAGTTTAAGTTACAATCAAGATGTAAACCTAGGAATTTCGTTGCGTCTATTGTTTCGATTTTATTTCCGGAATAAATAACAAACATCAAGTTTATTTCATTTGTTAATTCCATTCCTAAATGTCATTAGTTTTGTTTTGCTGAGATTTATTTTTACCCGACTGAAAGAAGGGTTATGTTTTTCGCGCGTATCTTGTATGTTTGTAAATTTCTTTATTCCCACTTATCTTCCAAACGGCTGGACAGATTTTGACGATTCAGACATCGTAACATTTGTTAAATTATTAATTTCCAACCAATTTAGGATACTGTCTAAAGCCTTCCTAATTTCATTTTCAACGCATGAAATATTCGTACCAAGTATGTCAAGTAGTGTCTCCTTGTTGGCCCCAAAAGCGGTCCAGGCCTTTGCAATTGTTCGGTCCACCTCGGACGTTTGGTTCTCGTATGCAAGCGTCTTTTTATGACCCAAGTAAATATACTCAGTTACACTTTCCATGAGCAGCCTGATATGTGTGGGAATATTGGTAATTACTTTCGTTTTGCCAAAATTCATTCTGAGGCATAGCTTTAAAGACCCGGTCGTCAGCTCTTGTCATGGTCAACGCAATCACTTATAATATACATAAAGAGCCAGTGATCTAAATCAAAAGATGTGCCCCGAGAACCTTGAAATTGTTGTTTGCCTCGCCGGTTAAGATTGGTAGTTGTAAGCCACTCACGCTACACACAGAGACGCAATTTGTTAACAATTTCAAGGTGCTCAGAGCACATCCATGGATTTGTATCGGTGAGACTAGGTATATTCAAGTTTGCCATAGTACCTATATTTAATATTCACAAATATCGCTCAATGGTTTTTCAAACATTTATTGCGTTCCCACTTACTTATCTCTAATCCGTACTAAACACTATACCTACATTCATTCTGTGTGTTTTTCCTAATGTTCGTTATTAAATAGGGGAAACTCATTTATAAATATTATTCCATCGGCCAGTCGACCCCAGGGTCGTCCTCCAACGCGATGGAAGGACGTGCTCGGGGCGTTTAAAAATGATTGGACGATGGTAGCTCAGGACCGGATAAAGTGGAAGGAATTGGGGGAGACCTTTGCCCAGCAATGGTACGACCCAGGTTAAACTAAAAAAATGATATTTTAATCTATAATTGGTATCCCCCGTTTTAGCGGGACTGGAGCGGGGAAAGATGTTTTATTTAATTAGCATGCTAAAAAAGTACTTACCTATTTAAAACAATAAATTGCATAGACTCAACTGGTTTTATGTCAAGCTATTAGAGTCCTGAATATGAATTTGTTTCCATTCATTTTCAATGAAAATCAGTTTTAATGTTTAATTTTTTCTTTATGTTTTGTACACGATTTAAGAATATCCAATCCATAAACTATTTTTATACAAAAAATTTAACCGAATTCAAAACCACAAATAGGCACTAAGGCACTCAAAAGCGAAAAATAAGTTAAAATAATGATGAATATACATATAAGCGCTACTCAATCATCTATTTGAAGTTTGAAGGCAGTGCCAGTCAAATCAGAAAGCTCGTAGATAGATACTATGTACGTAGTAAACACAGATTACAGAAAGGACAATGCTCACATCCCATACATTGAAAAACCTGTCAAACTTTTTTTGATACTGAAAGTGCGTAGAGATGAATAGTGTCTAATTAGGATTGTTCATGCTTCTAAAAACGTCTGCTATTGGTGTTTTTTATTTCCCAAATACCAAAAATGAGTTACAGTTAAAGCAAAAGTAAGGTTATGTTCACTATCAAAATACATTAGAATTATGTTTTCTTTCGGATTAGAACAGAAAAGAAAAGAAAGAACTATGGTATTATCTTTCAAAACATATTTCTTATCAGAATAAATAGGAATAATAGTACTGCTCACTACCAACTGATTACCATACGTATGAACACTGCATTTGCATAGAAATATTGTCACAGAAGGGAATATCTTTATTGTAATATAAATATCTCATTATTTTGATATTCGAGATAATGGCCTTAGAAGGTCCAGAACAATCGAAGGTTTCCATCAGACAACACAAGCATTTATGTAATTTATGTAATTATGCAAGGTTTTATGTAATTATTACCACAATTATGTACCTAAGTAATATGGAGCACTGAATCACATAATTCCCAGTTTTGTTAAAACCAATATAAATTCCGTCACAAAAACTTGAGTTGTTGTTGATGTCCGATTTGGAATTAATAATATTCTTCTTATTCCTACGCACTGCAAAGAAGCTCCTGTTATTAAGAATGTCATCTTCCTGGAGGAATCTCTTTTGAACAATCGGAATAATTTTACTGTGTTTAACTGAAATCCGACATTGAAACATTGGAACTGGTAATCGGAGTTTGTTGTGGTGAATAATGAATAAATATTACACCGCTTAGAAAACAAGAAGAAAACTAAATATAGGAAGAAAACAATTCATTTTGCTTGTTTACTTTTTTTAATTTGACAATTTGTCAATTTGACATTAATCTTTGACCACAAAGATTGTTTTACCTCTTTGTTTGACCAGTTTGGATTTGGTGAAAACGTTTCGTTTCACAATTGCGTGCCAACTTTTTCCTCGTTTACACTGCTATAAAAAGCAATAATAGTTTCTTTGTCGCCGTAATTACATCTATCGTTATTTAAAAATGTTAAAGTAGTAAATAAACGACATTGTGAAAGAAATTGACATACATAACATCCATATTCAATCTCAATCTAACGCGGATCAATAAAACGAAACGCAAGTACCGTTTCGTTATTGCAAGTCAGCTTTGTTGGAAAATGGTAGATTTAATTTAAAGAAATAAAAAATATTTTATTTTGCAATGTTAGAAAGTTATATAACTTCGAATACGAGTACAACAAAAAATCACCGATTTTTTAATATATAACTCATATGTCTACACGACAAATATTTTGGCCGGTCAAAAATGGACATTGTCCTTTCTGTAATCTGTGGTAGTAAGTAGGCATAGGTATGTAAGTAGTAAGTGAGCTCTAATAACACTCGGGACAAACATTTGTGTGACTTATTTGGAAGTTTGTTCCTTGTATGTAGTGTTTCTTTGTGTAGGTACGTCGAATGTCTAAGCTGTGTAAGTGTGTAATCATCGATATAAACCAATAGATGTGCCCTGAGCATCTTGAAATTGGTAATAAACTGCGTTTTTGTGTGTATCGTAAGTTTTTTACAAACAGCCAATCTACTTGACCCCTAGAATCGCTAGCGGCGAGATGTGCTGTGATCAGCCCCGGATCTTCAATATTTTTTAGGCGGGGCAAAATCTGAAAGATTTCGCCCCCAACTACTTATCTTTTATTTATCTTTCTTTTCTTTTGGCTCGGGGGGGGGGGGTGTCGTCAATGTGCTCCCTTCTCATAACCATTATGCAGGGATATGTCGGGCTCAACCCCACGGACGGACAGGGTGCCCCGGCCAACGAAACTGCTTGACATCAGAATAACTGGCTAAGTTCCCCAGGCGGACTCAGCAAAGAGACCTACTAAAATTACCACTACAAAACTGAAATGAGCCAAACATGGCACGGACATAGCCAGCTCATTCCTTCTGTTATTTTGGCTTGTATTCTATTGTGGATGCCGGTTATATTGATCATTATTCAATACCTAAATTATCAAAATGGAAAATAAATGTTGATAAATGTTCTTAATAGGCCCGCTGCTACCTGTTTTGTCGCCCGAGTGTAGTACAACTTGTAAGACGCATTCGACCTTCAAGGCTCTGGCACCACCATTGAAAGGAAATAATTTGATCGCCCCTCTGCGTTGCGTTGCGTTCGTTGCGTGAGTACTCGTATGTATGTGCGCGTTTTCATTGGCAAAAAGAGCCAAGATCTTTGCCAAGTTTTGGTAGTACTATTTACCTTGCAAGTGTTCCATATTTAGGGCAAATGTCCGGTTTGAAGAATGCATTGAATAGCCGGGCCAGACACACCAAGTTTTATTTCGGCATTCTTTTACTAGCAGCATTAGGTATACCGTCGTGGCCAGGTGACTTCTTTATCTTGGACTCGTCCTAGCTCTGATGACTATAGGAGTCTATAGGAGGAGGATGACTATAGGAGTCATCAGAGCTAGGACGAGTCCAAGATGAAAAAGTCACCTGGCCACGACGGTATACCTAATGCTGCTAGTAAAAGGATGCCGAAATAAAGCTTGGTGTGTCTGGCCCGGCTATTCAATGCATTCTTCAAACCGGACATTTTCCGTAAATATGGAACACTTGCAAGGTAAATAGTACCTACTACCAAAACTTGGCAAAGATCTTGGCTCTTTTTGCCAATGAAAACGCGCACATACATACGAGTACTCACGCAACCCACAGATCGCAACTAACTAACAGAGCTTCTGGAACACAGAAGCTTATCGATTCACAGCCAGGATAGATCGATAGTTGGCGCAGGTTGTAAATGTTGTAGCGTTGTAGGAAAAACGGCTGCACTACGGCCTAAATAGAATACATCTTTACCACTACAACTGTAACTCCGAGAACAAGGCATCAGGTGGGAACGCACAGTCAAAAGAGCGGCCACATCAACGCAGCTTGAGCATGCACTCTCAAACCAGTTACGAAGTCTAGCAAGCGAAGGCGGGTGGAGTATTGCTAGGGCCAAGCTTGGACTCCATGCTACTGTTACGAATCAAACTGGGCATATACTAGACTTACATTCGTACGCGTCTTACCTATAGTGCGACCAGTCAAAAAAATTGACTTCAAGGAAAGTATAATATCACCCTGAGAATTATTCCAGAAGCCGGCCGGTACTTATGAAATGTTGTGATCGCCCAAGATTTGAACATCGAAACGGTGGAGGTGTGGCTAGTCTGGCACGCGGTGTGCTTGACTACGCAGACTATGGGCGACATCCACACCTGCAGAACATCGCGCCACGCCATTCATGCCGTCCTTATGTTCGTACCTAAAGTTGTTTCCCTCGTGATCTCCTCTTGGCAGAACGGGAAGAGGCGATGACTCCATAGGATACCCAACCTAGTGATATGAATCCCCTATGCCTACGAGAACGTTAAGGCACATATAAGAAAACAGTTTCGTTAAGGGCGCAAAAGTGCTGATGCTCACTGCTCACCCGTGCCGTGCTATGCAGTAGCTTGCACGACATTTTCCCTGGAGTGTCTCCAGGGTAGCGATTCTGAAACCATTCGGTTGCATCCGACACGGAATCTCATCTCTCGGTCTTTGTCTTATCTGTTTAGCATGACAAAGACCGAGAGATGAGATTCCGTGTCGGATGCAACCGAATGGTTTCAGAATCACTACCCAGGCGTCCAGCCCCGGTAAAGAGGTTCGTCTCGAAACCGGTGCCTAGTTTCCCCCAAAATGAACAAAGAAGAATTCATAATGATAATTTTGGATCAGATATGGCGATGACTTGAAATACGTGATGAGTCGCTTTACCGGGGCGTGTGGCGTGAAGCCCGTGAGCGGAGTACGCTTTGCACGCCGACTGACGGTGGCCCTAAGGGACTGCCGCGTAACTAAATCTGCTTTGGCTTTGCTATTGCTGTTTCTATCATTTCAAGCGAAAAGAAAAGAGAGAGCAAATTTAAAGCTAGGACAGTTTCAGTTAGGCGGTAGGTACGCTGGTTCTATACAGTCTTTCCAGTCTTGTACGGTTTCTGTAGGCGAGCGGGAGCGTATTTTGAACTATGTATGGCTACGCACCATGCGTATAACGTGATTCGTGTGCTGTACAGTAGTACATCCGGATCCCGAGGATCGGGCTGAGTAGCGTATTATAGGAGAGGCCTATGTCCAGCAGTGGACGAACACGGGCTGATGATGATGACAGTAGTACACCTGGGTATCATTCGAGTTGATAAACATAATCACAGTAAAAGAACAGTGAAATTTATGTACTTCTGCCAGTATATTTTTTTCTGTGTTTAAAGGGGTTTGGGTACTTTTGTATGGGCCCGTGGCGTCGTTTTTTTTTTTAGCGGCCAGAGATCTGTTATCATTTTCTTGTAACAATTAAATACCCCGATGCTATCTGTGCAATCGGATTTGCTCTAAGTCATATCGGAGCTGAGTTATAGCCTGTCAAAGTTATTTATTTTTTTGATTTTTTGTATGGGCAAGTGGCGTCGTTTTTTTATTTTAGCGGCCATCGATCAGTTATAACTTTCTTGTAACAATAAAATACCCTGATGCTATATGTGCAATCAGATTTGCTGTAAGTAATATCGGAGCTGAGTTATGGCCACTCAAAGTTTTTTTTTTGGTTTTCTTTGTATGTACTAGTGACGCCATTTCCTACAGCGGCCAAACATCCGTTAGCACTTTTATGAAACATTATTTTTACCTTAAGGTACCTGTGTAATCAGATTTGTAGCAAACTATATCGGAGCTCAGTTATGGCCACTCAAAGTTTTTTTTTTGGTTTTCTTTGTATGTACTAGTGGCGCCATTTCCTACAGCGGCCAAACATCCGTTAGCACTTTTATGAAACATTATTTTTACCTTAAGGTACCTGTGTAATCAGATTTGTTGCAAACTATATCGGAGCTGAGTTATAGCCACTCAAAGTTTTTTTTTTTGGTTTTCTTTGTATGTACTAGTGGCGCCATTTCCTACAGCGGCCAAACATCCGTTATCACTTTTATGAAACATTATTTTTACCTTAAGGTACCTGTGTAATCAGATTTGTTGCAAACTATATCGGAGCTGAGTTATGGCCACTCAAAGTTTTTTTTTTTGGTTTTCTTTGTATGTACTAGTGGCGCCATTTCCTACAGCGGCCAAACATCCGTTAGCACTTTTATGAAACATTATTTTTACTTAAAGGTACCTGTGTAATCAGATTTGTTGCAAACTATATCGGAGCTGAGTAATGGCCACTTAAAGTTTTTTTTTTGGTTTTCTTTGTATGGACTAGTGGCGCCATTTCCTACAGCGGCCAAACATCCGTTAGCACTTTTATGAAACATTATTTTTACCTTAAGGTACCTGTGTAATCAGATTTGTTGCAAACTATATCGGAGCTGAGTTATGGCCACTCAAAGTTTTTTTTTGGTTTTCTTTGTATGTACTAGTGGCGCCATTTCCTATAGCGGCCAAACATCCGCGAGCACTTTTATGAAACATTATTTTTACTTTAGGGTACCTGTGTAATCAGATTTGCTCAAAACTATATCGGAGCTGAGTTATGGGCCCTAAAAGAAAACCAAAAAAAAAACTTTGAGGGGCCATTACTCAGCTCCGATATAGTTTGGAGCAAATCTGATTACACAGATACCCTAAGGTAACAATAATGTTTCATAAAAGTGCTCGCGGATGTTTGGCCGCAATAGGAAATGGCGCCACTAGTACATACAAAGAAAACCAAAAATAAAACTTTGAGGGACCATAACTCAGCTCCGATATAGTTTGGAGCAAATCTGATTACACAGGTACCCTAAAGTAAAAATAATGTGTCATAAAAGTGCTCGCGGATGTTTGGCCGCAATAGGAAATGGCGCCACTAGTACATACAAAGAAAACCAAAAAAAAACTTTGAGGGGCCATTACTCAGCTCCGATATAGTTTGGAGCAAATCTGATTACACAGGTACCCTAAGGTAAAAATCATGTTTCATAAAAGTGCTCGCGGATGTTTGGCCGCAATAGGAAATGGCGCCACTAGTACATACAAAGAAAACCAAAAAAAAAACTTTAAGTGGCCATAACTCAGCTCCGATATAGTTTGCAACAAATCTAATTACACAGGTACCTTAGGGTAAAAATAATGTTTCACAAAAGTGCTAACGGATGTTTGGCCGCTGTAGGAAATGGCGCCACTAGTACATACAAAGAAAACCAAAAAAAAACTTTAAGTGGCCATAACTCAGCTCCGATATAGTTTGCAACAAATCTGATTACACAGGTACCTTAGGGTAAAAATAATGTTTCACAAAAGTGCTGACGGATGTTTGGCCGCTGTAGGAAATGGCGCCACTTGTACATACAAAGAAAACCAGAAAAAAAAACTTTGAGGGGCCATAACTCAGCTCCGATATAGTTTGCAACAAATCTGATTACACAGGTACCTTTAATTAAAAATAATGTTTCATAAAAGTGCTAACGGATGTTTGGCCGCTGTAGGAAATGGCGCCACTAGTACATACAAAGAAAACCAAAAAAAAAACTTTGAGTGGCCATAACTCAGCTCCGATACAGTTTGCAACAAATCTGATTACACAGGTACCTTAAGGTAAAAATAATGTTTCATAAAAGTGCTAACGGATGTTTGGCCGCTGTAGGAAATGGCGCCACTAGTACATACAAAGAAAACCAAAAAAAAAACTTTGAGTGGCCATAACTCAGCTCCGATATAGTTTGCAACAAATCTGATTACACAAGTACCTTAAGGTAAAAATAATGTTTCATAAAAGTGCTAACGAATGTTTGGCCGCTGTAGGAAATGGCGCCACTAGTACATACAAAGAAAACCAAAAAAAAAACTTTAAGTGGCCATAACTCAGCTCCGATATAGTTTGCAACAAATCTGATTACACAGGTACATCATCATCATCATCATCATCAGCCCACTAAACGTTCCCACTGCTGGGACTCGGGGCCTTCTCTCGCAAGGAGAGAGTTAAGGCCATAATCCACCACGCTGGCCCAGTGCGGGTTGGCGGATGACACATGACACTTCGAAAGATTCTAGGTACATGTCGGTTTCCTCACGATGTTTTCCTTCACCGTTTTAAGTTAGCGGCATTACGCACATGACTTCGAAAAGACAGTGGTGCGTGTGGGGTTTGAACCCGGGGTCTCCGGATCGGCAGCCGCCGTTCTCCCGACTAGACCACCGTAACTTATTACAGGTACATTAGGGTAAAAATAATGTTTCACAAAAGTACTGACGGATGTTTGGCCGCTGTAGGAAATGGCGCCACTAGTACATACAAAGAAAACCAAAAAAAAAAACTTTGAGGGGCCATAACTCAGCTCCGATATAGTTTGCAGCAAATCTGATTACACAGGTACCTTTAAGTAAAAATAATGTTTCATAAAAGTGCTAACGAATGTTTGGCCGCTGTAGGAAATGGCGCCACTAGTACATACAAAGAAAACCAAAAAAAAACTTTGAGTGGCCATAACTCAGCTCCGATATAGTTTGCAACAAATCTGATTACACAAGTACCTTAAGGTAAAAATAATGTTTCATAAAAGTGCTAACGGATGTTTGGCCGCTGTAGGAAATGGCGCCACTAGTACATACAAAGAAAACCAAAAAAAAAACTTTGAGTGGCCATAACTCAGCTCCGATATAGTTTGCAACAAATCTGATTACACAGGTACCTTAAGGTAAAAATAATGTTACATAAAAGTGCTAACGGATGTTTGGCCGCTATAGGAAATGGCGCCACTAGTACATACAAAGAAAACCAAAAAAAAACTTTGAGGGGCCATAACTCAGCTCCGATATTACTTACAGCAAATCTGATTGCACATATAGCATCAGGGTATTTTATTGTTACAAAAAAGTTATAACAGATCGATGGCCGCTAAAATGAAAAAACGACGCCACTTGCCCATCCAAAAAATCCAAAAAATATTTTTTTTTTACTTCTATAGGTTTACACTTGACCGCCATCTCGCCTGATGTTAAGCGACGATGCGGTCTACGATGGAACGTGTTTACCTAGAAATAACCGATTCACTCTCGATTTGAAGACACAAAGATTGTAACCATCGGGGAAAAACCACTCAGGCAACGTATTCCACAGCCTAGACGTTCTTATCACAAAAGTAGAGTCAAATCTCTTCGTTCGTGTCTTTGGAACATCAACCATAAAACGATGTCGCTTTTTCGAGCTACGAGCATTCCGATAGAAAAAAGGACAAGGTGGTATCAGATCATGCAAATCAGTCGCACACTCTCCGAAGTGTATCCGATAAAAAACCGATAGGCTAGCAATTTTTCGGCGATGTTCAAGACTTTGAAGTCTTTTTCGTACAAGAGTGTCGTTACCTATGAGCCTTTTGGCACGTCTCTCGATCGATTCCAAAGCCTCCAGCTGATACTTAGCCGATCCATCCCAAAGGTGCGAACAGTACTCCATACAGGAGCGAATCTGTGCTTGATATAATGTAAGCAACTGTTCAGACTTGAAGTACCTTCGCACCTTTGAGAGGACACCTAGTTTTTTGGCAGCAAGTTTGGCCTTGGACTCGATATACGAGCCAAAGTTGAGCGTAGAGGTCAAAGTAACGCCCAAAAGCTCAAGACGGTCAGTAACCGGCACGGATACACCTCTAAAAGTTGGAGTCAGTTGGAAGGGACTCCTTTTAGCGGAAAACAGACACGCCTGCGTTTTATTCTCGTTGAACTTGACCAGATTGGCATCGCCCCATTTAGACACCGCCTCAAGGGTCAAGCTCAAACGTTCAATCAGACTCTCTCTCTGTACCAGAGTTTGCGGCCCAGTGGCTCTCGCGCTAGACATGTAACTCTCTACGACGGTGCTATCGTCTGCGTACCCATAGATACCGGGCTTCAACAGATCGTTAATATATAGCTGGAAGAGCGTCGCAGAGAGTACCGACCCTTGAGGGACTCCGGCATTGATAGCCATTTGATCCGACGAGCAGCCATCAATGACAACTCGTATGGATCGATCCCTCAAGAAGTCCGATATCCACGCAATGAACCCAGGAGACAAACCATAACTAGAAAGCTTGCTTATAAGGCCATCATGCCAAACCCTGTCAAAAGCCTTTGAGATATCCAGGGAGGCTGCAAGTGCTTCCCCGTGTTTCTCAATAGCTTCACTCCAGATGTGAGTGACGTACGCTAGAATATCCCCGGTGGACCGGTTTCGGCGAAACCCGTATTGCTGGTCACTGAGGAGGTCGTTCGATTCTAGGTACGCCAGGAGCCTGTGGTTTAAGACACGTTCCATAGTCTTGCAGAGTATGGACGTGACCGAGATGGGCCTGTAGTTGACAGGGTCAGCACGACTTCCCTTTTTGGGCACAGGTTGCACATTAGCAAGCTTCCAAGACTTCGGTACTAGCCCAGTTTGGAGAGAGAGTCTGTATAGGCGCGTCAGTATTGGTGACAACTCAGGCGCACAAGCCTTCAATACTAGAGCAGGAATACCATCTGGGCCACTGGCTTTATTCACGTCCAGATTGCGTAACACTTTACGAACCTCCTTTTGGCGAATGCGTATCTCTGACATAAAAGTCGAACAGCCAGGTGGAGTAGGAGGTGTCGCGCTACCAGCATCTAGACGCGAAGATTCTGCAAACTGAGTAACAAACAAGTTTGCTTTCTCCGTTGCAGTGTGAGCCAGTGTCCCATCAGGTTTCAGCATTGGAGGTAGTGAGGAGCGGGAGAAGTTCGATTTGACCGATTTAGCTAGGGACCAAAACGCTTTGCTGCCCGCAGGGTACGAAGCCAGTTTGTTCCCTATTCGACTAATGTGGTCAAAACGAGCCCTCTGCAGAACCTTTTTGCATGCCTTAGCAGCCTTGTTGAACGCTTTCTTCTTCTGGTGTATGTCCCTTGCCTTACGCTGTCGAGCATCAACCCAGGCTAGGTAGGCATCATGTTTAAGTGCTTCAGCACTTTTACATTGAGAACCAAACCAAGGGCGAGCTTTACTGGATAATGGGATGTCGGAGTATGGAATGAAATATTCCATAGCCGTTTGTATTACATTAGTCACAGCATCTGCGCAGACTGAGGGATCACCAGAAGCGAAGCACAATGACTGCCATGGGTAAGACGCAAAGAAAGAACGCATCTCGTCCCAATCTGCTGACTTGTATCGCCACAACCGCCGGTTGCCTCTAGGGCTGGGATCAGGTGGATGGTAGACAGATACAGATTTCACCAGGCAGTGGTCGGAACTGCCTAACGGCGAAGACACCGCCACCGAATAACGGTCTGGATCAGTTGTCAGCAGAAGGTCTAAGCAATAAGGTGTATGCGACTCAACGTCGGGTACTCTTGTGGCCTCTTGGACCAGCTGGGTTAGGTCTAACGATAAAGCTAGCTTTCTCGTTTCCTGCCCAGCGTGGTCAGTGTCCCGGTATGGGTACAGCCATTCCTTATGATGGCCGTTGAAATCCCCCAGAAACACTAATTGAGCCGATAAATAAATAACTTTGACAGGCTATAACTCAGCTCCGATATGACTTAGAGCAAATCCGATTGCACAGATAGCATCAGGGTATTTTATTGTTACAAGAAAATGATAACAGATCTCTGGCCGCTAAAAAAAAACGACGCCAACTTTACCCAAACCCCTTTAAGTCAATGTTTATGAATTGAGCATGTGTCTATTAAAGGCGAATTTTGGCGCCCCCCTGGACTTGCCGCCCGGGGCACGGGCCCCGGCTTGCCCCCCCCCCTCCCCCCTAGATCCGGCTCTGGCTGTGATTCTACTTATTTTGGTTGTTGACAACGAATAGTGATAGTAAAAACGTCCGGTGTTCACCTCTTCCTGCAACCGACTAGAACGGAAAGAGTGAGCTCACTCTTCCCAACGATGACATGATTCCGTGCGCCCTGAAGTATGGGAGGGCACATCTATGCATTGTCTGGGTGGCTTTTTCCCGATGGTTGCCAAGACAAGAACAAGAGCCCGTGAACCCCAGACCTTCGTTATATTATAAAAGCTGAAAACTTGTCAGCGCATGCTCCTAACACAGATAAGAACGATGGACCATTATGAAGTTTGGGTCATCCTGGCTTTGGAAAATAAATGGTATTAAGGCCCCAAGTCCCAGCAGTGGGAACTTTTAGTGGGCTGCTTATGATAATTAGGCTGCTAATTGTTACCCAAATATTATGTTTAAAAATAAGCGCGCATATTATGGCGCAAGTAGAATTACAATTGCATGAACATTGACACAACATGGGTGTCTGGCAAGTGCTTACCACGATGTTAAGTGTCTAGCAATTATTGGTGTAATTTTTATATATATTTTATAGACTTTATAATTTGACAAATTTAGATCGGTACACCTTTAGTACCGTTTATCTGCCAAAGCCAGGATGATCCAAACTTCATCATGGGCCATCGTTCTTAACTGTGTTGGGAGCATACTCTGACAAACGTTCAGCTTTTATAAAATAACGAAGGTCTGGGGTGCATGGGCTCTTGGTCTATAATATTGGTGTCTTCAATTGAATAATGCTCCGTTGTAGACGCGACACAATAGCTGTGAAGTTCAAACCTATCACTGCCAAATCAAAACAATCCGTATATTGACGTAGCGCAGAATCTACATTTTAGTGGTCCGATTTGATTGATGTGTTTGGCGATTATTGGACTCGGTAATAGTTAAAAAAACTGGCAGTCGTAGGAACTGCCGATAGAAGTGAAAACTTATAACTCAGAATTTGATAGCTTACTTTGGAAACTACGCGGGTGAAACCGGAAGGCGTGGCCTGATCATCATGGCATGGGCATCTAGAAATGCGTCTGCATTACCCATTGGCTCACGCATTTTTAGATGGCCATGCCATGCTGGCCAGGGCACGCCCTTTCAGCATTTCCCATTGGCTGACGCATTTCTATACGGCCAATGGCCATGGTCCCAAGTTTACCCGAAGACTTCTTATCACACCCGAGCGTGACGCTAGAATTCAATTCACACTCCACGAAAAATCTGTCTAGGCGCGCCAAAAGAAGTTTTCACTTCAATAAATACCAATATTCAGAATCAATATTCAGTATATTCAGTATATATTTCAATATTCAGAAATACCCTCCCTGGTTTAAAAAAACACTCATCAAAGTTTTGAAAGAAAAATACAAATATCACCGCAAGTTTAAAAATTACGGTAATCGTTCTGACCTGCAATCATTTATGATTTTAAGGGATCGCGCAAAATTTTTTAGAAAAACAGATGTTTGATGAGTACATTTCGAACATTGAATTAAATATATCTAAAAACCCTAAAGCTTTCTGGTCATATATGTTAAATTAAAAAAACAAAATAACGCTTATCCCGCAGTGTTATGTTTTGGTCAGCGCTCGTCTGACTCCGGGGAAGATATTTGTAATATGTTTAGTGATTACTTTCACTCCACATTTTTGGATGGTAACTGTACTGATTACTCGCTCGACGTATCTGATAGCAATATGTCGGTTTCGGATATAGCAAATATTGAGTTTGAGCGTTTCGAAGTTTGTAGACTCTTAAAGTGCCTAGACCTTGGTAAATCTGCCGGTCCTGATAGTATTCCGGCAATATTTATAGTGAAGTGTGCTAAAAGTATCTCCACTCCACTTACTATTCTTTTTAGGCGATCAGTATCCGAAGGTGTCATGCCTATGATATGGAAATCTGCGTATATTACACCTATACATAAAAAGGGACCCAGAAATCGAGTTGAGAACTATAGGCCCATCTCTAAGCTATGTCTGTTTGCTAAAGTGCTAGAAAAAATAGTATACAGGCAGGTTTATGCGTCGTTAAAGCACACACTTAGCTCGCTTCAACACGGTTTTTTAAGAGGCAGGTCTACTACATCAAATTTGATTATATGCAGTGACTTCTTATCCGAGCATATGTCCAAACCTTCACAGGTAGATGTTGTCTATACCGATTATTCTAAATGTTTCGATAGAATAGATCACAATATACTTTTGCGGAAGCTCCAGGCAGTAGGTATCCGAGGTAACTTGTATAGGTGGTTTACGTCCTACGTACAAAATAGATGTCAGACAGTAGTACTGAATGGCTATACGTCATCACCTATGCGAGTCCCCTCGGGTGTTCCTCAAGGATCATTATTAGGTCCACTGCTATTTACTCTCGTTGTTAACGATATTTCTTCATGCTTTAAACACTCTAAAGTATTATTATACGCAGATGATATGAAGATATTATGCCCCATTGATTCCCACAAATCCTCGCAGTTGCTGCAAGAAGATCTCAATCGGTTCGACGAATATTGTCTTGTGAATAAATTGGACCTCAACGTATCCAAATGCTACTTTTGTGCGTTTACTCGTAAGCCACAACCCCTGAATTATAATTATAAGCTTAAGAATTCAAATCTTACAAAAGTTGGTTCAATTCGTGATTTGGGGATTATTTTTGATAGTAAGTTAATTTTTGATGAGCACATTAATACTATTGTCAATAAGGCATCAAGGGCACTAGGTTTCGTTCTACGCTTATCAACTGAATTTAAATCAATCAAAACCATAAAAATTCTATATTGTTCATATGTGCGTAGTCACTTAGAATATGCTTCACAAGTATGGAACCCGAGATATGATGTCTATAGATCGCGCATTGAGCGTATTCAGAAGCGGTTTTTGCGACATCTGCAATTTAAAATTAAAGATTATTTGCCAGACTATAAAAAGCGTTGTCGTAAATTCCACATTCTTCCTTTGCACATAAGACGAGATATTGCAGATGTGGCCTACTTGCTGAAGATAGCTAACGGCGCAGTGGACTGCCCTGAGCTGCTTGAGCAAGTAGGTCTCAGAGTGACAGCTGATCCGAGGAGGAGGCCGTGCTCGCTGTTCATACCCGCCGCTAACACTAACTACAGGCAAAATAGTTACCTGCTGAGGGCGAGCTGGAGTTTCAATAGCCTGCTTGCTAAACATGATCTTGACGTATTTAATACTTCTATTATACAATGCAAGAGACTTCTCACACAGGAGTACTTTGTTTGAGCTAAATTACTGTATTTATTTGGTATTGTTTAAGCTTTTTTTTTGTACGTTTTAATGTCAAAAGTCTACTTGATTTACTTAATCTTTATTAATATCTACAAGTGGAATTTTTTAATTGGCCTTTTGTACCTATTATGTTATATATTTTTGTACCTAGCTGTAAGATTCCCAAACTTAATAAAATAAAATAAAATAACTCGTGACTCCGCTTACAGGTTGAGTTAGTACGAGGTGAGTATGAGATGAGAAGTCCGTGGTCCAAGGTCCATGATATAAACCCTCATACCGGTGTGGCGGTTGCTCTCGAGGAAGCTTCCGCCGCAAGTTAAAAGCTTGACTGTCAAAAGTTGCAACTTTTTAAGGTCGTGACCTAAAGAATTAAGGTCGTGACCTAAAGAAATTGCAACTTTTTAAGGTCGTGACCTAAAGAAATTGTCTGACTTATAACAAAATCATGTAAATATTCTGGCTTAAACTTAAGCTTGTCCTTGTAATTAAATGTGTCATTTCTTATCATTAAATTAGTTGTATATAGTTGTAGGTTGTATGTAGTTGTACTTACAGTAATACCCGGTTTACATTATTCCAGTCCAGTGACCGAATCCGGCGCTGGATTGCTTACTGGAAAAATGGAAACCGGCACTGGAAAGCATCAATCCAGTGCCAAAGCTTCCGGTTTACATTATTCCAGTAAGTAATCCAGCGCTGGATTCGGTCGCTGGACTGGAATAATGTAAACTGGGTATTATAATAATTTATTTTTCCGTAAAAAACAAAAACTGAGTGCAATTTAAAATTCAGACGCTCGATCTTTGTAAGACGCCATCATCACTAGTCATCTAGATAAATTAAAGTAAATTTTAGTTTATTGTTCATATTTCAAAATTCGCAGCACCGATTTCGATAAAACTTTTAAGGGACCACCTCTAAACTACGGTAGAGTAACTGACAAAGGTGTGGTACTTCCCTACTTCCTACCACGATACAATACTAATAGTTTATGCAGAGAAAGCAGGGCCGGATTTAGAGGTGTGGAGGCCCCGGGACCGGGGCTTCGTTGGGAGGGGATGTTTTAACTCTACTAGGTTAAGGGGCCGCCTAGTGCCAGAAAACGAAAAGAGGACGTTTTCAACGCCGCTCACTGATGTTAAGAAACTAATAACTATAATAAAACGTGTGACGTGTGGGTACAATCAAGAAGAAGCACAATAACCGAATAGAATTAAAAAAATAGATCACATTTTTGCACAGAAAAAAAATTAAAATGGCACCGAAAAAAATATATTAATTAATGTAGGTACTCGAAACTATCAGCGATGACCCCACATTATTTTTTGTTAATAAAATTCCTAGTTTTACGCTCTATTTAAAATAACCGAACACTTTTGTAAATTTATGTTTAATTATTGAGTAATTATAAAAAAAATATGATTAATAAAAATTTGTCAAAAATTGACTCCTGATTTAATATTGATTTCCCCTCCAAACTGCGTCATGCTATTCTCGACTTTATGCATAACATATTAAGCAGGGCCTCGCGCGGGTGAAATCTGTTTTTTCCTGGCACTAGGCGCACTCTTAAGATTTCTCAAGCAACAACCCGGCCTACAAAGACCCGGACTACAAAAACCCGGACTACCCGTTCGTGGAGATATGCCCCGGTCCCCTAAATCCGACCCTGAGAGAAAGAGTTCGAAAGTCTCATGTTTTTAGAAAACTTATTTTGGCGAACCTACCTCAGCGAGATTTTTTTTCGTGGGCTTTGAATTGAACTCTATCGTAAAGGAAATGATAAGAAATCTTCGGGAAAACTCGGGACTATGGCCATTGGCCACCTAGAAATGCGTCACCATTTCCCTTTGCCCATCTAGAAATCCTGACGAATAAGTTACGGCTGGTCTAGTCGGGAGAACGGCGACTGCCGATCCGGAAACCCCGGGTTCAAACCCCACAGGCACCACTGTCTTTTCGAAGTCATGTGCGTAATACCGCTAACTTAAAACGGTGAAGGAAAACATCGTGAGGAAACCGACATGTACCCATAATCTTTCGAAGTCATGTGTCATCCACCAACCCGCACTGGGCCAGCGTGGTGGATTATGGCCTTAACTCTCTCCTTGCGAGAGAAGGCCCCGAGTCCCAGCAGTGGGAACGTTTAGTGGGCTGTTGATGATGATGATATAGAAATCCTGACGCATCTCTTGATAGCCATGGTTATGGCCACGCCCTCCGGTTTCACCCACGTAGTTTCCAAAGCAAGATATCAAATTCTGAGTTATAAAGTTAAGACTGACATTTTTTTAAGTTACGTATAAATGTATATTATTTTGTTTATTGTTAAAATCTATGGTCAAATGGAGGTTAGAAGAAAGGCCAAACGGCTCTACTTTATAAAAAGTAAATTTACTAATAATACCTACTTAGTAAATTTTCAATGATAAGACGTCAAACCAATTCTTGGAGGCTTTGAGCTTATTAAATTGTGAACTGACATACTCGGCGCCTCCGCGCCGGTTAGACCATTATGGCCCGTCATGAATACAAATTTATCGGCGCCCAATTCCATGGATGGAGACTCGAGACGCCATTGTGTGACGTCACCGCGACAGCCTGAGAAAACTGCGCAAATATGGTATTGCCATTGTTTAGTTTTTTAACCAACTTCTTAAGGAGGAGTGAGAACCTCCTAATTTCTAAATAAGGTTATATTTAGAAGTGGACAATTTTATCGAAATCGACGTAGCTAGTTTTGTAATATCAACAAAAATCTAAAATATACTTAATCACTGTGCTGTTATGGGCAGCCATGTTGCTTACCATCGGGCACATGTCCTGCTCGTCTTGGCACTCTATAGTACAAATGAAATTGGTAGTCATAGGAACTGCCGATAGAAGTGAAAACTTTAACTCAGAATTTGATAGCTTACTTTGGAAACTACGTGGGTGAAACCGGAGGGCGTGGCCATGGTCCCGAGTTTACCCAAAGATATCTTTAATTCCCGAATTCAATTCACAGCCCACGAAAAATCTGTTTGTGGTGCGCCAATAGTTTTCTGAAAAAATCTCGCTGTCCTGGAATGGTGTGTTTAATCAATAGACTTCACAAAAATATGAAATCGTGTCAAGTGTCTACGTTTAATTTTAAAATGAAGCCGGTGATAGGTAGTTGTTTTTTTTCGAAGACAATTGAATTAAAATTATTTCTAAATCAAAGAGAGAGAGAAACAATTGTAATGCCGCAGTTTTTTTTAATAAGGTAGAGTAACGGGACAAACAGGAAGAGTGCCTGATGGTAAACAACACGCAAATAACAGCAAAGTGCAATGCAGTAACTTGTGCAGTAACTTGTTGCAGTAACATGCAGAGCTTAAATTTTAATCGTTGTACTGCTGAGCAACCATCGATATAAACCATTGGATGTGCCCTGAGCATCTTGAAATTGATAATAAATTGCTTCTGTGTGTGTAGCATAAGTATAAGTGGTTTACACACCATCAATCTACTTGTTGACAACGATAGTGATAGATAAATAAGTACGTCTGGCGTTCACCGCTTCCTGCAACCGACTAGAACGGAAAGAGTGAGCTCACTCTTCTCAACGGTGACATAATTCCGTGCGACTGAACTTTGGGAGGGCACATGATTTATATTTATATCGATGTCGGCAACCTGTAAAAATGAAATGATTTATCTCTTTTCCTTTTAATTTCCCTTCAAACCAGAAAATAGCTAGGCGATAGAATAAACGCTAGGTTTGTCTTATTCGAAAATTACGCGCAAAGAGGAGTATGAAATTTGACACACTCAACCCACACACTTGATTACAGGAATACTCTCTTTCGCTGCATAGAGATCCTTCTCTATGCAGCGAGAGAGAATGCAGAATGCAAATTTTTTGACGTGACAACGTCTTATAATCCGTAGAAGCCGGCTGCACGCCCGCAAAACATGACGTCATGTGCCGTTAACGCCGTTACCTCGCCGCCGGCGTTACCTCGCTCTAAGGCGTAGTTGAAGTTGTCACGTTCAACTAACGTCAGTAACCCGACTTTACAGACAACCATTTTTTTTTATTAAATTATGCATGAAACATTTTAACTAAATCAGAGAAAAAAACGTTACACATACTAACATGTAAACACATCTTAGTATGTGTAATATTAACCCGAACGAATATTTTACTTACAAACGTAACGCTTGAATTCAATTCACAGTCCATGAAATGGTTTGTAAGTGATGCGTCAAATAAAGTTTTCACATCAATAACATAAAATGAATATAATAGGAACGATACAGGGAGTAACACACACTTACTTCCGTGACTTGTTCTGTTCTTTCTCTTTCTTCTAACTGTCCTGGACGTCTACTCTCTTTATAAAGTAAGATCCCAGAGCTCCCAGACGTCACCTATTTTCTGATGAATGAAATGTGGACGATTAAGTAGAGTTAGTAAATACTAAGAACACATGCTTACTCGCTAACTTGCTTAGACGGCCAATTTTGAGATATGGGGTAATGAAGGTACATACAAACATTACTTATTTCACGTATTTTCTAATAAGTGATTTTCACGTATGTTGTAGGCAATATCCTTAAAAACAAGGTCCCAATACTCCCAGACACTTTCCGTCGGCCGTTTTGCTTAACAACTCCAAAATAATAATTTAACTTTACTTAAATTCTCATGCTCCATTTGTAAATATGTTCGTCAGACAACTATTTTAAAGCTTTTTACAATTAGACAGACCAATCTAAGGGGCCAATCATCCCCTAAACTCAATTTGAAATCAATATTTCCTAATTAATGTCTCACTCAGTCTCCCGCTCTTACCCATAGGACATAGTTGAGTTTAGGGAATGATTGCCTCCTTCGATTGGGGTATCTTATTGGAAAAAGCAACAAAATAGTTGTCTGACGAACATATTTACAAATGGAGCATGAGAATTGAAGTGAAGTTAAATTATTAATTATTATTATGTTCTGGAGTTGTTAAGCAAAACGGCTGACGGAAAGTGTCTGGGAGTATTGGGACCTTGTTAAACGGTTTTATTTTTTTAAGGATATTGCCTACAACATACGTGAAAATCACTTATTAGAAAATACGTGAAGTAAGTAATGTTTGTATGTACCTTCATTACCCCATATCTCAAAATTGGCCGTCTAAGCAAGTTAGCGAGTAAGCATGTGTTCTTAGTACTTACTAACTCAACTCAATCGTCCACATTTCATTCATCAGAAAATAGGTGACGTCTGGAAGCTCTGGGATCTCGGACTATTATACTTTCCTACTCCGGTTCTACTACGTTTCAGAAAATTGTTTGACGTATAAATGTTCAACGCCTACTCTAATTACACTAGGGTTAGAACATTTAAATGGACAAAACGACGGATCGAAGTAGAAATGGAGTAGGAAAGTCGCGAGTTTATTTCGAAATTACGTTTTCGTAGAAAGATAGTAGACGTCCTGAGATGTCGAAGAGAGGCGTGCGGACTTAAGGCCGGTTTGCATTTTGATTAGTGCGAGTCGGAGTGCGAGTGCGAGTGAATAATCGTGACTGATTACTATGCACTCGCAATAATCAATCGGTGTCCACACGTGTTTGCTACTAATCACTCAACACCTGCACTACTCACTCGCACTCGTACTAATCAAAATGAAAACAGGCCTTTAGTGTCTGGCACGCTCACAAATGTTTCAATTGACACAAATTCTCACTAAAGGCCGGTTTGCATTTTGATTAGTGCGAGTGTGAGTGTGAGTGCAATTGGGAGTGCGAGTGAGTAATCGCGTCTGATTACTATGCACTCGCAATAAATAATCGGTGTCCACACGTGTTTGCTACTAATCACTCAACACCTGCAATACTCACTCGCACTCGTTCTAATCAAAATGAAAACAGGCCTTAACACAGATATGAAAGCGTTTCACATAGATTGCGATCAAAACTCAATGTTTAATTTATTATTTGAGCACGACGGGAACACACCTCGGCTTCGCTTTTATAGCCTAAGGCGGTCACATTCCTACTGGCTGCGTCACAATGCTACCCACGTTTCATCGATCAAAGTGGGTATATTTGACACACCCATAGTGAGTGACTAAACTGCTGCTTGAGTTTAGAGGAAAGAAAATGAGAATGAACCGTGTAATTATCAAAATTATCACCAATCTATTATATATTTGACTGGCCTCGTGGCTTAGTGGGTAGTAGTAGCTCTGCCTGTGAAGCTGAGGGTCGTGGGTTCGATTCCCACCCAGTGCAAATATTTGTGTGATGAATTCAAATGTTTGCACTGTGTCTGGGTGCTTCTATGTATAATAAGTATGTATTTAAAACTATATAAGTATTACATCAGCTATCTGGCTGCCATCATACAAGCTTTGCTTAGTTTAGGGTCAGATGGTGTTGTGTGTGAATTGTCCACCAATCATAATTTGGCGTAACCAATAATAACACGTTACACGCATAAATATTAATTGTTAAAGTTGATTGTCAAACTGAGAATGTACTAATATCGCTCATGTTCGAATTTCGGGCATTTGGCTACCACAAATTTATTTGATTGCTTATTCCTAACAGTAGTTTTAATGTTCCTCAACCTGTAAGTCAGGTGGACTGTGTTGCGTGTTCAGTAACAATTAAATATGTTTGTGTAATTTGTGTTTGTCTGTAAACAAGAAATGGGACTGGGCTGGGCACGTTTGCTGCGTGTGGAATGATATTTGGGACAAAATGACTACGCAGTAGAAGCGATATCGCAAACAACGACGGGACTAACTAACCATCGATATAAACCAGTAGATGTGCCCTGAGCACCTGATATTGGTAATAAACTGCGTCTGTGCGTGTATCGTAAGTGGTTTACAAACAACCAATCTACTTGACCCCTAGAATCGCTAGCGGCGAGGTATGCTGCGGTTCTACTTATTTTGGTTGTTGATAACGAATAGTGATAGGTAAAAACGTCCGGCGTCCACCGCTTCCTGCAACCGACTAGAACGGAAAGAGTGAGCTCACTCTTCCCAACGGTAACATGATTCCGTGCGCCTTGAAGTTTGTGAGAGCACATCTTTGTATTGAAATCGTTGTAAATAACACATAACATCAAGGAAGAAAGTCAATTTAAGTTATTTGTTCATATTTCAAAAACCGATTTCGATACAATTTATATGGAAACCTCTGAACTAAGGTCTCCCAAACAAAAACAGAACCATCAAAATTAATTCAAAATTTTGGTGAAGAAACTGCCGATAGAAGTGAAAACTCAGAATTCGATAGCTCATTTTGGAAACCACGCGGGTGATACCAGAGGGCGTGGTCCTCATGGCACGACCATGACCATAGTCTCGTGTTTATCCGAAGATTGCTATCACTCTCGAGCGTGATGCTTGAGTTCAATAATTCACAGCCCACGAAAAATCTGTCTGTGGTCCGCCAAAAGGAGTTTTCACTTCAAAAATCATGTAATCGATTTAAGAACCTCCTTATTATTGAAGTCAGTTATAAAAACAATGATCAGTCATCGTATTTTTTTTTTTGTTTAGCTGTGGATTAGGAAAAGTTGAAGGAGGTAGCGAGACATTGCCCGATATCGGCACAAAACAAGCACATCCAAATAAATAATATAAATAAATATATAAATAATATAATAATTATAAATGCGAAAGTTTGGATGTTTGTTGCTCAATCACGTCAAAACGTATAAACATATCGGGCTGAAATTTGGAATTAGAACATAGTTATATGATAGTCTGGATACTTAATACTTTTTATCCTGGAAAAGTAAGATATGGGATCGGAAACCACGCGGGTAAAAACGCGGGGCGCTGCTAGTAACTCAAATAATAAAAAAAATTGGCAGTCATAGGAACTGCCGATAGAAGTGAAAACTTATAACTCAGAATTTGATAGCTTACCTTGGAAACTACACGGGTGTAACCGGAGGGCGTGGCCTAGCCATCATGGCATGGCCATCTAGAAATGCGTCAGCATTTCCCATTGGCTCACGCATTTCTAGATGGCCATGCCATGATGGCGAGGCCACGCCCTTTCAGCATATCCTATGACGCATTTCTAGATGCCCAATCGCCAAGGTCCCGAGTTTACCCTACGATTTCTTATCATAACCGAGCGTGACGGTAGAATTTAATTTACACCCCACGAAAAATTTGTCTAGGCGCGCCAAAAGAAGTTTTCACTTCAATAAGCAAAGAAAAACATTTCTGCGCGTTTTTATGAACATTGCGTGGACGGAGAAGTATCTGACTTTATGTAGAGTAGGAGTGAATAATTCGTTTTTGAAGTGAAAACTTCTTTTGGCGCGCCTCAGACAGATTTTTCGTGGGCTGTGAATTGAGTTCTACCATCACGGTCGAGAATAATAAGAAATGTATCTATAATATAAGTGTGTTCTTACAGCACTGCATTACAACTATGTGTACAAAGCGCGAAAAGAAATTGCAATTCGTCGTAGGGCACCCAAAATACAGGCTTTGCCTAGTTTGGGGCCTTCATACTATCTTTAAACTTGTTATGCTATGCAATTTGTTAATACCACTGTACTTTTTTGGAAACAATAAATATTTATCTTATCTTAAAAATCTCTGAATAGAAATACGTCAGCATTTTCCTTTGGTCATCTAGAAATGCGTGGCCACGCTCATGGCCACGCCCTCCGGTTTCACCCGCGTCGTTTCCAAACTAAGATACCAAATTCTGAGTTACAAGTTTTCACTTCAATCGGCAGTTCCTATGACTGCCAATTTTTTTATGAATTATGCATTAAAAAGGCATTAAAGCAATGAACAATGTTACACAATTATTACCATATTTTTGACGCACCCGCACTTTTATTTATGTTTAGAGTAACATTTTATGTCATTGGATGTTCTTATGGCTCAGTTGGGAAGTTTGCCTGTAGAGCCAGAGGTCGTGGGTTCGATTCCCACTTGAGACAAATATTTGTGAGATGAATTCAGATATTTGTTCTGAATCATGTCTCCATGCATCAAAAATGTGTATTTACGATTATATAAATATGTAATACGATATAAGTACATAATGTATCAGCTCTACTTGTTCTCATGGTACAAATTTTGTTTAGTTTGAAGTTTGATAGTGTTTTGTAAGAAATGTCAACCAACTTTTTGTTTTCATTCTATTTTGTTAAATACTTAAGGTATTATATGGTGGCAATTTGTTTTTAGAAGTATTTAAATAAATAAATATTGGTGGACAATTCACACACAACACCATCTGACCCCAAACTAAGCAAAGCTTGTATGATGGCGGCCAGATAGCTGATATAATACTTATATAGTTTTTTTTTTACATAATTTGTCTCCAGATTAGAGCATTTTTAATAATTGGTCTGAGGACAGTAATTTGTTTATTTAACTTTTTTAAATATTCACAAATTTCACGTGAACGACAAATTGTTTCTTAACTAGAGCGTGCATGCTTTAAAATAAAAGTAGACTGAAACATGGCCACACCAAAACGAAATTATCTGATTGATATAATCTGTTAAAATATACTTCAATCAGTCTAACTGGCATCGACAGTAGCTTAGGTTAGAACAAAAAACATTCATATTATAATTTAAGAAGTCAGTTAGATAGGCGCCATCTATCACATCCCTAGGAATCTAACTTTTTACTCATCTGAAAATGCCCTATTGTTGGGACATTTACCAAAAAAATATATGTTCTACGCCATTTTTTTACGCCATTAATAAGTACGCTCTATTACATATAATTATGTTTATTTATATCACATTGCGAAAAGTAATGGGCAGATAAGATAAAAATACTACCGACCAATTTATCAGTAAAATTACCGGAATTAAGGGACTACGTTTGTCGAGGACAAACAATAAAAATTACTTGAATAAACGACAGTAACGCCCCGGCTGTCGTAAAATATGTGTTCGCATATCAGAACGAGTTTTGTAGTTTATTCTCGTGCTTTTCCAACGCTGCAGTAAAAACGAGACGGCACGATAACTCGTATCAACCGTATTTTAATCGTGCGGCGGTCCGAGTGTTAAAAACATGTGAATTTGTTTGGGAGAACTTTAAACGAGTGATTTAATTATATTATTAAAACGTTCTTGAACGCGTTTGTGCCATAACAGTGAAACAAAGGGTAAGTGGCGTATAGGTACTTTTAAATCCACATAAATGTACCATTGTTAATGTAGTTATTTGGTCACAAAGCCGATATCTGACAGCATTACTTGTGTATCGGTTTGAAGAGCAATGGAAGTGACATCACTGTTTTATGTTTATTTATTTGTAGTGGCAGTACTCTTTGTAGAGTCTGTCTAGAGAAGTACCACACATCTGCCTGTCAGTCTACCGTCGAGGAATAATGACTGTGCAAACGTCACTGTGTTCCGGTTTAAAGGACAACGTCTTTTGGCAAAGATAAAATATCTGACATAGTCTTGCTCGTCATGTCACGAAGAAAATATTTGAAATGCAAAAGTGACATACAAGCAAACGACTAACCTGATGGTAAATGGTAACAGCCATCTCAACATACCTAAACAAATCTACATTTTATCATTTACTACTTATTCCTAAAATCAAGAAACAGAATCTATTTGGTCACATTCTGAGTAGGCACTTAGGTGTACAGAATCGAAACAATTGCCTAAGGTATCAATTCTGCGTGTTGCTGACCATCAGGTGCAAATCCTGCTCGTTCCGACACTGGATAGTAAAAAAATTGCTCGTTATTTCTTCATTCTTTGATATCATTTATATTGCGTCTCAATAATTAATTATCATTCAGTGAAATTACAAAGCACAGAGATACCTAAAACATCTTATCGATCTTTGAGTAATATGAAAACATCACTGTGTTTCGGTTTGAAGGGCAATTTTCCAGTGTATTAATAGGTTATAGAGGTAAAAAAAAAATATATATTTCTGGGTGACAAGCGCGTTGCATTGCTAGGTAACGATTTGGACTCCATGTCTTAATAGCTGAGTGTCACTGTGCTGTTATGGGCAAGCATATTGCCAGGCACATCTGCTGCTCGTCTCACCACACTAAACTACAAAAAAACATTAAATTACTTTCTTTCTTTTAAAAACCATGAATGAATAGTTGAATAGTGGCAGAAATTTCAGCCGCTCCTTACTAGTCAAACCGATAACCTTCAGTATATTAAATGGGTCATACGTCACCGATTCCCTGTTGGACCAGTTCGCTTTTAATACAAGCCGTCTGAAGTTGGTTCTCGGAATTGCGGCACACGTATCTATATTCGGTTCTTTGTTTTTACACATAGTTTCCCAAATTCATACGAAAACGGCCGTGCTACGATAGGTTAGAAAAATAGTGGGAAAAGTATTGAGGTGAGTTTTTCATTGATAAGTGTATGGTGTAACCTTGACTGCCATCTCGACTAATAAATAAGCGGCCCTGGTTTTTGTGTTTGTTTATGTTTTACGTTTTTTTTTTAATTTACGTCTCCTCAATAAAAAAACAAATCATTCTACATACTCTATTAAACATAATTCAGTGTCTATTTTTGTCTTATATTCGCGTCCTTCATTTAGCATGTTGCTATGGCCGTTAAATAAACGAGCCTTATTATAATGGGGCCTACTTGTTAGTAAACAAAATGTATCGAGCGATGATCGTTAAATGTACATACATATTGTATGATTATAGGATATTTTAAATACGTACACTACTAGTATATTGTGCAGATTTTCATCGTTGCTTTTCATACATTGTTTTGATATGTGTCTTTAAGTTTTGACCGACTTCGGAGAAGAAGGTTTTGTTATTTTGTGCTCTACCTATGGTGTTTTTTTAATCTAGTACTCTACTACTAATTTATATAAGTAACTTTTACCGATATAGAATTATTTTGTGCTTTCAAGCTGATTCTGTGCTAACTGTCTACGAAAACGTGGTTCAAATAAAACGAGTGCCTGATATTTCGATGCGATTTCATGCACCGTGTACACGGGTAATCCGAGAAATAACAAAAGTTTATGTGAATAATGTGAAATATCCTGTTATACTACTAATGTTATAAACACGAAAATTTGTAAGCATGTATGGATGTATGTTTCTTACTCTTTTAAACAATAACTACTGAAGAGATTTAGATTAAATTTGGCACATAGATGGATAATGGTTTGGAGTGACACATGGGCTATTTACTATGGGAACAACCATGATAGAGGAAAACGCGAAGGATTCTAAGTTTGACTCAAATATAGCGGCTCCGTTAACATGTGTTGGTGATTAGAGGTTTGCATGTAAAACTATTTAGGCACATCTGATGGAGTTAACGAACTTTTGAAGGAAAAAAACTCGCTTATATTTTACTTTAGAACAATGTAAATATAAATGTAGAGTATATAAAAAATATTGTACAATGGCTTTTTATCTATCTATGGTTTAGTCCAGCGATGTTTATTATTATTGTAAATGTTTTTACATTCATTGTTATTTTTTAAACCTTATAAACATGGGTCGGATTTTTTCCTAGTTCGTGGATCTCACAGGGTGGTGTTTTGTCAATGAAATTGGCTGTTCTAGATTTTTTTTTTTAAAGGAGCGACGCGACAAGCAAGCCATATGCCCGATGGTAAGCAACATGTCTGCCACATAACAGCACAGTGACACGCAGCTATTGGAACATGAAGAGTCCAAATCATTGCCTAACACTGCATTGTGCTCGTCACCCAGATATTTAAGTTGTTTTATCTCTATGCCCTGTAATTTCTCTGGAAACATTGCCCTTCAAACCGGAACACAGTAATGTTTGCACATTACTCCTTGGCGGTAGAATAACTGGCAAAGATTTGGTACTACCCCAGGCGGACTCTGCCTTGGCAGAGTCCTACCACTACAAGATGTCTTTCAAATATCGCTATTTTTATCCCAAACGGATTGAATATTATCTACATGAATGTATTATTCGGATCAATGACATCGAAACGACTTTATTATCTAGCAAGTCTTTTATTTCGTCCGTTTATGATAAAGTTGAATAAATTTGAGTGTTTAGTACAAAGATTCCTTGTTCCAAAATGATTATACAAAGGTTTTAGATCTTATGTTGTGTAACTGTATAAGGAAGTATATTACGGCTTTTGGCTATCGCGCTGGCGAATATTCGATATGACGTGTATGTTTTTCTTTTGCATAATGATTATTTCGTTAGCGTTAGTCCTATGTTCCCAATTTAACTAAATAAAATTAAAGTACTTTTGGTTGGTGTTTTTTCCTTGAAACCGTATGTAAACTGTGATACTTTGTTGTTGATATTTTTCACACGATCCTGGCAATTTAAATTATAGAGCCATGCTTGGTATTTTTTGGCTTGGCTTGTCTTTTAAATTTAGAGAATTCGCTAAGAACAAGAGATGTAGTGTTTTTTTGCTGATGAAATTGGATTAGTTTTGTTTTTATTTTTGATTATTTAAAGACTATGCTGTGAAATAAACAAAACTAATTACATTTATACGTTCGCGCTGTAGTATATTTCCGACTAGCAGCGCCCCGCGGTGTTACCCGCGTAGTTCCCGTTCCCGTTGTTCCCGTTGTTTTCCGGGATAAAAAGTAGCCTATGTGTTCTTCCAGACTATAATCTATATGTGTTCCAAATTTCAGCCCGATCCGTTCATACGTTAGGACGTGATTGGGCAACAAACATCCAAACATCCATACATTGACATATATAATATTAGTAGGATATAGGTATATTTATTCAAGTGCTATGGTTTTTGCATTTAAATAGGAATGATATTTGATCCTCAAATATTGTGCTCGAAGTTAATATAATATTTGGAAAGCAATTAATAAATTAGTACACCTGCTAACCCACTTCTCTGAGGTCTAGACCAGTTTAGTGTTTTCATGTCCGGCTGTAGGCTTTGTATTTAATTATAATACGTATATTTTTCGATGACGTCACGACGAATTCAATATAAAGGTCATTTTAAGTAGGCAATGACGTCATAACGAATTCAATATCAATGCGGCATCGATCGAACAAGGCTCAGGCTATCTTTGCTTGTTACACGGAAGCACTCCTTCACATCAATATATAGGTACATATATTGGTGGACAATTCACACACAGCACTATCTGACCCCAAACTAAGCAAAGCTTTATGGCAGCCAGATGGCTGATATAATACTTATATAGTTTAAAATACATACTTACTATACATAGAAACACCCAGACACAGTGCAAACATTTGAATTCATCACACAAATATTTGCACTGGGTGGGAATCGAATACCATGACCCTCGGCTTCGCAGGCAGAGCTACTACCAACTAAGCCACCAGGCCAGTCAATATAACTATTGGATGTGCCCAAACTTCAGGCACACGGAATTATGTCATCGTTGTGAAGAGTGAGCTCACTCTTTCCGTTCTAGTCGATTGCAGGAAGCGGCTATTCGTTGTCAACAATCAAAATAAGTAGAAGCACAGCATACCTCGGCGCTAGCGATTATAGGGGTCAAGTAGATTGGCGGTGTGTAAACCAATTACGCTAGATACACAGACACAGTTTATTACCAATGTCAAGGTGCTCAGGGCACGTCAATGGTTTATATTATTATCGATGGTCCTTCACTACTATAAATAATAATAAATAAATATTGGTGGACAATTCACACACAACACCATCTGACCCCAAACTAAGCAAAGCTTGTGTGATGGCGGCCAGATAGCTGATATAATACTTAGGTATATAGTTTTAAATACATACTTATTATACATAGAAACACCCAGACACAGTGCAAACATTTGAATTCATCACACAAATATTTGCACTATGATAACGTCTTATAGCTTACGTATTTATCCTAGTAATGCAAAAGATTGGAAGTTTGTTGCTCAATCACAACGGAACGGCTGAACGGATCGGGATGAAATTTGGAACATATTTTGATAACACATTTACTAGAAAATCACACAGGGTACTTTTTATTGCGGGAAAATTACGGGAATTTAATCTATGGGGGAAAACCGTGGAGTGCCGCTAGTGTTGCTTAAATTTATTAATTTTATTTATAATACTTTTTTACTAATACTTTTTGTTCACATAATAAAGAGTGACTTCTCGGTAATTTCTCTGGAAACATTAGCCTTCAAACCAGAACATAATTATTTAATTAAGGAAGATAATAGGCAAAGTTGTGGTACTTCCCCAGGCGGACTCTGCAAATAGTCCTACCACTGCGTCCCCCAGCAAAACAAATTTTTTTGTCCAGTTTTCAGAGCTGTCTACTCATTAGCCAAAACAAATATCAACTGAATCAAATATCGAAATAAATTTCTACAACTTCTTGGCTTCAAAATGTTAGTTTTTTTTTTTTTTGTTAATGAATTTATTGTTTAAATAATCTCCTCACAACGAAGCCATAAAAATTGAAATAATTGTAATTATCATGCATCTACTCGAAAACCCGCCATTATTTATATTTTGTACTTACACCAACGGATAGGCAATTTCATTACGAACATTTTGGTAAATTTTTTTTTCAAAAGACCAAAATCTGATTTTATAAAGAGTTCATTCAAAAATTTGAGCGTAAAACAGCGACAAATCCTACTGTTTCTCTCTTGCTCTTTCTTGCGGTGTGCGATGAGGTAAAAAATACTCAAGGTAATTTGGGTACGCCCTTAATTGAAGTCTGCTACTAAGTCGCATTTTAATTGGTAGGTAAGTAAGTACCCATAATACCTTACAATACACATAAGGTCCAGCGCATAGGCTGTTGCGAACAGTATAATGTAGTATCCTAGAACTATTTATAGTGATAAAACACTGAAAACACAATGTAACAAAAGTCATCTACAAAAGTCTTTCCAAGCGTTTGGTCGACGCGATGCGTGACCAAAATGCTGGCGTTTATTTGGCCCAACGCATAAGCATTGCCATTCAGCGTGGTAATGCCGCCAGCATGCTGGGTACGCTTTCGGTTGGTAGTGGGCTTGAACATCTTGATTATCTGTAGACCTTCATTGGTCTATGGATAATTCAGGTGTACTCCGTGTGCTTAGTGTAAATAGTTAGGTATGTAGCGTAGTGTAGTTCTCATTGTATTTTAGTTTTGTTATTAAAGGCTCTGTCCGTTAAAAAAACACAATGTCATTATCAATTTTCCTCTTAAATTTATAGTTACGTAATTTAAAATTACGAGACTTTGAAACGTTTTGTCCTTTCAGTAGACATCTATTTTGTAGTAGCATTTTTCAATTAAAGTACCTAGTTTTTAAAACAGTTTTTACCCGACTGCGCGACGCAAAGGAGTGGTAATGTGTTTAACAGTCTATGTATGTATGTATGTATGTATGTATGTTTGTATGTTCCTTTGAGGCACTATACAGACTAAACGCCTGGGCCGATTTTTATGATTCACACGTCAATCGATTCCTCTTAACCTGGCGAGTGACACTAAAGACATGACATTAGTGTAAGTCCAATATGGCGGCTTCAGGACGCCATATTGTCCAAATAAAAAAAATGAAAATCACCAAAATATGTCAAGAGGGGTATCGTTGAATAGGTATTTCAAAATAATGTTTAGCTTTCTCTCAATGTTTTTCGATTCGACTGACCGTTTAGGATGTATATCGATTTAAAGTTGAGTAACAACCATTCTCACATTTATAGGTTTTTTAGGTAGCAGAAAACTTCGTATAACTAACTGTACGTGTGAATGTGGATGGACATTATATACTAATGTATCTAGTAGGCATCGATATAAATCAATAGATGTGCCCTGAGCACCTTGAAATTGGTAATAAACTGCGTCTCTGTATGTATCGTAAGTGGTTTACAAACAACCAATCTACTTGACCCCTATAATCGCTAGCGGCGAGATTTGCTGTGGTTCTACTTATTTTGGTTGTTGACACCGAATAATGATAGGTAAAAACGTCCGGCGTCCACCGCGTCCTGCAACCGACTAGAACGGAAAGAGTGAGCTCACTCTTCCCAACGTTGACATGATTGCGTGCGCCGTGAAGTTTGGGATGGGGCCCATCTTGCGTTCTACGATCTATGCTAGTAGGTATATTGGACTACCTTTTTTTCGTACGTGCAGGAAATGTATTTACGCATACCCTACTGCCCCGCCCGGGAGACACAGCCAGGTTATGTTGCACTCTATATCATGTATGGATATGGTGCCCCTATCTACTAATAAACCTCTATGGGGTTTCAACTCTGCCGCTGATAGTGGGACCACGGAACCGCTCTCGGATTGCTCCGCCTCGGTCGCCCATCTCCAACTTCAAACGATTTAGTAGGTACTCAACGTCAATCGAAAACCTATACTAACACAAAACTATAAATATGAATTACATGCAGTAGAAAATCCTACATATTATATCAGTAGAAACGAAGACATTTGGTCAACAACCAAAAGATGCATATTATTATGTTGAGCATATTAACATTCACAACATTGTTCATAACTAAAAAGTATTAAAAAAAAAATATAATTAAAAAACTCAAAAACTCGACTGCGTAAAAAGTGAACCAAACTACGTTCTCGCATACTAAAAAAAACTGAAAAGAATAAAACAAGCATTTAGATTTCTGGTGGTCTAGAATTCTATAATATGTTATTGTATTAATACTATTGAAATATATACAATATTTTCTAATAAAAGAACATTACAACTGAACAGTCGGGTTCCATTGAACAATTACATTGTATGTCGAATAATAATGGATCCCGACTCTTCAGTTGTAATGTTCTTTTATTAGAAAATATGGCATATATTTCAATAGTATTAATACAATAACATATTATAGAATTCTAGACCACCAGAAATCTAAATGCTTGTTTTATTCTTTTCAGTTTTTTTTAGTATGCGAGAACGTAGTTTGGTTCACTTTTTACTTTAATTATATTTTTTTTACTAATTAAATTAAAACTACTAAGACTTTTTAATATTGGTCTTGTTGTATAGTTTTTTTTTTTAAATAAAGAGTAACGAGACGAGCCGGACATGTGCCTGATGGTAAGCAACATGCCTGCTACATAACAGCACAGTGACACGCAGCTATTGGAACATGAAGAATCCAAATCATTACCTAGCACTGCACTGCGCTCGCCACCCATAGATCTAAGTTGTTATATCTCTAAGCCCTGTAATTTCTCTGGAAACATTGCCCGTTCAAACCGGAACACAGATAATGTTTGCACATTACTGCTTGGCGGTAGAATAACTGGCAAAGGTGTGGTACTTCCCCAGGCGGACACTGCCGAGAGTCCTTCCACTACCAGTTCTGTACGTAACTGATTATTAATTTGATATATTTATATCATGAGGACCTTTTCCAACTACCTCTAATTTGGGTTGAGGAGCTACAATTTTAAATAAACAACTAGTCATCGAAATTCCATTTTGGCAATCGACCGGCGCCATCAGTATGTACCGTCCGTTGTAATAATAGGATGATGTCATCCTCATCCACATTATCTCAGGATTGGGTAACGGGAAATCCTGTTAATATTATACACTAGCTTTTGCCAACGGCTTCGCTTGCGATTTGTAAGTCGTTGGCGTAAATCCTAAGCGCTTGTGTGCTTTTTTATCCCCCCGCTATTTCCCCCGTAGTTATTTCAACCCCTTGAGGATGTGATTTTTCATAAATTCTTCCTTAGTAGATACCTACATCATAAGAGGAATACGTATGTGAAATATTAGTTTCCAGCCCTAAGGGTTGGCCGTATGCGTTTGTGCAAAAGTTTCATCCCCTATTTTTCACTCTCTTAGGGGTTGAATTTCGCAAAACCCCGTCTTAGCGAGCGCCTACATGCCAAAGACATGCAAAATTTCAGATTCCTAGCATTTGCAGTTTCTGAGATATCGTGATGAGTGACCTTTCGCTTTTATTATAGATTGAAGGGCAATGTTTGCACTAAAATTACAGGGCATAGAGATAATACTTATCGCTCTGGGTGACGAGTCCAGTGCGGTGCTAAGCAATGATTTGAACTCTTCATGTTCCTTGTGTCACTGTTGTGCTGTTATAGGCAGGCATGTTGCTTACCATCAGGCACATGTCTTGCTCGTCTTGTCATTTTTTACTAAAAAAATCGTTTTTTTCACAATGTTTTCCTTTACCGTTAAAGCCAGTGGTGATGACAAACTCTTACATCGGCTCTAAAGAGACAAACTTCTTAGCATTCCATGGATTCACCGTGCTAGCCCAATGCATTTAAGCAAAATTGAATAAAAAATCATAAAATTATGTAGTTTGGGGACTATAAAGGATCGATAGAAGGGTACATTCTGAGCATATGTTCCAATTTGAGGGATTCTGGCATGATTCTGGCTGGATGACCAACTTTTTGCCTTACACTAACAGTTCTCGAGATATCGAATTAAACGCGTTTTCATCAAAATGACCTTGAGCTGACCATGCCAGAATCCCTCAAATTGGAATATATGCTCAGAATGCACCCCCCTATCGATCCTTTATAGTCCCCAAACTATAGAGACGTACTTCTTAGCATTCCATGGATTCACCGTGCGGGTGCCGGGTCCATCGTGTGGCAGAGAGAAAAATCTCGAGTAGACTTCGAGACTTGTGACTCGGGCGTAGGTTTAAAAGGGCCGCCATAGTGACGTACGTCAACACTCACCTTCACTACTCGTATTTCTCTCCCTGCCCAGCCAAATCCGATATGATCCTACTAGTGCAGCTTTAGATACTCGTTCTAGTATAGAACTTACTGCACTTCTGGACAAGCCAAGCCAAGCCAAGCCAAGGTCTTTAAGCAGGTTATAGAGAGATTTTGCTGGTATACCTCCCGCTCCTACTTCTACAGCGTATAAATTAACTACATAGCCATTTTTTGTTAATTCGTTTAGATTTACCTCAATTTAAAATTAAACTCTCGACAAAATTTCTTAATTTCTATAAAAGTAAAAAAAATGTTAGCTGATATTTTAACGATTTCGACTTTTCAAGTGAAACTTGTTTTAGCGCATCACAGACAGTTTTTTCGTGGGCTGTGAATTGAAGTCTAGTCAGTCTCGTCACGCTCGGGAATGATAACGAATCTTCGGGTAAATTCGGGACCATGCCAGGGCCATTGGCCATCTAGAAATGCTGACGCATTTAATGGTTCCGGTGAAACCGGAGGGCGTGGGTTTCACCCGCGTAGTTTCCAAAGTGAGCTATCAAATTCTGAGTTGTACTTTTTCACGCCTATCGGCAATTCCCATAGATGAAGAATTTTTTTTGCTACGCAAAAAGATCAACAAAGCGAGTGAGCGAGAAATCATTTTCAAGTGGAAATCGCTCGAGAGAAGAAGAGAAAGTGAATGAAGTAACGTCATTATTTTAGTATACCCGAACGTAACAGTCTGATTTCGTCGCGGCGAAAATCGTGTATTTTTTAATTAATCCTTGGATTGCAGACGATTTTATTAAATTATTTATATTATGGCATGTTCTGTGCGTGAATGTGATACAAGACGATATTATAATCCGAATCATTACACTAGTCACCAACACAATAATGTAAATATGATTTTTTATCAGGTCTCCGAGCAGCCTTTGTGTGTCTTTTACATTTGACGTCTTTGGCAATTCCTATGACTGTCAATTTACCAATTTTTTTTTATTTGTAGTGAGTTTGTAGTGGTAGGGCTCTTGGTAGAGTCCGTCTGGGGAAGTACCACACCTATGCCAGTTATTCTGTCGCCAAGCAGTTATGTGCAAACATTACTGTGTTCCGGTTTTAAGGGCAATGTTTCTAGGGAAATTACAGGGCTTAGAGATATAACAACTTAGATCTCTGGGTGACGAGCGCAGTGCAGTGCTAGGTAATGATTTGGAATCTTCCTGTTCCAATAGCTGCGTGTCACTGTGGTGTTATGTGGCAGGCATGATGCTTACCCTGCTCGTCTCGTCACTCACTCTTTATTTTAAAAAAAAACCAAACAAAAAAGACCCATCACTCGATTCACAACTGGGGCTATCACGTAATTAATACTCATACAAAAAAAATGCAACCGAATTAAGAACCTTTTCCTTTTTTCGAATTCAGTTAAAATAAATAAATAAATATTGGTGGACAATTCACACACAACACCATCTGACCCCAAACTAAGCAAACTTGTACTATGGCGGTCAGATAGCTGATACAATATAGTTTTAAATACACTACGTAGTAGAACAGAACCCATCAAAGGAAAGACTTTTTGACGTGATAACGTCTTATAATTCGATGAAGCCGGCTGCACGCCCATAAAACATGACGTCATGTACCGTTACCGTCGGTCATTACCGTCGGTCGCTACCGTCGGTCGTTACCTCGCCGCATGTTTGTTACAGTTGTATTAATTATTTCGACCAGTAGTTCAAGCGGGGATGTAGCTCAGTGGTAGAGCGTTCTCTTTGCATGTGAAATGCCCCGGGTTCGATCCCCGGCATCTAAAAGCTTTTTTGCATTGTTTTGATTGAAAATGACTAAATTCTACTGATTACTTTTTACATACAAATCTATTAAACAAATGAAATTAAAATTTTCTTTTGAAAAATGCTACCATTCCATCAGTATTTTCTTAAGACGTTGTCACGTTCTATCGTCAGTAAACCGACTTTACAGACAAACATTTTTTTTAAATAATGAGTGACGAGATGAGCATGATGTGTGACAGTAAAATCCTACTAATTTTATAAATGTCAATGTATGGATGTTTGGATATTTGTATGTTTGGATGTTTGTTGCTCAATCACGTCCTAACGTATGAACGGATTAATTTGGAACACAGATAGATTATAGTCTGGAAGAACACATAAGCTACTTTTTATCCCGGAAAAAAACGGGAACAACGGGAACGAGAATTAACTAAGCGGGTAACTCCACGGGGAGCTGCTAGTTGAATATAAGTTAAAAACCGAAATACTTAAGTGATTCTAGCGACCAAGAAGTTTATTTGACGCCAACAGAACTGACTTAAATTGAAAATGCGCAAAGTATTTAGTCATTTCCTCGCTATGATGAAATTTCCTCCCTCCTCAGGTGGGATGTAAAATTACGTGTTACACACGAGTGCAAAGATTTTTCACCTTGTGTCCTTTTGATTCCCTTGCTACGCTCAGTATTCTAATATTTGCATCACGAGCGCAGCGAGTGATTCTTTTATTATCTTACCGATTATCTTATCTTATTTCTTATTCGATTATCTTATCTTACCTTATCATAGTGGTAGGACTCTTGGCAGAGTCCGCCTGGGGAAGGACCACACCTTTGCCGGTTATTCTACCGCCAAGCAGTAATGTGCAAACATTACTTTGTTCCGGTCTGAAGGGTAATGTTTCCAGAGAAATTACAGGGCTTAGAGATATAACAACTTAAATCTCTAGGTGACGAGCGCAGTGCAGTGCAGTGCTAGGAAATGATTAGGACTCGTCATGTTCCAATAGCTGCGTGTCACTGTGCTGTCATGTGGCAGGCATGCTGCTTACCATTAGGCACATGTCCTGGTCGTCTCGTCACCCTTTATTTAAAAAAAATAAAGATGCAGCCCACCGAGGTGGTTTTAGTGAGTACGATCTCGCATAATTTGGCTGCACCCCAATACAGCCGGGTATCTGCAAAGGAAAGGAGGGTTTTTTTATTGGATACTCTTCGGAGAGTGTGCAACTGATCTGCATGATCTTATACCACCAAGCCCTTTTTTCTATCGGACTCCTCGTAGCTCGAAGAAGCGGCATCGTTTCATGGTTGATGTTCCAAATACACGAACGAAGAGGTTTGACTCCACTTATGTGATAAGAACGGCTAGACTGTGGAATGAGTTGCCCGAGTGAATTTTTCCCGATGGCTAAAATCTTGGTGTCTTCAAAGTGTTCGAGAGTGAATCGGTTTCTTCTAGGTAAGCACGCTCCATCTTAGCCCGCATCGTCGCTTAACATCCGGCGAGATGGCGGTCAAGTGTAAACCTATTAATGTCAAAAAAAAGGATTTCCCCCGTCAAAATAAAAAAATAACCTTGGGTTTGCCACTAAGCTTGGTGGTTTACGGAAGTGGTTCCGCCAGACAGGATGTGATAAGGATTTAGATTACACTGTTCAAATGTGCGTTATTATAGATTTGTCACAGCACGAAATAAGTGAAGTAATCGTTGCGGTAATCTAATGAATATTATAGTTAGTTGGTTGTAGCTCTGCCTGCGAAGCTGAGGGTCGTGGGTTCGATTCCCACCCAGTGCAAATATTTGTGTGATGAATTCAAATGTTTGCAATGTATCTGGGTGATTCTATGTGTAATAAGTATGTATTTAAAACTATATAAGTACTAGCGGCCCGTTCCGGCTTCGCTCGGACATAACCTAGACACTGTCTGCAGCGCCATCTGCCGGGCTTATTTGTGAATTTAAACCATCTTCGAATACACACACAAAAAAAAAACATTCAAATCGGTCCCGTCGTTTAGGAGTTCACTGTTAAATGATTAAATTACTAAAATGGCTATAAAAAAACAGGAGTTGGTGATAAAAGAGTAAAAATTTAGGGTTGTATGTATTTTTTAACTCCACATTATAAAAAAATAAAAACAATAAAAATTGACCAAAAATTTAAAAAAATATGTTTGGGGTGAACAACCCCTAACACTTAGGGATATGAAAAATAGCTAGTAGCCGATTCTCAGACCTACTGAATATGCATATAAAATTTGGTAAAAATCAGTAAAGCCGTTTCGGAGGAGTAAGGAAACAAACACTGTGACACGAGAATTTTATAAATAAGACTAGCTGACCTCGCAAACGTTGTTTTGCCTTAGTGAACAACCCTTGTCACTTAGGGGTATGAAAAATAGCTAGTAGCCGATTCTCATACCTACAGAATATGCATATAAAATTTGGTTAAAATCAGTAAAGCCGTTTCGGAGGAGTAAGGAAACAAACACTGTGACACCAGAATTTTATATATAAGATAATATCAGCTATCTGGCCGCCATCAAGCATACAAGCTTACAAGCTTTGCTTAGTTTGGGGTCAGATGGTGTTGTGTGAATTGTCCACCAATATTTATTTATTTATTTATTTTTAATGTTTGGATATTTGTTGCTCAATCACGTCGTAACGCCTTAACGGATCGAGCTGAAATTTGGAACACAATTAGATTATAGTCTGGAAGAACATATAGGTTACTTTTTGTCTCGGGAAAATAACGTGAACGGGAACTAAGCGGCTAAAACTGCGAGTTAAATAATAATAATTAGTTAAATTATAAAAAATAAAATAATTAAATGAAGTAAAATAATTTAGTTCGTACAAATAACTGTTTAGGTAGAGAAGACACGTGCACAAAATTATTATTTTAATGGTGTATCAGATAGGGTCAAAAATACACCATTCTAGTAAGTCCGTCATCTAGATCATGAAAAATTTGGGGACAAGAATTTTTTGTTTGATATAGATCATCAAACTTCCAGAGTGGAGGATTGCAGTGCATCGTGACGTCACTTGTGGGTGAAAATCGTACCTACGAGTGACGTCACGCGAAATTTCTGTATCTTCGTAATTTTTTGTTTGTGAAACAAAAGAAAAATACGTGTACAATATTTTTTTAGGAATCTGCTGACGAATAGCTAATTTTAGGTTGGAAGCCTATTTCAGGATTAATGAATTATTATTTTTTATTTTCAGGAGTGCAGGATGTATCTCGTGTGTCCGATTTGCTCCGAGATTCTTAGAAAACAAGATGAGATCTGCGGAACCCCGTGCGGCCACGTGTACCACCGCCGCTGTCTAGGGCCGGCTGTCGCAAGGTGTGATACATTTCTTATATTTCATTACTACATCCAACAAAGCAAACATTTTATATATTATTGTGTATTACTCTTTTTTTTTATAAAGAGTGACGAGACGAGCAAGACATGTGCCTGATGGTAAGCAACATGCCTACCACATAACAGCACAGTGACACGCAGCTATTAGAACATGAAGAGCCCAAATCATTACCTAGCACCGCAATGCGCTCGTCACCCAGAGATCTAAGTTGTTATATCTCTAAGCCCTGTAATTTCTCTGGAAACATTGCCCTTCAAACCGGAACACAGTAATGTTTGCACATTATTGCTTGGCTGTAGAATAACTGGCAACGGTTTGGTACTTCCCCAGGCGGACTCTGCTAAAAGTCCTACCACTACATTAAAATTAGTTACGGCTGGTCTAGTCGAGAGAATAAACCCTACTTAATTCAACCAAGCCAAGATAAAACACTAAAACTAAATGCGCTGTGTACTAAAAATCTTGAGAGTCTCAGATTTTCACACATCTGGACAGCTTCGTCACCATTAGACTAGGGCGGTCAGAACTCTTGATCAGCCGCTGACTCCAGGACCTACGCCTCAACTTCAACTTTTTATTATGGCCTCCATTCGTTAATGTTACCGCAATTTTTCCAGTGTCTAGCGTTTGATCATTGATATAGTCTTCTGAAGTTTATTTAGTAGAACAAGTAGGAGTCATGCTACAGATCAGTTGACTTCAGGTAATCTTGAGTTTGATGCTCGGGTCTCCAATGACTCGCCACCCCGATCCACGACTTTGCGTTTCCAACTCTACCAGCTGCTTTTCCTAAATCTTCTAGTCTTAAGACTTCCTACATTACTCTTACAACCATAATTCATCATATCTCTAATCTACGTCCATCCTCTCCAGATCTCCGAAGTGTCCACGTTGCTCCGCGCCGTTATCAGAGGATAAAGTCTTCAACTTATACCCATATAGTTTGGGAGTAGAAGGCACCGTTAGTGGCGTCAATGTTTCCCACCGCAGTGGAGCTACCTGGACGAGAACTTCAGTCAATGGTGCCAACGACACCGGATTCAATGAAACTTGTGGAACCACCAGGACGAGAACTGTAGTCAATGGTGCCGACGACAGCAGCGTCTTTGGGTTTACCGACGTCCAAGATGAGACTAACAACACTGATATCTTTGAGGGGAATTGTGACGTCAGGGAGACGAGTGGTGTCCGAGCGAACGGTGCCAATAACTCCTCTTACCACTGCACCAGTGCGCTGAAACTCCAGGCTCATAACATGACAGTTCATGTGCATACCAGGGATAAGTAAGTTGCCAAATCCATCATTTTCACGTGATAAAAAGTAGCCTAAGGCTTCATTCAATGCTATAATTAGACTTTGTTTCTTCCAATGGAAATATTTAAGTGACTTTTATATTGTGTTATAGTGAAGTTATATTTTTTTTTAAGTGACCAATACAAATTTTAGTTCTGTGGTTTTTTATCACAGAAAATAGTGTATCGAAAATTTTGATGTTTGTTGTTGAATCTCGTCGGTACTACTGAATGAACCGAGTTGTAATTTGGAACATAGTTAGATTATAGTATGGAAGAACACAAAAGCTTCCTTTTATCCCGGAAAGATAACAAGAACGGGTAAGTAAGCCCGCAGGACGCTGGTAGAAGTATAGTTTGGAAAGTTGTGTAGAAGTTTGTTGCACAACGAGGTTAGAAAGGCTGAACAGATCAGGTTGAAATTTGAAAAATTGTTGGATTATGGTTTGCATATAGATGTTTATACCTTGAAAATTACGGGAACGTGAGTGACACGGGTAAAACCGCAGGGATTGCTAGTGAGAAGATAACAGCTTAATATGTTAATCAAAACGTGATCAGAATCAATGTGAACTTCAATGAGAGCTAAAATAAAGGAAGGAGAAACCTGGTTTTTATGGTTTCCACTCAGGTCCCGTTTTGTGTGTTAGTCACATTCAGTTCTTCAATTGATTGAATTTCGTACGGTGACACATTGTTATCAATGGAAGAATTTATAATTAAAACCGGCCAACTGCGAGTGGGACTCTCGCACGAAGGGTACCATCGGTCTTCGTACCATTAGCAAATAAACAGCGAAAACCTCTTTGGCTTTGTCCGGAATTCCTCCACATCGCAATTTCCGCAGACAGGCAAAACGTTTTTTGAATTTTGATTTTTGCCTCATGATTCTAACGATGAATTCGATATCGTGTTTTATTTTTACTTATTTACTTGAGACGGAGTAATCGAGTATGAAACGATAAAAAAAATGTAGTATGGGGGCTCCCATAAATATTATTTTTATTTTATTTTTAGTATTTTAGACCGGGTCAATATACCTACTTTTTTATTTTATATGGGAATAAATATATAGGTATGAATTTTTGTAAACTGTAAAATAAAAGTTGACGTATTTAATGTACTTAACAAGCCCATAAAAGGATGTTATTCTACCGCCAAGCAGTAATGTGTAAGCGTTACTGTGTTCCGGTTTGAAGGGTAATATTTCCAGAGAAATTACAGGGCTTAGAGATCTAATCTCAGATCTCTGGGTGACGAGCGCAGTGCAGTGCTAGGTAATGATTTGGACTTTCATGTTCCAATAGCTGCGTGTAACTGTGCTGTAATGTGGCAGGCATGTTGCTTACCATCAGGCACATGTCCTGCTCGTCTCGTCACTCTTTATTTAACGCATGTTAAGATCCTACTTTTCTTTTTCCACCCTAAGGTTGCCTGGAAGAGATCGCTATTAGCGATAAGGCCGCCATCTGTCGCACTAGCTTTATGTTTAACCTGTTTTAATTGGTAAATTATTGTTATTTTGGTGTGTTCAATAAAGTGTATCTATCTATCTACTTAAAAAAAAAATAGGCTGATACCAATAAGCCGGCATAATGTACAACATACATAATATACAAGAATTGCTTGTTTTAAGGAACGTTATCAGCTGTCTGGCTCCCTGTTATAAGCCTTGCTTAGTTGTATGGGAAAAATTTACCGATATTTGTATATTTATTTCAGAAACGCATCGTCAGTGTCCAATGGTCATCTCGCCTCCGAACAGCCGCAAAATCCAGAGAACAACGTCGTTACAAGCACAAAGTAAGCTATCCTTCTCATACTATTTAAGCTATCCTTCTCATACTATTTAAGCTATCCTTCTCATACTATTTTAGCATTCTCAGCCTGCATGCCCATAACACCAGCATCATGCAGCTATTGGAACATTTAGAGTACAAATCATTACCTAGCACTGCATTGCGATCTTAGAGATATAAGATGTTTTGTCGCTATGCCCTGTAATTTCACTGAAAACATTGCCCTTCAAACCGAAACACAGTAATGTTTGTACATTATTGCTTGGCGGTAAAATAACTGGCAAAAGTGTGATACTTTCCCAGGCTGACTCTGCATAGAGTTCTACCACTACAAGACTACTGGAACATCAAATCATTACCTTACATTGCACTCGTCCCCCAGATATAAAATATGATGATCATCTATGCCCTCTAACTTCTCTAGAAACATTGTCCTTCAAACCGGAACACGCCAAAAACCCGGAACTATTTGCACATTACATGACATACTGGCAAAAGTGTGGTAAGTACTTTCCCAGACGGACTCTACAAAGAGTCTTAGCGCCACGTAAATTGATAAACTGTAACAAACAAAAAAACTGTAAAAACTGTAAAAAAAAAAAACTGTTAGATCTCCCTTCTCTATTTCAGGGATGTCGGATCTGTGAAACACAAGCTGAGGGTCATGCAAACCCTCATATCCGACATCGCGGGGATGCTGACGGTCGGATCGGACGGTGGCGAACTGGAAGACAGCTACAGGATGCTATTAAGTCAAGTGGCAACATTAGAAAGGTACTTCCCTTTTTTTTTAGGTTTACACTTGACCACCATCTCGCCTGATGTTAAGCGACGATGCGGACTACGATGGAGCGTGTTTACCTAGAAAAAACCGATTCACTCTCGATTTGAAGACATAAAGATTGTGACCAACAGGGAAAACCCACTCAGACAACGTATTCTACAACCTAGACGTTCTTATCACAAAAGTAGAGTCAAATCTCTTCGTTCGTGTCTTTGGAACATCAACCATGAAACGATGGCGCTTTTTCGAACTACGAGCATTCGGATAGAAAAAAGGACAAGGTGGTATTAGATTATGTAAATCAGTTGCACACTCTCCGAAGTGTATCCGATTCCTACAATAATATATGGATGACGCCCGAACGATGCGCGGGCGCCGCGCCGCGACTTTCAGTCTAAGATCTCGGCCACATTTGGCCGTTTAAGATGGCTTGGGCTAATCCGTTAGCTAGACTATGCAAAAATATGAAACACGTAATTTTAGCAAATTATCGAAAATCGGGAAAGATATACCATACCTAGATCATTTAACTTCCGGGGTGGGTATTGTGACAGTCACTTGTTCGTAAAATCGTATCATTAAGTGGCGTCACTCAGGACTTCTAAGTGTTCATCATTTTTTTCATTATTTTTTAATAATTGTTATTTAATATTGTATTATTAATTAATTACTCGTTACTATAATGTAATTAACGTGTTAACTTCGGAACTGGCATAGTCAAATTTTATATGACACAATGTGCCCAAATCAGATAAGATTTTTAAAAAATCTAACTGACAGACTAATTAGTTTCAGTCTGTCATTTCACCCTATTGTCATAAGTTTGAACTGCAGTTTTTTTACTGGGGTCACACCCTCGTCACTGGCTAAACGGCGCGAGCTAAGTACCTACTCGTTCGGGTCCTCCCGGGTGTACTAAAATCACAAGGCCGCCGGCCGTTTGCCCGAGTTTACGTGCGAACGAACGCTGAGGGCGCGCATAAATAATGTCGCGGCGTTATTGTATTGTGAATGGCTGCAATCTGCAATAGCAAGAAACTAAAATGTAGAAGTAATTTATCTTATTTTAAATTGCCGAAACAGGAAGCAAGGGAAGTGTTTTTATTGTTAATATTTATTTTTGAGCTAAATTTTGGTAGGTTTCAAATTTCAATCGAACAGAATATAGAAACAGTAGTGTGTAATATGTATAATATTTATTTTGAATAGATACAGTAGAGGTTATGCATACACATTATTTTGTCTGAAATACCTTATACCCCATCTTTATTAGGTATGTCTCATTAAGTTTAATAAAAATTTTGATGAGATACTTTTTTTAATATTCATGTACATAATGAATGATACTAATTTGTTCATTTATTCGACGGTATGAAAACAACTTACAACTACCTACATTGTATAACCAAAATAAACTTCAGTATCAATTGACAATAAAACGTACCTACTTAAAAAAAAGCTATAGAATTTTTAACCGAATTCAAAAAAGGAGGCGGTTCTGGGCTTCATTTTTATTGGATGTAAGTATGTTTCGCGATAGCTCAGCTAATTGTGAACCATTTTTTAACCCCCGACTAAAAAAGGGTGTTCTAAGTTTGACGTCGATTTTTTTAAAAAGGTTTATTTTTGTGCGGTGGTTCTTAGCTATGTTTGGTTAATATCGATTCAAAATGCCCCCCTCCACAAAATCGCGGACAAAATATTTCTTCACAACCTACCTCTATATGGGTATCAAATGAATGTGTTCAGTATTTATGCCAGAAATACCGTCTCGGGGCCCATAAGCGAGAATTAAAAACAAACTAAATGCCGTTATACCGATTTTAAGATTTACTCCTTAGTTGCAAACAGGGTACCTAAAATTACTCACCCAATTACTGCTCCCGGCGTCGTCCAAAGTCCAGTTTGGTTGTCAGGAAGAAGGAAGGAAGGGAATTTGTGATACCAAACCAGACGATATCGAGGCGACCTCGCGAATTCCCAGAACGATCCTGCGTTCTAGAAGCGGCCAATCCAGTAGCCACTTCACAAGTACTCCAGCACTAATCCAGTAGTAAATATTCACGTTGATAATGTATTCCCGCACAACACTCAAGGTTTTATCCCGAAAAACTCGTCGTTCCCGCGAACTATAACACTTTTATCCAGAAAAGCAAACCAGGAGTCGCTCGAACGTACCAGCGAAACGAGACAACGTCACTTCACAGCCGGCTGTCAAAACCATAGATACACGCTAATCGTCGGCCGATATAATGTTGCCCGATTATACGGAACAGAATGGGCTTCTCTAATGGAGTACTGTAGTGGTAGGACTAATAGCAGAGTCCGCCTGAGGAAGTACCACACCTTTGTCAGTTCTTCTACCGCCAAGCAGTAATGTGCAAACATTACTGTGTTCCGGTTTGAAGGGCAATGTTTCCAGTGAAATTACAGGGCTTAGAGATATAACATCTTAGATCTCTGGGTGACGAGCGCAGTGTAGTGCCAGGTAATGATTTGGACTCTTCATGTTCCAATAGCTGCGTGTCACTGTGCTGTTATGTGACAGGCATGTTTCTTACCATCAGGCACATGTCCTGCTCGTCTCGTCACTCTTTATTTTAAAAAAACACAGTAACGTTTGCACATTACTGCTTCGCGGTAGAATAACTGGCAAAGGTGTGGTCCTTCCCCAGGCGGACTCTGCCAAGAGTCCTACCACTACTACCACCTACCACCATTTCGTACAACCCTAGCACGTTTGGTCAATGACGTAAGCAGACGACAAGTCACACGGTGCGCACGGCATTTACAACTCTGCGTGGGTGTGTTAAGGTATATTTTTACTTACAAGTAACAGTAGGTAAGTAGTATACGACAGTTTAGGTTATTATCGTGTAGGTATTTGCACTTTTGTATGGAAGTGATGCATCTGTTACGAAGTAACTATTTTCTGATCTGTGCTGGGGTACTAAAATAATGGATTTATAATTTGGATTTCTGAGTTCACACCCGTAAGAAGGTGCAACTCGGGACGGTCGAATGCACGCACTTCTCTTGAAAAGGACTGCCAAATGCGGTTGAAACTTAGTCTAGATCAGACCGACATGCGCAAATAACGAGATAACGAATTGAAAACTCTGATCATGGCCACGCCCTTTGGTTTCACCCGCGTAGTTTCCAAAGCTATCAAATTCTGAGTTATAAGTTTTCACTTCCATCGGCAGTTCCTATGACTGACAATGTTTATTTAATTTTTAATTTTTAACCATCTCTCCCGATGTTACGTTTTACGCACAATGCTATGCTTTATTGGTTTCTCTATCTACCTTATTGGTTTTATAATTCTGTTCCAGGGATATAATAATGACTAAGAAGGAATTAGAGACTTCGCAAAACATCGTGAGTTTATATCAGCAAATTAACCTGCAAGATGCGAGTGTGAAAAGTGATGAGGGTGACACCGACGAAGTGGAAACGTTGAAAAGGTATCACATTTTGTACATTTTATTTTATTTAAGTTTAAAGTTATGCAGCTCCTATTTATTTCACCAGGGACGATTCAGGGCGGGTTATGTTAGCTTATGACTTTTTACGTGAAGTGTATTATTTATTTATTATATGTTGAATTTTATTAGAACGAAATAAATATTTACTAAGTAGGTATTATTAAAAATGTATTTCACCGTTGGATATATTTATGATATCTGAGCGTTATAGGCTACATACATGTAGCACAGTATAAAGAAATACTACCAGTAGTTCATCTCCTTTGATCTTGGGAGAAACGGCGATAATGTCTAGACACGGGTAGGGTTGTCGCAATTTTAAAAACGTGGCACCAAAATAAAATTAAAACATACGGAAGACGTCAGCCCTGAGCCACGCTCCTGCAATACTAACATTGTAATGTAGGCAATGCAGCAGCGCGCTTCCCGCGTCTCACCCCGCACGCCCCGCACGATTGCCCCGTCTAGAGGGCTTCGTCGAACGACTGTATGATTGAATAGACAGTGCATGTAGGTAGGTGCTGCGGGCGAAACCATGGCCAAACCGAGCTAAATAAATTTTAGTAGTGAGAATCTAGTAGTAATACTAAAAACCTACTTTTGCCAACGTTTTTACGAACTTTTTGTTTGTCTTCTTAAAATTACTGGTTAAAAATCATTCAAGGATATCGCGAAAAGGCGCTTAACTAAATTTTGTTGACTGTATTCAGTGAAGCTGAAAGCTATTCCAGCTAGCTACTTAATTCAGAAGCGAGTATTGCTTGCTTCTGAATTTTGTCACTAAATTTAGCCAAGCGTGATAATTCGTATGTAATGTTTTGAATATGATTGAGTTCAAATCGTTTAAATTTCAAACATTTCTTGTGACTATTACGAAAACAACAAAAAAAAAAAATTTCGAGAAGTCGGTAAACATAGACCAGGACAATATTCCGACAGTTGGTCACCTCCTTCTTTTTTTAAAATCGGTTAAAAAATTAAACAATTTTGATGTGGTGCTTTGGTATTCCTGATTCTTAGATATTTCGAGAGTTACTTTTTTTTAATGTATCCCAATTATTTATTGCAGGGATCTAAAATGTGCCCAGGCTGAACTAAACGGATGTCGGAACACCATATACGACCTGGAAAATAACCTGGAACTCACAAGCAGACAAAACGAAGATCTGGAAGCGAGGAACCAGAGCTTAGAGATCAAAGTACAAACGCTGGAAAGGTAATTATGATGTTAAATAAAAACACGGATAACTTACGTTTGATATAGTCAGTCCAGTCCACAGAAATCTAAATACACTAGATTCACTAGAACCTCGATAACTCAAACCTCGGTAACTTAAAAACCTCTATAACTTCAAAAAATAATATATTCCCTTCCCATCAGAGCCCAAAACCTCTATAACTTAAATAAGTAGTCTCTGGATTGGCCCTTAGTAACTTAAAGAAATGTTTCCACAACCTTTATAACTTAGAATTGTTAGTCAATGAGTCGTTTTGAAGGAGTGTGCAGAAGAAAAGGTTTCGGTATTTATTGATTAAAAGCTATAGAAAAAGTGAAATATGGATTGAAAAGCATTCGAGTAAAAAAGGAACAAGGGTACATACCTACCTCTATATTAACCTATCCCTAACATAGACCCTTGATAACTTAAAACCTCTATAACTTAAAATATTTTGTTTCCCTTGGACTTTTACTTATCGAGGTTCTACTGTAATAATTACTTAGATTTATATCTGTGGTCCAGTCTGACTTAAGTTTCGGTCGCTTAACGCTTAACTTGTGCTTAGCGAGTTGGGATCACGCGCGCGCACTCTCCTTGAAAAAGATTGCCGGACGCGACCGAAACTTATGTCGGATTGAACTGACTATATCAAACATGAGTTACCCGTGTATTTATAAATAATGTGTAATAACTACGTTAGTTTTCATACTTATGATACCAGTTAATTTCAAAAAAATCAAACGTTACAACCTTACAACCCATTTGGGTAGCATTTCCGTTATACGTGGAACTATTGGCGATTCCGGGCTTACAAAAAAGTTAGACCCACTTAGCCTTTGTAGAGACAAGGGATCACTTTGTATTATATCAACTATCTGGACTTACGTAGTACAAGCTTCATTAGTTTGGGGCTAGATGGTGTTGTTTGAGACATGTTCACCAATATTTTTACCAGTTTTATGTTGGGGAATGCTCTGGAGAGCGTTATGACCAAATACCAGTTTAGCAGCGTTATAGTTTTTCCACCATCCATGCCGACACCGCCAAAAAGGTCATGTCCATATCTTGCCAAACCAGAATAGACGTTCTAGTTTAGTCTACCGTGGTATTCTCAAATAATTTCTGCCGTAAACCGGTAGGCTATAGAATTCCCTTCCTATGAAAGTTTTTCCGATCAGCTTCAACACTAAAAAGTCTAAAGACGGGTACCTATATTTTAAACATGTATCTGGGCTGGAATAACGTAAGTAGTTAGCATCTTTAATATTGCAGATATTCATCGGTGACAGCTACCGCTTACCATCTGGTAAACCGTGCGCTTATTGCCACTCATTAAAAGTGTTTTTTAATGAAGAGTGAATCACGAAATGTTCGATTCACAACTGGATTTGGTGCCTACAGATGTAAATTTAGCACTTAAGTACCTTTATCCATTTATGCAATTATGTACGTTGTGTAGATCTCTGGGTGACGAGCGCAGTGCAGTGCTAGGTAATGATTTGGACTATCATGTTCCAATAGCTGCGTGTTACTGAGCTGTTATGTGGCAGGCATGTTGCTTACCATCAGGCACATGACCTGCTCGTCTTGTCACTCTATGCTATAAAAAAAAATAAAAAATAGGATAATGTTATGGTAGATTAAGTATAGTAAATAGTTGTTGTTAATTTAATTTTACCAGAGTTTCGAGGTTCCGCTCTCGATTGGCTAAAACTTTGTTCATATTTCAGAGATATGTCATCTGTCGCAAATGCACATGACAGTTTACGGGACATCTTGACGGACTGCCAGGACAACCTTGGAGAAAGTAACGAAAGACAGAAGGATCTACAAGCAGCCAATCAAACCTTGAAGATTCAATTGAATACTTTGGAGGGGTACGTATTCAATACTCATGATTTCTAACGATTTAAGTAAATGTTACTAAGTTATTACATAAAGGTAATAAGATAGAAATCCGCAAGATATACCTCGCAGCCTCGTAAATTAAACATTTATTATATTTGAACACCCGACTTGTGCTTCTAAATTTCGTGGCCATCACCCCAATATTGCATCGTATCGTGCTGACTCTCAGAGCTGACAAGCTAGCCACTGATCTATCAACGCTGACGGACAGCGTGATGAGATATGTCTATTTGACGTAGCTTTTTATAAAATAGAGTGTCGGGATGACCTAAATGTGCATCTGGTGGTGGCCATATGCCCACAGCAGTAAAGTGCCACGCAATTATTTGGGCATGGTTAGTCCAAATCACCTCCTAGGATATCACTTTAACCGTCACCCTGAGATTATAATTTGACTTTTTGAAGTAAACCTTATTATATAATAAGTATGTATGATAAGTATGTATTTAAAACTATATAAGTATTATGTCAGCTATCTGGCCGCCATCACACAAGCTTTGCTTAGTTTGGGGTCAGATGGTGTTGTGTGTGAATTGTCCACCAATATATATATATATTTATAAATATATTTTGGCGCACCACACACGGATATTCCGTGGGCTATGAAATGAGTTCAAGCGTCACGCTCGTAAATAAAAGAAATCTGCTAGTTAATTCGGATGATCTATGATGATCATTGTCACGCTCTCCGTTTTCACCCGCGTAGTTACGTAAGTGTGAGCTATCAAATTCTGTGTTATAACTTTTCACATCTATGGGTAGTCTCTGTGACTGACAATATTTTTTTTTTGCTTTTCTCTGTATTTTTTCTGGAAACGTTTCCTTTCTTACATTCGGTACGTGAGAAGTCTGATAACATTTTTGAGTTTAAATAATAGTTTTGAATGTTTGTGTATGTTTTATATTTTAGGGAACTAACTTCTGCGAACGACGCATGCTTCAGTTTACGGAATCTCAACAGCTCTCTGGAACAAAGTCTCGAATCGTCGAGAGCAGAACACAGTGTTCTGGAAACAAGCTGTTTCGGCTTGGAACATGAAACGGAGCAGCTGGAAAGGTAAACATAATCTTAAGTCAACATTTTTGTTGTATTATTTAAATATTACATATACGACGATAGATGACTAGAAACCGGTAAATGTTATTTTGGTTCATGCGCTTCTGCGCTAGCCCAAACGTCCGTTAGAAGAAAAAAATGTTATCTACCTACTTAGATTTTTAGCAAGCATTTGATAAAATCGCTCATCAACATTTCATGAAGAAATTAGACTACTAAGACATCCATGGGACGGCAGTAAAATGATTAGAACTTTATTTAACTGGAGAAACATTTCAAGTTAGAAATGGTAACTCCTTGTTTCAGTACGGAAAACTATACAGTAGTGTTCCGTAGGAATTATTGGGCGCGCCCCAACTGCTCATAATTTATATAATCAAATTGAAAGAGTTCCTAAAGAGTCTTCCAATTTTCATTGCAAAATTTACGTCAACAGCTTTTAGGAAAGCTTTGGCAGTTCCAACAGATATCTAGAAGTTATAACCACTTCAAGTTTTAAATGGGAAGAAGATTTCTCTACAAAAATGCAATTTTTATTATGATGTTATGAAATCCTTTCAGTCTAATATTGTAGATATTTTGTTAATATCTGCGAAACCTATATAAGGCTCCTGCTTGAATATGCCTATCAAATCTGGCTGACCGACTTGTTAGTAATTATTCAAAGGAAAGCAGCTCAAATATCACACACAATATCATAATTTATATTCTTCGTCGTAAATGCTGCCACATCGACCAAAACTTCCGAGCTTCAATATATAAGAAAACGCCAACGTAACGAAAACGAAATGTCTATGTAATTTGTAGAAACTTAAAATATTGAGTCGTTTCTACAATAATTGAACTAAAAAAACTTAAGACACTGCTATAATTTGAAAGAAAAAGTCGGGTTGTATTGAAACCCCAGACATAAGCGTGTGTGTCTGAGTATATCATAGAGTATTGTCTTTTGAGTATATCTTTGTTGGAGGGCGTGTAAATAGCTCTTGCCCTGTGTGATTGCTCGCGATGTTTTAAATTTGAAATTTGAAATCTCAAAAGAGTGTTTGTGAAAAATGTCTAAAGAGGCACCAGGAAACGAATTTGCACTAACCTTATAACAGCCGCTTCCGTTATATTCAGGACAATATCGAACAACTTACAGATTATGAGGGTTACCAGGAGAAAGGCGACCACTCCAAGACACAGGATAAAAAGACCTTGTATGAACCCAACCTCAAACTCAATCTAACCCCAAGAACAGCCAAACCAATCCAAAACCTTTTGATAGATAAATAAAAACACTTTATGTATCACACCAAGTAAAATTAATACACAAGGTGAAATATTTAAATTATGCGAAATGATAATAAATATTAGCTACCACAATAAACACGATATCACAATAATTAACTAAATCAACAGCTTGTTGTCGAGGAATAGCTGATAATTCATACAATAGCGTAATGCGTGCCAGGTGACCAACTCGATGACGACATAATATGTTGCAGCGGCTAATGTCCAACGAGAAATATGTCGAAGGATATCATTTCCGTGTTCTACAAACACAAGTGGCGCCATCCAGTGAGCTTATGAGAAATGTCCATGGCATGTCAAGAGCGTCATAGATGTATCTGTATACCTATCAACTAAGTAAGTAGGTATAATCAGCACAAGTAGTTAGTGATAGTTTAACATACCACCTAAATTAGTAACATTACCAGCCAAACAGACACCGGAAGCAAGTAAAGCAAGCGAGAAGTATTGGGTTCAATTTTTGTTTGGGACACTTAAAATGTACTTGTTTTGTTTAATTTAGTGACGTAACAAGCGAGACGAACACCTGTAAAAATCAACACACTTTTATTTTGCAGCACGATTGTAGAGATATCAAAATGTAAAGAGTTCAAATTCACTGGCTAGCACTTCACTACGCCTATCACCGGAGATTTAAAAGGCTTTATATTGATACTCTGTAATTCCTCGCAATTTTTCCTTTCAAGCCTGAATACAGTATGTTATGCAGTACCTACTGCTAAGCGATAAAAGCACACACACCTTTGCTAGTTGCAAAGGTGTGTTGCTTCTCCAATCTCCTGGACCCTGCACTTTACCTGGGTAATTTATCATTACCATGACCTGAAGAAAGTTCTACTATACATCAGTTCAGAGGTTGTCCCCATATTAATTTTATCGAAATTGGTGAGGTGATTTTTTAAATATCAAGAAAACCCAAAAATTGGCTTACCTTTATCTGGACAACCTTATCGTAGATTTCACAAAAATATGAAATTTAATCGGTAATTTGAAGTCAGTTTTTTTTTTTAAAGAAAATTTAATTATTCATATCATGAATTTGTCATCATTTTCAGTGAGTTGACATCCGTCAAGGCCCAACTGGAGAGGTCAACAACTGTCTCTCAACACCTGGAAATCAACCTGGCTCGATCGAACAGAAAAATAGCTGAGGTAGAAGAAGCCAACCGGGGCCTAGCAAACGCGAAACAGGTGATCGAAAGGTAATGTAATTAAGAACAGCAATGCAACAAAAACTCGGATAGATATTTCGAAGATCCACAGGGTTTCAGGGCCACAAGGAGGGGATCAAGACCGTAATCCACCACGCAAGCCCAGTGATGGTCGGTGGATGAAGACCTCAAAACATTCTAGGAACGTGTCGATTTCCTTACGATGTTTTCCTTCATGTTAACCTCTCAACTGGCGGGACCCCGCGCGCGCTACCTCCGTTGACTGGCAGCCCCCCGCCGCCAGCTCCCCCGCGGGGTGACAATATTACACTATTTGGCCGATTTCTCGTTAATTTTGTAGGAAAACCCATAATAAACCCATAAAATTTAGATTCTCTTTAAAATTTGATATAAAGTGTTGCCTAAACAATTTGTTATTTTAGTTGAATCTGTAAAAAAACAAGTATTTTTTATAGCGTGACGAGACGAGCAAGACATGTGCCTGAAGATGAGCAACAAGCCTGCCACATTACAGCACAGTGACACGCAGCTATTGGAACATTAAGAGTACAAATCATTACTTAGCACTGGACTGCACTCGTCGCCCAGAGACATAAGATGTTTTATCTCTATGGCCTGTAATTTCACTAGAAACATTGCCCTTCAAACCGGAACACAGTAATGTCTGCACATTTCTGATAACGGTAAACTTATACAGCTGCACTCAATGATATTAGAAACTATGGCTGCACTGAAAAAATACTCGTAGTGCAGGCTGAATTCAACCTACCACCTCTAGGAGGGGAGATCGAAAGTCATCACCACTGGGTCACCGGCCTCGTCATCATTTCTATATCTTTTTAGTCAGTAAAACTGTTTCATTTCTCTGTTGAAGTGATCGATATGTTAAAGTAGTAGTATAAGTTGTATTATTTGTTTTGTAAATTGTTTGCGCTATGTAACTTTTTAGTAATAAAATATTGTATTCAATCGTAACTGGTTTTGCTCTCCAGAAACTATATGGCCGTGTCGAATGAGGTGACCAACTTACAAAGAATCAAAGCTGGACTGGAACAGAACGTGAGGGACTCTATCAACAAAGTGAGTCCATTAGAAGCGAGTAACCGGAACTTGACTAGCCAAGTACAGATGTTGCAAAGGTTAGTTTATCGTCTGAATTTCTACATTAATCATTTCACCATTTCACGGTGGATCACACATCTCATTTTTAACCATTGGCCAAAAAAATTGATGTTATAAGTTTGACGTTGACGTCGATATTTGTCTGTCTGTATGTGTGTGTCAGTGTCTGTCTGTGACACCGTAGAGCTCATCCACACAGATCGACCGATTTCGATGCGGTTTTTTATTTGAAGATCAGTTTCCGTGTGGTGGTTTTTAGTTATATTTCTCCCATCAAGCGACAGGGAACTCATATGGGGTCGACCTATAATTATTACCGCGGTGCTCACTCAAGCTGCTCATATGGGTTCGGCTGCCAGGCGATTTTAAATCGAAGCTCAAAAAAATGGAGTCTATATTTGCTTGAACAAATTGTACCATCGACTAGCTAAATTAATAATTTATCTATAGCAACACCAAATGTTCCAAATGTTGTACAAATTACAAATAAATGCAGGATGGTCGAAGGTAAATCAAAAATTGTAATTTTGTTCTTGTTAGAAACCTTTCCGAACGCTTAAAATGCTGGCGGTTATTTGGCCCAAACTATCATTGTTCCAAGTAACCTTTGACAAACATCACGAAACTTTGTGCACATGTTTTTGAAGGTTAATACCTTCAAAAGGTAAAGCGACATCGTTTCATGATTGATGTTCCAAAGATACGAACGAAGAGATTTGACTTTACTTTTGTGATATGAATGTCAAGGCTGTGGAATAGGTTGCCTGTGTGAGCTTTTACCGATGGTTACAATCTTTGTGTCTTCAAATCGAGAGTGAATCGGTTTCTTCTGGGTAAACATGCTCCATCGTAGACCCCGGGCGACATCGGGTAACATCAGGCGAGATGGCGGTCTAGTGTAAACCTATAAAATGTAAAGATAGAAGTACAAGTTACACATGATACTTTACAGCAAAGACAATACCCATTTGACTGATCGTACAACTGCCGCTCCTTAGCATTTTAGTAGCAGCATTGCATATTTAACCTTAATGGGAACCTGTTGATGTCTTTCCTTGCATCCTGCTCTGTCCTTTGAAGTTTGTAGAAATCTATCTCGTTTTGTCCGATCATTCGTGGAAACACGTCACACGGGTATTCGGCTATTCACAGGCGCGGTATTGTACCTCGCCCTGCGCCCCCGCTGGTGAGCTGTGATAGTAGGCGAAATTTATATCATCGCCGATCAATCTGTGCTTTACAGCGGGTTGGTGGATGACACATGACTTCGAAAGATTCTAGGTACATGTCGGTTTCCTCACGATGTTTTCCTTCACCATTTTAAGTTAGCGGCATTACGCACATGGCTTCGAAAAAGACAGTGGTGCGTGTGGGGTTTAAACCCGGGGTCTCCGGATCGGCAGTCGCCATTCTCCCGACTAGGCCAGTCAAAGTCAAAGTCAAAGTCAAAGTAATTTATTCGCCAAAAATTGTGGTTACAAATAAGGTCTTAAAATACTATGGTTTGGTGCTGCACAATTTCAGCCTAAAAGGCATGCGAAATTTAAAGAAAAAATGTTACACATTTATAAAATATTCAAAACAAACATCTTAATTTACAATAACAGTTTTTATATATCTAAGGAATTCTTAATTTACAATAACAGTTTTTATATCTAAGGCATTTTAAAATGAAAGTTATAATCTAAACAACAAAAAAAACACTTATATTAAAGGTAATACAATATAATAGGTTAATACAATAGAAAAGGAAAAATAAAACTATGTGATGTGTACATCAATTAATATGTACGTTAAGTAATTAGGTTCACGTTAACATTTTAGAAATTATATGGGACTATACCTGTTTGCATTAAAATCAAGATAGTGTTTGACATCGTAAAAATTGTGAACAGCTAGCCATCTGTATAATCCGCATTTAAATTTTTCGTATGAAAGTGATTTAATGTATTCTGGAACCTTGTTATAAATTCTTAAAGCGGCTATATAACAGTTTCTACGGTAAAGTTCATTATTGCATTGAGGGAAAACTAATCTATTTGGGTATCTAGTGTTGTAGTGGCGGCTATTTCCTAACTTACAGAAAAGCTCTGGATATTTTTTAACGAATACACACATTTCGTAAATATACAGAGACGGAAGTGGAAGCACTTTTAATTCTTTGAATAAAGGTTTACAAGAATCTAAGGGGCCAGCACAGCTGATTGCCCGGATACACCTTTTTTGAGCTTTAAATGCTCGTTCCAATTCAACCGAGTTGCCCCAAACGATGAGACCATACCTCAGAACTGAGGCTACGTATCCGTGATATGCTATTAATGACGTCTTTCTGCAAGATATACGTGCTAGTCTGCGAAGAGCAAATGAAAATCTGCTCAGTTTTAAACATACGTTTTCAATGTGAGCTTTCCATTTACAATGCGCATCAATTATGATACCAAGAAATGTAGCTGTAGTGGTTTCTTTTATTTCATTACCTTCGTATACTATTCTAAGATTTTGTGGTTTAGTCCTGATGTTATGAAACTGCATAAAGTGTGTTTTTTCTATGTTTATTTTTAAGTAGTTGTTGATCATCCATTCGATTACTGTTTTGATAGTTTTATTTATGCTTTGTTCAAAATTAGTATTTTTCTGCTTCGGAATGATTATGCAAATATCGTCTGCGAACAGGACGCATTTATAGGAAATTACATCTGGTAAGTCATTAATGTATATCAAAAACAAAAGAGGTCCCAATATACTACCCTGTGGGACACCTATGTTGCTACTTTCGTAGTCTGAAAAGAAACTTTTCAAACAGTTATTTTCATCGATGTTTTTAATTTCTACACATTGTTTTCGATTACTTAAGTAGCTTTTAATCCAGTCATGAGCAAGACCTCGAATGCCATAGTTTTCAAGTTTTGTAAGTAAAGTTTTATGGCAGACTAAGTCGAAGGCTTTGCTCATGTCAAAATAAATGGCTGCGACAGGGTTATTGGAATTTATATGTTCTGTTATGTTCTTAATTAGAGTGAAGTTTGCTAATGTGGTGGATTTATTTTTCTGAAATCCGTTTTGTTCAGTTTTGATAATGTTGTGCTTAGTGATAAAATTATTGACCTTTTGATACATGATTTTTTCAAATATTTTTGATATGGTGGGTATTAAAGCAATAGGTCGATAGTTATTAATGTTTAATTTGTCGTCTTTTTTATGAAGGGGTTTCACAATCGAAATTTTTAAAGCGTCAGGGAAAGAACCTTGTTCAAAGGACTTATTTATTAGATAGCTGATTACTTCAGCACATTCATCGCTACAGAGTTTTAATATATGTGTACTAATTTCATCGTAGCCCACAGATTTTGTATTATTGAGTGACTTAATGACACTTTTGACTTCATCTGAACTAGTAGGTGTTAAAAATAGGCTAGATCCATTTGTATTAGACTTTACATTTGAAGTTTTTTGTGGCGTGTGTTTATTTGTCTGGTTATTATTAGTTTTGCTCATATTTATAAAGTGATTATTAAATGTGTTAGCTATTTGTACTGGGTCTTCGACTATTCGGTCGTTTACTTTTATCCTTTCTATGCTGGAAATGTTACTACCACTATTATTTTTTATTACATCCCATGTAGCTTTACATTTGTTTTTAGAAGTAGATATTATGTGTTTATTTATTTTTTTCTGTGACATACGAATGCATTTTTTTAAACAATCTGAGTATTTTTTGTATTGAGCTTTTGTTGCGTCATTTTTATTCTTATAGTATGAATACCTTAGACGCCTTTTGGTTTCATAAGATTTTTTGATACCTTTTGTTATCCATCTGAGTTTTTTGTTCTCATTTGAAATTCGTATTTTAGTAACAGGGAAGCATAACCCGTATAACATAGAAAATGTTTCGTAAAAATGTATGAATGCTGTGTTTAAATTATCGCTGTTATATACGTCTTGGAAAGACAAATAGCTCAGATGTTTTTTAAATATATTAATATTTTCTTTTCCATAATCTCTCCTATTTAGATAATAAAACTTAGGTGTACTTTTGTTCTCGTTCATTAGAAATGTTAAAGTCTGTCCCGTATGATCTGATAAACCTGTACTGTGTACTTTTCCAGTAGTTTCTGAAATATTACTTATAATATTGTCTATACAAGTATTAAATCTTGTAGGTTCATGTATGTGTAGAGTTAAACCATAAGTATTAAGTATTTCTTTTAATTCTGTAGTTTTTTTATTTACCTTTAAAATGTTCACATTAAAATCACCTACTAGGATAATTTTTCTATCAGATTTGCCACTTTTATTTAATTGGTGGAGTAAAATTTGAATTTTTTCCAATAATATATCCAAATGAATGGTCCGGTAAATACAGAATATAAAACATTTTTGAGCTGGTAGTTCTATTCCACAGCATTCAAAACTATGTTCTATTGAAATTTGTTTGGCAAACGGCATTTCACGGTAGTCAATGCCATTTCTAAGTAGTATACATACACCACCACGTCTTTTCTGTTTCCTAAAAAAATGTGATACTAGTGTATACCCCGATAATTTAATATTATTTTCATCTCCGGGCTTAGCTAATACTTCTGAGATACATATTACATCTATAGGGGTCCCTGTATTCGCAAAATCTAATAACGAGACTTGTAAAAGGTCTAACTTACCAACTAAACCAGCAATATTTTGGTGGAAGACCGTAAATTTTTTAACATAGGGTTTTTTTACTTTATTATTATAATGAGGAACGAAAAAACTGTCTCTGAGCTGTGCAATTGATAACTCCATTTTGTAATTTTTTCATGTTCTTCTGAAAATAGAAGGGTATTGTACCCGGTTTAGGAGTTTTATCCTGTACTTGTTCTTTTTGACAACTTTTGATTTTTTCAAGTTTCTCAAACATATAAGGTATGGTTCCAGGTTTTGAGTTTACTTTCGAGTTGTTTTTAACATTTTGTGTAATATTTTTATGTTTATACGACGATCTTTTGTCTTCAGCGTTAATTATGTTGCTTAGTAAAGTGCAGTGTCTATGAATGTATTTTGGTAAAGTTGTGTCGGCAGGAATTTCGAGAAAAATAGCAGTTCCTGAGTTAACTGCTATATTTTGTAGTTCTCTGTTGAGTTTAGTTTCATTAAAATATTTATTTTTTTCAATATTCGCTATAATAATATTAGGTGTAGTTATAGTTTTTAGAATTGCTGAAATTTCCATGAAGAATCGAGTAGGGTTAGTATCGTTTGATCCTACAGAAAGATAGAGCCAATCGCCGTTTTGGAAGTCACTGTCGTTTAATTTACAGTTTCGTAAGATATGGTCTGTTGGGGCATCGGGGTAGGTATTGTTAACAATGTTGTAGTCTTTCACGTGCTTTTGATTGAGCCGATTCTTTAAAAGGTGTGCAGCTAAATTTTTACCGCTTTGGTCACTTACTATAACAATTTTAGATTTATTTACATCACATTTTATGGATTGCTTAGTGTTAATCTGCGAATAAACCAGCCATACCCAAACAGCCAAACCAGCCGTAACTTAACCTAGTATTTATATTTCAGAGATCTAACAGCTACTAAGAACGAGTTGCAGACCAGTGTCAGCGCGGTATCTGCGCTCCAACAACAGATGGACATGACGTACACAGCGAGGATTGAGCTGGACGCCAAAAAACAACAACTGAAGATCCAAGTAGCGACATTGCAAAGGTACAGTCCGCGAGGGGTAAGCTGAGCTAGCTTTGCATCTGTGTGAGTGTACATAGACAGTGTAGGTGTGATTACCGGCCTAAGGCGCGGTGCATCCTTTGCTTGGTCTGAATCAGTATAAACTGTTTTTTGGGAACTGGAATGAGGCGCGGTGCGTCCGTCGCGCGACGTGATTGGTGATCACTGATCACTTACACAAATGCAAAGCTCAGGTTAAGCCTCAGGAGACCATTTCGACTGGTAGGACTGACTTTAGATTTCTGAAGTGAAAACTTCTTTTAGCGCACCATACACAGATTTTAATTTGTCATTTTAATCAGTGCGTGTTGCCAGTGATGGCTTATGGAACTGAGACGTGGTCCTTAACTGTGGGCCTCATAACAAAGCTCAAAGTCACACAGCGAGCTATGGAGAGAGCTATGCTCCGAGTCTCTTTGCGCAACAGAATCCGTAATGAGGATATTCGCAAAAGAACGAAAGTGGCCGACATAGCTCAAAGAGTAAGCAAGCTGAAGTGGCAATGGGCAGGCCACATCGCTCGCAGAACTGACAACCGATGAGGAAGAAAGGTTTTCGAGTGGCGACCACGAACCGGAAGACGCAGTGTTGGACGGCCTCCCACTAGATGGACAGATGACCTCACAAAGGTTGCTAGAAACCGCTGGTTGCAGGTTGCGCGGGACCGTTCGTTGTGGAAATCTAGGGTGGGAGGCCTATGTTCAGTGGACGTCTTGCGGCTGATGATGATGATGATGACACAGATTTTACGTGGGCTGTGAATTGAGGAGCTCAAGCTACACGTTCGTAAATGAAAGAAATCTTCGGGTTGACTCGGGATCATGGCCATCTTGAAATGCGTAGGCATTTCTACATGCGTGTTACCATGGTTACGATTACACATCTAACCATGGCCATCAGATCTGGTCGAGATGGTCATGCTTCGAAGACTTATACATTTATACGATAATGATTGGAAGATTTATTCCAGACTAGCTTCGCTCTCCGGTTTCACCCGCTTACTTTCCAAAATGAGCTATCAAATTCTGAGTTACAAGTTTTCACTTCTATTGGCAGTCCTTACGATTGCCTTTTTTATCATGAGGAGAGATTGAAGGCCATAATGATGCCACGCCACAACACCATGATGCTTAAAATCTAATTAGTCAGTTAGATCATTACAAAATATTGAGCACGTAGGTATGATACCTTTCATTTTACAAGCTAAAAATGTCGAAGATACAGTGTTTAGGAGTTTCGAAATACGTCACTTCATTTCACGATCTTTACGAAAAGGTGACGTCACAAACCCGTCCTCATTCCGGAAGTTTGATGATATGTAGATATCTTTGTAGATTTTATAAATTTGATAAACCAAAGAACTTGTGCCCGTTTAAGCGAATTGAGCACTTTTTGGGCAAATCATGGGCGTCGCGTCATCGTCACATAATTGTTTCCGCCAACATTAATTAATATACTTTCATTTTTAGGGTTCCGTAAAACGTAAAAACGGAACCCTTATAGATTCGTCATGTCTGTCTGTCTGTCTGTCTGTCTGTCTGTCTGTCTGTCTGTCTGTCTGTCCGTCCGTATGTCACAGCCACTTTTTGCCGAAACTATGAGAACTACACTGTTGAAACTTGGTAAGTAGATGTATTCTGTGAACCGCATTAAGATTTTTACAAAATTTTAAAAAAAAAACAAAAATTAGGGGTGCCCGCCATACTGAGAACTGAAGCTCAAAAATTTTTTTTTCATCAAACCTACACGTGTTGGGTGTCTATCGATAGGTCTTAAAAAATGATGTTGAGGTTTCTAACATAATTTTTGTCTACACTGAATAACTTGCGCGAGAGACGCTTCCAAAGTGGTAAAATGTGTGTCCCCCCCTCTAACTTCTAAAGTAAGAGAAAGAAAAAACTAAAAAAAATATATGATGTACATTACCATAAAAACTACCAACGAAAATTAGTTTGAACTCGATCTGATAAGTAGTTTTTTTTTAGTACGTCATAAATACACTATTATTAAAACTTCGATCAAAGTTACAACGAACTACAAGAACTATGTGTACTATGTATATTATGTTACTTGCTGGAACGGAACCCTTCATGGGCGAGTCCAACTCGCACTTGGCTACTTTATTTTGAAGTGAAAGCTTCTTTTGGTGGAACACAGACAAATTTTTCATGGGCTTTGAACTGAATTCAAACGTCACGCTCGGGAATGATAATAAATTTTCGGGTGAACTCGGGACCATGGCCATCGGCCATTTAGAAATGCGTCAGCATTTCTCATTGGCTATCCAGAAAATCGTCAGAATTTCTAGTGGTATCCTAGAGATACTAGGTATTCTAGAGATCATAGCCATGGTCATGACCACGCCCTCCGATTTCACCCACTTAGTTTCCGAAATGAGCGATCAAATTCTGAGTTATAACTTTTCATTGCTGCCAATTTTTTTTTAATTATTTAATTTGTTGATTCTGTTTTCCAGAGAATCCGAATCTGTGAAAAATGAACTGAAGACTGCGCAGAAGACCAGCTCCAACCTCCAGAAAGAGTTGGATCGGTCCAATATAAAAACGGACGAGCTAGAACAAGTCGTTCAAATATTGAAGAATCAATTAGAAACGTCCCGAAGGTATCATTATAATATTTTATGCTGTAATATGAAACTTTTTTTTTTTTACATTTACATCACGCGAGATAGCGGTCAAGTGTAAAAGTTTACACTTGACCGCTTAAGCGACGATGCGGTCTACGATGGAGCGTCCTTAACTAGGAGAAACCGATTCACTCTCGATTTGAAGAAACCAAGATATAATCATCGGGAAACTCCACTCAGGCAACTCATTCCACAGTCTAGACGTTATTGTCACAAAAGTAGAGTCAAACCTTTTCGTTCGTGTCTTTGGAACATCAACCATGAAACGATGCCGCTTCTTCGAGCTCCGAGAAGTCTAATAAAAAAAGGGCAAGGTGGTATTAGATCATGCCATAATAAGTAGTTTAAATAATGAAACGTGTTGACCGAGTTCATATTTTTTTAATATAGCATAGCAAACTAAACGTCAAAGCAAGACCAATCACCTCCATAACGTACCAAACCAAACCTGTTATTTCTTCTTTTTTTTAATAAAAAGTGACAAGACTAGCATGACATTTGCCTGATGGTAAGCAACATGCCTACCACATAACAGCACAGTGACACGCAGTTATTGGAAAATGAAGAGTCCAACAAATCATAACCTAGCACTGCACTGCGCTCGTCACCCAGAGATCTAAGATGTTATGTCTCTAAGCCCAGTAATTTCTCTGGAAACATTGCCCTTCAAACCGGAACACAGTAATGTTTGCACATTCCTGCTTGGCGGTAGAATAACTGGCAAAGGTGTGGTACTTCCCCAGGCGGACTCTGCCAAGAGTCCTACCACTACTAAAAAAACTTTTATTGGACTACTCGTAGCTCAAAGAGGCATCGTTTTATTGTTGACATATCAAAGACTCGACAAAAACGTTTTTGAAAAGGCTCCAGACAGCGGCTATTTAGTTTTGAGAGATTAGTAAGGTTTGCCTGTTATTATACCGCCAAGCAGTAATCTGCAAATATTACTGTGTGCCGGTTTGAAGGGCAATGCTTCCATAGAAATTACAGTGCTTAGAGATATAATATCTCAGATCTCTGGGTGACGAGCGCAGTGCCGTGCTAGGTATTGATTTGGACTATTTGTGTTCCAATAGCTGCGTGTCATTGTGCTGTTATGTGGCAGACATGTAGCTTTCCATCAGGCACATGTCCGTCTCGTCTCGTCACTCTATACTAAATAAAATGTTTTTTTTTGACAGAGGTTATTAAATTTTTTACCATTTTCGTTGGACCATCGATCTAAAATTTGGTTTAAACATTTTACACTTACATTTCTTTTTTGCTTTTACAATGAATACAGAGTCATTGTATTTCTTTTTTGGCCCTGGTGTCCGGGCATAGAATGCGGCACCGGTTCTCCTCCTGCCTGTGGTAAGAGTCCACTATTGGAGGAACACCGGCTGATGGCGGTATAACCATCTGAAAGACGGCGTAGTTAAATTCCGGCCGATAACGGGCAGCAGCGTCATCGAAACAAGAAACTACGCCCCTGCGGTCGCCAACCCGCATGCCCAGCGTGGCGACTACGGGCAAACCCTCCCAAAATGACAAGTCACAACAGAGAAAGGCCCCTAGTTCCGGCCGCCCTGCTATTCCTAGCCAAGGCGGCGGCTATGGTTACGGCAGGGCAAGGGGTGCTAAGAATCCCCAGGCTACCGGAGGCCGCCGAACGACACTGACTCTGGCTACGTATAACGGACGAACGATAAGGCAAGACGACAGGCTAGTGCAGCTGGAAGAGGAACTTTCACGAATAAGATGGCATATTCTGGGGTTATGTGAAGTCCGAAGACAGGGGGAGGACACCATAACCCTAGAATCAGGTCATCTTTTATACTATCGGGAAGGCCATCAGCTGTCTCAAGGTGGAATCGGGTTCCTGGTTCATAAAAACCTCTGTAACAACGTTTTAGAAATCGCAAGTGTGTCTTCTAGGGTCGCGTACATTATTGTCAGGTTAACCGAGAGGTATACCCTTAAGGTAATTATGACTTACGCACCCTGGGAGGGACACCCAGATTCTGAGGTGGAGACTCTGTATGAGGACATTACCAAGGCTCTACGCCATACCTCCAGAGCACACTTCAACGTTGTTATGGGGGATTTCAACGCTAAAGTGGGAGTAAATACAGGTAGTGAGTCGGTCATAGGATCGTACGGTTTGGGTCGAAGAAATGAGAGAGGGCAAATGCTTGTCAACTTCCTCGAGAAGGAGGGGTTGTTTTTGATGAACTCTTTTTTCAAGAAGCAACCTCAAAGGAGGTGGACATGGCAAAGCCCCGATGGACGGACGAAAAATGAGATTGACTTCATCATTGCGGACAAAAAGCGTATATTCAGAGATGTCTCAGTGCTCACTAGGTTTAATACCGGAAGTGACCACAGGTTGTTAAGAGGCACTCTGAATATCGATTTTAAGCTGGAACGTGCTCGCTTGATGACGTCAACACTCCGTCCAAATCTTCTCCAAACCGTAGTTGGATCTGAAATGTTTCAGCTAAAGCTAGAAAACCGATTCGCTGCTCTGGAAGCCACAGACGACGTGGATCAGAAACTCGACCAGGTAGTTGAAGTGCTAAGAGATGAGGGCAAAAAGTTTTGCGAATTGCGACATAAAGGTAGAAAATCGAAACTATCGAAGGAAACGTTGCGGTTAATGGAAGAACGACGGACAAATCCCACGTTATCTTCGTCAGAACGAGACACGCTCAATAAGGAAATTACCAAGCTTGTACGACGCGACCTCCGATCCGCTAATACGCTCTTGATTGAAAAATCAATTGAGCAGAATCGGGGGTCGAAAGTATTCGCCAAGCCTCTTGGTAAGAGCCATCTGACAAAGATAACTACATCGACGGGAAATATCGTAGCTTCCAAGCCGGAAATCCTTTCGGAAGTGGAGAATTTCTATAGCCAGTTGTACGCATCGCACGCTCCTCATCTCTCGCTGGAAAATGAAGACGGCAGGGCCACTCTGACTCGCCACCACACGGAAGATCTGCCAGACGTAAGCCTGGACGAAATTGTGCTGGCCCTTAGACAGCTCAAAAATGGAAAAGCCGCGGGGGAGGATGGTATTACAACCGAGCTCTTGAAATCCGGTGGAACACCGCTGATAAAAGAGCTCCAAGCCCTGTTTAATACTGTCCTCTTCACTGGGAGAACTCCGAGGGCATGGCATAGCAGCGTGGTCATTTTGTTCTTCAAAAAAGGAGAGAAGACGTTTTTGAAAAACTATCGACCGATATCCTTGCTAAGCCATGTCTACAAGCTGTTTTCAAGGGTAATCACAAACCGTCTGGTGCGAAGACTCGACGAGTTCCAACCCCCTGAACAGGCCGGGTTTCGAAGCGGGTACAGTACCGTAGATCACATTCACACAGTGCGGCAGATTATACAGAAGACCAAAGAGTATAATCTGCCCCTATGCTTAGCGTTTGTAGACTACGAGAAAGCATTCGACTCGATCGAAACCTGGGCTGTTCTGGAGCCCTTGCAACGGTGTCAAGTCGATTGGCGATACATCGAGGTGCTGAGATGTCTATATAACGCCGCAACGATGACAGTCCAAGTCCAAAACCAGCAGACGAACCATATCCATCTTCGTCGAGGAGTGAGACAAGGGGACGTGATTTCCCCCAAATTGTTCTCTAACGCTCTCGAAGATATGTTTAAGACGCTGGATTGGGCTGGGCGTGGCATAAATATAAATGGCGAGTACATCTCTCACCTACGATTTGCTGACGACATCGTCATAATGGCTGAATCGTTGGAGGACTTACAGTCGATGCTGAATGGCCTAGTTGATGCTTCTCAACGCATAGGTCTCCGGATGAACGTGGATAAAACCAAGATCATGGTTAACGAACGTGTAACTCCGGGACCGGTTGCTATAAATGGCGTCCCTCTAGAAATTGTTCAGAAATATATGTACCTAGGGCTGACGCTCGAACTAGGCAAGCACAATTTCGAGAATGAGGCCAAGAGAAGGATTCAGCTGGGCTGGGCAGCATTTGGTAAACTACGTCGTGTCTTCTCGTCGTCTATACCACAATGTCTAAAGACAAAAGTCTTTAATCAGTGTGTCCTACCTGTCATGACCTACGGTGCCGAAACTTGGACACTGACAGTTAAAGCGGTCCACAAATTTAAAGTCGCGCAGCGAGCTATGGAGAGAGCTATGCTTGGAGTTTCTCTGAGGGATCGTATTCGGAACGAAGTGATCCGTCAGAGAACCAAGGTAACCGACATAGCTCAACGCATTAGCAAACTGAAGTGGCAATGGGCCGGCCATATCTGTCGCAGAACCGATAACCGTTGGAGTAGACGTGTTCTTGAGTGGAGACCACGGATCGGCAAACGTAGTGTAGGACATCCTGAGACTAGATGGAGTGACGATATACGGAAGACAGCAGGCAGTCGATGGAGACGTATAGCCGAGGATAGGGCTGAGTGGCGAGCCATGGGAGAGGCCTATGTCCAGCAGTGGACTAAGATTGGCTGATGATGATGATGATGATGATGTATTTCTTTTTAGTAAATCTCTGAAACTAACAGATACATTTTTACTATTTTTATTTGTTAAATTACAGTAAATCAACATCATGCCCTGTTAAACTACAGGCCCGTGAACAAAATTTACGGGTCAAATGACCACCATGTAGGATGATAGAAGGGTATAAAGTAATAAGATTCAGCACTATGCCGTCACTTGTAAGCTGTCCAACTGAGTACAGTCGAAGAGGGGGGGTTTCAACCCTTGATCATTTCTCTTTGTCGCATGATTTTTGTACGGCATTACGAAATAATGGATTAGAAGAGGTATTGAAACTGTATGGAACCAATGCCGTACATAATCGAATGACCAAATTTACTCTGTAAATCGTCGGCACATCATATTTTTTTCCGACAAACTAATAATAAAAAATCTAAAATTGATAATTCTTATAGTTTCATAGTGCATACCTCTTCTAATCTATTATTCCGCAACGCCGTACAAAAATCATGCGATAAGGAGAAATGATCGAGGATTGGAACCCCCCCTCTTCAACTGTACTCAGTTGGACAGCTTACAAGTGACGGCATAGTGCTGAATCGTATTACTTTATACCCTTCTATCATCCTACATAGGTCTCCTGGTGGTTCATTTGACTCGTATTTTTTGTTCACGGGCCTGTAGTCTATGTCATCCGTCATCTCTATCTAAATTTGTTTGTATTTAACTTTGAGTTTCTGTTTTTCAGTGAATTGTCTACAATCAAAAATCAGTTTGATCTATTAAATAGGAAGAAGAAAGAATTGGAAGATAACAACCATCGACTGGCCAATCAAGTACAATCATTAGAAGGGTAATTAAATTGTAATTACTATTGCATAAGCAACCCACTAAATGTTCCCACCTCTGTTAAAACTCAGGGTCTCTCGCATGGAGAGAGTTAAAAGACCATAATCCACCATGCTGGCCCAGTTCGATTTTCTGAACGACGCATGATCTCGAACGATTCTAGGAACATATTGGGTTTCTTACGATGTTTTTCTTCACCGTTTTAATGTTAGCGGCATCACGAAAATTAATTGGAAAAGACAGCGATGTTCATGGGATTTAAATCAGGTGATCCGGGTTCAGTCTCCGTTATTAGTACTACTGGTATTATTCCCTGCATCAGTCTACAACACGAAGCGCAGGCGCACGTCCAGCCCTCACCGCGTCTCACGCTAAAATGAGCAATTGAGCAGTAACAGTTGACGATTCTCCCCCTCCACTCGTGTATGTGAGACGATGTGTTTAATCAAAAGGGATGGTGACTGAAAATACTAATTAATTCGTCAGACTATACGTAGACACATTTATTTTTTTGTTTTACAAACTAAATATGACGAAGATACAGGTGCTTAGAAGTGAGTGACGCCACTTCCTTGTACGATTTTTACAAAGATGTGACGTCACATCAAGATCAAGATTGATTAAATAAAGGGTAACTCGCGTTGCGCGTAAAACGGTCGATCTTAAGGGCATACTCGTACCCTGAGCAAATGACCTTGACTATTTCTTACCTCATCGGACACACCAATTGAGAGCAAAAGAGAAACAGTAGGATTTGGTACTATTTTACGCTCAGATTAAATCTTATATATAAAATTCTCGTGTCACAGTGTTTGTTTCCTTACTCCTCCGAAACGGCTTTACTGATTTTTACCAAATTTTATATGAATATTCAGTAGGTCTGAGAATCGGCTACTAGCTATTTTTCATACCCCTAAGTGTTAGGGGTTGTTCACCCCAAATATTTTTTTTTTAATTTTTGGACAAAAAAAAATGTTTTTATTTTTTTATAATGTGGCGTTAAAAAATACATACAACCCTTAATTTTTAACCTTTTATCACCAACCCCTGATTTTTTATAGCCATTTTAGTAATTTAATCATTTGACAGTGAACTCCTAAACGACGGGACCGATTTGAATGTTTTTTTTTGTGTGTGTATTCGAAGATGGTTTAAGTTCACAAATAAGCCCGGCAGATGGCGCTGCAGACAGTGTCTAGGTTATGTCCGAGCGAAGCCGGAACGGGCCGCTAGTTCTTAATAAAATCATCATATTATGGATGACCATAATCTGGACCATGAGGTTTCAAAAATATTTCTAACAATTCGTTATCCGTAAAACGTTCGTAATTAAATCGCGTATCCGTATTGAATTTATATGCGATATTGCGTATTCAATATTGCGTATCGTATTGAGTAAGTACAAAATCCAAATAATAGCGGCCTTTAAATTGGATGCATGTTAATTATAATTTACTAGCAGCGCCCCGCGGTGTTACCCGCGAAGTTCCCGTTCCCGTTGTTCCCGTTGTTTTTCGGGATAAAAATATGTTCTTCCAGACTATAATCTATCTGTGTTCCAAATTTCAGCCCGATCCGTTCATACGTTAGGACGTGATTGAGCAACAAACATCCAAACATCCAAACATTCACATTTATAATATTATAGTAGGAAGTAGGATGTAGCTTTTGTTGTGAAGAGATTAATTAAACAACAAATAAATAGTCAGTAACAAAAAAAGCCCACTAAATGTTCCCACTGCTGGGACTCGGGGATTTCTTTCGCATGGTGAGAGTCAAGCCCGTGATCCATCACTTTGTCCCAGTGCGGTTTGGTGGATGACACATGACCTCGAAAGATTCTAGGTAGATGTCGGTTTTTTCACGATGTTTTCCATCACCGTTTTAAGTTAGCGGCATTACGCACATGACTTCGAAAAGACATTAGTGCGCGTGGGATTAGAAACCCGGGGTCTCCGGATTGGCAGGCGCCGTACTCCCGACTAGACCAGCCGTAACTTATTAGACGTGTATAAATTTATAAAAATTGGCAGTCATAGTAGTCCATTGAAATGTTACATTTTTTAGGTCTTACCTTGCGTTTTTTAGAGGACGCAATTTTATTTATTTGATGTGTAGGATTAACATTTTTCGTTGCAAATTAAATTCTCTACAACTTTTGTTCAGTAACTTTTTGTCGTAGAACTATAAATAAAAAAGTTATAAGCGATTATATTATTATTAAAGTTATTTTTTCATTAATTCAATAGAAAAGGTTTTACAGCGCTCCGAAGTGAGTACTATTTTTCAGTACTCTTAACTATACCTATATGATACGTGTGTACTAATAATATGTAATCAGTTTTTTTTTTGTTTTTTTTATTTTTATTTTGTTATTGTAACTTTTTTAATAATAAATTTTGCAATATTATTAAACATTAATTATTGATTCTTTTTCACTCCATAACAGAATTTAACAATTATTGATTTTTTAAATAATTTTAAATACTGTTACTGTTACCGAGAATACTGTTCAGGTAGAAAATACCCAAGTGAGCATGAGGGAATAAAAGAACAGCTGCCCGCTATTGTTATTATTATTCCTAACCTCTGTTATTGTAAGAATAGCTCAAAACATTGTGTTGAAGTTGTCGCTTAACCTATATCTTTTAGTTGTGCTACATATTTCTCCACGTGCGGATGTATTTTATTCTGTTTTTAATTGTGAAGATGATTTCGAATAATTTTAGATACGATTTAAACTTCAGTGATAACTATATTCTTTTTATTAGCTATTCGCTTATAACTTTTTTATTTATAGTTCTACGACAAAAAGTTACTGGACCAAAGTTGTATAGAATTTAATTTGCAACAAAAAATGGTAACAATTTTTTTTAATCAAATAAATAGTTTAAGAGATATACCATATATATACAAAAACCATTTCAATCCCTATTTTCAAGATGGCGGCCGTGGGACAAGAGTTGCGACCCCACAAACTTGGTTTTAGCTTTACACTGAACCCCCCTACACATCAAAAAAATAAAATTGCGTCCTCTAAAAAACGCAACCCCAAATGTAACTTTTCAATGGACTATAGGAACTGCCGATAGAAGTGACAATTTATAACTCAGAATTTGATAGCTTACCTTGGAAACTACACGGGTGTAACCGGAGGGCGTGGCCTCGCCATCTTGGCATGGCCATCTAGAAATATGTCAGCATTTCCCATTGGCTGATGCGTTTCTAGATGGCCATGCCATGATGGCCTCTCCACGCCCTTTCAGCATTTCCCATTGGCTGACGTAGTTCTAGATGGCCAATAGCCATGGTCCCGAGTTTACACGAAGCTTTCTTATCATACCCGAGCGTGACGAATGAATTCAATTCACAGCCCACGAAAAATCTGTCTAGGTGCGCCTAAAGAAGTTTTCACTTCAAAAAAATTGGTTTTCATGGTAAAAAATCGTATGTGTAATTTTGTTTCAGTGAATTGTTACCGCTCAAGATAAACCTGGACCATTTACGTAGAGGTATCCCAAACCTAGAAGACACTCTGGACTCGTCGAACCGGAGAAAGGCTGAAGTGGAATTGAACAACCAGAAGTTAAGACATGAAGTAAAAGAATTAGAAGTGTGAGTAATACTCCTATGTCAATTGGTGCAGAGAAGTGCTAGGCAATGTTCTTTTTTTAATAAAGTATGACGAGACGAGCAGGACATTTGTATGATGGTAAGCAACATGCCTGCCACATAACAGCACAGTGACACGCAGCTATTGGAACATGAAGAGTCCAAATCATTACCTAGCACTGCACTGCGGTCGTCACTCAGAGATCTAAGCTGTTGTATCTCTAAGCATTGTAATTTCACTGGAAACATTGCCCTTCAAACCGGAATACAGTAATGTTTGCACATTACTACTTGGCGGTAGAATAATTGGCAAAGGCGTGTTACTTCCCCAGGCGGACTCTGCTAAGAGTCCTACCACTTCTAAACTACCTGTTGATTGAGTCTAAATTTGTTCAACTGGGCCTTCTTCCCGAATCCATAAACAGGTTAACCCCTGAGAGTAAAGGAAGCGGGAAACACGCGGGTTGAAATAACTACGAAGGATCGATAGAGGGGTGTATTCTGAGCATATATTCCAATTTGAGGGATTCTGGCATGGTCAGCTCAAGGTCATTTCGATGAAAACGCGTTCGAAAATTCGATATCTCGAGAACGGTTAGTGTTAGGCAAAAAATTGTTGAGACCTTTTCTCTTTTAAATTAAATTTACTAACTTTTATTTCAACAACTTTTTTTTTTCATCAACACTTTTCAAGTTATTGCTTCCGAAAGGCAAAAATTTTACTTTTTTTCCTCCCTTTTTTTATGTTTCGCCATTTTCTCCCCAACCGTTCAATTTTATGAAACTTTACCGATAATCAAAAGTGTAGATCTTTTAATAATGAACAACTTTTTCCTTGAACTTTTTTCAGTAATGACTATACCTTCAGAGTTATGTTACTTTACCGAGCGAAATCCGCGCCATTGCGACACCTCCGCGACACTGCAAAAAATTCGCGACACCTCCGGTCTTAGGGCTGAACCCAAAATTCATTGTTGGATTGTTTCGGTGGGTTTCTTCTACACAGGGTTATGTGGGACAACAACGTTACCTACTTCGACATATGCCAGAAATACGTAACATACATAAAACATACTACGGTACAGACGTGGTAATTGTATTCGATGGCTATCCCAAAGGTATTTCCAACTTTGGCACCAATTCTGCCAAACGGCTACGCCGATCCCAGCTGAAGCCATGTGCGGATATCATTTTCATCGACAATATGACCGTCACCACAACTCAAGATAAGTTTTTAGGCAACGAGAGCAATAAGACCAGATTCATCTCACTACTGAAAACTTTTCTCATCAAATCAGACATAAAGGTGGAGCAAGCAGTAGAGTCCGGCAAAATTCTCTTAGCCGTACTGATAATCAGACCATCCGCATCCTCTACGGCTCGCTCCACCTCTACGTCTGATTGAGTGTATCTGAGTGTATTTCTGGCATATATCGGAGTAGAAAACGTTGTTGTCCCACATAACCCTGTGTGGAAGAAACCCACCGACACAATCCAACAATGAATTTTGGGTTCAGCCCTAAGACCGGAGGTGTCGCGGATTTTTCGCAGTATCGCTGAGGTGTTGCAGTGGCGCGGCTTTCGCTCGGTAAAGTAACATAACTCTGAAGGTATTGTCAGTACAGAAAAAAGTTCAAGGAAAATGTTGTTAATTATTAATAGATCTACACTTTTGATTATCGGTAAAGTTTCATATTATAATTGAACGGTTGGGGAGAAAATGGCGAAAGGGAGGAAAAAACGTAAAATTTTTGCCTTTCGGAAGCAATAACTTGAAAAATATTGATGAAAAAAAGAAAAGTGGTGACTATAAAAGTTAGTAAATTTAATTTAGAAGAGAAAAGGTCACCGCAATTTTTTGCCTAACACTAACAGTTCTCGAGATATCGAATTAAACGCGTTTTCATCGAAATGACCATGAGCTGACCACGCCAGAATCCCTCAAATTGGAATATATGCTCAGATTACACCCCTCTATCGATCCTTCATAGTCCCCAAACTACAGAGACGAACTTCTTAGCATTCCATGGATTCACCGTGCGGGTGCCGGGTCCATCGTGTGGCAGAGAGAGAAATCTCGAATAGACCCCAAGACTTGTGACTCGGGCTGTAGGTTTAAAAGGGGCCCCTTATATTGACGTCCGTCAACACTCACCTTCACTACTCGTATTTCTCTCCCTGCCCAGCCAAATCCGATATGATCCTACTAGTGCAGCTTTAGATACTCGTTCTAGTATGGAACTTACTGCACTTCTGGACAATCCAAGGTCTTTAAGCAGGTTATAGAGAGATTTTGCTGGTATACCTCTCGCTCGTACTTCTACAGCATATAAATTAACTACATAGCCATTTTTTGTTAATTCATTTTGAAGGTCGTAATACTTATTTTGTTTCATCGCGTGGTCTTTAGGTATATTAGTTTCCCACGGTACGGTAAGTTCTACCAGGACTATGCGTTTCGTAGCCCTAGAAAAAAGGAAAATGTCCGGTCTGGATGACGAAACACCCACATCCTCTGGGATTTTATAGTGCTTTTCATATGTATCCATTAAAATAGTCCAATCAGGTGCTAAACCCAGGATTGAGTAAGGCTTGCTCTTGGAGTTTGAAGTTGAACCCTCTTTTACAAAGTTAATTTGTCTTTTGTTTGTCGTCAATCCCTTTTGGGCTCTAGCTACCGAAAGGCTTACGGCTTCACGTATGATTTCAAGTACTCTGTCATGGCGCTGTGAGTAATGACCCCTATTAAGGAGCACCTTGCATCCCACCAATATGTGCCTTGCTGTACATATCGCCTCACCACAAGTATAGCAACATTTTTCAGAGGCTTTTCCCCACCTTACCAAGTTACTCTGGTCAGGAAGGGCCATTTGAAAAGCATTTAGATAAAATTTTAATAAGGCAGGAGACCAGTCATATAGCAAGGTGCGCCACTTTAGAGCTAATGGGATACAAAACTCACCATGGTTAACCACTATGGTTAACCACTCACTTTGCATTTCTAAATTCATAGCGTGCACTTTATAACTGTCATTTTCGTCTTGTTGTAGAAAGGTTTTTACCATGTCTCGGTCTTCCCTTTTCTTTCTCGCACCCAACCCAGCTGTATTTGTTTATTTATTTCCGTAATTGCGCTGGACTAACTATGCTTTGAAATAAACATAACTAATTACATTTATACGTTCGCGCTGTAGTATATTTCCGACTAGCAGCGCCCCGTGGTGTTACCCGCGTAGTTCCCGTTCGCGTTGTTCCCGTTGTTTTCCGGAATAAAAAGTAGCCTATGTGTTCTTCCAGATTACAATCTGTGTTCCAAATTTCAGCCCAATTCGTTCAAACGTTACCGAGCAACGAACATCCAAACATTGACATTTTATAATATTAATGGGTTGTAACTTTTGAATATTTTATCTTCAGATCTTTGGCGTCGACCCGGGAAGAGTTGAACGCAAGCAACCACAACATTACACTTCTGCAGACGACCGTCCAGTCTCTGAGCACGCAGGCCAACGAAAGCAAAACAGTGGTCGACACAATGGCGAAGTGAGGATCCTATATAGTAAATGAATAAATGAATATTGGTGGACAAATCACAGACAACACCATCTGACTCCAAACTAAGCAAAACTTGTACTATGGAGGCCAGATAGCTGATATAATACTTTTATAGTTTTAAATACATACTTATTATACACAGAGACAGTGCAAACATTTGAATTCATCACACAAATATTTGCACTGGGTGGGAATAGAACCCACGATCCTCGGCTTCGCAGGCAGAGCTACTACCCACTAAGCCACGAGGCCAGTCAAAGTTTCTCAATTTCTCATTCGCGAGGTATGAGTTCCGTAAATATGCCGCGAATACCGAATGTTTACTGAGTTTAGGGGATGGTTGGCCCCTTGGATCGGTCTGTTTTCTTGTAAAAGGGTTTAAAATAGTTGTTTGGCGGACAAATCTTAAAATGCAACATCAGAATTATAGTAAAGTTAAGTCTTAGTATGAAAACTAACGTGGTTATTACACATTTTAAAACACTATATTATTCTGACTATATTATACGTGAGTTACCCGTGTATTTGCTTTACAGTTAAGTCATTATCTTGGGAGTTTTAAAGCGTCTGCAAAGTAATACGGCACACGAATATGTCTGGGAGTATTGGCGACTTATTTTTAAGGGTATAATATCAGAGTTGGAAGAATTTACGTGAAGTTTTTTTTAAAATGAATGATTAATTTATTGTTTTTTTTTAAATACCTTAATTATCTGATATCCCAAAATTGGCCGTCTAAGCAAGCTAGCGGCGAGTATGTATGCGTTTTTAGTACATACTAACACTAGTCAATATTCCACATTTCGTTAGTCAGAAAATAGATACGTGATATTTGGCGGCTCTGGGATACTACTCTATAAGCGCTAAACAGATCAGGCTGATTTGTCAAAACTCAGATTGTAGACAAATTAAAAAGAATGCAGGATTTAATTGCAAAGCAGTTTTTGTTTACTTAACGTTTCAAGAAAATTACATTACGTTTAGGTAATAACTTAGGAAATTACATTTCAATTTCTCTTTCCAGAGACGTCCAGTCGTTAATTACTCTCAGGGCTGAGTTGGAAGAAACACGCCAGAAGACTACAGACCTTGAACAAAAGTTAGAGGCGTTGAATGAAACAAAGCATAAACTGGAGGCAACTAATGAGGAATTATCAAATGACGTTGAAGAACTGAAGAGGTAAGGACTTTACGTATAGCTTTTAACCTTTCACGGTTTGAACTCATATTGAACTAATTAATTACACATAACATAGTCGTGAACAAGTGGATCGAAATAGTAACAGTATGGTGGCCGGGGCAGGGAATGCGGAGCGTTGAACGTCCACCAGCAAGATGGGTCGACGATATTGTAAACATCGCGGGTCGAACCTGGGCTCGATTGGCACAGGACCGATGGCAAAGTAAGAGAGAGGCACCAGCAGAGACAGACCCAGCAGTGGGATAGAGAAGGCTGTGGATGATGATGATGACAATAAATTTAATAATAATTATTTAAGTACCCCTGACATTTCGGTCGCGTCACAGCTTACAGCCCTGATCACGAGTAAACTTCAAAGCACGCTTTGAATAAAAATGTAGACCACGTTATGTTTCCAATATTTTTAATAATTTTAGATGACTCAAGTATGGGCCTTGATAGCATTTTAAACACGTATTTGACGAATCTGACTTTTAATACGCTTGATTTGTCCAATGTAAATTTTCACATTGGAAAAGTAAACATAGGTAGGTACATACTTGGAGTAAGTATGTATGTTTAAATCCTTAAATCAGGCTTTCTACAACACACTGACTTTATGTTCTATAGCATAGAATGTACTTCGAGTCACTAGAAGACCATGGATTTTAAATGGGTAATACTTTACATCACGATTAAGTCATGTGTTACATTTTCAATACTTTTTTAATGTTTATTAACTCGAGTAAGGGCCTTGAAAGCATCTACTACGAAAACAAACTCCGAATGATCGGATCCGACCGACAGCTGAATCGGATCGGTGCCTACCACGAAAAAAACTCGGATCGATACATCTCGGTCGGAAGTTATAGACTTAGGTCGGATGAGGGACGGATCGAACGAAACGGCCGATTCGATCCACCGACGGATTGTCTATCGAGGTAGGAAACGTCCATAAGTTCGGCCGATATATCGTTTATCGGACTTCGTAGTAGACCTGCCGACTGCTTGATGTGTTATGAGAAGGTTATTCACAAATTTTGTAGGTATGTATTATGTATGTGTAAGTGTAAGACTTGGGGTAAGTTTAATATTTAAATGAAACTTTCTACAACACAGTTAACACATTGACATTATGTTCTGTGCTATAAAGTAGCTATATGTATGAGTTTAACATATCAATATCAATATCAAGTGCATAATCTACAAAACTGGACTGGAAGAAACATACCAAAATTAGAAGTATTAATAAAAGCTGGGTTTGTCACGTTTAGTGTGACAATTTTTTTTTTTTTTTTTTTTTTTTTAACTTTTATAGGCTTACACTTGACCGCCATCTCGCCTGATGTTAAGCGACGATGCGATCTACGATGGGGCGTGTTTACCTAGAAGAAACCGATTCACTCTCGATTTGAAGACACAAAGATTGTAACCAACAGGGAAAACCCACTCAGGCAACGCATTCCACAGCCTAGACGTTCTTATCACAAAGGTAGAGTCAAATCTCTTCGTTCGTGTCTTTGGAACATCAACCATGAAACGATGTCGCTTTTTCGAGCTACGAGCATTCCGATAGAAAAAAGGGCAAGGTGGTATTAGATCATGTAAATCAGTCGCACACTCTCCGAAGTGTATCCGATAAAAAACCGAAAGGCTAGCAACTTTTCGGCGATGTTCAAGACTTTGTAGTCTTTTTCGCACAAGAGTGTCGTTGCCTATGAGCCTTTTGGCACGTCTCTCGATCGATTCCAAGGCCTCCAGCTGATACTTAGCCGAACCATCCCAAAGATGCGAACAGTACTCCATACAAGAACGAATTTGTGCTTGATATAACGTGAGCAACTGCTCAGACTTGAAGTACCTTCGCACTTTTGAGAGGACACCTAGCTTTTTGGCAGCTAATTTAGCCTTGGACTCGATATACGAACCAAAGTTGAGCGTAGATGTCAATGTAACGCCCAAAAGCTCAAGACGGTCAGAAATCGGCACGGATACACCTCTAAAAGTTGGAGTCAGTTGGAATGGACTCCTTTTTGCGGAGAACAGACATGCCTGCGTCTTACTCTCGTTGAACTTGACCAGATTGGCATCGCCCCAACGCTCGATCAGACTCTCTCTTAGTACCTGAGTTTGCTGCCCACTGGCTCTCGCACTAGATATGTAACTCTCTACAACGGTGCTATCATCTGCGTACCCAAAGATACCGGGCTTCAACAGATCGTTGATATGTAGCAGGAAAAGCGTCGCAGAGAGTACCGACCCTTGAGGGACTCCGGCATTGATAGCCATTTGATCCGACGAGCAGCCATCAATGACGACTCGTATGGATCGATCCCTCAAAAAGTCCGATATCCACGCAATAAACCCAGGACACAAACCATAACCAGAAAGCTTGCTTATAAGGCCATCATGCCAAACCCTGTCGAAAGCCTTCGAAATATCCAGGGAGACTGCAAGTGCTTCCCCGTGTTTCTCGATAGCTTCACTCCAGATGTGAGTGACGTACGCTAGAATATCCCCGGTGGACCGGTTTCGGCGAAACCCGTATTGCCGGTCACTGAGGAGGTCGTTTGATTCTAGGTACGTCAGAAGCCTGTGGTTTAAGACACGTTCCATAGTCTTGCAGAGTATGGACGTGACTGAGATGGGCCTGTAGTTGGCAGGGTCAGCACGACTTCCCTTTTTGGGCACTGGTTGCACATTGGCAAGCTTCCAAGACTTCGGTACTAATCCAGTTTTGAGAGAGAGTCTAAATAGACGCGTCAGTATCGGGGACAACTCAGGCGCACATGCCTTCAACACTAGGGCAGGAATACCATCTGGGCCACTGGCTTTATTCACGTCCAGATTGCGTAGCACTTTGCGAACCTCCATTTGGCGAATGTGCATCTCTGACATGAGAGTCGGACAGCCAGGTGGAGTAGGAGGTGTCGCGCTACCAGCATCTAGACACGAAGATTCAGCAAATTGAGATGCAAACAAGATTGCTTTCTCCATTGCGGTGTGAGCCAGTGTCCCATCAGGTTTTAGCATTGGAGGTAGTGAGGGGCGACAGAAGTTCGATTCGACCGATTTAGCTAGGGACCAAAACGCTTTGCTACCCGCAGGGTACGAAGCTAGTTTGTTCCCTATTCGACTAATGTGGTCAAACCGAGCCCTCTGAAGAACCTTTTTGCTTGCCTTAGCAGCCTTGTTGAACGCTTTCTTCTTCTGGTGTATGTCCCTTGCCTTACGCTGTCGAGCATCAACCCAGGCTAGGTAGGCCTCATGTTTAAATGCTTCAGCACTTTTACATTGAGGACCAAACCAGGGGCGAGCTTTGCTGGATAATGGGACGTCGGAGTATGGAATGAAATATTCCATAGCCGTTCGTATTACATTAGTCACAGCATCCGCGCAGACTGTGGGATCACCAGAAGTGAAGCACAATGACTGCCATGGGTAAGATGCAAAGAAAGAACGCATCTCGTCCCAATCTGCTGACTTGTATCGCCACATCCGTCGGTTGCCTCTGGGGCTGGGATCAGGCGGATGGTAGACTGATACTGACTTCACCAGACAGTGGTCGGAGCTGCCTAACGGCGAAGATACCGCCACGGAATAACGGTCTGGATCTGTGGTCAGCAGAAGGTCTAAGCAATAAGGTGTATGCGACTCAACGTCGGGTACTCTTGTGGCCTCTTGGACCAGCTGGGTTAGGTCTAACGATAGAGCTAGCTTTCTCGTTTCCTGCCCAGCGTGGTCAGTGTCCCGGTATGGGAACAGCCATTCCTTATGATGGCCGTTGAAATCCCCCAGTAACACTAATTGGGCCGAAGGGTATTTCTGTTGAGCCGCGTCCGCCGCCTCACTTAAATATTCCGTGAGCCTAGTCGTCTCCTGGTCTCCGCTGTGCGACCGATACACACATGCATAGACAATTTTGTCAATGCCGGTGTCCATTAGTACCCAAATAACGGAAAATCTAGTGTCCTCAAGGTTACGGAGACGCCGACAGCAGATGTCGTCACGGGCGTACAGGCACACACCAGCACGAGGCCGGAATTTGTGCTCCAGGGTATAACCTGGGTATGTTAGGTACGCCACGTCCGACGGACAACCTATCTGCGTCTCCGTTAGGAACAAAAGTGACGGCTGATCAGTCTCGAGATGGTGATGGACTGCCGTGAGATTGGAGTGCAATCCTCTGATATTAGTGAGGTGCACTTTAATGGTCAAGGAGTGCAGCCGCTTTAACACTTTATTTCCTTTTTTAACTTTTTGCATGTTTTGTATGGTGTGAGAGAAGATCGGTGGGAAAACGGAAGTAGAACGAGGCAGCATAACACTTACCAATGGTCACAACACATAACACAAATACATGTATGGAAAACTAGTCTGGAGACTGCGGGGACGCCCGAGCCCCCCCGGAGATGTCTATCTGGCCTTGACTTCCGGTCGCCAACCGGCAGGATAGCGCATCCCGGGATTTTTCGCTAGATGGCGGGGCAGCCTTTCATGAGTGGCTAGCTCACTACTTGGGCCCCCAACTATCTGCGGTCGGTCGCGGCAACCGTGCCTCGGATCCCGCTACCCTCCAAGACTAGCCTTCCCATGTAATGAATGAGTGTGTGACAATCTGGTCTCGTAGTTATGCTGCAACTGTTCTGACCCGTTTTCCCTTTATGGCGTCACCAGACAACATGCCGGAACACGGCTGGGCCGCTTGGCGGCATGACTTGGTCTGGTGGGTGGTCACCAGCCACGGCCGAAGCCTACCACCGGTATTTTGTCACCTGATTGGCACCACCCAGGGACTACGTGTGGGGTTTCTATGTACAGGTGCCTCCAGGTCACGGACGTAGGTGACTCGGCCCCCAACAAAATTAAATAGTAATTAAATTAGTAAAGTATGGGTTGGATGCGGGATGGTAAGCTACACCCCTTTTTAATGTGGGGGAAATACATTTACGTATGCCCAACATGGACATGGTGGGGTATGTCGGGCTCGACATCATGGGCCACGCCATGGTGCCCCTACCAGCTAAAACCCCAACAGATTTCTCCAGCATGGTCAGAGGTCAGGGTCGCGGGGTTACTTTTCGCACTCCCGTCAACGACCCTGACCCTTGCCACCGCCCTTGCGGGCCCACCTCGCGGGGGGCATCAGTGTCCCCTCAATGGGGGTCCATTTGGCTCTAGCTCCGAAAATCAGCAGCGCGTCACCTCCTCGAAGGCCTATCCCTAGGTGGGGCGTCGGACGGAAGCTACACTCCTTGATAACAGCTTGGTATACCAACAGCCAACAGCATAGCGTATCCCTGGAATTTTAATTATTTTAATGACACACATGAATCACAGATAAATATTACTTATTACTTAAGTTAATAAAGTTTAATGACTGGAGTTTGGTTTCAGATAGCAATTTAAAAGCGAATCTGAATTTAATTGAGCTTGATGTGTCAAAAAACGAATGGCATGAAGCAGACGTGTTGCTTAACATCAGACAAACGACCTGGTCATCCCATCTGTCCTATAATGAGAGAGAGCGAGAGAGAATATTTATATTTTGTGCGAATGATTTCAGATTAATAGAGGAGAATAGTCTAGAGTTATCAGCACGAGACCAGACAATAGAAGTAATTAAAACGTGAGTATCAAATACTGATTTAAAGTGATTACTAAACAAGTTAACAAATCAAGCTTAACGGGTTGAGTTCAAAGAAATTCTACTTCCTACTCATATTATACATACGAAAAGGAGACGGCCCATTTTCCATGGGCATTTGCCCCATAGTAAAAGTGCAGGAGACTTAACCAAAATTGGATCATTGTATAGGATTTTTAATATATATTGAGGGACCGTTAATGTTTTTATTCTGCATAGCGGGGTTTAAAAGATATTGAAAAAAAATAACGACGCAAGTAGGTAATCAAGAACGTGATTATGTACTTACTACTAAAAGAAGGTAGTAAATTCATTACTTTGCGATTTACTGTGCTCAAAATAATGTCGACTCAACGCAGAAGGACCGGAGATTCGGCAAAACCACAAAAAAATTACGAAACCTTTGGAAAAATAACGAAATTCCTTGTGTTGTGTGAGTTTCGAACGAATTGAGTTTCGAACGAATTGATTTCCGAACGAATCGATTTCCGGACGAATCGATTTTAGAACGAATCGGATGTACTTTTTACGTTTAGTAAGCTTCAACAGAAGAAAAAAAGAGAAAAAACATGGCTGACTTTGAGTATAGTCATTAAGAGGTACTTTTTCATCACACCAATTTGCAATCACCGCTTAAATAAATAAATATATATAATATTAAGTACATAAACTTGAAATGACTTGGGGCAGAAATGAGCCGTCTCCTTTAGTGTATATCTATAGCATATACCTATTGTTTTCTATCGGTATATAATAGGTTTGCACATTTTAAATTAATACACGGGTAACACACGTTTGATATAGTCAATTCAGTCCGACTCAAGTTTCGATCGCGTCCGACGTTCTTTTTCAAGGAGAGTGCGCGCGCGTGTTCACAGTTCGTTTAGCACTTGACTGGCTACCCGAGTATTTATTTAAAATGTGGAATAACCACATTCGTTTTTATACTACAATAGGTTTGCATTTGACTGAGATCTCGACTGATGTTAAGCAATGATGCAGGCCATGATGGAGCGCGGAAACCTTAAAGAAACCGATACACTCTAGATTTTAATAAATACCCTGACTATATCTAAAAGTACCTATAATATACTCACTAACGTAACGTAGGTATTATTCTAATGTTCAGAAGCTCTTGTTACGAAAGAGGACTCAAATATTTTCGAGTCTTTGGATAAAACATGGTTACGAATGGTCTAAGATCCGGCTGCATAATCTCTACGTTCATCGCGTAGTTAGTTAATTTCACTTTTGAACATACATTTATGATAAAGAGAATTAATAGGTTGCCAGTCAATAAGTGGACGCAAGTAATTTTAATTTAATTAATTAAAAAAAAGTTCGTTCACTTATTTTTTAAATGTAATATCATCCACGTTGTAACAATGTAAGTAAAGAATTCGAAAATCGTTGGGTGCCGTTGCACACTCGGCTACAACTACTTCGCAGCCAGGTGTAAACTAAATGTGAATTTGATCGATGCCTCCCACGTAACTTGTTGTTTCAAAGATAAAGATTGCATTTCAATCATCATTTTAACACGCTTTTATTTGTGGTATATTTTTGTAAAATTTGGGGAAAAAAATATAAACAGACCAAATTTTACAGTAGATACTATTTTTACTCTATCTATAGGTACATGTCAGATACCAGGACAACGGTGATTCAGGTTTGAAACATCAGATCTATCCTGTCGGAATGTAGGCTAGCGCACAAAAAACCCAAGCGAATCTTTCAAAATTATTAATAGTTTCTATCATAAATCAGATTTCTATGTAAAACCTAAATAATGTTATGTTTCAGGGAGCTCACGACTGCCAAGAATCAAGCCAATGAATTGAAGACCAAGGTGCAAGCTTATGAAAAGTTAGTAAATACCCCTTTGGCGATTTAAATTCGAATCGCACTTTAATTTAGTTCGTACTGTTAAAAGTAGTTTGTCATTTGTCATGACAAATGTGAGGCTAAGAACTCATGTAGCGATTTTCACCCGCGGCCGTCGCGATCGCGAAACTACGGTTTTATTTCAACCGCTTATTTTCGCGGTTTCGCAGCCGCAGCGGTTGCGATTTTCGCCTGCAAACGTAGCTAGCGACGATCGAACGAAAGACGCCCGCGCGGGAGCCGCGCGCGCCGCGGACGTAAAACGCGTCCCAAGTTGTGATTTCAATTTTTACATACATATAGTTCTGCATTTTACATAATATATGCCCGCAATCGCTACGGGCGCGGCTGAAAATCGCTCCGTGAGTTCTTAGCCTCAGGTATGCTTAATCATGAGTAGAGCTTTAGCTATGTTCCCACAGCTGAGACTTGGCGCTTTCGCACATAAGAAGAGAATCAAGATCATAATCCATCTCGCGCCCCGAATGCGCATTGGCGAATGACGCATGTCAGAATGTGCTGGTTTTCTCACCAAGTTCACCACTTCTCTTTGCTATCTATAACTACTCCATTTTTTGGATGAACGCCGGCTGCCGGCACGAAAAAGTGTCATGTTCTGCCTGAGATGAGCGTGCAAGCGAGAGCGCGATACAACTGGTAGAGAGATTAGTTAGTTAGTTCGTTTAGCGGAGCCTTTTCCGCACCTAGCCTCTTTATTGGGTCATTGTGCGTGGCGGTGGAGAGGTACGGTCGGCCTAAGCGTTCGGCTTGTGATTGTGACCATGCGCGGTCCGAAGGGGGGTCACAGGGTACATGACCCCCCCCCCCCCCCCAAATCGTATAAGTTAAATTAAAAACCTACAAAAATTCAAAATATCTAATATTTTATCGACTATTTTTTAAAGCGGGAAAACAACTGGAACGGCAACTCTACGCGGGTAACATCGTGGAGCGCTAATAGCAAAGTCTTTTATACTAGATTTATTGTATTTCTACTCGTGACCCCCCCCCCCCCAAAATCAGAGGCTGTGTCCTGGTGACCTCCTCCAAAATTCGAGGCTAGGACCGCGCCTGCTTTTGACACATGTATCTAGGTATCTATGTATCTCTCCTCTACTCCATCGGATGATACAGAAAAGAGACAGCGGCAGCATTGTACCAAAATACCAAGTAATGATAATTCAGTGATGAATAATTCAACTCAATTGATAAAATTAGGTCTGCAATTTTTTAAGTGAAAACTTCTTTAGGCGCGCCTAGACAGATTTTTCGTGGGCTGTGAATTAAATACATTCGTCACGCTCGGGTATGATAAGAAAGCTTCGGGTAAACTCGGGACCATGGCTATTGGCCATATAGAAATACGTCAGCCAATGGGAAATGCTGAAAGGGCGTGGACAGGCCATCATGGCATGGCCATCTAGAAACGCATCAGCCGAAGGGAAATGCTGACGCATTTCTAGATGGCCATGCCGAGATGGCGAGGCCACGCCCTCCAGTTACACCCGTGTAGTTTCCAAGGTAAGCTATCAAATTCTGAGTTATAAGTTTTCACTTCTATCGGCAGTTTCTATGACTGCCAATTTTTTTATCAATGTTTTTTCTTAACACGTTATGAGGTTACGACGTAAAATTATCGTCCATAAATCGACTTTTTGAACGGCCATTATTTTTCAAATGACTTTTTTATGTTTCAGTTACTTGATTCTCCTAAGATCCGAGCTGGAAAACACGAAGAGAACGGTAAATCAACTCGAAAAACACATCGACGACTCGAGCATGCGAAGTCAGTTCATAAAGGAGATCCAACAACGACTGACGCACCAATTACCGACTATACAATAGCCGTAGAATTTACTTTTACTCGTTTATTGATTACTTAAAATACTTAGTTTTTAGTCAGAAATAAAGGTGATGTGGTGTCATGGGACACCAGGCAGGAACGAAGTTCCTTATGATAATATAGAAGCAACATAGACTACAACAGGCCCGTGAACAAAATGTACGTATCAAATGAACCACCAGGAGACCTATGCAGGATGATAGAAGGGTACAAAGTAATAAGATTCAGCACTATGCCGTCGCTTGTAAGCTGTCCAACTGAGTACAGTCGAAGAGGGGGGGTTGCAACCCTCGATTATTTCTCCTTGTCGCATTATTATGGCATTGCAGAATAATAGATTAGAAGAGGTATTATATACTACGGTGTCAACATAATGAGGCGCTTTCAAGATGCAAATATTTAGTTTTTAGATATATGAAATTTAACAGGCAAGATGACTAAAAAAACTAATTAGGTCCTTCAGTAGTACCACACCTTTGGCAGTTATTTTGCCACTAAGTAGTAGTGTGCAAACATTAATGTGTTCCGGTTTGAAGAGCGATGTTTCCAGAGAAATTACTGGGATAAGAGATAAAACAGCTTAAATCTCCGGGCGACGAGTGCGGTGCTAGGTAATTATTTGGCCTTTTCATGTTCCAATAGCTGCGTGCCACTGTGCTGTTATGTGGCAGGCATGTTGCTTACCATCAGGCACATGTCCTGGCCCATCTTGTCACTCTATAGCATAAATAAATAAGGTGGACAGGTAAATTAATTAAAATATTGTATCAACACATATTTTTTCTTTTGTTTCATAAACAGAAAATGGTGAGAATACAGTGCTTAGAAGTTTCAAATGACATCACCTCATTGTACGATTTTTACAAAGACGTGACGTCACAACCTCCCATTCTGGAAGTTTGGTGATTTATAATTATATCTTGATTTTTAATAATTTAATAAAACAAAAAATACGTGTCCCATATTTTTCCATAATCTACTTGAAGGACTAATAAAATTAGAATGGTATATTTTTGTCATCATCCTAATGCGGCATTTTCAAGATGCAAAAAGACCTGTCAAAGACAGTTCCCAATTTTACCATGAGTGGCGCCCATGTTTTATTTTGTTAGATAAATTTCACTAAAACCAACAGTGGTGCCACACTCGGCAATATTTAGAACTATCTTTGACAAGTCAATTTGCATCTGGAAAATGCCTCAGTATGTATAGGCGGCTAACGTGTTAAACCACAAATAAACTTTTTTTTTTCTGGCGCCACCCACAGACTAGTTCGAGAGATGCGCAACCTATGATGAAATTTAATGGAAAATTATCTTTGACTGGTCTATTTGCTTTTTCTTGCATTTATTGGCCATGCCACAGATAGCTAAAATATACAAGATCCTGAAGTTTTTCTCTACTTAGTCTGTGATCCAGACTGTGCCTTACTATGGAGGTTAAAAATGGCCTTACACAATATGAGTAATGTTAAAAAGGCGTTGATATATTGTTTTTAGGAATAATTCATTGTTATTTCTAAATAATAAAAAAAACAGAGAATAGTGTTCAAACGTAACTGTAAGTTTTAACGATAATTACCATTTTACTGTATTTTTTAAATAATAAAATATAAATAGAGATTTTTACATAATTATAACTACTATTGAATTATGAATAAAATTCGGTAGGTAAGTGTTTTTGGATGACAAACATTAAGCTAAATAAGTTTTGTACGTGTAATATTGCACTTCGCTCATATTGATGTATACATCGATAAAAGAAAAAGATAAAAGATAATTTATTTGTTCAAAACATGAGTAAGTTCAAACACACATAATGCATGATATATAAAATAGGTCACAAAAATTTTAAAGTAGCTGGTCGTCATGTTTTGCCTGATATGCTAGGCATACAAATATTTTTTCACTTCATAATAAATTGATGACAGCTTACAAGTCAAATCACCCTTCAACCATACAAATACAAAAAAAAAATTGAAAACTTTACAAATTCATCAAATCAAAATAATCAAATTAAATCACAAAATTACAAAAATAAATTTATTACTAATTGTGTACAATAATTACACTCATTAAAATAAACTCATTAAATTCATGTCATCAAATCAAAATAATGAAACAAAATTATAAACTATATTTATTACCAAATATCTAAAATAATCCCTAATGAAATCTATCATTAAAAAAGTTTTCAATTCTGTAATAACATTTTCTGACTAGAAGTTTCCTTAATTGTGACTTAAACATGGAAGTCCTCAGATCTCTAATATCTTTTGGAATATGATTGTAAATCCGAGATCCCATACATATTATACTTTTAGCCATGAGAGTAGTCTTTGCCAAGTGATTACAACGCCTATTCTGGTCTCTACGATTTCTTTGGACTGAATATGATATTGAAGGGAATAATTCCGGGTTTGCTCGTACAAAAAGTGCTGTTTCCAAAATATACAAGGACGGAAGTGTAAGAATTTTGTATTTAGTAAAATAAGGTCCACAGCTATCAATTTGTTGTAATTTAAACATTGATCTGATACAGCGCTTTTGTCTTTTAAAAATAACCTCTTTGTCGGTAGAGTTACCCCAAAATATGATTCCATATCTGAGAATAGACTCAACTAACCCATAGTACGCAGTAAGAAGCGCATCAGTATTCACCACAGCAGATAGTTTATGTAATGCATACGCCGAGCTAGTGACTCTATTCGAAACACTATCAATTTGTTTTTTCCAATTCAATTGTTTGTCAATCATTAAACCAAGAAATTTTGCTGAGTCTACTTCATTTATTATTTGATCATTATACGTTACTTTAACATTAGATTGGTTTAGTCCACGTTGTTTGAAGTGAATGATATTAGTTTTGTTCAAATTAATGTTTAAATTATTGTTATCCAACCACGATATGGACGATATCAGTGATTCAGTAATGTCATTTGCGTACGTATTAGCATTTCTACATTCTATTGTTATAGTACTATCATCCGCAAAAAGTGTCATGGGTTGATTAGTCACGTTAGGTAAGTCATTTATATATATTAAAAACAAAAGTGGTCCCAAAACGCTACCCTGTGGTACCCCATAAATAATAAGAAATGTTTAATGTGTGTTTAGTTAAAAAAATGTCTGTACTATTATCATGGTCTGTAAATTATAATTAATATTTCGCTCTACATACAAATGTTAACAAATACAAAAATTAAACGTAAAACGTAATCCTTTCCACCTTCATGTACGAAACATTAAATTCACTTATTTATTTAATTTATCCCATTTTTGCAATAGATATAAAAAATATGAACATTCGTAAAATCAAGGATGCCGCCAGCCGGTGGTTAGGGCTGCAGAGTGAGGAACCTCCTGACGATGCGCGCTGTGTCGAGGATGACCGCCGCGTGCATCTGACCCGCCATCCAACCGTCTATTACCGTCTAAGTCCTCGATGATATTGGTCGAGACTTTTCGCTATATACCTACATTACATTTATTAATTATTAAGAGGTATCCTATAACTAAGTAGGTAGTATTCGCTTAACGGTTGTAGCGAGCGTCAGAGGCACGGAACCGTTATATTCGACACAGGGACTTCATCAGATGCTATTTACATTGGTATGTACCCGGTTCACAACACTGTCGGATTGATTTCAACACGCCATCAAACATCTCAGGCTTTGTCTAATCCGTTTATAATGACGGAGACAAGGATGGTAATTCTGAATTTGAATCGTTGGGAATACTTTGTGAAGCAGAACCAAGGAGGTCCATCTGAAGCAAGATTCTTACCTATTCAGTGAATAAAGGACAATGCCCATTTTTGACCCGCTAAAATAGTTGTCGTGTAGACATATGAGTTATATATTAAAAAATTGGTGATTTTTTGTTGTACTCGTGTGCGAAGTTATATAACTTTCTAACATTCCAAAATAAAATAATTTGCATTTGTTAAAATTAAACCTACCATTTACCAACAAAGCTGACTTGTAAAATATTGCAATAACGAAACGGTACCTGCGTTTCGTTTTAGTGATCCGCGTTAGATTGAAATTGAAAATGGATATTATGTATATCAATTTCTTTCACAATGTCGTTTATTTACTACTTTTACATATTTAAATAACGATATATATAAACACGGCGACAAAGAAACTATGAAAGCTTTTTTTGGTAATGTAAACGAGGAAAAAGGTGGCATGCAATTTTCACCAAATCCAAATTGGTCAAAGATCAATGTCAAATTGACAAATCAAAAAAAAGTAAACAAGCAAAATGCATGGTTTTCTACCTAACTTTGGTTTTCTTCTTGTTTAAATTGGTTTTAACAAAACTGGGAATTATGTGATTCAGTGCTCCTTATTACTTACATAATTGTGGTAATAATTACATAAAACCATATATATCCTTGTGTTGTCTGATGGAAACGCTCGATTGTTATGGACCTCCTAAGGCCACTGTCTTGAATACCAAAATAATGAAATATTTATATCACAATGAAGATATTCCCTTCTGTGACAATATTTCTATGCAAATGAAGTATTCATACTCTACAGGAAATTCGGGGAGAGCGCTAACTTGCTACAAAACATTTGCAATTACCAATTTTAAAACCCTGAGTTGCTTATAGAAGACAGACACAAGCTGACTACTGCTGAAGCAAATGGAATATAAATATATAATATGTATATTTTAATTGAAAATGATAAGGACAGCCAGCAGAGGCCATCTTTCAATACTGCTGTACTTGCATTGCAGAGTTCTTCGTGAGATTTCTAGGATGGCCAGACAGCAGGACCACATAAATCCACGAGCAGGGTATTTTGGCTATGTAGTAGTTTTGGGCTATTAAATATTGTTTAACATTATTATCAAATGATAAATATATATAACATAATCGCAAACAATATATTTTATTTATCATCTCTCCTTTATTGCATTGGTTTGAACATAGATTCAGTAGAAAGATATCGGTGAACAGTATTATCTACACTGATTTAAGTATTTTTTTTAGTAAACAATGATAGGATGAGTGAGACATGTGCCTAACATATAACAAGACAGTGTCATAAATTATTAGAACATGCACTGCGCTTAGTTAGTAGCCTTATGTAGCCTATGATAATTCCATCCGAGATCTATTTTATGGTAATCAGTTGGTAGTTAGAATTACTATTATTCCTATTTATTCTCATAAGAAATATGTTTTGTAAGACAATACCATAGTTCTTTCTTTTCTTTTCTGTTCTAATCCAAAAGAAAACATAATTCTAAAATATTTTGACAGTAAACATAACCTTACTTTTCGTTTAACTGTAACTCATTTTAGGTATTTAGGAAATGAAAAACACCAACAGTAGACGTTTATAGAAGCATTAACAATCCTAATTAGATACTATTCATCTCTATACACTTTCAGAATCAAAAAAAGTTGGCCAGGTTTTTCAATGTATGGGACGTGGGCATTGTCCTTTAATATTCAGAAGACCATCCTAATGAAACGCTAGACACTGGCGAAATTACGGTAACATTACCGAATGGAAGCCATAAGAAAAAGCTGAAGTTGAACCTAGGAGGTCTCATATGCAGCCTTAACCACCGGGCACTTAGGCGCTAGTTATTATTATATGAATTTATAATTACTTATAAATTATACTTAATTGAATTATTAATTTAATAATTTATTGAAACCAATGATTTCTACTCCTTTCGGTACTTAATTATTTAATGATAAAGTACAAACATCGCTCTACAGACTTTTAAAGTCCTCGAAATGTATGAGAGACCCTAAGAGTATAAGATAACGGTAAATTTAAGTGAAGTACCAGGGAACATTTTAAAATACATATTATGTAGCATATTGTACCTATGTTAGAAGTTGTTAAGTGCTCTAAGTGCAATCTTGATAGATTTGCGAGTATTGAGATACAAGACAAGAGATCAGGGTAGCGATTCTAAATGCAATCCGAATGGTTCAAAATCGGAATGACAATCCCTGTCTCTGTCATGCTAAACAGATAAGACAAAGACCGAAAGATGAGATTTGGTGTCGGATGCAACCGAGTGGATTTAGAATCGCTACCCAGGGGCTGATTGGCAACGCAATCCCAACGATTGATTCAAATTCGAAATGACAATTCTTGTCTCTGTCATTCTAAGCGGATAAATCAAAGAGTACGCAATCGAATTGATCTCGGCACAGAATCAAACCTCTCTGTCTTTGTCTTATCTGTTTGGAATGACAGAGACAAAGATTGTCATTCCGAATTTGAATTGTTCAGATTGCGGTGTGAATCAGCGCCCAAAACTGAAAACGACTGCCTAAGGTGCAAGTTCGCGCTGAGACCGCGACGCGAGACCGCAACCGGCGCTTGACATTATCGAATTATATGGGCGCCAGTTCACGCCGAGACCAACAGGAGATCGAGACAAGTGTCGCGGTCTCGGCGCGAACTACCGCCCATAAAATACCATAACGTCAAGTGCCTATCGCGGTCTCCAGTCGTGGTTTCCTGTCGCGGTTGCAGCACGAACCGCCGCCTGTAGAACCAATGAGGCATATTAATAATTTGACACATTTTTTTCGTCCATCTGCTTTTGTCTCAAATGTATTTCAAATGTTGGCTTATATTTTTTGTAATTTAAAATTCAGTATGTACTTAAAATAAATATAACTATGTTTGTACCTATGTTAAAGTTTAAGACATAATAAAGTTTTACATTTTTTGTATTTTTTTTATTTATGCACAGATGAACTATCCCAGCATCGCGCGATTGCGCAGGAGTTGACAATCGAAACAAAGTACTAACTTTACATTTTTGTTTTACTTTTATAGGTTACTTGACCGTCATCTCGCCTGATGTTAATGCGACGATGCGGTCTACGATGGAACGTGTTTACCTAGCAGAAACCGATTTGAAGACACAAAGATTGTAGGAAGCCTGGTTGTACCAATTCTTCTGGAGAAGAAAAATAAAAGATTGAAATACTTACATGATAATAATATATTTATATATATTAGCACTTTACACAACGATACCTGGATTATTGTGTCGCTATTTCAATCGAACTCAACTGAATCCGCTATATTTCTCTCACTATGAAAGTGTCGTGAATGTGGAGGGGATTATACCAGAGTCTGCAACTTAGCCAATGACAGACGCCAACAGTGCTGCCACCTCGATGCAACATTGGTTCTTTTAGAAACTACTAGTGGTCCATTCCGGCTTCGCTCGGATCATAACCTAGACACTCTGCAGCGCCATCTGCCAGGCTTATATGTAAATCTAAACAATCCTCGAATGAACACACACAAAAAAAACATTCAAATCGGTCCCGCCGCCCGCCGTTTAGGTGGAGTTCACTGTTTTTAAATTTTTGTTCAAAAATTAAAAAAAAATATTTAGGGGTGAACAACCCTTTACACTTAGGGGTATGAAAAATAGATAGTAGCCGATTCTCAAACCTACTGAATATGCATATAAAATTTGGTAAAAATCAGTAAAGCCGTTTCGGAGGAGTAGGTAAGGTAACTAATACTGTGACACGAGAATTTTATACAAAAAATTAAACCGACTTCAAAACCAGAAATATGCACTGAAAAGCGAAAAATAAACTGATATAATTATTAAAAACTCTTTGAGACACATGCTGTCACGGATTTCGGCGCACGTCAGCGCGCGCAACGAAAGCTCTCAAAAAGGAATATTTCTTCCCGTTTTCGTTACATTCTTCATTCATGCTCAGCTTCTCTTGGTAGAGTAATTGTATATAGCCTATAATAGCTTTCCTCGATAATTGTACATACTAAGTATGCACCAAAAAAATCTTTCAATTCGAAACAGTAGTTTCATGAGATTATAGCGTTCAAACAAACTAACAAACTCTTCAGCTTTACAATACAAGTACAGATTTAACTACATGGTGACTATGTAATGTTTGATCGTGAAGGTGAAGGAATGAAACATGTTGACTGGTTCAGCTCCGTTTATTCAATAATCAAATTAAGTAATCATAAATATTCTAAAGCTAACTTATTCTAGTTCAGCACTACGTAATTTAGGGGGCGCGTGTAAAACCTTCACAAAAATGAGATCAACTTCATTATGACGACTAAACGGCACTACTAACGGGCTAACTGCACTAAACGGCACTAGAGTTCGATTTACTCGTTTATTAAGCAGTTTTTATGTAAAGTAGTCATTCAAAACCGCAAAATAAACCCGAAATACAGGTAGCGGGACCGCTACCGATTGAGTCGGTTCGGGTGCAACCGACTGGTTTCAGAATAACTATGCAGGTTGCATCCGACACGGAATCTCACCTCTCGGTTTTTGTCTTATCTGTTTATCATGACAGAGACAGGGATTGTCATTCCGATTCCGAACCATTCGGAATCGCATTTAGAATCGCTACCCTGGAAAACGCCTCATTCTTGGAAAGATACAACTCTTTGGTGGAACTTTTTACCTGCCACGTGACTCATTTTGCCCCGCTATTCACCAGCCAGGTCTGCACTTCCGTGTTGGGGTTTAATCGTTTACATAGGAAACCTATGTAACAAGTTTACAGTTTGCCTCAAATACCTACCCAAAATTTGCTGCCAGCTTTTAAAATATTAGAGTGTTTAGCCATTTGTAAAATGTTTTAAATGCCTTGGTTTTGACAACGACATTTACCACACGCCTGGGTAGCGATTCTGAAACCATTCGGTTGCATCCGACACGGAATCTCATCTCTCGGTCTTTGTCTTATCTGTTTAGCATGACAAAGACCGAGAGATGAGATTCCGTGTCGGATGCAACCGAATGGTTTCAGAATCGCTACCCTGGACTCGTATCTCGTATGTGCTGTAAAAAAATATGATATCCATTTTATCAAAGTCAACCATTTCAAAAAAATATCGTGACAAATGACAGATGACAGCTTGACAGTTTTTCTAACCATGTTTGTCACTCATTCCTTCCTCTTCAATATCATTAATTTTTGTGATCTAACTCTAAAACAAATTGTGCAATAAAGTTAAATTAAATTAAATAAAACATTTAAAAAAAAAGTACAATATGTGGAAAGGCTTGAGATTGACGCAGTCGCAGCTGGCGAAACTTCATTTCAGCAGTTCAAGAATACAACCCATCGGCGTTCCTGCTCTAGATTCTGTCCTAAACCAGTGGTATGAATTCTGCAAAAAGCCGCCAAAAGGTTTTGAGAAGTATTTCCAGCCAGGTGGAGCGCCAAAACAAGCGAAATCGCCAGATAAAGATGGTGCACCTCCACCGGCCAAATCCTCACCTACACCTCCGAAAACCAGCTCTCAAGACAAGTGGAATATGAACATGTTCTCCAATACGGGCGGCGGTGGCGGCCGCGGGCCTTACGAGGGCCAGGATAGGGAGAAGTGGATGATGTTCGGAGCCATGGGTGTCGTCACTCTCCTAGCCACCATAGCCTATTTCGAGCTCAGATATAAAGAAATCAGCTGGCGAGATTTCGTCAACCTCTATCTTAATAAAGGCATGGTAGAAAAATTAGAAGTAATCAACAAAAAATGGGTCAGAGTCAGATTACAAGGGTCTGCCGTCGAAGGGAAAGTGATCTGGTTCGCCATCGGCAGCGTAGATTCTTTTGAGAGGAATTTAGAAAATGCCCAAGTTGAAATGCACATTGAACCTCCTCATTTTGTGCCTGTCATTTATAAGACGGAGGTTGAGGCTTCTAGCCTGACTGGCATGTTGCCCACATTGCTGATAATTGGATTTTTAATCTACATGATGAGGAGATCTGCTGATATGATGGGTAGGGGAGGGCGTAAAGGAGGGGGCCTGTTTGGTGGTGTGATGGAGTCGACGGCCAAACTCATAAATCCCACTGACATCGGAGTCAAATTTCAAGATGTAGCGGGCTGTGAAGAAGCCAAAATCGAAATTATGGAGTTTGTTAACTTTTTAAAGAACCCTCAACAGTACATTGACTTGGGAGCAAAGATCCCCAAAGGAGCTCTGCTGACTGGGCCCCCCGGGACTGGTAAAACTTTGCTAGCGAAAGCTACGGCAGGGGAAGCCAACGTGCCATTCCTTACTGTCTCAGGATCGGAATTTTTAGAGATGTTTGTTGGTGTAGGTCCATCGAGAGTGAGAGACATGTTCTCTATGGCTCGTAAACATGCACCATGCATTTTATTTATAGACGAAATTGATGCAGTAGGCAGAAAGAGGGGTGGTCGGAGCTTCGGGGGTCATTCTGAACAAGAGAACACTCTCAACCAGCTGTTAGTAGAGATGGATGGTTTCAACACGACTACCAACGTTGTTGTGTTAGCAGCCACAAATAGAGTAGACATTTTGGACAAGGCCTTACTCAGACCGGGGAGATTTGACAGGCAGATCTTCGTGTCAGCACCCGACATCAAAGGCAGAGCTTCAATCTTCAAAGTACATCTTGGCCCTCTGAAGACTACGTTGAACAAACAGAATTTGGCTAGAAAGATGGCAGCTTTGACTCCAGGTATCTAGTATTCCATTATCTTTGTAGACTAAGAAAAGAATAATAGACTTAACATTATCGTGATTTACTGCAATGATATTTAGTTTTAACTTAAATAGTTTTACACTTGACCACCATTTTGTCCTGATGTTACATGACGATGCAGTCCACAATGAAGCGTTCTTGCGTTGAAGAAACCAATTTTCTCTCGACTTGAAGACACCAAGGTTATAACAATAACACAAGGTTATAAAACTGTTTTAAGTATAAATCATTTTAAGACTTATAAATGAAACAGTATAATTAATAAATCTGAAAAATTGTTGCTCCATTCAATTGTGAAACTCAGAATGGCTCAGGATTAAATTTGAATGATACCTGATAGTATGGCTTAGCACATAGGCTAATTTGAACTCAAAATATACAGATATCCAAATGAAATCACTATTTTCTAAATTTAATGCAGTAGATCTAATACCACCTTGCCATTTTCCATCTGACCTTGAAACTTGAAAAGCAACAATGATCAAAACAACCTAAGACTCCTTAATTATAATTTTTTTTTAAATCTTTATTGAGTTATGAGGTTTTGTCTTGACAGACAATGCCACCCCGTAAAATATATATGTACATATTTTTACATTTACAATAATAAAAACCTTAAATAATACCCGACTAGCTCTCTTAACCTAACATGTCCCACAAGGGCACTCAAAATTAACAAATTTAAGGTATGTTAGCAGCAGTGCCCTGGCCTGCCTGGAGGCCGGGCAAGCCAGCGCACTGTTGCAGTCACCTACGGCGGAATTGTCGCGGCGCGCGCGCGGGACCCCGAACCGCTCACACTCCAGCAACACGTGCTGGACGTCCTCCACCACTCCGCAGTAACAGCACAGTGGGGATTCTGCTCTCCTTAACTTGAACTCTACTATTGTAAAAACAACATCTAAACTGAAATATTCCACCTAGGTGGGTATTACCTAATGGATGTAACTAGGTGTTTTCAAGACAAGAGTGAATTCTTCTAGACAAAAGGCTTATTACACTTGTCTAAATTTAGTTGACTGAATTTACTAATATTAGCTACTGAATACAGTGAAGTATAATAATAGCATTCAGTAAGCTAGGATTGCTTTTTGTAGTGGTAGGACTCTTGGCAGAGTCCGCCTGGGGAAGTACCACACCTTTGCCAGTTATTCTACCGCCAAGCAGTAATGTGTAAGCGTTACTGTATTCCGGTTTGTAGGGCAACGTTTAAAAGTAAGGTAAGGGTGTCCGGGGTGTAAGGGGGAAGCACTAAACATCTAGCTTCTCCAAATGTCAACCTCTCCTGCGCGTGGTACACCCTGCTGCCAACTAACGAGGCTCTGACGACCGAACCAATGGCGGTATAACCATTTAAAAGCCAGTCCTAAATTGACCAGACCGGTGACGGGCAGCGGCGTCATCGGTGCAAAGGGCTGGCTCCGCGGTCACCAACCCGCCTGCCAAGCGTGGTGACTATGGCAAATACCCCCCCTATGAAGAACACAATAAAGAAACGGCCCCTAGTCCCCGGCGGCTCCGCTATTCCAGGCGCTGGTGGCAGCCTTGGTTCCGGTGGAGCATGGGGTGCGAAGAATCCCCGGCAGACGCCCCGCCACCAAACCCAACGACTCGACCTGGCAACGTTTAACGCACGGACTCTGAGGGCTGACGAAAAGATTGTGGAGCTGGAAGAAGAAGTGGACAAGTTGCGCTGGGATATCATAGGGTTATCCGAAGTCCGTAGACAGGGCGAGGACAGGATAACCCTCGAATCCGGCAACTTGTTCTACTACCGGGAGGGAGATCAACAATCCCAAGGGGGTGTCGGGTTTATAGTCCGCAAGTCTCTCGTCAACAACGTGATAATGATCGAGAGTGTGTCGAGCAGGGTCGTGTACCTTGTACTTAAAATTACCGACCGGTATTCATTGAAGGTCATACAGGTATACGCACCGACCTCGACACATCCCGACGAAGAGGTTGAGACCATGTATGAGGACATCTCCAAAGCCATACATGTCTCGCCAACACATTTCACGGTTGTGATGGGAGACTTCAACGCGAAACTGGGCAAACGTAGCGGTGATGAGTTGAGAGTGGGACAATTCGGATATGGGCAGCGGAACCCAAGAGGGCAACGTCTAGCTGATTTCTTGGAAAGGGAGAGCCTCTTTATGATGAACTCCTTTTTCAAGAAACAGCCACAACGAAAATGGACATGGATTAGCCCAGATGGTTCCACAAAAAATGAGATCGACTTCATTATGACGACTAAACGGCAAATATTCAGCGATGTCTCTGTGATCAGTAGGGTTAAAACCGGCAGCGATCACCGTATTGTAAGAGGCACGCTGAATCTAAACATTAAGTTCGAAAGATCACGTCTAATGAAGTCCACGCTCCGACCAAATTATGCTCAAATCGAAGATCCCGATAACTTTCAACTCGAACTTCAAAATCGCTTCGAAGCCTTAGATGAATGCGTAACGGCGGACGAAATAAACGACAGGCTGGTGGAAACTGTTCAAGCAGCTGGCAGGAAATTTTATAAGAGCCGACGCCAAAATAGAACCCAAAAGCTCTCCGATCATACTCTAAATCTCATGGCAGTTAGGCGAGATATGCGGTTGCAGTCTTCGGTCGACATGACGGTATACAGACGGCTCAATAGACGGATCTCTACTTGTGTGCGACGCGACATACGTTGCTTCAATACTTCGTGTATTGAAGAAGCGATCAAGCGGAACCAAGGCTCGAAAGTGTTCGCAAGAAATCTGTCTCTTGGGCAAAGTCAGCTGGCCAAACTGAAGACCGATAGCGGTAACGTAGTCTCGTCGAAGCCCGAGATTTTGGAGGAGATTGAGAAGTTCTATGAACAGTTATACACCTCTACACAAGCACAACCTGTCGTTAGCATGGCAAAAGACCCCAGAGCCAAGCTGACCCGACACTTTACCGAAGATATCCCGCAAGTCAGCCTGTATGAGATTAGGATGGCTCTCAAACAACTTAAAAACAACAAAGCACCTGGCGATGACGGAATTACGACTGAGCTTCTGAGAGCGGGTGGAAAACCGGTACTTAAAGTCCTCCAGAAGCTGTTCGACTCCGTCATACTTGACGGTAATACGCCAGAAGCGTGGAGCAGAAGTGTGGTGGTGCTCTTCTTCAAAAAAGGTGACAACACCTTGTTGAAGAATTACAGACCCATCTCACTTCTGAGCCACGTTTATAAGTTGTTTTCGAGGGTAATCACGAATCGTCTCGCACGCAGGTTTGACGACTTTCAGCCACCCGAACAAGCCGGTTTCCGAAAAGGCTATAGTACCATAGACCACATACATACGCTCCGGCAGATTATACAGAAAACTGAGGAGTATAATCGGCCACTATGTATAGCGTATGTGGACTATGAGAAAGCCTTCGATTCCATCGAGACCTGGGCAGTGCTTCAGTCTCTCCAGCGATGCCGCATCGACTATCGCTATATCGAAGTGTTGAAGTGTATCTACAGCAAAGCCACAATGTCTGTCCGATTACAGGACCAGTGCACAAAACATATCCAGCTACAGAAAGGCGTGAGACAGGGAGATGTTATATCTCCGAAACTGTTCACTGCTGCGCTGGAAGACGTTTTCAAGCTACTGGACTGGAACGGACATGGCATCAATATCAACGGCGAATGCATCACTCACCTTCGGTTTGCCGACGACATAGTCATTGTGGCGGAGTCGCTGGAGGACCTCGGTGCAATGCTCAGGGACCTCAGTAGAGTATCTCAACAGGTTGGTTTGAGGATGAACATGGACAAGACGAAGGTCATGTCAAATGTGCATGTCTCACCTGTACCGGTTATTGTTGGGAATACCACACTCGAAGTTGTTGACGAATACGTCTACCTGGGTCAAAAGATCCAATTAGGTAGATCCAACTTCGAGAAAGAGGTCCAGCGAAGAATCCAACTCGGATGGGCAGCGTTCGGGAAACTTCGACACATCTTTGAGTCCAAAATACCCCAATGCCTAAAGACAAAAGTCTTTAACCAGTGCGTGTTGCCAGTGATGGCTTATGGAACTGAGACGTGGTCCTTAACTGTGGGCCTCATAACAAAGCTCAAAGTCACACAGCGAGCTATGGAGAGAGCTATGCTCGGAGTCTCTTTGCGCGACAGAATCCGTAATGAAGATATTCGCAAAAGAACTAAAGTGGCCGACATAGCTCAACGAGTAAGCAAGCTGAAGTGGCAATGGGCAGGCCACATCGCTCGAAGAACTGACAACCGATGGGGAAGAAAGGTTCTCGAGTGGCGACCACGAACCGGGAGACGCAGTGTTGGACGGCCTCCCACTAGATGGACAGATGACCTCACAAAGGTCGCTGGAAACCGCTGGTTGCAGGTTGCGCGGGACCGTTCGTTGTGGAAATCTAGGGGGGAGGCCTATGTTCAGCAGTGGACGTCTTGCGGCTGATGATGATGATGATGAGGGCAACGTTTCCAGAGAAATTACTGGGCTTAGAGATATAATATCTTAGATCTCTGGGTGACGACCGCAGTACAGTGCTAGGTAACGATTTGGACTCTTCATGTTCCAATAGCTGTGTGTCAATGTGCTGTTATGTGGCAGGCATGTTGCTTACCATCAGGCAAATGTCCTGCTCGTCTCGAAAAAAAAAAAGTAAGCTAGGGTACTAAATTAAGAAGCGAGGATTGCTTGCTTCTAATCTGCTTTTGAAATCAGTCAATAACTTTCCTTCTAAATTTGCTTTTGAATACAGTCTATAATAAACTTAGCCAAGCCTTAAGCATGTTCCAAAAAGACCTTATTGTTGCTTAACAATCAAACAAGGGAATTGGGAATTATGTTATTTCTAAAATAATTTACTTTTGTGATATTATAGCGGTATGTTATTTCTAAACAGTTAAATATTTTGATCTGCAACTATGTATTTAGAATCATCAACAAGATCTCATTATAAACTTTTTATAAAAAAATTGGCAGTCATAGGAACTGCCGATAGAAGTGAAAACTTGTGACTCAAATGTTTTCACTTTTAATTGAATTGTCTAATTTATCTATCACCTTGTCAGAAGACAAATTATTTGTTAAACCATCGTAGGTCTATGTACATTCGCATAATTTCAACACCGCCAGCTAAATCGATGGTTGCGCCATCTAGTTTTATATCAACGTAATTATACAGAATATTGCAACTCTTTACTGTTTCTGTTGCCCTGGTATCTGGAGATAAACGCTGGGCTGTTGGAGGTAGGTAATCGAAACTCTTTACTGTTTCTGTTACCCTGGTACCTACCCGAAGATTTCATATTTATCCGATCCGATTCGATCCATTATCATATCCAAGCGTGACGATTGATGAATCCATTTCACAGCCCACGAAAATTCTGTCTATAGCGCGCCTAAAGAAGTGTTCACTTCAATAATAAATGCGAAAGTTTGTAAGTATGAATGGATGGACGTTTGTTACTCTTTCACGTAAATACTACTGAAGGGATTTGAATGAAATTTGGTACATAGATAGATAAAGGTCTGGAATAACACATAGACCACTTTTTATCCCGGGGGAATAACGGGAACGGGAAACACGCGGGTAAAACCGCAGAGCACTGCTTGTGTCAAATAATTTAATTATATTGTTGTTGTAGATTAGACCTAGAATGACCAATTCATTCTGGGTCTAATCTACAATACCAATTTAACAATAGTAATAAGCCTTTAGCTACGCCATCTATCAATTTTGAACAAATTCGGTTACCTCAGGTTCTATTGACGCAACCTTTTAAAAGATAGACACATGCTGTCACGCAACGAAAGCTCTCAAAAAGCAATATTTTGTCCCGTTCTTGTTACATTTTTCATTCATACTCCGCTTTTGTTGATAGTAGCGTAATGTGAAATAGCCTATAGCCTTCCTCGATAAATGGACTATCCAACAGAGATCTATAAATTCGGACCAGTATTTCCTGAGATCCTTGCGTTCAAACAAACAAATAAACTCTTCAGCTTTATAATATTAGTAAAGGTGGAATATTTTAGTTTAGATGTTGTTTCTTCTAAGCATGTACGCTTCTTCATAGACTTGACAACTAGAGGATAGAATGGAGGCTGAGTAACAACAAAAGCATCCTATTTTATAAAAAAAAAAGGTTTTTTTTTAAATTTACCCACAAACACAATGTAACATATAAAAGTACATAACCATAGAATAATAAAGACCACAGATAAGTTACGGCTGTCTAGTCGGGAGAACGGCGACTGTCTTTTCGAAGTCATGTGCGTAATGCCGCTAACGGCGATGGAAAACAGAGAGAAACGACAGGTACCTAGAATCTTTCGAAGTCATGTGTCATACACCAACCCGCACTGGGCCAGCGTGGTGGATTATGGCCTTGACTCTCTCCTTGCAAGAGAAGGGTTCGAGTCCCGGCAGTGGGCAACATGCCAAAAAGCAGATTGATTGCTGAAATTCGCCAAGCAAAACCTTGATGTCGTGGAGTATGTACAATGAAGGACCACACAAACCATCATAATGTTTTTAATTGTAGGAGACGCATGCAATGGTGCTGGACCTTGACAACTGGACGTCTACTCTCTTTCTACGAAAACGTAATTTCGAAATAAACTCGCGACTGTCCAACTGCGATTCTACTTCGATCCGTCGTTTTGTCCGTTTAAATGTTCTAAGCCTACTCTAATTAAGGCCGATTTAAACTGAACGAACATAAGAGCTAGAGCTGGAACAAGAGCATTCTTTCTCGATCTTTTAGTCTAAACGAAAGATCGTTCTTAGCGTTTTCCATATTAGATATTCCATAGAATCTTTGCGAACGCAAACAAAACAACGAAAGAATGCTCTACGTTTGTTTACACCAAATTAATTTGATACAGTGGGGATAGAATGAGCATTCGCTCGTCTGATGTAAATCGGCCTTTAGAGTAAGCTTAGAACATTTAAACGTCAAACAATGTTGTATCGGACGAAACGAAGTAGAACGGGAGTAGGAAAGTCGCGAGTTTTTTTTTTTCGAAATAACGTTTTCGTAGAAAGAGTGTAGACGTCCTGATGGTAATTTCGAACGGACTGAGCCAATATGGCTTACTATGATTTGCCTCACTTTTCTTGCGCGAACCCGGTTTCTAGGCGTTATTATTCTATGTCATGGACGTATAAAAAAGTCGGACGTAGTCTCGCTAAAACAAAAACTGTGTCACTAGAGTCGGCCACATTTGCACGTGTGCGTTGTCAGGTTGTCACTGATAGGCTGACACGCACACATATACACAAGTAGCGCGTGTAATGACCCACTAATGTTTGCGTGTCAGCCTTTATGTGACAGCGCACACGTGCATATTATATGGCCGACTCGATGGACACGGTTTCTGTGTTAGCGAGACTACGTCCGACTTTTTTTATACGTCCATGTTCTATGTACATAATAACATTTTCTACGTAATTCTTAGAATCTAGATTTCTAAAATACTCAAAACATCTTAATTTCCAATTAAGTACAGTTTTTATATCTAAGGAATTTTAGAATGAAAGTTACAATCTAAACAACAAATAATTACAAAAAATCATAAAATTAAAACTATGTGATATGTACATTAATTAATATGTACGTTAAGTTATTAGTATGTTCACACACGATGGACCCGGCACCCGCACGGTGAAGCTAGTTTGAGACGAACTTCTTAAAGTTCGTCTCAAACTAGCTTGAAAAACTAGCCTTGTGTAGCTCGGGCATTAGTATGTCGTTACCGCGATCCCGTACGATTTCCCCCCTACGAAAAAATGCTCAAACGCCGCTAAAGAAGTCTTTACTTCAATAAATTAACTCGTTAAATAGACAACTAGATTTCATAATATTGTGACAAATTTAATGTTCGCAGCTCTCGTAATGAATTCGTGACGATTCTATTTATTGTTTACATAAAATGTATCATTATTTATTTTTCATGTTTTCGTTGTAGTTCATTATGATACATGGGTAATAATAGATGTGACTGGCTTCGTGGCTCAGACGGTAGTTAGTGCATACTGAGCAGTGGTAGTGGGTTCGATGTCCACTTGCAAACTCGCATTTGCGTGATGAATTCCGTATGTTTGTTCTGTAGTACTGGACGTTACTCTTTTTCTACGAAAAGTAGACAGGGGTGGCCCGTTCTAAGCCGCGAACATATTTTTTTATTTTATATGGTTCACAATGTGTGCCTTTACATTATGCTAAGTTATATGTATGCTATATATGGTTATGCTAGTAAAAAATATGCGAAAACAGTTATGCGTTTAGTTGTTATGATAAATTCTCATTAGTCCTAAAAACGTTATGCGTACTTTACAAAAAATGTTAAACTACTAAATAAAGATCCGTGTAAAATGGTGTTTAACATTATTGTTTCCTATTTTCCAGGGTTCACGGGCGCCGATATTGCCAACGTATGCAACGAAGCGGCCTTGATCGCGGCCCGAGAGCTGGCCAACGACATCAACATGAAGAACTTCGAGCAAGCCATCGAGAGGGTCGTGGCCGGGATGGAGAAGAAGTCCAACGTCCTCCAACCGGAGGAGAGGAAGATCGTCGCCTACCACGAGGCCGGCCACGCCGTCGCCGGCTGGTTCCTCCAACACGCCGACCCCCTCCTCAAAGTCTCCATCATCCCCAGGGGAAAAGGCCTCGGATACGCACAATACCTCCCAAAAGAACAATACCTATACAGCAAAGAACAGCTCTTCGATAGAATGTGCATGACATTGGGAGGAAGAGTGAGCGAGGAAATCTTCTTCGGGAGGATAACGACGGGTGCTCAAGACGACCTGAAAAAAATAACACAAAGCGCTTACGCCCAGATAGTACACTACGGTATGAACTCGAAAGTAGGAAATGTGTCGTACGAAATGCCCCAACCGGGAGAAATGGTAGTCGATAAGCCGTATTCGGAGAAAACGGCTGAATTAATCGACTCTGAAGTCCGCGATTTAATCGGCACAGCGCACAAGCATACGACGACTCTGCTCACTCAACACAAAGATAACATCATTAAAGTGGCTGAAAGGTTGCTGAAACAGGAGATCCTCAGCAGAGACGATATGATTGAACTGTTGGGAGCTCGTCCCTTCCCCGAGAAGAGTACTTACGAAGAATTCGTCGAAGGTACCGGGTCTTTGGAGGAAGACACGACTCTACCTGAGGGTCTCAAAAATTGGAACAAAGAAAAACCAACGCCGGCGACGGAAAGCATACCTCCCACTGTCCCAGTTCCCGAACCACCGAAGAAAGTGTGAATTGTTTAGAAAATATATTTTTTAATTACTTCTAAGTTGTAAAGGGAGTTTGGTTGACATGTTGACGAGTGGCTTAGATTGTTAGTCTGAAAAGCGGCCGAGAGAGTCCACGGTAGTGATCAAGAAGGTTCCAGTGAGATTAAAGGAAGGCTGTACGCATTTCATTCACTGTATTATAGTATCAATAGCTTTTTGTTGCTTGTTTTGTAAAATAAAGAAATTCCAGTAAAATAACGTTATTTTCATATTCATTTGGTTGCAAAAGTAACACAGAACCTATGTATAATCTATATTTATTTGTAAAAGCGAAAGGTCACTCTCATCACGAAATCTCGGAAACTTCAAATGCTATAAGAAGTCTGAAATTGTGCATGGAGGTGCCTTTAAGCACGTAGACGCTCGCTAAGACGGGGTTTCGCGGAATTCAACCCCTAACGAAGGTGAAACAAGGGACGGACGGTTGTATTAAAATTCGTCGTTTTCAAAGTTAAATGCATTTTTTTTTAATAAATAGTGTCGAGACGAGCAGGTCATGTGCTTGATGGTAAGCAACATGCCTGCCACAGTGACACGCAGCTATTGGAACATGAAGAGTCCAAATCATTACCTAGCTGTGCACTGCGCTCGTCACCCAGAGATCTAAGATGTTATATCATGATGTCAGATCTGGATATTTTCTTCGATAAACTAGGAGATTTTAAGGCTGAAGTTATAGTTTGTAATGTGTTGGTTATATGTTTAAATTGAAATAAATCTCTAAGTCTAGTAATTTCTCTGGAAACATTGTCCTTCAAACCGGAACACAGTAATGTTTGCACATTACTGCATGGGGGTAGAATTACTGGCAAAGGTGTGGTACTTCCCCAGGCGGACTCTGCCAACCTACCTCTACCTATCTTACCTCTACAAAATGCATTTTCTAGGAAGTAAAATTGTGTTAAATTATGGTGTTTGGAAATCCTTTAGGTGAAAAAAAGATTAAAGTTTTATATAAGACTACAGGCTCGTGAACAAAATGTATGTGTCAAATGAACCACCAGGAGACCTGCGTAGGATGATAAAAGGGTTTAAAGTAATAAGATTTAGCACTATGCCGTCACTTGTAAGCTGTCCAACTGAGTGCAGTTAAAGAGGGGTGTGGTTGCACTTGCAACCCTCGATCATTTCTCCTTGTCGCATGATTTTTGTACAGCGTTGCGGAATAATAGATTAGAAGAGGTATTGAAACCATGGAAATTATAAATTTTAATTTTTTATTTATAAATCGTGAATTTTTCCTACTCTTGAAAATTCACGATTTACAGAGTAAATTTTTGGTCATTTTATTATGTACCTACGGCATTGGTTCCATACAGTTTCAATACCTCTTCTAATCCATTATTTCGCAATGGTTGCAGCAAAGTGCCCCCTCTTCAACTGCACTCAGTTGGACAGACAAACATAATAGACACATAGGTATAAAACACTAGCTGTTATTCGCAACTTCGTCCGCGGTTAATTTTATTGGTATGTTTGGGAATTAATGTATCGTATCGGAACGGCTTCAACGCATTGACTTGAAATTTACGACGCTAAATTTTAATTTAAGAAGAAGTCGCGGGTAACAGCTATTAAAATATTATATTTATTATAGGAAAGAGTGACGAGACGAGCAGGCTTGTTGCATACCATAAGGCAGGTAAGCAACATGCCTGCCCGTAACAGCACAGTGACACGCAGCTATTGCACCATAACGAGTCCAGATTGTTACCTAGCACTGCGCTGTGCTCGTCACCCAGATATAAAAGATGATTCATCTCTATGCCCAGTTATTTCTCTGGAAACATTGCCCTTGAATCTGGAACACCGATGTTTGGCTGTAGAATAACTGGCCAAGGAGTAGTACTACCCCAGGCAGACTTTAATGAGTCCGAATGAATAGAAGTATGTCAGCATTTCTAGATGGCCATGGCCTCCGGTTTCACTCGTGTAGTTTCCAAAGTGAGCTATCAAATTTTGAGTTATAAGTTTTCATTTCTATCGGCATTTCCTATGACGGCCAATTTATTGTATCTCGCTTATATCCGTGTTTGACCACCAAATCGGCTGATAGTAAGCAATGGTGTGGTCCAATATGACGCACGCTGACCTAGAGTGTAGGTACCTGAATTCACTTTGAAAAGTTATAGATTATGTCTCTTGGGGAACAATGAGACCGGCAACTTATTCCACTCTAAAGCTGTACGTACGAGGAAAGTGGACTCAAACCGTTTGGTACGAATTTTCGGATATCCACCATGTACCTACATAGGTACATGTATGGTGGTAGTTCGCCGATTTACGATTTATCCTGAGTGGAAAGGGGAAGATAATATTATCATGTAAATCCGTTGCACACTCTTCGAAATGTAATTTGTAAAAAACTAACAGCAACTTTTCGACGATTTTCTAGGCTTTTTCCTGCTAGGTAACTCTCTAAGTGAAAGAAGTGACTTCCCCTTTAACAGAGTCAATAAGAAAAGTGCTGATGGGCACCTTCTTATGTATAAACTATGTAGCAATTTAAGTTGGATATAAATTACTCATTAGCCCAGACTTAATAGATTAGGCTAGATCAACATCAACAACAAACTCTCATAACTCTCTCCTTGCGAGAGAAGGCCCCGAGTCCCAGCAGTGGGAACGTTTAGTGGGCTGTTGATGTTGATGTTGATCCAAGGTGACTTTGTGAATAATTTTAGAAGAAGAAAAAAAAAGGTAACTCTCTTGCCACTAAACATCGAATAGCACGCTGGTCTACCGACTCAAGGGCCGCGAGCTGGCACTTCGTTTCGAGAGAAATTACTGGAAGAATAAATAAATAAATCATCTTATATCTCCAGGTGACGGGCGCAGTGGAATGCAAGGCAGTGATTTGGATTGTACGTGTTCAAATTGTAACTTCTAAAGTTCGCATTTTTTTTTCTGAGAGTTACACATAGATTTTAGTTATTAACAGACTTTCAAAAAGGGTTTATCAATTCGACTACCTACCATATATTTTTTTAAGTGTTTGAGGGTATTTTCAGACGCACTGATGAAGCCTATTGGACGTGGTGGCCGATTGGATATTAGGTGCAGTTCACAATCATGAGAATGTAGGATTGAATGCCTCCTGCACCAGATTATTTCCTATTTTTATTTACCTACAAGTGTTCAAGTTTATCTTCACCACTGTCTTTGACGGTGAAGGAAAACCTAGTAAGGAAACCGTAATGTTTCAATAATATTTCAAGGCCATGCGTCATCCGCCAACACCCACTGGGCCAGCGTGGTGGACTTCATGTGGCTTTTTTTTAAATCTAGTATAGGATGACGCGACGAGCAGGAATGTACCTGATGGTGAGCAACATGCCTGCTACATAACAGCACAATGACAAGTAGTTATTGTAACACAAAGAGTCCTAATCATTACCCAGCACTGCACTGTGCTCGTCACCCAGAGATCTAAGATATTATATGTCTAAGCCCTGTAATTTCTCTGGAAACATTGCCCTTCAAACCGGAACATAATAATGTTTGCCTATTACTGCTTGGCGGTAGAATAACTGGCAAAGGTGTGGTACTTCCCCAGGCGGACTCTGCCAAGAGTCCTACCACTAACAAAACTGGCTTTGACTCTTTAATTGATAGAGAAGGCCCCGAATCCCAGCAATGGGAACATTTAGCTTCTGCTTATGATGAATCCTTTCGTTATATTATTACGAGCCCAAGTATAGAAGATAGCAACTGACTTTTTGGCTATTTTCACATTGCTCACAGAATTACCTACTTTACTGTATTTCCGTTCTGACACTCGCAAAACTGAGAGGGTCGATATCTGGGAGGGTAAATTTGGACTTTTCTTGTTCAAACTATTGCGTGACATCGTCATAGGCGAAGTACCAATCATCATCAGTTACTACATCATCGCCTACTGCTGGACATAAGCCACTCCTAGGTATTATACGCACAGATTAAATACCCCGGGTGTATTGTTCTTGATACGCCACTCAGCCCGATCCTCGGTCTTATTTCTCCAACCGCCACCAGCTGCCTTTCGAATATAGTCACTCCATCTAGTCTCAGGGCGATTCGCGGTCTCCACTCCAGCAGAGAACCCGTCAGCCCCTACGGTTGTGGCCGGCCCATTGCCACTTCAGTTTGCTACTACGCTGGGCTATGTCGGTGACTTTAGTCTTTAGTTTTCTGACGAATTACTTCATTCCCCAGAATCCATTCTGAGAATCCCCAAGCATAGCCCTTTCCGTAGCTCGCTGAGCGACTTTGAGGTTACGGTCCGTAACCTCAAAGTCGCTCAGCGAGCTATGGTCCGTAACTTACGGACCATTACCTACTAATAAATGTCTCCATAAACGTGGTAATGTTTATTTATTTCTTTCTCTTATATATAGATTTTCAGGTCACAACGAGTATGCCTAGATTTGCATTTTATAGGTACCTACCCTCGGCTGGTCTAGTCGGGAGAACGTCGACTGTCGATCCGGAGCCCCCGGATTCAAATCCCACACCCACCACTATCTTTTCGAAGTCATGTCCGTAATGCCGCTCATTTAACACGGCGATGGAAAATATCGTGAGGAAACCGACATCTACCTAGAACCATTCGAGGTCATAATATATGTCATCCACCAACCGTGGTGAGTGTGGTGGGTTATGGCCTTAACTCTCTCCATGTGAGAGAGTCAAGGCCCAGAGCCCCAGCAGTGGGAACAATTAGTGGGCTGCTTATTATATGCTATGCTTACGCCATTAATGCCAGTTCTCGATATCTCGAAAATGGTCATGCATTGTTCTACTGGGACCGATCTATCATCACGGACAGGACTATTGTCGCCATTAACCCTGATATCGTGCTGGTAGACCGGTCTCAGCACCGGGCTGTGATCGTCGATATCGTACCACATCGTACCGTACCACATGACAAGAACTTTGTGAAAGCCGAGGAGGACAAGCTTAGCAAGTACCTTGACTTGGCTCACGAGGTTACCGCTATGTATGATTTTGATTCCACGATCATAGTAGGTAGGTACCTACCGATAGTTGTATCGGCGAACAGGCTTATAGCGAAAAGTCTCGACCAACATCTCAAGAGACTTTCGCTAGACGGTTGGATCAAGGGCCAGATGCACGCGGCGCGGCGGTCATCCTCGACACAGCGCGCATCGTCAGGAGGTTCCTCACATTGCAGCCCTAACCACCGGTAGCTTTGCCCCTGCCCAATGTAAAAAATTTTGATATATAGGTACCTGTATCTATTGTAAAAACTTAGATGTTTAGAAAAATCCTACTAATATTACTATAAATGTCAATGTTTGGATGTTTGTTGCTCAATTACATCGTAACATACTCGTATGATGGACGGATTGGATTGCAATTTGGAACACAGTTAGATAATAGTCTGGGAGTCACATAGGCTACGTGTTATCCTGGAAAAATACTGGTTATATTGCACCACAACACTTGTTATATAGCAACATGCGCGGTCCGAAGGGGGGGGTCACAGGGGACATGACAAAAAAAATCGTATAAGTTAAATTAAAAACCTACAAAAATTCAAAATATTATCTAATAGTCTAATGACTATTTTTTAAAGCGGGAAAACAACTGGAACGGCAACTTACTACGCGGGTAAAATCGTGGGGCATTAATAGCAGTCTTTTTTACTAGATTTGTCGTATTTCTACTCGGACCCCCTGTACTGGTGTAGGTAGGTACTGGTGACCCCCTCCAAAATTTGAGGCTGGGACCGCGCCTGACATTGACATTTATAATATTAGCAGGATTGGATAACATGACTGTGCGACTGTGCCCACAGTGCAAAGTATTCTAACTTCTTAGGGCTCCCACACAAAACTGCGATGCGATGCGACGTCGCATCGGAGCAATTCACCATCGCAAGTTCCTCCGATGCGGCGTCGCATCGCAGTTTTGTGTGGGAGCCCTTACCTATTTATATTATGTTGTGGGTAGGTTTAACTTAATATTTTACACATAATTCAGGATAGCGGCAAAATTCCATAAGGATTGCTTATATTACGATTGTAATAATTATTATTGAAGTGAAAACTTCTTTTGGCGCGCCTAGACAGATTTTTCAAGGGGTGTGAATTGAATTCTAGCGTCATGCTCGGGTATGATAAGAAATCTTCGGGTAAACTCGGGACCTTAGCGATTGGGCATCTAGAAATGCGTCAGCCAATGGGAAATGCTGAAAGGGCGTGGCTTCGCCATCATGGCATGGCCATCTTGAAATGCGTGAGCCAATGGGAAATGCTGACGCATTTCTAGATGGCCATGCCATAATGGCTAGGCCACGCCCTCCAGTTACGCCCGTGTAGTTACCAAAGTAAGCTATCAAATTCTGAGTTATAAGTTTTCACTTCTATCGGCAGTTCAGTTATGACTGCCAATTTTATTTAAATTACATACCTACCTATACAAAATAAAGTGTTGTTGATAGTATAAAAAAGTGAAAAACTACCGCGGGTCTGCTTATTTTGAGAACAAATATTATCACGTGCCAATTTTTCATTCAAAGTTTGCATTTAAGCAGCCACTAAATGCCCCACTGCAGGGACTCGGGACCTTCTCTCGCAAGGAGAGTCGAGGCCATAATCCACCATGATGGCCCAGTGCGGGTTGGTATATGACCTCGAAAGATTCTAGATACATGTCCGTTTTCCTTCACCGTTTTAAGTTAGGACCATTACGCAAATAACTTCGAAAAGACAGTGGTGCGCGTGGGATTTGAACCCGGGGGCTCCGGATGGGCAGTGGCCGTTCTCCCGACTAGACCAGAAGCATCTATTCTATGCCAGAAGCAAAGTTGCCATAGATGATAGAGGTTAGTACTACAGCACGTATTCGTTTTTGATAGTGGATTTTATACATCGTCGTTGATAAACCAAAATGTGCTATGTGCTCATTTCCAAATGTTTACTATACCTGGGGGTCTACCGCCGAACGAAAAACGCTTTGGCATTGCCGTCTCTTTCATTTCAAGCGAGAAGAAAAGAGACAGCAACGTCAAAGCGTTTTTCGTTAGGCGGTAGAGGTGCTGATGACTAGTTTACAACTCAATCTTTGATGTTTAAAAACAGCTAAGTGCTAAGTGATTATAAGCATTACACGGCGAACTATGATCGCAAGAAAAAATATGCTATGTGCACCAAAGTCAAAATTTTGTCGAAGTATAAATTGTTCGTAATAAAAATACTTAAAAATTAATTGGAGTCGGTACCACTGGGTGTTTTCTGAGTACTAGGTACCTACCTAATTATCTTTTAACAATTCTATGTGTAATATAATTTACATTACACATAGAATTGTTTACACTACACATGGAATTGTTTACATTACACATAGAATTGTTTACATTACACATGGAATTGTTTACATTACACATAGAATTGTTTAGATTACACATAGAATTGTTTACATTACACATATATATATAATAGTTAAAAGATAATTAGGTGGGTACCTACTACTCAGAAAATTTTAATGTTTTTACGTCATATTATCTCAAAGTTTTACTTTTGGCACATAGGAGATATTGCTTTGACAAGGATTTGGGTTCAGTAGGTAGGTAAGTTTTATAACTTGTGTTCCGCGTTAGAACTATTCTATGGCCCTCAAAGCTCGTTAAGTTTTATGAGATTTATAAAAAAAAAATAGGTAATGTTTTGAATTTTTTGAGTGCATTACCTATAGGTTCTTAGTTCTGAAAATATGTAGCTTTAGGTGAAGTATTTTGGCGTGACTAATAGTTTCTTTACTTGTCTGCAGTCGAGCTGCCGTAGGAAAAATTTACCTACTTGTGCATAGTATTAGAATTAGATTTAAATCAGTCTAATCGAGTGGTTTACGGTTCTTACGTTCTAAAATAAAGACGACATTTCAAGAACCAATATATTTAATTGGCCACTGGCTGAAATTATAAGTTTACATTTGCTTTTCCTCCAAATTAGTCGTATGTAATGAGGCTGGCATCACCGACCAATCGGCAACTTTCCCGCCAAAATGAAAAAGACACCAAATAATCATAGTGGTCAGCCTTGTACAAAATATCGAAGGAACAAAAAATATCAACAAAAAACAGGGTTATATTAAAATTATAATATGAAAATATTCAAATATCGGCTGAAAGTACATCCAGCCTTCTTTCTGTTTATTAAATATTCACTACATTACTTTATACATCACCAATTTCTTAAGTAAATTCAGTTTTTGTACAATATAAAAAGAATCTTATATTAAAACTATCCATACACGCGAGATGTGTATAACACGCCCGCAATTGCTTTAAATCTTGATCATGCGAACGAGACATCGGAGAAATCGTAACAAAATATTTAAAAATTATGGTAATTATTACAAGTAACTACACTATATTTATGTTCAACATTATATGTCAATATTTCATTATTATCTATACTTAAACCGAGCCTATGATATAACATTATAAATGATGAAAACATTTTTCTTCATGATATCATTCAACAATTTATTAATCCATTAACAACTCTCAATCATACATCACGACCGAACGGAAAATTAGAATTAATCTCAGTAACAATGAAATGTCCGTATCAATGACAGTCTCTGATTTTCTCGGCTTTGGGTTTGCGGCCTCGCTTCTTGGTGGAGGTGACGCCGGCGAGCGCCATGGCGGCTCGCTTGGCGAGGCAGGCTTTGCAGAACCAGTCCTCGGTGGCTCCGGGTTCCTCTGTGATGCCCACACAGACCCAGTGGTACCAGCCGTCGCAGCCATCGCAGCCGATCATGGGGGATCCGTTGTCTGGTCTCCCGCACGCTGGACACACCCAGATCTTGTTGCCCTGGTCGTCCATGTAGTAGGGCGTCGGCAGCGGACCCTGGGGCTTGTCCGCGCCCGGCGGGGGCGCCGCCGCGGGCGCGGGTGCCGCCGCGGGCGCGGGCGCCGCCGGCTCGTCCGACATCGACTCGACGTCGTCGTCGAAATGCTCCTGCCCCTTTTTCGACATCGGTTTGAACAGCAGCCGCTTGTACTTGGCGCTGGATGGAGGCCGGTTCTTGCGCGGTTTGTCGGCCGGGCTGTCGGCGGCCGGCGGCGACGAGGACTGCGGCTCGCTGTCCGCGTGGTTGTGTCTCGAGTGGCGCGGTTTGGGCGGCCGGGTCACCAGCGCCGCGATCTGGGCCAGCTCCGGCGACCGGCTGTGCTCCCGCGCCGGTTCCGGAGACGCGTCCTCCTCCCGCTTCACCACCGCCTTGATGTTCAGCTTGAACACGTCCGGCGAGCTCGGCGGCATCGGCGAGTTCGAGTTGGAACTCAACTTCAGCGTCAGCTTCGGGACCAGCCCGTCCACGGCCTTATCTTTCTTCTTCTCCTTCTTCTCTTTCTTTATCTTATCCTTTATATCGTTTGGTTCCGTTTTCTCCTCTTTGTCTCGTTTCTTCTCCGATTTATCTTTGTTTTTATCTTTTTTATCCTTTTTCTTTTTGATTTTGATGCCGTCCTTGTCTTTTTTCTCCTTTTTGTGAGCCTTGTCTTTTCTCTTGTCCGCGTCCGCGTCCTTCTCCTGTTTGATCTCGAGCGGGGGCGGCGGCTCGGCCGGCGCCGGCGCGGGCGCGGGCGGCGCGGGCGCGGGCGGCGTGGGCAGGCGCGGCGGCGGCGCCGGGGACTCCCGCCGGGGCTCCAGCCGGGGCTCCAGCCGCATCTCCCGCGGGGGGTTCAGCTCTATCGTGATGTCGGGCTGGACGGGCGGCATCTTGTACAAGCTGGCTTTGTGATCCTTGTGGGACTTGGGTTTCTTCTGTAGAATGTTTGGAATGGTCTGAGGTTTGTGCTTCTCGTTCCGGCCCTTGTCGTGCGGCAGCGGCGAGGGCTTGCGGCCCCGGTCGTCGTCGTTGTCGACGGGGATGACCTCGAGGCTCGGCCGCCGCAGCATGGGGGGGATCTTCATGGCGCGCGGCTGCGGCGGGAAGCCCATGAGGTGGTTCCGCGGCCCGGCGCTGCCCCCGGGCAGGTAGCTGGAGCCGGGGATCAGCCCCGGCGCGCTCCCGAGCGCGAAGGGGTTGGTGAGGAAGTTGGAAGACGCCGGCAACCCTCTCAGGGCGGGGTTATTGGCCAGGCCGGCGAGGAAGTCGCCGCCGGGCATCAGCGGGCCGGACATGAGGCCCGGGCCCGGCATCAGCCCTCGCCCCGACGGGAAAAAAGGAAAACCGGGAGGCAACTGCGGCATTTTGGCTTCATTCTTTGGCCGACTCGCTTTAGGAGGCTTCAGACCGGCTATTTTCATGGCCTCATACTTTTGCCTCTCAGCTTGCATCATTTCCAAAGCGAGCTGTTGCTGTTGTTTCTTTAGAAGTTTAGCTTCAAGTTTAGCCGCTTTGTCCTTTTTCTCCTTGTGTTTTTTCTCTTTTTTAGGTTTTGGACTGACACTAGCTACATCTTTGGGAAACGGTACCTGTAATGATTTGTTGATTGTTATACTAGGACGTGGCTCCTCAGGGCTCGGTCTAGGAGGGAACGGACTTCGGTCTAGGGAATCATCATCGACACTGATGACTTCACTCGTTCTCAAGTCTATAACGCCGGACATGCTATTGTCATTGTTATTGACTGTTAGTTCCTCAGTTTTCATTCTAATATTATCATGGAATCTACTCTCCATGACACCATCGTGCACAGAGTTATGTAGCCTTGAGATCACACTATCAGACTGTAGTTTTTCAGGGACAACCTCGGGAGCATTTTTATCCTCTTTAGCTTTGTTCGATATTCGTTTAAATATATTAATCTTTGATCTATCCGGTTGGGAAGCTAGTTTCTCTTCTTCTATGACTTCTTTCTTGATTTCTACTTCGGGTATCAAAGAATTAGATTTATTTACAGGTATGGAATTGGAAACCAGTGGTGATTTAGATATAGGTATTTTTCTCGGAACGGGTATAGCATCCTCTCCAGAGAGTTTTGGTTTTGGTGCCAATGGTGGTGGCGGCAGCGATGGAGGATCTACAGGCTCTTGTTTGATTACTGGTCTGATTGGCTCTGGGACTGGTACATGAGGTGCTGGAGGCATAATTGGTTTTGGTGAAACCATAGTGGGGACAGGTCCTGGTGGCCTCGGCGCAGGCATTGTCACATGATTGTGGTGTGTAGGATGAACCTCTTTGCTCTTCAGAGGATATCCTGGAGGATATTTATTCAATTTAGCACTATCTTTAGATTTACTACTCTCTCCCTTATGACTTTTATCTCTCCTCTTACTCTTCGTAACCTTACCATTCAATAACTTATTCTTCTTAGATTTCTTATCACTCTTATCTATAACTGGTGGTCTAATTACACCTGAATGTGAGTTAACTTTGTGTTTGTCGAAATGCCTGTCAGATATAATGGTGGGGGGTCGGGCCTCGGGCAGTTTGCCTTCCCTGGCCGGCGAGAGGAAGCCTGACATAGTCATCATAACACTACTGATTTCTCTAGTTCTTTCTTCTTCATCCAAACGTAATCTTGGCCTTTTACTATTTGGCATTGAGACAGGGTCCGTGGGTCTCTTGAAGATATCTTTCTTTTCTGGGCTATCTGTGACTGAAATGTCTGGGCTAGTGCAGGAGGCTGTGTTAGGATCACCATTATCAATACCGTTTTGTCGGATTTCAACAGTGCCAGCAACTGCAGGGGTGTCTCGTTCTTTTTCGGGATACATAGGAGGTAAGTGCTCATGCACATGTACAGGTCTAGTGACGACCTCATGGCTGCCGGGCTTCAGGAAGTTCAAATTTGATTCTTTAGGTTTAGGAAACCTGTCTACGTTGGCCGGTGGACATACAGTGGGAACAGAGCGGACATACTCTGTCAACTCCGGAAGGTTAATGTGTAGATCTTGAAATACTAATCCTAGGTCATGTAAATTTGGTTCAGTCCTATTAAATTGTTCGGCGTGTCTATTAGCTTGGGTTGACAGTGTCCTTATATACTTTTCCAAGACATGAACGAGAATGTCCAACGGCGTCGAGTTTATACCATTCCATCCTATCGTCTGGCATATTTGCGCAACATTCCTTCGTAGTATCTCACGGGCGTACGCCTCTGACATTATGACACCAACAAACGTATCTGGAACGAACGAATATATCGTGGTTATTTTGACCAGTCAGCATAAAACGAATAACAATAAGTGAGTTCAGCGCATTCTTCGTGCACGGAACAAAGCAGCATCATGTTACGAAGTGTGAGAGCCCTAAAACAGCAGATCTCATGATTTTTGTACCTGCAAGTGTCTAGTAGTACAGAGACGTGACTCCGATCTGGTGAAAAGTTCAAGCTTAGTACACACATGTATGCTTCACTACAGTTTTAGATAGTCAAGGATAATTTATAAGAACACTTAGATTGATTACAATGCAAAATAACGAAGTGTTTACGTAAAAACTTCTCAGCATTCTAAAAACACAGTACCCCGTGCGCCATGATTGCATTTTGGGTTGTCAATGTCTGGTGTTGCCAAAAGAAAATAAAGAAATGGCGGTTTCCTAGTAATGCGTTCATAATATTGTATTCTAATTTGTCTATGGAAAGTACCCCATACTCTGTACGGTCAGAAAAGATTGCTTCACGATTGCTAATAGCGGACACCGTCACACGATCAATGATTACTTACAGGAGTTACAGGGATCTTTATTTTCACGGATGACTTTTTTAATTACACCGTTTTCGAAGAAAAAAATCAGTTCCAAGCACCATTATTATTACCAACTGCGTAATTATATATAAATATAATATAAATTATACACAAAGGTGTATAGCGTGAGAGGTTAAAACTACTAATCCACTTGACCCCTAGAATCGCTAACGGCGAGGTATGCTGCGGTTCTACTTGTTGTGGTGGTCGACAACGAATAGCGATAGGTATAAACGTCCGGCGTTCACCGCTTCCTACAATCCACTATAACATAATTCCGTGCGCCTGAAGTTTGGGAGGGCACATCCATTGATTTATATCGATGGCGAATTATGGATCTCTGCCTTTTCGCCGAAAGTTGTTTGGCCGATTATCACTTACCAACTAAAGTTTCGCAGAATCAATCAAATCGCCGAATAATCATCAAAATTGCCAAACTTATCACATAATTTTGTTTTATTTTCCAACCTTACAGTTGCCAACTGTGCGTTTGGACTGCCTTTAATAATGACACTTTACCAAAGGCCATCTTTCAAGTAGCGATTGGTTCAGTTAGAGTAATATTCATTTAGTTGTATAATGTTGGTAAGTATATGTATATGTCATCATCAACGCAGAACGCAAGCGCCACCTGTCGGCGTTCGATGGAGTCAACATTCCCCCGGCTGAGCGAAGCGCACTAACACTTCTTGTGCGGCGGTGATCTGTGGCGGCGGTCGGCCAGAGCGGTTGAGCTTGAACCATCGCCCGTTCTACGATACGTACTTTGCTATACAACATACAACCTACTTTGTTACCTGAACTTAATAAATCCAATTGAGTGTTGCGAGTTTTCATCCAACACTACCCATTGGCTACGCCCACAGCAGAAGGATGTTATTAATGATGATGATGGCGAAACTCTGTCCGCTGACTTGTGCTAGATATGTGCTAGATTTCGAAAACGCTGCTTTACTGAGTCTTAAAATTTTAAAGAAATCCCAAATTTTGAAGACATTTATTTACATGTATATCATGTTAATTTGGGACGAATTATATAAAGGTTGTTATTATTACTGAAATCTTTTCTCCATAATTAATTTTGTAATATAACACTTATTCAAGGGCCCTATCCCTATGTATCGAACAAAAACGATTTGGCTTAGGCGCTTCGCCGGCCGCTGCTGTGGAACGCTCGCTTCGCTCGCTCGGCTCGTGCATTGTTGGTTCCTATTCTAACTTTACCTAACCGATTCCTTTCAATTACATCTAATTTTCGTTCCGCAGTTTGAAATTTTACATAACAGATGATTTTTTTGGAGATATGGGAAGCCCGGAATCCGATATTATTTCCCTGGGACAAACCATGTCTCCAAAATAGCAACCAGGACAGGGCTCTATTCTCTGATGGCAATATAATTCAGGAACCTTCCTACGAAAAGGTCTTGCTGTTCCACTAGATCATGTGCCATGAGTCCATGATGGATTACGAGTGTTGAGACTGGGAGATTGATTGGACCACGTTGAACGGTAGGGAATTGAGGGCTTGGGAGATTAGGTTAACGATAATGGAGAGGAGTTGATGGGTATCTGAAGGTGAGGTAAGCTTCTGAGATGTTCGGGGAGCATACTCTCTAGGAAGGAATGATGGAACCTGAGCAATAATTGATTGGTTGGCAGCTCTGTCAAAAAATGTTTTTCCAAGAGGAGGATTGGGTCGGGGCTTTAGGACTACGGTTTTCTTGTGCGATGAGATAGGTTTAGGATAGGAGGTGGTGGAATAGATTGGGAATCTAGTTCATTGGAAATAGCAGAATCCCTTGTAATTTGGCTGCATGATTTTGCTATTTTAGGTGTTTGACCACTACCTTCTTGGTATGAGATTGCTTTTTGGGTCATTAGAGATTTGATGTTTCGTTGACGCTCTTGTTCTGAGCATATCCCACTAGTGGATAAGTGATGTGCAAGACAGTACAGACATGTGGCCTGTGACTCCTGCACTTCACAGATGTCACCACTGTGAGGCTGAGTGCAACAGAAGTAACGAGGTTGGGAGCGGCACTGTGACTTAATATGTCCAAACCTCAAATAGTTCATACACTGAATTGTAGGAAAATGGTAGATGGCCTCTAAAAGTGAGGACCACTGTTTGTGTTGGTACCCAGTCAATTGTATTTTCAACTATATTCTTTCTATTCAATCTCCTTGCTTTTACTACATAAGAAGTCCCAGGTATTTGGCGAGAAGCTAGAAACAAACTCGTCCTTAGACCAATCTACAGGTAGGTACTCACCCTAGGCAGATGCGTTTTTAAACTAGATCGAAACTTTGTTTTGGCCTACTTTTTTAATTCCGTCTCGACAAACATTTTGGATATTATTAGAACACAAATTGTCAAAATTTGATGGGGTGCATTAGTGTACCTGCGCCTACGGTTGTGTCTGACTCAATTGGTGAAACATGGACTAGGTATGGACAGGTATCCGTGTCTTCGTACTGCCTAATGCCCAATATAGTAAGCGAAGGTTGTTGATATATTGACTGAATTGAAGCCGTTGCCGATTCCTGACTAGTAATCAGTTTTTTAACAGTAGTTCCCTATGCCTTTTCGTGGCGTTGTGGGTGAAAGATGGCCCAGTGTCCATATTATCAGGCGGATCAGGGAGTTCTGGGGAACCCTAGCAGGGGGGATGGACCCCATTTCCCCTGTTTACTACTCATTACGATAAAATATAGCATTTGCCAGGTTAAAATACACTCAAAAACACAGAAGTACAACAAACAATAACAAACACGTGTAGGGGTTATGGCCTCCACCGGGTTAGTTCCATCTCTCGGTCATTGTCTTATTAATTTATTACTGTTATTCAAAAACTTACAGCTACATGCAAAACGTTTTAAGAGTTTATAATATACACTATACAAGTTCATAAATATATACATATACACACCAATAATATTATTACCAATAATATTTGGCCAATTATTGGCCAAATAAACCACTAACAAAAGTAAGTAATAATAATAATAAAAAAAGACACTGTCACGAGAACATGTTCTTTTTATACCGTGTTAAATTTTATTCAATTTCTTCCATTTATTTCACATTTATAACAAATATTTACCGAAAATAAATACGCAAAATTACAAAGACTACAGAAAACTATTAATACCTAATAGTTTTGACCAAATTTTCCAGAATATTATTCAATAAGCAAAAATGCTTTTTGCTTGCAAAAAGCAACAGCCTGTCATTCAAGAACTTTCACAATGTCGGAATGTAAACAAGATAAAATTAATAAAGAAATGGATTGAAATCAATATAATGATTACGCGGTCAAGAACAAGGCAAACAGCGGAACCAAGTAACGCACGCCCATCACCAGTACGTGTCCCGTCACCAACGAGTTCGTCGTCGTCGGCGGATGAAATTTTTTGACTCCCCGCGACACTAGTGCATCGAGTGAAGAGGACACCACGCGGACCCCGCCGCCCACAACATCTGGACGTCGTGGTCGTCCGCCGCTATACTACTACCCACTATAATACTTACACTAAGATTTGACTGATACCCATTCTATTCTGTACTGCGGTGCTATCGTGGCGTGTCGCGTTGTGCGTGTTAAGTTTCCAAACACTGACCGTACAACGCAAACCGCCGGAGATGTACCTGCATGGCAAATACGAATAGAACGGCGTATCAGTACATTTAGGACTCTTATAGTAAAGCTAATCTGCTTTAGTCAGGGGAACAGTCGTCCCCGAGTCATGCGCTTCGTAACACAGGCATTCGCTGGGACTGGTATCAGTCCCCAGCACTATCAAGCCAATGTTACGGAACGTACTCACTATCTGATGCAGAAAGTTTATGCGTGGGCAAACCGTATTCGCCGCTACAGTGAGCGTGTGAATCGATATCGGCAAAATCGCGACTTCCAGAGTGATCAAAGGAAGGTGTACCGAAACTGGGAAGGAACTAGTCGACGTGTGAACGATGGGCAACTACCGGATGCCAACGCTATGAAAAACTTCTGGCGCAGCATCTGGTCTCTGCCTGTCGAGCACACGGAGGGAGCTTGGATACGTGTTGTTGAACGTGCTTGTGAGTCTATCGAAACCATGGAGTCTACTACGATAGACTTCGAAGACGTTAGTTGTGCTATCCGGACGACTCAGAACTGGAAAAGTCCTGGGCCGCACGGATTGCACAACTTCTGGATGAAGTGGTTTCGATGCTCACATGAACGTTTGGCAACACAATTCCAAGAAGCTCTCGAGACGGGTTCACTTCCCAGTTTCATGACCACCGGAGTCACCTTCCTGCTCCATAAGTCTGGTAGTACCACGGAACCAAAGAACTACATACCCATTACGTGCTTACCTACCATCCATAAGCTGCTTACATCCATTCTGAGAGCAAAAATGTACGCGCATATAGTCGCAAATAACGTTTTGGCCTCCTTTCAGAATGGATGTAATGCATGGGACAGTGGGTCACAGTGCTTCGCCAGCCAGGTAGCGTAGACAGCTCGTTTGATTCGGAGAACTTGATAAGGATTGAAAGAGGCATATTTCAGGGTGACAGTCTGAGTTCGCTATGGTGGTGCTTAAGTCTGAATCCTCTCAGCACTCGGTTGAAGGATTCAGAGTTAGGCTATCGTCTTCGTAGGGGAGGTGAAGTTATATCTCACTTGCTGTACAAGGACGACCTCAAACTCTTTGCACCGATACGCCAAGACTTGTTGGAAGATTAATCTATTAAAAACCACAGAGGTTTTTAGTAACGCCATCAAGATGGAGTTCGGTGTCGACGTCGACAAGTGTGCGGTTATGCATGTACAGCGAGGGAAAGTAGTAGTGATCACAGACTAAGTAGAGAGAAAGTAGTAAATTCAGAGAATTTACAACTTTCCGAGACTATAACCAGTGCATCCTCACTCGCTCAAGGTCGCGCGGTTTTAGCCTACAGCTAGACCGTCCCTCCCAGGGAACAAGTGCCAGTCGGTTGTCGGACGCACGGCTGAGCGCTCGCGCAACACATTTCCATTGTTATTAGATATGTCGACAACCCTACGCGCTAGACAGGGACAGAGTTACGCGTTAGAAAGAGCGCAAATGTTTTTTTGAAACTTGCGACAGGTATTGCGAGCTGAATTGAACTTTGTTGTGTCCCAGCAAGAGTCGCTATTTATATAATTGTTTTCGGTAAGTGAGGCTTCTGTACTAATAATAATGTACTAATAAATAAACAAGTGAGGGTTAAGAAGTTATGTTCTTTGAATACATTTCGCACAGTATCAAGGCTACTCATATTGAAAATGGCTCTAAGACATCTTTTTTGCAATAGAAATGTAGTCTTAGCTTCAGCTGAATTTCCCCAAAAAATGACGCCATAACATAAGAGAGGATAAATATGACCATAATATGTATTTATTGCTATTTTTTCGATGACACATTTGCTTATATATACAATGAATGTATATATTTCTTTATTTTGTTGTTCGTTTTAGTAATGTGCGCTCTCCAATTTAAATGTGTGTCAATAGTGACTCCTAAAAAACTAGCCTCTTTTGCCATGGTTAATTTAGTACCTTTATTTACTACGTTAAGGTCCAATGGGTGTCGTTTACAGTTTTTGAATTCTATTATTTTTTTATTTTTTTTATGTTTACTTGTAGATTTAGGTATTTTAAATAATTTACAACCTTTTCAAGTATTTCAATAATGATCTTTTCAAATTCGTCACGAGTCATATCTTTGGGTACTTATGTAAATCGTGGCATCATCAGCAAACATAATGCATAAATATTTGGTTTGAAGTGGTAGTTCGTTAATATATATTATGAATAATAGTGGACCAAGGATACTTCCTCGCGGCATGCCACATATTTATTTATTTATTTCAATCAATAATATATAATATTCATTTAAAAGATAATTAAAAAATGGCTCCTAACAAAGGTATTTTACGATTTGATTAGTAGAGTATCAGAACGATGGGAAAGATGACTATGTCTATGTATAACTATTTTAGTTTGTTACTGTTCAAACTAATGTTTTTACATCGAAAACAGAATTACAAGAAAATGCCTACTTTGTTGACTTGTTAATGTTGCACGCCCGTCAAGGGTACACTGTTGTACTTTTTTTTATATTTTTAAGACCTATTTTTACACAATGAGAGCAATAAATATATTCTTATGATTTTATCAAGTTTATTTTATACTAGCTGTTACCCGCGACTTCGTCCGCGCGAAATAAATACTGAGGTAACTCAGGCAATAACTAATTTTACACCCAGACACATTTACTAAAAACAGCTTATAATAAAACAATGTCATCAAAATCGGTTCAGTTGTTTAGGTGTGAAAGCGTAAGCGCATTCGTCCCCCATTTCAAATTCAATTTCATCCCCATACCGTTCGAAATTACAAAATTGCTAGAACAAACATTTATTGGCTTCAGGCCAAGTGCCTATATAAAGAGTTTCATAGTTTTATCTTACAAACAAACATTCGTTTGCTTTGTGTCAAGTGTCTATATACAAAGTTTCATGGTTTTATCTTCAACGGTTGGGAATTTCCATATTGACATTCATCCCTCATTTCAACCCCAATTTCACCCCCGTACAGTTCGAAATTACGAAATTGATGGAACAAACATTCGTTTGCTTCGTGTCAAGTGTCTATATACAGAGTTTTATGGTTTTATCTTCAACGGTTGGGTTTTTTTTTGGGAATTTCCATATTGACATTAATCCCTCATTTCAACCCCAATTTCACCCCGTACAGTTTGAAATTACAAAATTGATAGAACATGCATTTAATTGCTTCGTGTCAAGTGTACAAAATTTGATAACTTTGAAAATCACGTTTCATACAAAATTTTCACACAACCGTTCATCCCTTGTTTCATCCTTTTAGGGGTTGAATTTCGCAAAACCCCGTCTTAGCGAGCGCCTTCGTGCTAAAAGCGACCTCCATGCAAAATTTCAGACTCCTAGCATTTGTAGTTTCTGAGATTCCTTGATGAGTGACCTTTCGCTTTTATATTTATAGATATGGATTGTAAACAATTTAGAGACTAAGAAGAAAAATAAATTACTGGATAATAATACATTATAAATATTGTATGATGGCGGCCAGATAAATAAAGTAATAACTGCAATATTGTTTTGAGTTCTACGCAATAAAATATTTTGATTTGTTAAATGAACAACTATCGTCAAATCGTATCAAACTATCGTATCAAAATCGCCTAAAAAATATGTGATATCCTTGGACTATGTAGCATGTCCGAATAAAATCAGAGACAGATTATTTTTGACCTGTTCTTTATGCAAAAGTAACTATGATATCATATGTGCTAACGTTTCAAATACCCGATTCTATATGATGGACCACGAAAGAAAACAATCTTGGATTTGCTTAGTGTGTAGAAGCAATACACGCAGAGGACATAACATGAACACGCCAGTAGGTGTTCATAACTTAGCAGAAGACTCCTCAAACATTACCTTTAGAAAACCAAGAATCCAACGTTGTCTCTCCCTCGAAAACTTATCGACAAATAATGACACCGTGAGTGACATTTTTGAAGATACCATAGTTCATGAAAACACGATAAACCCACCTCAAACTCAGCTAAAGTACGAAATCGAAGAATTAACAAGCCAACTCATTAAAGCTAAACAAGAAATTAATTTGTTACTAAAACAAAATAATCAACTGAAAGAGACAGTAGAATAATTCGAAAAAGAGAAGAAAGAAAGAGAAATGTGCAGTAAATCTTCAAATAGAAAAATACAGTATACGAAGGACAGGAATTTAAGTAAATTTACGTCAAGCCCAACATTAAACGAGACTCCACATTCAGGAACTACGCAAACTCCACCAGCTCTTATATTGTCGTCTTCACCAGCGTCCCCTGTGGTGTTACCCCATACCGTTGAAAAACTTAAAGCTCAATGTAGTATTATTCATACTATCAAAAAGCCGTTATATGCTCCCTGTTATCGTGACGTGTTATTAACCCCGCTTGAAACTGAAACTTCCAAAGTTCGAGAAACAAGAGAAAAAACACAAACGAAGCCAAAAATCATCATCGTTGGCGATCAGAGTTGTAGAAACTTGGCTTCAAGACTTATAAATCTACGTACCAAGCATAAAAATACTACTGAATATAGCATCACTTGTAAAACGTATCCGAATGCAACTGCCGAGTACATTACAGAAAAATCGAATTTAGCCGAACAATTTTTCAGTGAGAAAGATTGGTTAATAATATCTACAGGCTCAAATGATAGCAACCCTATAAAGTTTCTTATTGAACTATCGTCACTTGTGAAAAAAATGAAAGGACCTCAAATAATAATATCCAGAATTAGATTAAATCCATTTTTAAATGAGGGTAAATTAAATAGTAAGCTAATAACAATTTCCTCCAATTTCGTAAATTGTCATTATTTAGAAACAATTAACGACACCGATGTAAATCTATACTAATATTATAAAGCTGAAGAGTTTGTTTGTTTGTTTGTTTGAACGCTAGGATCTCGGAAACTACTGGGCCGATACGAAAGATTCTTTTCCTGTTGGATACTCCATTTATCGAGGAAGGCTATAGGGTATATAACATTACGCTACTATCAATAGGTACGGAGGATGAGTGAAGAATGTAAAGAAAACGGGGAAAAATATTTCTCTTCGAGAGCTTTAGTTAAGTGAATTTAAATTCTCTTTGGTCGCTGAAGTCTGTGACAGCGCGTGTCTACATTTGAAGTTTGTGTCATTTGAAGTAATCAAATTTGTTCTACAACAATGCATTGTTGCATATTTACGTATTTTTAGGGTTCCGTAAAACGTAAAAACGGAACCCTTATAGATTCGTCATGTCTGTCCACCAACGAAAATTGGTTTGAACTCGATCTGATGAGTAGTTTTTTTTAGTGCGTCATAAATACATTATTATTAAAACTTCGATCAAAGTTACAACAAACTAAAAAAACTATGTGTACTATGTAAATTATGTTACTTGCTGCAACGGAACCCTTCATGGGCGAGTCCAACTCGCACTTGGCCACTTTATTGTATTATCGAATTTAATATGTTTTCTTTTCTATTATGTGTACCTATTGTTGTTTATATTTGTCCGTTGGTTTTTATACACTAACATAACTATTCATACAACCGAACATTGAAAATACTTAAAGCAAGAAACCTGCTACCTCAATTTCACGCTAAAAGGTTTTCCGACAATCCAGCTAAGATTATCTGAAGAATATTGATCACCTGAATGAAAAATCATCGTTCTCGGGGAGTTCCCGCATTGACGAGGCGGAGGTCCAGTAGCCGTGGCCTGGTCAGCCACAGTGAAGCTAAGAGAAACACCAGTGGAACTGCTCGCCAGAGATATGGGCTCCAAGCCTTGCGGTCCAAGCGACGCGGTTAGGAAGGAGTTGCGCGGCACAGACGGTGACGGCACGACTGAGATGTGCCGTGATGCTTGGTGGTAGGCACTGTGGCTGTATAAGAGATTCCTTGGCTGGAGAGGAATACAGGTATTATGTTGCACCGTACTCCCTGCCCACTGCAGTATGATGGCGGAGGCGGTGGGGCTGTAGGAGAAGAGAAGAGCCGGTATATCGGTGAGCTGCTGTCCCCGTCCTCTTCAGCTGGATGGTGATAGGTGATGAGGCCGAGCATTTAGCCCAACGCGGAAGACCAAGGGTGTCCAGACGTGAGGACGTCTGGCTCCCACGGCTGGTCACCGAGGTGATCACGGCGTGCATTGTCCCGCGGCGAGTACGCAAAAGAGTGCGAGAGCATTCACGTGTTCGCGCCGTGTGTGGCAAAGGTAATAAATACTGCGGAGGTTTTAGTCGGTAGGGCACCACTCATTTTGTCGAATCCGACACAAATCGACCATTCCCTTCAAGCGGAAGGGTATGTTAATGCATTACCTCTACATAAAATGGTACTATTTGCCTTTTAATTTCAAAATTTTGTTTGTTATTTTGTTGGGTGCTCCAATTTTCGCGGACGGTACCGGAGACGCCATTGTGTCTAAAACTCAGTCACTGGCATCGCTCGCGAATCATTTTCAACACCTTCCCGCACACGTTTCATTGCTTCTTTTGCGGGCTTGCTTCGCATTGCCCAAAATGACTTACATCATTCGGACAGCCCCGACGTGGAGTTTTAGTAATGAAGTGAAAATGTTTGACGACACTTTAAAAAGGATCACGGAAGAGATGTTGAATGTCAGCATGAGTGAGACGCAGTGGTGCCAGGCTAGTCTGCCAGTCCGTTTTGGCGGTTTGGGGCTGCGGCGGTTGCACGAAACTGGCCCCATCGCATTTCTTGCTTCTTCGCATGGGGCTGCCGGATTGGTTGCCACTATGCTGCCAAGCTTCGGAGACGCAATGTGCGTACCTTTTCAAGAAGATGCTCTCACCGCGTGGTCCTCGTTGTATCCCGAGGGTGTTCTCCCTGAAAAGCCTGAGATACAGAGAAACTGGGATAACCTGTTAGGAGCACACATTCTGGCACAGTTACGAAGCGAAACATCGGGAGTCGGATTGGCTCGACTCAATGCTGCCTCTCAGCCGGAGTCCGGTGCTTGGTTGCATGCCCTACCTTCCCCACAATTGGGCACGCTCCTTGACGACAACTCTATTAGGGTAGCGACGGGTTTCCGGCTCGGCTGCGCTATATGCGAAACACATGTTTGCATTTGCGGTGCGATGGTGGACGCAACTGGACTGCATAGTCTCAGCTGTTCTCGCTGTGCAGGACGAAGACCGCGACACCACGCCTTAAATGATATTATCCGCAGAGCGCTCGTTTCAGCCGACATACCCTGTGTCCTCGAGCCTCCCGGCCTTTCCCGGTCGGACGGAAAACGACCAGACGGACTCACGTTAATCCCTTGGCAACGTGGTCGCTGCCTTATTTGGGACGCCACGTGCGTAAGCACTTTTGCGTCTTGCCATCTCCCTGCAACTCAGCGGGTTCCTGGTGCGGGTGCAGAAGCGGCCGCTAGAGGTAAACACCTGAAGTATTCCGCATTGGAGTCTGCATATGAATTTGTTCCGTTCACGGTGGAAACGGCGGGCCCATGGGGTGCGGAGGCCAAGGATTTTGTGTATGCGTTGGGTCGACTCCTGAGAGATAAGGGGTGTGATCCCCGGTCCGGTCGTTTTCTGGTTCAGAATGTCTCCCTGGCGATCCAGCGTGGGAACGCCGCAAGTTTAATGGGTACTTTTGGGCGGGGATCTGACGATCGCGGGACTGTTTAAATTTTTTTTTGACTTGTTTTAGTTGATTGACATGGTATTATATTTGTAATATTTTGAATTATTAATAGCTATTAAACGTTGATTACTCAATAAATACAGAAGATAGATTTCAAAATTGTAATACAATTTCCCGCTACTATTATTAAAGCACAAGGGCAAACATTTAAGCACCAAGGAATCGATTTACGCCGAGACTGATTTTCATACGGACAACTTGGTATACAATATATTGCACCATCAAGAGGATCAGGTAACAGAGATAACCAATTTGTTCAAAAAAAGAAAACTAAAACCATCGTATACACAGTACTTTTACGTACTTTAAAACACTTGCACTATACATATTTCAGTGATCAGTACTTTTACCTGGCGCTCCTTTATTGTTTTTCTACAGTTCTCTTACGGATCATAGCTTTTTAAAGCAATGGATATTTTAGTATGGATTTTCCTCAAATAGACGCGGGTGAAACCGCGGGGCACAGCTAGTTACTTAATAAATTCACGCGACTACTCAAATAACTACCTAGGCAAAAATTTTACAAAAACAAGCAAAATTATAAAAAGCGATATTTCAAAACCATACTCCAATGTTATAAATTATGAATGCACCAACAAGCCGGGTACCATACCGTATTATTTTAAAAAGCAGAATCAGTCACATTTATTAAACCTCACTACGAAATCGAACGGCGATCCGACACAAAATGTGACTAAAGTCTCACTACAACCGGGTAAAATACCGTATTACTTTAAGCCAAACCAAAAAAATAAAATATCGGACAATCACACCCATTCTACGCCAGTAACGAGCACACCCATTTTTTTTCGTTCATAAACAAGAAAGTAGCGATTATAATTTAAAAATAATGCACTTCAATTCAAGAAGTATCAGAAAAAAAATAGAAAAAATTGAGTTACTGACGGATGAACATAAAATCGATGTCTGCGGAATAAAACTTTTCTAAAAAAAGAAGAAGTTGAAATATTACAAATCGCACATCTAGATCTAAAGGGGGTCAACTCAAAAAATCACTTTTTTCAGAAAACGCGAAAAACTGATTACTTTGCCCCAATGCACGACAGAAGTGTTCTGATTAAAAATTATGATTTTAAACGCAGCTAGAACAAGTATGTTATAGGAAACTCGTGTTTTTTTTCATGTTTTGCGGCTAATAATTGGATTTTCTGAGTTGTTTCCTTGTTGCTAGCCAATGTTTGTAATTTTTTTTTTGTTATTTTGAGTTGAGCCTGTGTTGTTGAATCAAGTTCTTAGTTAGCTCTCTTTTGATGAACCAGAGAAGAAGAAAAAAAGTAACCAGATATTTAAAACTCAATAGAAATATGTATTATTTATAATTAGTTCGAGCAATATATTGATTTGTGACCAGCAATAAAGGGTTTGTAGGATGATGAATTAGCAAAAACACAAGTAGTAGTAATAATAACAGTACTCTTAAACCTTAATCTTAAGTCTCGTATGTCAACTATAATTGTATAATATTTATCTTTCTTATAAACATTAGATACTCTTGTGAAAGACCCATTAACTTCAAAATAAAAGGCAGTATTGAGAGATGTTAAATTTTGTGTACAGCAAAATCACTATTTATTCACTTATTTAGTAGCGAGTGTCGAACTATAAACTCTCTTTTTGCCTTTCAAGGTTGCGGATCCTGCGGTTGGCTTGAAATTTCGTCAAGCCTATCTTTACATATTAGTCTATATTTTTCTCCACAGAGTGGTCTAACTCTTCTTCTTTTTACATTTTTCTTAGACTTAGACACAGATTGGTATGATCTTAGGTGAAAGTTTATTTTTGTGAGCCAATAGAAAATTAGAATCCTTATCGGAGTCATCAATATTACTTTCGTCACTCTGGATTGGTGAAATATATTTATTGCAATTGTTAAATAAATTATAAAAATGTGTGCCAGAATTTTGTTGCTTAAACGTGCAGGGAATAGATAATGTAACAGCCAATAATATGACGGGACGAGTTTCTTGAGATCAGACTTCATCACTAGTTGACGTTATTTTCAAGTCATCTTCAGTGTTTCATATCATGTAGAAATAATGGAAGGAGTGATGATGTCTTTATCCCTTGTTTCATGTGTAGAAATGATGAGAGGAGTGATGTTTTCTTTACCCATTTCTTCCATCGTATTTACTAAGAACCGACCACGTCTCACTGTTTTCCTGAGAAGGGGCAATACTTATTATATTTAATTAAAGGACTATGTCCACCAAAGTTATGTAAATAGCCTTAAATTTAGCATTTATGACCCCATTAACGATATTGTAAAGTAATATTTGGAGAATACCATCTAAAGGGAGCTAACTCAAAAATTTGCATTAAAGCCAAAATAAATCCATTAAATTTAAGGGCGACAAAGAAAAGTAATAATTTAAAGAGATCTTTATAGCTATTAGCAAAAGAATTGTATTTAGGTAGGTTTTTAGAAATAATATAAGCGTTTAAAATATAACTCAGCAATACAGAGGTAACTCAAAATTCAAAAACGATTCATCAATGTGGCAACAATTCAAAATAATAAAATAAAAATTACAGAGCTTGCTAGCAATACGGTTTCAACTCAAAATGTTGTATCAATTCACTCAGCACTAACCACCTACAAAACGTTAACTCAAAATAAATACTATTGAAAATGTCAACACTGCAGGTACAACTTTGAATAATTTTAAATTGTGTACAACTTCGCTTGTATTTTTGATTACAACTAACAATATCCCTGTTTTGGTGGGAGGTAAGCAGGAACCACTCTTGCAAGAAAAGGGAGATTCGGCGCCATCTAGCATCGAATAGCAGAGATATTTTTAAACCTGTTTTGTTGGTAGATTGGTTTTTCACTCGAGAATGCGATGGTATACTTAACTCGATTTGGTCGATTTTTGAGTTGACCCCCTTTAGATCTAGATGTGCGAAATAGACGGCTACAGAAAAGCTACGCATTTTTCTCGCGGAAAACAATCGAGAGGAGGGGTATGTTTATTTGTAAAAAACTCAGTACAGTTTACAAAACTAGACTGGATATCTGAAATGGGTATTGAGCGACATTTTGAAGTGTGTGGACTAAGTTTAAATGAATTAAACTATATTGTTATATGTGTATACAGAACTCCAAAAAGTAATTTTGAACTGTTTTTAAAAAGCCTGGAAATTCTCTTACAGAAGCTAACATGTATGAAAGGATACAATAAGAAAAAAATATTTGTACTAGGCGATTTCAACATAAATATTCTCGAAAAAAATAACAAATCTGAGTCATTATTCAACATATTTAAGTCGTATAATTTATATCACACTATTAAACAACCTACAAGAATTACAGAGCACTCGCAAACATGCATTTATAATATAATGACTAATATAAAAAGGTACGAAACTAAAATTACTAAAGTAGAATCAGATTTTTCGAACCACACAGCACAAATACTATCAGTTCCAACATGTATGAGCTTTATGGAAAAATACTGGTTCATCGAAACGCGTAACGTCGAGAAATATTCCGAGATACTCATGAAATACATGTCTCAGATTAGCTTCTCAGAAGTGTACAAGCAACAGGACGCAGAAATGGCGTATAAGGAATTTATCGAACTGTACACTATGTTATTTAATACGTGCATTCCGTTAGAAAGAACAAAGGTAACATACAAACGAAAATTAAATTGGAAAACTAAAGGCATTAAAATATCTAGCATAATAAAGAGAAAAAAATACTTAAATTTATTTAGAAGCAAAAACAGGAATCAGTTAACTTCATACAAAAATATTGTAAAACAATGAAAAATGTTATAAAAACTGCCCAAAGAATATCAAACACAAAATACATAAAAGAGAGTGAAAATAAAAATAAAGCTGCTTGGAAAATAATTAAACAAAACACTTCCCAAACTAATAGCATACCAACAACTATTGATAATATTCAAATAGATAATACTGAAATCAAAGACCACGCACAAATATCCGAAGCTCTTAATGATTATTTTATAAATATAAATCAAAATATTGATTAAACTGTTTTAAATAAAAATGTTATCCAAAATAAAACCTATAAAAGTATTTTTCTAAGCCCTGTTAGTCCTGAAGAAGTGAAAAAGTTAATTAAAGAACAAAAAAATAAAAAGAGTGCTGGTCATGACGGTATATCCATGCAAATAGTTAAAAACACAGTCGACTATATAGCAGAACCGCTCAGTTATATGATTAATTTATCTCTTGAAACAGGTTGTTTCCCAAACGATCTGAAGAAAGCAATAATACGTCCTTTACACAAAAAGGACCAAAGAACGATATGAAAAATTACAGGCTGATAGCAATCTTACCTTGTTTCTCAAAGATTTTCGAAAAAGTAATTTACAATAGATTAACTTCTTTTCTTGAATTAAATAAGATATTAAATGGTCACCAATTTGGCTTTCAAAAAGGTAAAAACACCACATCAGCCATATTTAAGTTTCTAACACAAGTATGGAACAATATAAATAATAAAAACAGGGGGATTACTGTACTGTTAGACTTATCAAAAGCATTCGACCGTGTAAAACACTCTACACTCATTGATAAATTGGAAGCTATAGGGATACGAGGAATAGCCTTAGAACTAGTTAAAAATTATTTATCAAATAGAACCCAGTCAACTAGCATCGATTTCTACAACAAAAAAACCAAAACAATAGATAAAGTTCAATCAAATTATACAAAAAAATTACTAGGTGTACCACAAGGTAGCATATTGGGTCCATTACTGTTTCTAATTTACGTTAACGAAATACCCCTATCTACCAAACATCAATGTATCATGTTTGCAGATGATGCTACACTCACTATATCCCAAAGAATGAAAATTTAAATTTAGCAGAGTATGAAAAAGAAGTTACCGAAACATTGGAAGCAATAGATAAAGAACAAAATTCATTAAATCTCAATATAAATATTGTTAAAACAAAACTCATCCAATTTCAAAACTATAAAACGCTGCCAATGAACTTAAATATAATGTATAAGGATATAAAAGTTGACGAAGTAACAGAATCCAAATTTTTAGGCGTTACGATAGATTAAAATTTAAATTGGAAAGCGCATGTTTCTCTAACTAATTCAAAAATTCCCAAATACTGTTATGCGCTCTACATTCTCAGTAATGTTACGTCACAAGAAATTGCCAAAAATGCTTACTATGGATATGTATACCCTCATTTAACTTATGGCATAATCTTTTAGGGAAATTCAGTTGTAGTAAACTCTACCTTTAAGTTACAAAAACGATGTGTGAGGGCTATTTACAACTTACATAAACGAGCTTCAGTCAGGCAGTTATTTAAGAACAACAAAATACTGACACTGTCTAGTATTTATATCTTAGAGCTGTGTCTGTTCGTAAAAAAACATCCAGAATATTTTTTTGGAAAAAAGTCCTCTCGCTCTGACATATTACGCTCAAAAGATAGATTTAACAATCGTGTAACACAATCCAATAATGCTATGTTTCACAGAAGCACTTTTAACACATTTATAAAAATCTTTAATAGCCTACCAATACATATTAAGTCCATAACTTCTAGCAATATTTTCAAAAACACACTGAAAACTTGGCTTAATGATAAATCTTTTTACGACTTGGAAGAATATTATGTACTGCAGCTAATCATATTAAAAAGAAGTATTTAGAAGACTAATATAACACTGTAATTGATTGTCATACCTATTTTGTAAAACGTAACCAAGCCTGAATATAATAATTTGTTTCGTGTAATTATGTGTTAAACAGATAATAAGGAAAGTACCTATGTACTCACTTAACTGTTGTCTACTAATCTATTACCTACTTAATTATAAGGTAAAAAACTACCATATGTTGCACGTCCGCTAGGACAAACTGTTGATACCAAACTTTTCACTTAAAGGTACTGACAGACGTGCTCAAAAAAAGCATGCTAATAAGCTTGCTTAAAATTAGCATGCTCTGCAAACTGTTCACATTTGCCAGAAATAAGCATGCTTGTTTTAAGCATACTCCTAAATAGGCATGCTCAAAGCAAACGTACGGACAGACGTGCTACTTGGCACCAGGCTCTCGGCCAAAATGGATGTACAAGTATATAGTAACAGTGCTATCCGTACAGAACTTTAATTATTATTTTTATTGATAAACTTGCATCATTCATGTCCTTTAATAAAGCCTCATTATTATTTTTATATAAAGGAGAATGTGTGTTCCACAGACATTCGTAACTTCTTTAATGTGACAGAAAAAGCAAAGTTTTTCTTCTCCCCAACGCGACGATGGATGTAATTATTTAATTAATTACATCCATTAATTGCATAAAACAGTCGTCCGCTGCAGATTGAAACAAAACGCAAAATGGATAATAGCATGCTAATAAGCACTAAACTAATGTACACTAACACCATCAATGTACACGGTTTTAAGCAATAAAATTTATTTCTATTTCTATTTCGTGGACATTGAAACCATAGATTGAATCAAACAGCATATTTCTTTATCTGTGCCACTGATACAGGTGACAATCTGACAATAAAAAACGAACTGTCATGTTGTATCAGTTTGTCAAGTTTCCCAATGGTTGATGGTCTGTGAAATGCTTTTTGTAGAAACAATCTCTTGAATTTATCGAATGTACACACGAGAAACGATATTATATTTTGTATGGCACAACATTTTTTTATACTGCACTCAAAATAAGGAGCAAATGTTTTGAAACAAAAAAAACTATCACCACAAAACGTACACGGTATTAAAATACTTGAAACTGGGGACCCTGACGAAGAGTAAACCGATAGACTTTCTGGTAACTTTGTCGTGATAAAGAGATTTTATAGTGGAATATAAACATGACGACGTCTTCAGAGGACGTTTTGCTCAGCGTGAGCTACGTGCGATATAAGAAGGGTGATGGTACTTTATATGTTATGAACTCAAGACTGGCTTGGATGTTGGAAAACAGGGACACAGTGGCAGTCTCGCATAAATACGCGGATATAAAAAGTAAGTATTGTATTAGACTTATCATCATTATAAAACCTTTTAGATGTAATAATACAGTAAAATCGTAAAAATATCCACAATTTCTGATGGTGTAACAAGTCTAAACTTGTTGAGTTGACAATTGATTGCAAAAAAAACAAAGTTTGGTCTCTGGTAATGTCTCAAGATAATATGTCATGAACATACAACTAACTTATGTTGTTTCTAAAGTTTTATAAATTGTACTTCTAGCATAGACTTATATGTATAAGGACCTGGCCAAAGGTGTGACTAAATGGCTCAACTGCGTTAAGCCTAAAATTGCATTTTTAGGGCCATGCGACTCAGTTCACAGCGGTCAGTGCGCAGGAAAGAGTTAACAAGTTTTTGCTGGCCATTAAAATGCAAAAATTAGTAAGCCACGTCCTTCCTTTGAAGTCATTGTCTTATAGTGGATTATTCAAATTGTGACATAATGATAAAAAGTATTCTGTACACTTCTTACACTCCTCTTCTAATCTATTATTCCACAACGCCGTACAAAAATCATGCGACAATGAGAAATGATCAAGTATTGTAACCCCCCTCTTCAATTGCACTCAGTTGGACAGCTTACAAGTGACGGCATAGTGCAAAATCTTATTACCTTAAACCCTTCTATCATCTCACATAGGTCTCCTGGTGGTTCATTTGACCCATAAATTTTGTCCACAGGCCTGCAGTCTGTTTCATAGGCATGATATAAGTTAAGTGTCCGATATGTCCAAATGTTGGGCAAAGGCCTCCCTTCCCTCTTTCCAGTTGTCTTTACTGCTATAAGACGCCAGTTGGGCTGATATTGGTCCAGGTCGTCCCACACATTTTAGTCTGTAATGTTGTTTTCATCTGGATTCCACTAAGTTTTAGCCCAAAAATCATCAACATTTGGCAGACATATCCAGTTCAATCCCATTTTAAATTAGCTGCCTTTTGGGTTGTCGTCATAATATTAATAAAATGTTCTATTTCTGTAGTGTATTAATGTTCTGATTACCTGTAGTTTTTATAATTATGTATCTTTTGTAAAAGTGTTTTCTAAGTACCTTCAATATGTAATAAAAATCAGTTTTGCTTCTGACTCAACTAATGGCGTTTACTTTATTGGCGACGAGGATAATTTATTAAATTTGGAAGAGAAATGGCTTCAAATGTAGCTAATATTGTGTTTCCCGGGGAATTTAATCCGAAAACCGACAAATGGTGCGATTACAAAGAGCGTATGGCGTGTGCACTGGATGCGGCGGGTCACGACGACTTCACGACCGACCGGGCGCGGTCCCTGTTCCTGTCGCAGTGTGGGAAGGACTCGTTCGCCCTCATCGCGTCGCTGCTGGTTCCCGCCCGCCCTACGACGGTGACTTTATCACGTATTGTCGAGGTTTTGGACCAATTCTACGAACCAGAAGTTAGCGAGATTTTGCAAGCTGGGAAGTTTTATAAACGCTCACAACTAGAAGGCGAAAGCGTGCAAGACTTCGTGGGAGCAATAAGTACAATCGGAGCCAAATGTAACTTCGTGGATTTGGAACGTCAGTTGAGAGACCGGCTGGTGCTAGGGGTGCGCGACGAGCGATTAAGGCGGGATTTGCTTAAAACAAAGGATTTAACCTATCAGTTGACACTACGGATGTGTCTGAACTACCAAGCGATATTTCCCGACCTATACCCGGAGGCCGCTGAGTCTAAGCAAACTCACTCAGACATTGCTGTACCTATGGAGATCAGTAAAGTGAAGGCGGTGTCATGCTGTCATTGTGGTTGGCAACATAAGGATACTTCAGAGTTGCTTACACTCAATACTCCATTGGGATTGATGAGAATGAACCGTCTGGCCTTCGGTGTCAGTGCAGCCCCAGGAATATTTCAAAGAGTTATGTCCACAGCACTCGCAAATATCGAGGGTGTGGCGTGTCTATTAGACGATGTTGCCATAATGGGACATAATATGGAGGAGCATAATCAGAGGCTTCGGGAAGTACTGTCCAAATTGACTCTAATGGGTTTCAGACTCAACGTTAAGAAATGCACTTTTGCTTCAGAAAGTATAACTTTTCTAGGTCATATGATTGACTCGGAAGGATTACATCCTTCCCCTGCAAAGGTAAAGGAAATAAGAGAGAAACCGGCCCCTACTAACAAAGAGACTTTGCGGGCCTTCCTAGGACTATACAATTTTTATGAAAAGTTTTTACCCGACAAATCTACCTTGTTGGAACCTTTGTACCGGTTACTGGAAGCAAAGAGAAAGTGGGTATGGACAGAGAAGGAACAGAAAACATTCGAAAAGGCGAAGGCTCTCATATCATCAGACCTAACACTAGTGGGATATGATTTAAACAAGGAATTGTTATTGATTTGTGATTCATCGGAATATGGACTGGGAGCGATTATTGCTCATGTCATGGAAGATGGAGTGGAGCGACCCGTTATGATGGCGTCACGAACAATGCAACCACATGAAAGACGGTATGGCCAGATTGACAAAGAGGCACTTGCCATTATGTTTGGACTTACTAAGTTTCACGATTTCTTGTCTGGTCGTAAATTTTGTATAATCACAGATCACAAACCACTGGTAGGGCTGTTTAATCCGCAGAAACCCATCCCAGACCAAATTTCCCCGAGAATGCTGAGATGGTCATTAAAGTTGGGTTGCTATGACTATATTATTAAGTACAGAGCAGGGAAATTAATTGGAAATGCAGATGCTCTAAGTAGGTGGACTGAACCTAACACACCGGGATCCTTTGAAGAACCTACAAGAGAAGTATTACTGCTGGAAGATCGACCAAATGGATGGGATTTGAACGCCTCTCAGATTGCAGCTGAAACAAAGAAAGATCCCGTGCTACAGAGAGTAATGTTTTATGTGATGCATGGATGGCCTCAGCACAACTCTAATAGTGAGTTACAGCCGTACTGGAATCGGAGAGATGCCCTCTCACAGAGTAAGGACTGTCTTTTGTGGTCCAATAGAGTAATTGTGCCAACATCCTTACAACGAGAAGTGCTGGCTCTGTTACATGCTCCACATGCAGGCATTGTGCAAACCAAAGCATATGCTAGAGGATATGTTTGGTGGGTTGACATGGATAAACAGATAGAGAGAATTGTATCAGAATGTGAAGAATGCCAATTAGTCCGAAACAATCCTCCAAAAGATCCACAGATATGGGTGCCTACAGAAAAGCCATGGAGTCGAGTACATGTTGATTTTGCAGGGCCATTCCAGGGAAAGACTTTCTTTGTTGTGATTGACAGCTACAGCAAGTGGCTGGAAGCTGAGATTGTACCATCGGTAAGTAGCGGGACTGTCATTACAATGCTGAGAAAAATATTTGCTTGTCAAGGTTTGCGTGAGGTGCTTGTTTCCGACAATTGTGACATAATTTCGTCACAGATGCAATTTTTTCGTTTTAAGGTTAAAATACCTTGGAATTCCGAATCGGAAGTAAATATATCCTGTGGAACGGAACTGTGATTTGACGGGTGACGTTGACAGCCATAACTATTTTTGATGGATTTGGACTGTCACTGTCAGGTTGATTTGGTCTATGGACCGGAACTATCGATCGGTCATTTCGCCCCGCCACCTGGCGGTGGGCAGTTGCCTTCGCATACATTTTTTCGCTCGATCCTGCCGAGAGCAGACCGAAGTAAATCTTTTCCTTTCTCGGGAATCTGATGGGAAATTGAGGAATTATTCCATTTATTGAAGACTCTTGGAGTGGAAGCATTTCTTGAGGGGAGGAGATAACTTAAAATGCTCTTGTGCTAATACGGATCCCGTATTTCTTTTACCAGGAAACGCCTAATGGGCGTTTTTTTTTCCTGGGTTTCTTTTTCCTGATTGCCGGTTTGTCTGGGTTTTGTGTTTAATCGGAAGAACAAAACCTAAAGGCATTTCTTATTTGCACGCGTGGATTAGGGTCAATCATGATCTAATTTCTGCTTAGGACGAATATCCTTTTATTTTCTTTTATGTAGTCTAAAGTTCTATTTCCTACATAGAACTTATTTACTTTTTGCTATGGACCTAATATAAAGAAAAGGCCATATATTTTATATAGAAGCTTAAATTCCAAATTAGCTCAACTTTTATAACAACTGAAAATGCTTCATTTGTATTTCCCTGGAAAGCATATTTCAGGTTTGGTTTAAAATCTAATAAGACTCAATTCCACGGCCCAATTTGCTACCCCCGAATTCTATACTGAAGCCCCACGCTGACCATGATGCCGGAGGATGCCTTCTTGTATCACTGAGCCGGGATAAAGTCAGATAAGCAAAAAACTTTATTATGTACTCTGTAATCTATTGAATCAGATTATTTTTTATGGCAACTTAAACTAATGGTTTGAATTAATGGTTTGAATTAATCGACTAACTTCTAATTAGAATTAAACTACTTACAAATTAACTTAAAGACTTTCTTGTATAACTTCATAGACATTTAAAAGTAAAATATTAATTAACTTCACTATAGCGTTAAGCGATAACCCACCTTTGGCTTTTCAAATAACATCAAACAATAAATATTATTCAAATTATATATGGTTTTACTTCATAGAATAATACAGCCCCCAAGGCTCTCGATTAAAAGTATCAAACATTGCTCTCCAATTTTTATCTATCCGTTAGCAAATTTTTTATTAACAGAAGGAAGACTGGCGCTCGAAATAAACTTACAAATATGTTTTCCTAGAACCTTTCTATACGTGGTAAGTATTTTTCTTCACCATTGGCATGTAACTAACACTTTTATTTATACCAATGTAAAAATTTTCTTACAATTGGCGCTAGAGTCAGGGACTTGAAAAAGGCTTGTTATCGCTTATAAACATAATTAATTCAAGTTGCTATTTCATATTCTATTCTATTGTATTTTTAATATGTACTTCTGATGTTACATTATTGTGTGCTTTTTCCAACATTTTAGGAACACATATTTATGTCATAACATTCTATGTACTTTGTTATTTTCACCAAACTGAAGGATAAAATAGGTTTGCTGTTATCAGATACTGTTTTTATAGCATTTATTGCATATACTTTGTAAAAGCTTTATAGATACAATATTAAGTTGTTCTGATAAACTTATATTATAGAAGAGAAGTTAGCTCATAGCTTGTGACAATATTTGCCATACTGTAAACCAACGATGAATTTTGAAAGTGTAAAGATTTGACTTGATAAGAAAAAGTTCTAAACATTACATACATTGATAAAATAATTTCATTATTGAAAAGCATCTTGCTGTAATTTTCTGCGATTGCATATTTGAACATTTACTGAAAGTAATAATACTTAATTTACATTTTGAAAACATACATTGTTTATTGTTACATACTTTGTTTACTTACCAACTTATGATAATATTATAAGCTACTTTGCTTGACATGCTGTTATAATTAAAAATATAAATCTATTGTTAGATATTGTTGTAAATCAAGTTGCATAAAAATTGATCTACCTGTTTCAACTTTAAAGTTATTTACAATCTGACAAACTTTTGAACTTTAAATAATTTTGAAACTTTAAATTACATTAAACTTATAACCAGTTGAAGATAATTTGAAATACTAGGGTTTCACTCGGATTCACTTGTTCCTGTGGATTAATTTTTGGATGACAATTTTGTTATTGACTTTCAACTATTTTCTGAGGTGAGTTTTGGATTGTTTTTGAATATTGTTTGTTGGAGTTTGTGTCATAATGGACAAGAGTGTACAGTTTCCACCTTGTGACGGAGAAGTCTCTCCTCATGTTATTGCCAGTCCATCGGTATTGCAACGTGTTGAGGAAACAGTCGTTTCTGCTCAGAATCCATTGGATGAAAACTTACATGCATTTTTACCAGACCAAGTACTTTACAACAGTACTCATACACAGACATTACCTTCTGTAAATACTCAATTAATGAAACATTTACCTTCAACCACTAAACTTCCAGATTTGAAGAGGAGTGGAATACTTTTTGATGGAACCACATGTGTTCGAGAATTTATAACTCGAGTAGAGGAATATTTCTTGTTTAGGAATTTTGATGAACATGTTTTGGTTAGCTGTTTTATGGACTTGCTTACAGGAGTCGCTACTAAATGGTATAGAGGTGTTAGGCCACAAGTTATTTCATGGTCTTCTCTTAAGCTTGCTTTGTTGAAGCGTTTCGATTCTTCAGATTATGATTACCATCTGAACCAAGAATTAACTTCCCGTTATCAGAGGAATAAGGAGTCACTTCCTGATTTTATTACTGATGTGATGGATATGTCCCGTCGTTTATGTGACCCTCTTTCAGAAACTACTTTGATTACTCTAGTGAAACATCATATGTTACCTGTTTACCAACCTTTCATAGTCGGGCACCCCGTAGAAACTCTTGATGTACTTATGCTTAAAGCTAAGGAAGTAGAAGCTTTGATTCAAAGGAATAAAGTCAGTAAAGATAAACCTCGCTTTAATGCTGTGGATATTAAACCTATAAGAATGCTTTGCTTAAAATGTCAATCGACAGAGCATACATATAGAAATTGTAAGACCATACCTGGTCCCATATGTTTTAAATGCCATAAGTTGGGCGTAATTACAAAAACTTGTGACGATTGTCATTCATATAAAACCTCTTTAAATAATTCAAAAAACTATAATAAAAATAGATCAGATAAAACTAGTAAATTCAATGATACTTTAAAACCTAGTAATCAGACTTGTAAACAGGAATTTTCAGAATGGCTTGGATATTTGAAAGCTTTCTTTTCTAATTATCGAATTGCTCCTGTGTTAGTAGTCAATAAAGAAGACACTAGACCCTTTTTAAATTTTTCTATTGATGATAAAAAATTTAGTGGACTTTTGGATAGTGGATCCAGTTCATGTGTTCTTGGCGCAGGCCAGCATATTAAATTTTCACGTTTAGGCTATACCATATACCCTAATGATAGTTCAGCATTTACCGCTGATGGTTCAGCTCGTAAAGTTATAGGAACTATGAATTTGCCAGTTGTTATAGACAATATTTGTAAACTTGTTAAATTTTTAATAATACCATCTTTTGACTTACCATTTATTCTAGGATTTGACTTTTGGTTAAAGTTTGATTTGGCTAAAGACTTATGGAGAAATATTGAGTATGTATGTCATGATAAACCTCAAGTCTGTGCTGTAACTTCTGCAGTTAATCCTACTCCTTCTGAGACATTTCAGTTAGATGAAACTATAGCTATGTTTGAAGATATTTCTTATGAGAAAAAAGTTTCTTTACATAAAGTTCCTGATGCATTGTCTAGAATTCAGATAAATTCAATATTTGTTTCCCCAGTTGATATTATTAATCCTGATGATGAAATAGAAGACACTTGGTATAGAAAAATCATTATTAATTGTCAGAAACTTCCAGCTAAAATAAGAAATTATAAAGTTAAAAACAATACTTTGTATAGATTTTGTAAAAACAAGTCATATTCTGGACACCGATATATTTTAAGCGTTGTAGATGTTTTTATTAAATATTGTTGGATTTCTCCTATGATAAATGCAACTTCTCATATTATCAGTAAACTCTCTAGTCTGGTGACAGAATTTACCCCTAATTTCCTGATGTTTGGAAGAGAACTTATATTTGATGCTTCATTGCACCATATTAGTAATTCTTTTGATAATTTAAATCAACTCGAGTTTGGTACTCGTGATTCTTTTGCTATTTCATTAAATTTACTTGGTGAAATATTTGATAAAGTTCAAGCTAGTCTTTTGAAAGCTTATAAGCGAAACGCTACCTATTATAATAAAGGGCGTCGAGCAATTACTTTTGATGTAGGGGATGTGGTTTGGCGTAGGAGCTTTGTGCAATCTAGTGCACCTGCATATTTTTCAGCTAAATTAGCACCTAAGTTTATTAAGTGTGAAATTGTTCAGAAAATTTCTCCTAATGTCTATGTTCTGAAAGAAATAAATAAAACCACAACTGGACGTTATCATATAAAAGATATAATTAAATATTAACTTCACTTTTATAAAATTGTTCTTAAATTCTAATTACATACTTTCTAGTAATTATTAAAATTTGTTTAGTTTAGTTCTTGATACCATGTTTGGGGACCCCCCGTTGTATGTTGATGAATGAGATATGAAGTATGTAAGGTTCGGGGAATGAAGATGATTTTTGAAAGGAAACTCAACACATTCTATTAAAGATTTAATACTATACATTCTTTTAAACTCAAAAATGTTACCTTAGGTGAATATAACATTTTGGATTTTGTTTAAAAATAATTTTGACAAATTAAACTTTTATTTGAATATTTCTAGTTAAACACTAATTGCCATTCCGCAATGACCTAATTACCTTACTTCAAAAGATCTTATTTTGTTAATATATTAGGAGATCTTTGCATTTTCAGCAATATCTTATGGTCTCTTGTATATTTTGTACATTTAAAGTTAGAAACCTTAACTTTAACTTTTTATTTGAGTTAAAAGTTTCTAAACTTAACTTTTTATAAGGAACTTATTTTCATTCCTTAATAGTAGTGTTTGTCATCGCTATTTGTGAATAGGTGACAAATAGACTTTTGATATTTAGAACACTATAGCTTTTAGTAGTTATGTACTTATAGATAACTCTAATTTTTAGATCCTTAATTTTATAGACCATTTGAGTCATATGTACTTGTAAGTAGATTTAGTCTAGTATTTAAAATACGGATTTGACATTTCACCGGATTTACTTCATGGACTTTACTCTGCTTTTACAATGGTTTATAAGGACATTTTACCAAGCGTTGGTTGGACCCGACACTTGTGGATTTTGTTGACTTTGACCATTGTTCTAGTCACACATTTTTGGCAAACTAGTGGTGTTTTGCGACCACTACTGCTTGCTATTGGACTTTTCAAGTTGGAAGATACTATTATAAGTGTATTCTTCGATTGAAAATTTTTGTTCCTCTTCAACTTTTTGTTTTGAAAGGAAGTTTTTTTGTAGCTCTGTTCGACACGTTTGTTTGTAGTCTTGCTCAACGCGTTTGTTCGTAACTTTGCTCACCATTTTTTGATATTGTGTTAGTGAACGGGAAATCGGAGATAGGGATGCGCCGGTCACTACATAATTTTTGTATTTGCCTTTGCAAATATGCTTGTTCTTTGTGCATCGAAAAATCGATTGGTGTTGCCTCGGTCACAAAAACAATTTTTGGTTTTGCTTTTTATAGCAAACATATTTTTGGGCAAATGTTAGTGAACGGAAAATCGGAGATGGAGGTGTGCCGGTCACTACATATTGTGCTTCCTTCACTTTCAGCGGGAATTGTTCTCGATTTCTGAAATTGAAATAGATGTCTTTTAGAGATCTTATCTACATGTTCAACTCAGTATATTGGTGCTGAATTGAAATTCATTAGAATGAGCTTTTAAATAAGCTTGTTAATATTATGCTTTAATAGACAGTGGCCAAGGTTGCTTAACTGATCTAAAGATGGAGTTTTCTTATAAACTTTAGAGTGAGGGTGTTTGATGTCAAAGAGACAGTGGCCATGGTGCTTAACTGGTCTATTGACGGCGTTTTCTTTTGTAAAATTGCGTTTATTGAAGTGGTAGTTGAGTAGACAGTGGCCAGGGAGCTTAACTGATCTGATGACGGTGTTACTTTTATAAATTTTTGATGTTAAAAGGTCAAGGAGACAGCGGCCATGGTTGCCTAGCTGATCTAAAAGACGGAGTTGTTATTTTGTATTTATTGGTGATGGAAGTCGATTAGACAGCGGCCTTATTTCTGCTTAACTGTTCTATTGACTTGGTAATTTTTAATTTCTTATAGTAATTAAATTCTTTTAGACAATTTTGTTTAGTCCTAATTGTTTTTGACTTACAAAATTGTAATGGATTTATTATATTTTTCTTTAAAAACAACATTTCATTCTAAAGGCATTTGATATTTGTCTTACTTCTAGTTTAGATAGATACATTTATCTCCTTTATCTTATTGTTTGATGATTTTTGGGTTAGTCTCAAAAATAAAAGAAAGTTTAATTCTTTTTTTTTTTTTTTGGGAAAGTATGTATTGTGACATAATTTCGTCACAGATGCAATTTTTTCGTTTTAAGGTTAAAATACCTTGGAATTCCGAATCGGAAGTAAATATATCCTGTGGAACGGAACTGTGATTTGACGGGTGACGTTGACAGCCATAACTATTTTTGATGGATTTGGACTGTCACTGTCAGGTTGATTTGGTCTATGGACCGGAACTATCGATCGGTCATTTCGCCCCGCCACCTGGCGGTGGGCAGTTGCCTTCGCATACATTTTTTCGCTCGATCCTGCCGAGAGCAGACCGAAGTAAATCTTTTCCTTTCTCGGGAATCTGATGGGAAATTGAGGAATTATTCCATTTATTGAAGACTCCTGGAGTGGAAGCATTTCTTGAGGGGAGGATATAACTTAAAATGCTCTTGTGCTAATACGGATCCCGTATTTCTTTTACCAGGAAACGCCTAATGGGCGTTTTTTTTTCCTGGGTTTCTTTTTCCTGATTGCCGGTTTGTCTGGGTTTTGTGTTTAATCGGAAGAACAAAACCTAAAGGCATTTCTTATTTGCACGCGTGGATTAGGGTCAATCATGATCTAATTTCTGCTTAGGACGAATATCCTTTTATTTTCTTTTATGTAGTCTAAAGTTCTATTTCCTACATAGAACTTATTTACTTTTTGCTATGGACCTAATATAAAGAAAAGGCCATATATTTTATATAGAAGCTTAAATTCCAAATTAGCTCAACTTTTATAACAACTGAAAATGCTTCATTTGTATTTCCCTGGAAAGCATATTTCAGGTTTGGTTTAAAATCTAATAAGACTCAATTCCACGGCCCAATTTGCTACCCCCGAATTCTATACTGAAGCCCCACGCTGACCATGATGCCGGAGGATGCCTTCTTGTATCACTGAGCCGGGATAAAGTCAGATAAGCAAAAAACTTTATTATGTACTCTGTAATCTATTGAATCAGATTATTTTTTATGGCAACTTGAACTAATGGTTTGAATTAATGGTTTGAATTAATCGACTAACTTCTAATTAGAATTAAACTACTTACAAATTAACTTAAAGACTTTCTTGTATAACTTCATAGACATTTAAAAGTAAAATATTAATTAACTTCACTATAGCGTTAAGCGATAACCCACCTTTGGCTTTTCAAATAACATCAAACAATAAATATTATTCAAATTATATATGGTTTTACTTCATAGAATAATACAGCCCCCAAGGCTCTCGATTAAAAGTATCAAACATTGCTCTCCAATTTTTATCTATCCGTTAGCAAATTTTTTATTAACAGAAGGAAGACTGGCGCTCGAAATAAACTTACAAATATGTTTTCCTAGAACCTTTCTATACGTGGTAAGTATTTTTCTTCACCATTGGCATGTAACTAACACTTTTATTTATACCAATGTAAAAATTTTCTTACACAATGGCAGAGCATTTAGTTCGGAAGAATTCAATTTGTTTTTGAAAAGAAATGGCATAAAACATTTGTATTCACCTCCATATCACCCAGCAACCAATGGTCAGATAGAGAGAGCAATCCAGACTTTTAAAAACAAACTGAAAAAGATGGAGAGCTCACAGATGCCATGGAGTGAGAAGATGGCAAAAGTATTGTTTTATTTAAGGACTGTCCCAAACAGCTCAACCAATAAAAGTGCGGCAGAGATGCTTAACGGACGAAAGTACAGGACTGCGGTATCAAGGTTACACCCAGAAAACTTGCCATCACGGGCGGATGCCCAAATAGAAGAACAAGCCAGCCAACCATCTCGACGTTTTCGGATTGGGCAATCAGTCTTGATACAAAAGTATGGCCCTGGCAAGAAATGGGAGAGAGATACTGTGGAGTCTGTAGAGGGCCCCAGCTCATACAGGGTGAGGACGGAAGGTGGAGAATTGCATCGTAGACATGTAGACCAGATGCTGGCGCGAGCGACGCAACAGGTAGAGACAAATCAGAGAAGACTATCTTGGGATCAACCGGACATAGATGGAGATAATGAATCTGCAGACGAGATACCAATTAATATTCCGGATCAAAGTCTTTGGCCTGATATCATTGGTGTATGACTTTAATTATGTGGGAAGATATGTAGTGTATTAATGTTCTGATTACCTGTAGTTTTTATAATTATGTATCTTTTGTAAAAGTGTTTTCTAAGTACCTTCAATATGTAATAAAAATCAGTTTTGCTTCTGACTCAACTAATGGCGTTTACTTTAATTTCTATTACCTTGACAGATTTTTACAATAAGCTTTAGTTTTTGATGACAAGGGGGGAGGCTTGATCAATAATGGCAATAATTCTGCTTACGTAATACTTGAACGACCCCTTACTGCTGGCACAATAACTGGCAAAGGTGTGGTACTTCCCCAGGTGGACTCTGCCAAGAGTCCTACCACTATAAAAATGACTGTTAACCCGTCAAGCGGCATATGGGCCCTTATGGGCTCAGAGTCGGATATGACTCAGTGAATAAAATTCCAAAAAAAAATTAAATCTACCCTCAACAATTTTGAGGTTAGTTTTGACAAAAAATCATAAGTGAAGCTTTATCATCTAAACATTTTTGCGGCAGCAGTATAAATAAAGTGGCCAAGTGCGAGTTGGACTCGCCCATGAAGGGTTCCGTTGCAGCAAGTAACATAATATACATAGTACACATAGTTCTTGTAGTTCGTTGTAACTTTGATTGAAGTTTTAATAATAGTGTATTTATGACGTACTAAAAAAAACTACTCATCAGATCGAGTTCAAACCAATTTTCGTTGGTAGTTTGCATGGTAATGTACATCATATATTTTTTTTAGTTTTGTCATTCTCTTACTTTAGAAGTTAGAGGGGGGGGGGACACATTTTACCACTTTGGAAGTGTCTCTCGCGCAAATTATTCAGTGTAGACAAAAATTAAATTAGAAACCTCAACATCATTTTTGAAGACCTATCGATAGACACCCCACACGTGTAGGTTTGATGAAAAAATAATTTTGAGTTTCAATACTCAGTATGGGGGGCAACCCTTATATTTATATTTTTAATTTTTTGTTGTATAAATCTTAATGCGGTTCACAGAATACATCTACTTACCAAGTTTCAACAGTGTAGTTCTCATAGTTTCGGCAAAAAGTGGCTGTGACATACGGACGGACAGACAGACATGACGAATCTATAAGGGTTCCGTTTTTACGTTTTACGGAACCCTAAAAATGAACAAGTGAAATCAAAAGTAGTCAAGCCCCAAGAGGCCAAATTTGGGCAAAACCGGTTTTGGGACTTTAAAAACTTATTTTTTCATGATATACATAATCGATTATTAGTTTATTTTGATGCCTAAGATAGGCGATTATATTAATTTGTACATTGTCGTTTACAGACACACAAAATTTGGTTTCATTTTTTTGTAATGATTTTTTATATGACGTCACGACGCCGGCCGCGTCGCGAGTCGGGCTTAATGGGTCTTTTAGATCTAGTCTAGTCTAGAATTTGTCTTAAAATGAGTCTCAACTGGGTTAATAATTTTTGCAGCACAGAAGATCTCCCCGGCGGGTAAGCCCAAGGTGCAACTCCAGGTGGTCCTACACGATGGGACCTGCTCGACGTTCCACTTCGTGCACCCGTCCGGGGCGGCGGCGCAGGCGGCCGACCGGGACGGAGTCAAGCAACTGTTGCAGAGCCTGCTGCCCAAGTTCAAGAGGCAGATCGATGGGGACCTCGAGATGAAATCCAAGTAATATTAAAAAAAAAAAAATTGGCAGTCATAGGAACTGCCGATAGAAGTGAAAACTTGTAACTCAGAATTTGATAGCTTACCTTGGAAACTACACGGGTGTAACCGGAGGGCGTGGCCTCGCCGTCATGGCATGGCCATCTAGAAATGCGTCAGCATTTCCCATTGGCTCACGCATTTCTAGATGGCCATGCCATGATGGCGAAGCCACGCCCTTTCAGCATTCCCATTGGCTGACGCATTTCTAGATGCCCAATCGCTAAGGTCCCGAGTTTACCCGAAGATTTCTTATCATACCCGAGCGTGACGGTAGAATTCAATTTACACCCCACGAAAAATATGTCTAGGCGCGCATAAAGAAGTTTTCACTTCAAAAAAAAAATAGTAAAATGTATTTTTTTTTTTAGGTAAGGCATTCAAGTTACGGCTGGTCGGTCCGGGAGAACGGCGCCTGCCGATCCGGAGACCCCGATTTCAAACCCCACACGCACCACTGTCTTATCGAAGTCATGTGCGTAATGCCGCTAACTTAAAACGGCGAAGGAAAACATCGTGAGGAAACCGACATGTACCTAGAATCTTTCGGAGTCATGTGTCATCCACCAATCCGCACTGGGCCAGCGTGGTGGATTATGGCCTTAACTCTCTTCTTGCGAGAGAAGGCCCCGAGTCCCAGCAGTGGGAACATTTAGTTTGCTGTTGATGATGATGATGATGATGATGATGATTAAAGTATTAAGTAACGCAATTTTTTTTCCTGTTTCTTTTGTCTATTTGCAATCAGCCCTGAGGCTATAATTAAATTTTATATTATTTAGTATCGAGATTTGCGCATTCTGTGATACGTCATCTCCTATTCGCAGGGCCGGATTTAGAGGTGTGGAGGCGTGTGGGGCGTAAGCCCCGTTTGCCCTTCCCTAAATCCGGCCCTGCCTATTCGTAACGCAATTTTTAAATATTGTTTTTTTTTTTTGTAGTTTTTGCGTAAAGGAGTAACTAACATTCACCCATACACTATAAACTATAACTAACTTTCGCGTTTATAATATAAGTACTAGGTATACTCTGCGCGCGTTGCTACGCCATCTGTCGAAAATTAGTCGTACCAACTCAGAAACCTTCTATGGCTCATGCACAACAAGTTTGCTAAAGATCATCACATGATGAATTACGATTACGATTCTATATAGGACATACAGACTTACAGACAAACATTCATTTTTATATATCGGCAACCAATACCGCGAATGCCACGATCAGGAAATTTTACACTGGGACAAAAAAAATCTTATTTGTTTTAGTTTTTTTTTTGTAGTTCTTTATTCATAAATGTACAATTTACACATCAATTTTTAAAACAATAAAAGAGTATACAAAGAGTATACATTTTAAAAGTTATTTTTTTTTATTAATTAATTTAAATTTATAGCATAGAGTGACGGGACGAGCAGGACGTGTGCCTGATGGTAAGCAACACGCCTGCCCATAACAGCACAGTGCGACGCGGCTATTGGAACATGAACCAAATCATTACCTAGCACCGCACTGCGCTCATTACCCAGAGATCTCTAAGATATTATATCTCTAAGCCCTGTAATTTCTCTAGAAACATTGCCCTTCAAACCGGAACACAGTAGTGTTTAAACTTTACTCCTTGACGGTAGAATAACTGGCAAAGGTGTGGTATTTTCCCCAGTCAGATTGTGCTAATAGTCCTGCCACTACTGAAACTTATTATGCGAAGAAAATTTGACTACATCAATCAATATTACGTTATATTAATGTGATATTGAATATAATAAAATAATAAATTTCCAGGCTGCTGTCTCTCCACCCCACTCTGAAGCACCTCTACGAGGACCTGGTCATATCGAAGGTGATCAACAGTGAGGAGTACTGGAACACACCAACGCTGAAACAGTACACCGAGTCCACCAGCGTCAAGCAAGAGGCCGGTGAGATTATTATGTAAATAATAAATAAATAAATATTGGTGGACAATTCACACACAACACCATCGGACCCCAAACTAAGCAAAGCTTGTACTATGGCGGCCAGATAGCTGATATAATACTTATATAGTTTTAAATACATACTTATTATACATAGAAACACCCAGGCACAGTGCAAACATTTGAATTCATCACACAAATATTTGCACTGGGTAGGAATCAAACCCACAGCCCTCGGCTTTGCAGACAGAGCTACTACCCACTAAGCCACGAGGCCAGTCTATATCTATATCTATACTATTATTTTTTTTTATAGCATAGAATGACGAGACGAGCAGGTCATGTGCCTGATGGTAAGCAACATGCCTGCCACATAACAGCACAGTAACACGCAGCTATTGGAACATGATAGTCCAAATCATTACCTAGCACTGCACTGCGCTCGTCACCCAGAGATCTAAGATATTATGTCTTTAAGCCCTGTAATTTCTCTGGAATCATTGCCCTTCAAACCGTAACACAGTAATGTTTGCACATTACTGCTTGGCGGTAGAATATTTGGCAAAGGTGTGGTACTTCCCCAGGCGGACTCTGCTAAGAGTCCTACCACTACTAAATATTATAAAGCTGAAGAGTTTGTTTGTTTGCTTGAACCGTTAGCGTGGCCCGAATTGAAAGATTATTTTTCTGATGGATAGTCCATTTATCGAGAAAGTCTATATAGCTCACAACTCAATACATACTCAGCACACTCAGAATTTGATAGCACACTTTGCAAACTACGCGGGTGAAACCGGAGGGCGCTTCAAAGGGTTCTTCAAAGCATTGTCGTCTAAATAAGCCTAAATAAATTAGATGTGTATTGGTAACCATGGTAACACGCCCGATCCCGAGCTCACCCGAAGATTTCTTACATTTACGAACGAAGCTGAAAAGCTGAAGAGTTTGTTTGTTTGTTTAAACACTAGGATCTCGGGAACTACTGTTTCTTACTACTTTCTCTGTTGGATAGTCCATTTATCGAGGCAGGCTATAGGCTATTTGACATTACGCTACTATCAACAGGAGCGGAGCGTTAATGAAAAATGTGACGAAAACGGGAAAAAATATTATTGCTTTTTGAGAGCTTTCGTTGCGTGACAGCATGCGTCTATCTTTTAAAGGTTGCTTGTTGGTTGGTTGTTGAATCTTAACAGAATTTGTTCAAAATTTGAATTGGTACGACCGATCTTCGATAGATGGCGTAGCAACGCGCGCACGGTTCAGCTAGTTATTTATTTTATAATAATAATATCCAGGTGTGTCGGGCGCATTCCTCGCCGACATCCAGCCGCAGACGGACGGCTGCAACGGGCTCAAATACAACCTGACCCAGGACGTGATCGACGCCATCTTCAAGACGTACCCGGCGGTGCGGAAGAAACACGTCGACTGCGTGCCCGACAAGATGAGCGAGGCCGAGTTCTGGACCAAGTTCTTCCAGTCGCACTACTTTCATAGGTAAGGTATGCAAAAACAGCCCGCTAAGTCATAGGTAAGGTAACTGTAAATAAATAGTCCGCTAAATCCTAGGTAAGGTATGCAAAAACAGCCCGCTAAATCATAGGTAAGGTAACTGTAAATAAATAGTCCGCTAAATCATAGGTAAGGTATGCAAAATTAGACGACGAAATCATAAGTGAGGTATGCATAAGCAGCCGACTAAATCATAGGTATGGTATGCAAAAGCAACCGATTAAATCATAGTTAAGGTATACAAAAGCAGCTGTCTAAATCATAGGTAAGGTATGCAAAAGCAGGCGACTAAATCATGGGTGAGATATGCAAAAACAGCCGACTAAATCATAGGTAAGGTTATCATAAACAGTCCACCAAATCATAGGTAAGGTGAGAATAAGCATTGCACATTCATCAGTAGCCCACTGAAATACAACCTGACCCAGGACGTGATCGACGCCATCTTCAAGACGTACCCGGCGGTGCGGAAGAAACACGTCGACTGCGTGCCCGACAAGATGAGCGAGGCCGAGTTCTGGACCAAGTTCTTCCAGTCGCACTACTTTCATAGGTAAGGTATGCAAAAACAGCCCGCTAAATCATAGGTAAGGTAACTGTAAATAAATAGTCCGCTAAATCCTAGGTAAGGTATGCAAAAACAGCCCGCTAAATCATAGGTAAGGTAACAGTAAATAAATAGTCCGCTAAATCATAGGTAAGGTATGCAAAATTAGACGACGAAATCATGAGTGAGGATATGCATAAGCAGCAGAGTAAATCATAGGTATGGTATGCAAAAGCAGCCGATTAAATCATAGTTAAGGTATACAAAAGCAGCTGTCTAAATCATAGGTAAGGTATGCAAAAGCAGGCGACTATAAATCATGGGTGAGATATGCAAAAGCAACCGACTAAACCATATGTAAGGTAAGTATAAATAGTCCGCTAAATAATAGGTAAGGGTATGCAAAAACAGCCGACTAAATCATAGGTAAGGTGAGAATAAGCATTGAATATTCATCAGTCATCATCATCATCATCATCATCAACAGCCCACTAAACGTTCCCACTGCTGGGACTCGGGGCCTTCTCTCGCAAGGAGAGAGTTAAGGCCATAATCCACCACGCTGGCCCAGTGCGGGTTGGCGGATGACACATGACTTCGAAAGATTCTAGGTACATGTCGGTTTCCTCACGATGTTTTCCTTCACCGTTTTAAGTTAGCGGCATTACGCACATGACTTTGAAAAGACAGTGGTGCGTGTGGGGTTTGAACCCGGGGTCTCCGGATCGGCAGCCGCCGTTCTCCCGATTAGACCACCGTAACTTACAGTCATCAGTATCAGTCATCAGTTATTCATCAGTAGCCCACTGAATTACAACCTGACCCAGGACCTCCCTGACCCATCTTCAAGACGTACCCGGCGGTGCGGAAGAAACACGTCGACTGCGTGCCCGACAAGATGAGCGAGGCCGAGTTCTGGACCAAGTTCTTCCAGTCGCACTACTTTCATAGGTAAGGTATGCAAAAACAACCTGATAAATCATAGGTAAGGTAACTGTAAATAGTCCGCTACATCATAAGTAAGGTATGCAAAAACAGCCCGCTAAATCATAGGTAAGGTAAGTTTAAACAGTCCCCCAAATCGTGGGTAAGGTGAGCAGAAACAGTTCGCAAAAGGTGTGCAAAAGCAACCGACTAAATCATAGGTAAGGTATGCAAAAGCCGCTGTCTAAATCATAGGTAAGAGTATGCAAAAGGAGCCAACCAAATCATAGGTAAGGTATGCAAAAGAAGCCAACTAAATCATAGGTAAGGTATGCAAAAGGAGCCAACTAAATCATAAGTAAGGTATGCAAAAACAGCCCACTAAATCATAGGTAAGGTTTGAATAAACAGCCCACTAAACCAAAGGCAAGCTTAGCATAAGCAGCACGCTCAATCCTATGATCTTACCTATGTAAGATGAAAAAAAGCATGCATCATCAGCAGCCTACAAAACCACGAACTGACCTAGGACGTGATCGACGCCATCTTCAACACGTACCCGGCGTCGGCGATGCGCAAGAAACACGTCGACTGCGTGCGCGATAATGTGGTTTACGATTTTTCTTGTTCAGTATACACCGTTATTTTTTTTCATTAGGAAAATTTTAACAGCTTTTTCTATTACCGTCACCTGAACATAACAAGCTGAAAAACAGTCGCAAGCAAGATGAAAAAACTTTTTACGTAAATTATGCAATTTATGGTCACTGACATCATTCACGCAATAGTTTCGTAGGGTACGTATCAGTGTATATTTGTTTACATGTGTAGATTCATTGTCGATTTGCAATGTCCATTGTCCATAATTTTAAGCAGGATTTTTGTTAATGTCTTGTTACAGATTCTGTAATATTGAGTTTAAGGGTAAACTTATTGCACAGTTTTAATGTGCTATGTTGTGTACATAGACTGTTATAATTTTGCTAATGAAAATAAAATAATGGTGTTTATACACTTAGAACATTAATCAGGGGTGGGATTCGAACCTGTGACCTTACGATTGTGATTGTTCTCGCCACTAAGGGTCAAATCTTACCTATCTAATAGGAGTCAGCTGGTTGCTCTCAAGGGTTTTGTGTCGTCCCCGGCTGACGTAACGTCGGGTGTGCCGCAGGGTTCGCATTTAGGTCCTCTCTTTTTCATGGCGTTTATAAATGACCTGATTGAGCTTTCCTGCCCTTGCTTGCTTTATGCAGATGATTTGAAAATGTTTGTTACAGTCAAGACTTCTTCTGATTGCGAGATACTCCAAAAAGATCTGAATACTTTAAACGATTGGTCTGATGACAACATTATGTTTTTAAATGTCAATAAATGTTTTGTGATATCATTTACTAGCAAATTGAACAAGATTCGATATGACTATAATTGAAAAGGTCACAGTTTAGTTCGACGGAATGTAGTAAAGGATCTTGGTATCTTGTTCGATGATAAACTAACTTTTAGAGACCACTACGATTACATAACCAAGAGATGTAACCAATTGTTGGGATTTTTGCTGAGAACGACAAGGAATTTCAAAAATCCACAAAGTTTTTTGTATCTCTATTATACACTTGTTAGAAGTATACTAGAATATAATTCATGTATTTGGTCTCCTTTTTACAAAGTTCACACAGACCGCATCGAGAAGGTTCAAAGAAAGTGTATTAAAATGTTGTGCTGTAGACATGGGCTGAAGCGTGAACTTGCATCTTATGGCGATAGGTTATCTAAATTTAACTTGCTATCTTTAGAAAATAGACGTAAATATTATGACTTCATAACTTTGTTTAAGATAATTCATGGTCACATAAATTCTCCATCTCTTTTCTCATTCCTTAACTTAAATGCGAAACCAAGGTCACGCAATCCTCACTCTATAATATTCACTCTGCAGGTCTACAAGAATAACACATCATTCTATAATCCTATTGTCCGTATGTGTCGTCAATACAATGAGGTTTCGTCCAGTCACCATAGTAATATCGATATTTTCAATAGTAACCTATTTAAGTTTCGAAGAAATATTTTGGCTATCCTATGATAATTTAACTGTGGTAATTGATGTTTTCTGTTTTTCAATCACGTATTTTTTTATTTTATTTTTTGCAATCATAACTGTAGCTTTACATCTGGTATATACCTATTTGTGTAATTCATTCATTCAAAATTTTCTTAATTTATGTTATTTCCTCCAACTTACACACTTCGTTTGAAGAACGAAACATAATATTTCACTCGTGTATTTTGTGTATTAGATAGCTTATAAAAATGCTTAACTTCATTTGTATTTGTATTTCGATTATTCATTTTCTTTTTAATTATTTATAATCAACTGTAAAATCTTTCTGTGTTTACATACTTAGGGATATTTACCTGCTCAGAACAATTATGTTTTCTTTCTTTGTATTATTTTGTAAATGTCCTGTTTTGTGTACCATAAATAAATAAATAAAATAAACTAAGCCACCACGGCTTGCGTAATTAATTTAGTATTTATCTGAAAAATACATATTGTTTCAGAGATCGCATCGCGTCATCAAGCAAAGACCTGTTCGGAGAGTGTGCCAAAATGGACGACAAAGCGATAGCAGCGGCGATGGAACACACGACATTGGACCTTACGGTACTCGTATAATGCTGTTTTTTTTTCTATTTACACCAATTATACATGGTTAATTGGTTACTAGTAATCAATCAGCCTGCATTATTTTAAGGGAATGTTCTGTATATTTAAACAAACAACTTTTATTACACAACTTTTGCTAAAACTCAATACATATCCCTAAAAAAAATGAATTTATCGTCCTCTCTAGCACTGTTTAGTGGGTGTTTAGTGTTCGTTCATTTCGTTTTACACTGCGCAGCATTTATCGAGTGCGCTCGCTCTTTTTACTAAGAGTTCGATGCTTTTAGACCTGGTAAATACGCTTTTAGGGTTCCGTAAAACGTAAAAACGGAACCCTTATAGATTCGTCATGTCTGTCTGTCCGTCCGTATGTCTCAGCCATTTTTGCCGAAACTATGAGAACTACACTGTTGAAACTTGGCAAGTAGATGTATTCTGTGAACCGCATTAAGATTTTTACAAAAAAAAAAGAATTAGAGATGCCCCTCATACTTAGAACTGAAACTCAACATTTTTTTTTCATCAAACCTACACGTGTGGGGTGTTTATCGATAGGTCTTCAAAAATGATGTTGAGGTTTCTAAAATCATTTTTGTCTACACTGATTAATTTGCGCGAGAGACACTTACAAAGTGGTAAAATATGTGTGCCCCCCCCTCTAACTTCTAAAATAAGAGAATGATAAAACTAAAAAAAATATATGACGGAGCAGGCTGGCCTAGTATTGTTTTTGGGCAGCGTGACGTCGGCTGCGCCGACGTTATTCCATTTCAGGGATAATTAAATCCACTCAACTTTACTTCAGTCAAAGTTTAGAGACGAACTTCTTGGCTTCACGTGGATTCACCGTGCGGGCGGGTGCCGGTGTCCATCGTGTGGCAGAGAGAGAAATATCAAGTAGACCCCAAGACTTGTGACTCGGGCGTAGGTTTAAGGGGCCCCTTTGTAACGTACGTTGACACTCACCTTCACTACTCGCATCTCTCTCCCTGCCCAGCCATATGCATGCTGTAATTAGCATAGATTCTTCGAGTTTCCAATAGCTTAGGTGTTTACTCTCCGAGCGCAGGCAAGCGACTGTCTGCTCCGCTCCCGTGCGCGCCCTTTTATAGCACTGTGGCGGGCGAGTGTGAGTCACTTGTTTACGCCCCGTTCGGAGCGCAGGTAGCGATGACGTAATATTTTATGTTATTTTGCATGTTGTTTGCGCCGACATATTTATATAATGTACATTAACCATGCAAACTACCAACGAAAATTAGTTTGAACTCGATCTGATGAGTAGTTTTTTTTACTACGTCATAAATACACTATTATTAAAACATCGATCAAAGTTACACCGAACTACAAGAACTTATTTATCATGTTACATCATTTATGTTTTGTATGGAAACAAAATTGGTACGAATTTGTAAAAACTAGAACAAAAGTTAAAGGATACATTCAAGGCAACCTTGTGCGTCGTTATAACCGTGGTGCTATGCCCTCACAGGTGGACCTGCCCCAGTTCACGGACCCGGTGCCTCTCCTCACCTGCGCCGAACCGCCCGCCGTCAAAGAGAAGGGGGACAGCGTCTCCATACACAAGAATATGATCAAGCGGTTCAACCAACACTCTATCATGGTAACAACCGACACTCTATCATGGTAACAACCGACTCTCTATCATGGTAACAATCGACACTCTATCATGGTAACAATCGACACTCTATCATGGTAACAATCGACACTCTATCATGCAATACAAAAACACTTTATTGGCACCACAAACAAAGTTGACAATAAGTAACACAACATATAATAACAGAATATAATGGGCACAAAAGGCGATCTTATCGCTAAAAGCGATCTCTTCCAGATAACCTTTGCTTCGTAAGGAAACTAGATTTGTAAGATTATGGGCAGTGGTGCGACTTTCAATATAAATAAACACGCGTATTAATTACATAAAAATTATATAGACTTAAAAAATAATACTACTAATAAAATACATAAATAATAATAAATATACAATAAATACATTTTAAATATATGTGTAGTATAATATATATAAATATATTATATATACAATAAGAAACACATAAAGCCAAGAGAAATAAACACAAATCAGTGAACAACTTTTGTCAGAAAATGCTGTCGAATCTGAGTCCTGAACGAAGCAACGCTCTGAGCACGCCTAATGGCCACAGGAAGAGCATTCCATAAGGCCACAGCCTGCACGCAGAACGACGAACCGTAAAAGCAGCTTGAATGAGCTGAAGTAGACAATAGGAGATTTGTAGACGACCTAAGATTTATTGAATGAGTGTCGCAAAGAAACGTGAAACGGGAGCTTAAATACGGAGGGGAAGAAGGGGTGAAAAGTGTGTTATATAGAAGTGATAGGATGTGAGTATCCCGTAAACGGATAGGGAGCCACTCGAGCTTAGATCGGAAAAAAGAAACGTGGTCATATTTTCGGAGACCGAAAACAAACCTAATGCAAAAGTTTTGAAGACGCTCGAGCATATCGAATTGGTCCCGTCTAAGGTCAAGATAGCAGACGTCAGCGTAGTCAAGAATAGGAAGAAGGAGGGATTGTACTAACGCAACTTTGGTGGCTGTAGGCAAGAAGTTTCGAATTCTGCGAAGTGATGCTGCTGAGGCATATATTTTGCGCTTTATTGATCGAATTTGTGGATCCCATGTAAAACAACGATCGAAAATAATGCCAAGATTTTTTACTTCTGCACTAAATGGTACCGTCACGCCACCGAATACAATTTTAATAGTAGTGCCATAGTCGATTCTCGATATAAGCCGCGAGCTTCCAATAATTATGGCCTGAGTTTTCGAGGGATTGACAGTGAGACCGAAAGACTTACTCCATTTTTCAATGCGGCGCAAATCATCGTTGACCAACTTAATAGCATCATCTAGGTTGTCAAGTGAGGCTTGTGCATAAACCTGGAGATCGTCAGCATAGAGGTGGTAGGAAGAAGAAATGAGAGATGTGACTGAATTTATGAATAAAGCAAAAAGTATGGGAGAAAGAACGCCACCCTGAGGGACACCCGAACGCGTTTCACACCAAGAAGAGAAGGTATCTTCTATATGTACACGTTGCCGGCGACCCTGCAGGTAACTACGAAACCAATCAATTGCCGTTGGAGATATGTTAATCGAACGGAGCAATGCCAGGAGAATATCAAAATCAACAGTGTTGAAAGCATTGCTGAAATCGAGCAGGGTGAGGACAGTAAGCTTTCTGTTGTCCATTCCCAGCCTGATATCATCAGATATCTTAACAAGAGCAGTAGTAGTACTATGGCCAGGACGGAAACCAGATTGCAAGGGATTAAGAAGGTTATTGCAATTTAGAAAGAAGCTGAGTTGGGAGTGAATCAGACATTCGAGGACTTTAGAGAGGAAAGGGAGAATGGATATTGGACGGAATTCAGTTGGAGAGATGGGATTAGTTTTTTTGGGAATAGGTACAATTTGAGCTTCTTTCCAGGAAGACGGTACAGATGTCAATGACACAGAGGCGTTAAGGAGATGGCACAACATGGGTAGGATTTCATCTAGGATTGGAAGGATCATGTTACGGCTAATGCTATCACTGCCGACCGCATTAGAGGAAATGGATAGGATCGTTTTTTTAACATCACAAGCGGCAAATTGATTAATAACAAAAGGAGAGTAATTAGGTGTTGGAAGAGACGAGAGGTGGTTGATGGTAGCACGTTTGTCATCTTCATCAATGTGTGACGACGAAGAGAAGTGTTGATTAAGGGCGTTTATATCAAAATTTTGAGGGTTAAGATTTTGCTGTGGCTTACCAACACCCAATGTACGCAGGAATTTCCAGACTTTGGCTGGATCACCGTTCTCGACAGACTTATGGATATGTTGGCGTTGCGCGTCCCTGCACACTCTATTGCAGCGATTCCGAAGTTGATGAAATTTATCTTTGTTAAGGTCACAAGGGTTGTTTTGGACTTTAGATTTGGCCAATGATTTTAGATGTATCAGCTTCTTTATATCTTCGGTTAGCTATGGAGCCGGAAGATGCTTTATTTTTACTGCATGTAAAGGAGCATGGACGTCATACAGCTGTAGCAGCAGATTGTTAAAGCATATGACTTTCTCATCCACAGACTTCGCGTTAAGTACTGGCGACCAATCGATAAGACTAGCATCATCACGCAATTTATTGACATCCATAGCCCCAAAGCTACGCTGCAGGAGAATTTTGGGTTTGATCTTAGGAGTGCGGATTTTGTAGGATAAGAAGATGACGTCATGGTAAGACATGTCATGAGCAGTGTGGGCACACTGTCCATGCTTAGCGACACGCTGCGGTGATGACACAAATATTAGATCAAGCAAAGACGGGACGCAATTCGGGAAGTGGTGAGTCGCACTCAGGGGAAGGGCATACATGTTACTAGAGTGAATAATTGAATTCAATTTAGAGGAGCGAGAATCTGATCTAAGTAAGCATGTGTTAAAGTCCCCCATAATTATAGTGTGGGAGTACGAAGGAAGAAGTTCCTCAAGAAGAGTTTCAAAAGAGGAAAAGTAATCTACACCCTTGTCACGGCTATAATAGACTCCGAGAAGGATTTTGGCATGAGAAAGTAAGACTTCAACAAAAAGGTGTTCCCCAGCGTTAGTGGGAGGAGGTTGGATAGAAGAGCTAATAACAGAATAAGAAATGTTAGAACGTAGGAAAATGGCCACACCACCTCCAGGCCTCTCCGTTCGGTCATTTCTTATTAAACAGAAGCCAGGAAGCGAGTAGGAAGAAGAAGAGAGGCAGGGCTTTAACCATGTTTCGGAGACTAGTATAGCGTGGACATTCTTTTGGTCGAAGGAGGCTAAAAACTCAGGGTAGTGCGCCGGAATACTCTGTGCGTTGATATGAAGTATGTTAAAGTTCTTAGAAACGTCATTAAGATGACTAGAAATAGTGTCACTCAGTGACGGTATACTCACAAAGCTACCCTCAGTATAAGAAGCATTGTCCGATGATAAAGAGAAAAATTGTTCACTGTCACTACTGTTATTTACAGTATTAGACATAATATTTAACTATAGATAGATATTCAATAGATTAAAACCAAATAATAAATAAGTATAAAAATAATAATATATATATAAATAGGTATAATATGTATAATATATAGGTAAAAAGTCTATGTACTTATAGATAAATACACACCCACCTGCCAATCGTGCTATGAATTAATGAAAATAAAACAGTGTATTGACCTACAACACAAAAAACAAAATGATTCCAACTTAAATTATCCAGTGGAATTGCTAAAAACTAAATATTAACAACATATCATGGTAACATTCGACACTCTATCATGGAAACAATAGACACTATCATGGTAACAATCGACACTCTATCATGGAAACAATAGACACTATCATGGTAACAACCGACACTCTATCATGGTAACAATCGACACTCTATCATGGTAACAACCGACACTCTATCATGGTAACAATCGACACTCTATCATGGTAACATTCGACACTCTATCATGGAAACAATAGACACTATCATGGTAACAATCGACACTCTATCATGGAAACAATAGACACTATCATGGTAACAACCGACACTCTATCATGGTAACAATCGACACTCTATCATGGTAACAACCGACACTCTATCATGGTAACAATCGACACTCTATCATGGTAACAACCGACACTCTATCATGGTAACAATCGACACTCTATCATGGTAACATTCGACACTCTATCATGGAAACAATAGACACTATCACGGTAACAATCGACACTCTATCATGATAACAACCGACACTGTTATGGTAACACACTCGTTCAACCAACACTCCATCAAGGTCACACACCACATCACTATCTGCTAGTTCTCAACGTTAACTATACCCAAACCCTCCCAGTTGTCATCTTGCTATCTCTCCCGTTAACTATACCCAAACCCTCCCAGTTGTCATCTTGCTATCTCTCCCGTTAACTATACCCAAACCCTCCCAGTTGTCAGCTTGCTATCTCTCCCGTTAACTATACCCAAACCCTCCCAGTTGTCATCTTGCTATCTCTCCCGTTAACTATACCCAAACCCTCCCAGTTGTCATCTTGCTATCTCTCCCGTTAACTATACCCAAACCCTCCCAGTTGTCATCTTGCTATCTCTCCCGTTAACTATACCCAAACCCTCCCAGTTGTCAGCTTGCTAACTCTCCCGTTAACTATACCCAAACCCTCCCAGCTGTCATCTTGCTAACTCTCCCGTTAACTATACCCATATCCTCCCAGTTGTCAGCTTGCTAACTCTCCCGTTAACTATACCCAAACCCTCCCAGTTGTCATCTTGCAATCTCTCCCGTTAACTATACCCAAACCCTCCCAGTTGTCATCTTGCTATCTCTCCCGTTAACTATACCCAAACCCTCCCAGTTGTCAGCTTGCTAACTCTCCCGTTAACTATACCCAAACCCTCCCAGTTGTCATCTTGCTATCTCTCCCGTTAACTATACCCAAACCCTCCCAGTTGTCATCTTGCTATCTCTCCCGTTAACTATACCCAAACCCTCCCAGTTGTCAGCTTGCTAACTCTCCCGTTAACTATACCCAAACCCTCCCAGCTGTCATCTTGCTAACTCTCCCGTTAACTATACCCATATCCTCCCAGTTGTCAGCTTGCTAACTCTCCCGTTAACTATACCCAAACCCTCCCAGTTGTCATCTTGCTATCTCTCCCGTTAACTATACCCAAACCCTCCCAGTTGTCATCTTGCTATCTCTCCCGTTAACTATACCCAAACCCTCCCAGTTGTCAGCTTGCTAACTCTCCCGTTAACTATACCCAAACCCTCCCAGCTGTCATCTTGCTAACTCTCCCGTTAACTATACCCATATCCTCCCAGTTGTCAGCTTGCTAACTCTCCCGTTAACTATACCCAAACCCTCCCAGTTGTCATCTTGCTATCTCTCCCGTTAACTATACCCAAACCCTCCCAGTTGTCAGCTTGCTATCTCTCCCTGCTATCTCTCCCGTTAACTATACCCAAACCCTCCCAGTTGTCAGCTTGCTATCTCTCCCGTTAACTATACCCAAACCCTCCCAGTTGTCATCTTGCTATCTCTCCTGTTAACTATACCCAAACCCTCCCAGTTGTCAGCTTGCTAACTCTCCCGTTAACTATACCCAAACCCTCCCAGTTGTCATCTTGCTAACTCTCCCGTTAACTATACCCAAACCCTCCCAGTTGTCAGCTTGCTATCTCTCCCTGCTATCTCTCCCGTTAACTATACCCAAACCCTCCCAGTTGTCAGCTTGCTATCTCTCCCGTTAACTATACCCAAACCCTCCCAGTTGTCATCTTGCTATCTCTCCTGTTAACTATACCCAAACCCTCCCAGTTGTCAGCTTGCTATCTCTCCCGTTAACTATACCCAAACCCTCCCAGTTGTCATCTTGCTATCTCTCCTGTTAACTATACCCAAACCCTCCCAGTTGTCATCTTGCTATCTCTCCTGTTAACTATACCCAAACCCTCCCAGTTGTCAGCTTGCTATCTCTCCCGTTACCTATAGCCAAACCCTCTCAGTTGTCATCTTGCTATCTCTCCCGTTAACTATACCCAAACCCTCCCAGTTGTCAGCTTGCTAACTCTCCCTTTTGTCAGTCTGCAAAAACTTATGTAGAACAAAATTGGCAGTCATAGGAACTGCATATAGAAGTGAAAACTTATAACTCATAATTTGATAGCTTACTTTGGAAACTACGCGGGTGAAACCGGAGGGCGTGGCCATGAGCATGGCCATGGTCCCGAGTTTACCCGAAGATTTCTTATCATTCCCCGCGTGACGCTAAAATTCAATTCACAGCCCACGAAAAAAACCACTGCATGTGGTCCAAAAGAAGTTCTCACTTCAAAAATCTAAAAAATTTATAACAATAGGGTACTATACACTAAAAAACTAAGTAGCCCGCAAGTTAGATTGCCAAAAAATATTGTACACGTATTTTTTCTTTTGTTTCACAAACAAAAAATGACGAAGATACAGCGCTTCGAAGTTTCGTGTGACGTCACTTGTGAGTACGATTTTTACTCACGAGTGACGTCGCGACCCCCCACTCTCGAAGTTTGATGATCTAAATCTTTGACGATTTTTAATATTATGAAAAAACAAAAAATACGTTTCCAATATTTTTCCATGGTCTAGCTGACTAATTAGGATGGTGTATTTTTGACCCAGTCCGGTACCCTATTGGCGGTCATATCGCTAGCGATATCTCATTGAAGTGTAATTACATTAATTTCATTCCAGGTGCTAAAAGCTAGTCAAAAATCGAATAGCACATCGAATAGCAGTAAGGGCAGCAAAGAGAACGGTGTGAAGGAAAGCAACGGCGTGGCCGAGAAGAGGCCCGCGGAAGAGCCGCCCGCGCCCGAAAACAAGAAAAAGAGAATATTAGAGAATCTGAAATATGAAGACCTTGAGGGGGGAGGGGGGAGGGAAGATGCGCAGGAGTTGAAGTTATCCAAAGTAAGATAAACCGTATACTTTATGTTGTACTAGCAGCGCCGTTTTACCCAGTTAGCGGCAGCTAGCAGTTAGCGTTAGCGGCAGGGATGACGCAGGGGCGCCATACGGGCTCGGCGCCGGATATGACTCATCATGTGAAAAAACTATGTGCTAGTGAAATCAATTAATAGAATTTGTCTTGAAATGAGTCTCAACTGAGGGGTTAAAACTTCTTTTGCCATGTATTTCAACGTCCCCAAGAACACCTCTGCCCCGGGGCCTCCACACACCTAAACCCGGCCCTGGACCAACCTATAACTGGCTTCGTGGCTTTGTGGGTAGTAACTAGTAACTCTGCCTGCGAAGCCGAGGGTCGTAGGTTCCATTCCCACCCAGTGAATTAAAAAAAAAAATAAAGAGTGACGAGACGAGCAGGACATGTGCCTAATGGTAAGCAACATACCTGCCACATAACAGCACAGTGACACTCAGCTATTGGAACATTCATGTTCCAAATCATTACCTAGCACTGCACTGCGCTCGTCACCCAGAGATCTAAGATGTTATAACTCTAAGCCCTGTAATTTCTCTGGACACATTGCCCTGCAAACTGGAACACAGTAACGTTTTCACATGACTGCTGGGCGATGGAATATCTGGCAAAGGTGTGGTACTTCCCCAGGCGGACTCTGCTAAGAGTCCTGCCACTACAACGCTGCTAGTCCTATCCTACTAATGTTATAAATGTCAATGGATGGATATTTGGATGTTTCTTGCTCGATCACGTCGTAGCGTCTGAACAAATGGGGCTGAAATAACATAGATGGATGGTCTGCAAGAACACATAGACTACTTTTTATCCCGGGAAAGTTACGGGAACGGGAATTACGCGGGTGAAACCGAGGGCCGCTGCTATTTAATATTGTAAATGCCAATGTTTGGATGTTTGGATGTTTGTATTACAGATTAAAGTGGCTAACATTTGCTTAAAAATAAGTTTACTACCATCGAACTAGGCTCAAGGCCTGTGTGTCGACGTGCAGATAGATTATAGTGGATTGGCTTAAAAACTACTCAGGCACTGAAGACCTAAAAATCCTGAAATATAATCATATTTAATCATGTATTGTTGAATGAAATGGGGTAATAACGAATTGTAACTACGGTAAAAAAAAAACTTTAACGATTTGTAAAGTGCAACAATCGTTTTAGATTTTTCTTTATCCTCAATTTAATTAAAGTGACATGTATCATATTTTGACAATTTAATGATTAATTAGCTAATATTAGAGACGAGATAAACTTCTTAGCATTCCATGGATTCATCGTGCGGGCGCCGGGTCCATCGTGTTGAACAGTCTATCCCAAAGAAATCTAAATAATAAGGTAATAGAAATACCATAACTCTCAAATTACTTTCAAAACGCTTGTCGCCACATTTCCCCTACCCCCGCGGTCACTACTACATGCGCGTACTATTCAAATACAGATTCACTCACACACGAACAGCTGCACATTATGAACCTCGGTCCGTGATTGCATCACGCACATCCATAAACGCTTATCAGTGAACCTACTAATACATTGAAAAATAAAAAATAAATCACATATACGCTAGTGCTTGACAAAAATTAAAACATGTCGATATTTCAAAGTACGGTCCAATTTTAACATTCGATAAAGGTTATAATTGATTTCCTTAATTAGGTGTATTACACTACAACAAAGTCAATATGCCTATAAAATAAGTGAGTCACACGGGGTATACTATTGTTTCGAAAACTGAACTATGTAATTCTGACACCGCATGGGCTTTGGTATAGTTGAAGAACAAAGGTTGTTGTATATTTTGTATGAAGACTAATAAAGTCTTAAAAATAAAAGCTTACAATAGCTAAATACTGCCTCAGTTACCTTAATATTTATTTTACACGGACAAACAATCGCGGGTTATAGCTACTATGTACATACTTTTACTAATAATGTATGAATTATGAAGTAATGTTTACCGCGAATTAAAAGATTTTACGTATAGGTGTTAACTGTTTACAATTTTTTTAACGATATATTATGTTAATTTATCGATAAAAAATGTTAAATTTAAAATAAAATTGTCATCGTTTATTTTTGGCCAAGTAAAATTAGACCGTCACAGCACTAACTCACGATCGCTACCTGCGGCTTTACCATGGAAGGTTAGAGGTTATGACGATATCGTTAATTTTACATTACATTGCTGTTTATGCTTGTACCATTCTAGATGTTAATTAATGTATGCAGCAATGGTATGCAAAATGACGATAACACCAAAAATGAATAACTATCATAGTGAATCATTGGGCTCCGTTTATTTTATTAAAAAATACAATTAAAAAAAAGGTGTGTGCTTAAGACTACACGGCAGAAGTGAAAACTTCATTAGCTGATTTTTGTATTAGATAGGTATGTCGTATTATAATAAAATATTATGGATCGTATTAGTTGAATAAACGAGTAAAACAAGCCAGAAATTAAAGTAAATATTTATTGAAATTTTATTGATATACAAAGTAGCTGTTACCCGCGACTTAGTCCGCGCGAAATAAATACTAAGGTTACTCAGGCAGTACTTATTTGTATACCCAGATTGTATACACATGTATGGTTAGTAAAAAAAGTGTCCATGCTCAAAAAGTTGTTGGCCGGGGCCGGCTTTTTAAAAGTTACTCCAACTTTGTATGCATTCACACGGTGCACCCCTATGATGCCCCTAACATTGTCCGCAAAAAGGTTGGTGAGTGTAATAGGATTTTTGTTACCGACTTTCTCCTGTTCCGTCGATTCCACATACACTACACAGTCTCCACTACGATTTTCTGGGAATAGTCTCTTTCTCTTATAAAGGGGTTTTCTAAATAGTTTGTAAGAAACATTTTCACTTGGATTTGGCTTCAATAGTTTTCTTTTTCTGGTCTGTTCGACGGGGTCACCCCCGTCGCTAGCGACGCTCATATTAATTTATACTATTGACTATATACAAAACTAAATATTTACACGAAAGAAACGAAATATTTACACAGCAAAACTAATTAGGTAATTTGATTGTGAAAATTTTAAAGCACCCGTCGTGTTTTCCCGCCCAAAGAAAAGTCTTTTGGAGTTGGTAGCCGTCAGTGTTGCCACTATGATTTTGAGCTTGTCGCCAAATAGTTATGAAACAAAGTCACCGGTTTTGATTGAATTATTAAGGGAATAACAGTCTGGAAGAATACATAAGCTATTTTTATCCCAGAAATATAGCTGCTAGTAAGAATATAAAATGGCACTGGTCTAAGTACCTACAATTTTAAGCAATTTAAATTAAAAGGGAAAAAGGGAAAAGGAATAACTTAAGGCAATAATTAACATTATTATCATGTAAGATTCAAATGAAAATACAAATGATTGAATAAAATGATAATAATATAATTGGGAAAGTTCCTGCTATAATGTGCGTATATTTATCTGTATGTATAGAAATTGAAAGTAGAGTTTATGGTAGACTTCCATGTTGTTTATGTTTGAGAGAATAAGTTAATTTCCTTATAAATATGATCTGACTCCCAATGACCTTGTGTTTTTCCTTCTCCAACCTTCTACACTACACTAGTATATTCCCCTTTGTCGGTAACACGTCGTCTAAATCCGCTAAAAGGTTTTAAAAATTCGCCAGTTTCAGTGACAAAGTCGCTAAGGTGTCGACACTGTAGCCGGTAGCGAGCAGCGAGAGAGAGAGAGAGAGTATCTATTGTCCCATGTCCTCCTCTAACAATTATCTTTCTCGGTCTGGCACGTTTGTTGACCACATTATCTTTCTCGCTCTAGCATCCCGAGTTTACCCGAAATTTATTATCATATCCGAGCGTGATGATCACGTGATCATGAATCCATTTCACAGCCCACGAAAATTCTGTCCATAGCGCGCCTAAAGAAGTTTTCACTTCAATAAAATAAAATACCTATCGGTGAAATACAGGCTGACTGTTTGAACACTTTAGGTATTCAAGGATATGATGAATCATAGTCACATGAAGGGCTTAAAAATATATAATTATAAAATTACAAATAAATTACAAAGAAAACCTTCATTACATTAATGTGCGAAGACACGGAAATTATGGACAACTCAGTGCCTATCGGTCGCCAGCTCAGCTGTATAATTACTATGCAGTATTCTGTAACACGAGGGAATCCCGGCGCCGCCGCCGGCCGAGCGCTCTAGCACAGAATAAGTAATAGCTAGTATCAGCGAACGGAGTTAACGACCGTAGGTACGTCAAGACAAGACGGTACTTTTGGCGCAGCTGTTTAATTTTAGAGGTATAATACGCACGCTGAGCTGGTGACCCTACTTATTTTTATTGACGGATAATTAAAGTTAAATTAGTCACATATTAAGCACCTATATTTTTACGTAAATAGAAAGAGAACCGAGTACTGAACACGCTATATCAATATGTAAAGTGTTCGACAAACAAGTCAGCCTCTATAATCCCATTATTGGTATAATTGCAAGTTGTGGAAGAACTTCCACAATTGTCTAGGCTGCATAACACGAGTTTTAAAGATGATTCACGCCTGCCGGTTCGAAGAAGACTAAACTACAACTCGAGCACTGGTGGCCTACAAGTCACCTGTGCGGCGACAATGTCACGCGGTCATGAGACTTCTAGTACCTTATTATTTAGATATCTGTGGTCTATCGTGTTGGCAGAGAGATAAATCTCGAGTAGACCCCAAGACTTGTGACTCGGGCGTAGGTTTAAGGGGCCTCTTTTTGACGTACATCAACACTCACCTTCACTACTCGTATTTCTCTCCCTGCTCAGCCAAATCCGATTCTACTAGTGCAGCTTTAGATACTCGTTCTAGTATAGAACTTACTCCACTTCTGGACAAGCCAAGGTCTTTCAGCAGGTTATAGGTAAAATTCGAAAATATTGTACTTTAAACTTGAATAAAAGAGAATAGAATAAATATTATAATAATTTTGTAATACACTGCGATCAATGTACATATTTGTTACCATAGTAAGGAACTAGCCACCAAGATACGGGTTTTTAACATCCAGTTTGGTGGATACAGTAACATGACATATATATGACATACATGTACTATTTTTGGATGAATAAATGATTTTGAATCTATACTTATATAAAGCTGAAGAGTTTGTTTGTTTGTTTGAACGCAAGGATCTCGGGAACGACGGGTACGAATTGAAAAAATATTTTTTTGTTGGATAGTCTACTTATCGAGGCTATTTAACATTACGCTACTATCAACAGGAATGGAGTATGAATGAAAAATGTAACTAAAACGGGAAAAAAATATTGCTTTTTGAGAGCTTTCGTTGCGTGACAGCATGTGTCTATCTTTTAAAAGGTTGCGTCATTAGAATCTAAGGTAACCAAATTTGTTTCTAGATTTGAATCGGTACGACCGATTTTCGATAGATGGCGTAGCAATGCGCGCACGGTTCAGCTAGTTTGAAAATAAATTCGTCTTTTGATGAAAGTGATGGAGGTTTGTGACCGTTCACAGATAGAGAGATACCTCCTGGGCCCGTCGTCTCAGGTGAACCAGATCGCAGCCAGCTCCGGACACCCACCGCCGCTCTCCGCGCTAGCATCCATCTGTCAAGTGAGTCCTTTTCATTAACCCTTCACGCATTTGACGAAAACTCGCGGAACGGTCCGTACATGCCGGCTAGATCATTATCACATATTCTTATTATATATTCACAATAATATAACTACATTTATATATCACCAGAAAGCCTTTGAAATGTAGTTTACTATTATATTAACTTCTAGGTACTTACTACATTAATTAATCCTGCCACGAAATGCAAAGTTTACATTTTACGCCCGTTGTAAAAAAGTTTTGGATTTCACAGCACTTCAATGTTTTTACGCTTTTTCACTAATAAAAGAACACAACACACAAATAATATTAACTTTAGCATGTTCGCCATAGTTTTTTTAGTAGATTACAATAAAATATAAACCGTTTTCACATTTACTGGTTAAAAAAAAATGTTCTTTGTCGTGGGGCAAAATGGCGTCGGACTATCACGACTCAGAAATGGCGGAGTAGTATCCGTATTTTTATTTTCTTAGACCAAATGAAGCTTTATTTCTATTGTGTTAGCGGTAAATTTCGCGTAATTGAAATTCCGATCAGGCAAGTACCAACATTATAACGTGTTAAGACGTATACATGTCACAATCCGTCTTCCAATAGAGAGCTTTGCTTACGCAACTGTGCGTTGCGTAAAGCACGTGAAGGGTTAACCCCCAACCAGTTCACTTCTTGTTTTCTGGAACTAAGGGCGTTAGTACACCAACGCAATCGCATGCGGCAGCGAAACGACGAAAAAACTGTAAGTTGTATGGCAACGTTTCGCATGTGTTATGTCTCGCTCTACTATATAGCTAGATGAAATAGTTGCGTCCTTGTCGGTATTGTTTCGCAAGTAACTGCGAAATGGCTGTTACACAGACGCAACCGTTTCGCTAGTGGAGTTTCGCATCGCAATGCGTCACCACGCGTTCTGTCGGTGAGGACAGAATTTCGCACAATGGATGCCGAAAATATTGAATTTGATTCGAAATTATCCCGAATTATATTAAGTTGGGCATGTTGATTACAAAAATGCATCCAAAAAGGGGTGGCGTGGAGGAAAATTTCTTCAGAATCTGAAAGCGACAATGACATTTCCTTGCGAAATAACTGCAGTGTACTAACGTTCCGCAGATGTTTCGCTACCGCAATTATTTCGCAAAGATTCGCAGCCACATACGAACGCGTTGGTGTACTAAGGGCGTAAACATAACAAACAATATATATTTTGTTCCGCAGGCAAGTAACGCACTATATCATAAAAAGTCATTTTTGACTGCCATCACAATTTTTAATAATCTACTCTCTGAAATAAAACTTCTGGATAGATCTACATTCAAAGAGAACTAAAAATGGCTCCTTTTACTTTTTTGACATTAAATGAAACGGTGTGTGTTCCCAGGCATGGTCGGGCGGGCAGCAGTGCGCGCGGCCGGTGCGCGTGCCGGCGGGCGCTGCCGTGGCCGCGCTCGGGGAGCTGTCCCCGGGCGGCGCGCTCATGCGGCAACACCACGCGGCCAACATGGCGCGTATGTACACACTCACTCACACGCGGCCAACATGGCGCGTATGTACACACTCACTCACACGCGGCCAACATGGCGCGTATGTACACACTCACTCACACGCGGCCAACATGGCGCGTATGTACACACTCACTCACACGCGGCCAACATGGCGCGTATGTACACACTCACTCACACGCGGTCAACATGGCGCGTATGTACACACTCACTCACACGCGGTCAACATGGCGCGTATGTACACACTCACTCACACGCGGTCAACATGGCGCGTATGTACACACTCACTCACACGCGGTCAACATGGCGCGTATGTACACACTCACTCACACGCGGCCAACATGGCGCGTATGTACACACTCACTCACACGCGGCCAACATGGCGCGTATGTACACACTCACTCACACGCGGCCAACATGGCGCGTATGTACACACTCACTCAAACGCGGTCAACATGGCGCGTATGTACACACTCACTCACACTCGGCCAACATGGCGCGTATGTACACACTCACTCACACTCGGCCAACATGGCGCGTATGTACACACTCACTCACACTCGGCCAACATGGCGCGTATGTACACACTCACTCACACGTGGCCAACATGGCGCGTATGTACACACTCACTCACACGCGGTCAACATGGCGCGTATGTACACACTCACTAACACATAGCCAACATGGCGCGTATGTACACACTCACTAACACATAGCCAACATGGCGCGTATGTACACACACTAGCTACACTTTCAATATCTTTATTCACCACATAAATAAGCCTATTTAGAAATTAACACACATTATTCCTTAAAATCTTGACTTATACAATATAGTCCAGTAACTTTGTCTCCGGAAAGTATGGAGTAGTATGCGTTAAATCCGGTAGATCTGATTTTTTGCAGACTTGTTTATGATGTTGGCCTAATGATTAATCCAAGTTTGTGACCTCGAGCGGCGAACGCAACTTTGTCAAAAATCGAAAAAATCGTTTATTTTTCGTTGATCGCGAAAAAAATCGTTGACATCTACCATTTCAACCCCAATTTCACCCCCGTACAGTTCGAAATTACGATATTGATAGAACAAACATTTGTTTGCTTTGTGTCAAGTGTTTATATTTCTATATTCAGAGTTTCATGGTTTTATCTTCAACGGTTGGGATTTTCCATGTTGACATTCTTCCTCATTTTTTCACCCCCATACAGTTCGAAATTACAAAATTGATAGAACAAACATTTAATTGCTTCGTGTCAAGTATCTAGATACAAAATTTGATAACTTTCACGAAAATTCACGAATTTTTATACAACCGTTCATCCCTTGTCTCACCCTCTTAGGGGTTGAATTTCGCCAAACTCCGTCTTAACGAGCGCCTACATGCTAAAAGGGACCTCCATGCAAAATTTCAGATTCCTAGCATTTGTAGTTTCTGAGATTACTTGATGAGTGACCTTTCGTTTTTAAATATAGTAGGATTAGTGGGACTAGCAGCGCAGCGATGCGCGGTTTTACCCACGTAGTTCTCGCACCTCTACCGCCTAACGAAAAACGCTTTGACGCTTTGACGTTGCTGTCTCTTTTCTTCTCGCTTGAAATGAAAGAGACGGCAATGCCAAAGCGTCAAAGCGTTTTTCGTTAGGCGGTAGACCCCCCGCTATCTTCCCTGGATAAAGATAAAGACATCCAAACATTTATAATATTGATAAGGTAATTACAAAAACTATTTAAAGAACATTTAAAATCTTTTAATATTGTACACTATTCCAAAGTAATGATGTTTGTAACGAACAAGTTCTAGGTTATGTTTGTTGTTGCAGAGTTAATCCCAGCGGACGTTAAGAGCGAGTTGCACCGACTGTACGTGTGTTACGGGGAGCTGGCGCGCGAGGTGTGGCGCCGTCTGCCGCAGCCCGGGGCCGAGCCGCCGGACGAGGCCGCCGCGCGGCAGCCCTACGAGGCGCTGCTGCGCTTCCGGAACCTGAAGCTGCGGCCCTTCGAGGTGAGTGTTTGACAGCCCTACGAGGCGCTGCTGCGCTTCCGGAACCTGAAGCTGCGCCCCTTCGAGGTGAGTGTGTGACAGCCCTACGAGGCGCTGCTGCGCTTCCGGAACCTGAAGCTGCGCCCCTTCGAGGTGAGTGTGTGACAGCCCTACGAGGCGCTGCTGCGCTTCCGGAACCTGAAGCTGCGCCCCTTCGAGGTGAGTGTTTGACAGCCCTACGAGGCGCTGCTGCGCTTCCGGAACCTGAAGCTGCGCCCCTTCGAGGTGAGTGTGTGACAGCCCTACGAGGCGCTGCTGCGCTTCCGGAACCTGAAGCTGCGCCCCTTCGAGGTGAGTGTGTGACAGCCCTACGAGGCGCTGCTGCGCTTCCGGAACCTGAAGCTGCGCCCCTTCGAGGTGAGTGTGTGACAGCCCTACGAGGCGCTGCTGCGCTTCCGGAACCTGAAGCTGCGCCCCTTCGAGGTGAGTGTGTGACAGCCCTACGAGGCGCTGCTGCGCTTCCGGAACCTGAAGCTGCGCCCCTTCGAGGTGAGTGTGTGACAGCCCTACGAGGCGCTGCTGCGCTTCCGGAACCTGAAGCTGCGCCCCTTCGAGGTGAGTGTGTGACAGCCCTACGAGGCGCTGCTGCGCTTCCGGAACCTGAAGCTGCGCCCCTTCGAGGTGAGTGTGTGACAGCCCTACGAGGCGCTGCTGCGCTTCCGGAACCTGAAGCTGCGCCCCTTCGAGGTGAGTGTGTGACAGCCCTACGAGGCGCTGCTGCGCTTCCGGAACCTGAAGCTGCGCCCCTTCGAGGTGAGTGTGTGACAGCCCTACGAGGCGCTGCTGCGGTTCCGGAACCTGAAGCTGCGCCCCTTCGAGGTGAGTGTGTGACAGCCCTACGAGGCGCTGCTGCGGTTCCGGAACCTGAAGCTGCGCCCCTTCGAGGTGAGTGTGTGACAGCCCTACGAGGCGCTGCTGCGGTTCCGGAACCTGAAGCTGCGCCCCTTTGAGGTGAGTGTGTGACAGCCCTACGAGGCGCTGCTGCGGTTCCGGAACCTGAAGCTGCGCCCCTTCGAGGTGAGTGTGTGACAGCCCTACGAGGCGCTGCTGCGCTTCCGGAACCTGAAGCTGCGCCCCTTCGAGGTGAGTGTGTGACAGCCCTACGAGGCGCTGCTGCGCTTCCGGAACCTGAAGCTGCGCCCCTTCGAGGTGAGTGTGTGACAGCCCTACGAGGCGCTGCTGCGCTTCCGGAACCTGAAGCTGCGCCCCTTCGAGGTGAGTGTGTGACAGCCCTACGAGGCGCTGCTGCGCTTCCGGAACCTGAAGCTGCGCCCCTTCGAGGTGAATGTGTGACAGCCCTACGAGGCGCTGCTGCGCTTCCGGAACCTGAAGCTGCGCCCCTTCGAGGTGAGTGTGTGACAGCCCTACGAGGCGCTGCTGCGCTTCCGGAACCTGAAGCTGCGCCCCTTCGAGGTGAATGTGTGACAGCCCTACGAGGCGCTGCTGCGCTTCCGGAACCTGAAGCTGCGCCCCTTCGAGGTGAGTGTGTGACAGCCCTACGAAGCGCTGCTGCGCTTCCGGAACCTGAAGTTGCGCCCCTTCGAGGTGAGTGTGTGACAGCCCTACGAGGCGCTGCTGCAGTTCCGGAACCTGAAGCTGCGCCCCTTCGAGGTGAGTGTGTGTGTGACAGCCCTACGAGTTGAGTGTCTGGGTGACAGCCCTACGAGTTGAGTGTCTGTGTGACAGCCCTACGAGTTGAGTGTCTGGGTGACAGCCCTACGAGGTGAGTGTCTGTGTGATAGCCCTACGGGGTGAGTACTAATACTACTAGGTGATAACTAGCTGTTTCACAGCCCTATAAGGTAAGTAGATTTTTGTGTGACAGCCCTAATAGGTGAATACTAATATTACGAAGTAATTGGTAGCTGTCTGACTGCCCTAGGAGGTGAATAGCTACTTGTGTGATAAGGTACTACTGCGGTTCCGGAACCTGTAGCTACGGCCATACGAGGTGGGTAGTAGTATAATCCTTCGAGGTGGGTGTACAAAATTATACACAAACACAATTACAAACACAATTACAAAGTACAAAAAATTTTTTTTTAGTACGAATTTGACGCCCTTATTGGGACCAATCCGAAATTACAATCTAATTAAACAAAAACAAAATTATTGTTTTAGAGTTTGGCGCCCCACTTGGGACCAATCCAAAATGGGGCGTTTTCCAGATGCAAATTGACTTGTCAAAAATAGTTATACATTTTGGAAAGTGTGGCACCACTGTTTGTTTTTATGAAATATCACTAACAAAATAAAACATTGGCGCCATGTATGGTGAAATTGTGAACTGTCTTTTTGCATCTTGAAAACGCCCCAGTACAAGTGAACTAATCAAAAGCGATTTTTTTCGACTTTGGCGCCCAACTTGGGACGAATCCAAAATGTCAAGCTATTTAAAAAATAACTAAACATCCTCTAACATTACCGTAATTAACCAGGAAAAGATGGTTCGCGACCTGACTCCACTGGCGGCCACCCTCACGCGCCACCTCAACCAGATGATCGACACGACATGCGCCAAGTACTCGCTGTGGCAGCAGAGACAGGCCAAGATGCGGTAGTCGACACTACACGACTGGACTAGAGATCTTGTGGAGGCTATATTTCGGATATGGATATAGGAATACAATTATATTATGTCGGTTTCGGAGGGACCGTTCAAGCATTACGTAACGCAATTTTGGGGTGGAGAGGTTGTCTTGTGAAACGTTACGGCACAGAATAAATATTAGTACAAGTACAGAAGCCTCACTTATCGAAAACAATTATATAAATAGCGACTCTTGCTGGGACACAACAAAGTTCAATTCAGCTCGCATTAGCGCTCAATACCTGTCGCGATTTTCTACTTAACATTTGCGCTCTCTTCTAACGCGTAACTCTGTCCCTGTCTAGCGCGGAGGGTTGTCGACATATCTAATAACAATATGCGCGGGAAACGTGTTGCGCGAGCGCTCAGCCGTGCGTCCGACAACCGACTGGCACTTGTTCCCTGGGAGGAACGGTCTAGCTGTAGGCTAAAACCGCGGGACCTTGAGCGAGTGATGATGCACTGGTTACGGTGCGTCATGGAGGTATTGGTTTTTCCTTAAAAAATATCAGGAAATTAAAATTTTCCTAGTTGGAAACTTGTGTGGTGACTTTTAAGTAAAAACGATTGCTTGGATGTCACGGTAATGTTTACAGAGAGTGGGAGGAAAGATGTTAAAAATCTTTAAAAATTATAAATAAATATTGGTGGACAATTCACAAACAACACCATCTGACCCCAAACTAAGCAAAGCTTGTGTGATGGCGGCCAGATAGCTGATATAATACTTATATAGTTTTAAATACATACTTATTATACATAGAAAAACCGAGACACAGTGCAAAATTTGAATTCATCACACAAATATTTGCACTGGGTGGGGATCGAACCCATGACCCTCGGCTTCGCAGGCATAGCTACTACCAACTAAGCCACGAGGCCAGTCAATTGCGTTATATAATACTTGAACGCTCCCTATAGGTTCGGATAGTTTTGGTTACGGATGTATAGATAAAACTGAGCAGAGGAAGATTATGTTTAACCAAAAATTGGCAGTCATGACACTGCCGATGGAAGTGAAAACTTATAACTCAGAGTTTGATAGCTCGCTTTGGAAACTACGCGGGTGTAACCGGAGAGCGTGACCATGACCATAGGCAATGAGAGATGCTGACGCATTTCTAGATGGCCAATGGCCATGGTCCCGAGTTCACACAAAAACTTATCATTCCCGAGCGTGACGCTAGAATTCAATGCACGGCCCACGAAAAATCAGTCGGTGATGCGCCAAAAAACTATTCACTTCAAAAAGTAATTTTACAGCTTAACCTGAAACTCGATTCTATCCGAAACTTGTGAAACGGATTACGGATACATTTTTATTTCGGATATCCGATAATTACGGTAAATGAGCTCCATAATATCCCTGGTCTGGACCCTGGTACCGAGTAAGTAGCGTCACTGAGTTATCTGTCGACAGATTGTGGCCGAGCGTACTGTTATACGGTTAGGTTAAGATTGAAACTACCCACAACTTTTAAACGATAGATTTTTTTATAGGTTTGCTCTTGACTGTATCGCTTGATGTAAAGTGACGATGCGGTCGAATGGGGTTACCTATTGTACTGGACTGTGCCTTCTGAGTGACGGCGCAACGCGCAGTTAATGTAAATGGCGGTTTTTATCTTCAAAGGTAAAGTGACGAGCAAGATGTGTGTTTAATAGTAAGCATAGTACCATGCTGGCAAAAACATGAAGAATTCAAATAACTATCTCACACTGTGCTGTCTTTGGCGGCTCGATGTATCAGATGATTTATTTCTTTGCACTGTATTGAGACATGCTCTTTTAAAAACATTTGATGGTTGTGTTCACTCCCCCCCCCCCCTTCCTACTCCCCACTTATTTTCCTTTTCTTCGCCTAATCCAAGATCTATGTAAATAAAAAAAGATTATTGTAATGACAAAGGTCACGGACCCCGGAGCCTGTGGAGTGTTTTTAAATTAAATAAAAAATAAATAAAAAAAGTAGTAAGTCTTGTGAGTATATAGAGACCTATACTACTTTGCCGCCTTAAATATTTTAAACTTTATATTCAGAAATGTATTTAAATTTTTGTAAATCACGTGATCAAGAAATTATTCCATAACATAGCGAAGACTACAAAAAAATGCTTATAACGTTGTCTGTTAAATTGTTTTCATTTTATAAACATCAATGTTTCCATAGATAGTACAGGGCAAAAACGTAATTCATCGTATATTTCTGGGTGATGAGCTCAGTTTAGTAATTTGAACTCTTCACGTTCGGGTAACGACGTGGCACTGTGCTGTTATGAGCACACGTTTTGCTTACCATCAAGAGCACGTATGCGCGTTCGCCTACTCTTTTAAAATAACAATAAAACTAAATATTTATGCTCAAACCACAGATCTGTCGAGTCAGATAAGTTGGTGACACTATTAATTGGTAAAATAAGAGTACCGTTAGCATATTATGTGAAACGAATTTAAAGTTTTATATAAACAATGATAATTAACGTTGGATTTGTCGCCCATTTTGAGTCAAGCAAAGTTAATTTTGTTCAATACTCAAAAGACTCAAATTTAAGTAAACGATTTTGTAGTCAATTCCAAAATCGCACAATGTACCTATATCTTCGAAATATTTAGTTTTGTACTTTTTGTTTTGTTGACGGTACCAATAAATTAAGTAGAACGCCATCGAGTGGTCGAATTTGGGACTAAAATACGAAAATAGTGTTTTGTTACACGCCTTTGATGTGACTAGAAAAAAAAACTTACTTTGAAAAATATTGTAAAATACACTATAAAGCTGATTTTTAAATAATAATTTTCATGTCACATTAGAATCAGTGAATAATTAATTTTGTTAAACAAACCTGTTAGATAACGTTACGGAACTTGTGAGGGGTTACCAGTACTAAGGCAAAAACGTCGCTATACTATATGTAAATATTAACATATTTATACAGTTGCCCTTTTTTCTATCGGAATTCTAGTATCTCAAAAAAAGCGACATCGTTTCATGTTTGATGTTCCAAAAGCACGAACGAAGAGATTTGACTCCACGTTTGTGATAAGAACGTCTAGGTTGTGGAATGCGTTGCCTGAGTGGGTTTTCCCGATAGTTACTATCTTGGTGTCTTCAAATCGAGAGTGAATCGGTTTCTTCTAGGTGAGCACGTTCCATCGTGGATCGCATCGTCGCTTAACATCAGGCGAGATGGTGGTCAAGTGCGAACCTATTATAGTTAAAAAAAAAAACAGTCCAAAACAAACGTCAAAGTGACGATAAAGTCAAATTACCGACCGATTCTTGACCAAAACCCAGAACGCTAGCCGCATTCCCATGTTGTATACTATAAACTATAAATAAATATTGACTGACACTTTTTCAGCATTCACCATTCAACTTTGAAATCGCCATTCTGAACATTGGTTCGATTCACACCTAGACAGAAACTTTTGTGTGATGGATACGGATGGTTGTGCTATCTTTAAGTGTTCTTTTATGTATCTTAAGTATGTATTTGGAATTGGGATGCCGTTTCGATCGGGATGAAATATCTACATATCTCTATGAATGATGCATAATTTTTAACTCAATTTTGTAGTTAGTCTGTTTGTCATACGATAGCCTCTTTTTCGGCTTAGTACTTACGTTAACTGTTGCGATATAAACTTTGGAATGCGTTGTCGGAGTGGGTGTTTACTGATGGATATAATTTAGTATCTTCAAGAATGAATCGGTTTCTTCTATATTAAGCGTCATTAATAATACACTTAACCTATTATCTATAGTAAAAATATATCGCTGTACTTTTCGGAGAACGTTTTTTTAATCAATCACTTGACCGCCATCTTGAATGATGTTAAACAACGATGCGGGCTACGATGGAGCGCGCTTACGTAAACGAAATCGAATCACTCTCGAAATTGGCAAGACATTGTGGCTATCTCAAAATTGTATGAAAAGTAACTGCGTACTATCTATAAATACAATAAATTGGTGTCTTCAAAACATAATCATCCCACCTTGTGTTCCCACTTTTGGGACTCGTAATAGCCTGGGGGATATAAAGTGGGCGATTTATGCTTAGTCTATGCCAAGAGCCCAAAAAGATTTGCGCGTATTAAAAGTGACAGCTATCGCACTAAAGCCCTTATAACACTTGGATAAATTTAGTCTTCTGAATTCAGTTAAGTGTATTTAGGAAACTAGCATACTAAATTCAGAAGCGAGAATTGCTTGCTTTATAACTTGCTTCTGAATTTATTCGACTAACCTCTCTTCTGGATTCAGTCACTAAAAGCCGGGTCGCACAGAGGCGATCCGATAGCGATAGCGATCCGAGACGGGATTTTTTGTATTGTTCGAATTTGTATGCAACCTGACACACAGCAAGCGGGCGCGATCCCATACTCGGATACGATCCGGATCGCTATCGCTATCGGATCGCCTCTGTGTGACCCGGCTTTTAATTTAGCCATGTTGTAATAAGGGGTTAAATAAACTGAGAATTTAAATTCAAATATGATATACAAAAATAAAACTAAACTATTGTTAAAAAAAATATGTTACATAGTCTGTGAATACCGAATATCAATTAGTTGTTTTCTTAAGAGACCGTGATTGTCAGATTTTTGTCCTTTGTTAAAAATGTTAAAGTTGCTAGCGCACGCTTTCGACCACAGGTAGGTACGACGGGCGCTTATGAGGTATGACTCATCGTGACTTTAGCTATAGAACACAAACTTATATGGGTCGGTGGCCACAAGTGCAACTAACAATGAATAGCAAATGTATTACAAAATGCAACAGTAATAACCATATCCAGCGACAAATTTGAAATTGTTTGCCCTTAGCTAACTATCGCAAGTAGTACGTGTTCACGAGTATGACGCATGTGTCAGCCATTTTTAAAGGAAGAGGGTGATCCGCCAAACGACGCCGTCGCGAAAAGTCTGTAAGCGAGCACGAATGTTCAAGGCGTATACAATAGAAAATTGAATATTCTTTATTTCATAGAGACAACATAACATTATTTATTTTGATAAAAAACACTTGTGCCAATGACTGCGAATAATCATAATATTACAATACAATTATTATTCATTGGTAAGTCAAAAGAAGGTTCACCAGTGTTGAACCGGAAGACGCAGTGTTGGACGGCCTCCCACTAGACGGACAGATGACCTCACAAATGTCGCTGGAAACCGCTGGTTGCAGGTTGCGCGGAACCGTTCGTTGTGGAAATCTAGGGGGGAGGCCTATGTTCAGCAGTGGACGTCTTGCGGTTGATGATGATGATGATGAAGTCAAAATAAATATATACAGTATATGCAATCCTTCCCCATTTACCTACCTTTGGTTGGAAACTACAACACCTTTAGCTATTGTAAAATGAAAGTCTGTCATTCAAGGATTCTTAGGCTATCGTAAAGTACGTAACGGTTAGTTAATATGGAGATATATTGCATTTCCACGAACCAAATGTTAATAATTATTTATTTTCATTGCATTACTTATTACTGATAATGTTATTATAATAAATAATAGGTACCTAATAGTCCAATACCTGCTGGAGCAATTGAAAAGCCGGGTCACACAGAGGCGATCCGATAGCGATAGCGATCCGAGACGAGATTTTTTGTAATGTTCGAATTTGTATGCAACCTGACACACAGGAAGCGGGCGCGATCCCATACTCGGATACGATCCGGATCGCTATCGGATCGCCTCTGTGTGACCCGGGGGTCTACCGCCTAACGAAAAACGCTTTGACGCTTTGGCATTGCTGTCTCTTTCATTTCAAGCGAGAAGAAAAGAGACAGCAACGTCAAAGCGTCAAAGCGCTTTTCGTTAGGCGGTAGACCCCCGGCTTTAATGGAACTCGTTCAAATGTCTTTTGTGTAAGTTTTTCTCACTTTGAAGACTTTTTACTTGGCCAAATTTTATTGTACTAATATTATAAAACTATCAAGGTTTTTTTATGTTTATCCGCGTAGTTCCCGTTGACGTTATTTCTCGTGATAAAAAGTAGCCTATGTGTTATTCCAGACTATAATCTACCTGTGTTCCAAATTTCAGCTCGATCCGTTCATAAGTTACGACGTGATTGAGCAACAAACATTGACATTCTATAATAGTACGATGCGACAGTTTGTATGTATGAATGGAAATTTGTTTCTTTTTCAAGAAAAAAATAGCTACTGAAGGGGTCTGGGTGAAATTTGGTAGATAGATAGATTATAGTGAGGAATACGTATAAGCCTACTTTATCCCGGGAAACAAAGGGATCGGAAACTACGCGAGTGAGTGTATAAAGTGTATCCTCTTTGGATTTGGACTGCCATTTGGATTAACTATTTTCTACATTTATTTTAATTTTTTTTAATCATCCATCATTTTTGTTTCCAAATTACAAAAAAAAACGTTGGCCAAGTAACCACAAGCCATATCTGTAATACTCCGTGCAATGCAAACTGTGTTCTCAAGCGTTAACAATAAAGTCCATTGTTCAAGGGACAATAAATCGTGTAGTTATATAAGCTGTAAAGTCCAAATTATCTCAAGTTACCATTATTGGTTGAGTTTAGGTTTTTATACGAAGGACCGATTTTGTTTAACAAAATGAATTTAATTATTTTAATATTAAGCTTACTTTATTAAAAAATATATATTGGAAGTTTGTTTTGTTCAAATTTGATAAATTTATCAAAAATGTAATATATCCTTACACTAGTATTATTAATTATTACAGAATGAGCGAATGTGTATTGAGTGCTGATTAATAGCATAATATTTTTAGTAATAAAAAAAGCTAACAGTTATCCTAGAATTTGAAACCGGCTTTAAAATCGCTAAACTGTCGTATATAAGTTTTGCCCATACTCAAAGTTGAACTGTAGCCTGATTTCCTTATCTCTTAAAGGCTGTCACACATGTAGCTATATACACAAACATATACCGTTTGATTTTGTAATAATATTACAGTATATTATTGTTCCGATAAAAAAAATGTTTCTTCATCGAAAAACTTTTTGTCCAAACATTGTTTTTTACTGACAATAGGGTACCGGACTGGGTCAAAAATACACCATCCTAATTAGTCCGTCAGCTAGATCATGGAAAAATATTGGACACGTATTGTTAATATTAAAAATCGTCAAAGATATAGACCATCAAACTTCGAGAGTGGGGGGTCGCGACGTCACTCGTGAGTAAAAATCGTACTCACAAGTGACGTCACACGAAACTTCGAAGCGCTGTATCTTCGTCATTTTTTGTTTGTGAAACAAAAAAAAAATACGTGTACAATATTTTTTGGCAATCTAGCTAACGGGCTACTTAGTTTTTTTGAGGATTGTACCCTATTACGGTGGTATATTAATAAATATAAATATGTTATAGCGTATAGCTACGTGTGTGGCGATCTTAAGCCATTTGCAAAATCGGTCCTTTCGTCTGTAGTTTCTAAATTAATGTTCTTGTTTAGTGAATTATCAATAATTTTATGTATAAAGCAACAAATACATGTTCGATTGATATTTTTGTTATTACAATGTCAATTAATTTGATCCAAAGCCGTAATATTTCGTCGTTATCAACAGAAATGTTTTGGTATGATATTAAGGATGAAGGCGAGCAAATTGAGGTATTTATTTATATTTATAACAGGGGTACACGTAAAGCATAAACTAAGTGGAAAGGATTGCGTTCCAAGAACTTTTACTGTCATTAAATATTTTATAATGAAAAAAAAAATTTTTTTTTTGTGAATCAAAATGTTTCATACACAGGAAGAATTTCTAATTCAGCAATGTTCGATTTTGTATGAAACGGTTGATTTTTATTCGCAATGCCGGTCCCATAGTGAAAGTTGTAAACCATAAAATATGTACAATGCGCCCTTTTTCGATTTAGAACTAGCTCGCTGTGTAATTCCTGCAGACATGTTTTATTATCATAAATGTTCCATATCTAAATACATAACCCTTTCTGCGTTAGTCTAAATTACTCAAATAGACATGCAATTTTTTTTTTTTACTCGTTTCAAAACGGCTCTTTGTCGATAATTTCTATGATCTGATTGTACAAACAGATTGGACAGTAAGCGAAATGATGTTTTGATAATTACGGGCTTTCAGATTACTTTGTTAGAACAATTTTATATGCATACGTCAATGTCAATAATTTGACACTTACATCTGTCAATCTGAAAACGCCTAAGTCAAAAAATAAAATTAAAAGCCTATTGAAGAGTATCTAATTATGTCTAAAATACCTGTAAGTCGGCACCTCCAAGAAATACTACGCCAAAGAAATAATACTACACATACCTAATATATTTATAGGAGAATTATTTAAATAAAAAATGTCGATAGTTCCTATGTTACTAAGACCGAATGAATTTATGAAAATACCTTTATACTTTGCGTTTGTAGTAGTTCTTGGAATTATCGTAAATGTGTAAAAAAATCATGTGGAAATGAGGCGATTACAAGACGCAAATAGAACTGTCAAGTTTTCAATTTTGTTAAATATGGCGGCAATGTTTTATTTTATAAAATGACTCTTAAACAAATTGACAACTATCTTTGACAGGTTTTTGCATCTTGAAAGCGCTTCATGATACAAAAAGGAATACAAACCTCAAACTTTTTCTTTTGTAGTGAATTTTGCACAATACTGCCAAAATCGTTTCTGTTTTGATTAAACATCACCGTTTGTATAAAAAAGCTTTTGTAAGGAAAACCCTAAATTTGTATTTAATTTTGTTAAATGTACATAATGTGCGAAATAAATGAGAAATTCGAATTCGTTTTCTTTAGTATTATTTTACATCTTGAGCATTTGGAAATCAACATTTCCGCAATATTTAATAAGTATTCTACGCAAACAGCGGGCTTGGTTTTATAAGCTAACCCTACTACCTAGGTAACCCTAACTAGCTAACCCTACTACGGCTTTGACTATGGTTGCTGTCTCTGTTACTTAAAGCGAAAAGAAAAGATTTTTTTTTAAGTAAAGAGTTCCGAGACGAGCGGGACACGTGCCTGATGGTAAGCAACATGTCTGCCACATAACAGCACAGTGACACAGCTATTGGAACATGAACGAGTCCAAATCATTACCTAGTACTGAACTGCGCTCGTCATCCAGAGATCTAAGATGTTATATCTCTAAGCCCTGTAACTTCTCTGCAAACATTGCCCTTGAAACCGGAACACAGTAATGGTAGCACATTACTGCTTGGCGGTCGAATAACTGGTAAAGATGTGGTACTTCCCCAGGCGGACTCTGCAAATAGTCCTACCACTACAGAATTACTAGATAATATCAAAGCTAAAACCCGTTTCTCTTAGGCGTTAGATCCCCCGGTTAGTGTTGCAGATTTATGCACTAGTTCACTACCAACCACTAATCACTACCAACTAGTGAGTTGGCCGACAGATCCTAGCGTTCCTTCTTCAAGTCGAACTCTAACTGGCGACTGAGCAACCAATGACAAAGTCCAATTTATGTGGATTGTGTACCTTTTTGGAAGTAAGTATAATTGCGACTAGGGGCGTGCATTATCAGAATGGTGTACGCTACGAGATGTATGTGCGTAAGTAGCTATATTTATCTAGTAGAGCCTGTTTCACTCAAAAAGAGTGGTTATAAGTTTGACGTCGATGTCTATCGCCACCGTAGTTCTGAAACGGATGGACCGATTTCGATGCAGTTTTTTTTCATTTGAAAACCAGGACATTTACTCTCTTTCTACAAAAAACGGAATTTTCGAAATAAACTCGCGACTTTCCTACTCCGTTTCGTCCGATCGAACATTGTTTAACGTAAGTATAAATATTCTAAGCCTACTCTAATAATTAGAGTAGGCTTAAATGGACGAAACGACGGATCGGAATAGGAAAGTCGTGAGTTTATTTAGATATTGCGTTTTCGTAGAAAGAGAGACGTCCAGTTTCCTTGTTTTGCAGTTCTAGGTTATGTTTGGTTAATATGGATTCAAAATGGCCGCCGCCACAAAATTGCGGATACTATATTTTTTCACAACCTCCCTCAATATGGGTATCAAATGAAAGGGCTTGTTTAGTAGAATACTATACACTATAACAAATTTCAAATTCAAGATGGTTGCCACCAAAAAAGTGCTAATAACATTTTTTTCAGAACTCCCTCAATATGGGGCTTGAGGCTTGAAAGGCATGAGTAGTAGTAGAACACTGTAACATTCATAACATACATAATTTCAAATTCAAGGTAGTCGGGGGTAAACCATTTACACAGTATAGATAGCGCGCGAGTTGAATGCAGAGCTTAGGAATGCGGAGTGCTGTGACCGCGACAGTGACAGCACTATACACTGCAGGCGCGTGAGGTGGGGCGTGCGGATAGCGGGGGGAGATGCTCCCGCTCTTTACCTCAGACCCCGACTGCATTCAACTCGCGCGCTATCTGTACATGTCATGTAAACTCGCCGCCTAGAGTAACGGGGCGGATTAGATGTGGACTTTTTGTGAGTTATGACGGACTCGAGACTCAAATTCCAAAAACTAAGTGATGCTCCTACAATTTAAAACCCCAAGTGGTTTATTTGCCTCTTACTACCCGCGTCCGTATGTCTATCCTATATATTCAACAGTATGGACTAGAAAATTACAAAATCAAACTTCAGAATTAGTTTAATATTTAATTTATTAAATACTTTGCATATTTTACATTGTTACAAAACATGAAAGTTTCATTTACAAAATCGATACTCTATGTGAGCCAAGCATGAAAACATTTTGAGAAAGTAATCGTCGCGTACGCGTAGCACAAGTACACATTACGTAATATACCTCTGCTGGGATTTGGGCATACAATGAGATTTTTGAAGTGAAAACTTCTTTCGGCGCGCCTAGACAGATTTTTCGTGGGGTGTGAATTGAATTCTAGCGTCACGCTTGGTTGTGAGAAGAAATCTTCGGGTAAATTCGGGACCATTGCCATTGGCCATCTAGAAATGCGTGAGCCAATGGGAAACGCTGACGCATTTCTAGATGGCCATGCCATGATGGCCAGGCCACGCCCTCCGGTTACACCCGTGTAGTTTCCAAGGTAAGCTATCAAATTCTGAGTTATAAGTTTTCACTTCTATCGGCAGTTCCTATGACTGCCAATTTTTTTTTATAGTTACAAGGTTTGCGTTAAGACGTCCTTTTCGCCTGATGTTAAGCGATCATTCATCATCAATCATCGATTAAGTCGTTTAACGATAGAAATTGTGTAGAAAATTAAAATCTAACTTTTCTATAGTTTTGCTTGCGTTAACGTGATGTTACCGAAGAAGGTATTATACTTACTTCTTCCACAGTCCTGACGTTACGTGGCGATCACTTTCTCACTATAATCCATACTTGGGTCACTGATCAACAAAATCGCATAAAATCGTAATCTCCAGTACAACCAAATAAATTGCAGAAACGATAGAGATACTATCGTACTTTCAAACAAACTGACCGAGTATATCTTAGTTCGTTAATTTGCTCACCTTTCTGTACCTAACTGTGTTATAACGAACCGAATATTTTTGGAATGTTTTGATATAATTCAGTAAAATAAAAATGTAGTTGAAATAATAATAGATATATTGTAGGTATTTACAATCATACAGGGCGACACGCAAAACCTGCACTAAGTCGAAAAGGGTAAGTATAATCTATTTACTATAGTAGATCCAACCGTTTATTTTCTTTTTGACAGCATCAATAGAACGTAACTGCGTCATGTTACGCAAAAGTTCACGTTTAAATGCGAGGTTTTAAAAATATGGCAACTGCTTAAATTTGCTCCTTGATCCCGTATAATAATCATCTTTGACAAATTGAGTCCATAGGTGCAGTAGTTTTTTTAAAAATTACATAAAACAACAAACGTTATTACAAATTTACGTTCTATGGCTATCAACATCACCCATAGAACGGGATCAAGGAGCAAATTTAAGCAGTTGTCATATTTTTAAGCCTCGCATTTAAAAGTGAACTTTTGCGTAACATGACGCAGTTACGTTCTATTGGCGCTGTCAAAAAGAAAATAAACGGTTGGATCTACTATAAAAATCTGTACTTAGTACCTAACAATAAAAGCTATTTCATACGAAATATAACTTTTTTCCCACGTAAGTTGTATCTCCAAAATCGTTGTTTTACAGGAGAGCGTTCCAAACATACACATTGAATTTAAATCATCATCCCTTGTTTTATTTTTGTAAAATTTGGGTAAATAACATAATTATACCAAATTTTACAAAACTATTACAAAAAAAACCAGGGCTTAGAGATATATCTTACGATCTCTGGGTGACGAGCGCAGTGCAGAGTTAGGTAATGATTTAGACAAAAAAAAAGTGGAACGCGTCAACTTTGGCTTAGTATAGATTTCAGCGTAACCCTTTATATTTCGACTTAGTACAGACGGCGTAACTCTGTATGACACAGGAAATTACGATAATAAAGAAGTTAAAACCTGAAATTGTATATATTACTATGAAATACAAAATACCTATCTACTACCACATACAGGATGTAAAAGAGTACCTGCGAGTAAATATTTAGATTTTTCCGAAGAATAGATAAACCATCTATTGCATTTTAAAAATAAACACAAAATACAGAATGCCCTCATGTGTAGTGCAATTGTAATTTTTCTAACAAATCATTTAATACTTTTTTATTCAGAATCACCAACTAAATATCATCTCATAATATATACTTAGTGTTATTTTACATCCTGTATATTCTAATATATGTAATATTTTATGCTCACTATATCAACTAAGGCAATATATGCTGTTCTACATATTTTATATAAAACAGCTTTCTTTAGTTAGGCTTAGTTCAAACAACCGTATTTTAAACTGTCTTCATTAAAAAGAAGAGGTTCGGGACCGAAGATTTTTTGAAAAAAAAAAAACTTTGTTTTTTTTGACTACGTGACACATTTCACGCATCATGTAATTTAAAAAAATGCGCTCGTCCAAAAATACGCTGTTAAAAGTAGACTGAAAGAAAATGAGCATTGAAATAGTCTTTAAACTGTACACTGTAGATACACAATACAGTGAATTTCGGCGCGCTGTCTTTTGTTATAGAAAATAAGAACATTCCTCTAGCGGATATTAAAGGAACCTTATAGTGTGATATTCATACTTTGCCTTGCGGTCTCAATTATTTTTCAAGTTATTTAAATTACATTAATTAATAATGAAATACACTTATACGAAATATACTTAGAATAACAAAAATATACATCGTAGGCTCCGATATAGACAACCCGAACTTAAAAAAAAAACGACCTTTGTTCGGATTCTTCCGAAATTCTGCGTACAACGAATGAATTAAACATACAAATTCATATAATAATTTGGTGCAGGCGAACTAAACAAATACTAATCTTTACTAATATTATAATTTGAAAGTCTGTTTATTTCTCTTTCATATAAAAACTACTGAATGAATCTGGATATAATTTGTTATAGAGATAGATTAGTGTGTAAAAGCACACAGACTACTTTATCTAATACCTGGAAAAGTTTAATATAACTACAGCGGTAAAACCACGTTTCAATAATAATTAATTTAGAAATTTAATAAATAGTTCACAAAAAATTGCGAGGCGCATGAAGGTTAAGCGATAAACTCTAGTAGAATAAAACGATTTATTAAAAAATAACTTATATGTAATATACAGACGGTCTAAACTGGCCCTATTACTGTGATCCAACAAAAATGGAGCAAATAAATTTCATCCTAATTGCAACAGTCTTAAGGATGAATATTCATCGATAGACATATCACCAAATCTTATAGGGGCTTTTTAGACCCTCCGGTTAAATGAAATAAATAAATATGTAAGTATCCTATCATTAATACAAAGAAAATCGACTAATATAATGATTATTAAGGTGTACAAGAGTTTTAAGTAAATATTTTAATATATTTTATGTACAATAAGCATTTGAAATAACAAAAATAGAAAAAAATAACAAATTTTTGGTTCAATCATTATATATATTTTCACCAGATTTGCCAAATAATGGTCATGGGTCTTAAACACACTTGGTAAACATCAAGTGTTTATACCGATTTTTTTTTTTTACTACATAATGTAGTGAAATAGTTTAGTTTATGTATATTATATGTTTTATACATATTTTTTCTATCAAAATTAGAGGTAATATTATGTAGTTTATTTATTTTGATATTATTATTAAACAGATTCAGAACCAAATTTAAAGTCACGCAATATTTACTTAATGCTCTTTTACAACATTTTTCTAATCTTAATCACAGGCACAGAGATTATAATATTAGATTACAATAAAAAAAAGTCTATTTAGGCCTTACAATATTATTTTAATATTTGAGACAATATTACAAAACTCCACACTATGGTCCAACGTTACTTGACCTCTTACTCTCCAGGGTTCTTCAATTATCGGAGTTCAATTTAATGACAAGGACATTTTCAAAAAAAATATACTCTTGTTACTTTCCGGAACATTCCATTTTGTTACAGGATTTTATACCAAATTAACATATACATTTACCAAAAGTAACATTACCAAAGTAATATTTGTTTCGAAACAAATGTTAAGACTAAAATAAATTTTGTTCAAAATCTGATCACAAAATGGAATGATCCTGAAAGTGACAAGAGGGGTATAAAATTTTGTGAATAGTCCCATAATTAATTTGATTTGATTAAACTCATCTTGATATTACATATGTGGTTATGACAGACATCCTTAATTGTAATTTCGACTTATAGTTTTATTATTTTTGTAAATCAACCGTGACTTCTAGATTTTCTATGACAATATTGTATTTATAATATGATATTACTGATCATACATTGTTTCATAATTCTTCAACACTCTTCTGTGATTAGATAGTTGGATTATGATATGAATGAAAAACAAAAAACCAATTCCCTTATACCTTATAGGTACACCATAATATATCTTTTTTGAAATGAAAACTTCTTTCGGCGCGCCTAGACAGAATTTTCGTAGGCTGTGAATTGAATTCTAGCGTCACGCTCGGGAACGATAAGAAATATTTGGGTAAACTCGGGACTATGGCCATGCTCATGACCACGCTCTCCGGTTTCACCCGCGTAGTTTCCAAAGTAAAGTACCAAATTCTAAGTTATTAGTTTTCACTTCTATTGTCAGTTGCTATGACTGCCATTTTTTTTTATTTCAAGACACAATAGTTACTATAGATATAGATATAATATTTACTGGCAAGATAAATAGACAAATTTGCCCTTTAAAACGAAACAAGGTGTCTCTAGGACAAACAGTTTTTCATTTCTATGTTTCGATCATATCAAATTTGAAAAAATCTATGAAGTATAATATACAACTTTAAATACCAGATTTTTCTACATAGAAGCTTTATGTATAGACTCTATATTTAAATTTTAAAAAACATATTTTCAATTTATTTCACATGTTCAAATACTTAAATATATTTCCGACCAGATTTTTTCCTATAGTTTCAAAAACCTCCAATGATCCACACAACCACTATACCAGCGAGTATGATATTGATTCGAATCCCACGCGCACCACTGTCTTTCCGAAGCCATGTCACAGAATAAATATTAGTACAGAAGCCACACTTACAAAAAACAATTATATAAATAGCGACTCTTGCTGGGACACAACAAAGTTCAATTCAGCTCGCAATACCTGTCGCGATTTTCAAATAAACATTTGCGCTCTTTCTAACGCGTAACTCTGTCCCTGTCTAGCGCGGAGGGTTTACGACGTATCTAATAACAATATGCGCGGGAAACGTTTTGCGCGAGCGCTCAGGCGTGCGTCCGACAACCGACTGTCACTTGTTCCCTGGAAGGAACGGTCTAGCGGTAGGCTAAAACCGCGCGACCTTGAGCGAGTGAGGGTGCACTGCCATGTACGTAATGCCGTTAACTTCAAAACGACGAAGGACGTGTTCGATGTTTTCAGGTGATAAATTGCATTTCGTCAAAATATCTAGTAAATCTAATAAAGTCTTCATCAGTTTTGACTATGAGTACTTTACTAAATTCGATTAATATCCATAGCAGAAACTATCCGAAACTAACAGATAATAATCGGAAATCTTACTAATATTATAAATGTCACTGTAGGATGTCTGTTGCTCAATCACGTCGCAACCAATGAACGGATCGGGGTAAAATTTGGAATACAGGTAGATTATAGTCTAGAAGTACAAATATGCTTTTTATCCCGGCAATATAAGGGGAAAGGAAACTACTGATATAATTTTATTTCTATATCGATACTACCCAGATCCGAAATACCATCAGAAAATCTTGAAAATACCTATTCACCGTTGAAAATTCATAGAATATACCTTTGGGAAGTCAGAAGTAACTTATTCCACTGCAAGGCTGGTGAAGAGTCTACTTTTATATTATAGTGACGAGCAGGACACGTGCCTGATGGTAAGAAACATGCCTGCCACATACAAGCACAGTGACACTCCGCTATTGGAACACAAAGAGTCCAAATCATTACCTGCATCACTGCACTCGTCACCCAGAGATCTAAGTTGTTATATCTCTAAGCCCAGTAATTTCTCTGGAAACATTGCCCTTCAAACCGGAACACAGTAATGTTCGCACCCTACTGCTTGTAACTGGCAAAGGTGTGGTACTTCCCCAGGCGGAGTCTGCAACGAGTCCTAGCTTATTTGAAAGCTTCTGCGAGTTTATTTGAAAGCTTTCACGATCCACACGATAAGTAGAATGGCTAGAACGATTCCGATGAGACTCAGGATGAACATCTTCCGGCGGTACCTTCGCTGGTACTCCGCCGCCTTCGCCAGTTCATCGGCTCCCGCTTCCACGTTCGAGCTGACCGCTTCTATGTGACTCTCCACCGTGTCTGGAATGGAGGGAAATGTCTTATTAACAATTAAATCAAAGTAATCTCGACTCTCCCCCGTGTCTGGAATGGAGGTAACTGTCTTATTAACAATGAAATCAAAGTTATCTTGACTCCCCCGTGTCTGGAATGGAGGGAACTGTCTTATTAACAATTAAATCAAAGTAATCTCGACTCTCCCCCGTGTCTGGAATGGAGGTAACTGTCTTATTAACAATGAAATCAAAGTAATCTTGACTCCCCCGTGTCTGGAATGGAGGGAACTGTCTTATTAACAATTAAATCAAAGTAATCTTGACTCCCCCGTGTCTGGAATGGAGGGAACTGTCTTATTAACAACTAAATCAAAGTAATCTTGACTCCCCCGTGTCTGGAATGGAGGGAACTGTCTTATTAACAATTAAATCAAAGTAATCTTGACTCCCCCGTGTCTGGAATGGAGGGAACTGTCTTATTAACAACTAAATCAAAGTAATCTTGACTCCCCCGTGTCTGGAATGGAGGGAAATGTCTTATTAACATTTCAATAACAGCAAATGTGACTCTCCACTCGAGGGAAATATAAATACTTTGTAGAGGTAGTAATATAATGGCATAAATGATTTGTTTGTTTCATTTAATCCTACTAATATTATAAATGTCAATGTTTGGATGTTTTGCTCAATCACGTCGTTACGTATGAACGGATCGGGTCTGAAGTTTGGAACACAGTCAGATTATAGAAGAACACATAGGCTACTTTTTATCCCGAAAATGTAACGGGAACGGAACCTACGCGGGTAAAACCGCGGGACGCTCCTAGTAGTTATATAAGTCTTTATTTAGATACTTTTGTGTTTGTGAATTAAGTAGAATACTAACTTGTTTTCTTAAGTAATGTTTTTCTGAACCAAATAAATTTCATTTCATTTTATCCACTTTTTTTTTTAAATAAAAAGTGACGAGACGAGCAGGACATGTGCCTGATGGTAAGCAACATGCCTGCCACATAACAGCACAGTGACACGCAGCTATTGAAACTTGAAGAGTCCAAATCATTACCTAGCACTGCACTGCGCTCGTCACCCAGAGATCTAAGATGTTACATCTCTAAGCCCTGTAATTTCACTGGAAACAATGCCCTTCAAACCGGAACACAGTAATGTTTGCACATTACTGCTTGGCGGTAGAATAAATGGCAAAGGTGTGGTACTTCCCCAGGCGGACTCTGCTAAGAGTCCTACCACTACAGCTAAGAGTCCACTAAAACAAAAGAAATAGTACACTGCAATACACTGTGTTAACAGGGAAAGAAAAAGTAATAATAAACTACAATAATAAGCAAAAGTAGAAAAGCCCCAAACTTAAACTTGCATCTTGGGACTTTTGTGAATTCATCATCATCATCCACAGCCTTCTCTATCCCACTGCTGGGTATAGGCCTCTCTCTTACTTTGCCATCTGCCTCGGTCCTGTGCCAATCGAGTCCAGGTTCGACCCACGATATTTACTATATCGTCGACCCATCTTGCTGGTGGACGTCCAACGCTCCACATTCCCTGCCTCGGCCACCATTCTGTGACAGTTTTGGTCTACCTGTCGTCACACCGTCTAACAATATGCCCTGCCCAACTCCATTTTAACTTTGTCACTGCTTTTCCGACGTCTTTGTGAATTAGGTCTAGATTAAACATAGAACATAGTCAAATAAAATTTGTTAAATGTGTTTGTTAAAAAATGCTAGGTTACAAGTGTTTTTTTTACAAAGAGAGGTTATAATTAATTAGAGAAATTTATTAAAAGTAATTAACAAATATTAGTTTAAACTTGTGTGTTTAATTGAAATTGATCTAAAGAATCTTATATATTCGCTTGACCATGTCCTTCCTCAACGCTTCCATTTCCGCCTCGCTTGTCTTCGCATTGGATATAATACATATTTATAATATGATTCCACAACTGTGTTGCCTGCATACCCAAAGATACCAGGCCTACACAGATTGTGGATGTGCAGCAGGAATAAAGTTGCAATGAGTACTGACCCCTGAGGCACACCGGCAGTAATTGCCAATAAATCAAGACCAACAGCCGTCTATGACTACTGGGATCGCTTGTTCTCTCAGGAATTCCGCAATCCATGGACAAAGACTGGTGGGCAGTCCGTATGCCAGAAGCTTGGCAATGAGGCCCTCGTGCTAAATCCTATCAAAAGCTTTAGAGATGTCAAGAGAAACACGCAAGGCTTCACCGTGTCACTCTATAGCCTCGCCCAGTATGTGAGTGGCAAATGCTAGGAAATCCCCAGTCTTCACAGTTTTTTTAGGGTTCCGTACCCAAAAGGCAAAAACGGGACCCCATTACTGAGACTTCGCTGTCCGTCCGTCTATCACCAGGCTGTATCTCAAGAACGGTGATAGCTAGACTGTTGAAATTTTCGCAGACGGTGTATTTCTATTGCCGTTATAACAACAATGACTAAAAATAAACATTTAACATTCCCAAACAACAAAACTGTTTCTTGCTCGATTAGTACCGTCCCGAGCAAACTAGATGACGCCACTAGTAGAATAAAACGCGCTGTCGACTTCTTCGTTAGAATCATTTAGACTTCCAAGCTTCACGGTAGTAACTTCCACCTCGTTGATACTCGAATGCACGGAAACACTTTTCTGTCGACAGGTGGAACTCCGGTAGATTCCTTAGTGAAACAGCTACGAGTAATCTGATAGATAAAAGGGCAAAGGGCTATAACTCAGATAGTATAAACAGTCTCACCGACGACCTGCCCCTGCGAGTGCACCATCCCCGCTAGGTCCTGCATGATCTGGCTCACATCCAGAACGTCCGCCTCTATCTTGTTCATGTAGGCCTCTCTCTCCATCAGCATGCTGCTCTCAAACTCCACCAGACGAGCCTGGGGACGAAGCGGATAAACCGTAAGATATTTCCTTGCTACTTTGGCTAAAATATTGGAGAAAATTGTTAACAAACGGATTATACGGCAACTAGACAGCACAGTTGAATAGAAGTCATAAATGAAAAAAGATGGAGAAGACTTGAGTCAGATGTTTTTTTTCTTATTGCATAAATTAATACCAAAACAAATTGTATTGTTAGACATATTACACGCCTCTCAAAGAGGCCAGTTTGTATAGTCAACTTTTAAAATGTTTTTTTTTGTATCATTTTATCTTACCGACAAACAGCAGCAAAGATTTTTAAATTTTAATTATAGAACATAATATTATGATTTCCCCAAACAAATACGTTCATAAACATCCATGGAGAATGCTATGGTTGCTCCGGTCGATCACGTGACAAAATGTCTTGATCGTAATAAAAAATACGTCGCTGTATTTTTAGACCTGACTAAGGTTTTCGACACCGTCTCTTGGCCAACCTTACTCCGTAAACTTGAAGTTACTGTTGTCCATGGAGGGGACTTTATACTGGTTCCGATCGTATTTATCGAACCGACAATAAAGAGTTAATTTGTCTGATTTTTTCAGTGACTATAAATCTATGTCCTTTGGAGTTCCACAGGGAAACGTCCTTGGATCACCCATATTCTTGATTTACATCAATAGTATCTATCAGCTCAAGTTACAAAACGGTAAATTGGATCGAATAAGGAGTTATGCTGCACCAATACCATAAATAAATAAGCAAACAAATACGTAAATAACATTTATAAATGAACGTCGCAGCCAACTAGCTTGATCAGCTGTTCAATTAACAGCCTAGGCTATTCATTACATATTTCAATTGTAACTAGGTTTGGTTAGTTTATTGAAAAACATTAAATTTGTTGTTTGCTCAATATCCACAATTCCACTCCACTCTCCACACTCAACTGTCGTAATGGCGTCGCCAAACAAGAACTTTGATGTTTTTTTGAAACATACAAACTAACTTAACCTAGTTACATTTCACAACATTAAATAAAGAATTTATTAAGTCTGACATTTCATCTTTTTTATTTCTGTCACATGTTAACCTTATATACTACGAATGGCCTAGGCATTATTCAGCCAGTTTATTAAATGTAGTAACAAACGATACGGCTGAAGTAAGGCTACTCTATTGAACGGTTGAAGTTAGGCTACTCTATTGAACGGCTGAAGTTAGGCTATTCTATTGAACGGCTGAACTTAGTCTACTCTATTGAACGGCTGCAGTTAGGCTACTCTATTGAACGGCTGCAGTTAGGCTACTCTATTGAACGGCTGCAGTTAGGCCACTCTATTGAACGGTTGCAGTTAGGCTACTCTATTGAACGGCTGAAGTTAGGCTACTGTATTGAACGGCTGAAGTTAGGCTACTCTATTGAACGGCTGAAGTTAGGCTACTCTATTGAACGGCTGAAGTTAGTCTGCTCTATTGCACGGCTGACGCTAGTGTACCTGCGCCTGTTGGTTGGCGAGCAGCGTGGACTCCTCGTCGTCGTCCATGGCTTGCTGCTGGAGCCGGCGCGGGTCGTGCCGGGCGCGCGCCTCGCGCGGCATGTGCGCCGCCATGCGCTCCGTGACGCGCTGGAAACAAACAACAACAATCAGATGCAGCGCCGTTACATTATAGTATATTGTGCTACAAATGTGTAAAGTTGGTGATTACCGCCATTAAAGCCTGAGCCCAAGGCGAGGGCCTTAAGATAGCCGAGGACCGTAATCATCAATACACACGTGAATAGTGGCCGGCAAACAAGTTGACCCAAAATTGACGTGGAAGGGGAAAGTTCGCGCATATGCACTTCCTAATTAATGGTCATTGTCAGTGTTACTTGTAAACTTAGGTTAAAACTAAAAACAGTCTCTAGTTAAAAGTATTCTTGAGTAACTTTTCCACAGTTATCTTATTTACAATACAATTATCTTTCTCTTATATAAAAATTATCAATGATTATTTTTATCCCAATTTAATCAAACTATCAATCTTTGTGACTTGTATCACACTTTTTTTTTATCAGGTGTTCTAAATTCCGTCAAAAATGTTGTATCTAACTTTCTTTTACAATGCGTTTTACAGTACTCACAGGTGTTTTTATAACAGCTGCAATAATTTTCAAAATTTCCGTTTACTTTGTACATATTTTTTATGTATGTATGCGGCGAGCGCCTCGCTGAAGTCTCCACAGCTTACCTTCTGTACGTCCGCGTATGCAGCGAGCGCCTCGCTGAAGTCTCCACAGCTTACCTTCTGTACGTCGGCATATGCCGCGAGCGCCTCGCTGAAGTCCTGCGTGAGTCGCTCTAGTTGCAGTCTCCGCGGGCGGTCGCCGCGCCGCGCCGCCGCGTCTAAACGCTGCAGGTCGCGCGCCGCGCCCGACACCACGCCGTTCACCGTCTGCTGCGTCTCGTGGCTACGGTACAACACTTCAATCAACTGCCTAGTCTAGTAGCTTAAAGGACAATAGCAAAATCTGACTAAAGAGCACTAGTTAGACACCGAAGCTACTTTTTTATCATGGGAATATAACGATAACGGAAACTACCACCGAGTAGCAATGTGTAAAACTCCCTGTGTTCCAGTTCGAAGGGCAATTTTCCAGAGAAATTACAGGGCATAAAGATATTCTATTCATTTGCATAATATTTTTTGTTCTATAGTTGTTCCGCATACATATCTTGTCATAATATTGGTTGCGGTCTGTTTGAACTGAATGTTATATTGTACTAAAACTGTAATGAAGAAATCTTAAAATGACTTTTTACCATAATGACTGATTTTTTAAATATTTGTCTGTGTTGTGCTAGGCAATGATATGGAATTGATTGTTTATATTTTAATTGCATGCATGAAGTTTGGGTGAAAAGTCCTACTACTACAATAGGGTACAATCCTCAAAAAAACTAAGTAGCCCGTTAGTTAGATTGCCAAACAATATTGTACAAGTATTTTTTCTTTTGTTTCACAAACCAAATATGACGAAGATACAGCGCTTCGAAGTTTCGTGTGACGTCACTTGTGGGTACGATTTTTACTCACGAGTGACGACGCGACCCCCCACTCTCGAAGTTTGATGATCTATATCTTTGACGATTTTTAATATTACGAAAAAACAAAAAATACGTGTCCAATATTTTTCCATGATCTAGCTGACGGACTAATATTGGTGGACAATTCACACACAACACCATCTGACCCCAAACTAAGCAAAGCTTGTGTGATGGCGGCCAAATAGCTGATATATACTTATATAGTTTTAAATACATACTTATTATACATAGAAACACCCAGACACTAATTAGGATGGTTTATTTTTGACCCAGTCCGGTACCCTATTTATCAGTACTTCGCTTACATCTTATCTCTCAGCTGCACATTGTCATGCGGTCCCCCGATCTGTTTCATCATCTTCTCGAGGCTGCGCAGGCCGCCGACGATGGCGCCGAGGCTGTCCCCGACGCCCTCACTGAGATTGAACAGCTCCGTGGGGCTGATCTCGGAGAACCCCACCGCCGGGACGCTCGTCGTCGCGCCATAGTCCGACCGCGAACCGCTTATTGGCTCCCGTTCTGACATTGCTGAGCTGGAAAAGAAAAACAAGTACATGAATTAAAAAAGATTATTATAGTTGAAGTGAAAACTTCTTTTGGTGCACCTAGACAGATTTTTCGTGGGATGTGAATTGAATTCTAGGGTTACGCTCGGGTATGATAAGAAATCTTCGGGTAAACTCGGGACCATAGCTATGGCTATCTAGAAATGCATCAGCCAATGGGAAATGTTGGCCAGGCCACGCCCTCCGGTTACACCCATGTAGTTTTCAAAGTAAGCTATCAAATTCTGTTATAAGTTTTTACTTCCATTGGCAGTTCCTATGACTGCCAATTTTTTTTTTCTAGTATAGTGACAAGGCGATCAACCTGATGGTTAGCAACATGCCTGCCACATAACAGCACAGAGACACACAGCTATTGGAACATGAAGAATCCAATTCATCACCTAGCACTCCACTGTGCTCGTCACCCGGAGATATAAGGTGTTTTATTTCTTAGCCCAGTAATTTCTCTGGGAACATTGCCCTTCAAAACAGAACACAGTAGTTTTTGCCCACTACTGCTTGGCAGCAGAGCAACTGGCAAAGGTGTGGTCCTACCCCAGGTGGACTCTGCAATGAGCCCTACCACTACAAAAGTTTTATTGAATCAAAAATTGACTGGCAACATGACGAAGAAGACAAAGAAGTTTTCACTTCATGAATGTTGTTGAAGTGAAAACTTCAAATACCCCCCCCCTAGGCTATTAAGAGCGACCGAGCGACCCAGTCGCCCCACACCTAAAGCCGGCACTGGCGTCTGCCAATGGGAAATGCTGAAAGGGCGTGGCCTAGCCATCATGGCATGGCCATCAAGAAATGCATCAGCCAATGGGGAATGCTGACTTATAACCTTAAGTCTCAGACCAACTTCAGACATCCACTCTGTTTTGGCTTGAAGGGCAATGTCTCCAGAGAAAATACAGGACATACACTAAATTGTCTTATAACTTTAGGGTGCAGTGCAGCGCTAGGAAGTTATTTTAAATTTCCAATAGCTATGACACTGTGCTGTTATGGTCATGTGCGTTGGTTACCATCAGGTACGTGTACTGTTCATCCTGTCACTATTTATTGCAAAAAACTTTTCTGTACATACCAATAGCTTTCTCATTTATAAGTAACATACATAAACAGACTTATTACCTGTAGTAGGTGATAATGAACTGAAAATTTTGTTAATAATAATGATTGCTACTGCTTTCTTAGATTTATAGAGATGTATACTACACTTATACCTAGGACAATAGCAATCATGTTAGATGGTAGACTCTTTGAAAACCTCTTTGCAGGCAGGTTCTATAACAGTATTTTTTATTTGAGTTGATATTTACAATTCCCACATTATTTATTGCTTTCAGTAAGATAAACCTACAGTTCAGATGTTAATCTTTAAATCTCTTTTATTATTGACAATAAGCAATAAAAAAATTGAAAATACTTACTTTGTACTGAGACCTGGTATTTGCGAATACATTATTTATACTATATAGCTGTAATCAGGTAGAAGTGGTAAGATTTGAGTTCCGATTTGAATAATGAGGATAAATGTACGTGCAAAATAAAGAAATTTATACAGTAAGTACTCATGAGTAGCTAAAAGTTGGGAATCCTAAGATCACTGTCATGTTACAACAAATAATATTTTTTATGCACTTTAAACACACGAAAAGTATTGATATTGCACCTTATTATTATTGTTTACCCTTCAGCAACGTGTTACTGCGTCATAAACAAACATGAATCAGTATTTTTCATGACGAAACCACAATAAAAGTATCCAACATTGTTTTTTTTACTGATAAAACTTACTTTTAACCCACTAGTAGGTTTGTGTAACACGAATAAAGTTATGCAAATAGCACCCAACAACCGGTTTTACTAAATATTACACCATTTAAATTGAATTTAAATTAGATCTATTTTATTTCTGGTTTTTCCTCGCAGATTTAGAAATTCTGGTCGATGGCCGATTGGCCGATGGCTGCCAAATTTCTAATGTTGCCACTTGCCAACGAAATTAAGATTTATGCACGCTACAATTGCTTTTAGGTTTTAGGGCAAATTATGTTATAGTACATCAAAGCGCGCTTGGACATGGAAGAAATGACGAAAATATTTTTTTTAACGATGCACGATTCAGTTTTTTTTCTAACACTTGACCGCCATCTCGCCTGATGTAAAACGACGATGCGGTCTAGGATGGAGCGTGTTTACATAGAAAAAAGCGATTCAATCTCGATTTGAAGACACAAAGATTGTAATCATCGGGGAAAACCCACTCAGGCAACGTATTCCACAGCTTAGACGTTCTTATCACAGAAGTAGAGTCAAATCTCTTCGTTCGTGTTTTTGGAACATCAACCATGAAACGATGTCGCTTTTTAGAGCTACGAGCATTTCGATAAAAAAAGGACAAGGTGGTATACCTAGATCATCGAAACCAGTCGCACACTCTCCGAAGTGAATCTGATAAAAAACCGATAGGCTAGCAATTTTTCGGCGATATTCAAGACTTTGAAGTATTTTTCGCACAAGAGTGTCGTTGCCTATGAGCCTTTTGGGACGTCTCTCGATTGATTCTAGACCCTCCAACTGATACTTAGCCGATCTATCCCAAAGGTGCGAACAGTACTCCATACAGGAGCGAATATGTGCTTGATATAATGTAAGCAACTGTTCAGACTTGAAGTACCTTCGCACCTTTGAGATGACACCTGGTTTTTTCGGCAGCTAGTTTAGAAGTCAAAGTAACCCCCAAAGCTCAAGACGGTCAGAAACCGGCACGGATACACCTCTAAAAGTTGGAGTTATTTCGAAACGACTCTATTTAGCGGAAAAAAACAGACACGCCTGCGTCTTCCTCTCGTTGAACTTGACCAGATTGGCATCGCCCCATTTAGACACCGCCTCAAGGGTCAGGCTCAAATGTTCGATCAGACTCTCTCTCAGTCCCTGAGTTTGCTGCCCAGTGGCTCTCGCGCTAGATATGTAACTCTCTACAACGGTGCTATCATCTGCGTATCCAAAGATACCAGGCTTCAACAGATCGTTGATATGTAGCAGGAAGAGCATCGCAGAGAGTCCGACCCTTGAGGGACTCCGGCATTGATAGCCAATTGATCCGACGAGCAGCCAACAAAAGCGGTATGGATCAAATTCAGTAGGCTCATTGCTGACAAAACTTTCTCTCCAGAGCGAATTTTTATTATAAACGCGCACACCAGCCACCGCCTTCCAAATTTAACAGAATGAAGTGAGTAGTGAGTTTCTTTTGTAAAGGGATACATGTAATCACACAATCTTTTTGCAATCGAGATAAAATTATTTAAGGCGTTAATCAGAACAAAAGCATTTGTGCGTTTCCATGCGAATCTATATTTATTTAAAAATCAATGCCACTTTTCGTTGTCAGTAAACCCCTCCTAAACGGCAGGACTGATTTGAATGTTTTTTTAAATAATATATGATTACGTTTGGGTAGGGCACTGTATGGTTTAGATTCACAAATCAGCCTGGCATGTGGAGCTGCAGTCGGTATCTAGGTTATTGTGTGAGCGAAGCCGGAACGAGCTGACATGATCCCATATAAAAATATGGTATTCAGGAAATAGTTACAATTATAAAAGTGTTACTTCAGCTGGCTTCCATAGTACAAGGTTTACTTCTTTTTTTTATTTCCACCAATACTTATTAATTTAAATACTTAATACATATACAAAAATCTTCATTGCTGTTTGCAGGTAAGATATTGCAAAACATTTAAAAGTCCCAAACAAACTGGCCTCTTTGAGAGGCATGGAATGTGTCTGGCAAAACAGTTTCTATTGGTCTGATTTTATGCAGTGATAAAAATAATAGTTAGCTGATAAAAGTCTTCTTTTCCTTCTTTTCATTATTAGCTTTTAGCTTTTTTGTTACGCTTTACAAATATTTCATACGTGATTCATAATTATGTACATGTAATTTTATTAATTATTATATCTGACACTCTTAATACAAGTTCTGCTTAGTTTAGGGTTCAATAGTCAATAATATTATATGACAAATATTTTTTGTGTTCATTATTTTTCCTATGATTTTGATTTATTAGTGTCATTTAACCAAACAATAAATAGCTTGAAATGGTCTGAAAAGGTTTAAGTTGGCATCACTACAAATGTCGAATAGAAAAAAAACGTCAGATTAGATAAAGACATTGACATAACTTCCAGTGTCAAAAAATGTTGTAAGGAAGGAACGGATCTGGATACTTTTCCTTTTTACAGTCCTCATCATCATCATCATCAGCCGCAAGACGTCCACTGCTGAACATAGGCCTCCCCCCTAGATTTCCACAACGAACGGTCCTGCGCAACCTGCAACCAGCGGTTTCCAGCGACCTTTGTGAGGTCATCTGTCCATCTAGTGGGAGGCCGTCCAACACTGCGTCTTCCGGTTCGTGGTCGCCACTCGAGAACCTTTCTTCCCCATCGGTTGTCAGTTCTGCGAGCGATGTGGCCTGCCCATTGCCACTTCAGCTTAGCTACTCTTCGAGCTATGTCGGCTACTTTCGTTCTTTTGCGAATATCCTCATTACGGATTCTGTCGCGCAAAGAGACTCCGAGCATAGCTCGCTCCATAGCTCGCTGTGTGACTTTGAGCTTTGTTATGAGGCCTACAGTTAAGGACCACGTCTTAGTTCCATAAGTCATCACTGGCAACACGCATTGATTGAAGACTTTCGTCTTCAAGCATTGGGGTATTTTGGACTCCAAGATGTGCCGTAGTTTCCCGAACGCTGCCCATCCGAGTTTTCGCTGGACCTCTTTGTCGAAGTTGGATCTACCCAATTGGATCTTTTGACCCAGGTAGGCGTATTCGTCAACAACTTCGAGTGTGGTATTCCCAACAATAACCGGTACAGGACAGGTGAGACATGAACATTTGACATGACCTTCGTCTTGTCCATATTCATCCTCAAACCTACCTGTTGGGATATTCTACTGAGATCCCTGAGCATAGCACCGAGGTCCTCCATCGACTCCGCCACAATGACTATATCATCGACAAACCGAAGGTGAGTGATGCATTCGCCATTGATATTGATGCCATGTCCGTTCCAGTCCAGTAGTTTGCAAACATCTTCCAGCGCTTTTTACAGTATGGTAACGTAATTCGAATCCGCTTAGACGAAACGATGAAGATTTTATAGGTCTCCAGAGTACAACTTGGTTTTATTAATCTTAGGTCCTAAAGGATAACATTTTTGGTTTAGTAACATTTTTTAAGGGGTCACTTTGGAACAAAATTTGTAAACGTGCGCTTTGGCGAGGGTTTAAGATAGCCGAGGATGATAATCATCAATACTCACGTGTATCATACGACGTTTTTCTGCAAACTGTTTTTTGTTATGGCGGGAAAAATTAATCAGTTTTCATATTATGCGCGCGCAACTAACAATGGTGATCAGCCACAGACTAAAGGAATTGCATTTTTGAAGTGAAAACTTCTTTAGGCGCGTTTAAACAGATATTTCGTGGGCTGTGAATTGGATTCTAGCGTCACGCTCGGATATGATAAGAAATCTTCGGGTAAACTCGGGACCATGGCTATTGGCCATTTAGAAATGCGTCAGCCAATGGGAAATGCTGAAAGGGCGTGGCCTCGGCATCATGCCATGGCCATCTAGAAATGCATCAGCCAATAGGAAATGCTGACGCATTACGAGATGGCCATGCCATGATGCCCAGGCCACGCCCTCCGGTTACACACGTGTAGCTACCAAAGTAAGCTATCAAATTCTGAGTTATAGGTTTTCACTTCTATCGGCAGTTCCCAGTTCCTATGACTGCCAATTTTTTTTAACTTTTTGCTTTCCTGCGCATTTAGCTATTTCCTTCTTAATAAAGTTTCCTTTTTTTTTTACAAAGAAAACCAATGTTGTATTTGAGTGAAAATTTTATTTTTGAACACAGACAAGTTGAATTTATCTATTTAAATATAGGAAGTTGATGAAGTTAATGATGAAGTGTGCATGTGATCAAGCAATAGCTACATTAATAATGAATTTGTTCTATTATACACAATCTTTTTTGTATCGAAACTTTGTAATAACAAAGCAACTCAATCCATAAAAAACTCTATAACTCACTAGTGAGTAAAATGACTGAGATGAAAAAGTCACAGTTTGATTATAGGTGTCATTATATGCCCGATTGCAGTGAAATTAGAGCAACTTTATGAGCAAGTGTGTTGCAAAGATTCTTACGTGCATGTCTAACTCCACTACTCATGCGACACTCTGTCACTTTTTTTTTTTTTTAAATAAAGTGTGACGAGACGAGCAGGACATGTGCCTGATGGTAAGCAACATGCCTGCCACATAACAGCACAGTGACACGCAGCTATAGGAACATGAAGAGCCAAAATCATTCCCTAGCACCGCACTGCGCTCGTCACCCAGAGATCTAAGTTGTTATATCTCTAAGCCCTGTAATTTCTCTGGAAACATTGCCCTTCAAACCGGAACACAGTAATGTTTGCACATTACTGCCTGGCGGTAGAATAATTGACAAAGGTGTGGTACCTACTTCCCCAGGCGGACTCTGCTAATAGTCCTACCACTACAAACTAACAACTACCACTTCGACCGCCGTCCATGCGCGGTCCGAAAGGGGCGGGGGGGTCACAGGGGACATGACCCCCCCCAAAATCGTATACGTTACATTAAAATGGAGCGCTACTAGTAGTAATTTTTACTCGACTTATTGTATTTCTACTCGTGACCTCCCCCAAAATCTGAGGCTCTGTACTGGTGACCCCCTCCAAAATTCGACGCTGGGACCGCGCCTCCCGCCGTCACCGCCTGACATTGAACCGCCTGACAGCTTTGGCTCCAGGGGTCACATAGTCAAGTCACAAGACCGTGTGATAGGTCCAACTAAAGCAGTTTTTGAATTGGAAACTTCTTTTGGCGCGCCACAGAAAGATTTTCCGTGGGCTGTGAATTGAATTCTAGCACCACGCTCGGGAATGATAAGAAATTTTCGGGTGAACTTGGGACCATGGCTATTGGCGATCTAGAACATGCGGCAGCATTTTCCATTTCCTATCTAGAAATGCGTCAGCATTTTTGGCCACGCCCTCCGGTTTCACGCGCGTAGTTTCCAAAACTCACTTTCAAGTTCTGCGTTATAAGTTTTCACTTCTATCGGCAGTTCCTATGACTTCCAACTTTTTTTTTCACTTTAATCATTGATATCAGCATTTCTACCTGACAAATAAATACGTAGGTATTTTCTCACGCGTGTAATAATCAGGATACATAAACCTGACACCTGTGTGGCTGATGTCGGTACTTACTTACTATTTAACACGTACATCTGGGAACAACAATAATAAAGTGGCCAAGTGCGAGTTGGACTCGCCCATGAAGGGTTCCGTTGCAGCATGGAACATAATATACATAGTACACATAGTTCTTGTAGTTCGTTGTAACTTTGATCGAAGTTTCAATAATAGTGTATTTATGACGTACTAAAAAAAAACTACTCATCAGATCGAGTTCAAACTAATTTTCGTTGGTAGTTTACATGGTAATGTTCATCATATATTTTTTTTAGATTTTTCATTCTCTTACTTTAGAAGTTAGAAGGGGGGGGACACACATTTTACCACTTTGGAAGTGTCTCTCGCGCAAATTATTCAGTGTAGACGAAAATGATTTTAGAAATCTTAACATCATTTTTGAAGACCTATCGATAGACACCCCTCACGTGTAGGTTTGATGAAAAAAATTTTGTTGAGTTTCAGTTCTCAGTATGGGGGGCAACCCTAATTTATCTTTTTTTTAAATTTTTTTACTCAAATCTTAATACGGTTCACAGAATACATCTACTTACCAAGTTTCAACAGTGTAGTTCTCATAGTTTCGGCAGAAAGTGGCTGTGACATACGGACGGACAGACAGACAGACAGACAGACAGACAGACAGACATGACGAATCTATAAGGGTTCCGTTTTAACGTTTTACGGAACCCTAAAAAGGGCTACACAGATCCAATGTGTGAGGAGGGGTTTTTTAAACTAAATGTTATAGGCAGCGGCTCGTCGGACCGTTCGTTATAGTGACCGAGACCGGAGACTGGGACCGGAGATCGCGACAGGAGACCGAGACCGGAGACCGCGACAGGTGACCGAGACCGGAGACCGCGAGAGAAGACCGAGACCTGATACATCGACAGGAGACTGAGACCGGAGACCGCGAGAGAAGACCGGGACTGGAGAACGCGACAGACGACAGGCACTTGACATTATAGCTTTGTATGGACGCCAGTTCACGTCGTGATTACGATCAAGCTTTGGCTCCAGGGGGGAGTCGCATGGCTCCAGCGGGGGGGGGGTCACATAGTCGTCGTGGTAAATCCACAAAACTGTGCAATAAGTACATGCATGCTTATTAATTAGTGGTGGGTACTTGACCCAGCCAAGGGGGGATCATGACTCATGCCATCCATGACCACCCCCCCCCAAGTGGAGGGGGGGAGGGGGGCTTGGATCCACGCCTGATTGCGATAGGAAACCAAGACACTAAACTTGTCGTGGTCTCCGGTCTCGATCGCATTTACACTTGACCGCCACCATCTCGCCTGATGTTAAGCGACGATGCGGTCTACAATGGAGCTTGTTTACCTAGAAGAACAGACAGACAGACAGACACCCGATTCTCTCTCGATCGGTAACCAAATCAGATGTCAGATTGTATTAACCACTTACCCAGACAATGCATTGCATAGGTATCACAAACGTTTTTATTACGAATGTGAAGTCACATCTCTAACTTTGCATGTGAGCCATGAAACGATGTCGTTTTTTTGACATACGAACAGTACGACACAAAAAAGAGCATAGTGATATTAGATCAGGTCATCAGGTAGATCAGCTGCACACTATCCGAAATGTAGCCGATAAAAACCGATATGGTATAACAATTTTGCGGCAATATTCATATTCAAGACACTTGAATTGCGTGTGCTTAAAAATGACTTAAAAGCAGTGAAATATTAAAAAAACAATTAAATGTTTACAAAAAAGGTTAACTATAGCGCCCGTTTGTCATTATATTCCTTTCCTGTGTTACCCTGCGCAGTCGGAGTACGATGAAGCCTTGAGAGTGTGGCCAGAATACTAAATAGGTATTACTTTGAGTACAATAGTAATGTGTTGACACTTAGTTGATTGATATAATATTAAGTAAAGCTGCCACAACTAAAACTCACAAGCTTCGTCGGCTCGGCTACTACGAATGTTCCCAAAAAACAATTCAAATGGTAGTAGTAGGACTCTTACCAAAAGAACTCAAATGGTTGGTTTAGTAGTGGTAGGACTCTTAGCAGAGTCAAAGTGCAAACATTATCTGTGTTTCGGTTTGAAGGGCAATGTTTCCAGAGAAATTACAGGGCTTAGAGATATTACAACTTAGATCTCTGGGTGACGAGCGCAGTGCAGTGCTACAGTGCTAGGTAATGATTTGGACTCTTCATGTTCCAATAGCTGCGTGTCACTGTGCTGGTATGTGGCAGGCATGTTGTTTACCATCAGGCAGATGTCCTGCTCGTCTCGTCACTCTATATTTATACAGACAAAAAAAGGCTTGTTATACTTGGCTTAACTTAGTCGACTGAAATTAGTGAAAAGCAATAGCATCTAGTAAGCTAAGTATAAGTACTAAATTCAGGAGAGAGGATAGCTAGCTTCTAAACTTGCTTTTTTATATAAATTAGCCACTCCAGAAGTTACGGCTGGTCTAGTCGGGAGAACGGCGCCTGCCGATCCGGAGACCCCGGGTTCAAACCCCACACGCACCACTGTCTTTTCGAAGTCATGTGCGTAATGCCGCTAACTTAAAACGGTGAAGAAAAACATAGTGAGGAAACCGACATGTACCTAGAATCTTTCGAAGTCATGTGTCATCCACCAACCCGCACTGGGCCAGCGTGGTGGATTATGACCTTAACTCTCTCCTTGCGAGAGGCCCCGAAGGCCCCGAGTCCCAGCAGTGGGAACATTTAGTGGGCTGTTGATGATGATGATGATGAGCCACTCCACAGACTCCGGGGTCCGTGACCATTGTCATTTCAATTCTCTTTATTTCACATATTATAAGTACATATCTTGGGTTAGAAGAAGAAACCATCTAAACTTTCGTGTAACTCAGTCTACTAACTTGCTTCTGAATTCAGTCAGCTAAATTTAGCCAAGTTTTAAAGTGTATCAGGTTGCAGAGAAAAATGTCTCGCTTCCCGAAACCAACAACTTGAACGTCTTCAAGTACGTCTTAGATATTGGTACCTACGTGCTCCATCTTGGAGTGACATGCTTGAATAAGCATCGTCGCTTAACATCAGGTTTTTTTGAAACACTCTCGATAGGTTACATTATAAGAGAAAAAAAAAAAAAAAAAAAAAAAAAAAAAAAAATCTAGTGTCCTGCTAATATCATAAATGAGGTAGTTTCAATGTTTGTTGCTCAATCACGTCGGAAGGTACATATGAACGGATCAGGGTGAAATTTGGAACACAAATAGAAAATAGATAGGTAGCATTTGGGCTACTCTTTGTCGGGGGGAAATAACGAGAACGGGAACTGAGCGGGTAAAGCTGCAAAATTTTGATGTTTCTTTCTCCATCACGAAAACAACTGAACGAGTCAGCAGATCTACTACGAAAACAAACTCCGAATGATCGGATCCGACCGACAGCTGAATCGGATCTGCAGGTCTACTACGAAAACAAACTCCGAATGATCGGATCCGACCGACAGCTGAATCGGATCTGTAGCCTACCACGAAAAACATTCGGATCGATACATCTCGGTCGGAAGTTATAGACTTAGGTCGGATGAGGGTCGGATCAAACGAAACGGCCGATTCGATCAACTGACCGATTGTCTATCGAGGTAGGAAACTTCCATAAGTTTGGCCGATATATCGTTTATCGGACTTCGTAGTAGACCTGCTGTAGCCTATCACGAAAAACATTCGGATCGATACATCTCGGTCGGAAGTTATAGACTAAAAGCCGGGTCACACAGAGGCGATCCGATAGCGATAGCGATCCGATAGCGAGACGGGATTTTTTGTAATGTTCGAATTTGTATGCAACCTGACACACAGCAAGCGGGCGCGATCCCATACTCGGTTTCGGATCGCTATATCGTTTATCGGACTTCGTAGTAGACCTGCTGGTTGCTATAGGGAATACAGTCAGAATTTCGTCTGGAATCTGGAATAGAACATAGGTTACTTTTTTTATCGCGGGTATATTAAGGGAATAATCCGAGCAAAACGTACTAATATTTATTCTGTGGCAAAACTGCGAGGCGCTACTACTACTTATACACATAATTTTATTATTAGTCCGCCCCAAAGCAATCCTAAATGATCTGCAGGTCTACTACGAAGTCCGATAAACGATATATCGGCCGAACTTATGAACGTTTCCTACCTCGTTAGACAATCGGTCGGTTGATCAAATCGGCCGTTTCGTTTGATCCGACCCTCATCCGACCTAAGTCTATAACTTCCGACCGAGATGTATCGATCCGAGTGTTTTTCGTGGTAGGCTACAGATCCGATTCAGCTGTCGGTCGGACCCGATCATTCGGAGTTTGTTTTCGTAGTAGACCTGCTGTTGTCACTGAGGTAAGTATCTCAAATGAGTCATACAATTCTACTTACGGCGCTGTCATCGGTTGGAAAATACTACGAGTACAAGTAATAAATATGGGAGTTTTGTTTTAAATTAATGAGTGATGCAAAAGGAATTTAGTCATTGCTGCGAGACGCATAGCTGGCTAAAAGGACTGTTTTAGACAGAAATATTCAGCACCATCTTCATCAGAGAATATCTCTAAAATACGCGTGGAGACTAAAAAATCTAATTAGTCCGTTAGTTAGATTACTAATAGTTGATTATGGTATAAGTGTGTATTGTTGGTGATTACCGCTGAGGCGCCATTAAGTTATTAACTTGAGTAAATTAACATGAAAATAAGTAAAATAACAATAAAAAATAATTCAACAGTGAAAAAAAAACATAGTTTTGTTTTCACTAAAACTATGTTTAATAAAAAACTATGTTTTTTTTTCCTTTTGGCGGGAAAAAAATATTAGTTGTCATATTATTATGCGCGCGCAATTAGGTAAGCCACATGCTAAAAAAATAAGTCTTCTTTTTCTATCACCTTCTGTGGATAGCGTTTTTTTAGCCACTTACACAAAACGTGGCATTATTTTTTTTCTTAATTACAAAAAACAAAACTGTATGTTTGAGTGAATGTTTTATTTTATGATACGTACCTACAAGTTCAAATTATTTATTTAAATATGAAGTTGCATGAGGTGAGCAAGCAACAGCTACATTAAAATTCATTTGTTCTATGGAAAACTCTCATTCATTAGTTCTATTGAAAATGTGATCTTTGTTGTATCGAAAGTTTTCTAGAACAAAGCAACTCAAACAATAAAAAAAATAACACCAGACATATTTATAATTAAAATAATTATATACATAATTAAAATGTCACAGTTTGATTATAGGCGTAATTACATGCTTGTACTACTGTTGTATTATGCAGCAGGGATGTGGCTTACCATTAGGCACATATCCTTCACGTCTCGTCACTCTACTATATAGGACTAACTATTAAAAAATGGCAGTCAAAGAGACTGCCGATAGAAGTAAATAATAACTCAGAATTAGATAGCCCACTTTCGAAACTACGCGGGTGAAACCGGAGGGCGTGGCCATGACCATGGCAGGCGGTCCCAGCGTCGAATTTTGGAGGGGGTCACCAGTACACAGCCTCAGATTTTGGGGAGGGGGGGGGGGTTTCAGGAGTAGAAATACAATAAATCGAGTAAAAAAAAACTACTAGTAGCGCCCCATTTTGATGTAACGTATATGAATATGGTGCTCCGAAAGAAGTTTTTACTTCGAAAAAATAACACCCATTCAAACAACCTTTCGCAATTGTATTAGGTACTAGGAATTCACTTATTCGCATTGCAACATCTTGGAAGTGCGCATTTGAAATACCTACACGAGAATGTCTGTCGCTAGAGGCTGTTTTAATTACTTACTGATAAATAGTAAAAAAAACGAGTAATTAAGTAATTACGCACATATCAGTCCATTTCTAGAAATATGACAAAAAGTCTACCGCTTTCTACTCTAGCTTTCAACTAATATTATAGATGTGAAAGTTTCGTTAATTGCAGCTCAATCACGTCGTAAAAACTCAACAGAATAAGTTGAAATTTGAAATTCAGACAAATAAGGTATATTAATTATATAAGTTACTAGCTGTTACCCGCAACTTCGTCCGCGCGAAATAAATACTAAGGTAACTCGGGCAGTACCTATTTGTATACCCAGACACATTTACGGTTACTAAAAACAGCTTATAATAACACAATTTTATACAATTTCATCAAAATCGGTTCAGTTGTTTAGGTTTGAAAGCGTAAGAGACAGTCGTCCCCCATTTCAACATCAATTTCATCTCCGTACAGTTCGAAATTACAAAATTGATAGAACAAACATTTAATTGCTTCGTGTCAAGCGTCTAGATACAAAATTTGATAACTTTGAAAATTACGAATTTTCATACAAGCGTTCATCCCTTGTTTCACCCTCTTAGGGGTGGAATTTTGCAAAACCCCGTCTTAGCGAGCGCCTACGTGCTAAACGACACCTCCATGTAAAATTTCAGACTCCTAGCATTTGTAGTTTCTGAGATTTCGTGATGAGTGGTGACCTTTCGCTTTTATAGATATAGATATTGCTTGGACATTCATTGAGTATTTGTATACCTAAGTATAATCCAATAATTTGTCTCAGTAGGAGTCTTTGCAGTCATCGGAGAACTTTGTCAGTTACGTATTGCTAAACAGTAATTTGCACACATTTGGGTTAGGTTTGAAAAACCATGTTTCAGAGAAATTACAGGGCAAGAGACAAACCGTCTCTTATGTCTGGATGGCGAACACAGTACAGTGCTGGACAGATGTAGCAATTTGGACTCTTCCAGTTGCAGTTGCTTACCACCAGGCACATGCTACTAAATGTTCCCACTAGTGGGACTCGTGTCCTCCTCTCACAAGAAGAGAGCCAAGCCCCTAATCTACCACGCTAGACGCTAGCCCAGTGCGTGTTGGAGGATGCGTGAGCTCTCAAGATTTTAAGAACATGTCGCTTTCCTCACGATGTTATCGTCTTTTTTAAGTTAGCGGTATAACACCGATGTTTTATTTCGCCGATTTTAAGTTTGCGGTATTACGGACATGACTTCGAAAAGACAGTGATGCGCGTGGGATTCTAACCTGGGGCACAGAATAAATATTAGTACAGAAGCCACACTTACCAAAAACAATTATATAAATAGCGACTCTTGCTAGGACACAACAAAGTTCAATTCAGCTCGCAATACCTGTCGCGATTTTCAAATACACATTTGCGCTCTTTCTAACGCGTAACTCTGTCCCTGTCTAGCGCGGAGGGCTTACGACGTATCTAATAACAATATGCGCAGGAAACGTTTTACGCGAGCGCTCAGCCGTGCGTCCGACAACCGACTGTCACTTGTTTCCTGGAAGGAACGGTCTAGCGGTAGGCTAAAACCGCGCGACCTTGAGCGAGTGAGGATGCACTGCCTGGGGCTTCGGATCGGCAGTCGCAGTTCTCCCGACTAGACCCGCCGTTCGACACACACGGTAATCTAAATCAAATGTTACAGCTTTATTTAGATGCTCGTAAACTATGTCCATGGCTCACTGCCTAAGATTTATATTGCAGACCAAATTACCCTACTGATATTGTCACGCCAATTTCAACCCTATTCACTATACAATAATAATTTGATAAAAATAATTGTTATTCTTCGTAAATAATCGATTTCAAATGAAAAATCAAAGTATGTAACTAATCCCTTTCAATGAAAAGTTGTGAAAGTACCTACATCACTACGTGGAAATAATTCCAAGCCTTTCTTGACAATTCGTTTTCGGCACGCTAATTCTAGAAAATTGAAAGTTTTAATTTATTGGAGAACTCGGTATACCACCGGTACATCATTTCCACAAGAAAGCCCTGCTTAGATATATCAAGAAAACCAGAGACAAAATGAAGACACTTTTTGTGTCCCCGAAGTCAAAATACCCATCATTACAAATTACTTTACGCATCATTATGTAAGTAACGGCTGGTCTAGCTGGTCGAACGGCGACTGCCGATCCGGAGACCCCGGGTTCAAAACCACGCGCACCACTGTCTTTTCGAAGTCATGTGCGTAATGCCGCTAACTTAAAACGGTGATGGAAAACATCGTGAGGAAACCGACATGTGCCTAGAATCTTTCGAAGTCATGTGTCATCCACCAACCCGCACTGGGCCAGAGTTGTGGATTATGGCCTTGAGTTACTCCTTGCGAGAAAAGACCCAGACGCCCAACAGTGGGAACATTTAGTGGGCTTTATGCTTATGCTTTACGCTAAGAATTATTTAACCTTGCCTCGGACAGACCTAGGCCATGTTTGTGTGAGATCAGCAGTAGGGACGTACCTATATGAAGTGTGTACCTACTTTGGGATAGTGGATCCATCCTAAGATATCAGCTGGTGAATCTGGATGGATCGAAAGAGGTGCAAAAAGGCTCATAGGCAACGATACTCATCTTCGAAAAATACTTTAAAGTCTGGAGCATCGTCGCTAAGGTACTACTTATCGGCTTTTTCCGGATGCATTTCGAAGAGTTTGCAGCTGATCTACATGCTCTAATACCAATTTTCCGTGTTTACAAGCTTGTCAAGTCACCTGACTAATAAAATCTTGTTAGTTAAATTTGACCCACTTTTGGTCATTTAATCGACTTGAAATTGTGTACACATGCGTAAATGTATGACTATGCCAAATTATTATAACATGGAGTTGTTTTTTAACACGCTTTTATTAGCTTCACCTGTATGTATGTATGTATGTATGTAACCGACCCCTTTGAGCTCGATTTTGTCCTACTTTGTACGATCAGATTTAATTCAAACTTTGCACACCTGCCAAAAGTCGATGACAATGCAATCATCCGATCGAAGCATCCGATTATCCTAATTAGATTCGCCAGGATTAATTAATTTCTTTCCGCTTCCTTTGCATGCGTATTAAACGTTAGTTCTGATAAAATAAACTAGATGGCGCTGTGCGTCCATAAAACACGCAATCGTTTGTTTTACAATTTCTAGGTAAGGAATCTGTCGACGAATTTTTAACAGACTACTACAAATAGATGTTTTAGTGATTGCATCACATCCCGACCCAGTTCCCTGTTTAGTAGGACCTGAAGGCTAGGAGTTTACTAATGTAGGTATATAAAAACCGATATGGTATAACAATTTTGCGGCAATATTCATATTCAAGACACTTGAATTGCGTGTGCTTAAAAATGACTTAAAAGCAGTGAAATATTAAAAAAACAATTAAATGTTTACAAAAAAGGTTAACTATAGCGCCCGTTTGTCATTATATTCCTTTCCTGTGTTACCCTGCGCAGTCGGAGTACGATGAAGCCTTGAGAGTGTGGCCAGAATACTAAATAGGTATTACTTTGAGTACAATAGTAATGTGTTGACACTTAGTTGATTGATATAATATTAAGTAAAGCTGCCACAACTAAAACTCACAAGCTTCGTCGGCTCGGCTACTACGAATGTTCCCAAAAAACAATTCAAATGGTAGTAGTAGGACTCTTACCAAAAGAACTCAAATGGTTGGTTTAGTAGTGGTAGGACTCTTAGCAGAGTCAAAGTGCAAACATTATCTGTGTTTCGGTTTGAAGGGCAATGTTTCCAGAGAAATTACAGGGCTTAGAGATATTACAACTTAGATCTCTGGGTGACGAGCGCAGTGCAGTGCTACAGTGCTAGGTAATGATTTGGACTCTTCATGTTCCAATAGCTGCGTGTCACTGTGCTGGTATGTGGCAGGCATGTTGTTTACCATCAGGCAGATGTCCTGCTCGTCTCGTCACTCTATATTTATACAGACAAAAAAAGGCTTGTTATACTTGGCTTAACTTAGTCGACTGAAATTAGTGAAAAGCAATAGCATCTAGTAAGCTAAGTATAAGTACTAAATTCAGGAGAGAGGATAGCTAGCTTCTAAACTTGCTTTTTTATATAAATTAGCCACTCCAGAAGTTACGGCTGGTCTAGTCGGGAGAACGGCGCCTGCCGATCCGGAGACCCCGGGTTCAAACCCCACACGCACCACTGTCTTTTCGAAGTCATGTGCGTAATGCCGCTAACTTAAAACGGTGAAGAAAAACATAGTGAGGAAACCGACATGTACCTAGAATCTTTCGAAGTCATGTGTCATCCACCAACCCGCACTGGGCCAGCGTGGTGGATTATGACCTTAACTCTCTCCTTGCGAGAGGCCCCGAAGGCCCCGAGTCCCAGCAGTGGGAACATTTAGTGGGCTGTTGATGATGATGATGATGAGCCACTCCACAGACTCCGGGGTCCGTGACCATTGTCATTTCAATTCTCTTTATTTCACATATTATAAGTACATATCTTGGGTTAGAAGAAGAAACCATCTAAACTTTCGTGTAACTCAGTCTACTAACTTGCTTCTGAATTCAGTCAGCTAAATTTAGCCAAGTTTTAAAGTGTATCAGGTTGCAGAGAAAAATGTCTCGCTTCCCGAAACCAACAACTTGAACGTCTTCAAGTACGTCTTAGATATTGGTACCTACGTGCTCCATCTTGGAGTGACATGCTTGAATAAGCATCGTCGCTTAACATCAGGTTTTTTTGAAACACTCTCGATAGGTTACATTATAAGAGAAAAAAAAAAAAAAAAAAAAAAAAAAAAAAAATCTAGTGTCCTGCTAATATCATAAATGAGGTAGTTTCAATGTTTGTTGCTCAATCACGTCGGAAGGTACATATGAACGGATCAGGGTGAAATTTGGAACACAAATAGAAAATAGATAGGTAGCATTTGGGCTACTCTTTGTCGGGGGGAAATAACGAGAACGGGAACTGAGCGGGTAAAGCTGCAAAATTTTGATGTTTCTTTCTCCATCACGAAAACAACTGAACGAGTCAGCAGATCTACTACGAAAACAAACTCCGAATGATCGGATCCGACCGACAGCTGAATCGGATCTGCAGGTCTACTACGAAAACAAACTCCGAATGATCGGATCCGACCGACAGCTGAATCGGATCTGTAGCCTACCACGAAAAACATTCGGATCGATACATCTCGGTCGGAAGTTATAGACTTAGGTCGGATGAGGGTCGGATCAAACGAAACGGCCGATTCGATCAACTGACCGATTGTCTATCGAGGTAGGAAACTTCCATAAGTTTGGCCGATATATCGTTTATCGGACTTCGTAGTAGACCTGCTGTAGCCTATCACGAAAAACATTCGGATCGATACATCTCGGTCGGAAGTTATAGACTAAAAGCCGGGTCACACAGAGGCGATCCGATAGCGATAGCGATCCGATAGCGAGACGGGATTTTTTGTAATGTTCGAATTTGTATGCAACCTGACACACAGCAAGCGGGCGCGATCCCATACTCGGTTTCGGATCGCTATATCGTTTATCGGACTTCGTAGTAGACCTGCTGGTTGCTATAGGGAATACAGTCAGAATTTCGTCTGGAATCTGGAATAGAACATAGGTTACTTTTTTTATCGCGGGTATATTAAGGGAATAATCCGAGCAAAACGTACTAATATTTATTCTGTGGCAAAACTGCGAGGCGCTACTACTACTTATACACATAATTTTATTATTAGTCCGCCCCAAAGCAATCCTAAATGATCTGCAGGTCTACTACGAAGTCCGATAAACGATATATCGGCCGAACTTATGAACGTTTCCTACCTCGTTAGACAATCGGTCGGTTGATCAAATCGGCCGTTTCGTTTGATCCGACCCTCATCCGACCTAAGTCTATAACTTCCGACCGAGATGTATCGATCCGAGTGTTTTTCGTGGTAGGCTACAGATCCGATTCAGCTGTCGGTCGGACCCGATCATTCGGAGTTTGTTTTCGTAGTAGACCTGCTGTTGTCACTGAGGTAAGTATCTCAAATGAGTCATACAATTCTACTTACGGCGCTGTCATCGGTTGGAAAATACTACGAGTACAAGTAATAAATATGGGAGTTTTGTTTTAAATTAATGAGTGATGCAAAAGGAATTTAGTCATTGCTGCGAGACGCATAGCTGGCTAAAAGGACTGTTTTAGACAGAAATATTCAGCACCATCTTCATCAGAGAATATCTCTAAAATACGCGTGGAGACTAAAAAATCTAATTAGTCCGTTAGTTAGATTACTAATAGTTGATTATGGTATAAGTGTGTATTGTTGGTGATTACCGCTGAGGCGCCATTAAGTTATTAACTTGAGTAAATTAACATGAAAATAAGTAAAATAACAATAAAAAATAATTCAACAGTGAAAAAAAAACATAGTTTTGTTTTCACTAAAACTATGTTTAATAAAAAACTATGTTTTTTTTTCCTTTTGGCGGGAAAAAAATATTAGTTGTCATATTATTATGCGCGCGCAATTAGGTAAGCCACATGCTAAAAAAATAAGTCTTCTTTTTCTATCACCTTCTGTGGATAGCGTTTTTTTAGCCACTTACACAAAACGTGGCATTATTTTTTTTCTTAATTACAAAAAACAAAACTGTATGTTTGAGTGAATGTTTTATTTTATGATACGTACCTACAAGTTCAAATTATTTATTTAAATATGAAGTTGCATGAGGTGAGCAAGCAACAGCTACATTAAAATTCATTTGTTCTATGGAAAACTCTCATTCATTAGTTCTATTGAAAATGTGATCTTTGTTGTATCGAAAGTTTTCTAGAACAAAGCAACTCAAACAATAAAAAAAATAACACCAGACATATTTATAATTAAAATAATTATATACATAATTAAAATGTCACAGTTTGATTATAGGCGTAATTACATGCTTGTACTACTGTTGTATTATGCAGCAGGGATGTGGCTTACCATTAGGCACATATCCTTCACGTCTCGTCACTCTACTATATAGGACTAACTATTAAAAAATGGCAGTCAAAGAGACTGCCGATAGAAGTAAATAATAACTCAGAATTAGATAGCCCACTTTCGAAACTACGCGGGTGAAACCGGAGGGCGTGGCCATGACCATGGCAGGCGGTCCCAGCGTCGAATTTTGGAGGGGGTCACCAGTACACAGCCTCAGATTTTGGGGAGGGGGGGGGGTTTCAGGAGTAGAAATACAATAAATCGAGTAAAAAAAAACTACTAGTAGCGCCCCATTTTGATGTAACGTATATGAATATGGTGCTCCGAAAGAAGTTTTTACTTCGAAAAAATAACACCCATTCAAACAACCTTTCGCAATTGTATTAGGTACTAGGAATTCACTTATTCGCATTGCAACATCTTGGAAGTGCGCATTTGAAATACCTACACGAGAATGTCTGTCGCTAGAGGCTGTTTTAATTACTTACTGATAAATAGTAAAAAAAACGAGTAATTAAGTAATTACGCACATATCAGTCCATTTCTAGAAATATGACAAAAAGTCTACCGCTTTCTACTCTAGCTTTCAACTAATATTATAGATGTGAAAGTTTCGTTAATTGCAGCTCAATCACGTCGTAAAAACTCAACAGAATAAGTTGAAATTTGAAATTCAGACAAATAAGGTATATTAATTATATAAGTTACTAGCTGTTACCCGCAACTTCGTCCGCGCGAAATAAATACTAAGGTAACTCGGGCAGTACCTATTTGTATACCCAGACACATTTACGGTTACTAAAAACAGCTTATAATAACACAATTTTATACAATTTCATCAAAATCGGTTCAGTTGTTTAGGTTTGAAAGCGTAAGAGACAGTCGTCCCCCATTTCAACATCAATTTCATCTCCGTACAGTTCGAAATTACAAAATTGATAGAACAAACATTTAATTGCTTCGTGTCAAGCGTCTAGATACAAAATTTGATAACTTTGAAAATTACGAATTTTCATACAAGCGTTCATCCCTTGTTTCACCCTCTTAGGGGTGGAATTTTGCAAAACCCCGTCTTAGCGAGCGCCTACGTGCTAAACGACACCTCCATGTAAAATTTCAGACTCCTAGCATTTGTAGTTTCTGAGATTTCGTGATGAGTGGTGACCTTTCGCTTTTATAGATATAGATATTGCTTGGACATTCATTGAGTATTTGTATACCTAAGTATAATCCAATAATTTGTCTCAGTAGGAGTCTTTGCAGTCATCGGAGAACTTTGTCAGTTACGTATTGCTAAACAGTAATTTGCACACATTTGGGTTAGGTTTGAAAAACCATGTTTCAGAGAAATTACAGGGCAAGAGACAAACCGTCTCTTATGTCTGGATGGCGAACACAGTACAGTGCTGGACAGATGTAGCAATTTGGACTCTTCCAGTTGCAGTTGCTTACCACCAGGCACATGCTACTAAATGTTCCCACTAGTGGGACTCGTGTCCTCCTCTCACAAGAAGAGAGCCAAGCCCCTAATCTACCACGCTAGACGCTAGCCCAGTGCGTGTTGGAGGATGCGTGAGCTCTCAAGATTTTAAGAACATGTCGCTTTCCTCACGATGTTATCGTCTTTTTTAAGTTAGCGGTATAACACCGATGTTTTATTTCGCCGATTTTAAGTTTGCGGTATTACGGACATGACTTCGAAAAGACAGTGATGCGCGTGGGATTCTAACCTGGGGCACAGAATAAATATTAGTACAGAAGCCACACTTACCAAAAACAATTATATAAATAGCGACTCTTGCTAGGACACAACAAAGTTCAATTCAGCTCGCAATACCTGTCGCGATTTTCAAATACACATTTGCGCTCTTTCTAACGCGTAACTCTGTCCCTGTCTAGCGCGGAGGGCTTACGACGTATCTAATAACAATATGCGCAGGAAACGTTTTACGCGAGCGCTCAGCCGTGCGTCCGACAACCGACTGTCACTTGTTTCCTGGAAGGAACGGTCTAGCGGTAGGCTAAAACCGCGCGACCTTGAGCGAGTGAGGATGCACTGCCTGGGGCTTCGGATCGGCAGTCGCAGTTCTCCCGACTAGACCCGCCGTTCGACACACACGGTAATCTAAATCAAATGTTACAGCTTTATTTAGATGCTCGTAAACTATGTCCATGGCTCACTGCCTAAGATTTATATTGCAGACCAAATTACCCTACTGATATTGTCACGCCAATTTCAACCCTATTCACTATACAATAATAATTTGATAAAAATAATTGTTATTCTTCGTAAATAATCGATTTCAAATGAAAAATCAAAGTATGTAACTAATCCCTTTCAATGAAAAGTTGTGAAAGTACCTACATCACTACGTGGAAATAATTCCAAGCCTTTCTTGACAATTCGTTTTCGGCACGCTAATTCTAGAAAATTGAAAGTTTTAATTTATTGGAGAACTCGGTATACCACCGGTACATCATTTCCACAAGAAAGCCCTGCTTAGATATATCAAGAAAACCAGAGACAAAATGAAGACACTTTTTGTGTCCCCGAAGTCAAAATACCCATCATTACAAATTACTTTACGCATCATTATGTAAGTAACGGCTGGTCTAGCTGGTCGAACGGCGACTGCCGATCCGGAGACCCCGGGTTCAAAACCACGCGCACCACTGTCTTTTCGAAGTCATGTGCGTAATGCCGCTAACTTAAAACGGTGATGGAAAACATCGTGAGGAAACCGACATGTGCCTAGAATCTTTCGAAGTCATGTGTCATCCACCAACCCGCACTGGGCCAGAGTTGTGGATTATGGCCTTGAGTTACTCCTTGCGAGAAAAGACCCAGACGCCCAACAGTGGGAACATTTAGTGGGCTTTATGCTTATGCTTTACGCTAAGAATTATTTAACCTTGCCTCGGACAGACCTAGGCCATGTTTGTGTGAGATCAGCAGTAGGGACGTACCTATATGAAGTGTGTACCTACTTTGGGATAGTGGATCCATCCTAAGATATCAGCTGGTGAATCTGGATGGATCGAAAGAGGTGCAAAAAGGCTCATAGGCAACGATACTCATCTTCGAAAAATACTTTAAAGTCTGGAGCATCGTCGCTAAGGTACTACTTATCGGCTTTTTCCGGATGCATTTCGAAGAGTTTGCAGCTGATCTACATGCTCTAATACCAATTTTCCGTGTTTACAAGCTTGTCAAGTCACCTGACTAATAAAATCTTGTTAGTTAAATTTGACCCACTTTTGGTCATTTAATCGACTTGAAATTGTGTACACATGCGTAAATGTATGACTATGCCAAATTATTATAACATGGAGTTGTTTTTTAACACGCTTTTATTAGCTTCACCTGTATGTATGTATGTATGTATGTAACCGACCCCTTTGAGCTCGATTTTGTCCTACTTTGTACGATCAGATTTAATTCAAACTTTGCACACCTGCCAAAAGTCGATGACAATGCAATCATCCGATCGAAGCATCCGATTATCCTAATTAGATTCGCCAGGATTAATTAATTTCTTTCCGCTTCCTTTGCATGCGTATTAAACGTTAGTTCTGATAAAATAAACTAGATGGCGCTGTGCGTCCATAAAACACGCAATCGTTTGTTTTACAATTTCTAGGTAAGGAATCTGTCGACGAATTTTTAACAGACTACTACAAATAGATGTTTTAGTGATTGCATCACATCCCGACCCAGTTCCCTGTTTAGTAGGACCTGAAGGCTAGGAGTTTACTAATACCTACATTACCTACGAGTAACGTAGTGGTGTTATATTAGGTTGAAATATTCATATTCCTATTATCGAATATATCGCTTTGAGAATAATAGGGTGTCGTACCTATTATTGGGTGATAGTCAAATATTAGTCACCATTTATATTCCTGAATACGCTATGTTCAACCGTTATTAGAAAACCATTATTAATAGAATAACATGAGGTGCTCGTTTGAATAATAGCTTACGATTTAAATTTTATTTCATTAAATTTAAGATATGTAGCGGTTAAATTTGTCTTATTACTGTAACGGGCTTAGGACCGTCAACGAAATCGCTTATTTATCCTGTTATTGAATAACATGATATGGTAACGCTCATAATACCTAATATGAAATTTCACCCGTATACCTATTACTTGAACCTATTATAAAATATATTAGTCACACCACTACGAGTAAGAGAGATAGAGCTAGTGCGCGAACTACGCATGCGTGCAGTTCCACATTCTTACACTTTCGGCTTTCGGGCATTCACGTACGTATATTTTATATATAGTTTAAAACACTACAATTAAACTATAGTTTAAAAAATTAACTAAAAAATGAAAAATAAATAATAGTTAAAAAAAAACTAAAAAAACACGCTTTCGTAAAAAATCCAACTAAAAATAAGAAAATAAAAATTCATAAATTTGGATTAAGAATATTGTATATTAGAAATGAATGTACATTTTTGTAAAAAAGCGTGGAACATGAAGAGTCCAAATCATTACCTAGCACTGCACTGCGCTCGTCACCCAGATGATCTCATGATGGTCATGATGGAACCAGAAGGTGGCCATAGGAACTCGGTAGTTAAACGACACAACTCTATCGAGTTTGGAATCGTTTTATCCGTCTAGACGAGTACTTTGGTATTAAATGGTAACCAGGGTCTGATGGACCTGAAAGAGGGCCTTTGAATTTTTAGTTTTTTTTTAAAGTGAAAACTTCTTTAGTGGCGCCTAGACAGATTTTTCGTGGACTGTGAATTGAATTCATTCGTCACGCTCGGGTATGATAAGAAAGCTACGGCTAAACTCTGGACTTCGGGACTCGGGCTATTGACCATCTAGAAATACGTCAGCCAATGGGACATGCTGAAAGGGCGTGGACAGGCCATTATGACATGGCAATCTAGAAACGCATAAGCCAATGGGAAATCCTGACACATTTCTAGATGGCCATGCCATGATGGCGAAGCCACGCCCTCCGGTTACACCGTGTAGTTTCTAAGGTAAGCTATCAAATTCCGAGTTAGAAGTTTTCACTTCTATCGGTAGTTCCTATGACTGCCAATTTTTTTAGCAAGTGTTTTAAGCAAATCATGTTTCTATGAGACTGCTGTGGCACTAGCTTTAAAATTTATTGTTAATTCTTTTTATGTTTGTATTTTATTAGGTGTGTCAATAGTGTAGGTCAATCTATCTGTCCATCATCTTAGGTACTTATTGTTGTTATGCGCAATTAGTATTTAGCTGAGTAGGATCGGACATAATTAGCTTTTTCACTTATTGCTAATTCAGTATTGATTAAGCGACTGGCTCCGATCGTCCCTTAGAGGCAATTTGCTAAATTTAGTCGACTGAATCTAGTCGCTACTGAATTAAGTGAAGTGGAATATCATTAAGTAAGCTAGTATACTAAATTCAGAAGCTAGAAGTGCTTGCTTCTAACTTGATTCTATACTTTTTAGGGTTCCGTAAAACGTAAAAACGGAACCCTTATAGATTCGTCATGTCTGTCTGTCTGTCTGTCTGTCCGTCCGTATGTCACAGACACTTTTTGCCGAAACTATGAGAACTACACTGTTGAAACTTGGTAAGTAGATGTATTCTGTGAACCGCATTAAGATTCAAACAAAAAAAAAAATTAGGTTTGCCCCCCATACTGAGAACTGAAACTCAAAAAAATTTTTTTCATCAAACCTACACGTGTGGGGTGTCTATTGATAGGTCTTCAAAAATGATGTTGAGGTTTCAAAAATCATTTTCGTCTACACTGAATAATTTGCGCGAGAGACACTTCCAAAGTGGTAAAATGTGTGTCCCCCCCTCTAACTTCTAAAGTAAGAAAATGAAAAATCTAAAAAAAATATATGATGTACGTTACCATGTAAACTACCAACGAAAATTAGTTTGAACTCGATCTGATCAGTAATTTTTTTTAGTACGTCATAAATACACTATTATTGAAAGTTACAACGAACTATGAATATACTAAGAACTATGTGTACTATGTATATTATGTTACTTGCTGCAACGGAACCCTTCATGGGCGAGTCCAACTCGCACTTGGCCACTTTATTTTTTTATCTTTTATAGGTTTAAACATAAACGCCATCTCGCCAATGTTAAGCGACGATGCGGTCTACGATGGAGCGTGTTTACCTAAAAGAAACGGTGGGTTCCCAACGAGTCACACTAGCGTAACAGTGTGACTCGATGGGAATATAAACTAGTAAATAAAGTTGCAACGAGTAACAGTGTTTTGTGGTTGGGAAAAAAAAATCCCATCGAGTCACAGTGTGACTCGTTTGGAACCCACCGAAGAAACGGATTCACTCTCTTTACTTGCTTGCTTCTAAGTGTAATAAGGGCTTTATGTCTGTCTATCTATCTTGGGTACTTATTGTTGTCATGCGCAATTATTATTTAGCTGAATAGGACCGGACAGAGTTAGCTTTTTACTTATTGGTAATTTAGTATTGATTAGTCGACTGGCTTCGCTCGTCCCATGGATGCAATTGGCGCATCCGGCGATCATTAGCGCATGCGTGACCTCGGCCGCCGCGAGGAAGTGCTACGAAGACATCATCATCATAACAGATAGACCACACCACTAAGTAAGTCGCACCATTGCTCATCTATATATATAAAAGCGAAAGGTCACTCATCAAGGAATCTCAGAAACTACAAATGCTAGGAATATGAAATTTTGCATGGAGGTCCCTTTTAGCACGTAGGCGCTCGCTAAGACGGAATTTTGCGAAATTCAACCCCTAAGAGGGTAAAACAGGGGTTGAATGGTTGTATGAAAAATCGTCATTATCAATGTTATAAAAGTTTGTAACTAGGCACTTGACACGAAGCAATTAAATGTTTGTTCTATCAATTTTGTTATTTCGAACTGTACGGGGGTAAAACTCGGGTTGAAATGGGGGATGAATGTCAATATAGAAGTTCCCAACCGTTGAAAATAAAACCATAAAACTTTATAAATAGACACTTGACATGAAGCAAACGAATGTTTGTTCTGGCAATTTTGTAATTTCGAACTGTACGAGGGTGAAATTGGGGTTGAAATGGGGGATTAATGTCAATATGGAAGTTCCCAACCGTTGAAGATAAAACCATGAAACTTTATATATAGACACTTGACATGAAGCAAACGAGTGTTTGTTCTGGCACTTTTGTAATTTCGAACTGTACGGGGTGAAATTGGGGTTGAGATGGTGGATGAATGTCAACATGGAAGATCCCAACCGTTGGAGATAAAACCATGAAACTCTGAACACACACTCTGAACACTTGACACGAAGCAAACGAATATGTTTTTGTTCTAGCAATTTTGTAGTTTCGAACTGTATAGGGATGAAATTGGGGTTGAAATGGGGGATGAATGTCAATATGGAAGTTCCCAATTGTTGAAGATAAAACTATGAAACTCTTTATATAGGCACTTGGCACGAAGCTAAGAAATGTTTGTTCTAGCAATTTTGTAATTTCGAACTGTACGGGGATGAAATTGAAGTTGAAAAGGGGGACGAATGTCTCTTACGCTTTCACATCTAAACAACTGAAGCGATTGTGATGAAATTGTTTTTATTATAAGGTGTTTTTTAGTAACCATAAATGTGTCTGGGTATAAAAATAGGTACTGCCTGAGTTACTTTAGTAGGTATTTATTGCGCGCGGACGAAGTCGCGGGTAACAGCTAGTAATCTTATAAATTTAGTTTCCTTACGAATCAAAGGTTATCTGGAAGAGATCGCTTTTAGCGATAAGATCGCCTTTTGTGCCTATTATGTTCTGTTATTTTATGTTGTGTTACTTTTTGTCAACTTTGTTTGTGGTGCCAATAAAGTGTTTTTGTATTGTATTGTATAGACGGACAGACAGAAACGCTTTATGATGCACACCAGCAATAAATTAAAATATACAAAACATGAAATACTTATAACTAGTGCCATAAATGGCAGTCTTATCGCTAATACCGATTTCTTCCAGGCAACCATTAGTGGCAGGAATCAAACACATAACCAGCTTTGTACTGGGTTCGATTCACATGAAACATTTCCATTTATCACACATATTTGTGTGATAAATGGAAATGTTTGTTCTGCGCGTAGGTGTTTTTATGTATACATAATTTAATTTTCCGTGATAAAACAAAAATCCATTTCTATTAAAATAAATTAACTTTGACACTCGATAGAGAACCTCCTTCTTTTGTGAAATCGGTTATATATTCTTTACTGTTCACACAATTTAAATGAGACATACAGTTTAGGAAATAGGAAACATCTGGTGATAGTACGGGCCCTGAGCTCTGGGCAGGCTAATTGGCAGGTCTGGTGATAGCATCAGGCGACGCCGACGACACAAACTCGTGCGGGCGGATCACGACACGACTCTGTGATTTTAATTTGCGGTTTCCCATGTCACAGACGAGTAAGATACACTGTACCTACTAGCCGAAAAATATTTTTTTTGCGAAAAAATAAAAACATACTTCAATTAATTAACGTCTAGTCTGTGGAATGTGATGTCTGAATTTCCAGGTGGTTACAATCTTTGTGTCTTCAAATCGAGAATAAATCGTTTTATTCTAGGTAAACACGCTCCATCACTTCTTAGACCGCATCCGAGATGGCGGTCAAGTATCATAAAACTTTAAAAGTAAAAAAAAAATTGGCAGTTATAGGAAATGCCGATGGAAGTGAAAACTCTGAATTCGATAGCTTACTTTGGAAACTACGCGGGTGTAACCGGAGGGCGTGGTCATGCGCACGGACATCTAGAAATGCGTCAGCAGTTCTAGATTTAATTTCTAGCCAATGGCCATGGTCCCGAATTTACCCGAAGATTTCTTATAATTCCCGACCGTGACGCTAGAATTCAATTCACAGCCCACGAAAAATCTAACTAGTTTAATCAGCCGTTCAATTAATTGTTTACCTACTAAACTGCGCCTTTTAACTAATGCATTATTTATGTTCTAAAACTCCTTATCAGTAAAAGTGTTATTGTTATGTTTGAAAATTGTTTAGATAGTAGGCAGAACGTTACCGTAACTTTTTGAAGAGAAAACTTCTTTTGGCGTGCCACAGACAGATTTTTCGTGGGCTGTGAATTGAATTCTAGCGTCACGCTCGGAAATGATAAGAAATCTTCGGGTAAACTCGGGACCATGACCATTGGCCATCTAGAAAGCATCATGCGTCAGCATTTCTAGATGGCCATGCTCATGGCCACGCCCTCCGGTTTCACCCGCGTAGTTTCCAAAGTAAGCTATCAAATACTGATTTATAAGTTTTCACTTCTATCGGCAGTTCCTGTGTCTGCCAATTTTTTTTAGGCTGCTCTTTAACAATACAGTAGTCAGTAAACAATAGTATAATGAAGATGATAGGGCCCCATCAAATCAAAGCCCCCGTGTGACACAGTTTCGTAGTAAAATAGAATAAGTGATGGCATTGAGTCGCAATACTCCTGCAATTGAATAACGATTCCAGAGACAGGGGTCCGATACGCTAGGGATGGGACATCGCCACCACGGTTCATTTACATTGTAAATTTATGGAAAGAATAAATGATTTGAATTGAAAAAAAATTGAACATGCAATTGTTTTATTTCTAACGAACAGACTCTTCGTTTTTTTATAGTGAAGAGTGACGAGATGAGCAGAACATGTGACACAGTTGACACGATGTGAACACAGTATTGTTTGCACGTTACTGCTTGGCGGTAAAATAACTGGCAAAGGTGTGGTACTTCCCCAGATGAACTCTGACAAGAGTCCTTGCACTACATGTAGTTAAGAAAAGTTAATATGTTACCTAATCTAAAACAATTTACGCGAAAGAACTCCTATACACAAGTTTCAAATACCGATATAATTACAGAATTTAATTTACAACCATAGTAATAAATACTTTATTCGTGGTATCAGGTACTTTTAATAATTTAATATAAACTAAAGAAAAATTGAAATTTTATATTGCCCATTTGCCTTATCACACTCAGTCTTACCCTCAGCCTTTCTTTTCAAGGAACTAGCCTTGCCATTGTGGCTATCATATTCATTTGTCGATAAACATCTATCGTGTAATGGTTTATCCTACTGTACATCACTAGCTGGATCTCAAGCATCCTCGACGCAAATGCCAATCGGTACAACAGCGTCGAGTGCATGAAGTGGATACGGGGCTTTGTTTACATTCGATACTCCTTGGACTCTGATGACTGGAACTACAACTTTGAACATTAGCATTCAGTATTATCATCACTTTCAGCCGGTTTTTGTTGGGGTTCACATTACTCCATACAAGCTTCACATTTATCCATATTTTATTCAAATACTAGCGACCCGCCCCAGCTTCGCACGGGTGCAATACTGATACTAAATAAACTACTAACTAAAATAAAATAAACTAACTACTAACTACCAAATCATACCCGATCGTGACGCTAGAATTCAATTCACAGCCCACGAAAATCTGTCTAGGCGCGCCAAAAGAAGTTTTCACTCAAAAACTTATATACTCTTTGATTAGACTATAAAGGTAATAAGTACTCTTTGATTATAACTCTCGAAAAAAAAAAGTTGATCGGTAATCTTTGAATCTTTTTCATTTTTAGGGTTCCGTAAAATGTAAAAACGGAAACCTTATAGCTTCGTCAAGTCTGTCTGTCTGTCCGTCCGTATGTCACAGCCACTTTTTGCCGAAACTATAAGAACTACACTATTGAAACTTGGTAAGTAGATGCATTCTGTGAACCGCATTAAGATTTTTACAAAAAAAAAAATTAAAAAAAAGGAAAAATTAGGGTTGCCCCCCATACAGAGAACTGAAACTCAAAATTTTTTTTTCATCAAACCTACACGTGTGGGATGTCTATCGAGAGGTCTTCAAAAATGATGTTGAGGTTTCTAATATAGTTTTTGTCTACACTGAATAATTTGCGCGAGAGACACTTCCAAAGTGGTAAAATGTGTGTAAAAAGAAGTTAGAGGGGGGGGGGGGCCTCTATGTTCTAAAATAAGAGAATGAAAAAACTAAAAAACATATATGATGTACATTACCATGCAAACTACCAACGAAAATTGGTTTGAACTCGATCTGATGAGTAGTTTTTTTTAGTACGTCATAAATACATTATTATTAAAACTTTGATCAAAGTTACAACGAGCTAAAAAAACTATGTGTATATGGGCGCAAATTGTTATGTATTGCCAGTAATTATCTAATATTGTTTTTATTTTATTATACTGTAACAAAAATATCTAAAACTCGTTATATTCATGTCCAAATGGGTATTAGTAAATACAAAGCCTTCTTTAGAATTTAATAGATGTTGTATTGATTATTTACTAGTATCGACTATTTAGATATTTTTGTTGCATCTCATTATTAGATTAGATATCTAATATACTCTGTAAATGTTTAAACATGTTTTCTATTGTAATTATTGATATTCTGAATAGTATTTAATATGTTTAAGCATAAATAAAACTTGTTGTTGTTTCATGCTTGTTAGTGGCGCCGTCTGTTTAGTGGTAACATGTGATAATATTAAATCAATAATGCATTTTAGGCATTAAATCATTAATAGTTGTTGTAAAATTCATTAAACTATTTGTTTGGAATATTAGACTGCATTTCTGTACTTGTTATGAAAGTATTTCATATTTTGTTGTAAAACAATTTGTATTTGCTATAGTTATGTCGTGTATTGTAAGAATGATATAAAAGCGGGTGATTTTGTAAAAGAGGGTCACTTCGATACCAACGACGAGAAATAAAACTATCTCATTTACTTTGAGTTTTTATTCTGATGGAGTCTGAACATGGAAACCCTGGCCGATCTCCGACAGCAGCGGTGGGATCACAGCCCCAATAAATCTACAGGACCTCCGATTGCGACAACCGTCGCTCTGGACCGAGTAATGGGTCTCCTAACAACCATTACGAAGACTGCAAGGAAAGAAGACAATAAGAACTGCAAGGACAACGTTATCTGAAGAAGCGGCGCCATTGCGGAAATAGCGTCTCAACTCGGAGTTTACTGCAAATGAGCCCTGAAGTCCTGACGTTTGACCACGTAGAAGCAAGTAGATGAGCTGATCCACACGGCAAGGAGTTCCGGGACGACCGACGTGCAGAAGCGGCGCAGCAACATCGCTTGGTCCGAGGACCAAGCGAGCGGCCTCGCCCAGGACGTTACACCGACCTGGACGCTCTTTGAGAGAGGACGACCAGAAGCTACTGAAGCCGAGGTGGTAGATGCGCTAATCACAGGTATTTGTCCTGAATTTATTCGATCTGAGTTGTTTAGAAATACCCCTGATTCCGTTTATTGCCCGTGTTAATTTACTTCCTAAATTGTGCTATACAAATTTCGGAAACGTTAAATCGAATGCAAACTAAAAATCACGTTTTTGGAACTTTAATAACCGTGTGGTCTGTTTTAATTACATTAACTAAAGTCATATTGTCACAGGATTGCACGGACATAAATTACAACGCTTTTAAACCTAATCCATTTTTACCGCAATAAAAATATCAAATAAATACGGCTGGTCTAATCGGAAGAACGGCAATAGCCGACCCGGAGCTCGGGTTCGAATTCCAGGCGCATCAACTTTCTTTTAAAGTGATGTGTAAATGTTAAAAAAGAATGCGGAGGAAAACATCGTGAGAAAATCGACTTGTTTCTGAAATCTTTTGAGGTCGTGCGTCGTCCGTCAGCCCGAACTTACCCAACGTGGTGAATTAAGGCTTATTCTCTTTTTGTGAGAGAAGACCTGGAGTCTAGTTTTATCTATTACCTATATTATGAATCGAGTCCCAGCTGTGGGAATATTTAGTGGGCTGCTTAAGCATAAGCAGCACACATGCTCAACAGTGATATTAATTCCTGGAACAATTTTAGTAGGTTATTTAATGTGATTATTATCATCATGAGGGTAGTTCGAAGAAAAATTGGTACAGTGGTCAAAATGAAAAAAATAACGCACCAAATGAGCAGTCAATTGTCGTTTGACTATTCCACGTAAAAGCGATTACCTATTTTTTTGATAACAAATAAATTAGTCGTGGTATTGGCGGTCGAACATTTATCTCAACAAAGAGTCTCAGAACCATGGTTTACATTGACAACATTTAAGAACTCAAGTTTTATGTTTTATGGGATAACTAGCTTTTACCCGCGACTTTGTCTGCGCAAAATAAATACTAAGGTAACTCGGGCAGTACCGGGTTTAGTTTACTCGGGTTACTAAAAACAATTTTATACAATTTCATCAAGATCGGTTTAGTTGTTTAGGTGAAAGCTTAGGTGTTAAGTTTAGGTGAAACATTTGTTCCCCATTTCAACTCCAATTTCATCCCCGTACAGTTCTAAATTACAAAATTGATAGAACAAACATTCAATTGCTTCGTGTCAAGTGTCTATATACAGAGTTTCGTGGTTTTATCTTCAACTAGCTGTGCCCCGCGGTTTCACCCGCGTCTATTTGAGGAAAATCCATACTAAAATATCCATTGCTGGCCACTTTATTGCGTTTTACGGAACCCTAAAAATACGTAAATAAGCAACAATGCATTGTTGTAGAATAAATTTGATTACTTCAAATGACACAAACTTCAAATGTAGACACGCGCCGTCACAGACTTCAGCGACCAAAGAGAATTTAAATTCACGGAACTAATGCTCTCGAAGAGATATATTTTTCCCCGTTTTCTTTACATTCTTCACTCATACTCCGTACCTATTGATAGTAGCGTAATGTTATATACCCTATAGCCTTCCTCGATAAATGGAGCATCCAACAAAAAAATAATCTTTCGTATCGGTCCAGTAGTTTCCGAGATCCTAGCGTTCAAACAAACAAACAAACAAACAAACAAACAAACAAACTCTTCAGCTAATTATGTTGATTGCAGCCGAAGGTCGCAAAAAAAACCAATTTACTTTTAACTTAATTTAATAAAAATGAAATTACAATTATAATTAAACTTAAATGAAGTGATTCGATCGAAGTTGGATCTAAGAATGCGCTTGGCGACGGGCCGGCCGCGCAGGTAGCTTCGGGTGTCGCAACGTGGTCACGTTCCCACGGCACGTTGCGCTGACGCCGCGATTCCTGCTGTTGCTCGGAATTGTGGTTGATGCCGACGTAGCTATTCCTATACATTAGGGTGGCGTAACACCTCCCCCCGTAGAACAGCGACTGTTGAAGATCTTTGTCGTAAACGGAGCTGAGGGTTGATTCTGGTTTGGCTCAATCTTCGTTGTAGTCGGTGTGGCGTAGACTTCTTGTAGCTGGAGCTGTCCTTGGTGGCTGGGCTGGCTCGGCGGGTTATCTATTTTACTTTGGTGATGTCTGCGGCAGTAAAGGCTACACATTAGTAGGATTACACCTATCAATACCACGTAAAGTGGGATAGTGGTATGATAGAGGCCATAATTGACATCTTCAATTGGTTTCAACGGCGACTGTTTGAAAATTCTGGTGTTCAGCTCATGAAGACTTTTCAGGCTGATAGAGTTTAGAGTGATTTCAGGTGCGGCGACTGAAGTGGTGATGGTGTTATTAGGGAGGTCCATTAGCTTTAGTGCTTGGCCTTTCAGACGATCTTTGCTGTTGGAGATCGTGAACTGAGGCGTCTCTATGTAGCACTGCTGCGGGATAATGGCTAGGTAACTACCTTGTACAGTCTTGTATACATGTCGGTCGCATGAGAGGTGAATCTTAGTTGGATGAGGGAAGCTGATAGTGTAATGTTTTTCGTCTAGTTCTTCATATGCGGGATTCTCGAAGGCCATGGTGACTGGGTTGCAGAGGGGACTTCGCTGCTGCGTCTCGATGAGATGGTGTATGCAGTCTCCAGATGTTCGGCTCTGCGGATTCTTGTTCGCGTCGCATAAGTACCACTTGCTGGTCTTCGGGCATTCTGCCTCTATGTACCTGAATTGTTTCTCATGGATAGCCAGGAAGGGATAAGGGGGAAATAATATTTGATTATACATATTGGGGACTATAGATAGTTTATAAAGGTCATAAATGGATGACATGACGATAGGAAATCTAAAAACTATAACTATAGTATTATCTACGTAATATGAACCTATTTTAACTATGTCGTAATACTCTCTATTATCTAAATCTAACACCTTATCTCTGCCATATAATATGCTCAGCTTGCTAATTACAGCTCGTAGGGCATATAAATCTAGAACCGAATGATGTAAAGTGGAAGTCCTAATGAACGCTAGAATATTTTGTAATTTGATTATTTCAAACGAAATTGCGTCTACATTGTCACTTAATATCATTAAAATTTGAGCAAAGTGTGCGTATTTAACCATATCGTCTTCATGCGTTGCTTCACTGTCGCGAATTTTGCTAATTAAGCCAACCATTTTGTTCTGGTTGTCAATCAGACTATTAATGACTTTTGAATATTGTAAAGTCCAGTTTTTAGAAATACTTATGTGGTTATTAAATTCATTTGCTAAATGATTTTGGTTGTCCTGAAGGGATTTTAGAGCCTGATTATAATGCTCTGCATCTGTGTAGTCAAGATTCCTTGTAACACTTTTTATTATCGAACCGAGACCATCTATCAGACCTCTTTTTACACGTTTAGACTCAAATGTCTCTAGTTGTTCTAGCACACTGTTAAGTAGATTTTTGAGGTATGTGATATGAGGTTCGTACAGAGACCTAGTTTTATTATTAAAATCGGGGTTAATAGAATCTAGTTGGTCCTTGACGGAACTAATACGGTCTCTCAATTCCTCTAGATTTATGTGTTGTAGAAAAGAATGGTAGTGGGTTATGATCCTGGCAGGTCCTAACTTGAAAGGTAAGATACCAGGTCCATTATTGAGATTCTCAAGTGTTATCTCTTGCGTTTGAATTGTTCCCAGGAGAAGAAGGAAGGTCAGCGTCAGCCTGTAACAATTGGGCTGATTTAGGGACTCTCTTAAGTCTCGTTTTGGCAACAGGGCCTTTCCGTTTCTTAGTATATATATGAATCGGAAGGTTTGCCATAACCGTATCGTGAATGTATCGGGGAGCTACTTTCTGACGCGAAGCGAATGGATTCTTTACAAAAATCTGCTGCTCGGGCGAGAGTTCAGCTTCGGGTTCCCGTTCTTTATTTCTGTTGGTCGTTAGTTGTTCACGCGAGGTACTCGAGAGGTCATGTATTGTTTTATAAGCTATGGTCATTTTGTCTTTGTGGTTAATCATATACTGTTGTAATAATTGAGAAGAAATGTCTATGTCAAAAGGGTCTCGAGGGTCATAATGTCCGGTTATAACTTCAATAGGCTTACATTTTGTAAAACTGTGAATGCTACTATTGTATGCTAAAATACCATACGGAACCAAATTAATTATTGACTCAGATTTTTGAACTAGTTTTAGAATGCGAAGATGTTCCAAAAGGGTTGAATGAAACCGTTCCACTATTCCATTTTCATTAGGAGCGTGAGGGGCAACTCGATGGTGGTGAATTTTATGAACCCTTACAAATTCGGCTACAAGTTGGTTAGTGAACTCAGTACCGTTATCAGTTACTATGGTCATGGGTATACCGTGGTGAGAACAAAAGTTTAGTAAGCCTTGTACTACACTAACAGCGGTGCCGTCACGCAAGTGGTAAGCTTGTGCAAATTTAGAAAAAGTATCTACAATGGTCAGAAATTTTTCACTTTGGATTGTTAATAAGTCCAGATGTACAAGCTCAAATGGTTTAGTTGCAGGAGGGACAACTTTGAATTGCTGTTTGATTGGGTTGCGATCATATTTCGCCTGCCCACAGATGGTGCACTCATTAATAAATTTTGTTATACTCTCTCGCATTTTTGGCCAGAAGTATTTGTGGGATAATGCTAAATAGGTCTCATTTATACCACGATGGTTCGTTTTACCATCATGATATTTGCTAATAATTTCTTGCTGTTTAAGATACTCCCTTACATTTTCTACTTCGGTACTAGTTAGTGTTAGGTCCATAGCTGAACTTTTAAAAGTTCTCTGCAAAATAGGTACTATAGTATACATAGCTAAGTAGGGATTGATGAGTAAGCCAGTTTTAGTTTTGGGACGCACATACTCTTTTATAGCGTTTATAATGTCTTCCTCTAGGTTAGGTCCTGATACTTGGAGGGATATTCGCGTATGTGTGTCAAACGGTTTAGTGATTACAGGTCTACTTTTTATGTCATTTACTACATTGATAATAATTTGCCTGGAGAATTTATTTAGGGGGTGGTCTGACATCGGGACATTCAAGACAGGATTTTCATTATCTGTATGAGCTGTGGCAGTCCTTGACGAGGATGTGCCAGCTTCAGAGGCAGTGATGGTTCTAGAGTCATCTAGTACATCGGATTTTTCAGAGATATTAACTGCGATGGACATAAGCTCATCGTTGTGTAACTCTACTCTTGAAAGAGCATCGGCATTAGTGTTATTTTTACCCTGTTTGTAGATGACTGTAAAATCATATTCACTAAGTTTTAAGCGCCATCTTGTTAGTCGCGAGCTAGGTTCCTTTAAGTTCATTACCCATTGCAGAGGCTTATGGTCCGTAATGATTTTAAATTTACGGCCAAATAAGTATGGTCTAAAATACTTAGTTGCCCACACAATAGCCAATAACTCCTTTTCTATAGTACTGTAATTGCACTCACTGGAGTTTAGAGTTCTTGACGCATAAGCTATTGGTTTATCTGAGCCTATGGTACCTTGAGATAAAATGGCACCAATTGCAACATTAGATGCGTCAGTAGTTAGTACAAACTCTTTTTTGAAATCGGGGTACTGCAGAATAGGATCATTAGTCAAAAGTGTTTTGCAATGCTCAAAGCACTCTACATATTTCTGGTCTAATGAAATTTTACTTCCCTTTTTGAGACATTGGGTTAGAGGTTTAGTCACACGTGCAAAATCTGGAATGAATTTTCGATAATAGCCAAGTAGTCCGAGAAAACGTTTGATTTCGGTGGTTGTTTTTGGCAGGGGATACCTTTGTATTGCCTGGATTTTATTAGGGTTAGGTTTGACACCCTCGTTTGAAATTACATGGCCCAAAAACTCAGTCTCCAACTTCAAAAATTCGGATTTATCCATTTGAATTTTGAAGTTAGACTCTCGCAGTTTTTTGAACACTTTCTCCAGATTTAGGATGTGTTCCTGGAGTGAGGTGCTAAATACGATAATGTCATCGAGATAGACAAGACATACCTCATTCTGCAGGTCTTTGAGGACATTGTCCATCACCCGTTGGAATGTGGATGGAGAATTCTTTAATCCCATGGGCATTCTTAAGAATTCATAATGTCCGTTCTCTACGTTGAATGCAGTTTTATGTATGTCTTCTAAATCCATTTCCACCTGGTAGAAACCACTTGCTAAATCAAGCGTGGTGAAATACTGACATTTGCCAAGTTTGTCAAGTACGTCAGTTATGTTAGGAATTGGATACTTATCATCAATCGTTTTCTCGTTAACTTTCCTGAAGTCCACAACAAGACGCCATTTAGCCTTGCCTGAAGCATCGGCTTTTTTGGGCACAATCCAAATTGGAGAGCTCCATGCAGAGTCAGAAGGTCTAATGATGTTTTGTTCCAACATTTTATTAATTTGGTCTCTAACTTCTTGTCGGTGGACATAAGGATATCTATACGTTTTTGTATGTACTGGGATTTCATCGGTGGTTCTTATTTTATGTTTCATCTTGTTGGTGAATGTTAAAGCTTCTCCCTCAAGATAAAACACATCAGCGTAAGCCGCGCATAAGCGTTCCAAGTTAACGCGTTCTTCCACATTTAAATGTTTAGTACGGAGGCGGGAAACAACTTCACTAACGCGATTCGGTAAAATTCCAGTACGCTCACTTTCGATATTAAAAAACTCGGCTTCTACCGGTCTATCCATAGAAAAAATAATGTCATTAGATGTGGGGTTAGTCACTTCTACCCAACCGCGGTTATTTTCAACTGTGGTTAAGCAATCTGATATAAGGCAATTACAAATAATCTGAGTTTCGACTACCACGTCTCCGTCTAGTGAATTTACTGGTAGCCTAATTAATTTGGAAGAATTGGCTGGAATAATTTCCTCGTAAAGATTAGCGTTACGAGAGTCATACATTCGAATAGGTATCTCAGCATTACGTGTAATCAGAAGTTTACTACCAAGGTCTATTTTAGAACACCACACGTCAAGTAGGTCAAATCCAATAAGTCCATCAAAGTAGTTGTGGAACTTGTACACGAATAACGTAATGTCCTCTTGCTCACAGAATTCCGGGAAACAAGGTAAGGTTATCGAGTAATCATTTTTACTTGTGGCGTGTACATTTGTCACCTCAAAAGGGTCGTAGTTCAGAGGGACGTCACTAAAATATTTTTCGACAGCGTCCGGGCTTATGAAAGACTGATTAGCGCCCGTATCAATCAGAAATTTTAATGGTGGGTTAGAAATTTGAATATAACCCAGCTGTCTTTGAATGTGAAAGTTAAGCTCTATTTTGGCTTTTCGCACTTCGACTCCTGTTGAAAATTTGCGTCATTTGCAGGAGGAGAACTCTGCTCTACTTCTTCTAAGATAACCGATTCAGCATAGTGCTGAGGATCTGGGTAATACGCATAGTCAGTATAGTCTTGGTATGGGTAATAGTACTGTTCGTCGTAATCTGCGTAGTAGGTGTCGTAGTCAGGGTAATTATAGTCACATTCATTATGGTTCACTTCGCGAGTTTTGAAATAATTAGTCGGGGGCGGATTTCCGAACTTTCGCCAATCATGTCCCTGCATAGTAGGTGGTAAAGGTTTTGGAACAAAATGACTGACGCCACTCATCGGGCGAGTCTGATTACCAAATCTGTACTGAGGTTGAGGCCTATTATTATTCATAGAGAAATTATTTTGTTGGTTATTATAATTTGGTGGCGGAGCACGCATCATTTGCTGTGTCCTGGTTAGGCCACGAGGTTGTTGCATTGGGTTTTGATACCCAGATCTCCAACCTTGAGGAGGTTGAGCCAACATTGGCAGCTGCCGCGGTGGACCGGGCATGTTAAAGTTCGGCTGTCTGACAGGCATACCGAACGTCATAGGCTTTGGAGTGAAAGAATTCAATGGTAAACTTTGAATAAACTGAGACGGTTGATGGTACTCCTTTTTAGGACCACTACCATCGTTGCGCTGTTGTAAATATAGCGTATTTAACTCCTCTTGGACAAATTCCAATGCCTTCTCTATAGATTCAGGTCGCATACAGCGTACCCTGCATCCTAGAGGATCTTTTAGACCTCTTAAATATGCCTGAAGGGTTAGCTTTTGGTATAGTGTGCGCTTAGCCTCTATGGTAGATGGAATATGCTCGTGTAGAGACACATACGTCATTACTGTGCTAAAAAGATTTTGACAGCGCTCGTAAAATTCCTGAGGTGTACTAGACCCTTGGGTCTGTAGGGAAAGGTCACTATACAGAGCAGTTTCGTCGCGATGGTCTGCGAAATTATTAATAAGGGCACTCCGAATACCTTGCCAGCTTTCCGGTATGCCGTTCGAGTTTATCAGTCTAGACGCGGGTCCCGTGATTTTATTTAATATGCCGTTAGTGAGGGCTAAGTTGGATAGTTCGTGCCCAGGCTGTGGATTCGCGTGAGATATAATTATTTGATCACACAAATTAATGAACCGCGTAAGGATGTGCGGGTTGCCGTCAAACTCGGGTAACAGTCTGAGTGACTTATAAATGACATCGATATTGTCATATGCGGACGGAGCCGGAGCCTGAGGCTGAGGTTGAGCTTGGGGCTGCTCCATTTCGTCTAGATTTCGACTCGTGTCAACTAAATTAAATCTATTATACGACCTACTTCTACCTACACTAATATCCTTAATTTTCCTCGGATGGAAAATTTTGGAAACTTTTAAATTAATTTAACACAATATATGAGCCTGTAAAAATCACACGGTACACATATATATAATATAGCACATACAAAAATTACACAGAAATAAATCACACAGTATAAAAGGAAATTCCACACAAAAATTTAAATGAGTGAAAATAAAATAAAATATTAATTAGGATTGAATAGGGCTAAGGAATAAGGACTGAGAAAAATTCAAAGCACTTACAACATGGTATTTTTCCGCTGAATCGATTTCTGGATTCCCTCCGACAGCAACCGTAGGTTCTTTTATTGTAAAAAGCCGCGATTTTAGAGACTTTATTTTACAATCCTACCGACTGCGCCAATTATGTTGATTGCAGCCGAAGGTCGCAAAAAAAACCAATTTACTTTTAACTTAATTTAATAAAAATGAAATTACAATTATAATTAAACTTAAATGAAGTGATTCGATCGAAGTTGGATCTAAGAATGCGCTTGGCGACGGGCCGGCCGCGCAGGTAGCTTCGGGTGTCGCAACGTGGTCACGTTCCCACGGCACGTTGCGCTGACGCCGCGATTCCTGCTGTTGCTCGGAATTGTGGTTGATGCCGACGTAGCTATTCCTATACATTAGGGTGGCGTAACAAGCTTTATAATATTAGTATAGATGTTTGGGAACTTCCATATTAGCATTCATCCCCATTTCAAACAAACGTTTAATTGCTTCGTTTCAATTGCTTGCATACAAAATTTTAGAACTTTAGAAATTGCGAATTTTCATACAACCGATCATCCCTTGTTTCACCCTCTTAGGGGTTGAATTTCGCAAAACCCCGTCTTAGCGAGCGCCTACGTGCTAAAAAGCACCTTTAATGCAAAATTTCAGATTCCTAGCGTTTGTAGTTTCTGAGATTCCTTGATGAGTGACCTTTCGCTTTTATATATATATATCTAGATGAGACTCAAGTTGAATCTTAATGTTTCAATCTTTTATGCTGGGGCCACACTAACGAGAAATGCCATTAATTATCGCGATAATGGATGTTAACCGTTGGTGTAAAATATACCTTATGCACATAAACCGTAGGTGTATTTTACACCAACGGTTAACGTCCATTATCGCGATAATTAATGGCATTTCTCGTTAGTGTGGCCCCAGCATTAAAAATACCCGGTATTACTGTAACCCCAACAGATGACATAATTTGAACGGTTGATGAATATCTCTTATAGAAATTGGTAGCCTTGGCACACAGCTTTGCTAAGATAAGATAGATATTTTTATTGGCATAAATTGAATTCAGACATTACTATTGTTATAATAATAAAAGTTACATTTATGGCCTCGTCAGATTTACAAATAATAACTTCATTCATTTGTACCTACTGTGAGTACTCTTGAAATACTCACATCAAGAGACTTGTTAATCACATCAATTATTTTGAAATACATACATACATTTTTGATCGTCATGATATATGCATAAATTCCATACATTTTTAATAATCACTTTGGTTATAAAAGCTGTAGAAAGCTTTCGGTGGAAAAAATATTTAACTTAGCATTAAAAAAAAATAAAAAAATAACATAAATTACCAGCGTAATCATCGTCAATGGACGTTTTATACAATAATAATCATAATCAAATTGTTAAAATGTAAACCCTAGAAAATGAATAAATGAGTGAATTATAATCATAGATACTCATTTTTCGTTAATAAAACAAACTACTATTTTATAGTCGTCGTATTTGTTTTTCATATATTCTGCTACGTTATACAAGGTTTTAGACAGAAGCAGATTTCTTAAATTTTGATAGAACGCATTGTCTGATGCACAATCTTTTATAGAATTTGGCAGTTTATTATAAAGTTGCTGACCTATCACAATAGGATTTTTTGTAGACAAGTGCAACCTATGCTTCACATGTAACAAATTATTTTTATGTCGAAAGTTTAAATGTGTGTAATCACTACGAGTCTGATAAAGATGGAGATTTGATCGAACATAGTTTATTACTTCATAAATGTATACCGATGCTGAAGTCAAAATTCCCAGACTCTTAAAAAGTTCTCGGCATGATTCTCTATATTTTGCTTGTACTAAAACCCTAATGGCACGTTTTTGCATTTTTAGGATGCGCTCATTGACATCTTATTATTAGTAGTATTTATATGCGTTTTCCAAGTTAGAGCAGAATTTATCTCGAATCCAAGAAGTTTAACTAAAGTAGTGGTTTTCAACGACTTTGCATCATCTACTTGACGAATAGTTAGAATTACAACTAGCTGTAAACTACGTATTATCAAAATAGAGCTTAAAAATCCCTGAGAAATTAAGAATTTTTCATTGGAAAAAAGATGTTTCCTACCATCAAAAGATATCTTTTTCCAAACTATAATCTATGTTCCAAATTTCAAAAGAGTCGAACGATCGCAAAATACAGATGTGTCCCAAACTTCAGGGCGTACGGAATCATGCCATCGTTGGGAAGAGTGAGCTCACTCTTTCCGTTCTAGTCGGTTGGAGGAAGCGGTGAACGCCGGACGTTTGTACCTATCACTATTCGTTGCTGACAACCAAAATAAGTAGAACCACGGCATATCGCGCCGCTAGCGATTTTAGGAGTCAAGTAGATTGGTTGTGTGTAAACTACTTAGGATACACATAGAGACGCAGTTAATTACTTATTTCAAGGTGCTCAGGGCACATCTATTGGTTTATATTGATGAAAAGATTACAAAAAAATATCTTGTTGTTGTTGTGTTGACCTACTAACAGATTTTAGATCGACTGCTAAATAACGGATGGACGAGCGGTCATTTAAAAAGTACGTTTTAATAAAGGTAGAGTTGAAATACACCTTTTTAAGATAGGTAATTTCATGTTTATGCGACGCCATGAGCGACACCAAAGTTAAGGTCTAAATTTTTTGGTCTGGTGGAAAATTTAAAAATGTTGTCAAATGTTCCATACATACTTAAGCATGTTATATTGCGTGATTGTTCAGAAAAAAAATAAAGTGGCCAAGTGCGAGTTGGACTCGCCCATGAAGGGTTCCGTTGCAGCAAGTAACATTATATACATAGTACACATAGTTCTTGTAGTTCGTTGTAACTTTGATCGAAGTTTCAATAATAGTGTATTTATGACGTACTAAAAAAAACTACTCATCAAATCGAGTTCAAACTAATTTTCGTTGGTAGTTTACATGGTAATGTACATCATATATTTTTTTTAGGTTTTTCATTCTCTTACTTTAGAAGTTAGAGGGGGGGGGGGACACACATTTTACCACTTTGGAAGTATCTCTCGCGCAAATTATTCAGTGTAGACGAAAATGATTTTAGAAACCTCAACATCATTTTTGAAGACCTATCGATAGACACCCCACACGTGTAGGTTTAATGAAAAAAAAAATTTTGAGATTCAGTTCTCAGTATGGGGGGCAACCCTAATTTTTCTTTTTTTTTAATTTTTCTGTTGAAATCTTAATGCGGTTCACAGAATACATCTACTTACCAAGTTTCAACAGTGTAGTTCTCATAGTTTCGGCAAAAAGTGGCTGTGACATACGGACGGACAGACAGACAGACAGACAGACAGACAGACAGACAGACAGACAGACAGACATGACGAATCTATAAGGGTTCCGGTTTTACGTTTTACGGAACCCTAAAAATCAAGTCACGGTGCATTACTATATGTTCCGACAGACCCTTTTCTTCATTCAGACAACTCAAACGATTTGACCGTATGGGCAGAGGAATGGTGGAGACCGATTTAGATGTCTATGCTTCTACTTCCTCGGCAAATAACATTTATTCTATAAATGATTGTATTGTGAAATTGTGATGTTTTGAATTTAAAATGACCTTTTTATTTTTTTTCACGATGTGATATGCGTGATTGTGTTGAGAAATTTATTTTTCCTATCCAAACATTCCTTCCTCAAACGCTGGCTGGCCACCATGCGTATCATGACACCTGGTCTTGTTGGCTAGATCCCAGGATGGGTGATGCCTTCTGTTGTGGCTAGATCCGAGTGGTGATGCCTTGTGTTGTGGCTAGATCCCAGTATGGGTGATGCCTTACGATGTGGCTAGATCCCAGTATGGGTGATGCCTTACGATGTGGCTAGATCCCAGTGTGGGTGATGCCTTACGATGTGGCTAGATCCCAGTGTGGGTGATGCCTTACGATGTGGCTAGATCCCAGTGTGGGTGATGCCTTACGATGTGGCTAGATCCCAGTATGGGTGATGCCTTGTGATTTGGCTAGATCCCTATATGGGTGATGCCTTCTGTATTGATAATTTGAAATTGTATGATAATTTAGAACAGCGCAAGAGACGCGCTGGAATCAGAATGGCCGTATGGGCGCAAATTGTTATGTATTGCCAGTAATTATCTAATATTGTTTTTATTTTATTATACTGTAACAAAAATATCTAAAACTCGTTATATTCATGTCCAAATGGGTATTAGTAAATACAAAGCCTTCTTTAGAATTTAATAGATGTTGTATTGATTATTTACTAGTATCGACTATTTAGATATTTTTGTTGCATCTCATTATTAGATTAGATATCTAATATACTCTGTAAATGTTTAAACATGTTTTTTATTGTAATTATTGATATTCTGAATAGTATTTAATATGTTTAAGCATAAATAAAACTTGTTGTTGTTTCATGCTTGTTAGTGGCGCCGTCTGTTTAGTGGTAACATGTGATAATATTAAATCAATAATGCATTTTAGGCATTAAATCATTAATAGTTGTTGTAAAATTCATTAAACTATTTGTTTGGAATATTAGACTGCATTTCTGTACTTGTTATGAAAGTATTTCATATTTTGTTGTAAAACAATTTGTATTTGCTATAGTTATGTCGTGTATTGTAAGAATGATATAAAAGCGGGTGATTTTGTAAAAGAGGGTCACTTCGATACCAACGACGAGAAATAAAACTATCTCATTTACTTTGAGTTTTTATTCTGATGGAGTCTGAACATGGAAACCCTGGCCGATCTCCGACATGTACTATGTATATTATGTTACTTGCTGCAACGGAACCCTTCATGGTCGAGTCCAACTCGCACTTGGCCACTTTATTATATATTTTTTTTTTTTTAACTTTTATAGGTTTACACTTGACCGCCATCTCACCTGATGTTAAGCGACGATGCGGTCTACGATGGAGCGTGTTTACCTAGAAGAAACCGATTCACTCTCGATTTGAAGACACCAAGGTTATAACTATCAGGGAAAACCCACTCTGGCAACTCATTCCACAGCCTAGACGTTCTTATCACAAAAGTAGAGTCAAACCTCTTCGTCCGTGTCTTTGGAACATCAACCATGAAACGGTGCCGCTTCTTCGAGTTACGAGAAGTCCGATAGAAAAAAGGGCAAGGTGGTATTAGACCATGCAGATCAGTCGCACACTCTCCGAAGTGTATCCGATAAAAAACTGACAAGCTTGCAATCTTGCGGCGATGTTCAAGACTTTGAAGTCTTTTTCGCACTAGAATGTCTTTGCCTATGAGCCTTTTGGCACGCCTCTCGATCGATTCCAGAGCCTCAAGCTGATACTTAGTCGATCCATCCCAAAGATGCGAACAGTACTCCATACAAGACCGAATCTGTGCTTTGTATAAGAGAAGTAATTGTTCAGATTTGAAGTACTTTCGCACCTTTGAGAGGACACCTAGTTTTTTGCCAGCTAATTTTGCCTTAGATTCGATATACGTGCCAAAGTTGAGCGTAGATGTCAAGGTAACGCCCAAAAGCTCAAGATGATCAGTAACCGGTACGGATACACCTCGAAAAGTAGGAGTATGTTGAAATGGACTCCTTTTTGCCGAGAACAGACACGCCTGCGTCTTTCCCTCGTTAAACTTGGCCAGATTGGTTTCGCCCCATTCAGAGACTTCCTCAAGGGCCAAGTTCAAACGTTCGATCATACTCTCTCTCAAAACCTTAGTTTGCTGTCCACTGGCTCTCGCGCTCGATATGTAACACTCTACAACAGTGCTATCATCCGCGTACCCAAAGATACCGGGCTTTAACAGATCGTTTATATGTAGCAGAAAAAGCGTCGCAGAGAGTACCGACCCTTGAGGGACTCCGGCATTGATTGCCATTTGATCCGACGAGCAGCCATCAATGACAACTCGTATGGATCGATCCCTCAAGAAGTCCGATATCCATGCAATAAACCCAGAAGACAAACCATAACTAGAAAGCTTGCTAATAAGGCCATCATGCCAAACCCTGTCGAAAGCCTTCGAGATATCCAGGGAGACTGCAAGTGCTTCCCCGTGTTTCTCGATAGCTTCACTCCAGATGTGAGTGACGTACGCTAGAATATCCCCGGTGGACCGATTTCGGCGGAACCCGTATTGCCGGTCACTGAGGAGGTCGTTAGATTCTAGGTACGTCAGGAGCCTGTGGTTTAAGACACGTTCCATAGTCTTGCAGAGTATGGACGTGACCGAGATGGGCCTGTAGTTGGCAGGGTCAGCACGACTACCTTTTTTGGGCACAGGTTGCACGTTAGCAAGCTTCCATGATTTTGGTACTTGCTCAGTACGGAGAGAGAGCCTAAACAGGCGGGTCAGTACAGGAGACAACTCAGGTGCACAAACCTTCAACACCAGGGCAGGAATTCCGTCCGGACCACTGGCTTTGTTCACATCCAGATTGCGTAGCACTTTACGAACCTCCTTTTGGCGAATATGTATTTCCGGCATCAAGGTCGGACTGCCAGGAGGAGTAGGAGGTGTCGCACTACCAGCATCCAGACGTGAAGATTCCGCAAACTGAGATGCAAACAAGTTTGCTTTCTCCATTGCGGTGTGAGCCAGCGCCCCATCAGGTTTTAGCATTGGAGGGAGTGAGGAGCGGCAGAAGTTCGATTCGACCGATTTAGCTAGGGACCAAAACGCTTTGCTGCCCGCAGGGTACGAAGCTAGTTTGTTCCCTATTCGACTAATGTGGTCAAAACGAGCCCTCTGAAAAACCCTCTTGCATGCCTTGGCAGCCCTGTTAAACGCCTTTTTCTTCCGGTGTGTGTCCCTTGCCTTACGCTGTCGAGCATCAACCCAGGCTAGGTAGGCCTCATGTTTAAATGCTTCAGCACTTTTACATTGAGGACCGAACCATGGGCGAGCTTTGCCGGACAATGGAACGTCAGAGTATGGAATGAAATATTCCATAGCCGTACGTATAGCAACTGTCACAGCATCCGCGCAGGCTGACGGATCACCAGAAGAGAAGCACAGTGACTGCCATGGGTAAGATGCAAAGAAAGAGCGCATCTCGTCCCAATCTGCTGACTTGTATCGCCACAGCCGCCGGCTGCCTCTGGGACTGAGATCAGGCGGATGGTAAACGGATACTGATTTCACCAGACAGTGGTCGGAGCTGCCTAACGGCGAAGATACCGCCACGGAGTATCGGTCTGGATCAGTTGTCAGCAGAAGGTCTAAGCAATAGGGAGTATGCGACTCAACGTCTGGTACCCTTGTGGCTTCTTGGACCAGCTGGGTTAGGTCTAACGACAAAGCAAGCTTTCTCATTTCCAACCCAGCATGGTCAGTGTCCCGGTATGGGTACAGCCAATCCTTATGGTGGCCGTTGAAATCCCCCAGTAACACTAATTGGGCTGATGGGTACTTCTGCTGAGCCGCGTCCGCTGCCTCACTCAAATAATCAGTGAGCCGAGTTGTCTCCTGATCTCCACTGTGCGACCGATAGACACAGGCATAGACAATTTTGTCCGTGCCCGTGTCCAATAGCGCCCAAAGAACAGAGAATCTGGTGTCCTCAAGATTACGGAGACGCCGAAAGCAGATGTCGTCACGGGCGTACAGGCACACTCCAGCACGAGGCCTAAAGTTGTGCTCCAAAGTGTACCCTGGATACGTAAGGTACGCCTCATCCGACGGACATTTTATCTGCGTCTCCGTAAGAAACAAGAGAGACGGCTGCTCAGTCTCTAGATGGTGGTGGACTGCGGTGATATTGGAGTGCAGACCTCGGATATTCGTGAGGTGCACTTTGAGTGACGAGGAGTGCAGCCGCATTTTAACGTTGTTTCTATTATTCTTGTTCTTCATATTGTTTGGGAGTGAGTGTCGGTTGGGAAAACGGAAGTAGAACGAGGCCACACACTGCTGACCAACGGTCACAACACACAACACGAATACATCCGTGGGAAACTAGTCTGGAGACTGCGGGGACGCCCGAGCCCCCCCGGGGATGTCTATCTGGCCTTGTCATCCGGTCGCCAACCGGCAGGATAGCGCATCCCGGGAGTTTTCGCAAGATGGCGGGGCAGCCTTTCATGAGTGGCTAGCTCACTACTTGGGCCCCCTACTATCTGCGGTCGGTAGCGGCAACCGAAACTATATTTATAGATTCAGGAAGTGTTCACAAGATTTTGCACGAGCACCGTCGCGTAAGGAGGATAGTTTCCCGCTGGGTGCCGCACAACCTCACCTAAGCTCAGAAGCAGGCCCGTGTGGATTGGCGCCGTAATATGACACAAACATTTGATGCAGGCTTGTCACGGCGCGTTTACGACAATTCGTCACCTGTCACAATGTCGTAAACGCGCCGTGACAAGCCTGCATCAAATTTTTGTATCATATTACGGCGCCAATCCACACGGGCCTGCTTCTGAGCTTAGGTGAGGTTGTGCGGCACCCAGCGGGAAACTATCCTCCTTACGCGACGGTGCTCGTGCAAAATCTTGTGAACACTTCCTGAACCAATCTGCAGAGTATGCTGAATCTCTTCGTACGTAATGCGTCTGTTTTCTTGTATTATTTTTTTTACTGCCAGCACATTTTCTTCGGTGACAGCCGTCGTAGGACGACCACTTCTTTGTTCATCCCCCAAAGTAAAACGACCGCGTTTGAACTCGCTATACCAGCGGTAGATGGTTGCTTTTGAAGGTCCTTCATCCATAAAACCAATTCAAAGTCGATCAAATTACTCGTCAGGTTTTAAGCCACATTTGAAATCGTAAAAAATCATAGCACGAAAATGTTCTCGATGCAGATCTATTTTTTTTATAAAACAAAAAAAAAATAGGCTCTCATAAAAATGCTGAGGGAAATTTGAAAATCGAACAGTTGTATTTATACTTTTAAATAATCGAAGTTTTCAAAATAATTACAAGTGTCTTATACGTAAAAACTTTTTTTGCAACACTTTCTGAGTGGCCTGGTATATGATTTTGGGGGGGGGGGGGGGGGTCATGCCCCCCGTGACCCCCCCCCCCCCCCCCTGGAGCCGCGCATGGCCATAATCCACCACGCTGGCCCAGTGGGGGTCACCGGCTGACGCATGACCTCGAAAGATTCGTGTAACTTGCTGGTTTTCTCTCGATATTTTTCTGGACAAAGTTATAAGTAGGTAATCATCATAATATAATAAAATATGATCAATGATCATTCTTAAAACATAAAAAATAATAAAAAATAGCGTACTTACCTATAACATAGCACTCGATATTAAATAAAAAGGTATAGCGTAACCCTAAATATTATATTATTACTAGTTTCTATTTACATTTTGTTCTTATTGACAAATTAATTAATAAATTGATAACATTACAATATATACAAATAATAAATTTAAAAAAACACACTCCCTACAAATCAAAGACGCCGTCGAGTTCGCTGCCGCGCGGCTGGGTTCCCAGAACGCTGTTCTTATTTCTTATTTCACAGTTATTATTTGTTAGAACTGTGAAATTAAATTGTTCAATGCATGCACTTACTGAGTGCTTTTAATGTTTCACCTTTCGGTCAAAGGCTTTTGTAAAATCAAGACAAGACATGTCAAAGATGAGGCAACGTTCGTTATTCGATTATTCATAACTCATTGTTTGAGCATGTGCTCAGAGACAGGAAACTGTGTGTAACATCACTAAACTACTTCGGCACTGTTACTAGCTATTGAATGAAAGATTAAAATTAATATCATTATGAAACGTGTTTGTACATTTTTAACGGACTTCCAAAAAGGAAGATGTTATCATTAATCAACTAACAGCTACAACACATAACTCACAATTAAATGCGACACTATGTAACTATTGTCTACAACAATCGCTCATAGTATTTGTCACCAACAATCAAACAACAACAAACAACAACAAAAGTTACATTTAAATATCAAACTTTAAATTTTCACTCACAAAAAGTTTATACTACAATGTCGATTACTACATAGAAATAAGGTGGCCAAGTGCGAGTTGGACTCGCCCATGAAGGGTTCCGTTGCAGCAAGTAACATAAATAAATATATTGGTGGACAATTCACACACAACACCATCTGACCCCAAACTAAGCAAAGCTTGTATGATGGCGGCCAGATAGCTGATATAATACTTATATAGTTTTAAATACATACTTATTATACATAGAAACACCCAGACACAGTGCAAACATTTGAATTCTTCACACAAATATTTGCACTGGGTGGGAATCGAACCCACGACCCTCAGCTTCGCAGGCAGAGCTACTACTACCCACTAAGCCACGAGGCCAGTCTATACATAGTACACATAGTTCTTGTAGTTCGTTGTAACTTTGATCAAAGTTTTAATAATAGTGTATTAATGACGTACTAAAAAAAAACTACTCATCAGATCGAGTTCAAACCAATTTTCGTTGGTAGTTTGCGTGGTAATGTACATCATATATTTTTTTTTACCACTTTGGAAGTGTCTCTCGCGCAAATTATTCAGTGTAGACAAAAATTATTTTAGAAACCTCAACATCATTTTTGAAGACCTATCGATAGACATCCCACACGTGTAGGTTTGATGAAAAAAAAATGTTTGAGTTTCAGTTCTCAGTATTGGGGGCAACCCTAATTTTTCTTTTTTATAATTTTTTTTGTAAAAATCCTAATGCGGTTCACAGAATACATCTACTTACCAAGTTTCAACAGTATAGTTCTCATAGTTTCGGCAAAAAGTGGCTGTGACATACGGACGGACAGACAGACAGACAGACAGACAGACAGACATGACGAATCTATAAGGGTTCCGTTTTTACGTTTTACGGAACCCTAAAAAAGCCGTGTTCCGTCGTGTTGTTTAGTGACACCATTAGGGGAAAACGGTTCAGAACAGTTGTTGCATAACTGCAGGACCGGTCTGTCACACACCAATACTGTACATCGGGAAGCTAGTCATGGGGGGTAGCGGGATCCGAGGCACGGTTGCCTCGACCGACCGCATATAGTAGGGGGCCCAAGTAGTGAGCTAGCCACTCATGAAAGGCTGCCCCGCCATCTAGCGAAAAATCCCGGGATGCCCCTATCCTGCGCGTTGGCGACTGGATGACAAGGCCAGATAGACATCCCCGGGGGGGCTCGGGCGTCCCCGCAGTCTCCAGGCTAGCTCCCCACTGGTGTATTCGTGTTATGTGTTGTGACTAATGGTCAGTAGTGTGCGGCCTCGTTCTACTGCCGTTTTCCCATCGATCCCCTCTCAAAACAAAAATGAAGAAAGCACATTATAGAACCAAGTTTAAAGAGCGGCCGCACGCCTTGTCGGTTAAAGTGCACCTCACAAACATTCGAGGTCTGCACTCAAATCTCACAGCAGTCCACCATCATCTCGAGACTGAGCAGCCGACACTCTTGTTTCTAACGGAGACGCAGATAGGTTGTCCGTCGGACGAGGCGTACCTAACGTATCCAGACTATACCTTGGAGCACACATTTCGGCCTCGTGCTGGAGTGTGCCTGTACGCCCGTGACGACATCTGCTGTAGGCATCTCCGTAACCTTGAGGACACTAGATTTTCTGTTCTTTGGGTACTGATGGACACAGGCATAGACAAAATTATCTATGCCTGTGTGTATCGGTCGCACAGCGGAGACCAGGAGACAACTAGGCTCACGGATTATTTAAGTGAGGCGGCGGACGCGGCTCAACAGAAATACCCTTCGGCTCAATTAGTGTTACTGGGGAATTTCAACGGCCATCATAAGAAATGGCTGTACCCATACCGGGACACTGACCACGCTGGGCAGGAAACAAGAAAGCTAGCTTTATCGTTATACCTAACCCAGCTGGTCCAAGAAGCCACAAGAGTACCCGACGTTGAGACGCATACACCTTATTGCTTAGATCTTCTGCTGACAACAGATTCACCGTTATTCCGTGGCGGTATCTTCGCCGTTAGGCAGCTCCGACTACTGTTTGGTGAAATCTGTATCTGTCTACCATCCGCCTGATCCTAGCCCTAAAGGCAATCGGCGATTGTGGCGACACAAGTCAGCAGATTGGGACGAGATGCCTTCTTTCTTTGCATCTTACCCATGGCAGTCATTGTGCTTCACTTCTGGTGATCCCTCAGTCTGCGCGTTTGAATTAATGAATGAAAATTCTTTATTGTTCACACCATATAAGATACATACAATTTTGAAAAACAGTAAGACTAGTGATACAACGGGCGGCCTTATCGCTAAAAGCGATTTCATGCTGTGACCAATGTAATACGAACGGCTATGGAATATTTCATTCCATACTCTGACGTCCCATTATCCAGCAAAGCTCGCCCTTAGTTTGGTTCTCAATGTAAAAGTGATGAAGCATTTAAACATGAGACCTACCTAGCCTTTTGATTTGTTTGTTGTTGATGATGGTTGATGCCCGACAGCGTAAGGCAAGGGACTTACACCAGAAGAAGAAAGCGTTCAACAAGGCTGCTAAAGTATGCAAAAAGATTCTTGAGAGGGCTCGTTTTGACCACATTAGTCGAATAGGGAACAAACGGCTTCGTACCCTGCGGGCAGCAAAGCGTTTTGGTCCCTAGCTAAATCGGTCAAATCGAACTTCTGCCACCCCTCACTACCTCCAATGCTGAAACCTGATGGGACACTGCCTCACACTGCAACGGAGAAAGCAAACTTGTTTGCAACTCAGTTTGCGGAATCTTCTCATCTAGATGCTGGTAGCGCGACACCTCCTACTCCACCTGGCTGTCCGACTTTTATGTCAGAGATTCACATTCGCCAAATGGAGGTTCGCAAAGTGCTACGCAATCTGGACGTGAATAAAGCCAGTAGCCCAGAAGATGGTATTCCTGCCCTAGTGTTGAAGGCTTGCGCGCCTGAGTTGTCTCTGATACTGACGCGCCTATTTAGACTCTCTCTCCAAACTGGACTAGTACCGAAGTCTCGGAAGCTTGCCAAAAACCAGTGCCTAAAAAGGGTAATCGTGCTGACCCTGCCAACTACAGACCCATCTCGGTGAAGTCCATACTCTGCAAGACTATGGAACGTGTCTTAAACCATAGGCTCCTGACGTACCTAGAATTGAACGACCTCCTCAGTGACCAGCAAAACAGGTTTCGCTGAAACTGGACCGGTTTCGGGGGATATTCTAGCGTACGTCACTCACATCTGGAGTGAAGTTATTGATAAACACGGGGAAGCACTCGCAGTCTCTCTGGATATCTCGAAGGCTTTCGACAGGGTTTGGAATGATGGCCTTATAAGCAAGCTTTCTAGTTATGGTTTGTCTCCTGGCTTTATTGCGTAGATATCGGACTTTTTGAGGGATCGATCCACACGAGTCGTCATTGATGGCTGCTCGTCGGATCAAATGGCTATCAATGCGCGAGTCCTTCAAGGGTCGGTACTCTCTGCAACGCTCTTCCTGCTCCATATCAACGATATTTACCAACATAAAAAGAGTTCTCCAACGTTTTTATTTTCATTAATAATGATTTTTAATGATGACACAAACTGAAAGTATCTCGAAACGGAACGTGATTTAATCCACTAATCAGCGTCTAGTAACGTCACTCCTGGTATGATAACATATTGAGGGCATATTCGTAAAGGTAAACACATTGAACTCTTAAAACATTAAGAAGCGGCACGCGCTCATCTACGATGGCAATGTAAAATCAGGTGACGTCTCCTGATTCAGTCTCAGTCGCAACAGGAGCCACAAGTTGAGTGGACGTTCGCTAACATATATATAATGTCTTATACTGCTTTTGCAAGGTGCACAAACAGTTCAAAGACCAAGAACAAGTTCCATTGTATCACTTTTCATGCGTAAGTACACAAAATGTTTAATTATTTCCATAACAGTTCAATGATAATTACATCTAAAATTATTTTTCTGTTGTAAACAATTTTACAATTGGCCATTTCTAAAAAGAGACAGATATACATACAGCGTAAGAGTGCAACACGACCGGCGATATGTTAGTTGTGGATATTTTGTCTCTTTCACGCCAGTGCATTCGTATGTCTTTCTATTCTTGTCGAAAAAATTATCTAAACAAATGTGATGTATAGCTATCTCATTTGCACCTACTGCCTACTTGTCATGATGTCTTTGTCATTCATTCAAACGTCTCTCACGATGCAAGTGAAGCTGTGTGCACATTGCGTATACTTGTGTGATATTTTCGCCACATTATGCTGTCTTTATATTAGAGCGTACCTCATCTTCGTTTACTTAGTTATATCAAAGGGTTAACATTATTTTATTTGAATTCAGTTTTTTTTTTGTAAACAAAGAGTGACGAGGCGAGTAAGACATGTGCCTGATGGTAAGCAACATGCCTGCCACATAACAGCACAGTGACACGCAGCTATTGGAACATGAAGAGTCCAAATCATTACTTAGCACTGCACTGCGCTCGTCACCCAGAGATCTAAGATGTTATATCTCTAAGCCCTGTAATTTCTCTGGAAACATTGCCCTTCAAACCGGAACACAGTAATGTTTGCACATTACTGCTTGGCAGAATAACTGGCAAAGGTGTGGTACTTCCCCAGGCGGACTTTGTCAAGAGTCCTACCACTACAAAAATCACAGTGACACTTTATCTATACTAATATTATAAAGAAGTAAAGTTTGTGTGTTTGTTAAATTGTAAGGGGTAATCTCGGGATCTACTGAACCGATTTTAAAAATTCTTTCACCAATAGAAAGCCACATTATTGCTGAGTGTCATAGGCTCCGAGCAAAGCCGGAACGGGCCGCTAGTATTCTATACAACACATTCTACACTTAGTAGTTGTTACAGGTCAACAAAGGAATCTTATGGGGACAACGCAATCGGTTATGTCCAAATCAAAAAGCCTTGAACATTATTGTGCACAGTAAAAAGTCGCATAACTCTCGAGCATAAAGCACGTAAAGAAGGTTATCGTGTGACAACTATCATAAATGAAACGTAAGGCCTCATTCAGTCATGCCAAAGTGAAAATTGTGCAGCATATGAAGGCGAAGTTTTCAAATATAAGAAGATTAATGTTTTCAAATTAGTTAAATTGGAGAGATGAATTACAACCAAAAAAAGTACTGTTTTAAATAATGGTCTGTTTATTGTAATAAAATTAAGTCGTGATCTTATCTTCTTGTATTCATAGCTAGAAGAGATGTGTAAGCTGGATGCTAACTATTAGGTATGTGAGGCAGAAATTAGCGACCATCCCGAACAGGCTCGCGTCTAACGGCACTATTTCGTACGCCACGAGGCGGAGCGGACGCGCTTCCACATACCGAATCAGCTTCTTGATCTGCAATACCTTTGAAGAGTCTGAAATTTATTTAAATTGGTTATGATACATCGTCATAATTCCCCTTCTTATCTATCTTGCTGTTGGGTATAGCATCTCTTTTGTTATCTCTTTCATCATCATTAGTTTCGTATTAATTATGACGAAAGATTTAAATAAAATAAAGGTACCAAGATAATGTTCGAATGTGAAATACGAGTAACATCTAGATCAAGAGATCAGATCGGTATCTTCTAGGTAAGCACGCTTTATCATAGACTGCTTTGTCGTTAACATTAGGCGACAAGACGGTCAAGTGCAAACCTTTTAATATAAAAATAAAGTGGTCAAGTGCGAGTTGGACTCGCCCATGAAGGGTTCCGTTGCAGCAAGTAACATAATATACATAGTACACATAGTTCTTGTAGTTCCTTGTAACTTTGATCGAAGTTTCAATAATAGTGTATTTATGACGTACTAAAAAAAAACTACTCATCAGATCGAGTTCAAACTAATTTTCGTTGGTAGTTTACATGGTAATGTACATCATATATTTTTTTTAGATTTTTCATTCTCTTACTTTAGAAGTTACAGGGGGAGGGACACACATTTTGCCACTTTGGAAGTGTGTCTCGCGCAAACTACTCAGTGTAGACGAAAATTATTTTAGAAACCTCAACATCATTTTTGAAGACCTATCGATAGACACACCACACGTGTAGGTATGATGAAATTTTTGAGTTTCAGTTCTCAGTATGGGGGGCAACACTAATTTTTCTTTTTTTTTAATTTTTTTGTTCAAATCCTAATGCGGTTCACAGAATACATCTACTCACCAAGTTTCAACAATGTAGTTCTCATAGTTTCGGCAAAAAGTGGCTGTGACATACGGACGGACAGACAGACAGACAGACAGACAGACAGACATGACGAATCTATAAGGGTTCCGTTTTTACGTTTTACGGAACCCTAAAAAATGTATAAACCCGTTACACATAAAATGAATTTTAAAATTTATCTACATTACCTGCGGTGTTATCTATAGTAATATTATAAGGCTGAAGAGGTTTTTTTTTGAACGCGCTAATCTTAGAAACTACTGGACCGATATCAAACATTCTTTCACCGTAGGATCACGTACATATACGTGATCCCTGAGGTACCATAGAATGAACCACGGGAAAAGCTGGACTGGACCGAAAGCACGTGCTAACGATGCCGCTAGAATTCTAATCGCTTTCTCCATCAGATTATTTGTCGCTTGTTCACTCTTTAACACGCTTTTATTTTAAAACAGTTTTCTTCACTATAGTTTGGAGTTCTCAGTAAAAACGAAGGGTACGTACGATAGATTTGCTCACCTTGTTCCGATAATACTTTATCGTACAATACAACCTTAATTTTTTGAATCTGTGCAGTTACATCGCCGGCATAAAAAGCGGGCCACAGCACAAACGTGATGTTGAACGTGGACAAAACATTAGCCAAGAGGAACGTAACCAAATCCTGAAATTAAAGGCATAAACAGAGAAAAAGAATTTGCAATTAATCTATTCCCTTTTTTGATTGATGTTCCCTACACTTTAATCGCACGCACATACACATTCGCGTTCACAGCAACACGCACATTCACATTCACTCCCACACGCAACGCACATCCACACTCACATTTACATTCATAATCAATGGGTTGGATTGACGGGTTTCTTATTCTACTTACCATTCTTATGAATACATATTTTATACACAATTCTTATGAATCAAAGATAATAAAATCTACTGCTGTTATTGAGTGAACTTTTGAGTTTCCACTTTACGTTGAAAACATTCTTCAGGACTTAGAAAGGGAAAGTTTTCATTCGTCCGTTCTGTCCCTTATCTTATGAGCACCACCCCAAGTTTGGTATGATAGATATACGTTATTCAACACACCAAATACTTAAAAATAATTCACGAGTTGTAACAATTTATATACCTACTTAAATATGATGAAAGATTGCGGCTTTATCGTTAATAGTGGACAATCCTACTAATATTGTAGAAAAAGCCTTCAAAAGCCTTTCCGAGCGCTTGGTCGACGCGACGCGTGACCAAAATGCTGGCGTTTATTTGGCCCAACGCCAACGCATAAGCATTGCCATTCAGCGTGGTAATGCCACCAGCTTTCTGGGTACGCTTCCGATTGGTAGTGGGCTTGAACATTGGTTGACGAGCGCAGTGCAGTGCTAGGTAATGATTTGAACTCTTCATGTTCCAATAGCTGCGTGTCACTGTGCTGTTATGTGGCATGCATGTTGCTTACCATCAGGCACATGTTCTGCTCGTCTCGTCACTCTTTCTTTAAAAAAAAAATAACATTTTTATTATCTGTAGACCTTCATTGGTCGATGGATAATTCAGGTGTGCTTAGTGTAAGTAGTTCGTTAGGTATGTAGCGTAGTGTAGTTCTCATTGTATTTTAGTTTTATATTATAGGTAATTTTTTTTTTTTATAGCATAGAGTGACGAGACGAGCAGGTCATGTGCCTGATGGTAAGCAACATGCCTGCCACATAACAGCACAGTAACACGCAGCTATTGGAACATGATAGTCCAAATCATTACCTAGCACTGCACTGCGCTCGTCACCCAGATATCTAAGATATTATGTCTCTAAGCCCTGCAATTTCTCTGGAATCATTGCCCTTCAAACCGGAACACAGTAATGTTTGCACATTACTGCTTGACGGTAGAATATTTGGCAAAGGTGTGGTACTTCCCCAGGCGGACTCTGCTAAGAGTCCTACCAATACTAAAAATATTAGTAAATGTCATGGTTTGGATATTTGGACGTTTGTTGTTCAATCACGTTGTAACGTCTGAATGGATCTGGCTGAAATTTGGAACACTGTAGATTATAGTCTGGAAGTATATAACTTTTATCCCCGGAAAATAACGAAAACGGGAACTACGTGGTGCGCTGCTATCTATACTAATATTATAAAGCTGAAGAGTTTGTTTGTTTGTTTGTTTGTTTGAACGCTAGGATCTCGGAAACTACTGGACCTATACGAAAGATTCTTTTTTTGTTGGATACTCCATTTATCGAGGAAGGCTATAGGGTATATAACATTACGCTACTATCAATAGGTACGGAGTATGAGTGAAGAATGTAAAGAAAACGGGGAAAAATATTTCTCTTCGAGAACTTTAGTTCCGTGAATTTAAATTCTCTTTGGTCGCTGAAGTCTGTGACGGCGCGTGTCTACATTTGAAGTTTGTGTCATTTGAAGTAATCAAATTTGTTCTACAACAATGCATTGTTGCTTATTTACGTATTTTTAGGGATCCGTAAAACGTAATAAAGTGGCCAGCAATGGATATTTTAGTATGGATTTTCCTCAAATAGACGCGCGTGAAACCGCGGGGCACAGCTAGTTATATCATAAAGGAACTATCAGTCGACCTTCGGTTGAGTCAGCAGGCTAAAGCGGTATTTACACGGGTCGATTTTCGCCGTGCGGCGAGTCGCTTCACAAATTGCCTCACCAAGCTGCATCGCTACCCCATTTACACAGGTTACTAAAATCGCATGCGGCTCGATCATTTCCAACACCTCCATGCGGCGGGCGATCGCCTGCAACTGATCGTTTACACGGTCGATTTTAGTCACCAGTCGCATGCGGCCGGTCGCCGCGCGGCCAAAGTCGGATGCTACCCAACTTTGGGGCTTGCGGCTTTAGTCACTTGCGACTTAGCCGAATTGCCATTTAGATGGTCGATTTACGCCGCGCGGCAAAAATCGTGCGGCTTTAGTCACCCGTGTAAACTCCTCATTACAAGCCTTATAGAATAAACTTAGTTAACGAAAAAAAATTGGCAGTCATAGGAACTGCCGATAGAAGTGAAAACTTAACTCAAAATTTGATAGCTTACCTTGGAAACTACACGGGTGTAACCGGAGGGCGTGGCCTCGCCATCATGGCATGGCCATCTAGAAATGCGTCAGCATTTCCCATTGGCTGATGCGTTTCTAGATGGCCATGCCATGATGGCCTGTCCACGCCCTTTCAGCATTTCCCATTGGCTGACGTATTTCTAGATGGCCAATAGCCATGGTCCCGAGTTTACCCGAAGCTTTCTTATCATACCCGAGCGTGACGAATGAATTCAATTCACAGTCCACGAAAAATTTGTCTAGGCGCGCCTAAAGAAGTTTTCACTTCAAAAACAATGTATTAGGTATACATACTTACTTTAATAACATACTCATAGGTTTTGAAAGCCCAAACTCCATAAAAAATTGTGAGCATTATTTTTGGTGCAGCAAATATTAAAGCTATCAGGTACTGCAAAAAAAAAAATTACCTACTATGATTATAATTGTTAGTTGCCTGGAAGAGATTGCTCACGGCAATAAGACCGACATTTATGCTGCTAGTTCATAAGTGTTTTACTAATATTTATAATAATTTGGTAATATTTCTGATTCTTTTGTGTTTTTGTGACAAAGTTTTCTGTCTACTTATGATATGACGTAATTATGTAATTTTTATTTGAGACGTATTATTATTATAATTATTGTATTTAAATTAAATAGATTAGATTGTGTACTTATGATGAGACTTCGTTCCGGACATATCCCATCGAACAAATTCAAATATCTGGTGGGTATCAACGACTCACCAAATTGCTTAGAATGTGGAGTGGTAGAAGATGTCCATCATGTGCTAATGGAGTGTGTTCGCAACGAAGCTCAAAGAAGAGATTTGATACAGGACGACATATTTAATGTTGGTATTTGCAACAGCGCTTTATCTTCACCGTCTTCTGATGAAGCTAAGGTGATGTTGTATCTTTATAAAAAAGTAATGTAAGTATTAATAACATAAATCTTAATTATATTTGTATTTAGTTACGGGAGTGACATAGTCATTGCATGACAAAACTCCTTTTAATTAATAAAGATTAAAAAAAAAATATATTGTATTTTTATCTCTTATGCCCCATTGTTGAGCAAAGGCTTAAGGCCATAGTTATTGAGAGCCAATACTTATTGTGAGAGTTAAGCTCGTTTTTAGGGTTCCTACCCAAAGGGTAAAAACGGGACCCTATTACTGCGACTTGGCTGTCCGTCCGTCCGTCCGTCCGTCCGTTTGTTCATCTGTCAGCAGGCTGTATCTCAAGAACGGTGATAGCTAGACAGTTGAAATTTTCACAGATGATGTCATTTCCATTGCCGCTATAAAAACGAGTTTTAGTATTTGTTGTTATAGCGGCAATAAAATAAAATAAATATTTAACGGGGGCTCCCATACAACAAACTTGTTTTTTTACCGTTTCTTGCTCGATTAGTCCGTTCCAAGCAAACTAGATGGCGCCACTAGTACACTAAAACGCCCTATTGACCTCGTCGTTAAAATCGTAAGGTAAAATCAAAATTTTTGAAAAACTTTTGGCTGAAAGCCTATCTATGGAAACTGTGATGGTTTATGTATACGGAATTCAAATAAAGCCAAAGAGGTTTTCGCCTTTTATTTGCTAATGGTACGGAACCCTTCGTGCGGGAGTCCCACTCGCACTTGGCCACTTTTATTTCATCTTTTTTTGGGCCAACCTGGTGGTCGTTGGTCCTCCGGCACCTGGTCAGTAGTAGTTTTTGCCCATATTAGTGTCTTTGTGTTTGTCGTGTATGTGTGATGAGTCTTTGTGTTCATTGTGTGTGTGTGTGATGAGTCTTTGTGTGTGTGTGATTAGACTTTGTGTTTATCGTGTGTATGTGATGAGTTTTTGTGTTCATTGTGCGTGTGTGTGTGATGAGTCTTTGTGTGTGTGTGATTAGACTTTGTGTTTATCGTGTGTATGTGATGAGTCTTTGTGTTCATTGTGCGTGTGTGTGTGATGAGTCTTTGTGTTCATTGTGTGTGTGTGTGTGTGATGAGTTCTTGTGTTCATTGTGTATGTGATGAGTCTTTGTGTTCATCGTGTGTGTGGGATGAGTCTTTGTGTTCATTGTGTGTGTGTGATGAGTCTTGGATTTCTTTTTCGAACAAGGTTGTCGTCGTCTATGACCCTTTTGGCTCGTATTTGATCGAACCGTTACTTGGAGTTTTAGTTGAATATCTGAGATATGATATGATGTCCATTGTTGTAATGTCATCGTTTTATATTGTTGTGTAAAAGCTAATTTCCCATCCCTTCCATCGCTGGTTGCCCCACTTACCACAAAATCATAAGCACTCTTGAATTTTTCGGTTATATCTGCCAGTAATTTGTAAAGCTGCAGATAGTAAGATATTTCTTCGTCGTTAACTTCATTCAGTTTTGATTCAAATATAACAAATCTTTGGTAAACCGAATGAAATATGAAACTATACGGTAACATTACCGCCCCGAAACCTAAACAAATGTAAGCGAATACTGCAAATGTGTCGAAATAATTCTGACATGCAGGTAAAATATAGCATCCATAAACAAAATTAAAGTTTATTAAAACGAAATATATAGAAAACCAAATGATTTTCTTTTTTTCCATAGACTGTGATACATTTTCACAGTTCAATAGCTTATCGAGTTTTTCCATTTCACGATCAAATTTGTAAAAGGTAACATCAGATGGGCGAAATGTAATAAAAAGGTGGGTTACGAAATATTGGGAGATAAATGCTATCCCCCACAGGTTGATTGCCGCGTCATATTCAGAAGCTACAACTGCTAGCGATGAGACTAAACTTATAGCTGAACATAATATAACGTAACATGTTTTTTCTAACATTTTCTTTTTAATTGATGTGTTGTTAAAGTATCCGAAATCATAACCGAACATAACTTGTAATATTTTAAATACAGTGACCATGGCTGCTATACTTTGAACAACTAACAAATAAAATGGTCAGAAACTTGATAATAGATAAAATCAACAGTAATGATGACGATGAATTTAATATGAATTTGGTAAGTCTAAACTTAAAATTGATTGAAATATTTCAATTTCAAAAAGACCGAAGCAGGATTATAAAAGACAAAAAAGTCAATATACAGAAACTTGTCAACAATTAAATAGTCTACCCCATACGGTTCCCGGTGTCCACAAAACAAACTACGTTGTTAGTGAGCATTTGTATGAATATGTAAAGTAATGACATGAAATAATTGATTAACAGGGATCCTACAACAAATAACACCCAAAGTGGATTAACATTGGGTTCATTAATTATTACCTACTTTGAAATTAATAGATTGTTAATATTGAAATAATGAGTCATAATTAATCGAGTTGTCAAACTTTCTACTGATGAACATAGCACAAAATATTTTGCCTATACAAATTAACTATAATATTTACTAAACTGAATCTAATACCCCGTTTACATTATTCCAGTCCAGCGACCGAATCCAGTGCTGGATTGCTTACTGGAATAATGTAAACCGGCATTGGAATGCATTGGCACTGGATTGATGCATTCCAGTGCCGGTTTCTATTATTCCAGTAAGCAATCCAGCGCTGGATTCGGTCGCTGGACTGGAATAATGTTAACGGGGTATACGGGTCCGCTACTACAATCAAGACCAATAGGCTGGCCCTATTGTCACGAATAACAATTCTAATGCTGAGTAAAAAAGGGTACAAAATGAGTATCATAAGTTGAAGATAAATGATTTTTAGATATTTATAATGATAAAAAAATTCTGTTCCATACATTTTGTCAAATCTGTTGTTCAATTTTATGATTCGGATTCGGATTCTGGTCTTTCTTATTTTCCTCTTTAGAACTGAGATAAAAGTGCTTAAATTAATAGATCGCGTACGCATTAGTGATTTTGAGGTGGATTAGATGTGCATGTTATCTTGCATAGATCATTGAACCAATAGTTGATACTTCAGCAGCTTAAGATTACGACAAAAAAAAGCCAAATGTGTACTGGAATAAGTTATATCTAACTAAGAAGAAAGGTGATAATTAGTGAAGCTTGTGGTAACTGGCAAAGTTGACGCTAAAACAAAAGAAGCAACAGTCCAATGCATTGGTTCGACCAGATTTGTACCATCGGAGATCGGCGGTGATCCTCTCCCACCGCGGTCTCTTCTCTTCTGCTATGATGCCCAGTGTCAACATCAGTCACTCAGTCCGATCCTCGGCATTACGTTTCCAACTGCTACCGTCTTTCTTTCTCGTAAATCTTCACTCCATCTAGTCTCAAGACATCCTACACTATGTTTGCCTATTCGCGGTCTCTAATCCAGAACCCGTTTACCCCAACAGTTTCGATTCTGTGACAGATCCAACAGCCATTTCAGCTTGCTGATGCGCTGAGTTATGTCGGTGGCTTTAGTTATCTGACGCATAATCTCATTACGAACATAATCCCTCAGAAAAACTACAAGCATAGCTCTTTCCATGGCCCATCGAGCGAATGAATGCGTTGAATTTTCTGACCTCTTTTCACGTCTCCCTCTTTCAGACACGTGATCAGAATAAAGTGGTCTGCTATTTTGTTGTGGAGTTATTACAAAGCTGCGATATTTTCTGAAATATTCATTAAAATTAAATGATATCAACTATGCTCAACATTTAGTGCTTAGTATTTGAGATAAATAGTTAATTTATTCGAATAAGTATCAACAACGTGTTTACAAAAATACCTTCGTAACCAATGCATTCATAACATAGTTGACCTCCGGGTCGACCCAGACGAAGGTGGCGTTACGAACTACATTCGCACGATAGAAACTGGGCCACCAAAGCCGCAAATCGGGCTATCTGGAGGGAAGGAAGACAGGTTTTTGCTCGGCAGTGGAACAATCTAGACTAGTAATAAATAAATATAATAATAACTAATGCATTATTTTAGGATACAAACTTTCTTAGATCTTTTATAAGGGAACATCTTCGTGCTACATTACTTTTGCGTAACTTTAGAGCAGTGTACACAGCGGAATCTCTTGAAAAGGAGTATTTTTCTCGTTATTGAAATTATTTCGTTCATTGCTACTATACGCTCCACTCCTATTGATAGTAGCGTAATGTTATGATATGTACACATTCTCAAGATTAACCCTCTTAAACAAACAAACAAACTCTTCAGATTAATAATATTAGTATAGATAGATACTGGGATCACTGTAGGCTTAATGCTACTCAGAGGTGTTTCTTGATCTTGCCAAAGCCTTCTACATAATATCAAGAGATATCAAGAGTTGGAATCAACTAATCCTCTCGGTGTTTTACAAATTAAATATTGAAAAGAGCTAAAGATTAATACTAATATAAGATGTAAAGACTAATATAATAGTAATGGCAATTTTTGAGAGTTTTCAATGATGAATGCTTACGAATTAATAACAGACAGAGGAGAATTAAAACTGCAAATTCTGCCGTTGTAAATAATGATGCTAGTTTATTGCTCCTAAATTTAATTGTGATTTCGTTTTTCCGTGTTCATAACATATAACGTACAGATGTGTGAGCTGAATAACGATAATTTATTAAGTAGCAGAGGCAAAACTTTGCAACCATCCCGAGTAGGTTTGCGTCCAACGGCATTATTTCGTACGCCACGAGGCGGAGGGGACGCGCTTCCACATAGCGGATCAGCTTGTTGATCTGCAATACCTTTGATGAATCTGGAAATTGTGTAACATCAATAAAACATCTATATCTATACTTATAATAAAACTGTAGCGGGTCGAATTCTGTACATTGAAGATATTTTGAAAAAAAAATTTTGGGGGCATCCATAGTCGATACTGATGGCGAAACTGCATTTTTTTTCTTTCATGTCTGTCTGTCTGTCTGTCTGTCTATCTGTCTTTCTGTATAGGGAACTCTCATCACGCCTAAACTACTGATTCAATTCAAATGAAACTTGACATGATTTAAGTTCATACTAAGTAGATGGTAGCTGTCTACTTTTAATCCTCAAACTCTGCACGGTTTTCTTGCAGGAAGGGGTGAAAGTCAGAATGTGTATTTGGTTGTTACTCATGTTTGTGTTGTTCAATTTCGTTAATTCTTATTTTGTTAGAAAGAACATATTTTTTATATAGTTCCATCAAAATTATTGGTCAGGTGGATTGGAAATTACCTAGAAATTAAATAATATCGGTAATAATAAGTTCGGTACATACTAACTTCGAAGTAATCTGTGACACTGTAAACAACAGGGATGTAACGGAGGTCATTTTGCCGGAACCGAAGGCGGAATCGGAGTTTTAAAATTTGATTTATTGGAGTCGGATTTGAAGTCGGAGGCATAGGCAGGATTATTAGAAGTGGTGGCAGGAACGACATTTTTATTGGTTTTTTTTTTGCCAAACACGTGGACACGATAAACATTGACGAGCAATTGATTTAGGAAGTTGCGATTTTGTATTTCCATTTACTATAGGGGATTATTTGCAATATTTATACAACTTACCTCCGACTGTAACCTCCTTTTTAAAAATTTCGGAGCCGAAATCAGAACCGAAAGTGTAGTAATCGGAAGTTCCGACTTATCGGAGTCAGTCTCATTCCTGGTACACACATCGCACTCAAATCCGCCATCCGTCAAGTAATAATATGACAATACCTTTCTAATGTTTTTTTTTTTTTTTTATTTTTATTTTATTTAAACACTCCACAGACTCCGGGGTCCGTGACTTTTGTCATTACAATAAACTTTTTTTATTTACATAGTTCTTGGATTAGGAGAAGAAGAGGAAAATAAGGGGGGGAGTAGGGGGGTGGTGAACATTTTAAACGTAATTCTAAAGCTAGTCAGTCCGATTTCGTCTGTTGAGCCGATCACTACCGGTTGGGATTCCGATAGTAATCGACTCGACATCGTCTTTTGCCTAAGCCGCCTCCTCCTGGCCCAGAGCCTCCACTACAGCCGCATTTCTGTCTCTAATGGCCATCTGCAGGTTGAAACCTTGAATGATCTTTGGTGATGCAGCCAACGCTCGCCGCACGAACCGACCGATGGCGTCGTCGGTGTCGTCAGCGTAGTATGTGAAGGTCCCCGTGTGCCGCCGTGAGATTGCAACAACCGCATGGGACACGCTCTCGTGCAGCTTCATGTTTGCCTTAGTTTTAATTACGATTACCGACTCGTATGTCAATCCCTGGGCTTCATGAATGGTAAGGATGCGTGACCCGGTGCCTGACCCGTAACCCTGGTTTGTCAGGGTCTCCTTTTCCTCTTGAGTATGCACTAAAAAGAGGGTGTTGGGTTGGGTGCCGGGTATTTGCGCTCCTTTATACCTTCTCTGCTCCAGGGACTTAATATGGGGTACTGAGGAGTACATACCTGAGTATATTTCCCTCAGCGCATATGCAACATCCATCGGGTTGCGATGTGTGCAGAGCAACTCCTGGCTGATCTTTGCTACCAGGTTCGGGCGGTGATACCTCATTTCGAAGAGATTTTCCCTATCGATGTAAGGCAACTGATTGACGTCTCCGATGAGAACAATTTCGCCAACACCAGACAGCCGTGAGACCATCACAATGGCCCCGAAATGGTTCATGAGAGCCTCATCCACCAGGAGGCGGCTGAATTTCTCTTTTCCGAAACCATTTACCAGAGCAGAAGCCATAGTTCGCACCCTGGTTTTGACCAGGTTTCCGATACGGTGCGACAGCTTCTCCCTTAGATCTTTTGCTGCCTCAGTTGTTGTGGTGATGATAGCGTCTTTGTCCACGTCGAAGTGTCTAATCACCCACTTTGTCTTTCCACATCCTGGAACTCCGTTGACCCACTGTATTCTTGGTACCTCCCAGTTTTCCCAACACGCTTTGACGTTTGAGTTCCCTTCAATGGATTTGGCCATCTCGAGGATCTTGTCGTCCAGCATAATCTTGGTGCATCGGGCGGTAACTACAATTGGGTCGTTTAGTGGTGTCGCATAAACGGGTCTTCCCACGCGCTCTGTCTCACTCTCGTTCAGTGTCACGAAGCCATTTTCTGCACTGTAAGCTGCCATATATCCATATAGGGAACCATGACAGGACAGTTCCTGTCATGGTTCCCTTGATGACCCGGGATGTGACATTATTGTAAATGGCTGCTTCGGCCTCCTCGAGATTCACCTTTAGGAGGCTTTCACTTCCTAGCCTATAGAACTGCATGATGTTTTCGCAGATCTTGAGGTTAACTAGTCTTGTTGCTCTCAGTATGGCTATGAATTCGATGAAGGCGTTACGTGCATGGCTCCGCGGCTCCGAAGCCGTGACATAGCGGGGCGGTTCAACTTGTCCCATGTCGGCTCTCGTTCGGCTCATTTGTTGCTGTGAAGCTGTTTTGAGGGTCCCTGACGTTAAAAGGGGTGGTGCATGGGATGAGATTCGGAGTACGCTCCCTGCTGCAGTGTTGAAGGCAGCCACGAAGGCCGTGTTGGTGCTTCGGCTGCCGCTTTAATTGGCTGCGGCTTTTTCCGCGGCTGCCCTCTGCTGTGCTCTTTCGGAACCGGTTTGGTTGGTCGAACTAGGAACGGGGTGTCCCCAGCTGTCAGTTGCATTTGTTAGGTCGTGCGAAGGGGCTCTGAGGAAGCTCAGATTTTCTCCCCTATCTTCGTATACGACAACCTCATGATGTTTAGAGGCTTCAATGCAACCCAGCCGGTCTGCGACTTTCGCTCTTGAGTATTCGATTGCCATCGCATCCACGCTTATCACCCGGGGTGTTTCACCCGAATTTCTGCTAAGATGTGCAAGCAGCGCACTTGCCTGTGTGAAAGGCGTCCGACCTTCCGAGTATTCTATTAGTGCAATCGTTTTGTTTCTCGATCGCACCAACCGAAATCGGTGGCCGTCTACCTCGCACACTGGCATAGCGTCGAAGGTTTTCCGCTTCATTGTGACTTTTGCGGTACTCCCATTGAGCAGACAAGACAATACCGGCGACAAACGGGCGCGTTTCCTTTCCCAGGCGAAGCAAAAGCTTATTCCGAATCTCTCTTTGTTGCTATCCATGAAGAGAGCCACCCCGCGGATACGGATCCCCGCCTCTCCTCGGTCTGCGTTCTCCAGTAGTTGTTGGACGGAGATTGCACCCGGCGTGGCGTCCACGGACAGTGGGGTAGGGTGTGGTGGTGAAGGGGGGTGTGTATTAGAAAGTGTGGAGTTTCTTTTGGCCGCTATGCGGAATGAACTCTCCATGAAAGCCAGAAGCCGTGGTCTACTATCTGGATCTGCCAAGACGTTGTGGAGATCCGAAACAACCAGCTTCCTGTCAATCATAGATTCGAGATCATGTCTTGCAGCCATGAATCGGGGACAATCTACCAGCACGTGCCAGACATTCTCGGATTTTTCAGAGTCACACTCGCATACAGGACTGCTCTTAAGCTTAAATCTGTACAGGTATTCTGCTATTCCTCCGTGTCCCGTCAACGCTTGTACCTGAAAATGAGTCAGTTTCGTAGTCCTCATCAACCGATATGCGTTTGCTATATCGGGGAGGAACGTCTGAGTGACTCTTCCGGTGTCCGAGGTCTCATATCGATCCTGCCACTTCTTGACCGATTCTTCGCGGATTTTGCGTTTGACGTAGGACAAGGGGATCCCCTCGTAGTCCCTGGGCGATTCCGTGAGTGCTGCCGATTTGGCCTTTCTAATGTCAAAGTCAAAGTTTTTTTTATAGCGAATAAAATCACGTTGGTAAGTAACCTAGGTACGTGACATCAATTCTAAATTAGATATTAAAAAACTGGCCAAGTGCGAGTGGGACTCGCGCATGAAGGGTTCCGTACCATTACCAAATAAATGGCGAAAACTTCTTTTATTATATGGGAGCCTCCTTAATCATTAATTATTTAAAGATAACATAAAACGAAATATTGTGTGAACAGTTAAAGCGTCTACCTGTCACCATTATTAGTATCGAGCGAGAAACGGTAAAAAAATCAAATTTGTTCTATGGGAGCCCCCCTTAAAAATGTATTGTATGTTGTTTTTAGTATTTGTTGTTGTAGCGGCAAAATAAATACATCATTTGTGAAAATTACAACTGTCTAGCTATCACTGTTCTTAAGATACATTCTGACGACAGACGGACGGACGAACGGACTGACAGCGAAGTCCCAGTAATAGGGTCCCGTTTTTATTATATGGAAAAGAGGGAGGCGGTTTTTTAAATATTAACAAAAACTGGATGACAAGATGTTTAAGCCCACTACCAGTTGGACGCGTCCCCAGCATGCTGGTGGCAGTACCACGCTGAAATGCAATGTTTATGCGTTGGGCCAAATACACGCCAGCATTTTGGTCACGCGTTGCGTCGGCCAAGCGCTCGGAAAGGGTTTTAACGATGAGGTGAGCTCCCGGCCCCCACAGGCACGATGTCTCAGCCCCAAAAGTTTTAAATATAAAATCACTACCGAGGGTTGCAAATATCCGCCGTTTGAGACGCTCAGCTAAATAAACCGCTGCACTGGCCCTACTATGAATCTCTGGAAGATGTGATGGTGCCAGAGTATCGACGCAAGCTGCGTCTCACACTAGGGGCCGACTCAACTTCCAACTTCCAAGGCACAAAAGTCATGCCGTCAGGTTTTTGCCATCGCCACGCGCCACTCCGGTTTGAGTACATATGGCTGGGACAATGGCGGTGGAAAAAGCCAAAGTTTTGTGTGTGAATTGTTCACCAGTATCTATTTATCTGGACGAAGTAGTTATGGCTTCAAAAATTAGTCGAGAGAACTTTTTACTTGACTATTAGAAGTTAGTTGACGTGAAATGACAATAATTGAAGTCAGTTTTTGTTCTTTCGGATATTATTTCAATTCAAATACTGTACTAAATTTAGTGTTTAATAAGCTTCGGTGACCAAAGCAGACCGTTGTTTTTCTAAAATTGAATAAAATGTTATCTTACTACAAAGTTTTATATGTATATTATGTAAAGGTATGATTTGGCTGGAATTTGAAACACAGATAGTTTATAGTCTCATATACTACCTATCATCTCTGATAAAGCATGGGCCCTAACGAAACAAATATATACGACAGAACGACATTACCAATTAGATTGACATTTGAAACACACATGGCTTAGAGTCTAAAATATCACATCGGCTAATAACTCTATCACCTACTTAAGATATCATCCTGTAATAAAGTAGCCAAGTGCGAGTTGGACTCGCCCATGAAGGGTTCCGTTGCAGCAAGTAACATAATATACATAGTAAGTACACATAGTTCTTGTAGTTCGTTGTAACTTTGATCGAAGTTTTAATAATAGTGTATTTATGACGTACTAAAAAAAAACTACTCATCAGATCGAGTTCAAACTAATTTTCGTTGGTAGTTTTTATGGTAATGTACATCATATATTTTTTTTAGTTTTTACATTCTCTTACTTTAGAAGTTAGAGGGGGGGGGACACACATTTTACCACTTTGGAAGCGTCTCTCGCGCAAATTATTCAGTGTAGACAAAAATTATATTAAAAACCTCAACATCATTTTTGAAGACCTATCGATAGACACCCCACACGTGTAGGTTTGATGAAAAAAAAATTTTTGAGTTTCAGTTCTCAGTATGGGGGGCACCCCTAATTTTTTTTTTTTTTAACTTTTGTAAAAATCTTAATGCGGTTCACAGAATACATCTACTTACCAAGTTTCAACAGTGTAGTTCTCATAGTTTCGGCAAAAAGTGGCTGTGACATACGGACGGACAGACAGACAGACAGACATGACGAATCTATAAGGGTTCCGTTTTTACGTTTTACGGAACCCTAAAAATGTTTAAGTGGGTAAGTATCAGATCACGCACATCAGCAACAGACTCTTCGTAATATATCCTATAAAAATCCTACAAACTTAACACTGCGGCTATGTTCGATACTCCACAACCTTACTAAGAGTATGTTTGATGTTGCTAAAATATAAAATATGAAGTTGCTAAACTCGAATTAACATATTTTTGTGTAGAAAAACAAATTCACTCGGTTTGTGTAATGGCCACCCACCCAAATATTTTTAGGTAAGTACTACTAATGTACTAATAAGGTCGCAAGATCAACGTACGCGAACGAAGTAGCGGGTTCAGCTAGTATTTTAATAAATTAAAAAAAATACTTCAATTCGGTTGTGTGTTATTTTTTGTATGTACCTATGTTACGCGATTTGTGAATCAATTTTAATGTCTTTGTTTGGTAGATTATAGTTCAGAGGTGGGACCATTTACATGTGTATTGAAATCGGTGTAGGTTTTTGAAATATGAGCAAAAAACTAAAATTTACTATCGTATACCTCGATGACATAGTGATTGCTTCTTATAAAATTTGGTCGAGTGTCTGTATTAAATTTGAAATTAAAGTCGAGTTATTAAGGTCGTAAAAACTTTGTTTACTTGATAAGTTAAGATAATTAGGTTTGTTGAGTATTTTTTTAACCGCCGAAGATGCTTTAACTCTGATGAATACGAACCAATAGGTACTGAAATTTAAAAAAGGCTAAGAAATAAAAACGGTTCGTTTTGAGCAATTAAAATTGTTCCCTGCTCAGTTATCCTCATCAAGGCACACGCTACGGTCACACTTGCAATCAAACGGACAAAAGCGGCTCATTTTACTTTCGTGAATTTTGTTTACCTCTTTAGCAACGATTTAGAGCTATAAATGTGCCCTGAGAATCCTGAAACTGGCAACAACTACATACGTCTGTGACAGTAGCGGAGTGATTTACATACCACCAACATGGACGTATAAAAAAGTCGGGACATAGTCTTGCTACAACAAAAACTGTGTCCATCGAGTCGGCCACTTAAAATGCATGTGTGTGCCGTCACATACAGGCTGTACGCACTGTACGCACACATCAGTGGGTCATTACACGCGCTACTTGTGTATATGTGTGCGAGTCAGCCTATTTGTGAGAACCTGCCAACGCACACGTGCAAATGTGGCCGACTCTAGTGACACATTTTTTTAGCGAGACTACGTCCGACTTTTTTATACGTTCATGCCACCAATCTACGGGACCCCTAGAATCGCTAGCGGCGAGGTATGCTGTGGTTCTACTTATTTTGGTTGTTAACAACAAATAGTGATAAGTAAAAACGTCCAGCGTTCACCTCTTCCTGCAAACCGACTAGAACAGAAATAGTGAGCTCACTCTTCTCAACAATGACATAATTCTGTGCGCCTTGAAATTTGTAAAATCGTTAAATTCATAAATTTAAAAGAGGATAGAGGGGCACCCCTCCGGCACCGGAGGGCGGGGGCACCCCTTGACGACAAAGAGCCCCAAAGCAGCTTCACAGCAACAAATAAGCCAAACGAGGGCCGATATGGGTCAGGTTGAACCGCCCCGCTATGTCACGGCTTCGGAGCCGCGGAGCCATGCACGTAACGCCTTCATCGAATTCATAGCCACACTGAGAGCGACAAGACAAGTCAACCTCAAGACCTGCGAAAAGATCATGCAGTCCTTTAGGCTAGGAAGTCAAAGCCTCTTAAAGGCGAAACTCGAGGAGGCCGAAGCAGCTATCTACAATAATGTCACTTCCCGGGTCATCAAGGGAACCATGACAGGACAGTATATGGCAGCTTACAGTGCAGAAAATGGCTTCGTGACACTGAACGAGATAGAGACAGAGCGCGCGGGAGTGCCTGTTTATGCGACACCACAAAACGACCCAATTGTAGTTACTGCCCGATGCACTGATGATGATGGATGATGATGGGGTAGCGAGACGAGACGAGACCCTTTTGAAGAACTACAGACCCAAGTCTATAAGTTGTTCTCAAGAGTTGTCACAAATCGTCTCGCCCCAAGACTCAGCGAGTTTCAACCTCCTGAACAAGCCGAGTTTCGGAGTGGGTACAGCACCATGGATAGGACAGGAGACAGAGGATGTCATGGCGGTGGGTGTAATAGATAAGAAGATAAATTAGCATTTTATTGCACTTGATTTGAATATAAAAACAACTAAACATAAAAAAACCTAACAACGTAGCAATTGATAAAGCGGGTGGAATAGGACAAGTAGGTAGGTAGTTCAGTAAATATGGGTTACTAGCAGCGCCCCGCGGTGTTACCCGCGTAGTTCCCGTTCCCGTTGTTCCCGTTGTTTTTTCGGGATAAAAAGTAACATATGTGTTCTTCCAGACTATAATCTATCTGTGTGTATCAGACTATAATGTATCAGTCCCATCCATTCATACTTTAGGATGTGATTGAGCAACAAACATCCAAACATCCAAATATCCAAACATCCAAACATCCATACAGGATAGGATAGTAGGATGACGACGGACTTGTCAAATAATAACAAACAGACAAACAGGGTTTTGCGGAACAACTGTCCTTAGCCGAAAGGAACTCATTCTACGTGTAATTTGAGATGTTTGCTGTGGGATCTACCACGGAAACTGTTCCTTTTTGCACAGCCCTTATGTTGTTTTCGCATGAATTTTACACGGTTTGGAGGATAAAAATTGATATAACTGAGAACAACAACGCATCTCTTATAGTTCCGACCATATTAAAATTTGTGTTCGAGTGTAATCAGGGTCCTGGACATTTTCACGGACCCACGTATATTAGTTTCAAAAGAAACATCGAGAATCAGAGTTTCAAACAATCTTCAATAGGTACAGACAGTTTGAATAACCTGTATGTTTGTGTGCTTAACGTATGTCCCTTGTACGTACTGTACGTTGTAATTTTCCATTTCTTAGATTAACATTTTTAAAATATGATATATCACTTGGTTGGAAGTAATCACTTTAAAATTATTTGTGTTAGAATCAATTTTTTCGTCTACTTTAGTGTAAGTAATTCGTCCTTTCGTTACATGACTACTGAGTCAGAAAATTAAAAATGAGGAATTATTTCAATAATTTATTGAGGAATTTCTACAAAGCACTTCAATTTATACTTGGATATGATTTCGGATATTTCAATTGTAAATCAACAAAAGACAAAAGCATCGCTAAAATCCTCTTTCTTGTGCATTGTGTAATTTTAGGCGGGTTTCTTGTATATGGCATTGATTCTGTGGATCCCATGTCTTTGTTTTGGTATTATTATTATTTGGCCAAGCACGTTGTAGGCGTGTTAATATTCGTATTTTTTCGTACTGATTCTACGTTTTTCAAGTTTGATTGTGAAATGAAGAGAGTGGACAGAGTAACGCACTCTCGAGGAGCTTTGGAGTTTGTAGACAAGAAGAAATTGTTGGTTTTATTTATATGTTACCTTACTCGCATCATCAGAATTATGTGTTTTTGTTTCTTTGAAAATACGTGTCGAGATGGAATCCTGTCCACATTTTTGTTCCACATAATTTGCACAGGAAACGATACTGTTTTAATACTACTTTCATTTGTATTCTATTCTATTTACTATAGACTTGCGATATTTGAATCGAAGTTGATTAAATCGACAGAACAGAACTTTGTTCACCATATTAAAACGTATAGTTTGTTGGTAAATGTTACTGAACAATTTAAGACTTCTTATGACTTTGTGGTGAGTTTTTAAACTAGGGTACTATTTTATACACCTTTACTACCTGACATCTGCCGAAGTAACCACAGTCCAAACTCCACAGTCGCTGGTCGTTCTTACCTCTATAGGAGACATGCATACTGCATAGAAACATTTTTAGCTTTTATAAAATAACGAAGGTCTAGTCATGGGATCTTGCTCTACATCAGGGCAGCACACAGGCCGGCAACATTGCGGGAGCCATGGGCCACATGGTAAAATAAAAACAAAGCGTTGTGAGGGACTGGCTCTAGCCTTTGAGTTAAGGCCGATTTACATCAGACGAGCGAATGCTCATTATATCCCCACTGTATCAAATTCATTTGGTGTAAACAAACGTAGAGCATTCTTTTGTTGTTTTGTTTGCGTTCGCAAAGATTCTATGGAATATTTAATATATGGAAAACGCTAAGAACGATCTTTCGTTTACACTAAAAGATCGAGAAAGAATGCTCTTGTTCCAGCTCTAGCTCTATGTTCGTTCAGTTTAAATCGGCCTTTATGAGATGTCGGAGGAACTTGTTAAGGTTTACGATCACGATATTAGAAGCTATCTTACACCATCACCCGTAGCCACACACACGTCTACCCTGGGAAGCTCACCCCGAAACCAAGTTTTGTGAACCGAATAGTTCACGAAATGTGAAACAAGTTGTCAAATGCAATGACACTTGCACATTTATACACACAATCAAACACCCATACCTTTACGTAAACATTTACATACATTCACCACACATCCATTTACACCATACACGCACATACTCTCTCACATCCACTCACACGCATCCACCCTTATATACCCGTACATACACGTGCGCTTGAGCTTCACTAATTGGCTAACTTTATGTTTTTCTAAGGCACAATACATCGTTAAACCACCTACTTGTAATTTTATGTCTAACTAGCAGCGCCCCGCGGTGTTACCCGCGAAGTTCCCGTTCCCGTTGTTTCCCTTGTTTGTCCGGGATAAAAAGTAGCCTATGTGTTCTTCCAGACTATAACCTATCTGTGTCCCAAATTTCAGCCCGATCCGTTCATACGTTAGGACTTGATTGAGCAACAAACATCCAAATATCCCAACATCCATACATTGACATTTACAATATTAGTAGGATATCTAACTGTAATTTAACTGTTTTTATTTGTATTTTTATATAGATTCTGTAAAATTGTACGTATTGTTATTTTAGTACCAAAATACCTGCCTAGCCGAGTTTGGGTTCCAAAACTTACCAAATTGTAAAAATGTGAACTGAATTTTATCTTTATCTTTAACTAGATAAAAGCGGTAAGTTACGGCTGGTCTAGTCGGGAGAACGGCGGCTGCCGATCCGGAGACCCCGGGTTCAAACCCCACACGCACCACTGTCTTTTCGAAGTCATGTGCGTAATACCGCTAACTTAAAACGGTGAAGGAAAACATCGTGAGGAAACCGACATGTACCTAGAATCTTTCGAAGTCATGTGTCATCCGCCAACCCGCACTGGGCCAGCGTGGTGGATTATGGCCTAAACTCTCTCCTTGCGAGAGAAGGCCCCGAGTCCCAGCAGTGGGAACATTTAGTGGGCTGTTGATGATTGAGATAAAAGCGGGCCGCACTTCTGAAAGTTTATTATAATAGATTACCTGAGAAGTCACTACTAGAATGCGCACTTACTGTTTACTTTTAAAAACTGTTTAATGTCTGTGAAATATATTATAGGATGTTTTAGCCCGGTTTTTTTTTTAAATCTTGTCTTGCGAGAACTACTTGTTCTATTTTCAATGTGCCACTGGTTTCAAATTATTTTACTGATTTTCTAGGACAAATTGATTAATGATAAATGTGTTGTAGCATGCCCTTTACGTACGTCCTACTTTTTAAATATTCATTTCTGATCCAAGTTCAAGATATGAAATATTTTTTTTGTAATCTCTAAAATGTTATTTGTAGAATAATACATTTTCTCATCCGCGTCATTGTAATTCGTCCTTTAGTTACGAAACTGTTGAGTTAGGAACTTAACAATGCGAAGTTATTTTATCTATAAAGCGCTTCAAGCTATACTTGGTTATGATTTTGGTTATTTCAATTACAAATCAACAAAAAACAAATGCATCGTTAAAATCCTCTTTCTTGTGCATTTAACTATTACATGCGGGCTACTTTTCTATAGTACTAGTTCTGTGAATTTCGAAATTTTTATTTGGTATAATTTTAATTTGGTCAGACATTATAGGCGTGTTGATTTTCCTATGCTTTTCGACTGATTGTACGTTTTCCAAGTTTTGATTGTGAAATGAAGCGAGTGGACAGAATTATTCACTCTCATGGAGCTTCACAATTTGTTGACAACAAGAAGCAGTTGGCTTTATTGTTGTGTTGCCTTTTTCGTGTCATCATAATGCTGTCTTTTTGTTACTTTAAAAATATGTGTAAGAATGAAATCCTGGCCACATTTTTGTTCCACATCATTTTCGCTGGAATCGATATCTTCTTATTATTATTTTCATTTATATATTATTCCATTTACTATAGACTTGTGATATTTGAATCAAAGTTGAGAAAACAGTCAGAACAGAGCTTTGGTCAATATCTTAATATGTATACTCTGTTGGTCAATGTTACTGATAAGTTTAAGACTGTCTATGACTTCGTGGTGAGTTCTCAAAATCAGTCCCTGTCTTCTGCCTGGTGTGATATGTAAATGATATTAAAAAAGTAACTCAGTGGTATAAGTAGGTCACTTTATGTTCCTACTGCTGGAACTCGGGTCTCTTTTCTTTAAACTGGACAGTTTGTTCACTAAAAAACTACATATTATGTAACATCCTACGATCCTCCATAAGAACATTGAATTTGCCTACATCTTGTGTGATGGCTCCTGGGGAAGGAATTTTAACTGGTGATTGAGGGTGATTGGGGTCTTCTCGTCATCCATTATACAAAGTCTCCAAACAAAAATTGTATAACCAGTGCGTCCTACCCGTTATGACCTACGGTGCGGAAACGTGGCCACTGACAGTCAAAATGGTCTGAAAGCTCAAAGTTGCTCAGCGAGCTATAGAACGAGCTATGCTTGGAGTTTCTCTGAGGGATTGCATTCGTAATGAAGTAATTCGTCAGAGAACTAAAGTCACCGACAAAGCTCAGCGTATTAGCAAACTGAAATGGCGATGAGCCGGTCACATCTATCGCAGACCCGATAACCGTTGGGGTAGACTGGTTTTGGAGTGGAGACCGCGAATCGGTAAGTATTATCGATTCGCGGTTTCCGTGTAGGACGCCCTGAGACTGTGAGACTGAGAACCGGTGGTGGTTGGAAACGTAAGACCGAGGATCAGGCTGAGAGGCGAATTATAGAAGAGGCCTATGTCCAGCAGTGGACGAACATAGGGTGATGATGATGATGAAGTAAAGAAACCGTTTGACAAAGGTCACAAACACCAAACCGGAGTCTGAGGAGTTGCTATATTTTAGTAAACAAAATACCATTTTAGCCAAGATGATCGACAGTGAGAGGTCGTATGTGGCATAGAAGTGAGAGGAGGCCGCAACCTCTCGCTCATCTACTGGTGCGGAGTGGACACGAAGGCAAGCCCAGAGAATCTGAAGCATGCACCCGGTCTCCGCTGCAGGGTTTGGGGCGTCGGATGTTTAACGTCAGTGTACATAAATATGCTGAATAGGCTTGCATCTGACGTCTTACCAAGTAAAACAATATATAAATGAGGGTACAGCACACTATGATAGATAGATAGATAGATAGATAACTCTTTATTGTGACACAAAAACAGAAATATTACAGTAAAACACTTACGAACTAGTACCACAAATGGCGGCCTTATTGCTTAGAGCAATCTCTTCCAGGCAACCAGCTATGGTAATAACAACAACTATGGTATAGATATGATGTACCAATTCTTAGTTTAAAGATAACTTTTAACATTTTCGTTGTTATTGATTCAGATTTAATTATTTCTAGTTCATAGTGCAACTGCTGCTGACAATACCGGACGTAATGCTTGCGATCTACGTTAATATATCGAGTTTCAAGACATATCCATCTGTAAGTCTAACACGTTACTATTTGGTAATCCTCGTCTAAGTAAAGAGTGTTTTAAATTTCTTCTTCGTAAAATTTTCAATTAAAATAGAAATTACCAACCTTTCTGCTCTAAAATACAAAATTCCAAGTGAATTGAATCAGTTGAACATTCCATACTTTCGGTAAACCGTATCTGTATCATTATCACTTAACAATTAACATCAAATACATGGTATCCGTTCTTTTATTCAACTTTTTTTCGCAAATTGATATGTGATAACCAACGTTAGACAAAGTCGCAGGTAGTGAAATGATTACAAATACAAATTAGTCCTCAAAGTAATTATTTGACAAACATTCATTCTACAACCTATTACTTGATAAATAATTCTAATATTTTAATTAACTACTAAACGCGAAAACGAACTTGTGTTTGTGATAGGATTTCAGTGCCATTTTCCTGCTGTGCTCAATTGTCGGAAGGAGGCCGACCCCGGCGAGAACCGTCGCCAAGTGTTGTACTCGAATTTATTTATTATAAAGTTCTAACACTGGGAACAGGGGTAGTTCTTTGAGGGTGCTTAGGTATATACTCTTACCAGAGGAACCCGGTTACACAAGGTACCGCGTCATATTCCTATAGATTCTAACACAACGTCCCAATCGTTTTATATTGGGTGGTAGCAGATGTTATATATAGTGTGTGCGAACGCGGCAGATTCTCTTGCTGATCGCGTAATCTTCCCTACACTAGTGTCAAAGTACTTGTTAAGACGAATCAAACGAGCGTAAACACAATAGTATCTTGAAATTGTGATTGAATCGGTTTCTTCTAGGTATGCACGTTCTTTCGTATGTTAAAACCATGCGAGATGGCGGTCATGTGTACAATTATAAAAGTTAAAAAGACAGTTTTTTTTATCCAGGTTTTTCAATACTAAGATTTTTTTCAACGTCAAAATCATAAGCAATTAGTGCATGAATCTCTTTGTTGGTTTTGTCTGTTTAGCTGCAAGCACTTGAAAGTTTAGTACAAATAGAAACTTCTTATTCAATTTATTTAAAAAAAAACTTTTCTTTGTGTACCTATCTGGTTTTGTTACATTTATTGTTATTTAACTGCTTGCCAGCGAGATCTGGAGAAATGTTTAATATTTCATGTACCACCCTTGTAGCCACGACCTCAATAAATTTATTGGATTTACTTACTTCTTACATTACTTATTTACGAAAAATATTTTTTTTAACTCAAATAGCGAAAAAACACTGATGATGTCTGATCGCAAAACAGTGATCGCCGTTAATGTATGCCTGAAGCACTACCAGCTACATCACTCGCTGGTAGTCCATTGAAATGTTACATGCGCTTTACAGGTTTAGAGGACGCAATTTTATTCGTTGGAACAAGGGCCAATTGAAGTTTGGGAGTTGCCCCGGCCACCATCTTGGAAAAGACCTTTTTCGATATATCTTTCAAACTACCAATCGTACAAAAAAAATCTAATTTATAATTTGTTGTAAATGAAATGTTCCACTAGTTTATTCTACTAGATATTATTTCCTGATATAGTTCATTTAGTTTCATAAGATTTTTACTCGTATCCACTTTTATAACCAGTAATAATGATAAACTTGTAGTAACAAATTTCGAACTTCTAACTTAAGAATTGATGTTTCCATATTTTTTCTGAATACCCTATTTTCGCTGTAAAAAATAGCAAATCTCTTCACAGGCTCAAGACTATTCCTGTGCCCAATTTCATTCAAATCCGCTGAGTAATACCCGGTTTACATTATTCCAGTCCAGCGATCGCATCCAGCGCTGGATAGTTTAGTAGGAAAAATGGAAACCGGCACTGTAAAGCATCAATCCAGTACCAATTCTTTCTTAACATTATAGCAGTAAGAAATCCAGCGCTGGATTCGGTCGCTGGACTGGAATAATGTAAACCGGGTATAAGTACTTAGTTTTGTGAAAGCGTAACATAGACAGATAGACAAATAGAGAAGCTATCACATAAATAATACTATTAGTAAAAGTAGGGATAGTTGAGTAAATTTTATAATCTTATGTAATTTTTTCCAGTTTTGGATGAAATATTTGGCCAACAATTTATTTAAATTTGTAAACCTGAGTGTGGCGTTAGCACCCGCTTTGACCGCTGGAATGTTACCGCAGAAAACTGACAATATAAGAACATTGCTCTACGACAGACTGCTGACTGAAGAGAGTAAGTAGGTTCTTAATTTTCCTACATTAGTAGTGGTAGGACTCTTAGCAGAGTCCGCCTGGGGAAGTACCACACCTTTGCCAGTTATTCCCCCGCCAAGCAGTATTGTGCAAACATTACTGTGTTCCGGTTTGAAGGGCAATGTTTCCAGAGAAATTACAGGGCTTAGAGACATAACATCTTAGATCTCTGGGTTACGAGCGCAGTGCAGTGCTAGGTAATGATTTGGACTCTTGATGTTCCAATAACTGCGTGTTACTGTGCTGTTATGTGGCAGGCATGTTGCTTACCATCAGGCAAATGTCCTGCTCGTCTCGTCACTCTTTATTAAAAAAAAACATTTCTGAGCGTTATTCTATATGTTCAGATGTAAAACATTTTAAAATTTGTGCGAAAACCAGCATGTTCCAAAAAATATGTCTTCGAAGAACATGTTCATGTAATCGACCAACCTGCACTGGCCCAGCGTGGTTGGTTATGATCCTAACTCTCGCCTTGTGAGCGAATGCCCCGTGGTCCCTGGCAACTTTTCGTGGGTTTTTAAAGAGACAAAGATCACACGAACGTTAACTAAGGCCAATTGTCCACGTAGCTGCACGACATCCGCACGATTTTGACAATTGTCGGATGCAAGACGAATGCTTGCATCTTGCGTGAAAATAATGAAGTCTGTGTCCACGAAACGACAACGACACGACAGCCGCACGTTTTGCGTTTGTTCGTAGGATGCATGCATTCGACAAAAGACGCGTGCGTGGACAGTAGGCCTAACTGTCAACGAAATACGATTTACCAATTTTTGTGGTCTTGGGTCGGTCGTCTAGCCCTTTTATTTTTAAACATCTCAAAAACCTTTTTGAAGTGAACACTTTATTTTGCGCACCACACACTACATGGCGTGTTACCATAACATGTTTATACATCTAGTCTAGATTGGTCTTGCTTGTAAACTTGTAGTAACAACTTTCGAACTTCTGACTTAAGAACGCCTATTGCCAGAAAACAAAAAAAAGGACATTTTCGACGCCGCTCACTGAAGTTAAGAAACTAATAAAGTGGCCAAGTGCGAGTTGGACTCGCCCATGAAGGGTTCCGTTGCAGCAAGTAACATAATATACATAGTACACATAGTTCTTGTAGTTCGTTGTAACTTTGATCGAAGTTTCAATAATAGTGTATTTATGACGTACTAAAAAAAACTACTCATCAGATCGAGTTCAAACTAATTTTCGTTGGTAGTTTATATGGTAGTGTAAATCATATATTTTGTTTAGATTTTTCATTCCCTTACTTTAGAAGTTAGAGGCGGGGGGGGGGGGGGGGACACATTTACCACTTTGGAAGTGTTTCTCGCGCAAATTATTCAGTGTAGACGAAAATGATTTTAGAAACCTCAACATCATTTTTGAAGACCTATCGATACACCCTACACGTGTAGGTTTGATGGAAAAAACATTTTTGAGTTTCAGTTCTCAGTATGGGGGGCAACCCTAATTTTATCATCAATCATATTGTTCAAATCTTAAAGCGGTTCATAGAATACATCTACTTACCAAGTTTCAACAGTGTAGTTCTCATAGTTTCGGCAAAAAGTGGCTGTGACATACGGACGGACAGACAGACAGACAGACAGACATGACGAATCTAAAAGGGTTCCGTTTTTACGTTTTACGGAACCCTAAAAACTATGACAAAAAAAAATTTGACGTGTGGGTACAATCAAGAAGAAGCACGATGACCGAATAGAATTTTAAAAATAGATCAGAGTTTTTTACAATAAAAAAATAAAAATGACACCGAAAAAACCCGTTTTAATTCGAGTACTCGAAATTATCAGCGATGACACCACATTATTTTTTGGTAATAAAATTCCTAATTGTACGTTCTAGTAAACTAACCGAACACTTTTTTAAATTTATGTTTAATTATTGAGTAACTAAATAAAACTTGGTCAAAAATGGACTCCTGATTTAATGTTGATTTTTCCTCCAAACTGTGTCATGCTATTCTGGACTTTATGTATATCGCATTAAGAAACGCGTCGCGCGGATGAAAACTGATTTTTCCCTGGCATTAGGCGCACTCTTAATTTCTCCTGAATACCCTAGTTTCACTATAAAATTAACGATCGAAATTTGTTTGGGAAAATTAATTATCATTAATTTAATTAAAATTACTTGCGGCCGCTTATTGACTGGGAACCTATTATCAATGTATTTTCCTAATTATAAATGTATGTTCAAACGTGAATTTAATTAACTACACGACGAACGTAGAGATGTTGCAGCCGGATCTTAGACCATAATGTATCCCTGCAGCACTACCAGCTACATCACTCGCTGGTAGTCCACTGAAATGTTATATGCGCTTTACAGTTTTAGAGGACGCAACTGGACCTCCAGTTTCGCCCGCGTACTTGCCAAAGTGAGCGATCAAATTCTGAGTTATAAGTTTTCACTTCTATCGGCAGTCCCATATGATTGCTAATTTTTATGAATTCCCAGGTAACTTACGTATGATATGGTCGGTCTAGTCCGACAAAAGTTTCAACCGAATCCAGCGGCATTTTTCATGAGAGTGCACTCGCGCGGTCTCTGCTCGTTTGGAATTTGGAATTCAGACGTCACACGTGAGTTATCTGTGAATTGGTAGTGGTAGGACTCTAAGCAGAGTCCGCCTGGAGAAGTACCACATCTTTGCCAGCTATTATACCGCTGAGCAGTAATGTGCAACCGTTAATGTATTCCGGTTTGAAGGGATTTTCCAGAGGAATAACCGGGTATAGAAGTAACACATCTTACCTCTCTGGGTGACGAGCACAGTGCAGGTAATGATTTGGACTCTTCATGTTCCAATAACTACATGAACAGGCATGTTGCTTACCACCAGGCACATATCCTGCTCGTCTCGTCACTTTATACTAAACAAAAAACCTGTGAATTAAATAAAGAAATGTGTAACTACCAATGTAGTTTTCATACCTAATCATCAAAATCTATTCAGACTATAGCCACAAATGTTTCAAAATAATATTACTTGGTAATCACAATAACTTGCTAATTTTTTTTTCTCAGACGAATTCAGGAAAACTGAGATAGAGAAGTTGATCCGCTACATAGAAGCTCGTCCGCTCCGTCTGACCACGTACGGCGTGGTCCCCCTGGACGCGACCCTGTTGGGGATGGTCGCTCGTTTCTGCGTCACCTACCTCATCGTCATCATACAGTTTACGCACCTCTATTAAACTCTGTTTTAATTGAACTTACATTTCTTCAAAATAAACCAAAACTTTACATTTTAAACTGTTTACCTTAACAAAACGACTACGAAAAATATTATGTTCATAAACATTTATTATTTCGGCATTCATTCATCTCCGTCTAATAACGTTGCTGTACGAAGGCTTCCCCCAAAGACCTTCCTACAATGACTGTTCTTGCGCCACCCGCATCCAACGATTTCCGGTGACCTTAATTTATTAATTAATGTTGCATTATTTCATTTTAAAATATATTCAACAAGAAAATTGCTTTTACATCTTTGAATGAAATTACTGATACAATAATGATGGAGCTTCGTATATAAATTTTATTTGATCTATACTTTGTAATTTCATTCGAAGATGTAAAATTAATCTACTTTTTGATATAAACTTACTGAGTAAAGAACAATGCGCGACATAAGCAAGTGGGTAACAGGTGATTTGCTCGACTCAGGCCCTTTTGCCACTGGATTGAACTTTATAAACCTAAAATCTTGTTTTCCGATATGCCGATTGTTATTACGTCATCAATCTGGTATGTAACGACGATCGATTTCAAATTTCGAAGATTTTCAGAAACTTTCGTTAGGTTCTGGTTTAAAATTAAAAGCGTATCTGGTCCAGACCTGATATCAGTTAGTTTTATTAAAAACACCCTGAATTATTTTACTCATACTAGTTACACCCATAGAATAATAACGCCTAGAAACTGGGTTTGCGCAAGAAAAGTGAGGCAAATCATAGTGAGCCATATTGGCTTAGTCCGTTCGAAACTACCATCAGTTGTCAAGGTTCAGCGATAGTGCATTCGTCTCCGACAATTAAAAACATTATGATGGTTTGTGTGGATACATACTCCATGACATTAAAGTGTGGTTTGGCGAACTTCAGTACATAATGCTTACGCCGACATAAATCTGCACTTTGCTTTACTAAAGATGCAGAAAATGCATACACGTAAACCCTTCCGCCTGGCAGAGACGGTTGGATTATGCCGGACTCGACACAGTCGCGAAAAACATTGGATAATAACAGCACATAATAGAATTCAACAGATGGAGAGTAGGGAAGACTTTGCCATGCTGTGGGACAGTATATTTTGTGGGACAGCATACTGTTTCTGAAAATCTGTGGAAAAGAGGAAAAACGGGTGCAAGACAGAATAATTAGATTTGTGCGATTTTACCAGTGATTCCTCAGTATTTTGTAATTTATTTAGGGTGGCATCAAAAAGTTCTTTCCTAACAAAGATAAAAGGCGGCTGGTCATTTAGGAGCAACTCCGTCGTATTGTCACCTCAACATCATTATCAGCCTATCCTACTCCACTGCTAGACACAGTGAAGAGTCCAGTCGTGAGAGTACTGCCGAGCACTGTGGTGAATGCGCCCAAAGATATTGGGTGATGTAATTGGCAAAGGCGTGGTGCTTACTTACCTATATGGATTCTGAAAACAGTCACCATGACTAAAGAAAAAATTACATTACTTAATTAATTATCTATATTTCAACATGTAATGGATTAATGCAATAGACCGTCTTTTTATAACATACATTAATTGTAATTTATTATTGTGCTACCTATACCATTAATCATTTGTTTAATAATACTACGTAATATGTCATTACGAATAACATTTTATTCTTTTTGTGGATGTTGTCTATGGACACAGTTTTACCTAATCACAGTTTTATTGCTTTTTAAGTTGTACCATCATGGTTACTATATTTAAAATGTTACAAATCGTATTCGGTCTCGATTTTGGATATTTTAACAACACATCGAATAAAATAATAGTGTTAACAAAAACGTGTTACGTTATATTATGCTTATATATTTGTTTTTTAACATTGCTAGCTCTTGCAACTGTTGAATATGACTCAGCAATCCACCCTTGGGCAATTCCTATGATTATACAATATTTGATCTGCATTCTGGCGATCATTTTTTGCCCATACGATTGCACCATTTATAAATTTGATTGTGAAATGAAACACCTTGACAAGCTTCTCAAATGTGAACATTTATCAGTACATGGAAAAGAAAAAACTCATCTGGTTCTTTTTATCTGTCTTATTAATTAGCTTTCATTATAGTATTAACTAGCTGTTACCCGCGACTTAGTCCGCGTGAAATAAATACTAAACTCATTTTTATATCCAGATACATTTACGGTTACTAAAAACAGCTTATAATAAAACAATTTCATCAAAATCGCTTCAGTTGCTTATTAGGTGTGAAAGCGTAAGAATAAAAAATTTGCCCCCATTTCAACTGAAATTTCATACCCATATAGTTCGAAATTACAAAATTGCTAGAACAAACATTTAATGGCTTCGTGCCAAGTGCCTATTTAGATAGTTTCATAGTTTTATCTTCAACGGTTGGGATCTTCCATGTTGACATTCATCCCCCATTTCAACCATAATTTCACCCCTGTACAGTTCGAAATTACAAAATTGCTAGAACCAACACTCGTTTGCTTCGTGTCAAGTGTCTATATACAGAGTTTCATGGTTTATCTTCAACGGTTGGAAACTTTCATCTTGACATTCATCCCCCATTTCATCACCAATTTCAACCCCGTACAGTGCGATAATACAAAATTGCTAGAACAAACATTAGATTGCTTCGTGTCAAGTGTCTATATACAAAGTTTCATGGTTTTATCTTCAACAGTTGGGAACTTCCATATTGACATTCATCCTCCATTTCAACCCTAATTTCACCCCCATACAGCTCGAAATTACAAAATTGATAGAACAAACATTTAATTGCTTCGTCTCAAGTGTCTAGACAAAATTTGATAACTTTGAAAATCACGAATTTTCATACAACCGTTCATCCCTTGTTTCAACCTCTTAGGGGTTGAATTTCGCAAAACCCCGTCTTAGCGAGCGCCTACGTGCTAAAAGGGACCTCCATGCAAAATTTCAGATTCCTAGCAATTGTAGTTTCTGAGATTCCTTGATGAGTGACCTTTCGCTTTTATATATATAGAACTAGCTGAGACCCGCGGTTTCATCCGCGTCTATTTGGGGAAAATCCCTACTAAAATTTACATCGCTTTAAAAAGCTATGATCACTAAGAGAACTATAGAAAAATAACGAAGGAACGCTAGATAAAAGTACTGGGATATACTAAAACGTTTTATATAGTAAAGTTATTTAAAAGTAGTTCTGTGTATATGATATTTTTAGTTTTTTATTTCTTACGGTAGAAGATCAAATTTATTATATCTGTTATCTGATGATCTTGATAACGCAACAGATACTTAAGTAGTTGTCCGTATAAAAAACCGTCTTTGCGTGAATCGATTCCTAGGCGCTTAAATGTTTGCCCCTGTGCTTTAGTAATAGTTACAGTAAACGACTCCTTAACGGGAAATTGTATTATTTTGAAATTAAAAAGCAAATGGTGCCGTTTTATGTGGAGGCAATGCATTATACCATTCCGCTTGAAGAGAATGGTTGATTTGTGTCAGATTCGACATGAGTGGTACCGACTAAAACCTTTGCCGTGGACACGGGTATGCTCTAGCACTCTTCTGCGAATCCGCCGCGGATAATGCACGCCGTGATCACCTCGGTAACCAACTGCCTCGTCGGTGCCAGATATCTTCACGTCTAGACACCCTTTGTATCAGGCGGTGGGACTAATGCCTACCATCATCCGGCTGAAGAGGACGGGGACAGCAGCTCACCGATATATCGGCACTCTTCATCCCCTACAGCCCCACCGCGTCCACCATCATACGCTAACGACCACGCAAGGCCGCAGTGGGCAAGGAGAGCGGCGCACCGTTATATCGGTATTCCTCTTCAGCCGGGGTATTTCTTCTACGGCCACGGTTCATCGCGACACGTCTCAGTCGCGCCAGCATCGTCTACGGCGCGCAACTCCCCCCTGACCGAATTGCTTGGACCGCAAGCTTTGGAGCCCCTGGTCACGCATTGACATAGTGGGATATGTCGGGATCAATATTACGTACGGATATGGCAACCTTACCGATCAAACCCCATACCTACGACAGGTTTTTCCAGCCGTGGGTTGGCAGCAGTCTCGGGACCGCTATCGCATTCGACTGTGACTCAATCTGCCATTGCCGCCGCCTTTTGCGGGGACACCTCATGGGAGACGTCCGAACCACCGCATTTGGTTCTAGTGATGCATTAAAAACCAGCGACGCGTCACGACCTCGGGAAACCATATCCCTAGGTGCGATGCCGGACCGCCCTAAGCGTCCGACACCCCAGACCCTCCGGTGGAAACTGGATGCGAGTCAAGTGCGCCTTTAAGATCGCTCCCATGTCCACTTTCACGTCATTGGATGAGTGACAGGTATCGGCCTCCTCTCGTTTCTCCAATTCACATGACCTCTCATTGTTGAGCGTCTTGGCTAAGATCGTCGAGTGCGAGAAGTTCGCCCTCAGGACCGCGGCTACCACGGCGACCACGTGTCCTAATAAAGTGGTCTATTATTTTGTTACGGAGTTGTTTAAAACTACGATATATCCTAAAATATTCATTAAAATCAAAAAACATCACGGGCTTTTGTTCAAAATTATATATTTGTGATAAATAATGTATTTGTTCAGATACATATTAACATCATGTTTATAAAACAACAACAATGCATTCTTCTCTCCTTTTTTTTTCTTATGGCTTCCATTCGGCAATAGAAGGTAGGTACGTATCACCGCAATTTTGCCGACGTCCAGCGTTTGAACACTGAGAACATTATTCTATACGCACAGATTACAGAAATAAAACAGCATATTTTAAAACAAAACTTAAAATCACACGGGACGCCCGTACAACACGGAAGTCCATTTCGTACTGACTGGAGTTTGTATTTGCTTCAGCGTTTGTATTTGCTTTGTCTGCTTCAGGTTCTCTGTTCTGCGCGTTCCATCTGGTTTTATTTCTGTAATCTGTGTCTATATGTTAATCATTGTAGTATGATTCTTCATTCAGGTGATCAGTCTTCTTTAGATAATCTTGAGCTTGATTATCGAAAACAGCTTTGGTGTAAAATCGAGGCAGCATGGTTCTTTCTTTAAGTACTTCTAATGTACGATTGTATGTGAATAGTTATATTGGTGTAGAGAATTTCATAATTATAAACAATATTACACAATATAAGATTAGAGATATTTTTAATTTACACGTAAAAATGTAACAATGCATTTTGCAACTTTGTTTACATAAAATGACGCAACCTTTAAATCTGTGACACGTGTCTTCAAAAGTCTGTGACACGTGCTGTCACAGACTTCAGTCCACGCCAAGGAGAATGGCACACGCAGCTAAAGCTCTCAAAGAGAAATATTTTTCCCCGTTTTCGTTACATTGTTCAACCCCACCCCTTTCTCCGCAATAAAAAGTAGCCTATGCTGTGTCTCGGAGTCTAGTCTATATGTATACCAAATTTCATCAAAATCGGTTCACTGGTTTAGACGGGAAAGCCCAGCAGACAGACAGACAGACAGACAGAGTTACTTTCGCATTTATAATATTATATTAGTAAGGATGTCTTTTATTCCCAAAATGTTTAGATTATTCAGTCGTGCTTATAATGTTTATTTATGTTACTTTTGGCTTCGAAATGGTAATATTAGCGTATGCTCTCAGTTTTAAATCAGTTTATCAGAGATTTCTTATATATGAAGAAAAATTAAGTGAGATCGAAAACGAAGATATACCATACTATATGCGGGTTTATAAGTTATTGGCAGATATAACAGAACAATTTAAAAGTGCTTATGACGCCATGGTGAGCTGCTTGTTATAAGTACGAGAAAGAATTAATTTGATATGAATCTGAGGCGGACTGTTTTAAATCGAACTTCATCATCATAAACCGCAAGATTTCTACAACGAACGGTCCTGCGCAACCTGCAACCAGCGGTTTCCAGCAACCTTTGTGAGGTCATCGGTCCATCTAGTGGGAGGCCGTCCAACACTACGTCTCGCGGTTCGTGGTCGCCACTCGAGAACCTTTCTTTCCCATCTCGGTTGTCAGTTCTGCGAGCGACGTGGCCTGCCTATTGCCACTTTAGCTTGCTTATTTTTCGCGCTATGTCGGCTAATTTCGTTCTTTCTCGAATATCCTACTTTGCCTACTTGTATGAATTACTACTATAAAGAGGCTCCGAGCATAGCTCTCTCTATAGCTGTTTAAAACTATTTAAGTGTTATATCAGCTATCTGGCCGCCATAGTACAAGCTTTGCTTAGTTTGGGGTCAGCAATATGCATAGCTTGCTGTGCGACTTTGAGCTTTTTTATAAGCTAAGGACCACGTTCCATAAGAACGTCTAACATCTAAGGTGCTCCCTCTTAACTTGGACCATACAACAAGATCATTAACTTGAATCAAAAGTACCCACAATAAAAAAATTACAACTACGTTTCTATCAACTTAAGCCAAAAATACCCACAGTAAAAATGAAAATGAATAACTACTTTAAAATATGTAACATTCTGTAGACAAAAGGGTTTACGTGACTGAGTGAGCGCCGGAGGTGGGAATCTTAGCAGCCGTAACACAGGTCTCCAGCCTAGCACGGCTGCTAATGGACTACTAACTTATATTAAGTATTTGTTCCAAGTAGGTAATTAAGTATTTTGATGTTTTTTAAGCCAAATTAATGATTGAATCAATAAATTTTTATTATTTATTTATTTATTTATTTATAAGTCATCTCTGGCAACACGCACTGATTAAACACTTTCGCCTTCAGGCTAATTCAGATTCTTTCAGTCGTCAGTTAATTCCTGCTTATTTTATGTAAATTTACGGCTACATTATTATAATTGATTTATTATTTATATATGCCTGCCCCACATAAGGAACCTGTGCAGATTGAAGGAGCATAAGAGAGACAGTCGGCGTCATAAGTCCCAGTTATCCCATGCACCATCACTGACACACACTGCACATCACATCCACAGCAACAGAGTGGTTTACAACTGGAACAGGTTGCCTGAGGATGTTATTTCGGCAAAATCATTGAACTCTTTCAAGAACAAACTTGATCAATGGATAGCAAAAGACAATATAATTTTAACAGACAATTACCTATAATTTTGTTACATATTTCAACACTGAGATATAGGCATATCAGCTAATGCTGCTCGCCTATTATTAAATAAATAAATAAATATTACTATCTGTAAAAAGTTACGGCTGGTCTAGTCGGAAGCCCCCGGGTTCAAATCCCACCACGCACACCACTGTCTTTTCGAAGTCATGTGCGTAATGCCGCTAATTTAAAAATGGTGAAGGAAAACTTCGTGAGGAAACCGACATTTACCTATAATCTTTCGAAGTCATGTGTCATCCACCAACCCGCACTTAGCCAGTGTGGTGGATTATGGCCTTGACTCTCTCCTTGCGAGAGAAGGCCCCGAGTCCCAGCAGTGGGAAAATTTTGTGGGTTGCTTAAGCTTATGTAAATTAGAGAAAAATAGATCAGAATTCAAGCATTAGAACAGAAATAAAACGTACGAAATAGATTGGGCGTAACGTATTAGACTATTAGATCAAATTTTGTGAAGAGTTTTGATTGTGAAATGCATCAGAGATTATAAAAAAGTGTTCTATAAAATAGCGTAATTTGATCCAAACAAGTAAGCATAGTATTGTAGACAATAAACAAATTTTACATTTTTTTACAGTATGTGACATCGTTATTACTCAGTACTCCATTCATAATGTTTACAGTGTTTTATGCTGTTTGGGATTTCAAAAACAAAGTTTATGATGTAGGTAAGTACATTTTCAATTTTTTTCAATTGAATTAGTCATGGTTGTCACCAGGGCCGGATTCAGGGGAGGCCAAACGGGGCATACCTACGCCTCCACGAACAGGGGGCTTCCACAACAGACACTTTGGGAAAAAAAACTAATTTCGACAGTAAACAACTTTTACATTGCGTTTTTGCTTGAGCAATCTTAAGCCTAGAGGGGGGGGGGGGTCAACGTCTCCGGCCCTGGTTGTCAAAGCATCGTTGTAATTAAAGATCACGTACTCACCCTAAGGTGGCCTGGAAGAGATTGCTATTAGCGACAACGTCTATTTCATTGGTTTTATGTTTATAGATTGTTTCAACTTGTGAATTGTTTTATTTCAAATGTTCGATATTGTGTATCTGTCTATCTATCTATTCCCACAAGAAAGTCTCGACTTGAACACTCCCAGGATGCTGGTCTCAGGAAACTCGTGAGTTACTTGTTGGCGTATTTAAATTTACTTCTTTGTTTCTTCAGTTTCAGGATTGGTTTGTATTAATCGTGACTAAAGTTATATCCGTGACTTGTGTCTCGCTTGTGCTTTTGCCTGCCTTGTACGCTGGCAACCTGACTGCATAAATACAAAAAATTCAACTTGTACTGTACGATAAAGTATTATTTGAAAACGGTGAGGAAATCTGTACTAAATATACGAGTATTTTTTGTTTGATACTATTTTTTTGTAGATTTAGATTTTATGAATACTAAAATTGGGATAAACAAAATTCTGTTTCCGATTTGGTTTAAAACAAATAAACAATAATCGACAGACACCTGAAGGAAAGTGGCCACCGATGCCTATGGTAGTTTGGATTACTATCAGTATTTTCCCACAACCATTAAAATCTTCATCACAATTTGTTTTATCCTAAGAGTATGTTGCAGGTATTGTCGCAAAATGGAAACTTACTCTTTGGTAGCTTCTACTAGGTATATAAAATAATAGCAGCGTCCAGTCGCATTATCCACGCAGTTTCCATTCACGTTATTTTTTCCGGAATAAAATTCTACGGGCTATTCCAGACTATAATCTAACTGTATTTCTAATTGTCCTTCTTTCTTCTTTTTTCGTCATGGCTTCCATTCGGTAATGCTACCGTAATTTTGCCAGCGTCCAACGTTTGAACATTGAGAGTGTCTTTGTTCGATATATATTCTTAATTCAGTCTTCTATTCCTAATTTTAACGACTGGCCTCGTAGCTTAGTTGGTAGTAGCTCTGCCTACGAAGCCGAGGGTCGTGGGTTCGATTCCCACCCAGTGCAAATATTTTGTGTAATGAATTCAAATGTTTGCACTGTGTCTGGGTGTTTCTATGTATAATAAGTGTGTATTTAAAACTATATAAGTATTATATCAGCTATCTGGCCGCCATCATACAAGCTCTGCTTAGTTTGGGGTCAGATGGTGTTGTGTGTGAATTGTCCACCAATATTTATTGTATAATATTTATATGTCCAAATAACCAAACGTTTAAATATGCAAACTGTCACTGGCCAGAATATTACTATAGGATTTTGTGTTTTGAGAATAAACACATAATTATATTATTTTATATTAAAGCTTTTGTTTTATTACTTTGACATAATAAATAATAACATATGTAAAAAAAATATTTCATTGTCATTTTACAATTTTCAGATTCATCGGAAGTATTGCAGATTAAACGACTAATTCGCTATATTGAAGCACGTCCTCTCCGCCTCGTAGCGTACGGAATAGTGCCGATGAATGCGAGCTTACTCGGGATGGTTGCACATTTTTGCCTCAGCTACCTAATTGTTACTATCCAGCTCACACATATCTACTAAATAGAAGACGACAAAATAAAATTTTATTTATTTGATCGCAATAAACTGGCAGCACTATTTTTAACAGTTCAACTTGCATTTTTAATTTCCCTCTCGTTATACATATTCGAAAGCATTTATCATGACGAAAATAGTGTATTAATAATTTAGTGGAAACAGAAATAGCTAGAAGATTTGTTGATTTAGAGAGCTTCCAGCTTACGTTCTTAAAATGATACGGACTGATATTGTATCAAAGGCATTAGAAAGATCAAGAGACACCCCTGCATCACTCAATCTGCAGTTCTGCTGTACAATTGAAGGAATCGGTAAAGAATATGTCAACAGTTTTGAGAACACACGTTAAATATATCAATATGTATGACATGTAGATACAATGAAATTACACAATACATTGCAAAAATGATCGGAAAAGGGTTGAAGAGTGTTTGCGCCTAATAATGTTTTGCAGTACAAACACTCTTGAAAAAGATAAATCGATCAATCAGTTATTGGCTAATGCGTTGCCTCCGTTTTCCGTCCTTTTCCCGCACATTGAGTGATACAAACGAGTGGGAAGAAAGCACAATCGTCCTGGCGATTTTGAGAAAAATAGAAAAAAATGGCTGCGCGTGATTCGCGATGCACTTGTCGCTGTGAAAAAATTGTGAATCTTTAATCAACTTTTATATACTAAATTCGCCTTTAAACTATAACTTTTGTTTCGTCGATACTTGTTAATCTATTTCTACAACCAAACATTTGTGTATGAGTGCTGTGAGGTGCAAAATGACCAGCTTCGTATGGCGGTGGATGGACTCACTCAGGAATCTCCAAGAAGGTATTGTGCATCCTCTAATTCTAAATAAGAACCATAATTCTTTATTTGAACAAATTTTCCTAATTGGTTCTAAATTTTCATTCGTATTGGCCAACACATCGCGTTTACATATTTCAGATTTCCAAAATAAAAATACAGTTAATTAAATTCAGATGTTTCGCTGTACTCGCTCAAACAAAGAGCAAATGTCGAAGACGATGTTGTTATTTAAGCTGTTGATAATTATTATTTATATTATGTGCATGCAATATTTCAAAAACTGTTGTAACTTTTTTTACTCTCAATAATTACCAAGTATGAAAACCTAAACCTAGATCGTCGCGAGCAGCGGTGTAGGACCCAGACTACAAGTCGTTAGGGCTGCAGACTGAAAAACCAGCTGACTATGCGAGCTGTATCGAGGATGACCGCCTTCAGTACCGACAATAACCCTTGATCCAACTAAACGTACTTATAGCAAAAGTCTCTTAAGATGTTGGTCCAGACTTTTCGCTAATAAGGACGTTCGTCGATACAACTATCGGGACTATGATCGTGGAATCAACATCCCACATCGCAGTAACCTCGTGACCCAAGTCAAAGTACTTGCTGAGCATATCCTTCTCAGCTTTAACTAGTTTCTCGCCATGTGGTATGGTGACATCGACTATCACAGTCCGTCTCTAAAGCTGGTCTACCAGCACGATATCAGCCTTATTGTTATTTTTTTTTTAACTTGAATATGCTTACACTTGACCGCCATCTCGCCTGATGTTGCGACAATAGCCCTGTCTGTGATGATAAATCAGTCCCAATAAAGCAACGCACGGCCATTTACCTTAATTTACCTTTTACCTTAAATTATTATTCCCTTTATTTCTGATTCTAGAGTTCCAGTATATTTTAACACATTTATTATTGAGTATTCTATGTAAACTTAATAAAAAAATTCTACTTCTAAATTTTGTTGATATTCATTTTGTTGATTATGTAGGTATCCTTTCAATTAACTCTCTAGAGCTGGAGTCGTGGTATGACATACACCACGTAATCGAAAAACGTTTTGGGTTGTTAGTTTTCAAAATCGGGACTTCGCGCCCTCAGTTCCTTTCTTTCGCGTTGAGTCTCACCTGTAAGTGTGCCGAAAGCAGTTGTGGTATTCACATGTATTATATAATTATTAGGGTGGAGTATCTATAGCAACGTAAAATGGTCAAATCCGTTGCATTACGTAACATAACATTATAAACTAACGCAACCTAACCTACAGTGAGATTATAATCTCATGCGTTATATTGTAAATTGACGGCGAGTGTGCAATGTTACGCTGACGGCTGACAAAAGTCCACCACGTCAATGCGTGGTGTTCGAGATACATATTATGTTTATATGTTTCAACAGCAATATAAATTGCTGTTGAAGATGTGGGCTATTATTAATTGAGAATATATTTAAAGTCAAAACATTTTGTTGGTTCCGATTAGATCGTGTCGTTATCTATTTATTTATGTTTATTTGGTCCAACGCATAAGCATTGCCATTCAGCGTGGTAATGCTGCCAGCATGCTGGGTACGCTTCCGATTGGTAGTGGGCTTGAACATCTTGATTATCTGTAGACCTTCATTGGTCTAATTCAGGTGTGCTTAGTGTAAGTAGTTATTAGTTAGGTATGTAGCGTAGTGTAGTTCTCATTGTATTTTAGTTTTGTTAATAAAGGCTCTGCCCATTAAAAAAATCTATTTATTATTTTGACGTTATTATTATGACACAAATCGTTTGTTTTTAATTTTTAGGGTTCCGTAAAACGTAAAAACGGAACCCTTATAGATTCGTCATGTCTGTCTGTCTGTCTGTCTGTCTGTCTGTCTGTCTGTCTGTCTGTCCGTCCGTATGTCACAGCCACTTTTTGCCGAAACTATGAGAACTACACTGTTGAAACTTGGTGAGTAGATGTATTCTGTGAACCGCATTAGGATTTGAACAAAAAAATTAAAAAAAAAGAAAAATTAGGGTTGCCCCCCATACTGAGAACTGAAACTCAAAAATTTTTTTTTCATCAAACCTACACGTGTGGGGTGTTTATCGAAAGGACTTCAAAAATGATGTTGAGGTTTCTAAAATCATTTTCGTCTACACTGAATAATTTGCGCGAGAGACACTTTCAAAGTGGTAAAATGTGTGTCCCCCCCCCCTCTAACTTCTAAAGTAAGAGAATGAAAAATCTAAAAAAAATATATGATGTACATTACCATGTAAACTACCAACGAAAATTGGTTTGAACTCGATCTGATGAGTAGTTTTTTTTTAGTACGACATAAATACACTATTATTGAAACTTCGATCAAACTTACAACGAACTACAAGAACTATGTGTACTATGTATATTATGTTACTAGCTGCAACGGAACCCTCCATGGGCGTGTCCAACTCGCACTTGGCCACTTTATTATTCAATGTGTTTTCTTAAACATTTGATGTACTTAACATTAGTACAATTATGATGTACTAACTGAATAAAATACATGAAAAAGCATATGCAACCCATTAAATGGCCCCACTGTTGGGACTCAAGGCCTTCTCTTGCAAGGAGAGTAGTCAAGGCCATACTCCACCACGCTGGCCCAGTGTGATTGGTGGATGGCACATGACCCCGAAAGATTCTAAGTACATTTCGGTTGCCTCACGATGTTTTCTGTCGCCATTTTAAGTTAGCGGCATTACGCACATGACTTTAAAAAAACAGTGGTGTGCGTGGGATAGAGAGACGTACTTCTTAGCATTCCATGGATTCACCGTGCGGGTGCCGGGTCCATCGTGTGGCAGAGAGAGAAATATCGAATAGACCCCAAGACTTGTGACTCGGGTAGTAGGTTTAAAAGGGGCCCCTTTTGGTGACGTACGTCAACACTCACCTTCACTACTCGTATTTCTCTCCCTGCCCAGCCAAATCCGATATGATCCTACTAGTGCAGCTTTAGATACTCGTTCTAGTATAGAACTTACTGCACTTCTGGACAATCCAAGGTCTTTAAGCAGGTTATAGAGAGATTTTGCTGGTATACCTCTCGCTCCTACTTCTACAGCGTATAAATTAACTACATAGCCATTTTTTGTTAATTCATTTTGAAGGTCGTAATACTTATTTTGTTTCATCGCGTGGTCTTTAGGTATATTAGTTTCCCACGGTACGGTAAGTTCTACCAGGACTATGCGTTTCGTAGCCCTAGAAAAAAGGAAAATGTCCGGTCTGGATGACGAAACACCCACATCCTCTGGGATTTTGTAGTGCTTTTCATACGTGTCCATTAAAATAGTCCAATCAGGAGCTGAACCCAGGATTGAGTAAGGCTTGTTCTTGGAGTTTGAAGTTGAGCCCTCTTTTACAAAGTTAATTTGTCTTTTGTTTATCGTCAATCCCTTTTGGGCTCTAGCTACCGAAAGGCTTACGGCTTCACGTATGATTTCAAGTACTCTGTCATGGCGCTGTGAGTAATGACCCCTATTAAGGAGCACCTTGCATCCCACCAATATGTGCCTTGCTGTACATATCGCCTCACCACAAGTATAGCAACATTTTTCAGAGGCTTTTCCCCACCTTACCAAGTTACTCTGGTCAGGGAGGGTCATTTGGAAAGCGTTCAGATAAAATTTTAATAAGGCAGGAGACCAGTCATATAGCAAGGTGCGCCACTTCAGAGCTAATGGGATACAAAACTCACCTATGGTTAACCACTCACTTTGCATTTCTAAATTCATAGCGTGCACTTTGTAACTATCATTTTCGTCTTGTTGTAGAAAGGTTTTTACCAAGTCTCGGTCTTCCCTTTTCTTACTCGCACCCAACCCAGCTGTATTTACTTGCGCACCTGCCATAAATTGTTTGTGGAATTGAAGTCTAGATTCAAGGTCCGAAGCACTTTTGTCTTTTGGGAGAGATGCAATTAATTCGTCTTTCGACTTTCCTAAAACATGCGTTTTTGTAACTCTTAGGTGTTTGTAGAGTTCGGATGGTTTTTTTAGTTTCAGCCCAAAACTATTGTGATCCCTAAAGAGAGTAGAGGGATCAGCCGGATGTGCCAATCCAAACCATGACTTCAATATCTTTATGACATTAGCATCTAGTTTTGCCAGGAGGGTTTTACCGATGTCATATACTAGGAAAGGCCAAGTGAGACGTGATGTGAGATAGTTGTCATATATCCATGCTTTTTTGATATTTCTGATAGGCTGTTGGTCTACCTTATTGAGGTCGTTCATGAAGTTTCCAACAACTACCTCTAATGATGGTGTACGTCCTTTGTAGTCTATCTTTCTACCAAGAAATTTGAAAGGCACTGCCTCTGCTATTGTGGCAACTCTTTGGCCACTTATGGAGAGTCCCGGATCGTACGAAGTATATTTGGTATCTCGTCTACCCAGACATAAACAATGACATTTACTTGGTTTTGTCCTCATTCCCTCCGTCCATGTACAGAACTCATCAACATCATTCAACAATTCTTGACACTGTTTGGGATTTCGTGTAAGTATTGCAAGGTCGTCCGCAAAGGCTAAAATTGACTCAGTGTACTTATTGTTGATTTTAAACCGGTAGCCCCATTTCTTCTCACGGGATATTAATTTATCTACTAGAATATTTATAACTATATTAAATACTATTGGTGATAAGCAGCACCCTTGGAATAGTCCCACATTATATTTAAGTGGTTTTGAGTATTCCTTGTTTACTGCTATAACGAATTTTAAGTGATTATAATATGAATTAATTATGTCAATAATTACAGCATAAATAAAATGCAAGAGATGAATTAAAACTACAGGTTCCAGTGTTGCAAATAATGGTGCTACTTTATTGTACTTAAATTTAATCTTGATTACGTATTCTCGTGTTAATGGCTAGTAGAGATGACTGTGTGAGCTGGATAACAATAATTAGGTATGTGAGGCAGAAACGTGCCACCATTCCGAGCAAGTTGATATCCAACGGGACAATTGTGTAGGTTTCAAAGCGGAGAGGACGCGCCTCCACATAGCGGATCAGCTTCTTAATCTGCAATACCTTCGACGAGTCTGAAAATTGTACAACATAATACAAATTATGTCAAACATATGTTTAAGAGCTTACAATGTCATTGCCATGAGCATAATTTAGCATTAATATTGAGACGACGCGACGTTGGGCAAAAAAAGAATTTTCTCGCGAATGGTGAAGGATGAATTAAGGCAAGCGCTACCGTCGCGTCACTCAAACATTTAACTAGATGATGGTTGCCTGCGAGTGGCTGCAGCAATTTACTTTGGCATAAAACGGCACAAACACCTACACAGTCATGAAGCCGCAGTACTTTTTACTCCAGTAGCTGTGGAAACTACGGACAGTAATGCTCTGGGTTCCTAGGATTACTTTGCCGTCACATAGCGGACGTAATGTAGCGGTGAATGACGTCACGAGAACGTTGTCTATGTTAACACTATGGCGCGGTTTGTTAGAGATTTGTGATTAACAACGTAACGTAAAGAAGCGGTGACGCTACTTAATAGACGGCCGTGGCCGTCTTGACGGTGTTGAATAGTTTGTGAACGTTTTTTTCGAACGTAAGATTATAGCGGTGAAGCCATATCGATATATTTTTAATTTTTTTGACTGGACCGACGTCCGTACGACGTACAGAATGGGTTTTAATTCCAACTGGAGCTGCGACAACGTACTAAAATTTCTAATGCGCCTTCTATACCACTCGGTTTGAGTAAATTATCTTCTACCCTAACTTTCGAGATGTCGTCGCCGTAAAGACGGCCGTAGTTTTACGTCCGTAATATTACGTCCACTATGTGACGGCAACGTAATCCTAGGAACCCAGAGCATTAGGGAACTGATGCGACAGATCTAGTTCGTGATATTGAACGTTGTTAATGTAAACGTAACCGCAGTATTGATTTCCCTCTGCGTCTTTTCTGGTGTAGGGTTTGAGGGTTTCTTAGTTGATCTGAGGGTGCAGGGGATAGCCATTACGATTTTGTAGTGCAATGCAGCTAACGTTTTGGACATAATTGCGCCGCAAACAGTTCTGAGTGGGTTATTTGTAACAATCTTATTCAATTAAACTTTAACTTAAAATTTAACAATGTAATTGATTGAATGAAAATTAAGTAAAATAATTATTCTACTAGCCGTCGATTAAGAAATATTATACAAAAGAAACAAAATTTATCGAAATACATGTTTGAATTGCAAATAAGCATCTACTTATACATATATTAATAGAAAATGGTATCCGTTCTTTAAACTTTTTTCACAAATTGACATGTGAAAACCAACGTTAGACAAACTCACGGGTAGAAAAATGATTATTATACAAAACAATATTTAACAAATTGGTTATGTCTCAAAGTAATTATTTGACAAACATTCCTTCTATAACGTATTATTTGACAAATTATTCTTTTAATATTTTTGTTAACTACCAAATGCTTAAAAACAAAACCAACGCTCGACAAATTTTCATTTTATAATGCTTGACAAGGAACTCAATTAATTAAACAAACATTTATTAAATTACTTAGGACCCAAATCCAACTCGGAGTACCCAGACTCCACCCAGTCTTGTCGCTACTACCCCTAGAGTGTATATAAAATAGACGCGTGCCTGAAAGAAGCTCAAGGGAGGTCCTAAGTGAAGCGAGCCATGCGAGACCAAGCGCAGCGAAGGGGGGAGGAGGTGGCGAGCGAAGCGAGCCGGAGACCTTCGTAGTGAAGCGCAGGCCGAGTATGGAGAAGCGACACTCGGGGCTGACCGCAGAGCTTCTGGCGGGAGCCCACCCAGAGTCAAATCTCAATGATATACCCTAATCGGAGCGGGAGTCAAAAGTCAATGACAGAACCAAATCAGAATTGATAGTTTACATAAACAATTTATCGGGTACTTTTAAAACATTTGTTGCAAATTCTATTTTAGTAATTTTACTAAATTTGTAAAAATAATAATTTATGAAATTAAAAATGTACAAAAAACAAAATGTCATTCGATATATCGTCTAAGTGAAACGTTTGCCATGTAGTTGGTTATAAAATAATAATTTGTTGATGTAAGATATTTTTGAAATAAATATCATGCGAAACGTTGTTTGTGAAATGAAACATTTTTACATTGTAAAGTTTTTGCAATGAATATTGTACGATTAGTTGGGTCTAAAGTGATGTTTGGTCAAAAAAAAATTGTGAGACATTAGTGAACAATAGAAAATATATCATGAAATAGAGTACAAACTAATCTTGGGACAAAACCTACGCTTTAGCTTCTAGTATTTCACACGACGATGAGTTTCGGTGGCCGTTTTCTGTTTAGTATTCTGTTCATTACTTACTTATTATAATCTAGTTTCATATAATATACTTTCCCTGTTTTTATTATGAGAGAAGATGAGAGAAATAGCAAAAAATAAAATTTGCTCACCATCTTCTGATAATATAATTTCGTAAAGTACATTTCTTATTTTTTCAATTTGCGCAGTTACATTACCCGCACAAAAGGCAGGCCACAGCACGAACGCGATATTTATCATCGATGTAGCTTTACCTGCGATGAATATGAACCAATCCTGAAATTTAAAAACTATGTTACAATAGCTATGTCTGCGGTTTCACCCGTGTTTCAGAGGTTTTTATTTATTTCAAGGAACCATGTTTATTTTCTTCAAGTTAGCCTAATTTATGCATAATACATCGGTTATCTAGTATCGGCCCAGCCGTTTTGGAGATCAGCCTGGACAAATACAGACATATAGATGAAATGTGTAAAATACATATTCTGGTAAATTATATCTATATGTTTTCGGCACTCTTAATAATTCAGGTGCTGTGTAGGTACAATAACTAGGCAATGCATAGAGTACCTGGGGATTCCGGGCAATGTTTGAAATAATATGAATATTATCGTCCATTACATACTTTAGCTAGGTAATTAATGGTACCTGGTGTACCTGTACCTGGAGTACCTGGTGTTCCACCAGCAATGTATAAAAAAAATAGATTTTGGTTTATACTCGTATTTATCAATGTTATGTACGAGTTTAGCCCGACTCGGAGCACCTCGATTCCACTAAGTATTGTCGCTACTACCCTTAGAGTGTATAAAAAAAATCGGTTGTCTGTAAAGTTACTGACGATAGTTGAACGTGACAACTTCAACTCCAAGCTTTAAATGGAACGCCTCAGAGCGAGGTAACGCCGCATGACGTCATGCGGCGAGTAACGCCGCATGACGTCATGTTTTTTCGTGCGTGCAGCCGGTTTCATCGAATTATAAGATGTCGTCACGTCAAAAAATGCGGGAGCCAGAAGCAGAAGCCAGGAGCGAGCCATGCAAGGCCAAGCGGAGCGCAGGTCGAGTACGGAGAAGCGACACCCAGGGCTGACCGCAGAGCTTCTGGCGGGAGCAAATCTCAGTGATAGACCCTTACCTACGTTTTTTACATACATTGCCGACTGCGCAATCCATAATGTATAAAATACCTAAACAATGTATAAAATGTTTTATGTATTCTGTTAGTAAAAAGCGGTCATTTTAATATTATTCGTACAAACAGAGACTTCAATTTATTTATTTGTATAGAACTAAATTTTGTTTTGAGCTATCATGGTTCAAATCAAATCAAATCGTTTATTTGTTAGAAACATAGTCGTAACACATACATTGACTGACGTGTACAGATGTAATTCACATTTTGTTTCACATGTTCTTGCCTGTTTTGGCGTACAAATGTTGTTACAGGATGGTTGATCTCTACACTGCTATCACTGACTAGGTGCATGCCGTAGTTTCACAAGCAGACAAACCAGCTCGTCGCAGTTTGCTTTCTTAATGTTCTGTTTATCATTTTATAACACATTTGCTCGTAAAGGGTCTCCTATTGCACTAATTTCTATATCGTAATGTTACGTACTAGTGCGGTAATTTATAATGTAAAACGCACGGTTTCAAAATGCTCCGTCTAAAACGAACGGTACCTTTTTAAATCTTAGTAAAGAGTTTTTATGTCAGAAAGAAATTGCTAATCTGTGAACAAGTAAAAAATATTCCACGCCCTTTTTTTTCTGTATTGTTTTTATTTGAAAATGTCGTCAGAGTTTTATTTATTTCCTCGCAAATGTGTTATAAAACGCCGTATGACATATGTGCACTTTGATGATTACAGCCTCTGCTAATTATAGCTCTCGCCTTTGGCTCGAGCTAGCAATAACGCTTCAGCTGTAATTATCAATTTAGCGCACTTAACTATTAATACATTATGAATTACTTACTTTCGTACTTACTACTATAACGTTGTGTTTGAAAACCCAAACTCCGTGAAAAATATTTAACATCAATTTTGGTGCACTAAATAATAAAACTATCAGATACTGGAAAAAAGTAGGTTAGATTAAATATGTGAGGCTCAGTATGATTTATGTAGACAGGACAGGTCATTGAAAATAAAAAACTTTATTAAAAAAACTAAAACTCCTGTTCTCCTTCTTCATCCATCCTCATCACAGATATCAAAATAATGTAGTTATTGATACATATAATATATATCGGCGGACATAGTCTCGCCATCATCATTAGTAATCGCATTCTTCTGCTGTGGGCGTAGTCAATGGGTAGTGTTGGATGAAAACTCGCGAACTCGCAAACACAATAGGATTTATTAAGTTCAGGTAACAAAGTAGGTTGGCCTATTGCTTTTTGGCAGTGACGTCGGCTGCGCCGACGTTATTCCATTTCAAGGATAATTAACACCACTCAACTTTACTTAAGTCAAAGTTTAGAGACGAACTTCTTGGCTTCACGTGGATTCACCGTGCGGGTGCCGAATCCATCGTGTGGCAGAGAGAGAAACCTCAAGTAGACCCCAAGACTTGTGACTCGGGCGTAGGTTTAAGGGGCCCCTTTGTAACGTACACGTTAACACTCACCTTCACTACTTGCATCTTTCTCCCTGCCCAGCCATATGCATGCTGTAATTAGCATAGATTCCTCGAGTTTCCAATAGCTTAGGTGTTTACGCTCCGAGCGCAGGCAAGCGACTCTCTGCTCCGCTCCCGTTCGGAGCGCAGGTAGCAATGACGTAATGTTGTTTGCGCCATATATATATATATATATATATATAATTAATTATTAGACATCTAACTAATGTAGTAATGTAATTATTTAGATGTCTGTGATTCTCATCTATCGTCTTCGGTTGTCCGACTCACCGTGAGATCATAAGCACTCTTAAATTTTTCAGTAACATCTACCAGTGATTTGTAAAGATGCAGACAATAACGCATGTCTTGGTATTCCATTTCGTTTAATCTTGATTCAAATACAATAAATCTTTGATAAGCCGATTTAAATATAAACCCATACGCCAGTAGCATCGTTTTGAAGCCTATGTTAATGTAAATTAGTATTGCAAATAAACCTGAATGATTGATAGATACATTTCGATAAAAAATTGCAGATTAAAACATAACTAATGCAAACTATTAAGACAGATACAAAAAACCAGATGATTTTCTTTTTCTCCATATATCTCGATAAATTTTCACATTTCAACAGTTTATCGAGTTGTTCCATTTCACGTTCAAATTTATAAAAAGTACCACCAGATGGGTGAAACACTATTATTAAAATGATAGCGAAATATTGTGAGACCACTGATATCACCCAGAGGTGGAACGACGCGACATATTGAGAAGATAGAGCAGTTAGCAACGTTATACAACTTGTGGATGAACTTAAAATAACGTAAAAAAATAAAACCACAATAAGAATAAAATGTATGTTTGTAAAAACAATTAACTAAGTATGAGTAATAAAGTAACAATATTAAATAATTGATTAATAGCACAGATAATCCTAAAGTGAAAATAAGGGAAGTGACATCAAAAAGAAATGACCATCGAGGTTCACTTAATTTAGTGACTTTGTTAATTAATTACTTGTAAATTTAATTTTTTTTTGTTCTTATTAATGACTTTACACAACGGCAAAGTCATTATTTTTAATAATGTCATTGAATTTTATTCACGTAGGCAAGTCTGGCAGGCTGACTTTGAATCAGGAGGAGATAGGTGGTGTGAGGTTTAAAATTTGGAGGATACAGGTAGTGATTTTTCTTGTATTCGAATAGGTCCTACTCCTATTATATTTATCCTATTAAATTAGCACATTACAACCTTTCAAGGCATCAGGACCTGACAAAATCTTTCCGGCACTTTTACAATGGAGTATGAGAAGGATTAAAACGCACCTTGTAACTTTGTACAAAAGCTGTCTTGTGTGAAAGTACATCCCTAAAACTTGGAGAGAAGTGAAAGTAGTCTTCCTACCTAAACCAGGCAAATAAGACTACACAAACCCAAAGTAATTTAGGAACATCAGTTTGAGCTCCTTGCTGCTAAAAACACTGGAGAGATTATGTGACAAATAGATTCGAAACGGTCCACTACTGGGCAGTCCAATTCATGAGAATCAACACGCCTACCAATCAGGCAAATCGACTGAAAGCGCTCTACATCAGATTGTACACATAATCGAAAGCGCGATGCGAAAGACAGTCATGCTTGGTAACCTTCTTTGACATCGAGAGAGTTTTTGATAAAAACACTTTTCCCAGTATTGAGGAAGGACTAAGGAGGCATAATGTTGACAACAGAGTGAATGGATGGATCAGAACAATGCTGTCGAGTAGATCAGCTAACATAGAGTCCTCGACAGAGTCTCACTGCATACTCACGAAGGGGTGCCCACAGAGAGGAGTAGTTAATGGGTAACCTTGTGTTACCCTATCTTATGGGTAATTGTAGCAGATAAATTAATCGGGCTTCTAAACAAAGAAGGTATAACTACCGTGGTATATGCGGATGACTTAGCAATTATAGTTTCAGGATTTTGTGAGTCGACTTTATGTGTAAAAATGCAAACATCGCTAAAAGTTCTCGAAAATATCTGTGGTATACAAAAACTGTCCGCTACTCCAAACATATCAGAGATGGTATTATTCACGCGTAAAACAAAAATTGGAACCTCCCACACTATTTGGAACGCAATTGCCGCTCAGCAGAGAAGTGAAGTACCTGGGTATTTGGTTGGACAGTAAGCTACTGTGGGGAAAACAACTAGACCATATTACCCAAAGGCTACAACTAATATCTTATGGCAGGGCACCAAAGCAATTGGCAAAGATTAGGGGCTTAAATCAAAACTATGTCGCTGGATGTACACAGTAAAAGTTCGACCAGCACTCAGGGCTGTGTAGTGTGGTGGCCTAGAACTAATCTAGTGACCACAATCTCTAAATTACAAAAGATGCAGCGGTTGGCATGTTCACTAATCAGCGGATGTGTAAAGTCTCCACCATCCGAAGCACTTGATATAATACTTGGCCTGACGCCACTCCATAGATTAGTTTCGTTACTGGATATAACGCTCCTACAATTCGTATTCATTTTAGTAAAATCTGCGTTGTATGACTGTATGCCAAAAAATACTTTCATGCTTCGCATAGAACATACATTGTCGTTGTCAATAGGGTATCGGACAACTTTTCAAAAAGTGCTTAAAATTAATCGTAATGGCTAAATATAGCCCTACATTTTTTTATTTTAAACAAATATAACTTTTTAAGTACTTAAAATAGTGTGTAAAAAATAATTGTTTTAAATTGCCGCGTAAACGGTATGTCACGTGATCTCAGAGCGTGTGACGTCATACGTGTTTCAAACTGTAAATAAACACAGTTATTCAGTGGAAAGTGTTGTTTTTGTTTTCTTTCTTTAATGTTATAATGGATCACATAAGATATCGTACGTGTGTAGTTCCTCAGTGTAGTAATAACAGTAAAACCACACCAGCTAAATTATTCATTGATGTGCCACGAAAAGCAGATATACGAAAAAAATGGTTGAAACTAGCAAGACGAAATTTCGATGGAATGTCTGTAACTTCACCGATTTACTCCTGCGAGGATCACTTTGATGTAAGTACACAAATTTACATTACGGTAAATAGGTACATAACACTGCGAACACTTCATATTTAAAGGCGGTGGAATATTAGATGCTATTAATTATGTAAGTACTTACTTTGGATTTTTTGTTTTAGCTACCGAATGACATGGAAAATTACATGAGATACCGAATTATGGGTTATGTAAATAAAATTATGATGAAACCAGGATGTCTTCCATCAATATTTCAATGTCAAACTAATAGAAAAAGAAGTTTCCCATCAACTAGTATGCCTCGACCCACTGCTATGAAAAGGCAAAGATTGGCCCTAATACAAGAAGCCCTAGAAGATAGTAAATTGAGCAGTAGTAACGAAAATGAAAACACCACTTTGCCTATTAGTAAGTATTAATTCAATATTGAACTTGGGTAGGTCGGTATACCTATTTTTACTTATGAAAAATAATGAACTGTCCATTTCTTTCAGATTTACAAACGGAAGTTGTAGCAGTAGAACATCAATCAAACTATCAAGATAAAGGTGTACAAGCTTTTGTAAAAAGTAAATATTTCAGAAGCAAGTATACCCAAACCAAACATAAATCTCAAGATATAGCAGTGTCACCATTTAAAACATTGACCACAAGTGTTTCAACATCTCCCTTCAAAGTAGAACAACATTCAAAGCCAGCTATGCCTAGTGGTCCTAGTGTTATTAGAAAACTAATTGATCGTTCTGATAGTGACATATCACAGAACAACCCATCATCATCATCATATCAGCCATCATCACCTTCAGTCCAGTCATTAGAGTTTAAATTACCATCGGATAGCAGTAGCTTAAATGAAGAATATTCTAAAATGGAAAAAGAAAGCGAGGCAAAGCAAGCCATAAATGACATGTGTAAAAGAATTAAAACCAAACCTCGTTTATATATCGGCATACCTAATGATTGTTATTTTTTGGTTGATTTGATACATACAAATACCATGATACCTACAGAGCATATATTACTATGCTTAAAAAAAATTAGGTAGAATACAACATTCTCAGAACTTGCAGATCAATTTGGAACATCTGAATCATATGCTGGCAAAATATTTCGGAAGAATATCCCAATAATCTCTAGCATTCTCAAACCATTTATTGTAGACCTAGATAAAAAAAATATTAAAAAATGTCTTCCAATAGCATTTAGACATCGCTACAATAAAGTAAGCTGTTTAATAGACTGTTTTGAAATTGAAATAGCGAAACCCTCAAAGCCACTACATCAAGCTCTAACATGGTCTGAATATAAGAAAGCAAATACAATTAAATATTTAGTATCAAGTACACCTAACGGCTTAATAAATTATATATCATCAGGGTATGGAGGACGGATAAGTGACACATTACTTGTAGAAAAGTGTGGGTTTCTACAACAATTAAAACCTGAAAGCTGGGTTTTAGCTGACCGTGGTTTCAAACACATAGAACAAATGCTAATTGAAAATAAATGTCATTTACTGAGACCCCCAAGTCTAGGTCAAGGTCAAAAGTTATCCAAGCAAGAAGCCATAAAAACAAAACAGATTGCAAGTTTAAGGATTCACATTGAAAGGGTCATTCGTAGAATCCGGGAATTTTCTATGTTGAAACCACATTCTGTTGTGAATTCGAAGTTGATAAGTATGCTAGATTATTGCATGATAATAGCATGTGCTCTTATCAACTTACAAAGTAGCATTGTCTTTTAAATTATATACATCCCAATAACAGGCACCAGATTATGTTAAACACTATTAGTTAGTACTTTACTATTTAATGTCTATAACTAAGTTAATGTTAACATACTGATTTAAATAGCTATTTTTGTTCAGTGGCTTCTTTGAAACTGAAACATATTGTTGTCACCTGTAATGTTTGTAGTATATTTCACTTATAGTATTATATTTAATTCTGGGATTTGAGTCTAAATATGTGTCATATAAAAGAACAAGTAGCTGATTATTTAAAGAAATGGGTATGACTGATAAAATTTAGTACAGAGGGCGCCAGTGTGAAACTATCCATTTCTACCCGCCATCTCAAAAGAGTTTTGAAGGGGTTGTGGCTATAAGTAGATGGAGCTAAGGGGTTGACGGGCATTCCTTTTTGAAATTTTATATGAGAAAGATCGAACAGTTGTCAATATAAATTCTTACATTTATTTAATTGATTTACTTTTACTCAATTGATAACAATATTTTGTACTTCTTTTCACTTTGTATTTCTCGCTTGTGTCATCTTAAATAAAAGGTTTTTTAATACTTAGGAAACCACTTAGATTTGCATACAATTTTTGTAATGATTTCTCATACTGACTGGCCTCGTGGCTTAGTTGGTAGTAGCTCTGCCTGCGAAGCCGAGGGTCGTGGGTTCGATTCCCACCCAGTGCAAATATTTGTGTGATTAATTCAAATGTTTGCACTGTGTCTGGGTGTTTCTATGTATAATAAGTATGTATTTAAAACTATATAAGTATTATATCAGCTCTCTGGCCGCCATCATACAAGCTTTGCTTAGTTTGGGGTCAGATGGTGTTGTGTGTGAATTGTCCACCAATATTTATTACACCTAATTACTATTTTAATCACGTGATTTTTACATCTATATATATATAAAAGCGAAAGGTCACTCATCAAGGAATCTCAGAAACTACAAATCTGAAATTTTGCATGGAGGTCCCTTTTAGCACATAGGCGCTCGCTAAGACGGGGTTTTGTGAAATTCAACCCCTAAGAGGGTTAAACAAGGGATGAAAATTCGTGATTTTCAAAGTTATCAAATTTTGTATCTATATATCACTAGACACGAAGCAATTAAATGTTTGTTCTATCAATTTTGTAATTTCGAACTGTACGGGGGTGAAATGGGGGATGAATGTCAATATGGAAGTTCCCAACCGTTGCAGATAAAACCATGAAACTCTGTATATAGACACTTGACACGAAGCAAACGAATATTGGTTCTAGCAATTTTGTAATTTCGAGCTGTATGGGTATGAAATTGGAGTTGAAAAGAGGGACGAATGTCTCTTACGCTTTCACACCTAAACAACTGAACCGATTTTGATAAAATTGTATGAAATTGTTTTATTATATGCTGTTTTAAGTAACCATAAATGTGTCTGGGTATAACAATAGGTACTGCCTGAGTTACCATAGTATTTATTTCACGCGAACGAAGTCGCGAGTACCAGCTAGTTATAAATAAAATCTATTGTCAATTTAATTGAATATATATGTTTGTATCACTACATAGTAGAAAACAAATTAACTTCCCGTGTCTCTCTGTCCCTGTGTATGTTTAGATCTTTACAACTACCTAACAGATTTTGATGCGGGCTTTTTTAATAGATACGAGTGATTTAAGAGGAAGGTTTTTGTGTAGAATACATGCATAGTACAGTAGAGAGACACTGATAATTAAAAAAAAATCTAAACGATGTCATTAATAAACACAATTTTTGCGCTTAAATTGCAAACCCTGGCTGAACCCTGTGAGATAGATAAAAATAATGTACTGCAGTATTGTACACCTAAAAAGGTCTACAAAAAAGCTCATGGTATGTGTCTATCTCGTAGGGATAACCCACAATAACTATTTTAATATTGTATTTACTGTAAATTTTAGCAAATAAAACATAGCTGATCATGAAAATCAAATTTTATTTTCTACTTTCATACAGAATAGGATATACATTATTTTTCCAAAATTGGCATATGCTTGATATATAGTGCTTAACTAAAGCTTCATCATAATGAACTAACAACATTTCCACGTGGTTGGTGATTTCGAAGTTAGGATCAGCAACACAAAAGTAACAATTTTTCAAATTTGTCACAAACATTTGGATTTGCATTTGTACCATGTATTTTTTTGCCACTTTATTATCTTTTAAATAACTTTTGTATGTTTTTTCACTGGTAGGACATTTTATTTCAATACAAAATTTATCATCATAAATACCATCTGGTGAACCAGCAATGAATGGGTATTGACAGGAAATAAATAAGCCACATTCCTTCACTTTCTTACCTAATCTCTTTTCCACTGCTATTTTCACTTTGTTTTCTAAATTCCTTCCTCTCATCATGGCTTTTGTGTCAGGAATTTTGGCTCCCATTATCATTGCGATTAAAGACCCATCTGTGGTATGACATTTGCTTACTTCGTAAGCTCTTGAAGCTGTAACACGCCCATATCTCAGTTCATACCACAACTTGTTTTTGTATTGTGCCCGAGTATTTTGTTCAATTCTTTTAATATTTTCTTCGATAAAATACTGTGAAATCTTATTTAAAAATAAGTCATAATCACCATCACCACCATATTCTAAAACTAAATAGTGAAGTGACAATTTCTCGTAATCTTCCATTCTGTTTATTTTATACTTCAATAATTCACAGTTTGTAACACCTCGATTTGCCGCTGCTTCAAGAAATTGTTCCAGCATGTTTTTTTGCAGAGTAGCCTGTGTAGAGCATGGATTTCTTTCATTTGACAGATCCTTCGAATTTATAAACTTGAGACTAGTGCCAACTTGAGCCAGTTTCGATTTTTTCCAGTAACACTGCACTTCAGTACTGGACGGTTCCTCACTTCTCCTGTGGACCCACATCAGAAAAGCTACAGCATGTTTGCAGCCCCCAGTTGATGCAGCACAATCATGACACTGTACGCTTACAATTTTACCTTGTTTTTCGTCAACTATCATAGTCACTGCGTACAATTTTGAATGAACTTTGTGTTCTGGACACACCTTACATTTAATAGTACACATGTCAGAATCACGCCGAAGTTGTACGTATCCTATCGCGTCATCACCGTAAGACTTTCTCGCCGATCTGAAAAGATGTAAAAACAATAAGTTTTAAATCTTGAAGTAATAGAAAGTACATAATATAACTACGAGTACAATAAATACCTATGTTAGGTTAGACTGACATTTATTTTATACTGGAAACAAATAACAGGTGAAACAAGGGATTAAAGTTTATATGAAACTTTCTATTCCTTGGACATTTTGCATGAATACTTACATAGATGTTTTAACATTTCTAAATTCAGCAGCACAGAAGTCAGAATTTGTGGCAAAGAAATTTCCAACCATGAACATATCCACTCTTGGGAGATTTCGGCAGTCAGCTTTCAAATAACCTGCTTCCATAGTTAAAACGTGTTGTTTTAATTACTGTTCCTCAATTGTAATAGTTTTAAATACTTTAAAAACGGCAAAGAATCGTAAAATTCGCAAATACACTATACAAAATACTGTTATTTAGACACAGTTGACGTCACGCGCTGTGATTGGTGTTTCGTTTACGGCGGCCAACAGATGAAAAATATTAGAAATATTAAACTTTATTAATTGAATTAAAATTATAAATCAGTATTCCTTCGTGTAAATTTTAATTAAATGGTTATTTCACTTCATAAATGTACTAACTAACTTAATTTCAGATTTTTTTGTGACTACTGTCCGGTACCCTATTGTACTCGTAATACAAAGCTCTTGCTCAAAAATGTCAAAAAAATATAAACCTATCGGAAAGAAGGTGAAAACATAATATGTAAGTTAAGGTGCGCTTATACGGGCAACTAAAATTGCTCAATTCCAGTCAATACTCGTCAATTATGACGTCACGACAACATCAAGCAATTTACGGCAACGGTAACAAGCATCAATATTGCGCAATACAATATTGAGCGATATGGCGCAACTTCATCAACTAGGCAATACTATCCTACACGAGCATTTCAGTATTCGCTCGCTATGGACGACATTATTCTTGCTGCGGCGGCTTGTAGCGCCACCCGACCTCTCGCTCTCTCCGCGGAAGCAAGACGGCAAGCTGCAAAACAAACAAGTGCGAATGAGATACATACAAAAATTGCTAAGAATTTCCAAGCCCATTGGATATTCGTCAATTCGTATCGGCGACATTGAGTAATATGAAATATCTGGAGCAATTAGAAGCAATATCGCCGCAATTTATTGCGTTTAATTGCTCCATTAATTGCTCCAGATCGGTCCATTCGTGTCGCCGAGCAATTATTGCCCTCGTGTAAGCGCACCTTTAGGTAGAAGCTTGTCGTTCTCACCCTTACTCTTGATTTGAGACTTCTACTAAACTTTTTTTCTAAAGAAAACTAGATGATCAGCTTTGAACAGAAAAGAGAGTGACACACCAAATGACGTTTGCAATGCAAGGTACCCCTAGAAAGGCGGCGCTCACACTGGTGAACCTCCGTGATCGCTGGCCTGCCACAGTTCTTCTTGACGGTAAAAATAGTCGCTACGTACCCGGCGTGACCGCATACATATCAGGTCAAGTCGGTAGTACGCAATGGACACGATGTATCTTACAACTTCGTGCCAATTTCATCACGTTGTCTCCTACATTTGGCTATATGATAACCAAACAGTTCGCAATAGTGACACTTATGAGCAAATAATTTCATTGGAAGTACTCGTCTTATATTCTTGTCTTTTGCCATCCCGAAGTCGTTTATGTAGTACCTAGGTATAGGTACCTACTCCACAGAGAGTCCAGAATAGAAGGGCTTGACTCGTTACACTTCATGTGTTCAACTTTTAACACAGTACAGATATAATTATAATCTCTTCACTCATTACATAATTTGGATATTTTTTCAACGAGAATCCACACCAGCATAGCGAATTCCGTTGCTGTTTTCTCAGATTCAACTTGCAAACGTAATATTTGATAGAGGTAATCTTGGATAAGTCTAGATTTGGAAAATTTTGCAATGAATATCTCTTTGACTGAACTCCATGCGATTTGATCTAAGTTCGGTTTAGTAAGACACGCAGCCGCGGGACATTTCGGCGCTTCCGTCAATGCCACGAGTAAATTCACACCTTAAATATGTTAATTTTGCACAATCATTTTACACCGATCATTAACATTCGAACATTGTTGCGCTGGTGGAACTCAGGGAAGTAAGTAATGCTTCCATGCTATCCAAAGGTTTTTCAGCGATAGTTTTGATTGGTTCACTTCGATTTGTAGTTCAGTCGATCCCACTTCTGATAAACGCGCAGGAGGGCTTCATCAGTAAACATATTTTCATACGGCGTGTGGGTTTCATAAGTGAATTCAAATTTAACAAAATTATAGCGATTCGTCGCAAACGTGGTGCGCTGTCGGATGCCAATTTAAAAGGGATTTTTTGAAAATGTATGAGTTTCGTTCATTCATCTGCTTTCCGTTATACGGAAATCAGCAGTAGTTATCGGCTTTCATCGGCGGTACCAAATTGGCCGATGACGTCACAAATCAAAGCTTAGCCGAAAGCAGGAGCGGTAGGCGGTAGACTCACCGTTCTGTTGGTAGTATCGTATGATAGGATGGAAATACACAATCATAATTGGAAGAGCATTACTATTTTAGCACTTACGAGCCAATTTTGTATGTCATTAATTCCTGCATAATAAAATTGTACTTATCGTCACGCTGCCGTATAATTATTGTTCCTACATAAATCATATTTGACTCGACACTGCGTGCTTGCTGTTACATTCCGTCATCTTATGTATAAAATTCTCGTGTCATAATGTTAGTTACCTTACTCCTCCGAAACGGCTTTACTGATTTTTACCAAATTTTATATGCATATTCAGTAGGTCTGAGAATCGGCTACTATCTATTTTTCATATCCCTAAGTGATAAGGGTTGTACAGCGTACACCCTATTTTTTTTTGCCAAATTTTTTTGTTTTTATTTTTTTATAATGCGGCATTAAAAATACATACAACCCTAAATTTTTACCCTTTTATCACCAACCCCTACTTTTTAATAGCCATTTTAGTAATTTAATCATTTGTGAACTCCTCCTAAACGGCGGGACCGATTTGAATGTTTTTTTTTGTGTGTTCCGATGTGTGGATTCGAGGATGGTTTAGTTTCACAAATAAACCCGGCAGATGGCGCTGCAGACAGTGTCTAGGTTATGATCCGAGCGAAGCCGGAACGGGCCGCTAGTACATAAAATATCTATAATAGCATTTTATTTTGAGCTACTGGTATCACCGTGTTTCCTACATCATTAGATCCTAAAGAATAAGAATGCTGTATTTACTTACTTCAACTTCATTGTTTTTGAAAATCCAAAGCCCGTAAAAAATATTTAACATTAATTTCGGGGCACTAAATATTAATGCTATCAGATACTGCAAAAAATAGAAAGTTTTATATTACTGTAACTATAATTTATCTATGCTAATACTTTATTAAGTTACGGTGGTCTAGTCGGGAGAACGGCGGCTGCCGATCCGGAGACCCCGGGTTCAAACCCCACACGCACCACTGTCTTTTCGAAGTCATGTGCGTAATGCCGCTAACTTAAAACGGTGAAGGAAAACATCGTGAGGAAACCGACATGTACCTAGAATCTTTCGAAGTCATGTGTCATCCGCCAACCCGCACTGGGCCAGCGTGGTGGATTATGGCCTTAACTCTCTCCTTGCGAGAGAAGGCCCCGAGTCCCAGCAGTGGGAACGTTTAGTGGGCTGTTGATGTTGATGAATACTTTATTTATATGTAAGGTATTTTTTTTTATTACAGAAATATCTTTCTGTTGTTACTAAATCTACACGTCATCGAGTCTAGCTCCTTCAAACAAGGCTCCTGTTGACGACCTCCTTGAATCTCTAAACAATTATAAACCGAATGTCTTTAGTTTTAGATCCAAAAGTTAGCTGACAGCAGGTATTATAATAATCAGTCAGCCGACACTTGTGTGGTAGAAAAAACTACAGATAGAACGGTGACCGCGTCACCCGTCTGTGGAACCACACAATCTGCGCTGTCAGCGCCTTGTATTGTGTTTTCGAGAGCAATCGGTAAAGATGACAAAGTCTATAGAATTATTTGACCGAGAGCTGAAAGCAATAGCGAAGCACGCGCGGATTAGCGTGAAACACGATCGTAAAGCCATAGAATAGATAATATAGATATGGTAAAGCGAGAGAGCCTAAAGAGATAATTAAGGCAGCCCACTAAATGTTCCACTTACCGGACTCTAAGCTTTCCCTAGCGAGGAGACAGTTAATACCATAATCCACCTTCAACGATGTTTGCCTTCAACGTTTTACTCACGCTGTACACGTTCCCATAATTTCCCCGCGATGAAAAGTAGCATATGTGGTAAGCCAGATCTAGATCCAGATCTAGAGGATATCACTATGTTTTCAATTTCAACCTGATCGATTTGAAATTCTGATTGCGCAACAAACATGCAAAAATCTAAACATGTCGGTTTTCGATGTTTTTTTCTTCGCTATTTTGAGTATGCGGCATTACGCACATGGTTTCCAAAAGGCAGTGGTGCGCGTGGAATTAAACCATGTGCTCCGGAGGGTCTACCGCCTAACTGTTTTATTGATATGACTGTCTTTTTGCTTAAAATTATAGAGAGTGCAAAAGCAAAGCCAAATCCGATTTTTAGGCGGTAAAAGGCCAGATCGGCAGTTGGGACTTTTTCTTTTTCCACATTCACCCGGTACGGCAGATTGTACAAAAGACAAAGGAGTACAATCGGCCACTTTGCTTAGCGTTTGTGGACTATAAGAAGGCGTTCGACTCTGTCGAAACCTGGGCTGTTCTGGAGTCCTTACAGCGATGCCAAGTCAATATATCGAGGTGATGAGGTGTTTATACGACGCCGCTACGATGGCGGTCCAAATCTAAGATCAGCAGGCAAAACATATTCCTCTACATCGAGGCGTGAGGCAAGGGGATGTTATTTCCCCAAAATTGTTCTCAAACGCACTAGAGGATATGTTTAAGACGCTGGATTGGGTTCGACATGGCCTAAACATCAATGGCGAATACATCTCTCACCCACGATTTGCTGACGACATCGTCATTATGGCAGAGTCGCTGGAGGATATGCAGTGAATGCTGGACAGCCTGGTTAACGCTTCTCAACGCATCGGCCTTCGGATGAATTTAGATAAAACCAAAGTCATGTGCAACGAGTTCGTAGCTCCGGGGCCAATTGCCGTAAGTGGAACCACTCTCGAAATTGTTCGGCGATATGTCTACTTAGGGCAGATGCTCGAACTAGGTAGATGTAGCTTTGAGAGGGAGGCCATGAGAAGAATCCAGTTGGGCTGGGCAGCGTTTGGCAAACTTGGTCGAGTCTTCTCGTCACCCATCCCACAAAGTCTCAAAACAAAAGTGTACAACCTGGGCGACCTACCCGTTATGACCTACGGTGCTGGAACGTGGACACTGACAGTCAAAATGGTCCGAAAGCTCAAAGTCGCTCAGCGAGCTATGGAACGGGCTATGCTTGGAGTTTCTCTGAGGGATTGCATTCGTAATGAAGTAATTCGTCAGAGAACTAAAGTCACAGACATAGCTCAGCGTATTAGCAAACTGAAGTGGCAATGGGCCGGTCACATCTGTCGCAGACCCGATAACCGTTGGGGTAGACTTTTGTTTTAAAGTGGAGACCGCGAATCGGCAAACGTAGTGTAGGACGCCCTGAGACCAGATGGAATGACGATATACGAAAGATGACTGGTGGCAGTTGGAAACGTAAGACCGAGGATCGGGCTGAGTGGCGTATTATAGGAGAGGCCTATGTGCAGCAGTGGACGAACACAGGCTGATGATGATGATGATGACTTTTTCCTGACTAGACCAGCCGCAAATTATGAAGAGATCGAACACTCGATCAATCAAATAATTCTAAAACCCCATAAAACGTGTGTGTAAAATAAAATCTGTATTTGCGTGTGAGCATTCAACGCTGCCATTGTAATTTCTGTTGAGTATTCCAAAGTGTCACACTAGGGTGTCATACGACGGGAGAGTGGACTCATTGCTTAGTAAAACCCTCTCCCATCTTCCTCCTGGATCGTCATTTGTCAGACTCACCGTGAGATCGTAAGCACTCTTAAATTTTTCAGTAACATCTGCCAGTGATTTATAAAGCTGCAGACAATAATGCATGTCTTGGTATTCCATTTCATTTAATCTTGATTCAAATACAACAAATCTTTCGTAAACCGATTGAAATATAGATGCATACGCCAATAGCACCGATTTGTAGCATAAAGCAGTTAGAATAAAAGTTGAAAGTTTGACTGGATAATTTATACATTTTGATGAAAAATTGCAGATAAAACCAAAATCGACGCAAACTATTGCGAGAGATATCAAAAACGAGATGATTTTCTTTTTTTCCACGGACTGTGATAAATTTTCACATTTTAAAATTTTATCGAGTTTTTCCATTTCACAATCAAATCTGTAAATAGTGACATCGGATGGGCGAAACGTTATTATCAGATTGATTATGAAATATTGTAAAATCAATGATATCACCCAGGGGTGAACCGCCGCGACAAAGTTAGAAGTTCTAAGATCTACGAACACAATAAAACTTATTGTCGAACATAAAATAATGTAACACGTTTTTTCTAACACTTTTCTGTTGCTGGATTTATTGTTAAAGTAGCCAAAATTACAACCAACCACAACTTGCAATATTTTAAACATGGGAATCATTTTTTTTTGTAAGTCACCCCAGTAAAATCAAATAAAAACTAAAAACATTTTGAAGAACAAAAAGACATGGGTAGAATTTAGTAAAAAAAAGTGTGTAACTTTGTATTTGGTCGAAATCAACAGCAATAATAAGAGTATTGTAATTCAGAATAATTTTACTGAGTATTACTAATAATATTGAATATTTGATAAGCAATTAAGATAGTAAAGTTAATAACACTAAAAATAGATTACCATCAAATGAATTCATTACTGAGAAATAATCATTTATTGAAATTACAAGTCATTAATTTACAGAGCTGAGTAATATTTGAATAATGTACCTACAATACAAAACATTTATTTGATAAACAATGTATTAACTCTGAAAAAATAAAACAAACACCAACGTCGATTTAAAATTAAATTCAGACAGTTGACCAAATTTCATAAGAATGTATCGTCAAAATATATGAAACCATATTTTAGTATTTTGATCATATTTCAAAACTGCTACAACAATATTTCAATAAAATATACAAATAACACAAAACATATTGCGCCAACAAAGTTAATGCACAAGTCAGTGAATGCTCTTCTTTAGAAAACGCAAACTTGGGCCATTTATATTTCGAGTTTTTTATCTGATTCGTGAATCCAATGTACCTACTAAACGGAACCGACAAACACAACTATGTATTTTCTGGCAGTTGCAGTAATCGTTAACGATCCTCTAAATAAGCCGGCATTCCCAATAATAACAACTTGTCCTTTTGAACTGCTTTTGTAGGGTTGTTAGTACCTAACAACCCTACAAAAGCAGTGGTAGCTTACTACCACTATCGACAGACCTACTTTATTTTTTGATTCTGCGTAAGCCATCGTTGACTAGCTTAAAAAAGCGTTATATTTTTTATAAATATTATTATTCTATACTAATATTATAAAGAGGAAAGATTTGTTTGTTTGTTTGTTTGTTTGTAATGAATAGGCTCCGAAACTACTGGACCGATTTCAAAAATTCTTTCACCTTTGGAAAGCTACATTATTCCCGAGTAACATAGGCTACGGCAGATGGCGCTGCAGTTGATATCTAGGTTATTATTCGAGCGAAGCCGGAGCGGGCCGCTAGTATATATATAAAAGCGAAAGGTCACTCATCACAGAATCTCAGAAACTACAGATGCTAGGAGTTTCAAATTTTGCCTGCAGATGCCTTTTAGTACGTAGGCGCTCGCTAAGACGGGGTTTTGCGAAATTCAACCCCTAAGAACAAGGAAACAAGGAACAAGGGTGAAACAAGGAATAATGGACGGTTGTATGAAAAATGCGTCATTTTCAAAGTTGTAGGCATGAAATCCACTGAACAGTCTTAATTAAATTTGGCACATAGATAGATTAGACCCCAAAAACGAACATAGGACACTTTTATTACGGAAAAAAGGTTTGAAGCGGTTGAAATGGGGGATGAAAGTTTATTTGGAAATTCGTAAGACAAAACATTTAAACTTTGTATTTAGACGCTTGACACGAATAAAATAAATGTTTCTTCTGTCACTTTTGCAATTTCGAACTGTATGGGGATAAAATAGGGGTTGCAATGGGGGATGAAAGTTTAAATGGAAGTGCGTAGTTGATGAAAACAAAACTATGAGACTTCAAATTTAGACACTTGACGCGAAGCAAATAAATGTTTGTTCTCGCAATTTTGAAATTTTCGACCTGTATGGGGAGTAAATAGGGGTTGGTAGTTTGTATGAAAGTTCGTCATTGTTGAAGATAAAACCATGAAATTTTGCAACTAGACACATGATATAATACTGAGGATGTACTAATATTATATTTATGACAGTAACTCTGTACCTTTGTCTATTACGCTTTAGTGCCTAACCTAAACCACTGAACCAATTTTGATGAAATTTGAAACACATATAGACCCAGGAAAGGACAAGGCCGACTTTTTATCATAGAAAATGAGTTGAAGAGGTGGAAATGAAGAATGAAAGTTTACATGGAGGTTCGTCATTATCGATGATAACCCGTCAACTGTTGCAACTAGACACTTGAATTCCAGACCACATATTTTATTATAATAAACGTGAAAGTGACTCTGACTGTCTGTTTGAGTTATGTTTTAACGCCTAAACCACTGAACCTATTTTAATGAAATTGTAAAAAAATGTTTCAATAAAATCTGTTTTTATTAACGTAAATTGGTGTACGAATACTGTCTCAGTTACCATAATATTTACTAAGCGCGGACGAAGTCGCATAATCGTGGACGAATCGTATAAGTTACGGTGGTCTAGTCGGGAGAACGGCGGCTGCCGATCCGGAGGCCCCGGGTTCAAACCCCACACGCACCACTGTCTATTCGAAGCCATGTGCGTAATGCCGCTAACTTAAAACGGTGAAGGAAAACATCGTGAGGAAACCGACATGTACCTAGAATCTTTCGAAGTCATGTGTCATCCGCCAACCCGCACTGGGCCAGCGTGGTGGATTATGGCCTTAACTCTCTCCTTGCGAGAGAAGGCCCCGAATCCCAACAGTGGGAACATTTAGTGGGCTGTTGATGATGGACGAAGTCGCGGGTAAAAGCTAGTATTATATAATCGTAGGCAGAAAAAATTGATACCTATTGGATTAGGTAAAGACAAAATACCGAAAAGAAGCGGAGCAAGAGTGCCAAACTCATTTATAGTTAGTTGTCTTCTATACGTACACTGTGCCAGCGACATATACGTGTGTTTATATCGTTATTAAAACGAATCTACAATAATACCAATACACCTATTACAATTCTGTTCCTTAAAAAAATAACGATTGTGTGAAAATGAGCGAAATTTAGCCATATGATAGATTTTTGTGGACGTACGAGTTATTACTCTTTGTCAATTTTGTTTTGTGGTGCCAAGAAAGTGTTTTGTGTATTATAAGATACTAGCTGAATCGTGCGCGCGTTGCTACGCCATCTATAGAAAATTGGTCGTACCAATTCAAATCTAGAACAAATTTGGTTACCTTAGATTCTAATGACGCAACCTTTTATAAGACAGACACATGCTGTCACGCAACGAAAGCTCTTAAACAATATATAATTTAAAAACTCAAAAACCCGACTGCGTAAAAAGTGAACCAAACTACGTACTTACATACTAAAAAAACTGAAAAGAATAAAACAAGCAGCTAGATTTCTGGTGGTCTTGAATTCTAAAATACGTTATTGAATTAATACTATTAAATTATGTAATATATATTCTAATAAAATAACATGACAACTGAACAGTCGGGATCCATTATTATTCGACATACTTACAATCTAATTTTTCAGTGGATAGACTGTTCAGTTGCAATGTTCTTTTATTAATGCAATAACGTATTATAGAATTCAAGACCACCAGAAATCTAACTGCTTGTTTTATTCTCTTCAGTTTTTTTAGTATGTAAGTACGTAGTTTGGTTCACTTTTTACGCAGTCGGGTTTTTGAGTTTTTAAATTATATATTTTTATTTTATACTTTTTAGTTATGAACAATGTTGTGTTATTATGCTTATATGATCAACATAATAAATATGCATCTTTTGGTTTTTGTCCAATATCTTCGTTTCTACTGATATAATATTATGTAGTTTTTTCTACTGCGTGTAATTCATATAGTTTTGTGTAAGTACCTATATAATTATAGATTTTTGACTGAACTTGACTACTAAATCTTTTGAAGTTGGAGATGGGCGACCGAGGCGGAGCCATCCGAGAGCGGTTCCGTGTTCCCACCATCAGCGGCAAAGCTGAAACCCCATGGAGATTTTAGTAGATAGGGGCACCATATCCATACATGATATAGAGTGCAACATAACCCGGCCGTGTCTCCCGGGTGGGGCGGTATGCGTAAATACATTTCCTGCACGTAGGAAAAAAAAGTACTCCAATATACCTACTAGATACTTCAGTATATAAAGTTCACCCACATTCACACGTACAGTTAGTTATACGAAATTTTCTGCTACCTAAAAACCTATAAATATGAGAATGGTTGTTACGCAACTTTAAATCGACACACCTCCTAAACGGTCAGCCAAATCGAAAAACGTTGAGAGAAAGCTAACAATTATTTTTAAATACCTATTCAACGATCGAACGATCCCCTTGTGACTTAGTTTGATGACTTTCATTTTTTTTATTTGGTCAATATAGCGTTTACACTAATGTCATGTCTTTAGTGTCACTCGCCAGATTAAGAGGAATCGATTGTCATGTGAATCATAAAAACCAGGCGTTTGGTCTGTATAGTACTTCAAAGGAACATACATACATACATAGACTGTTAAACACGTTACCACTCCTTTGCGTCGCGCAAAAAGCAATATTCGTTCACGTTTTTGTTACATTTTTCATTCATGCTCCGCTCCTGTTGATAGTAGCGTAATGTTAAATAGCCCATAGCCTTCCTCGATAAATGGACTATCCTACAGAAAAATAATCTTTCAATTCGTATCAGTAGTTCTTGAGGTCCTTGCGTTCAAACAAACTCTTCAGCTTTATGATATTAGTATACATACCATAAACGTGATAAACGGGGACGTGGGTAGTTACTGTGATATAACTGATATTTTCAAGCTCTTATAAAATTTAATTTAAAAAAGGAAATTCTAATATTTTTGAAATAATTTTAATGTTCAACTAATTATTAAAGTCAAATACCTGTTTGGGTGCGTTATCTCACTAATAGATTCACAAACTTGGGTTTTGGTGAACACTATAATACACAAGGCACTTTAACACTTCAAGATGGAAGCAATTCTGGAATCGCAGCAACAACTGCAGGCTTTGTTTCTGCAGAGGATGGATGCCTTCCAAGGCCAACTGCAGCTTTCTCCTTCTTCATCCAAACCATCCTCGCTGGCTGACGATTTTGCTTCATTTCGTTCCTATATCTTGCTTGCACTGAGATCTCTCCAGGACCAAATAGCACTACTCGCAGAGGAAGCTGATAAGCAGGAGATGCGAGCCCGTAGAAAAATTGTGCTCATTCACGGTGTCCCCGAGGTGAAGAACAAAAGCACAGAGGCCACAGTTGTGAAGGTAATAAGTGCACAGCTTAAGATTACTGAGTTCACAGCTGCCAGTATAAATAGGTGTCATCCAATCCTCGCCTCGGCGTTCGAGCGAGGTGGACGAGTTAGGTCGATTTTATTAACGTTACGCAGAGATAAGCACATTTTGCCCGCGCGCACCGTGCGGTATTTACCTACGGGTGCCGCTGGCACGCTGTTTGTTCATCATGGACAACATTAGTTTGAGAAGTAAACGTTTCATACGGAGTGATTAGGGATGTCGATCTAGACCTAAAAGAAGAGGAAATCACAAACAGTATAGTATGCCCAGAACCAGGAAACCTGATAGGAGTGAACAGACTATTGCGCAGAAAACGGAACGGTGAAGGATGGGAACCCAGCGAATCCGTCAGGCTACATTTTAAAGGAAGTTTTCGCCCAGCATTTATTCGCGTTGATGGTTTAAGAATAAAAGTTTACCCTTATTGCTTTCCGGTGTCACAATGTAGCAATTGTTGGGCCTTGGGTCACACGACCAAGAGATGTCCATCATCGAGGATTGTCTGTCCTAAATGCGGCAACAACCATGCAAACTGCGATACTACTAACTTCAAGTGTGTTAACTGCGGTGGTAACCATATGGCGTTATTTAAATCATGTCCAGCATTCCGCAAAGAAAAACGATTGAGAGAGTTAATGGCAGAATATAATTGCACGTACCGCCGGGCACTGACAATCTACGTCCCAGAACATTACGATGGACAACAAGTGTTGTCAACTCCGGCAGTAGCAACATACGTTAAACAACCGAGCAATTTCCCAGATACATCGGAATACACTCGTAGTACACCCAGAGCTGGAACATCATACGCCGAAATAATTACGACAGCGACTGTACACCAAGCTCCGTCTACTACTCCACGTCCACAAAAACAAAGAAAGCGTTTCAATAGTCCGTTAAACACTGATGAATCAACACAGCCTAATACTATCACACGACAAGAAACAGGAGAACAAGGGGGAAAGCAGAAAGAAAGTTTTTTTAGTGAGTTAAAAAGTAGGCTAAAGGAAATATTTTTTCTAAAAGGACTGTCAACACAAGAAAAAGTACACCGAGCATTAAAAGTATGCATATAATGGTTAATTTTAGTAGTAGTCGAAAATATCACAGATGTACCATTGTTGAAACCAATACTAGAAATTCTAGGCCTATAACAGAAATGAGCAACAATCTCAGTAGTTTAAAGTTAAACATCATTCAATGGAATGCTCGTAGCCTACTACCAAAAATAGAGTCGTTAGAACATATGTTATACCAAGAGAAAATCCACATTGCTGTCATCTCCGAGACATGGTTAGATCCTAACAGTCAGCTAAAGGTAAGTGGCTACAATATATACCGTAATGACAGACACGATGCACACGGCGGTGTATTGATCATAGCACATAATTCAATCACAATATCGCAACATCAATACGATTGTACGAATTCCGGGATTCAAGTTGTAATGATTGAAATTTTCAACTGTAAGGATATTCAATATGTACTAGGGGTGTATTGCCCATCATCGGTGGCCACTAAACAGTCAGACTGGGAGCATCTATTCAAGTCTGCGGAGAAGAAATCTCTTATCTTAGGCGATTTTAATGGACACCATACAAATTGGTCGAACAAGACTGACTCGCGAGTTACACAAATACACGATGCCTTCATAGAATCTTCTCTCATTAGCCTAAACGACAGCGCTTATCCAACACTCGTTAGATTAGTACTAAACAGACTGCAACAGTCCTCGCCCGATTTATCGCTAGTTTCATCAGATATTGCAATAAAATTTAATTGGGAAACTACCAATGAAAATCTTGGAAGTAACCACTTGATTATTAAAATAACTTTAAACACCAGAAAAAAATCCGGTACAACAATTCCGCGACGAAACTACAAAAAAGCGGATTGGAACGCATATAGACAAGAAATAGATAAATTGTTGAAAAATTTTACATACAACTCAGAAAATCCTCAAACTTCTTATAACAATTTTATCGAATGTATTAATTCAGTAGCGGATAATCATATTCCGTTATTTAAAATTAACAACAATCCTACTAGTAATTTCACTCCCAAACCCTATTGGCAAAATTCGTTATCAAAATTGGTTGCGCAACGTCGTCTCGCGTTGTCGAAATTCAGGCGTAACCCCACACCTAATAACTTGCATAAACTCGAACAAAAAATACGAGAAACGCAAAAAACATTACGACAAGCACGCGACAAAGCTTGGCGAGAATACTGTTCTTCTATTGACGGTTCCACTGGTCAAGGCGAGATGTGGCGCAAACTAAAATGGTTCAAAGGATATAATGCATCACGACCAAACGGAGCTCAAGAACGAGCAATGGAACTTCTACAAAATTTATCACCTGACTATGCACTGCCACAAGAACCATACCTGAAAGAAATAAATTCAGATTTAGACATAGAAATTACGAGGCAGGAATTGGAATGTAGTATGCGTCACAAAGACACAGCCCCAGGTAACGATAGGATATCCTATTCAATGTTATCTCATTTACCGGAAAGAGGTAAAACCATTCTTTTATTGCTTTACAACAGTTGTAAATCGCTTAGTTTTGTGCCGGAACAATGGCGAGATATTACAATAATCCCAATACCTAAACCAGGACGAGACCCTCAGTCGATTGGATCACTTCGCCCTATATCTATGATATCGTGTGTGTGTAAAACTTTTCATAACATTCTAATCAAACGACTAGAATGGTACATTGAAAAGAATAACTTGCTATCCACGGACACCACAGGTTTCAGACGAGGACGTTCCACGATGGATAATTTAGCGACCTTAGTATCGAGGATTCAAACTGGTTTATCGTTTCATCAGAATACAATAGCGGCATTCATCGATATCGATAGCGCATATAATAACGTAAATGTAGGTATTCTGATACGCGTTATGCATCAATTAGGAATCAGTACAAAACTCTGTAGGTATTTTTGGAACTTTTTGAAGCAGCGTTTCCTAAACATACATACGGACTCGGGTGTCTATTCAAGAAGTACATACCATGGAATCGCACAAGGAGATCCATTGTCCTCTTATTATTACAACATTGTTACGATTAATATATGCAAAAGCATTAAAAATGTATTTATATCACAATACGCTGATGATTTCGTGCTTTATACAAGCTGTTATAACATACAAGACGGGAAAATTCAATTACAGAATGCGTTAAATAAATTTACTAAATTACTGAATGATATTGGACTTGAAATTTCGGAATCTAAAAGCAAAATATGTGTATTTAAAAGAGGTAATCACAGAGAATCGGTGAACCTAACGATAAACGGTGTTCCGTTGCAGTCTGTAGATCATGTTAAATATTTGGGCTTGTGGCTGGATAGATCATTACGGTGGGCCAAACATATCAATCAGCTGAAAGAAAATAGTTTAAAATTTCTGAACGTCATTAAAGTGCTGGCAGCGTCAACCTGGGGCATGCACCCGTCGCACCTAAGACGCATCTATATTAGTGTAATTCGCAGCAGACTAGATTATGCAAGCACACTTTACGGCAACAGTTGTAAAACTCATCTAGGGAAGCTGGACAGGGTTCAAAACCAATATATGCGTGTTGTTGGAAATTTCATTAAAACCACAGCCATTCACGTGATGGAAAACGAGTTACACATTCAACCCTTGTGTATCCGCAGGTGCTATCTTGCTGCAAAGTTTTTGTTAAAGTGTAGGTCAATGACTGATAACGAGATCATAAAAATAATTGATGAGTTATACAATTTATGTAATAGCGAATACACAACATCAGGGGTCTATTGGAGAAATAGAAATAAACCTTTGTTGACAGAAGCTTATCAGCAATTTAAGGACTTATCTATGCATTCTAGTAAACAATTAGACATTTTTTCACTGGGCACATGGGTCAGCAATGTGGATATTTCTTCGGTTCTAGTGCCCAATATAAATGTTATGTGTAAAACGAAAGACGAATATCAAAATGATCATTTGAAACAGATTTGCGTACAATTTTTAGAAGATAATTATTTAGACTTTTATAAAATTTATACAGATGGCTCGAAAGAAGGCTCAATTAGCGGTGCAGCGTTTTTTGACCCACAGACAAATTCGCATTTAAAATTAAATATTGAGGCTAATATATCTATTATGCACACTGAGTTAATAGCGATCGCGGAGGCGATATCTTACGGTAACTCTGTAAACACAGACAAGTATGTAATTTTGACTGATTCAAAAAGTGCTATTTACCATCTCGCTAGTTGCACCACGAATACCCGAGGGACTCCGATAGGTTACAGTATCTTGAAATCTCTACTTAATCTAAATATTAAGAATAAGAAGATTAAGATCCAGTGGATTCCATCTCACGTTGGCATACCAGGCAACGAGGAAGTCGACCGACTCGCTAAGGAATCCCTGAGCCACGGAATACCCTTCCATTGCTTTCCACTGCCGGCAGAATACTTAGGTATGGCCAGAAAAAGATGCCGATTAGAATGGGAAAAACATTATGAAGATCTTTCGGTATCCAAAGGAGTTTGGTATAAAATTATACAACCGAACCTAACTCGGGCGCCATGGTATGCTAACGCTGATATGAGTAGAACAGATATTGTAACGGCGATGAGACTTCGTGCCGGACACATTCCACTCAACAGCTTTCTACACCTGATGGGTAAAGTCGACTCACCAAACTGCACTGAGTGTGGGCTGGTAGAGGACGTGTGTCACGTGATAGCGGAGTGTGTCCGGAACGAGGCGGAAAGAGTCGACTACGGGACCCAGTACAACATCAACACGGTTGACACGGGTTGGTACTGTGACATTCTGGCGGATCCCCTATCAGTAAGAGCTAGAGCACTATATGGACTGGTTAATAGGTGCATTAAACGAAGGTTTGATGCGCAGATTAGCCAGTAAGTACAGATTGTTAAACATTGTATGTATCACTATGAGGGTGACATAGTCATATATGACTTAACCCTCTATAATATAATAAAGATAAAAAAAAAAAAAAAAAAAAAAAAAATAGGTGTCATCGTATGGGCCGCTCTGCAGATCCCGAAAAACCCAGGCCAATCCTACTGAAGATGTGTGACCTTGCAATGCGACAAAAAGTGTGGTATGCTAAAACGACCTTAAGAGGAACTGGTATGGTTTTGTTAGAGTTCCTGGTTAAGTCAAGACATGAACTGTTCATGGCGGCACGCGACCGGTTCGGCGTCACGAAGTGTTGGACGCGTGATGGCACAATATTTGTTATTGGGTCCAATGGCACACGCCACCGAATCTCTTGTCTCGCAGATTTCGAGAAGATTGATCCTCCCGAGTCTTCGGCCACATTACAGCTGAAGAAACGAGCAGCTGGTGTAGAGAAAAAATCTTCGAAGGGGATTCGTAGAGGTCCTGTGAAGTCCTAGTAACGTTACAAACTTTTTTAGTTTTGCTTGTCTTGCGTATAGTTTTGTTTTTGTTTTTACCACTAACACTACCTGCTTATGTTTTAATTACTTTCTACAATTTACTTATTTAATTTGTGTGTAGTTGTTAAAATAGTTCTTGTTCTTGGTTCTTGATTGTTTCAAAATCTAGTGATAATGACAATCATGACATTGTCACATCACATTGGCAGTTTGATGGATTTTCGGCTGATATTTTTCTTTTTAATGGTTAGCATGCATAGGTGTCATTCTGCCATTGTTTTAGTTTGGCGGTAAATTTAAAAATTGAAATGTACATACTAAATTATTTTTTAATTTTTTTTCTTTTATTTGCAATTTGTTGATTTCTTTCGATATTTACTTATCCGCCATCTCTTTCACGCACGACCCAACAGGTGGATTTTAATTATTTTGTTTTATTTTAACTTTTTTGTTTAGCATTAATTTGCTATTAAATCATACTTTTTGTTTATTTATTTATTATAAAACTTTACTTTTGCGTGTGATATATGTGCATGTATCATATATACTTATACATTTATATATATTACGGGGTTGAGTAAAGTTGATTAGTATATTATACATATTTATAATTTTATTAATATGATTAATATTTTCAGTAATGATAGTTGTGGCAGTGACAATGATTGCTTATCAAGTAATTCTTGTAATACAACAAACAGTAGTGACGAGAGCTTCACTAGTGTTCTGCCGTTGGCAGATTTTTTGGACAGTATTTTTTCTGATGTTTTAAAAAAAATTCAACGTGGTTCATATAAATGCACAGAGCATTCCATCCTCATATTCCGAAATGCTGGCGTCTCTAGATCAAAAAAATGTTCATGCTATATTAGTCTCCGAAAGCTGGCTTCGACCATGTCTTCCTACAACGTCTTATTCACTCCCTGGTTTCATTCTCGTAAGAAATGATCGCATCGGTCGTGTTGGGGGTGGAGTGGCTATCTACCTGAAGGCCAATATCCCTTACTCTATTTTAAGCCAATCACCACAGCCGCCACCAGCAGATACGGGCGAACATCTTCTTATTGAAATACTTCTATCACATGTTAAAGTTCTTCTCGGAGTCTACTATAGCCCTTCCCAAAACATAAACTACTTTTCTTCTTTCGAAACTCTGTTACAACGCTTTACTCCTACTTATAATCACACCATCATGATTATGGGTGATTTTAATACCTGCCTCTTAAGGAAGGATCGTCGTTCTTCCTCTCTTCAGTCCCTAATTACATCATGCAACTTACACATTCTTCCTCTAAATGCTACCCATCATTTCCCTAATTGTGTCCTGAGGGGACACAATTAGGGGACTCCTTGACTTAATGATTGTTTCTTCCCCTAACAATATTGCCAAACATGGACAATATTCTGCTGCTGTTTTTTCTTTTCATGACCTTGTTTTTCTTTCTTATAAAATTCGCCCTCCTAAACCTAAGCCCCAAATCATCATGCAACGTAATTTTGGTGGTATGGACCACGAAGCCCTTCTTGAGGATGCTAAAAAGATTGACTGGGACCCTGTCATTAGCGCTACATCTGTAGACGATCAGATTTTAACCTTTAATTCTATAGTCACACAATTGTACGACAAACATGCTCCTTTACGTGCAGTTAAAATAAAACATATTCCAGCACCATGGCTCACTGAGGACATTAAAATTTTAATGCACAAAAAAAGTGGTTACCAATACCAGGAACAAGCTTCGTCCTAATGACATTAATAGAGGTAGATATATTCAGGCTCGTAATCGCTGCAACAGGATGTGTAGGGATGCACTTCGTCGCCATGTTCACAAATCAGTAGATGACGAAAATCCAGCAAAGGTCTGGAAATTTCTCAGGTCATTGGGAATTGGCAAATCACGTCAAAATGTAAACTCTAATAATATCGATATCAATGCTTTAAATCATCATTTTTCATCTACTTCTCTGATGTCAGATGCTATCAAAAACTCAACAATTAATTCGTTTTCTGCCATTCCTTTGCCCGACTTATCTCCCTTTTCTTTTGATCGTTTCACAGAATGTGGTGTTAAGAAGAGCATATTGTCAATATCCTCGAACGCAGTCGGCGGTGACAGCATAAGTCGGAACATGCTTTTGCCCATCCTGGACCATCATCCTTCCTACTTTATGTTTCCTGTTCAATAATTCCATATCCTCTGCAGTATTCCCCTCTATATGGAAAGATGCTCAGATTATTCCCTTACCCAAAAATCCAAATCCTAAATCCTTTTCCGAATATCGCCCCATTTCTATCCTTCCATTTCTATCCAAAGTCTTGGAGCGTCTTGTTCACAAGCAACTCGCTCACTTCCTTAATGAACATGACCTCCTAAATCCTCTACAATCCGGTTTCCGTCCTGGGCATAGCACTGTGTCTGCGCTTGTGAAAATCACCGATGACATTCGCTTGGGTATGGACAACGGCAGGCTTACTATTCTAGCTCTGTTAGACTTCAGTAATGCCTTTAATGCCGTTGATTTTGACATCCTACTGACAATCTTGCGCTCCCTTAACATATCTCCATCGGTGATCGATTGGTTTCGTAGCTATTTATACGGACGCCGGCAACGTATTCGCCTAGACGATATTTTTTCGTCTTGGTGTAGCACTAGAGCTGGCGTCCCTCAAGGCGGCGTGCTATCACCTCTCCTTTTTGCAATTTTTATAAATTGTATTTCTCAACATCTCACTTCTTCCTACCATCTTTATGCGGACGACCTCCAAATTTATTCACAAGCTTCACTCTCTAATCTACATGTAGCAATTGATACTGTTAACGCTGATCTCCGCCAGATTTTAAATTGGAGTAAAAATTTCGGTTTGAACGCTAATCCCACAAAAACACAAGTCATTATCATAGGTAGTTCTTATATGACCTCTAGAATAAATTGGGTCACAGTACCTCAAATTGTTTTTGATGGGGTAATTATCCCTTACAGCAAATCAGTGAAAAACCTCGGTGTGATTTTTGATGGAACTTTAAGTTGGGAAGCGCACTTGGAATCCATTAGCTGCAAATTATTTGCGTCTGGTAGATCTTTAAACAGACTCCGTAATTTTCTACCCACCGCCACCAAAGTTACGCTTGCTCAGTCTCTACTCCTTCCAATTCTTGATTACGCAGATGTCTGCTATCTCGATCTAACCGAGGCCCAGCTAGATAAACTTGAGCGTCTCCAAAATTACTGTATTAGATTTATATTTGGCTTGCGCAAATATGATCACATATCCGAATTTCGTAATAAGCTCAAGTGGCTCCCCATCCGTTTTCGCCGGAATGCTCATATCCTCTCTCTTCTATATAATATTTTGTTTAACCCTTTAACCCCCCACTACTTAAAAGAAAATTTCACACTCTGGAGCAATGTCCATTCTCGTCCTTTAAGATCGAAGTTTAATTTATTGTTGAATCCTCCATCAGCACGTACCGAAACATTTTACGGCAAATCTTTTGCGTTCCAGGCAGTCCTACTTTGGAATGCCTTGCCTGTGGCTATCAGACATGCACCATCACTGCCTGTTTTTAAAAATCAAGTTAAGGCTTTATACTTGTCACAACTTTCACCACACTGATTCTACTCCATTTCAAATTGTCCTACTTAATGATATAATGTATGTATTAGTCTATTAGTATATTATAATAATTACCTACAAAATGTAATATAAGTATTTTAAGTATTAGGATGTATGAATGTTAATATGTAATATGTATGTATATTTGATACTTTACGACACATAGTCCCTAACCCCGTCTTCTGCTTTCTAAAATTTTCTCTCTATCCTCTGGTTGCCTGGAAGAGATCGCTCTTAGCGATAAGGTCGCCGTTTGTTACACTAGATTTAAGAATTTTTCTTTTTGTTTATTTATTTTTCTTTTCGTGTTGTGAACAATAAAGTGTTTATCTATCTATCTATACATTATAATTTTGTATACACGTCAAACACAACATAACTCATTAATTAATTGATGGCTTGTAATTTTATTAATGTATTTTTTCATGGTAACAAATTTATTCGATAGCGACCTTCTTTTGATGTTAATAACTTTGGGACTACGTAAGTATGTAATTCATTAAATATTGAATACAATTATTACTTTATTAACAAAATATTCAGTAAAATTAAAACTCACAAAATTTTCATTCTTATTATAGATCTCGACCACGTACAAAGGTTCTGTAATACGTTTGCTTAAATTCTACCCATGATTCCCTTGTTTAAAATATTACAATTTGTGATCGGTTGTGATTTAGGATACTTTAACAATAATACATCGAATAACAGAAAAATGTTAGAAAAGACATGTTACGTTATTTCATGTTCATCTATTAGTTTAATTCTGGCTGTAAATCTTGCAACTTCTACATATGACGCGTCTGTCCACCCCTGGGTGGCATCATTGGTTTTACAATATTTCATTATCATTATGATAACAACGTTTCGCCCATCCGATGTCACTATTTACAGATTTGATTGTGAAATGGAAAGACTCGACAAAATGTTAAAATGTGATAATGTATCACTGTCCGTGGAAAAAAAGAAAATCCTCTGGTTTTTTGTAGTTATCGTAATGATTACCACTGATTCTGCTTTTACGTGCATTTTATCTGCAAACTGTGAGGCAAATTCAGTCTTGTTTTCAATGTTTATTTTCATTGCTATGTGCTACAAAACGGTCTTACTGGCGTACACTTTCATATTTCGATCGGTTTACCAAAGATTTGTTGTATTTGAATCAAGATTAAATGAGATGGAGTACCAAGACATGCGTTATTGTCTGCTGATTTACAAATCACTGGCAGATGTTACTGAAAAATTTAAGAGTGCTTATGATCTCACGGTGAGTCTGACAACTGACGATGGAGGATGAGGATGGGAGATAATTTTACAAAACAGTCAGTAAAATCCACTCTCCCAACCTTTGACACCTAGTACCTAGTGTCACACTCATGACAACTGAAATTACATTTAGGTGGTAGTGTTGAATGCTTACACTAAAACACAGATGTTATCTTCCTCGCACGTTAGTTAGGTTTTGGGATTATTTTATCGAATATCGAGCGTGTGTTTTTTCGTTTTACGAGATTTTACGTTTTTTGTCGATCGAGATCGCTTATTTGCGTGTGCACGCGTATTTGCTTTCCCGTGTACAGTAGGAGGACGCATGCCTCGTATTGAACACGGCTTTGAACAGAGAATTAGCTTTACAAACCCTTGCGCGTTTCGAGGCAATGCTTTTGCCTCTTTGCTTTTTTGAACTGTTTTTTTCAAACGGATCTATGGCAGCTGGTCTAAAGTGGTTTTTACTGGCAAACCGAACGTTGCGCTAGCGCAGAAGCCGCACAGACCTGTTAACCTAATCTTGCCGTAAAGAGTATTACATCGCACACGACGACTACCGCTACTTTTGAACTCATATTGTAATCGTAACGGAATACGTAGTAATCATTGAATACACGAACTAAATTATTGTGTACCTAATTTTGTTTATAGCAAAAATTGACGAGCAACATGCCTGCCACATAACAACACAGTGATACGCAGATATTGGAACATGAAGAGCCAAATCATTACCTAGCACTGTACTGTGCTCATCCCCCAGAGATCTAATATGTTCTTATATCTCTAACGTCCGAGCTACACGAGGGTAGTTTTTCAAGCTAGGTTAGCAAGCTAGTGTTAGAAAGCTAGCAAACTAGTATTTCTGGCTTCATGTAGACAACGCTACGCAACGCTAGTTTTCCTAGCTTGAAAAACTAGCCTCGTGTACAGATAGTGCAATCCACGAAGACGCGCCCCACTATACCTCCTAACCGTTTATAGTATACTAGCTGACCCCGCAAACGTTGTTTTGCCTTAGTGAACAACCCTTGTCACTTAGGGGTATGAAAAATAGCTAGTAGCCGATTCTCATACCTACAGAATATGCATATAAAATTTGGTTAAAATCAGTAAAGCCGTTTCGGAGGAGTAAGGAAACAAACACTGTAACACGAGAATTTTATATATAAGACGAGAATTTTATATAAAAGATATGCATATAAAATTTGGTTAAAATCAGTAAAGCCGTTTCGGAGTAGTAAGGAAACAAACACTGTGACACGAAAATTTTATATATAAGATGTGTGCAAGCTTCCGTCAATGTTTGAGTGTTATCGGTACACAATAATTACCTATGTATGCTTGTATGCACACGCACACTACAATGACTGGTGAATGGTTTGCGACTGACGCTCGGAGCAAACGCGGTTGGTAGAAACGAAAATTGGTGGGGCGCGTCTTCGTGGATTGCACTATCTATAGCTCGGGCTGTAATGAACGTTTCGACAGCATTTCACTCACCATTGGCACGAAAAGTCTTTTTCAAGAATAGGGTTTTATAATATTTTAGATTATGATTGAGTCCTGTTTTATTTTTACATAATAATAAATATAATAAATAATAATAATACAATTTTATTTGGAAACAAAAAATAAAATAATTGCATTTGATAATTTTTACAGCATGAAACGATTTTATCGGTTTAAGGTATACATAAACAATATATCTATAGGTATTGGTGTAAATTCTTAAATTAATTTCACAAAAACGATTACATTCTGGTCTTAATTATTTCTACATTCAGACCCTAGTCATTGCTGTAGGATACCCTGTGTTGCAATGACTAGTAAGTGCTCTTCTAATGTTCTCATATAATTATTGAAGTGGTAAAAGGAAACCATCTATAACACACAATTATTTAGCGAAAGAAATAACAAGTGAGTGTGTTTGTAGTGTATGTAGGGTGTAAGTGTGTGGTGTGGCACGTGTGTGCAGTACGAGTGAGTTTGGTGTTTACACGCCATGTAACGGTTTCGTGTGATTTGTAGGAAGCGGATGCGGTGAGCGTGTGAAGTGGGTGTTATGTGTTTGTGTGGTATGACTGTGTATGTAGATGTGTGCATTTCGATTGAGTTTGAGTTTGTTAAATAAAAAGGCTTTAATATAATAATAATAAAGCCTTTTTATTTCCATGCACATTACATTAAGTTTAAACAATTATAATTATTACATATACAAGGTGTGTTTAGGGCATGGCTCCTCTCTGGATATAGGCCTCCTCCAACTGTTTCCATAGTCTACGATTTGCCGCCTTCGTCATCCAGTCTTCTCCGGCTATATTTTTTATTTCATCGACCCATCGACCTTCGGTCTTCCTCTATTTCTTTTTCCATTGGGTCTCTTCCATTTAGTGACTCGTTTAGTCCATCTATTATCTGTACTGCGTGCGATGTGACCAGCCCATCTCCATTTTAGCTGTTGTGCGTAACGTTCTGCATCTATTAATTTAGTTTTTTTACGAATATCTTTGCTCTTGATATTTTCGCTAAGCTTAATACCTAGCATACTTCTTTCTATAGCCCGTTGGCACGGCCAAATTTTGTGCTTAGTTTTCTCTTGGAAAATCCAAGTTTGTGCTCCATATGACAAACATGGTAACAGACAGGAGTCTACAACTTGCTTTTTAAATTTTAATGGAAGTCTTTCTTTTAAGATTTCTTTGAAGCTCCAGTATTTCTTCCAAGTTATGTTGATACGGCGCTCTATTTCATCTTCATGTCGCGATTTCTTGAATGAGATTTGTTTTTCAAGGTACACATAACTGTCCACATACTCTATCGGTGTTCCATTAACTATTATTGCCTATTATAACTATTATTCGACGCTATGCCAGTGTGCGAGGTAGACGGCCGCCGATTTCGGTTGGTGCGATCGAGAAACAAAACGATTGCACTAATAGAATACTCGGAAGGTCGGACGCCTTTCACACAGGCAAGTGCACTGCTTGCGCATCTAAGCAGAAATGCGGGTGAAACACCCCGGGTGATAAGCGTGAATGCGATGGCAATCGAATACTCAAGAGCGAAAGTCGCAGACCGGCTGGGTTGCATTGAAGTCTCTAAACATCATGAGGATGTCGTATACGAAGATAGGGGAGAAAATCTGAGGTTCCTCAGAGCCCCTTCGCACGACCTAACAAATGCAACTGACAGCTGGGGACACCCCGTTCCTAGTTCGACCAACCAAACCGGTTCCAAAAGAGCACAGCAGAGGGCAGCCGCGGAAAAAGCCGCAGCCAATCAAAGCGGCAGCCGAAGCACCAACACGGCCTTCGTGGCTGCCTTCAACACTGCAACAAGGAGCGTACTCCGAATCTCATCCCATGCACCACCCCTTTTAACGTCAGGGACCCTCAAAACAGCTACTTCACAGCAACAAATGAGCCGAACGAGAGCCGACATGGGGCATGTTGAACCGCCCCGCTACGTCACGGCTTCGGAGCCGCGGAGCCATGCACGTAACGCCTTCATCGAATTCATAGCCATACTGAGAGCAACAAGACTAGTTAACCTCAAGATCTGTGAAAACATCATGCAGTTCTATAGGCTAGGAAGAGAAAGCCTCCTAAAGGTGAATCTCGAGGAGGCCGAAGCAGCCATTTACAATAATGTCACATCCCGGGTCATCAAGGGAACCATGACACGACAGTATATGGCAGCTTACAGTGCAGAAAATGGCTTCGTGACACTGAACGAGAGTGAGACAGAGCGCGCGGGAAGACCCGTTTATGCGACACCACTAAACGACCCAATTGTAGTTACCGCCCGATGCACCAAGATTATGCTGGACGACAAGATCCTCGAGATGGCCAAGTCCATTGAAGGGAACTCAAACGTCAAAGCGTGTTGGGAAAACTGGGAGGTACCAAGAATACAGTGGGTCAACGGAGTTCCAGGATGTGGAAAGACAACGTGGGTGATTAGACACTTCGACGTGGACAAAGATGGTTCACCACAACAACTGAGGCAGCAAAAGATCTAAGGGAGAAGCTATCGCACCGTATCGGAAACCTGGTCAAAACCAGGGTGCGAACTATGGGTTCTGCTCTGGTAAATGGTTTCGGAAAAGAGAAATTCATCCGCCTCCTGGTGGATGAGGCTCTCATGAACCATTTCGGGGCCATTGTGATGGTCTCACGGCTGTCTGGTGTTGGCGAAATTGTCCTTATCGGAGACGTCAATCAGTTGCCTTACGTCGATAGGGAAAATCTCTTCGAAATGAGGTATCACCGCCCGAACCTGGTAGCAAAGATCATCCAGGAGTTGCTCTGCACACATCGCAACCCGATGGATGTTGCATATGCGCTGAGGGAAATATACTCAGGTATGTACTCCTCAGTACCCCGTATAATGTCCCTAGAGCAGAGAAGGTATAAAGGAGCGCAAATACCCGGCACCCAACCCAACACCCTCTTTTTAGTGCATACTCAAGAGGAAAAGGAGACCCTGACAAACCAGGGTTACGGGTCAGGCACCGGGTCACGCATCCTTACCATTCATGAAGCGCAAGGATTGACATACGAGTCGGCAATCGTAATTAAAACTAAGGCAAACATGAAGCTGCACAAGAGCGTGTCCCATGCGGTTGTTGCAATCTCACGGCACACGGGGACCTTCACATACTACGCTGACGATACCGACGACGCCATCGGTCGGTTCGTGCGGCGAGCGTTGGCTGCATCACCAAAGACCATTCAAGATTTCAACCTGCAGATGGCCATTAGAGACAGAATTACGGCTGTAGTGGAGGCTCTGGGCCAGGAGGAGGCGGTTTAGGCAAAAGACGATGTCGAGTCGATTACTATCGGAATCCCAACCGATAGTGATCGGCTCAACAGACGAAATCGGACTAACTAGCACTAGAATTACGTTTAAAATGTTTACCAACCCCTACTCCCTCCCCCCCCCCCCCCCCCCCTCCCCTTCTTCTCCTTCGATTATTGTAATGATTAAAAAAAGATTATTGTAATGACATAAGTCTGTGGAGTGTTTAAATTAAATATAAAAAAAAAAAACTATTATTGCTATTTTTACATTACTACTTTCTTAATTATACTTTAAATTTTTTTCAGTATCTGATGGCTTTATTATTTAGTGCACCTAAATTAATGTTTAATATTTTTTACGGGCTCTGGGTTTTCAAAAACTCTGAAATTGAAGTAAGTATACAAGATTTATTATTCTTTTGGATCGATTAAATTAACTATTGAATTTAATATGTACAGGTAACACAGAATGTTTTGCGAAAAAAAGTTTTTATGTATAAGACACTGGCCACTTGTTTTTATTTTGAAAACTTCGATTATTTAAAAGATTCATCTGTTCGATTTTGAAATTTCCCTCCGCATTTTTTTTAGAGCCAATTCAAATTTTTTTGTTTCATTAAAAAATGGATTTGCGCCGGGAACATTTTCGTGCTATGATTGTTTTTTCGATTTCAAATGTGGCTTAAAACCTGACGAGTCATTTGATCGACTTCGAATTGGTTTTATGAATGAAGGATCTTCAAAAGCAACCATCTACCGCTGGTATAGCGAGTTCAACGCGGTCGTTTTACTTTGGGGGATGGTCAAAGGAGTGGTCGTCCTACGACGGCTGTCACCGAAGAAAGTGTGCTAGCAGTAAAAAAAAAAATTCAAGAAAACAGACGCATTACGTACGAAGAGATTCAACATACTCTGCAGATTGGTTCAGGAAGTGGTCACAAGATTTTGCACGAGCACCTTCGCGTAAGGAGGATAGTTTCTATCGGAATGCTCGTAGCTCTAAAAAGCAACATCTTTCATGGTTGATGTTCCAAAGACACGAAAAAAGAGATTTGACTCTAGACGTCTAGGCTGTGGAATACGTTGCCTGAGTGGGTTTTCCCCGATGGTTACAATCTTTGTGTCTTCAAATCGAGAGTGAATCGGTTTTTTCTAGATAAACACGCTCCATCCTAGACCGCATCGTCGCTTAATATCAGGCGAGATGGCGGTCAAGTGTAAACCTATAGAAGTTAAAAAAAAAGTTTACCGCTGGGTGCCAAACAACCTCACCGAACCTCAGAAGCAGGCCCGTGTGGATTGGTGCCGTGTTATGATACAAAAATTTGATGCAGGCTCGTCACGGTGCGTTTACGACATTGTGACAGGTGACGAATCCTGGATTTATCAATAAGATCCAGAAACAAAGCGTCAGTCAGAGTTTGGCTGTTAATTTCCAAATGAACCAACACCTACGAAAGTGAAGCGATCGAGGAGCGCAAGGAAAATTTTGATCGCTAGTTTCTTCACTTTGACGGGGTACCTAATTTCAATTCCACTTTGAGACCAAAGCAGTATCAACGCCGAATGGTCCAGCATAAAATGCTTGCCAGAAGTTTTTTCTGCAATGAGCAACAAGCGACCGAACACCGGGCTCCGCGGTCCTTCTTCACCACGACAACGCGCCCGCGCACTCTGCGATCAAAACGAGGGACTTCCTGGACTCCACACCGGTCAGAGTCTTCGGGGCACCCTCCTTACAGTCCTGATATGGCTCTGTGTGACTTCTTTTTATTCCCTAAAATTAAAAATCAGCTCAAAGGGGTACAGTTTTCATTGCCGGAAGACGCGCTAACAGCGTTTGAGAAGGCCGTGGAAGAGGTGTCTGCGGAGGACTGGAAAAAACTGTTTTGAAAATTGGTTCAGACGCATGAAACTTTGTACAGAGGCTGGTAGAGAGTTCTTTGAAAAGATTTAGTAAAAATATTTTTTTCATACAAGTTAGTTTTTTAGTTTCTCACGTACAAAAATCACGAACACAAAGATCCACGCTGTGTAAAACCGCGGCATTTACTTAGCTTTTTTTATCGCCTATAGGTCCGCTTTTGACCACCAACTCGCCTGATGGTACGCTTACCATTAGTTAACTTAGTTAACAAGAATGATGTAGGAAACTATGGTGGTACCTGGTAACTTAAATTAAGATAATTTTTTTTTTAAATATAATTTATATTTTTTTATTGTAGGACTGGCCTGTATTCATCAGTGTTAAAGTCATATCAACGATCAACGTCTCATCCGTGATGTGGCCTGCCTTGTGCGCTGGGAATATAGCTGCTCAAATTGAGAAAATCAAAACCGTACTTTACGATAAAGTATTATTTGAAGAAGGTAAGCAAATCTATCTTTGGTATAGTTTCAGTTTTATCTGAGAACTAAACAGGATTTACAGTAAAACTGTTCAAACAAAGAAGATGAAACATAATGAGTATTACGACCTTAAAAACGAATTAACAAAAAATGGCTATGTAGTTAATTTATACGATGTAGAAGTAGGAGCGAGAGTTATACCAGCAAAATCTCTCTATAACCTGCTTAAAGACCTTGGCTTGTCCAGAAGTGCAGTAAGTTCCATACTAGAACGAGTATCTAAAGCTGCACTAGTAGGATCATATCGGATTTGGCTGGGCAGGGAGAGAAATACGAGTAGTGAAGCTGAGTGTTGACGTACGTCACCAAAAGGGGCCCCTTTTAAACCTACGTCCGAGTCACAGGTCTTGGGGTCTATTCGAGATTTCTCTCTCTGCCACACGATGGACCCGGCACCCGCACGGTGAATCCATGGAATGCTAAGAAGTTCGTCTCTAAAAGAGTCAAAAAGGGACAGAATGTCTGATTGAAAATTATAAATCATTGTCCGGCCATTGTGGCATTGTGACCCTTTGGAGTTTAGAATACAAGAGCATTGTTATATATGCTATTTCGTAAGAGAAAAAATAAGTTTTATGAATATGAATATACGTATTTTGCTTTCGAAAGTACCAGATAATATCAAATTCAGGAATATATTCTGTTATATATCTTGTTGCTCTGGGATTAAATATCTTATTCAATAAAAACTACTGATATTATTTTTATGATTTTTATTGTCAAGATGTCAAATCTTAATTCTTTGCTAAGTTTAAGGCGCGGGCCCACCGCGGTGCACGGAGAGGCTACGCACGTGTATTAAGCTTCGCTTTGTAAGAAAATGTATGTGGTTGTGTCCACTGCAACCCACGGAGAGGCTACGCATGAATTGACGTCATTGATACACGCGTCGCTTGCTCGAATAGGCGGTTACATAGCTCAACGCTGTCAACGTGGGACTACGTTTCCACTGGAGTACACGAATAAGACCCACGACTATGTACAGCTCGGTTATCGCAGAGCAGTTTTCAGTCATATACGTTGTGGAACGGACGCGTTTCGTGTTTCTCGTATATATCGTATGGAGGTACTCATAGAATGGCATTGGTACTGACTTTGCTAGACAGTTCTTCTGACGATGAATCCGAAAGTGAGATTGATGATCTAATCTTGCAGTGGCATGTGTGTAGCCTCTCCGTGCGCCGTGCCACGCTAAACATAGTCGTGGGTATTCGTGTAGGTACTCCAGTGGAAACGTAGACCCACGTTGTCAAACGAAGGAATACACGGAGCTAAAATGCGCCGCGTGCCCGTGCACAGCATGCACCGCGGTGGGGCCGCGCCTTTATAGTTTCAATATCAAGCGTTCCGTTGTTTACGCTGTGGCTGCAAGAACATTGCTGTAAAGGCCGATTTACATCAGACAAGCGAATGCTCATTCTATCCCCACTGTATCAAATTCATTTGGTGTAGTAAACAATCGTAGAACATTATTTCGTTGTTTTGTTTGCGTTCGCAAAGATTCTATGGAATATCTAAAGTCCGATTTACATCAGGCGAGCGAATGCTCATTCTATCCCCACTGTATCAAATTCATTTGGTGTAAACAAACGTAGAACATTATTTCGTTGTTTTGTTTGCGTTCGCAAAGATTCTATGGAATATCTAATATGGAAAACGCTAAGAACGATCTTTCGTTTACACTAAAATATCGAGAAAGAATGCTCTTGTTCCAGCTCTAGCTCTATGTTCGTTCAAACCTATCAAACCTACACGTGTGGGGTGTCTATTGATAGGTTTTCAAAAATGATGTTGAGGTTCCTAATATAATTTTTGTCTACACTGAATAATTTGCGCGAGAGACACTTCCAAAGTGGTAAAATGTGTCCCCCCCCCTCTAACTTCTAAAGTAACGAAATGAAAAAAGTAAAAAAAATATATTATGATGTACATTACCATGCAAACTACCAACGAAAATTGGTTTGAACGCGATCTGATGAGTAGTTTTTTTTAGTACGTCATAAATACACTATTGACTGGCCTTGTGGCTAAGTGGTTAGTAGCTCTGCCTGCGAAGCCGAGGGTCGTGGGTTCGATCCTCACCCAGTGCAAATATTTGTGTGATGAATTCAAATGTTTGCACTGTGTCTGGGTGTTTCTATGTATAATAAGTATGTATTTAAAACTATATAAGTATTATATCAGCTATCTGGCCGCCATCACACAAGCTTTGCTTAGTTTGGGGTCAGATGGTGTTGTGTGTGAATTGTCCACCAATACTTATTTATTTATTTATTTATTATTAAAACTTCGATCAAAGTTACAACGAACTACAAGAACTATGTGCACTATGTATATTACGTTACTGCAACGGAACCCTTCATGGGCGAGTCCAACTCGCACTTGGCCAGTTTATTTACCTATACAAGCAAATTAAGTATCAAACGATCTACACTCGTTTAATCTTAAAAAGTCGCCGGGTTATTAACCGCAGCTCACGCAGTATGAGCTTACATTGTGAAATCTGAAAAAATAAATCTACTATAAGCGCCTCGCGGTCGTTCCCGCTCCTTTTTTTCCCCCGGTATAAAAAGTAGCCTATGTGTTCTTTCAGACTGTAATCTAACTGTGTTCCAAATTTTAGCTCGATCCGTTCAGACGTTACGACGTGATTGAGCAACAAACATCCACACGTTTTAAAATATTAATAATGTTACACAATTTTCAGACTCATCGAAGGTTTCGCAGATTCAGAAGCTGATCCGCTATGTGCAAGCGCGTCCTCTCCGTCTCGTGGCGTACAAAATAGTACCGTTGGATGAGAAACTTCTCGGGATGGTTGCACATTTGTGCCTCACCTACCTAATTGTTACTATCCAGCTCACACATCTCTTCTAACCACGAACGGGAGAAGAGAAAACCACGGTTAAGTAAACTAGCACCATAGTATACAACAATAGAACGTGCTGGTTTAAATAATCATTCATCCAGTAAAGATTATGCCACATGATTTTTATTTAACTATGTTATTCAGCCTTGTTCATGTCAATTTCATTGTGATACACCTGATATAACTGGTCATAAAGTTTTATTATTTGACAATAAGTTGACGAACTTTCTGAGGAATCGAACTTCACAACAGAACTACCTATGTTTGATGATCCTAACAATTTGACTTTAAATACAAGTATATCTGAAATAAACCATTATAATACAATAATAATAAACGAAAGTACAAATCCATCTAAAACTGTGTGAGGAATTGTGAACACAGAGAGAGGGGGGTGGGGGGAGTAATACTTCTAAAGACTCCTATGCATGTGAGAAATAACCTAAGCTCGTAGGTACAACACGCGAGGAGATAGACATTTTCAACATTTGCAACGTTGAGCAGCTGGATGTTATATCGCATCTAATGAGGTCAGAGAAGCTGACTCACATAATGGGACCAAAAGTTTACAACAGTCTCCCTGAAATAGTGAAATCGACCCCAAATTTCGGTAGTTTCAAAAAAAGATTAAATAAACTGTTGTGTTTTCGATCAATTCTTTTTATTTCAAATTCAATTATCAAGTGAGAGAATTTGCATTTTAAAACTTAAAAAATCTATAGTACTACTTGTATAATTAGTATGCTCTTTATTAGTTTATTAGTTTGCACTTTTGTTTTTTGATAAAATAGGCACGTGTAAATTGTTCATTAAACATTATGAATAAATTACTTTGACTTTGTTTTTATATTGTTAACCTTTTTTGTGATGATTGATGAGAAATCATCAATTTTATTGTTATGATTATATTTATGTAGTGGTAGGAAGGCTTCTGCAAAGTTTGCTTGGGGGGTGTCACACCATTGTACTTTGCCAGTTATGCTATCGCTAAACTGTGTTTTTCAAGTTTCAATTTATTTTTTCGAACCATAACTTTATAAAAAAAAACACTTGGTAACCATATAAAAAAAAAACAGTTTTAAATACATAAACAACAGTGACAATATTTAACAGTAAGCGGCTGTAAAGCCTTGTCCAACGGATTCAGCTATAAAAAGGCTTTGTCAAACAGCAACAAAAATATTTGAAATACATAATTTTAAATTATCATGAAAAAATACTCTTTAATATTTGGTAGTCAGGTACAATTGGTGCCACACTCTCTTGCCGTACATTTTTGTCTCTAATGATATAACCAATATTAAAATAAGCTTTATTCATTAAATAGTTCTTAACAATATATTTGAACCTCTTTTCATTGAGACTGGCCAACTGGTATTATACAAACAATGGAAACTGAGTTTTGGTTTAAAGGGCAACGTTAATGTGGGTTATCCCCGATAGTTACAATCTTGGTGTCACTTGGTGTCTTCAAATCGAGAGTGAATCGGTTTCTCCTAGGTTAGCATCCTCCATCCTCCATAACAAAAGACTTAACTAACATTGACATTGCGATAGAAATAAATTAACTATTTACAAATTAAATTACATACTTAAATATACAGACATCAAAATAAATAATTGTTTGGGTTATACACTATACAGGTATTAGGTATACACATTCAGATCTGTTCAAGCAGTTGCAGATTCAAGTAATCTACTTACTTCAAGTAAGTACTTACTTCTACCTTTTTACCTATTTACTCAGTTGCTGTTTATTACGGCTTTTCTAATTTAATTAGAGAGTACTTGAAATCATACGTGAAGCCGTAAGCCTTTCGGTAGCTAGAGCCCAAAAGGGATTGACGATAAACAAAAGACAAATTAACTTTGTAAAAGAGGGCTCAACTTCAAACTCCAAGAACAAGCCTTACTCAATCCTGGGTTCAGCACCTGATTGGACTATTTTAATGGACACGTATGAAAAGCACTACAAAATCCCAGAGGATGTGGGTGTTTCGTCATCCAGACCGGACATTTTCCTTTTTTCTAGGGCTACGAAACGCATAGTCCTGGTAGAACTTACCATACCGTGGGAAACTAATATACCTAAAGACCAAGTGATGAAACAAAATAAGTATTACGACCTACAAAATGAATTAACAAAAAATGGCTATGTAGTTAATTTATACGCTGTAGAAGTAGGAGCGAGAGGTATACCAGCAAAATCTCTCTATAACCTGCTTAAAGACCTTGGATTGTCCAGAAGTGCAGTAAGTTCTATACTAGAACGAGTATCTAAAGCTGCACTAGTAGGATCATATCGGATTTGGCTGGGCAGGGAGAGAAATACGAGTAGTGAAGGTGAGTGTTGACGTACGTCAATATAAGGGGCCCCTTTTAAACCTACGCCCGAGTCACAAGTCTTGGGGTCTACTCGAGATTTCTCTCTGTCACACGATGGACCCGGCACCCGCACGGTGAATCCATGGAATGCTAAGAAGTACGTCTCTCTCAAACAAAATTATATTTTATTTGAAAAGTTTTTATTGGTTAAATTGTTTGCAAAATGAAAATCTAATGGCGGAAAGTTGGAAGCTTTTATTTTACTTTTAAAGAATGATTTACCTAGGTACCTATTTTTTTGTTTTAACTAGTACAGTTTTGCACTTGACCACCATCTTGTCTGATGTTAAGCGACAATGCGATCTACGATGGAGGGTGCTTACCTAGAAGAAACCGATTCACTCTCGATTTGAAGACACCAAGATTGTAACTACCGGGGAAAATACACTCAGGCAACACTTTCCACGACCTACACGTTCTTATCACAAACGTGGAGTCAAATCTCTTCGTTCGTGTTTTCGGAACAGCAACCATGAAACGACGTCGCTTTTTTGAGATACGAGAATTCCGATAGAAGAAAAGGCAGATCAGTACCACACTCTCCGATGTGTATCCGATAAAAAACCGATAAGCGAGCAATTTTGCGGCGATGTTCAAGACTTTGAAGTCTTTTACGTACAAGAGTTTAATTGCCTATGAGCCTTTTGGCACGTCTCTTAATCGATTCCAGAGTCTCCAGCTGATTCTTAGCCGATCCATTCCAAAGGTGCGAACATACTACTTGTACATCAGCTTTCACGCTACTTTACTTACTTTTTTGTTGGTACCTATTAAGCATCCTTGAAGTTATGGATGGTCTAGACGGGATATCGGCGACTGCCGATCCGGAGCACCGCGTTCAAATCTCACGCGCACCACAGTATTTTCGAAGTCATGTACGTAAAGCCACTAATTTAAATAAAAGTGGCCAAGTGCAAGTAAGACTCGCGCACGATGGGTTCCGTACCATTAGCAAATAAACGGCGAAAACCTCTTTGGCTTTATTCGAATTCCGTATACATAAACCATGGCAGTTTCCACAGAAAGGCTGTTATCCAAAAGGTTCTGTTAACATTTTGAATATACCTTAAGATTTTAACGATAAGGTCGGCGTGTTTTAGGGTACTAGTGGCGCCATCTAGATTGTTTGAAACGGACTACTCGAGCAAGAAACGGTAAAAATCAAGTTTGTTGTATGGGAGCCCCCGTTAAATATTTATTTTAAGTATTTGTTGTTATAGCAGCAATAGAAATACATCATCTGTGAAAATTTGAACTGTCTAGCTATCACTGTTCTTGAGATACAGCCTGGTGACAGATAGACGGACGGACGGACGGACGGACAGCCAAATCTCCCTAATCCGGACGGACGGAACCCTAAATCATTCACCAACATTAACTACCTCCTTGCGAGAGAAAGCCCCGAGGCCCAGCAGTGGGAACATTTAGTGGGCTGTTTAGGCGAAGTGTCCTTGATTCTGACAATATAGTACAGTCCGCGAGGTATAAGCTGAGCTTTGCATTGGTGTGAGTGATCACATGCATACGCATCTATTACCAAAAGTACAGTCAGACAACAAACTCTTAAACAACAAGCTGACATTAACTATCCAGGATCAATATGGTCATTGCGAAAAGAAGTATCTCTTTTAGGATTCAAATGGTCAAGGACAGAGAATAACAGAAAATTTTTAATGGAAAAGCATGAGATCCGTCACCTACGTATAACTTATTTACTTAAAATTTCCGAATACCGTATTCAGGGCAGGCCTATCGTTTATACCGATGAAACATATATTGACACCACTCACACTTCATCAAAATCATATTCAGATGGCAGCACTTCTGGTTTGAAGAAACACCTTATTAAGAGAACATGGTCACAGCGTCCTGCGTCTGACTGTACTTTTGGTGATCACTCACACTAATGCAAAGCTCAGCTTATACCTCGCGGACTGTACAAGTTATTATTTAAAAGTAAACATTTGGAAATTTTTGAAAAAAAAAAACAAAAGGAATGTTCCGCCAAAATTACAATAGTACGCATTTATGAATTTTTTGAACTGCCCACCAATATTTATTTGTTTATCTCTTAACAATGTGCTTACCTTTATTCTTTATGACCTTACTAAAATATCCAATGCTTTAAAAAGCTATGATCAGTAAGAGAACTACAGTAAAACAATAAAGGAACGCTAGGTAAAAGTACTGGAATCTACTAAAATGTGTATAGTACAGGTATTTTAAAGTACTTAAAAGTACTGTGTAAACAATATTTTTAGTTTTCTTCTTGCGACGAACAAATTGGTTATCTCCATAATCTGATGCTCTTGTTAGCGCAACATATACCTAGTTGTCCGTATCAAAATCAGTCTCAGCGTGAATCAATTCCTAGGTGCTTAAATGTTTGCCCCTGTACTTTAATAATAGTTACAGCAAACGACTCCTCAACGGGAAATTGTATTACCATTTTGAAATTAAAAGGCAAATGGTACCATTCTATTTGGAGGTAATGCATTAACATACCCTTCCGTTTGAAGGGAACAGTCGATTTGTGTCTGATTCGACATTATGAGTGGTGCGCTACTGACTAAAACCTCCGCAGTATTTCACCTTTGCCACACAAGGCGCGAACACATGAATGCTCTGGCACTCTTTTGCGAACCTGCCGCGAGGTTTCTCTTAGCTTCACCTTGGTTGACCAGGCTACGGCTACTGAACTCCCGCCTCGTCATTGCGGGAACTCCTCGGCAGGGAAGCAAATGGTATCTCGTATAGCAACCAGCGGCAGACCACCGTCTTCGACCGTGACTCTGCCATTGCCGCCGCTTTTTGCAAAAACACCTCCCGAAAGGCGTCCGAACCACTGTATTTGGTTCAGATGATGTGCCAAATGATGGTTTAACTATCGTCACCATCGTCACTATCGTCATAATATAATTGCTCTATTTTAAATTTTATCATCATTACGGCCTCTATCATAATCCTTCTTTATCATTTTTCCAGTTTTTTTTACCACTTTTGTCCACTTTTCTGTAGTAATTTTGGCACAGCCGTCCTTCAGCATGGTCATTTTCTTTGTGGAGAATGGCGGTTTTGTACTGTTGTTTTGTATTGGTATCGTCCATCCACGACTGAAGCACAGCAGGATTTGAATCCAGACAAGTCTCATCGATAAAGGCGACACTGTCCTAATTTCTAATTTTGTTCATCCTCTCTAAGAATAGTTACTTATCGCAAAATCAAATAAAGAATGGTGTGAATTTTTTTATGTTAAGATTTTTTAATAATAAATAAATAATAAATAAATAATTTTATTAGTACCAAATTAGGACTTAACTATCTTACAAAAATTCATGATTCTATTACAATTTCAAAATAAAAATAGTACAATTATTACAAATTAAAGTAATAACTTTACAGAAAAAAAAAAGAAAAACAAGATACAACTACATGCAAAATTTATGGAATTAGACTAGTAGAATCATAATCTTAAGTTTAAGCATTTCTTTTGGTGCTGAAGTCATGAGTGTGGTATAAGTAAGATATCCCTAGCTCCCACACTAGGATTCCCTGTGTCTGTGGGAGCTAGTTCTCTTCCGAGGTGTATGTTTAAAGGGCACAGGTGCGTGTTAGGGTTAAATACGTACGTACAAGCATTATAATTTGATTACATTAATAAACACAATAAGCAGTTCTTCTTTATTTACATTATTAGTGTATTTATACCTAGGTTACATAAATATAGTGGTACATGCGTGTATTATATGTAAGGGTGTGTGATAGTGTGTGTGTGCGTGGGGGTGTGTGAGGGTACATATGTCTGTGTATGTTTGTATATGTATAGACAGTGTATGTATGTGCCTCATAGGAAGCAGTTTTTATACTAATGGTTTTATGAACTCTTCTGAGTCCCTATAGTTAAGTGTTAAGAGGAATTTCTTAATCTTTTTTTTGCAAGTGTTTTTTGTGTCGTTTATTATATCAAGCTGTTTATTAATTTTGCCATATAGATAACAACCCAGAAAGTTGTAACTTCTTTGTCCAATTTTCGTTTTACTCTTGGGTTGGTCCCACCTGTGGGTTCTCTTGGATTTACTAATTGCTAGTGCTATTTTATGAAACTTTATGACACATGCTTTTATGAATAGATGGCGTATGCGGAGTTGTTTAGTTTCTCGGTGTAGGTCATCCGTAGGATATCTGAAATTTTTATTGTGAGCTATTTTCAATATTAGTCTTTGTGCTCGTTCGGCTTTGATGAGGTGTGTAGAGCATGCTGAACCCCAGGATGTGATGCAATAGGTCAAAATTGACTTGCAAAGGGCATTATAAACCATATTTATAGTAGACGTGTCAGCAATACTTCTCAATTTTTTAAAAACAAATATTACTTTTCTGAGCCTACTGTGTACCGTTTGTATGTGTTTAGTCCAGCTGAGGGCCTCATCGATGTATATTCCTAGATATTTTATGTTACTAACTTGTTCAAGTCTAGGGCAGTTACACAAGCATTGTTGCTATAGGTCATTATTGCACGTATGCAAGTTAATTGAAAGGGTGTGCTTAGGAGCAGGGCCGTCTTAAGTCTATTCTGCGCCGGGGTGCGGGACTCAGCCTGCGCCCTCGTTTTGTTTACACTGCAGCGTGGCACATGGCACGCTACGTGCCAATGCTTTCCAGTGCCCAAGGCCGGATTTAGAGGTGTGGAGGCCCCGGGGCAGAACCTTAGTAATAGCTTATAAATATCTATAGCTTAAAATATATATAGCTTATAAATATCAGTGGGAGTACTTGTTGATGCATTGGGAAAAAATATTGTACACCTAATTGTAGTGATTTAGATATAATTTCTTTTTAAGTGCGAGCGTCCGGACGGCTATGTCAAAGGACGCAACAGACGCACAGGTGCCGCGCCGCGCGCCCATTTCAAATGAATTTACACGCTATTGACTTAGAGATCATTTTGCTTCAAGTGCGGGTGACCGGGCGGCGATATCAGAAGTACATTCATTCACACATACACTCTCTTTGGATAAGAGATTTTACTGCGCGTGTTGTATTATATAAAATTGTTGTTAGCGTTTGAGCTTGACTCTTGAGGCGGTGTCTAAATGGGGTGATGCCAATCTGGTGAAGTTCAACGAGAGTAAGACGCAGGCGTGTCTATTCTCTGCTAAAAGGAGTCCATTCGAACTGACTCCAACTTTTAGTGGTGTATCCGTGCCGGTTTCTGACCATCTTGAGCTTTTGGGCGTTACTTTGACCTCTACGCTCAACTTTGGCTCGTACCTATATCGAGTCCAAAGCTAAACTAGCTGCCAAAAATCTAGGTGTCCTCTCAAAGGTGCGAAGGTACTTCAAGTCTGAACAGTTGCTTACATTATATCAATCACAGATTCGCTCCTGTATGGAGTTCGCACCTTTGGGATGATTCGGCTAAGTATCAGCTGGAAGCTCTGGAATCGATAGAGAGACGTGCCAAAAGGCTCATAGGCAACGACACTCTTGTGCGAAAAAGACTTCAAAGTTTTGAACATCGCCGTAAAATTGCTAGTCTATCTAGTCTAGTCTTTTTTGCTTGCGCATACATATTTGTCGTAAGTAACAATTACATAAAAGTTTGCAATAGCGTTAAGTTCAATGAAATATCCAAAAATTCAGCGCTCGAAGAGCGCCCCCGGGCGCTCCGCGCCCGGGTGCACCGCACCCCTTGCACCCCCTGGTAAAGACGGCCCTGCTTAGGAGCAGAGCGTTTTGAGATGCGGAAAGCTATAAATTTAGTTTTTAAAACATTCAAGGTTAAAAGGTTCTGCTGAAGCCAGTATGCAATGTCTCTCAGACCCTTATTGGCTATATTAGATACTGCGTCCCATTTACTACTGTGGAAGACGATAGCAGTGTCATCCGCAAATGCGAACATTTGTGCATTTGCTAATTTGAGTTGGCACAGATCATTAATGTAGGCTAAGAATAGGGCTGGACCTAGCACGCTTCCTTGTGGAACACCGAAAGACATTTTCTCATAATCACTTAAAACACCTTCAACTTTAACACGTTGCCTACGTCCAGAAAGGTAGGAAGTAAACCATGTCAATGCAGTCCCACGAATACCAAGGTATTCAAGCTTTTTTAACAGGATTGGCCTGCTGACTGTGTCGAAAGCTCTTGCCAAATCCGAATTGGTGTGGACTAATAAGTTTTTCTTTTTCTAAAAATTTCATAAAACTTCTGCTAACAACTCTTTCCAGAATCTTGGAGATCGAAGACAACAGGGATATTGGACGATAATTTGAGGGTTCTTCAGTGTCTCCTGCTTTGTATATTGGGCATACATCTGCTTCTTTGAAAGTCTCAGGGAAAACACCAGTTTTCAAACTAAGATTGCAGATGAATGCAATTGGCGCGGCCAAAACATGCTTACCAGATTTTAACAAGTAGTTAGACACGTTATCCGACCCTGCAGCAGACCTATTTTTTAAAGACCCTATGATCTTTTCTATAAGAGCTGAATCTGCTGGAGCCAGAAACATGGACTTTGAGGGAGAGTTAGGTATCTTAACTAATTGTGCTAGTGCATGTTCAGATGTTTTTGTTTTGTGCAAAATGTCTGCAGCTAGAGACTTGCCGATTGATGTAAAATATTCGTTTACATTATTAAGAGCCTGTTGTGGGGTGGAAGCTGAATTAAACAGATCATTACTTTTGGCGTTGACAGATTTGAAGTTACAAACATCTCTGATTGAATTCCAGAGGTCTTTACTATTTCCTACGCTTGATTTAAGTTTGTTACACTCGTACTCATTTTTAAGATTTTGTAATTAATTATTGCAGTAGTTTCTGTATTTTTTATATTTTTCTAATAGTTCAGTATTATTTGGATTCTTTTTTGAATTAGTCTTAAGTTTGTCCCTCTTTTTCATACATTTAATTAAGCCCGGAGTTATCCAGTCTCTTCTTATGTATTTAGAGTTACGGGCTATTTTCGCTGTCTTATGCGTATTAACTATTCTGTTTAAAGTATCGACAAATTCAATGACAGCATTATTCACGTCATTGTGGTTATAAAAACTGGACCAATCTACTTCTTCAAGGTGGCCTATGACTCTTTCATAGTCTATTTTAACAAATTTTCTAGGAATTACAGTGGATTTTGGCTTACCGGGTATTGAAACCAACACAGCATCGTGATCAGTGATATTGCTGGCACACACCACAACATATGATCCGTATCTATTAGAACTTTTAATCAAGACATGATCTAGACAGGCAGTTTCTCTGGTTGCAGTTAGGTGGCCGGGAGTATAACCTTGGTATGCTAACAAGTTGAGGTAATCATCAGCTTTTTTTGTTTAGACGAGTTTTGTTGCGCTGGAGCTATGTCGATATTCAAGTCTCCAATGATCATCGACGTGTTTGTACCCTTCATTTTGTGAGATTAGATTGTGATATCGTCTTCTTGTTTAGTAGAGATGTGTGAGCTGGATAGTAACAATCAGGTAGTTGAGGCAGAAATGTGCAACCATCCCGCGCAGGTTCGCGTCCATCGGCACTATACTGTAAACCACGAGACGGAGAGGACGCGCTCCCACGTAGCGAATCGCCTTGTTCAACTGCAATACTTTTGATGAGCCTGAAAAAATGTGTAAACAAACATGTAAATAAACATATTTTAAGCTTTTATAATGTAAACTCGTATGGCAAGCTGCGGTTAAGAACTCAGTAACTTTTAAAGAATAAACGAGGGTAGATTGTTAAACACTTTGTTCACTTGATGAAAGTATAATATAGTTTGGATAAAATCATAAATTAATATTTTCAATATTTTACACACTTTTGTTGTGGTTGTAGTTAGATAACCCGCTATTTTTTTCTTCATTGCTCTCATAGGAATTACGTAAAATTATTGAGCGCGTAACATCATAACTATAACCTCGCGATAAAATTCAAATCTGACAACATGTGAATCAAGATTGAATAATATAATTTAAGTTAATTTGCTAGTCTTTTGAATTGAATTATCATCTGCAGCCTGCAGAAATCCACTGCTGGGCATACACTTCCTTCTAAGATTTCCACTATGACCGGTCTTATGCCGCCTTCATCCACTGACTTTCCATGACCGAGACAATATCATCGGTTCATCGTTTGGGGGAACGGCCTACACTACATCTGCCTAATGCAGATATTGAATAGAAGATCGAAATGTTAATAGTCATTACTCAGACAAACAGTATTGGTACGAACCAGTACGAACATAGAGACATACCAGCGCAATCCTCTGTCAAGAAATAAGATTCAACGTTACTACTAAATTATAATAAAATAAAAAAAATAATTAATAATAATCCAAACGTTGATGGGTTGGGCTCTCAGATTACAGATTGTTCTGATATCTGAGGGTTGTTCTGGTAATCGGAGCTTCTGTCCTTTTTTTACTCTTCCTAAAATAGTGGTAATAAGCTTGTCCTATTTTAGTCCCCAAATAACTTTAAAGTTGACTAAAAACAGGCAAAGAAAGTATGATTTCCTCACCTTCTTCGAATAATACTTTATCGTACACATTGTAGAAGAAACCCCCCGACACAATCCAACAATGAATTTTGGGTTCAGCCCTAAGTCCGGAGGTGTCGCGGATTTGTCGCAGTGTCGTGGAGGTGTCGCAGTGGCGCGGATTTCGCTCTGTAAAGTAACATAACTCTGAAGGTATTGTCATTACAGGAAAAAGTGCAAGGGAAAAGTTGTTCATTATTAAAAGATCTACACTTTTGATCACCGGTAAAGTTTCATAAAATTGAACGGTTGGGGCGAAAATGGCGAAACATAAAAAAGGGAAGAAAACAAGTAAAATTTTTGCCTTTCGGAAGCAATAACTTGAAAAATAAAGATGTAAAAAAAGAAAAGTTGTTGAAATAAAAGTTAGTAAATTTAATTTAGAAGAGAAAAGGTCTTGCCAATTTTTTGCCTAACACTAACAGTTCTCGAGATATCGAATTAAACGCGTTTTCATCGAAATGACCTTGAGCTGACCTCGCCAGAATCCCTCAAATGGAATATATGCTCAGAATGCACCCCCCTATCGATCCTTTATAGTCCCCAAACTACAGAGAGACGAACTTCTTAGCATTCACTTCTTAGCATTCCATGGATTCAACGTGCGCGTGCCGGGTCCATCGTGTGGCAGAGAAAGAAATCTCGAATAGACCCCAAGACTTGTGACTCGGGCGTAGGTTTAAAAGGGGCCCCTTTTGGTGACGTACGTCAACACTCACCTTCACTACTCGTATTTCTCTCCCTGCCCAGCCAAATCCGATATGATCCTACTAGTGCAGCTTTAGATACTCGTTCTAGTATAGAACTTACTGCACTTCTGGACAAGCCAAGGTCTTTAAGCAGGTTATAGTGAGATTTTGCTGGTATACCTCTCGCTCCTACTTCTACAGCGTATAAATTAACTACATAGCCATTTTTGAAGTGAAAACTTCTTTAGGCGCGCTATGGACAGAATTTTCGTGGGCTGTAAAATGGATTCATGATCACGTGATCATCACGCTCGGATATGATAAGAAATTTCGGGTAAACTCGGGATGCTAGAGCGAGAAAGATAATGTGGTCAACAAACGTGCCAGACCGAGAAAGATAATTGTTAGAGGAGGACATGGGACAATAGATACTCTCTCTCTCTCTCTCTCTCTCGCTGCTCGCTACCGGCAACCAGTGTTGGCACCTTAGCGACTTTGTCGCTGAAACAAGCGAATTTTTAAAACCTTTTAGCGGATTTAGATGACGTTGTAACCCTTTTTTTCCTCCGTGATTCGGAACGCATCGATTGTCTATGCGGCCGAGCGATAGACGGACATCACTAAAAAAAGTCGGTTTGCTTACCGCGTCCCTATCGGAAGTTTTGAAAGCGTTCTTTTTTTTCCGACCGGCGTGGCGAGTGGTCGATTTCGTTCTCTGGTGCGTGAGTGGTTGAGTTTGAAGATCGCTGTGACGTGTCCCGAGACCGGCTTTCCGGGCTATCCGCGTCGTGCGCGTGGGGGCTTGTCTTCACGTGAACAACCACCTCTCTTAAGGGAGGTGTGTTTGGGAGGCCCCCGGTTGTTGGAGGCGTCCTGGTGTGTGGTGTGGTGGTGTCTGGCGGTTTTGGCCGGGTTTCCTGTCCCGGGCTGCGCCCAGTTCGGCGGTCGACCCCGAGCTCGTGCCTCGTGGCCGGGACAGCGCTCGCCAGAACCCGACAGGTTTTTGCTTGGTGTATAGTGGAAGAGTGGTGGAAGGTGAAATGGAGAGTGGGGCCTATTTGTCAGGCCAGGTCATGGGCCGTGGTTGAATAGGGTTGTTTCGGGGGGATGTGAGACCGCTATAGGTTAGGAACTACCGTTGTAACCATACCATACCCGCCGTCAAGGAATTTCCCTCGGAGCCCATAGGGTATCGAGCCAAGGGTCACCTCGGGATGTTTTCCTGAGCATTAGCTCCCTGAGGCAGGACGGTAATATCCCAGGTCAGTCTCTCCGACTTGACCGAACTGAAGGTGTATGGTTTTACTCACCATGTTTTCCATGCTTTGAGCAAACCGGGATCTGGGAAGCCTAGTAGGCTATAGGGTACAACATTTCAGTGGTCCATTCCCCCCCGAGGAGTTAAGTGTTCTGAAAATGTCCGGCCGTGGTCGGTTAATTAATGAAGGTCAGGTTTCTGACCTAGATAAATAAATTTCTATGTCTTATAACATAAACTTTTTCCTGCTGTCACTCGAGGTAAACTAGGTGTAAACGTTATTTTCCTAGAGGCTTACAGTAGTGAATTACCTTATAGTTTTCCCGGGTCCACAGCTAGTGTCTGGTTAGTGTACTTTCGGTTATCATTCATGTAAACACTATAAAGTTTAATTAAGATAGACACCCGTCTAGAATTTCCCAGGGGTAACTATTCGCTGGATACCATACTTCCTGTAATTGATGGAGAGTCAGTATGTCATAGTCTGACGGATTGTTTCCTCCGTACTTGAAGAATGTAGTACTGGCCTGTTGATAGCCTATTATTAATGTGATGTTACAAACCGTAAAGTATATGGAGTGTAATTAGCTAATAACGTTCTAATAATTATTGGTTCAACGGTTTACTCTAAGTGCGTTGAAACTGACTTTGTACTTGTAATTTGTAATTTTGTCACTTACCTTACTTAGTCTACTAGGATTATAGTTATAAATTCTATGGTCTTACACCATACTTATGAAGGCCTATTGGCCCTTTATTTTGGTTGATATTGTCAGTTCTCGGTAACAGTATAGGTTCCTGGCGGTAAGGAGGGGTTAATTTTTGCCCAATTACTTATCTAACCTAACCGTGGAGTTTAGCCTTTGCTGAACCCCTCTCTAACCTAGGGTGGTATTCGGAATTTACCCATCTTTACTAAGGTGCCCTGTACTGAGACTAACTAAATTGTAATTTAGAGGTTGTCGAGGAATTCCTCAAATTCCTTTTTTGGTCTTTTGAAGGAACAGTAACTCAACGATCAACCCCTGGCCTTTTACCCTTTTTATTATTGATGTATGCCTTGGTTTCCTATCAATAAACGCTTGAAAAAGTCTTAATTTTTTATTTTATACTTAAACTTTAACTTTTTCCGGGGAGGTTTGAGAATTCAATGTTAAACATATTGAGTTCTCAACCATAACACCCCGGATAACCTTACAACATGTTACCGACAAAGGGGAATATACTAGTGTAGTGAAGAAGGTTGGAGAAGGAAAAACACAAGGTCATTGGGAGTCAGATCATATTTATAAGGAAATTAACTCATTCTCTCAAACATAAACAACATGGAAGTCTACCTTCCAATTTCTATACATACAGATAAATATACGCACATTATAGCAGGAACTTTCCCAATTATATTATTAACATTTTATTCAATCATTTGTATTTTCGTTTGATCTTACATGATAATAATGTTAATTATTGCCTTAAGTTATTCCTTTTCCCTTTTAATTTAAATTGCTTAACATTGTAGGTACTTAGACCAGTGCCATTTTATATTCTTACTAGCAGCTATATTTCCGGGATAAAAATAGCTTATGTATTCTTCCAGACTGTTATTCCCTTAATAATTCAATCAAAACCGGCGACTTTGTTTCATAACTATTTGGCGACAAGCTCAAAATCATAGTGGCAACACTGACGGCTACCAACTCCAAGACTTTTCTTTGGGCGGAAAAACACGACGGGTGCTTTAAAATTGTCACAATCAAATTAATTAGTTTTGCTGTGTAAATATTTCGTTTCTTTCGTGTAAATATTTAGTTTTGTATATAGTCAATAGTATTAATAAATATGAGCGTCGCTAGCGACGGGGGTGACCCCGTCGAACAGACCAGAAAAAGAAAACTATTGAAGCCAAATCCAAGTGAAAATGTTTCTTACAAACTATTTAGAAAACCCCTTTATAAGAGAAAGAGACTATTCCCAGAAAATCGTAGTGGAGACTGTGTAGTGTATGTGGAATCGACGGAACAGGAGAACCTTTTTGCAGACAATGTTAGGGCCATCATAGGGGTGCACCGTGTGAATGCATACAAAGTTGGAGTAACTTTTAAAAAGCCGGCCCTGGCCAACAACTTTTTGAACATGGACACTTTTTTTACTAACCATAAATGTGTATACAATCTGGGTATACAAATAAGTACTGCCTGAGTAACCATAGTATTTATTTCGCGCGGACTAAGTCGCGACTAGTCGCGGACTAAGTAGCTACTTTGTATATAAATAAAATTTCAATAAAAAATTACTTTAATTTCTGGCTTGTTTTACTCGTTTATTCAACTAATACGATCCATAATATTTTATTATAATACGACATAGGTACCTATCTATGTAATACAAAAATCAGCTATTAAGTTTTCACTTCTGCCGTGTGGTCTTAAGCACACACCTATTTTTTTGTTAATACGTTTTGAAGGTCGTAATACTTATTTTGTTTCAGCCCGTGGTCTTTAGGTATATTAGTTTCCCACGGTACGGTAAGTTCTACAAGGAATATGCGTTTCGTAGCCCTAGAAAAAAGGAAAATGTCCGGTCTGGATGACGAAACACCCACATCCTCTGGGATTTTGTAGTGCTTTTCATACGTGTCCATTAAAATAGTCCAATCAGGTGTTGAACCCAGGATTGAGTAAGGCTTGTTCTTGGAGTTTGAAGTTAAGCCCTCTTTTTTACAAAGTTAATTTGTCTTTTGTTTATCGTCAATCCCTTTTGGGCTCTAGCTACCGAAAGGCTTACGGCTTCACGTATGATTTCAAGTACTCTGTCATGGCGCTGTGAGTAATGACCCCTATTAAGGAGCACCTTGCATCCCACCAATATGTGCCTTGCTATATATGTGTTGTCATATATCCATGCTTTTTTGATATTGCTGATAGGCTGTTGGTCTACCTTATTGAGGTCGTTCATGAAATTTCCAACAACTACCTCTAATGATGGTGTACGTCCTTTGTAGTCTTTCTACCAATTTAATGTTTATTTATTTCCGTAATTGCACTGGACTATATGTATTTGAACGAAATCCACAGTTACAATAAAAAGAATGCAAGAAATCAATTTATTGATGATTGAACACAATATGTTGCATTATTTTTATTGTAACTGTGGATTTCGTTCTAATACATATAGTTACTAGTAATGAGTAATATTAAATATTTGATTAATAACACAGATAGTCTTAAAGTTAACACCAAAAGCAGATTACCACTAAAACAACACTCGACACAAAAAAGATTACCGTGGAGTAAATTGATTACTATGAAATAGAACTTACCTTATTAAAATAACAAGTTATTGATTAACAGACTTAAGTAATATTTGACCTATGTACAATACCATAAGCAGCACTACCCACTAGTTAACACTGCTGGGACTCAAGGACTTATTAGGTATTTCGCTATTTATATTTAACCGACTTCTAAAACAGAAGAGGTCATCAATTCGGTTCTATGATTTTTGAAGTGAAAACTTCTTTAGGCGCGCCTAGGCAGATTTTTCGAGACGATTCACACGGTGCGGCTGCCAACCGCGCCCGCGCGCGGGCGCGGCAGATTTCCATATAAAATTGAATTCAATTCACACGACGCGGCTTACGGCCGCGGCGGCTGCAGCAGCCGCGCGGCGCCCGCGTGGCTGCGCGCGATTCTTGCGCAGTAGCTTTCCGGACCAGAAACCGCGAAAACCTGCGGTCTCGTGAGTATTGAAACAAAACCGGCGCCGCGCCCGCGCGCGGGCGCGGTTGGTAGCCGCGTCGTGTGAACCAGGCCTTCGTGGGCTGTGAATTGATTTCATTCGTCACGCTCGGGTATGATAAGAAAGCTTCGGGTAAACTCGGGACCATGGCTATTGGCCATCTAGAAATACGTCAGGCAATGGGAAATGCTGAAAGGGCGTGGACAGGCCATCATGGCATGGCCATCTAGAAACGCATCAGCCAATGGGAAATGCTGACGTATTTCGAGATGGATATGCCATGATGGCGAGGCCACGCCCTCCGGTTACACCCGTGTAGTTTCCAAGGTAAGCTATCAAATTCTAAGTTTTAAGTTTTCACTTCTATCGGCAGTTCCTATGACTGCCAATTTTTTTTTGTATGTATGTTACATACAGACGCGATAGCGCCGCCAATTGTGAATCTATTTTGATGGTTATTTTTGTTTGGTAGCTTATACTGTAGAGGTAGTCCTCTATAAATATTATCGAACAAAAAGCATAAATTTGCTTCCTTGTATTTAGATTACAAAGTAATAGATTCCTATGAAGTTATGGTCGAATATCTGAATTTAATTTTAAATTTTGTAGTCGGTTTATTTTGGAGCAAATAAATTATGTTCTAACATCTTCGTGCAATGTTCACCAAGTTTCATGACATTGTGTTTTACACTACACAAACCATTGGATCAGTCCTTGCCTATAGTTTCAAAAGCACTTGTAATTGAGAACATATGATTTATCACACATACATGCGTCTTACTACCACAACATGTAATGTACCACATATTTATTAACTTATAACTGGCAATAATTTGAAAGAATACATTTTTATATTGAACATTTCTAGCACAAAAGCATAACGATGGCTACATGGATCGTACAATGTTGTTTGATAAACTAGTTATGAACTAATATTTCTGTTTAGAAGATGTGCGCAAACTGAACCACAACGATAAGGTAGGTGAGGCAGAAGTGGACAACCATCCCGATCAGACTGGAGTCCAGGGGAAGCAGCTGGTAGAACACGAGGCGAAGCGGGCGCGCTTCCACGTAGCGGATTACTTTCTTCATCTGGAGTTTTTTTGACGAATCTGTAATAAATATAACAACACTTGAAATCAACCAATCAAAGAAAAACATATTTATTAAAACAATGGGCGCTCACATCGTTGTTACGGAAAGAGGACTTGAATAAATCGTATTATCTACGCTTAAAGTCAAAGCTCTTAGTTAAGTTAAGTTACTATTAGTTATTATTATTAATTGCAACTAACACACGCGTTTGTCAGGCTGTTATGAACTGTTTGATTAAATTTAATGCTTGAAATAACATTACTGTTGTGTAAAAACGTAATTAATTCATTGTTTTCATTAGTTTATTGTTTTAGTAATAAAGATAAATTGATGATACAAAACCAACCAATTGATTTATGTATTTTTTCATAGTATAGAGTGACGAGCAGGACATGTGCCTGATGGTAAGCAACATGCCTGCCCATAAGAGCACAGTGACACGCAACTCAATAGTTGAGAATGAACACGAAGAGTCCAAATCATATCCTAACCGTGCACTGCGCTCGTCACCTAGAAAAGTAACATGATTTATCTCGATGTCCACATACAGTAATGTTTGCACATTACTTCTTGGCGATAAAGTACTGGCAAAGATGTGGTACTTACCCAGGCGTACTTTACAAAGAGCCCTATCACTACGATATAAAATGAACACTGTGTACTAAATTATGTTACTTTGAGTGATGTAAAATAAATATTAGTTGTACTCATTATGATTTTATGTCCATTATGTAGTTGTTTTGATGGACTAAATGACAAAATGTATCATTACAAAAGATGTGATATGATTAGAAATATTGTATGAAATAGACAATATTTCAAAAGCCTTTCCGAGCGCTTGGTCGACGCGACGCGTGACCAAAATGCTGGCGTTTATTTGGCCCAACGCATAAGCATTGCCATTCAGCGTGGTAATGCCGCCAGCATGCTGGGTGCGCTTCCGATTGGTAGTGGGCTTGAACATCTTGATTATCTATAGACCTTCATTGGTCTATGGATAATTCAGGTGTGCTTAGTGTAAGTAGTTGTTAGGTATGTAGCGTAGTGTAGTTCTCATTGTATTTTAGTTTTGTTAATAAAGGCTCTGCCAATTTAAAAAAATATACAATTTTCCTATGTCAACAATAACAAAATTTCTAGAAAAAAAATATTAAAGATTTCTTTACTACATTTTTTCTTGATTGATTCCCTGCCCATTGCAGTATGATGGTGGATTCGGTGGGGGTGTAGGGGAAGAGGAGTGTCGGTATATCGTTGAGCTGCTGTCCCCGTCCTCTTCAGCTGGATGGTGATAGGTAATGAGGCCCAGCATTTGGCCTGCCGCGGGAGACCAAGGGTGTCCAGACGTGAGGACGTCTGGCTCCCACGGTTGGTCACCTGGTGACCGACACTCCTCTTCCCCTACAGCCCCACCGAATCCGCCATCATACTGCAGTGGGCAGGGAGTACGACGCACCGTAATGCCGGTATTCCTCTTTAGCCAAGGTATCTCCTCTACGGCCACAGTGCCTACCACCAAGCCTCACGGCACGTCTCAGCTGCGCCGGCACCGTCTGCGCCGCGCAACTCCCTCCCGGCCGCGTCACTTGGACCGCAAGGCTTGGAGCCCATAGTCCTGGCGAGCAGTCCCACTGCGAGTTTCTCTTAGCTTCACTGTGGCTGACCAGGTCACGCCTACTGGACCCCCGCCTCGTCAATTCGGGAGCTCCTCGAGAAGGAAGCAAAAAAATGGTATCTTGTAGAGCAACCGGCGGCTGACTGCCGTCTTCTTTCTATTCGCCGTGATCTTTTATTAAATAAGTACCTAGTTGAAAATTATGCGCATTTTTTATGTGGGCGAACAATTACGCACGGTCACACATTGACATAGTGGGATACGTCGGGATCGACATTACGGGCGGATATGGTACCGACAAAACCCCCGTAGATTTCTCCAGCCGTGGGTTGGTAGATAAATGGACTATCCAACACAAAATGAATCTTTCAAATCTGTCCAGTAGTTCCCGAGATCCTAGCGTTCAAACAAACAAACAAACTCTTCAGTTTTATAATATTAAGTATATAGATAGTATAGATTACTTCGACGTTTTGGCAGCGATACAACCGCTGCGCCTTGGTCACGAGAAGCACAGTCAATTTAAATCATACAGTCGTTCGACGAAGCCGTCTAGACGGGGCAATCGTGCGGAGCGTGCGGGGTGAGACGCGGGAAGCGCGCTCCTGCATTGCCTACGTTACAATGTTAGTATTGCAGGAGCGCGTCTTCTGTATGGTTTAATTTTATTTTGGTGCCACGTTTTTTTTTATTTGCGACAACCTTACCAGTGTCTATACATTATCGGCGTTTCTCCTAAGATCATAAGGCGATGAACTACTGGTAGATTTAAGTATTTCTTTGTACTGTGCGAGGAAGCACAGGCTGTGTCTTCAACTTGCAACATTACGTGTTCAAATCGCGAAAGCTTAAAAACAAAGGTCGAATTACACTTACGTTCATTTGAGAATAAAATGGTTATACAGAGTTTAATAGAGGTGCGTGAATTGTATAATAACGATGAGGTAGTTGATACAGAAACGAGTGACTATCCCCAGCAGAGTCGCGTCTAGCGGAACCACTTGGTACGTCACCAGCCGGAGCGGACGAGCCTCTACGTAGCGGATCAACTTTTCTATCTCGTTCTTCTTTGCCTCATCTGAAACAGAGAAAAAATCTTTCCTACAGTAATTAATGCTTAAAAAGTTTCAATATATATTTTATGGCTATTGCCTGAATGGCTTATTGAAGTTTTACTATAAAACTACTTTGATTGTAATTTTCTTTTAGTTAATTTATTATTCTAATTAATTAATTCAGTGCCAAGCGAGTTGCGGTGACGCGCGTGCACTTTTCTTGAAAAGTGCCGCTAAAACTTAAGTTGAAAAGGCTGAATAGGCTGAAACTTTAGTTGGGTTGGACCAATCATATCACACGAGAGCTAACGGGAATTATTTAAAACAAACTTCCAGAAGTGTTTAAAAACAAAATAATTTCTAGGCAACTGATTCAAGATCATTTAGTTAAATTGATAGAATCTAATAGATTACCTACCTTGTTGACAGTTGTTTGACTTCTGATATATACACGTATATATGAAATATACATGTAATATATCCATATACATGTATATGTCACGTAAGAAAGCTAATTAAACTTTCCCACAGCTGAGGCCCGAAGCTTACACTTACAAAGAAATAGTTACGCCTGTGATCCATCCTCTAAAGAAGTCTTTTTGTAACATGTCCGTCTGTTTAGTAACATGCTAGTTTCCGCACAATGCCTTCCTTCACCATCACAGCTGATATTATTCTTACACACGCGTATACGAGTATAATATTGTTCAGAGATGCCGGCCATGTTAGACCCTACTACCTCATGTCACGTCTTTTTACTTTACTATCGTGGCTGTTTGAATATCGGCAAATTAATTATTTCCATCTGTCTCCAGTGTTTCGGCAGAAACTCACATTTAACAAACAGGTGGATCAGTCGGTTACCAGAATACTCCTATATACTTACTCTCTTCAGCCAGCAGTCTATCGTAGAGCAATGTTCTTTTATTGTTAGTTTTCTTCGGTAACATCCCAGCAGTCAGAGCGGGCGCTAGCGCCAGACTCAAGCTTGCACATTTATATAAATTCGAAGACCAAAATATCATCCAATTCTGGAACAAAAATTATAATGTGGTTTTTCCAATGGCTGTAGAAGAAAAGTTCAGGGCAGGGTTGAGCAACATGTTAAGAGGAGCAGTTAAGGCGTGTCCAGTAGTGGCCTAGGATAGGATACTGCTACTGATGACGACAGAGTCATTTCGAGAAAGTAGTAGGAAAAAACATTACTGTGTTCCGGTTTGAAGAGCAATGTTTCCAGAGAAATTACAGGGCTTAGAGATATAACATCTCAGATCTCTGGGTGACGAGCGCAGAGCAGTGCTAGGTAATGATTTGGACTCTTCATGTTCCAATAGCTGCGTGTCACTGTGCTGTTATGTGGCAGGCATGTTGCTTACCATCAGGTACATGTCCTGTTCGTCTCGTCACTCTTTATTAAAAAAAACCGTTTTAACTGTTAGTACACAGATTTCAGCACCGTAGGTTATTAAGAATGAACGCGCCAGTTAAATACTTTTTCTTCAGACTCTGTGAGATGGGTGACGAGAAAACTCAACGAAATTTCCCAAATGCCATCCAGGTTATATAAATATATAAAGTACAAAATAATTATATTGTACTTACGGATGGATATTTCTGAAAACCTCGAAGGTTGACGTAGATCGCGAGCATTACATCTGGTACCGTCAGCAGTAGTTGCAGCATGAACTAGAAATTATTAGAACCGTATAAGTAACCGCGAAAATGTAGAACGTTCTGCTAGACGCAGTGTTTCGTGTTTCCACACTCCTAAAACCTGGGAATCTATAAAAAACAGTAAATTAGTACATATTTTATTCAATAGAGTAAGGAGACGAACCTGGCATATACCTAATGATAAACGATATGCCTCCTCATGCAGAGTGACACACAGCTATTGGAACATGAAGAGTCCAAATCGTCAAGCACTGCACTGCGCTCATCGCCCAGATATACAAAATGTTTTATCTTTGTTTATGACCGGAATTTCACTGGAAACATTGCCCTTCCGGAAAACAGTGATGTTTTCACGTTACTGCTTGGCGGTAGAATAATTAATTGGCTAAGGTGTTGTACTTCCCTAGGCGGACTCTACAAATATTCCTACCATGAGTAATTTTCTGGGCAATCGTGTTGTGATGATAAGCTTATTCAATACATGGCAATACTGTTCCTGAAATATAACATTTCAACTCTGTGAAAAATACAAGTTTTTTACAAGCTATTTTCCTACTTTTACAATGTTACAGTGCTAAAATAATACGTAAATTGCCTCCGAAAAAACGAAAACCGACTTAAATTGAAACTTCATAATGTGTTAATATATTTATTTTTATAAATCATCAATATAGGTCGATAAATTATTTTAAATTTCGGTGACGAGCGCAGTGCAGCACTGGAAAGTGATTTGGATACTCTATCTTCACGTTCAAGAGGTGAGGCACTGGGCCGTTATGGAGAGGAGTGCTGATTATCATCAGGTCTTGTCAGGGCATGTCTTGTTCTTTCCCGTCACTTTCCTCCGCCTCCATCCGCCTGGGGAAGTACCACACTTTTGCCGGGTATTATACCGCCAAGCAGTAAAGTGCAAACATTACTGTATTCCGGTTTGAAGGGCAATATTTCCAGAGAAATTACAGGGCTTAGAGATATATTATCTTAGATATCTGGGTGACGAGCGCAATGCAGTGCGAAGTAATGATTTGGACTTTTCGTGTTCCAATAGCTGCATGCCTGCATGTCACTGTGCTGTTATGTGGCATATTGCTTACCATCAGGTACGTGTGCCGCTCATCTCATCACTCTATCCTATATAAAAAAAACCTTTATAGGCAGGGCTTTTTCTGTGTGGGCACGAATTACCCCCAAAGAGGCAGGTGGCATACTAATTGTTCCGTAAATTACTCAATCAGCCTGGGAGTCCGCCACTTACCGATCAGATGATCGGTAATGGTTACAGAGATGATTTACTTAAAACTAAAACTCTGCTACCACACAAGTTTTGAAAAAAAAACTGAAAAGAATAAAACAAGCACTTAGCTTTCTGGTGGTCTAGAATTCTATAATATTATGTTATTGAATTAATACTATTGAATAAAATAAAATAATATATATTCTAATTGGAACCCAAATGAACTAGCACTAAACAAGGATGAATTTGAAATTCTAATGAAGGTTCATGGGCTCGATATTATACTTATTTCTGAAGCTACTTTTTCAAAAAATAAAATAAAATCATAGACGCAAAACTTTTACCACTAACCACCCTGATGGAACAAGACACGTAGGAACAGCTATAATAATACGTAACACAATCGAGCACTACCTACTACCAGAATATAAGACGCCTCAAATACAAGCGACCGTGGTGGCGGTAGAAGATAAAGAAGGCCACTTTAACATCGCTGCTGTGTACTGTCAAGTTTTCTGCCTTCTTTAAAACACAGGGTGATCGCTTTATAGTCGAAGGAGACTGGAATTCGAAGCACACATTTTGGGGCTCGAGATTGATTACCTCTAGAGGTAGACAACTAATGAATAGCTTGACTGCAAATAACTTATGCACGGAATCAACAAGGGAACCAACATATTGGCCTACTGATCCCAAAAAAATCCCTGACCTACTAGACTTTTTCATTACCAAGGGACTCTCTAGACGCTACGTTTCATCACATCCCCGTGCTTACCGTGAGCACCATGGTGATAAATGTCAAGAAACCTAACATGCTAACTAATAAAAGCACAGATTGGGACTCTTTCAATGAATTTGTAGAAGATAATATAAAGTTGAAAGTATCTCTGAAAACGCCCAGGAAGCTGCTTAGAAGTCCACTCCTTTGTTAGAGGCTTTTAACTGCACCACAAATCTCCCAGCAATGATAAGAGAACGTATATTGGAGAAACAAAAAGCTCGCCGTACGTGGCACCAAAGCAGAAACCGAGAAGACAAACAAAAACATAACAAGACCATAAAAGATCTAAAGACCCTAACTAAAGAATGGCACGATACGACACTTCAATCCGAGCTGGAATTCCTGACACCTGTGCTTCAACTAACTATTCTCTTTGGAAGTTTACAAAATCCCTTAATAGATCAACAGAAGCAAAGCCACCGCTGAGAAATGCCAAAATAACTGGGCCAAATCACCTATGGAAAAGGCAGATCTATTTGCAACTCATCTCACTGCTATCTTTTGCCCCAATGAAACCTCTGACCAGGATACAGAAAAAGAATTAGACGAACTCCTCGAACAACCATTCCAGATGTCGCCGCCCCTCAAACCAGCTACAGTAAGAAAGGTGTGGAGAACAATTTTGGAAACCTAAAAAATAAAAAAGCACCAGGGCTTGATTTGATTACTAAAGTAGTTCTAATGCATATTCCTAGGAAGGCTGTGGTTTTTCTGACAACACTTTATAATGGCATTCTGAGAGTGCAATACTTCCCATCATTGTGGAAAATGTCTCAAATTATAATGGTGCACAAGGCAGGCAAATCACCAAATGAGATCCAATTATATAGACCGATCAGCCTCTTACCAATCATGTCTAAAATCTGCGAAAAAATCATCCTCCGCAGGCTACGCCCTTTTCTTGAAACTGAAAAAGTTATACCTGATCACTAGTTCGGATTTAGACAGCATCATTTCACAATAGAGCAGGTCCATCGGGTCAGAGATGCTTTGGAAAGGAAAGAGTACCGTACTTCAACCTTCTTGGACATACTGCAAGCTTTTGACAAAGTGTGGCACAAAGGCTTACTATACAAAATTGAAAATACCCTACCCCACAGCTTCTATTTGCTGATGCTATCTTACTTGGAGGGAAGGATGTTTCAAGTAAAGGTAGAGGAGTCATTTTCGCCGGTGTGCCGCAGGGTTCGGTGCTTGGACCAGTCCTATGCTCAATATTTACAGCGGATCTCTCAGAAGTGATAGGGGCAACAATAGCAACCTTCGCTGATGATACTGCAATACTGGCTAGCAGTAAGAACCCAGTGGAAGCTTCAGAGTCACTGCAAAAAGGACTGGATGAAATCAATACCTGGTTGCAGAGATGGAAAATCAGGGCTAGTGGTATCAAATCTGTGCAAATAACATTCACCCTTAAAAAAGGAGAATGTCCACCAGTGTTCCTTGGTGGTGCATTATATTATTGTCATGTGGCAATTCTGTTAAGTATCTTGGTATGCATCTGGACAGACGACTAACTTGGAAAAACCATGTAAAAGCCAAAAGATAACAAACAAATTCTACTTACATACTTAAGGACTGGCCTCGTGGCTTAGAGGGTAGTAGCTCTGCCTGCGAAGCCGAGGGTCGTGGGTTCGATTCCCACCCAGTGCAAATATTTGTGTGATGAATTCAAATGTTTGCACTGTGTCTGGGTGTTTATATGTATAACAAGTACGTATTTAAAACTATATAAGTATTATATCAGCTATCTGGCCGCCATCGTACAAGTTTTGCTTAGTTTGGGGTCAGATGGTATTGTGTGTGAATTGTCCACCAATATTTATTTTTATTATTTACTTACAAAACTTTCCTGTGGCTTCTGGGCCGCAACAGTAAGTTGAGTACCGACAACAAGCTGCTTTTTTATAAAATCATCATTAAATCTATATGGACGTATGGAATCCAACTATGGGGTAGTGCCAGTAACTCCACTATCAGTATCATCCAAAGAATGCGATAACTAATCATTTTTCGAACAATTTTTTCGACATGACTATTGATGATCCTAATCGTAATTTTGATGATGTTTTTAAAATGCTAAGTACACAATATAATAATATTTTTCATACCAAATTTAACGCAGGACTTATTAAAAGTCGAAACAATCTTTACAATTTATATAAACTAAAGACATACTGCAATGACGATGCAACAAAAGTCTATGTTAAGAGGTACTAAAATATTTTTAGAAATTTGTGTATTCGAGCAAAAGCAATATTCATTCGGGATCAAATTGAAAACTCCAACAACATGATAAAAAGCACGTGGAAGATAATAAACAAGGAGTCTGGTAAAACTAAAAGTCGTGAAATGATGCGCGCAGTTCGGGTTGGCGAAAATGTCACTACAAAAAAATCGGGCATTGTAGATGCTTTCAGGGCTTATTTTGCTGATATTCCCTTTGAGACAACTAAAGACCTAACTTCGTATCCCTCTCTTGCAGAGGAAATGTTGACAGAAAATATTGATTGTCCTTCATCTACATTTGAGTTTCATCATGTTACTGCCACTGCAATACTAAAAACGTTAAAGTTAAGAATACAGAGGACTTATGGGGATTATCTTAAGGTACTTGTGGTACTTGTGGGGATTATTAATAACATTGCCCCATATTAAGCAGAATAATTTAATAAATGTATCAAAAAAGGCACATTTCCTGACATGATGAAGTATAGTAAAGTGATAACCTTTTTTAAGTCTGGAGACAAAAACGAACTTGGAAACTACAGACCCATCTCGGTTTTGCCCTGCATCAGCAAAGTATTCGAGAAACTAGTTCTCACGCAACTTTTGTCTTACTTTAATATTAATAACCTTTTACATAGTAACCAATTTGATTTACAAAAGGACATTCCACCACCGATGCAGTTATTGAACTAACTAATTATATATTGAAAGCCTGGGAAGACCATCATGACGTTCTAGGAGTATTTTGTGACTTATCAAAAGCTTTCGACTGTGTTCATCATGAAACTCTTTTGAAGAAACTGCAGTTCTATGGGGTATCGAAACCAGCTCTAAATTTTATTTCTTCATATCTTAAGGACCGTGTACAGATAGTCGATGTTGACGGTGTGCAATCAAATGAGTCGCTTATAAGAATGTGTGTACCACAAGGTTCCATACTTGGACCTTTCCTGTTTCTTATTTACATAAATGATCTACCTTTCATGACAAAGAAACATAATAAAAAAATATAATTTAAAAACTCAAAAACCCGACTGCGTAAAAAGTGAACCAAACTACGTACTCGCATACTAAAAAAAACTGAAAAGAATAAAACAAGCATTTAGATTTCTAGTGGTCTAGAATTCTATAATATGTTATTGTATTAATACTATTGAAATATATACAATTTTTTCTAATAAAAGAACATTACAACTGAAGAGTCGGGATCCATTATTATTCGACATACATTGTAATTGTTCAATGGATCCCGACTGTTCAGTTGTATTGTTCTTTTATTAGAAAAAAATGTATATATTTCAATAGTATTAATACAATAACATATTATAGAATTCTACACCACCAGAAATCTAAATGCTTGTTTTATTCTTTTCAGTTTTTTTTAAAATGCGAGTACGTAGTTTGGTTCACTTTTTACGCAGTCGGGTTTTTGAGTTTTTGAATTATATTTTTTATTTTATACTTTTTAGTTATGAACAATGTTGTGAATGTTAATATGCTCAATAATATGCATCTTTTGGTTGTTGACCAAATGTCTTCGTTTCTACTGATATAATATGTAGGATTTTCTACTGCATGTAAGTAATTCATATTTATAGTTTTGTGTTAGTATAGGTTTTCGATTGACATTGAGTACCTACTAAATCGTTTGAAGTTGGAGATGGGCGACCGAGGCGGAGCAATCCGAGAGCGGTTCCGTGTTCCCACTATCAGCGGCAGAGTTGAAACCCCATGGAGGTTTATTAGTAGATAGGGGCACCATATCCATACATGATATAGAGTGCAACATAACCTGAGGCTGTGTTCCCGGGCGGGGCAGTAGGGTATGCGTAAATACATTTCCTGCACGTACGAAAAAAAGGTAGTCCAATATACCTACTAGCATAGATCGTAGAACCCAAGATGGGCCCCATCCCAAACTTCACGGCGCACGCAATCATGTCAACGTTGGGAAGAGTGAGCTCACTCTTTCCGTTCTAGTCGGTTGCAGGACGCGGTGGACGCCGGACGTTTTTACCTATCATTATTCGGTGTCAACAACCAAAATAAGTAGAACCACAGCAAATCTCGCCGCTAGCGATTATAGGGGTCAAGTAGATTGGTTGTTTGTAAACCACTTACGATACATACAGAGACGCAGTTTAATACCAATTTCAAGGTGCTCAGGGCACATCTATTGATTTTTATATGCCTACTAGATGCATTAGTATATAATGTCCATCCACATTCACACGTATAGTTAGTTATACGAAGTTTTCTGCTACCTAAAAACCTATAAATGTGAGAATGGTTGTTACTCAACTTTAAATCGATATACATCCTAAACGGTCAGTCAAATCGAAAAACATTGAGAGAAAGCTAAACATTATTTTCAAATACCTATTCAACGATACCCCTCTTGACATATTTTGGTGATTTTCATTTTTTTTATTTGGACAATATGGCGTCCTGAATCCGCCATATTGGACTTACACTAATGTCATGTCTTTAGTGTCACTCGCCAGATTAAGAGGAATCGATTGACGTGTGAATCATAAAAATCGGCCCAGGCGTTTGGTCTGTATAGTGCTTCAAAGGAACATACAAACATACATACATACATACATACATACAAACATAGACTGTATAACACATTACCACTCCTTTGCGTCGCGCAGTCGGGTAAAAATATAGAAATAGTTATGTTCGCCGATGATACATCACTTCTATTCAAAGTGAAGAGAGGAATAAACGATTTCACAGAAATTAACGTAATTTTAGACATTGCGTACAAATGGTTTGATGCAAATAATCTAGTACTTAATCCAACTAAAACGAAAAGTATAAAATTCTCACTCTGCAATGTAATGTGCGGTAAACTTGATATAAGACTGAAAGATGAACTCATCGAACCTGTACAATCTACTCGATTTCTGGGTATTTCAGTGGATTCAAAGCTTCAATGGGGTCCTCACATAGAGAGACTGGCTGACCGACTTAGTTCAGCTGCCCACGCTGTTCGTCAAATTAAAAAAATATCGGACGTCGCAACAGCTAGGCTTGTTTATTTTGGCTATTTTCATAGCATTATGTCCTACGGGATTTTATTATGGGATAGCTGCGGATAGAAACTCAGTTTTCATATTGCAAAAGAGAGCAATCCGTGGTCTATATAATTTATCGGCTAGAGATTCAGTACGGGAAATTTTCAAAACTATTAACTTACTCAATTCTGGGTTCAGCACCTGATTGGACTATTTTAATGGACACGTATGAAAAGCACTACAAAATCCCAGAGGATGTGGGTGTTTCGTCATCCAGACCGGACATTTTCCTTTTTTCTAGGGCTACGAAACGCATAGTCCTGGTAGAACTTACCGTACCGTGGGAAACTAATATACCTAAAGACCACGCGATGAAACAAAATACTTAAGTATTACGACCTTCAAAATGAATTAACAAAAAATGGCTATGTAGTTAATTTATACGCTGTAGAAGTAGGAGCGAGAGATATACCAGCAAAATCTCTCTATAACCTGCTTAAAGACCTTGGATTGTCCAGAAGTGCAGTAAGTCCTATACTAGAACGAGTATCTAAACCTGCACTAGTAGGATCATATCGGATTTGGCTGGGCAGGGAGAGAAATACGAGTAGTGAAGGTGAGTGTTGACGTACGTCAATATAAGGGGCCCATTTTAAACCTACTACCCGAGTCACAAGTCTTGGGGTCTATTCGATATTTCTCTCTCTGCCACACGATGGACCCGGCACCCGCACGGTGAATCCATGGAATGCTAAGAAGTACGTCTCATATTAACAGTCCCATCATTGTATATTTATAAATGTATAATGTATGTAAGAAAAATCGAAGTCGACTGAAGAAACTAACTGATCTGAATCCAAAAGCGCACCATAAGCACAAAATTGTATTTCCTAAGTGCAGACTTCAGAAAACAAATAACTCTTTCAAATGTAATGGTATTCGCTTCTATAATGCAATCCCTGCACAAGTCGAAGGTCTTAATGAAACAAAGTTTAAAAATGAAATAAAAAGCTACCTATTGAGCAAGGCATATTATAATATATTTTTTTATTTATTGAATAATAGGCGAGCAGCATTAGCTGATATGCCTATATCTCAGTGTTGAAATAACAAATTATAGGTAATTGTCTGTTAAAATGATTTTGTCTTTAAATATCCATTTGTCCAATCTGTTCTTGAAAGAGTTTAATGACTTTGCTGAAATAACATCCTCAGGCAACCTGTTCCAGTTGTAAACCACTCTATTGCTGAGGATGTGATGTGCAGTGTTTGTCAGTGATGGTGCGTGGGACAACTGGGACTTATGACGCCGATTGTCTCTCTTATGCTCCTTTAATCTGTACAGGTTCTTTATGTGAGGGAGGTTATAAAATCCATTCAGTATTTTAAATGTTTTGTTGTATTTTAAATATATGACTTTGTTAAAGATAGTAACGTATGGAAGAGAAATGTGTTGAAACTAGAATCTTGTAATAAGGTAAAATAATCTAAAGCTCAAATTGCCTTAACATTTTAGTTAGATAACGTTTGTATGGGAAAGCACTTTATTTAATATGAACTTTATTTCATAGCAATAAAGCTCAAATTGCCTTAACATTTTAGTTAGAAAACGTTTGTATGGGAAAAAGAAAAGGGCTGTTTTTAGGGTGTTCCCGACAACTATTTGAATATTTCTTGCCTTAAAAACCTTAAAAAGTGCAAATTTACTCCTTGCCGTTGGGAACACACATATATTGCTTAGACATAAGCGAGTGCCTGTTATTTATTATGAACTTTATTTCATAGCAATAAAGCTCAAATTGCCTTAACATTTTAGTGAGAAAACGTTTTTATGGGAAATCACTTCATTTAATATGCACTTTATTCAATAGCAATAAAGCTCAAATTGCCATAACATTTTAGTTAGAAAACGTTTGTATGGGAAAAAGAAAAGGGCTGTTTTTAGAGTTTTCCCTGCAATTATTTTTTTTTTCTCACCGTAAAAACCATCCTTGGACTTCAACGAACATTCAAAAAAAAGAATTGTTCAAATTGGTCCAGGCGTTGTTGAGTGATGCGCTTACCAACACATTTTGCGATTCATTTTTATATTATAGAAGATAATGTGGCATTAAAAATACATACAACCCTAAATGTTTACCCTTTTATCACCAACCTCTATTTTTTAATAGCCATTTTAGTAATTTAATCGTTTTTCATCCCGCTCGATAACTGATCAATTATCGTCTTTTTTGTAAATGTTTTTCACTCTAATTCGATTAAAATTTCCCGGATCTTATGGCAAATCTAAAATCTATATATATAAAAGAAAGATGTGCTAGTTACTACACTATTTATAACTCAAGAACGGCTGAACCGATTTGGCTGAAAATTGGTGGGGAGGTAGTTTAGAACCAGGAGAAGGACATAGGGCATACTTTTTATCACGTGGGACCGTGGGACGTCAGAAAACTACAAATATCCCGTTCGACCGCATTCCCGTGTGACGTCATATATAAAACGTCAAAAATGACAGCTAAACGTAATTTTGTGGTGACGTCATTTCATTCATTTCATTCATTTCATTCATTTCATTCATTTCATTCATTTCATTCATTTCATTCATTTCATTCATTTCATTCATTTCATTCATTTCATTCATTTCATTCATTTCATTCATTTCATTCATTTCATTCATTTCATTCATTTCATTCATTTCATTCATTTCATTCATTTCATTCATTTCATTCATTTCATTCATTTCATTCATTTCATTCATTTCATTCATTTCATTCATTTCATTCATTTCATTCATTTCATTCATTTCATTCATTTCATTCATTTCATTCATTTCATTCATTTCATTCATTTCATTCATTTCATTCATTTCATTCATTTCATTCATTTCATTCATTTCATTCATTTCATTCATTTGACTGGAAATTGGTGGGAAGGTAGCTGAAGAAGAAGAATAAAGAATAATAATAAATAATAACCAAGAGAAGGGCATAGGACACTTTTTATCACGTTCCCGTGAGACGTCAGAAAACGAATATATCCTGTTCGACCACGTGTGACGTGACATAAAACGTCAAAAGCGGAAATTACAGGTAAATATAAGTTTGTCTATAGTTGAGTATGGTCGATTTGATTCGTCAAAGAGAACCATCTAATTTACAACGTCTTTTATCTCGAAGATGCACAGCATACATTTTTACGAATATACTTCATGGGCAACATGGAAGAACAACTTGATCGACGTCAAGAGATAAATGCAGCAATGTAATGAGCAATTCTTCAAGCTGCAGCAACTACTTAATGATCATCATGCGTTGGTCAGGCTGTTTAAGAGTGTTTTAGAGCGCATGCCAAATAATGACTACAAACCCGTATTCAGAGGGGATAAACGACCATCTGGAACACACGAATGCACATTTAACGCTCCAACAATAGATGAAGCAATACGGCAATACGGGTTTCGCCGAAACCGGTCCACCGGGGATATTCTAGCGTACGTCACTCACATCTGGAGTGAAGCTATCGAGAAGCACGGGGAAGCACTTGCAGTCTTCCTGGATATCTCGAAGGCTTTCGACAGGGTTTGGCATGATGGCCTTTTATGCAAGCTTTCAGCTTATGTTTTGTCTCCAGGCTTTATAGCGTGGATATCGGACTTTTTGGGGATCGATCCATACGAGTGGTCATGGAGTACTGTTCGCACCTTTGGGATGGGTCGGCTAAGTATCAGCTGGAAGCTCTGGAATCGATCGAGAAACGTGCCGAAAGGCTCATAGGCAATGACACCCTCGTGCGTAAAAAACTGCAAAGTCTCGAACAACGTCAAGACTGTGGAATGCGTTGCTTGAGTGGGTATTTCCCGATAGTTATAATCGTTGTCTTCAAATCGAGAGTGAATCGGTTTTTTCTAGGTAAACACGCTCCATCGTAGACCGCATCGTCGCTTAACATCAGGCGAGATGGCGGTCAAGTGTAAACCTGTAAAAGTTAAAAAAAAAGGCATTTGTTTGCTATCGCCAAGAAAACCTTCCATTCGCAACGCATAGCTGCGGCCTATATATCAGCGGTCATCCCTTCCGTACCGGGAGCTATTTTTGGATTCCTTACCTATTATGTTACTTGCTGCTACGAAACCCTTCATGGGCGAGTCTGACTCGCACTTGGTCGCTTTTATTGAATCTCATGTAAAACTATACTTACATCTAGCCGTCATGGTATAGTGAAAAAGTAATTTAATAATAGTGAGAAGACAGGATTTGAATCTCGCATGCACCTCAAGTTGACTGCCCTCGTGGCTTAGTTGGTAGTAGCTCTGCCTGCGACGCCGAGGGTCGTGGGTTCGATTCCCACCCAGTGCAAATATTTGTGTGATGAATTCAAATGTTTGCACTGTGTCTGGTGGTTTCGATGTATAATAAGTATGTATTTAAAACTATATAAACATTATATCAGCTATCTGGCCGCCATCACACAAGCTTTGCTTAGTTTGGGGTCAGATGGTGTTGTGTGTGAACTATCCACCAATATTTATTGAAGTGAAAACTTCTTTAGGCGCGCCTAGAGAAATTTTTCGTGGGGTGTAAATCGATTTCTACCGTCACGCTCGGGTATGATAAGAAATCTTCGGGTAAACTCGGGACCTTGGCGATTGGGCATCTAGAAATGCGTCAGCCAATGGGAAATGCTGAAAGGGCGTGGCCTGGCCATCATGGCCATCTAGAAATGCGTGAGCCAATGGGAAATGATGACGCATTTCTAGATGGCCATGCCATGATGGCGAGGCCACGCCCTCCGGTTACACCCGTGTAGTTTCCAAGGTAAGCTATCAAATTCTGAGTTATAAGTTTTCACTTCTATCGGCAATTCGTATGACTGCCAATTTATTTATTTATTTATTTATTAGTTATCTTTCCGAGTTGCCGATGGCTTTAACTGTAAAGGAAAACATCGTAAAGAAAACGTGTTCCAGGAAGCCTCGAGCCCCAGCAGTGGGAACATAAGTTCAGTTGTTCTTACTTTACCATATTATGATTTAAATATCATGCGTAATATCACACAATACATTCGAAACTCACCACAATGTCATAGGAAGCCTTAAACTTTTCAGCTACATTTACCAACAAACTATACGTTTTCAGATGATAACCAAAATTCTGTACTGACGGCTTTCTCAACATTGATTCAAATATGACAAGTCTATGGTAAATAGAATAGAACATAAATGAAATTAATATTAAAACAGTATCGGATCCCGCACACATGATGTGGAAAAAAATTGTGCCCAGGATTTCATTCGAACACGTATTTTCAAGGAAACAAAAGCACAAAATTCTAACAACGCGAAGAATGTAACACAACAATAAAGCCAACAACTTTTTTTTGTCTACAAACTGTGAAGCTCCTCGAGAGTGCGTTACTCTGTCCACTCTCTTCATTTCACAATCAAACTTGAAAAACGTAGAATCAGTCCGAATACATACGAATATCAACACGCCTATAACATGCTTGACCAGATACAAATAATACCAAAACAATGATTTAGATTTTAAAGAACTAACACCATAGATAAGTATCCCGCTTATAACTACACAATGCACAAGATAGAGCATTTTAGTGACGCGTTTGTTTTTTGTTTTTTTACAACTGAAATATCCGAAATCGTATCCAAGTATAATTTGAAGCGATTTATTAAAATTCATTATTAAAATGTTGAAATAATTTATCATTATAAGGTTTATAACTCGAGAGTCGCGCAACGAAAAGACGAATTATAATAACGTAGACGTGAAAATTGATTGTAACAGAAGTGACATTAAATTGATTACTTCCATCAAAGTTATTTTGTATGTAATATAAGAAATGGAACATTAAAGCGTAGGAACAAATATAAGTACGGACTTTTTTAAAGATCGATCCATAATAGTGTGGATTCATTAGCGTCCTACGGCGAATATTCGTGTTGGCGCGATTAGTGTGGCCGGGTACATCGTGTTGTCGCAATGTATTCGTACCAAGACGATGAAGCATCGGAGAGCTCTTGGTAAACTGGCGCGAATCATAGGGATTTGTCGCGGCAATATTCGCTTGACCTACGTCAATTCAAAATCAAAATTCATTTATTTCAGGTAAGGTTCCCCATAAATTATACAATTCATTCAATCAATTTCAAACGTCACAAAAGGAATGTGAAAGACTTAAGTATTGGATAGCTTTACTAGCTTTTCTGAATTTCGTATCTTTTTTAACACGCTTTTGTTAGCTTCACTTGTAGGTAACTAACTACGAGTATGTATGTAAGAAAATCTTGGAATCTTAATTTGACCCACTTCCTGGTCTTTGATTAGGATTAAATTTTACACACACTCTGAATTCTTATGACAATACATGACTTGTAAAGGAAACGTCATTACAAATCCAATATGGCGCCCTCCCCAAGATGGCGGACTGGCTATTTGAAATCCACCCCCATGAATGGGTATCAAATGAAAGGGTTTGTTGTCAGAAATACGAAAAAAATAGTCACGTGACTTAAATTCAATATGGCGGACTTCCAAGATCGTGGACAGGCTATTTGAAATGCTTTTGTAATTTTTAGTGCGTGCTAAAAGCGTGTTTTTTCGTTTTTTTAACTATTATTGGTAATTATGGTTATTATGGTGCGACCTTTTGTAGTAGTATTTCAAAGTCAGATGTTGACATACGTAAAAATCCAGGAATACCACTCTCTGCGGCTAAGTCAGATAACATACTTTCCATTCCTGTGCTGTACATGAGAAAAATAAAGTGAAATTATAATTATTGGGGAGGGGTGGACTGTAATTAGCTGGTGAATATAGGAAATGAGAAAGGCGCACAATGATAGTAAAAATATTAAAATTATTTAAAACATCTACAAAATTAAACCAAAACGCTCCTTAACCAAGGTAACTAAAGCAACAACTAAAGTCACAAGAAAAATAGATTATAAAATACAATTAAAAATAGAAGAAAAAAAAATGTTCCAGCCAATCGTCAACAATTATTATACACTCACGGCTATCTTCCTGCGCCTCCTCATTCTTCTCTTTTTTATATTATTTCGTAAATGATACTCGTACAATTTTAATAAATGATAGTTTACTGACATATGATGCAAAGCCACTATTTCCTTCATTTTTAAATTACTGCCTACGTCTCGACGCACAACAATCTGAACAACCCTATCCGGCACAATGCCTTTGATTATTGACTTGTCTAGATGACGCGTTACGCTTTAATTGCGACAAAAGTACGAGGCCAGGTTTCAAACACAAGTTTAACAATTGTCTGTCAGTGTCCCTGCTATTACTGTTCTTATGTCAATGGTATGCGTGATTTTTGTAGTGGTAGGACTCTTAGCAGAGTCCGCCTGGGGAAGTACCACACCTTTGCCAATTATTCTACCGCCAAGCAGTAATGTGCAAACATTACTGTGTTCCGATTTGAAGGGCAATGTTTCCAGAGAAATTACAGGGCTTAGAGATATAACAACTTAGATCTCTAGGTGACGAGCGCAGTGCAGTGCTAGGTAATGATTTGGACTCTTCATGTTCCAATAGCTGCGTGTCACTGTGCTGTTATGTGGCAGGCATGTTGCTTACCATCAGGCACATGTCCTGCTCGTCTCGTCACTTTTAATTTAAAAAAAAATGCTTGCTAAGTGATACTAAGCTCCCCAAGTATTTCCTGTTAAAGTGGGTAAAAATATATTTCGATTTATAGAGACCTATAATTCCTTCAATTCAGTGTTCAATTCACTTAAATTAGATATATCTCATGATATCAATGCTATAAAATTAAAACATGACTATTGTAGAGAATGATTTATTCTCTAATTTCCATTCTAAGTTTTTTTTTTACCAAATAAAGACAACAAAAAAAACAACGGAATCCATAAGTTTTGTTTAGATACTTGCAGCGCCTCGCGGCTTTACCTGCGTAGTTTCCGTAATGTTAATGTTTGGATGTTTGTTACTAAATCACGTCGTAACGTCTGAACGGATTGGGCTGACATTTGGAATATAGATTAAGGCTGTATGGTGCGTCAGATGGCGTAATGTTAATTTGCGCGAATTACAATATCTACTAAACTACTGAATATTTAATTTTGAAATTTAGTCACTACTGAATGTAGTCGCTACTAAATTTAGTCGCAACTGAATTTAGTCGCTAGTGAGTTTAATACTAGGTATAATGAATATCATCCGCCAACCCGCACTGGGCCAGCGTGGTGGATTATGGCCTTAACTCTCTCCTTGCGAGAGAAGGCCCCGAGTCCCAGCAGTGGGAACGTTTAGTGGGCTGTTGATGATGATGATAATGAATATTATAGACAATAGACAGTACACACCTAGTAAGTTTGTATGTACCTATGTATATTGTAGTGGTAAGACTGAGACAAAGTTATATGTATTAAAAATCTATCGTTTACTTCTTTAACTAAATGGTAATGTAAAGGTTACTAACCGATATCAGCTAATATTTTTAGTTGTTTTCAATCGTCCTTTGTAATTTATGCAGACTTTTATAGCACAAATATTCAAATGTCACAAAACACGTGTTACCGCTCAACGTCATTGTTGCGACAATTAAACCGACAGGACGAACTTATCTTAACTTAACTTATATTTTTGATGTTTCTACGCGGAGCGGTCTATCTAGACAAGTAAATAATCAAAGCACAATACATCGCACCAATTTGACATGAATCTTCGCCTGCTAATGTAGACACCAACATCGTCTCAGTCCGAATACGATGTTTTTGTTGCGCCAACACGTTACGAATATTCGCCTCATAGGTGGAGCCGCAGCATATTACTGATGGCTGCTCGTCAGATCAAATGGCTATCGATAGCGAAGTTTCTCAAGGGTCGGTAGGTCGGTACTCTCTGCGACACTCTTTCTGGAACATATCAACGCTCTGTTAATGTTGTAATGCGAAAAAGTAACTCTTATCTCAAGATTTATTGTGCACATATTATGTATAGAAAAACACAAAACAAAATGAAATGTCTGTAGACCAAACTGTGGTGGAAACTAGCGAACGTTTCTCTAGTCTCTGACACAACAACACAATTTTGTCATACTAGTTTCACAGACGAATAAAAGTATTATTGAAGTATCTGTTGAAGCTCGGTATCTTTGAGTACGTAGATGATAGCACCGTAGTAGATATTTACGTATCTGCAGCAGGCACCAAACTCAGACAAAGTATGATCAAGCGTTTAAACTTGGTATCTGAATAGGGTAATCCTTAAAAAAACAAATAAGTTTGTTAGTTATATTATTAAAAAAATGTTGCACACGTATTTTTTCTTTTGTTTTACATACAAAAAATGACGAAGATACAGTGCTTAGAAGTTTCACTTGACGTTTTTTTTGAGCCAGTTCGCTACCCTATTGGGTGATGCTTAACTGCCCAATAGAGTAAGATCCCAGAGCTGCCAGACGTCACCTATTTTCTGATGAATTAAATGTGGACGATTGAGTAGAGTTAGTAAGTACTAAGAACACATGCTTACTCGCTAACTTGCTTAGACGGCCAATTTTGAGATATGGGGTAATGAAGGTCATACAAACACTACTTACTTCACGTATACTAATAAGTGCTTTTCACGTATGTTGTAGGCAATAACCTTAAAAACAAGGTCCCAATACTCCCAGACACTTTCTGTCGGCCGTTTTGCTTAACAACTCCAAAATAATAACTTAACTTCAGTTAAATTCTCATACTCCATTTGTAAATATGTTCGTCATACAACTATTTTAAAGCTTTTTCCAATGAGACATGCCAATCTAAGGGGCCAATTAATGTATGAATATTTCATACATTTGTATTAATTCTTATCCAAATCAATTATTTCTTATTCAAGACTGCTTTAATACCTATTGATTCCTTTTTGAATAATTAAAATCGGACATTCCATTCAAAATATTTTAAGAAATTAAAAAAATCCATCCTATCGAAATATTTGCACCGACGCGACAGGCCGTCGCGGCGGCCGGCGGCGGCAGAATTAGGAAGAGTGTACAGCCAGCGTTCATCCTTCCCAGTTAGAATGTTTTTATCTTAGAATACTTCTTGATCATGTACCACGTAGGTACATCGTTCCAAGACTACTGTAAAACTTACCAAGTACTACTGTAAAAGAAACTTACCAAGCCGCATGCCGAGGAAGGGGGTTTGTTAGAAAATGATAACCAATGGGAAATCACTTTGAGAAAAGCTTTAATTTCTCGGTGTCCGTTCAGGCTGAGAGGGTTGTTTGTGGTAATATTATTACTTTGTTTTCCCTCGGAATCATGGCACATTTTTAAAGACAATTTGTGTCAAGACATCAAACATACAGCCAAACAACAAGATCCAGATTATGATGAATATATAATATATATGTCGCAGCCAGATTGTATAATCCGCCGTATTATATTACGGCTAGCTGTTTTGAAAAACAGGGCCGTTTTGTAATGCCCGCCGCATTCAACGGTTAGCCGCATTGTCATTGCAATACGTTCTTCAATAAGGCGGCCCACGTTCAGCCGCTTTGTATTACTACTTATGTTGTAGGGTTAAAGAAACATATTATAAAAAACAGTGTTGGACGGCCTCCCACTAGATGGACAGATGACCTCACAAAGGTCGCTGGAAACCGCTGGTTGCAGGTTGCGCAGGACCGTTCGTTGTGGAAATCTAGGGGGGAGGCCTATGTTCAACAGTGGACGTCTTGCGGCTGATAATGATGATGATGATTATAAAAAAATAACAATTTAAATAAATAAAATCAAAATTAATTGCATTCATCTGAAAAAAACTGATCGATTATTTCTTACGATATTCCGTACTATTTGTTTTACAACATTTTACCTGTCACATAAAGTTTGAAAGCCCATAACTTGATATCGGTGACGTTACACCTAAGAAACATGGTGCACTTCCATAGACAAGAGTCTATTATCGAGATTTGACTCCGGGTGGGTTCCCGCCAGAAGCTCTGCGGTCAGCACTGAGTGTCGCTTCTCCATACTCGGCCTGCGATCCACTACGGCTACTTGCATGGCTTGCTCCATTCAGGACCTCCCTTGAGCTTCTGGCTCCCGCATTTTTTTAAATACACTCTAGGGGTAGTAGCGCCAATACTAGGTGGAGTCGGGTGCTCCGAGTCGGATCTGGGTCTCATGTAACCTACTCGGTCCGATTTAGTCTTATCAAGATGGACGGTGGAAACGAAATAGTTTCCAAGTAATACCCAGGGTGACAAGTGGCACCCCAATAATATTGTGTACGATTCCTCCGAACTCCAGAATCCACTGTCACTTTAGCAATTTGGAAACACAGTATTCAACGCCATAGTTGTTGTTATGTCAGGCAGCGCCATGAGTGTTAAGAATCGGAACTAAAAAATGTCAAAGAGGCGGCTTATCTCTCGCTTTATTACATTACGGCTAGCCGTGTTGAATGACGTATGGCGTTGAATACCTTTCGGTGGTTTTTAAATCAGCCGTATTCAATCCGGCTGATCGTTGAACTGCCGCTTTACTAAATGGCCCTCAACCAACTAAGCCGCCAGGTCAGCCAGTTTAATGTTTTTGAACTTTATAGTTTTGGTTCTTAATTTTGATCATTTGGAAAAATTTGGTCATGTACGTTTCATTTAGCATACCTACTTAACAAAAAATGTTGACCCCGTGCGAAGCCGGGACGGGCCGCTAGTAAAATATAATTAAGGTGGTTTATAAACAATAAAACTTAAAACAGTAGAAAATCACCTTTATGTCAAGTAATGAAATGTTACGATCCAAGTTATTTGCTTAGCTGTTTAATTTAAGGCCGCTGGTTAATCGACGCTGTTTAATAAACGGGCTGGCCCGCTAATTGAACGGCTGATTAAACTAGTTGGCTTTTCTTTCAAAACGGGATCGTTTGGAAATCTAAAAGAAAACAATAATAATTTTAGTATCACCATTTCAAGTAAAGAACAAGTAAGCATCATACTTTGTTGAATATATAATATCGATACGTAATAATCAAACATTGAAATGTTGAAATTGAATGACATGAACGGGTTCCCATTCCTTTTTTTGAAGTGAAAACTTCTTTAGGCGCGCTATAGACAGAATTTTCGTGGGCTGTGAAATGGATTCATCAATCGTCACGCTTGGATATGATAATGGATCGGATCGGATCGGATCGGATATGAAATCTTCGGGTAAACTCGGTAAAAACGGCCAGGTAGGTACCAGGGTAACAGAAACAGTAAAGAGTTTCGATTACCTACCTCCAACAGCCCAGCGTTTATCTCCAGATACCAGGACAACAGAAATATAAAAGAGTTGCGTTTGCCCCTAGGTACCAGTACCAGGGCAACAGAAACAGTAAAGACGTAAAGAGTTGCAATATTCTGTATAATTACGTTGATATAAAACTAGATGGCGCAACCATCGATTTAGCTGGCGGTGTTGAAATTATGCGAATGTACATAGACCTACGATGGTTTAACATATAAGTTGTCCTCTGACAAGGCGATAACAAAAGTGAAAACATTTGAGTCACAAGTTTTCACTTCTATCGGCAGTTCCTATGACTGCCAATTTTTTTTAATGTTCGTTTTTAAATTTGTAGGTTGATGATGTTATGTTTTACTAATTATTCCATTAAATTACTCACTTGTGAAACGTTATACCGTCTTTTGTAAAGCTGGATGTCCTGCTGTTCTTTCCGCACCATTTCACTGAGCAGCAACCCATGTTTTCTATTTTGTGCGATTTTTTTTGCCAGCACTGTCTCGTCGGAATCGAAAGCCTGACTGAGCGAACTCGCAACAGCTATTGTGTAATTAACCTGATAAAACGCTACAGAGGGGCGTCGTACGATCGGTCAAATGGGTTTATTGTCTTTGACTAAAAGTTAGTCTAGTTAGTTAGTCAAGTAAAGTAGTAAAATTTAGCTAACCACGCTATGCTAAATGACCAAAATATGGAATCACAGAATCTGACTAACTGTAATATTATAAAAATTGACACAATGGCCAATAATTGTTTAAACTAATGGATCAGACAATAGAGAGGTATCACTATGTTTCAACAAAGAGAAAAAATATTCAAGGCCTCCCTAGCAACACTAAAACTAATATAACTAAGAATAATACGGAATCAAATAGTTTAAATATTTTGTATCAAAATATAAACCGATTTTTGGGCAAAATAGAAGAAATTGAAATGTATTTACACTGTTCAAGTAAACTTGATGTTATATGTTTCACTGAAACCTGGTTGTCTATACTCGATATGAACTTTTCTCTCAATAATTATGAGATAGGTAGCATTTTCCACAGGAAAAAAGGTCTTGGAGGAGGGAGTATAATTTTTGTGAAAAGAAATTTAAAATTCAAATCACGCAAAGACATTGAAAAACTCAGTGTTGAAAATCGTCAAACATCATTTTATTCATATTCATTACCTCTTCTTATCTATTATTCCGCAACGCCGTACAAAAATAATGCGATAAGGAGAAATTATCGAGGATTGCAACCCCCCTTCTTCAACTACACTCAGTTGGACAGCTTACAAGTGACGGCATAGTGCTGAATCTTATTACTATATACCGTTCTATGATCCTACATAGGTCTCCTGGTGGTTCATTTGACCCGTAAATTTTGTTCACGGGCCTGTATAAGGGATAGATCCCAAAGTTGAGGAGAATTAAAGGTCATTTTGCATATTCAAATACACCAATTGACGTCTAATTCCATGAACCCACAATAACATCCTACGGAAAGCAAAAAAAACACAATATGTCGTAATGTTTTACGACATTAAAAACTGCATATCCGCCGCATAACGTTTTGTATTTTTTTAAAAACCTTTTTATTAGTTTATCTCGAGTAGATCTAGAGTGTATCGATTGAATACTAAATCGATGACAATGGCCGCCTTTTTTACATTTTTGGACAGAAATAAGTTTATTGACAACATTTTGTTAAAATAAAATCACGTTTCGATTTGGTATTCCAATTCAAGATGTACATAATAAAATCACAACGTGTCAAGTTAATCTTTTATTTTAAAATGTATTTTGTAGAATTATGGTATTTGAATTGTTTTACTGGACTTAAAAAGCATGGCGGATCAGTGCCTAGAATCGTATTCATAATCGTGAAGTGGTAGCTTCGAGATATAACTCCGTCCATTTCTTTAAACTTTGCTATAACTATGAATGAAATTATTGTAAAAAATTGGCAGTCATAGGAACTGCCGATAGAAATGAAAACTTATAACACATAATTTCATAGCTTACTTTGGTAACTACACGGGTGTAACCGGAGGGCGTGGCTTGGGCATCATGGCATGGCCATCTAGATATGCGTCAGCATTTCGCATTGGATCACGCATTTCTAGGTGTCCATGTTATCATGACCAGGCCACGCCCTTTCAGCATTTCCCTTTAGCTGGCGCATTTCTAGATGGCCAATGGCCGTGGTCCCGAATTTAGCCGAAGATTTCTTATCATACCCGAGCGTGACGCTAGAATTCAATTCACACCTCACGAAAAATCATTCTAGGCACGCCAAAAGAAGTTTTCACTTCAAAAAGTCCGATAGAAATAAGAGCAAAGTGGTATTAGACCAGGATAAAATCAACTATTGTGTATTGACTACCTACATATTCTAATAGGATGGCATAAAACAATGTTGCTAATATTCCACTCATATTGTTTGTACTGAACTTACCAATCAAACAATTGGTTACTAATCAATTTAATGGATTGTAATTCCCTCTATCGATGTTGATATTGAATTTATGATTGTATGCCTACATTAATGGGAGAATGTTATATAATACAGCTTTGTTATGTATGTGTAGAATACTTTAGAATACTAGGGTTAGTAGGGCCCTATACTAACACAAAGTTTGAAAATATAATAGTAGACGCCTGCTGAGTTCAACGACCATAGGTCATAGGTAAAAGAAATGAAGACTTCTATTGAGATGAACAGCAGACCACTGCACACTGAACTCTCCTGTGCCCAAAACATTCGCTATGTTTTCTTTTTGTATAGTCTGAGAGATTCGAAGGGCCAAGAATAAACTCGCTCGAGGCTCCATCCCTCTTTTCTCTCAAATAGTGTCCCAGTTTTACCAGAAACATATTTGCCTCCAAGCTTAATGACCCAGCTGTTTTAAAAGCAAGTGACGAAATCATGATCTGAACCCAAGCATGCGGATTCGAGATTTTTGTGCTTTAGGTGGCCATCGCCGCACCATCGCTAGCGTTCTTCTGGAGGCCTGGGAGAGAGCATTACGCAAACGTACTAAAACACGTAGAATCCCTGATCAGACAGTGATATGTAAAAGTATTATATCAGATATCTGAGTTTCTTATAACAAACTTTGATTAGTATGAGGCTAGATTTTGATGTGAGAAAAATATCGACCAATCAAGATCAATACGTAAACATAGCACTTCTGTGATGTAGTGATAACAACGTTACATTTGGGGTTTTTATACTATTTTGGGTTTGACCGCTATTTCGCCTGATATTAAGCGACGATGTAGTCTACGACGTACCTTGCTTACCTAGACGAAACCGATTCACTCTTGATTTGAAGACACCAAGATTGTAACCATCGGGTAAAACCCACTAAAGCAACGCATTCCACAAGACGTTCTAATAATTTCGAGCTACGAGTAATTCGATATAAAAAAGGTGGTATTAGATCATGCAGATCAGTTGCACACTCACCAAAGTGGATTCGACAAAAAACCGATTAGCTAGCTAGTTTTCGGCGATATTCAAGGCTTCTTTGCACTTTAGACGATCCACCCCAAAGATGCAAACAATACTTCATGCATCATGTAGAAAATGTGAAAATCCAAATTCTTCTAAACAATAAAGACCAGCAATTAAAACGAGCTCTTTGATTATATCTTCACCTGGGGACATTCGGATGCTGTGTTCAAAAGTTACCATTTGTGATTATTATGACTGAATGAATGAACGAATGAATGAAAATTATTTATTGTTCACACTGTATAGGATACATACAATTTAGGAAAAACCATTTTTAAAGAAAATTTGGTTGAAGAAAAATGAAAAAGATTCTAAGAACTTTCTATTTTGGAATCCTGACTTAATTTTCAAATCATACACAACGTAGGTATGTACAGAGGTGCGGTACTTCTTTATGGGAATACTATTATTATACAATCCAGTATATTTGGACGTTAACTTAGCCATACTGCGTGGAATAAATGGCAGAGATTAAGATAATTTCTATATGCCCTGTAATTTATCCGGAAATACTCGTATTGCTGTCCTTCAAACCGAAACAGGTGCAAACACATTACTGTTTTGCGGTACAATAACTGGCAAAAGGTGTGGCTACTTCCCCAAGTAGACTTTCCAATGAGTCCTACCACTATAAAAATATTCTCTGTATTGGCACATTGAATTTAAAAAAAAAAACATTTTGATGATATTTGTGGTGTTCTTTTTTTTTATAGCATAGAGTGACGAGACGAACATGTCATGTGCCTGATGGTAAGCAACATGCCTGCCACATAACAGCACAGTAACACGCAGCTATTGTAACATGATAGTCCAAATCATTACCTAGCACTGCACTGCGCTCGTCACCCAGAGATCTAAGATATTATGTCTCTAAGCCCTGTAATTTCTCTGGAATCATTGCCCTTCAAACCGGAACACAGTAATGTTTGCACATTACTGCTTGGCGGTAGAATATTTGGCAAACGTGTGGTACTTCCCCAGGCGGACTCTGCTAAGAGTCCTACCACTACCATAACTAATTCTACGTTTATTTTCAGTTTATTTATTATAATGTAAGTTGTCACATGAAAACATTTTTAAGCCCTAGAGACTAATTAACCCAGAATCTAGGCTAATTTTGTTTTCCTCATGGCAATGCCATCACCGAGAGACAGGTCCCAGAGCGGCTAGTAATGTCGTGCCCTAGTTCCTATCCTTCCTCATACTCTACAGAAATAGACAAAGTTGAACTCGTAAGTAGTTTTCACATACATTTTGTGGCTGACTTTTATAACTAAGTACTTACCTATGTAGTTGAGAGCTTTTCAAATGCATTTTATTCCAAGTAGTAAACAGATTTACACAACGAAAAAAATTGAGATTAGTCAAAATACTCACGTTATACGAAGCATAGGGTCGCTCGTGTATGGGGTACAATTCGCACCTTTGGGATTGTGTCGGATCGGCTAACCTCTCAGTGGCATGGGCCCACCGGTGGAACGCCGCGTTCCTGTTAATTTAAATCTAAACTCCTGTTGATTGAAGCGAAATTTCTTCCCGAATTCATAAAGGGGCTAAGTTAACAGCTGGAGGCTCTAGAATCGATCGAGAGTTCTGCCGAAGGGCTCGTAGGTAGGCAATGCCACCCTCGTTCGAAAAATACTTCAAAGTCAAATACATCACCGAAAATTTTCTAGCTTACCAATCGTTTTTTATCGGATTCTTTCGGAGAGTGTGCAACTGATATTATGTAAGACCTTGCCATTTTGAAGTGAAAACTTCTTTCGGCGCACTACAGACAGTTTTTTTCTTGGGTTGTGGTAAAATTAAATTATAACGCCATGCGTGGAAGTTATAAGAACATTTTCGGATGAACTCGGAACCATGGCCATTAGCCATCTAGAAATACGTCTGAATTTCCCATTGGCTAGATGTAGATTCCCGCGTAGTTTCCAAAATCAACTTTCACATCTTTTTTTTCTATCGGACAGCACGTTGCTCGAAAAAGCCACAGAATTTCATGGTTGATATTCTAAAGACTGTATCCGTTCTTTTAATAAACTTTTTTTCACAAATCGACATGTGATAACCAACGTTAGACAAACTCACGGGTAGTAAAATGATTATAAAAAAAAAAAATTGGTTATATCTCAAAGTAATTTTTTGACAAACATTCATTCTATAACGTTTTATTTGACAAATGATTCTTTTAACATTTTTGTTAACTACCAAATGCTTAAGAACAAAACCAACGCTTGACAAATTTTCATGTTATAATGTGTTGTTTGGCAAGCAACGCAATTTATAAAACAAACATTTATTAAATTACTACATATAAACTTTATCGTAATTTTTGAAACAGTGTGAAATGTTTCAATCAGTGCGTGTTGCCAGTGATGGCTTATGGAACTGAGACGTGGTCCTTAACTGTAGGCCTCATAACAAAGCTCAAAGTCACACAGCGAGCTAGGGAGAGAGCTATGCTCGGAGTCTCTTTGCGCGACAGAATCCGTAATGAGGATATTCGCAAAAGAACGAAAGTAGCCGACATAGCTCGAAGAGTAGGTAGCTAAGCTGAAGTGGCAATGGGCAGGCCACATCGCTCGCAAAACTGACAACCGATGGGGAAGAAAGGTTCTCGAGTGGCGACCACGAACCGGAAGACGCAGTATTGGACGGCCTCCCACTAGATGGACAGATGACCTCACAAAGGTCGCTGGAAACCGCTGGTTGCAGGTTGCGCAGGACCGTTCGTTGTGGAAATCTAGGGGGGAGGCCTATGTTCAACAGTGGACGTCTTGCGGCTGATGATGATGATGATGAATTTTTGAAAACTTAAGTTACCACATCGATCGGTACGATTAGGTTACTTAGGATCCAAATCCGACTCGGAGCACCCCGACTTCACCTAGTTTTGTCGCTACTACCCCTAGAGTGTATATAAAATTGCGGGAGCCAGAAGCTCAAGGGAGGTCCTGAGTGTCACTTCACCATACTCGGCCTGCGCTTCACTACGCTTGGCCTCGCATGGCTCGTTCCAATCAGGACCTCCCTTGAGCTTCTGGCGGGAGCCCACCCGGAGTCAAATCTCAGTGATAGACCATAATCGGAGCGGTGGTCAAAAGTAAATGAACCAAACCAAACCAAATCACAATTGATAGTTGACATAGACAATTTATTGGGTACTTTTAAAATATTTGTTGTAAGTAGCTAAGTATCAGCTGGAAGCTCTGGAATCGATCGAGAGACGTGCCAAAAGGCTCATAGGCAACGACACTCTTGTGCGAAAAAGACTCCAAAGTCTTGAACATCGCCGAAAAATTGCTAGCCTGTCGGTTTTTTATCGGATACACTTCGGAGAGTGTGCGGCTGATCTGCATGATCTGATACCACCTTCTCTTTTTTTCTATCGGAATGCTCGTAGCTCGAAAAAGCGACATCGTTTCATGGTTGATGTTCCAAAGACACGAACGAAGAGATTCGACTCAACTTTTGTGATAAGAACGTCTAGGCTATGGAATACGTTGCCTGAGTGGGTTTTCCCCGATAGTTACAATCTTTGTGTCTTCAAAGCGAGAGTGAATCGGTTATTTTCTAGGTAAACACGCTCCATCGTAGACCGCATCGTCGCTTAACATCAGGCGAGATGGCGGTCAAGTGTGAACCTATAAAAGTTAAAAAAAAAAAAAAAAAAACTATTTTGGTAAATACAAATACAAAAAAAAAATACGAAAATGTTTATTTCTTTCAAACAGTAAACTTACGAAACAAGTATTTCGGAGTCTCCTGTTAAGCTGCCTATACACATTGGGCCAGTGCAGGCCAACGCCAGTGTGTGGAGGGTCGTTTTGTGATTAAGTGGCCAGTGTGTATAGGGCAGTTTTGTCTCGTCTCGTCTCTCGTGACCGGTGTCGGTTTTTGTGCACAAAACAAAGGCACTCGGCGAGTAGCGTCCTGTTCTCCTATTGGCCTACCTCGATTTTGCCTGCGCTGGGCCAGTGTGTGGATGCTACGTTTTGTCTCGTGCCGTTTTGTCGACACTCGCGTTGGCCTGCACTGGCCTAGTGTGTATAGGCAGCTTTAAGCATAAGAAATGATAAATTTGTAAAAAGAATAATTTATGAAATGAGAAATGTACAAAAAACAAAATGTCATTCGATATATTGTCTAAGTGAAACGTTTGCCACGTAATTGGTTATAAAATGACGGTTTGTAAAATAAAACATTTGTTAACGTAAGATATTTTTGAAATAAATATCATGCGAAACGTTGGTTGTCAAATGAAACATTTTAATATTGTAAAGTTTTTGCAATGATCATTATACGATTAGTTAGTTTTAAAGTGATGTTTTGTCAAAAAAATGTTTGTTAAACATTAGTGAACCTTCTAAAGGCTCTTAATAGAATCTTCTAAAGATTCTAGAGACTTAATGTTGAGCATCTTTTACATTTTGACGAGACGAATGTACCTCTTCTTGTATGTCCTATTGAACCTACTCCACTCATAAACGCATCAACCTCAACGGTTAGTGTGTGTGAGTGCATGTGCAATTGTTTCGCTAAACAATACAGCGACTGATCGATCATCAAGGTCGCAACTTGATTGATTCTAATTGATGGCTAACTCGCTTCTCGGACTTTAACCCCGAGATTTTTGTTGATCCTATTTTATTTTAAATTTTAATGCCATACTAGTAGTGCTTTGCCGTTTTACCCGCGTAGTTCCTATTTCCAACGTTTTCGTGCAATAGAAAGCCTATCTATGTGATATTCCCGACTACAATCTGTGTTCCAAATTTCCAACGTGATAGATAACTATTACTTTTTATCCCGAGAAAATAATAGGTACAAGAACTACACGAGTAAAATCGAGGGGTGCTGTTAGTAAATCATACACTAAAGAAACTCATCTCAATATGTTTTACTTGCGATTTAATTTCATCGAAAATGTGCGTCAAACATTTTACAAAAAAACTAACACTCGACACACGCCACAAATTTGAATTCCAAAAAAATTTGTAGCCCATACATACACCTACACAAATAAATTAAATAAAAATTTATTAATATCCCTCGTCAAATCTATAAAATCTACATTTCCTCTTCCCCAACAATTTCTTTCCTGAAACTGACAGTTTGACACAAATAGGAAGTGCCTGCGACATAGGAAACGATTAATTGTTAAAAAGCGCGGTTTTAAATAGAGGTGACGCGTGCGCATCCGTTGTGGGTAGTTGGGAGATCTGCGGGTAGGTTGACTTTTTTTTGTAGTTCAAATATAGAATTGTTTTTTTTTAGTTCCGTTGTATCGGTCGCTGGTAGATAAGTTCGATGCTTAATGATGTCCTGCTTGGTACGAAAGTGTGGAATCAATTTCTTCTATTAATTGCTATGAAAATATTTTTTTTCAGACTGAACATTTATACTTTTTTTTCTTTCTATTATTATCTTATTTCTATCTTTTTTTTTTGATGGACTATTCACACACATCACCATCTGACCCCTAACTAAGAAAAGCTTGAACTGTGGAAGCCAGATAGCTGATATAATACTTATATTTTTTTTATCGGGCAGAGCCTTTATTAACAAAACTAAAATACAATGAGAACTACATTACGCTACATACCTAACTAACTACTTACACTAAGCACACCTGAATTATCCATAGAGGTTTTTTATAGTTTTTTAAATATCATACATAGATCACACCCAGGCACAGTACAAATATTTGAATTCATCACACAAATATTTGCACTGGGTGGGAATCGAACCCACGACCCACGGCTTCTAAGGCAGAGTATCCACCCTCTAAGCCACAAGGCCAGTTTATTGCTGGCTGGCTCCGCAAACTTTGTTTTGCCATTCAAATTATCCAATGAAAAAAATTACAAACTTCAAGTCATTGAACGGCATTTATTTTTTTTGTATTATGATGTTGTGATTACTGGGCTAAGAGATAAAACACCTCATAAACCTTACCTATATCTCCGGGTGACGGGCGCAGTGCGGTGCTAGTTAATTAGTTGGACTCTCCATGTTCCAATAATCACTGTGTCACTGTGTTGTTATGTTGTTTACCATCAGGCACATGTCTTGCTCGTGTTGTCACTCTATACCTACTCTACAAAAAAAATATTTAACTAGATGTGCCCGGGCATAAGAACATCAGCTATCTAGTAATAGAAGCCCTGTCATGCCCACCAGTTTCGGAGATTATTCGGAACAAACAGGTAGATAGACAGAAAAACAAGAAAATACTTCAAAGGTAAAAACTATATAATTTTTTATCGAAATTGGTGTGGCAGTTATTGACATATGAACAAAAAACTAAATATTTACTTTAATTTATCTTGACGACTTATAGCCGGGTCACACAGAGGCGATCCGCTAGCGATAGCGATCCGATAGCGAGAGCGATCCGATACCGAGTATGGGATCGCGCCCGCTTGCTGTGTGTCAGGTTGCATACAAATTCGAACATTACAAAAAATATCGTCTCGCTATCGGATCGCTATCGCTACCGGATCGCCTCTGTGTGGCCCGGCCTTTAATGGTTGCTTCGTATGAAATTTGGTCGAGTATCTCAATTTAATTTTAAATTGAAGTCGGTTTTTTTTTCGGATTAACTTAAATTTAGTTAAGTTATTGTAGAATACACTATTTTACAATTAATTAAGAATAAGAATAGTTTATTTCCAAACAGAATACAGCACAAGAAAGTGCGTTTTATAATTTATATTACGATGTACATTTACCTACCTACGTTACATGAATTGACAGTGAGCCCCAAACTAAAAATAAGACTTGTATCTTGGGGCTCGGGTGCAAACTTACATGTAGATATTGCGTTGTGCGCCGGAACACAAAAAGAAACTGATTTTAAAGAAACAGAAGATAAAAAAGATTACATAAACTACAAGTTAAAAACAAAACAAAGCCAGCAGAGAAAACATACTAATTACACGGTATTCTTAAAAGTTTTATACAACTATTTACATAGTGAAACTTACAAAGGTCATCAGAATCGGAAGTCTATACAAAAGACGCATGTCTTTAGTAGTCTGTAGTCATGTCATGTCATGTCTGTAGTCATCCCTGCATTTGCATTTAAACAGGTGAACCTACCCTCAATATATACAGTTGATAAGTTCCTCAGTGTCATCATAATTGAGAGTTTCCAACCAGGCTCTAAGTATATTTTTGAAAGCGATACTTTTTTCTGTGTATTAATATTACAATTATATTTCGAAAAATGAAAATTTAATCATTGCTGCCTCGTCGAACTTACCGAGTTTCACCGGTTAAGTAAATAATTGATTTTTATTTAGTTCCGTCTCCATCTTGGCCTGCACCCGGCACGCTGACAGACAGACGGCCGCGCGGTCGTAGGAAGTCGTTAGTTACGTGCCGACGACAATCGGTTATTTATAACAATTGATTAGCGCCGTCGAAGAACTGGCCCTTTCCTACTGAGGGCTAAATTCCCTACAGAGAATACGGGGAATCTTTCAAATTACATTTAAATACGATACAATTGAAAGTTCTCAAGTTATAATATTGTAACGTGCGTACAGTGTACTATATAGAAGACTTAAAATGAAAAATAAATATTATAATAATTAAATTTTATCCGAAAAACTAAAATAAAATCCGTTTCAATTTAAATTCAGACTCGGCTACATTTTATAAGAAGCTATGACTACGACGTGTCGTACAGATAGGTAGATACTCTTTATTGTCCATAATACAAAAAATAACAATATACAAAATGACATATCGTTAAAGCTAGTGAAACAAATGATGACCTTATCGCTAAAAGCGATCACTTCCAGGCAACGAATGAAATTAATGAAATGAATTTTAGTTTTTTTTACTTATCTTATTTAATTACTTTCAAACAAATCTGATTAAAATCGGTTTAGTAGTTTAGGAGTCCATCGCGGACAATCAATATCGTGTAATATGTGACGCGTATTTTGTCTAATCTATACTAATATTATAAAGCTGAAGAGTTTGTTTGTTTGTTTGTTTGTTTGTTTGTTTGTTTGTTTGAACGCTAGGATCTCAGAAACAACTGGACCGATATGAAAGATTATTTTTCTGTTGGATAGTCCATTTATCGAGGAAGGCTATAGGCTATATAACATTACGCTACTATTAATAGATACGGAGTATGAATGAAGAATGTTACGAAAACGGGAAAAAATATTTCTCTTCGAGAGTTTTAGTACCGAGAACTTACATACTCTTTGGTCGCTGAAGTCTGTGACGGCACGTGTCTATATTTATTGAAGTTTGTGTCATTTGAGGTAGTCAAATTTGTTCTACAACAATGCATTATTGCATATTTACGTTTTGTATTATCGAATTTAATATCTTTCTTTTCTATTTTGTGTACCTATTGTTGTTTATAATTCGTCCGTTGGTTTTTATACACTAACATAACTATTCATACAATCGAACTTTGGAAGTACTTAAAATAAGAATCCTGCTGCCTCGATTTTACACTAAAGTGTATTCCGACCACAGAAATCTAAATAAAATCTAAATAATAAGGTAATAGAAATGGCATTACTCTCAAATTACTTACAAAACGCTTGTCGCCACATTTCCCCTACCCCCGCGGTCACTACTACATGCGCGTAGTATTCAAATACAAATCAACTCACACACCAATAGCTGCACACTATCAACCTCGGTCTGTGATTGCACCACACACATTCATAAACGCTTATCAGTGAACCTACTAATACATTGAAAACTAATCAATTTTTCACATATACACTAGTGCTTGACAAAAATTAATACATATCGATATTTCAAAGTACGGTCCAATTTTAACATTCGATAAAAAGGTTATTATTTATTTTATTAATTAGGTGTATTACACTACAACAAAGTCAATATGCCTATAAAATAAGTTAGTCATACGGGGTATAAGTACTATTGTTTCGAAAACTGAACTATGTAATTTTGACACCACATGGGCTTAGGTATAGTTGGAAAACAAAGGTTGTTGTATATTTTGTACATCGAGCAACTCGATCTTCCGCGCAACCACGGAAGGGAAGTAGCTTTAGCTAAAAAATATTGTTCAAATCTTTCTGTCATTTCTTGTGGGAGGGGAAAGTTGCACACTAGCGCAAAGCCGCACTAATACATACAAAACATACCTGTACCGATCCATTGCCGACTATACTCACACAGCCAAATCACTAACACATCAAAAATAAAGCACCATTCACAAATCTAGCCCCGCCCTCGGTGTATTCCACGCCACAGTATATTATCAAACTCCATGGTCCACGCGGACTTGTACTTTGACAGAGGGGAAACGCTGTGTAGACATACTCCCTTCCGTGTTGCTCGCTGATTTTGTATGAAGAGTAATAAAGTCTTAAAAATAAAAGCTTACAATAGCTAAATCTTACTTGTGGCCTCGTGTCTTAGTGGGTAGTAGCTCTGCCTGCGAAGCCGAAGGTCGTGGGTTTGATTCCTACCCAGTGCAAATATTTGTGTGATGAATTCAAATGTTTGCACTGTGTCTGGGTGTTTCGATGTATAATAAGTATGTATTTAAAATTATATAAGTATTATATCAGCTATCTGGCCGCCATCATACAAGCTTTGCTTAGTTTAGGGTTTAGGGTCAGATGGTGTTGTGCAGTGGCGAACGAGGCAATCGCCCGGGGGCTCGCTCTTGCAGGGGCCTCGCACAAAAACACAAGCAAATTAAAAAAAATTGGAAATACACCATAACATTTCAACTATATTTTTTATTTAGAACTTTTGTTTCTGATCCTTAATAATGTAGTACTTGTAGTAGGTACTCTATCGAATTATGAAGTCCTGAGAGTTATTGCCACTAAACCTACTACAGTTGCATCTACTGAAAGGATTGTATTTATTTTCGAAACTTAAACACTTAAAACAATTTTCGAGGAAGACACAAGATCAGCTTTCCGTCCCTGCTATTCTTTCAATACAATAAAAGCGGCTAAGTGCCAGTCGAACTCGCCCATGAAGGGTTCCGTGGCAACAAGATACCTATTACATAAGTTCTTTTAGTCCGTTGTAACTTTAATCACGGCGTACTAAAAAAAAATTGCTTACTAGATCGAGCTCAAACCAATTTTCGTTGGAAGTTTGCATGGTAATGTGGATTAATAGTTATTTTAGTTAGGTATATCATTCTTTTATTTTAGAGGGGGTTACAGGGGGTGAGGGCACATTTTGCCACTTTGGAAGTCTCATTCGCGTAAATTATTCAGTATATAAAAAAGTTACATTGGAGACATCAACATTATTTTTGAAGACCTATCCATAGAAAACACACACGAATGGGTTTGATGAAAAAAAATTGAGTTTCAGTTCTGTATGAGGTTCAGAGAGTATGAGGCACCCTTTAAATTTAGTGTTTTTTTATATTTTTGTGTAAAAATCTTGTTGTGACATACGGACGGACAGACAGACATACATACAGACAAACATGATGAACCTATAAGGGTTCCGTTTTTACGTTTTACGGATCCCTAAAAATGGCGTAGCTCATTCGCTGCAAAGATTTGTTGCGCCTTAATTAAAGATGTTAGTCTTAGAAAAGCCGCAAACAAACATTTTAACGTGTATCATCTCTGTATTTGTTAATTTTATAAATATTTAAATCCTATTCTAGTTACTGATATTATGAATGGATGAATGAAATTTGGAACATAGCCGGATTATAATCTGGATATCACATAGGCTACATTTTTATCCTGGGAAAAAATCCCGTTGCTAGTGTAAACTATTTTTAAACTCATTTTTTATCGCTCATCTCTCACTCATCACTTCTATGAACTGACTAGTAGAACTTTAGCATTTCTCGGCAAATAAATATGACAAATAGGTACCTAAAACCCAACAACCAGACCTATTTTCGCAACACATACTTTTCACGAAAGTCAAAGGGCCTCGCAAAGACCTGGCGCTCGGGGCCGCGCAATGGGTAAAGCCGCCACTGGTGTTGTGTGAGAATTGTCCACCAATATTTATTTATTTAATATTTTATTTTTATATACTGCCTCAGTTACCTTAATATTTATTTTGCACGGACGAACAATCGTGCGTTATAGATAGTATGTATATACTTTTGTTAATAATTTATGAATTATGAAGTAATGTTTACCGCGGATTAAAAGATTTTACCTATGGGTGTTAACTGCGTACAATTTTTTTATCGATATATTATGTTAATTTTTCGATAAAAAATGTAAAATTTAAAATACAATTTTCATCGTTTATTTTTGGGCAAGTAAAATTGGACCGTCACAGCACTAGCTCACGATCGCTACCTGGGTTTATTTTATTAAAAAATACAATTAAAATAAAATAAAATACCTATCAGTGAAATATAATCTCATTATTGGTATAATTGCAAGTTGTGGAAGAACTTTCACAGTTGTTTATGCTGCATAACACAAGTTTTTAAAGATGATTCACGCCTGCCGGTTCGAAGAAGACTAAACTACAACTCGAGCACTGGTGGCCTAAAAGTCACCTGTGCGGCGACAATGTCACGCGGTCATGAGACTTCTAGTACCTTATTATTTGATTTCTGTGATTCCGACAATCCAGCGCAAAATTATCTGAAGAAGATTGATCACCTGATTAAAATATATATCTACTCCAATGAAGAACATTTAGAACATTAACGACACTATATGTGTAATGTTTTGTAATAAAATTGCGGTGATACCTATTACCGAATGGAAGCCATAAGAAAAAAGAAGAAGAAGACGAATACATTGTTTGCATAGGAATTTTCATATACAGCTATGATGTTAATATTTATCCGAATAAATACATTATTTGTCGCAAACATCTTGACATTATTTGAGTTTAATGAATACTTTAGGAAATAGTCGTAGTTTTAAAACAACTCTGCAACAGAATAATATACCACTTTATTGTGTTCACGTGGTCCAGTGATGTTTCTTAGCTTTGTCTTCCAGATGATGGTCCCCGAGGTGATGTAGGTAGGTACAGAGGCGGAACCGCGGCCATCTCTATCCGCGGTCGTGAGGGGAACCTTTCGCTCTCGACCATCTTGGCCAAGATGCTGGACAGTGATAGGCCGTGTGAGTTGGAGGAGCGAGAGCACGCCATGACCTCTCTCTCATCCAATGAGGCGAAAGTGCATACAGGAGCGATCCTAGAGGTGCACTTGACTCGGATCCTGTTTCCACTGGAGGGTTTGGGGTGTCTGACGCTTAGGGCGGTCCGACACCGCACCTAGGGATATGATTTCCCGAGGACGTAACGCGTCGCTGGTTTCTGACGGGTCACTGGAACCAAATACTGCGGTTCGGACGCCTTCCGCAAGGTGTTCTCGCAAAAGGCGACGGTAATGGCTGAGTCGCGGTCGAGTGCGATAGCGGTCCCAAGACTCTGCTGCCAACCAACGGCTGGAGAAACTTGCCGGGGTTTTCGTCGGTAGGGGTACCATATTCGTCCGTAACGTCGATCCCGACATATCCCACTATGTCAATGTGTGACCGTGCGTAATTGTTCGCCCACATAAAAAATGCGTATAATTTTCAACTACTTATCTAATAAAAGATCACGGCGAATAGAAAGTAGATGGCTGTCGGCCGCCGCTTGCTCTACGAGATATCATTTGCTTCCTTCCCGAGGACTTCCCACATTGACGAGGCGGGGGTCCAGTAGTAGCCGTGGCCTGGTCAGTTACAGTGAAGCTAAGAGAAACCCGCAGTAGGACTGCTCACCAGGGCTATGGGCTCCTAGCCTTGCGGTCCAAGCGACGCAGTCAGGAGGGAGTTGCGCGGCGCAGACGGTGCCGGCGTGACTGTGACGTGCCGTGATGCTTGGTGGTAGGCACTGTGGCTGTAGAGGAGATTTCTTGGCTGGAGAGGAATACCGGTATTATGTTGCGCTGTACTCCCTGCCCACTGCAGTATGATGGCGGAGGCGGTGGGGCTGTATGAGAAGACGAGAGCCGGTATATCAGTGAGCTGCTGTCCCCGTCTTCTTCATCTGGATGGTGATAGGTGATGAGGTCGAGCATTTGGACCGCTGCGGGAGACCAAAGGTGTCCAGACGTGAGAACGTCTAGCTCTCACGGTTGGTCACCGGTGATCACGGCGTGCATTTTTCCGCGGCGGGTTCGCAAAAGAGTGCGAGAGCATTCATAGGTTCGCGCCGTGTGTGGCAAAGGTGAAATATTCGGAGGTTTTAGTTGGTAGGGCACCACTCATGATGTTGAATCCGACACAAATCGACCATTCCCTAAAGCGGAAGGGTATGTTTTGCATTTGCTTTTTAATTTCAAAATTGTAATACAATTTCCCGTTAAGGACTACGTTTACTGTAATTATTATTAAAACACAGGGGCAATAATTTAAGCACCAAGGAATCGATTCACGCCGAGACTGATTTTCATAGGACAACTTGATATATGTTTCGCTATCAAGAGTATCAGGTTACAGAGAGATCACCAATTTGTTCTTCTATCGCAAGAAAAGAAAACTAAACATAATGCTTTAAAATACCTGTAAGTACTAAGTATACACATTTTCGTAGATCCCTGTACTTTTACTTAGCGTTCCTTTATTGTTTTTCTATTGTTCTCTAACTGATCATAGCTTTTTAAAGCAATGGACTTATAATAATAATAATAGGGACTTTCATTAATTAGACGCAGGTGAAACCGCGGGGCACAGCTAGTATAGAATATAGACGATAAATTATGGTGGTTTTATCCTTACAAGATTTACTCTTGACCGCCATATCGGCTGATTTTGAGTGAGGTTTACTTTCGGTTCAGTGTTTATCGAGTCTATAACATCGATATAAATCAAAAGATGTGGCCTGAGCAACATGAAATTGTTAACAACTGCATCTGTGTGTGTAGCGTGAGTGGTTTACAACTACCTATCTACCCTTACAACCCTTAGAATCGCCAGCGGCGAGGCATGTTGTGGTTCTACTTATTTTGGTTGTTGGTAACGAATTGTGATAGGTAAAAACGTTCGGCGTTCACTCGCTGCTTCCTACAACCGACTAGGACGGAAAGAGTGAGCTCACTCTTATCAACGAAAACATAATTTCGTGCGCCTGAAGTTTGGGAGGGCACATCCATTGATTTATATCGATGGTCTACAAAACTATTTGTCAAACCAGTAACGGTCGCTCTCGGTCCGAGCCTGAAGTGTACCAAGCTACGTCATTTTTGCTGCCAGTTTCGTTGAAGACCTGATATTTCATTAATTTGTTGTTTCTCGAGAGAAAACCAGCGTTTAGGACGTTTTGTGAACCGATTTCACTTAACCATAGCCATAGGATAAACAGACTAAAGGTTTTCACTGCTGGGGTTCGCGGCCTTCTCTCACAAGGAGAGAATCTAGACCATGACCCACCACGCTATCTCAGTGCGGGGTGGCAAATGACGTATGACTCTGAAAACTTTTTTTTTGTAGTATCGACTAACGAGACGAGCAAGACATGTCTTTGATGGTAAACAACATGCCTGCCACATTTTTGACGTGACAACGTCTTATAATTCGATGAAGCCGGCTGCACGCCCGCAAAACATGACGTCATGTGCCGTTAACGCCGTTACCTCGCCGCATGACGTCATGCGGCGTTACCTCGCTCTAAGGCGTAGTTGAAGTTGTCACGTTCAACTATCGTCAGTAAACCGACTTTACAGACAACCATTTTTTTTAAATAAAGAGTGACGAGACGAGCTGTACATTTGCCAGATGGTAAGCAACATGCCTGCCACATAACAGCACAGTGACACGCAGCTACAAGAACATGAACGCCTAAATCATTACCTAGCACTGCACTGCGCTCGTCAACCAGAGATATAAGATATTATATCTCTAAGCCCTGTAATTTCTCTGTAAGTTCTGGAAGCAAGCCTGTTTCCTTCACTGGTTAAGCCAAAATGCAACATCTGCTCTTGAAAAAATACTAAAAGATGCCTTGAGATGACGACCTTAGGCATACTTATTTTCATGAATATTTTGCTGCAGTTACCTACACAGGGTTTGTTCTTTGCTGAGTTAAGTACTTAGTGTAATCTAACGTAGGTACTACATAAATTTTTCGAGACTTTTATTGCTTTTTGGATCTTAACAACTTATTTGATATCGGTTTACATTTGCGACAAGCCAAACTTTCTCTTCGAGGACGGCTACGGTTTGTCAGGCCATCCATAACACCTTCGATATTATGACTAAGATGATAGGGCCGGTATTAAATCTTATCTGCTGGGTGAAATATTGACTTAGTGAATTTCTACGTCACTTATTCATGAACTATTTGTACCTATATAAGTATTTTTACCGGGCAAAGCGTTTATTGACAAAACTAAATCACAATAAAAACTACACTACATACACTGCCATTTCTGAATTAGTCATAGACTGGTGAAGGTCTAAAGATATAATTAAGATGATCATGCCTTCTATCAGTTGAAATTGTGTAGAGTATTTTATAGTCGTGTTTATAATGATTGTAGGGTTTAATTAAATTCCTTAATTTATACTTGAAGTGCGTTTTGCACCGTTGTGCGTAACCCTACATATAACTGATAGAGGCGGTCGCGTGTCTCTCCCACTTGTAATACCGTCGAGTTAGATTTGTGGGCGGCTTCTAAACGCATTCGATTTACGGATACTAGGGTTTTCTCCTATAGAATTGAAAACAAAAGAATATTTTCGTGTTTAGAGAGATATCAGTACCATACATCTGGCGAAGAAAAGGGTCAGACAAACAAACAGAAATACTTTATTTTCTTTCATATCCCAATGTTCTTACACTGTCTGGAAACGCCAATTTATGGTGGGGTAATTAGAGCCCCAAAAAGTAAGCGGACTGTTGTGTTGAATGAAAATGGTGCTGTTCAAAACAAAAACACAAGAAATGACAGTGAAGGAAAACTGGGAGCAACACTTACGTCAGTGACTTGTTCTGATCCTTCTTCTACAGGCCTGGGATGTTGAGAAGAGGCGTGCGGACTTAGTGTCTCGCACGCTCACTAGTCTCACTATAATGATTATGTTAACACAACACAAATATAAAAAACGTTTCACATATATACGGTACTAGCAGCGCCCCGCGGTGTTACCCGCGTAGTTCACGTTCCCGTTGTTTTCCGGGATAAAAAGTAGCCTATGTTTTTTTCCAGACTATAATCTATATGTGTTTCAAATTTCAGCCCAATCCCTTCATACGTTAGGACGTGATTGATCAACAAATATCCATACATTGAGATTTATAATGTTAGTAGGATTTGACCAGAACTCAATGTTCAATCTATTATTTTTGAGCACGACGGGAACACACTTCAGCTTCGCTCGTATAGCGGAAGGCGGTCACATTCACACTGGCTGCGTCACGACGTCACCCACGTTTCATCGATCATTGTGGGTAGATTTGACACAGCCATAGTCACATAGTGTTGCATGAGGGTAGAGGTAAGGAAAATAGGAATGCACATTACACATAAATACAGAACAAAAATCTCTATGCTAACAATTCCTTAAAAAAAACTTCACAAGTCTTGAACATCGATGCAAAGTTGCGAGTGCATCGGTTTTTTAACCGACTTCAAAAAAAGAAGGAGGTTCTCAATTCGACTGTATTTTTTTTTATGTTATTTACCTCAGAACTTTCGCCTTGGTGAACCGATTTGGGTGTTTTTTTACCCGACTGCGCGACGCAAAGGAGTGAGTGGTAATGTGTTTAACAGTCTATGTATGTATGTATGTATGTTTGTATGTTCCTTTGAAGCACTATACAGACCAAACGCCTGGGCCGATTTTTATGATTCACACGTCAATCGATTCCTCTTAATTTGGCGAGTGACACTAAAGACATGACATTAGTGTAAGTCCAATATGGCGGATTCAGGACGCCATATTGTCCAAATAAAAAAATGAAAATCACCAAAATATGTCAAGAGGGGTATCGTTGAATAGGTATTTAAAAATAATGTTTAGCTTTCTCTCAATGTTTTTCGATTTGACTGACCGTTTAGGATGTATATCGATTTAAATTTGAGTAACAACCATTCTCACATTTATAGGTTTTTAGGTAGCGAAAACTTCGTATAACTAACTGTACGTGTGAATGTGGATGGACATTATATACTAATGTATCTAGTAGACATCGATATAAACCAATAGATGTGCCCTGAGCACCTTGAAATTGGTAATAAACTGCGTCTCTGTATGTATCGTAAGTGGTTTACAAACAACCAATCTACTTGACCCCTATAATGGCTAGCGGCGAGATTTGCTGTGGTTCTGCTTATTTTGGTTGTTGACAGGTTGACACCGAATAATGATAGGTAAAAACGTCCCGGCGTCCACCGCGTCCTGCAACCGACTAGAACGGAAAGAGTGAGCTCACTCTTCCCAACGTTGACATGATTGCGTGCGCCGTGTTTTGTTTGGGATGGGGCCCATCTTGGGTTATGCGATCTACGCTATAATAATAATTAAGTATAATAATAAATTTATTTGTAACAAAAGACATTAAACTTGACAAAATTACATGAAATGTTATATCATCTAAATTAATAATACATACGCCATACATTTTATCATTATGTGTGAAGTTTCTAGATATATGTTTCATCGGCTAAATTCTATGTAGGTACATACATTCTTCTATATTCAGCCACTAGTCATCGCTGTAGGATACCCTGTGTTGCAATGACTAGTGCTCTTCTAATGCTACTATAATAGTTGCGTGTTTATTTAAATACTTGGTTGGCTAAAAACCAAAAGTAGGTACTCATAGAAGCAAGACACATTTGATACTGCTACACCATAACAGGGTCTTGTACCTACTAGATTTAAGTTATGTACATGCTGCAATTGAATAAATGATTATGAAATGATTATGATACAGTACAAGCATTAGTGTATTCTAGTAGATATATTGGACTACCTTTTTTTCGTACGTGCAGGAAATGTATTTACGCATACCCTACTGCCCGCGCCCGGGAGACACAGCCAGGTTATGTTGCACTCTATATCATGTATGGATATGGTGCCCCTATCTACTAATAAACCTCCATGGGGTTTCAACTCTGCCGTTGATAGTGGGAACACGGAACCGCTCTCGGATTGCTCCGCCTCGGTCGCCCATTTCCAACTTCAAACGATTTAGTAGGTACTCAACGTCAATCGAAAACCTATACTAACACAAAACTATAAATATGAATTACATGCAGTAGAAAATCCTACACATTATATCAGTAGAAACGAAGACATTTGGTCAACAACCAAAAGATGCATATTATTATGTTGAGCATATTAACATTCACAACATTGTTCATAACTAAAAAGTATAAAATAAAAATATATAATTTAAAAACTCAAAAACCCGACTGCGTAAAAAGTGAACCAAACTACGTACTCGCATCCTAAAATAACTGAAAAGAATAAAACAAGCATTTAGATTTCTGGTGGTCTAGAATTCTATAATATGTTATTGTATTAAAACTATTGAAATATATACAATATTTTCTAATGAAATAACATTACAACTGAACAGTCGGGATCCATTGAACAATTACATTGTATGTCGAATAATAATATCGAATCCATTGAACAATTAGATTGTATGTCGAATAATAATGGATCCCGACTCTTCAGTTGTAATGTTCTTTTATTAGAAAATATTGTATATATTTCAATAGTATTAATACAATAACATATTATAGAATTCTAGACCACCAGAAATCTAAATGCTTGTTTTATTCTTTTCAGTTATTTTAGGATGCGAGTACGTAGTTTGGTTCACTTTTTACGCAGTCGGGTTTTTGAGTTTTTAAATTATATTTTTTTATTTATTATTTGAAAGCTGGTGCTTCCTGTTTGGTCCCATAGCAATTAGGTCCAGTTCTGACAGTGGCATCCATGAAAAAACTGAATAAGTCTGAAATTTACATTAAGTATGTGCTCAACAAATGGACAATCAATAGCTCAATATCACGCCAATCGATTTCGATGATTCTTTTTTATTACCCGACTGCGCGACGCAAAGGAGTGGTGTGGATGTGTTTAACAGTCTATGTATGTATGTATGTATGTATGTATGTATGTATGTATGTATGTATGTATGTTTGTATGTTCCTTTGAAGCACTATACAGACCAAACGCCGGGGCCGTTTTTTATGATTCACACGTCAATCGATTCCTCTTAATCTGGCGAGTGACACTAAACACATGACATTAGTGTAAATCTAATATGGCGGATTCAGGACGCCATATTGTCCAAATTAAAAAAATGAAAATCACCAAAATATGTCAAGAGGGGTATCGTTGAATAGGTATTTAAAAATAATGTTTAGCTTTCTCTCAATGTTTTTCGATTTGACTGACCGTTTAGGATGTATATCGATTTAAATTTGAGTAACAACCATTCTCACATTTATAGGTTTTTAGGTAGCGAAAACTTCGTATAACTAACTGTACGTGTGAATGTGGATGGACATTATATACTAATGTATCTAGTAGACATCGATATAAACCAATAGATGTGCCCTGAGCACCTTGAAATTGGTAATAAACTGCGTCTCTGTATGTATCGTAAGTGGTTTACAAACAACCAATCTACTTGACCCCTATAATCGCTAGCAGCGAGATTTGCTGCGGTTCTACTTATTTTGGTTGTTGACACCGAATAATGATAGGTAAAAACGTCCGGCGTCCACCGCGTCCTGCAACCGACTAGAACGGAAAGAGTGAGCTCACTCTTCCCAACGTTGACATGATTGCGTGCGCCGTGAAGCTTGGGATGGGGTCCATCTTGGGTTCTACGATCTATGCTAATAGGTATTGAACTACCTTTTTTTCGTACGTGCAGGAAATGTATTTACGCATACCCTACTGCCCCGCCCGGGAGACACAGTTATATTGCAGTCTGTTATGTTATGTTGCACTCTATATCAGGTATGGATATGGTGCCCCTATCTACTAATAAACCTCCATGGGGTTTCAACTCTGCCGCTGATAGTGGGAACACGGAACCGCTCTCGGATTCCTCCGCCTCGGTCGCCCATCTCCAACTTCAAACGATTTAGTAGGTACTCAACGTCAATCGAAAACCTATACTAACACAAAACTATAAATATGAATTACATGCAGTAGAAAATCCTACATATTATATCAGTAGAAACGAAGACATTTGCTCAACAACCAAAAGATGCATATTATTATGTTGAGCATATTAACATTCACAACATTGTTCATAACTTTTTGTTGTTGTTTTTTTGTAGTGGTAGGACTCTTAGCAGAGTCCGCCTGGGGAAGTACCACACCTTTGCCAATTATTGTGCAAACATTACTGTGTTCCGGTTTGAAGGGCAATGTTTCCAGAGAAATTACAGGGCTTAGAGATATAACAACTTAGATCTCTGGGTGACGAGCGCAGTGCAGTGCTAGGTAATGATTTGGGCTCTTCATGTTCCAATAGCTGCGTGTCACTGTGCTGTTATGTGGCAGGCATGTTGCTTACCATCAGGCACATATCCTGCTCGTCTCGTCACTCTTTATTAAAAAAAAAAAAACTAAAAAGCATAAAATAAAAAAATATAATTTAAAAACTCAAAAACCCGACTGCGTAAAAAGTGAACCAAACTACGTACTCACATATTAAAAAAAAACTGAAAAGAATAAAACAAGCATTTAGATTTCTGGTGGTCTAGAATTCTATAATATGTTATTGTATTAATACTATTGAAATATATACAATATTTTCTAATAAAAGAACATTACAACTGAACAGTCGGGATCCATTGAACCATTACATTGTATGTCGAATAATAATATTGAATCCATTGAACAATTAGATTGTATGTCGAATAATAATGGATCCCGACTCTTCAGTTGTAATGTTCTTTTATTAGAAAATATTGTATATATTTCAATAGTATTAATACAATAACATATTATAGAATTCTAGACCACCAGAAATCTAAATGCTTGTTTTATTCTTTTCAGTTTTTTTTTAATATGTGAGTACGTAGTTTGGTTCACTTTTTACGCAGTCGGGTTTTTGAGTTTTTAAATTATATTTTTTTATTCAAGTTTCGTTTAAACTTTAAATTGAAGTCGGTTTTTGTTTTTTTGAAGAAAATGGATTATATCAGAACATTTCACAAACTTCTTCGCTTTTAAAATTGTATTGAATTTAGACGTAAATCTAAAACTTAAGTCTGACTGAGCCGACCATATTATCACGAGTTAATTTATTTAAAAATATATTGTTTTCTTATTTAAATCAAACAACAGTCAGCCCTACAAGAGTAAGCTCTACGCAGGTCCCCACCGCTGGTTTCAATGATTAGGTCAAGTGGTCACACAGCGCAGTTTGTAAACGCTCCCGACTCCTGACCTGACCGCCATTACTTAGAGATTTGCGTCAAGCCGACTATCTGCTGTCGCAGTTACGGGAGTTTATTCGAGTCATATTGATACATATTTGCATTTGAAAACTAATGCTATCCCTTCACTATAATAACTGGATAGTGATATTACATTTTTAGAGTAGGGCTGAGTAATTTGATCAGAGTTACTTATAATGTTAATTTGTATGCACACTATTTAGTTATCCTTAGTTGACACAACTTTAACGCCGTAAATTGTTTTAATGGCTAGATAATGTAATGATCGTATTGACTTACCCAATGCAACAATATGTTACATTAAGGTGATTAAATATTTCTAACTCTATTTACCTAGAATCAAATATTTTAAGTTAATAATATATAATTTGGACACTATTATATCTAGTGTAAATCGGTTTCGTAATTACGTATCATCGGAATCTACATTGCCGTTCCAAAGACTTGAGCGAAAAGGTTAGATTCCACTTCGTTGTAAAAAAGTCTAGGCAAAAAAGTTTAGAATGCGTAGCCTCAGTGGAGTTTTCCCGATGGTTACAAGTTACAATCTTGGTATTTCTAGACGAGGGTGAAAAGGTTTGTTCTGAAGCACGCTTATTGTAGCCGCATTATTGCTTAAAATCAAATGAGATTTCACTCAAGTGAAAGTCGATAAAAATTGCACAAAACAAAATCCCTCTTTTGTTTTCAAAACTCGGGAGTATCTGTCAAGGCAATGATCTATCACTCTGGTCAAATGCAAGTTGTCTTATAGCACATGTCTTCCTGCATCTCTTATCACAGCATCAAGTCATTATCATGCATCATCCGCGACTCGACCCGCTATTCATACGAACATCGATAAATCATCGATGCTTATCGAATGGATGGGAATCGATACGGCGCTGGCTCGGACTATCGGTTAAGGGCCGGCGCCCACTGACGGTATGGCACAGTATGGCGCGGCAGGTAGTACTGCGGCATGCCGTGGCATCCTGTGGCATGCCCAGCAACTCAGGCAACAATCAGTTTTGCTCCGCGCGGATTTGAAATTGGTTGTGTCGTTATGATTGACTGGGATTGAGTACTTCTTGCGGACGGTTATTATTATTAGTAAAATAAACAACTTTGCGGATTTTATAAGATCTTGTTGGCGGCACTGCGCGGTAACCCGTAGAATGCCGCGGCGCGTCGCGTTATGCTGAAAAAATTTGTAGTGGTAGGACTCTTGGCAGAGTCCGCCTGGGGAAGGACCACACCTTTGCCAAATATTCTACCGCCAACCAGTAATGTGCAAACATTACTGTGTTCCGGTTTGAAGGGCAATGTTTCCAGATAAATTACATGGCTTAGAGATATAACATCTTAGATCTCGGGGTGACGAGCGCAGTGCAGTGCTAGGTAATGATTTGGAATCTTCATGTTCCAATAGCTGCGTGTCACTGTGTTGTTATGTGGCAGGCATGTTGCTTACCATGACACATGACCTGCGTGTCTCGTCACTCTATATTTTAAAAAAAAAAGTATCCCGCGGCGTGTTGCGTCGTGCCGCAGTATCGTGGTATCGAAATAAAGTAACATAAACTCTAAGTTCATTGAAATAGGATTTAAAATTACTTGATTAGTAAATAGAAGCCTTTCCCATGACATGCCGTACCGTGCCGGCAGTGAGTGCTGGCCTTAATAGAGTTTGCAAGCTCTGTCTTTGAGATCGATTATATTGATTTAGATCGATTTACTTAAGTTGATAGATACATAAAATAATATATATATATATATACTCTTTCGTGCAATCTTTCTTCCTACTAAAATTAAAAATGTGAAAGTTTGGATGTTTGTTGCTAAATCAAGTCGCAGTGGCTTAACAGATCGGGTTGAACATTTGAATCACAGTTCGGATATAGTTTGGAATATCACATAGGTTACTTTTTATGGTGAGACAATCACGGGAACGGAAATCACGCGCAACAGATACCTACTTTTTTTTTGACATTAGGTTTGTATTTGACCGCCATCTCGCCTAATATTAAACGACGACGCGGTCTACGATGGAGCGAGTTTTACTAGAAAAAATACCGTTCCATTCAAGACAGGAAAAGTCAGAGTCAGATTACTTGTGTGAGTATTATTCCAAGTGCAAATAACCAAATTTACTTATCAATAGCGGTGAATGAAAACATCGTGAAAAAGGGCTTAATTCCAGAATCTTTTAAGGTAAAGAGTTTTCTGTCAACCCGCACACCGCACAGGACTAGCGTGGTGTAGTATGCCCTTGACTGTCTTGATTGCCTATCCTTTGAGAGAAGGTCTGAAGTCTCAGTATATAGGAATCAGGAATATTTTGTGGGTTAGTATTGTGTTGTATAAATGTTAGGATACTTAGTAGAGCGCTGTTTCTCGTTTCTCAATCCTCAATCCTAGCTCTGTGTTCCGTCATTTCAAAATGTCTCTACTCTGTACCACAATCCCAGTTACCGTTTTCCTTAGTACGTCGCAGTAAAGACTTCCTGGCGAACTCTCCAGATGCTCGATTTTGGACTGATTTTATGGATTCTGTTACCTACAATGATTATGTAGTTACCTACTCAAGTGTCCAAATTGACTGTAGTAACTTAAAACAACATCATCGCAATCTAGTCATCCAACGTTTCTATGTTAAGAACAGATTAAACAAATAACACCAGTACTGAAAAACCCGTAAGATGTTACATTTTTAACCGACTTCCAAAAAAGACGAGGTTATCAATTCGACCACCATAGTTTTTTTAATGTATGTTACCTGATTTCTCGAGAACGCCCGGAAAGATTTTAAAATTTATTTTTTGGTTCGGATAGATAGGTTTTCCGAATTATGCCATATAAATGTTATCTAAATCGGCCGGGGGGTCGATCGCCGACCGAAAACTGTCTTAGCTTTGATGTTTCTCTCTCTTTTATTTTCGTTTGAAATGATAGAGACAGTAATAGCAAAGCCATAGCAGATTTAGTTAGGCAGTAGACCCGCCGGGTCCGTTTTAGAAACAAAAACCTAAACTTTGCCTACAATTTTGTCTGGATTACAATTATACAATTATCTGGATACAATTTTGACTTTGTTGTTGTTTCATAAAAGTAATAAAATTAGATCCTGTTAACACGTAATTGTAACTAACAGGTAGTAGATAGATACTACTTACCTATACCTACTTACTGCATACATAGTATCTATTCTACTTGCTGTTTGACTTGATTGGCACCGACTTCGAATAGATGAGTGAGTAATGGTTATAACAATTATATTAACTTGTTTATCGCTTTTGAGTGACTTTTTTTTAAAGTATAGAGTGACAAGACGAGCGGGACATGTGCCTGATGGTAAGCAACATGCCTGCCACATAATAGCACAGTGACGCGCAGCTATTGACGCATGAAAGTCCAAATCATTACCTAGCACTGCACTGGGCTCATCACCCAGAGCTTCAAGATGTTTTATCTCTTTGCCCTGTAATTTCACTGGAAACATTGCCCTTCAAACTGGAACACAGTAATGTTTGCACATTACTGCTTGGCTTGCTTCCATAACTGGCAAAGGTGTGGTACTTCCCCAGAGGGACTCTGCTAAGAGACCACTACAAAATTATCTAATTATCTAGGTACACACAAACATCTACAGATCCAAACATCCCCACATCCAAATATTCAAACATTAAAACATTCACATCAATAATATTTTTTTAATGGGGCAGAGCCTTTATTAACAAAATTAAAATACAATGAGAACTACACTACGCTACATACCTAACAACTACTTACACTAAGCACACCTGAATTATCCATAGACCAATGAAGGTCTACAGATAATCAAGATGTTCAAGCCCACTACCAATCGGAAGCGTACCCAGCATGCTGGCGGCATTACCACGCTGAATGGCAATGCTTATGCGTTGGGCCAAATAAACGCTTTTGGTCACGCAATAATATTAGTAGGATGAGAAGTAACTCAACACATTGTATTCACATATCATTATCTTGAATGACACAGTGCCATTAAAGTTAACTTTATCAGCGGCACAAAGCACTCGCGGATTGTAAGTGCACTTACAGTCATCCATAAATCTGGCACTGGCCACACCGATACCGATACAGCATTATGTCATTGAGCACACAATTCATTATAATACTGTTGAAAGCTATTATGTTCAGAGAGCTGGCACCGAATTTTGAGGAGGTGTTTGAGACAAGGAGACAATAGGGTACCGGACTGGGTCAAAAATACACCATCCTAATTGTTCCGTATAATCGGGCAACATTAAAAATCAGAGCGGATCTATGGTTTTGACAGCCGGCTGTGAAGTGACGTTGTCTCGTTTCGCCGGTACGACGAGTTACATTGTCTTTGTTCGCGGGAACGACGAGTTTTTCGGGATAAAAGCTTTAATAGTGCTACGGGAATAGACTATTGGCGTGAACTGTGTTAATTACTACTGGATTAGTGCTGGAATATTATTTGTGAAGTGGCTACTGGATTGGCCCTTTTCTACAACGCCGGACCGTTGCTTCTGCTGGAACGGGAATTCGGGAGGTCGCCTCGATATCGCCTGGTTTGGTTCTTCCCACATTCCCATTTGATCCCTACCTACATTCCTGTCGTATCAAACTGGGCTTTGGACGACGCCGGGAACCCTATGTAAGTAATTTCTTTTCGGTAACTTGTTTGCAATTGGGAGGTATATATTAAAATCGGTATAAACGCAAAATAATAATGTTTAATTCTCGCTTATGGGCCCCGAGACGGTAATTTCTGGATAAAATACTGTACATTTTTTGGTAGACAGAGCGCGGTTAGCCGTAAATACCCCCGTAATAATATATTTGTTGTTTTTATTTTTCTGGGAAAATATCAGGTAAGCCAGATATTTGGGGGTTCCCAGTTTATAATTTCTCCCCAAACTGTCGGGAAATTAGTATTAAGTGGTATCCGGTTTTTTAGGTTGCGGATATATTTGTTGTGACATTGTCCGAACTTTAGGTTAATATAAAATTTAAATTTAAAAATGGCTTCGGATTTGGCCAACCAGCTCCGATGGTTCGAATCCTTACAAGGATTGGTCGGCCGGAGAGACCGGGAGGAGGCGCTGCTAAACAGGGCAGAACAGCTCGACAGGCGCCTGGAGGTCGCTGAGAGGAGCGCAGGATCGCTGCGGGATGCAAGGCCGTCTCCACCTGAGGAGCAGATGGAGAGGATCGAGGTGGACATGCGGCGCATCCTGGATGTGTACGACGAGGTCTCCGAAAGGGTTCGCCAGCTGGAGAGGTCTAGTCAGGGAAGGGCGAGCTCGGGACCCGTCATCAGGGATGCGGGCTCGGGTGTAGTGGGACGCCTTCCCACCCTGGACTTGCCCAGGTTCACAGGTAACCTGCGAGAGTGGAGCGGCTTCCGGAGTATGTTCGCCTCTCTCGTAGATTCACGCACCGACTTGACGAGGGCGGAGAAACTGGCGTATCTCCGCACGTCACTGGAGGGTGAGGCACTCTCCCTGATCCAGCACCTGGAGCTAGACGACGACAACTTCGGCACGGCGATGGAGTTGCTGGAGACGAGGTTCCAAAACCCTCGGCTCCTCGCCGACGCTCACGTGTCCCAAATACTGGGGCTGCCGAAGGTGACTGAGAGGTCTCAGTTGAGGCCGCTAATCCTCACGCCCGTGAAGGTGGCGTACAACGCCTTGCGCAGCTTGGGACTGCCAGTGGAACACTGGTCGTTTCTGCTGGTCCACATCCTGCTGGGCAAGGTGCCGCTGGAGTTGCGCGCCCGGTTCGAGCGGGAAAGGGGCCTTCACGGCGACCCGAAGGTCTTCCCCACGTTTGAGGAGCTACTTCGGGTCCTGGAGTGGGAGGCGAGGATGGCAGAGTCGGCGCCTCAGGAGGCGCAGCCCGCCGCGTCAGCTCGTGGCCCTGCCGGAACAGGACCGCGACCTACCAATCCCCGCACTCTGGGTGGGGTAAAGCGGACGGCGACGGTGACGAGTGCGTCGGAGCAGGAGTGCCCGAACTGTGGCCAGCTTCACGCGCTGGTGCAGTGTCCGGCCCTGCTTTCGCGGACGACTTCCGAACGACGAGGGATCGTTCGGCGGTTGCGTCGGTGCTACGGGTGCCTGGGGGGTCATTTGTACAATGACTGCCCCACGGCACGGCCGTGTCCTGGGTGTGGGGGACCACACCATCGGCTCTTGTGCGTCAGGAGCGATGGTGCTGGTCGACAGCCCTCAGGGAGGGGGCCCTCCACGGGCGGGGGCGCTCCCACGCAGAGCCACGCATTGTACAACAATGAAGTGGCTACAGCGTGGAGCACACCCCCTCCACCCCAACCCACGGCAGCACCGGGCAGCCCAACAAGGGGCGTCCTACACGTGGCTCGGTCACCGACCTCACAGCCCGCGCGGACGCGGGCGAACTGGAGAGGTGGAAGGGTGATACCGGAGTCACCACGGGGGCCACCTCCCCAGCGTTATCCTTCTCCGCCGCTGGATCCGCGATTAATGCAATGGAGGGCGTACACGCCTCCCCTCCATGAGCATCCGAGGCTGGACTACCACCCGCCCTACTTCCAGTATGGCAGGGCAGCTGGATATGCCCCCCCTCCGATGGCCCTTATGACTCGGCAGCCATATTGGGCTGGGCCCTGTAGTCTGACGGGTTCGGACGGGCCTCGGAGGGATTGACTAGCCTCCGTTCCCTTGGCACAGGATCAACCGGTGGTCCTGCTGCCCACCCTCTGGTTAAGGGTTTGGGGTCCAAGAGGCGACTACGTCCGAATACGAGCGCTCTTGGACACAGGGTCCCAGGGGTGCATTTTAACAACCCGGGTTGCTCATCGCCTGGGCCTGGCTAGGTTTCCGTCACCGACTCCGTTGCGAGGAGTCGGGAACACAGAGGTGCGGTCGGCTGGACAGACCCGCCTCTCCTTCTCGTCCGTACATTCCTATTCGGAAAGGATTGCGGTCAGGGCCACCGTCATGGATTCGGTTGTCGGTTGGCTTCCTCAGGCGGACATAGATCCGGATATTTTGTCCTGTACTAAGGGTCTCAGGTTGGCGGATCCCCGCTTCGGGATGGCGGGTCCGGTAGACCTTTTGTTGGGTTCTGATGTACTGGGTTACATCATGAACGGCAAGCCTAGACTGCTGGATCAGTCTTCGCTGATGGCGCTGCCCACCATCTATGGGAACGCCATTTTGGGAATGGTGGATGAGTGGCAGCAGTCGAATCAGGCTTCTTTTACGGGAACGGCCCTCGCTCAGATCATGCAGAAGTTCTGGGATATCGAGGAGCCGCCTACCGTGTCTCGGCTGGATCCCGAGCACGTGGAGTGTGAGAACTTTTATCAGGCTCACACTCGGAGAATGGTTTCTGGGCGATTGGAGACTAGGCTGCCTTTCCGGGATAACCCCCCGCGTCTGGGCCAGTCTCGATCATTGGCCGAGAAAAGGCTCAGGTCCATGGAGCGACGCATGGCTCGAGATCCTGTACTTCGGGAAAAGTACATCGAGTTCATGAGGGAGTATGAGGCACTGGGCCACATGTCTCCGGCTCGCGACGACTGGTCGACCATGGACCACTACTTTTTGCCTCATCACGCTGTTTTGAAAGCGTCGACAGGCAAACTCAGGACAGTGTTCGATGGATCCGCTCCGACTTCGACAGGAGTGTCACTGAACCAGTGCCTCCACGCTGGACCGAAGTTACATCGGGATATTGTAGACATCATCCTGAATTTCCGTAGGCATCAGGTGGTGTTGGGAGCGGACATCCGTATGATGTTCCGACAAACGGTCATACACCCCGAGGACAGGAGGTTCCAGTTGATCCTCTGGCGGGAAAGTCCTCAGGACCCTATGATGGTGTATGAGTTGAACACCAACACCTATGGGTTGAGATCAAGCCCCTTCATTGCGATCCGCTCACTGCTGGAGTTGGCGGAGCAAGAACGGGCTCGGTACCCACGTGCAGCCGCAGTTCTGGAACGCGACCTATACGTGGACGACGTTTGCACTGGCGCGCAGACGGTGGAGGAAGCTCTGTTGCTCCGGGATGAGCTTACAGAGCTTCTCGCATCTGGAAGCTATGAGCTTCGGAAATGGCTCTCTAACGACCCCAACGTCCTGGCTGGTATCCCGGACGATCACCAGCAGGATCCCGGGCTCTTTGAGGAAGGTGACGATCCGCACGGGATTGCGGTTCTGGGCATGCAGTATCAACCGGTTGCTGACATCTTCACCTTTCGGGTGGCACTGGAAGCCACACGCGCGTGGACGAAACGGACGGTTTTGTCCACCATCGCCAGGATGTTTGATCCAAACGGTTGGATCAGTCCGGTTCTGTTCGCAGCCAAGTGTCTGTTACAGCGACTTTGGACTCTGAAGGTCTCATGGGACGACCCCCTGGTCGGAGACTCGCTTAACATTTGGCTTCGTTTAATATCTGACCTCGAAACGGTCAATCGAGTGGCGTTGCCCCGTCGCATTCTGCCACCAGGCTGTAGCCGGATCAGCCTGCACGGGTTCTGTGATGCGTCCGAGCTGGGCTATGCCGCATCTGTGTACTTGCGTACAGTTGACGCTGGAGGCCACGTCAATGTCACGCTCTTATTGGGGAAGAGCAAGGTAGCTCCTATCAGGACACGACTCACCATTCCGAAACTGGAATTGAGCGGAGCCACATTACTTGCTCGGCTGCTCAAGCATGTATATCAGGAACTGTCCACCTCGATAGACATCCGGAATGTCTATGCGTGGTCAGACAGTCAGGTCGTGCTTGCCTGGTTGAGAGCAGCCCCTCACACTTTGGAGACCTTTGTGGGAAATCGGGTTTCCCAAATCCAAAACATTGGACTGGACATTGTTTGGAGACATGTCCCGGGTGAGTTGAACCCCGCTGACTGTGCTTCGCGCGGCTGTTCCGCGCCGGAGCTAGTTGATCACCCATTATGGTGGGGTCCGGACTGGCTGCGGGAGCCAGAAGCTTCCTGGCCAGCTCTCGGCGCGGACTCGGAGCGAGCGGAGCTGCCCGGAGTCCGCGTGCATGCGATTGTGGCGGAAGTGCCCCCAGACCCTGACTGGTTGACGGGTCGTTACAGCAAGCTGGATAAGTTGTTGGGGGTAACTAGCTGGATTAAACGCTTCATCCACAACTGTCGTCACCCTCGTCAGAGGAGGAGTGACCAGATCGCCACTGTGGAGGAGCGTCGGAGTTCCTTGCTGCACCTCATTCGGCTGGTGCAGGGTGAGAGGTTTCCGACGGAACTTGAGGCGCTGCGCTGCGGTCGCGCTCGCTTGAAGGGTGCGGTCGCTAAGTTGAACCCTTTCACAGATCAGGATGGTCTTCTGCGCGTAGGAGGTCGGCTCCGGAAAGCCAACCTGCCGTACGGCAGCAGGCACCCCCTGTTGCTACCGAAAGGAGGTCCTCTGGTGGACCTGCTGATCACCGATCGGCATATCGGTAACGCGCACGCTGGATGTGGCGCGCTTCTCGCTGTGTTGCAGCGTGAATTCTGGATCTTGTCGGCTCGCAGGGCGGTCCGAAAGGTGCTGTTTAGATGTGTCCCTTGTTATAGGCTCAAGGCGTCTACCATGCAGCCCATGATGGGAGATCTTCCTCCGGATAGGATTTCTCCCTCGAGGCCGTTCGACGGGGTCGGAACGGACTTCGCTGGGCCCTTCTCGGTCAAGTCATCGACGTTGCGTAACGCCAAGGTCGTTAAAGCCTACCTGTGCGTTTTTGTGTGTTTGGCCACCAAAGCAGTCCACCTGGAGCTGGTCTCTGCGCTGTCTACGGAGGCCTTTGTCGCGGCGCTGGATCGCTTTGTAGCGCGAAGAGGAGTACCCTCTTTAATACGTTCGGACAATGGCACAAATTATCGAGGGGCGGCGAATTATTTACGCGAAGTTAATAATTTTTTAAATTCTGGTAATAATAGTTTAAGTCTGGCTCTCGCCCAGCGGGGAATCAGCTGGCAATTTAGTGTGCCGGCCTGTCCTCACTGTGGAGGAATTTTTGAGGCTGCGGTGAAGTCTGCTAAAACCCATCTCCGCCGTGTCATCGGGGAGACCGTGTTAACTTGGGAAGAGTTAGTCACGGTACTATGCCGCGTGGAGGCAGTTCTTAATTCCCGTCCTCTCTGTCCAATCTCGCCTGACCCTAACGATCTAGAAGTCTTGACGCCGGGTCACTTCTTGATCGGTCAGCCTTTAACCGCGTTGCCGGAGTATCCCTGGAAGGATGAGCGCCCCGGACGGCTGTCCCGTTTTCAGTTATTGCAGCAAATAAGTCAAGACTTCTGGAGGCGCTGGTCGGCCGAGTACTTGCATCTGTTGCAACAACGGGTAAAATGGACAGATAGGACGGAGGCCCCTCGGGAAGGGGACTTAGTATTATTAAAGGAGGCAAATTTGGCCCCCCTACTCTGGCGTAGGGGACGTATTTTAAAATTGATATCTGGTACTGATGGCACACCCTGCGTGGCGGAGATTCTGATTTCTGGTTCCAGACTTCAGCGCGCGGTGTCCTCTCTGGCACGCTTGCCCCTTTATTAGATATACGTATTTTTCATGGTTAAAATTTTATTTAATTTTATTGCTATTTTTGGTAAAGTTTTTTTTTGGTTTGATTTCCACTTTCGGGTCAAAGTTGGGAATTTCGTTTTTATTTGAGGTCTGGATACTGCTAAATACTAGTTACTAAATACTAGTTACTAAATACTGGTTTTCTAAAATTGAACAGGAGTTCAATTGGTCGGGGGTTTTGTTCCGTATAATCGGGCAACATTAAAAATCATAGCGGATCTATGGTTTTGACAGCCGGCTGTGAAGTGACGTTGTCTCGTTTCGCCGGTACGACGAGTTACATTGTCTTTGTTCGCGGGAACGACGAGTTTTTCGGGATAAAAGCTTTAATAGTGCTACGGGAATAGACTATTGGCGTGAACTGTGTTAATTACTACTGGATTAGTGCTGGAATATTATTTGTGAAGTGGCTACTGGATTGGCCCTTTTCTACAACGCCGGACCGTTGCTTCTGCTGGAACGGGAATTCGGGAGGTCGCCTCGATATCGCCTGGTTTGGTTCTTCCCACATTCCCATTTGATCCCTACCTACATTCCTGTCGTATCAAACTGGGCTTTGGACGACGCCGGGAACCCTATGTAAGTAATTTCTTTTCGGTAACTTGTTTGCAATTGGGAGGTATATATTAAAATCGGTATAAACGCAAAATAATAATATTTAATTCTCGCTTATGGGCCCCGAGACGGTAATTTCTGGATAAAATACTGTACACTAATTAGTTCGTCAGCTAGATTATGGAAAAATATTGGACACGTATTTTTTGTTTTTTCATAATATTAAAAATCGTCAAAGATATAGAACATCAAACTTCGAGAGTGGGGGTTCGTGACGTCACTCGTGAGTGAAAATCGTACTCACAAGTGACGTCACACGAAACTTCGAAACGCTCTATCTTCGTCATTTTTTGTTTGTGAAACAAAAGAAAAAATACATGTACAATAATTTTTGGCAATCTAACTAACGGGCTACTTAGTTTTTTTGAGGATTGTACCCTATTTGTCACATAAATATAAATAAGCAGCCTACTGCTGGAACTCGGGACCTTCTCGCGTAAGGAGAGAGTTAAAATGCCATAATCCACCACGCTGGGCCAGTGCCGGGTTGGATGGCACATGACCCCGAAATATTCCAGGTACATGTCGGTTTCCTCACGGTGTTTTCCTTCACCGTTTTAAATTAGCAGCGTTATGCACATGGTTTCGAAAAGACAGTGGTGCGCGTGAGATTTCAATCCGGGGACTCCGGATCAGCAGTCACCGTTCTCCCGACTAGACCAGCCGTAACATGGCCATTTTGCCCCGCTGCTCACCAGCCAGGCCTGCACTTTCGTGTTGGGGTTTAATAAGAGAGAAATGTGATAACTTTTCAATATGCCTCAGACACCTACCCAAAATTTGGTTATAGGTCTCGGAATATAACGTTTCACTTCTATGTACGTATCGATAATTACAGGTTTGAAGCCGTCATCCTATTAGTAATCCTAGTGGCTAGGTGGTACTTAATTCATACAAATTTAAAGGTTTGATTCCCGCCTAAACCTCTTGAGTATTTTTCCACGCGCAGATATAAAAGATTGTCATCACTATTGATTTTAACGGTGAAGGAAAACATCATTAGGAAACTGACATGATCCGAAAATCGTTGTTGTTGATTGTTGACCTCGGTCATGTGTCTGTCTGCCAATCTGCCAATTAGCACTGGGGGTGGTGGATTATCACTGGAAACAGCTGGTTGCAGATTGCGCAGGTCTGGAAATCTAGGGGGGAGGCCTATGTTCAGCAGTGGACGTCTTGCGGCTGATGATGAAGATGATGTGGTCCATTATAGTCTTGGCTCTCTGCTTGCGGGAAAAGACCCGATTCCCAGCCGTGGGAAGGTTTAATACGCTGCTTATGTAACATAGCATTTACCATAGTTGAATATGTATATAGTGAAGTGAATCTGCGATATTTTGATGCCTTCGACTGCTATATTGCCTAGAAATAACTGATTAATTCTCAAGACATCGAGTAACAAAATGTATCCGACAAATCGTTGTTAAGTCAGCAATTTAGCGTTAATTACAAAAGCTTTAAATAAAGTAAACCTAGAATTAATGATATTAGATCCACGCTGAAAGGTAATCTAGATAAATACTGATACGATATAAATGCAGGATCTACCAACACTCCTTTTGGGTAAACCCATGCATATCTAATTGCGTATCCATTTGAGATGTCGTCGTAACTTCAAATCAAGACAAGAGGAATTATGGTAAAAGCTTCCCGTTTTAAACGTGGCGAAATATTTCTTGAGGGCAATTATACCTCGGTAAGGTGTCATCAACGTTTCGTAAAGGGGTTTGGGTAAAGTTGGCGTCGTTTTTTTTTTAGCGGCCAAAGATCCGTTATCACTTTCTTGTAACAATAAAATACCCTAAAGCTATATGTGCAATCAGATTTGCTCTAAGTCATATCGGAGCTGAGTTATAGCCTGTCAAAGTTATTTATTTTTTTGATTTTTTGTATGGACAAGTGGCGTCGTTTTTTTTTTAGCAGCCAAAGATCCGTTTTCATTTTTTTGAAACATTACCTTACTCCAAGGGTATTGTGCAATCAGATTTCCTATAAGTAGTATCGGAGCTGAGTTTTGGCCTTTCAAAGATTTTTTGGGTATTTTTATAAGGACTAGTGGCGCCATTTCCGTTAGCGGTCAAAGACCTGTTGTCACTTTTTTAAAACACTATCTTACCACAATGGTATTCGTGCAATCTGATTAGCTGTAAGTCATATCGGAGCTGAGTTAAGGCCTTTCAAAATTTTCTTTTTGTTTTTTCTTAATTGGACTAGTGGCGCAAAAAATCCAAAAAATAAATAACTTTTACAGGCCATAACTCAGCTCCAATATAATTTAGAGCAAATCTGATTGCACAGGTAGCATCAGAGTATTTTATTGTTACAAGAAAGAGAAAAATGATGTTTGGCCGCTAAAAAAAAAACGACGCCACGAGCCCATACAAAAGTACCCAAACAGTAGAATCTAGTAGTTGTTCACTGTACTCGTATTGGTATTTATTAACTATGTGTGCGTATAGTGCTGTGTGAACAATGCCCGCCAATATTTATTGATTGATTTATATATTTATTTTCACTCATTTACTGAGAGAAAAGTTTTAAAATATTTACCTATTTTAAGTTAATTTTTCATTATCACTTATGTGTACTACAGAATTGAATGAATATTTATATTATTGACTGCGCATTTATTGTTGATTTTCACTAATTTTGAATATTGTAATGGCTAAATACATTGACTTATTCTTTGTTCATTGTCCATCCTATTCTACTTCTTATCTATCTATTCCTACTAATATATTATAAATATATAAATGTTAATGTTTGGATGTTTGTTGCTCAAACACGTAATAACGTGTGAACGGATCTGGCTGAAATTTGGAATACATTTGGATTACAGTCTAGAAGAACCTTAGATAAATAATAAATAAATAGATCAGGTTTTTCCGCACGGTTCTTTTGTACCAATCGTAAGCAGATGAGGTGTATGTTAGCTATAACGACATAGTGATGTGCTGCGACAAAAGTATGACACTCTCACAAGAGCGATCAGACCCGTGAATTCGTGTAAAGCGTTTGTTCTAACTCTATAGGTAGTAGTAAATGTAAACTCTTTGGGAAGAACACATCGGCTGTGCTTTATCTCGGGAAAATATCGGGTACGGGAATCACGCGTGGAAAACCGCGGGGAACAGATAGTTTTCACTAATTTTGACAATAATAATTGAAATGAGTAAATACATTGGCTTAGTTTTGATTATTTTTCATTGTCATTAATCTTGACAAGAGAAAACCGAATAAATAAATTGACTTATATTTCGTTTATTAATCATTTTTTTAATGTTTAATGAATAGAATAAATAAATTGTCATATTTTAAGTCTAATAACATTAAAAACCTTATTAAAGTATTACCATTTCACGGTAAGGTGGCAAGCCCAGCGCTTCATTATAATAACTCAGAACTGTTTCTAGAAGTAGGGTAACAGGAAGCTTCGTATTTAACCGCGCATTAGTATAATGTCTGCTTTACTTGGTGCGGAGAAATTGTGGGACAATTTGCAGTAAGTACTTACGAAATAAACCACTAGCAGCGGCCCACGGTGTTACCTGCACTTCAACTATTTGCTAGAACGGGATAAAAGTTGTCTGTTTCGTTAAAATCCGTTCAGCCGCTACAGAGATATGAGTGAACAATTCGTTTCATAAGATAGATAGATAGAAAACTCTTTATTATGATACAACAAATCAAAATAATTACAGTGACAAACTTAAGAACTAGCATCACAAGTGGCGGCCTTATTGCTGAGAGCAATGTCTTCCAGGCAACCAACAACTACAACAACTAACATAACTAACACGGTAACAAATAAATAACTTACACATAGTTTTGTCTTTGTAATGTGCTTACATTACAAGGCAACCCATTAAATTATCCCACTGCTGAGTTTCGCAGTCTTCTCTGGCATGGAGAGTGCTAAGGCGCTTTCCACGCTGGCCCAGTGCGGGTTGGTGGATGACGCATAACTTCGAAAGATTCCAGGCACATGGCGGTTTTAAGGTTACCACCATTACATTACACACATGACTTTGAAAATAAAGTGGTGCGCGTGGAATTTGAAATTAATGAACCGTCATCATCATCAGCAGCCTGTGTTCATCCACTGCTGGATATATGCCCAATGGGAAATTCTGACGCATTTCTAGATGACCATGGTCCCGAATTTAGCCGAAGATTTCTTTCATTCCCGAGCGTGATGCTTGAGGTCAATTCACAGCCCACGAAAAATTTGTCTACGGTGCGCCAAAGGAAGTTTTCACTTCAAAAATGTTTTAAAGTAAATAACATTTGTATACCTCCGCGTATAAATAGAGCTGTCAATCGAGTTTCATTTAATTTCATTGAATCGATAATATGTATGATCAGTCTGGGATGATCGATGCCGAGTCAATGCAGGCGGTCCGTGTAAATCGATTCTCGTAACTCTTAATCGATTAATTATTCGAGTAATTGCAATGTTTATGTCTCTCAATTCTGCTGACGATGTTTCACGGGTGGAAGCGATTTAATCGATTTAGAGTTCTAGTTTCTACTCGCGAATCGATCCGCGTAGAAACTAATAGATTATGCTATTCTGTGAGAATATTTATTGGGTACTACATTGCAGATTATTTATTATCTATTTGAATTCTAAATTTCAGCCCGAGTCGTTCATAATTGAGCAACAAACATGTTTTGATCTACATCGATCTGTGGATTATACCTACAGATTGGCTCAATTGGTTTCAATAATAATAAGATAATAAGTTAATAATTTGATAATAAGTTAGTTAGGCGCCTGGCGATCCGGAGACCCCGGGTTCAAACCCCAAACGCACCACTGTCTTTTCGAAGTCATGTGCGTAATGCCGCTAACTTAAAAACGGTGAAGGAGAACATCGTGAGGAAACCGACATGTACCTAGAATCTTTCGAAGTCATGTGTCACCCACCAAACCGCACTGGGCCAGCGTGGTGGATTATGGTCTTAACTCTCTCCTTGTGAGAGAAGGCCCGAGTCCCAGCAGTGGGAACATTCAGTGGGCTGTTGATGTTGATGAAGTTAAAATAGACAAATTTACTGGTATGTATTTCTGGTTTTTAAAAATGGTATCTAGTACTGGACCTGCCTATTCAAATAAAAGCGAACAAGCGCGAGTCGGACTCGCCCATGAAGGGTTCCTTAGCAGAGAGTAACATAATAGAAAAGTTCTTGTAGTTCGTTGTAACTATAATCAATGTTTTAATATTATGGTGTTTATGACGTACTAAAAAACTACTTACTAGATAGAAATCAAACCGATTTTCGGTGGAAGTTTGTATCATATGGTAATAAATATACATCATATTTTTTTTAACACACACACATTTGACCACTTTGGAAGTGTCTCTCATGGAAATTATTTAGTACAGAAAAAAGCGAAATTAAAAACCTCAATACCATTTTTGATGACCTATCTATGGACACCGCACCCGTATGGGTTTGATGAAAAAAAATGGGGGTTCTGTTCTAAGTATGGGGCACCCCCAAACTATTTTGTTTTTCAATTTCATGTAAAAATATTGACGCGGTTTACAGAATACGTCTACTTATCAAGGTTCAACAGTGTATATGTTCTTATAGTTTCGGAAAAAAGTGTCTGTGACATACGGATGGACAGACAGACAGACAGACATGACGATTCTATAAGGTTTCCGTTTTACGTTTTACGGAACGCTAAAAAAGAATTGATATTGCATCAGGTTTTGTAATGTTAAAATGCGGTAAAAGACATCACGTTTTTACCTGGATCGCCAACTTTAATGACGACGATGGGGTGTACGTACTACGTGCTTACCCGGGAGAAACCGATTCACTCTCAATTTGAAGACACCTAGACTGTAACCATCGGGAAAAACCCACTCAGGCAACGCTTTTCACAGCTTAGACTTTTCACAACTTAGTTCTTTTCACAAAAATAGAGTCAAACCTCTTCGTTCGAGTCTTTGGATTGTCAGCCATGAAACGACGTCACGTTTAGGAGCTACGAGTAGTCCGATCAAAAAAGGCAAGGTGGTATTAGATAATGCAGATCAATTTTTTTTAGTACATTTTTCGAAATGATTCTGACAAAAACCAATAAGGTACTTAGAGACGTACTTCTTAGCATTCCATGGATTCACCGTGCGGGTGCCGGGTCCATCGTGTGACAGAGAGAGAAATCTCGAGTAGACCCCAAGACTTGTGACTCGGGCGTAGGTTTAAAAGGGGCCTCTTATATTGACGTACGTCAACACTCACCTTCACTACTCGTATTTCTCTCCCTGCCCAGCCAAATCCGATATGATCCTACTAGTGCAGCTTTAGATACTCGTTCTAGTATAGAACTTACTGCACTTCTGGACAATCCAAGGTCTTTAAGCAGGTTATAGAGAGATTTTGCTGGTATACCTCTCGCTCCTACTTCTACAGCGTATAAATTAACTACATAGCCATTTTTTGTTAATTCATTTTGTAGGTCGTAATACTTATTTTGTTTCATCGCGTGGTCTTTAGGTATATTAGTTTCCCACGGTACGGTAAGTTCTACCAGGACTATGCGTTTCGTAGCCCTAGAAAAAAGGAAAATGTCCGGTCTGGATGACGAAACACCCACATCCTCTGGGATTTTGTAGTGCTTTTCATACGTGTCCATTAAAATAGTCCAATCAGGTGCTGAACCCAGGATTGAGTAAGGCTTGTTCTTGGAGTTTGAAGTTGAGCCCTCTTTTACAAAGTTAATTTGTCTTTTGTTCATCGTCAATCCCTTTTGGGCTCTAGCTACCGATAGGCTTACGGCTTCACGTATGATTTCAAGTACTCTGTCATGGCGCTTCGAGTAATGACCCCTATTAAGGAGCACCTTGCATCCCACCAATATGTGCCTTGCTGTACATATCGCCTCACCACAAGTATAGCAACATTTTTCAGAGGCTTTTCCCCACCTTACCAAGTTATTCTGGTCAGGGAGGGTCATTTGGAAAGCGTTCAGATAAAATTTTAATAAGGCAGGAGACCAGTCATATAGCAAGGTGCGCCACTTTAGAGCTAATGGGATACAAAACTCACCTATAGTTAACCACTCACTTTGCATTTCTAAATTCATAGCGTGCACTTTGTAACTATCATTTTCGTCTTGTTGTAGAAAGGTTTTTACCATGTCTCGGTCTTCCCTTTTCTTTCTCGCACCCAACCCAGCTGTATTTACTTGCGTACCTGCCATAAATTGTTTGTGGAATTGAAGTCTAGATTCAAGGTCCGAAGCGCTTTTGTCTTTTGGGAGAGATGCGATTAACTCGTCTTTCGACTTTCCCAAAACATGCGTTTTTGTAACTCTTAGGTGTTTGTAGAGTTCGGATGGTTTTTTTAGTTTCAGGCCAAAACTATTGTGATCCCTAAATAGAGTAGAGGGATCAGCCGGATGTGCCAATCCAAACCATGACTTCAATATCTTTATCAATATATTAACAATATCAAATATTCTCCGCACTGGGCCACCATGGCTCGGCTTTGTCGGAAATGAAGAGATTATATCACGTGGGCGGGAAATAGTTAGAAAACAGCAATAGACGAGGAAACTGGCTTCCTCCCTTCTCGGAAGATGAAACGTTCTGAGATCTGGCGATTTGGTTTCCGCGAGGATTTGGAAATGGTTGCTTTTTAAATTGTGTTAGGTTAGTATCAGTAGGTAGTTAGAACTATAATGCTATAATACTATCGTATAATAGAGTGGTAGCTCTACGTAGTGGCTAGTAGTGGTACTCTTTGCAGAGTCCACTAAGGGAAGTACCACACATTTTCCAGTTATACTACCGCCGAGCAGTAATGTGCAGTCTACTTTTGTTATAATATGAACTTGAAAGTGTGAGTTGTAGAATACGTTGCCTAAGTGGATTTTCCCCGATGGTTATAATCTCGGTGATTTGAAATCGTGAGTGAATCGGTTTTCCTCTAGGTGAGCATAAATCTGATCTGATGATGGCGAGGGAAGGTGGCCAAAAACTTAGAAATGAAACGACACAACCTCATCGAGTTTGGGTCAATTTGAATCGCCTTAGTAGTTTGTCTTTCAATGGTAACCAGGGTCTAATGATGCAGCTGGTCGATGGCATAATTTAAGGATAAGAACTTCATAACTAAATGACATAACCCCATCGAGTTTGGGCTCGTTTGATTCGTTTTGATAAGTAATTTGGTGCTAGATGGTAACCAGAGGATGATGACGGAGCTGAAAGATGGACATTAACTATGTAGTTCATTTTTATTAACCGACTGAAAGCAGGGTTATGTTTTTCGCGCATATTTTGTATGTTTGTAATTTTCTTTATTCCCACGTATCTTCCAAACGGCTAAGTGGATTTTGACAACTAAGATATCGTTAGATCCGTCTCAATCACCCAAGTCTCCTTAGATAGTATATAATATTTTATTACTTGTTGATTTTTTGCAGTCGGGTTCTTTAAATAAAATTTATTTCCTAACCAGTAACAAAAGCTTCTTTTTCTAAAGTTTTTTTTTCAAATGACGCTTGTTTTTTTATACAAAAATAGTTTGTTTAAAATATATTTCACTAATTTGTGATTGCATGTATCGATCCCACATCCCCCGCTCGATGCTTCCCTCGCGCGCCGCGTCGGTCTCGTCGCCGCAGATAGCTCGTTTAAATCGCAGAGTACACCACAACGTATCCGTTTCCGGCCCACAGCTGCGGAATGCTCTACTGAACGTATCAGTACTTAAACTCTATTTTTTATATAAAATAAAGTGACGAGGTGATTTGAACATGTTAAACACTATTTTTTATAGTATAATAAAGTGATGAGATGATTTGGACATGTGTCTGGAAAAGTCAAAATCATTATCTAGCACTGCGCTGCGATCGTCACCCAGACATATAAGGTGTTTCATTTCAATGCCCTTCAATTTCACTGGAAACATTGTCCTGAACACAGTAATATTTAAACATCACTGCTTGGCGGTAGAACAACTGGCAAAGATGAAGTACAAGTACTAACTTCCCCAGGCGGACTCTGCAAAGAATCCTACCACGCATAATTATTTTATCTTAGAATTTTATACACTGTTTAACATTTGGCCCCACTTAAAAAAAGAAGATTATCGAATTTGATGGGTTTTATTTATCTTCAATAATGATACTTCAGAGGTAGTGGTCCTTTAAAATTGTTATCGAAATCGGTGTCATAGTTCTTAAAATATAAATAACAATCGAATATTTAGTAACTTCGACGACGTATTCCTAAAATCCCGCTCCGCTATTTTTCTGGAATATTATGTTTAGTTGATTTCACTAAAAATGTGAAATTTTGTCGAGTGTCTGATTTTGATTTTAAATTGAAGTCGGTATTGATTTATGGAGTTCTCAATGTGATTTTATTGTTATTACCCATTTTCGCAAATAAAAAAAATTATTGACATATTGTAGCTGGGGTGACAGCGGTGAGATGTGAAGTAAGTAAAAATTAAGCAAGACTTGATTCACAACTTTGTACTTTATTAATGGAAATGGTACAACTACAAGTTTACTTATCGAAAATCGAAATAGGCATTCACGCACTTCGTCCCAAAGTATTGGAAGCGAAGTCGTAAGATTCCTATTGTATAGCAACGTATCGCGTCTACTGAGTCCCGAAGTAGTCCCACGAGTGGAATCTAAGGTGGAAGCTCAGTAGAGGAACCATTTACTATCTCTAGAGGAGGATGATACAATAATACTTTGAAACTACAGTTTCATACTATATAGTTTCACATTGCTGGGTTATATTTTTCGTCGAAAAAGTTAATAGCGCGTTTTAACGTTGAACAGCGCCATCTAGGTGAAACTATCGTCTAATTTATTTTATGTAAAATGGATAAGGTTTCTGTGTTTAAAACTAAATCATATCATGTTACACTAATTTTTTTTATTTTTTTTCGGAGATAATATTTTTTTCCAAACATGCGTTGTGTTGTAGGTGAAGCTATGATACTGTATTCCACGTTGCGCTGATGGCACGTGCCGAGATTTGTTCTTACGCAATGCTCCTAAAAAGGAAGTCTGTTTCGATTAGAAGTGATTTAGAAACCTTGGACTATGACATAGGTAAGAATTCATTCTGAGTTTAGGAGGCGTCTTTAGTAATAATAGGCTTGTATTTGACCGTCATCTCGTCTGATGTTAAAAGGCGATGCGGTCTACGATGAGCCGCGTCGGCATAGAAGGAACCGATTTAATATATATTTAATATATATTTTTTGTTAGTATAGAGTGACGAGACGAGTAAGACATGTCTCTGATAGTTAGCAACATGCCTGCCATATGACAACGCAGTGACACGCAGCCATTTGTGCATGAAAAGTTCAAATCAGTACCTAGCTCTGCACTGCGTTCGTCACCCAGTGATATAAGATGTTTTATGTCTATGGCCTGTATTTTCACTGCAAACATTGGCCTTCAAACCGGAGCACAGTAATGTTTGTTAGTGATAATAAATAAAATAAATGTATTGGTGGACAATTCACACACAACGCCATCTGACCCCAAACTAAGTCAAGCTTGTACTATGGCAGATAGCTGATATTTAAAATGTACTAAATACATACTTATTACACTCGTACATAGAAACACCTAGACACAGTACAAATATTTGAATTCATCACACAAATATTTGCACTGGGTGGGAATCGAACCCACGACCCTAGACTTCGCAGGCAGAGTTACTAGCCACTAAGCCACGAGACCATAATAGGCTTGCACTAGACCGTCATCTCATCTGATGTTAAAAATGCGACAATGCGGTCTACGATGGACCGCGCTGACATAGAAGGAACCTATTTAATCCAGATGTTTATTTACATAGAGTGACGAAACGAGCAGAACATGTGCCTAATGGTAAGCAACATGCCTGCCACATAACAGCACAGTGACACGCAGCTATTGGAACATGCAGAGCCTAAATCATCACTGTACTGTTTGCACATTACTGCTTGGCGGTAGAATAACGGGCAAAAGAGTGGTACTTTACCAGACGGAAGATACCCAGATGTAAATACCCATATAGGCACCATAATAATAATTATTTAGATTTCTGTGATTATATCCAACAGGGGAATACTTACTCAGGCAACGAATTACACAGTTTGTATTACTGAAGTGGAGTCAAACTTCTTAGTTCGGGTTTTTAAAACATTAACCATGAAACGATGTCGCTTTCTGGAACTGCAAACATTCGAGTAGATACTTTATTTTCTCAGAAAGAACAACAACCGACTTCAATTTCAAATCAAATTCGGACATTCGAAAAAAAATCATAGGATTCAATCATTACGTCGTCTAAATATATGTACAAACAAATATTTTCCCGTATTTACAAAAATTAAGATTCAGGCAACATAACTTCACTAAGTTTGTAAAATGGATTGCTCACATGGAAGTAAACAAATAACTAAGTTTAGTGAGCTATTAAAATCTTTTTTTTTTTAAATATGAGTGACGAAACGCGCAGGACATGTGCCTGATGGTAACCAACATGCCTGCCATATACCAGCACAGTGACACGCAGCTATTGAAACATGAAAGTCCAAATCATTACCTAGCACTGCACTGCGCTCGTCACCCAGAGATCAAAGATGTTTTATCTCTATGCCCTGTAATTTCACCGGAAACATTGCTCTTCAAACCGGAACACGGTAGGTAGGTTGGCTGTAGAATAACTGGCAAAGGTGTGCCATAAATTCACTAAGTTTGTAAAATGGACTGCTCACATGGAAACAAATAGGTAACTAAGTTTACATAGTGTTTAGTTGAGGGAGCTATTAAATTCTTAGTTATTCTAATCTAAAGACGTCAAATGTAAAAGACACACAAAGGCTGCTCGGAGACATGATAAAAAATCATATTTACATGTGTTGGTGACTAGTGTAATGATTCGGATTATAATATCGTCTTGTATCACATTCACGCACAGAACATGCCATAATATAAATAATTTAATAAAATCGTCTGCAATCCAAGGATTAATGAAAAAATACACGATTTTCACCGCGACAAAATCAGACTGTTACGTTCGGGTATACTAAAATATTGTAATGACGTTACTTCATTCACTTTCTCTTCTTCTCTCGAGCGAATTCCACTTGAAAATGATTTCTCGCTCACTCGCTTTGTTGATCTTTTTGCGTAGCAAAAAAAAATTCTTCATCTATGGTTATTCTGAAGTTTTAAAGTCTCTAAAGTCAGTTAAAAACCATAGACATTTCACTTGACATGAGATCTGCTATCTATCTCTTCGAGAAGGATGCTGATTGTAAGTTTTTTTATTTGGATGTGGTGGCTAAGTAGCTAAAACGATACACAATAGTGATGTTCGAATCTCGTTTGAACCGTTGAGTATTTTTAAAGGCATATTTACTATATGTACAAGTTTGTTATCATCACCAATAACGATGAAAACATCGTGAAGAAAACTGCATGATCGTTGAATATTTCGAAATCATACTTCATCTGCCAACCCGCACTAGGCCAGCGTGGTGGAATATCGTCTTGGCTGTCTCCTTGCGAGGGAAAACCTCGACTCCCAGTAATGAGAACATTTAGTCGGCTATTTTGTCTATTTTCTTGCTGTGTCTAAACGCTATAATGTCATCTAAATTCATGAAAGGGATTTACATAAAACTATAAACACACCCACATAAACGTAAAAGTTATTATTACAGTTTCAATAAAATATAAAAAAACATCAAAGAAAAAACCGCTCTAGTTTCTTTAAAAATAATTGCCTCCGTATCATTGAACAAACGCCAAAGTTTGGAAAACAAAACGAAAACACGAGAAATAATTAATCAGTGAGAGAAATAAATCATAATGCGGAATTACGCAACAGAAACCGCGATTTGTTTACGTACGGTTTTCCTTCATTTCCACGCGGCAGTGCGTTGGAAAGAGATAGAAAACGTATACTCCCATCTTAATACAAAAGAAAGAGATGGGTATAGGTCGCCCGGTTCCGCTAACGGGCGCACGCGCAGCGCTGAAAGCTCGCCGCGCCGTCGCCTTCAGTCTTGAAGCAAAGCTCGACTCGCGCGGTCGTCTCACCGGGTTCCAATCGAAATTCGAACCTGAAAGACTTCGGACTGTGTTGTGACTGTGAGTGCAACATTGTGTAACTTGAAACTTTTCACGTGAATCCATTTTCCGGAACCGGATATCCCGCCATTTTTCTTGTTACTGGTGAGTTTGAAATTAAATATAGAACGTCAACGTTTTACGTGTAATCGTCTTTATTTATTTTTAAAGATCTAATATAAATTATGGTTGTGTTTAAAGTTTTATTGTTTTTGACGTGACGTAGTGAGTTTAGAAGTCGCTCGATTGATAGTAAGCGGTAGATTTTAGACACTGGACAAACCAAATAAAAAAAATAGGTACACAAAAATTAAACAAAAACTATAAAACCAGTGAAACACCAGGCGGTCTTATCGCTGATACCAAAATCTTCCAGGCATACCATTAAGTTAGAAAACAGGAGCGCAAACTAGAAGTACAAAAAATTAGAAAGAAAATACCAGGAACTTAATCAGTGATAGATACTTTAGCCGGCGACTCCTCTTGTTCAAATGGCTGCGTTGTAAATGCTGTTACGGGTAAGTGTTTTACTTACTATCAGGCACATGTCTTGCTCGTTTCATCAGTCTATAATAATATTTTAAAAAAACTTGGAAGATAATTTGGGTTACTTATTTTCTTTTTAATGTTTGCCCATTATCAATGTTTGATAAGCTTTTTACTATTAATTATTATTACCAAAATAAATCAGTACATAAAAACTGTGATTGCAAGATGTATGTTTGCGGTAATTATTATTTATCAGGTTTCATTCGAATCGGTGACCGATCACGCTCATCAGTATTATTGAGTCCAACATCTTTGGTAGGCAGCAAAAGCCAGTGGCCAGAGCACTTGGCTCAGCAATTTTGATAAAAATGCAACGGTATGGAAGTAGCTTATGCGGTTTTTTAATTATATTTATTTTAGCATTTTTCCTTTTTAAAATGTTGATCATTTCATTCGAAAATACAAAATCAACATGTTAAAACTACAATGACGCATATAATAATGGTCGAACTTCACTAAGAAGTTAGTTCATCAATAGGTAATACATTAACTCAAATACCTACTATTGTTGTTATTCTGTACAGCGTTTAGTTGATAGTTATTCTATTGTTTGTAGGTGTGATAATTAATAATTTATTATCAAAAATCAGATGCAGAAGTTTTCTATACTATCTATACTAATATTATAAAGTTGAAGAGGTTGTTTGTTTGAACGCATTAATCTCTGGAACTATTGGACCAATTTCAAAATTTATTTGATTGTTGTGCAACTATGTGGTCTCTGAGTGCTAGGTGATAATTATATTATGTACCATGGCGAAGCTAGGGCAGAACGCTAGTAGTAAGTATGTAGTTGTAGTGGTAGGACTCTTGGCAGAGTCCGCCTGGGGAAGTACCACACCTTTGCCAGTTATTCTGCCGCCTAGCAGTAATGTGTAAACATTACTGTGTTCCGGTTTGATGGGCAATGTTGACAGATAAATTACAGGGCTTAGAGATATAACATCTTAGATATCTGGGTGCCGAGCGCAGTGCAGTGTTAGGTAATGATTTGGACTTTTCTTGTTCCAATAGCTGCGTGTCGCTGTGCTGTTATGTGGCAGGCATATTGCTTACCATCAGGCACATGGCCTGCTCGTCTCGTCACTTTTTATTTTAAAAAATAGTATAAACTCGTAAAAACACGAATTCATATACAAATACTGTAGTTTTCTATCGTTATTTTGACTCATCAGCCTTTTCGTGACTACGGTCATTGTAACGCTGTTCACGCGTCAAGGTAATTTAAATAATAATTTAGATTGCGATTATCTCCTGTTAATGTTTTCAATAAAAGATAATAAAGCTAAATATAATCCTCCTGTGAAAGACCGAAAGAGAAAAAAATTGGCAGTCATAGGAACTGCCGATAGAAGTGAAAACTTGTAACTCAGAATTTGATAGCTTACCTTGGAAACTACCGGAGGGCGTGGCCTCGCCATCTTGGCATGGCCATCTAGAAATGCGTCAGCATTTCCCATTGGCTGATGCGTTTCTAGATGGCCATGCCATGATGGCCTGTGTCCACGCCCTTTCAGCATTTCCCACTGGCTGACGTATTTCTAGATGGCCAATAGCCATGGTCCCGAGTTTACCCGAAGCTTTCTTATCATACCCGAGCGTGACGAATTAATTCAATTCACAGCCCACGAAAAATCTGTCTAGGCGCGCCTAAAGAAGTTTTGACTTCAAAAAATCACGATAAGATATATAGGTACGATTAAGAGTTTTTTTTTTAAATTAACATACGTCTTCAAGTGACGAGTGCAGTGAAGTGTTAGGAAATTTGAACTAATTGAGAATAAGCTTGCACTTGACTGTAATCTCGGCTGATGTTACACAGACCTTATCAGTTAAGAAGTTAGGTACCACAGAAACTTTAGACTTGAAGACATCTATAAATTGTATACCTACCAGTGTTCTCTGTGCTGTAAGGCAGGTGTGTTAGTAACTATTGGCTAATGGCTATGACTAATGGCTAAGCGTTCAATCCCTTATACCAGATACTACTAATGGCCAGAAATTTGTCGATTACTTTATACCACAGTGGATGAGTAACAACGTGTTTAGCACATTCAGTTGTTATAATGAACGAAACCCAACAATTAATAACGTAGAGGGTTGGCACAATCTACTTAATCGTAGGATTCCAAAGAAAGCTAACATTTTGCACCTCATTGATGGCATACAAAAGCTAATTGCGAAAGGTGACTTGAAATTGAAGAAGATAAAATTAAACATGACAGTACAAAATAAGCGAAGACTTAAGGACATAGAGATCACAAAGTCGCGAGAAGAGATAATAAGAACTGGCTCGTCTTGTTAGTTATAAAATATGTTAATAAAGTTATATAATAATAACCTTTAAGATTAACAATTTTTTTTTTTGGGTCTTTATTAAACAAAACTGAATTGTAATGAAACTACACAACACATTTTACTACTTACTTACATTAAGGACCTCGAAAATGCCCATAACGCCGCTGAATGTCTATTTCGACTAAATCTCTAATATCTATTATAACTGCGAAAGTAGCTCAGTCTGTTACGCCTTCCCACCAAAACCACGTAAAATTTGGTAAAGAGTGATAGTAGCTTATAGATAGTCTATAAGCCTTTGATGAAACTAAGTGTTTTAAGGCTTCAATGCTATAAGCCAAAAAATAAAAAAAACATTTAGGTACTACTTTTTAAAGCCAAAGAGGATTTAAAGGGTTAAAATAGGGAATAAAAGTGTTTATATAACTTTCGTACTTTTAAACTTAGAAGCTTGAAAGTACGGTCTGGATAGAAAGTGACTTTTGGACGATTTTTTCACACAATAATGAGGACGGCTTATTTATACTCGTACTACCCGTATTTCCTCTTCGCTTAATGAAATGTCTCCAATCTTAAATCACAACACAACAAACAACTCTTATTGAGAAGCTTCACCATTATATATTAGAAAATACAGTAATCTCAAAAAAAAAAACTATTACCGAAGCAATAACAATTTAATTTATGGCCTTTTTATTCAGAGCGAACTCTATCATACAACCAAGAATGAAAAAAAAATACGACCATACTTAAATAACTATTTTTTTAAGTATTGGCAGATTGGCACAGATAAAATAGATAATATTTGTCCTATGACAAATATAAAGATGTATCAAGGTAACGTCTTCAATAGATAACGTAAAAAAAACCCAACCTTCCAAACCGATACAAGATAATAAAACCTAATACGAGTCAGGGATCCGGACCTCTGTCGGGGTTGGAGCTGCCCTTACCATTCAGCCGGCGTAATGTATAACACGTGGCAAACAATGTGTTTTTGTGGACCTGGGCACAGGGAATGGTGTGGAGATGACGTTGTTTTAACATTGATTTGTTGGATGTCCTTTAAGATTTCTAAAACGAAGGTGGTATAATGAGTGTTTGTTTATTGCATTTTTAGTTATTTTATCGAAACTACTCTATGTATATTGATTAGGTAAACGGGTAACTCACGTGTAATGAGGTCGGTCAATCCGACTCGAGTTTCGGCCGCGTCCGGCGGCCTTTTTCAAGGAGAGTGTACGCGCCCGATGGCGTCCCGTTTGGCACTGCGGATCGCCGCCCGGCGCGCACGCAAGGTCATCGGCTGTTGCGGGGGTGCAGGTGAGGGGGTGCGAGAGGGTTGCGCAGGAATACACTCGAACTCTTCATCACTAGTGAGCTGCGAGACGGGAACATTGCAGCACACTGAGCTCACTGTGTCTTCACTCGTATTTCGAACACAATGCCGAGTACTCTGTAGGCACGGTTTCCAAGCGGGCGGCACATGCCATCCTCCATCTCTATTAAAGGTAGGACGCTTATCAATTTCGATGGCCTCCCTGACCTTACGGGGTACAAAAAACTTCTCCCGTGCCAGGACCTCCGCCTTATCGAAACGAATAAAATGTTGGGCGTCCGACCTGAGAGCATGTTCCGCCACCGCAGACCCGTTAACGTCTAAATTTTTCATTGCACGTATGTGTTCGGCGAGTCTTGTGGACACATTTCTCCGTGTTTCTCCTACGTAACTTATGCCACAGTCACAAGGAATCATGTACACTCCCGGTACACCCAAAGGGTCTCTGTCTTTTGGAGAACGTACCATTTGCCTGAGCTGCGTGAGCGGACGAAAAATTGTCTTGATGCAATATCTACGGCGTAACAAGTTTCCAATATTATCCGTCACTCCTTTAATATATGGCAGGTACGTGGGTGACCTCTCCACCGAAGCTGGACGCGTCCTCGACGATGTATTCGCCGCACGCCACCCTTGTTTCCAGTTAAACCCGTTGCGTTACTCTATGTATGTAAATTAACGTGCTTTCTTGTAAATAATGTTGTGGTCAATTTACACAGATAGATAAAACACTCATTGTAACAAACGAATTAAAATATTACATTAAAACACTTTTGAATATGTGGTGCCCTTATTGCTGACTGCAATCTCATCCAGACAACCAGCCAATTTACTGTTAATTTTTAATTGAATGTTTACTTAAAAAACGCCTATGTACAATTTTAAGTAATATAAGTAATGTACTCGTTAAGAACTTAATTTAAAAAAATCAGTTCATCCGTCTTCAAGATAGGTATCTGAGAATAAACATGAACGCCCACACACTTACAAACACACATACTTTCACTTTTATGAGATTAGTGTGACAATTGCATATTTTTTTGTGTAATTACAGAATTATGTGAATGTTTTGTAGTCGAATAAACTCAAGTCACAAAAAAAAACATGCAACAATATCTAGTCCACGCTCCACAATATCTCTGTCCGTACAAACGTGTGCCCGCCACAGATTACCCAGCAACTCCTCTCCTACACGTGGTTCCACTGTTGGCAAAAAACGACAACAGACAATAGTCAAGATGCTGTCCTTAATCTGTGTTCGGCCCTCGTAGGGACCAAATTTGAAATTTCCTCTGTCAGTGCATTATTTTAAGAATAAGTTGGACAAATGGATAGTTTATTATTTTATTATCTATCTACGAAAAAACAAAAACCGTCTAAAATATAAAATTAAATTCAGACACTTGACCAAATTTGATGAACGAAAGTAATTTTTAGTAATTTGAGTTTTAGTTAGTTAATTCATACTTCATAAACCGTTTTGCTTTCAATTAAATTAATGGATCCTCTTCTAAACTATGGATCTACCTAACAAAAAAAAGATCCACCAAAATTGACGAAGCTATTGTGCAACATATACGGACAAAAAAACAAACAACGGAACTGTTACCCTCCTCGTTTTTTGAAGTCGGTAAAAAAAGAGTGCGTATGCATCACACTAAATATCGCTTTGTAAACTATAGATTGTGCCAACCATATCGTGGCGCCAAGTCGAAAACAAACAGTAATCTATTGTGAATTTATCTATCAACACTGTTTCAATACAAAACTGGGTAATTAGTGATTAATTACGTACATTACATTATTTTTAGGGTCATTACATTAGTTGTACAAAGTAGGGCTGCTAGCAATTAATTCTGCGTCTCAAACAGCGAAATTGTGAAAACCTCAGCATTGCTTACATTGTTTGTTTAGCTAGGATAGGTTTACACTTCTTGACCACCATCTTGTCTGATGTTAGTGACGGTACAGTGTACAAAGAAGCGTGTTAATCTAGAAAAATTAAGATTGTGATATGAACGTCTGGGCTGTGGAATACGTTGCCTGAGTGGGTTTTCCCCGATGGTTACAATCTTTGTGTCTTCAAACCGAGAGTGTATCGGTTTTTTTTTCTAGGTAAACACGCTCCATCGTAGACCGCATCGTCGCTTAACATCACGCGAGATGACGGTCAAAAGTTAAAAAAAAAACGATTTCGTCTCGAATTGAAGACATCAAGATTAGAATCGGCATAAACTTTGGCTAGACGGTTGGATGGCGGGTCAGATGCACGCGGCGGTCATCCTCGACACAGCGCGCATCGTCAGGAGGTTCCTCACTCTGCAACCCTAACCACCGGCAGCTTGGGCCCTGCCCCACTGCTGGATGTGATCTAGGATGTGATTGGGCCCTGCCCCAATGCTGGATCTAGGGCTAGGTTTCTAAAATGTTTGTGTGCTATTTATCAATACTCGTATAAATGTTGCACACACTTACCTAAACTCACAGAAATCAATAAGTAAACGAATCCTATCCTATCCTACTAATATTGTAAATGTCAATGTTCCATACATATGTTTGGTAATTTGTTGCTCAATCACGTCGTCACGTATGAACGGATTGAGTTGAAATTTGGAACACAGATAGATTATAGTGGAAAAACACATAGGCTACATTTTATCCCGGGAAAATAACGGGAACGGTATCTACGCCGGTAAAACCGCGGGTTACTGCTAGTGCATAATATAATGTATTATTATAAAGAACAAGAAAGAGAGAAAACCGTTTTGTATTTCAAAAATTTCGTATACAAATACAAATGTAACACATACTGTTTATTTATCAAAACTGTCGCACAACAATGTTTTCAAAATAATAGTAAATAGGTCGAGCCAAGAATAAAACTAAATACCCAGGCGCTGGCGATTTACAAGCCGATGATGGACGGCAAAGTTTTACGCACATTTGTTTAGCCAACTCTCTGTACTACGCTTAATTACTTGTAGGTATTCCTGTAATTTAGAACTGACCTTGAGGTACAATAATCGTATAGGCCTGTGTCCTTAGTAAACAAACTGTTCAGCTGACTAGTTAAAGACTTGTCAGTTTAGTGCGCTCTTCCATACATTTGAAATGGAATGTCCACAGTTTGCTAGTTTTACGCTCATTCTATCCAGTTTTCAAAAAAAAAACATTTAGATTTAGGTATCAGCCATCGGGTCGTTACAAGTCCTGTATTCAATAAATAAATATATTGGTGGACAATTCACACACAACACCATCTGACCCCAAACTAAGAAAAGTTGTACTCGTACTATGGCGGCCAGATAGCTGATATAATACTTACATAGTTTTAAATACATTCTTATTATACATGGAAACAATCAGACACCGTACAGTATTGGTTTGTACAATCATAAACAGTAGTACTTAATATACCTCCAGGCAGACTCTCCAATGAGTCCTACCACTACAAAATACTACTACTTTTCAAAAGTTCTACAATCGATCACGAACTAATTACCAGTCATTGAAGGCGAAACCACATAAAAAAAGAAAAACATTGTTTACATCGTAGTGGTCCCACCCACACGGATTTGCTTAGCTATAATTGCAATTAATCAGCGATTGTTCGGAAATCTTCCGTTACGGTGACCGACCTAGGTCACTGGTGCCAGCTAAAAACGCCCGGGATTTGAACCCACACCCACGTCACTGTCAGCTAGTAATCAATCTGCGTTTACACGGAAATATAATACTTACAGTAGTATGATTTCGCGATATATTTACGTACTGAAGATAGGTATTAAAGGACACTGTTTATCATTTCGATCGTATATAACAATGTTTCTTCTAACACACAATTCTTGGAGATGTAGAAAAAAAAAACAATTTATTTATTGTAACTACAATATAAAGCAATAATCCAAACAACACAGGTTTTCTGAAATTCCAAATAATATGTCTAGGCGCGAAAAAAACACGCAAACAAGATCAAAGCTTTGAAATTGGAACAATGTTATCAAAACTTTTTGCAGTCAATAAACCTACTTTTTCAAACCATAGAGTTTTGCCAGCGCCGGCGCTTGTTTCTGTCTATTTTAATTGTTTATGAGGAGTTCTATATTTACATTTTCAATAGCGGACTTGATAGACTATGGTCACAGATCAGAAAATAGTTACTTATGGTTTTGAATATTCTATTACTGTGGTGTTACCTACGACTATTTGCAGGGCACGCTTGAGAAGTAGCACGAATTCAATATAAAGGACTTTTTCGTAATTTAAATCATAATAGGTATATGGCTAGTGTTGTGTGTCGTGGTAATTTTGTAATTTTTGAACCCTGTAATTTTTGATGACAAAATGAAGAGTAGATGGAGATCTCCTCTTTTCCCAATGAGACGGTCTGTAATTTCTTCAGTCTTTTCGTGATCACGGCCGTTGTAACGCTGACTAAACGTCGGAAGATGAATCCTAATAATATTGTAAAAGCTATAATTATGACATTTGTCAATCAGGTCGTAACAATTAAGCGGTTCTTGTTGAAATTATAGATAGTCTAGATGTCTAGAATAACACATAGGACACTTTTTATCACGATAAACTAACCACAACGGGAACTACGCAAAAAGAAGCTGCCTCACTGCTAGTATATAATATATAATAATTTTGATCGCGATTTAGTCCTATAAAATGTTTTCAAAACGAGATGTACTTCCGCAGGAGGACTCTTTTTAGAGTCGTACCCTTAGATAAAGTATATGCATCCTCTTTGGTCGTACCACTATTAAAATCCCCATTGATCAGTTCGTTGCGCGTAAGTTACACCGATTTCAGAGCAGCCGCAACAATCGAGATTTTGGCACGGCACCCAATTTCCTGGCTTCAATCCGCACGTTTTACAATTTTCGTGGAAACTTTGCCGCGTATACGAATAAAATATTGTGGCCGGACCGTCCGCCAAACCACCGGCAGACTTGGACAGACGATAATATTAGAGATGTCTTGCTTCGATATTAATTTTGAAACAAAGCCATCTCTAACATTATAAAAGCTTTCGAGACTTTTGGGTCATTCCATCGTTTCGGGTGTTACATTCGTACAACAAAAGTATATTTTTTTTGTACTTAGCAATAATATTTTAACAAAAAAAGTGTTTTAATCTATGCGTTTTTAGTTGTTTTATCTAAATTGTAAAATGATTATAGTTTAGCACATCGAAACATGGCTTTTTAAGTCGAAAAGTGTGCGTTTCGGGTGTTACACAATTGTTCTCTATGTTCTGAGTATTTTTACATTTGTTAAAAAATCTACGAATTTTCTTAGGGAACTATTCCTAAAACTTTCAGGCCTGCAAAAGTATAATATTTACTAACCATATATGACATAATCATTTTCACAAACAACGTTTTACTATTATTTTTTTATATTATTATTTGTTTCGGGTGTTACCGCGTTTCGTTTCGGGTGTTACGAGTACGAAAATTAATATTTTATGGGGTGTTTTTAAGCTTCTAGGTACTACAAATTAAAAAAAAATACAATTAGAGATAATTACAATGAATTCTTAGTTATCAAAACTTAAAAAGTTTCTTAAAAAGAGACGAGGGACAAATAAACGTAACTACTAAAAGTCTTCTGTAATATAACTGCTAAATCACAAACTTCTTTAAAAAAATGTAGTAATAATCCAAAAAAATAAAATAAAATCTTTTTATACATTTCTACTCATACATATAATATACTCTGTTTCAGTACGTTATAATTTGGAATGTTTTCTTTCAAATTTCATCAAATTTAATGTAAAAAGAAGATATTCATTTTTTCACCTTGAGTAGCGTTTCTCATGGAATGACCCTTTTCGGTTTTATCACTATCTGAAAAGAGGCTTTTACATGATATTTGTAAAAAAAGTTCAAAGTAGTTTAGATCGTTACAGTTATTTCGTAACCGCCATACTATGAGTAATATTCATAAAACAAAACTATTTGCTACTCATATCAGAGATTTTTTGAAGTGAAAACTTCTTTAGGCGCGCCTAGACAGATTTTTCGTGGGCTGTGAATTGAATTCTTGCGTCACGCTCGGGTATGATAAGAAATCTTCGGGTAAACTCGGGACCATGGCCATTGGATATCTAGAAATGCGTCAGCCAATCAGAAAATTCTGAAAGGGCGTGGCATGGCCATCTAGAAATGCGTGAGCCAATGGGAAACGCTGGCGCATTTCTAGATGGCCATGCCATGACGACCAGGTCACGCCCTCCGGTTACACCGGTGTAGTTTCCAAAGTGAGCTATCAAATTCCGAGTTATAAGTTTTCACTTCTATCGGCAGTTCCTATGACTGCCATTTTTTTTACGTACGTATGGTATAGCCAGCTCAATATCTGATTCTATACTTCATGTTACTCAAATAATTTTTGCGCAAACTATGGTGTACGCGTATCCACGACCAATTCTTAATTGTTAATCGATAGTTTTGAAACCCTGATATCATCTCTATTAAACTCATGTGAGGGAATCATGCAAAATATTATGATTTCTTAGAAGATGTAGTAAACAAACCGATCTTATGGCTTTATTCCATACTGCGCTGAGAACATGTTATGAGCCAAAATAGTATTCAAAGGAACTGAGAATATACTGCGGCCAAAATATACACAGCGTAAATGTTATCGACACGATATATATCAAATACTAGCTTTTGCTCGCGGCTTCGCTCGCGTTTTGTAAGTCGTTGGCGTAAGGCCTAAGTTTTTGTAAATATGAAATTTTATGTTTCTAGCCTTATGGGTTCGCCCTGTGCGTTTACGTAAAACTTTCATCCCCTATTTTACCCTCTTAGGGGTTGAATTTCGCAAAACCCCGACTTAGCGACCGCCCACGTGCTAAAAGGCAACTCCATGCAAAATTTCATGCCTGCATGTGTAGTTTCTGAGATTTCATGATGAGTGACCTTTCACTTTTATATATATAGATATGGAAAACTACTAGCACTCGCGTAACTCCCGATCCTGTTTTCTCGTGATAAAAAGTAACCTGTGCGTTATTCCCGACTATAATTAAACCGTGTTACAAAATGTTAAATTATTCGGACGTGATTGAGCTATAAACATCCAATCACCTAAACATCAAATCTTTCGCATTTACAATATTAGTAGGATTCCACAGCCTAGAGGTTTGTTTCACAAATGTAGAGTCAAACCTTCTCGTTCGAGTCTTTGGAATGTCAACCATGAAACGATGTCACTTTATCAAGCTACGAGCTGTCCGAGAGAATCTGTATATCTTCAAATTCAGAGTGAATCGATTTGTTCTAGGTAAGCACGCTACATCGTAGACCGCATCGTCGCTTAACATCAGAGATGGCAGTCAAGTGTAAACCTTTTATAGTAAAAAAAAAGTATTAGTGGAATTTATGAATTGTTAATGTTGCGTCCACATAACCAGACGTTATTTGAATCACTCGAGTATATAAATAACCTCTTTCTCGGGATAGCCGGTTTAGTCAGCGCGCGCTTTGTTCGTCATTGCTCAGGTTTTCCTTGCATATTGTAAAATTGTAAACTATTGACACAGTAAATACATAATTCTTTACTGTGCTATTGATGAAATTTGTGTAAACAACCGGCAAACTTCGGATATGCGCGGGAGTTGGATTGTTGGCGAGATTGGTAACGAGGGGAGAGGTAAGCGGAGCGGGAAGGGGAGATGCGGAAGTTTGTGTTAAGGATGCTTACCGGTAATCTATAATACAGTATACATGCACAAATGAACAAAATTGAACTATCTAATGTAATGCATATATGAAATCATTTACCGACGTATAAAACACAATAAGTTGTAAAATGTTTGTTGGTTTATCTGTTTGTTTTTCCTAATCTCTGAAACGACTGAAACGATTTTAACGAAAAATTCACTGACAGATAGCTGATGTACATCAAATTTACTAGTGTTTATGTACCTAGCGTAATCTGAAACGTTATAATTGGCACTGCGTTTTTATAATTTTTAATGTTTTGTTGCAAAGCTTACAAAGTAATTCGCATGCATTGGAAATTGTGCATTAGTTTTAGAAATGCAACGTTTTCACTACATTTAATTATAATTCATATTTTTTTTCTACAGAATTCTTCCTTATTTTTTTTTTAAGTCGATGTCCGCTCAAATACGCGGGAAATTTCACGTCAAACAAACTTCAGACGCGTGGACAGAATTCCAATTTCGATTTTTTCGATTTAGTTCTCTTTTCATTGTCACATGCGTTCTATTTTCGAACTGTATTCTATGCGGCCAGTGTTCTGATTCTGTCGCCCTTTGCTGTACGTGCAATGTTATTATTTTCTTTTGTAATACTGTCTGTCATTGAAAATTAAGCTTTATTTTGTTGTTGTGAGAGTTATGTAATAATTTGAGTAATGCAACTGAAAGTTGGTAATGTGATTTTTACAGACGGTTATTGAAAACTATTTTCGTTTGAAATTTATTTTGTAATTTTTTGTCTATGATTCATTTTTATAGTACGAAAAAGTATTGTTGTTTTTCTCCTTTAATCGGGAATGTTTCTTGACTATAGTCTGGTTGAAGGGAAATAACTAAGACACGCTCCTTAAACCAAAACTTGTTTTTTTTTTGGTTAAATATCAGCCCATGTTCTAAGTTTTGACTTTTCTCTGTCATATATCTAACTTTTGAGCTGGTCTCTTAATTTATTCCAAAACTATTGAGCAACATACTTACATCCAGACTTTCATATTTACAATGTTAAAGGAATAATACCATAAACGTCAAAGTTTAGATGTTTTTGAAGTGAAAACTTCTTTAGGCGCGCTATAGACAGAATTTTCGTGGGGTGTGAAATGGATTCATCAATCGTCACGCTTGGATATGATAATGGATCGGATCGGATATGAAATCTTCGGGTAAACTCGGTAAAAACGGCCAGGTAGGTACCAGGGCAACAGAAACAGTAAAGAGTTTCGATTACCTACCTCCAACAGCCCAGCGTTTATCTCCAGATACCAGGACAACAGAAATATGAAAGAGTTGCGTTTGCCCCTAGGTACCAGTACCAGGGCAACAGCAAGTTTTCACTTCTATCGGCAGTTCCTATGACTGCCAATTTTTTATTCAATATGTTTACATGTTTGTAACTCATTCACGTCGGAACGCCTTAACGGATCGGGTTGAATCTTAGACACGGTTAGATCGCAGTCAGGAATAACTTATGTGCTATGTACTATTTTTAATCACGGGAAAATTACGGTACTTAAATGGAACAGCGCGAGTAAAACCATGGGCCGTTGCTGGATATAAATATGTGTAATAAATTATTTAAATTACTATAGTTTCCTTCCTACTGAAAAGAAGGAAACAACTTTAAGTTACATCATTAACTAATTTAAAACCATATTTAAATAAGCCACGGACCAAACTCAGGTTCAATGATTTACCTTGAAAACTAAAAACACCTAATTTGTATGTAAGGAAGAGTTTTAATAGTTTTTATCCCGTCACTAGTTCCCTACACGCCTCTTGCATGACAAACTGTGGTCATTTCGGAGGACGTACTAAGGCACATAACTTTTGGGGAAGATTTTGTAGTTGTAGTTTTGTTGTTTTGTAGTGGTAGGACTGTTGTGTTCAAACATTACTGTGTTCCGGTTTGAAGGGCAATGTTTCCAGAGAAATTACAGGGCTTAGAGATATAACACCATAGATCTCTGGGTGGCGAGAGCAGTGCAGTGTTAGGTAATGATTTGGACTCTTCACGTTCCAATAGCTGCGTGTCACTGTGCTGTTATGTGGCAGGCATGTTGCTTACCATCAGGCACATGTCTTGCTCGTCCCGTCACTCTTTATTTAAGATAAAATAAAAATATAACTTTTTTAGAGTATTTTTTGTCTCATCGAAAACATCTCAACATTCATTTATGTTATCTATGCCCCTGTCTTCCCTGAGTGCGTGTCTGTGGCGGACTATGTATGTAGATGTGTGAGTACTAAGTTCCGTATCACTCCAGAGGACCTCGCCAGTCGATGACCTGATAATAGATTCAGGCGTCTGTTCCTTCAAGTAGTCTGAAAATGCTAACTCGACATTAAGCGCGACTGTTATTATTTAATATGAGATTGAATGGCATATAAAAACTTTGTACTTACCCCTTACGTCTGCGTAAGGGGTAAGTTAGCATTACCCCTTACTCAGACGTAAGGGGTAATGCTAGCTTACCCCTAATTAACTTACCCGTAATTTAACACAAGGTAAGCATTTTGCATACTAACTCTACTAATAATGCCAAATGAAAAAAAAAAATGCGAAAAATTGGAACTTCCTAATGATCGTTAAAACATTATTAAACTTTTCGTATCATATAGCACCTAGGCGAGAAATATACCCAATATTCTGTTTTTTTTTCAATGTGGGACAAATCGCTATTTACAAATGTGTGCATGAAAATTACTTGGCTTAATCAAAGCAAAACTATGCCTTATAAATCTTGGAAGATTTAAGACTCCTTGCGATATTTGAGCAGTCGGGAGTAAATTTACATTGGACGTTAGGTGATGATCACAAATTTTCATAGACTTTATTTTTTTTTACTTTTATAGGTTTACGCTTGACCGCCATCTCTCCTGATGTTAAGCGACGATGCGGTCTACGATGGAGCGTGTTTACCTAGAAGAAACCGATTCACTCTTTCACACCAAGATTTTAGCTATCAGGGAACACCCACTCAGGCAACTCATTCCACAGCCTACACGTTCTTATCACAAAAGTTACGTCCGATTACAAAGCGTAAAAACTTAATTTTGAGTTTAAAATGTAGTAGGTACAACCAGTATCTTCTACGTTGAATATCAACGTATATTATACACCCTAATTCGCCTACCCACTCTTGGGACTCTATTTTTTTCTTCTCTGGAAGAGTCAAGGATATCTAAGATCTGGCCTAGTACGGTTTGGTGGATGATATGATAAGCACGTATCCGTGTGAATGTCTTTCTTTGAACACGCTCGTTTCCTTATGATGTTTTCTTTCACCTTTAAAGCCAAGAGGTGCAGTGGGGTTAAATTTATGACGAGCGTCAATGGAGGAAAAATAAACAAACAATAAGTACACGATTTTTTAATGTCATACGTAATACAATTCCAGTGATTCTAATAATAACTACTCATTAAGCCATATCGTCAGTTTGCGCGCGCGCACCTTGTAAGGAAGTACCATGGCACACTCAATCACACGCCGCTGAGCGTAGCCCGTACTGTGACATGGTAAAGTGATAATTTCTTGCTACAAATCGTGCTTTAACTCTTTGCGGCACAGATTTTTATATTCAGAGTAAAACGAATATTTTTGTATATTATCTATTACTTAGGCTTACTTTTAAGTAGATTTTGCGGTTTTCCATATGTGGGTTGATGGGGGGTTGAGGGGGTCAGATATGAGGTGGTTACTGTCGTGTCACGAGATTGTGGACCCTACGATTTCATGACAAATTATACTACATTACATTATGATCTGTGACACGAGACTATGTATGATCTGTGTTCCAAATTTCAGCTCGATCCGTTCATGCATTACGACGTGATTGACAAACATACATACATTTATAATATTAGTAGGATACCAAAGCAAAGGGTTTAACTAAATCTATGAGGATACCTTAGTGTTTTTTAACTTATTTTGGTTTACACTTAACGGTACGACTACGTTTACGATGGGGCGTGCTTACCTAGAAGAAACCGATTCACTCTCAATTTGAAGACACATAGGTAGTAACCATTGAGAAAAACCCACACAGGCAACGCATTCCATAGCCCAGACGTTGTATAATAAGTCTTCATCTAACATGATATACAGTTGATATTATGGTTTATAGTTTGAATAAGCCGGCAAGGAATGAAACATACCCACTGGATGCTGTAAATTAGTAATAATTTGCGTCAATCCCGCCGTGAAACTTATGAAATATGGATAATTTGTGCGTTTTATCTGCCAGTAGGAATTTATATTGGTCGAAAGTTGAAATAATGATGATACAGTTTTAGATATTTATTCATAAGATAGTTTTATTTACATGTTTAATATAAAAAGAGATAATTCACAATGTAAAAAAATAATACCAAAAAAATTTTATGTAAAGAAATTACATAGAAAAAAAATTATAACTCAAAAAAAGGTTAGATTATAATGTGGTTAATTATGTATAGAGATGTTCTTTCATTCGTAAATTCAAATTCGAATTTGTGAAAAGCGTAGCAATCACCGCGTATCTCTAAAAATGTACTATTATGTTGTAGCTTCGCATTCCATAGTTCACATAATCCCTTATCTAAGTACGATAAGTGAATTCCTCCGAGCACTTCGATGTCAATAACACGAGGAGAGAGGTCAGTTCCACAAATGGGACCATTAGTGACCGCAAGTTACGAACGCAGTAGGACAGTGGATCGAACACGAAATGACCGGGACATAATGTAAAAACTAAAAAAATATACCAAAAGAATAATAAAGTTATTTTAGTGAAAGTTTCTTGTGTTGTTCTTGTAGTTCTTTATAACCGACTTAAAAAAACGGCAGAGTTTGTCAATTCGGTTGTATGTATTTTATTGTGTGTAGGTATGCTACGCGATAGCTTGGCCAATTGTAGACCATATATAATACGGTATTTGACTAAATTTATAAAACCGTTTAAATGATTTTTGATTACACAATATACCATACTACATGAATATTTCTGCAAGATTCACTGTTTTACCATTAAAAATAAATGTTTAAAGTGAAAAGTTCAAAAACCCCGCCAAAAACGCTGTTTCTGGTCACGTGACGCGCGTGACGTCACGCGCCTGTAAACAAAGCAGTGATCTCAAAGAAACCGTTTGCTGTAGATTGAACATTTACTGGCAGGTGACGTCACGCGCGTCACGTGACTAGAAACAGCGTTTACGTCGCAGATTATAATTCAGTATTTGTACAATTTTCATTGGCGTATTATACAAAAGATACACACTATATATTCCAAAATAGAGTGAAATATGTTTATTTAATGTGTTATCTGATAGGATGATCATAAATTATGCTATATTTTAAACATTGTCAAACACCGTATTCAGAAGTGGTCGCTTGAAAATTTTGTCGATGTCGGTGTGGTAGTTTTTGAAAAATTAACAAAATACATTTTTTATGTACCTGAACGACTGTTTTGGTTTTTTTTCGCGTAAAATAAAATATATTGAAGTACAATCAATCGTTTTGCTCTTGTAACTGAGAGATGCCTCTAGAGGATATATCGTAAGAAACTAGATGTCGACCAAGCTTGCTATAAATTTGACGAATTTCTCAAAATGAAAGTACAACTATAATGATAGGTTTTTTTTCAGTTTTTATATTTTGAAATATTGTTTGTTTTTTAGCATAGTTTTAGCTAGATGTCCATGCTTAAAATACTAACCTGGATGGTCATGCTTAGAAGACTGATCTAGACGACCATGCTTTCAAGATTTATTCCAGATTAGCAGCGCCCTCCGGGTTCACCCGCGTAGTTTCCAAAGTGAGCTATCAAATTCTGAGTTATAAGTTTTCACTTCTATCGGCTGTCCTAATGACGACCAATTTTTTTTTAGTAAATAGTGACGAGACGAGTAGGACATCTGCGTGATGATAAGATATACTCTACATTAGCTTGTAGGCTTGGAATGAAGTTATCAGTTGTTGATAGGTAATCGGAAATAGAGGATGATTTTAGTGTTTGTTAATGGTCTAGATCTGAGTAAGGGAGACAATAGACAGTAATTATCTATCATAGGTCAAGAGCCAGTGTCGGTTTCCGCCGATATATCAAAACTTCCTCGTCGAATGGCAAAGATAATGCTTTCTATAACTAAACATACGTAATGTATGTGTAATGTAATGTAACGTTATGTACCTATGGTTATTTCGTAAAGTAGGTACATAAATATGAATTGGAAAGAAGACGTAATCGTGGCGTAGTAACTGGTAATTTTATAAGGCTGGTCTCGTCGGGAGAACGACGACTACCAATCTGGAGTCCTCGGGTTCAAATGCCACGAGCCTCACTGTCTTTTCAAAGTCGTGTGCTAACTTTAAACGGTGAAGGAAAACATCGTAAGGAAACCAACATGTGGTCAGAGTGTTTCGAGGTCATGTGTCATCCACCAAACCGCACTGGGCTAGGTGGATTATGGCTTTGACATTCTCCTTGCGAGAGAAGACCCCGAGTCCCAGCAATGAGAACATTTAGCAGCTGCTCAAACTGTGCTGTAATGTTATAAACAAGCTATTCAAATGGTTCTGAGTTTTAAGTGAGATGACAGACAACAAGCCGAAGCTGCGATAGTACGCTAGTTATTTTTACTCTTTATAAGACGAAATAACTTCATCAATTTAACAACCGCTCCACAGATTTCGATAAAATTTACCATTTCGAACAAAAAAAAAACCATTAAGATCGTTCACGCAGTAAAAAGTTCCGAGGTAGCAAATAAAAAAAATTGTTGAATTGAGAGTCCTTTTCGAAGTCGGTTGAAAAAGAAAGTGTTAGTAAGTGCGCCTGCGTCGGTTCCCGTGTATCCGAGTTGATTCAATAAAACAATAATAAAACATGTACCCGGCCCGAGTCTCGGCGTCTCACATCAAGTGCTAGCATTATCTTCGATCGTCTGACCACATAAATGTTGTAGATGGAGAGACATGTCGCGTATTTTTACTGCAGAACACCGTGAAGTCTACTTATTGACTTGTAATGGGTACCTACTTGATACAAGCTCTGTTATTAAACAGGAAGTCATCTACTAGAAGGGTTAAATTGTGTAAATTAAAATTACACTCAAAGTTCGAGAAACAATTAAAATCATAATTTCTAATACAATTTTTAAAACAGCTATTGTTATTTTAATGTATTGAAGACGTATTGATGATAAAGTTCATAGCGATTAATTAAAAAAAAACTTACCATAACTGTCTTCGAACACGAAAAGCCCAAAACACCACGTAACACTGCACTGCATTCGTTGCTCAGAGCCTAGATCGATAAAATATATATATTTATATAGGTATGCTTAAGAAGATTACATTTTTCAATGACCAATAAATAATTAATTTGTTAATAAAATGTATCCCAGATTACTCAAATATAAAAAAAAATGTGTAAAACATTTGGTGCTTAAAAATCTTCTGGATTAATTTATTACAATAGTTACAATAATCTTCAATATGACACAAAATCCTCAAATAGGTAAGTAAGGTAAGTAAAATAGGTAGCTATCCTCAAAAACATTAAATTTCTCATCTCCGAATTACTATTTGCGTCCGTCAAATTGATAATCAATGACAAATAAATCATTTGATTTGATTTGTAAAAAAATAACCGCCCCGTCTCTCCCGAACTATCTACGTCGATTGTCTGAACAGAATAAATATTAAGACGCTACCATGTAACGAAACGTAAATCAAGTCCTGCCAACGCAATCTGAAACTTATGTAGCTTACAACAAAGTAAAAACTTGTTTTAGCTGCCACAGCTATTACGTTCCGTGAAAGATTAAATGCAATAAATTTGAATTAGACCTGTCAGCGCGTTATGACATTTGTCCCGCCGTTGTAGAGATTTGGCTAGACGACTTTTTACGCTTGTTTTTTCACTAATAGGCCCAAATTGAAGCTGTAATGACGATACCAGCACGCTGGGAACACTTTCGACTGGTAGTGGGCGCAATATCATGGTTATCTGTAGGCCTTAATCGGTCTGTGGATAATTCAAATGTGTAAATAAGTAGCAGAATCTTATGAAAGCAGTACCTATTTTCAGTAAATATATTTATCATCTTAAATCTCTAGATGTCAAACGACAGTCCAGTACTAGGCAGTAGTTTTTATTTGATCCAAATTTTGCGTGATGCAACACTGAAGGGCTCTCTCTACGTTAAGATTGAAGATGGAAAATCAAAATTATTTAATAAGGAACATAAATGAAAAGGATTTTTTTGTAGTGGTAGTACTCTTAGCAGAGTCCGCCTGGGGAAGTACCACCTTTGCCAGTTATTCTACCGCCAAGCAGTAATGGGCAAACATTACTGTGTTCCGGTTTGAAGGGCAATGTTTCCAGTGAAATTACAAGGCTTAGAGATATACATATAACAACTTAGCGCAGTGCAGTGCTAGGTAACGATTTGGACTCTTCATGTTCCAATAGCTGCGTGTCACTATGCTGTTATGTGGCAGGCATGTTGCTTACCATCAGGCACATGTCTTGGTTGTCTCGTCACACTTAATTTAAAAAAAAACGTATAACGCTTCTTTTTAGTTATTCGTTACAAAGAACGTGAAATGTGTTTTTGTGAATGTTCCCCAATTTATTTGTCTTTGCAAAGCCCTTCTGGGAAAGTACCATACCTTTGCCTCTACTGCCAAGCAGTAATATGCAAACGTCACTGTATTCCGGTTTGAACAGCAATGTTTCCAGAGAAATTACCTAGGATAGAGTAGGTATAGAGATGATAAATCACCTTATATCTCGTGGTGACGAGCGCAATACTGTAGGTAGAGCATATTCCAATAGCTACGTGTCACTGTGCTGTTATAGACAAGCGTGTTGCTTACCATCAGGCACATGCCCTGCTCGTCTCGTCTCTATACTTAAAAAAAAAACATGTTCCATCATAGATTACATGATCGCTTTACATACGGTTAGGCAACGGTCAAGCGGAAGCATACTTACAGTACAAAACATCCAGAAAGAAGTGATATTCTATTATCCAGGCTCATAACATGAGCAATGAGAATCGGAGACAGTAACAGCCATTTTGCATCTAAATACCGTCAATTCATTCCTTCTGGCTTATTTTATTTGACGCGCGCTCCCGTCTGAGCATAACATATTGTTTGTTTTCTGTTTATCGAAGAGTATATTATGTTAATACTGAAAATAAACACTTGTATAGGTAATTTCTTTCAATACTAATGTTGTAAGGAATAAAATGTCAATAATATTGTAGTATTTTGTAGGAGAGGTTTCTATTTGCATTGAGGTGCTTGAGTTCATTTAGCATACGTAATTTATTGTGTATATTAATATTTATACGTTGTGTGCTACTAGTAGTGTACTTATGTATAACTTGCAGTGCCCCGCGGATTTACCCGAGCAGTCTGCGTTCCTTTTTTTCTGTGGTAAAAAGGAGCCTATTTATTATTCTACGTGGAGCTGATAGCTCCACGCAAGTGAAACCGCAGGAAGCTTTTTAAAAATAAGTTTTTAATTTATATCTTATCAATTCTTTAAAAATAATGCCTCTTTAACGAACGCAAAATTATTATTTCCGTTAAATTTCTTAAAAAAAAGTTTAAAATTAAATCAAGCTTACATAAACAGCCCACTAAATGTTCCCACTGCTGGGAATCAAGGCCTTCTCTCGCAAGGAGAGAGTCAAGGCCATAATCCACCACGCTGGCCCAGTGCGGGTTGGTGGATGACACATGACCTCGAAAGATTCTAGGTACATGTTGGTTTACGATGTTTTCCTTCATCGTTTTAAGTTAGCGGCATTACGCACGCGACTGCGAAAAGACAGTGGTGCGCGTGATTTTGAACCCGGGGTCTCCGGATCGGCAGGCGCCGTTCTCCCGACTAGACCAGCCGTAACTTATCAAACTTACAGCACGTGAATAAAATAAATCAATGACGTCACATTACAACAACTGCCAGTTCTATTTTAGCATCCGCATATAAGCATAGGAATATTCTCATCCCATGTTGTACATAAATTATAATATATCACATAACACTCAAAATCTATTCAATACTTTATTAATATTTGTAAGGCACAGAAGGAATCGTACTGACTTCCTGGTACGTGCATAGCATCGGAATACGTATGTCTCACTCACTCGTTTCTATTTTCAGGTAAGTTAGAAAGAGATGGTAGAAACGTCTTGCAGCCAATCATCTACATTTGTGATGGAGGAATATTATAGTAACTTCCGGTTGGTAAGTCAATGACTTGACTCTTTACTTTCAAGTGTAAAAGTGGGAATTATTTTGAAATGTTTACGATGATATTAATTGGGTTAAGTGAAGTGAAAGCTTATGAAATGGTAATGAAAATGGAATAGGAAGGTTCTTAAATGTATCCCGAAATAATCTGTATGTATGGTTGTTTGATTTCATTTTTTATAAACAGGAAGAAAAGTGTGTTTGGAAAATAAAGAAAGTGTTTTAGATTCAAACTGTACATTTAGTAACTTTTATGAAATAACTGTCGTAAAATGATATGATGCTTTCGAAAATAATTTTAATGAAATCGTAAACGATATTTTAGATGAATATAATGGTGAAAATAAAATAACGTCTTATTATTATATTCCAAGAGCTGACTGCAAATTTTGGCTAGGTATCTGTGCCAAGCTGAATATTTGATACATATTACCCTCCAATACGGAGGTGGCTGTTTTGCCACGCTACTCACTAGCCAGGTCTGCACCTACGTGTACCAACACAAGTGTATCCGACACTTCGGAGAGTGTGCAACTGATCTGCATGATCTAATAACACCTTGCCCTTTTTTCTAACGAACTGCTCGTAGCTCGAGAAAGCGACATCGTTTCATGGTTGATGTTCCAACGAAACGAACGAAAAATCTACTGGTAGAGTCAAACTTTTGTGATAATAACGTCAAGATTTTTCTTTAAAAAGAAAGGAATTGATGTATTTCCGAAATTGTACAATAAGTATATAACTATGTCATAAATAATACGGTTACATATAATAAATACATAATATGTAAGTATTATTGTTTAAAGTATAATACCTTATACTTAATATATATAAGTAATTCAACTTTGTCAAATCCACCGCCTATTCCGCTATAAATATAATCGATGGACATACATAAAAAACATTCCATGCTAAGTATTCAAAAATTGGAGGGTGTGGCCATGAGCATGGGCTCATGGCCATGTGAAACTGGAGAGTGTGGCCATGAGCATGGGCTCATGGCCACACCCTCCAGTTTCACCAGCTTAGTTTCCAAAGTAAGCTTTCAAATTCTGAGTTAGAAGTTTTCACATCTATCGGCAGTTTCTATGACTGCCATTTGTTTTTTTTCACTTACAACCAATTTTAACAAAAACGTTTTGAATACTTAGGTAGTATGGAATGTTTTTTAAATTTATGTTTACGTATTTCTAGATGGTCAATGGCCACGGACCCGAGTTTACCCGAAGATTTCTTATCATTCCCGAGCGTGACGCTAGAATTCAATTCACAGCCCACGAAAAAACTGTCTGAGGCGCGCCAAAGATGTTTTCACTTCAAAAAAAACTTCATACCTATAAACTTGTAAACATGTAGACAGCGTCTGGCACGAGTCGGGAGTAGATTCGGAAGACGATGGGTTTAGTTTATCGAGCGAGTTACTTTGGGTCTGGAGTCTGGTTGTACTTGTGCTAGCCCCTTATTGGGCGGTTAGACACAGAACAGGGCCGTGAATAGAGTCTCATCATCTACTTTATTTCAAGACAACTTCACTCTAATTGCACCTGGTGGTATCAAACGTTTCTCTCATTAAATTTTATAACTATTATAGGTTATGGGTTACATTTGACCGCCTGATGGTAAGCAACGATGAGGTCTATGATAGAACGCGCTTACCCAGAAGGTATCGAAACATTGTCGATTTTGAAGACACCAAGATTGTACCCATGGGAAAAAGGCTCAGGCAATACATTCTACAGCTTAGACGTTCCTATTACAAAACAAGAGTCAAACCTGTTCGCTCGGTCTTTAGAACATCAACCATGAAACGATGTAACTTTATCTGTGTAACATCGTAAATATATTGATTGGGTAAACATGTAACTCACGTGTAAAAAGGTCGGTCAATGTATTTCAGGTGTATTGTAGGTCAAAGTGCCAAACGGAAAGCCATTGTGCGCGTACACTCTCCTTGAAAAAGGCCGCCGGATGCGGCTGAAACTCGAGTCGGATTGACCGATCTTATTACACGTGAGTTACCCGTTTACCCAATCAATATGTGTAACAACCACGTTAATTTTAATACTAAAATCGTAAATATATTTATGGATTTCATAAAACTAGTAAACGTTTGCTACTTCGACTGCCTAGAGATCAGAAAACAACTAATCGCTATGTGGTACAAAAATTGCCTGTGTTATTCTAGACTATTGTCTATGTATGTACCAAATTTCATCTAAAACCATTCAGTATTTCAGCTTCAGTTTAGCGTGAAAGATTAACAAATAAAATAAATACACAATAATAAATCAACAGGAATATTCACATTTGTAAAATTAGTAACAGGATAATTAATTCAAACGTCTCCACAGTTTTCCTTAGTCATAAGACGCTGTGTGTCGATTCCCCTCATCCAAGCTAAAGTACCAACGCTACCAATCACGTTGAGTGCCGGAGACGGAGTGACCTCTGGGAGGGAGAGACAATGTCACCAAACACGGCGCTGATTGCTCTAACAACGAACATGACCTTGTTGGTCAACTATATCAAATAAAAAATTCAAAACAAAATCATAGGAACTGCTGATAGAAGTGAAAATTGAAGACTTCGAATTGTATACAGCTGAATTTCTGCATTTTTTTTTAAATAAAGAGTGACGAGACGAGCAGGTCATGTGCCTGATGGTAAGCAAGATGCCCGCCACATAACAGCACAGTGACACGCAGCTATTGGAACATGAAGAGTCCAAATCATTACCTAGCACTGCACTGCGCTCGTCACCCAGAGATCTAAGATGTTATATCTCTAAGCCCTGTAATTTCTCTGGAAACATTGCCCTTCAAACCGGAACACAGTAATGTTTGCACATTACAGCTTGGCGGTAGAATAATTGGCAAAGGTGTGGTACTTCCCCAGGCGGACTCTGCCAAGAGTCCTACCACTACTAAACTATCTGCATAGCTACAGATATACTGCTAATGGCAGTGCCCCGCGTTTTCACCACGTAAGCCTCGTTCCCGTTATTTACTGGGATTAAAAGTAGCATATGTGTTCTCCCAGACTAAGATTTACCTATGTTCCAAATTGCGAACTTACGATTTTACCCATCCACTAAGTTCCACATCCACCGCAACTGCATGGAGAACCCAATCTTATTTTGAAGTCAATTAAAAAAGGAACCTAAAATACCATGTTTTTTTTTTAAATAAAGAGTGACGAGACGAGCAGGACATATGCCTGATGGTAAGCAACATGCTTGCCACATAACAGCACAGTGACACGCAGCTATTGGAACATGAAGTGCCCAAATCATTACCTAGCACCGCACTGCGCTCGTCACCCAGAGATCTAAGTTGTTATATCTCTAAGCCCTGTAATTTCTCTGGAAACATTGCCCTTCAGACCGGAACACAGTAATGTTTGCACATTACTGCTTGGCGGTAGAATAATTGACAAAGGTGTGGTACTCCCCCAGGCGGACTTTGCTAAGAGTCCTACCACTACAAAATATATAAAATGTATTATGAAATTATGATGTTAACCTTACGACACCTTATCTCTGCAATTGAACAGTACGGTAGAGGTGCGAACACGGGTTATCAGCCATCTGACCTCACTCACCCAACTAGGCAACCCTTGGCACCGTACGGTTACGTGCTACGTGTCTACAATATAAATACTGTGAACGAATAGTGGTATGGTACAATATAATATAGTAGTACCTGGGTGATGTGAAAACAGCACAGTGTTCCAGTTTGAAGGGCAATTAGACCAGGGTCGATAATTTTTAAAACCAAAAAAAATAGTAGTAGAATGAAACCCATTAGAAAAGGAGGGGAATATTATAAAAATTAAAGGAAAAATAAATTACGGGCGATCTGAGGTCGGGAAGGGGATGGGGGTGAGTTTTTAAGGGTAAAAAACGGTTATTCTCGATTTCCGGCAAAACTAAAAGTCCTATTGAAAAAAGTTAAATGGCAAAGTTGTAGGTAATAAAAAGATCTAAAACTTTTGTATACACACTTTTTTCACATAACCTCAAAATTTATGTGAAAAATTCAAAAAACCAAGTTTTTGGTTTTTTATTTTTATCTTTTACAAAAATATTTTTTTTTAACGAAATTTGGTGAAAACTTATCTTTTTATGTCCCAAATACGCTGTAATGTATTTGATCAAAAATATTAATTTTTTCACATTATTTTGAATGAATATCGAAAAAAACACCCTAACTTTCAATCGAAAAGTCACCCGTCAAAATATCAGCTTTTTTCAAAAATTTGGTATGTTTTCTGTTCGTTGAAATCTCTACTTTCCGATGGTGAAAAAAAATAAAAATGTTACCATAGTAAATCTTCTCAGAAAAAGCAAAAAATCGAAAAAAACTCGAATTTGATTATTTTTTTTCATTAGTATAAAAAAATTTGAAAAAAAGTGTGTATACAAAAGTTTTAGATCTTTTTATTACCTACAACTTTGGCATTTAACTTTTTTCAATAGGACTTAGTTTTGCCGGAAATCGAGAATAACCGTTTTTTACCCTTAAAAACTCACCCCCATCCCCTTCCCGACCTCAGATCGCCCGTAATTTATTTTTCCTTTAATTTTTATAATACTCCCCTCCTTTTCCAATGGGTTTCATTCTACTACTATTTTTTTTCACTTTTTATTATTTTTAAAGGCTTCAACCCTGGTCTAAATGCTTCCAGTGAAATTACAGGGTATAAAACATCTCATATCTGTCTGCGGAGCCGAGGGTCGTGGGTTCGGTTCCCACCAAGTTCAAATATTTGTGTGATACATTCAAATGTTTGCACTGTGTCTGGGTGTTTCTATGTATAATAAGTATGTATTGAAAACTATATAAGTATTATATCAGCTATCTGGCCGCCATCACACAAGCTTTGCTTAGTTTGGGGTCAGATGGTGTTGTGTGTGAATTGTCCACCAATATTTATTTATTTTACATTTATCTCTGGGTGACAAGCGCAGTTCAGTGCTAGGTAATGATTTAGACTCTTCATACTCTAATAGCTGCGTGTCACTATGCTATTATGGGCAGGCATGTTGCATACATGACCTGCTCGTCTCGCCAGTTTTTTATTTATTTCAAAGTTTTATCTTTATGTAAAAAAAAAACTTTGACGTTGTCTTTGCTTATTCACGTCGGAACACCTGATTGAGGCCCTGAACGGATCGAATTAATATTTGGAACACAGTTAAATATAGTCCGTTATAGCACTTTTTGGAACACAAGTAGAATATAGTCTGTAATAGCACTTTTTTTTGCGGGAAAATCATGGAGATTACAACGATGGGGACTGAAGCGAGTAAACCCGGAATATTGCTAGTTTGCTAAACTTATTACTAGAAACCATTACGTTTGGTACAGGTGGGCTTGTATGTTACTCTATACGCCGTTAGAATATATACTTCTTAATTATAATCCGATATAATTATACTTGATAATTAAATAATTAGCAAAGAAGTCGCATCACAAGGATACGATGTTAAGATACGGATGCAGCGAACGTGCATCCATTCTGTAATGGAGACTAGATGAGAAACGAATTAGGATTTGGTACGATTCTTTTGAATTATTAATCTTAAGTGCTTTGCAATTTTATAAATGTCAGAGTTTGGATGTTTGTTGCTCAATTACGTTGCAACGGTAGAACGGATCAGAGCGAAGCTTAGAATACAGTTCGACTATAGTCTGGAATACTTTTATACTGGTGGACAAACATATTGTAGGAGATTTCACACACAGTATGAACACCCCAAACTAAGCTGTTGTTTTCTTTAGCTTACATTCATATATATATGAATGAATAAGCATAATACACAGTGAACCTACATGCAAACTATGACTTGACTTGACTACTATCATTATTTGAATTATCCTTAAAATATATAACTGTAAAAAACTTTCATTGTATTTTAGTTTTGTTAATAAAGGCTCTAGTAGAGCCTTTATTAACCCATTGTCATAAACATATTGATGAGTGTATAGAGATCATCGAAATGCTCATGCTCCCTGAAATGTCCAGTGTTGCTCACAGCATTATCATCATGTAAAACGGATACTTTGAGCGTTTGAGCCAAATAAACACCAATCAGCATTTAGGTCAGAAGACCGTTATCAAATACTTGTAAATGTTTTTGAAAACAAGATAGTACGCTTCCTGAGCCCAATGGACGAAGTAACTATTTTCTTATCAGTGCCAATGGCCCAATATCTAAATATCACTCAATATGTCTCATTATACTATTTTATAACTAATTCTAAAACTATTTTCGTCTTTTTGATATTATGAATGTATTGCGTGTAATAAAATTTTAAATGTTTTGTCTACATCATTCTATTCCATAAAATCCATTGACACGGTTAAAAGATATTTGAAAAATCTTGCGACATATCAATTAATAGCCGAAACTGTATTACGCAAAATCAGTGAATTAAATTTTATTATGTCATTTTGGATACCTACACAATTCTATAGATGCTATATTTAAAGTTTTACTATAGTCGCGCACATTTTGGGATTAAAGATGAACTTTTTAATTGATATTTGAAAAATATGACATGGGCTGTTGCTGAAACACAAAAAAAACGCGGCATTTTTAGACTTAAACGAAGTAGATAAAAGGCTTTGGCATACGAAGATCGTGCCACCTTTTCTTTTCTTTTAGCTAGAACAAAAAATATGGTGCTATCCTTACTCTGGAAGCTCAATTTATGTGGCAAATTAGTCCAGTAACTTTGTCGCCTGAAGGAATGTATGGATTAGTATACGTTAAATCGTTAATCGCGGTTTTTTCGATTTTTGACAATGTTGCGTTCGGCGCTCGAGGTCACAAACTTGGATCAATCATTAGGCAAACATCATAAACAAGTCTGCAAAAAATCAGAACTACCGGATTTAACGCAAACTGTAATGTATAATGTTACTGGACTAAATATGTCATGCTTGTAGTTAAAGCTAAGATGTTTAATGTTGGAGATAAAATACTGTGCTTTTAACACAATCCGACATATTTTATCCTTCTTGCGTATATCGTTCTGTACTTTTTTATTGCACCATTATTTTTTCAATAATAGGTTTGCATCTGATTGTCATCTCGCCAGATATGAGCAACGATGCCTATTATAGCGAAGCACTAACTAAAGAACTCTGAAGTCTAAAAGAAACTCTAAAAGAAACCGTTTCAACTCTAAACATGTCTAAACTCTAAAAGAAACCGTTTCGCTCTCTGTGTTATTATCGCCATCTTGAAGTCGTAACTTACAATCAAAATCCAAATAAATAAATAGAATTAAAGCCAAGAGTTGGCAATAAAAATCCTCTACAGTCTGTAGATTGAAGATACTGTTCACTGAGCATCGTACATAAACTGCAGGAGCGATAATGTCATTACTAATGAATGACAAGTTTGTCCTTTGCCTTGTAACTCTTATCTTGGCAACGATTCCCTGTTACGTCACTCTTTATTATTATTATGTCTTGTACCTGTTTATTGAAATACGTACTCGAGTGGTTTGTAACATCTTATTATTAGGTGGAACTAAGAAATGTTTATCTTATGCTTGTTCTGTTTGTTTGTCGGTTTTATTTTATTGAAATTTGCATTAGCGTTTTAATTATTTTTGGAGTGAAAACTTTTGGTGCACTATACACAGATTTTTCGTGGACTGTGAACTGAACTCAAGCGTCACGCTCGTAAATGAAAGAAATCTTCGGGTGAACTCGGGACGTAGCATTACAGCATTTCTAGATAGCCATACCAATAGGGTACAATCCTTAAAAAAACTAAGTAGCCCGTTAGTTAGATTGCCAAAAAATATTGTACACGTATTTTTTCTTTTGTTTCACAAACAAAAAATGACGAAGATACAGCGCTTCGAAGTTTCGTGTGACGTCACTTGTAAGTACAATTTTTACTCACTAGTGACGTCGCGACCCCCCACTCTCGAAATTTGATGGTCTATAATATATCTTTGACGATTTTTAATATTATGAAAATACAAAAAATACGTGTCCAATATTTTTCCATGATCTAGCTGACGAACTAATTAGGATGGTGTATTTTTGACCCAATCCGGTACCCTATTCTAGATGGGTAGGTAGATGGATGGAATTAGAGGAATAATTTAGACGACAATGCTTTGAAGATTTATTCCAGCTTAGCAGCGCCCTCCGGTTTCACCCGCGTAGTTTCCAAAGTCAGCTATCAAATTCTGAGTTATAAGTTTTCAGTTCTATCGGCAGTCCCTATGACTGCCAATTTCTTTAAATTTTCGCAGTTTGAACACAAAAAAATTGTAATTAATTAAAATATATAAAAAAAAAATGATTTAGATCGTGATTGAGTCCTATATAATGTTTACAAAACTAGCGTTTCGTCCAAACTTCGTTCGGGGTCTGCACCAAATCTATCTACGTCGATACGAGCACGAATTATATATTAATTTAATGTGGCATTCTACAAGTTTTACAGTTTTGGAAATCTTCAGTAGTTTTTGAGTTTTTTCGTTACAGACGTAGGAATGTTTTCTTGTAATAAGGAAATGATTGTATTACGTTAGTGATTTTTTACATGAGGCGCACGCAAACCGATTGCCAAAACATAACATATTGGTTGAGAATTTTATGATCTCTTTAGAGTGAATTTAATGATGCGTGACACAGCGACACCCACTTTCAACACACTGAAGATAATTGTGAGTTTTTTGAAGTGAAAACTTCAGTGAATGGCATACAGACTTGTTTTTCATGTGTTTTGTTTTATATAAAGAGTGACTAGACGAGCTGGACATGTGACCGATGGTAAGCAACATCCTTGCCACGTAACAGATGTCATCGTAGATAGACTCTCAATATCAGACGCATCAGTGAAGTGGGTAATAAATGCACTCAATTGTAAGATATCTTATCGAAGCACTTGCAAACAGAGTGCGTTCCTTACCTTGGTTATAATAATCAACAGACATTATCTTCATAACTGAATGTATTAAACAATACAACATTATGTAGTGGTAGGAGACTTTGTAGAGTCCGCCTGGGGAAGTATCACACCTATGCCAGTTATTCTACCGTCAAGCAGTAATGTGAAAACATTACTGTGTTCCGGTTTCAAAGGCAATGTTTCCTGTGAAATTACTGGGCATAGATATAAAACATCTTATATCTCTGGGTGATGAATGCAGTACAATGCTAGGTAATGATTTATTTTCAACTCTTCATGTTCCAATAGCTGTGTGTTACTGTGTTATTTTGAACAGACATGTTGCCTTACCATCAGGCACACGACCTGCTCTTATCATCACTATGAAATTATAAGAGAATGAATCACCCTCTGCCAGTTATTCTGCTGACAAGCAGTAATGCGCAAAACGTCACTGTGTTCCGATTTGAAAATCAAAGTTTTCAGTGAAATTGCAAAGTGTGTCGGTTAAAATTAACTTTCATGTTTTTTTTCCAACTGTGTTAAAAAGTCTAACTTAAACAAGAAGACAAGAAAGTATTTCTCAGTAAATTAACACTCAATCCGATGAGAGCTTTCCGATTGAGTTATTTTAAACTCAACGTATCTAATTAATTTGAATTCTCCCGAGAAACAAACGAGGTGTTAACGCCATCTTTTGTCAGGAGATGGTATCTCGACACTATTGTCATTCAAAGCTCGCTCGTTCGTTCCCCTGTACCTGTGAGACGAATCCAGAATAAGGACGCGGGGTTCTAAGAAGTTGTGTATTTTTTTTTCTTTTTTAGTAAAAATGTGTTACGTCCGTAACTTATTCTGGTGCGATCGTCGGACGGGCGAAGAATCGATAATTATATCATTGTTGGGTGGTTTTAATTTGCGGTAAACAACTGGTGTTGTGGAGTGACTTGGTTAGTAGGTTTCTAGTGCATTGATTTTTGTACGAAGTTTTTTATGGCAGACTTGGAGATAGATTTTTTTTTTAAATTGGTGGACAATTCACGCTCAACACCATCTGACCCCAAACTAAGCAAAGCTTGTATGATGTCGGCCAGATAGCTAATATAATACTTATATAATTTTAAATACATACTTATTATACATAGAAACACCCAGACACAGTGTAAACATTTGAATTCATCACACAAATATTTGCACTGGGTGGGAATCGAACCCACGACCCTCGGCTTCGCAGGCAGAGTTACTACCAGCTAAGCCACGAGGCCAGTCAAACTACCGATGTTGCTAACTTTATTTATCAGATGAACGTACCATAAATAATAAAACCAACAAAGTTTTTTAGCAAATTGTTTTGAAAAATGTATTGTACCTTTACTTCCCCAGGCGGACTCTAAAAAGAGCCCTACCACTACATAAAACCCTTGGAAAAATATTTGAAGATGCATACGGGATTTGAACCTAGGAAAAACAATTGTGATTGTCGGGCGTAGATACTCCTCACTAGTCCACCACGTCTTCATAACAGTGTCTTTATTTTTTTACCTAAACTTCAGAGTATTTTTCTTACCAGAGTAGGTAGTACGTACTACCCACAAAGATTCATTGTTTCAACATCCTCCCCTCACGCGTCTGGTTTGAAACTTATGAATATGCCCCAGATTGAATCGGTCCAGCGAACGGAAATGAGAACTCGAATGAAAAACTTTAACTCTACTTTCGTAATAAGAAATAGGCTGCGGAACGCGGTGCCTGAGTAGGTTTGTCTCGATATAAACATTGTTTCGACGTGACAACGTCTTATAAATTGGTTTGCCGGGTGACACTTCAAGAAACTGCGTTACGCTCCGCTCACGTTATGCGCTCACAATGAGAGCGAGTGAGAGGGACGTGTGCCTTTCACTTTTTATGTCTGTCTCTCTCGCTCTTAGGCGGGCTAACCATGCCCGAGTCGCCGATTCGCTTTTACCACTCAAAGTCGTTGTCACGTAAAATTTTCACCCGTATACCGACTTTACAGGCAACCAATTTTTTTTTTCTCTTCAATGAAGACTGTATTGTTTTTGAAGTAAAAACTTCTTTTGGCGCGCCTAGACAAATTTTTCATGGGAATGAATTCTAGCGTCACGCTCGGGTATGATAAAAAATCTTCGGGTAAACTCGGGACCATGGCCATTGGCCATCTAGAAATGCGTCAGCCAATGGGAAATGCTGAAAGGGCGTGGCTTAGCCATCATGACATGGCCATCTGGAAATGCGTAAGCCAATGGGAAATAGTGACGCATTTCGAGATGGCCATGCTATAATGGCCAGGCCACGCCCTCCGGTTCCACCCGTGTAGTTTCTAAAGTAAGCTATCAAACTCTTAGTTATAAGTTTTCACTTCTATCGGTAGTTCCTATGACTGCCAATTATTATTTTTGTAATCATGCACTCTGCGTCGTCACTTAACATCAGGCAAGATGGCGGTATACTAAAACTAGTGTCTATTACTTTTTTTTAAATTAATTTTGTAGTGGTAGGACTCTACGCAGAGTTCGCCTGGCGACAAGTATTACCACACTTTTGTCAGTGATTCAACCGGCAATTAGTAATGTTAAAACATTATTGAATTCCAGTTTGAAAGGTAATGTTTTCAGATAAAATATAGGGCTTAGAGATCAACCATTTTATTAATTAGCGATATACGATAGCGCGACAGAATCCGGAATGAGGATATTCGCAAAAGAACGAAAGTAGCCGACATAGCTCGAAGAGTAGCTAAGCTGAAGTGGCAATGGACAGGCCACATCGCTCGCAGAACTGACAACCGATGGGGAAGAAAGGTTCTCGAGTGGCGACTACGAACCGGAAGACGCAGTGTTGGATGGCCTCCCACTAGATGGACAGATGACCTCACAAAGGTCGCTGGAAACCGCTGGTTGCAGGTTGCGCAGGACCGTTCGTTGTGGAAATCTAGGGGGGAGGCCTATGTCCAACAGTGGACGTCTTGCGGCTGATGAATATGAATATATTAATATGCGATAGCGAGGTGACGAGCGCAGTACAGTGCTGAGTAATGATTTGAACTCTAAATGTTTCAATAACTGCGTGACACTGCGCTGATAATATCTTCCATGCAAGAACTATTAGCCTGAGGCTAGATATAATGTTTACTAATATAATGACATTTACAAATTAAGCTTGCTACATTTTTTTTATTTAAACACTCCACAGACTCTCGGGTCCGTGACCTTTGTTATTAGAATAATCTTTTTTTATGTACATAGTTATTGGATGGATAAAATGTCCCAATGGGAAAGAGAAGAAGAGGAAAACAAGGGGGGGAGTAGAGGGGGGGGGTGACATTTCAAACCTAATTCTAGTACTAGTTAGTCCGATTTCGTCTGTTGAGCCGATCACTACCGGTTGGGATTCCGATAGTAATCGACTCGACATCGTCATTTGCCTAAGCCGCCTCCTCCCGGCCCGGAACCTCCACTACGGTTGCTTGCTACATTTCAATTAGTCAGTTATTAGTGACGGCGTTTCGGTAAAAAAATAAAATTGGCAGTCATAGGAACTGCCGATAGAAGTGAAAACTTGCTGTTGCCCTGGTACTGGTACCTAGGGGCAAACGCAACTCTTTTATATTACTGTTGTCCTGGTATCTGGAGATAAACGCTGGGCTGTTGGAGGTAGGTAATCGAAACTATTTACTGTTTCTGTTGCCCTGGTACCTACCTGGCCGTTTTTACCGAGTTTACCCGAAGATTTCTTATCATATCCGCGCGTGACGATTGATGAATCCATTTCACAGCCCACGAAAATTCTGTCTATAGCGCGCCTAAAGAAGTTTTCACTTCAAAAACTTTTTTTAAGCGAAACGCCGTCACCATTTTTCCTAAACCCGCTAAAAGAATTATAACTTCCAAAACGCCTGTTACCTATTTCTCATCGTTCGTACTTCCTACGTCAATGGCGCCTACAATCCATCCATCATGGCTCTCCACTGAATCATCGAAAATGTCTAAAAACAACCGAACTTCCTACCGACCGATCAAATCTGGGGCAACTCGAAAACTTTCATAAACTCAATATACCAGGCGTATGGGAGGATGTAAACAATACGTCTTTGTACTCTCAATTGGTTAACAAGATTAAGTAGGTCCTTCTATAAGTTGGTAGTACTTCTTTTTCTGAAGACGCGAGACGTTTACTTACCGTAGAACAAAACTTACTTACTTGTAAACTTGTAGTAGTTTGTAGTGGTAGGACTCTTGGCAGAGTCCGCCTGGGGAAGTACCATACCTTTGCCAGTTATTCTACCGCCAAGCAGTAATGTGCAAACATTATTGTGTTCCGGTTTGAAGGGTAATGTTTCCAGAGAAATTACTGGGCTTAGAGATAAAACATCTTATATCTCTGGGTGACGAGCGCAGTGCAGTGCTAGGTAATGATTTGGATTCTTCATGTTCCAATAGCTACGTGTCATTGTGCTGTTATGTGGCAAGCGTGTTGCTTACCATCAGGCACATGTAATGCTCGTCTCGTCACTCTTTATTTAAAAAAAAATACATAAAATTGTGATAGATGCGCATGCGGCGCTCAAAATTGAAGTTTTCTCTGACTGCGGTTAGTTGTATCGCCGCGGTCGCGGATGCTTTGAACACTTCCCTTCAGATGTTATTTCTGTCCGAATGCCTTTTTATGCGGACGCGATCATTTTAATAGTTTCATTTGGGATGTGGCTGAGGTTAGATTGAGTACTTATTAATTCTTTTGAAATATTTGACTACACTAGTCTTATTAATATGGATTATTTACCGCGGTTACATGGTAGATATTGGACAATAAAAAACTTTAACATTTAGTGTAAAATTTTTGATGTTTGTTGCTCTATTACGTTGGCTCTTATTCATCGCAGAAAGAAAAAGTGGGTAAAGGTCCTTCCCCAGGCGGACTCTGCCAGGAGTCCTACCACTACAAAATGTATGTATTATACTTTTTAAGTGATATTTTGAAGTTTTTTTTGATGTAGAAAATCTCATCAGTTTGCGTCACCGACATGATAGATGAGTAACCTCTATGCCCTGTTATTTTTCTGACAACATTGCCCTTCAAACCGGAACATAGCGTAACTGGCAAACGTGTGGTATTTCTTCGGGCGGACTCTGCAAAGGGTATAGAAAACTTACGTTGGATGACATCGACCCTTTGAGGACGCAAGACATTTGGCTTGCTAACAAACTTTTTACATTTATTGCGGGGCGCGAAGGGAACGTATACTTCACACATTTGTAAACTTGAACTTACACATGAGCAACAAACCTCTGTTTGTACTAAGACAAATGCTACACACCTAAACAAAACACTGGTGGCAATTCTATGCTGGTGGGCTCACACGATGTTTTCCTTCACTGTTAAAGCCAGTTTTGTTTGCCAGTTCAGCGATAATTTGTAAAATGATCAAAAGTTTCGATCGAAAAATCTTTGATTAGGTATACTTCCAAATTCTTAAAATTAATAATTTTTAACGGACTTCAACAAAGGAGGTATTCAATTCGATATGTTTTTATGACTTGATAATTTACTTAATGAAGGCTTTTTATGTAATTTGGTCGAGTTGTTTGAATGTAATTTTTAATTTAAGCCTTTTGTTTTGTAGAAAAAATACATTATTTTATTTAGTTAAACATTTCCTTATTACGAAATGCTATTCGAACGAAACTAGATGTTAATTTCATCTAAACGATGAATCACACGATTATTCTGATTCGCGGGATATTGAAATCTCAATGGGAACTGTTTGTTTGTGTTATATTTGACGGGATTCACAGAAATCATGAAAAGTTACTTTTTTTATTTCCTGTCTTCCTGTTGGCAATTGTTCAGATCCACCTACAGAGAAGCATTGGAACAAAGACTTATGCAATACCATCAGAATCAGAGTAATTTATTTGTTGAACTGTGAACAAATTAGTAGATTACTTACAACAGTATTCCCTGTCCGAGCGTACAATAATTAAAATGCAGTGCTAGTTAATGCTTTGGACTCTTCGTGTTCCAATAGCTGCGTGAAAATGTGCTGTTATTGTCAGGCGCGTCGCTTACAATCAGGCAGATGTCTAGATCTTCCCGTCACTGTATATAATAAAAAAATAGCTTAAGCCGCATACAACGAGTTTTGATTAAGTCAAAATCAGAGTTCTTTATTCATAAACACAGAGAAGTAGTGGATGAATATATAAATGCACAATTTAAGGTAGCGGTTCGCGCAAAGTCCGCCACCGGAGACCGCAACAGGCACTTGACATTATAGAATTGTATGGACGCCAACGCCGAGACCAACTACCTTGACACATCAATTAATGAAAAAAAATGAGTATATCATACATTTTAAAGCTTTAAGTTGTCTAATCTAAACATCCTCTTACTTGTGGGTTTCATTACATTGCGTCTTATAAGATGCTCGATCGGGAATTATAATGAACGTTAAAGGCACACATTCGCGCATAACCGCATCACTCTCTCAAACACTCACTCTCTGAAGTAATCTAATTTTCTATTTCCATTTTCTCAGTAATATTTTCAAATCAATTACTAAAGTGTACACTCACTAGTAATGTTTTCCAAACATCGTTCTGTTTGTTTACACGAGGTTTTCCGAGATTTCTATGTATAAAACTGACGGTCCAGACATTATATACACGACCTTCTGGCGGTTTATAAGACGTATCGGTAATTTCGGTCGATTACAATGTTATCAGTATAAGGCTAAGCAGACTACCTGTACTGTATTGAAAGGGTATATAACCAGCCCTCTAAACGGTCCCACATCTGGGCCTTCTCTCGTATGAAGAGACTCTCTTCTCTTGCCAGTTATTCTACCGCCAAGCAGTAATGTGCAAACATTACTGTGTTCCGGTTTGAAGGGCAATGTTTCCAGAGAAATTACAGGGCTTAGAGATATAACAAATTAGATCTCTGGGTGACGAGCGCAGTGCAGTGCTTGGTAATGATTTGGACTCTGCATGTTCCAATAGCTGCGTGTCACTGTGCTGTTATATGGCAGGCATTTTGCTTACCATTAGACACATGTCCTGCTTGTCTTGTCACTCTTTATTTGTATATAAAAAAAAGATAGTCAAGGTCATAATCCACCACGCTGGCCTAGTGCTGTTAGGTGGAAGACGCATAACCTCGAAGGATTATAGGCATATGTCAGTTTCCTTACGTTGTTTTGTTTCAGCGATTGTAAGATAGCGGCATTACGCACATGGCTTCGAAAAGACAGTGGTGCGCCTGGGATTTGAACCGAGTTATATAGCCTATCTTACCTACACCGATCCTCAGCTTTACGTTTCCATCCACTGTCTTCCGTATATCGTCACTCCATGTAGTCTCAGGGTGGTCTACGGTACATTTTTAAGACTAACGTTACCAATTTACTACGAATTCTATACTCAAATCACAGTCAACTGCTCCATACAAAAATAACTTTACCATCATTAAATGTAGTGATAAGAAAACATACGAAACTTGAAGATTTATACAATTTCAAAACATGTAAAAAATAAAAATAATATACCTATATTAATAGGATTGTCTTCGTAGTCCGTCTGTACCTACGTAACAATGCTTCAATTGTACTAAGTGGAGTATTCCAGAACAATCTAGACAAATAAATCTAGCCTAAATTCCTTCTGCCTACGTTTTAGACATAAATCCGGTGTGATTGAGGCGCATTAGAGTAATATTCTGTTAGTGCTGCTATTTTCACAATGTTTTGGTATTCTGTAGCGCGGATATTTCGAGCAAGGCAAGGATTACGTTATGTAGATAATGCCAAAACTATGCAGCGAAACTACATCATTTTCGTTTAATTTTATTATTTAGGTAACTAGGTACTAGCTGTTCGACGTTCCGGCTTCGCTTAGGTAATGTAATTTATTAAACTATTACCTAATTTGAAAAAGTTACGGCTGATCTAGGCGGGAAAACGGCGGCTGCCGATTCAAAGCTCCTGGTTCGAATCCTACGTGGACCACTGTCTTTTTGAAGTCATGTGCGTAATGCCGCTTGAAAACGGACCACCTATGCACTATGATCTACCAGCCATACAAATAATCGTCTAAATCGACATAATTTGGGGCTATATCGCGGATCATATATACATATATATACCGAAAAAATCTTACCTTTTTTGTAATCGATTGAAAAAACACACAATCGATTTCGTTGAGGACCTCCTCTTTTTATTAAGTCGGTTTAAAAGGACAAGGTATTAAATTATGTAGAAGTTAAACAAATGTGTGCTAATGAACTTCAGTTCAAGTATTTCAATCATTTTCCTCCATTTTCCGCACACGCGCGCGTTTCGCCATCGCAAACCGATCTCCACCCAATAACTCTGTTAATTCAAGCCAAATTACACTCTAACGACGTAGTTAATTAGGTGCCAAATAAATTAAACGATCGCTTGTCTTCGAGATTATAAATAACGAACAATTTGTTAGCACGGAGATCTAGACGAATCGTTGGACCTATGTGATGACGGACGTGCAACTTGGTTTCTGGGGAAAGCTGAAGAGATCATACGCGTAGTAACAATGTCAACTATTTAAAATATTTCTAAATACTACTTGAATTATTGTATTATTAAAAATATTTTAGTCAAAATTATGTTCAAATTAACCAAAAAATTTACTAGGTACCTATGTATTTTGTCACCTACTAGGCAATTAATGCAACAAAACCGTTAAAAAATAGGTTTAAATATGCTAAAGACAATACAATTATGACAAGTATTTTTGTTATAGGTTTACATTTCACCGCAATTTTCACTTAAATGCAGCAATATACAATGATATCCATCAAAAAGTCATCATCAGTCCAATGTTGTTTAAAATAACAGGAGTAAAAAGAGCATCTAAACCATGGAATACGTATCCTGTTGCATTTATTGTATGAATCAAACCTAGAGTTAATTTATTTCCAACCTAACCTAAGTAAAAACGCTTCATTGTACAATACAATATGCACAATATTCCTTAACGTCGAGTGAGATAGCGGTCAAGTGCATACTAATTGTCGAAAAAAAATAGTACTGGACACAGTGCGCTCCTATGTATGGCACTGAATGATAGATATGCATGAATACAAATCTCTGTTCGCTACAGTTTCACGTCCATCGTTTATACGCCGACGAGACCGGCGTCTGCGCAAGATTTTCGTAAATAAAGCGAGGTGGAAACGTCTCGAGATGAGAGATCGCCAGCGACCAGCCACCAGCGACCTACATCGCGGGCTGTCGGACGTCGGACGGCAGGAGTTCGTTAGTCTTGCATATTTTCATACATTACAAACAGTCCGTCTTGGCATGGGTAAACATTTTTTTTATAAATTCAAATATAAGAAAAAACGTAATCAATTCACAATACTATGCTACTTAAGAATTATGTAGTATTTGATTAGTAGAAAATAGAATGTAAAAATCGATGCAGTATTACAAATTTCATTGTAGGGTAGGTATTAGTGGTAGGACTCTTGGCAGAGTTCGTCTGGGGAAGTACGACATCTTTGCCAGTAATTCTACCGCCAAGCAGTAATGTGCAAACATTTCTGTGTTCCAGTTTGAAGGCCAATGTTTCCAGAGAAATTACAGGGCTTAGAGATATAACATCTTAGATCTCTGGGTGACGAGCGCAGTGCAGTGCTAGGTAATGATTTGGACTCTTCATGTTTCAATAGCTGCGTGTCACTGTGCTGTTATGTGGCAGGCATGTTGCTTACCATCAGGTACACGTCCTGCTCGTCTCGTCACTCTTTGTTAAAAAAAAAGGTAACGGTTTCTTTGGTCTAACTACCAATCAAGCCAACACAGGCCGTAAGATGAGCTTCTAGGCTTTTACAGATTTAGATATTACTCTGGAAAACAGTACAGGAAATTTTTATTTCGTAAAAATGCAGAAATTGTCGCTCTCCAAACATATATCCAATATTATTATTATTAACTATTGTTGCTTAATTCTTAGCTGTAGTGAAATACTTTTCACGTAGATCTATAATAATACTAGCGGCCCGTTCCGGCTTCGCTCGGATAATAACCTAGATACCAACTGCAGCACCATCTGCCAGGCTGGTTTTTGAATCTAAACCATCCTTGGCAACCCTAAACTTTAATAATAAAAATAATCGTTTATTTTTATAAAACAACTCTTTAGATTTGCTATAAGCTCCGGATTTTTTTTTAACGAAATTGTGTGAAAAACATTTAGGTACAAAAAAGACGATAATTGATCAGTCATCGAGCAGGATGAAAAATGATTAAATTACTAAAATGGCTATTAAAAAATAGAGGTTGGTGATAAAAGGGTATAAGTTTAGGATTGTATGTATTTTTAAATGCCACATTATAAAAAATAAAAACAAATTTAAATTGTCCAAAAATTAAAAAAAAATTAAATGAAGGCTGAACAGCCCTTATCACTTAGGGGATGAAAAATAGATTGTAGCCGATTCTCAGACCTACTGAATATGCATATACAATTTGGTAAAAATCACTAAATCCGTATCGGAGGAGTAAGGTAACTAACACTGAGACACGAGAATTTTATATATAAGACTTCTAGTCCGAGATCCTAGAGCTCCCAGACGTCACCTATTTTCTGATGAATGAAATGTGGACGATTGAGTATAGTTAGTAAGTACTAAGAGCACATGCTTACTCGCTAACTTGCTTAGACGACCAATTTTGAGATATGGGATAATAAAGGTACATACAAACATTACTTACTTCACGTATTTTCTAATAAGTGATTTTCACGTATGTTGTAGGCAATATCCTTAAAAACAAGGTCCCAATACTCCCAAACACTTTCCGTCAGCCGTTTTGGTTAACAACGAAGTTAAAGTAGTCTGACGAACATATTTACAAATGGAGCACGAGAATTTAAGTGAAGTTAAATTGTTATTTTAGAGTTGTTAAGCAAAACGGCCGACGGAAAGTGTCTGGGAGTATTGGGACCTTGTTTTTAAGGATATTGCCTACAACATACGTGAAAATCACTTACTAGAAAATACGTGAAGTAAGTAATCTTTGCATGTACCTTCATTACCCCATATCTCAAAATTGACCGTCTAAGCAAGTTAGCGAGTAAGCATGTGTTCTTAGTAATTACTAACGCTACTCAATCGTCCACATTTTATTCATCAGAAAATAGGTGACTCTATACATATTTATCTAAACAAACTAAGAGTCAGAAGCGTCACGTACGATACGAGTATATTTATTATCGCAAAGGCACCTTGACGGTAACATTTATTTAACATAATTATATACATTTATTAGCATGCGATTGAAGAGCCATGTAATTAGCAGCGGTGACGTCATGCCACATTGACAAAACAACTGCAAATCTCTGCACAATAACAATTTAATTCTATATGTGACATACAGCCAAACCACACTAGCTACTTTTAGCAGCAGCGACAGGCATCTTGACGCTGCGTCACTTCAAAAAGTAGCTGCGCTTGGCGTCTAGTCGCTGCATCCCGCTTCAAAAAGTAATATGTGTGGTCAGGCCCTTAGTGGCGAGATCGACTGGAGGTTCATAGGTTTGAATTCCTGAAATTGTTGGTTTCACAAGGTCAGGTTGGAATTGTATACAAGTGTGTCATCACAGGCCTTAACGATGAAGGATAATATCGTGAGAAAAACGAAATGTTCCAAAGAAAGATATCTTTCGAGGCCATTAATCATCGTGGTGGGTTATGGCTTCCACTCTCTTCTTATGAGACTAGGTCCCAGTATTAAAAATAAAGAGCAAAGAAAGCAAGAAGCCCATAAGGTCTTCTCTCACAAGGAGAGTCAAGGGTCAAGGCCATAATCCACTACGATGCAGTAGTGCGAGGTTGTGCATGACGCATATCCCCGAGAAAATAGATCTTTTTAGAATATGCCGGTTTCTTCACGATGTTTCTCTTCCCCGTTCAAGTCAATGGTGATAACACACTTGTAAATTTGCACTTTGAACTGTAATGAGGTTACCTTAAGCCTTGAATGCTGCAGATTAGAGTAAATTTACTACAAGATTAAAGTTTTTTTTTTTTATATTTTCTTAACCTAATTATTCTGAATGTTTACGGCGAAGCCGTTACGTTGGTTTTCTTTCGACACAAGGACAAACAAACACTACGGATTTTATATATAGAACGCAGTTTGGCTTACGTTTTGATAGAGAGAAATATAAGATATTAGCTATCATTTCGTGAGATACCTACGTTTAAATATTAAATAAAATAAAAAATCTAGATGAAAGCGAGATCGTTTCATGGTTGACTTTCCGATGACTTGAACGACGAAGCTTGATTCAAATTTCGTAGTAACTTTTGCACTGTGTAGTGTTTATATTTCTTTTTATAGTTTAGGCGGGCCGAGTAGGGTACAAGCCTGATCGTAAGCTACATGCTTGCCCATAACAGCACAGTCTCTCGTGACTGAAGCTAGGATATTCCAAATTATTACCTAGCACTGCACTGCGCTCGTCACCCAGATATATAAGATGTTCTATCTCTACGCCGTGTAATTTCTCTGAAAACATTGCTCATCAAATCGGAACACAGTGAAGTTACATATTGATTAGGTAAACGGGTAACTCACGTGTAACCCGTCACCCGTTTACCTAATCAATATGTGTAACAACCACGTTAATTTTAATACTAAAACAGTGAAGTTAACACATTATTTCATTACGGTGGAATAAATATATAAATATTGGCGGATATTTCACACACAACACCATCTAGTCCCAAACTAAGCAAAACTTGTAGTATGGGAGCCAGATAACTGACATAATACATTTAGAGTAAGATCCCAGAGCTCCCAGACGTCACCTATTTTCTGATGAATGAAATGTGGACGAGTAGAGTTAGTAATTACTAAGAACACATGCTTACTCGCTAACTTGCTTAGACGGCCAATTTTGAGATATGGGGTAATGAAGGTACATACAAACATTGCTTACTTCACGTATTTTCTAATAAGTGATTTTCACGTATGTTGTAGGCAGTATTCTTAAAAACAAGGCCCCAATACTCCCAGACACTTTCCGTCGGCCGTTTTGCTTAACAACTCCAAAATAATAATTCAACTTCAATTAAATTCTCATGCTCCATTTGTAAATATGTTCGTCAGACAACTATTTTAAAGCTTTTTCCAATAAGACAGACCAATCTAAGGGGGCAATCATCCCCTAAACTCAATTTTAAGTCTATATTTTCTAATAATTGTCTCACTCAGTCTCCCGCTCTTACCCATAGGACATAGTTGAGTTTAGGGGATGATTGGCCCCTTACTTATTATTGTAAAAAGCAACAAAATAGTTGTCTGACGAACATATTTACAAATGGAGCTTGAGAATTGAAGTGAAGTTAAATTATTATTTTGGAGTTGTTAAGCAAAACGGCTGACGGAAAGTGTCTGGGAGTATTGGGACCTTGTTTTTAAGGATGTTGCCTACAACATACGTGAAAATCACTTATTAGAAAATACGTGAAGTAATGTTTGTATGTACTTTCATTAGCTCTGGGATCTCGGACTAATATACATTATGGTTTTAAAGACATACTTGTTATACATAGAAACACCTATACTCAGAACAAATACTTGCATTCATCACACAAATATTTGCACTGGGTAGGAATCGAACCCACGACCCTCGGCTTCGCGGGCAGACTTACTACCACCTAAGCCACGAGGCCAGTCAAAAAATAAATGACAAAACTGTAGTAGTTCCCTAGCCTGATTTTGAACAGAGTCCTATCTGTACTGTGAGTAGGTAAGGGCTCCCACACAAAACTGCGGTTGCGACGCCGCATCGGAGAAACTTGCGATGGCGAATTCCTCCGATGCAGCGTCGCATCGCAGTTTTGTGTTCGAGCCCTAAGAGCAGTCTGAATAAAGTGTGCTGCTTAAAATAGGGATTCGCAAAGGTTCCACCATGACATTCATACACGCATATACCACCGTTAGCTTTACGATGCTGAATAAATATCAATTATTTCACATGAAAATTAAATATGCATCCTTCCTAGAAAGGGCACAGACCAATAACTGTACAGAAGCCAATATATACATACTTCTAGATGTACCTACGTATTTACAACTAAATAAGTATTATATCACCTATCTGGCTCAGGTAAAACCTTTGCTTAGTTTGGAGCTGGATAGTGTTGTGTGAGAAAATAAATGTCTTTGAATGTTTATTTTAAACACGCGCACACTTCGGAGAGTGTGCTATAGATTTGCATAATCTAATACCACTTTGCGGTGTTTTTTATTGGACAGCCGATAGAAAATACATTGCGCACACACCACCATCCAACTTCAAACTAAGCAAAGCTTGTACCTGAGCCAGATAGCCAATACCAACTTCTCACGACGCGTATCTACGGTGTGGATTGCGCAGTTAAAACCGCGGGGAACAGCTCGTCAATAATTAATTGCGAAAACAAATCATGTAGTTACCAAATGTCGAAGTTGGACTTCTGTATTTTGTTTATTCTGTGATTTGGTCACGTTCAGATTGGCGATAACGTTTTACTATCTTTCTGTCGTAAATTAACATTCGAAATTCAAATGTCGCGTGCGAAACATCTATCTTTCGAAGTATTGTTATTGCCATCTCTCTTACTCGGACCTAAATTATAGAGAGAGTGATTACAATGCCATAAGCAATTTTGTTGGCCAATACATTTCCTAGGTCACGTGTAACTGTGTAAAAGCAGTTGGCTAAATAGTTGAATTACATTACATCATACATGGCTTCTGTTTAACATTGTAAATTACGACAGATGCGCTCGTTAATGATTTTCAGTGAAAACAAGGAGTGTAAGCTATTGTGATTCAAGGCAGTAATGAAATCTGCATTTCAGATACTGTGTACTTATTTCGTTTCGTAAGAACTGATAGCATTGCTGACGAGAGGCGTGTAAGTTCAATGAGTCTCCCGTAACAGAAAACAATACTGTTAAATTTAAATAACAAAAACATTGACTTTATTTTTTTGTAGAGAGAAATAAACATACAATATATGAGTATGTACATTCTTATACAGAGGTATCTCTAACAGTAATCTTTCGAGGATCCATCTGTAGTGTTTTGTTGACATCATCATCAACAGCCCACTAAATGTTCCCACTGCTGGGACTCGGGGCCTTCTCTCGCAAGGAGAGAGTTAAGGCCATAATCCACATTTGTTGACATACATAGTAGGTATGTGATTCATTCAGAAATATTGTTTAATATTATTATTTGGCATGCCGAAAGGTATGCATATGTATGCATAAAGGTATCAATTAACTTAAACCTAAAACACCTTGCAAAAAGTTAAAGAAACATATATTATATCCTATTAGAATAAAATTTAAACGTACCTAGCTCAAATTTATACACGACCAACACGGCGCTGCGCCGGTAGCCGGGATGTATTGAACATGTTTGTGTACCCAAACACACGAATACATACATTTTGAATAATGAAAATTTATCACCTTTTTCCATCTTACGGTTACCTGGTAAAGATCGTTTTTAGCGGTATGGATGCCAATTACTACTTTATTTTAAGATTTTCCGTATTTCTTTTGCATAATTTTATTATTTATCTATCTACACTTGGCTGACGTGGTTATGGTCGTGACTATCTCTTCCCATGAGTTTCATGAGTCCCAGTAGTGGGAACATGAAGTGGGCTACTTATGATTCTTCGGTGTCATTTGTCTACTAAACTCGTCTCTTCGTATTTCGTTTCACGTACGTCTCAGTTGTATAACGGCCCGTCGCGGTCGCACGCAATTTCATGACGAATATCTGCGTGCGTACGTATCGCTAGTGATGGCTGTCGAGCTCGTTATATTGTCGATATCGATCATTATTTTCAAACAAACTTTGAAACAGGATCTTTTCAGAAACGCAAAAAACTTACAGATTTTTTTTTTTTTTTAAGTAAAGAGTGACGAGACGAGCAGGACATGTGCCTGATGGTGATGATGCCTGCCACATAACAGCACAGTGACACGCAGCTATTGGAACATGGAGAGCCAAAATCATTACCTAGCACCGCACTGCGCTCGTCACCTAGAGATCTAAGTTGTTATATCTCTAAGCCCTGTAATTTCTCTGGAAACATTGCCCTTCAAACCGGAACACAGTAATGTTTGCACATTACTGCTTGGCGGTAGAATAATTGTCAAAGGTGTGGTACTTCCCCAGGCGGACTCTGCTAAGAGTCCTACCACTACAATACACCACTACCACTACAAATAGCTTTCAATTTGCAACAGGTGGTGTTAATGTTTATACTCTACTAGATAAATTTGATACCTAAGTACACGTTACTGTGTAAATATGTAAATTATATTACTTTGACATTTTTTTTTCTAGCCAATATAGCCAGCTATAAAAATATGTGTGAGTACAAATCAAACACAGTAGAAGTGAAGTTTGAAAACAAATGAGTGATACACCACAATGAATAGATGCGTTGAGCGAGTATGGCCCATTTTCTGAAGGAAATTATTAAAAAAATATATAATATAAATATGATAAGAATGAAAAAAAAAAACATGTTAAATTTACTGTTTTACATACATAATATTTTGGACCAACTGTCATTGGCATTGTCTCCATATCGCAAGCCATTTGTCATATCCACCCGTTTCAACTCGGCAGCACATTATTATGACAAAATAAACCCACCGTTTACCGCGAACCGCTCGATAGTATCACGACGTGGGCAGTCTCCCGATTCTGTGATCATTAATGCAACTAATGTTCCAACATTACTGTATTCCGTTTTGAAGTGCAGTTTTTCGTTTTACAATTACAAGCTTTTACTCGCAGCTTCACACGTGTTTTTGTATTTCACATTCATAGTATTTACAAACTACTTGTATAACAATCGACTAAACTAATGTGTTAAACTAATGTTGTCTATTTTTTGTTCTAAGGGACAAATTATCTAATATCTCTGAGTACAGTCCAGCGTGATTTGAACTCCTCGTGTTCAGATAGCTGCAATTTTATAAATATTATAAATGTCAATGTTTGTTGCTCAATGGTAACGTTTGAACGGTTCGGATAGAAAAATGAAACTTCTCTTTATGTTCCCTCCTTACCAATGAGATAGCAATAGCAATGGAGTAAGCCGATAGCTAAGCGATAGCGGCACTGGTGTTTGTTTCATTGCTTCTGACTCAATAATGTTCAGAAGTTATGAGTATTGGTTTGAGATTGTATCTTATTGTGTTTATGTTGATAGCCGTCCAATTGGTAGATTTGTTAATAAATATACACAATTAAATAAAATAAAATGTATATCGTAATGATAGATTGAGTCCAATATTAGCCTAGGAAATATTTAGCCTGAGTTGCTTTTTAGAGTTCCGTAAAAAGTAAAAACAAAACCCTTATAGATTCGTCATGTCTGTCTGTCGTCTGTCTGTCTGTCCATCCGTATGTCACAGCCACTTTTGTTCTGAAACTATAAGGGCTATACTGTTGAAACTTGGTAAGTAGATGTATTCTGTAAACCACATTTAGATTTTTATATAAAATTGAAAAAAAAAACTTTATATTAATAAAGTTATATTTTAACTATCAGGTTGATCTATGCTAAAATGGTTTAAAATAAATCTTTGTTACACCAAATCAGGAAAAAATGTGTTTAATAAAATAGTTGTTCATATTCATTATACATATAGGTAGAAAAAAAAACATAAAATACTCTTTTTTTTATTTCGGAAATTATTGGTTATTCGCGTATAATATAGTCGGCTAAGGCTGAACCATAAAACGTTATCGAGCTAATTCTCTTGTAGAAATATTTATGTGTACCGTATTATTTAGCGTGTATTGCAATAAAATGTTTAATATATTTTATCTACCTATCTTTTTATTGATTTCCAATAAAGAAAAGTTAACATCAGTTAACATAATTTCAATCGATAAATATTTATCTCAGTGCGCATCTCTATGGAATCTCAGTCCGCCTTATCGACGGTTTACAAATTGGGCCCCGTAATACCGATCTTGGAATAGGGGAGACGCTGTGCTGTGAGACTGGCCACTTAGGACACAGTGCATTTGCTTGTAGTAAGGCTACTTGGCCTTAACTGTAGAAATAAACGCCTAAGTTTGTTAGCTAGTTCAAAAGTGTTTCCCTGTAATATTTTCATTTGTTTGTGTCACAATACAGAGTTGCTAATTATCTATCTAAGTAGGTGTTTATTTCTATATTTATGTAAATCAATCAGGCTCAATTTACCCTCATTTTATACTACAATTTAGACACACAACTATAATTTAGTTAATCAATTATGTCAGGCAAATTTATAAATAACAACATATCTTTATTGTTGCATTAAAATCTGTGACAAAATATTAATTTAGAACAACAGCTAGAATAATTAATACCTACAAAGAAATAGCGAGAAATAAAATAAAATACATATTATGTGGAACATTAATGTCGCTATAATTAAGGGTTAAGGTTTTAATTAAGGAATTAAGGAAGGGAATTAAGGATATTGCCTACAGCATACGTGAAAATCACTTATTACAAAATACGTGAAGTAAGTAATGTTTGTACGTACCTTCATAGCCCCATATCTCAAAATTGGCCGTCTAAGCAAGTTAGCGAGTAAGCATGTGTTCTTAGTACGTAATTTCATCCATGAGAAAATACGTGACGTCTGGCAGCTCTGGGATCTTGGACTATTAATTTTACATGTCAGCTCTAATCAATTTACAGTTTAAACAATAAAATCAAAGATTCATTTTCAAAGAAAAAATTAATCTCTGAGAAATAACACAGGGACAGGGATAGATAATGCTTTGGCTACATTGTCTACTCGGCAATGACTTATGGAATGTTCTAGATGATGTTGATGGTTTACAGACATATTTTGTTACTAAAATTTATCACACGAAATAAATGCAGAACAAAAAAAAGATTCCCCACTGCATTTTTTCACCTATGGCATAGGGGCCGGCTATTCAAACATTTGACCACAGTTTAGACCCCAGGGTCGATTTATGGTACTTGATAGTTTAATCGCTGTTTAACGAAATACGGAAGCTGATTTATTTTCTTTGTGCGTTTTTGAATGGAACGTTAATGAATTGTAAAACGATTTTGTAGCGTTTATCGTGATATTTAGTTACAGTTATGAGGGTTTATGGAATTAGTGAATAGATTTTTTTTCTAAAATTCTCAATTTATGTGATTTCACTGTAGCATTATTATTATAAAAGCACGTATTGTGATGTTAGTTTTGTTAATAAAGCAACATTTTTATATGTAATGTTGTTGAGTGACGTTTTTAATTTTAATATAGACGTTGCTATAAAGAGTGAATAAGCTATAGCTACTAGCAGCCCTTCGCCGTTTTACCCGTATAGCCTACGTGTCATTCCAGACCATGAACTCTATTTGTTCTAAATTTCAACCCGAAGTGTTTGAAACCCGATTGAGCAACATCAAAATTTTTACCTATATAGTATTAGTTGGTCACTTTTCTTCCCGGGACATTGAAAGTTTTAAAGTTATTAACAATACCAGGGGGCTTTTTCTTTAATCTACCTAACGTACTGTTTAATACTACAACGCTGTCTGCTAACCCCTGTATAAATAACCCTATTATTTGCACTAGAAAAGCTATCAATTTTAACCATCGGCTTAAAATCTTTCCTCAGATCTTCAACGACTGGTTACAGTTAACCCTTTCTCTATGGTGAAACCAGGCCGTCTGGAGCGGTGCAAACCAGATTTTGTAAAATAGTTCAAATTACGAACTGATATATCTTGTTAGTTTCATTCGAGAATTAATGCAGTGGCTCCGCTGTTGAAAACTGTGGATACGGTGGTACTGGAACAGCTTATTTTGGGAAATTCTTCATCATAAGTTTCGCAGATTCGCACGGACAGACAGAAAACAGTAGTGTTCTATGTTTACGTTATCAGCTCGTATCGTAGTGTAATGGCTGAGTTTAGTTTAAAGGTGTTTTATGCTTCAAATTTGACGATTATTATTTGACGATGAATTTAAACTTATAACAGTAATTTAAAGGTTGACACTTGACCGCCAACTCGCCTGATGTTAAACGCCGATGCGGTGCACAACGGAGCTTACCTAGAAGGAACCGATTCACTCTTGATTTGAAGACACAAAGATTATAACCATAGTGAAAAAACCCACTCAGGTAAAGCATCTAAAGCCCAGACGTGGTTATCACAAAAGTAGAGTCAAGCAGTAAAAGTAGGATCCTGTAGTTTCACTTGCGCAGTACGATGGATCACTATAGGCTTGAAGATACGTAAGATCATAAAATTAGAAGTAAGACTCATTTCACAGTCCGTCTGTGGAATTACCACAGCTTTTCCAGTTATTCTGCCTAGCAGTAGTGTGCAAACATTACTGTGTTCCGATTTGAAGGACAGTGTTTCCAGATAAATTACTGGGCTAAGAGATAAAACACCTTATATCTCCGGGTGACGAGCGCAGTGCGGTGCTGTAGTAGTTGCATGTCACTAGGCCGTTATGGGCAGGCATGTTGCTTAACATCAGGCACATGCCCTGCTTTATACTATAAAAAAAATGGTTGTCTGTAAAGTCGGTTTACTGACGATAGTTGAACGTGACAACGTCTTTTTCCTTTTAAGCGCCATCTAGGTAAAACATTCTGAAGCTTTTTGAAAAGCTGTTCAAAGCGCCATCTCTGGGTACATCATTGTACTAGCACAAGTTCTTAACTTCATATCGTCGCTTTTCTAAAACATGGACAGACTCCTTGAACGTAATACACATTTCATTCACTAGATGGTGCGAAAAGTAATAACTGAGGTAACGGCGGTAACGTTACATGACGTCATGTTTTGCGGGCGTGCAGCCGGCTTCATCGAATTATAAGACGTTATCACGTCAAAAATATCCATACATCCACAGGTAACGATTTCCACAGTATCTACTGATGTTCTCTTCATTAAATATACTCTATTAATAGTTTCTCTGAGAAAGTTGTACCAACAATCTTGAACTTGAAAGCTCTTGAAGCGTAAGCCGTAAGCGGATACTTTTAAACAATACTTAACTCTTTCGAAGGCTAGAAATAGCTTTGAGAGCTGTTCGAGAGATAAAAAACTCGTTAATGTTGGGATAGGTTATGGTATGTGTGCTACCTTTTACTATCAAGTGGTGAGGCGATCTCACAAGGGTGAGGTCGTGGGGGTCAAAGCCAGTATATACCTCTGAATGTTTCCAACTGCATTTTAACAATAATAATATAATATGAATAGGACTCCTTCCTGAATCAATTTTTTTTAGTACCCAATTTTTAGAGGTTTATGGGCTTTGATTTCCGGAGCTGTAGGTTCGATTCTTAGCCAGGATAAATAATTATGTGATCAATACAAATATTTGTATTGTGTCTCAGAACGCTAAGAACGATCTTTCGTTTACACTAAAAGATCGGGAAAGAATGCTCTTGTTCCAGCTCTAGCTCTATGTTCGTTCAGTTTAAATCGGTCTTAATATATTCCACAGAATCTTTGCGAACGCAAACAAAACAACGAAATAATGCTCTACGTTTGTTTACACCAAATAAATTCGATAGAGTGGGGATAGAATGAGCACTCGTCTGATTAGACTACAGGCCCGTAAACAAAATGTACGGGTCAAATGAACGACCAGGAGACCTATGTAGGATGATAGAAGGGTGTAAGGTATTAAGATTCAGCACTATGCCGTCACTTGTAAGCTGTCCAACTGAGTGTGATTGAAGAGGGGGGGTTGCAACCCTCTACCATTTCTCCTTGTCGCATGATTTTTGTACGGCATTTTGTTCGTCGCTAAACGATGCGGCCTACAATGAAGCGTGCTTACCTAGAAGAAACCGATTCACTCTCGACTTGAAGACACCAAGATTATAACTATCGGGGAAAATCCACTTTGGTAGCTCATTCCACAGCTTAGACGTTCTTATCACAAATGTTGAGTCAAACCTCTTTGTTCGTGTCTTAGAAACATCAACCATGAAACGATGTCGCTTTCTCGAGCTACGAACGAAGAGGATTATTACCTCTACTTTTGTGATTAGAACGGCTTTCTAGGCTGTGCAATGCATTGTTTGAGTAGGTTATTCTCGGTCTTTACATTCTTAGTATCAAAACGATCAGCAAATCCAGAGTGGATCGTTTTCTTTTTGGTGAGCGTGCTCCATTGTAAAACACATTGTCGTTTAACATCAGACGAGATGACGGTGAAGCTTAAACATTACAAAAGTAAAAAAAAAATTGGCAGTCATAGAAACTGCCGATAGAAGTGAAAACTTTATACTTACTCAGAATTTGATAGCTTACTTTGGAAACTACGCGGGTGAAACCGGAAGGCGTGGCCATGAACATGGCCATTTAGAAGTCCTGACGCATTTCTAGATGGCCAATGGACATGGTCCTGAGTTAGCTCGAAGATGTCTCATCATTTTCAAGCGTGACGCTAGAATTCAATTCACAGCTTCACAGTGGACTAGTAAAGACTGGGGATGATGATGACTGCCAAACATTCTAAACAATAAGTCTCTCTTACACTCCTCCAGATGGATTACCTGACCTTACTTACGTTCTTCTATAAATAACTCAAGCGCCCGTGATGCTTTCAGCTAGTAACTTCACCGTACGTGGTATTCAAGCTTATAGCTATATAGGTAATGACTGCACATACAATGAGGGCTTAAAGACATTGGGATTAAGTACATCAAGTAGAGAACACCCACTACTACACACACCATCATTTATCGGAAAAATTTAAAAGCTATTTTCAACGACGAGCGACGAGCGCAGTTTCTATGCTAGCAATTGAGACTCTTCAAGTTTCAATAATTATATTTTCAAATTGTTGCCAAAAATATTATAAAGTAAATCAACTACCTTTTGTTTTACACGTTCCGTTTTACATATTCAGTCAGCGTGAACTTTCTTCTTCGTTCCCGGCAAGCGACCGTAAAAAGAAACCGTAACAGATAAAACATTTTTCATATTGTTGACCAAATTATTAAAATATTAAATCAACGACCTTTTTTCGTTTGGCACGTTCCGTTTTATACATTCAGTCAGCGTGAACTTTCTTCCTTGTTCGCGCCAAGCGACTGTAAAAAAAATTGGCAGTCATAGGAACTGCCGATAAAAGTGAAAACTTTTAACTCAGAATTTTTGAATTTGATAGCTTACTTTGAAAATTACGCGGGTGAAACCGGAGGGCGTGGCCATGAGCATGTCCATGGTCCCGAGTTTACCCGAAGATCATCATGCGCGAGCGTGACGCTAGAATTAAATTCACAACCCACGCACGTTCCGTTGTACGCATTCAGCCAGCGTGAACTTATTTCCCCGTTCCCGCCAAATGACTGTAAAAAGAAATTGTAACATTAAAAAGATTTGAAAAGATTACACATTTCACCAAAATTATTAAAAAGTAAATCAACGACCTTTTGTTTGGCACGTTCCGTTTTACGCATTCAGCCAGCGTGAACTTTCTTCCCCGTTCCCGCCAAGCGACGAGGTGCGCAGGAAGTTTACGCAGCACGTGCGCGCGTCGCTTCCTCGCACAGGATGTTTTAAAATTCGAACGTGTGAGCGGCCAGTTTCACGTTTAACCGTTCATTGGCGAACGGCTTGGATTTGTGATTAGGAGTATAGGAATGAGGACGAGAGGATGTAATTATAAAGGTTTGTTCTACTGTCTTTTTGCGTGGTTGCAATACTCTGTTCGACTATTTAGTAGGTCGGTTACATCCTTATGTTATAAGTTTTATGTAACTGTCTCTGTATGTAGTATCGTAGCTCCTGAACGAATCAATCGATTTTGATTTTGTTTTTATTGTGAACTAGCGTTCTGCCCTGGCTTCACCCGTGGTACGTATATAATAATATATAGCCTATATCACTCAAGGACTACGTAAATATCCAACAGTGAAATATTTTTTGAAATCGGCCCAATACTTCCTGATATTAGTGCGTTCAAACAAAAAACCTCTTCTTTATAATATTAGTATAGATTAGTATGTATTAAATATGAAAAGTAATGTTTACAGACTTTAGGATTGACTGTGTAATAATTGACATTGAATGTAGACATTCTAAGAACAATAATATTTAAATCATTTGACTTGTAAATTAATGTGTTTATCATTACAGTAATTTTATAATATTTCATGGGTGTTATTTTTTACACATTACTAGGCTTACATTTGTTCATAACTCACTTAATCCATGTAGGTAGTAGATAAGGTGTAACACGCTAACCCAGAAAAAACTCTTTGAATCTTTGTTTGAACGCTACCATAAATTATACTGTAGGTAAATTATTTATTCCATCTCACAGCCATAGAAAATTACAAATTTAATTTCAAACTTTTGAGAACACTTGAAGTAATATTTTTAATTATTTTCAAAATGGCGCCTTTTCTAACCACAAATGGCCAGTGCTACCAACTTAACAACCGCAAATCGATTTGCCTTGCGGTCGCAAATCCATTCGATTGTTTATTGTCCCAGGCTAATGCGATCAACAGTAAACGAATTCTCATCAAACTCTACTGCTACAGTCGATTGAAAAAGTGACTAACCATCTTATCAAAAAACCTTAAGTTTAATTATTATTTTTACTAAGAATATAAAAGGTTTCTTTTTAGCTTTTTGTAAGTTACAAACGAAAAAAAAATGATATAAATTTGTTTTCAAACAGCCATTAAATTTATTATTGTTTTGGTTTCACCTAGTAAATTTAACAATACTTTGTCATATTTTTGGCTCGTGAGCGTTCAGTAAATACTTAGAACAGACCCATTTTTTTAACTTTGTAAGTGAAAAACTCTTTGGTGCACTCACTCGTCACTTTCTTCTTTTTAAATGATGGCTAATAAATAAAAACGTTTTTTTTAATATAATCACATATTTTTTTGCTCGATATTGTTTTCGCTAATATTTATGACAACGACTATCTTTTGTTTGTTTATTGATATGTGACAAAAACTATTCTATGACTTAGAATTTTAAGGTGTAACTGCTATGCGATGGTGAATTAAAAACAAAACATTTTTTGAGTGATTGTTATGTTGGTGCATAAACTAGTGAAGTGCTGATTTGACTTCAGATTTCGACTGTACAATGGCGATCGTGACTGGACCGTAATTAAATCTGTTTATTTTATTCTTAATCGTAAATGTGAACCTTAAAATAGATTGCATTTCTGTCTAAACAAAAATTAATCGATTCCATTTGTTCTCTACATTAATTGGTTTCCGTGAGTTAGGCAAAATGCCAGTGCTTTACTGAAATGGTTGGAACTCATCGTTACAGACAACGTTTTATATGGATTTAACCCTGATTTAGCAAAAGAATAAAGTGTATGTGTACTTACATACGAAAGAAGTACTTCGTAACCTTAAATTAGTTTCAATGGTTATTAAATCGATAGAACTGAATAGAATTTTAGTATTAAACAGTCCTAATGTTAAACAATATACCTCATTTGTAATAGCTACAGACACACTGCTATCATCCTCGTAAATGCTGACTCACAAATTTCACCCATACAAAAAGCAACTCATAAAAAATTGTTAACAACCAAAAACAGCTGAAGAAGTATTCACTTCAAAAATAGTTAATAAATAATAGAGCAACATCCTATAGTATTCTATAAAGGCTCTGTTTACCAACATTCATAAAAAAACCTCAGCGCGCGCCATCTGGCGGCGGCGTAGGGCGGCGTTATGTAATTATTTGTCTCGTCTAAAAAGGTCGTCTACTTTACAAATTGTTTATGGTATACTTTTTAAAAGATTAAGTTGAATTATTTTTAAAAAAATGGACTGAATTTTTCATTATCAAAATTCTGTATTATCTCAGTTTCAAAATGGGAGGAGCTCTCAAATGGCTTCTCAATTTGAACTAATTCTTTGTGTGTGGAAGTCGAAGGGGCATTTTGGCTAGAACCGATAACAGCGCAGTATCATGCAGCTATTGGAACATGAAGAGTCCAAATCATTAGGTAGCACTGCGCTGCGCTCGTCACCGCGAAATATAAGTTGATTTATCTTGATGCCTTGTAATTTCTAGAGAAACATTGCCCTTCGGAACAAAGGGATGTTTCCACATTGCTACTATGCGGTAGAATAACTGGCAAAAGTGTTGTACTTAATCAGGCGGACTCTGCAAAGAAGATAATTTTATAGTCTGGAATACCACGTAGACTTTATATCACGGACTAATCATAAAAACGGGAGCTAAACGGTTAAAACCGCGGGGCACTGTTAGTGCCTGCTTAAATGCTTAAACTCAGACCAGGTGTTACATCACTAGAAATACAGCCACACCCTTCACTGGCATAGACTATACATTAAACCAAAACATATTGTTGACAGCCTATTTATACCGCAAGGGTTAAGATAGTAAAAAACTAATGTAACCCTAAAATGGATTTGACGTTCTATTTTTAAACATCAGATTAACCCTCAAAGAAACTTTTGTTTTTTATTTGATATGTTACTTATTGTCAACTTTGTTTATGCTGCCAATAAAATGTTTTGTATTGTATTTGTATTGCATTATTTGATTAAATCCTACTAATATTAAATAATATATAAACTAGCAGCGGCTCGCGGTTTCTGCAACGTGGTTCCGGATCCTGTGCTTTTACCGAGATAAAAAAGTCTTGTGTGTTATTCCAGACCGTTACCTATCTATGTACCAAATTTCATCCAAATCCCTCGAGTAGTTTTTGCGGGAAAGAATTACAAACTTATATCCATACATGTTTAATGTTTAGATGTTCGGAGGTTTGTTGCTGAATCACATTGCAACCTCTGAACGGATCGGGTTGAAATTTGGAACACAATTAAATTATAAGAACACATATGCTACTTTTAATCCCGGAAAATAACGCGAACCGGAGCTACGCGGGTGAAGGCGCAAGGTGCTGCCAGTAATACACAATTGTTAAAACATACTTGTAGTGGACATAGGAACAACTAGACACAACATACATTTCCATTTTAGACGCAAAAAATTTAGCCACCAGATTTAAAACAAATTTCCATTCAAATATTCAAAATCAATTATTCCATTATTATTTAAAACAAAAATATTTTTTTGGGTGGAAACTGAACCAATGACCTACGATTTAGCGATCTTTCCCTAAAGGCTGTCATAAAACCTGTCAAATATTTTGTTTAACCCTACGCCGCTACTCTGTCAACTTCAGGTGAGTTACGACTTTTTGGTACGGATCCCTAAAACTAGCGTTATGATATACGATGAAGGCTCTCGTTATACGGCACAAGCGCAATGAAATCTGAAATTAAACAGAGCTTCTCTGTAGAAAGTTTCCAAACTAAGCCCTTTTATATGAAACTATGGTATGCTATTCATTTTTATGGAACGCCGTTAAATTTTAACTGTTTGTGTTCTGGTATTGGAAATAGTTTTCGGTAGCTATCTGGGCGATAATTAATTTTTATCACACTTTCATTAAACAGTGAAAATATGTATGGGTGTAAATATAAAAAAAAAACTAAAAAAAAATCTATTGTGCCACAGGTAACATTTCATTTTGTAAGAAAAACCTGATAGACTCACGTTTATTTAAAATATTTGACATAGTTTCACCATCTGTCACTTTTATCAGATATAAGAATGAATGTTCTCTAAATGACAGATTCTGTCATTCAGAAAACATTAACTACCATTTATATTTTTAATAGTTCCATTCCTAGAGTGTAGTAATTGATAAAATATACAATTGTGTTTTTCAAAAGTCTATTGTATAAAAAACGTGTTCTATTGAATTCATTTATTCGAACTATATTCAGAAAAAAAACTTTGTAACGTAATTTTCAATTGAAAACAATGTGTAGACTTTGTAATTTTCAATTGAAAACAAAGATAAAATAATGTCAAATAAGAATAAAGCAGCTGTGTAAAAGGTATTTGTCAATTTTAAACGCAGCTGTAATGCCGAATTGTGTATTTCCGAAATACTGCTTAGATAAATAAATACAAATAAAACCTTAAACAAACCAGAAGTAAACGCAATGAATCAAAACCTGACTTAGTTTATACGCATGTTTATATTAATGTTTAATTATATACCGTGGCAACGACCTCCTTGCCGGTGCCAGAAATTATTTTTAAAAAGTCATACGACAGTATGCAGAGAAAGTGCATTCCGTGTTTTAAATCAAGTCTGATTTACTAATTTGGTCCGATTTAAATGAGTGTAGAGAATTTACTGTAAAGGTAATTGATTTAAAAGCGGCTGGAGTCAGTGACACTGAAAACTGAAGGTATAGCGGTCAATGGAGTTTTTACAAAGTTTTATATGCGGCTATTGAAATGGTTCTAATTAAAACGACTCTTATGTTCATAGACATAAGCGCTAAGTGTTCATAATGGCAAAAATAGTAGAATATTTGAGATACAAATCCTCGTAATACGGAACGTTCTTGGCAACTCAATCCTTGCAGTATTTTTAATGCATTCGACTTTTACTATCACTATGCTCTACTGACTGACATTAACGATTAACCCTAAAGTATTCGTGTAGTATCAGTTTTACAATAAGATGTTTTACAATTATTATTGTAAACCACCATAGAAAATATTCGAGACAAATAATAAAATCGGCCATCAAAATCATACTAATGTTTTAAACTCACAACGACCGGTAGTTTTAGCCACGTAGTTCCCGATCCTGTTATATTCTAGGGATAAAAAATAGCCTATGCATTATCCCAGACTATTATTTACCTGTGTACTAAATTTGATACATTTTTTTTTAAACTTTTATAGGTTTACACTTGACCGCCATCGCCATCATTATGACGAATTTTTGCGTTTATAATCTTAGTAGCATGTTAAAGTTGGATGTTTGGGTGTTTGTTGCTCAATTCGATCGAAACGGCTGAATAGATCCGACTCAAATTTAGAATACAGTTAGAGTATAGCCTAAAATAGCCGAGAAAACTGCCGGAAGTTGGACCTACATGGGTAAAACCACACTGCTAATTTTAAATAAAACCAGAGTGTATTAAATGTAAATTTAATTTTCCTCATTACTCTTTGTTCCAGATACTAATGGATCCTAACAAGAGAAGCTGAGCTCTCGTGAAACATGAGCCGAGCCGCCATTGCGTTTTGGCGCGAAATGCCGCTCGCCGCCGCGCTCGCCATCTTGGCTACGGTGTGCTTCGTCTCGGCCAGGGAAATAATTTTAGGTCAGTTAATGCTCATTATTATTGAAGTGAAAACTTCTTTTGCGCGCCTAGACAGATTTTCTTGGGGTGTGAATTGAATTCTAGCATCACGCTCGGGTATGATAAGAAATCTTCGGGTAAACTCGGAATCATGGCCATAGGCCATCTAGAAATACGTCAGCCAATGGGAAATGCTAAAAGGGCGTGGCCTGGCAATCATGGCATGGCCATCTAGACATGCGTGAGCCAATGGGAAACGCTGACGCATTTCTAGATGCCCATGTCATTATGGCCAGGCCACGCCCTCCGGTTACACCCGTGTAGTTTCCAAAGTGAGCTATCAAATTCTGAGTTATAAGTTTTTACTTCTATCGGCAGTTCCTATGACTGCCAATTTATATTTTTTTTACCTTAAATAATTTCAGTATGGTAACCGTTACATGATCATTCGTTAACCCGACTTCGCCAGCGTGGTGGATTATGGACCTAGTGAATCTCTTAGCGGTCTAGTTATATCATCACGTTGCTTACATTTTTAGACAGGACGGGTCCTTGTTTTTTTATACCTATACGTTTTTTTTTTTAATTTTACAGCTCCACAGACTCCGGGGTCCGTGACCTTTGTCATTCGTTTTTTTTTATTACATGAATCTTGCATTGGAGAAGAAAAGGAAATACAGGAGAGTAGGGAACTTTTTCTTGCTAATTCTAGGACTATTTTATTTTCTGAGTCGCCTCCACCACGACTGTATTTCTATCCTTGATGGCCATCTGCATATTGAACTCTCGGATGGCCTACCTACGTACCTATACGTATTTATTGTAGCCCCCCATCTAAATGGTTTTTTAAGATTAAAAAAAACGAATAAATTAATTTATTATTTGATGTCTGATAGTTGGAAATATATCTGTTTGTTCTAGCTAAATTCTCTCTATAGCATCGTCGCCGTCATATAACTTCAGGCGAGATGGTGTTCAAGTGAAAGCCTTTCGTACCTAATAGAATCAGATCTATCGCATTACTTCCTAAATTTTGTACGATCTTTGAATTTACCTATTCTTCTATATCACAAAAGTTATATTACAAAAGTTCCAATCGTTCCTTATTTCATACCAGAAAAAAAACAATCACTACATTTGTATATTCAAAATGACGTTTAAGTAGGTACTTATTTTAATAATTGTTCGAATGCTCACCGTATTTTGGATCAAGTATAGTGATGACTTAATAGATGTAGTATCTTTGAAAAGCCATCCCAATGATTTTAGCCCAATCAAAAGCGATGACTTACATTTTTTTAGTAAATCATTTTTGAATCCTTGGAGGTGAAATATATATCCTGGAAATCCATATCCTGCTTAAACGCCTAAATAATTTTACAGTCTTAGAACTCAAAAAACAATATATTACACAGATCAAAGAAGACAATAGGGTTAAAACACGCTTTTGGAATTTATATTACTATTTAAACTAAAATTCGTATTCGCGGCATCCGTATTAGCCAAAATCTTTAGAATTTAAAATTTTAATCGAGTTAGGCTGCTGCATTCAAATCATTCGATAAAATTTGTTTTGATGTTGATATACCAACTTTAGCAATCGGATATCATCGCGCTGATTGGTATTCGAAAAGAGTTCCGGACGCCATGTTTAAAAAAACAAAACAGTTCGTTGTCAAAGTTTATGGCATAGAAGTTCATGTCGTTATGTTGGTACTCATATTATACAGTTATGTAAAAGACCACCCAAAGTTACTAGTTAATATAATGTGTTAAAATAATTTGATAATTTATGTTCAAAACCATGTTCCTATGGTTTATTGACAGGTTTGGTAGGCTAGAATTCAAAATTGATATTTATGTTGCATACCTACTTTTGGTTTCTACAAAATTAATGTTTTGTCTGAATCTATCTAAATTATTATTGATTTTGATAGAGCGCCTCAAAGGTTAGAAGAAAGGACGTAAAAACAAGGAAAAAGATTGTTTAACCTTTTTTATAATTTAGGGTCCAAATTTCTGGCACTGCATATTTTCTCTTTCTTTTTTATAATTTAGATTCCAATATCTAGAACTCAAAAGTAACCCAGAAATATAAGATGCCCTTTTTATCTGGAAACATCGCCCTTCAAACCGAAACCACTGTTAGCAGTATAATTACTAGTAAAGATATGGTAAAATTATGTATTAAATAGATAAGATAGGGATAGGATCAAAACAAGTGGCGTACGCGAAAATAGGCTTTAATATAGCATTGGACGATAACGGGCTGAAGATGATGATGATAGTGATTAAATAAATCCATCACATCCCTTCAATTTTTAATTTACTCAAATTAACATACCCCTAATCAAATTAACCTACCAGGACAGCAGAAGCAACAAGGATGTCACATTTAATCATTCATAACGACCACTCTAACGAGACCCGCCTGTAACTTTCTCCGTACAAAAATAGAGTAATGCATGTATTTGAAAAAGGGAACAAAGGGCTCACAATTGGCTGGTCATTAAATTGGAGCATCCGGTGAATCTAATGAGTACCAAATGAGCGGGTTGGGACACAATCGATTTGTACCCGTGAAGCGGTAATGCTTTCCGCTGTGATTCTAATTTCAAAATTGTCTTCGTTAAAAATAATGTCCCGACAAATTTGTGAAGATAGAAAAAAAATATCATTAAATTAAATTGGAACACGGTTGTACTGTATGTTGTCGGCCATATTTGATTTTATAAGTCGAATAGAATTTCCATCATACAATTGTAGTATTCAAATATTTCAGAGCAAACTTTATTAGTCGTTCTCACGATCTTGGAAATACTAATAAATAGTATTCAATGTGTAAGTTCAATACCTTTTATTTTAAAATCACTTAGTACGCGTTCTTCGATTTACAATGCTTTTAACACATCCATATCCCATCAAAATATTTATATTGAAATCATTTTGGCGCCATTTTTTTCCTTTTTTTTTGGACAAAGCAAGCGCATCGTTCTTGGAATTTCGAATGTCCATTTTATTTACGGTCCTAAATAAACACATTCACGTCTTACTGATGTTATTGATGGAGGGAATTCTGTTTTATCTGGTTATCAGTCTGATAGAGAGGGCAGTTGTTGTGATAAGTTCTTTTCAGATATTAGTTTGCCAAGATTTATTGATTTACGTTTATTTTAATATCAAGTTGTTTACAATTGTGATTATATCAATCTAGGTATGTTTTTATAAGAAGAGGACAGTAAATGATAGTTTACTATTGAAACGGTTGTCTGCAATAATTTAAATGAAAAAATAAATCAGCCAAGTCGATAAAAAAATCCTGCCTAGTATATTCCTAGGGATTCCTTCTTAGATTTTTGTTTTATTATAATTACATAGTAACTTATCTTTAAAGTGAATTTGGAACTATCTGTTCTGTAAATATTTCATGCGTCTATTTCCGTAATCAGTATCGAGCAAAAAAATACCTATGTTGGATTAGAGCCTTCTTTAATATTAACATTAGGTTTAGTGTTTTCGTATCATTGTTAAAGCAGCAATTGAAACTTATCTTCTGTGAAAATTTCGTCTGTCTTACTCTCATGGTGCATGAGATACAGCCTGGTAACAGACTGAAAGACAGACTACGGACAGCGGAGTCTTAGTAATAGGGCCTCGTTTTACCTTTTGAGTGTGGAAATCTAAAAAATGAATCGCCCATTATGCCAACCTTAGAATACCAATCAGACGTTCGCCACCGGAAGTCGGCTCCTTTGCCCGCGCTGCCAACCTCCGGCCACCCTCCGCCATGTTGGCACGCCTGACGCATTTGCGATTTCTTTGGGAAAATCGTGATTACAATGTCACATGTGTTTAATGGAATAACTAATGAAGTAAACAGAGATAATAATACTGTTGTACACATCATTTAATACCAGGTAATAAGTAAAACAATTACTGCCTAGTTTTTGTTGTTGCTCCATCGACCCAATTAAGTATTATTTGTTTTTTATTTAGGAGCAATTGTAATTTTGGTGTAATTTTTATTTTCTTACTTAGTCTCTTTTGTTTTAAATTAATTAGTAGACACTGTATTCCATTCAGAAAGGCACTGGATTTCACGATACAGGATTTCTCACACTTCGCCTTACCTATATTTTTTCAGCAAATAAAGTTTTAATTTTTTAAGAATCTGAGTCAAGAATGCAAATTGGTTTGTATAATGTAACACTTTATAGAACTCAATCACGATCCAAGTTACTATTATTTAAAAATTGGTTTCTCTTAGTAAGGTCGCTTAATTTTAAATCATATCTCGTTACACAAGACGAGAAGTCTGGCAAGAACAATATTATTTTTGATTTAAAAATAATTTATATTGTCATTGTGTTGATTTCACATAGAAATTGCGACTATAAGTAATTCTTACGGCCCATAAACCACCTTCACACGATTCCCCGTACGATGTTTTCTGTGATTTTATCATAGTGTGCATAAAACGTGACTCTGCAGCAGCCTGGGCCTCTATTCCGTAAATGCAAACTCTCAACGCTGAACGTCCTCTTGCTGTGTTTATTTATTATTTACAAATTAAAATCATACGCTACCTGACGCTCAGAGCTCGTTTATGACTAGTTTTATTGTTATTGGAGATCAACATATTGTGGTTGTACGGTGTGAATATAAACCTGATGAAATAATTTCATTTTCGTGCGTAGGTACCTCAAAATAATGGAATGCTTTACCAGCCTCGATGTATCTTAGACCACTTCTATAACATAAGACAAATTTAATGCACACTAAGCAATTAATGTAGCAGTGTTATTTAATCTATGATAGACCAAAATTGCAAAGAATCGTGTAGGCAAATTGTGCCAGTTAACATACGCGTGCTTTCTTCCTGGGTTGAGAAAATAGGCGCTGGAATCCTTTTGTATTCAGGGTAAACGAGCTCCTTAATATTTTTCAACCTATTTCGAGTTTGCATTTACAGAATGGAGGCCCTGATCTACAATTAGTATTCAGCTAATGTTATTTAGACTCCGAGAAGAGAGTTCGTTTCTATTAAAATGTGTATTTTATAAATGTCGGATCTTTTTAGAATATTGTGGCTAGCTGCTTTGAATAATGAGAGAATGCTGCCGACAACGCGACGTGGAAAAATTAGCAACGGATTTATTGAAAGTTTTAATTTAGATTAGTAGTTGAAAGTAACAGTTAAATTTTTGACTTAAATATCTTGAACATCGCCGTAAAGTCTGTTTTTATCAGAAACATTTCGGGGAGAGCGTTACTGCATGATTTGCCACTTTGCGTTTTTGAAGTGAAAACTTCTATAGGCGCGCCTAGACAAAGTTTTCGTGGGGTGTAAATTGAATTCTACCGTCACGCTCGGGTATGATAAGAAATCTTCAGGTAAACTCGGGACCTTGGCGATTGAGCATCTAGAAATGCGTCAGCCAATGGGAAATGCTGAAAGGGCGTGGCCTCGCCATCATGACATGGTCACCTAGAAATGCGTGAGCCAATGGGAAATGCTCACGCATTTCTAGATGGCCATGCCATGATGGTGAGGCCACGCCCTCCGGTTACACCCGTGTAGTTTCCAAGGTAAGCTATCAAATGCTTTTTTTTCTATCGAACTGGTCGTAGCTCGAAAAAAACGTAATCATTTTATGTTTGACGTTCAAAATACTCAAAAGAAGTTTGACTCTACTTTATTGTTAGAACGTCTAGGCTGTGGAATGTGTTGCCTGGGTGGGTTTTTCCGAATTGTAACAATTTTGTCGTCTTCAAGTCGAGAGTGAATCGTTTTTTTTCTCGAAATATAATTGTATCGTCAATATATTTCAAGCAAGATGGCGGTCAGTGAAAACCTTTGATAAAAAAACACTTGCTTTCTGTGCTCTTTGTTTGACCGATGAAGGTCTATAGTAACCAAGATAATTAAGTCCACGACCATATAAGTTTATTTTTGTAAATAAAGTTTTTTTGTGCGGAAGCCAAATATATGTTTTAATACATCTACTTAAAACTTACAACTTTTTTACTGTACCTATATACACAACGCTTCATATACTTAGCTCATTAAAAGCGTTCGGTGACGATGACGTACGTTCAGTGATTTTTGTTCACATAAAAAGTTTTCTTATAGAAGCTTTCGTTTCAATAATCCCACATATATTCTATCCCACACATAGAACAAACGTCAGTATGCATTCCACTATTCCACAAATGTTTGTCGAATCAAACCCACGACTATAGCTCACTAAGCAGACCCATTACCTACCTACTCCGCCACGAGACCACTCAAACTGTAGCTAAATAAGCAATGAAAAAAACGAACATTTCCTTTCCCCCTCATTTAAAACCGATTCCTTCACTCAGCAGCCCATGAAACCATACTAAAACTCCTTGTTCACTATATAAAACTGACCATAAAGATGAAGTCAAATTGTTGATTAATACCAACTTATGTCAAATTAGTCAACATATTTTTTACTACGTCTAACTGTAAAGATTCTTAAGAAAATCTGATTGTGGCGCTTCAGTTTAGCTACAAAAATAAGTTGGTCGTCCTGTGACACTCTATTCACCTACCGCAGTGGTTTCCAGAAATTTGTGGCAGTTAAAAGCATTATTACTTCGATAACTGGCAGTTAATGTGGACGTACTTAAGGAAAAAGGGGGGACTTGCCCCTGCAATTGCATACTTAAGTGGGAATAACCTGAGTTCTGTGTATATCCTATTAATATTATAAATGCAAAAGAATTAGTGTTTGTTGCTAAATCATGTCGCTACGGCTGAACAGATCTGATTAAAATTTAGAAAATGGATAGTTAATGGTCTGGAAGAGCTTAATATAGACTACTTTTAATTGCGGGAAAATTACAGGAACATGAATTACGCGAGGTAAATACCCAAGTATTTACGGCTTGTGTTGAGATTTGAAGTGAGATTATAGTTTGAAATAACAAAAAGGCTACTTTTTGTCGCCGGATATTAATTTAAGGCCGATTTAAACTGAACGAACATAGAGCTAGAGCTGGAACAAGAGCATTCTTTCTCGATCTTTTAGTGTAAACGAAAGATCGTTCTTAGCGTTTTCCAAATTATATATTCCATAGAATCTTTGCGAACGCAAACAAAACAACGAAAGAATGCTCTACGTTTGTTTACACCAAATGAATTTGATACAGTGGGGATAGAATGAGCATTCGCTCGTCTGATGTAAATCGGCACGAATGTGAACGTCGCGGATAAAACCGCGAGGTGCTGTTTTGTTTCAGTAGTAGGTAGTATTTTATATGACGTGTAGGTAATTTTAGTGACGTCAGTTAATTGAAGGATGAGTGATATTTGCCCCCGCACTTACTCCTACACGGTTATAGGCATAGTGCACATTTTATAGTGTGTTACTATATAACTCACTAGAGCAACCTTTATATACAGTCACGAAATGTAACTCAGAAGTGGCGATGATACTTAAAATGCCGTAAAAATTTTACGGTTCAAATGAAAATAAATAGTTTTCCACCGTGTTCCATTTAAGAGGCACAATAAAATGTTTACAGCACGGGAAAATAGCCGGGATGACTGAGGCGTTTCGTAATCCAGTATTTATAACAATAACAGTGGTAAATCTACCTTCACTGTACGCATACTTGCGGAATTCGTCAAACGTAGACAAACATCTTCGATACACTTTATTTTTGCATTAATTTTGGAATAAAGGTTTCCCTACGATACTAGTAATACTAGTTAAACATAATTTATTTTATCAGAAATAACAAAAACCGACTTATATTTCAAATTAAATTCAGACACGCGTGCAAATTTCACAAGAAGCTTATGAGTCGTTCAGGTCACAGAAAGTAAATTTCAGTTTTTTGTGCATATTATTTCAAAAACCTCCTCCTTTTTGGAACTCGGTTAAAGACAAATACATATACAACTGAATTCAGAACTTTCTCCTTTTTTTTTAATTCGGTAAAAAAATTACGTTTAGTTTTGGTCGCTTCAATAGTAACTAGTAATCTACTGTTGTCTATGTGACGTCAGCGGAGATCATCATCATCAACAGCCCACTAAACGTTCCCACTGCTGGGACTCGGGGCCTTCTCCCGCAAGGAGAGAGTTAAGGCCATAATCCATACACATGACTTCGAATGATTCTAGGTACATGTCGGTTTCCTCACGATGTTTTCCTTCACCGTTTTAAGTTAGCGGCATTACGCACATGACTTCGAAAAGACAGTGGTGCGTGTGGGGTTTGAACCCGGGGTCTCCGGATCGGCAGCCGCCGTTCTCCCGACTAGACCACCGTAACTTAACTAGACCACCGTAACTTAACTAGACCACCGTAACTTAACTAGACCACCGTAACTTAACTAGACCACCGTAACTTAACTAGACCACCGTAACTTGTCAGCGGAGATAAGCACCACTAAATGTGTTATCTATGTACCTATAAGCATTGGAGATAGATACTTTGACATTTCAAAAATATTGTTTACAAGAAAACCGAAAAGGTAACTACGAAACAGGATGAGAGTTATTTGTATTGAATTGTTGAAGTATTAAAGGTACCTACATGTATTCCCAAACGTATAGGTAAATTAATGGTAGATACTTTTTCAGTTTAAATTCACAAAACATATTTTCTACTTGTTGCAATACTAAATAGAATGTAGTGTTAACAAAACAAACAAACATAATAGCAAGTACATTGTAATGAACCCGAGAAACACGTTGTGAACATAAAACTAGCAACATTCTGCTGCAAATATTGTTTATGGATACAACCGCAGATATTGATATTTAGCAGACAATTCACAAGCCAATCCGTCTTAAGCCGTACTAAACTGAGCAACACAACTTCAGTAAAAGCCATTAATTTGCAAAATGAACAATTTAAACATCTTCCGCGTTAATAAAAGGTATATTTTACCGTAGTTTAGCAATTAATTTACACGCTCTAAAACAAAATAACTGTTATTTATGAGGTAACGCGCACGCTTGAAGATTTTATGTGACATATCCCCCTAAGGTGGTCCTGAGTATCTACGGCTATTTTGTGCAGTCTCTGATTAAGGGGCAGTTTTGAACGTGTGAATCGTAATTTGATTAATTACGCAATCTTTTAAACTTTAGCGATTTGAGCATAGCCATCGTCAGAGATGTCAGGGAAGGAAAAAACATGTTATATTTTAATCGAAAAAAAACGCAACCCGTTTTTTTTTTGAGTTTTTACGTAAAACTACAGCTTCTTCAATATCAAAAGAAACTATAAAGCTGAACACAACTAAAACGTAATTGCATCTTACAAAATGTAGCAAGACGTTTTTTTATTAGAATATCTTATATACGTCATAAGTCATGAATAAAAAACTGACGAAGATTGTGAAAATACATTTTATTTTTTTAGTGTAAAATTGTTATGTCATGTTTTAATAGTATGGTTCTGAATTACAAAATTAAGCCATCATTTCGCAATAGCGTACAAAAATCTTGCGACAAGGAGAAATGATCAAGGGTTGCAACCCCCCCTCTTCGACTGTACTCAGTTGGACAGCTTACAAGTGACGGCATAGTAGTGAATCTTATTACTTTATACCCTGCTATCATCCTACGTAGGTCTCCGGGTGGTTCATTTACTACGTAAATTTTGTTCACGGGCCTGTAGTCTATAATAAATAAATATTGGTGAACAATTCACACACAACACCATCTGACCCCAAACTAAGCAAAGCTTGTAATATGCCATATATCTGATATAATACTTTGTATAGTTGTAAATACATACTTATTATACGAGTACATAGATCGAACTCACGACCTTCGTCTTCGCAGGCAGAGTTACTACCCACTAACCCAGTCAATTGAGAAGTATGCATGAATACAAAATTGCTTGTAAAGATGCAAGAAACTGTTAGTTCATCTGCAGCTTCTTGTTTCAATATTCACATGTCAATAGTTGATTAGCGAGGCATGTACGCAGCAATTATCGCGTGCTCATCAGCCGATAGCTCATATACACAGAATGTGGGGACATGACATAAGTCAGCTACTAGCCAGCTTGCCAGGGTCCAGATAAACTGTTTTATGATCATCATCATCTTCAATATCGATTCACTGCTAGATATAAGGCTTCGTCAAAGAATTTACATAAATACTACGCATAGAGTTAGAAGCACGGGTCTGATCGCTCTTGTCTTGGCGCTCTTATGGAAGTGTCATAATTTTGTCGCGGCACTTCACTATGTCGCCATAGATATCATACACCTCGTCTGCTTACGATTGGTACAAAGGAAACCTGAAAAACCTGACCTATTTATTTACTTATACTTTATAGGCTAAGGGCTTCGCTATGCCATTGATCTTTACGTAATCCCTGCGATGGGTCTCATGATATCGACCATTTTGGCAGGTGGTGTGCTTTGTGCTGTTTTAAAAAGATATGTAACTACTCGCGTAGATCTCAATCCCGTTATTGTCTAGGGATAAAAAAGGAGCATGTGTGTTATTCCGGACTATTTATTTTCTATCAATGTAGCTTCATCCAGATCCCTTCAACATTTATTGCGTGAAAGAGAAACAATCATTGAAAACGGTCGGGTAATAAACATATTCACATACTTTTGCGTTTATAATATTAATGTTATGATACGTTATGATCTTATTGGAATAAAACGTTTAGTTAACTTTCCCAAATTTCTGTTTTCGCTCATTTTACTAAAGTTTATGTTGTGTTAATTTTTGAACGGAAGTCTCCGATTACATTTCAGAAGCTTAGAATTAATTGTTTATATGGATTTCAGTGTCAATAGTTCATTAGCGAAGCATGTAAGGTGTAATTATCGCGTGTTCATCAGACCATAACTCATGTATCCAGCGTGCGGAGATCAGCGTACAACACGATCAGTAACACAGTTCAGTAGACGGCTTGCAGGGTCAGGTTCATCTATTTTATGATACTGCATTTGCATTTCAAATTTTTGCTAAAATAGAATGGTGTAAGCAACTTGGTGTAAGCGACGTCAAGAAAAAATAAAATTCTTAATTCGGTTGGATGTTGTTTCTTTTATATGTATGCAATAGGGATCCGATACAATGATCCATCAATCGTGACAATTTAATATAAATTGTTTATACTATTATCGTTTTCCTCCGTTAAAAACGCTGTTTCAGTGGAACAGTGCGTTTAGTTAAACACTCCATTTTATTTAGTGTCTCAAATTGTATCACCATCAAGTTGAGTGTTGCAGTTTATTTTATCATCGAAACCAGTTCGTTGTGTATTAAGAGTAATAATAATTAGAGTAATCCCAATTCCCTCGTATCTTGAAGACACCCAGTCTGCTATAATTTGTCTAGAGCTTGCAGATGGTCTAAAAGCATATCACAATAAATCACGGACACGAGACGGCTGGTCCAGTTTGATGTATGATTCTCTATTTCCGTGCCAATCTGGATGTGCACTAAAATTAGCGTTGACAAAATCATATTCGCTGGATGACCGCTGTCGTCACTGATATTAAGAGCGGTGTCAGCGTCCAATTCGTTTATGTCTTCTACGTTATTACTAGCGTTATACGTCGGTTGTCGTGTTTCAGATTTGCGGTTCTCAGATTCTCCCAGTTTATTTACATGTATTACGTGACATCAGTCCAATACTTTGCTTTTGCCTGTTGATATTGAAAGGCTAAAAAACTTAAGACAAAAGTATGACAAAAGCCAAAACGTGTCTATGCCATCTACGAGTACGTATGGAACTAGTGTGATCAATATTATGTATGCTAACTGACACTTAATATTTGTCAGTAGACCAAGTTTCACAAACTTATAAAGTTGTATGTATATCAGTAATATAAGCTAGTAATTATTTACTTAAATCACCTAATAACCACACATTCTTGGAAACGTAAAACTGAGTATTAATGTACCTGTTGTACTTATATTAGGGCGGTTTATATTAATAAATCGAATTATCTATTAATCATCAACATTCGCCAGCCCTTATCCCAATTTCACTGGGTTCAGTACAATATGTATCTACATATCTTTATTCGGGTCTATCATTCGTCAAATCTGAGTTAACTTCTTTTGGCAAGAAGTTCATGTTCTATTTTCACACAATTCATCGACCTTTTTTTTCACCCTCTGCCACAACATTCATCTACATTCACAATTATTTGTACATATAATTTATTTGTACGACTATGATCTATTTTTGAAATCAATTTTAAATATTCCTCACAACTGCAATTCGAGTTTTCATTAGTTTTGCTCATAAACTGTCATATTTGAGCCAAATAAAATAAGTCCAAGTCTCATCCAGTGCATTGAAATCCCAGACTTACCGTCTGTCATTGATATATTCACGGCATCTTCTACTGCGACCTGCGCAGCTGTCACCTCGGAATATTTGCGACTGAAATTTCATGATATTATTATAGACAAGTGTGATGCATTGCTTTTTTATGTTTTTTTCACAAATGAATCCATAACAGCTGCGTTATATTTGGAAAGTTCGTTCATTTTACGTAGTACATGTCTGTATATTTATTTTTGTTAAATTGCTTCGTAGTTGTACTATATACCTACATTGTCATTTTTACATATCTCACGTGTAACTATTTTTTAGATTGTATACACTTTGACTGAAAACAAATTGTGTTGCAAATTGTCTTGTTAAAAATATTGAAATTTGAAAATTGAAAACCAGTTTTAATGAAACAATTTGCTTCAAATTATTCTGTATCGCAATATCTTACGTACAAACAGCAATTAAACTTTTTGTTTTCATATTGTAAGGTTATTTTAACTGCTATTTTGTGACTATAATACCTATAATGGTTTTTTAAAAGCTGACAACTTTTTACTACATAATATTAAACCAAAGCTAGTGATCTAACATTTTAAACATTCTCGAGTATATTCAGTCAAATATTGAAAAGTGTTCACAAATTATGAAAACTCAAATCAAACTTGATAATTTGAATATTAAGATATAATATTATGTTGAATTTAACTTAATTTTAATATTATTTAGTCTCCTTCCTGTTGTCATTTAATGACACATGTGGTGTATACATAGTTAGGTACATAGTTTAGGTCATAACTGTAAATTGCTATATTTTATTTAAGTTTATTATTAACTGTGTGCTGTTTTGTATACCTAAATAAATAAAAGTATAGAATCCAGCACTTATAATTATTATTGATACTTCTAAGCTCACACTCTCTGATTTGTCTCCGATAAAAAAAAACAATAACCACGTAGCAACTTAGCGACGATGCCGATGTTCAAGATTTCGAAGTCATCATTTTTAAACTTAAAAGTATTTGTTGTGTAGTGTAGTTGCCTTTGAGCTCTTTTTCACGTTTGTCAACAGAAAATTGTATCAATTGGTACACGTATGGTATTCTTTTAAATATCTGATGATTTTATATTTAACAGAGTTTAGATATACGAGTGCAACCGCATGGCTGAGCTAGTGGTCTGATGCCGCAGCACGTAGCAGTTCGTTGAGCCCGGTCTATATTTGCAATCGCAAGGGAAACTGCGCTATTAACTTCTGTGTTGTGCTAGTCAATGAAACGAGCCACTTAGTAGGGCTCTGTTTTGGATGTCTTTATGAAATGGTTAAATTCTATATCGGTTGTTACCAATGTTTATTTTTTTTTTTTTAAATAGAGAGTGACGAGACGAGCAGGACATGTGCCTGATGGTAAGCAACATGCCTGCCACATAACAGCACAGTGACGCGCAGCTATTGGAACATGAAGAGCCCAAATCATCATCATTTCTACCGCCAAGCAGTAATGTGCAAACTTTACTGTGTTCCGGTTTGAAGGGCAATGATTCCAGAGAAATTACAGGGCTTAGAGACATAATATCTTAGATCTCTGGGTGACGAGCGCAGTGCAGTGCTAGGTAATGATTTGGACTATCATGTTTCAATAGCTGCGTGTTACTGTGCTGTTATGTGGCAGGCATGTTGCTTACCATCAGGCACATGACCTGCTCGTCTCGTCACTCTATGCTATAAAAAAAAAAAAAAAAAAAAAATCATTGCCTAGCACCGCACTGCGCTCGTCACCCAGAGATCTAAGTTGTTATATCTCTAAGCCCTGTAATTTCTCTGGAAACATTGCCCTTCAAACCGGAACACAGTAATGTTTGCACATTACTGCTTGGCGGTAGAATAATTGACAAAGGTGTGGTACTTCCCCAGGCGGACTCTGCTAAGAGTTCTACCACTACAAAAATACACCACTACTATATTATACGTTAATCGGTCAATAGATAATAATCCAGATATAATTCAGAGTTAGGTAAAGTCAAAGTTATTTATTGACCAATGTACAATTTACCCGTCAATGTATGAAGATAAGTATAGTTTTATTGTTATTTAGTTTCGTTAATAAAGGCCCATCAAAACAACAGTGTACTTCAGGAGCGTTGACAGATGTGAAAACACGATATATGTACATCTTATATATAAAATTCTCGTGTCACAGTGTTTGTTTCCTTACTCCTTCGAAACGGCTTTACTGATTTTAACCAAAATTTATATGCATATTCAGTAGGTCTGAGAATCGGCTACTAGCTATTTTTCATACCTTTATTTATATGGCAAAACAACGTTTGCGGGGTCAGCTAGTTCTAGTATATTTTTACTTAAACGAAGGTGTCAGTAACGGTAACAGTGTCGCGAGTTGAATTGTTTTTTTCTGCATCCCAAAAAATTGCGCTTAAAGAAATTTTACTTCAAAAAGATTTCGATATCTACTCAGTACCTCCTTGGAAACTGTTAGTTAAATTCTAACAAAAAAAAATGTTTTCAATGTAACGTTTTTGTTTTTACAATATTTATAATTATCAGTCATCGAGATTAGGTTTGTTTTTGCTTTTCTCCATCGCCATAAACCGTCAATCAGTCAAGAAAATCAATCCATCATCAGTCGATTCACTTCCGTTCTATACCGTTTTGCAATTATTTTTAACGAGAATTTAACCCGAAGTATTCTAAACTTATCACATCAAAGAATCTGAAGACTTCTTTCCACTTAAAGACGCACCAACCTTCCCAAATGGGCATTAGCACACGGCGAGACGGTATGTCAACACTGACCGGGCAAATGACAAATTATTCACTTACCAATATTTTAAAATTTGTCCTGTCCAATTTCATCAGTTCCAAAACTGTCTCTTTTATCTCCACGTGTTAGAGTTGCTTCTTGTCTGTTGACTCCTTTTGTGTCTGCAATGTTAATTTGTATTTGTAGGTTTTTGAATGCACATGTAGGCACCATGTTCATTTTACAGTCTGATGCTATTCTAGGAATATGCTCCTCCATATCGCAGAGTATTTCGGTGCAGGTGCACAGATGTCGAACTTTCCTTTTGCTGATATTTCAGAAGGGGACATATATTGCAATTTGTCATCTTACTCCACTGGATCCATTTCTCTGGATTTATCGCTTACATTTTTTGTTCTAACGCCAAGTTTATCCTTATTAAAGTGCGGTGACTAATTGTTTATTAAGATTCGAATTCTTTGTGTCAGTATGTTAGTATGATACATAGATCTGTTTATGGCTGCTATAGAATTGAAGATCATGATGACCTTTATGAGATTGCCTTTTACGATGGTAGATAAGTAATTGAAAATGTATATTTAATATTGATACTTATTATTGGTTATGGGACACTTAGTAAGATTAACATTAATAACATATCTCAAGAGTTCAAAATTGAATAATCATTATTAGGAAGGTGTGAAAATGGTGAAATAAATATGTGTCACAGGGCTTGAAAACTCAGTGCTATTGAAGGATGGCATGTGTTTTGAAAGATGCCTTGACTATTACTAGTTTCCCCACAATGTTATCCCTCACCGTTCGCAGTAGTGCAGGCGGGATCTGAACCTACGATCTCACGATTGTGAAATCACACATTAGAGGCCACCACGGTATCTTCTCAATAAATCCTTCTTTCCAATATTGTAAATCTCAATGTTTGGATGTTTGTTGCTCAATCACGTCGTAACTTACAAACGAATCGGGTTGAAATTTGGAACACAGTTAGATTATAGTCTGGAAAACACCTAGCTACTCTTTATCCCCAAAAACTAACAGGAACGGTATCTACGCGGGTAAATCCGCGGGACACTGCTAGTCTTAATCTTATAATTATTAATTATTACCTTTAAAACATCATAAACGTAATCTTACCAATAAACTGGAGAATGTATTTAATAAAGTCGAAAGAAAGATGTTAAGATTATGTCCATAAACTTGTGAAGATTATGCCATAAGTAGTCAAAATAAATTCTGCAAAGATAATAATCTGTGTAAAGGCAGCTCAGTTAAAAATCTGTATAATCTGACTACTAGTTTTTGCGAGCCTCCGGTTTTACGAGACAGCGGGCGGTGCGCTCAAAGTAATGCATTTGTCTGTGTGTTTATTGAGAATTTTCTCACGAACATGTGCGGGGGACTGAGATGGGATGCAGTCGACTTGAGATATTCGCACTTAAAAAATATATTTAAAAAAAAATGTGTTGATTTTTTTTTTGCGTTTTCTTATTTATAACTAGTTGCGCCCGGTTGGATGTAACTCACATCCACTTTAACGAGATAAAATAGTCTTATGTACCTACGAAATCAGGTAATGTACTTATTACGTATTTAATTTAATGTAAATCCGTTGAGTTATTAGTTATTACAAATCAATACATTTAGACCTTTAAAATATTAGTCATTGTCACTGTCACACTCAACCCTTCAATATATTTTTGTAGCGTATTATATTATTCTAAAACGATCCATTTTACTTTAATACTATACGTCTACTTTTGATAAAAAGAAATAACATACCATTTTTCTCAATACTTAAAAATGTACCCAAAATTTTAGAATAAGATACTGCGTGTTCAAACCATTATATCTAATGCTCGTCTTGCTGTGAATTAACCTTTACTGTAGAGAAAGTTACAAATGTATAATTTATTTCTTCGATTTGTAATGCAAGACGTCAATGAGGTCCTACGATTTAATTCATGGAAACCATTTGCTTGCTGTCTCTTTTACATAAATAACCAACGTTGCAACGCGCAGCTTTGGTTGGTATTTACAAGTGATATTTATATTTGTCCATTTTTCATTGAAATAGCTTTACTAAGAATTTGTTTTAAAAGTGACAACGTTTCATAATTGAAGTTTGCGAGTAGGATATAACTGTCCGATTCTACTTTTGTAATAAAGACGTATAAGTTATTGAATGAATGAATTGCCTGAGTGGGTTTTTGCTGAAGAAAACAATGATATCTTCAAATCGTGCGTGGGCCTGATTCTTCTATATTCAAAAGAAGCCGATTCACACACGTCCCATCGCACGCCGCATCATTACGTCAAGTGAAAGGGATATGGTCAAATCCAAATTATTTTTTTCATTTTTGAAAAAAACATTTTTGGAAAATATTAGAACATGCCAAAAAATAAATCGTCATCAAAGTGTTTTTTGACACCAACTCCCGTCATTTCAGTCACGTCACAACCTCCGTAGTTTTAAAAAGATTAATAAAATGGACGTCTACTTGTCATTGCCTTTCTAAACGAAACACAATAAAGTGTATACTCTAACTGTTTAGCGGTATATAATATTGACAAAACTTTTGTACTCAATAACTGCTAAAACTGTAACAAGCCTTATTACCACAAAAAACATCATACCACAAAAAAAGTAGCTGTGACTCCACAGTTTTATCTAGTCCACATTTAACAAGTAGATTTATTGGCGTCCCTTTTTTGCTCAGTTTATTTGCTTTAAAGAGACATCGTGTCAAGTTGCAGAAAAACGTCATAACGAGCCTGACCTTAACCAACCGCTGGAGAGACACAGCGGAGCTTTAAGACTTCGAAATACTGTAACATTGTATTCAAGGTTACCCAGATCACATGAACAGAGTCAAAAGCAGCGCGAGTAATTTTCTGTCATATTCTAGTACGAATTGGAACGAAGTTCATTACGGCAGGTTGGAAGGAGACAAAAAAAACTTGCGGCGCGACCGAAATGGAAAAAAAAGAGATTTAAACAGTAAGAAAAGTATTTAAGGTGTAGTTCCCGTTCCCGTTATTTTTCTGGTATAAAAATTAGCCTATGTATTATCCCAGACTATTATCAATACATTATGTTCTAAGTTTTGACCCGATTCGTTCAGACGTAACACCGTGATTGAGCAACAAACATATAAGCATCCATTCATTGGCATTTGTTATATGGGCAGGATTAGTTGGATAGTAACATAAACAGCCTATTGTATGTCCCTACTGGTGAGACTAAGAACATTTTATTTAACAACGAGAGTCAAGAGTTTAACCTTTTGACCGCCAGAGTCACCTATACTTGACAAGCGCTAGCGAGCACTGAGCGCCAACGACGTCTATAGTTGACTAAAATTAAAAAACGCACTACACCAAAATATTAATACTAATTTTTTATGAGTACTGATATTTTTTTTTACTTAACTTGTCCTTATATAGAAAATCCCAGCAAAACAGCGTGTACGAAACTAGTCGCTGAAAACCATGGGTGCTGTGATTTTTGTAATTTTGTGCTATGACGTACCTACGCTTGGCGTACAGGGCAAATGCAATTTAGTCCTGGCGGTAAAAAGGTTAATGGAACAAGCTGACCATATACGGGCTGGCGAGTATTGCATGTACCTAATAATAACTAAGTAGTAAATAATAACAATGCGTAGACCCTTACACTTTCGGTACTGTTCGGTTCTGTGTGACCTCGATTATAGATACAAATAGCAAACTCATGTTGCTCATTGACACGAATCTACGACGAACAGATACAACATACTAATGTAAATATGAAAGGTGCTTATTCTCTCCACTTGACTTAAAAAAATATGTCTCAAAATTTGTAGCTTGAAAAGTACCGACTTAAGTACGCACGCTAGTAGTAGATACAATACTTGTGTAGTGGTTTTGTAGTGGTAGGACTCTTAGCAGAGTCCGCCTGGGGAAGTACCACACCTTTGTCAGTTATTCTACCGCCAAGCAGTAATGTGCAAACATTACTGTGTTCCGGTTTGAAGGGAAATGTTTCCAGAGAAATTACAGGGCTTAGAGATATAACAACTTAGATCTCTGGGTGACGTGCGCAGTGCGGTGCTAGGTAATGATTTTGGCTCTTCATGTTCCAATACCTGCGTGTCACTGTGCTGTTATGTTGCTTACCATCAGGCACATGTGCTGCTCGTCTCGTCACACTTTAAAAAAAAAAGTAAAAATTCTACTAATTACCTACCTTATAAATGGCAATGTTGAACGGATCGGGTTGAAATTTAAAACCTGTTTTAAATTTCAACCCGATCCGTTCAACATTGTCATTTATAATAGGTAGGTATTAGTAGAATTTTTACTTTTTTTTTTTAAGTGTGACGAGACGAGCAGGACATGTGCCTGATGGTAAGCAACAGAAATTAAAGTATTAGTAGAATTTTTACTTTTTTTTTTTACTTACAGATTATAGTCTGAAAAAACATGAGGATAGGCTATTTTATATCTCGAAAAAAAAAAAACGGGAACGTGATCCACGCAGGTAAAGTCTATTGCTAGTTGGAATTAATGAATATTGCTTCGATAAGACGTAGTTCCCGGAACCACTGACGGAAATACAGCCGGCATCCCCCTGTTTTCATTGAAAACAAGATCTATCCACGGCCGGCTCAGCTTACTACACCAACTGACAAGTTTGTATCATTCAGAGATTGCTACTTTAACAGTGTTGGCGATGTAACAAAATGTATTGTAATTTGTTTTTCAAGTTGTTTTGGAGCAATAGGGGAAAAACATGAGAGTAAATTAATGTTTCCAAAGAAGTTACTGGGTTAAGAAATAAAACACATAGAAATATAACACAAAGAATTCTAATAGCTGCGTGTCACTGTGATGTTATGGACAGGTATGTTGCTTATCATCAGGCACATGTCATGCTCGTCTTGTCACTCTATACTAAAAAAAAAATACGATGCGCGCATATTACTATGACTACAACGTCACGAAAAACCGATCCTAAAGTTAGTTTGGCGACATTCTAGAACAAGGTCACTATTTTAAGTGAAGGGACATCGTTTCACGGGTGACTCCAACGGTTAGCTTACACTCTACATTTGCGATAAGAACATCTAGGCTATGGAATGGGTTACCTGAGTTTTTACTGATGATAACAGACAACTGTAAATAAAAAGGAACAACATCGTAAAGAAATCGGCAGGAATATGTTTTAGAGAACCAGCGTCAAACCGTACTTAGCTATCGTGGTAAATTATGGTCTTGACTATTTTTTTGCGATAATCTCAGCAGTGGAAACATAATGGGCAGCTTATACCATTTTAATTACCAATTCAATCTTAGTTTCAAGATCATAACCGGAAGTGAATAAAATGACTCGTCAACAAAGACCCTGGCCTCTTATTGCAGACTTGTAAAAAACGTAGACACATAAAAACGGAAACTGCGGTCAAATTGGCTGCAACACTTACATTTTTTAGGGTTCCGTACAAAAAACGGTGAAGCTTCTAAGTTTATTAATGACTTACAAAAACACGGGACCACGTTTTATGTGTTTTTTTTAGCATAGAGTTTTTATTAACGAAATTAAATCACAGTGACGAGAGCACTGCATATCTGACTAAATAATGTCATTAAGCAGATCTGACACACTTATGCTCAAAAATTGGGCCAGTTAAACGTCAGCATTGTGGTTTTCCTAATGTACTTAATACTGGTTGCATATTACAATACCATTCGGGTAAAGTCACATTTTTTACTATATTCATGGCAATGTTTGTTTATCACTGTCCCGTATTGTCATGCTCAGACTAAATTTAATCGTAGTTGACACTTTAGGCCCTTAAATATTCACATGGTACCTACTTGTGGTAACAACAAAATTATTACTAAAAAATCGGTTGTCTGTAAAGTTACTGACGATAGTTGAACGTGACAACTTCAACTCCAAGCCTTAAATGGAACGCCTCAGAGCGAGGTAACGCCGCATGACGTCCTGTTTTTTTCATCGCTTCATCGAATTATAAAACGTTGTCACGTCAAAATTAATGTACATATTAATAGTTTAGAAGTAACGCACGATAAGTTTTACTGCAGAAATTATGTATTATGGATGTCAAAATTTCGATGTCTTAATATTTATTACGCAATCAAGTCTTAGTGGCTTAACGAAACGGATTGAAATTTGGAGAACGGTTAAATTATGCTCGTGAATAACCACATAGGGTTATTTTGATCAAGGGAAAATTAAGGGATCCGGAACTAAGCTCGTAAAATCGCAAGGTAGGTACTGGTAAAATCGGATAAATATGAAATTTGACGATATTGTTATGCTTATTTTAAAAAAGAAATCAAAAAGTGCGCATCAAGTGCACAATTTCAATTTAGAATCAAACGAAGTCTAAAACAGAAACAACAGACAGCAAATTCCACCAACATATCTTGAAGTGGTACGGAACCGTCAGTACAACTGGCCGACTCGCATTTACCCGGTTTATTGCTCTTAATGTGCAGTCATCGTTGCCAGTATTAGTTTAACTAGCATATTACTGAGATAGTTTTTGTGTCAGTTTTTCCGTAGATCAATATTTGATGACTCAAATAGATTGGACAATACCAATGCTTTAATTTTAACTCTAAGCGAATTTGAATAAAGTATATTTTTTCGTAAATAACACCCAGAAACTTGATTGATTGGCGAATTGTGATGTATAAGTTAGCATCAGTATTTGTTTTATATCTAGAGATTGACTGGGCGAGCAATACATGCACCTGATGGTAAGCAATACGTTTGCCAAGTGTGGCAAACCAAGTAGTTTTTTTACTAGACAAGCAGGACATGTGCTTGATAGTTACAGTACACATGACAACACAGTGATACGCAGCTATAGGAACATGAAGTGTCCAAATGTTTAAACCGTTACCTAGCACTGCACTGCACTCGTCACGCAGGATAACAGGATCTTTTATCACTATACCCTATAATTTCACTGAAAACATTGCCTTTCAAATCGGAACACAGTAATATTTACACATTACTGATTGGCGGTAGATGATTGTCAAAGGTGTGGTACTTCCCCAGACGAGCTCTACAAAGAGTTCCATCACTACGAAATGTAATAAATATATATTGTTACTCTTCTTATTGTGATTGGTTGATCCTGTCCCCTCACTCCCGCTAGTTAGTTAGCTGGTGCTAATTTACAAGTATCGCTATTTCCATCCTCCTCCCTTCGCAACCCAAGGTTCAAGGTCGGCGTCTGCCGCTGGTCTTATAAATATTTACTACTAGAATAGACGGGATTACACTCGGCCATCCAGAAATCGTTGGGGTGTCGATTTGGTTTAACAAAATAGTTTCGTTTTCTTGCTCTTGTTGCCATTTGATTGCAAATAGTACCTATATTATGTATTCGCAATCAGATAATGTTGTTGTAGGATTTTATTTAGCAGAATTCTCCTGTGGTAGTGTCACGCTTTTGATAGTTATTCTATATAGTATATTATTAGTGATTAAATTGCTGATATTACTGTTTCGATTTGAAGGGAAATATTTCCGGAGAAACGATAGGACGTAGAGATAGATCATGTTTATCTCTGGGTGATGAGCGGAGGTAATGATTTGGACTCTTCATTAGATAGATAGATAATTCTTTATCGTGACACAACAAAACAGAAAAAAATACAGTAAAACACTTATGAACTAGCGCCACCAATGGCGGCCTTATTGCTGAGGGCAATATATTCCAGGCAACCAGCATTAGATCATGTTTTATCACTTACTAGGTGATGAGAAGAGTGCAGTGCTGAGTAATGATTATGTTCCAACAGCTGCGTGATCCTTTCAGTCGTACCGACGTGATTGAGCAACAAACATTTAAACTCTCATATTTATAATATTAGTAACATTCTTAACATCAAAGTATGCCGAAATAAGATTTAAGTTATATTCTATTCTAAACAAGAAACAAAAAATAACTTGCCTATAGACTTACTCAGGTTAGACAAGGATGCAACAACTTAATGTTCTAATGTTGTTTACACAACACTCCGAGGCAGTTAACAGTGTTTGTCCTCTGCGCGCGCGCGCTTTGTCAATACAAGATTGTTGGTTTACTTTGATTTTAAGAGTGCGCCTAATGCCAGGGAAAAATCAGTTTTCACCCGCGCGACGCGTTTCTTAATGCGATATACATAAAGTCGAGAATAGCATGACACAGTTTGGAGGAAAAATCAATATTAAATAAGGAGTCCATTTTTGACTAAGTTTTGTTAAATTACTCAATAATTAAACATAAATTTAAAAAAGTGTTCGGTTACTTTACTAGAACGTAAAATTATAAATTTTATTACCAAAAATTTTTATTACCAATTAATATGTCCACCATACCATCACATACCATACACAATACCATCGCTGATAATTTCGAGTACTCGAATTAAAACGGGTTTTTTCGGTGTCATTTTTATTTTTTTATTGTAAAAAAACTCTGATCTGTTTTTAAAATTCTATTCAGTTATTGTGCTTCTTCTTGATTGTACCCACACGTCAATATTTTTTTTGTCATAGTTTTTAGTTTCTTTACTTCAGTGAGCGGCGTCGAAAATGTCATTTTTTCGTTTTCTGGCACTAGGCGACCTCTTAAAGACAGAAGCTTTTAATAAGCCGTGATGAACCCAGCGGTAAGTATAAGGTATAAGCAGCCTACTAAATGTGCACTGATCAGACTCGGGCCTCACAACGAAATAGTCAAGGCCAATCAACCAAGCTAGCCCGGTGCAGGTTTGTGGATGTCATAAATATGATCTCGACAGATTCTAGGAACAAATGTTTTTTTTACTGTTACCCATTACCTATTACCCATGCCAGATGAGCATGAGTGATCACACTCATACTCGCAAGACTTCATACATTCAAAAAGCGTCTAACACGCATGTCCTGCTACGCTGCTCCGACGCCTCTCCAACGCTACGCCGCTACAATAGCATGTTGGTGACGAGAACTCATAAGACTTTCCCTTATCGAAAGACTTAGATCGGTCGTCAAACGATTTGAAAATGAAAAGGTTGAGTTTAGGTCCCGGCGTTACGGCGTGTTTATTTGATTTTATTTTCAACTCATTATTTTTTTCTTTTACAGGTATGTTCCTTTCATGTCAATGCAGTCAAAAAAATTGTGAGTAATTTTATTTTGTAATACACTCCGATTAGCAGAGAGCTCAGAGTGAAAATACAAGGATCGCGATATGGAATGTAGTGGAACTGCGGCTAGACCTAGCGGTGGTGAGGGCGGACCTGTCTTAGCTTTTCTTTTTATAGTATAGAGTGACGAGCACGACTTGTGTCTGATGGTAAGCAACATACCTGCCCATAACAGCACAGCGACACGCAGCGAATAAACAAGAATATTCGACAACAACCGTGATTTTGTGATATCACTAAAGACTTCGGATAATCGTTATATTCATTTCAGTGCAGACAAAAACGAGGTAGGCCAATAGGAGAGCAGGACGCTTTTCGCCGAGCGCCTTTGTTTTGTGCACAAAAGCCGACACTGGGCACGAAAGACGAGTCGAGACAAAACAGCCCTATACACACTGGCCACTCGCCGTCACTCGGCCAGCTAGGCGAGCGACGCGAGTCATCACAAAACGACCCTCCACACACTGGCGTTGGCCTGCGTTGGCCCAGTGTGTATAGGCAGCATGACATCCAAATAGACAGACGTCCCCCACTGGATACATGAGTAAGCCCGCGTTGCTGTCCGTCTGGACGTCTCACTGGCGTCTGTGTACCAAGGTCAAGTGACTCACTACACTCGCCAGCTTCTAAGTGACGAGTCCAGTGAAAGATATGACAAAGATGGCGTGAAGAGTGCGCAGCGACGCGAACTGAGAACGCTTTGTCTCGTCACGGATTGCACTTAAATGGATTTTTAGTATCAGCCTTATCTTTTTCGTCTTGTTCGGTTTATAAATAGAAACTTGCGTTACAGTTGATTTTGTGTTTTCTCTGACGTTTTCACTACAGTATAAAGCAAAGTAACTTCGCGCTGTCTGCCTGTCCCTATGTTTCTATTGCAAACGCTGTCTGAACGCTACTAGATAGATAAAAGTATTGTACCCTTAGATAGAGAATAAGTAAGTAGATCAGGTTTTGCACGCTTCCTTTGTATGAATCGTAAGCAGATGTGGTGTATGTTAGCTATGGAACCATGCATGGGACAACAAGGGATGTGCCGCGACAAAAGTATGCCACTTCCACAAGAGCGAAGAGCGTCCAGACCCGCACCTCTACCGCCTAACGAAAAACGCTTTTACGCTTTGATGCTTTGACGTTGCTGTCTCTTTTCTTCTCGCTTGAAATGAAAGAGACGCCAATGCCAAAGCGTCAAAGCGTTTTTCGTTAGGCGGTAGACCCCCCGGCCTCTACCGCCTAACGAAAAACGCTTTGACGCTTTGACGTTGCTGTCTCTTTTCTTCTCGCTTGAAATGAAAGAGACGGCAATGCCAAAGCGTCAAAGCATCAAAGCGTTTTTCGTTAGGCGGTAGACCCCCCGTTCTTTCGGTGTAAAGCGTTTGTTCTGACTCTATACCTACGTAGTATATGTAAACCCCTTAAAAAGCTCTTTGAGTAAAAAGTGTTTGAGTATACCCCTTAAAAAGCTGTACAAAAGAGTCTGTAACGGTAATAATGTCTATCTTTTATCAATATCCAGAATAATCATATTTATTAGTATCAGTCTTGAGCCCATGCGAAGCCGGGACGTGTCACTAGTCTTAAACTTAAAGTTTTTCTAGAGTAATGTTTCTATAAATGCAAGTTGAGTGAGTCATTATAGACGTAAGGTACTTTTTCACGCAAAAATCACTGAAGTGATCTAGACGATACTTAGTACATAGACCACAGGTAATAAATAGTCTAGGGTGATAACCCTAGTTTTTTTTTTATCATTTATTTATTCGTAAATATATTACAGAGTTCCTTACAACTTTTTTTTTAAAAATTAAACTAGACAATATTGAGACTCTGGATCTGTGAGAGGAAGCTGCTATTTGATACAATCAAACGATGAAAGTTATTAACTTTCAACTGCCGCTAGATCATAATATTAGTAGTAATCTGAAATAAAACATAGACTAGTTTATTTCCAAAAACATCTTTTTCTTGACGAATAAGATAATTTATATAAACTTTACGCATTGTAGTAATAATTTATTAGACCAACGTAACATTGAACTGACTGTGTCTACTTATTTCAAGTATTCCAATGCGTCATAGAACGAGCATCCCAGATGCGAGCCCGACACCAAACAAACGGAAATACCTAATCTTTGCATTAATGTACCACAGTTTCGCACTTACTGAGACCACGTGTGGGATTCGATCTTTGAGTTTTTTTTAATAATTACTTCGTTCCGGTGCGTAATGGAGGCGTTTATCTATTTCGAAGTGTTAACGGAACTTTTGATCTTTGTAGCGAAATTATGTTGGTTTTAAATCTGTTTCAGTCCTTGTCTACACAAAATTTGGACTTCTAATTCATCATCATTATCAGCCTGTATTCGTCCTCAGCTGAGCATGAACCTCTCCCATAAGGTATACGCCACTCACCCCAATCCTAGGTCTTACATTTCAGCCGACATCAGCTCCCTTTTGTTTATCGTCAATCCATAAAGTTAACCTCAAGGTGTCCTATACTACATTTACTGATTCGCGGTGTTCACTTCCGAACTCGTCTACCCCAACGGTTGTCAGCTCTGCGACAGAACACATTACTCCTAATTGATCGAAAGCTGAAACCTAATCTTTCTGGCACTCGTTTATTTTTTCATCAAAAATAAGAACATCTAAACTGTGCGGTATGTTGCCTGTATATACCGTGTTGAATATGTATACGAATAAATAATTTTGGTGTCTTCAACTTAAAGGCTTGTTCGCATTAGGCTAGCAATTTAGTCTAGTAGCAAGTAATTTAGCAACTAAACGTGTATGAACAGTAAAAATTTAGTCGAGTAGTCTAGTGAATAATTTAGTCGAGTCAATCCATTTTGTTCTATTTTCAACGGGCGAGTAGCATCCCCACCACGCGTCTGTGCTCTCTGGTTCATCGGCTAAACGAGTGCGAACCTGTCAAAATTACAAATTAGTCGAGTTCATTAGTTCCGCGGTGGTTCCGCGTCTCTTTACTAACTAGTCTGCGTGAGTATTTGTTAATTTGTTATTTGTTCTTTTGTGCTGTGCTACTGTGGCTACTGTGCTGTGTGCTAGTCTGTGGTTGTGGTTGCCGCCAAAATGTCGTTTCGCTGGAGTGAAGACACTACATTAAAATTTGTTTCTATATATGTGGAACATGAATGTTTGTGGAATGTTAAGTCCCCGCTCTATAAAAACAAGCAAATAAAACAATCTGCATACCTGAATTTGGAAAATTCAATGAATTTACAAGGATTTGGTGAAAAGGAAATTAAACTAAAAATTAAAAACATCAGGTTAGTACATACCTAATTATATTTTAAAAGCATATATCATATATATTATGATTCAATAAACTCTTGATTATTATTACTTCTATTGCGTTCCAAACTACATAGGTAGTTTTACTTATAATAGACATCCGTTCTTTTGTAGGTCTACCTACTCACAGGAGCTAAAGAAAATAAAGGACTCCAAAAGTTCAGGCGCTGGGTCTGACACTGTTTATATCCCTTCAGTTAAATGGTACAGTATATTGGATGCATCCCTTCGAAACTTAACAACAACGCTGACACAAAGTGAAAGTAATTTGGTAAGTGTTTATATCTATTATTACAATACATATAATACAAACATCTGTCCATCAGTTTGTCTGTTACACTCTAGTGTTGGAACACCGGTAGTTTTCAATGTATCATTCTTGTCTGCCAAGGAACAGATCCACTTCCGACAAAATAATTTGAATATTTCTCTCGACGATCTGCAGACCTTTGGGATGAACGGTTACTTAAGGAAACTGGTAAGGGTTGCATCCCGAGAGACTCGGGCTCATTTCTCCAATTACCAGGAATGATAATTCCTGCTTCATAATTTTCAGTGTCTACTGTGTATTCATACTGTGTGTTCTGTGATTTTGTTTGTTGGAGCCAATTATGTAAAGCGCAACAGGTCTTTACTATCTTAACAACTTTCTCAGGGCTATAGGGCATCGGTTTCTCAAACACTCTGAATCTGGCAGCTAGTATACCGAACGCATTTTCCACTATTCTCCTGGCCCGTGATAAACGATAGTTAAAAATTTTTTGTTGTGTTGTTAAGCGGTTTCCTGGAAAAGGTTTTAGTAAATATTCTTTCAAGGGAAATGCATTGTCTCCAACTAAGACATGATCCTGTGGTAGAAGACCGTTTTCTAATTCTTGGTATAAACTACAGTTTCGAAATACGCCTCCATCAGAAACTCTTCCATTACACCCAACGTCTATATAACTAAAGCAATATTTATCGTCTACTACAGCCATCAAAACAATGCTGTTTGTTTCTTTGTAATTATAATATAAACTTCCTGATTCCGGGGGAGCCTTAATGACAACATGTTTGCCATCAATTGCTCCACAGCACCCTGGAAAGTTCCACTGTTTTCGAAATCCATTTTCAATTATTTTCCAGTCTGTAGTAGTAGGAATCTGAAGAAAAAAATATATTTATGAATACTTTGATACTTATAACATTTTCTTTGTTTCAGGCTTCCAATAGTACTAGTACTGATACTGAGCAAACTAGTACTGTTGAGGATACTGTTGAGGATACTGTTCGTGGACCTACACCTCCTCCTCCACCTCTACCAAAAAAGAAAAAAATCTCCCAGCTCTCAAGCATGGTCCAACAATTAAAAGAGATAACCAACACTACCAACACAATAGTAGATGAAAATGAATTTGAGGTCTTTGGAAAACACATTGGTCTTCAACTGAAATCTTTGCCGTTACTGTTGGCAATAGAAGCACAAGAACACATACAACTGTATTTAAATAATATAAGACGGCAGCACCTTCAAAATACAGGAAATAGTATCAGTAGTATGTCACAGTCATCGCATGCAGCAGAATCTAGTTACAGTGATTCTTCTATATATAACAACAGTAACCCTACTTTCAAAAAAGAAGCTCTCGAGCACTCATTAATGGTTTCATCTGGCCCCATTAATAATAATGGGACTCAAAATAACATGGCCGACTTCATTTTAACAGCAATGCATAATGCTGATGTTAATAAATAATAAACAGTACTGACACTATACAGTCGTGGTCAACTAATTAAGGACATTCAAGATAGTGAAGAGCTATAACTGGTTATGTACATATAAATATAAAACCCTATTGATTTCTCAGCACCTAATTACATAATTTGGTCCGAATATTATGCTATGAATGGCTGTAAATAAAAGATTAAATAAATAGATAAAAGTATTTAATCACAAAGGTTCAACATGTACTAAATTTTGAGGTACAATTCCGTAGCTGGACATTTAATTAAGGACAGTAAAGTTTAATTAAAAATAGAGTTAAACAAAACTAATAATCTGAAGTATTATAATATCTTTAACAGCTCCATTTCATTACGTGTAAAATCAATACCCAGTAGCAAAACTTTTGTTAGTAATTACAGCTTGACACCGATGTGGCATAGACATTATCAGTTTCTGACATGTGCGACAGGAATGTTTGCCCATGCCTCAACAAAAAGCTTAATTAAGTTAATCTAAAGTTGTAGTACGGTAAGTGGCAACTTTTTTCTTGATTTCGTGCCAAAGGTGCTCAATTGGGTTGAGGTCTGGGCTATTCGCTGGCCAATCTAGCACCGACACTGACTGATTGGTAAGAAACAACTTGACTGAACGAGCAGTATGTTTCGGGTCTTTATCCTGTTGAAACGTCCATATGATAGGGAGATGTTCCTCAGCATAGGGAAGCATAGTTTCTTCCAATATTGAATTGTATTGATGTTGGTCTAAGTCTAGTTGGTCTACCCTGAACGTTCCTCACAGGTCCCACTCCACGTCCAAAAATGAACCCCACATTTTAATGTGTCCACCGCCATGTTTCATCTGTTTTTTGTAAATCTTGGATTCATTTCCGCTTTTACAGGATGCCGGCCAGCCAGCATTCTTTGAACAAATAGCACATATGATAATCCATCAGCTATACTGTAAAGAGGTTAATGTTGAAGAAGTTGTTATTGTTTGTATAATCGGGCACATCAATGCCTAATTATACTTACATGTAAAAGATATGGAATATTGTTAAGACTCGTTGGAAAATAAAAAATAATTCACAATTTGGCTCAACTAGAGATTGTCCTACTAATTAGTTGACCACGACTGTATATTAATAAAAAAACAATATGTAATTAATAAAAAAACAAAGTACCTATAATAACACTTACAATGTTCAAGATGATTATTTTAATAAATACATTTAATAATGATTTGGTTCTATGTGATTATTTAATCTTACCTTAATGAATTCCTTTAATGATTCATATATTGCTTCGCATACTTCGATGATGAATTCAGATATAGTTGACTTTCCGATTCTAAATATATGTGTAAGTGTCCTTAAACTGCATCCAGTAGCAAGAAAGTATAGAACTACTTGTAATTTAGTAATTGCAGGAATAGCTTTTCTTAAAAGAGTATCCTTACGCTGAATTTGAGAGTGTATTTTCATTAGCAGGAAATTCACACAACTTTCGGACATTCTCATACTATCAAAGTATTCTTTGGGATCTTCCAAAGCTAATTCCTTGAGAAGACAATTAGTAGCGCCTAGATTATCTCTTCTGTCGATCCATTTTCGTACCCACAGCTTCTTTTTTTTAATCACACAAAGTTCCTCCTCCACCTCATCTAAAATGGCCATTACAATTAGCGTAATAAGCTTATTTATTTTATTGCGTTGTAGACGCTTCATGTTGCAAAACGCTACTCACTTGTGAACTGTACTAAAGCACGGTGCGAACGATTTTTGAATAGTAGCGAGTATTTTAGCTACTAAATTACTCTCTACTAGACTAATACACTAGCTTAATGCGAACAAGCCTTAAGAGTGAGTTGGTTATTCCTAGGTAACCATGCTCTAATATTGTAGACTGCATTGTCACCTAACATGAAGTGAGAAGCCGGTCAAGTGCAATGCAAACCTTGGACATTGTTTTACAAAGAAAAAAATAGGATCAATATTAGTTTAGTAGTTTAATACAATACAATTCAAAAAACTTTATAATACCACAAAATAATACAGAAATACAGTGATAATACTTAAAATTAGACAATTTTGGGGACAAAAGGCGATTGTATCTCTAATAATAGCAATCTTCCTTTTGAGTGTTAGGACAAGGTAATAAATAAGAGCATAGTAGTAAAGTTTCGGACCTACTGCATCTGAAGCAAAATGCCCAAATTTATTAAAGGAGCACATGTTTACATACATGTGCATTCTAGACTCTATTATGCAGCATGTAACGTTCTACAGCGAGTGATCACAACAAATCATAAAAAATATAATTGTGTAATAAGCTCAAACAATTGTTCAAAACAAATTCTTGTCCGAAACAATCGTTAACACGCTATCGATACGGAATAGGAAGACAATAGCGACGTAACTGTATCGGCGACATTAACATGCAGTGAGTAACTGAGCAGCCGGCCAATAAGGAGCGACCTTATGGATCGGTGCGACAATTGGGTGACATACCGGAGGCTTAGCTGTTAGATTTGTAACGTTTAATAGGTACTTAACAAGCTAATTAAATTTAAAGTTAAGAAATGTGTGTCTGCTTAAGAGCACACGGCAAAAGTGAAAACTAAAATAAGAAATAACTATTATGTAATTTTATAAATTGAAAATAGCAACAATTACATCATATTCAACATTTTTTGTAGTTAACACAGTGACACTACAGTTACAGATGCGGCTGAAGGAGTAGTAATAAATTAAAAGAACACAGAAAACATTTGTAGTGCGCCAAAACAAGTTTTCACATCAATAAAAATCTATACTAATAAATATAAATAAATAAATATTGGTGGACAATTCACACACAACACCATCTGACCCCAAACTAAGCAAAGCTTGTGTGATGGCGGCCAGATAGCTGATACAATACTTATATAGTTTTAAATACATACTTATTAAACATAGATACACCCAGACACAGTGCAAACATATGAATTCATCACACAAATATTTGCACTGAGTGCAGAACGCAGAATGAGTGCGGAATCGAACACACGACCCTCGGCTTCACAGGGAGAGCTACTACCAACTAAGCCACGAGGCCAGTCAATAATAAAACTGAATAATAAAACTGAAGAAGTGTATTGTTTGATCGCTTTAATCTCCGGAACTACTGAACCGATTTCAAAAATGATTTCACCTTTAGACGTGTACGTAATTCGTGAGTACTACACTATAGTAGTGATGATGAGCTTCATTCAATCTGTGTGTGTGCGCCAAAGTGGGGTTTTCACTTCAAAAAACGTCATTTTTTAGTAATGGCCATATTGTGTTTGAAATTTGTCATCGTGTATTTCATGTGTACTATTCAAGCTATATTGAGATATTTATGAAAAAGTAATATAATAATATGCATGTGTGCAGATAGCGTGGAAATATCGAGAATGAGAACTATGTGGGTAAAACCACGGAAGGGTGCTAGTTTGTAATATAAGTAAAATATTTGATAAGACATTTAATTTATTTTTCAGCTAAATGCATTTATGAATTTGTCATAATTAGTTTATCTGTAGGTATGTTTCCCTTGTTTACATATACAGGGTCAAACATAGTGCTTTCACTATTTTCATTAGTCACAAAGATTCCGTACTGATTCTCTTTAATTAAATTAGCAAAAATTAGTAAATTTGGAGCTGATTCATTAGCATCACTTTCATGAATTATGAACCCACACTACTCTCCCAATTTTCAATGTTTACAATTCAAACTTCGTACTAATTTTGTGTTAATTCCGACGCCCTACTTTACTAAAACAAACAGACCGCCCTAAAATAATGTACTAGCTGTGAAAATTGCAAATTATATTCGGAATAGAAAATATAGTCTAATTTCAATTCAAACTCGTTTTAGTAAAGTTCAAAATATGAAGTATGTTTTGTTTCGTTTTATATAACTAGACAGTAACTCAAATTGATACAAAAACGATTTTTATTTCTAAACTAGTGCAAACTGCGGCCAGTGGTGTAATCTTCTGTTTAACAATCACTAACTTGTAAAAAGTATTAATGATGTTAAGCGATGACGCGGGTTACGTTGGAGCGTGCTTACCTAGAAAATAAAATAGCCAAGTGCGAGTTGGACTCGCCCATGAAGGGTTCCGTTGCAGCAAGTAACATAATATACATAGTACACATAGTTCTTCTAGTTCGTTGTAACTTTGATCAAAGTTTTAATAATAGTGTATTTATGACGTACTAAAAAAAAACTACTCATCAGATTGAGTTCAAACTAATTTTCGTTGGTAGTTTTCATAGTAATGTACATCATATATTTTTTTTAGTTTTTTCATTCACTTACTTTAGAAGTTAGAGGGGGGGGGGACACACATTTTACCACTTTGGAAGCGTCTCTCGCGCAAATTATTCAGTGTAGCCAAAAATTATATTAGAAACCTCAACATCATTTTTAAAGACCTATCGATAGACACACCACACGTGTAGGTTTGATGAAAAAAAAAATTTTGAGTTTCAGTTCTCAGTATGGGGGGCACCCCTAATTTTTGTTTTTTTAAAAAACTTTTGTAAAAATCTTAATGCGGTTTACAGAATACATCTACTTACCAAGTTTCAACAGTGTAGTTCTCATAGTTTCGGCAAAAAGTGGCTGTGACATACGGACGGACAGACAGACAGACAGACATGACGAATCTATAAGGGTTCCGTTTTTACGTTTTACGGAACCCTAAAAACTGATTCAATCTCGATTTGAAGACACAAAGATTGTAAGCATCGGGAAAACAGCCACCAGACTAGACGTTCATTTTAGAAATCTAAAGTCAAATCTTTTTGTTCCAGTCTTTCGAATGGCAACCGTACCAACAATGGGGGCTGATTCTGTAGTATTTTACCCATACTGTTATTACATTGGGCAGTGATGATGTGTAATAGCCACGCGTTGACCAGTCATCGGTAGCAGGCGCGTGTGCGTCAAGCTCAGCCCAAACACTTCGGCAGGTACACTGCGCAAGCGCACTGCTATTATCATAACTAATGATACGACGAAATTCAAACATCCAACCAACATCAAGATTTGGCAATACATAGTTTTTTTTTCGATTTTCATAAGTTTACACTTGACCGCCATCTCGCCTGATGTTAAGCGATGATGCGGTCTACAATGGAGCGTGTTTACCTAAAAGAAACCAATTCACTCTCGATTTGAAGACACAAAGACTGAACCATCGGGAAAAAGCCACTCAGGCTGCGTATTCCACAGCCTAGACGTTCGTATCACAAAAGTAGAGTCAAATCACGACACGAACGAAGGTTCGCGTCTTTGGAACTTCAACCATGTAACGATGTCCATTTTTGGCGTCACTACGAGCATTCCGATAGAAAAAAGGGCTAGGTGGTATTAGATCATGGCGGACTGGCGGTATTACGTAAACATGTTCCATCCTAGACCGCATCGTCGCTTAGCATCAGGCGAGATGGTGGTCAAGTGTAAACCTTTAAAAGTTAAAATAAATGCTTTAAAAACACTAGAAAAACGCGCTTGCTTATCTTTTCAACACGCTAACAGGGTTTTCATAGAAAAATATTGGTTTTAGCAATACTGTCTAATATAGTGTACACTGTACAAATAAATAAATATACCATCCCCATCGCGAACTGCACTTTTTTTTTTTTTAATAAATATTGGTGGACAATTCACACACAACACCATCTGACCCCAAGGATACCTATGACTTGGATGACTTGGTGCAAGGATACCTATTTCGTAAACACATATTCCGTTTTATATTGAAACGAATCTGAAAAGTATGTAATGTCAGTGGCCTCTCGCAAAAAATGTCAAAAATCAACCAAATCGTAACAGATTTAGCAAAAACAAAGCGACGACAAAGCATCTTCATCTGGGTTTCTCTCTCTTGACTCATTAGGAGAAAATTGGCACACAATGCTCAGGTATATAATATATACTTGTTTCAGAATTTAAATAAATTACTGGGCACACTTCCAACTAGTAGTGAGGTGGAATATATTGCATAGTTTTATGTATCATGAAAACGACTGTAACAGTTGTACTACGAATCTAAATCAATCTCAGTTTGAAGTCGGTTCGGACTACAAAAAAGAAGGTTCTCAATTCGACTGTTCTTTATGTTTGTTCGTTCCTCAAAGCTTTCGACTGGGTGAACCGATTTTTATATATATATATTTTAAATGATAGGTAGACTTCCCAAATGCTCCCACATAAATTTCATGGAAATTGATGCAGCGGTTTTTAAAATATCAAAAAAAATACATACGTCGATGATAATAATGACATTAGTTTCTTATTACTTCTATTGAAATAAGTGTACTGTGTGTTTTAAAAAAATTAAGTTGAATTTAGTGGTTTTGTTTTTCTGAAAAAATAATGTTGTTACATTAACTTCGTTTAACATTACAATGTTGAAAATGTCTTTTACGATTTATTTTAAACTAGCAGCGCCCGCGGTGTTACCCGCGAATTTCCCGTTCCCGTTGTTTTCCGGGATAAAAAGTAGCCTATGTGTTCTTCCAGACTATAATCTATCTGTGGTCCAAATTTCAGCTCGATCCGTTCATACGTTAGGACGTGATTGAGCAACAAACATCCATACATTGACTTATATATTAGTAGGAAGTAGTAGTAGAATTTGTTTAGACTACCTCGGTAACACTTTAATTGCTAATTTTAAAATAATATTTAAGTATAAACAGAAAAAAAATACATAGAAAAACAATAAACATCAAATAATTCTCCATTTCCAAAAACATAAATAGCTTCGCAATATCTTTTTTTTTTCATAGATTCGTGACGTCTCCTCATAGGAAACAACAGCCGTGACTAATGCCTTCCCGTGGCTCTGTTTGGATAGGGACAGACGGACCGACACCCGAATTATAACGCTTAATTGAATGTTGGAGTTCTGAAGGAAACGTTAGCGAGAGCAAATGAAGCGATTGGTTATAAATATTTACTTATTAATTTCTTCTCGTCAAGCAAATCGCGTCGTAGACCACATCATGAGATGGCGGGCCAACGTAAACCTTATTTATTAGTTGTTATATTTACCTTTTAAGCTTTCGCGAGTTGAGCATATAACTAAAACACTAAACAGGACTTAAGGCTTGTTCGCATTAAGCTAGTGTATTAGTCTAGTAGAGAGTAATTTAGTGGCTAAAATACTCGCTACTATTCAAAAATCGTTCGCACCGTGCTTTAGTACAGTTCACAAGTGAGTAGGGTTTTGCAACATGAAGCGTCTACAACGCAATAAAATAAATAAGCTGATTACGCTTGTTTTACTTGCTTGTTTTTATAGAGCGGGGACTTAACATTCCACAAACATTCATGTTCCACATAATATGACATAATATAAAGAAACAAACTTTAATGTAGTATCTTCACTCCAGCGAAACGACAAAACGACATTTTGGCGGCAACCACAGACTAGTTAGTAAAGAGATGCGGCAACTAATGAACTCGACTAATGTGATAGGTTCGCACTCGTTTAGCCGATGAACCAGAGAGCACAGACGCGTGGTGGGGATGCTACTCGCCCGTTGAAAATAGAACAAAATGGATTGACTCGACTAAATTATTCACTAGACTACTCGACTAAATTTTTACTGTTCATACACGTTTAGTTGCTAAATTACTCGCTACTAGACTAAATTACTAGCCTAATGCGAACAAGCCTTTACACGTACATTATAAGTTTTGGCAGCTGTGAAGGATAATAAATCAGGTAGTTTTTGTTTTCTTAGCAAAAAAGTAAATTGAAGATTTGATGTTCACAACTTTTGAAGTGATTTAAAAAATATCATTCTGGTTTTTTTTTGTAATATAGTATGACGGAATGAGTATACCACGCGCCTGATGGTAAGCAACACGCTTGCCCATCACAGCACAGCATAACGCCGGTATCCTAACATTAATCCATTTGTGTTTGGATCTCTCGAAGATTAAACATAATTTATCTGATTGCACTATAATTTCGCTGGAAAAAATTGCCCAAACCAAAAAACAGTAAAGTTTACACATAACGCTAAAATAAATGGCATAGCCGTGGTACTTCCCTGTAGGACAGTGCAAAGAGTCTTACCACTACAACAATACATACTCTTCATATTTACCAATGTGCAACCTTCTTTGAATTAGCTTGAAACATCCCATCATAAACAGCATCAGCCTACCTTACTCCACTGCTGATTATATGCATCAACCATGACTCGTCACTCAGCCCAATACTTAGCTTTACGTTTCCATCCACTGCTTACACTGTCTTCCGTATATCGTCACTCCATCCTTCAAAAATCAAATCCAACTTAATTATCTTCAAGCTGTAGTCCCACCGTAGGTCTCAATAAAGATGACGGATTATCAGCTCTGATAGTGAGGCTGGCAGCCAACGGTAAATAATGATTACCGTACAAAGTACTCTATTAATTATTTATTGAGTTAACAAGGAACTTGATATTATCTGCAGTAAACGCCCGCCCGGGTGGAAGCTAAAGGTAAGGTCAGACCAGCTAATTCTCAAAATCAAACTTAAGGTTGACGTTGAAAAAGTACGATTTTACACTCGTCTGTCTAGGTTTAAATCCAGTCGACACCTTTAAGTATTAAAAAAAGATCATCATCATCATCATCAACCTATCTTACTGCTAGACAGTCATATATCTACCTCTCTCATGGCTCGTCTTTCAGCCCAATCCTCAGATTTACATTTCATCCTCTGCCTCCCGTACACTCTATCTTGACTCAGAGTGTCCCGAAAATTTATGTATTTAAGAAAAAAAAACTAAACCGATTAAGCAGTCCTCAAAATCTTTATAGGTTTTTGACTCGCCTTATGTATGACTTCAATGTTCGGAATATAGTGGGGAAAAATAATAACTATCTGATACATTCTGAGACGCACAAAGTGACGAGTAAATTGTTGGGCTCAACTCCCACTAAAGAAACAGCGACGAGAAATTTTCGGGAAAACCCCACTCGGGTAACTCATTCCACAGCCTAAACGTTCTCATCACGAATATAGATCCAAACCTCTTCGTTCCAGTCTTTGGAACATCAATCATGAAACGATGTTGCTGATATGCGTCAGCCATCAAGCCACCGTCGGCCAGTGTGGTGGATTATGATTATGACTGTCTTGAGCCACCTTTCTCACGACTAGAGCAGTAGTAACTTTATAAGCGGCACAGGTACAATTATCGTTTATCAGTTTTATAGGAAGTTCGTTTTATCAGCTTGCCTGCTATTTTTGCTTGATTGAGATAGAAAGTATAATTATTATGGTATTTGCTGTCGACAGAACCTGTAATTTAATAGTTAATTAAGTTATAAATCATGCAATCTAAGTAAATTAATCTGGGAGCCGTAGCGGCATAGTGTCGTTAACGTCAGATTTCATGACTATGTCGTAGGTTATTCCACTTCTTTTTATTCGTTACTCTACAAATTATAACATGACAGTTCTGACAGTATGTCAATTTATCCTACTAATATTCTAAATGCAAATGTATGTGGAGATCATGGACGTATAAAAAAAGTCGGACGTAGTCATGCTAAAACAAAAATTGTGTCACTAGAGTCGGCCACATTTGCACGTGTGCGTTGTGAGGTAGTCGTTGATAGGCTGACACGCACACATATACACAGGTTTGCGCGTGTAATGACCCACTGATTAGTGCGTGTGTGCGTGTCAGCCTGTATGTGACAGCGCACACGTGCATATTATGCGGCCGACTCTATGGACACAGTTTTTGTTTTGGCGAGACTACGTCCGACTTTTTTTATACGTCCATGGTGGAGATCAAGTAACTATTAGTCTTTCACGCAAAAGCTACTGAAGGGGATCTGTATGAAATTTGGTAGGTATATATAGAGGTACATAGCTATATAGTCGGAAATAACACATAGGCTATTTTTCATCCCGGGAAAATAACGGGATCGGAAAGTATGCTGGTGAAATCACGAGGCGTTGCTAGTAAAGGTGTTATTTAAAATATTCCCGACTAAACACTCTAATTTTCTAATAAGTAGATCTATGTGTTGGACATTTTGATTAAATACTTGACAAGTAAATAATCAAAGACCGGACCCCACTTAAGGCAAACTTTGCTATGGGATACACGCCTAAATATAATTTCAAATGCCAGTTCCTGTGTTATTTTCATTAGTACCACCCTATTTCTATTCCCCAAAACGTCATGTTACTCTCAAAATTCATTAAAAAAATTACTTTAAACTGCTAAAAACACTTCAAAAATAAAATACCCGTAAAAAGTCACGTGAAATAAAGCGACGTGTATCTATGTCCTTTTCAAAACGATACCGAACACCTTATTCTTGTTTGACATCTGTCAAAACATTTGCCAATGAATTTAGAACTTTATGGCCCTGTATATACAGCGTACGCGGTTTATGATGGAATGAAAATAGTAGACGGCGTGTTTTGAATGGATCGTGTGACAGATGTCATATTAAATTCGGACGTGTGACGTTTGGAAATAGCTCGGCTTCCTGTGGAATTGCTATGATTTTCTGGTATGATAATTATTTTCTGTGTAATTGAATTGGAAATATTGCTTTGTGAAAATAGATTGTACGTTCTTGGGAATTTCTTTTTGGTATAACTTTTACAAATTTTTTACAAATTTATTTTTAGGTTATAGTTTCGGACGATCTATAGAATAGAAAAATGATGTTGTGCAAAGTGCCAATAATGAGTAAAAAAAAAGTAGGAGCATTAAAGTTTTGTACATTTTCAAAGTTTAAAAAATAAAATGTAGTTGGCGAATTTTAATGAACTTTGTTCTTTTTCGGGACAAAAACTATACAATGGGCTATTCCGGACATAACCATTATTTTATCCACTCAACCGTTCCTATATGAACATGTCACTTAAGAAATTTTGAGTGAGCACTATTTGAAAATAATCATAATCTTTTGCACCTACGAGTATATCCAAATTACTTAAGTTTACTCAAAATTTGCCTAATTTACCTACATTATTATCCAACACAGCTGGTATTTAGAAAATGCGTCTTAGCAAGTTTTCTGTTTTTACATGACTTGTGTTGTTGTTAGTGGGTTACTAGTATTTAACAACAAATTAAAAACGTCTGGATTAAATAAACATAAATATAGATCGCGATTAAGTTCTGTAAAATGTTTCAATCCGTGAAAAGCCGATAAATTTTGAAACTACTACAACCATTGATGTACTACATAATTTACACCACAAATAACACCGCAATTTATCACAGCAAATATGAAAAATTATTGTCACATTCCGAGATTAATGCCCCAATTCCCAATTTCAGTGTAGTTATCATTTGACAACCGATATAAAAGGAACATCAAACGAAAAACTTGAGGAGCTAAGACGCCATTACATATAACGGAGATGAAAAGGAAACTATTTTATTTTTGAATTCGGAACGTCTCAGCGGGGATATAAAATAGAATTATTAAAAAGACAAGTCGTACATCCGCTTCCGCTTCGAAGTTTGAAATGGGCGCGCTTTTTCCCCAATTAAACATGGCGGGTGGAAGGCGGAAGGATCGCAGAGCGTATGTTTCCGTTCGAAAATGGCGGTAACCGTTCGAATTCTCGGATAAATGCTGAGGACAGGTGATCGGGATGCTAATTACGTTCGGGAATGTGGCACGTGTGTCTTTAGTTCACTAGATGAATGCGTGAATTAAAGAGATGGAATAGTTACCTACTTTGGATCAATTGAGTAACTAGTTTTAGTATTGTTATTTAACTAGTAACGCTTCCTGGATTCACCTGTATATAGTCACCGTTTCAGTTATTTCCTCGCGATAAAAAGTTCCAAATTTCAACCCGGTCCGTTCACGCGGCGTGATTAAGCAACAAGCAATCTTGTAAATATGGAATGCGAATCGAAAGACGTGGTACTTGAGACTGATGGTACGAAGTAAAATATTTAGGATTACCCTCATACTAAATATACATTTGGAGTGAGAACCCATGAACCAGACCTTTGATATTTTAACAAAGCTGTAAGTTTGTCAACGCGTTCTCCCAACATAGATAGGAACGATGGACCATTATGCAGTTTGGGTCATCCTGGCTTTTGTGTTGGGAGCATGCGCTAAGAAACTTTCAGCATTGTTAAACGAAGGTCGGTCTGGGGTTCACGGTCTCTTAGTCCAATTACCTACACTTTTCTCACACTTTAAATATTGATGCACAATCTTGTTTTACCATCACAATCTTACCAATGTCCCATGTTTTTTTTAAAGCATAGAGTGACGAGAGGAGCAGTACATGTCCGTGATGGTAAGCAACATGCCTGCCACATAACAGCACAGTGATACGCAGCTATTGGAACATGAAAGTCCAAATCATGTTCTAGCACTGCACTGCGCTCATCACCCAGAGATCTAAGTTGTTATATCTCTAAGCCCTGTAATTTCTCTGGAAACATTACCCTTCAAACCGGAACACAGTAATGTTTGGAAATTACTGCTTGATGGTAGAATAACTGCCAAAGGTGTGGTACTTCCCCAGACGGGCTCTGCCAAGAGTCCTACCACTACAAAACGTTAGCTAACGTTTAGACAAATAGATCACGAGCCAGCTGTCAGGTCGGATCAACTCCCGCGCAGTCTCAGACATGTCTGTCCTTCGCTGTAATTGGTTAATTCTCTTAATTCGTAGTTACGGAGACGCGGATTGTCACTGATTCAACGAGCGAGGAGCGACTGACAGGAAATAATAAAGAAAGCAAGTTATCTTGTCTTTTTTGTTTTATACTAGCAGTGCCCCGCGGTTTTACCCGTGTAGGTCCCGTTCCCGTCATTTAAACGGAATAAAAAGTATTTTATCTGTGTTTTTTCAGACTATACTTATCATACTTCCCTTAATTAAGTGACTCAATTCAGAGGCAAATTTAGAAGCAAGCAATCCTCGCTTCTGTATTTAGTTTACTAGCTTACTGAATACAACAACACTTCACTGAATTCTGTAGCGACTAGGTTCAGTCGACTAAATTTAGCCAACTGTCATAAGCCTTTTATTATCCAACTGCGTTTCAAACAATTCGACCCGTTTTGACGTTCCTACGTAATTAAGCAACAAACATCCAAATTATATTAGCAGCAGAATGCTCTATATATATGCCATTCCATTGCTTTCGTAAGAACCTATCTATCCTATCAAACAAAAGAACGCTTAGATCGATTCAGACCCTACTCAAATCCTGAATGACATTCATTTAGATCATTTCTATGGGCCCTAAGATCGTGATGTAAGAGTATAATGACACTTCTGCACAATTACACTTTGTTTACAAGGGCTCAATGGCACATCACTATTTAATACCAGTTAGGTACGCGCACCTTCTTGATAAATTATGTCCAATCATATTTTTAAAGCGAGCTAAGCTTTCTGGTTTCATTAGTCATTTAACCCGTGTTCCGGTTTAAAGGGCAATGTTTGTAGATAAATTAAAGAGCATACAGAAGAGTCATCAGAAACAAAAACCTTATTCTGTTGACGGATTTTTAGAGTGACAAATGATTGAAAAATAATATTATGGCAGATTATGGTTATTGACGTATGTCACTTTAGGCTCAGTTAAAAATTATTTTAACAGTTTTTTGCATGCCTAAAAATACTTAATTGGCCACAAAATTATACAAAACATCGCAAGAAACCGAAGAGATGCCTAAAATCGATTTCTCACAAATCAAACTAATTGAAAACAAGGAGAGGTGCGCACGCGCGTCCATAAATAACTTCAAGATGGCGGCCGACCCTTCGTTTACCTCTGTGCACAAACAAAAAACAAAAGTTAAAATAACGTTAACAATTCGTTTAATTAGCGGTAGCGGAGAGGAATAATAGCTGCGAGCAAAAATACCAACACAAGCCTTTTACATTAAAGATCTGTCTTAAAAACTATACAAAGTATTCTTATATTTCTTAATCTAAGTAGTCTTATATTTTATACAAAGTAACCTATATGTAGGTATCCCAGTATCCCTGGTACAATTTTTGCAATTGATTACTGTCAAACAAATTTTGCGTCAATTGTTTCATTTTGATGAGACGCTATTCAGATTTCTTGTAGTGGTAGGACTCTTGGCAGAGTCCGCCTGGGGAAGGACCACACCTTTGCCAGTTATTCTACCGCCAAACAGTAATGTGCAAACATTACTGTGTTCCGGTTTGAAGGGTAATGTTTCCAGAGAAATTACAGGGCTTAGAGATATAACAACTTAGATCTCTGGGTGACGAGCGCAGTGCAGTGCTAGGTAATGATTTGGACTTTTCATGTTCCAATAGCTGCGCGTCACTGTGTTGTTATGTGGCAGGCATGTTGCTTACCATCAAGCACATGTCCTGTTTGTCTCGTCACTCTATGCTATAAAAAAAATCAGTAGTCACTAGTAGCACTGCACTCACGTTGCGTAATGGTCTAAAATTTTTCATGATTTTATTTATATCGATTCCCGAAGCTATGTTCCTGCGAAGTTCTCTGCCAAGCTGACCAAATGGCAAATGTAACAATCCAGACAAGGTTAAAAGCAAATGAACCCGATTTTCAATACATCCATCAAACAATGCTCGAACTATACTAGCGCGGAATAACGCAGAAGGACAACTTTACAAAATTGGTGTACGCTTCATTTTTTAAAAATAAAATGTGACGAGACTATCAGGACATGTGCCTGATGTTAAACAACATACCTGCCATTTAACAGTGACACGCAACTATTGGAACATGAAGAGTCCAAATCATTACCTAGCACTGCACTGCGCTCGTCATCCAGAGATCTAAGATATTATATCACTAAGCCCTGTAATTTCTCTGGCAACATTGCCCTTCAAACCGGAACACAGTAATGTTTGCACATTACTGCTTGGCGGTAGAATAACTGGCAAAGGTGTGGTACTTCCCCAGGCAGACTATGCCAAGATAGATAGATAGATAGATAGATACTCTTTATTGTACACACCAAAAGAAAACAGATATACAGACAAAGAAAAACAATAATAGCTAGTGCCACAACAGGCGGCCTTATCGCTGAAAGCGATTTCTTCCAGGCAACCTTTGGGTGGAAATGGTTTTTGAAATTTTTGATAGTGGGGTGTGCCATTCTAGACTACATCAGTAAATACAAATTATGTAGATATATACGCTAACACTAGAATAAAAATAAATAAACATACGTACTAATAACAATACATGCTAATACTTACATACTTCTATGATATACTAATATATATACACTGTATATATAATTACTTATGATACTTACTAAAGACAAATATCTAAGGATAAAAAAAAAAAAAAAATTGATGGTAAATAATGACATATTATAGGTACCTAAAACAGGAAACTAATTGTAATAATGACATTCTTATGATTGCTGTTTCGATAGAAAATGTTCTTTGACGTGACCTTTAAAAGATTCCAATGAGGGAGATTTTCTAATAGAAATAGGTAATTCATTCCACAATTGAGCTGCTTGAAAGGCAAAAGACTTACCGTAGTATGATTCAGAACGTGCTAATGGGATCATCAGAGTAAGATTAGTTTTTGATCTTAATATGCGAGAATGACAATCTTGACAAAAAGTAAAGCGTTCTTTAAGATAGAGTGGAGTTTTAGGGTTAAATAGAATATTGAACAGCAGAAAAAGAATATGGGCATTACGACGCAGACGAATGGGCAACCACTTGAATTTAGCGCGAAATTGGGACACATGATCAAATTTGCGTAACCCAAATATGAATCTAATACAGTAGTTTTGAAGGCGCTCAAGCTTTTCTAACTGGTCTTCTCTAAGATCAAGAAAACACACATCAGCGTAGTCCAGGATGGGAAGAAGCAGAGACTGTGCGAGTGCAATTTTAGTGGCAGTCGGTAAAAAGTTGCGAAGGCGTCTAAGAGAACCACCTGATGCAAATAGCTTACCACTTACTGTTTTGATGTGACTATCCCATGATAAGGTTTTATCAAATATTATACCCAAGTTTTTGACTGAATCACTAAATGGTAATATATCTCCATTAAAAGTTACGTTAGGAATCAAGGTCCAGTCAATTCTTGAGATCCAGTAGGAACTGCCTATAATAATAACCTGCGATTTCGTGGGATTGACACCCAAACCAAAAGCATTGCTCCATTTACAGATGCATTCTAGATTAGCATTCGTCATTGAAATCGCTGCGTCAAGGTTTTGAAGTGAAGCCTGTGTATAAATTTGGAGATCGTCTGCATAAAGGTGGTAAGAAGAAGTAAGATATTTGGAGATAGAATTAATAAAAATCGCAAAGAGAAGAGGAGATAGCACACCACCTTGCGGAACACCAGCTGTTGTATTACACCAGGAAGAAAAGGTTTCTTCCAGACGAATACGCTGTCGGCGTCCTTGTAAGTAACTACGAAACCACTCGATTACTGGTGGAGATATGTTGATCGACCGTAGTAAAGCCAGTAAGATGTCGAAGTTGACGGCGTTGAAAGCGTTACTGAAGTCTAACAGAGTTAGAACAGTAAGCTTACCGTCATCCATTCCCAAGCGGATGTCATCAGTGACTTTGACAAGAGCAGACACAGTGCTATGCCCTGGACGGAAACCGGATTGAAATGGATTGAGGAGGTCTTGGATGTTAAGGAATTCACTAAGCTGTTTATGGACAAGACGCTCCAAGATTTTAGATAGGAAAGGAAGGATTGAAATGGGGCGGAATTCAGAGAAAGATTCAGGATTCAATTTTTTCGGCAAAGGTAAAATATGCGCGTCTTTCCAAACAGAAGGGAAAACTCCTTGTACTACAGAATTGTTAAAAATGGAGCATAGAGTGGGAAGGATAATGTCAAGGATGGGCAAAAGCATGTTCCGACTTATACTGTCACTGCCAACCGCGTTGGAGGATATCGACATGAGGCTTTTCTCAACATCACACTCAGTAAATCGATTAAAACAAAAGGAGGAAAACTCGGGTGTTGGCAAGTCAGAAAGAAAACTAAGAGTTGAACTTACATCTGCAGCTGGCATAGCAGAAACAGAAGAAAAATGCTGATTAAGTTCATCGTAGTTGATGTTATTAGAAGCGAAAGTTGAACGTGACTTGCCTATTCCCATCGACCTTAGAAATTTCCAGACTTTGGCTGGATTTTCCTCAGCTACAGAAGCATGAATATGGCGGCGTATTGCATCCCTACACACCTTATTGCAGCGATTACGAGCCTGGACATATTTGGCTTGATTTTCGTCAGAAGGACGGAATTTGTATTTTGATTTGGTTACTGATTTCTTGTGCATTAGTGCTTTTATTTCATCTGTAAGCCAGGGTGCAGGAAGATGTTTCATCTTGACAGCACGTATTGGAGCATGTACATCATAAAGTCTAGTGACCAAAGTGTTGAAAATGGCTACTTGTTCGTCAACTAGATCAGCGTTTACAACCGTACTCCAATCAACATTTCTTGCGTCCGCCAAGAGAGACTCCTTATCCATGCCACTAAAATTGCGCTGCATAAGAATTTGGGGTTTAGCTTTCGGGGGGCGAATTTTATACGAGAGAAACACTAAATCATGGTAGGAGAAAAAATCAGCTGAGCATTGACCATGTTTTGAAATATTATTAGGAGAGGAGACTATCGCCAAGTCAAGAAGAGATGGGAGACAGTTGGGGAAATGATGAGTAGTACCTAAAGGAAGTAGATGCAAGTTATAAGATTTGATAATAGATTCTAGTGTCGAACTGCGCTGATCTTTCTTGACAAGGCAAGTGTTAAAATCACCCATAATGATAGAGTGCTGGTAGGAAGGTATAAGATTAAACAAAATAGTATCGAAGGAGGAAAAATAGTTGATGCTACTGGACGGGCAATAATAGACACCGAGGAGTACTTTGACATTAGAGAGAATAACTTCAATGAAAAGATGCTCGCCACCACTCGCAGGTGGGGGTTGTGGTGACTGACTCAGAATAGAGTAAGGAATATTGGCTTTTAAATATATAGCCACTCCACCCCCGCGAGTAGTACGGTCATTTCTTACGACAATAAATCCAGGTAGAGAATATGACGTGGTAGGAAGACTTGGATGAAGCCAAGTTTCGGAGACTAAAATGGCGTGTATGTTATCTTGATCCAGAGAAGCCAGCATTTCGGGATAAGAAGACGGAATGCTCTGCGCGTTTATGTGAACAACATTGAAGTTTTTTGGCACGTCGGAAAAGCTACTTTCTAAGAATTCTGATAAAGGAATAATACTGTCAACACTGGCATTACTGTTGGTTGACTGAGATAGCGAAGCTGAGAGAAGTTCGTCATTGTTGTTACCATTAGTATCAAATATATTTAACATATTAAATGTTATAAAATAAAAATATTATAAATATAGATTAAAATAATAATAATAATGATTACCTAATACAAATATATAAAATGTATATTACAAATATATATTGGCCTTAGTAAATAGCCAATTTAATCACCTGCCGGTTGTGTTAAGAAGAGAAATGATTATAATATTTACAACGGGTCAAAATTAACACAAATTAAAAAAAAAAAAAAAAAAATCGAAAATCGAAAAGACAACATTGGATAGTAAAAGTAAAATATTTTTACATTCTATGCCATATAAAACAAAGGAAAATATGAATAATAAAATCAAAAAGTAAATAAGAAATTAATACTATGTTCCTACATCATACAACTAATAAAAACAACAAAATTCAACATGACAAGCACTAAACAATTTTCACAATGCCATCAATACAAAATCAAGAAGAAAAAAAAAAATAACTATAAACAATGTGTCAGACTTTTTTTGACAGATACTTCAAAGTTGAACTCACTGTCAACGTGTCAACTGTCAAGTAGAAGCAGAACAAAATAAAATAAAAATAATTGTTTTGTAACGCAATATTGAAATTATCGGGTACAAAATTATTACTACTAATTTACAAGTTTAGTAGTGAGTAGAAACAACATTCACGAACATAAAACAAACAAACAATTTCTCAAATACCAGCATAGAAATCGCCAAATTACTGTTTCGAAGCAAGTCTCCGCTTGGTGTTTGTGGGTTTCTTGGCAGCGACTGGAGTAGCCGCACCCGGTTTTTTGTCCTTTGGAGGTGCAATCGAAGAAGCTGTTGGAACAGGGGACGAGACCAGGGATTCGATTTCATCTAACTCCTGCCGACTACTGATGCGATGCCGTGCGTTATTAGGACCCAACACCATAATGAAGCCGTCTCGTGTCCAGCAATTATGTACTCCAAAACGCTGTCGGGCTGCCATGAAAACATCATGTCTGGATTTCGTCAAATACTCCGATAGTGTGACCCCAGACCCTTTTAAGGATTTTTTTGCATACCAGAGTTTCTGACGGAGAATCATGTCGCTCACCTTGAGTAGTATCGGTCGAGGCCTATCAGAGCTCGGAGAACGGCCCATCCGGTGACATCTATCAATATCAGCGGCACGAAACTCTGAAACCTTAAGCTTCTGACCAACAACCTGCACTACACGGCTTGCTGTGTCTTCATCCTTCTCCTCGGGTACACCATGAAGCAGCAGCATTTTGCGTCGAGCTCGCATTTGCAGATTGTCATTATCACGTGCAAGTAAAGTAATTTGTGCTTGCAGAGACTTGAGAGCTAACAAAATATGTTCACGGAATGACTTGAACTCTTCTGCAAGTGATGCTGTTTTGTTTGATGGAGTTGACTGCAGTTCTTCCTGGAATGTATCCATCCTTTGCAAGAAAAGTGTTTGCAGTTGCTCTTGTGTCTTCAAAACAACTTCCATTTTTAAAAAAGTATTGTGAAACAGTAAAAATCTATTGTGATAACTCTGTGTTGTTTAATTGTAGTGAAAAACACTTCCCGGCAGGTAATACCAGTTAATATTCAATTATACATAAAATTACACTTTGGAATATATTATTAGTAATTTAATTATTGAATTTAAATTAGCAGCAAAATTTCACATGTAGTTTAGGCAACTACCCACAAAAAAAAGCAGTCCTACCACTACAATAATTCATAATATTTTTGAAGTGAAAACTTCTTTTGGTGCGCCACAGACTGATTTTTTCTGAGCTGTAAATTGAATTCTAGCGTCAGGCTCGGAAATGATAAGAAATCTTTGTGTTAACTCGGAACCATGACCATTGGCTATCTAGAAATGCGTCAGCATTTCCCATTGCATTTCTAGATGGCCATGCTCAATTCCTTATGGCCACGCCCTGTGATTTCACTCGCGTAGTTTTCAAAGTAAGCTATCAAATTCTGAGTTATAAGTTTTCACTTCTATCGGCAGTTCCTATGACTGCCAATTTCTTTGTGGCTTTGCAAAGTTCAGTTGGAAGAATGGCAATCTTTTCTAGTTATTAGTTCAATTGGGAAAATATATCTTGCCTTTGTCAGTTATTCTACAGCCGAGCAGATATGAAAACGTTACTTTGTTGCAGTTTGAAGATAAATGTTTCCGAAGAAATTACAGGGTAGAGACAAATCATCAATTAATGTCTCTAGGTGATAAGGTCTGTGCAGTGGTAGGCAGTTATTTGCACTCTTAGTTTTTTTATAATTGAGTTTCGAGACGAACATGACATGTGATAAGCAACATGCCCGTAACAGTACAGTGCCTTACAGCTATTACAACACGTATCTTATCATTACCTAGCACTGCACTACACTCGTCATCTAGAAATATATTTCTTCTTTATGTCCTGTAATTTCACTGGATGCATTGCTTTTCAAATCAATCTGGGGGCACGGTAGTGCCCCCGCCAAGTCGAGCGCGAAGCAAACACTGCCGTACCATCCTTTACTGGAACCATTTCGCCGCATTTTCAGGCCCCTATTTGAGAACCTCTGGATAAGACCAGAACGCTGAAATTTTCGTCATCTAGTAAGCTATAATCACGTACTTAAAATCCAAAATTTCAAGTCTGTACGTCATTTAGTTCCGAAGTTAAGCGAACGCAAAGTTTCGCAATTACGACACTCATTCACTCATTCATGATCATCAAAATAGAACTAGTACTTCCCATAAACTCAGAGAGCTGAAATTTGGTACAGACTTAGGGTTTAATGACCACATAAAGGGAAAACTATAAAAACTAGGAATATCGAAAATCTGGAGTACCTGGTGGTATACCTGGTTATTTGAAAACACGCCTTAACAAAAAATATTCAACTTTGTCTCTTCATTTGATGTCAAAAATCGAAGGTCTGAAGTATCTGATGAAGAACCCTCAGCTTGTCTCAGCTGTATAAGAGATATAGTAATGCCCCATTCTACTATTGGTACATAAAAAATCGACTGTCATTGCAAAAATTCAGCGTAGTGGGACACATCTTCTAATTTAATCTAGCCTAATGCTTCCCACTGCTGGGCGAATGCCTCCCTTTCTGCTTTTAATACGCATATAAATTAAATTAAAGTAAAACTCTGGATAAGGCTAGACTAGCTTTTATTTATTTGCAAGCTTCTTCCAATCTTCTAAAATTCTTTGCTTATAATGGATACTTAAATAATGAACGCGAATGGGCAATACGAAAAACTGTTGCTACCGTACAAGAATCAGAACCGGAAAAAAAGAAAAGAAAGATTTGTAAAGTTAGGATAACAATATAATGTATGGTCAGAGTCAAAATTTTAATACGCATATATGTATATAAATAAAATTAAAGGAAAACTCTGGATTAAGCTAGACTGGCTTTTATTTATTTGCAGTCTTCTTCCAATCTTCTAAAGTTCTTTGCCTATTATGGAGAGTCCACTTACATAAATAATGAACGCGAATGGGCAATACAAAAAACTGTTGCTACTGTAATTGCTACTGTACAAGAATCAGAACCGGAAAAAAAGAATATGTGTCAAATAATACATCTAATATAATAAATCAATAAGTCCACGTTTCTACAAAAAGAAGTGAAATCCCACCAAAAACATTCTGTAAAAAACTAGCCAAGTCTCGATGAAGCTGCATATTTATCTCTAAAAAGTAATGAAATCTAGACAAAGCCGTGCCAAGTCTAAGGTTCCTTACTGCGATTTCTTTATTATTATAGTTAATGTTGTGTGACTTGGCCGTTGAACATTCTTTATACGTTAGCTCGTTAGTGGATACAAGTCAATTTTGTTTACACGTTATGTTGTATCTGTTGTAACTACTTATGTTTGTTAAGCGAGATAATACCCTATACTGGTATTGGTAATTGGACGCTAGTGTCTCTTGATAGGCTGTTGTTAATCAACAGCAAGCACCTGCATTCAGCATCGAATGCTGACTTCTGCAGACGGTACAGACGGTCGTCTGCTGTACAGACGGACTTCTATCAATGAATAGAAGTCCGTCTAGACTGGAAATATTTTTTTAAACAGTTTGTTTCCTGCTCGCCTACACGTAAGTATTATTGAAATTCTTTATTGTTCACACCATATAGGATACACATAATTTAGTAAATAGTAAAACAAAAATAATTGACTGGTTATTGAATCAACGTTTTCCAAGTGGCCATTTTCCAGCGTCAAATAGCGGTTCTGATGGCGACAGATTGGTGCAATGTTGTCATGGAGCACCTGGTTTTGTACCCTTGTGTACTAGTGTACCCTTCAACGGCCAATTCACACAACATTAACTATAATAATAAAGAAATCGCAGTAAGGAACCTTAGACTTGGCACGGCTTTGTCTAGATTTCATTACTTTTTAGAGATAAATATGCAGCTTCATCGAGACTTGGCTAGTTTTTTACAGAATGTTTTTGGTGGGATTATGTTTTCACATTACTATTTGGCGGTAGAATAAATAGCAAAGGGGTCATGAATAGCTGTGTGGTTTTGCGTTATTACAAGCAAGCGCGTTGCTTACCATCAGGTAGATGTCTTGCTCGTTCTGTCCAGTGTCAAAAAAATAAAACATAATAATGATCTGCAAAATTTATGAAACCGCAGATTTTTTAACGATTTCAGAGTTGACCATCTGTGTTGTTCTTTCGTCTGCTCGCACTGTCTAGTCAAAAGTGATTTTAAAAGTACGCCCCCGCATTGGACCGGCGCCAAGCAATCAAAATCCCATATAGAACATTACGGAGATTTGCGTTTCGCTAGAATTGTTCTACAATGAGAATTTGCAGGAATTGTTCTACGGATGTGTTTTATCTACGTCTAAGAGCTAAATTTTCAGATTTAAAAGATAAATATTATAGTAATTGTACGGTAATCATTTACATTGCGGTTATGCCCCGTGCAATGATCTCAATAATATGTTTTTTTTATAAAGTGTGACGAGACGATCAGGACATTTGCCTGATGGTAAGCAACATGCCTGCCACATAACAGCACACGCAGCTATTGGAACATCAAGAGACCAAATCATTACCTAGCACTGCACTGCGCTCGTCACCCAGAGATCTAAGATGTTATATATCTAAGCCCTGTAATTTCACTGGAAACATTGCCCTTCAAACCGGAACACAGTAATGTTTGCACATTACTGCTTGGCGGTAGAATAACTGACAAAGGTGTGGTACTTCCCCAGGCGGACTCTTGCTAAGAGTCCTACCACTACAGATTACAGACCATGGACGTATAAAAAAAGTTAAACGTGGTCTCGCTAAAACAAAAATTGTGTCTATTGAGTCAGTCACATAATATGCTGTGTGCGCTGTCACAAACAAGCTGACACGCACACATACACACATCAGTGCATCATTACACGCGCAAACTTGTGTGTATGTTGCGTTTCAGCCTAACAGTGACAACCTAACAACGCACACAGGCTAATGTGGCCGACTCTATTGATACAATTTTTGTTTTAGCAAGACTACGTTCAACTTTTTTTATACGTCCATGATACATACACGTCTGGGGGGTCAATAAAAATCTTTCAGATCACGAAATATTATTCACGATTGAGTCGATGTTTAATATTTTCGATACGCTGTATTTTCGATATCTCTGTAGTAATTTGGACAAATTATGTAAAGATTGCACCATTGTTCTAAATCAAACTGTACTTTCAAAAAAAAGTATCTGTCGCTCCATTTGAAACAATGAAATTGTCAAAAATAACACGCAATCAGCCAATCAAACGCGCGCCATAATGGAGGGTATTATGAAGGCATTAGGATAAAACAATGGCTTCGAATCTAATCCCCAGCTTCGGTGGTCCGGATTTAAGTTGGTGTGACTTAAATCAACTGTTTATAAACATCGGGCGATAATTTATGCTGCATTACTATTACCGACTTCGAAAAAGGTGAATGAGGTTCTCAATTCGGTTTTTTTTGTAGATATGTTACACGATAGCAGCTCCAATTATTGTGAATTGATTTTGATAGTTCTTTTCTGAAGTGGAAACTTCTTTTGGCGAGCCTAGACAGATTTTTCGTGGGGTGTGAGTCGAATTCTAGAGTCACGCTCGGGTATGATAAGAAATCTTCGGGTAAACTCGGGACCCATTGGCTATCTAGAACTGGGAAATGCTGAAAGGGCGTGGGCTGACCATCATAGCATGGCCATCTAGAAACGCATCAGCCAATGGGAAATGCTAACGCATTTCTAGATGGCCATGCCAAGATGGCGAAGCCACGCCCTCCGGTTACACCCGTGTAGTTTCCAAGATAAGCAAGCTATCAAATTCTGAGTTTTAAGTTTTCACTTCAGTTCTATCGGCAGTTCTTATGACTGTCAATTTTTTTTTGTAGGTGAATCGTTTTCGATGATTCTTTTTTCATTTAGTAGTTACTTCAGAAGTGTCATACAAATGTTATAGAAACCGATGTGGCGCGTTTTGAAAAAAGTGAGATTTTGTGATTGAAATTGCACAAAAAAATTACACAAAAGAAAAGGCAATTTAAATAATAATAATAAATAAAAAACTCTTTATTAAAAGACCACACAGAGTAAAACACAAACAAAACAAAAAATGAACTTAGTAACTAATGGGTGAGACTCTTCATTGGCGGCCTTATTGCTTAAAGCAATCTCTCCCAGGCAACCTTGCACGGAAAAAGGATATCATTTGTACAAAAGTGGCCCTTAACTTATTTAGAGATGGTCAGAAAAAACACAACTTAGGTACACATACTTAACAATCTATAGCAAACACTGAATTAACAGAAATTAAGTTAAATTTAGTCTTTGAGTACTGGCGTAATATAATTGTATCATCCTAATTTGAACACAGTTTTCTACAATAAATTATTTCATTTCATTTCATTTATATGTTTAATTTTAAATTGAAGTCGTTTTTTTTTTGGCGAATATTTAATTATTATAATACAACGTGGCGAGATGACAAAGATGTGCCCTTGATAGTAAGCAACATAACAGCACAGTGTCACACAGTTATTTGAAGAAGTTTGCAAATTTGCCTAACACAGCGCTGATCTCGTTACCTAGATGTTATATAAGATGCATTATTTATTCGCCCTGTAATTTTTTTACAAACACATGTCTTACTTGTTTTGACACTCTATCTAATACATAACGAGGTAACGCCGAGGTAACGCGGCGTTACCTCGCTCTGAGGCGTTCCATTTAAGGCTTGGAGTTGAAGTTGTCACGTTCAACTATCGTCAGTAACTTTACAGACAACCGATTTTTTTTCTGACACTAATAGGTTTGCGTTTGTCTGCCATCTCGCCTGATATTAAACGACGATGCGGTCTATGATGGTGTGTACCTACCTAGGAAAAACCGATACACTCTCGACTTGATGAATATTGTCTCTATCGCGAAAAACCTACTTAGGCAACGCATTCCACAGCCTAAACGATCTTATTACAAAAGATTTTTCTATAGTGTAGTGACGAGACGAACAGAACATGACATTGTGCCTAGTGGTAAGCAACATGCCTGCCACATAACAGCACAGCGACACGCAGCTATTGCAACATGAAGAGTCCATATCATTGCACTCGTCCCCCAGAGATATAAGATGTTTTATATCTATGCCCTGTAATTTCACTGGAAACATTGACCTTCAGACCGGAACACAGTAACGTTTGCACATCACTGATTGGGGGTAGAATAACTGGCGAAGGTCTGTTTCTTTCCCAGTCGGACTCAGCAAAGAGTCCTACCACCACAATAAAGTAGAGATAAAAATGCATAGTTTCGTCACGTGGAATCGTCTCCAGCTGACTTCAAACTGTATCCCGAGTCAAATTGTTTGGCTGACTTGGTGAAAGCAATATTTTCTGATCTCCTTTGTTGTTGATTGATGAGACTCCGCCTGTCCAATCAATCTCTTCTCCTTTGAATACGGACTTTTATTTACTGAGATCGGGTTCATATACTTCCTACCCTTTGAGGTGAGGTTGTGCAGTGATGCTTGGTTGGTGCTATTGCTATTTGTCGTTTTTTATTTTGGCTAGTCTTAAAAAATAAGTCTGATGTGACAATTTATGAAATACTCTCAATTTATTCTGTTACTAGCAGAGCCCTGTAGTTATACGAACGCTTTTACCGTCCCCGAAATTTTTCTGTGATAGAAAGTAGCACCAGCATATTACAAATTATAATATTACCTACTGTGCTCCTAATTTTAATCTGATCCATTCATGCGTATACGATGTGATTGAGCAACAAACATACAAATATTGTCATTTACGATGTTCACACGGCGCGGTTGGCAGCCGCGCCGTGTGAACAGAACCAAAATTATTAAAAATGTTGTTTTTTTGTTCATAATGTATTTCAAAAACCACCACACCATATATAAGACCATAAGACGTGGGATGATTCAAAAAATACTTTCTGCTTAAATCAAAAAAATAAACGTCTAAATCTATGTATTTACAATTAGCGGAGTAACCACGTTAAATACATGCAAAAAATAACGTAGGTACTATTGAGAAACTCTTCCTTATTCGAAATCGGTTAGTAAAGTAAAATATATTCGTAGTTACAAAATTTAGTTACAATCATTATTTTTGTTAACATTTAAAATAAAAAAATCGCTAACAAAATAACCGTAAGCTTTCTTATGTATTTTACCATTAAACGTAATGACACTGACAAATCCGCAAACTCCAAATCTTTCTGTGACCAGCGTCACGAACTCTTACAAGTGGGCATTGTTCCCAAAAAACAGAATTTTCGTGATTGAGACGGTATTTTTTTTTATTTTTGTACCGGTGCATGTTGCATCTGTTCGGCACATGTAGCCGCCAACGCCATCATTTGAGGAGTTTGCAAAAACAATAGGGATGGCTCATCGGAAGGTGATTCATCGACGTCGATAGTTTTTTTTAGCATAAGCTCACTTTATATTTCGTCTGCTGGGACTCGGAACTTGATTTCTTTTTTTTTGGGAAAGTTTGCTTTACTAGAAATTTATCTCGATTATATCCGGATTTATTGTTTTCTTAATAAACACACATAATTGCCGATTTGTTTTATGTGTTATATACGTATAAATTTTACATTGTTTACGAATAATTGCTATGATTATTTAGATGTGTTAATTAATCTCTGACATCTTGAAGCATACCTTAATTTATGTTCACATATTTTAATAAGGTTATTTTTAAATTCGATTATTTAGTTAATTCCAACTCTAAGTATGAACTGTTAGTAACATAAATAAAATCTACATAGTAGTCTTTTTTATCATTATTTAAACTGAATTACAATTTTAAAAAACAGTGAACTACATATTTCAAATGAAAAGATATTGTGAGGTGTATAATTTTTTATACCAGTACAAGTGAAATTAACTTCATCGATATCGATAGGTACTTGGGAACGCTTCTCCCTATGAAAACCCATAATTCACAGGCCACAAATCTCAACAGCGACCGTTAAAATTTGAAGTTATTGAGAAACAAAGCGCTGTGACTCGGTCCCGTCTGTCTCCTTGGAAACAATGCACCGAGCTCGGTACTTCGTGCACTTTGTATGAGGGACAATTTACTGTTCAATTCGCGGCCTCGTGGATTAGTCGGCAGTAATTCTACCCGCGAACCCGTGGGTCGTGTGTTCGATTCCCGTAGGACAAATGTTTGGGTGATGATTTCAAATATTTTCTCTGTCCCTGGGTGCTTCCATGTATCAAATTAAGTATGTATTTACAACTTTTTAAGAACAGTATCATTCTTACAGTTAGATGAAGTAGCTAACTGTAAGACTGCTAACTATGCTATCTCATAATAAGTACTATTATGAGATAGCTCTCATAGTACTTATCGTGTCGTGCTAGTAAGTAGTTATTTGTGAGGAATGTCTACAAATATATTGATGGATGCACTCAGAACTACATACATAATTATTTGTAATATATTATAAACTATATTTGTAAGTTGACGCATATTCTGACATGTCTGTTGTTCGCAGTTACGCGTTGCTGCAATAATTGTTTTATTGATAGGTATTTTGTTGAATAGGTACCTACTACTACTCAATAATTGTACTTACTGAATTTAAATGAGATGAATAGTGTATATTATTTGATATTTTGGTTAACTAATGTAATTGGTCTGTACGTTTTTAGGTATACTGTAGGTTTTTGTAAAATACAAAAATAATAAGCAGGACCATTATTTTCTAGAAATAATGACCTTCAAAATGTAACACGTAGCCGAAAATTATTAAAATTATACCTTGTTATAGTCAACGCAATTTTTTTTCTACACTTTGGAAACGTATCTACATATTTTCTATAAGTAGTAGTTCACCGTATTTTTCATTCTCGTGTCCCCGCCATAACAGCAAAGTTATGGCAACACTCCCCTTGGAAAGGTTTAAAATATCCCATTGCGAACTCATTAAACTCACGTTTCAGACAAAAATAGAGTTTGCGAGACACCTGAAAAACATAAATCTGGTATATTATTATCCCGCCCATAGCCCAGGAGTGTGGGGTTTTAACTAGCTTAGGCAAAGGTATAAAAAAGGGCAAGGCAATTAAACATGATCAAATACTGCAGAACGCTGGGCTGTTATGCGCAGGCGTGTCCCTTACATTTGCGTAGTATTGAGTGACGAGACGAGCAGAACATGTGCCCGACGGTAAGCAAGAAGCCTGCGCATAATAGCATAGAATCACAGCTATCGCAATATGAGGAGTCTAAATGTACCTACACTGCACTGTTCTGGTCAAACAGAGATATAAAGGCCGATTTACATCAGACGAGCGATTGCTCATTCTATCCCCACTGTATCAAATTCATTTGGTGTAAACAAACGTAGAACATTCTTTCGTTGTTTTGTTTGCGTTCGCAAAGATTCTATGGAATATTTAATATGGAAAACGCTAACTTTCGTTTACACTAAAAGATCGAGAAAGAATGCTCGTGTTCCAGCTCTAGCTCTATGTTCGTTCAATTTAAATCGGCCTTAAGATCTGCTATCGTGGAACATACATACAAAAAATTTTACCGAATAGAGAACCTCCTCCTTTATTAAAGTCGGTTAAAAATAAATACAAATTCGAGATGGAAAAGTTTTCCCCTTCCCCGTTCTGACTCACGAATGATATCACGTTTGTACGTAAAGTAAACAGGAGTAATTGAGGAGGCGCCAAAATTATTGCCAACGTTAAATTTTTAAGAATCAACGTTAATATTAAACATGTTTCCAGTGTAAAAAACTCGTAAAAGTCCCGTAGATATACAGAAATATTAGTTTTATAAAAATAAAAGCCGGGTCACACAGAGGCGATCCGATAGCGATCCGAGACGGGATTTTTTGTAATGTTCGAATTTGTATGCAACCTGACACACAGCAAGCGGGCGCGATCCCATACTCGGATACGATCCGGATCGCTATTGGATCGCTATCGCTATCGGATCGCCTCTGTGTGACCTGGCTTTTAAAGACAAAAGCAAAAACAAAAGTTGTGACATAAGAGAAAGGGTATCAAACTGATGATTTTAGTGAAACAACAATAAGTGAACCGTGAGTGTCTTTATACCGACAAAAAAAAATGGGATTTTTTTGTCGGTATAAAGAGTTTTTAATATGCTATTCCAGGCTGTATTCTAACCGTGATCCAAAACTTTACCTAATGTTTTTAGCTGTTTAAGACACAACTGAGCAACATACAAACATCTTATCTATGCAGACATCAAAACTTTCGCATTTATTTATAACATTAGTGGCATTACCATGGAAACTTTTCGCGTCACAGAAATTTTGTGTTAAAGTTTGGAGGTAAGATCTTTTTGCCACACCAGGGGATCTACCGCCGAACGAAAAATGTTATAGCTTTAGTGTTTCTCTCTCTTTTCTTTTCGCTTGAAATGATAGAGACAGCATTAGCAAAGCGATAGCCGATTTAGTTAGGCGGTAGAAGCGCCGATCCTTATTGTATAGCCACGTACTTCACCTCAACACATTTCTCAGATAATAAACATATCTGCGAGTGCACCGGGAATGCAGATGAGCTGCACTCTGTTTTTTAACAACCACTCATCATTGTATTAAAATATACACGCACTTGCTTATTGCAAGTGGAAGGGAGCTTGAGTGGTTTATTGTGATGCAATTATACATCGAAAAGAGATGATAAAGTAATAAAAAAGTTGAATGTCCTTTGCATAAACAACACTTCCTTTTTTATAGTATAGAGTGAAAAGATGAACAAGAGACGCACTTGGGGTAAACAACAATCCTGCCTATATCAACAGAGTGTTAAGCAGCTTTTTGAACTTCTAAGAGTCTAACTTGCTAAGTACCTAAAAGACATTTCTAACCCAGATGTATAAATTAATTTATATCTATGCCCTGCAATTTCTCTCGGAACATTGCCCTTTAAACCAGAACACAATGATGTTTGCACATAAAAGCGTTAAAATAACTGACAAAGGTGATGTTCTCCAGGCAGACTATGCAAAAAGCCCGATCCCTGCAAAAATATCTTAAATATGACAGTTTCTTTGTTATTTCAGCTATTTGCTGAATTATCTGCCGAAATATTTGTTCCAAATTGAATTGTATTGAATTGTGTTCCAAATTTTAACCAGACATTACAATTTGATTGAGCCCCAAACATTCAAATATCTAAACATTGACATTTATACTATTAAGTAGTAGGATTATCTCTTTTAATTACTATTTGGTGTTAATTTCAACTCTTTATGGTCTGAATTCTTTGTGACAAAGTGTTGTTTAAAGCAGCTTATCATCAGGGAATTGTCTTGTTGATCCCGTCACTCTATACTATTCTGATTTACCACATTCTTGGTTTCCTTAATTAAACATCTACAAGCTTCTAATTTTCCGGAGGTGTTTTTACTGAATGTTATTGGTTGTTCCAGATGATAGCTACTCGGTGGTGGAGGCGACGACGAACGAGCGACTGCGGCTGGTGTGCGGGCTGAAGCCGCGGAGTCAGACGCCCACAGTGCTGTGGTACAAGGACGGGCAGCTAGTGGACGGGCACTCGCGCCGGGTGACGCAGCAGAGGCAGTGGTAAATATCGTAGCTTTAGATGGGGTGATAGACAAAACTATAAAATTTAAAGCAATTAAAATGATGGAAGAAGTATACGAAGGAGCTAAACTAAATTCCGGTGCTATAGCGTTAATAATTGCCACTGTAGCGTGGTGGTTTTGGAGTCAATGTGAAACCCAATACACTAATTTACAATTATTTAGTAACAATATAAAAAAAAAAAAACAGAACGTGAACTTAAAAATTAAATCGTAAGTACGAATATCAAATCTTAAATTTATTTAGGGTTTGAGTTTAGATTTTTAGTAGGTTCGTTTAGGGTAAATTGGATCGCAGCAATTAGTAAGTAAGTACTATCCTGGTTCGTGGCAGTAGGGTCCATCCAACTGCTCAGCAAATTTAGGGTGACCTTTGGACCGCAATGTCCAACGACTCCGAACGTCACGGGAATTAGTGCCCGCAACTTGCACCCCAATAGCAGGGGATTAAAATAGCACTTTTAATTTCTAGTTTTCAAATTAAAATTCGTTACGAATGTGTATGCAGCCTTGCATCAAAAGAGAATCAACCAAATAATAGCGCAGTTAATAGCTTATGGACACTCGAAGCAGATAATCCAGCAGAGGTAATGGTAAATATCATAAGCTTAAGATAGGGTCCTGAAATCCAGTTTTAAAGCAATTGAGATGATAGAAGAAGTACAAGAAGGAGCTAAAATAAAATGCGGTGCTTTGGTACCAGAATTAATAAACTTTAATATGGTACAAGAATTAATAATTTATTTATGGACTGTCGTTTGAGGCAGATACTCCAGCAGAGGCAATGATAAATATCATAGCTTTAGATGAGTTGACGAATATTGTATACGAAAAAATGTATTTTTAAATCAATAAAGAATTAATTAAGAAAATTTTGAAAGGAGTATTGCTGGTGCAGAGGCAACAAATATCGTAGATGAGGTAACTGACAAAAAATACATTTTGATCAAAAAATAATATTTACTGGAAATTAAATCACACAAAACTGATTAGTGATTATCCTGAAAGTAAAATTATCCGACCAACAAACAGTGTCTACAAACTACCCAAAGTTCACCCAACAAACCCATGTAACTGAATACATGTTAGCTATTTCAATTAAATATCTATAAATAGACGGTCCCTAGTAAACCATCATCGGCTATTCCGTGGTTACATCAAAGTCTTAAGTCAGAACATAAACTTACTCGGCCTGTAGGTAATAGGACGCGCGTCTTACAACCCCAGCTTGTAAAGTGATAGAAAAATGTGCCATAAACTTTCTTTTAAAGATGCAAACGCAATGTAGAATTTCATGATTGAATTTCTAAGTGTCATGGTTAATGAAATGTTTGGACGTGTTACGGAAAAAACGATCTATAAATTTCGGTTGCTGGGATTTTAGATTTTATAAGTAATTTATTATTCAAATTATCATTACTTTGGTAAAAATATTTTCCTGAATATTTAAATATTCACAGAAAAAAATTACGTAATCGACGAGACCAACGAAAAGAACGTAGATTACGTTCTAGATGCTAGTTGTGGGGTTTTTGCGCTACTTTGCTGTCATACACTTTGACACTTTAAACCTGCCCCTAACAAGAGGCACGCAGCTATTTGAAAATGAATAGCCCAAATCACTGCTTAGATCTACACTGCGCTCGGGACTCTAAGATTTATCTCTTAACCCAGCCTTGGAAATGTTGCCAATTAAACTGGAACACAGTAATGTTTGTACGTTACGATCGATAGAATAACTGGCAAAGGTCTGATACTTCCCCAGACGGACTCTACGAAAAATGCAACCACTGCAAGCGTCCTACCACTACATTTAGACTACAGGCCCGTGAACAAAATTTACGGGTCAAATGAACCACCAGGAGACTTATGTAGGATGATAGAAGGGTATAAAATAATGAGATTCAGCACTATGCCGTCACTTGTAAGCTGTCCAACTGAGCGCAGTTGAAGAGATTCCAATTTGTTCCAGTTATATTCCAATAGATTTCAGTTGATCCAAACCCTCGATAATTTTTCCTTGCCGCATGATTTTTGTACGGCGCCGGCGTCTAACCATACCAAATGAAACGTCCTTTAAAAAAAAGTTGGTTATTCAAATTAATATCAATCAGCCCAATTCACGTTATTTAGTCACCGATTTCGGCCGAAGAAATTATTCAAATCACGTTAATTACCGATCAAATAGGCAATAGCAATATTGAGGGATGTTATTCTTTCACAGATAGTTCAACATGGAGGTATTTATTATGGATAAAACATAATGACAAATTGTAAAGACTCATTCATATTTATAGTTTTAGTTACAGAATAAATTGCAATAATTCAAGCTCTATATCAATCGCAATCCTAAGATTCCTACTCCCTTGAGACACGTAGATCGCTGCCATATTTCATAGCATTGGATCGCGCGCTTGCATTATGAGTTATCGCTCTCCCAGTATGAGATGCATAAATATCGCTTGGGGTTGCCGTTCATACTAGACAAGTCCAGTGGTTCAGTTGAAAGTTAGTTTTTTCACTGAGTTGAAGGCGATTTCGATTTCTATCAAGGACTACAATTTTTGTGATGAATATGGATGCTTGTTCTAAGTTTGAATGTTTCTATACCATACCTTTTTCATGAAAAAAAAACTAACTAAAATATTTTTTCTAACTTAAAAACCATGATTAATTATAATGTGTACATACAAAAGTACACAAAAAAAATCTCCAAAAAAAATTGAACATGATATTTTACTAAAAAAGTAACAAGGTATTGTCCATAAATCAATAAATTTGGGTCAGTACTTTTTCACCCGAAACCGTCTAGCCCCAAATAAGCAAAGCTTGTAATTTAGAAGAGAATGTAGAAATTTGAGTAGCACATAACACATTTCGTGTGTGAGTGGAGTGAATCTGCTATATGAACGGGGGCTACGTTTCGTGCTATGTCTCTATTCCCGGTATTCCTGGTATTATTGTTGATATCTCGTGCTATTTTAGGCTCTTGTATTACTGTTGCAGTTTATGCTATTTTGCTTATTGTAGGGTGGACGTGTTAACTAAACAGGTGGGTTATTGTAAGAAAAGTAGATGGCTTCGTTTCATATATAATCCCTCAGATAAACAACGAGCATAGCTTGTTCCAAATCACGTAGTGGGACCACAAACTTCAGGTCTTTCTTAACTATCAGTGTTCACGTTTTGGCACTGATAAATACATATGTACATACATATATATTATGTACCTCTAGATAAATATATTAACTTGACTTCTTGACTTTTGTAGATCGGTACCTACTCCCGAGACTCCCGAGAGTCTAGCGCTTAACTAAAACTGTCTCAGCTCTCTCTTTTCTTTTTACTTGACATTACAGAGACAGCAATACCAAAGCCGAAGCTGATTTAATTAGGCGGTCAAACTGCCGCAGTGTCACTGTTTTGTTGAATAGCCTAATGAATATGTATTGTATTCCAGGTTGAGGATCAAGAGCTTCCGGGAAAAGGACTCTGGCTCGTATTCGTGTCAGTACGACGAACCCGGCTCCAAGGATATGAAGGTCACCATCAAGCACAGATACCAAGACCAGGATATCTCTGGTAAAGAACTATCTTCAATACTTTCCATTATTGAAGTGAAAACTTCTTTAGGCGCGCTATAGACAGAATTTTCGTGGGCTGTGAAATGGATTCATCAATCGTCACGCTTGGATATGATAATGGATCGGATCGGATATGAAATCTTCGGGTAAACTCGGTAAAAACGGCCAGGTAGGTACCAGGGCAACAGAAACAGTAAAGAGTTTCGATTACCTACCTCCAACAGCCCAGCGTTTATATCTCCAGATACCAGGACAGCAGAAATATAAAAGAGTTGCGTTTGCCCCTAGGTACCAGTACCAGGGCAACAGCAAGTTTTCACTTCTATCGGCAGTTCCTATGACTGCCAATTTTTTTATTATCCACTATTAGTGCCTCGCGGTTTTCCCGGAATAAAAAGCTTATGTAGAACACACGTCACACACACACCGCACACACATACGGGGGGTCTACCGCCTAACGAAAAACGCTTTGACGCTTTGGCATTGCCGTCTCTTTCATTTCAAGCGAGAAGAAAAGAGACAGCAACGTCAAAGCATCAAAGCGTTTTTCGTTAGGCGGTAGAGGTCCCGTCAGGGCCCGATAGAACCGCCCGTGATCCTTGCTCTTCGAAACACATTTAGATTATAGTGTTTTTTTACGAGTAGGACATGTGCCTGGTGCCTGGTGGTAAGCAACATGCCTGCCACATAACAGCACAGCGACACGCAACTATTGGAACAAAGATTCCAAATAATTACCTAGCACTGCACTGCGCTCGTCACCCAGCGGTCTAAAATATTATATCTCTAAGCCCTTTAATATCTCTGGAAACATTGCCCTTCAAACCGGAACACAGTAATGTTTGCACATTACTACTTGGCGGTAGAATAACTGGCAAAGGTATGGTACTTCCCCAGGCGGACTCTGCCAAGAGTCCTAACACTACGAAAACATAGTGTGGCATAAATCATAGGCTATGCTTTATCGTAGGAAAATAACAAGGACGGGAACTACGTGGGTAAAACTATGATACTAATATATAGAATATGTCACATACGATTCATTTTATCGCGATCAGAAAATCATAGGAACAGGAAAAACTAATACCAACTATTTTCTGATCTGTGCTAATACTCTGGTAGTCCATTTAAGCAAGAGGCTATCATAGCTTTCCGTCAATACGCGCAGGTAAATCTAAATTCAAAGAACTTATTGCAAATATCCAAACTGCAGTTCCCTGGCAGAGTCTGCCAAACCAGGCCATAACCGAAACTCAATGTAAATAGGAAGTGTCAGAGCTCGCCAGACGGACATGTGCAACGGATGCAAATAAAATTCGTAAACGTATTGGGAATTGGGAAGTTGCAATATGAGCTGCAAGATATGTATAGAGTTTATAATTAGCAGTGCGTAACAAAGAACTACTAATCAATCCGTTAGGATTTTGTATGTGGTAACCTGGTAAGGCACTTTTGCTACATCCACCAGGGGAAAAGTTATAAAGACACAGCGACTTTCCTTCATCGAACACCGTATCTTAAGCCTTGAGTTACAATATGAGCAGTTAGATATGTAAGTATAGAGCTCATATTAATTATTAGAAGTAATTTTTGTTGTGTTTGTTTTTTTGTAGGGGTAGGACTCTTAGCAGAGTCCGCCTGGGGAAGTGCCACACCTTTGCCAGTTATTCTACCGCCAAGCAGTAATGTGCAAACATTACTGTGTTCCGGTTTAAAGGGCAATGTTTCCAGTAAAATACAGGGCTTAGAGATATAACATCTTAGATATCTGGGTGACGAGCGCAGTGCAGTGCTAGGTAATGATTTGGACTCTTCGTGTTCCAATAGCTGCGTGTCACTGTGCTGTTATGTGGGAGGCATGTTGCTTACCATCAGGCAAATTACCTGTTTGTCTCGTCACTATTTATTTTAAAAAAAAAACTTTTAGTCAATCCGTATGGATTTTATGTGTAGGGCTGTGCTGGATGCACCAGGGGAAATGTAACATAAAATCGGAAAGACAATTAGCATCGAATTTCAAAACTTTAAATTAATTTGTATTTCAAAAAAAAATTTGTATTAATCTCACAAAAATATATTTGTAAATCGTGGGTGGGAGCAAAGACGTCAAATGTAAAAGACACACAAAGGCTGCTCGGAGACTTGATAAAAAATCATATTTACATGTGTTGGTGACTAGTGTAATGATTCGGATTATGATATCGTCTTGTATCACATTCACGCACAGAACATGCCATAATATAATAGTACATTATGATATAAGTGCGGTAAGTTGATAATTACAGCCGAGGCTTTATTGTTAGCTCGAGCCGAAGGCGAGAGCTATAATTAGCAGAGGCTGTAATTATCAAAGCGCACGTATGTCATACGACGTTTTATAACATATTTGCGAGGAAATAAACAAAACTCTGACGACATTTTCAAATAAAAACAATACACCGAAAAAAAACGCGCGGAATAATATTTACTTGATCACAGATCACAGCACAGAGTAAGTAATCACTATGGATCACAGATTAGCAATGCGCGCGCATCGGCGCCTTTTGTTTTTAAGCAACGGCACAGAACGAGCCTGTATGCCATAAATTATAAAGTAAATTAATATTTTTGTGTTTTGTTACAGAAAAATTAAAGTAATTTATGGTCTAAATTAATTAAATTAAAGAATTTAATAATTCTTTATTATATTTTACCTCTCAAAGTTAATTTTATTCATAAAATGTTGACCACACTTTTCTGACATAAAAACTCTTTACTAAGATTTAAAAAGGTACCGTTCGTTTTAGACGGAGCATATCTCTCTACCTAGTCTGTGGACGGATTATTTTGAAACTGTGCGTTTTACATTACACATTACAGCACTAGTGCGTAATAAGATACATTACTGTTGATATTATGTAATTGCAACACGGAACTCGCATGTCAATATAAAGTGACGTTTTAATCTATGGTCACTTCCTTCCTTCTATCGCCAATTTGCTATTGCTCTGAACGTATTTTCCTATTTTCCGTAATTAATAAATTAGTTGTTGAATCTCATAAATTCTTTTAATTAATATTAGGTTATGGGCTATATATTGTCCGAAAGAATTTGAAAAAGCAATTCAGTAATAAAGTGCAGTGATTCAAACAGATTTAAGTAAAAAATCTCTCAACCGGCACCGGCCATTGCTTACCGGCGTGGTCAATTATTTTTTCAGCATAGTTACACGAATATATAATTAAAAATGGCATCACAAATATCAATGGGCACAATTGAAAAGTTGATTGGGAGAGAAAATTACCAAAGTTGGAAATTTGCCGTCAAAAACTATTTGGAACATGAAGAATTGTGGCAAGAGATTGAACCCGACCGGGGATATGTGTCTGACGGCAGGAAAAATACGAAAGCAAAATCAAAAATAATACTGCTGGTAGACCCAGTTAATTATGTTCATGTCCAGGAGGCTTCAACAGCAAAACAAGTTTGGACAAAACTTGAAAAGGTATTTGACGACTCAGGGCTCAGTAGAAAAGTAGGTTTATTAAGAGATCTGATTACCACCAATTTAGAAAATTGCTCGAGTGTCGAGGAATATGTTAATAAAGTAATGTCAACTGCTCATAAGTTACGGAATATCAATTTTGTAGTAGGAGACGAGTGGCTTGGTACGTTGCTGCTCGCTGGCCTCCCTGATTACTACAAACCGATGATAATGGCTTTGGAGAGTTCTGGTATAAATATTACTGCTGATTATGTGAAAACCAAGTTATTACAAGAGGTTAAGGTATCAGATTCTGTTGCTTACTATGCCAAGTCATACAATAAAAAAAATATGTCAAAAACAACACATAAAAATCCACAGAACCAATCACAAGATAAAAGTCAACCCAAAGGCCCACGGTGCTTTGTATGCAATAAATATGGGCACATTAGTAAGGATTGTTATTTTAAAGATAAAAAGAAGGGTTTCTCAAGCAATAATAATTCTAAAACTAATGGTTATTATGCTGCTTTTCCAGTTGCTGCTGAGTTGGATGGAAACTGCTGGTATGTTGATTCCGGAGCATCACTGCATATGTGCAATAATAGAAATTGGATGTATGATGTTTCTCCATCTACAATTAACAACATCAAAGTTGCAGACAATAAAACTGTAACAGTAAAAGGTAGCGGCAAGGTGGATCTTCAGATAAGTGATTCAGATGGCATATTAAGGACTATACAGGTCAGAGACGTTCTATTTGTACCTACACTATCGGTAAATTTGATTTCTGTTAGTCAAATGGTAAAGAATGGCTGTGAAGTAAAGTTCCAGAGTGATGGTTGTCAGATCTATCAAAATCATAAATTAATATTGACAGCTTCACATCACAACAACATGTATATTTTAAATAATGTTTCTGATGCACCCGCATTATTATCAACAACAGATGAGCAAGATATAAATTTGTGGCATCAAAGAATGGGCCATCTTAATTTTACCGATTTACAAAAAATAACCGAAAGTGCTGTAGGGGTACAATTTTTAAAAAAAGGTTATCAAGTTTGTACAACTTGCTTAGAAGGCAAGATGAGTCGACAACCATTTAAAAATATTGGTACAAGAGCTTCTGAATTGCTCCAATTAATCCACTCTGATTTATGTGGTCCGATGGAGACAAGCTCTATTGGAGGTGCCAAATATTATGTTACTTTCATAGATGACTACAGTAGGAAAGTATATGTCTATTTTATGAAAAACAAATCTGAAACATTACAAAAGTTTAAAGAATTCAAAAATATGGTGGAAAATGAAACAAATAAAAAAATAAAGATATTGCGCTCCGATAATGGAAAGGAGTATATTAATAATGAGTTTAAATTACTTATGTGTAAATCTGGTATCCAGCATCAAACAAGTAACCCATATACGCCTCAACAAAATGGCATGGCAGAGCGAATGAATCGCACATTAGTAGAAAAAGCTAAATGCTTAATTTTGAATTCCAGATTACAAAAGATTTTTTGGGCTGAAGCGGTTTCCACAGCGGCTTATATTATAAACCGTTCACCAACAAAATCTTTGGAGTACAAGACACCATATGAAATGTGGACAGGTAAAAAACCAAATTTAAATAACATGAAAATTTTTGGATGTCATGCAATGGTTCATGTACCAAAGGAAAACAGACAAAAATGGGATTCTAAAGCTATTAAAATGATATTTGTGGGTTACTGTGATAATACTAAAGGCTACAGATTGTTCGATGAGAGTAAAAGACAAATATACAAGAGTAGAGATGTTGTTTTTTTGGAACATACAGTTAAAAATAATTGTGTCATTATGCCGCTGACTATTTTACCACCACAAGAAACTACAGCTCAACAAGAATCTGATACCGATACTTTAGTAAATGAAAGTTCAGAAGAGGAACAATTATTTCACTCCAGCAGTGAATTATCAAACTCCGAACCAGATAATGATCCAGATTACATACCAGAGAACTTAAAAGAAGATCCTATGCCATCTAGAAATATAACTCTGCGACCGAGGAATAATAAACCTACAAATACATATTTTTGTCATGAAGAGAAAGTAACTGATTCAGCAGTTTTATTAAAGGAACCAGATACCGTAGAAGAAGCTCTTTCAGGCCCACAAGCAAAAGAGTGGAAAGCTGCCATGGATAGCGAATATGGCTCGCTCCTTCAGAATAATACATGGACATTAGTAGCTCTACCTGAAGACAAAAGAATAATCCCTTGCAAATGGGTTTATAAAATGAAAACCGATACAAATGGAAAATTTGTACGTTATAAAGCTAGATTAGTCATAAAAGGTTTTATACAAAAGAAGGGAACGGAATATAATGAGATTTATGCTCCAGTAGTACGACATACCTCAATAAGATATTTGTTTGCACTGGCTGTAAAAGAAAACTTATATATAGATCAAATGGATGCGGTTACAGCTTTTTTGCAGGGAGATATAGATGTAGAAATATATATGAATCAACCACCTGGTTATGAAACCGGACAAGAAGTCTGCAGATTAAATAAGTCAATTTATGGCTTGAAACAAGCAAGTCGTCAGTGGAATTTAAAACTTACCTCTGTGTTGAAAAAGTTTGGATTGAAAAGCACAGCTGTAGATCCATGTGTGTACTACAAAAATGATAATGGAAGCATACTTTTTATATTAATATATGTTGACGATTTATTAATTTTTTATAACAATATAGAGAAAGGTAAAGAAATAAAACAACAACTTCAAAGTAAATTTAATATAAAAATGATTGGACCTGTGAATCATTTTATTGGTTGGAGAATAAGTCAGAATGTGGCCAGAGACCAAATTCATATTGATCAGACTGCCTATATAGAAAAAGTTCTACAAAGATTCAATATGGCAGATTGCAATCCAGTTAATTCGCCCTGTGATCTTAGCTCCAAATTGATCAGTACAGGAGATCAAAATAATATCATTAGAAATGTTCCTTATCAAGAAGTTATTGGCAGCCTACTTTATCTATCACAAAGTACAAGGCCAGATATTTGTTTTATTGTAAACAAATTGAGTAGCTTCAATAACAAACCAGAAATACAACACTGGTTAGCAGTAAAAAGAGTGCTGCGCTTCATAAAGGGAACAAAAGATTATAAATTAATATTCAGTCAAAATAAAGAAGAAAGAAGATTGTTTGGCTACTGCGACTCAGATTGGGCTTCAGAGACTAACAGCCGGAGATCATGTTCTGGCTACACTTTTCTGTTTCAGGGTGCTTCAGTCTCATGGTGTTCTAAACGTCAGAATACAGTTGCATTGTCAACCATGGAGGCAGAATATATGGCACTGGCTACTGCCACACAAGAAGCTATGTGGCTGAGGCATTTAGAGTCAGAGCTAGACTGGAGGGTTACTGTTGCGCCTACCTTAATTTATTGTGATAATCAAAGTGCTATCAAATTTGCAGGTACTGACTCTTATTGTACTCGCAGCAAACATATTGACATACGATACCACTTTCTTCGAGAGAGAGTTGCCGAAAAGGAAATTGAACTATGCTACATTGGGACTCAAGATATGGTTGCCGATGTACTTACAAAACCAATATCTACAAAGAAGACTGACGAATGTTCCATGGCTATGGGTTTGCAATTAAGAAGAGGATGTTGATATTATGTAATTGCAACACGGAACTCGCATGTCAATATAAAGTGACGTTTTAATCTATGGTCACTTCCTTCCTTCTATCGCCAATTTGCTATTGCTCTGAACGTATTTTCCTATTTTCCGTAATTAATAAATTAGTTGTTGAATCTCATAAATTCTTTTAATTAATATTAATTACGATACAGAAATTGGTCCAATAAGAGACTCTTTACGAGCAAATATGTTATAAAGAATTTAATAAAATCGTCTGCAATTCAAGGATTAATTAAAAAATACACGATTTTCACCGCGACGAAATCAGACTGTTACGTTCGGGTATACTAAAATATTGTAATGACGTTACGTCATTCACTTTCTCTTCTTCTCTCGAGCGATTTCCACTTGAAAATGATTTCTCGCTCACTCGCTTTGGTGACCTTTTTGCGTAGCAAAAAAATTCTTCATCTATGGGTGGGAGTCAACCCCAAAACGTCAGGCTTTGGACAGACGTACTACCAACTAAGCCACAATGCGACTTTTTATATGCAATCAAAACGACGAGACGCGTGAACAAAATGCTGGCGTTTATCTGGCCTTTTAAGCAGTTTATTTTGTATAAGCAACGTACTGTACTATCCAGCGTAGTAATGCTAATATCATACTGGGTACGCTTAATACTGGTAGTGCCACTACCGTAGTGGCTTGAGTATCTTGATTATCTTTAGAGCTTAATAATTGGTCTATGGATAATTTAGATGTGCTTAGTAATGAGTTAGGTATGTTGCGTACTGTAGTTTAGTGGTTTTGTTTTCTTTTTCTATCTATCCATATTTAAGTTTTGTTATTCAAACCAAAACTATCTCAAATATCGTAACGTGATAATTTCATCAAATTTCTGCCAAGATTCACAAGTTCAGCGACGCTCGCAGTCCGCACGGTCAAAGCCGGGCTGAGGCTATTTTCATAATATATATTAACATCTTTATGCCCTTCCACATGTGTAAACACACGACCGATACTGTATTCCGGGATATACCGGCCAAATAACTTCGTGTGATTTTATGATTTCGAGTTTTTTGAAGACACGATGCGTTTAATGCGGGATTAAGAGCATCACTTCCCGTGGCGCGATTGGATCCGAAACTGTTGATGATGTCATTTCCTGTTACTTTTATTTTGTCTAAATAAAATATGCTTTATTTGGCACGTTAAGAAAATTATGAGAATATTTTTTACAATGCGCGGGCGCACTGTTAAGAAAAACCTTATTGTTAGCCAGTCAACATTTTGGTAATAACTTCAAGTTAGAATTGTAACATTTAAATACTCATTGTGTTGGAGATATTATCTACCCTATAGATGAAGTTAAGCTTCTTAGCAAGAGGAATAAAGAGAATAAGTATTATCGTTTTGTATGCGTAGTGTGTACACACACATACACTTTTTTATATAGAATGACGGGACGAGTAACACATGCGCCTGATAATAAGCAACACACCTGTTCATAATAGCTTAATCCTATTCGATTATGAAGAGTCCAAATCACTATCTAGCTCTACACTACGCTCGTTGCCCAGAGATATTGATGTTCATACCCTGTAATATCATCGCCCTTGAAACCAGAATACAGTAACGTTTGCACGTCGTTGTTTGAAGGTAGAATCACTACCAAAGACGAGAAGGAGTAGGAGTCTGGAAGAAGTAGGTACCACTTACAGACGGACTCTGCAAAGAGTCCTACCAATACTACTATGACAACAAATCCCTAGGTGTTTCAAACATTTACTCCATAACCTGTTTGTGTGTGTGTAAATTTTACTGTGTATTTTATACTTGGTTTTAAATAACAGGCAAATAACGAGAACGGGGACTACGGGGGTAAAACCACGGTGCGCTGTTGGTATCACCATAAAGATTGAAATTAAACCCCTATTTCGTCTTCCAGGGTACCAAGCTGATGTAGACATCGACCAGCCTCTCCCAGAGATCCTCGCACAGCACCAGGTAGCGTCTCTCGTCGACAACAACACCATAGAAGAACCAGAGAAAAGAGTAACGAAGAACGTCAAACTTAAAGAAATCGACAACAGTGATGACCCTGATGATAGGATTGAGAAAGAACATCCTAATTACGGTCACGTGGATGACACGATGACGAAGTTTGCTCCGCGGTTCAAGCATCCGACGAAGATGTTTAACATGGATATGAAACCAGCTGGTAGCTCTATCCGACTCAAATGCGCTGCTGAAGGTAATGACTGTTCTTCATTTTAATCATAGCCATTCTGATCCCTAATCCCTAGACAATAGGGTTTTATACATTTGACGTGTCGGCATCATAATTGTCGTACGGATGAACGTATTTTGTCTTTTTGGTTAATGGATTAATTAGTTGGTAGCGTTCTTAGCTGCTTCATCAAAATCGGTTCTGCCGTTTCAAAGTTACGGGTGGTCTAGTGAGTTACGGCTGGTCTAGTCAGGAGAACGGTGACTGCCGATCCGGAGCCGGGGCGTCCAAATCCTACCATGCGCGCCATTGTCTTTTCGAAGTCATGTTCGTAATGTCGCTAACTTAAAAACAGTAAGCATCGTGAAGAAACCGATATGTACCTAGAATCCTTCAAGGCCATGACTGTGTCATCCACCAACCCACACTTGGCCACCGTGGCGGATTATGGTCTTAACTCTCTCCTTGCAAGTGAAGGCCCCGAGTCCCAGCAGTGGGAGCATTTAGTGGGCTGCTTATGCTGTTTCAAATTCATCAGCACTTTTGTTACTACGGGTACTTGTTTTACCTGCAAACATACGTGGGTTCTAAACTTTAAAGGACTTTCGTTTGGGGCTTTTCAAATTTTTGATATGATTATCATGAAAAAAATATAACCAACCGAATTTAAATACATACAAGCCCGCAACATTTCACATTTATTATGCTGGTAGATATGATAAAACATGCACAGGAGCAATGTTTACGATCTGAGATATTTTCAAAGGATACAATGCTATTGCTATTCTTAAATCGTAAAGTGAGTCAGTTTCTTATGGCCGGAGATAGCCGTGGGATGTTGAGTTATGCTATCTGTATAACGGACCGGATTGACCAATCATAACCTTATGACAATACGAGCACTGTACTTTACAATGACAGTGAAAAAGATTATGTAAAATGTAGTTCCATAAGCAAAAACAACCTACTACATTTAAAGACTGCTGGGATTCGCAGCCTTCTTTCACAAAAAAGTACAGACCATAATCCACCACGTTGGCCCAGTCCGAGTTGGTATATGATATCTGACGTTTAAAAATTCTTGAAACGTGAAGTTTTTCTTACGATGTTTTCCATCACCGTCAAAGCCAGTGGTGAAGACAAACTTATATTAACCGTTAGAGAAGTCGGGTTTTAGAGTGGAGACCGCGAATTGGTTGTAGTGTAGGACTGGGAGACCTCTGAGACTGAGACGATTTACAAAAGTTGGTGGCACTCGGAAACGTAGAGCTGCTGAGATTTGGAGTGAGTGGCATACTATAGGAGATACATTTGTCCAGCAGCGGAAGAATACGGAATGATGATGATAAATATTAGTAGGATAGAAGGTAAATTAGTCGTAAACTACCAACCTATCTGTTCTCTACCCATTCCACTCACCGATTACGCCCCGTTTCAAAAATACCTCAGCATTTATTACCTCGTAAACTTCGCAGGCAACCCGACACCGAATATAACGTGGTACAAAAATAAAGTCACCCCCATCATGAGAAGCTACTTCCAGCCTTCGTATGGGAAGTGGTCGATGGCTCTTGACGAACTAACGAAGGCAGACAATGGAAACTACACCTGCGTAGTCTGCAATGAGATGGATTGCATCAACCATACGGTAGTGCTGCATGTTCAAGGTGAGAATTATGTTAATAGTATTAAAATGTATTGTTGTTTTAGCATTTAAAAACGAGTCGACAGTAAAATGAAGCGAGCAGAATTCTATGGTCTTGTTGCTGGACACATTATTCAGTATGTTAAAGGCAAACAACCTTACGCCTTTAAACCAAGCAACCGTACGCGTCAGTAGTCGCCAATGCTAAGCTGAAGATACACGAGAGTGTTCTTCATGCAGTTGTGTCGTTGTCTCAGCATACCTCATACATGAACGATGTCAAAAATGCGCTGCAAAAATGGTATACGTCGTTTTATGTTGCGAACGTCAGCTATACTACTAAGTGCCATCAGGGATTAGAGCTTTAATATTGCTATTAAAAATCGCACCGCAGCGATCATGCAGGCAAGAGGGAAGATCATAAAAAATAAAGATTAAATAATCCAGATAAACGGTCAAGTGACCCATTATTTAATCGTCCCGGCTTGCCAAATTCAATGAGTAAATTAAGCGCAAATTCTGGGCCGGAAGGAAATTTGCTAGAAACACGAAATATACTCGTATATATTATGCAAAATAACTTAGTTTGTAATTATTCCTGCCTGACAAATGACACAAGCACTACACAAAATAGAATAACATAACAAAAAGCACGGCCCTTACAGTCCATGTAGCTGATATTCAAATAAAAAAAAACCAACAGTTAAATTGAGATCATTCAATTGCAATTACAAATAATCTAAACGATCGATGACTCGCGCATGAACTTGCATCTGTAGATTAAATTCTACGAAACTCTGATTCGGTCATAAAAATTTAAAGAAGCAAAAAAAGTATAGCAAGTGAGAGGAAAATTGATATTGTTTTGAGCGTAGGTACCTTGAAGTCAAGAGTGAATTGATTTTTTGAACGAACCTAATCCGGGTCCACCATCATACTCGTACACCGCATCGTCGCTTATCATGAGGCGAATCAAGAGAAAATCTGATAGCGTTGAAAAAAAAGTTAAATAAACCCAATGAAATCATATTTTTTTTCTAAAATATGATAAAGGTGTGATTAAGTATCCAGATATGGTACTTATAGTATAGGTACCTATATCTGAAGGAAAGGTTTCAAAATGTATAGTGTAACCAACTTTCATCACAAATAAATAACTTTTGTTTGTTGTGTTTGTATAAAACAAATATAAAATTCTTTTTAAAATCCCAAACATGCGATAAACTTAAGTACCAATTCGTAGCAATCGTAAATCTCGTTGACAATGACTTGTGTCAAGCCGCGCGTAGCCCATACAAATCAGATGGTTGATTTTTGCCGAACGCGGTATTCAATTTATGACCCTTCAATAAGAAGACATCATTATAATTATACTAATAGTATTCCACGGTTCCACCTGTGGGGATACCGTTATTTCCAGGGATAAAAACAGCCTTTGTGTTATTCTAGATTAAATCAAATTTCAAACTAAATCAAATTTAAATCCGACTTGTGCTATTTCGACGTGATTGATCAACAAACATCCAAACTTTTAAAATATGAGTATAATAAACCAGACGTATTGAGGAATTTTCAGAATATCAAATATTCAGAATATTCATAATGAAATAAATAATAATTTCAAAAAATATTCCCAAATTCGCCACAAGTAGTGGTTTAAATATAAAAAATTGATAGGCATACGTCAATATCAATAATTTGAGATATATTTTGCCCCAATACTCATATTTCTGATTCTGAAAATGCCTTATCATCGCAAAAAAGTCTATGTCGATCAAATATTTGACACGGCCATTTGTCCCCTAGAACGCTATCCATCGAAGCCCTACATAAAAGAAGGGTACCCTGGCAACATCACCGTTCTAGTGAACGACACAGTCCAGCTCGCGTGCCCGCCTGTGTCGGACCTCGAGCCATACCTCTACTGGATCAGACCCTCGAACTATTCTCTGAAAGATGCTGAAGTTGGCCCCAGCGATATGCCGATTCCAGTCGGAGACGTCATTGAGGTGGCTTTGATTTTCATTGCGGTGATGGTCTTCCGTCAATGTGATTAAAAGTAACATCTCGGTGAAGGTTCATGTCATACCATATTGTAACTTCCATAGTAATATCCCAATGAATGGTTATCTCATATGATAATTATAATTATCATAGTTTAATAATTATTGAATTTTAACATATCGGTGAAGGTCCGTGTCATCTACAAAGTCATTTTTATTGTAAAGCAACATCCCCATTCGTTATATCTAACGATAATCACTAAAATTTAACACTCTGGTGAAGGTCTTTGTCATACCACAATGTAATTTATATAATAGCAACCCTATAAATGGTTAACTCTTACGATAATTGTTGAACTTTAACATTCGGTGAAGGTCCATGTCATACCATAATTTAATTAATTCATAATATGACACTCAAAGCTCATGCGATTTTTATGATTTAACGTTTCGGTGAAGGTCTGTGTCATACTACAATATCCTTTATAAAATAACATTTCAATAAAGCATTATCGCCTGCGATATCCTTCGGTGAAGGTCTGGGTCATACTGTCATACCGATAATGTGACCTTGAAAGTAATATTACGCTGAAATTCTATGTTTTATGTATATTAAGGAAATTTTGAACAATTATCAAATTTTGTATTGTAAGACAAATTCTATGTAAAGTTCTTGTGGTTATGGAAATAATCTCGTTGGTTTTAGGGTTGTCTGTAACTATCTTCACTCTTTAACTATTTTAGGTTTAAGTAACATTTCTTTATTTCAATCTGTTTTAGTTACACTTTTTACGAGTCTATCTTTTTCATTATTTTTGATATTTATCTTCTATTCAACGGTGATGGTCAATGTATCTTTTGAGTTAAAAAGTAATTGTTTTTAAATCTGTGTTTAAATGGTGCATAATATTTTCACGTACCTACCTTCAATATTACTCCTAGTAACGTTTGTATCAAATAGTATCCATATAACCGGAAAATCAGATTTTCCTAAAACTTCACCATAAAACTAAATGTTTTATGGTTTTTGAAGATTACATCTGAAGTTCTGCTTAATCCACCACCATCTGAACATTTAAGTGTACCTAGTTGGAGAACGGTGTTCCACAAATTTCTATGTTTTGGTTGATGATGATTTTTAACAAAACAAATCTTGTTTATTTATTTACATGTATGATATTTATATGTATATAAGTAAGATTAACAGTAACAGCTTCTACTTGTATCTTTGTAGAGCGGCTATACGCCAAGCCCGTGCTAACCCAGGGTGCGGTAAACCAAACCATACTCGTAGGGGAGACAGCAAGGTTCAACTGTGAGTTCCTCTCCGATCTACACCAGTACGTCTACTGGATGTACTTCAGTAAAGAGGACTTCGTCACTGAGTTGTACAATGAGAGTGAGGTGGTGGATACTAAAGATGTCGTCTACCTTGACCATAACAAGGTCACCTCGGTGAGGGACTGTGGCTAACGCATGGGTGTGATTTGTTTTGCTTTCTGCATGAACTGTGTGTATATTTATTTATAAATGTAGTTTGCTACTATGCTATTATCACAGTCTTGTTAGTTTATTTGTAGGTATAAGTCGTTGTTGTACAGCGTGTGCACGTGTGTTCCTTATGATTGTTGTACATAAAGCAGCTTTTTAAACTTATATTATAAACTTTCTATGGATTTCTTTTATTCTATTGATATTGTATATTTTTGGAAATTTTTCTCTCCATTTTTATGGTATTTTTTGTATCATATATGCTATACCCTATAGATATTTATATATATTTGGGAGTTTTATTTATTCACCTTTTTGAGGATATTATTTGTTCTATTGTTTATTTTTTGGTGTCTTTGTTAACTTTGTAAGTGAATACACTTTATTGTCCAACAATTTTAAGGTTCAATTTAGAATGGACAATATATATGTTTTAGCTTGATTTGTAACTTTTTTGCATGATTAGTTAGGTTATATTAGCATTGATTTTGTTATTATTCAAGAATAAAATAAGTTAGGGAACAACATTTTGATCTGCTTCTGATAACTCAGCACATGGATTCTTGTTTGCTTTGCATGCTGTATTATCTTTCTTGCACACGATACTATATTTTGTGATTTGTGATGAATTTGTTATTTCTACCGTATCTTTCGTATTTTTTAAGTTATTTTATATATTTATCATGTTTATCATTCAAACCATTGGCGGCTTGCATGTTTGACTGCTTTCTTTCGTTATGTTAATGGATAACGAATTGGTTCGATGACTTAAAAAAAGTATTCTTAATTATATTTCTTTTAGCTATTTTAATCATGATTGCAATTTCCAGAGTGATAATCCTTCCGACAAACCTGAGCAGCTGACACTCTACAACGTGACGAAGGATCGAGAGGGTTGGTACGTCTGCGTGGCTCTCAACACTCTTGGCAATACCACGGCCAAAGGATACCTCACTGTTTTGGATTGTAAGTACCTCTTTAATATACTTGTTTGTATCGCTGACGAACGGAAGCAGAGGAAAGAGAGACGAGTCTTAGCATTCCATGGATTCACCGTGCGGGTGCCGGGTCCTTCGTGTGGCAGAGAGAGAAATCCCGAGACTTGTGACACAGGTGTAAGTTTAAGGGGCCCCTTTCCGTCGTACATCAACACTCACCTTCGCTACTCGTATTTATCTCCCTGCCCAGTCAAATCTGATATGAACGTACTAGTGCACCTTTAGATACTCGTTCTAGTATAGTCATAGAATATTGTCAACTGCAACACGTAATACATAGTATGTCTTGCTGTTGATTAGACGATGCAGAATCATTCGACGAAGTCTTTGTTTTTTAACGGACAGAACCTTTATTAACAAAAACTAATATACCTACAATAAGAAGTTCACAACTACACTACGCTGTATTCCTAACTTCTTCTACTTCAAAGTCTTTGCTCTTATCGTTATCGATCGTGTGACTTATAATCATTATAAAAAAAAAATGGTTGTCTGTAAAGTCGGTTTACTGACGCTAGTTGAACGTGACAACGTCTTAAGAAAGTACTGATGGAATGGTACTGACGACGTCATGCGGGGAGGTAACGGCGGTAACGGCACATGACGTCATGTTTTGCGGGCGTGCAGCCGGCTTCATCGAATTATAAGACGTTATCACGTCAAAAACAGACTATTGTATGCATCCACGGCTCAGAAACAGGGTCCTTTTGAACAAGAAGAGTCACGGTGAGAGGGAGAGTCAAAACCATATTTATATATCACTTTGCTCATTCAGTGTCAATTTTACTATCAGAGTATAATCTAACGACCTTTGGTTATAAATTATAGTACCGTAAGTGTATAAAATTTAAATTCATTTATTTCAGGTAGGGTTAACCTTACCTGAAATAAATGATTTTTGTGGGGATAAATTATGCAATTAACAACTAAAAATCATTCAATCAATGCTAATAATCTTTTATGTTTTATTTTAAATTGAAGATCATTTCGATAAAACAAATGAAACACGAATGGAAACCCTGTTCCTTTTGTGAAATCGATTAAAAATTCCGCAAATAAACTTAACTAGAATCTTAATCAATCAATTAATTCTAGTGAACTGCAAACAGATTTCTCTAAAACAAGATTAATCTATAAATTGATTTATTTGAGTCGCATGCGCTGACACATGAATGGCCGATTATCTAGCTCTAAAGCTAATTAGTGAATTTCTATTCTAACGTATCCTGCTTGTGTTGAAGATTTATTTTCGCTGTTTAAGGCAACATTGGAATATTTGCAATTCTTAGGCTGTTTACACTATGGTCTCATAAGTATTATTTTACAATTAGGTAACCTTTTTTACCAGTTATACTAATTGACTTAACTTAACTTACCAGTTTCTGCCGCATTTTACGATTTCATCGGCAATTTAAAAAAACGTCAAAAACTTAGAAAACCTTTTTGTTATGAAAATGGTAAATGTAGTTTAGTGTAGCCTGTGTGGTCATCCAGACTATAATTTAACTATATTCCAAAGTTCAACCCGATCCGTTCATGCATTCCGACGTGATTGAGCAAAAAACATCCAAAAATGTCATTTATAATGTAAATTGGATTGTAAGGTATCTCAGAATATATTTCAGTTCAAGATTTATGCTATTCAATGATAAAAAATAGTAGTATTTGAAGAAAATTGTACATATATCGACGGTTAAAAGGAAGTTGGGCATAAGCGACATTTTGGTCAAAAATCAGTTTTAAATGCCATTTTACTTAAAAAATTCCGCTCTTTCGAATGAGCTGACTCCCATAGCTCTACGATGACTTTTTTGGCGCTTATGCCCGAGCAAAAAACAACATTTCCCTAGTTATACTATTCGTAACCGACGTAAATTCAGGTCATTTTGTCTATAAAGGTGCTTGTATCCCTGCAAAAAATATCTAATCTCGATTTGTTGTCGGTAATGCTTTTTTACTTCATAGGGGTCTCCAGTTTTCAGTTGTTTATGCCTTCTAAGCTATTTCCTCAAAAAATACAAACGTTGTTTATAGCCTATTTCCATTTAGTAATTGAACATAGCTTTGACCCTTGTACCCTTTTTCCAAAATTCATTTCTATTTCACTCTGTCGGTTATACCCTATTACCTTATTTAATGTTAATATCAAGCTGTTGGTTATTCCTCACTTCCGTTAAGAATATACACACGCTTTTGTTGCTAATCCCTTATTACTTAAATTGAACGACATACCATGGTGTCGATTACAACCTACTTCCACGATCAACGATCAAAGTAATACGTCATTTATACTGTGATACACAATGAGGATTTCATTTCAAATCCGTGCTTATGACATTTGATATCACTAAAGTACACACTAAGAAGACTGGAGCAAGAGTTGACAAAGTACGAAAAGGTCGAAACAGGAAAGTCATTCTGAATTGTAGCACAGAGGAAGACTTTGTCCTGGTCAAAAATCGTGTGCAGCAACACAAGTTTCTAAAGGAGAAAACCGTGAAAGCGGGTAATCCACAGATCATCATTCGAGACGTCTTGTCTTATCACAAAGATAACGAAATGTAGTGGAAAACCTTCTGGAGCTACAGAGGGTTGATTTGCAAGAGAGCTCGATCAGAGTGCTACACAGGAAAAAAAGGCGTAATTCACATGGGTGTCATCCACTGATCGAGGTTTCACCTCGCATTCACAGAGCGTTTTTGGACGCCGAAAAGGTCTACATAGGACTCCAGACTCCAGACCAGTGGCAGACCATTCGCCCTTGGTGCAGTGCTCCAAGTACCTAGGTTTCGGCCATACAAAGGCGATCTGCCGGGAAAGGGATGAGTCCTGCAGACGCTGCGGAAAAAAACCCACTCCTGGACACAATGCAAGGCAAGAAAAGAAGACCTGCCACCCAAATGCAAGAACTGCACGATTGCTCATCCCAACAGCCCCAACAGAGAACTCGCTCACGACGCCTTTAGTAGCAATTGCCCTGAAAGGATAAAATGGGATGGTATAGCGCGTTCTAGAATATCTTATTGCTAAGGGAACTCATGAGGAAAGTAGCTCAGTCTCCAGTATACGGTTCATCCAAGCCAACCTGCAGTGCTCGCAACGGCAGAACTCCTGAAGGTAGCGATAGAAAGGGGAGTTTCAGTTGCCCTTGTTCAAGATCCCTATATGGGAAATAAAGGCGTTATGAAACAATATCCTGGAACTCGCGTTATCCAGTGCAGTTAAAACAGACAAAACCAATTAAGGCAGGCATAATAGTCTTCGGTGTCAGGCTGGTGGTAATTCATGCCCCCTAATTTGTTACCGAAACGGGAGTGGATGTTGTGTTGGTCGGCACAGGCCTAAAACTGGGAGTAATTTCTCTCTACTAAGGAACCAAAAAGTCGAATCTTTCCTCAGCAGGATTATTGATATTATGGTATTCAGCAAAAAACTAGCGACAAATGACCTTATTGTTGCTGGTGATGTGAATGCGTAGTCCCACTGGTGAGGAAGCACATCCCAAAGTGAGAGAGAAGAAGCCGTAAACTCATTGTTCAACGAAATGGACTTATTTATAACTACGGCGATACACCAATCTTCGAGATCGTTAGGGAAGGCAAATTCTGCACAAGCATAGTAGATGTAACTATGTGCAGCGGGTCTCTCTTGGGAAAAATCATTTGGACAACAATTGGGATGCAAGGTTGACAAAAGTATTACGACATCAGACCACAACATCACTTTCGTTTTGCGCCTAGTTAAACCTTTCAAAGAACAGATACCAATAATAACAACATGCAAATACTAAACCACAAATAGACACAGTGGTCAAACTTTATGTTAAAATCAGTTAAAACACAGTTAAAATCCTCCCTGCAAGAAGGAAAGCTCTCGCCAGATTTAGTGGAGAAATGTGAATTTCCATTGGAACTGGAGTCGATGGTTCCGAACTACACAGCTAGTTTACATGAAGCCTGCGTACAGACCATTCCAATGGTAAGCTCGCCGGATGGAAATCCAACCCTTAAGGTAAGACGGCCACCGATTTCGGTTGGCGCGATCGAGAAACAAAACGATTGCAATAATAGAGTACTGAGAAAGTCGGACGCCTTTCATAAAGGCAAGTGCGCTGTTTGTACATCTTAGCAGAAATGCGAGTGAAACACCCCGGGTAGTAAGCGTGGATGCGATGACAATCGAATACTCAAGAGCGAAAGTCACAGACCGGCTGGATTGCATTGAGGCGTCTAAACATCATGAGGTTGTCGTTTCCGAAAATAGGATAGAAAATCTGAGCTTCCTCAGAGCCCCTTCGCATGACCTGACAAATGCAACAGACAGCTGGGGATAGATGCAACAGACAGCTAGTTCGACCAAACAAACCGGTTCCGAAAGAGCACAGCAGAGGAAAAACCCGCAGCCAATCAAAGCGACAGCCGAAGCACCATCACGGCCTTCGTGATTTCGTGACCACTATCTAGGCTCCATCGCAATAATATACAATGTTTCACACGGCAACATCCAAAGCCTTTTGATTTGGAGACGTTAATCACAAGAACTTTTAGAGATGGGACCTTCTCGCTGAAAAATTCTTCGTAGGTAATCATGTTGGCTAGATTAGTAAAATACAAGTAGCTACTTTTAAAAGGAACTGCACATCATCAACTGTCAAATACTCGATGGACTCGGAGGCACCCGAGCATCGTATTGAAGTCGTATCAAAAACGAAATATCTTGATTTACCGGATTGTTATCGTACGCCCCGGCAAATTTTTGAGAGTAATATCTATACTGTTTGTTATTTTTTTAAACGTTTAACATTACAAATACATACCAAGCCTCCTAAATTTATTCCTTAGTTATGTGCCTACCTACTAGCTTAAGTATTATTTTTCCAAAAAATAGTAGGTTGATACCTACCAACTCTGGCCTTGACTTTTCGTGATTAAAAATAATAACAGAAATGTTGTTTTGTTTTTATTTAAAACATCGTACTATCTGATTGTTAGTGAAAAGGTGACATGAAAATAATGCAAAAAAATGAGCAATCACCTATTAAATCTACCATAATTTAGCTTTCATAGCAATCTTTTCATCTATACTTCCTTAGACTTACGCAATACCAGATGTTAGTTATCCTTCTTTTTCTTTACTTTCAAGCTATATTGTATGTCACTAATGTCTTATGATTCTGTTTTTTGTGAAAGTCGACTGTTACTTGTGTTCTATTATCTGTTATACAACCACTGTGAAAAGTTTCTTATCCTTCTTTTCCCATAACACTTATTGAACTGTCTAGTCTCTTATACCCCTTTTCCCTCGCGACGTGAGATATCGGTATGTTGTTTAGGCTTCTTATCCATTAATATTTTATTTTGTCTTTTGTCGCTTACGCCATATTACCTCATTGGAAAATTAAAAGCCATTGGTATAAGCGACATAAACAACGTTAAATAGCAACAAATCATTGAAACTGACAATACCGGTAACTGCCCCATTTTTTTCTCATTTCATAACTGTTTCAATTTTCACGAAATGCTAATAAATAACAGAGATACGTCAGTTTTTCTAAAATTCAAAACTTTAAACGGCTCTCCTGAACATTTCACTTTTTGGCGCTTATACCGTATTTCCTTTTAACCGTCGATATGTATAAAACTAAACATAGATAGATAGATCATGTATGTGTCTACTTAAATAATAAATATTTAAAAATAAATATTTGATCTATGTATGTATGTTTACAAATAAATATGAAATATGTCTGGTCTTTAAAATATTGTAATTCCTTGTAAGTTGTAGTTAAATACAAAAACTGTTACTATGTAAACAGTTGACATGAATATATTTTATTTCTAAATAAGTACCTACAACCTTCGGTGCTATTTTCGGTATTCTTATTATCAGGCGATGGTACAACTCGGCCCTTACTCGACTGTATTCTAGCTCTATCTCCCCTGAGACATGTCTACGATAGTGACAATTAGCTCCATGTACCAGATAAGTTTAATGGGAGAAACCTGAATGGCTACCGCTCTATCATATCTCCCATGCAAATGTGGCAGATTGCACACAGCATCATGACCGGTCGTGAGGTGGATGCTAATAGGCCTGAATATCTTATTCAATAGAGATATACTCACTAAAATAGCTATATTTTGTATTATTGTATTACACTGCCGTACGCCAGCGGTGGTTTGAGTTACGGTTCTAAAAAAACAATAAAATCTTTCGCAATAAATTTTACTAATAATATTAATTCGAAAGTTTGAATGTTTGAAAATTTGGATATTTTGATGTTAGGATCGGGCTGAGTGGAATATTATTGGAGAGGCCTATATCCAGCACAGTTTTTTTTTTAACTTCTATAGGTTTACACTTGACCGCCATCTCACCTGATGTTAAGCGACGATGCGGTCTACGATGGAACGTGTTTACCTAGAAAGAACCGATTCACTCTCGATTTGAAGACACAAATATTGTAACCATCGGGGAAAACCCACTCAGGCAACGTATTCCACAGCCTAGACGTTCTTATCACAAAAGTAGAGTCAAATCTCTTCGTTCGTGTCTTTGGAACATCAACCATGAAACGATGTCGCTTTTTCGAGCTATGAGCATTCCGATATAAAAAAGGACAAGGTGGTATCAGATCATGCAAATCAGTCGTACACTCTCCGAAGTGTATCCGATAAAAACCCGATAGGCTAGCAATTTTTCGGCGATGTTCAAGACTTTGAAGTCTTTTTCGCACAAGAGTGTCGTTGCCTATGAGCCTTTTGGCACGTCTCTCGATCGATTCCAGAGCCTCCAGCTGATGTGGACAAATGTGGCCTGATTATGATGATGACGAGGGATGATTAGTCACCTTTAGCCAACTTTGAGCTAGCGCGGAGGAAGCGTTATTTTCGCGTTAAATTAAATAATTACCTACCTACTATAAGATTTTGTAAGCGTACATTTTTATAGAGTGACTAGCGGCCCGTTCCGGCTTCGCTCGGATCATAATCTAGATTTTTGGGGTCAACAACCCTTATTACTTAGGGGTATGAAAAATAGCTAGTAGCCGATTCTCAGACCTACTGAATATGTATATAAAATTTGGTAAAAATCAGTAGAGCCGTTTCGGAGGAGTAAGGAAACAAACACTGTGACACGAGAATTTTATATATAAGATTAAACGATCAAAACGTATGCCTGATGGTGAACAACAACCTTGCTTATGATATAACAGTGTGACGCAGTTGTTTGAATATAGCCCTCCAATCACTGTCCAGTACTAGACTGCGCCTGTCACCTGGACATAATCATTGCCCAGTATATTACTTTTTTTTTTTTAAACTATTCTTTTATGAGACCAGCCGTAACTAAGCTTTAGGATAGAATAACTTGCAAAAGTGTGGTACTGCCCCAGGATAATTCTGCAAAGAGTCCTACCTTTTTTTTTTTTAAATAAAGAGTGACGAGACGAGCAGGTCATGTGCCTGATGGTAAGCAACATGCCTGCCACATAACAGCACAGTGACACGCAGCTATTGGAACATGAACAATCCAAATCATTACCTAGCACAGCACTGCGCTCGTCACCCAGAGATCTAAGTTGTTATATCTCTAAGCCCTGTAATTTCTCTGGAAACATTCCCCTTCAAACCGGAACACAGTAATGTTTACCATTACTAAAACTACTAGTATATGTCTATTATCTTTGTCCTAGGTATAACTTTTCTGGAAACACCACCCTTCAAGCCGAAACACCACCTTTCAAGCCGAAACACCATAACATTTAGACATTTAGGTGATACTTTATATCGTTATTTCAGCCTTCCCAGTAACAGAGGCCCTGGACCACGGCAAGCACACGGTGTTCATCAACGTAGTGACCGCGGTCCTGGGCGCCATGTTCTTCATCGCTGCCATCATCGTGGTGATGATCTTCAAGAAGCTCAAGCGGGAGAAGATCAAGAAACAGCTGGCTATCGAGACTGCAAGAGCGGTCATCGTCACTCACTGGACGAAGAAGGTCGTGGTCGAAAAACCCCAGTTGAATGGCACGACTAATACTTTGGAAGAAGGATTGGTGAGTATGATTAATTTTGAAGTGAAATTTTTTCCGTGATTAGAACTTTTGGGTAGGTGAATATATTATGTGTTCGTTCAACGACTTGCTAATGTAGTGGCAAACATTGGAGCGGCGGTGGAACAGAGGATTGGAGGGATGTGCGAGCTAGTCGTTTTGTTAGGTAGGATAGATCTGTAGATAGACAGGTAACGTATTGTGTATAATTCATGCTGTTTGGTAATGAAATTGTAAGCAGGGCCGGCCTTAGCCATCTAGGCGCCCCGGGCGAGCCATGCCTCAGACGCCCTAAAGGACAAAAAGGACAACACTACACTTTGGGGACGTTGAAATACACCCCCCCCCCCCTTAGGTTTTTATGATTTTCCATCGCCCTTGTAGTATCATCTAGGCGCCCTAAACGACACAACAATACACTTTGGGGACGTTGAAATACACCCCCCCCTAGGTTAAGATTTCCCCGCGCCCTTGTAGTATCCGGTGCCCCGGGCGACCGACCCCGTCGCCCCGCCCTAAAGCCGGCACTGATTGTAAGTTGTAAGTAATAAGTTTTCACTTCTATCGGTTCTCTCTATGATGTATGATGATAGACACGATATGCAGTCATGTGCTTGATAGCAAGCAACACGCTTATCTACAACAACTTATACCCATACAGCCATTTATACATGAAACGTTGAAATCAAACGTCAAAATACATCCAGAGAAAGTACGGGGCTATTAATAAAATCATCTTAAATTTCTGGGTGACGAGGGCAGCACAGTTCTAAGTAGTGCTTAGAGTCTACTTTGAAATAGCTGAGTGGTTATATTATGCTGTTTATAAGGAAGAAAATATCCTGACAGAAATCTTAGAGCAACTACATTTTAATCATTGCTCTCGTTGAAAACAACTTAACATGTAAAATTTTAACTAAGCGCTGACAACCATGTTGCGGTCTACGATGGGACGTTGTGCCTTGGATCCGGAAGGGTGCTAAGCTAGAAATATTGCAGCTATGTTCAAGACTTTGAAGTCTTTGGGTTATTTTGAATGGAATTTACAAAGTCTAGCAATTTAGTGGCGATGATCAAAACTTTGAAGTCTTGGATCATATTTACTGTAGTTTCTCAAGAACGTCTTGGCTGTGGAATATGTTACCTGAGTGAGTTTTCCCCGAGGGTTACAATCTCAGTGTCTTCAAATCGAGAGTGAATCGGTACCTTTTAGGTAAACACGCTCCATCGTAGACCGCATCATCGCTTAAGATTTTAGGCGATGATTAAGGCGAGATGGTGGTCAAGGTCAAGGTGGTCAAACCTAAACAAGTTAAAAAAAATGTCTCGTTCCAGTTGATGCCGGTGGTGAAGATCGAGAAGCAGAAGCTATCACAGGTGCAGAACCACACGAGCGACTCCATGATGATGTCGGAGTACGAGCTACCGGTCGACGTGGACTGGGAGCAGCCGCGGGAGACGCTGTGTCTCGGGAAGGTGATACAAAACATGGAACTAACTAACTAATCATTTTTAGCAAAAAAAACGACTTCAAACCAGGATTAAACCATCATGGTACCACCCTTGAAATGTCTTCTATCCAACAAAAAAATATCATCAAAATCGGTTCATAAACAACGAAGTTATCCGCGAACACACAAAAAAAATAGAAATACGGTCGAATTGAGAATCCTCCTTTTTTTGAAGTCGGTTAAAAACATGCTCATCAACCCAAATTACTCGTGGCCACTGATATCATAAGACGCCACTTTGCTCTGCCTGTGGGATAGAGGGTTGAAGCTCGCGTATGTCTCGTTCCACTTGGTTTTTCAATCGGAATCTGGGACACTGACTGGTGACTATTTGAGACCCCTCATTAAACGACCATCGATTACATAACCCTTTTTAGGGTTCCGTAAAACGTAAAAACGGAACCCTTATAGATTCGTCATGTCTGTCTGTCTGTCTGTCTGTCCGTCCGTATGTCACAGCCACTTTTTGCCAAAACTATGAGAGCTACACTGTTGAAACTTGGTAAGTAGATGTATTCTGTGAACCGCATTAAGATTTCAACAGTAAAATTTAAAAAAAAGAAAAATTAGGGTTGCCCCCCATACTGAGAACTGAAACTCAAATTTTTTTTTTTCATAAAACCTACACGCGTGTTGGGTGTCAATCGATAGGCCTTTAAAAATGATGTTGAGGTTTCTAAAATCATTTTCGTCTACACTGAATAATTTGCGCGAGAGACACTTCCAAAGTGGTAAAATGTGTGTCCCCCCCCCTCTAACTTCTAAAGTAAGAGAATGAAAAATCTAAAAAAAATATATGATGTACATTACCATGTAAACTACCAACGAAAATTAGTTTGAACTCGATCTGATGAGTAGTTTTTTTTTAGTACGTCATAAATACATATTATTGAAACTTCGATCAAAGTTACAACGAACTACAAGAACTATGTGTACTATGTATATAATGTTACTTGCTGCAACGGAACCCTTCATGGGCGAGTCCAACTCGCACTTGGCCGCTTTATTTAGTATTAAAAGTGTCTATTTGGCTCAACTTTGCTTATTGCTATAAATCGTCATAATGCAACTAACATACTGGACAGTGTACACGTTTCCAATGGAAGCTTGAGTTGCGAATGAATGAATTATTGATGAATAGTGATGAAGCTTAGTTTCTTAGTACTTCTCTAGTTGATTACGTTGTCTAGACCATCATCGATCTAATAATGCGGATGTGCTTAGTGTACCTACTAAAAAGCAATCTCTTCAAACAATGCGTCTTGCCCACTATGTACTGAAAGGTGGACATTTACCAAATAAACTGCAAATAAACTGTACACAGTTCTATTCTAGGCATCAATCTGAGTACGAAATAAGGAAATCCAGCGAAGGACGAAAGATAATGACGTCGGTAATCGAAAGTGACTTTTTGAACTCAAATTTTACTAACACAAATTCATAGCTGGGCATTAACTCGTTAATCCGTTAATCGTTAATTAACGAAGTTAACATTTTGATTAACGGATTAACTTTTAAGTTAACTTTTAAAAATGTTAACGGACATGTTAACTTCCGTTAATTATGCAGAAGTCCGTTAATCGTTAATCCAATGCTTACTATTTACCGCACGGCACCTCGGCGCGGCGCAAAAAACAGGTTCAGACAAATATGAAATGAAAAGTGCTGGGCGCAGTGTGACCATATGTGGCGGGTTCCTGCAATTTTGGCAGGATTGAGGCGTCATTTTAGCCTGTGACATGACCGGTTGACGTTATATGAAAATAAATATAATTTTGTTATCATAAGTCATGTTTCCGATAATCTCAAGTTCTTTTTCGCTGAAAATTTGAGCATAGACATACTCGAATTTGAATGACGTTTACAATTTTATTATTCAATAAAGATATTTGTATTTCTATTTGAATTTAGTTGAATATTTCACACATCCCTAGTAAACCAAGTAGATTGTAGTAATCCATAGCTAGTGAGGAGCTCCCCGATAAATTAAATAAAATTTTTCGATCGTTTATCTGTATTGTAACTTTCTTTTAATAAAATCGGTGGTAGTCATTTCAACTAACAACAACAACAAGAAAACAAAGAAAAGTTAAATAAAATGAACAAGTCAATGTATAAAAATGAAGAAATGGAGGTATACAATGAAAATTCCAGTGTTTAACATCTTACTAATATTATAAATGGCAATTTTTGGATGTTGTAATGTTTGTTGTTTCATCACGTCAGAACGTCTGAGAACGGGAAAGGATTGGTTTGAAATTTGGAAAACAGCCCTCAAACACTGCAGTTGAACGTCTGCTATCCACGGGTAAAGACATTTTAACACCAAAGCGAGCCTCGCTTTCAGAAGAAAACTTTGAGATGTTAATGTTCATGAGGGGAAATCCCCACGTCCATACTCTGCAAGACTATGGAACGTGTCTTAAACCGCAGGCTCCTGGCATACCTAGAATCTAACGACCTCCTCAGTGACCGGCAATACGGGTTTCGCCGAAACCGGTCGACTGGGGATATTCTGGCGTATGTCACTCACATCTGGAGTGAAGCTATCGAGAAACACGGGGAAGCACTTGCAGTCTCCCTGGATATCTCGAAGGCTTTTGACAGGGTTTGGCATGATGGCCTTATTAGCAAGCTTTCTAGTTATGGTTTGTCTCCAGGTTTTATTGCGTGGATATCGGACTTCTTGAGAGATCGGTCCATACGAGTTGTCATTGATGGCTGCTCGTCGGACCAAATGGGTATCAATGCCGGAGTCCCTCAAGGGTCGGTACTCTCTGCGACGCTTTTTCTGCTACATATCAACGATCTGCTGAAGCCCGGTATCTTTGGGTACGCAGATGATAGCACCGTTGTGGAGAGTTACATGTCTAGCGCGAGAGCCAGCGGTCAACAAACTAAGGTATTGAGAGAGAGTATGGTCGAGCGTTTGAACTTGGCCCTTGAGGCAGTCTCTGAATGGGGCGAAACCAATCTGGCCAAGTTTAATGAAGGAAAGACGCAGGCGTGTCTGTTCTCTGCAAAAAGGAGTCAATTTCTACAGACTCCTACTTTTCGAGGTGTATCCGTGCCGGTTACTGATCATCTTGAGCTTTTGGGTGTTACCCTGACATCTACACTCAACTTTGGCTCATATATCGAGTCCAAGGCTAAATTAGCTGCAAAAAAACTAGGTGTCCTCTCAAAGGTGCGAAAGTACTTCAAGTCTGAACAATTGCTTTTATTATATAAAGCACAGATTCGCTCTTGTATGGAGTACTGTTCGCACCTTTGGGATGGATCGGCTAAGTATCAGCTTGAGGCTCTGGAATCGATCGAGAGGCGGGCTAAAAGGCTCATAGGCAATAATTCTCTTGTGCGAAAAAGACTGCAAACTCTTGAACATCGCCGGAAAATTGCTAGCTTATCGGTTTATTATCGGATACACTTCGGAGAGTGTGCATCTGATCTGCATGATCTAATACCACCTAGCCCTTTTTTCTATCGGACTTCTCGTAACTCGAAGAAGCGACATCGTTTCATGGTTGATGTTCCAAAGACACGAACAAAGAGGTTTGACTCTACTTTTGTGATAAGAACGTCTCGACTGTGGAATGAGTTGCCTGAGTGGGTTTTTCCCGATGGTTATAATCTTGGTGTCTTCAAATCGAGAGTGAATCGGTTTCTTCTAGGTAAGCACGCTCCATCTTAGACCGCATCGTCGCTTAACATCAGGCGAGATGGTGGTCAAGTGTAAACCTATAAATGTTAAAAAAAAAAAAAAAAAAAAAATAGATACCTATGCGCATTATGCACGACGATTAAATTACACATTAAATTAAATTAAAAAAAAAAATTGGCAGTCATAGAAACTGCCGATAGAAGTGAAAACTTATAACTCAGAATTTGATAGCTTACTTTGGAAACTACACGGGTGTAACAAGAGGGCGTGGCCTGGTCAGTATGGCATGGCCATCTAGAAAAGCAGCAGCATTTCCTATTGGCTGATGCACTTCTAGATGGCCGTGCCATGATGGCCAGGCCACGCCCTTTCAGCATTTCCCATTGGCTGACGCATTTCTAGATGGCCTATAGAAATGGTCCCGAGTTTACCCGAAGATTTCTTATCATACCCGAGCGTGACACTAGAATTCAATTCACAGCCCACGAAAAATCTGTCTCGGCGCGCCTAAAGAAGTTTTCACTTCAATAATAAAATTGAACTCTACAAGTATTTGGTTTTTTCCTAACCTGTTAACTTCCAGAACCTAAACCAACAGGTTTTATAAGTTCACTAACGCAACGATATAAAAATCCAAAACGCATATTAACGGATTAACGATTAACGTTAACTTCCGTTAATTCTTACGAAATGTAACGTTTAACGAAGTTAACTTTTTTTGTAACGGATTAACGATTAACGAAGTTAACTATTTGATTAACGGTGCTCAGCTATGCACAAATGTTTCGTCAGGGTGGTGTAAATCTTTTCTCAGTCTCTCAGCAACTTGTCTCGTTTTCCCTAGGTGCTCGGCGAGGGTGAATTCGGTAAAGTGGTAAAGGCTGAGTGTGTCGGCATACTGAAGCCGGCCGTGCAGTCTGTGGTCGCTGTCAAGATGCTAAAAGGTAAGATATAAGTTATTCAAAAATATGTCGTACCTTACATTTATTAGGGTTCCGTAAAACGTAAAAACGGAACCCTTATAGATTCGTCATGTCTGTCTGTCTGTCTGTCTGTCTGTCTGTCTGTCTGTCTGTCTGTCCGTCCGTATGTCACAGCCACTTTTTGCCGAAACTATGAGAACTACACTGTTGAAACTTGGTAAGTAGATGTATTCTGTGAACCGCATTAAGATTTTTACAAAAGTTTTAAAAAAAAACAAAAATTAGGGGTACCCCCCATACTGAGAACTGAAGCTCAAAAATTTTTTTTTTATCAAACCTACACGTGTGGGGTGTATATCGATAGGTCTTAAAAAATGATGTTGAGGTTTCTAATATAATTTTTGTCTACACTGAATAACTTGCGCGAGAGATGCTTCCAAAGTGGTAAAATGTGTGTCCCCCCCCCTCTAACTTCTAAAGTAAGAGAATGAAAATACTAAAAAAAATATATGATGTACATTACCATGAAAACTACCAACGAAAATTAGTTTGAACTCGATCTGATGAGTAGTTTTTTTTTAGTACGTCATAAATACACTATTATTAAAACTTCGATCAAAGTTACAACGAACTACAAGAACTATGTGTACTATGTATATTATGTTACTTGCTGGAACGGAACCCTTCATGGGCGAGTCCAACTCGCACTTGGCTACTTTATTTAATGTATACAAACAAACAAAATATAACAAACAAGTAAAACATCAAATGTATTGTTTGTTAACACCATTTTGACAGTTTGAGGAGTTTCGGCAGAAGTAAATTAAAATGAATAAAGCAGCCAAGTGCGAGTTGGACTCGCCCATGTAGGGTTCCGTTGCAGCAAGTAACATAATATACATAGTACACATAGTTCTTGTAGTTCGTTGTAACTTTGATCGAAGTTTTAATAATAGTGTATTTATGACGTACTAAAAAAAAACTACTCATCAGATCGAGTTCAAACTAATTTTCTTTGGTAGTTTTCATGGTAATGTACATCATATATTTTTTTTAGTTTTTTCATTCTCTTACTTTAGAAGTTAGAGGGGGGGGGGGACACACATTTTACCACTTTGGAAGCGTCTCTCGCGCAAATTATTCAGTGTAGACAAAAATTATATTAGAAACCTCAACATAATTTTTGAAGACCTATCGATAGACACCCCACACGTGTAGGTTTGATGAAAAAAAAAATTTTGAGTTTCAGTTCTCAGTATGGGGGGCACCCCTAATTTTTGTTTTTTTTTTAAATTTTTGTAAAAATCTTAATGCGGTTCACAGAATACATCTACTTACCAAGTTTCAACAGTGTAGTTCTCATAGTTTCGGCAAAAAGTGGCTGTGACATACGGACGGACAGACAGACAGACAGACAGACAAACAGACAGACAGACAGACATGACGAATCTATAAGGGTTCCGTTTTTACGTTTTACGGAACCCTAAAAATTTAACTATTGAGGCTTCTATTGAATCTGGCAAGTAATTGGTAATCTGGCTGACTATCTTGTGGGAAAGTGGTTAGTAGCTCTGCCTGCGAAGCCGAGGGTCGTGGGTTCGATCCCCACCCAGTGCAAATATTTGTGTGATGAATTCAAGTGTTTGCACTGTGTCTGGGTGTTTCTATGTATAATAAGTATGTATTTAAAACTATATAATAAGTATTATATCAGCTATCTGGCCGCCATCACACAAGCTTTGCTTAGTTTGGGGTCAGATGGTGTTGTGTGTGAATTGTCCACCAATATTTATTTATATTTATTAATTAAATGTCAACGATCCTAGTTAACTGCCTAACTGTTTGATCACAACAGGAAACTGGTTAAACAGCGCTGTTTAGTAAAGAGTCTAGATTGTGGATTGAATGGCATTAACTATGTTGGCTCGGAACTAAGTAAGTTGGCTGCGACATACACACTAAATTATAAACGTTCTCACTTATATTTTTTTCACACGTTAGCGAAAAAAAGCGAATACTATCACTATTTGGTAATATAATAAGATTGACAATAACAAGTTTAACATAATTGCGGTGAAAATTCCAGAGGGCCACACCGACGCGGAGATGATGGCGCTGGTCTCCGAGATGGAGATGATGAAGATGATCGGCAAGCACGTGAACATCATCAACCTGCTGGGCTGCTGCACGCAGGACGGGCCGCTCTACGTCATCGTGGAGTACGCGCCCAACGGGAACCTGCGCGAGTTCCTCAGGAACCAGCGACCGGGGAACAGGTACCATCACCTTTATGACATGATCAACTTGTGGAACTACCGCCAGCAACCTAGGTACAAGTACCACCACCCCGATGACATCATCGACATGTGGGACTGATGCCAGATCCTGAGAACTGATCCCATTGTCGGGATGACATGGTCAACCTATGGAGCTGTCGTCAGTGACTCAAAAACAGGTGCCATCACCCTGATGAGCCCAGCGGCCGGGGAACAGGCACTACCACCCTGATGATTTCATCAACCTGTGGAACTGCTGCCGGGGCCTGAGTTTAGGAACCACCACCCTGATGATACCATCAACCTCTGCCAAAGCCTGAGAACATGTACCACCACTCTGATGACATCATCAACCTGTGGAACTGCTGCTAGTGACCCGGATAGAGGTACAATCATCCTGATAACACCATCAATATGTGGAACTGCTAGTGACTCGGTTACCATTATGCTGATGACATCCTTAACCTGCTGGGCTGCTAATGGGTCGCTCTACGTCATCGTGGAGTACACGGCCAACGGTAACCTGCGGGAGTTCCTCAGGAACCAACAACTGGGAATCAGGTACCATCACTTTGATGACCTCATCAACCTGTGGAACTGCTGCCAGCGACTTCGGTATAGGTACCACTACCCTGATGACATCAACCTGCGGAACATCCGGCAAAGCCTGAGAACAAGTACAACTACTCTGATGACATCAACCTGTGGAACTCCGACATGCGATCTTCATGACATCGTCAACCTGTGGGGCGGCTACTAGAGCCTGAAAACAAGTATTACTACCCTGATGACATCATCAACCTGTGGAACTGCCGCCAGTGACTCGCGTATATACCAACACGGGTTGTAACGTCATTTTACTGTCTTTTTTTTTTAATTCAAGAGTTACGAGACATGTGCCTGATGGTAAGCAGCATGCCTGCCACATAACAGCACAGTGACACGCAGCTATTGAAACATGAAGAGTCCAAACCATTACCTAGCACTGCACTGCGCTCGCCACCCAGAGATCTAAGATATTATATCTCTAAGCCATTTAGTGAAGTCACTCGAATCTTCTCAGAGCTGTATCACAGTTTTTTTTTTTTTGAAATAAAAGTAAAAGTACATGTACAATACAATATATTTAAATAATCTAACTGACCGCCTATTAGTTTTATTTGTCATCTATTTTATTCTAGATTTATTTTACAGATATGAATCACCAAACGAAGATCTCAAAGAGAAGAAAACGCTAACTCAGAAGGATTTGGTATCCTTCTCGTACCAAGTGGCGAGGGGAATGGAGTATTTAGCATCAAGAAGAGTAAGTTAATGAATTCTGTATTATAACAACTATGTTTATGTAACAAATTAAATTTAAATTAAACTCACTCAGATCACTTATTTTGAATTACTTATTTGCTCATTATTTTGTAATTATCTAGATCTATTGTGAGCCTATCCCAAATTAGTGAAAAGAAAAAAGTACCTAAAAAGAGCTAATCGTCCACTGTTGTGGACGATTAGCTCTTTCACTGATTTTTTTCCACTGCTTTCTGGAGCGATCTAGTAACCGTTTACTCTCCGGGACCCAGTTAGTAGTGATTTTTGATTTTGCCCATAGTTAGTCTGAAACGCAACAAACGTGTCTTGCTCAGCCGCATTTCGGCATGGCAGCCTTCTGAGCCACATCTATTATTTGAGTCTGGGATTGCAGTTCTGTGTTGTTGATACGATGTATGAGTTTCACACCTAGGATACTGCGCTCCATCACTCTTTGGCAAACCGTGAGGGTGGACTTTTGCTCGATTGTCAATGACCAAGTTTAGGCGCCGTATTGATTACGACTGGTTTAGTCGGGAGAACGCTGGCTACCAATCCGAAGCCCAAGTTTCAAATCCTACACGCTCTACTGTATTTTCAAAGTGCCTCTAATGTGGCTAATGTGGTAAAATTAGTGGCGGGAAACATCACAACAAAAAAGGTCCCGAGTCTCAGCAGTAGGAATATTTAGTGGGCATACATAGCATAGCATAAACAGCCTACTTAATGTTCCCACTGATGTGACTCGGGGCCTTCTTTTGCAAGGAGAGAGTCAAGGCCATAATCCACTACCCTGGCTCAGTTTGGGTTGGTTTCCTCACGATATTTTCCTCATGACTTCGAAAATACAGTGATGCGCGAAGTTTTGAAACCGGGGTCTCCGGATCGGCAGTCGCCGTTCTCCCAACTAGACCAGCCGCTACTAGATAAAAGGGTAATGCATAAATGTGTATGTAAACATAAGCCATCAAATGTCATTGAATCAATGTCAATTTTCGTTGATTCTTCCAGTGCATCCACCGAGACCTGGCCGCCCGCAACGTGCTGGTGTCCGACGACTGCGTGCTGAAGATCGCCGACTTCGGTCTGGCCAAGGACGTGCACAGCAACGACTACTACCGCAAGAAGACCGAGGGCCGCCTGCCCGTGCGGTGGATGGCGCCGGAGAGCCTGTACCACAAGGTGTTCACCACGCAGACTGATGTGTACGTATCTATTACATCGATAGAAACCAATTCATGTTCTTTTTGAAGTGAAAACTTCTTTAGGCGCGCCTAGACAGGTTTTTCGTGGGCTGTGAATTGAATTCATTCGTCGCGCTCGGGTATGATAAGAAAGCTTCGGGTAAACTCGGGACCATGGCTATTGACCATACGTCAGAATAGATACTAGAAATACGTCAGCCAATGGAAAATGCTGAAAGGGCGTGGACAGGCCATCATGGCATGGCCATCTGCCATCAGCCAATGGGAAATGCTGACACATTTCTAGATGGCCATGCCAAGATGGCGAGACCACGCCCTCCGGTTACACCCGTGTCGTTTCCAAGGTAAGCTATCAAATTCTGAGTTTTAAGTTTTCACTTCTATCGGCAGTTTCTATGACTGCCAATTTTTTTTGACATGACAGCGTGTAATTAATCGATGAACGCCGGCTGCATGCACGAAAAAGTGTCCCGTTATGTCCCGTTATGCTCATTGTCCCGTTACCCTCATTGTACGCTTGCGCCGCATCTATCAATGTTTCGTTTTGACGTTGTCACGTGAAACTGTCGTCCGTAAACTAAACGACTTTACAGACGACATTTTTTTTCGTATGTTATAGAGTGACGAGACGAACAGGACATTTGCCTGATGGTAAGCAACATGCCTGCCACATAACAGCACAGTGACACGCAGCTATTGGAACACGAAGAGTCCAAATCATTACCTAGCACTGCATGTTCGTCAGAGATATACGATGTTTTGTCTCTGTGCCCTGTAATTTCACTGGAAACATTGCGCTTCAAACCGGAATATAGTAATGTTTTCACATTACTGTTTGTACCTTTACTAATCTTAATAACTGGGAAAGGTCCAACCAATCGCTACTACTATCTTTTTTTTTTTTTTTTTTTTTAAAAAGGCTTAGTTGGTAGTAAGTTTACCTGGAGGTCCTGGGTCGTGGGTTCTATGGCCGCCCAGTGTAAATATTTTTTTTGAAGTGATAACTTCTTTTGGCACACCACACATAGATTTTTCATGAGCTGTGAACTGAGCTCAAGCGTCACGCTCGTAAATGAAAGAAAGATTCGGCTGAACTCGGGACCGTGGCCTAAAAATATGAATATGCGTTAGCATTTCTAGATGGCCATGATTAGACGCTTATATGCTTAGAAGATTTTGACGGCAATGCTTTGAAGATTTATTCCAGACTAGCAGCGCCTTCCGGTTTCACCCGCGTAGTTTCCAAAGTGAGCTATCAAATTCTGAGCTATAAGCTTTCACTTCTATGACTGTAATTTTTTTTTTGTCATTGATTTATATTGAACCGCTAACCCCCCTGATGTAGATCGACAGTGTAGTCATTTAGAAATGGTGAGGCATTTCTAGATGGCCAATGGACATAGTCCCGAGTTTACCCAAAGATTTCATTCAAATGAATGAAATCTTCAAAGCATTCCCGTCAAAAATTTTTACGCATATAGGTAAGAAGCGTCTAACCATGGCCATCTAGAAATGCTAACGCATATACATATTTCTAGGCCACGGTTCCGAGTTCATCCGAATCTTTCTTTCATTTATGAGCGTGACGCTTGAGGTCAATTCACAGCTCACGGAAAATCTGTATGTGTGATGTGTCACAAAAAAAGATGTCACATCAAAAACCCCATAGATACAAGTCACGTGGACCAACAAACGCGTCACGGCTTTCAACACATTTGACAATAACAATGCACACGTGTGTGACTAATTAAACTAATTATTGCTCACTGATAGACCCCGAAAACTTCATGTTAAAGGAAAATAATAAATATTTCTATAAAAAAAAACAGGTAAATTAATTTACGAGTCGGTAAACCAAGCAATTAGTACTTACTTGCTGTTTGATGATGGTGAACACAACAGGACATTTTTTGGATCTTTTTTTTTTTTTTTTTAGTTTTCTTACACATTTAGAGCGGCCGTGATCAATCCTTAGTCCAGATCCTATATCATCATTTTCATGGCAATGATGACTGTTTATTGGATAAAGTAATTTAACGAGCAGAGCATCAGGCACTCGATGATATGCAACTTTGCCATATCAACATCTATGCAATATTTTTGCAACACTCATTTTTCAACAACTTGTGACTCGGACGACGTACGGGGGAAAATCACAAAATGGTTGTACGAGATTGTACATCATATCATCGCCATATTAGCCAAAAGACTGAACGTCTTTCGATCTGCTAGACGAAGGCTCCAGAAGGATCTTTGGATCCCCCAAAGATGTCCACAAAATGCGCCGCCCGCATCCAACCGTTTCCGGCGACCTTCACTAGATCGTCGGTCCAATACACACAGTCCAATTCAATACAGTCATCCCAAGATTTATGTCGATTCACTACTAGATATTTCCAATGCCCTTTGCTATTGATTCCGAGCCTTATCAACAACAATTCGCCTGTTCATATTACCTGCATTCCTGTTATGTAATAAAGAGCACCTTTCCTTGCAGGTGGTCATTTGGCGTGTTGCTGTGGGAGATCATGACCCTGGGCGGCACGCCGTACCCCACCGTGCCGGGACAGTACATGTACCAGCACCTCAGCGCCGGACACCGCATGGAGAAACCGCCCTGCTGCACGCTTGAAATGTGAGTCCCCAGACTTACTTACAGACAAATGTAACTTAGGACTCCTGTTCTTGCTAAGTACTCAAAACATTATCTTTTTCTGCAGAGTGACCTCAAATCGTTATTTGAGGTAACTGCAGCCATAACCACCGGTAGCTTGGGCCATGCCCCGCTGCCACCGCGATATACATTGCTTTGGGTTTTGGTTGGCTAAGGACTCATGGAGCGATTTTTAGCCGCGCCCGCCGCGGTTGCAGACCCGCAGCTTTTGTAGAATGCAAATATGGATGAAAAAATTGAAAGCACAACTAACGATGCGTTTTTGCGGTGCGCGTGGCTTCCACGCGGCACCCGCGCGGTCGCGGCCCGTCCGTCACCCGCCACGTTCGCGGACGATAATCTCACCCGCGGCGGCTGCGAAACCGTGAAAATGAGCGGTCTTGTGAGTTTTGAAATAAAACCCTCGGCTGCCGTGGTTCCGCCACCGCGGCGGGCGCGAGTGAAAATCTTTCCATGAGTTCTTAAGGCTAAGAACTCATGGAACTTATGTTGTTTTTAACAGACTTCAAAATGGAGGAGGTTATCTGTTCTCAAACTTAGCAAAGCTTATATTATGGGAGTCAGATAGCAAATAAATATGATACATAGAAATACTCAGATGTTGGACAAATAGTATTTGAATTTGTAGTAGGTAACGAACATCCCCATTTTGTGACATCATACAATTATTGCAGCCTAGCCAGAGGTTATTGCTGCAGATATATGTTGCAACTCACAAATCTTGATTTCTATTTTCCTTCTAACAAGTTTGATTCATGAAGTATTTAAAGCTGGTTTCCTTCAATGATAAAGCGAGCGATATACTTAAAAGTTACTTATTCTTGTTAAAAGTCCCTAGATTTTGAACAACAAGATTTGAACTTCAAAACGCCTTCCATTTTGGAGGAAAACTCCAACGCAGAAACTGTCAGATTCAGTCTCTAAGGACTGAATCTGACAGTGTCTGGTAGTATCAGGGTTTTCACAGAGTAGAACGAGTACCACAGCTTGAATAAAACTACTTTTGAAAGTTTTTTTTTTAATTGCAAACTTTTTTTAAACGTCCGTCTGATGTTCTTTTCAGATACATGCTAATGCGTGAATGCTGGTCGTTCTCTCCCGGCGATCGACCTTCCTTCACCGAGCTGGTTGAGGATCTGGATAAGATCCTCACGGTGACAGCCAACCAGGAGTACTTGGACCTGGGTCTACCCCAGCTCGACACCCCACCCTCCAGCTACGACGGATCTGGCGACGAGAGCGACAGTGAATTCCCTTTCATCAAATAGTCTCTAAAAACGTTTGAAGATATGGAACATAGGTGAATTTTGTGAAGACTTTTAATTTACAAGTGAAAAAAATCCCTTTAATCAAATAGACTGGTGTCCGAAAACGTTTGAAGATATGGAACATAATAAGTAGTTGAATTACTTTGTAAAGTAATTGTAAAGACTTTTAATTTACAAGTGAAAGATAAGTTTTTAAACTAATGAAAGCCGTTTAGAATGGACTTGGAAGTGTAGGGTGGATTGAGGAGTGCAGACTTGAAGTCACGATTGCGATCTTTATTTTTATGATTATTAGGTTCCAAATTATAATTTTGTATAATATTTCAGTAGTTTTTGTTATTAAAAGTGCGTATCAAGTGATACAAGTGTTGCAGAGTATTTCAAAAAAATTCTACCCGTTATGAAGAATTTGGAAGAAAATGATAAATTTAATGAGGACTCAAAGTACAGTCCAATTTCAAATAGGCATGGTAATTTGATGGCATAGTACTAGATATACTGGGTTACATAATACATACATCTGTACCACATACAATTTGTTAAAACTAATAGTTTTGACGATGGAACCTTCCCTGAAATCATCATAATACGTGTAATAATATTAGATACATTAAATTTATTCAAGCTCAAAGGATGTCCTACAAAGGACATTGTTCATTTATAAGGGACTTTGGGCTAAACGTGGCCATTGACTGTCACTGATATCATATATTAAACTTGATGGCTTCTAGCAGTTGATATCAGAATATTATCTTTTGGTAGTAGCAGAAAAATTACTTACGCATATTTCCCATAAGTAATGCGAATGTTGACGAGGTTATTTTTAAACAAAACTACAACATTTTGTACCATCGGAAGGCCAGAGTCGTTATTGGACGATGCCATCGATTTCCGAGGGTCAGCTAGGGTCCCAAGAATGCATTTTCATCAACCAAAAACACATCACAACACAATTTCCAAATACGAAACACATGACACAATATAAATAAACAAACAGCTGATAACTACGCATTTTGCATCGACGTATTCAGTGCTGCCATTGTAAAAAATACATTAATATCAATCTAAAAAAATCGATAGTGATCGTGTGGATAAAATCGATGCAATTCTATTATGGTGGCTGCTGATTAAAATAATAACTAAAATATTCACATGTTAGTGGTTAAAATGAGTAGATGATTATTAATACTGCTCTACGGAATTATTGTTTACTGTTTATTCAGCATTAGGCAGTCGTCTCACCGGCAAGGATGAACGAGTAAAGCTAGAATTAGAAACGAGTTGGCGAGCCGCGGGGAGCGAGTGCATAGTTCCCATAGTTGTGTACCTCGGCTCTATGCGAATGTGCGAGTGAGGCGAGCGATTACTCGCATCACTCGCTCGCGGCGTAAAATGACGTGTACGTTCAGATCCACACTGAATAGACAGAAATGAAACGCTGGTTGCTCGGTCGGCGTGTTCTATTTTTTTTTTTAATATAGAATGACGATACGAGCAGGTCATGTGCCTGATGGTAAGCAACATGCCTGCCACATAGCAATACAGTGACACGCAGCTATTGGAACATGAAGATCCCAAATCATTACCTAGCACTGCACTGCGCTCGTCACCCAGAGATCTAAGTTGTTATATCTCTAAGCCCTGTAATTTCTTTGGAAACATTGCCCTTCAGACCGGAACACAGTAATGTTTGCACATTACTGCTTGGCGGTAGAATATTTGGCAAAGGTGTGGTCCTTCCCCAGGTCGGTCCCAGGCGGACTCTGCCAAGAGTCCTACCACTACAAAAGAAGAATAAGCGATTAGAAGTAATTCTAATCGCTTAGCGAGTATCGCTGAGCGAGTGTTATCCTTCATAGCTCTTGTCGCTCAGCGACTAACTAGTGAAGCGAGTGCTCGCCGGGAGTGTGAACAGTTAGCGATCAACTGTTTGTATATGTATCTCTTTTATTTAGGTACACGGAATGTATATCTATTGTACGTTTCTTGAGCGAGAAAATAGTCGATAGTTACTCGTTTTCTCGCTGGCGGTGGGAAAACTGCCTAAGTAGATGATTTTGTTTTTCGTGGTGTTGTATAGTAAAAGCGGGTGCGACGAAAAACCATTGCACAAAAAAGCTAGCTACAGTGTCGCTTGAAAACAACTTAAATACGATATCAATTGTTTATTTCACGCATAATTATTAAGAAGACTTTTTCTATCGATTTACAGAAATCGATTTTATTCGAGAAAAAAATCGACATCATTCAAAGCATATAGACTGGCAATATAATTGGTTGAGAAGTCGGAAATAAAGATTAAATTAATTATATAATGAACTTTTTGCCTATTAATCTGGGTACTAAAATAATACATCATAATTAATTACAAAAATAAATCGATTTTTTGACAAAATCAAATTATCAAGAACATTTTGTCCACGGATAGCCCATTTTGAACAATGTCCTTTGAGAAAATCCTGTTTTTTCATAATTTCAGGGTCTAATTTCATAGTGAGTGTTGTTCTTCATGTATGTAAATGCTACTTTGTAGGCTTAAGTAGGTATAGGTTGTCTATGTGATCCAGTATTTTACTGCTGTTGTGTGTAGTAAACCCACCTGAAATGTATATGTGAAGAAACTGAAAATGACTACTAATGGTAGTATGTTTGGTTGTTATGTAAGAATATCTAATATTTGAACCACAGTACTTCAAAAAATCACTGAAAGCTTACGGAAGTCAAAATGAGTCAAAAAAAATATTGACATTTCATTTAAATAACGTTAAACGAATCGGCGGCAAACCCTTGAATGTCGAAGCAAATCTAAATGGCTCTTCGAACTAAATTGGTTGTCTGTAATCTTTTTTATTGTAAGCTAATTTACGCTTAAAATACGAGTGTCTAACCAATAGTAACCAATAGTAGAAGACATAATAAAACATTTCCAAAGCACAATACTGTCTCCGCGTATTATGTGGACAATGCAAATGGAATAAAGTCTAGATAAACATTGCTTATCAATGGGTAAAAGATTACATAAATATAGTGAAATTGTAAGTTGTTTATGTAAAAAAGATGGTAAGTTTTTGACTTGTGAAATTGTTTGGGAAATGGTGGTCAATTTAATATTTCAAAAGATAAAAAAGATTATTTTTTTACCAATTGTGCCTTGAATCTTTCGACTCTAGTAAATGTTTGAATAAAAATCTATACGTATATAAACCAAATATAAAATAATACGTATGTTTATAAGTGTACATAAAATTAGTTTATACCAAAGGAATGTGCTATAAAATATGTTTTTTTTAAAGTAAGCTATTTCTTAGTTGTGCATGGATAATTTAACTAATTACATGTATAATAAAAGATGTACCTATGTTTGCGGCAGAAATGAAACTCTATAAAGATACACCACGTATACTTTGACGCATCTTCTGAAGGATTCGTAGAACGCAGGTGCAATGAATGATACGTGTTTCGTAAAGAAGTGGGTAATCGTACATAAAACAATGAATAAAGCCCTTATTACATTTCGCTAAATTTAGTGACTAAATTCAGAAGGAAATTTAGAAACAAGATCAGTCGACTGAACTCAGACACATGTTAGAAGCATACGATCCTCGGTTCTGAATTTAGTATGCTAGCTTCTGAACTCAGTAGTGACTAAATTTAGCCAAGTATAAAAAGGACTTATATGAAGATTATAGGAAACACTGCTTACCTGTATTCTGTCTCATGCTCTCGCGAGCTAAATTTTATGACTGTATAAAAACGTTTGTCTCAAAGAGTTTAGATAATTTACTTTCTTTATCTAAGGTTTTCCTCTTTTTTTCTTTAATCGAATTTTCAAATTACAAAAGAGTCCTGCATTTTCTCTATGTAATAACATTTATTCCGGGAAGATTTAACAAACCTATGAAATTACAATGAAAACTTTACTACACTACATACTTCATTTTCGAAGCACGTTGACTAAGACAAAAAAGTCTAGGTATACATCGGTAATCCAAATCATCAATCCTACTATGCTACTACCAGCGTGCAATACATACAAGCGTGTACAGTATGATAGCGGCATTACCACGCTGACTGGCCACGCTTATACTTTTTTTGTATAGGACAGTTGGCTTCACATGCCTTCGGAACTATGGATTAGTTGCTAGTTGACAAGGCTTAAACATCCTACAATCTTTGACTAAAACATTAAATATGTTATTTCATGCAAAATATAAGGATGGTATGTATATTAAATGGGTTTACGCAGAGAGTGTGTACTCGAGTATTGTGAAGTGAAACATAATGGATTTAAAATTAACGCCACTTTGTGACAATGTATTATTTTCTTACTTAGCAGTAACACACCCTATTTGTGTTCAGTACACACTTTCTGAATAATCCTGTTATTATTATAAAATTAATTTTAAGTTTTAAGTGATCGAAGATAATGTTATCCATGACCCTATAAATAAATTATTATAGTAAATAAGTTATAGAAAAATAAATAGTTGACTAGTCTACTATTTAAAACTATACCTACCACACAATATTTAGGAATTAATAAAAGTGTGCATTTTACCACCAAATAAAATAATTGTTTTGTGTACTTAATTAGAATATTATTATTTTACTCAATAATAATAATTATTTTTTAGAATTTGATAATTATTAGATTTTAATAAATTTTAAAAGTATTATGTATCTCTATTTGTTTTTTTTTTTTGTAAATATGAATTATTTTATTAGTATTTTCTAGTAATGTCTTTTTAGATTAAAATGAGATTATTCCTTTTGGATTGTATGTTTATACAATATGAGATTAAGAAAGTATTCTATTATTATTATTGTTTATGTAAGTATTGGATTCTGGCACTTATTGCATTTATGTTATTTTTATGTTTCGGGAGAGTTTGTTTCGATGTGGGTAGTCGTGAAATATGTCGGTAATCTGAATAATGTTGGTTTATAGCAATCTTGTTTGTATATTTGAAGGCTTTTAATGGAAATATTGTAATGAATGTGTTGAAAAAATAAATAGCTAATGTTTCTTCGTAAATTTTGTTGTTATTCATATATCCAGGGCTACTTTGCACCTTCCCTTATTTCCAGCTCTTCTGCCGCCTAGCTAAATTGGCTTTGGCTTTGTTATTGCTGTCTGTATTATTTCAAGCATCGATATAAATCAATGGATGTACCGTGAGCACCTTGAAATTGTTAAAAATCGCGTCTCTGTGTATAGCGTGAATGGTTTACAACTACCAATCAAATAAAACTTGACCCCTAGAATGGCTAGCAGCGAGGTTTTTGACCACGAGTAGCGATAGGCATAAATGTTCGGCGTTCACCGCTTCCTACAATCGACTAAAACGGAAAGAGTGAGCTCACTCTTCCCAAAGACAACATAGTTCCGCCTGATGTTTGGGATGGCACATCCATTTTTTATATCGATGATTTGAAGAAAATTGTTCAATAAAGAAAAGAGAGGCAAGACCGTTATAGTTAGGCGGCAGATCTTCTGGTACCTACTACCTGGGTGTCTTCAAGTGATGAATAGAGATATCTAGGAAGTCTAGTAACTAGAAACTACGTCGCTTTCCACCCGACGAGTAGGCGGCCCAACGTACGCCTATTATTTAAAAGAATTGCCAGTAGGACTCGTAGGGACTGCCGATGGAAGTAAAAACTTATAACTTAGTATATTAGTACCTACCTACCCTTTATGAATTCGGGAAGAAGGCCCGTTGAGCTAATTTAGACTCAATCAACAGGAGTTTAGATTTAAATTAACAGGAACGCGGCGTTCCACCGGTGGGCCCATGCTACGTAAGAGGTTAAACAGAACTAATGTTGTAGGTACCTACATCACTAATACATCACCTGTCTACATACTGCTGTCGTCATTGTACATGTGAAGGACATGAACACAAGATTTCATCCAATAAAAAACATCGATCGCGCCAGTCTTGCTTCGCTGCTCCGACGCTACGCCGCTAAATTAACATGTGGTGACGCGATCCTCTAAGTTTTTCCCCTTCTAAAAATGTCTAGTTAATGCGGTTTTCAGTTCAGTAATTCATATTCGTCCATACACTTACACATACTATCTACCTACACCCATAGAATAACGCATAGCGCAAGAAAAGTGAGGCAAATTTTGGCTTAGTCCGTTCGAAACTACCATCAGTTCTGAAGGTCGCTACTGAATGCGTCTCAGACAATTAAAACATTATGATGGTTTGTGTGGTCCTTCACTGTACAATTGTACATACACAGTATTGACGAAATCGTTTTCAGCGATAAGGCAGCCCACTGTCGCACTACTTTGACTATAAAAAAAATTGGCAGTCATGGGAACTTCCGATAGAAGTGAAAACTTATAACTCATAATTTGATAGCTTACTTTGAAAATTACACGGGTGGAACCGGAGGCCGTGGCCTGGGCATCATGGCATGGCCATCTAGAAATGCTTCAGCATTTCCCATTGGCTCACGCATTTCTAGATGGCCATGCCATGATGCCCAGGCCACGTCCTTTCAGCATTTTCCATTGGCTGATCCATTTCTAGATGGCCTATTGCCATGGTCCCGAGTTTACCCGAAGATTTCTCACGATACCCGAGCGTGACGATAGAATTCAATTCCCACCCCACGAAAAATCCGTCTAGGTGCGCCTAAAGAAGATTTCACTTCAAAAAAGATCCAAAAACAAAATTCCAAAACAATATTATGCCCTTAAATTGTAACATTTCAATGGACTATACAAGACAAGACTATACGTTACGTGCTTACGCCAACAGCAATCTGCGTTTTTCTTCACTTTAGAGCTTTAGATGAAGCGTTTGAAGATTATTATCGATCTAGGCGTTATTTAATCTATGCCTATACCTAGGTACTACATATTTTACCTTCTCTTGACATATCTTTTTAACTTTGAAGTGAAGTGCTGCTGTGTAGTGTGCAGGGTACCTTAATGTGTTTTTTATGGGGTACAGTGATGGTCCTTCATGTTCCAATATCAATTATTGGAACATGAAGAGTCCAAATCATTATCTGGCACTGCACTACGCTTATTCGTGTGCATTTATTTACAGGGGTGCAAGATAGAAATAAGAACAATAAATATTGTATTTCCAAATTGTTCTTTATTTTGTCATTATATACTATGGCTTGGCCTTAATCATATACAAATGTTCATATAAAATCATGCTACGTTGTTTCTAAAGCCAATAAAATTAATACATTTAAACTTACACTAATTTACAATCTTTTAAACATGAATAACAATTGGGCTTTAACAAAATAAGTTTTAACTGTATCATTCGTTTCAAACGTAGCTGTAAACAATAAAATATTTATAACAATTTTATTCGTTCAAACAATTCTATTTCATATGATACAAAGATAACTTTTAACATAAAATAACTTACACAAAATAATTCATCACAAATTCTTAGAACTAAACAAGATTCAAATAATACTTCACAATTTAATTTATTATTTGGTATGATACAAACGCAGAAATAACCTACCTGCGGCATTTTTAGTCATATATTTTTTATTAAGGCTACTTAGGTATATATAAAAACACCTAAGAACGTGCCAAAGACTCAAACGAAGAGGTTTGACTCTACTTTTGTGATAAGAACGTTTAGGCTGTGGAATGCGTTGCCTGAGTGGGTTTTTACTGATGTTTACAATCTTCAAATCGAGAGTGAATCAGTTTCTTTTCGATAAACACGCTCCATCGTCGCTTTGGCGCTTAACATTGCGAGATGGAAATTTCAGAAAATTAGTGGTCAAATTTTAAGCGCTTTGAATCCAAATTTGCTATACGCCAATGCGAAATCCACTGCAATGTGGCACCCGAGGCTGTTTCCCTGAATCTTGTATATGGATATAATCTAAGTGTCTTTGCACACAGTAAATCTTCTGAGAAAGCGTGCAACAACAGATGGTTTTAAATATTTTTGTAACTATCAGGTATAGGTTTACCTGTACCTGTTCATGTTGTCTGCCAATTTGCCTGATATTAAGCGACGATGCGGTCTACGATGGAACGTGCTTACCTCGACAGATTTAATCTGGAGTTGACGACACCAACATTGTAACCATCGGGAAAAACTCACTCAGGCAAGGCATTCCACAGCCTAGACCCTAGACGTTCTATTTTGTTCTTCAGTGACATTCTTCCTACGTACCCCCCGTTTTTAGTCAAGTCAATGTCCTGATTCTAATATGTGTATTAGGTCGCTTCGTGTAAACAATTAGTATCACCATACAGTCATAATCGTAAGTATATATTAAACAAGCAGTTATACATATATACCTATCGATACAAAGGAACTAATTTAGTTACAATTATATTAATTTATTATATTATCACATGTCTTTAAATGTCACGTATTTTAATATGAAGTCAGGTGGCGTCTGTTTGGTAATAATTACTTTACAATATACAATCAAAAGATAGAAAAATGTACAACATAAGACATAAGTATTCCAAGGTCAAATAACACGTCGGAAGGGAAAATATTCTCAACTTTATAAAATATTTAAGGGAAAATATTAACAACTTCTAGAACAAGACCTACGATAGCGAAAAATAATCAGCAGGTCTACTACGAAAACAAACTCCGAATGATCGGATCCGACCGACAGCTGAATCGGATTGTAGCCTACCACGAAAAACATTCGGATCGATACATCTCGGTCGGAAGTTATAGACTTAGGTCAGATGAGGGTCGGATCGAACGAAACGGTCGATCCGATCAACCAACCGATTGACTTTCGTGGTAGGAAACGTCCATAAGTTAGGCCGATATATCGTTAATCGGACTTCGTAGTAGACCTGTGTTCCATTCCAACTCTACTTTTTATAGTACATATAGAATATGAGCAAAATATACTGCCAATAACAACACAAGTGCCACTATTTCTTCGCAACCTAAAGATGATGTTTAATATAGACATCATGAATTTTAAATGTAACTTTTAGTTCATGATAGTATGTCGCACAAATTAGGTTATCTTATATCGCTATTCGCTAACTATCTCAGCCTTCATATCCGTTTCATTATATTTTACGGTTATGGAATACAATCATAACGGTATCCGGTCATTTTGTCACTATTCAAATTAAAAAGCAAACATTTGTTATATTTAAAGTCATCAATTAAATCAATCCTTCGTCATTGGCTTACACCGCCGTATAATAATTCCAAAGGGTGGTGGTGCTCGTTTCAATATCAAAGTATTGAAACGACTTGAAATCCCAAAGCAATAATTCCATAATAACTTATTCCATAAAAAACAAATATCCATATGTATTCCACAAGAAGGAACAGTGCTTTTTTGTTTTGAGAGTTGCTTTCATGGTCAATTTAGTTCATACCACCATTTACCCTTAGAACGTTACGGTAATTTGCATGACCCTGTTTAATCTTTAAGTCATATTTCAAGTCTTAGTCAATTAAAATACAAGAACATTGCAGTTCTAACAAAATTAACCGGAGCATCCCGATACATCATTTTATGCTATACTTACACAATATGTTCCATAAGACCATAAATCACATGTTGACGCAACGTAGCTTCTTCTCAGGCACTCTCGATGCGAAGTGGTAGCTAGGAACGACTGCTTTGGCTTCTTGCTTCTCCTCTTGAACCTCTTCTGACTCTCCCATTAAACTGCTCAAACAAATCTTCATATCAGCTGCGAACTTCCTAACTAGTCTCTCTAACGAAAATAGATGATCATCTAATGCTTCCGGAATTTCGTCTCTCATAAAGTCTGCTAACCTCAGTAAGTATTCTGCGTTGGAACCAGAGGAACCGTGGCATTCGAGGATTTGTATCGCGATATCTGGTAGAGGTGCTGCACCTAGCCAATGTCTATTTTCTGGTACAGCTATGTACAGCAGAGCATCTTTCTTTTCAGTCGTATTGCTTGTACTACTGGAAGGTCCAAATAAGCATGGTTGGGGGTGGAAGTTGACGGTATATGTTCTGTAGCCTCCTAGTTGGCACTCCCGTGTGCTGAGGTAGGGAAGAGCTGCGTTGTTTTCTGCTGAGATCAGGAATGCCTTTCCCCATGTGATACCCTGGAACAAAGAAACGACATATTAATATTTGGACATTAGCAATCCTACTATCCTGTTTATATTTCAAATACGAAAGTTTGGATGTTTCTTGCTCAGTTAAATCGTAAAAACTAAAAGATCAGACTGAAGTTTGGAATTAAGTATCTATGAACTCAAATAGATAGTAGTCTATAATATCATTCAGACAACTTTCATTCCGTAAAATGTCTTTCATTCCGTAATAAAAGTCCCTTAGGGAATAGTTCGTAAAATGCAGAGTTCCTAAGGGAATAGTTTGTAAAATGCAGAGTTCCTTAGGGAATAGTTCGTAAAATGCAGAGTTCCTTAGGGAATAGTTCGTAAAATGCGAGGTCCTCACGGAATAAATAGTTCGTAAAATGCAGAGTTCCTTAATTCGTTTTTAATTTTTACGCGCACAAACGTACCAATTAAATTATTTCAAAAGACAAAGAATACGAAAATCCAACAAAATAGGTAAATAGTATAACTGATTACATTTTCCTTTTGTTTACAAATTAAATTCACAATGAATCGGCATTTGGTTCCGTTATCACCAGTCAGAAGACGACATAAACAGGGTGTGTAGATAGACTAGTTCCACTCTATCTTCAGACAGATTGCGTTTGACATAATACAATGTTGGCATGAATTTCAGTTTAAATAAGTCGTGGTGACACAACAAATAATGAACTGAAATGAGTTAGCATTTAACAAGGTATGTCAACACTTAAAGCTACATTGTATTGTCTCTTACAAGTAACATATCATAAACAAAACAAACATACATTTAGTATCATAAGTCTACATAAGTGTGTATTTTATTAGTATGTGTGAAAATGGATGTATGTTATATTATTTTAATAGCCATGTTACATTTGCTCTATCCATAAATAATTGTGCAGCCGTATAGCTACATATGTTACATTTTCTCTATCTATGGCTACAAAGAACTGTACCAGCCGTGTACAGTTCAGAATCCGCATTTTATAAGCCGAAATGTATGCAACATTTTAGACAACCTTTACTGTCGTAAGCTTACGAGTTTGCTCACCATTACGCGCTTATGTTTTTCGTACCGTCACTTTATAATAAAACTTCTCTGGATGTTTTCATCGATTGCTAGTGATACGTCCTACACACATGTCTTAAAAACTATCACTAACAAAACATTTCACCATGAATCAGTCCAGCTCTTAAGAGGAATTTATTTACAAATACAGAAAGTTTACATAAATATAAAGGCTACGCTAAGCTACGCGATTAACAATGGAGAGCGCTTACTTATAATTTAGCGACTTCATAACATGGGTGATATTTTGTGTTTTAGTGTTGAAATTAATTACGTTGTTTATCAAGATATGGTTAAATATCTATTGTAAAATTAATTGCAATAAGTGATTTTATATCCCTTTATTAGAAGCCGAAAATAAGTTTATATCGCTAACCTTCAAAACTAGTTTTTACTAACGTTCAGGAATACGCAGAACACACGGACTAAGTGGAAAGGCTCGTTTTTTGCACAATTAGATCATTTTTTACGATGGTATCAAAGCCGAAATCGTAAAACACATTTTTCATACATTTCTTTGAGTTCAAGCGCATTTTTCTAAGAAATACCTAAATTTGTCTAGTGAACAAGTGCTTTTAGGTCAACATTTTTTCGAATTCGTCTAACATTGTGATTGTGGTGGTGTCATTCGATTCGGAATGGCACCTAGATAGTTTTTGAGAAAATCCTAAGCCCGCTCACAAATATTGCAATTGTTATAAAGTATAAGCAACTAAATAAACATAAAAAGAGGGGTTTTATTTGCCAATTTGTCAAAAACTATTAGAGATAATTCCGAGTTGAAGAAAATATTCAAAAAGAGGAGGAAATATCCCAAAGAAAAGTTTTGACTCCCGGAAATGTAGGACCAATATTTATCATTTTCCCAGAGGCATAAAAATACACCCTATCTGCGTGATCCTATATTTACAAATAACATACACAAATAAATTCAACAGAAAAGTATTATAGTATTATACAACCACAAAAACACATGACCTTGAAGCTTCATCAAATATTTGATGATCTGTGAGAAGAATGTATAATAAGATCATAATGATGCGAATTCCGGTGACAATAATAAAAGTAATAGATTACCTACAGCCTTGAGAACCGTGACTAGTAATGTGAGAGCCGGCTCACAGGCGAACACGTGTGGCGTGTGCTATATTTGGAACGTTTCCATAAAAAAACACACACACAGTATTCGACGTAATTATTGTTCAAGATGATTTGCCCAGTTTCGTTCGTCATATTTAAAATGTTATTGGTAATACGTTTGTAATTGTATTATTGAAGTGAAAACTTCTTTAGGCGCGCTATAGACAGAATTTTCGTGGGCTGTGAAATGGATTCATCAATCGTCACGCTTGGATATGATAATGGATCGGATATGATAAGAAATCTCCGGGTAAACTCTGTAAAAACGACCAGGTAGGTACCAGAGCAACAGAAACAGTACAGAGTTTCGATTACCTATCTCCAACAGCCCAGCGTTTATCTCCAGATACCAGGACAACAGAAATATAAGAGAGTTGTGTTTCCCCTACGTACCAGTACCAAGGCAACAGCAAGTTTTCACTTCTATCGGCAGTTCCTATGACTGCCATTTTTTTTTGTAATTGGTAAAACACAGCGTTGGCAGGCCTCCCACAAGATGGACCGACGATCTGGTGAAGGAGGTCGCCGGGAATCGTTGGATGCGGGCGGCGCAAAACCGGTCTTTGTGGAGATCCTTGGGGGAGGCCATCGTCCAGCAGTGGACGTTCTTCGGCTGATATGATGATGATGATGAATACGTTTGGCTGCGTTAATATATTTTTATTTCCTAACAATTCTTCCACATTTAAATAGTACTAAAACAAACACACAAATAATACTTGATACTATTTAGAAATTAGCTAACCCGACCGAACTTCGTACCTCAAATATGTTGCTTCATACATCCCTACTTGGGTTTTAGACGTTTGCATTTGTTAGACGAATCAAACATGTATGTGAGAACCTTAAGGGTTACTTCCTTTGGTGGATAAGTAGGCGGATACGGAAGTAGGCTCCTCCACGATTTATGGAAATGTTGAGTTCCGCGACATCGGACAGACATGGATGGATGAATTACTTGGTAAAGACAAAATAAAAACAATTAGTCCTGAATCCCTGGTACAATTTTCGCAATTGATTGCTGTCCAGCTAATTTTGCGTGAATGGCTTCATTTTGATCTATGTATCATCTATACATGTATCGAAAACGATACATGCTGGAAGCTTTATTTTTTTTAATGCCTAAATTAGCAAGGAAAGACTGCATTACATATACTAATCGATAATTTAATATTAATAACATTGAAAACAGATTTATCTATATAATATATAAAAGCGAAATGTCACTCATCACGAAATCTCAGAAACTACAAATGCTAGGAGTCATTTTCATTGGAGTTGCCTTTTAGCACGTAGGCGCTCGCTAAGACGGGGTTTTGCAAAATTCCGCCCCTAAGAGGGTTAAACAAAGGATGAACGGTTGTATGAAAAATCCGTCATTTTCAAAGTTATGGGCATGAAATCCACTGAACCGATTTTAATGAAATTTAGCACACACATTTCGATGGCGATTAGCTTTCATATGGGCAATGGCCTTATTTTTCATACCCCTAAGTGGTAAGGCTGATCCACACCAAACAGTTTTTTTTAAAGTGAAAACTTCTTTTGGCGTCCCACAGATTTTTCGTGGACTGTGAATTTAAATATAGCGTCACTCTTGGGAATGATGAGAAATCTTCGGGTAAACTCGGGATTACCACAGATGGGCCATTGGCCGTCTAGAAATCAGCGTCAGCATTTCTAGATGGCCACGCTCATGCCCACGCCCTCCGGTTTCACCTGCTTAGTTTCTAAAGTAAGCTATCAAATTCTGACAAGTTTTCACTTCTATCGGCAGTTCCTATAACTGCCAATTTTTTTTTGTAGATAATGGTAGATTTGGTAATAATACCTCTTCTAATATATTATTCCGCAACGGCGTACAAAAATCATGCGACAAGGAAAAATTATCGAAGGTTGCAACCTGTCCAACTGGGGAACTGAGTACAGTTACTGTACTCAGTTCCTCAGTTGGACAGCTTACAAGTGACGGCATACCGGCATAGTGCTGAATTTAATAACTTTATACCCTTCTGTCAACCTACATAGGTCCCCTGGTGGTTCGTTTGACACATACATTTTGTTCACGGTCACAGCCCTGTACCTGTACCCTATCATACTTAACAAAATCGTCTCGAAAACATTAGTTTTCGTAGACGTTGCAAAAACATAAAATTTCTTTCATTCCCGAACTTATTGACGAATAAGTTTAGCAAAAAGAACAAGTCACGAAACCATACCAAATATCTACGACGATTCTGCCACCGTGTTTTAACAACGGTCAGCGCCATCTAGTTTCAAACGAATTAACTACTTAGTTAGTTATAAATGTCATGTCAATTACTAGTAAGAAAATTGCAAATTCCTCTAGGCCCACAACGCAAAACTTTTAAATCGGAAGCCAGGTAGCTAGATTATGACATCGATTACTTATACCCACAGCTTATACCCCTGTGAAAACATAGATTAGGTTACTTATTTGCGTGTTAAATAAAAAATCCAGGAACCGAACGAATTAAAAACTTCAAAGAAACAGTTTTGGGTCGACATCAACATGCAATCAAATAAAATTTACAGTTCGTGAACTAGATCTTACTACCGATTTGACCTGATTCTCATTACAGCGAGTTGTGAGATATGTTTCGAGTCATTAACAATCTGTTGACATGATTCTCATAGATTAATCGACGTCTCCTCTCATGGTCCTCTGTTTTTGTTCTCACTTCAGTTCGGCGTATGCTGTTATAGTTCTGTAATCATGTTTTGGATTTTATCTCATTGAGGGTCGTTTGTTTTCGTGGTTCATAGGTCATCTGCTGGTTGGAGAAACAATGGTTTGTGTGTTCTTCTTTATCATAACACGCCGTGGCCGTGTCTGGGAGGAAGTTACGTAGACGGTGATTAATGTTACGTACATCGATAACATGGTGTATTGTTTTGTAAGATAAGAATGTTTCTGTGGTTTTATTCTTTGTTTACATAAATATTATGTGGCGTCCTCCTTGCGGTATTAGTCAACGGCGAAACCTGCTATAGTCTCAGACAAAATACGGCTTACTGCCGTAACGTTAAGACTCTTTCAATAAATATCATGATTTTTGAAAGTTTTTGAGTGTTAAAATTTACTTAGTCTTTATTTTTTATATTAAAGGAAATATGGCCTTAAGTGGCCTTTACTGCCTACCGAAGTTAGAGTCATGACAGAAGGCAAAAGGCCCTACAAATCTAATTTTACTAACTGGCTTACTTACGCACACACGTAGAGCTATTGCTTGGAAGAGGTCGCTTTTAGCGATAAGGCCGCCATTTATGGCACTGGATATTAAGTTATTGTTTGTAATTTACTGGTGTGCATAATAAAGAGTTTATGTCTGTCTGTCTGTAGAGCATATCTTACCATACCTGTCCATTTACTTTTTCCATGACCGTAGTAATCGAGTGTCTACAACATCAGACGACACCTTACACGTTATGAACTCGGCTTGGACAGCCGCCATTAGAGAAGATCAGGGAACGACCTGGCATCCCAGAAAAGAGTTCGGAAGGTCGGATCTATTCTATCGGGAAGGATCTATCACCTGCCGACTTGTAGCCGGTATGTAGAGGAGATCCCTACAATTTATCTTTTAAATAATTATAATAATAAAAACTCTTTATTACACCTACAAAAAATACAGTACAGTTTAAGACTTAAACTAAAACTAACAAAAACAAGAAAGAAAAATATACATAATATGAAAGTACAGATAGAGATTTTCTTTAAATCTCGTTTACTTTGGCCTATTCACAATTCCACAGTCGGACAGCCTGCATATTGAAGGATTTATTTAGTTAAAGAAAGGTTGGGATGTGTGGATGAGAGAATTTGCAGTTTAAGAACCCGGGTTGGACGAAGGGGACAGGATTTAAGTTGAATGAAACGAAATTTTTCTTTCAAATACGGAGGAGTGGCAGGATTTTATAGAGGAGGGAAAGAAAGTGAGAATTACGTCGAAGGCGGATAGGTAACTACTTCAGTTTTTGACGAAATTCAGAAATATGGTCATACTTGCGTAAACCAAAGATGAACCCTATAAATATGGTTTATATTCGGGCTTATTCTACAGTACTTAACAACCACGTCCGCCTACTCCATATCAAGACCGATAAAAGCCATCAGCTCAAGTGTTATCATCACAATATTATATGAAATCTCATAGCAACAATGATGGGGCTGTCAATAGTGATTGAAAAGATAAGAATGCAAGTACGCAACCAAATATGGATAATATTTCACGCGTCGTACCTGTGATTATTATCACAAATTTAGATACGTTCGATAAAATCAATGTCTGTTCCCTTGGCATCAACTGGATTTACAAGCACGTGATACAGATAAAAGGTTATTTAATGTATTATTAAAGTAAATCAACCCTAATCGAAACGTTGCGAAGCCTTATGCCCGCCATACACGCTACGGTCTGCCGGGGAGGTCTACCTGTGCAGTTATGACTGCGCAGGTAGACCGGAGTGTGTGTGGGAAGACTGCCCAGGCGACCGGAGCAAGATCGAAAAGCAATTCTGTTCGGTTGGACTGCGCAGGCATAACTGCACAGGTAGACCTCTCCGGCAGACCGTAGCGTGTATGTGCGGGCATTAGGGCTCCCACACAAAACTGCGATGCGATTCAAATTGCTCCGATGCGGCGTCGCATCGCATCGCATCGCAGTTTTGTGTGGGAGGGAGCCTTTCCTCCGATGCGGTGTCGCATTGTATCGCATCGCAGTTTTGTGTAGGAGCCCTAAGATCGACCGATTTTACATTATTGTCATCTATTTGATTTCATTGAGAAGGCAAACGGTACGTTCCTAGTAGCAAGGCACGAGTAACTTTGTCAATCTCAGCAATCTCATTAGTGGGAACTGGAAACAAGAAGTAGTCGGCTTATGAAAGTAAAGCCATGTAGATATATGTATATTGTAATTTGTTTTTATCACTGCTATCCTACTAGTATTATCAAAGCGAAAGTTTGGATGTTTGTTGCTCAAACACGTCGGAACGGCTAAGCGGATCGCGTTGAAATTCAGAATATATTATCAGGAATAGCACATTTACTTTTTATTGCAGAAAAGTAACGAGGACGGGGACTGCGTGGTTAAAACCACGAGACGTGGTATCAAAAATATCTGCCAGTGTATCAAAAATATTTGTGTACTTATTTAAATTACGACTTACTATTCAGCTCTATATGGCTTACATTCTACAAGTTTTTCTTTGTTAAATGACATCGTGTTAAAAAATGTCCAAACATTTTTAGTAGGTAGATATAGACCCCAATATAAATACAAGTAGTGGTAGGACTCTTGGCAGAGTCGGCCTGAAGTAACACACCTTTGCCAGTTATTCTACCGCCAAGCAGTAACGTGCAAACATTACTGTGTTCCGGTTTGAAGGGCAATGTTTCCAGAGAAATTACAGGGTTTAGATATATATAGTACTAGATCTCTGGGTGACGAGCGCAGTGCAGTGCTAGCTAATGATTTGGACTCTTCATGTTCCAATATCTGCGTGTCACTGAGCGGTTATGTGGCAGGCATGTTGCTTATCATCAGGCAGGTGTCCTGCTCGTCTCGTCGTCACTGATTATAAAAAAAATAAAAAAATACGTCACGCTTCAAAACACTGACACTGTCAGACCCAAAGATCAGACATCAACTCAAGTAGAAGCGAAACCCTATCAAATCGTTTGTCAAGGCAATATCGCTAAGCTGTTGTCAACACAGCCAGACATCTCATTTCTTTATCATTTTAACACACAACATGACTGTCCACTCCAACCGAAGCTATCTAGGTAAACATTTAACATTATATATGATAAGAATGTCGATGTTAACTCCATTGGTGTCAATAACAAAACTGTTGTTAATGCTCTTAGTTTATTGCAAATTTCCTGTCCCAATTGTGTAATGCGTAGTAAATTGGTTATCGATAACGGTTTGCGAACAGTTTGTAAATGTTTACCGACGCTAATGACCCGAGCGTATTGGCAAACAATGTTTCAGTTTTATCGGTTAATATGGCATTGATCCTGAAAAATAACGGTCGATTTAAACACCTATAAACACACGTACTCTGTTGATAAGGCTCAATATAGTCCATTTGGAAGCTTGTAAAGTGTAAACAGCACAACAAAACACATACCAACCGATCACAGAATACACTGGAACAAGCAAGTGCAAGTGAATTACAGAATCGCGGTCGGAAAGGCACATCGCACAGCAGATGTGAAAACTTTGTAAAGAGCGTGAAGCATGAAAAAATCTGTGTGCGGTAGTATATACATACAGTATTTACAACTACAGAATAGTATCCTACTAATATAATATTATAAATGTCAATGTATGGATGTTTGGATGTTTTTTGCGCAATCACGTCCTAACGTATGAACGGATCGGGCTGAAATTTGGAACACAGATAGACTATAGTCTGTAAGAACACATAGGCTACTTTTTATCCCGAAAAAATAACGGCACCAACGGGAACGGGAACTTCGCGGGTAACACCGCGGGGCGCTGCTAGTATACGAATATACAACACTAACGCCCCGGATCGTTTGGATATTGTCAAATAAGTAAAAACCATTGGCACAGAATAAATATTAGTATTAATAATAGTATTGCCATTGGTATAAAAACTAGTTTAATACCTCTGAAGTTGGAACAGGACGTCTACTCTATTTCTACGAAAAAGTAATTTCGAAAAAAACTCGCGACTTTCCTACTCTCGTTCTACTTCGTTTTGTCCGATACAACATTGTTTGACGTTTAAATGTTCTAAGCATACTCTAATTATTAGTGTAAGCTTAGAACATTAAAACCGACGAAATCGATGGGTAGAAGTATAATCGAAGTAGGAAAGTCGCGAGTTTATTTCGAAATTACGTTTTCGTTGAATTAGAGTAGACGTCCAGATTACACTTACCTATGTACCTACTTAAATGTTAACTTTCGTGAATATGGGTTTATTCAGTGATGAGTTCATTGGAAGTAAACGTCATGACACTGGATTTTTACATTTGAAGATATCAAAGTTTTGTAAAACCGGGCGATAAGTACACATAAGCATTGAGCAGGGATTTACTAATGCGTGGCGTATTCTTGAGTCTTTCTGACGATATTATGTGTCTATGGATTGATCTTGCCTGATGTTTAGCAACAATGTGGTCTACGACGGAGCAAGTTAACTTAAAATATACTAATTCAATCACGACTAGAATACACGTAGATTGTACCGGGAAAACGTCATGGTATACAGTAATATAGAGAGTAAGTGATGTAAGGATATGGCAGTTTTTTTATCAGACTCAGGGCATTAACATCTGATGTGTACAACGATTTCACACTATACGTGTTAACTGTTAGCTGATTGTCTTCTCGGTAAGCTTGGAGGCAATGCTCGCTGTGTCATCTAGAAGGATAAGGCAATGTTAACTCAACTGAGTAATGCAAGATTTAAATAAATACTAACGATATAATTAAGTTACAGTACTCTTTCAGGCATTTCATTTCTGAATGCACGCTAATGCTAATAAGACGACGCGGTGAATGTACGTGAAAGATATTTTTTTGTAAATAAAGAGTGACAAGACGAGCAGGACATTTGCCTGATGGTAAGCAACATGCCTGCCACATAACAGCACAGTGACACGCAGCTATTGGAACATGAAGAGTCCAAATTTTTACCTAGCACTGGACTGCGCTCGTCACCTAGATATCTAAGATGTTATATCTCTAAGCCATGTAATTTCTCTGGAAACATTGCTCTTCAAAACGGAACACAGTTATGTTTGCACATTACTACTTGGCGGTAGAATAACTGGCAAAGGTGTGGTACTTCCCCAGGCGGACTCTGCTAAGAGTCCTACCACTACAAGATAGATTAGATTTTGTATATCATGGATAATTTTCACCTGTTTAATAAATTCGTCGAAAGTAAACATCGTGAGAAAACAGGCACATCTCAAGAAAGACATCGAAGACATGTACCAGTCATCTTGCACTTGGCCAGTGGGTTACGCCATTGACTCTCTCCTTGTGAGAGAAGGCCCAGAGTCCCAGTAGTGGGGAACATAAAGTGAGCTGGTTTCGCTAAATATTAATAAATATTCTAGGACAGGCAGCCTGCCATCTTACTGATCCTACTAATATTATAAATGTCAATGTAGGTATTGATGTTTGTTGCTCAATCACGTCGTAACGTATGAACGGATGGGGCTGAAATTTTACAGTTAGATTATAGATCTGGAAGAACATATAGTCTACTTTTTATCCCAGCAAAATAACGGGAACGACGGGACACTGCTCGTATTATATAAGAACGAAAGTTTGTGAGTGAAAGAAAGATTGTTAGTTACTCTTCCACGCAAATACTTCAAAAGAAGTCGTGATGAAACTTGATACACAGGTCTGGAATGACACATTAGGCTAATGTTTATTCCAGAAAAATAAAGGGATTGAGAACTACGCGGGTAATACCTCTGCGCTGCCAGTCTATATTCAGCTCAGAAGAAGTAACAGCCAATTTTATCGTATCATCATTATCATGATACGATCAATTGGCATTTATTTAAATGAAAGGACAGCGACATCGCGTGGAGGGTCACCAGACGCGAGTGCAGATTCGAAAATCGCCGGATGTAATCTGCGCTGACACGATACCTACGAGACTTAACGACATTGTACCTTCATCAAATAAGGAGTTAAGGATCTTAGCTCAGAGAATGGCATTCCTTTTATAATGACGTTTCTACTGATTATTTTCAAAATATTATTAGTTAGTGGCGACGCGGTCTGCTGTTTATTTTGCGTTCCCCAGATCATTTGCCCTCCCTAACTGTCATGGTTGTCTCAACAATGTCTACGCTGAATTACCCATGTAGACGCTCATCCTCCATTTGGATAATTATTTAAAAAAAACAATGAAACTAAGTACAAGCAATAAAAATATAGAACGAAATTCTGCTCAGTGGAAAGTGAGGACTATGGAAGGCCAACCTCAGGCAAATAAGACTAGTCGGAAGAAGCGCCGTTTCATTCGGAATGCTGTAAGATTGAATCCGAATGAAAACGCTATGTGGGGTGTTTTTCTCGATGGAAACAACATTGGTATTTTTAAATTGAAAGTGATTAGAATATAGATAGATAAGAAAGAACGACCCCTAAGTAAACGCGCTCAATGGTATGGTAGATCGTTTCGTTATTTTTAGGTAACTAGCTAAATCCCCCGCTCGTTGCTACGCCACCTATCGAAAATTGGTCGTACCAACTCGGATTTAGAACAAATTTGGTTAGCTTAAGCTATAATAACGCAACTTTAGAGACGCATGCTGTCACGGACTTCTGCGCACGTCAGCATGCGCAACAAAAGCTCTCAAAAAGATTTTTTTTCCCCGTTTATGTTACATTCTTCATTCATGCTATTGATAGTAACAAATTTTTTATGTCTATCCCTACAGCCTTCCTCGATGAATGAACTATCCAACAGAAAAATAAACTTTAAATTCGGACCAGTAGAACTACTGGATCTAGATCCTAGCGTTCAAACAAACAAACGACCTCTTCAGCTTTATAATATTAGTATAGATGGTTACTAGAATCATTTCATTTAAAATAACGATTCAGAAAATTGGAATTTGCGAGTGCAAAATGCAATTTCACTTCATTCAAGGTAACATATCTGGATGTTATCGTGACTCACACAGTAAATCCCACCTTCGTAACTTCGGCAAAGCCAAGGCGAGTTCAAACGAAACGACACAAAGATGATCTTGAAGTTCCCTTAACCTCATTGAATTACTTCTAATTTTATTTTCGGAGCCATCAAACTTGGCAAATTAGGATAACTGGGAACGGTGCCAAGACGATTCTTCTGTGATGGTGAAAACAATGAAATCAAAACAAAACACTGTTAACCGTACGTTGACGCTCATACCTACAAACAGAATAATCAGGGAAAAATATGAAGAAAAATATTGTATGGGAAAAATATGAAGAAAAATATTGTATTATTTATTTATTATTTTATTGTAAATAAAGAAGTTTACTAGAAAACAATAGAAAATAATAATAATAATAAAAAAAAATTTGCTCCCACGAAACAGAATAAAACGACTAATGTCGTTTTACAAATGACGTCTTTCTTTATTACTAAAAGTCGTTAAATTTTAGTATATTTGTTACTAGCAACTGTGAACATCATGAGTCGTGAGGCATGTTCTTCGAATCTTTTTTTAACTATAATAAGTTCGCACTTGACCACCATCTCGCCTGAAGTTAAGCGACGACGCGATCTACGATGGAGCGTGCTTGCCTAGTGTGCTTACCTAACCACACTGCGCCAGTGTGGTGGGTTAAGGCCTTGGCTCTCACCTTGCGAGAAAAGACCTCGAAACTCACCATTGTAACATTTAAAGGGTTACATTTATTTCAATATCATAAGCACATTGGCTGTTAATTAATTTAATATCCTTGAATGTGTTATCGTTATGATATATGTAGGTACTTTATTTATTTACTATAGAGTATCTGCGTCTTTGTCCGTCTACACGTGCACTAGGTTTAGGTACTCATAGTGCGGTTAGAGTATTTTTTATGACAAAGTAAAGCGAGTAGGACTAGAGTTTCTAAGCAGCTGCCATCTTTGATGAAACTAAGTAAACGAAGATAAGGTACGCTCTAATATAAAGACAGCATAATGTAAGGAAAATCTCACACAAGTATAGGTACGCAATGTGCACACAGCTTCACTTGCATCGTGAGAGACGTTTGAATGAATGACAAAGACATCATGACAAGTAGGCAGTAGGTGCAAATGAGATAGCTATACATAACATTTGTTTTGATATTTTTTTCGACAAAAATAGAAAGACATACAAATGCACTGGCGTGAAAGAGACAAAATAGCCGCAACTAACATATCGCCGGTCGTGTTGCACTCTTACGCTGTATGTATATCTGTCTCTTTTTAGAAATGGCCAATTGTACAATTGTTTCCAACAGAAAAATAATTTTAGATGTAATAATCATTGAACTGTTATGGAAATAATTAAAGATTTTGTGTACTTACGCATGAAAAGTGATACCATGGAACTTGTTTTTGGTCTTTGAACTGTTTGTGCACCTTGCAAAAGCAGAATAAGACATTATTACGGCTCATATCGGATTTTTTTGAATTATTAGCGAACGTCCACTCAACTTGTGGCTCCTGTTGCGACTGAGACTCAATCAGGAGACGTCACCTGATTTTACATTGTGATCGTAGATGAGCGCATGCCGCTTCTTAGTGTTTTAAGAGTTCAATGGCTGCCATAGATTAATTACACCTTGATCGATAATCTACAAACAAACACTTCATTGTAAGTGAGGCAAAGCGAAGATTGATGTCGGCGTAAGCAGTACGTACTGAAGTTCGCCAAACAAAACTTTAATGTCGTGGAGTATGTACATGTACAGTGAAGGACCACATAATGTTAACTGTCGTAGATGCATGCACTAGCGCTTGACCTTGACAAATCAAGTCACCAGGAACTTCCCAGGTGTCCATTTTAAAATTTACTTTCTTCGTTTTTTGAGGAAAATTCCTTCGAAAATTCGAACAGAATTAGTTGGCGCAGATCCTGACGTTAAGGCGTAAATAACTCGCTAATAACGTAGACACAAACACATCGTGAGGTTCTCCGATACACGTGTAAGCTTGCACGTGGTGCGTGGAGGCGAAACACACTCTGATGCACGCGATGTGTCACATGCGTTTAGGGTTTAATACACGCTAAGGAAGTTAGTTACACTATTAGTAAAGCCCCAAGAGGCCAAATTTGGGCAAAACCGGTTTTGGGACTTTAAAATTTAAAACCTTATTTTTTCATGATATACATACTCGATTATTAGTTTATTTTGATGCCTAAGAGATAGACGATAATATTAATTGGTACATTGTCGTTTACAGACACACAAAATTTGGATTCATTTTTTAGTAATGATTTTTTTGTGTGACGTCACGACGCCGGCCGCGTCGCGAGGCTTAATGGGAAAATGAAAAATTCTTTTGGCGTACCACCAAGGACTTCAAGGGAAGGACGTGGCTTACTGAACATTTTTTGGCATTTTACCTAATGGCCAGCAAAAACTCGTTCAATCCCCGCACACTGACCGCTGTGAACTGATTCGCATGTGGCATGGCCCTAAAAATGCAACTTTAGGCCCAACGCGGTTGTCCCATTTTGTCGCACCCAGTCTATGCACACCACACACATATTTTTTGTGGGCTGTGTAAGAAGCTCTTCGTCACGTTTGTAAGTGAAAAAAATTTTTGGTAAACTCGGGACTGCCGAGTGAGCGAGAAAGATAGTCAGCTGTTGCTCTCTGTCCGCGGTCACTTTCGTGTCGCTGTGTTTACTATATTCCATTTATATGTGAATATGTAATCATCAAAATTATTAAATAGTTCTACAAATTCATTTTTTATTTTAGTTTTTACTTCTTACACTTCACATCCTCCAGGGTCCTGTTTTTTTTTTTGTAAATATGTTACTTGATAGTTCCGTCAATTATGATGATTATTTTATTGTTTGGTAGATGCTTCTGAGGTAGTATACATTTCATGGATATCGGTGTCGTGGTTTTCGAAACATCATGAAAGACTAAAATTGCCCAACTTTTGTAGTCATCAGCGTCATTAATTATGAAGTTATAGTTTCTTTCCTGAGTTTAATTATATTTATTACTATTGTAATATACATATTGAAGTCAGTTTTTTTTTTTAGAGAAAATTTTATTATCAAGTGTCCCACTAGTACTCATTAGCATTTTTCTTTTCACGTTTTACTAAGAACTCTTTACTAACATGTTGATATTCTCACGGGAAAACAATGGAAACAATGGACACATTCTCAATACCTTTAAGTAGGTGTTATACCGATACTACTAAGGGACAGTAGTTATTCATATACCTACTTTGAGTCATTATGTCACTTGCCACGATCTAACAATAAATTATTTTTTTATTATTGATATTAATTTGATCATATACTCTAACAACAAAGAAATGAGTATTAGTGGGTGTGTGTCAAATACCTACATGGTTGTGTGTGTAATTACTAATTATACAATAATATATGTATAATAATTTTTGTAGTGGTAGGACTCTTAGCAGAGTCCGCCTGGGGAAGTACCACACCTTTGCCAGTTATTCTACCGCCAAGCAGTAATGTGCAAACATTACTGTGTTCCGGTTCGAAGGACTTAGAGATAGAACAACTTAGATCTATGGGTGACGACCGCAGTGCGGTGCTAGGTAATGATTTGGGCTCTTCATGTTCCAATAGCTGCGTGTCACTGTGCTGTTATGTGGCAGGCATGTTGCTTACCATCAGGCACATATCCTGCTCGTCTCGTCACTATTTATTTAAAAAAAATGTTTTGAAAAAAAAAAAAAATTAAATACGTTTATTTCAGGTAAAGTAAAGTATAAATTAACATTACAACCCATAGATCATGTTAAATAAAGTGAAGGTAAAAACGGTTTTGCTTTAACCAATACACACTTTTTATATAACTCCTAGCGGCCCGTTCCGGCTTTGTTCTGGATATTGTCATATAAAGACTATTAATCGAAACAAAAAATATCCTATAAATTTGGTTAAAATCGGTTTAGTAGCTTAGGAGTCCATCGCGGACAAACAACGTGATAATTTATTTATATTAAGACTAGCGGCCCATTCCGGCTGCGCTCGGATATTGTAATTTAAAGACTATTAATCGAAATAAAAACTATCCTATCTCTCAAGTTGGACCAGACTGCTCGCGGTGTGCCAATTTAATTTAAAATCGGTTAAGTAGTTTAGGAATCCATCGCGGACAAACATCGTGACAGAAAATTTATATACATATACTAGCGGCCCATTCCGGCTCCGCTCGGATATTGTCATTTAAAGACTATTAATCGAAATAAAAACTATCCTATCTCTCAAGTTGGACCAGACTGCTCACGGTGTGCCAATTTAATTTAAAATCGGTTAAGTAGTTTATGAGGAATCCATCGCGGACAAACATCGTGACAGAAGATTTATATAAGTACACTAGCGACCCATTCCGGCTGCGCTCGGATATTGTCATTTAAAGACTATTAATCGAAATAAAAACTATCCTATCTCTCAAGTTGGACCAGACTGCTCGCGGTGTGCCAATTTAATTTAAAATCGGTTAAGTTGTTTAGGAATCCATCGCGGACAAACATCGTGACAGAAGATTTATATACACATAATATTAAGATAAGTGTGTGAAATTTAATAGTTCTCCGTCCTCGCATTTTCGTAAAAAGAGTAGTTCACGTTTTAATAGATAATACTGTTTTTGTCGACATTGATAATGTGTACGATAAATATAATGTGGAACGCGTACGTAATATTATTTCAAACATGTTTTCTCCTATTACCAAAACAAGCTTGTTATCAATTGAGTTAAGCAAAACAATATACCTACTGTGATTTAGCAATTAGTTGCGTTCATTGCCTTGGTCATACAAACAAATAGATGCACGCAGACATAAAAACTGCATTTTAAATTAATTTACGGATTGCTCACGTTTCCTCTTTTTATAGTATAAAGTGATGGGAAGAGCAGGGCATGCCTGATGGTAAGCAACACAGCTGCCCATAACAGCACAGTGTCACACAGCTATTTGAACTATTTGCCGGATAAACACAGTGATGTTTGCACATTACTGCTACTACTGTAAAGTTAGCGATATTTACGCCCTCAATAAATGATTTAATATAAATAGGTACCTACTGGTAAAAATACTGCTGGAGGAACTACCACACCTTTGCCAGTTACAGCTACCGCAAGTAACTGTGTTCCGGTTTAAATGGACATATTATCAGATAAATTACAAATCAAAAAGGTAAATCCTACTAATATTATAAATGTGAACGTTTGTTGCTCAATCACGTCCTAACGTATGAACGGATCGGGCTGAAATTTGGAACACAGATAGATTATAGTCTGGAAGAACACATAGGCAATTTTTTATCCCGGAAAAACAACGGGAACGGGAACTTCGCGGGTAACACCGCGGGGCGCTGCTAGTAATGTAATATACGAACTTCATGTTCATGATTCATGTATGATACTGTGCGGTTAAGACATAATAATAATTATGTATACGATTACCTTACTATTAGTAGCAAATTTTGCTCGTCTTATCATCTATACTAATATTATAAAGAAGTAAAGTTTGTGTGTTTGTTAAATTGTAAGGGGTAATCTCGGGATCTACTGAACCGATTTAAAAAAATCTTTCACCAATAGAAAGCCACATTATTGCTGAGTGTCATAGGCTCCGAGCAAAGCCGGAACGGGCCGCTAGTCTCATATAAAAGAAAAACGATGTTTTACAAACAAATATCTACACTTTTCCAACTAAGTAGGTACTATGCCTAATCTCAGTCTTGAATTTTTTTTTTTTTTTTTTTATAGCATAGAGTGACAAGACGAGCAGGTCATGTGCCTGATGGTAAGCAACATGCCTGCCACATAACAGCACAGTAACACGCAGCTATTGGAACATGATAATCCAAATCATTACCTAGCACTGCACTGCGCTCGTCACCCAGAGATCTAAGATATTATGTCTCTAAGCCCTGTAATTTCTCTGGAATCATTGCCCTTCAAACCGGAACACAGTAATGTTTGCACATTACTGCTTGGCGGTAGAATATTTGGCAAAGGTGTGGTACTTCCCCAGGCGGACTCTGCTAAGAGTCCTACCACTACTAAAATACTAAATTGAAGCTCAAGTTCCACCAGACTGCTTGCATCTTGGTCACAGGCCATCAGGAAATAGGCTTTAGCACATTTTGCAAGTCCCTAATCCAACGTTAAATTAGCCATGACGACAAATTACCAAACCTAGCAGCAACAAGATAATTCGATAAACACATTGATCAATCGTTAAATTTTGACCAATCGATGATAATGAAACAAAGGCGACCCGCAACCGGTTACCAAATTGGTAACTGGATATTACTGACCCATAAACTGAAGGCCATGGTGAATTACCTAATTTATAACAGTTATTTGAGAACTGTCCACCAACTCGCTTGGTCAAATCATGTTACTGCTGGTCTAGTCGGGAAAATCGTGACTTCCGGTGGGTCTACCGCCTAACGAAAAACGCTTTGACGCTTTGATATTGCCGTCTCTTTCATTTCAAGCGAGAAGAAAAGATACAGCAACATCAAAGCGTCAAAGCGCTTTCTCGTTAGGCGGTAGAGGTGCCGGAACCATTAGTTCGAATCCCACGCACACCACTGTCTTTTCAAAGTTAAGTGCGTAATGTCGCTAACTTAAAAACGGTGCAGGAAAACATTGCGAGGAAACCGGAAATGTTCCAAGAATCTTTCGAGATCACGTGTGATCCACCAACCCGCAAACTGGACAGCGTGTTGGTTTATGGCCTAGATTATCTCCTAGCGAGAGAAGACCCCGAGTAGGTACTAGCAGTGGTAACATTTAGTGGGCTGCTTAAGCACTTGGTGGTGATCTTTGTAACTCCTAGTGAGAGAGGGTCCTGAAGCCCAACAGTGGGAACAGAAAAGAGGCTGTTTATATTAACTTAAAAAGTAACACATAAATTTTCGAAGCGAACGCAATTTCGGAATAAAAGGATACGTGAGTAAACGCAATGGTATAATGGTGGCTTGTGGTAGTAAGTCTGCCTACAGAAAAGTAGACAATTATTATACCCTTTGAGAAATATTTTTGTGATGAATATATATATAGAAATCTGTTCTATTGTTGAAATTTTAAATCACTTTTAGCGACAAGTTCTTTCACTAATCTTACTGCTTTCCTAAATCGTAAGTATCATTTGACTACGTACTGTAATAAGCAATAAAGAAGAATTTTCATTCATTCATTATCCGATTTTCTTCCTTCTCTAAGATAGGTACTGTCAGATTTAATAAAGTATTTCTAGCTTATTCATTCTCAACTTCTGTCTTCATGTTGTAGGTATCAAAAAATAAGGAAGACGGCAAGATATTCCAAACCCTGGGCGGTTTAAAAAAAGTGGAAGCAAGTGGAGTGGAAAATTAAGCGGTAATTTATTCAAGCGTTAACTGAAAGACTGGTCAATTTCCAACCCATTTTATATCAATGAATATGTATTTTGTCTGGAATTTACACAAAAACTAGTCTATTGTGGCGAATTTACACACTTTTTTTTTTATGGCGAATTAACTTTGTGGCGAATCGCCTATAACCCCAAGTTTTTTGTTCGCAAAAAATCGTAGTTAAAAAATTAGATTTCATTTTTATTTTAATAATTTTGTAGGGGGCAGACATACAGAAACACTTTATTAGGCACTAGCAGAGCGGTTTTACCCGCGTAGATCCCGTTACCGTAATATTCCCGGGATAAAAAGTAGCCTATGTGTTCGTCCACAGCAATCGAGAGTGAATCGGTTTCTTCTAGGTAAGCACGCTCCATCTTAGACCGCATCGTCGCTTAACATCAGGCGAGATGGTGGTCAAGTGTAAACCTATAAAAAATAAAAAATGTCTGTGTTCCATATGTCAGCCTGATCAGTTAATACGTTCCGACGTGATTGAGCAACAAACATCTACAAAAGTAAAAAAATTAAAGTCCAAGCTGAGCAAACTTAAAGTGCGTTATTTGCAAGCGTCTTTTATCAAAAAAGCCATTACAGCCACGAGGCGTGTATTTTCCAAACACTATTGATTATTTTGTTTCCAGAAAGTAAAACATTGATAAGCGACGTCGGCGTCGCATTTATCCTCATAACAACAGAGTTATCTGTAAAATATGGACACGTATTGACTCACATGGTCACAGGTTATCGATCCTGGGTTCAAGAACTAATCCGAAATTAATAACTTTACGAGTGGATCAGCCAGAGGACGCTAGATGTCAAGTAAAATTCGTAGATGTCAAGTGAAATTTGTAGATGTCAAGTAAAATTTGTAGATGTCAAGTAAAATTTGTAGATGGCAAGTGAAATTTGTAGATGTCAAGTAAAATTAGTAGATGTGAAGTAAAATTTGTAGATGTCATGTAACATTTGTAGATGTCAAGTAAAATTTGTAGGTGTCAAGTAAAATTTGTAGATGCCAAGTAAAATTAGTAGATGTCAAGTAAACTTTGTAGATGTCAAGTAAAACTACCACTGTAGCGCAGATTTTTTTAACATTTAGAGTTCAAGGCACTATGCCCTTCTTGCAAATCTATACTAAGTAATACTAGCGGCCCATTCCAGCTTCGCTCGGATAATAACCTAGATACCAATTGCAGCGCCATCTGCCGGGCTGATTTGTGAATCTAAACCATCCAGGGCCCTACCCGAACGTATGCAAAAAAAATCATTCAAATCGGTCAAGCCATTTAGGAGGAGTTCACTTACAACGAAAAGTGGCATTGATTTTTATATATACCTACTAGCGGCCCATTCCGGCTGCGCTCGGATATTGTCATATATAGACTATTAATCGAAATAAAAACTATCCTATCTCTCAAGTTGGACCAAACTGCTCACGGTGTGCCAATTTAATTTAAAATCGGTTAAGTAGTTTAGGAATCCATCGCGGACAAACATCGTGACAGGAGATTTATATATATTAAGAAGATAGATAGATTATAAAGCTGAAGAGTTTCTTTGTCTGAACGCCCTAATCTCTAGAACTGCTAGAACCGATTTCAAAAAATCTTTCCCCGTTGGATCCTTTAGTGATATAGGCTATATAACATGTACCTACCACGGGCGAGGCCGGGACGGACAGCTAGTATAAGATATTCATGAAACGGTATGTCTTTTTGCCACGTAATTTCTCTGGAACTTTTTGCTGCGGTAGTACTCTTAGAGTTAGAGTTCGCCTGGGAAAGTACCACACCTTTGTCCGTTATTCTATCTTCAAGTAATAATTTACAAATATCGCTACGTTCTGGTTTGAAGGGCAATGTTTCGAGATGAACTTTTATTACTCAATTTCGTTCCTTACTTAAAAGTTGTTTTAAAAATGTTGAATACGATTTGCCTGCCACCTACTTAACATGTTTTATTTTCCGTTTCTAAAGCAATGCTCCAATTCTGTATTTCACGGTTTGCTAAAATTATAATAAAATAATTACGTAAACTACTCACTTCCTTATCCTCTATTAGCGTTGCGACTCGTCCAGGCTGTAACAAAGAACATTCCGATTAAGTAACGCTGTTTATTAACATCAAATAACAATGGAAGCTACGGGTCACAATGCGTTATGCCTCGGTAAAACTGGGCTATTTATCTATCTGGGCTCGCTGCCCATTTTAATTGTTACTTAAAATGCTGTAAGTAGATTTTCACTTTACCATGATTTTAATTAGCTTTTAACGTTCATGACATATCTGGCGGTGGTATGCTACTTTAAGAAAAAGGTCATCTTTCAAGGTCGTCATGCAGTTTCCGACCGGACGTACAAATATATTTTTTCGAGATTTACAGTTCATCGCTATCTCCCCTGATGTTAAGCGACGATGCGGTCTTTGGCGCACGTTTACGTACAAGAAATCAATATACTCTCAACTGGAAAATACCAAGATTTGGGAAAAACATCACTCAGGTAATGTATTCCATAGTCTAGACTTATCTAGGCTATGGAATAAAAATTAAGATTTGGCAATAAGAACCGCACCAAAGAGGAGTCAACCCTCTTCGTTCGAGTCATTACAACGTAAACCATTAAACGATGTCGCTTTTGCGATCTACGAGCAATACGATAGAATAAAGCGGAAGATGGTTTTATATATCATGCAGATCAGCGGGACATTCCGAAATGGGTCCGATAATAATTTTAACGAAAAAAGAACCGACTTAAGAGCGCGCCTAAAGGCAGAAAACGCAAAAAAGGTCATTTTCGACGCCCCTCACCGTCGTTAAGAAAGATAAAACTATAACAATAAAAATATTGACGTGTGGGTACAACCAAGGAGAAGCACAATGACCGAATAGAATTTTAAAAATAGATCAGATTTTTTTAAAATAAAAAAATAAAAATGACACCGAAAAAACCCATTTTAATTCGAGTACTCGAAATTATCAGCGATGACCCCACATTATTTTTCCCTAATAAAATGTCTAATTTTACGTTTTACTTAAGTAACCGAATAGTTTTTTGAATTTATGTTAAATTTTTGCGTAATTAAATAAAACTTGGTCAAAAACTGACTCCCGAATTCAAATTAATTTCCACTCTAAACTGTGTCATGCTATTCTCGACTTTATGCGTACCGGGTTAGATATTAAATAGACCTTTGGGTCCTGGTCAGTTGTCGGGCAACGCTCGATGTGGAAGGTTGTTTACGGACGCTCTGTCAGGCAAATGCGTGCGTGAATTTAAAAAATGGGATGAAAGGATAATGCGATAAATAAGTTTTCTGCGAAAAAAGAGAACTAAACGTAAACATTTTGGAATTTTAGTCCGGTACTTAATGTATGTTTTAGTTAGGTAAGTCAAATTTTGTTTTGGAATAGGTTCGTAGTATGTACAATAATAGGTAAAAAAAGTAGGTAGGTATCTATTATTGTTAAAAAGATAAGTTTACCAACATTGTTTTTAATAAATTTAATAAATTTTAAAAATTCAATTTAATAAAAGAGCAATCTGTGGTAGTACATGCAAAAACCCAAACAAGTCATTGTGTACATAATAAATTTTGTATGATGAATAAATTAATAGTTTTAAGTTCTAGTGACAATTGAAACAAACGATCAGAAAATATTTATGAATTGAGGTCTGCGGAAAATAATGTTTTAAGTATTTTTTTGACATAAACTTTTCAGATTAAAGAAATGCAAACTTGATGAATATGTTTATCAGCAGACGATCCATCGTGGCACGTCTGCTGAGCATTAGATCTATTAAAGTAGGGAGAAAGGAGAATGTATATTTCATGGTAAACTTTCCAGCATGTGTCTTTATATATATATTTTTGGTTAACCCTGCACGCGTTTGAAGAAAACTCGTGGAACGGTCCGTACGTTCCGGCTAGATCATTATCACATATTCTTATTATATATTCACAGTGTTTATTAAATATTATATTATATTGTTATATATTTGTTTTATTATTATTTATTTGTATTATTATATAGCTATATGTATATATCACCAGAAAGCCCTTGAAATATAGTTTACTATTATATTAACTTCTAGGTACTTACTACATTAAATAATCCTATCACGAAATGCAAAGTTTACATATTACGCCCGTTGTAAAAAAATTTAAGCACTAATAAAAGAACACAACACACTATAGTACATTATGATATAAATGCGCTAAGTTGATAATTACAGCCGAAGCGATATTGCTAGCTCGAGCCGTAGGCGAGAGCTATAATTAGCAGAGGCTAGGCCCTTTCAGCATTTCCCATTGGCTGCCATATTTCTTGTTCACCGATTAACAATGCGCGCGCATCAGCGCTTTTTTTTAAAGTAAGGGCACTGATCCAGCTAGTATGACATTAAGACATTAGTAAGAAAGTAATTGAATATTTTTGTGTTTTGTTATAAATAAATTGTTGTGAGTTATGGTTAAAATTATTTAAATTGATAAATTAAATATTTCTTATTATATTTTATTTCTCATACTTAGTTTTATACATAAAATGTTTACAACTTTTCTGACATAAAAACTCTTTACTAAGATTTAAAAAGGTACCGTTCGTTTTAGACGGAGCATTTTGAAACTTGCGTTTTACAATTACATTACCGCACAAGTACGTAATAAGATACATTACGATACAGAAATTGCTGCAATAAGAGACCCTTTACGAGCAAATTTTATAACATATAAATAATATTAAAGGAGACGGCTCATTTTTGCCCCACGTCGTTTCAAGTTTAGGTACTTAATTAGCCCCGGAGACCTAAACAAGTTATTTAATTAAAATAACATATAATTAAATAATTCAAACTGTACATTCAATACTAACCTGCCAAGCGGGGATTGCAAATTGGTGATTAAAAAGTACCTTAATGACTATGTATAAGTAATTTTGTATTAAGGTACTGTAGTTCCATATAATCAAACTAGATGGCGTTGTACGGCGTTAAAACACGCTATCGAAGTTTTTGTGAATTTAAATAAGCATGTTGAGGTTTAGTCCGTGTTTTGTCTTCGGGTCAGTACCCAATAGAATATAGATAAGTACTACGCTGAACACTTTTTGTTCTTTCGTTTGTACTACAAATGTTGTACCTATGTGTACAGACTATAGTCAAAGTCAGCCATGTGTTTCGCTTGTTTTGTTCAGTTGAAGTTAACGTACAGTAAAGATTCGTTCGAAAATCGATTTGTTCGAAACTCACACAACACCCATGGAATTTCTTTATTTTTCCAAAGGTTTCCTAATTTTTTTGTGGTTTGCCCGAATCTCTGGTCCTTTTCTGTGTTGAGTCGACATTATTTTGAGCACAGTAAGTCGCAAAATAATGAATTTACTACCTTCTTATAGTAGTAAGTACATAATCACGTTCTTGATTACCTACTTGCGGCGTTATTTTTTTTTTCAATGTTTTAGTTGATATCTTTTAAACCCCGCTATGCAGGATAAAAACATAAACGGCTCCTCAATATATATTAAAAATCCTATACAATGATCCAATTTTGGTCAAGTCTCTTGCACTTTTTCTGTGGGGCAAATGCCCATGGAAAATGGGCCGTCTCCTTTACCACGTTTGCCTTTTATTTGCATTGCATAGTTTTTTTAGTAGATTACAATAAAATACAAACCGTATTCACATTTTTCGGTTTAAAAAATTCTTTGTCGTGGGGCAAAATGGCGTCGGACGATCGCGACACAGAAATGGCGGAGTACCATTCGTATTTTTTATTTTTTCAGCCCAAATGAAAAGAGACGGCCCATTTCCCATGGGCATTTGCCCCACAGCAAAAGTGCAGGAGACTCGACCAAAATTGGATCATTGTATAGGATTTTAAATATAATTATATTGAGGAACTGTTAAAGTTTTTATTCTGCATAGCGGGGTTTAAAAGATATCAACTAAAACGTTGAAAAAAAAACGCGATGTGTGAGTTTCGAACGAATCGAGCATATTTTTACATTCTTGTTGGAGTCGAGTTTCAAACGAATCGGATGTTGTGTCAATTTTGTTAACTTTTATTTTTATTTTGGCGTCGCACGCCTTTTGTGTTTTCCCATATTACGTATTTCAATATTTTCTATAAACCGTCAAAGAAGAACGTTCACGAACATGAAATAGTAATTTGTAATAACCCACCTAATAATTATATTGCACATTGCCACTCGAAAATACACAAGTTAAAGAAAATAATAGAATGAGGCGACATGTTTTTTTCATGTTGGCGCCAAAACTAGAATGTCGCAATCCGGGCAAAATGACACAAGCCCGTTCACTTTACGTAAACGTCAACAGAAGAAAAAAAGAGAAAAAACATGGCTGGCTTTAGGTACAGTAATTAAAGTACTTTTAATCACACCAATTTGCAATCCCCGCTTGGCACGTTAGTTTTGAATGTACAGTTTGCATTATTTAATTAAATGTTAGTTTACTTAAATAACTTTTTTAGGTCTCCGGGGCTAATTAAGTACCTAAACTTGAAACGATGTGGGGCAAAAATGAGTCGTCTCCTTTATTTCTATTGTAATTGTGGTAAATTTCGCGTAATTGAAATTCCGAACCGGCTAGTACCAACATTATAACGTGTTAAAACGTACCTATACATGTCACAATCCGTCTTCCAATAGAGAGCTTTGCTTACGCAACTATGCTTTGCGTAAAGCACGTGAAGGGCTAATGGTGCTACGGTAATTAAGAATAACGTAGTAATATAATGAAGAAAGAAATAAGTCCAGTAGTTTTGAAGGTTACTCCTTACAAACAATGTGATCTTTCTTGTTTATAAAATTGTTGGTTTAAAATTATAAATAATACTAGCAAGCTGTTGCCTGTGAATTTGTTCACTTTCTGATTGGTTTTATTTTCTCTTAGACATATTTGTATTTTTCGATATCAACAATGGGTAGTTATGTTATACATAACATTATCTATCTGGAAATTAAAATCATGTTAAGAATCCTTTCCTAAATCGAGATTGTTTGAAAAGTGTTTTCTGACACGTGACGTTTATACTTTTACAGATGTTTTCTATTTACATATATAATGTTATCACTATAGTGGGCGGGTGGGCTTCAAGTTTTACTTATTTTTGATGACATGGGGTTCGGTGTGTCTTGATGGTAATTACTTCAGCAATACTTTTTTAGGGTTCCGTAAAACGTAAAAACGGAACCCTTATAGATTCGTCATGTCTGTCTGTCTGTCTGTCCGTCCGTATGTCACAGCCACTTTTTGCCGAAACTATGAGAACTACACTGTTGAAACTTGGTAAGTAGATGTATTCTGTAAACCGCATTAAGATTTGAACAAAAAAATTAAAAAAAAGAAAAATTAGGGTTGCCCCCTATACTGAGAATTGAAACTCAACAATTTTTTTTTCATCAAACCTACACGTGTGGGAAACACGTCTATCGATAGGTCTTCAAAAATTATGTTGAGGTTTTGAAAATCATTTTCGTCTACACTGAATAATTTGCGCGAGATACACTTCCAAAGTGGTAAAATGTGTGTCCCCCACTCTAACTTCTAAAGAGAATGAAAAATCTAAAAAAAATATATGATGTAAATTACCATGTAAACTACCAACGAAAATTAGTTTGAACTCGATCTGATGAGTAGTTTTTTTTAGTACGTCATAAATACACTATTATTGAAATTTCGATCAAAGTTACAACGAACTACAAGAACTATATGTACTATGTATATTATGTTACTTGCTGCAACGGAACCCTTCATGGGCGAGTCCAACTCGCACTTGGCCACTTTATTTTATTTTTTTGCACAGATGGAAACCGACACAACCACACATTGTCTATACTTGAAAACGAAACGTATTTTCGGGTAAATAGATTGGTAAATAATCTACATGTTTGTGCTTTTAAAAAACAACAAAATAGTATGTACAATGATTACAAATACTAAAACTTACCTAGTTTAATATATTTAAACCAATAACAACAACATTAAGTGAAACAACCATTAGGTAATTTGATTTCTGGTATTTTGAACTGAGGTGTTTGTTTGTTTGGCGGTTGTTAAATAGAAAAATATTACTTACATTTATTTATGTAAATTTCATTATTATTAAATATTTATCTACCTAATAATTATAAGTTCTAGCATCCACATACAATGTTACCTGAATTATCCAACAATAAATACAGAGTACAAGTTAATCAGAAACCTAGTAGTAGAGTTTAGATAAATACATATTTATCTAAACTCATAAATATCAGTCCACCCGTTCTTTCTTTCAACATCTTTCGTTCTTTGTTCTCAATTTAGATACTATGTAAAAATAGAAACTTAATAATTTTACCCACACGCGCATTCATTAGTAACTCTTACAGTATCTGTAATTTATCGTAATGTTACGTGTACTTACTGTACTTAGTTATATTATGACCTAAGGTGAGCTTAGCTCGTATCTTTCTATTAGCGCTAACGCGGCGGAAGAAGAGTGACGTGGGGATGTTCTTTTTTCTTTTCTATTCCTCTATTCTTCCTCTAATCTATTCCTTTTTTCGGAATAAAAACTACTTTTGGCGGTGCGCCAGATTTTTTTCCGGGAGCTGTAAGTGAAGCTGACCAATTGCGATCCAAGATGAAAGGCTCCATCGGGTGAACTAGGGACCGCCAAGGGTACCCGAATGAAAAAGATACAGCTGCTCTTCACTGCAGTGTCGCTGTGCTATTTTGATTTATATTTAATTTTAAAAATACAAAGTTTGATTAATGTCTTTTTTCTATTTATCCTACTAACATGGTCATCCTATTTAGTATTACAAAATATATCAAAGTTGCGGTTACATATTATATTATTACAGAATAAATAAATAAAACTCCTAATAAAGAGTTCACTTCTACTGTGCGGTCTAAGTGCACACATTTTTTTAAGCAATAGACTGATGCCCTTTTTATACATGATATCGTAAACCACGCATTTATTTAATTATAAAACATGACTACATATTAAATAAATAAATGACTAAATCTTGTGATTCAGTAATATTTAGTTTTCATTTCTTTCATTCGACTGTTTTTCAATAAATGGTTTATTGTGTGTATATAGGCAATAAAAAACAAATTGATGTATTTTTTTAAAAACATCTATGATTAATCTGAATGTTTTCATATACTGGATTTCGGGGAACGATGACCTTGAGTGATCGTAGCTTCTATCTTACTCGCGGCAACGCGATGTATTGGAGAGGGGAAGGGCGACGCGCGGGTGAAATTTGATTTTTTCCTGGCACTAGGCCCACTCTTAACAAACGAGCTAGTCACCCCTACAATTATTGCAAGTTCTCTCTCTTCAATTTCTCCAAGGTTCCATCATCAGATCCTGGTTTCCTTATCATTGTACCACCCTTGAGATGTCCCCTATCCAACAAAAAAAGAATCATCAAAATCGGTTCACCCAGGCGAAAGTTCGGAGGTAACAAACATAAAAAAATACAGTCGAATTGAGAACCTCCTACTTTTTTTTTAAGTCGGTTAAAACCCGGTAATCTTGCATTTTTGTGGTCTTTCAAGATTTTATTTGTCAACCGCCAACCAAGTAAACGTCCTTGACCGCCAACAGTATGTTTTGTTTACATGAATCGGGTAGGTATGTCTTTGTTTCAGTACATTAGAAATATGTGGAACTTTAGTAGGGAGTTGGAAGTCATGAGTTTGACGTGACGATGTTACAAATTTTTGCATTCTATATTTTTAATTTAACGGCCATCGTTTTTGCGACTGGGTTATTTTGGACGTGTAAACTAGCGAACTGCGTAAACCGTGCGTCCGATCACTGTGCGATAACGTGGGTCTATTATTATACCTATTAGAATACCTAAAGCGAGAGCCACGCAGCAAGCGAGTGATGACAAACTAAACAAAATATATACTTACTTAAATAAATATTGATTGCTTAAACACAATGTAGGTAAGTACCTACTTACTGTGTTTAATTTTTTTTGCCTTTATTGATACATTTTGTGACGAAAGATAAACAGCTCGGCGCTTCTACCGCCTAACGAAAAACGCTTTGACGCTTTGATGCTTTGATATTGCTGTCTCTTTTCTTCTCGCTTGAAATGAAAGAGACGGCAATGCCAAAGCATCAAAGCGTCAAAGCGTTTTTCGTTAGGCGGTAGACCCCCTGGAGAAGAATACCTACATGCTGGACATTATTATAAGTACTGCATACTTCTAATTTATCTACGTATGTTTACGCAAAAAACTATAGAATAACTAGCATCGCCTCGCTTTACCCGTGCAGTTCCCGTTATATTCCAGGGATAAAAAGTAGCGTATGTCTATTTGTCTATTCCAGACTATAATCTGTTTCAAATTTAAAATCGATCTGTTCATACATTCCTACGTGATTGAGCAACAAACATCGAAACTTTCGTATAATATTATGTTAATAGGGTATTTGGGATGTTAAAAGGATTACAAGTTTAGTACACAAGTTATTCATCAAAAACTAATATTTTTAACATAGATAGGATAATTTAACTGGTATTTAGTTATTGTAAATAAAATACATACCTAATATCAGTTTCATTCACAATAAACTACTACAAAAAATAACTTTTAACTATAAAAAACTCATTCAGACGGAAACAGTATAGGTAGGTACTATATCCAGGTAAATAAAAATAAATGTATACATACATTGGTGGACTCAACACCATCTAGTATCAAACCAAGCAAAGCGTGCACTGTAGAAGCTAAATAGCTAATAAATATTATGGATAATAATTTCTCATTTTACTTAAAACAATTTTCAAAAACATAATGAATTGCCTTCAAACAATACATTCTATTTTTACTTCATTTATTTCATGAATTGTGAAAAAAGTCTTTCTCATACACAACTCACTTTTATAATATATTATAACAGCTTTCTAACATCATTACAAATATTTTATAGTGGTTGTTCAAAAGACTGTGGTGACATAGATCTTGTTTGGTTTGAACAAATAGCTTTAATTGCAGACATCTTTATAATTATCTAGATAATAGCGCTCCGTCTAGACTGTATGTCGACATAACACCTACCTGCTATAATGACAATGCATTCATACTGTGACATAACTGAGTCTTCAAGTCATCACTTATGTGATATTAGTAACATGCTACATACCATGGCTTTTTGTAAATATTACACTCATAGGCACAATTAAAATAAAAATAAACAAATAGATATTGGTGGACAATTCACACACAACACCATCTGACCCCAAACTAAGCAAAGCTTGTGTGATGGCGGCCAGATAGCTGATATAATACTTAAATAGTTTTAAATACATACTTATTATACATAGAAACACCCAGACACAGTGCAAACATTTGAATTCATCACACAAAAATTTGCATTGGGTGGGAATCGAACCCACAACCCTCGGCTTCACAGGCAGAGCTACTACCAACTAAACCACGGCCCACCTATAATATCTTTTCAACAAAATTGGGTTTGTGGGATTATTCTTAAAAAACATTTATATTTTCAATATATATTCATTTGTTATTGCTTAATCATAACTTTTATGGTAGGACATTTTCTACTAAAAATTTGCTGCGTTGGACAGCAACAGTTTTAGTTGAAACCTGCTATACCACAAATTTGAGCACATTTTCAAGGTTACACATTAATTCAAAAGTTAATAAGGGACATCTCGAAATAATGTGAAAAAATTGGCATGCATTTTCTTTAGTTCACTGATATACATTCAGTTTATTGGTTTAGTTGTGTAGTGACTTGTATTTTCACTAATAAATGTAACCAGATTTCTAGATATAAAAAATTATGTATATTATTACTGTTTTTTATTTATAATCTGACAAATAAATTGTATTAGGTATTATAATTTTAGCAATATAGCTAATCACAAATCAAATAACAATACTTCCCTTTCAATTCAGTTTAAGTGTTCTGTAGAACCCTGTGTGTAATACAATAATTTAAATACAAGAAAAATGTGTGAATCTGTTCCTTCAAGGTAAACAAGAATGGTATGTGAAGAAGGCAAGATGTGCAAATTTTTCTAAGAGATTATTAATTAAAATACTTTAGAGACATATAAAAGTAAATAAAGAGATAGTGATTTTATTGCTATGGGCTATGGGCAATGTCTTCTAGGGAGCAGAAAGAAGGAAAACATTGTGGTATGAGTATCTATGTTGATTAATTATTTATACATTCTAATTGGCTTTGTACATATAAATAATTTGTTTTAGCCACACTGCCACACAGATGCCAAGACTAATTGGAAATTAATGAGAAATGAAAAATAAAATACATAACTGGGTTACCTACTTATGAATACCTACTTAGATATTTCTGTTTACATAAATAACAACACAACTAATAACATTATCTATCTTTAGGTTAAAATTTGGAGCATATCTTAAAATTATGAGATCAAATAACGAGGTCAAACAATTGTTTTGGAAAGGTACAGCCGCATGGCTGAAAGAAAGACGCGCGATTGCATCAAGAGGCAAGGCACCTGTTTGAAGCGGCATTGACCTTAACATAGGCTCAGAAATCTTTCATTTAAGTATCAGAGTATGTACCAAATAATTAAGAACTAAACCTCAAAACTGTAAGTAGGTAATTATAAAATTGGTAGTAATGAAAAGAGAAATAAATAGTAGGTCATCGGCAAAAAGGCCGCAAGCCGATTTCAGTAAAAGTTACCTTGTTTTCTGTCCCGCGATGCGTGGTGTTCCCTTGCCAAAACCTTCTAGAAAATCCCTTCACATAACCAGTGATAGACTGCTGGTATTCGAACCCTGGGTTCCAGCATAAGGATCCGTAGCCGAACACCCACAAAGGTTGATGAGTCCGTAAACTATCGTCGCTTTTCTGTTCAGCCACCCTAGACGCGTCCTCCATGGTGATTTCTTTCTTTTTTAGAAATTCAAAAAGGGAATCGCAGTTTCTATTTTTCAACACAAATCACGTAAATCGACCTGCGGATTTTAGTGAAAGCTACGAAAGTGATTCGCGGTCTAATGGAGTTCACTAGGCACTGTTTTCACTTGATTTGCTTAATTCTCTACTTTAGTTCCATAGTGTGTAATTGATAAATACGGTGTAACTAAATAATAATATTAAACACTACGAATGTCTCTAACAGCGGAGCTAACTACCCATCGCGACTTTCGATTGTTGACTGACTTTTCTGTTTCCGCTTTCCGCGAAAACGAATGGCACGTCAAACGTCAGCTGTTGATGACGTTCGTTTTACGTTTCGATCGACGCAAGCGTACAAAGTCTGAAGCAAGTACTGTTTGATTTTATATTGGCACGTAGCTATTGTATAACGGAGGTGTTCTACAGTTATTCAGTTTATATATAGATATTTCATTTTGTGTAAAAATTACAAAATCGTGCGATGTTTGGGATGTTATGTTTGTAATTAACTTGTAAAGTTTCGTCTTCGATGAATGGCATGAAAGGAATGGAACGCACTTACGATGATTCAACCAATAGTAAGCATTGTTTGGATTTTTTTCAAGAATCTGCTCTCTAATTGGATAATAAATACAATGACGCAAGGTTTGAAATGATTTCTCAGATGGCAATAAGGGAATAGGTAGCTATTCCAATTTTCAATTTAATATTTATAATTTTTCCTTTGCCTTTATTTATTGTATAGTCTCGTCATTTGTAATATTACAGCACCGTGAATAAGCATATTTTCCGTTATTGGCATTTGAATGTCGTTGGGTATAGGAAAAAAAATGGCAGTTATAGGAACTGCCGATAGAATTGAAAATTTAAAACTCAGAATTTGATAGCTTACCTTGGAAACTACACGGGTGTAACCGGAGGGCGTGGCTTCGCCATCTTGGCATGGTCATCTAGAAATGCGTTAGCATTTCCCATTCGCTGATAGGTTTCTAGCTGGCCATGCCATGATGGCCTGTCCATCCCCTTTCAGTATTTCCCATTGGCTGACGTATTTCTAGATGGCCAATAGCCATGATCCCGAGTTTACCCGAAGCTTTCTTATCATACCCGAGCGTGACGAATAAATTCAATTCACAGCCCACGAAAAATCTGTCTAGGCGCGCCTAAAGAAGTTTTCACTTCAAAAAGTTGGCAGTCATTGGAACTGCCGATAGAAGTGAAAACTTATACTATATACCTAACTCATACAATCTCTGATATAACTCAGAATTTGATAGCTCACTTTGGAAACGCGTGCGAAACCGGAGGGTGCTGATAGTCTGGAATAAACTTAAAAACATTGTCGTCTAAGTAATAAATATATTGGTGGACACTTCACAAACCATCTGACCCAAATTAAACAAAGCTTGTACCTTCTACGGAAGCCAGATAGCTGATACGATAGATACTTATAAAGTTTTTAAATATATACTTACTGCTTAAAAATAGAAACACCCAGACGCAGTACAAATACAATTCATCACACAAATATTTGCACTGGATGGGACTGGGTGGTCATTTAGACTAAATGGCCATGGTCCAGAGTTCATCCGAAGATTTCTTGCATAACTTCTATGTAGGTACCTATAATAATGACCTATGTATTTACAACTATATAAGTATTAAGTATAAGTATATCAGCTATCTGGCCGCCCTAATACAAGCTTTGCTTAGTTTAGGGACAGATGATGTTGTGTGTGAATTGTCCACCATGATTTATTTATTTGTTTACGAGAGTGACCGAGCGATGATTGATGACCGACCATCGAGCGTCTGAACTTGGCCCTTGAGGCAGTCTCTGTATGGGAAGAAATCAATCTGACCAAGTTTAACGAGAGAAAGACGCAGGCGTGTCTGTTCTCCGCAGAAAAGAGACAATTACCTAAGTACATAGGTCTCCTAGTCCTACTTTTCGTATTATATTTGTTCCGATCCCTGAACATCTCGAGCTTTTGACCGCTATTCATATACCTACTCATATAGCATCGAGTCCAAGGCTAATTCAGCTGCCAAAAAAAGACGTGTGGCACTCGGGGACTGCCGCGGTAAAGCTATTGCATGCATTTTTATCAACTTATGCAATTATATTTTTTTAAATTTGATTTCTACAGTATTTTTGGGATAATGTTGAGTCTGAATCACATTTGTTTTTATCATAATCAATCTATTCTATGTCATAATGCTGGAAAGGTTGAGTACAAAATAATATAAACTCATTAAGGTAAAATTTCTACAAAAGATTTAATACAAAATGCTACTTATTTACATTAAGGTTAAAGTTATACAAAGAGATTAAGTACAAAATATCACTTATTTACAGCAATTATTCAAAACAATCTCAAAATCAAATGAGTCAAACAAACTCTCTTACATCTTCATACTGTCATATACTTCTCTTAAAATTAATCACACTAACTAAATAAATATTGGTGGACTATTCACACACATGAAAATCTGACCCCAAACTAAGCAAAGCTTGTACTATGGCGGCCAGATAGCTGATATAATACTTATACAGTTTTAAATACATACTTGCTACTAGCTTTACCCGCAACTTCGTCTGTGCAAAATAAATATTAAGGTAATAATACAATTTCATCAAAATCGGTTCTGTTGTTTAGATGTGAAAGCGTAAGATACATTCGTCCCCCATTTCAACTCCAATTTCATCCCCATACAGGTCGAAATTACAAAATTGCTAGAACAAACATTTATTTGCTTCGTGTCAAGTGTCTATATATTATACAGAGTTTCATGGTTTTATCTTCAACGGTTGGGAATTTTCATATTGACATTCATCCCCCATTTCAACCTCAATTTCACCCCATACAGTTCGAAATCACAAAATTGATAAAACAAACATTTAAGTGCTTCGTATCAGGTATCTAGAGACAAAATTTGATAACTTTGAAAATCACGAATTTTCATACAACAGTTCATCCTTGTTTCACTCTCTTAGGGGTTGAATTTCGCAAAACCCCGTCTTAGTGAGCGCCTACGTGCTAAAAGGGACCTCCGTACAACATTTCAGATTCCTAGCATTTGTAGTTTCTGAGATTCCTTGATGAGTGACCTTTCGCTTTTATATTTATAGAAGACTAGCGGCCCGCTCCGGCTTCGCTCGAATAATAACCTAGATATCAACTGCAGCGCCATCTGCCAAGCTGATTTGTGAATCTAAACCTTCCAGGGTCCTACCCAAATATATACAAAAAAAACATTCAAATCGGTCCAGCCATTTAGGTGGAGTTTACTAACAATGAAAAGTGGCATTGATTTATATTTATATAGATAGATAAAATATGAAGAAACACCCAGCCACAGTGCAAACATATTTTTTTTATCATGTGACTCATCACTCTATATTATAAACGAGCAGGACATGTGCCTGATGGTAAGCAACATGCCTGCCACATAACAGCAGTGACACGCTGCTTTTGGAACATGAAGAGTCCAAATTATTACCTGCAGCACTGCACTGCGCTCGTCACCCAGAGATATGAGATGTATTATCTGTATGCCCTGTAATTTCACTGGAAACATTGCCCTTCAAACCGGAACACAGTAATATTTGCACATTACTGCACTGGGTGGGAATCGAACCCACAACCCTCGGCTTCGCAGGCAGAGCTACTATACCCACTAAGCTCATGGCTTCTAATTCGCTCGCCAGTCTAATTCACTAACATAAGATTATTTTTATTAGTTTATTATTACATCATTATACAACTGTTAATGTTTATTTATTTTTTATTTTCCTGTTCAATTCAATTCATTTATTCGAACCATAAATCCATAAGAACATGTGGTAACGTCATTCACAAAAAATCAAAGAATCTGTGTACATAATAAGATAACCACATAACAGCACAGTGACACGCTGCTTTTGGAACATGAAGAGTCCAAATTACTACCTGCAGCACTGCACTGCGCTCGTCACCCAGAGATATAAGATGTATTATCTGTATGCCCTGTAATTTCACTGGAAACATTGCCCTTCAAACCGGAACACAGTAATGTTTGCACATTACTGCACTGGGTGGGAATCGAACCCACAACCCTCGGCTTCGCAGGCAGAGCTACTATACCCACTAAGCTCATGGCTTCTAATTCGCTCGCCAGTCTAATTCACTAACATAAGATTATTTTTATTAGTTTATTATTACATCATTATATAAGAACATGTGGTAACGTCATTCACAAAAAATCTAAGAATCTGTGTACATAATAAGATAAAATAACTAAGGTATAATACAATTTTGTGTTTATGGTGTGCTTTAGGATTCAGACTTAATTTCTGCCATTGACTTTGATTTTTTCTTACATACATTATACATTGATAAATATATGTACAATGATCCCTTCATTGCTATCATACTAAAGAGACGTACTTCTTAGCATTCCATGGATTCACCGTGCGGGTGCCGGGTCCATCGTGTGGCAGAGAGAGAAATCTCGAGTAGACCCCGAGACTTGTGACTCGGGCGTAGGTTTAAAAGGGGCCCCTTATATATTGACGTACGTCAACACTCACCTTCACTACTCGTATTTCTCTCCCTGCCCAGCCAAATCCGATATGATCCTACTAGTGCAGCTTTAGATACTCGTTCTAGTATAGAACTTACTGCACTTCTTGACAATCCAAGGTCTTTAAGCAGGTTATAGAGAGATTTTGCTGGTATACCTCTCGCTCCTACTTCTACAGCGTATAAATTAACTACATAGCCATTTTTTGTTAATTCATTTTGTAGGTCGTAATACTTATTTTGTTTCATCACGTGGTCTTTAGGTATATTAGTTTCCCACGGTACGGTAAGTTCTACCAGGACTATGCGTTTCGTAGCCCTAGAAAAAAGGAAAATGTCCGGTCTGGATGACGAAACACCCACATCCTCTGGGATTTTGTAGTGCTTTTCATACGTGTCCATTAAAATAGTCCAATCAGGTGCTGAACCCAGGATTGAGTAAGGCTTGTTCTTGGAGTTTGAAGTTGAGCCCTCTTTTACAAAGTTAATTTGTCTTTTGTTTATCGTCAATCCCTTTTGGGCTCTAGCTACCGAAAGGCTTACGGCTTCACGTATGATTTCAAGTACTCTGTCATGGCGCTGAGAGTAATGACCCCTATTAAGGAGCACCTTGCAACCCACCAATATGTGCCTTGCTGTACATATCGCCTCACTACAAGTATAGCAACATTTTTCAGAGGCTTTTCCCCACCTTACCAAGTTACTCTGGTCAGGGAGGGTCATTTGGAAAGCGTTCAGATAAAATTTTAATAAGGCAGGAGACCAGTCATATAGCAAGGTGCGCCACTTTAGAGCTAATGGGATACAAAACTCACCTATGGTTAACCACTCACTTTGCATTTCTGAATTCATAGCGTGCACTTTGTAACTATCATTTTCGTCTTGTTGTAGAAAGGTTTTTACCATGTCTCGGTCTTCCCTTTTCTTTCTCGCACCCAACCCAGCTGTATTTACTTGCGCGCCTGCCATAAATTGTTTGTGGAATTGAAGTCTAGATTCAAGGTCCGAAGCGCTTTTGTCTTTTGGGAGAGATGCGATTAATTCGTCTTTCGACTTTCCCAAAACATGCGTTTTTGTAACTCTTAGGTGTTTGTAGAGTTCGGATGGTTTTTTTAGTTTCAGGCCAAAACTATTGTGATCCCTAAATAGAGTAGAGGGATCAGCCGGATGTGCCAATCCAAACCATGACTTCAATATCTTTATGACATTAGCATCTAGTTTTGCGAGGAGGGTTTTACCGATGTCATATACTAGGAAAGGCCAAGTGAGACGTGATGTGAGATAGTTGTCATATATCCATGCTTTTTTGATATTGCTGATAGGCTGTTGGTCTACCTTATTGAGGTCATTCATGAAATTTCCAACAACTACCTCTAATGATGGTGTACGTCCTTTGTAGTCTATCTTTCTACCAAGAAATTTGAAAGGCACTGCCTCTGCAATTGTGGCAACTCTTTGGCCACTTATGGAGAGTCCCGGATCGTAAGAAGTATATTTGGTATTTCGTCTACCCAGACATAAACAATGACATTTACTTGGTTTTGCCCTCATTCCCTCCGTCCATGTACAGAACTCATCAACATCATTCAACAATTCTTGACACTGTTTGGGATTTCGTGTAAGTATTGCAAGGTCGTCCGCAAAGGCTAAAATTGACTCAGTGTACTTATTGTTGATTTTAAACCGGTAGCCCCATTTTTTCTCACGGGATATTAATTTATCTACTAGAATATTTATAACTATATTAAATACTATTGGTGATAAGCAGCACCCTTGGAATAGTCCCACATTATATTTAAGTGGTTTTGAGTATTCCTTGTTTACTGCTATAACGAATTTTAAGTGATTATAATATGAATTAATTATGTCAATAATTACAGCAGGAAAGTTATACCATTTTAGGGCAAATAACATAAGTTCATGCTGCACGGAACCAAATGCGTTCTCTAGGTCTATCCAGCAGACTGTTATTTGTCTCTCATGTGTTCTGGCATCTTTCAAACTTTCCGCTAGTAATGTATTGTGTTCCAGGCATCCAGAAATACCAGGCAAGAAGCCTTTCTGGTGGTTGGGCCTGAAATACCTATTGCTAGCCATAAATGTGGTCATTTTTGTTTGCAATATACTGAAAAAAATTTTAGAAATTGTATTGGTTAGGGCTATCGGTCTGGTGTCTTTTGGATGAGTTACTTCTTGCATTTTAGGAATCAGGACAAAAATTGCTCTTCCAAATGATTTTGGGATTTGCTTTCCTGACCAGATCTTACTGAATATATTTAAGATATGTTTACGAACTGATGGACACTTTTTATACACTATGTAGGGAATGCCATCAGGGCCTGGGGCTGATTTTGTAGTTTTCTTCTTAATTTGATAGTTTACTTCCTCTTCAGTAGGTGGAGTGCTTTGAAAGTTTGTTAGAGGATCATTAGGTCTTTGGATGTTTGGTACTACGTACGAGCTCCCGCGTTTAGGCACTTCGTATGTGCTTTTAAAGTGATCGTAAATTTGCTCATTAGTCAAGATAAGCTTTCCATTTTGTTCTCTGAAAATATTTTTCGAGTATTGAAAAGGGTTTTTATCAAAGTCTACTTCGTGTTTAGCTCTGTAAAGATTATCACGATTTTTACTGATTTGTAACGATATTCCTTGTATTAATTTAAGGATTGATCTTAGAGCCCTGGACAGTTGGTGACTTAGATGGTTGTCGCCCATGGTTTTAGCTACACGAAGACGTTTTATTAGTTCTCTTTTCTTCCTCCGCAATTTCATTTTGAACGTATTTTCCTTGTTATTTCGAGCATAATAAGTTGATGGTGGATAGTGCTCAGAGAAGTATGTATAGATGGTGTCCTGAAAAGTTTCTACTTGGCTGTTTGGGTCTTGTTTTGTACCAGGATGTTCTAACAATATAGCCAAGTTTTCGTCATGAACTTTCCAGGTGGAATTTTTTAGGCTGGGTATGCCAAGACGTGTCCTGATGACAATGGACTCCTGGTAGTTTTCACTCGATGGTTCACCTTGGGATATATGAGGGTCAACTCTATCCATAGTGTTTGTCAAAGGACTGACCGACGGCTGTCGTGCTTCAACACCATCATGTGTCTTTAAGTGCTTTATGTACCAGGCTCGTCTCTTGTAAATTTTCCCGCACGTAGGGCATCTCAATTCCGTATTCGCGCCAGGGTCGTCGTTATTATCAACCGGTGGACAGATCTTCCGCCCCCCCTCTCGGACTGTCCCAGGGGTATTTCTCTTTTTCGGACTTTTAGCGGATTCATTTCCCGGGCTTGGCTTGCTAGGCCTTCACCCTCGACTGTCTTTCCAGCAGTCAGATGTCTTTCCATCCGTCAGATGTCTTTTCCACCAGCCATCTGTCTTTCCAGCGTCATCCCGTCTCTCCGGGCTGTCATTTTTGTTTGAGACGTACTTCTTAGCATTCCATGGATTCACCGTGCGGGTGCCGGGTCCATCGTGTGGCAGAGAGAGAAATCTCGAGTAGACCCCGAGACTTGTGACTCGGGCGTAGGTTTAAAAGGGGCCCCTTATATATTGACGTACGTCAACACTCACCTTCACTACTCGTATTTCTCTCCCTGCCCAGCCAAATCCGATATGATCCTACTAGTGCAGCTTTAGATACTCGTTCTAGTATAGAACTTACTGCACTTCTTGACAATCCAAGGTCTTTAAGCAGGTTATAGAGAGATTTTGCTGGTATACCTCTCGCTCCTACTTCTACAGCGTATAAATTAACTACATAGCCATTTTTTGTTAATTCATTTTGTAGGTCGTAATACTTATTTTGTTTCATCACGTGGTCTTTAGGTATATTAGTTTCCCACGGTACGGTAAGTTCTACCAGGACTATGCGTTTCGTAGCCCTAGAAAAAAGGAAAATGTCCGGTCTGGATGACGAAACACCCACATCCTCTGGGATTTTGTAGTGCTATGTGTTTTGTTTTGTAGTTTTGTAGTTATGTGGTGAAAATCTCCCGTACTGATTCTCTAGCTGATAAATTATATAAACCATGGATTGCTCTCTTTTGCAATATGAAAACATAGTTCCTGTCCGCAGCCTTTGGCTGTAGCTTCTTCCACAGATTTATCATAGGCACAGGTATTTTCAGATGAAGCTGCTCCTTATCCCATATCCAAGGCTGTTTCATATTTTATTGTGTTCAGGACATACGCGACACTTGACAGTACACACATTTAGATCTCTTTTTATTTGGACATATCCAACAGCATCTGAAACAAGCAAACAAACGCTTATTATATTTTACGCACATAACCTAACTTTGTAAACAGTGTTAAAGATGAAGTTCTAAGCCGAAAATCATCTATTACATATTTATGTACTAGGCTGCTTTATGTATTATACAGAGGTAAATAGTATTAAACGTAAAACTGTACTTACAAAGATGTTTTCACGTTCATGAATTATTCTGAACTACAAAAGTCTTTGTTTCTTGATTGCAAAAAAGTTTGCCTTCTTTGGTTAATTGGAACTACCTATTCCCTTTAGTAAATCCAGATTCCATATTGTTAAGCCAAAACATCTCAATTATAGCACGCTTCTTGGAACATGAAGATTTTCAGCTTTTTCACTATATTTTGCTTTTATGGCACTTTGTTTTTTTTTTTGTTAATTCATATTTAGTGACATTGACATTCATGTACATCCAAAAATTTTAAACGTCGCGAAATCAGTGTTCCATCTACTCAAAATATTTATCCCTAAACTTAAGTTAAATTAAAAATCCCTAAAATTGATTAAATAGTGAGCTAGTGAGCTTTTACGCTGACATTATTGCTTCATTGATATACCTATTCCAAAATATGCTATGATAATAGCCGTTAGAAAGTTATTTTCCCGTTCTCTACGTACTCAAATCCACTACGTATCGCGGGAAATCCGTTAAGTTGGCAACACTGCTAAGAGCATTTAGACTGTAAATGTAAAACCATAAGATTGAAAGTCGAATGACCGAGTGGGGAGGACGGCGTGACAGTCTTCCCTCCCTCTTTTTTTGTGAACATAAGAAAGAGATGCACCATTAGTAACAATCGGTCTCTAGGCCCGCGATAAAAGCTATGCAATAGCTTAAAAGCTATGCAATAGCTTAAAAACTAAACTACATCTTATATATAAATTCTCGTGTCACAGTGTTTGTTTCCTTACTCCTCCGAAACGGCTTTACTGATTTTAACCAAATTTTATATGCATATTCTGTAGGTATGAGAATCGGCTACTAGCTATTTTTCATACCCCTAAGTGACAAGGGTTGTTCACTAAGGCAAAACAACGTTTGCGGGGTCAGCTAGTAGGTATATAATAATAGGTGTAATTTCACGAGTGCGACAGTAATTCAAGTACAAACGGCTGTTGTTCTTGTATAAAAAGAATTTGATAGCTTACTTTGGATACGACGCGAATATTTGGATACTACGCGAATATGTGCTTAGCGTAACCCAAGCACATGTTCGCTGATGTATGGAATACAGTTCGCACTTTTGAGATGCGTTGACTACCTATGTACCAGCTGGAGGTTCTGGAATCGATCGATTCGCGATCTCTCGATCGATGCTCTCGACCGAGTCGAAAGAAGTACCAAAAGGCTCATAGCCAACGACACTCCTGTAAAAAAAGACTTCAAAACAATTGCTAGCTCGTGAATTCTTAGCCTAAGCATTTCGTTTGTGCCACATCTACTCGTAGGTAAATTAAATGGACCACTCGGCCAACGTATTCCTCACAAAAGTGGGGTCAAACCTCCCCTTTTTTTCCTCAGCCTTTGGAACGTCATCGATTAGTTTAGCTTTTTGGCAACTAATTAATCCTAGGACTCTATGAAAGAGTCAAAATTTTGATTTCTGAGTTCTTAGCCTTAGGCCGATCGCCAGATCGCCTCTCTGTCACTAAGGTAAATGTGATGACCACAGAAATCTAAATAATATTATTTAGATTTCTGTGGTGATGACGTTGATGACCTACGCTCGGGTCAGGTGGAGTAAAAATAAATAAATTAAGGGAAACAAAATAAAATAAACATGTAAATTATTATAATGGTCCATATATTTTCATGTTCAGAGAATAAATCACATTGCACTATTACATACAGGTAATTAATTAATAGACAATATATTTGTTACTTCTATTGAGTTATTTTGACATAGAACAAACACTCCCATTAGCTTTGGTTTAAAAAAGTGGGCATGAAGTTTTTAAAATCAGGAAACATGAATGGCGTATTGGTATACTTGGTGGTGTGAGCTTCCGGTAGAAATTTTACTACCAAACCTGAATAAAAATCGTAGCCCACTTAGTTATACGACTCTGCGCCCACCCGACAAATATTTTTTAATTATTACCATCTTCTTAATATATATAAATCTCCTGTCACGATGTTTGTCCGCGATGGATTCCTAAACTACTTAACCGATTTTAAATTAAATTGGCACACCGCGAGCAGTCTGGTCCAACTTGAGAGATAGGATAGTTTTTTTTCGATTAATTGTCTTTAAATGTCAATATCCGAGCGCAGCCGGAATGGGCCGCTAGTTTATTAATAAAAACATGTCGATACTAAAGGTGAGTTTCAAGCAAAAAGTTTCGGTGTCCTATAATGTCTTTTTTATAGGTCCACTTATTGGACATTTTAAAGACTGTTCTCTTTTTTTATTACAAAAGTCCTGAGTTCCTAAACAAATAAAACACTATTTTGGAGACATAATTATTTCTTACGTCGAATCTTGTGCACTGTGCCGAAGCAAAGATTTGTAACGAATGAAAAAAATATGTCCCAAAGTTGTAAAAACTAAACGAACCAATTTAGTAATATTGTAAAGATGAATGTGAGTAATAAAAAGCTATCAGTTGCGTTTCGCATTCCAACGCTAAACGCATTTGAGTGAAAATAATTAAAACTTTTTTTTAAACCAATTTAAAAAAATACTTGAAGCTAGATGGTGCTGATCATAACGTATATTTCAGTTCATTTAAGAGTGCGCCTAGTGCCAGGAAAAAATCAGATTTCACCCGCGCGACGCGTTTCTTAATGTGACACACATAAAGTCGAGAATAGCATGACACAGTTTGGAGGAAAAATCAATATTAAATCAGGAGTCCATTTTTGGCCAAGTTTTATTTAATTACTCAATAATTAAACATACATTTAAAAAAGTGTTCGGTTACTTTACTAGAACGTATAATTAGGAATTTTATTATCAAAAAATAATGTGGGGTCATCGCTGATAATTTCGAGGACTCGAATTAAAACGGGTTTTTTCGGTGTCATTTTTATTTTTTTATTGTATAAAACTCTGATCTATTTTTAAAATTCTATTCGGTTATTGTGCTTCTTCTTGATTGTACCCACACGTCAATATTTTTTTGTCATAGTTTTTAGTTTCTTAACTTCGGTGAGCGGCGTCAAAAATGTCCTTTTTTCGTTCTCTGGCACTAGGCGCCCCCTTAACTAATGGTTTTTGAAAGCTAACGCTAGTCCGAAAACTTTCACTTCTTGTCAAAGCTAATAGCAGTGTTATGGTGTTCAAGATACAATGATACAATACAGATTTGAGTAAACTTGAGTATGCCATAAAATATTTTTGGAAGTTTATGTGGTCGGTTCTTCTATTATCAATTTAGTTTAAATGAGTATTAAATTTAAATCCTTTATAATGACAGTAACATACAATCAATATTGCGTGCAATTGTATCTATCTAAATGCATCGATATAAATCAACAGATGTGCCCTGAGTACCTTCAAGTTGTAAACAAATTGCGTCTCTGTGTGTAGCGTGAGTTGTGTACAACTACCAATCTACTTGACCCCTATAATCGTTAGCGGCGAGGTACGTTGCGGTTCTACTTATTTTGTATGTTGACAATGAATAGCGAGGTAGGTACGGGTATAAACGTCCGGCATTCACCGCTTCCCACAATCGACTAAAACGGGAAGAGTGAGCTCACTCTTCCCAACGATAACATAATTCCGTGCGCTTGAAGTTTGGGAGGGGACTTCCATTGATTTATATCGGTGTCTAAATAGGCCATTTTCAATATGCAAATGGACCTGTCAAATATAGTTCCCTTTTTTTTCATGTGTGGCGTTAATGTTTCAATTTGGCTTGAATTCAGTGGCTACTGAATTCAGTGAAGTAAAATTAGCATTCAGAAAGATAGCATACCTACTAAATTCAGAAGCGAGGATTACTTGCTTCTAACTTGCTTCTGAATTCAGTCATCTAAATCAAGAATAAGGAACATTGGCGCCACCCATGGAGAAATCGCGATCTTACTTTGACAGATCTATTTGTTCCTTGAAAAGGAATGTTTGAAGGAATTAAAAATGTTTGATGTGTTGGAAATTTGTAGGTACCTACTTATTAGGCCTTATTCTGAAGAAACTCTTTGTTTTACGAAAGTCGCTAAAATGACGACAATATCTATTTAGCTGACTAAGACCGGATGAACTTTGAAGTTCATTGATCGAACTTCAAAGGTTATTGGTTTTTATAATAAGGTTATTGTACTCTAGTGTACAAATGTGTGACGGAAAGTAAGTGAAGTTACGTCCTTTGAGAATTGAGAGTGAATATTTTTATAAGTAAGCACTTTTCTATCCTTTGTTTTTACGAATTTCATTCCTTCTATGATGACAGACGTCAAATGCTTTCAGTGTTTTTTTAATAAATAACTTTAATGTAGGATATTTAAAAAAAAGTGACTTTCGTATATATGCTGTCATATTTTTGTGTGTCTTCAAAATAAAGCCCGAGCCTACTGAATACACGGACCAAACAATTTTGATACTTTAATTACGGTAATAATTTAGAGGCTTTAATACTCCCAAATACATAAACTCCCAAGTTTTAGGTAATAATTAACACTCAATGTTGCCGTATGAACAATTATTTTACATAAACCATTATTCCTATTATTTGCACCAAAATTGTGATATTGAGGGTAACTAACACTTAAAATATCGAGATTACAGATTTCTATAGTAAAATCTATTTACAATAATATATTTATGATATATTGTGATATTTGGCTTCAAATTGTTTCCTTCTGTAGGAAATACATATTTTGAAACTACCTGAAAAAGTGTTTCAAACAAAGAAAAAAACTAAAGTTATCGATTTTTATTGGAATTATAATTTGATGTCAACAAGTTGACCAAATGAAGTTAGCTGCGCATGGCTGCGCAGAAACGTTTTTAAGGTCTCTTTGCGCGAACTTTCCCCTTCCACGTCAATTTTGGGTCAACTTGTTTGCCGACAATATAACTGGAACATAAGCATCAATCAGTTTTAAGACGATTAAGTACCTACATAAACTGTTTATTTATCAAATAATCAATACTAAATATTTATTGAAACACTCTTACAAGTAAGATATTCAATTCAAGCTATAATACATTAAACATTGTGATGGTTATTTTATAACAAAACATCAAACTACCGTCGGTCAGACTTTTTACACTGATAATTATTATTAAGAACAATCTAGTATTATTTTTAAAATTACGAAATGTCAGTCGATAATGTTAAACTTTACGACATCAGATCAAATAACCTGAATTGATATCAGTTATCCGACATGAATAAATATACGACGAGTTTCTTGATGCTTGACCGATTTTGATAAAGTGGTACTATTATTCTTGTCATGACATCAAATTATTTTATTATTAATCATGTTCATTATTTATTTTGTTATGTTATGCATTTTACAATTTAACATATCTTTTGATATTTAAATATTTTTGTATCTTATTCCATTTTAATACTATTCCTGAACACAGGACAGGTACGGTTAAAATATTATACATAAATGAGTTATGTATGTATATATATTTGAAATTATCACTATATAATTTATTTACACAATGACTAGTGATATGTAATGATAACTTTACATAGGGTTATGGTAAAATAGTTATATTAACTACATATATTTAATTTATTTAACGATATAATTATCCATGAAGCGCTGAGAATGAACTAATACATTTTACTGAAACACTTCTCATGTACAGATTTTAAGTTAATTCTCAGGATACCACTTTGCAGGCTTATTTGAACCAAATTATTTTATAATTCTACATAATATTAGTACACATCTATATCAATAGATATTATTTCTTACTTGATAATTTATTCAATATGTACAACGCACCACAGGGGAAACATAATTACTTAGGTTAAAAATATAATCGTACATAAATATTATTTTAAAATTTCAGGCTTTTTGGTAATTCCCTTAAGGGCTTAACAAGGGTCGAAAATAACTTGCTTTATTAGAGGTAGGTAGTGTGTTTTATCTTAAACTATTTTATTATGCCATTTATTCAATTTATATTTGACTAAAAGAATATTGGAATTTAATATTTTTCTACCCATAAATAATATCAGATCAAGACTTTATTTTGGTCAGTAATATCTTTAAGTTTACTTTTAATAATTATTATCACTATTACTCAGTAAGTATAATTATTACATTATTCAATAATTTCATTTTCAACAGCACAAGTTACAACAAACATATTTTTTATTATTATTTAGATCTAAGAAATCACCATGTAATTACACACATCTTAAAGTAGTAACACAGTGGAGTAATTTGATGAACCATTTATTTGACGATAAAAATGCTTAAACAACCAACTACAATACCACGCTTACAATATTTATTGAACAATTACATTCAAATGTAACTTATAAATTGTCACAATTTGGACTCATATTGAAAATATTATACTGGATTTAGACGCAATCTAGTTGTATCTATGGATAAAATTTGAGTGTCTTCCAATGAAGGGTGAATCGTATTCATTCGTGGTGGTATATGTGGTGAGTTTACATCAAACGATATCCCTATAATACATAATCTTATTTTCGCAAAGATTATTATTAAAGTTTTATAAATCACCTTCTGACATTTCATTCGCGTCATAATTGCAGTCATTTTGTGACCACGGCAAATGTAACGCAATCGAAACATCGAAAGGTAGTTAAAAAAAAATTTTGATTGCGATTAAATCCCGTTTAATGTTTTCAATATAAGCAGCTACTACTTTGCATGTTTTGGGAAAATTTCACATTTAAATATATTTATTGAGAATCACATAAGGTTTCCTAAGAATATTAAAACGATAATTCAAACAAACTTTTCGAGCAAAAACTAGCGGGGGATACTTTCAAAATAACTATATGGCTCGGGATTTCTAATAACGTGCTTAATATGCATATTTATATACATGAATTTGTTTTTGTTTATTAATTATTTTTAACCCTCTCGCTTTGTTTTTTATTAATAGCGTAATCGCTATTATGCTTATAACAACAATTTATTCACTCAAGTATCAAGACTATTGAGTCTCACTCATTGCCACATGTACAAATACGAATGTCAGTTTGACGTGAAACGTCAACTTAAGCCGGATCCAATATGGCGCCGACTTAAGTGGAATGCTTGGATCATACATTCGACTCGGGTCCTTCTGTGTTGTGTTTGAACGAAGCTCGAATCCTGGCGAGGTATAGAGCACAGATGTGGCCGTAGCATTTGTTGTACCATTCCGGCGTTCGTCCCCTGAAAACAAAACATTAATAATAAAATAAAAATATTATTATCTATTGCTGTCTAATGGTGAAAACGTCCGATATTTTTTTTTAGTTGTGGTAGGACTCTTGGCAGAGACCGCCTGGGGAAGGGTCACACCTTTGCCAGTTATTCTACCGCCAAGCAGTAATGTGCAAACATTACTGTGTTCCGGTTTGAAGGGCGATGTTTTCAGAGAAATTACAGGGCTCAGAGATATAACAACTTAGATCTCTGGGTGACGAGCGCAGTGCAGTGCTAGGTAATGATTTGGACTCTTCATGTTCCAATAGCTGCGTGTCACTGTGCTGTTATGTGGCAGGCATGTTGCTTACCATCAGGCACATGTCCTGCTCCTCTCGTCACTCTTTATTTAAAAAAAAATAATTGTAATCTAGCGGCCCGTTTCAATTTGCTTTGGGTTGAACAACTAATCTATTTAGTCTATTGAGGCGCCATCTGATCGAGACTGATGCAACTTACAATCAACAACAAAATGGCGTGTTACAGGTTTGGACGGGGGATTAAAATCAGTAACACGTCAAATTGAAATACATAAAGGCCGATTTAAACTAAACGAACATAGAGCTAGAGCTGGAACAAGAGCATTCTTTCTCGATCTTTTAGTGTAAACGAAACATCGTTCTTAGCGTTATCCATATAATATATTCCATAGAATCTTTGCGAACGCAAACAAAACAATGAAAGAATGTTCTACGTTTGTTTACACCAAATGAATTTGATACAGTGGGGATAGAATGAGCGTTCGCTCGTCTGATGTAAATCGGCCTTTAGAAGAATTTATAAACTAAAACGAACATATCTGTCCCTAGCCTAACGACCCTTTTATTGACGTGATAACGTCTTATAATTCGATGAAGCCGGCTGCACGCCCACAAAACATGACGTCATGTACCGTTACCGCGTTACCGTCGGTCGTTACCGTCGGTCGTTACCTCGCCGCATGTTTGTTACAGTTGTATTAATTATTTCGACCAGTAGTTCAAGCGGGGATGTAGCTCAGTGGTAGAGCGTTCGCTTTGCATGTGAAATGCCCCGGGTTCGAATCCCCGGCATCTAAAAGCTTTTTTGCATTGTTTTGATTGAAAATGACTAAATTCTACTGATTACTTTTTACATACAAATCTATTAAACAAATGAAATTAAAATTTTCTTGCTAAAAAAAATGCTACCATTCCATCAGTATTTTCTTAAGACGTTGTCACGTTCTATCGTCAGTAAACCGACTTTACAGACAAACATTTTTTTTTTCATCATTTTTATATGCGAGTACAACAAACTACAAAAAGGTGTGCAAAAAATGGTGTATTGTATAAAGTCGTCTAATTTACTCGATATAATGTAATATTATCATAGATATATTGGTAGATAGACAGTTTTAATTGCACAGACCAAAACAAAAACAATACAGTAGAAGAAAAACAATAAAATATACGTAGTGTTAGTAATTGTAGCAATAGGATTTTTCTCTTTTTTCATTTAAAGCAATTTCTTCCAGAAAACCTTTTTTAGTGACCCGCTGTTCTACCGCCTAACTGAATCGGCTTTGATTTTGCTAGTGCTACCTCTATTATTTCAAGCAGTAAGAAAAAAGAGACATCTCAAAGAGTAACCAAGCTGAAGTGGCAATGGGCAGACCACATCGCTCGCAGAACTGAGAACCGATGGGAAAAAAGGTTCTCGAGTGGCGACCACGAACCGGAAGACGGAGTGTTGGACGGCCTCCCACTAGATGGACAGATGACCTCACAAAGACCGCTGGAAATACAAGGCTGCAGGTTGCGCAGGACCGATTGTTGTTGAAATTTAGATGGAAAGCCTATGTTCAGTGGACGTCTTGCGGCTGATGATGAAGAAGAGAGCAATATAAAAGCTAAGAAAGTTCTAACTAGGCGGTAGATTTTCCGCTCTAAAATTTCAGCTTGCTAATAGCGCTTGAACAGAAATTAATAAAAAATGCCAGTCATAGGAACTGCCGATAGAAGGGAAAACTTATAGCAGAATACCTATCTAAGGTTACATTGGAAACTACATAGGTGTAACCGGAGGGCGTGGCCTGGCCATCATAGCATGGCCATCTAGAAATGCGTCAGCATTTCCCATTAGTTCACGCATTTCTAGATGGCCATGTCATGATGGCCAGGCCACGCTCTTTCAGCATTTCCCATTGGCTGACGCATTTCTAGATGGCTAATGGCCATGGTCCCGAGTTTATACGAACATTTCTTATCATACCCGAGCGTGACGCTAGAATTCAATTCACAGCCCACGAAAAATCTGTCTGTGGCTCGCCAAAAGAAGTTTTCACTTCAAAAAAAAACTTTTAACTTCAAAAAACTTTTCAATTCAAAAAACTTTTGACTTCAAAAAAAAACTGCAAAAAAAAAAGGTAACAGAGAGATAGTATTAAATGTATAACGTACATGGTGTCGACCCTCGCGAGGTGCACGAGCCGGCTGCGGCCCTTGCCCGCCGGCTGCGCGAGGTACCGCGAGGCGAGCACCACCCCCCGCGCCCCCGCCCCCGCCCCCGCCGGCCCGTGCGCCACCGACGTCTCCGCCACCGCGCACCACCCGCCGCCGCCGCCGCCGCCCTGCCACGACCTGAACACACACAAATCACCAGTTACTTTACTAGGTCTCTTTGAAAAGTTCGCCTGGGGAAGTACCACACCTTTGTCAGTTATTCCACAGAATAAATATTAGTACAGAAGCCATACTTACCAAAAACAATTATATAAATAGCGACTTTTTCTGGGACACAACAAAGTTCACTTCAGCTCGCAATACCTGTCGCGATTTTCAAATAAACATTTGCGCTCTTTCTAACGCGTAACTCTGTCCCTGTCTAGCGCGGAGGGTTTACGACATATTTATCTAATAACAATATGCGCGAGCGCTCAGCCGTGCGTCCGACAACCGACTGTCACTTGTTTCCTGGAAGGGACGGTCTAGCGGTAGGCTAAAACCGCGCGATCTTGAGCGAGTGAGGGTGTACTGGTTATTCTAACACCACACACTAATGTGTTCTTACAGTTCCAGTAAAATTACAGGGCATAGAGATAAAACATCTTTTACATCTGGGAGACGAGCATAGTGCAGGGCTAGGTGATGGTTTGTATTATTCATGTTCAAATAGTTGCATGTCACTGCTGTTAAGAGCAGGCACGTTTGTTACCATCTTCATGTCCTGCTGGTCTCATGACAATATATTGTAAAAAAGTTCTGTAGCTTTAGTCCACTTCTAAAGGACATCAAGTGCATCACTTTAATCTCGCAGTAGCCCGAGCCGTCTGAGACGCTCTCGTGCTAGCTGCCATAATGCGACCTAGGTATCATTGTATACAACATGTTAGTAAATAGTATAGCGTAGGTAATAACTAGGTTAAGGTTTCCCTTGGGTTCCACGGCTTCTTCGCTAGCTCAAAAGGCAGTTGTGGAGGTATGAAGGCAACTCACAGCCAGCTGCCATAAGTCCATTAAAAAAACCAAAGCTTCACTCAGTTAACAGAAGCCGAGGTGGCCTAAAAGCCGTAGTGGGCTAGTGAACTTTATAAATCACTCACAATCAAAAAAATGTCATGAGTGGGTCAAAAATCTACTCGTACTATTCTAATTAGTCGGTCAAGTATTTTATGAAAAACGTGGGACACATAAGTATTTTATGTTTTATCAAATTAAGTATTCAAAAGTTTGACACTGTAGCATAAGTGTTATTGGGATGTTAAGTGGTTGAGGAGCATGTACATCATATATTTGCATAGATTGCCTACTAACCGAAGCACACAATAGTCTCTGGGAGGCAGGTTGATGCTGGATGCCGTGACGAATTGGAACACCTCCGCGCTTGCACCCAGTTTCTCCGCCACCCGCCACTTCACCAGCGAGTCGTCCCAGATGTGTCTCTCACGGAGTATCCTGAGGGAAAACAGGAAACTGATAAATAAAGTAATTCATTAATTTCAGATTTTCGGAGAGTGTGCAACTGATCTGCATGGTCTAACCACCTTGCCATTTTATATCGGCTTACTCGTAGCTCGAAAAAGCGATATTGTTTTATGGTCGACGTTCCAAAGACTCGATCGAGAAGATTTGGTTTAGGCTGTGGAATGCGTTGCCTGAGTGGGTCTTTCCCGATGGTTACATTCGTGATGTTTTCAAGACGAGGCGTTTCATCAGACTGCATGGTTGCTTAAAATCAGCCGACATGGCAGTTATGCGTTAGCCAACTATTTAAATAATAATAAAACCGGCCAAGTGCAAGTAGGACTCCCGCACGAAGGGTTCCGTACCACTAGCAAATAAACGGCGGAAACCTCTTTGGCATTATTTGGAATTCCGTACTTATACATCGCAATTTCCGCAGACAGGCATTCATGCAAAAAAAATCAAAAATTTTGATTTTTGCCTTCATGATTCTGACGACGAATTTGATATCGCGTTTTATTTTTACTAGTGGCGCTATCTACTCTTAGTTTGGGTGGAACGCATTAATCAAGTTTACGTTAAGTTTAGTTAAGTTACGTTTAGTTAAACGGTAAAAATCAAGTTTGTTGTATGGGAGCCCCCCTTAAATATTATTTTCATTTTATTTTTAGTATTTGTTGTTATAGCGCCAATAGAAATACATCATCTGTGAAAATTTCAACTGTCTAGCTATCACCATTCTTGAGATACAGCCTGGTGACAGACGGACGGGTAGACAGCCAAGTTTTAGTAATAAGGTTAAACGTATATTGAAAAAATACCGATAGAAATGAAAACTTATTACTTAGAATTTTAGTATTAAACAGCACTAATACGTAACCTGTACAGCTACAGATAAATTTCATTTACCCAAAAAGCGTCTACGGACGTTCCGCTCCGTTGCTGCGAACATTGGCATGTCGATAACACGTACACATAAGATTTTTTCGATTACCAAAAAAGTCCTCAACACAGCTAAAGAAATGTCACTTCAAAAACCGTATAGCTAAGGTTGGTAAGGCAGCTCACCTTTGCATGACCTCCTGCGGCGGTGCCTCGATGTCCGTGGTGGCTCTCCAGAGCCGCAGCGGGTGGCCATCGCCCACCTTCTTGCAGCACAACTCCACGTGCGGTGCCGCCCCAGACACGGACATCCAGCCGCGACTCCTGGGCCACACAAGGTACAATATAAATATATATCTTTCACAACGTGTCAATTTTTATAGAACAAATTTGCAAACTTTTTATAGCAAAATGTGTCATATTTTTTACAGAACAACAAGTCAAATGTTTTGTAGAAGTTGTTCTATAGTGTGCCATATTTTTTTACAAAACAACGTTTCATATTTTTTACAAAACAACGTGTCATATTTTTATACAACAACGTGTCATATGTTTTACAGAACAACGTGTTATATTTTTGACAGAACAACGAGCTATATTTTTTATACAGCAATAAATATTTCTAATGTCGCCTCTGAAACCACCTGAGAGATCACAGTCCTATGTGATGTCTTGTGTGTGACATTTTTTGTGAAAAATGCAGTGATACACTTTTTCTCTTTTGATATTTTGTAGATGTAGATGCATCTACAGAGCTTAAGTTTGACATTTAATTTTGTTAACAGTTGCAGTCCGTAAATGTAAGTTTAATATGTATATTGAACTTTGCGATAATAAGGTGTTTTCAAAATGCCAGTTGAATAGAAAATAGTTTTAAAAATAGTTATCAATTGCAAGTAGCGTAAATATTTTATTTTGTAAAAGAAATGGCGTTTGTGAATGTTAATCAATTTGAAATTTTTCATCCTCAAAACTGGCATTCAGAATTCACCAATGGCAAACTCTTGGTAAAGTTGACTTATACGAAAAAATAACATATTTCAAATTTAGCTGCAGATTGCATTAGTTGAGGCAATTTAAATTTATTTAAAAATAAAGCAGTCAGTGGACGTCATATTGGTGTGGGAATTTTTCATGTGTGATGTTTCTTATTCGATATCCTACTCTTCTAAATATGAATAGGTACTATCAAGAAAACACCGAAAAAAATATAATAGCACATAACACCTACGTGGGCACAAGACCGCTAAGATGAGAATGAAGTGAGTTTTGAAATGTGTTCTTATGAGTGAAGAATAAGTTTAATAAAAAAAATCGAGTACTGTAAATCATTGCCATAAAAATAAAGAGTAAGAGTCAATATTGTTTTTTTTTTCTCAAATGTACAATTATTTATATTTTTCTGAGTACTCATACCTATTACTTGTACTATGTATCTATTACCTAATTGAAATAAAAGTTGGATTTAACGAAGTAACAAGGTGAATTTTCAAGTAATTGTCAATAAATAAAGAATTAATTTTTTTTCTACAGTTCGATTGACTCTTCGACCTCGTAAATAAAATGGCCATAGCTTCCCAAGCCAAGACATTCTCAGTTAGGTGGTATAACCCACGTTACAACTAGACGCGTGACGACTATTAAACAATTTCGTTATTAGCAACAAACTACACACATTTTTGTCTATACGATTAAAAACCTTTTAAAATCAGTATTTTGTCTTAGTTCAATCCATTCTTTACAATACGCTTTAGTTACGGCCATGCTACAAGAATTATTATTAGACATCAATTTAGACAACGACATTTTTGTATTATTCAAATGGTTTTCTTTAAATTACGTTAAGTCTTAACCGTCTTATTACAAAATTTGAGACTAAGTATTCAATTTTATCGTTTTGAGTTTGACGTCAAAAACTTCAGAATTTGAATGAGCAGCTCGTGCAAACGTTGACTAAATGTTTGGAATATGACGGTAAGATTATTAAAATCACGACGACATTTTTGCATCAAATAAATGTTACGTGATAAATGTAATAAAATGTTAGCATTGAAAAATTTAAATGTTAGTAATAAATGTAACAAAATGTAATCATTTACATTTTAAGTAATAAGTTTAATAAAAATAACACAAATCATAACAATGATTTCGATGAAGCGAAATGGCCAATGCGCTAACACCAACTCTCACCTCTTGCCCGATCGCCCACAGACTCTAAAAAAGCACGAAAATAGTTAGACGGTGTACAGGTTATGAAAAAAGATGAGCAGACTCGTTGCCAGAGATACATTTTTGAAAACTTCCATGTCCGGAAACTATAATAACTAAAACCGTTTTCCCGCCATTTTTGCATGTGCGCGCGCAGCGAATAGTCATGCAAACAATGGAAAAAACCGACACGGAAAGCTAGGTATTCTCTCTTTTATTTTAAGGAAAAAAAAGAGTTAAAAACAGCACACTGTTTCGAAACAAGAACTTTCCACAGACTTTAAATAATCATATTTTGTACTGAATATTTGTATCAAAGTTATGATAAAACGTGGTAGGTAGGTACATAAGTATATTTTTTTCAGAAATAACTGATTGAGTAAAATTTTAGTAAGTATGTGATTTATTCTGTGTTTAGTGATTTATTTATCTGTCGACATTTCATCATTAAATATTTCTTATAATTTTCGTCATTTTCGATAACTTTTTTTTATAATACCTACATATTATAAAACAAATTAATGACATGTATGAGGTTGTTTGGGCCACAGATGATTACTTAATAGTGTTAAAATTGGCGAAGTTGCGTTATTATTAGACCGGTCCACCGGCGGGCAACCGCCTTGATAGAAGTTAAGATTTGTCTATGGAACATTCTTTTTTTTTCTGGCAACGGGTCAAAAGATAGAAACAATGTTAGTAATTCTATCTACAAGAGAAGGAAATGAGATTCAATACAGTCCAAATAAAACTTACTTTTCTTTGGCTTCTTTGAGTAGTGCCTTTATACAGGCTTGTTGGAACCCTTTCCAGTCTTGATTGAAGTCTGCTCCGAGCTCTTCTAACGCGACCTGGAATTGGAAGGAAGAATATTATAAATATTGACTTGCCAAAACGAAACACAGAAAAAATATTGGCAGTCATAGGAACTGCCAATAGAAGTGAAAACTTATGACTCAGAATTTGATAGCTTACTTTGGAAACTATGCAGGTGAAACCGGAGGGCGTGTTCATGAGCATGGCCATCTAGAAATGCGTCAGCATTTCTCCAAAAGATGTGATCAACTTTAAACTGGTACGATAATAATACAAACTACTCGTAACACCTGACACTCTACAACACGACATCAAAGTTGTATAGAATTCAAATTTAGTTACTGTCCAGATTTAGGCCTCAGCATTTGGTTTGAAAATCCATTATTGTGTAAGTACGTATAGTTTATCTTTTTTTATTGGCTCTTTGTAGAGTCTACCTGCAGTTCGTTCTGCAGCAAAGCAGTAATGTGCAAAAATCATGGTGTTCTGATTTCAAGGATTATATTTTAAAAAAAATGCTATGGGCATAGAGATAGATCGGTTCATATTGCACTGAGCTTGTCACCCCTTGGAAACGTACTAACACGAAACGGCTGACTTTCGAGTTTGTTTTAACCCCCGACGTAAAACGACAGTATGTTATTTATTAGTATTATCTCTCTCTCTGTGTGTGTGGGATGTCGCCTGGAGGACCTTGACCATAGCCACCAGGTTCAGAAATCAAGACCTAAGCCTTCCTACAGCTATTCCTATGATGCATCGGGTCAACTATATTGTAACATTTGCGATCGAGTCTTCAAAACCAAGTTTGGCTTTGCGAGCCACATTAGAGCTCATGCTAGAAATAATAGCGAGTAGGTCGCCGTCATCGAAATCTATGAGGAGGACTAATATATATATATATATGTGTGGGTCTACAGACACACCCACCCTGTGTGTATGTCTGTAGTATCGTAGCTCCCCAAGGAATTAACCAATTTTTGATTTTTGGGAGCGTTACTAGCTATGTTTGATGTAATCGGTCCAAGATTCAAGTAGTTATTACAGAAAAAAGGTTGTCTTACCGGCACAGACTCCTCGAAGTAGTTGAACTTGCACCTCGCCAGCATGTCCGCTGGTGCCAGGAACAGCTGCGCGTGCTTCTGGATGAGAAGCAGGAGGCAGGCGTGCGCGGCGCGGCTCTCGCTTATCTGACGCTGGTCAGCCACGCTCTCTATCACCATCCTGGAAGACAGTGGAAGGTCAGTTAAAATCTGTATATTTTTTGGATAATCCTTTTTGGGGGCACACTAACTCTCGAAAGTTGTAAGTCAATAACTTATTGGAGAACTCGGTGTGCCACCGGTCTACGACATAAACATCCACCCCACCTGGGGTTCCCTTCCTTGGTGCGTTCCTAGTAGCGGGGGGCGCGTGATGCAGCCTCGGCAAGTTTAGTTCACATCCGCGTGTCCCCCACCTGGGGTGGATGTTAGCGTTTACCTGTTAGAGTTCGACTCCTTGGTGCTCCCTATAGCTGGAGGCGCGTGATGCAGCTTCAGCAGGATGGGCGACCATCTGGGTCACCGCCGCGTGTCCCCCACCTGGGGTGGATGTTAGCGTTTACCTGTTAGAGTTCCCCTCCTTGGTGCTGCCGGTAGCGGGGGGCGCGTGGTGGAGCCGCAGCAGGGTGGGCGCCAGGCACACGGCCAGGTTGGACGCCGTCATCTGGTTCACCGCCGCGTGCTCCGCCACCTGGGGTGGACCGAAAGCTATTAGTATTTTATAGTGAAACTAGCGGCCCATCCCAACTTCTTCTTCGTTTCGGTTGAAGAAAACGTTTTATACAGTGGTAAGACTCTTTGCATAGTCCGCCAGGGGAATTATAACATCTTTCCCAGTTATTCTGCTATTAATGTGCAAATTTTCATGTTGGACTTCAAGAACAATGTTCCCAGAGAAATCATAGAATAAACAGATAAATTATCTTAAACAAGCGCAGTGTAGTACTAGTCAGTGATTTGGAATCTTCATCTCAAACAGCTGCACGGCACTGTCCTGTTATGGACAGGCGTGTTACACATCTGGCGTAAATTCTGCTCATCCAGTTATTCTTTATAATAGAAAAAACAACACATGGAGATCTGGTTTTCATACTACAAACTTTGCTTAATTGTGGTAGTCGTGTGTGAAAAAGTGTCTATCAATGGTGTTTATTTAACTTTTTAGCATGCTTTTTTAAAACTGTTTAATATTTTATTTTTCTAAATTAATAAGATTTCTGTACTCACCCCAGCGAGGAATATAAGTAAGGAATGTAACGCCTCGAGGTGCTCTTCAGGTAACAGCAGTAGTGCGCACTGAACTGCGTCTGGTCGGAGCGGCTCTGGAACGTCTGGGAACAATAATCATTATATTTTATACTAATGTTACTATTTTAAACTTCCCCTTTCAATTTGCCTCCGATAGTCGAATTAATCTGTCTCATAGTGATATAATGATATAATCATTAGCATAGTCTGTCTCCTTCAGCTGTGAGTACAGGACAATTTAGAAATAAATTAAATAAAACAAAATTTATAAGTAATTTCGAAGAAACAAAACTAAGCACACTACCAATTAACTCACCTTGCTTGGAAGACTCGGGAAGGCTACACGGCTGATATTCTCATCGGCTGAGCGGAATTCCTAAATGAAGGTCCTCCGCAAGTTCTCTGACTAGTAGAGAGCTCAGTGGAAGTGTGACGAGAATGTGCAAGAGAAGACTATATTATCGTGTCAGCGTACACAGGGCGAGCCAGAGATTTTAGCAGATTTACCGTAATTTCAAAAGCTTCGCCCTACTGGTACATTTTCTACACTAGTCTAGACATCTTTAGATATTTAGCAATGGTAGGATTCTCTGCAGAGTCCCGTTGGGGAAGTACCACATCTTTGCTAGTTACTCTACTGCCAAGCAGTAATGTGCAAATATTACTGTGTTACGGTTTGAAAGGTAATGTTTCCATTAAAATTACAGGGCATAGAAATAAAATATCTTATATCTCTGGATGGCGAGCACAGTACAGTGCTAGATAATAATTTGGACTCTTCGTGTTCCAGTAGCTGCGTGTCACTGTGCTATTATGTGGCAGGCATGTTGCTTACAATCAGGCAAATGTCATACTTGTCTCGTCACTCCATTACCTTAAAAAATCATCCTTGTGATATATTATACTCACGTTGGAATATCGCAATGAAGGTCTCACTCAGCTTATTCGTGAGCAACGCATCCGGTAGCTCCCTGAAGTACTGCTTCACCATGTCAGCGACGTCGTGCGCCTGCGCACCCTCGAAGCTGAGGCTGGACTGTGCCGCCTCCAGGGTGTTCATGTTCTCTATGGCGAAGGGCGCGGTGGTGGCCCCAGCGGCCTCTACCACGGCGCGGAGCTTCGCGATTCGGGACTTCACGCCCGCCTTGCGGAAGATTCCCATCTGGACACAAATATATAAACATCTTGATACTAATAACGGTGACAGGTAAACGTTTAACTATTCACAGAATATTTAGTTTTATGTTCTCTTTAAATATAATTACCGAATTAAAATAATATAAATAATTATGGGGACAATAAAATAGATTTTCGCCGTTTATTTGCGAATGGTACGGAACCCTTCGTGCGCAACTCCCACTCGCACTTGGCCGGTTTTTATTATTTACTGTAATTATCACCTGTCAAACACTAGCAAAAGAGAGAAACAAGACCATAATCCACCACGCTGGCCTAATGCACTTCGTGGATGAGGCTCATCCTCGAAAGATCAAAGATGCTAAGAACATCTCTGTTTCCTTACGATATTCTCCGTCATCGTTTTTAAGTTAGCGGCATCACGCACGTTATTTTGAAAAGACAATCGTGCAAGTGGAATTCAGACGTGGGGCTTCGAACCGGCAGTCGCCGTTCTCTGAACTAGACCAGTTGTAAATTTAAGCTGTGTATATAATGTACCTGATCCAAAGCGTTGTTCTTGAGCCAGTTGAGAGCGCTCTGTATTGGTTTTGGCAGCGAGTGGCCCGTCCTCTGCAGAGAGACTGTTAGCGGCACTCCGAACACTGTCTTATCTGAAATCATCATGGTTCATTTAAAGGTTTAACATTTTGATAAGTGGAACATTATGTTACATAATTAAAACATGTAATAAACGGCTAAGTTCCCAAACGGGAAGTCCCGGAATCAACTGAGAGATCCCTTGTTCGGAGAAAATTTCAAGGTCTGAAACATCATCCCTGGCTTATAACTATTTATCGGATACTTTTCGGAGAGCGTGCAACTGATCTGCATGATATCACCTTGCTTTTTTTCTATAGAACTGCATGTTGCTCAAAAAAGCGTCATCCTTTCATGATTGCCGTTCTGAAGACTCGAACTTGGAGGATTGACTAGTGCAGTCAATTCCTTTGTTACGTTAACTTAATATTTGCATGCCGCAAGGTTGATTATGGAGTTCTCAATGTAAACTTTTAAGATCTTGTTGTACCCATTTTCGCTAATAAAGTAATTATATATTAATTAAAAACTGAAGAAACTTATCTTCGATGTCTTTCTTACCTTTATAGTCCGGCGCTTTGATTTTCCTGATGATTTTGGGCAGTTCCCAGTTCCACCCAGACTTGTGCGAGGGGCAGTACCGCTCCATGCACGCCGTCAGTCGGAGGAGGGCCAGCTTACGGAGGATGTGCAATTGGCCGCAGGAGAGAGAGGACATTGGCCGGGATACTGTGGGGGAAATAAATCCAGACTAAGTGAACGGTTTCTCATAAAAGACTACGCTTCTATCGGAAAGACCTTTTTTCTTTCCGAATGCTCGTAGCTCCAATAAGCGACATCGTTTCATGGGTGATGTTCCAAAGACACAAACGAAAAGATTTGAATCCTTTGTGATAAGAACGTCTAGGCTGTGGAATACGTTGCCTGAGTGGGTTTTCCGCGATGGTTACAATCTTTGTGTCTTCAAATCGAGAGTGAATCGGATTTTTTTTAGGTAAACACGCTCCATCGTAGACCGCTTCGTCGCTTAACATCAGGCGAGATGGCGGTCAAGTGTAAATCTATAAAAGTTAAAAAAAAGTATGTCTGACGCCTGCAATTGCAAAAATACTCACAAGGTGCAGGCAGGATTTGAACCAACCTTAGGTTTGTGAAACCGGAGGTTCTATCCTAGTGGTTAGAGTAGACACTAGCGCTTTCCACTTGACTATCACAACTGTTGCTTGTTTTATGTTATATTATTAAGCCTGAAGTCTCACAATGTTAGACAGAGACCTCCCAACTCTTTTTCCGCATGTCCCTATCCTGAGCCAGTGTCGACCAATCGTGGAGGTGTTTGTCGATATCATTCCACCATCACTTAGTTGGTCGACTTGAACGTTGTGAAATACGACTATGTAAAGAGCAAACATCGAAGTTATATTATTCAGCTACCGAAATAAAAACAGATATTCATAAAACATAAAACTGCATGATACTTACGATACGATTCAGGATCTTTCTGACTAGGTTGTGGTTGTAACGTATTGTTGGCTTTGGGGCCGCCATTGAGGATCGTCGTTCTAAACGAGTACCATCTTTGGATATTGTTCCTGAAATACAATGAAGTTATGCTTAGATTACGAAACTGTTATGATATGACTTATCGACTTAGTTATCGACAATAAACTTCAATTCGATTAAATTAGTAGATTTTCTACTATTTATTATGTTTGTTACGATACAATAGTATAATTTTTCACACGAAGTAGTTGTTTGGTCATCATACTTTTTTTTTTTTTTTATAAAACGAATACATATTTACAAAATATTAAATAGATAAAAAACTTAAAACCTAGAGTACTGCCTGCAGCGGGGCAGAATCCAAGCTACGAAGGTTGAGGCTGCAGAGCGAGGAACCTCCTGACGATGCGTGTTGTGTCGAGGATAACTGTCTTTTATATCAGAGCCTTGATATAAAAGACAGTATGGCCTTCACTGTTCCGCGAAAGCTTCTGAAGATGTTGGTCAATAGTTTTTGCTATTAAAAACGTTCATTGAAACGACTTTCGGGGCCATGACCATGGAATAAACAGGCCATAAGGCGGTAACCTCATGAGCCAAGTCGGTATACATGATAAGCTCATGTATCCCGACTTGGCTCATGAGGTTACTCTTTATGAGCTTATTGTTTTCGGCCTTCACAGTTCTCGCCAAAAAAGCTGTTCGTCTTTGTACGCTAAACTATGCACAAAGTCTATAATCTTTGGAGTGCGAGATTACTATTTGAGGTATAATATTGGTAACATTCATATACCATATACACATATCATAATCATGCATGCAGGCGCGGCACTGCGCCTGCATGCATGAAATGCGAGGCATTTCATTTTTGGCATTGGCATTTCATTTTGGAGGGGGTCACCAGTACACAGCCTCAGATTTTGGTGTGGGTCACCAGTAGAAATACAATAAATCGAGTAAAAAAGTCTACTAGTAGCGCCCCATTTTGATGTAACGTATACCATTTTAGGGGGGGTCATGTCCCCTGTGAAACCCCCTTTCGGACCGCGCATGCATGCATGCTGGTGTTGGTCGATGATGTAACAATCTCTTAATGACATATTCTCCAGTCAAGTTCTATCATTATATGAAAAAAACTAACTTTTTACTCTTCATGTCGACGCTGTCATCATCATCATCGTTGTCCCCGTCATGTGACCGGGAGCCGGCGGAGTTGGGGCTGCTCTCCAGCTCGGAACTCCTCGACGCAGACTTGTCTCTCTTGAGGCTCCGGTCACGGAACCTGGAGTCAACGAATTACACAATTGTTTAGTGATAATAATCAGTGAACTACAACGATCTCAATACAAAGATGTGCCCTCCCAAACTTCAAGGCGCACGGAATCATGTAATCATGTTAGAGTGAGTTCACTCTTTCCGTTATAGTCAGTTGCAGGAAGCCGTGGACGCCGGACATTTTTATCTATCACTATTCGTAGCTTAGCAGCATATCTCGCCGCTAGCGATTCTTGGGATCAAGTAGGTTGGTTGTTTATAAACTACTTACGATACACACAGAGACGCAGTTTATTACAAATTTTAGGGTGCTCAGGGCACATCCATTGGTTTATATAAATGGTGAACTATCTATCTATACTTATAATAAAACTGTAGCGGGTCGAATTCTGTACATTGAAGACATTTTGAAAAAAAAATTTTGGGGGCACTAACTAACATAGAAATTAAATAATAACGGAATTAATAAGTTCGGTACATACAAACTTCTAAGTATTCTGTGACAATGTAAACAACAGCAGGTCTACTACGAAGTTCGATAAACGATATATCGGCCGAACTTATGAAGTTTCCGACCACGAAAGACAATCGGTCGGTTGATCAGATCGGCCGTTTCGTTCGATCCGACCCTTATCCGACCTAAGTCTATATCTTTCGACCCGAAATGTATCGATCCGAATGTTTTTCGTGGTAGGCTACAATCCGATTCAGCTGTCGGTCGGATGCGATCATTCGGAGTTTGTTTTCGTAGTAGAACTGCTGGGATGTAACGGAGGTCATTTTATCGGATTCGAAGGCGGAGTCGGAGTTGTAAAATTTGATTTATCGGAGTCGGAACCGAAGTCGGAGGCATAGGCAGGATTAGAAGTGGTGGCAGGAGATACATTTTTATTGGGTATTTTTTTTTTTGCCAAACACGTGGACACGATAAACATTGACGAGCAATTGATTTAGGAAGTTGGGATTTTGTATTTTAATTTACTATCCACCACAATAAAGGATTATCTCCAATATTTATACACCTTACCTCCGATTATAACCTCCGTTTTAAAAGTTTCGGAGCCGAAGTCGGAAACGAAGGTCTAATAGTAATCGGAGGTTTCGACTTATCGGAATCGGATTCGAAGCTCTTTCCTGGTACACACACAGTACTCAAATCCGTCATCCGTCATCTATCGTCATGTAATAATATGACAGTACCTGTCTTATGTTTTTCCACAAAATGGCAGCTCATGGTACGAAACACAATCTGATATTTATTAGAAAATGTGTAATGTAGTATTTATTGTTGTAGTGACGATATGAATACATCATCTGTGAAAATTACAACTCTCTAGCTATCACCGTTCTTCAGATACAGTCTGGTGACAGACGAACGGACGAACAGCGAAGCCTCAGTAATAGGGTCCCGTTTTTACCATGTACGTATATTATATGGAAAACAGGGAGGCGGTTTTTTGAATATTAACAAAAACTGGATGACAAGATGTTCAAGCCCACTACCAGTCGGAAGCGTGCCCAGCATGTTGGCGGCAGTACCACGCTGAATAGCGATGTATATGTGTTGGGCCAAATAAACGCTAGCATTTTGGTCACGCGTTGCGTCGGCGAAGGTCTCGGAAAGGCTTTTGAAGATGAAGTCAGCTCTCGGCCTTCACAGGCACGATGTCTCAACTCTCAACCCCAAAGGGCTTAAATATAAAACCACTACCGAGGGTTGCATATTTCCGCCGTTTGAGACGCTAAGCTGAATTAGCCGCTGCACTGGCCCTACCATGTGTCTCTCGAAGAAGTGATGGTGCCAGAATATCGACACAAGCTGCGTCCCACACTAGGGGCCGACTCAACTTCCAAGGCAAAAAACTCATGCCGTCAGGTCTTTTGCCATCGTCACGCGTAAGACCACTCCGGTTTGAGTAGGGCTGGGATATTAGCGGTGGAAAAAGCCAAAGACCGAAGCAGAACCAAAGCAGAACGTTGTTTTTCTAAAATTGAATAAAGTGTTATCTTACTAAGTATTATTATGTATATATTATGTAAAGGTTTGATTTGGTTGAAATTTGAAACACAGATAGTTTATATAGTCTCATATACTACCTATCATCTCGGAATAAGCATGGGCCCTAACGAAACAAATATTAACGACAGAATGACATTACCAATTAGATTGACATTTGAAACACACATGGTTTAGAGTCTTAAATATTGCATCGGCTAATAAGTCTATCACCTACTACTTAGGATATCATCCTGTAAAAATGTACAAGTGGGTAAGTATCAGATCACGCACATCAGCTACAGACTCTTCATAATGTATCCTATAAAAATCCTACAAACTTAACACTGCGGCTATGTTCGATACTCCACAACCTTACTACGAGTGTGTTTGATGTTGCTTAAAATATAAAATATTAAGTTGCTAAACTTGAATAAATATATTTTTGTGTGGAAAAACAAATCACTCGGTTTGTGTAATGACCACCCATCCAAATATTTTTACGTAAGTACTACGAATGCACTAATAAGGTCGCAAGATCAACGTACGCGAACGAAGTAGCGGGTTCAGCTAGTTCATAAATAAAAGTATCTAAGTCTTTTGTTAGAACTCTATGCAGATTTTGCCTGGTGAAGTACCACACCGTTACCAGTTATTCTACCGCCAAGCAAGAATGTGCAAACATAGGTAACTGTGTTCTGGTTTAAATATCATCGTTTCCAGAGAAAATACAGGGCAAAGAGATAGATAGATGAAGGCAGTGCTAGGTAATGATTTGGACTCTTCATGTTTCATTAAGTGTGTGACACTGTCATGCGTGGCGTGTTGCTTACCATCAGGCAAATGTCTCGTCACTCTATCACTCTACAATACCTACACAAAAAATAAAAAACGTATTTACTAGATACGATTGAACTTACTTACTAACAGTGCCCCGCGGTTTTACCCGCGTAAATCCCGTTCCCGTCATTCCTGTTATTTTTCTGGGATAAATAAATAGCCTATGTGTTCTTCCAGACTATAATCTAACTGTATTCCAAATTTCAGCCCGATCCGTTCATACGTTACGACGTGATTGAGCCACAAACATCCAAATATCCAAACATCCATACTTTGACATTAATAATATTAGTGGGATTAGTGGGATAGTGGGATTGCTTACCATCAGGCGCATGCCTAGAGCTCATCCCGTTACACTCAATTGAAAAAAAAACCTCCACCAACAACGACAATACACTTGTTCCAGTGACAGAGACATACAATTCAGTGACTGCTGTTAACAATAAATATCACAAAAAAATAACGCAAACTTTTGAACAAACACATAGTCACAGTTAACAACACTCTTATTTCATAGCCATCGTTCAATTTATGGTCAAAACTGTAAAGATTATGGTTATGGTCACAACACAATACATTTATGGTCGAACTTGAAAAATAACGCAAACTCACGAGGTTTTCAAGAAACACATAGTCAATGTACACATCACTCTTTGCCATCAGTCAATAAATGTATGGTCAAACAATAATAAATTTATGGCAAACACTATTTTAAATCTATGGTTATACACTATGAATTGTATATTTCCACTTCAAAGCACAAATACTTTGCACAGACCAACATACTATCTCCGCAGTATAAATCAGAGTCGAGTCCAGACAGGCATTAGCATGCCAAGTTGCCAATAATTTCTGAAGTTCCCATTAGGAAGGGTCGTTTGGGGTAATGGGCCAGCGTGGTAATTAGTCACCAGTAATGACCATTTTGAAATGAACACTCGTTTGTTATGGATGTCTTGACTACTGGTGTGGTAAGCCAGTTTGCAATGTAACTTCGTGGGTTGGAGGCATTTTAATATGTCATGTTTGAATGTTTGTTGCTCAATCACGTTGGAACGGCTGAATGGATCTTGTTGAAATTTGGAACACGGTTAGATTGTAGTCTGGAATAGCACTTAGGCTAGCTTTTTATTATGAGAGTAAATAAACCGCGGGTCGCAGTTAGTAGTCTTCTTTGAGCTGTCTGAGATGGACTTTCCACTTAATGTTCACTACTTATCACATTAGGTAATTATCTTAGATTCAATTCTGTTCAAAATGCTTGGTCAAAGAAGACCTGCTAATATTACAAATACGAAACTTTGTATCTATACGTTTTGTAACTTTTTCAAGCAATAAATATTGAAGGAATTTGAATGAAAGGTGGTTCATAGATATGTAGTAGATCTTGAATAAAACGTAGGCTTCTTTTTATACCGGGAAAATAAAGAAATCGGAAACTATGCAGGTGAAACCGTGGGATGCTGCTTGTACAAATTCTTTTGCCCCAGATTAAGAATTCATTAATAATTACTTAATGTAAATAAAATTAATGAATTAGTTAAATGGGTAGGTACATAATGTATTAAGACACCTGCTTTGTAAATCATTTCCTTGTCCTGAACTTAATGCTGCCTATCGACCTAACTACTGCCTATTTCTACTTTCTTTAATTTACTTAGGCGACGTGGCTAGTGATAGCTTCCTATTTAACCTTGACACACCCTCACACAAGACCTCCTTCTATAGAAATTCTTTTACTGTTAAGGCTGTCCGTTTGTGGAATTCTTTGCCGGCACCTGTGAGACAATCGCAGTCCTTGAGCGTTTTTAAGAGCAAAGTGAAAGATTTTTATTTATCACAATGCAAGACTGTCGACACTAGCAAATTGTAAGTTGTAGCACTGCTGTTTTTAAACTAGTTGGAATTGTTTTGTGTTCTGTTTTTGAATCGCTATTCTTCCTAATATTCCTTACTTTTCTTGGTATTTTTATTTGTTATTCGTATTTATGTTAGTATTAAATGTTGTAGTAGCATATTTATAAGTTAATATTTATTATTTTATTTTAGTAATATTTATTTAGTAGTATTATATAAATTAACGTCGCTCCCCCTGCCTGTATTTTGTATGTAGGCTATTTTCCTTGTGTTGGTTGCCTGGAAGAGATTGCTCTCAGCAATAAGGCCGCCACTTGTGATGCTAGTTCTTAAGTTTGTCAATGTAATTTTTTTGATTTGTTGTGTAACAATAAAGAGTTTTCTATCTATCTATCTATTTAAATTACATTCAAGTCAGTTTTTTGTGTTTTGGAGAAAATAAATTATCAAACACAATTCATGTGCCTAAAAATGTCTCCTCACTTCATGCAGTTTGGGACTGATGGAGTGAAAGCTTACTTCAGTCCCTCCTTCCCCAAGTTGACCGAGCTGTTCCGGGTGACAGGACGGACTCTATGGATTGATACGGTAAGGTATTTTCTAAACACAATTCATGTGTCACAATTTTCTCCCTTATTGTAAGTTGGAAGTGCTGAAGCTTACTTTTGTGGTTTGAGAGTGATGGGGTGATAGCTTACTTATGCCCCCTCCTTCCCTATGTCGAGCAAGCTAGTTTGGATGGCTGTGGGGACTCTATGAATTGATACTGTAAGGTATTTTCTAGACATAATTCATAGCGTCTCGTTCTAGAAAATGTTCTCTTTTATTGTAGGTTGGGAGTGCTGGTAGCTTAGTTTTGTAGTTTGAGAGTGATGGGGAGATAACTTACTTCTGTCGCTCTTTCCCCAGGTTGAGCGAGTTGGTCCGGATGGCATTGGGGACAGAAGGTGTGGTACTTCACCAGGCGAACTCTACAAAGACTCCTACCACTACAAAAATTTCCTCCTTTCTCGTAGTTTGGGAGAGATGGAGTGATAAATTACTTCTGTCCCTCCTTTCCCAGGTTGAGCGAGCTAGTCTGGATGGCAGTGGGGGCTGTATGGATTGATACGGTAAGGTATTTTCTAAACGCAATTCATGTGTCACAATTTTCTTAGGTAGGTTGGGAGTGCTTGGGTGGTAGCTTACTTTTATGGTTTGAGAGTGATGGGGTGATAACTTACTTCTGCCCCTCCCCCCTCCTTCCCCATATCGAGCAAGCTAGTCTGGATGGCAGTAGGGACTCTATGAATTGATATTGTAAGGTATTTTCTAGACACAATTCACGCGTCTAGAAAATGTTCTCTCTTATTGTAGGTTGGGAGTGCTGGTAGCTTACTTTTGTGGTTTGAGAGTGATAGGGTGATAACTTACTTCTGCCCCTCCTTCCCCAGGTTGAGCGTTTTTTTTTTAAATAAAGAGTGACGAGACGAGCAGGACATGTGCCTGATGGTAAGCAACATGCCTGCCACATAACAGCACAGTGACACGCAGCTATTGGAACATGAAGAGTCCAAATCATTACCTAGCACCGCACTGCGCTCGTCACCCAGAGATCTAAGATGTTAATAGCTAATGCCTGTAATTTCTCTGGAAACATTGCCCTTCAAACCGGAACACAGTCATGTTTGCACATCACTACTTGGCGGTAGAATAACTGGCAAAGGTGTGGTACTTCCCTAGGCAGACTCTGCCAAGAGTTCTACTACTACTAAGTTTTCTCCTTTATTGTAGGTTGGGAGTGCTTGTGGTGGTAGCTTACGTCTGTGATTTGAGAGTGATAACTTACTTCTGCCCTTCCTTCCCCAGGTTGAGCGAGCTGGTCCGGATGGCCTGCCGGCGGTGCGCCGTGTGTCCGGGGGACTTCTGCACCTCGCGCAGCACCTCCGGGTCCGGCTTCAGCTCCACCGGGGACGGGGGCTCCACGTACACCTGGAATACCACATATAACCTGTTAGTCCCTTTTTTTTGCCACGGAAAATACTTTAAGTATACCAACGGCCACCGGAGCCAGTAGTTATGTGGGGCTCTCCGCCTCCACCTACCAACGACCTACCCACTAAAAACCCTGGGGTATCCCCTCTCACCGCTTAGTGGTGGCAGTCTTCGTACCTACCAATCGCCCTCTCGCCGGCGCTGGTCCCTGGACCTCTTCACGGGGAGCCTGAGTCTCGACCTGTCTCTATGGCGATGTGCGGGACACCGGCACATCCTCTTGGACTCTGTAGTGGGCGCTGGGTCCCTCCGAACCCGTCGCCTAGAGCCACCTGGTTGCCAGGTTGGCAACTCAGGCCTTTGCCTCGACGGCAAGAGAATCTGATAGTTCCTAGCTTTTTGTTATATTTATTATGCTCTTTGTAATTGTTAAGAGTACGGGCCCAGAAGCCCGTGGAGGGAATTTTTTTGTTTGACTGATTAAATAAAAATACTCCATTGCTCACACCTAACGGTGTTATACTACTAGGTACAGTGAAACAACTCACAGCCTTATGAAATCGACACAAATAGGATTTTCTTATACAACGTGGTGGATTTACCCCCAACAATATTTTAACAGTCGATTCTAACACTGATGTAGACTTCATCACCCAAGGTCTCTTTCCCCTCAGCACGGTAGATCACGAGATAATGCGAGTCAAAGTTTGACGTAAAATTTCCACCAAATCACCAGCTTCAACCCTAAAGCATGTACAGCAGACAAACGACCTTGCCGCCGACGCCGCGACGTCGTACAAAAATCCGTGCGGAGATCTGGCCATTAGGGGTATGTCAAATGAAATAACAACCAAAAAATTTAATTTTTTTATGGAAAAATTTTTTTTAGCTTTCATGCCTAATTTTCACATACGTGATTCAAAACTTAATGTAGATGAACTACCATAAATATTGTTGCACCTTTCGGCAACACCTTGTATAATGTCTTTTGTTTCTTATGTGTGCTTGGAAAAGGAGAAGTTTTTGTCACCAGAAAGTACGCAAGTACAGTACTTATTCCCCCAACGAATTTTGGAAGACTTGATTTGTCTATGTAAGTTAATCGTACAAAATGATCAAACAAACTATTACTAATTTAAAATAATCTTTTTTGCATACGTACATTATTGTTGCTTTGGTAAACTTTTTAATTTTAAGCAAGGACCAACAAAATCACAGTTTCTTCGGCAAATCTAACAGAAAACAATAACTTTTACTCAATTTATCCTTATTGCTACGACCTTTTACATTCACCACCCTTTCAAATAACTCATGATCAGCAAGCACTACAACCAATCAAAGCAAATTTAAATCAAATTACCTCAGTCTGATGCGTGTTGTGAGTATTATGCTCCTTATAATAATTGTGTCTCCAACTAGCCGGCTGACATTCCGAGTCGCTCAATGCACTGGAGTCATCATTCTTCATTCCTCTATGGAACATCCTTTTCGCCCGACCGAGTTTCGACTTGGAACTTTTATTACTCGACCCCATACTACCATCTGAGGCGTAACTTGAGCTATCATCTCCAAATGGAGGATGTAAAACAAAGGAAGGTTCTAATGGAGCTATCGGGGATGGAGGCATCACAGTCATGGGAGAAGGAGGCTGGGTTCTAACCTCTGGAGCGTGATTAGGAGAATCGTGGAAATTGGGGAAAGGGAATGCTGTAGGCGTCGTTGGCGTCATGTCAATGTAACTCAGGTCTGCGTATTTATCCTGACTGACGTCTAGGAAACCGGGAGAGGAGACGATGACTTCAGTTCGGTTTTGCCGCTTTCTCCGGCGTGTTTTGAGGGATTCCACTCTCCGGAGTAAGGCTTTCGCGCCATCTCGGAGACGTTCGGAACCAGTTCTTCTGAATCTGGTTCCGGTTTCCTCTTCGTCTTCTTTGTCGCTTGGTAACTGGATCATTGGTTGGCCTGGGACTGTTAGTCTGAAACAAAGAACATTTTCTCGTTAGTAAGAAACTTGTTTAATGATATTGAGGACAGAATATAATTTTAAAATGTTCACTTGCTCTCTATGTCTTTTGTTGCGCCCTTCATCGCTTTATAACAGGCGAGATGGCGGTCAAAAACAAACCAATAAAAAATATTGCGCATGCCTCTAACGTTGAAAAAATGTTATTAAAATTTCATACCTACTTCTTATTAAATATAAGATAACTTTTATGTAATTACACGCCTAGACACTTTAAGACTAACGTAATTTGCATCCATCTTGTTTGTTTACCGAAAATTGCAAACGAAGTGATTTTAGTCGAGCCTAATGTATTTTTGCGGTTCTTTGCTAATTGGCAATTAACATTTGCATTACTTAAAACTTATTCCGAAACAGAGTGCTTCATAACTGCGGTAAACAAAGTTAGACATACCGGGCTGAGCAGAAACTGTTTGTTATAATATATTATTAACGAACTTTTTGTCGTGGTCGGGTCATATTATGCAGAGTCAGCCTGGGGTAGCACCATAGCCAGTTGTTTTACTGTCAAGCAGAGTATATAATTATATATACTGTGCTTCGGGTTGAAGGGCGATATTTCTAGGGAAATTACGGGGTATAGAGATAATCCACATTTTATATCTATGTATCAACCGTGGTGCAATGCTAGGTAGCGAATTGGTATCTTCGTGTTCAAATAGCTCCGTAAAAAAACAGAAAACCATCTGCCACACTAGCTTTGAGTGTATTGTTTCAACTTGCGACTTATACAGTTACTACTTATAGCTTATTTATTTATAAATTAATGTTATGTTTACCTGACTAGTTTCTAAGTACTACAACATTTCAATATTACTACCATTATACATTTTTTTTTATCGCTAAAGAAATCGAAAAAACTTACTATCTCATTTCCGAGTCATCTAGAATGTTAGATTAAGATCGTAAGTGGTAAGTTTGTGATGAAAAGTAAAAATAAGGTGGGGTAGGTACGATTTAAATCCCTCTATACACTACGCTAACGTATAAAGATATAACATATTATTTTCATTTGTTAACAATACACTATTTAACAAATTAATACATTGGTTTTACAACTCCATTCATTAAAATAATTCATTGTCACTCAAAACGCAATCAATTAAAGTTTTTGGAGTTTTCGTATTTTTTTAAGTTAAAAGCTTGTTATTTTTTTTCTTTTAGGGTCATTTTATGAAATGAATGAGATTTAAAGCGTTAAATAATAGTTATAAAAACAAACACAAGTTTTGAGTAATTAATTTAGTCTTCACGCTAATCACATTTCCGACCGAAAGTTTACATCAAACAATACTGCCACATTCTCACTCTGTATACATAGCCTGAGACATAATAATTATGTATTTTGGACAAGAAGTTTATAAAAAATACCTTTAAGGAGATAAAATTAAATGTGACAATTTTAATTACGCAAAGCTCGTGTTTTGGAAATTAAATAAATTGAATAGAAAACCATATTATAGTTTAGGCCGTGAGTTACAACGCGGAATGCAGTTTCCTAATCCATCATACGTACAATTCTTGGAGTCAATAAAATGTTCCCATCATCAAACAATGGCATTCCATACATCTGCGATGTGTACAATGTCTATAATTACGCGGTCTAACGTTTTGTTCTACTTACCATTCGGTACTAGCCCTTCACCGGGCGCCGTGCATTGCCAAACATTAATGATAGGCTGGGGCAAGGGCTTGGTCATACTGTTAGCGAGGTTGATCGATTTTGAAGTAACTTTATTGATTAATCCAACATGCGGTCAAGTGAAAATTTGTGTGATGAAATATTCTGTTTTTTTATTTATTTATTATAGTTTAAAACTCGTGGCTTAGTTGGTAGCAAGCCTGTTGGATGATGGAGTTCGTGGTTTCGATCTTCATCCAGCACACATATTTGTGTATTTTCATCTATGTTTTGTGAGTACGTGTTTCTTTTGTGCGTATTTACAATTAAATAAGTATAAAATCACAACAACACAACTGGACATTCACACAACTGGAGAGAATCACATGGCACGTTCTGGGGCTGTGTGAAGTCCGTAGAGAGGGGGAGGACACCATAACCTTGGAATCGGGCCATCTCCTGTACTACCGCGAGGGAGACCAACAGTCCCAGGGGGGCGTGGGGTTCCTCGTCAATAAGTCTCTCGTTGACAACGTTGTGGAAGTCTCTAGTGTGTCGAACAGGGTAGCGTACCTAGTACTGAAGCTGACTGAGAGGTATAGCCTCAAAGTTGTGCAAGCGTATGCACCGACCTCGGCACACTCAGACGACGAAGTTGAACATATATATGACGACATATGTTCAGCCCTTTATAACACCACGAAGGCGCACTTCAACGTTGTCATGGGAGACTTTTTTTTTTTTTTTTTTTTTTTTTTATAGCATAGAGTGACGAGACGAGCAGGCCATGTGCCTGATGGTAAGCAACATGCCTGCCACATAACAGCACAGTAACACGCAGCTATTGGAACATGATAGTCCAAATCATTACCTAGCACTGCACTGCGCTTGTCACCCAGAGAAAACCCAGAGAAAAGAGAGAGACTTCAACGCCAAAGTGGGTGTACAGGGTTGCAGTGAATCCAATGTGGGTCCATACGGTTTAGGGAGCAGAAATCACAGGGGGCAAATGCTCGTCAACTTTCTAGAGAGCCAGGGGCTCTTTTTAATGAATTCATTCTTTAAAAAGAAGCCCCAGAGAAGGTGGACGTGGCAAAGCCCCGATACTGTGACTAAAAATGAGATCGATTTCATCATGACGGACAAAAGGCACATATTCAGAGATTTCAGAGATGTATCTGTGATCAATAGGTTTAAAACCGGTAGCGATCACCGACTTATACGAGGCACTCTGAATATAAATTATAAGCTTGAACGAAACCGTCTGATGAAATCTACACTCCGACCAAATCTGCTCCAGACCGTTATAGGATCCAAAGAATTCCAGTTAAAACTGGAAAATCGTTTTGCTGCATTGGGACCCACCGTTGACGTAGATGAGAGCCTTAATAAAGTGGTGGAAATCCTCCGGGAAGAAGGTGCAAAATTTTGTCAGCTGAGGCGTAAGGGAAAGAAATCTAATCTCTCGGAGGAGACTCTCCGACTAATGGATATTAGACGAGAGCAAGATCAGGCCACAACTTCGTCAGAAAAGCGGGCTCTCAATTCCAAAATTAGTAGCATGGTACGACGGGATCTCCGGTGCGCGAATACGCGACGTATTCAACTCGCGATAGAGCAAAACCGGGGATCCAAAGTATTTGCTCAACAATTGAGGAGGCCCCATCTGACGAAGTTAAAAACATTCAATGGCAACATCGTTAATTCCAGGTTGGGGGTCCTCTCTGAGATAGAAGATTTCTATACCCGGTTATACGAATCGCAGGCTTTGCGCCCAACGCCAAGTAAGGAGGACTCACAAGCACCACTGACGCGCCACTATACAGACGAGCTGCCAGAAATTAGCCAAGGCGAGATCGAGATTGCTCTCAAACAGCTTAAGAATGGAAAAGCCTCCGGTGAAGACGGTGTCACTTCGGAGCTCTTGAAAGCGGGTGGAAAACCGATACTTCGAGAGCTTCAAAAATTGTTCGACGCTGTTCTCAGTTGTGGGAGAACTCCAATTTCGTGGCACAGAAGTGTGGTGGTTCTGTTTTTCAAGAAAGGTGACAAAACTCTTCTGAAGAATTATCGACCTATCTCACTCCTGAGCCACGTGTATAAGCTGTTTTCGAGAGTAATCACGAACCGTCTCGCCAGAAGATTTGATGAGTTTCAGCCACCGGAGCAGGCTGGGTTTCGAGGAGGATTTGGCACCATAGACCACATTCACACGGTGCGGCAAGTTATACAGAAGTCCGAAGAGTATAACCAGCCTCTGTGTCTTGCATTTGTGGACTATGAGAAGGCTTTTGACTCCGTTGAGACCTGGGCTGTTCTGGAGTCTTTGCAGCGATGCCAAGTAGACTATCGTTACATCGAGGTGCTGAGAGATCTGTATGACGCCGCGACAATGTCAGTCCAAGTACAGAATCAGTCGTCTAAGCATATCAGGCTCTGCCGAGGAGTGAGACAGGGGTACGTTATCTCCCCCAAACTGTTCACAAGTGCCTTGGAAGATATGTTTAAGGCACTGGACTGGAAAGGACTAGGCACCAACGTTAACGGCGAGTACCTCTCACACCTCCGATTCGCTGATGACATAGTCCTAATAGCGGAGTCACTGCAAGACTTGCAACGAATGCTTACCGACCTAGCTGATTCTTCAAAGCGTATTGGTCTCGGGATGAACATCGACAAAACTAAAGTCATGTTCAATAGACTGGTTACCCCGGGACCAATAATTGTGAGCGGACAAACCCTCGAAATTGTTCAAAAGTATATGTCTACCTCGGACAGCAGTTGCAAATGGGGAAAAACAATTTCGAGGGAGAAGTCAATCGAAGAATTCAGCTGGGTTGGGGAGCATTCGGTAAACTTCGTCGGATCTTCACGTCGTCTATTCCGCAGTGCCTGAAGACAAAGGTCTTTAATCAGTGCGTCCTACCCGTAATGACCTACGGTGCCGAAACGTGGACACTCACGGTGGGACTAGTCCATAAACTGAAGGTTGCTCAGCGAGCAATGGAGAGGGCTATGCTCGGAGTCTCTTTGAAGGATATGATCCGTAATGAGGTGATCCGACAAAGAACCAAGGTTATCGACATAGCTCTCAGAGCAAGTAGACTTAAGTGGCAGTGGGCTGGTCACATCGCTCGTAGAACCGACCATCGCTGGAGCAGACGAGTTCTAGAGTGGAGACCGCGCTTAGGCAAACGTAGCGTGGGGCGCCCTCAGGCTAGGTGGAGGGACGACCTGCGGAAGATTGCTGGCAGAAATTGGATCCAAAAAGCGCAAAATCGAGCCATTTGGCGTTCATTAGGAGAGGCCTGCGTCCAGCAGTGGACTGCGATAGGCTGATGATGATGATGATGATGATGAAGTATAAAATGGGGTGTAAAGGGGAGACGCTAAACATCTAGTTTCCCGAAATGTCAACCTCTCCTGCGCGTGGTACACCCTGCTGCCAACTAATGAGGCTCTGACGACCGAACCAATGGCGGTATAACCATTTAAAAGCCAGTCCTAAATTGACCAGACCGGTGACGGGCAGCGGCGTCATCGGTGCAAAGGGCTGGCTACGCGGTCACCAACCCGCCTGCCAAGCGTGGTGACTATGGCAAATACCCCCCCTATGAATAACACAAACAAGAAACGGCCCCTAGTCCCCGGCGGCTTCGCAATTCCAGGCGCTGGTGGCAGCCTTGGTTCCGATGGAGCATGGGGTGCAAAGAAAGTATAAAATTAGCAAGCTAATGTGTTCGCGGCTAGTAAATGTTTTAAGTTATTTCAGTTTTATTTAGAATAGCCGTGACGAAGCAAGTGCAGCGAAGCCATATTGAACTAGAGTTCACAAGCAGAGACTCGTTGGTCCAAACTCAGCCTTTGAGTATTGTTACAATCGCAGGTACAATTTTTTTAATCAGAACTAGCTTTAACATTAAAGCAAGACATAGTGAGGCGTCGGCGAAATACACTTTCAGGGTGTGTCCTAAACCAACTCGAACTTTACCAGCGTGGTGGATTATATTCTAAGCTATCTCATTGTGAGAGAAGACCTCGAGTTTCAACAGTGGGGACAGTGGGTGGTGCTTTAAACTCTTCAAATTAATTCAAATAGCTAGTTAACTGCACGGATGGTGTTTGAACGTGGCACTGCTGCTATGGTCAGACGTATTGCTTACCGTCAGACGCCTATTTGCTCACACTATATATTTTAAGAAGATGTCGGTCAAGCGTAAGCCATTGAAAAACAAGTGCAAACTTATAACTGCGAATTTGATAGCTTACTTTAGAAACTATGCGGGTGAAACCGGAGGGCGTGGCCATGAGCATAGTCGCTTAGAAATGCTGACGCACATCTAGATGGCCAATGAACATGGTCCTGAGTTTACCCGAAGATTTCTTATCATTCCCGAACATGACTCGATAATTCAATTCACAGCCCACGAAAAATCTGTGGCGCGCCAAAAGAAGTTTTCACTTCAAAAGTAAAAACTCAAGCCCTTAAGTTACACCGCTGTCACCCGCCCCACGCCTCACGCAACGCATGACTTTGGCCCCGATAGCCTAAATAAAGGGCGTCGGGTTTTTTGGAGCGGAATGCTTTTAGTGCAAGATTAATTGGATTCACGAGAACTGAGGGGAACTCTGCAGCGCAACTGGCAACACTGGATAGACTCGCTTATTACATTTTGTAACAAAAGTACCTAAATTACAGCTAAACAGAGTTTTCTCTCCTAAGTGATGTGTTTAAAGACGTGTTTTGATGGAATGTGCTCGGAACGAAAGCGTGCGTCGACAACTCTTAGTTTGTGATCACATCTTCTATCTGACAATTAGGTGGATGCAAAATTGTACTGACTTTCAGGACTTTCAGGACGCATGAAGGCTGAAGGCTTCTAATCTATTATTCCGCAACGCCGTACAAAAATCAAGCGACAAGGAGAAATGATCGCGAGTTGCAACCCGGCTCTTCAACTGCACTCAGTTGGACAGCTTACAAGTGACGGCATAGTGCTGAATCTTTTTACTTTATACCCTTCTATCATCCTACATGGGTCTCCTGGTGGTTCATTTGACCCATAAATTTTGTTCACGGTTTTAGATTTAGTATGATTGAATGTCACAAGGGTGACATTTAATTAAGACCCTGTTTAAATCCAATAAAGAGAAAAAAATACTAATAGACCGATACATTACATTTATTATTATCATGTTATCTATAAACCAATGAAAGACAGGAAACAGAGATGAGACTTTTGTTATTTAAACGTTTAGGTGGTATGGCCTGATTGGGTTTCCCTCGGTTTATGGAGATACCACTATTGAATCCATAAGGGATCCAAAATATAGGTCGAGAATTCTTCTGTTTCCCTATCGCTTAGCACCGCATTGCGCTTGTCGCCCGTAGATATCAGGTGTTTTATCTCTTAGCGCAGTAATCTATCTGGAAAAATTGCAGATTTTAGCGCATGCCGATGCAGTTTAATAAGCTTAATTAGTATTCCACATATAAGGGTATTCCACAGGTTAGATGTTTTTATCACGAAAGTATAAAAGTGTACGAGTTAAACGACCCCGTTCAAGTCTTTGTAATGTCAACCATGATACGATGTCATTTTACGACGTCAAGCTACGAGCATTCTTACAAAGAAAGAAAACTTGGTAATAGATCTTGCAGGTAATTTTCACACTCTCCGAAATGTATCTGACAAAAAACCGATAAACTTGGTAGCGATATACCTACGAGTACTCGATAATATTATATTAAGTATATTGTTTTATTTCCATACATTCATCCGATAAAACTGACAGATGAGTGTCAAGCTTCATACGCTAACAAGACAAACAAAAGAACAAAAGGTCTTAATTTCACTTCACAGATATATTATCATCCTCACTGCGCGTACGCATATCCCGATCGGAATCACTCCACTTAACATTCCTATCGATCAAAATACTGACGCGATGTGTCTAGTTGTGGGTTGCCAGGTTATTGTTTTTTAATTACAATTGATCTATATAATTCATTATTTCATAAACTACAAATGTCTCTTTAAATACGAAATGTATTAACAATTTTAAAAGTATGATGCCATGGTGGCGTAGTAGTTAGAAAGTTCGATTGTAATCACCACTGTTTTTTTTTTTTATTTAGAGTGGCGAGACGAGCATGACATGTGCTTGATGGTAAGCAACATGCCTGCCATATAACAGCACAGTGACACGCAGCTATTGGAACATGAAGAGCCCAAATAATTACCTAGCACTGCATTGCGCTCGTCACCCGGAGATATAAGATGTTATCTCTAAGCCCTGTAATTTTTCTGGAAACTTTGCCTTTCAAACCGGAACACAGTAATGTTTGAACATTTCTGCTTGGCGTAGAATAACTGGCAAAGGTGTGGTACTCGCCCAGGCAGACTCTGCCAAGAGTCTTACCACTACAATTTACTATTTATTGGTGACGGTCTATGACAGAACGACTACAGAACCAGAAAAACATTATCATTGAGATATAGACTACAGGCCCTTGAACAAAATTTACGGGTCAAATGATAGAAGGGTGTACAGTATTAAGATTCAGCACTATGCCGTCACTTGTAAGCTGTCCAACTGAGTGTGATTGAAGAGGGGGGGTTGCAACCCTCTACCATTTCTCCTTGTCGCATGGTATTTATACGGCATTGCAAAATAATGGATTAGGAGACGTATTGAAACTGTATGGAACCAATGACGTACTTAATCAAATGACCAAATTTGCTCTGTAAATTACTCGTACTGTAATTTTCCCGGCAAACTAATAATTAAAAAGTTTAAATTTATAATTTTAATCTATTATTCCGCAACGCCGTACAAAAATAATGCGACAAGGAGAAATGATCGAGAATTGCAACCCCCCTCTTCAATTGCACTCAGTTGGACAGCTTACAAGTGACGGCATAGTGCTGAATCTTACTTTATACTTACTTTATACCCTTCTTATATTACTTTATACCCTTCTATAATCCTACATAGGTCTCCTGGTGGTTCATTTGACCCGTAAATTTTGTTCACGGGCCTGTAGTCTGATATGATAGGTAGAGAATACTCATAATTTCAAATGTTACCCAATACGTCATTTAAATAGCGTAAAGTTTAATTGAGTTATGAAATAAATGTAAAAAATAATGAGCTACAGATTTATTTCTGTTACGTATACCTACCATTGCCGTGAACTCACAAGAAAAAGCGTCTAATGCGCACATCTCGCTCCGCCACCGTTCGACAATTAATTGTTCATTTGAATACTATAATATCTTATCGAGCTATGGAAAGAGCTATGCTTGGAGTTGCTCTGAGGGATTGTATTCGTAATGAAGCCATCCGTCAGAGAACCAAAGTCACCAACATAGCTCAACGCATCAGCGAGCTGAAGTAGCAGTGGCAGTGGCAATCTATCGCAGAATCGATAACCGTTGGGGTAGACGAGTTCTGGGGTGGAGACCGCGAATCGGCAAATATAGTATAGGACGCCCTGAGACTAGGATGGTGGAGTCACGATTTACGGAAGGCAGCAGCTGCCTTCCAAATGCCACCAACTGCTGGTGGCATTGGGAAACGTAAAGCCGAGGATCCGGCTGAGTGGCGTATTATTGGAGAGGTATATGTCCAGAAGTGGACGAATGTGGGCTGATTATGATGATGATGATGCTATTTTATCCATCAGGGAATGTTATCTTTGGCGTAATATTGATATTTGTCAACGCCAGATCCGTACTTCAATCTACATTAAATACAGAATTTTAAGCCGTATTCAATATAATTTAAATCAAAAATAATTCAAAGACCACGCAATTTCGGTTCAATTAGCAAAAAAAAAAAACATTAAACGCAGAGAATTTCCGGTATTCTGAGTTCTTCAAATTACCCCAAATTCTCCGAACTACCCCAAATAATTCACATTCACACAAATAATAAATTTCACATATCACGGTAGATTTGAGCATGGCAACACCGCGTATATCAATATTCTGAGTTATTAATAAGACGCCATGTCTCGCAGCCTCTAATGAACGTTTCAACTCTCAAAGGGAAGTAATTGGCTCTCCGTTGCGTAATTCCTAATCAACCTTTTGTAAACGTTTATTCAGGTTATTTCTATATCAAAATTGGTTCTTTGATTTGTTTTAAATAAGGTGTGATTTATTTACTGAAGCCGCACTTTTTGAAACCGCAAAATTAACTAAGAGAGAGAAAATTTTAGATTTAATTTCAGGTAAAGATTTGGACTCATCGTGTTCCAATAGCTGCGTGTCACTATGTTGTTTTGGGCACGCATATTGCTTACCATCAGGCACATGTCCTGCTCGCCTTGTCACTATATAGTGTATAAGTACTGTAAAAGGAAGTTAACCCAAAGCGAGCCTTTTGGTTCTTTTATTGAAACTAAAACTAAGTTAGCCACTAAAAGCTAAGCGTGTATCGGGTCGACCTTTTCCCTAAAACATGGTCAAAGAAACCGATGGATGGTACGTGGCAGAGGTGTTTCATACTCGTTAATGGGTGCTGCTTGCGGAAGCTGGACTGTTCCCGGCATATTTGTAATATTAATTTAAGTACGATGGTTTTAGATCACGGCGGGATCTATGTTAATCAACTTCAAGGAGTAGGAAATGATTTTTCAAGGACCATTGATGGTAGGTAGCTCGGTATCTATGTTCAATGTAATTGAGAGATCGGTTTTTGACAAAAACAATGAAAATCTTCCAAGACTCGTCTCGTCATCGACTTCGAAGACATCGTCGAAAAGTGGCTAGTCTGACAGTGTTTTACTGAATGCATTTTGGAGAGTGTGCAGCGGATTTACACGGACCTAATCTTGCCTTCCCCTTTCCACTACAGGGCAAGTCGTAAGTCGGCCCACTATCACCCATACACTGTGGATTTTCCTAAAATCCGTACAAAACTGTTGGAATCCACTTTTCTCGTACGTACAGCTTTAGAGTGGAATAAGTTGCCGGCCTCCTTGTTCCCTGAGAGATACAATCTAGAACTTTTCAAAGTCAGAGTGAATGGGTACTTTCTAGGTCAACGTGCGTCATTTTCGACCACGCCGTCGCTTACCATCAGGCGAGTTGGTGGTCAAACGTGGACCTATACGCGATAATAAAAAAACTCGTTTACAGCGTAGTGTCCAGCCAGTAAATTAATTAAGAGGGCGCCTAGTGCCAGAAAACGAAAAAAGGACATTTTCGACGCCGCTCACTGAAGTAAAGAAACTAAAAACTATGACAAAAAAAATATTGACGTGTGGGTACAACCAAGAAGAAGCACAATAACCGAATAGAATTTTAAAAATAGATCAGAGTTTTTTACAATAAAAAAATAAAAATGACACCGAAAAAACCCGTTTCAATTCGAGTACTCGAAATTATCAGCGATGACCCCACATTATTTTGTTGGTAATATAATTCCTCATTGTACGTTCTAGTAAAGTAACCGAACACTTTTTTAAATTTATGTTTAATTATTGAGTAATTTAATAAAACTTGGTCAAAAATGGACTCTTGATTTAATATTGATTTTCCTCCAAACTGTGTCATGCTATTCTCGACTTTATGTATATCGCATTAAGAAACGCGTCGCGCGGGTGAAAACTGATTTTTCTCTGGCTTTAGGCGCACTCTTAAACTAAAGCGCCATCTAAACAGCGTCAACCCTACTATATTTAGCAGTGGGATGCATGGAACCCAACACTTTCAGATTACATGTACTGTCCATCTCCTGTCCCTCAAAAATTACTCCTGCACTATTCTGTACACCGACAATAATAATCGTACCATCGCTACCATTAAACAATCACTCGGCTCGGGCAGTCCATTAAACTTGACAGACGTTAACTGCAGCACAATGTAATCTAAATACTTACCAAATATGGCAGACGCCGCCGCTGCTTTGGTAGTACATGACATGATATTGAGAGCTGTCTAAGATTTATCATCTCTTAAAAATAACACTAAAAATTATGGTTCTAAACGTTTGGCAACTTTAGTGGTATAGCTACCACAAATCCAGTTTACTATATCGGTTTTTTATCGGAGAGTGTGCGACTGATATGCACGATCTAATACCACCTTGCCCTTTTTTCTATCGGAATGCTCGCAGCTCGAAAAAGCCACAACGTTTCATGGTTGATGTTCCAAAGACACGAACGAAGAGATTTGATGCTTTTGTGATTAGAACGTCAAGGCTGTGGAATACGTTGCCTGAGTGGGTATTTCCCGATGGTTACAATATTTGTGTCTTCAAATCGAGCGTGAATCGGTTTTTTCTAGGTAAACACGATCCATCGTAGACCGCATCGTCGCTTAACATCAGGCGAGATGGCAGTCAAGTGTAAAACTATAAAAGTAAAAAAAAAAAACTATAAGTCCAAACTTTGAGAAAACAAAATTAAAATCAGAAAGACCTACACTATACTACATACCTAACTAAACACACAAAGCACAATAATCTTTTTTTTTACAATTCAGACACAACACCATCTGACCCCAAACTAAGCAAAGCTTGTACTATGGCCGCCAGATAGTTGATATAATACTTATATAGTTTTAAATACATACTTATTACACATGGAAACACCCAGACACAGTCCAATGCAAACATTTGAATTCATCACACAAATATTTGCACTGGGTGGGAATCGAACCCACGACCCTCGGCTTTGCAGGCAGAGCTACTACCAACTAAGCCACGAGGCCAGAATTGACAGACACACATTGTAGACCGATGAAGGTCTTAACATAATCAAGCTTGTCAAGCCAGTCGGCTGATGGTTGTAGTGGTAGGACTCTTAGCAGAGTCCGCCTGGGGAAGTACCACACCTTTGTCAATTATTCTACCGCCAAGCAGTAATGTGCAAACATTACTGTGTTCCGGTCTGAAGGGCAATGTTTCCAGAGAAATTACAGGGCTTAGAGATATAACAACTTAGATCTCTGGGTGACGAGCGCAGTGCGGTGCTAGGTAATGATTTGGGCTCTTCATGTTCTAATAGCTGCGTGTCACTGTGCTGTTATGTGGCAGGCATGTTGCTTACCATCAGGCATATGTCATGCTCGTCTCGTCACTTTTTATTTAAAAAAAAAAAAAAAAAAATTTATTTTTGGAACAGCACCTAAACAGTGACGGGACGAGGAAAACATGTGCCGGATAGTAAGGAACACGCCTGCCCATAACAGCAAAGTGTCACACAGCTATTGGAACATGAAGAGTCCATTTCATTACTTAGCTCTGCACTGTACCAGTCACCCATAAAAAAAATCTTTTTTTGCTTTTTAATCTCTAAGCTCTGTTATTTCTCTGAAAATTTTGCCCTTTAAACCGGAACATAAACTAGCAGTTAGGTTTTCACATTATTGTTTGGTGGTAGAGTACATTTTGCACTTTACTGATCAGGTAATGCTCAATGAATTATTTCACTGCCTTTATTTTGGCTACTACTGTTAAGATGCAAGAGTGCAAAACATTACTGTAAAACATACTGTTTGGAAATATTATACTGTGTTCCGGTTTGAAGGGCAATGTTTCCAAAGAAATTACAGCACTTAGAGATATAACAACTTAGATATCTGGGTGACGAGCGCAGTGCAGTGCTAGGTAATGATTTGGACTCTTCATGTTCCTATAGCTGCGTATCACTGTGCTGTTATGTGACAGGCATGTGGCTTACCATCAGGCACATGTTCGTCTCGTAACTCTTTATTTAAAAAAAAATGTATTCACATTAATGTTTGGCGGTAAAGTAAATGTTGCACTTTACTGATCAGGTAATGCTCAATGAATTATTTTACTGCCTTTATTTTGGTTACTACTGTTAAGAAGCAAGAGTACTTACAAGTCAGGTTCGACGTCCGTGTAGTGTCCGTCGGCGTCCACCAGCCCCACCCTGATGGTGGGCAGGGTCTCGTCCTCGTCATCCTCCACCTCCCCCCTCGCCTCCCGCGCCTCTCGCTCTGCCAACGCCCGGGCTGCTATCACCTGGATACCATGAGAAAGGGGTTAGTATGCTTGAAGAGATTTGAACAACATCCGTAATAGACTATAGGCCCGTGAACAAAATTTACGGGTCAAATGAACCACCAGGAGACCTATGTAGGATGATAGAAGGGTGTAAAGTATTAAGATTCAGCACTATGCCGTCACTTGTAAGCTGTCCAACTGAGTGTGATTGAAGAGGGGGGGTTGCAACCCTCTACCATTTCTCCTTGTAGCATGATTTTTGTACGGCATTGCGAAATAATGGATTAGAAGAGGTAGTAAGAGAGAGGAAGGAGTAGTATGTAAATGTACTTCGTTTTTTTATTGCATAGAGTGACGAGACGATCAGGACATGTAGGCACAAGCTGCCACATAACAGCACCGTGACATGAAGAGTCCAAATCATTACCTAGCACTGCACTGCGCTCGACACCCAGAGATCTATGATATTATATCTCTGCCCTGTAATTTCTATGGAAACATTTCTCTTCAAACTGAAACTCAGTTATGTTTGCACATTACTGCTTGGCAGTAGAATAACTAGCAAAGGTGTTGTACTTGCCAAGACTCGACTCTGACAAGATTCGACTCTGACAAGAGTCCTACCACTAACTACTATACTAAAGTTACGGCTGGTCTAGTCGGGAGAACGGCGACTGCCGATCCGGAACACCCGGCTTCAAATTTCACACGCACCACTCTATTTTCAAAGTTATGTGCGTAATGCCGCTAACTTAAAAACGGCGAAGGAAAACATCGTGAGGAAACCGACATGTACCTAGAATCCTTCAAGGTCATGTGTCATCCAGCAACCCGGACTGAGCCAGCGTGGTGGATTATGACCTTGACTCTCTCCTTGCGAGGGAAGGTCCCGAGTCCCAGCAGTGGAAACATTTAGTGAGCTCTTTATGTATACTATACAAGCAGCGCCCCACGGTTTCAGCTGAGCAGTTCCCGTTTCAATCATTTTCTTGCGATAAATACGATGCCATGTGCTATTCCAGACAGTAATCTAATAATTGTGTTCTAAATCTCAAATCGATTCGTTCAGTCGTTATGACGTGATTCATTTCGAATGACACAGCCATCGCTATGCTTAGAGTATCTCTGTAGGATTCCACCCGCAATGAAGTAATTCGTCAGAGAACTAAAGTCACTGACATATCTCAGCGTATCAGCAAACTGAAGTGGCAGTGGGCCGGTCAGATCTGTCGCAGGACTGATAACCGTTGGGGTAGACGGGTTCTGGAGAGGAGACCGCGAATCGGTAAACGTAGTGTAGAACGGTAGATGGAGTGATCCTTTAAGAAAAGTTGCTAATGGCTGTTGGAAACGTAAGACCGCGGTTTGGGGCCATCTCTTCAATTTACAACGAAAAAAAATTTAACTCATCTGGAGGTCTAAGGATATTTTGGGAGAAGCCTATGTCCAACAGTAAACGAATACGGTCAGACGATGATGAGTCATTGCACGCCGTACAAACCGACCAATAGCAACGAGTCTCAACAGTCACCTGCAGTCTCCTCTGCGCTTGCGGCGTGATCTCCACGACGCGCGACCACCGCCGCGACTTGCGCTCGTACTGCCACTTGTCGCTCAGCGCGCACTGCTCGTCGTCGGAGTCGTTCTGTGGACAAATCACCACCGTTAGAGGTATTATCATCAGTACCAGCAGAAACATCATTCACTAGCAGTGCCCCGCGTTTTCACCCGGTTAGTTCTCGTTCCCGTTATTTTCCCGGGATGTGTTATTGCAGCCCATTATCTATCTATGTACCAAATTTCTTCCAAACCCTTTTGGGAGTTTTATGTTAATGAATAACATACATCCATCCATCCATCCATCCATCCATCCATACTTACAAGCTTTCGCGTTTATAATACTCGTATTACATCACTAGCGTAGTTGAGCAAAGCATGAGAAACTCATCAAATATTCCTACTGTTGGGACGCGAGGCTTTCTCTCACAAGGAGAGAGTGAAGGCCATAATCATCCACGCTAGCCCGATGTGAGTTGGGTTGGTGGCCCAATTACGCATGCCTTCGAAAGATTCTAGGTACATGTCGGGTTCCTCACAATGTTTTCCTTCACCGTTTTTAAGTTAGCAGCATTACGCACATGACTTCGAAAAGACAGTGGTGCATGTGGGGTTTGAACCCGGGGTCTCCGAATCGGCAGGCGCCGTTCTCCCGACTAGACCAGCCGTAACTTCATCTACTTCTCTTAAAAACAGCCTGTTTATTAACAGGCTGTTTTTAGCAATTTCCGAGTTTGCGATAATACGCAACTCCTTCACCTTGAAACAGAAGTCTCAAACAAAGGTGTGAAATCACTTGGGATTTATATTGATTTAACTGTGGTCTTACATTAAAATTCAATTTAGAAGTCTCTCGGTCTAACTTGATTCGCTCCCAGTGAATAAAGGTGTGAACATTTTAGGTAGGGAGACAATGACGTATTCGTATTACACTACAATATTTTAAACATTGTAACAAAAAGAAAAATGTGTGTGTATAATGTTTTCACGTGAACACTGCTTGAAGCTTGTTTTTTTATTCTTCAAAATATAGTTATGAAAACACAAACAGATGGTTGCATAAACAGCGAGCTGTAGCAATTTATAACACAGATACACTAAAATAGTTATATTGTACGGGGCTTAATCACGATATAATTCATTGTTTAATTACCTCAACGTTTTGGCAGCGTTACAACCACCGTGGTCACGAGAAGACTGAAGAAATTGCGGGTCGTCTCATTGCGCAATCAGGGGATTTCAATCTACCCTCATTCGGTCTTCAAAAAATTGCAGGGTAAATTATTTCGTAAATGAAGTGTTACGGTGTATATATGATGTGTTTAGTTGTATAAAATTATACAGCTGTTTAAGTATTTAAATATTTTGAAAATTACGAGTGGCAATTTTTTTTTAATCAGTTTTTTTTATGGGGCTTTTCTGACTAGACGGTCCCATCGAGTGGCAATACTTACATACTCTATATCCAATAATATCAGTGTATAAACTATTAAACATTTATCATAACATATATACAGGGTTACTGGTAATCAGCCTGCATCCGTTTAAGGACATGTTCTGTATATTTAAACAAACAACTTTTGTTCTACAACTTTCGTGAAAACTCAATATACCCCAATATACCCCATTAAAAAAAAGTCAACATCATCATCAGCAGCTCACTAAACGTTCCCACTGCTGGGACTCGGGGCCTTCTCTCGCAAGGAGAGAGTTGAGGCCATAATCCACCACGCTGGCCCAGTGCGGTTTGGCGGATGACACATGACTTCGAAAGATTCTAGGTACATGTCGGTTTCCTCACGATGTTTTCCTTCACCGTTTTAAGTTAGCGGCATTACGCACATGACTTTGAAAAGACAGTGGTGCGTGTGGGGTTTGAACCCGGGGTCTCCGGATCGGCAGTCGCCGTTCTCCCGAATAGACCAGCCGTAACTTCTTTCTTAATAAAAAAAAGTGATTGTTGCCTTTTCTGGCACTGTTTTGCGGCTTTTTAGTGTTTATTCACTTCCGCACATCATTTATCGAGCGTTAAAGGGCGCACGCGCTCTTTTTACAAACTGTCACAAAGAGTTCGATGCTTATAGACCGGGAAAATATACTTTTTATTTATTTTGGATAGTTGAAAAATATATTACGATTTTTTTAAAAACTTCTGAACAAAAGTTGGCGTACTTAATGTACTTAACATCCACTTAAAAGGATGCAGACTGATTACCAGTAACCCTGTATATTAAACATTAATATCAATTTATGGTGGACTTGTACTTTAATAATATTTTGATTTGATATACCTATTTAACAAAAAAAGAGTTAGCCAACTATTTCTTACCCCTATATTTAACTTAAATAATTATATGTCTATATCAACTTTTTTTTAAACCTAAGTCTCAATGATTTGCATTACAAATTGAGACTGTATAATTATAAAATCTAACTAAATAATAGCGGGTTCTAAACTTCATGGCCCATAATAATTCAGATTTGTTTAGGGTTAGTGGTTAGGTTTAAAGTGTAGTGTGGTTTTCCTCGTCATTTAGTTGTAATAATAAAAGCTCTGAAATTGAAAAAAATATAATCAACGTCCTTAATTTTGTTTTTGTATTATCGATAATAGTTTACCTCGTACTCACGACACAGGTTGCTCTAGCGTACTTGTGTATATTTGTTTAAATACTTTTGTATCTATGAATTAGTTTGGTACTAACGAACTTCTTTTAAGTGATGTTCTTGAGAATATATTTCATTTCAAATTCCAGAATAAAGAAAACTTCCAAAACCTCTATCGTAACAAAACAGATCATTATCTCCCAAACTATCATCTCATTCAAAATGTTCGTAGATTCGGCTTTAAGTCTTAATTGAAATGGTTTGTCATGTAATGAAGTAATTCGTCTCGGATTACGACGGGGCACCTGCGGCTCTGACAGACAGATTGTTTAATTGAAAGCATTTGAGACTCTATAATGTAGTTTACTCCATACAAACTCATCACAGTCAATGTTTGAAAACGTTCTTGTAAATCCTATTTATTTAGTTTTTAACCGACTTCAAAATAAGTAGGTTTCGACCGTATATATATATTTTGTGTGTGTTCGCGGATAACTTCGTTGTTTATGAAGCGATTTTGATAATTCTTTTTTTGTTGGATAGGATATATCCCAAAAGTGGTACCATGGTAAGGAAACTAGGATCTGATGATGGAACCTTGGAGAAATTGAAGAGAACTTGCAAAAATTGTAGGGGCGACTAGCGCGTTTGTTAAGTCGGTTCTTTTTTCGTTAAAATTATTTTGTAGTATTAGGACTCTATGAAGAGTCCGCCTGGGTACCACACCTTTGCTAGTTTGAAGCAAAGAAGTAAGTAAGTAGTCTGTAGTAATGAGTCTTAATCATTAGCACTTTATTAACAATAGTTAAAAAAGTGCTAATGATTAAGACTCATCGGGCGAGATGGCGATCACGTTTAAACCTATAAAAGTAAAAAAGGCTCTTCATATTCAAACAGCTGAACACTGTGCTGCTATGGGCAAACCTGTTGCATACCGCATACCATCAAGTAGGTATATGTCTTGCTCCCCCCGTTACTCTACATTATTAATTCGTCATTTCATTCGAAGATATATAATTATAATTTATGGATAAGTGAGTCATTTAAATATAACAAATTTCATTTGAAAGTGCATTCGATAATTTGTTAATAAAGAATTAATTGTTTTATTCGAAGACATTTGTAAAACGATTCACTAAAATGTTTTAGTAAATGGCACATTATTTTATTCACACTATAATGTTCGAACGTAACTCAGAAGTGTGTTCGATATTAAAATAAAGAAAAAAATAATATTGAAATAAAAAAGATGTGATGTCATGGGATACCAGATAGGAAAGAAGTTCCTTCGTATAACATAGAAGCAACATAATTTGCAAAAAAATGCCTAATTGTATCATTTATAGTGCGACTGTAGTGGTAGGACTCTTAGTAGAGTCCGCCTGGGAAAGTACCATACATTTGCCAGTTACCGCCAAGCACTAATGTGCAAACATTACTGTGTTCCGGTTTGAAGGGAAAGGTTTCCAGAGAAATTACAGGGCTTAAAGATATAACAACTTAGATCTCTGGGTGACGAGCGCAGTGCGGTGCTAGGTAATGATTTGGGCTTTTCATGTTCCAATAGCTGCGTGTCGCTGAGCTGATCAGGCACATGTCCTGCTCGTCTCGTCACTCTTTATGTTAAAAAAAAACGATCATGAAAAACAAACAATTTATTTTGTAATACTGGGCACGTGCAATTTTTACGCGTTGCTTCTGTTACATATTCTTTTTACGGTTTTAATCTCATATTTCAGTTCGCGTAGTAAAATACCTATCTCCTGGAGGACAAACAGTAAGAAACTTCGTTCAAAATCAATGCGAATAAAGTGGCCAAGTGCAAGTTGGACTCGCCCATGAAGGGTTCCGTTGCAGTAACATAATATACATAGTACACATAGTTCTTGTAGTTCGTTGTAACTTTGATCGAAGTTTTAATAATAGTGTCTTTATGACGTACTAAAAAAAAACTACTCATCAGATCGCGTTCAAACCAATTTTCGTTGGTAGTTTGCATGGTAATGTACATCATATATATTTTTTAGTTTTTTCATTTCGTTACTTTGGAAGTTAGAGGGAGACACACATTTTACCACTTTGGAAGTGTCTCTCGCGCAAATTATTCAGTGTAGACAAAAATTATATAAGAAACCTCAACATCATTTTCGAAGACCTATCAACAGACACCCCACACGTGTAGGTTCGATGAAAAAAATATTTATGAGTTTCAGTTCTCAGTATGGGGGGCAACCCTAATTTTTATTTTTTTGTAAGAATCTTAATGCGGTTCACAGAATACACCTACTTACCAAGTTTCAACAGTGTAGTTCTCATAGTTTCGGCAAAAAGTGGCTGTGACATACGGACGGACAGACAGACAGACATGACGAATCTATAAGGGTTCCGTTTTTACGTTTTACGGAACTCTAAGAAGGTAACAACAAAATACAACATAACTTTTGTTATATTTTGTAAAATAATCGATTGCCAAACATGAAAACGTAATTCTATTTCGTAGGGAACCTTTCAAAAGCACCCGGTTCAGTTTTAACATCAACTTCGATGAATTTAAATCGCCTGTTATTGTTATAAATGGATTGAACAAATTTTGCGCCGGAAATTTATCGGAAACTGAAGAGAAATTGCTAAAATGGGCTTTTATGTGGAAAGCCGAACAAAACCTGTAGGAAATCATTTCAATCTTGCTAGATCGTTAAATTTTGAGAAATATAACGTTTGGAACAATCAAAGTATGTGCATAATTATAGCAGGTTCGTGTTTACAATCATTATAATAGACAGAGGAACCGTTTACTACTCTTTAATTTATTTTTAGGAAAAATCTAAAAATAAGCGGTTTTAAAGACAAAAACAAATCCAAATTACATACGTACTACACGGTGGTATTAATATTATTGGTACTTGTATTATACATTTGTATAATACCAATAATATTAACACCGCCATTATAATTATAAAATATCCTTTTCTTTTATAGCATAGAGTGACGAGACGAGCAGGTCATGTGCCTGATGGTAAGCAACATGCCTGCCACATAACAGCACAGTAACACGTAGCTATTGAAATATGATAGTCCAAATCATTACCTAGCACTGCACTGCGCTCGTCACCCAGAGATCTAAGATATTATGTCTCTAAGCCCTGTAATTTCTCTGGAATCATTGCCCTTCAAACCGGAACACAGTAATGTTTGCACATTACTGCTTGGCGATAGAATATTTGGCAAAGGTGTGGTACTTCCCCAGGCGGACTCTGCTAAGAGTCCTACCACTACAAATATATCGAGGTCATCCTCGAAAGATGCAACATGGCGTCATCCACCAACCCCCACTGGGCCAGCGTGGTGGATAATGGCCTTGACTCTCCTCTTGCGAGAAAAGAGGATTCCTAGTGAGATTTTTTATTGTGCTATATTTGTTTAATAATCTTTTTATAAGGCTTATAGTAATATTTCAATAGAACTAGACTAGGTATGTAAAAAGTGCGTCAGCAGCGCAATTCAGTTATTGACCCTATCACAAAGTTCGGGCGAGGCCCTTTGGGAGAAACACAATAGATGACAACCTTCGTCTAGCGTTTGATAATGAGATTAATGACTGGAGTACATACAAGGTCGACATAGAGTTATAAATGTACAAAATAATGTTTGACAAATAGAGCAGCAAAATTGCTAGCTTATCGGTTTTTTATCCGATACACTTTAGAGTGTGCAACTGAACTGCATTATCTAAAACCATCTTGCTCGTTTTCTATCGGAATGCTCATAGCTCGAAAAAGCGACATCGTTTCATAGTTTGTTCCAAAGACTCAAACGAAGAGATTTGTTGGACTCCATTGTTTGGTCCAATTGGTTAGACTTAGATAGTTGGTTTGACTCAATTATCCAGATATGGTTATTTAAAATATTTGTACATACCCTGCATAAGTACCACACTTTTGCCAGTTATTCTATCGCCCAGGAGTAATGCGAAGAAGTCACTATGTTCCAGTTTGAAGGGCAATGTATTCTGTGAAATTATAGGGCTGGCAGAGATCTTATATCTCCGGGTGACGAGCGCGGTGTAGTACTAAGTAATGATTTGGAGTCTTCATGTTCTTCATGTTCAGGGGTGTAAGGGGGAAGCACTAAACATCTAGCTTCTCCAAATGTCAACCTCTCCTGCGCGTGGTACACCCTGCTGCCAACTAACGAGGCTCTGACGACCGAACCAATGGCGGTATAACCATTTAAAAGCCAGTCCTAAATTGACCAGACCGGTGACGGGCAGCGGCGTCATCGGTGCAAAGGGCTGGCTCCGCGGTCACCAACCCGCCTGCCAAGCGTGGTGACTATGGCGAATACCCCCCCTATGAAGAACACAATAAAGAAACGGCCCCTAGTCCCCGGCGGCTCCGCTATTCCAGGCGCTGGTGGCAGCCTTGGTTCCGGTGGAGCATGGGGTGCGAAGAATCCCCGGCAGACGCCCCGCCACCAAACCCAACGACTCGACCTGGCAACGTTTAACGCACGGACTCTGAGGGCTGACGAAAAGATTGTGGAGCTGGAAGAAGAAGTGGACAAGTTGCGCTGGGATATCATAGGGTTATCCGAAGTCCGTAGACAGGGCGAGGACAGGATAACCCTCGAATCTGGCAACTTGTTCTACTACCGGGAGGGAGATCAACAATCCCAAGGGGGTGTCCGGTTTATAGTCCGCAAGTCTCTCGTCAACAACGTGATAATGATCGAGAGTGTGTCGAGCAGGGTCGTGTACCTTGTACTTAAAATTACCGACCGGTATTCATTGAAGGTCATACAGGTATACGCACCGACCTCGACACATCCCGACGAAGAGGTTGAGACCATGTATGAGGACATCTCCAAAGCCATACATGTCTCGCCAACACATTTCACAGTTGTGATGGGAGACTTCAACGCGAAACTGGGCAAACGTAGCGGTGATGAGTTGAGAGTGGGACAATTCGGATATGGGCAGCGGAACCCAAGAGGGCAACGTCTAGCTGATTTCTTGGAAAGGGAGAGCCTCTTTATGATGAACTCCTTTTTCAAGAAACAGCCACAACGAAAATGGACATGGATTAGCCCAGATGGTTCCACAAAAAATGAGATCGACTTCATTATGACGACTAAACGGCAAATATTCAGCGATGTCTCTGTGATCAGTAGGGTTAAGACCGGCAGCGATCACCGTATTGTAAGAGGCACGCTGAATCTAAACATTAAGTTCGAAAGATCACGTCTAATGAAGTCCACGCTCCGACCAAATTATGCTCAAATCGAAGATCCCGATAACTTTCAACTCGAACTTCAAAATCGCTTCGAAGCCTTAGATGAATGCGTAACGGCGGACGAAATAAACGACAGGCTGGTAGAAACTGTTCAAGCAGTTGGCAGGAAATTTTATAAGAGCCGACGCCAAAATAGAACCCAAAAGCTCTCCGATCATACTCTAAATCTCATGGCAGTTAGGCGAGATATGCGGTTGCAGTCTTCGGTCGACATGACGGTATACAGACGGCTCAATAGACGGATCTCTACTTGTGTGCGACGCGACATACGTTGCTTCAATACTTCGTGTATTGAAGAAGCGATCAAGCGGAACCAAGGCTCGAAAGTGTTCGCAAGAAATCTGTCTCTTGGGCAAAGTCAGCTGGCCAAACTGAAGACCGATAGCGGTAACGTAGTCTCGTCGAAGCCCGAGATTTTGGAGGAGATTGAGAAGTTCTATGAACAGTTATACACCTCTACACAAGCACAACCTGTCGTTAGCATGGCAAAAGACCCCAGAGCCAAGCTGACCCGACACTTTACCGAAGATATCCCGGAAGTCAGCCTGTATGAGATTAGGATGGCTCTCAAACAACTTAAAAACAACAAAGCAGCTGGCGATGACGGAATTACGACTGAGCTTCTGAGAGCGGGTGGAAAACCGGTACTTAAAGTCCTCCAGAAGCTGTTCGACTCCGTCATACTTGACGGTAATACGCCAGAAGCGTGGAGCAGAAGTGTGGAGGTGCTCTTCTTCAAAAAAGGTGACAACACCTTGTTGAAGAATTACAGACCCATCTCACTTCTGAGCCACGTTTATAAGTTGTTTTCGAGGGTAATCACGAATCGTCTCGCACGCAGGTTTGACGACTTTCAGCCACCCGAACAAGCCGGTTTCCGAAAAGGCTATAGTACCATAGACCACATACATACGCTCCGGCAGATTATACAAAAAACTGAGGAGTATAATCGGCCACTATGTATAGCGTATGTGGACTATGAGAAAGCCTTCGATTCCATCGAGACCTGGGCAGTGCTTCAGTCTCTCCAGCGATGCCGCATCGACTATCGCTATATCGAAGTGTTGAAGTGTATCTACAGCAAAGCCACAATGTCTGTCCGATTACAGGACCAGTGCACAAAACATATCCAGCTACAGAAAGGCGTGAGACAGGGAGATGTTATATCTCCGAAACTGTTCACTGCTGCGCTGGAAGACGTTTTCAAGCTACTGGACTGGAACGGACATGGCATCAATATCAACGGCGAATGCATCACTCACCTTCGGTTTGCCGACGACATAGTCATTGTGGCGGAGTCGCTGGAGGACCTCGGTGCAATGCTCAGGGACCTCAGTAGAGTATCCCAACAGGTTGGTTTGAGGATGAACATGGACAAGACGAAGGTCATGTCAAATGTGCATGTCTCACCTGTACCGGTTATTGTTGGGAATACCACACTCGAAGTTGTTGACGAATACGTCTACCTGGGTCAAAAGATCCAATTAGGTAGATCCAACTTCGACAAAGAGGTCCAGCGAAGAATCCAACTCGGATGGGCAGCGTTCGGGAAACTTCGACACATCTTTGAGTCCAAAATACCCCAATGCCTAAAGACAAAAGTCTTTAACCAGTGCGTGTTGCCAGTGATGGCTTATGGAACTGAGACGTGGTCCTTAACTGTGGGCCTCATAACAAAGCTCAAAGTCACACAGCGAGCTATGGAGAGAGCTATGCTCGGAGTCTCTTTGCGCGACAGAATCCGTAATGAAGATATTCGCAAAAGAACTAAAGTGGCCGACATAGCTCAACGAGTAAGCAAGCTGAAGTGGCAATGGGCAGGCCACATCGCTCGAAGAACTGACAACCGATGGGGAAGAAAGGTTCTCGAGTGGCGACCACGAACCGGAAGACGCAGTGTTGGACGGCCTCCCACTAGATGGACAGATGACCTCACAAAGGTCGCTGGAAACCGCTGGTTGCAGGTTGCGCGGGACCGTTAGTTGTGGAAATCTAGGGGGGAGGCCTATGTTCAGCAGTGGACGTCTTGCGGCTGATGATGATGATGATGATGATGTTCTTATAGCTGCGTGTCACTGTGCAGTTATAGGCAGATATGTTGCTTACCATTAGGCACATGACTTGCTCGACTCATCCCTATACACTATGAAAAAAAAAGTAGTAAGCGAAACTCAGAATAGTGTAGTGTAGAGTATTCAAGTTTTGCAGCATTGTGCATATAAATATGCTAAACGTAGATGCGAAGTATTTGGGACGAGCGTAGTGCAGTACCAGGTAATTATTTGGACTCTTCATGTTCTATTAGCTGCGTGTTACTGTGCTGTTATGTGGCAGGCATGATACTTACCTTGCTTGCTTGTACTGCACGCCTCGTCACTCTATATTTAGTATTTCAAGAGTTATTAATTGTAAATCTGACGAGGCCATAAATGTAACTTATATTATTATAACAATAGTAATGTATGTATTCAATTTATGCCACTAAAAATATCTTATCTAATCTTTTATACAATATTTTTTTAATCGAAGGACTTTTTTCACTCCAAAAAAAAAACTCTCAGTCGTGAACCAATTTTGTAATCAACAACAAACCTATCAAACAGTTATATTTTCTACCAGTCAATGATATTAATTTGAGTCTATTGAAGCTTAGAGAGTGTTAAGAAGAATATGACAGCCGAGTGTTGCTCTATTCGTCGGTTCACCAACATGTCAGGGAGATTACTAGTTTGATTAATGGTACACATGATTAATGGTGGCTACTTGCCTTAGTGGTAAGCCTACCTACTGTTACAAAAGGTCTAACTCATAGTTTTTGTTGTCCAATAGTAGTGGTAGGACTCTTTGCTGAATCCGTCTCGGGAAGTACCGCACCTTTGCCAGTTATTGTGCCGCCAAGCAGTAATGTGCAAACATTACTGTGTTCCAGTTCAAAAAACAATGTTTGCAGTGAAATTATAGTGCATAGAGATAATATATCTTATATATCTGGGCGACGAGCACATTGCAGTGTTAGGTAATGATTTAGACTCTTCATGTTCCAATAGCCGCGTCTTATTATTGTGCTGTAATGAGCAAGCATGTTGTTTACCACCAGGCACATGCCCTGCTTGTCTTGTCACTGTAAAAAAACCATACAAAAGTTGTATAGATGTGACACTTTAAGACAACAGTTTGTTTGTTCCCACGTGTCCCTGTAACGGCTGTACAGATTTGAATTAAATTTAATACATAGTAAATACGTATTAACACAACACGTCTGTATATAGACTACTTTTTATCAGCTACTAACTTTGCTTGATTTGGGGCTAAAAATAATTGTATTAATGTTTACAAATGAATAATTTGCACAAACTCACTCCTTATCTATGTGTTATTAAGATGCTGATTGAGTCTCTACGTAACTAACAAAACTTGTTGTTTTAACATAAATTTAATCATTTTCCTGTGTACCTAATTTTATCATATCTTTGTTTTCCTTATACCTAATATTACCCTTCATACCGTAACACGTTGACACACCTCGACGTTACTTTTCAAATTGTTCGAATAATACCACCAATTTGAAGTGATGATACGCGGGAATCGAGAGATCATAATCGAATAATCGTATACTCGTTAACAGAAGTGATTTATCGTTTCCAATATAAAGCGTTTAAATTTTCAATAAAACGGTAAGCGATATTTAACTAACTGACAGGTGAGGAGTGACGGACGTGATAACAAACTGGCGTCAGATTGTCTGTCTGTCACGAAACTGTGTCGGTCAAATGGAAATCGACTTATTGTTGTTCGATCATCGATATAAAATTATAAATCAATGGATGTGCCCTGAGCACCTTGAAATTGTTAACAAACTGTGTCTCTCTGTGTATAGCGTTAGTGGCAAACTACTTGACCCCTGGAATCGCTAGCGGCGAGGTATGTTGCGGTTCTATTTATTTTGGTCGTTGACAACAAATAGCGATAGGTATTTATATAAACGACCGGCGTTCACCGCTTCCTACAATCGACTAAAACAGAAATAGTGAGCTCACTATTCCCAACGATAGCATAATTCCGTGAGCCTGAAGTTTGGGAGGCCACATCCATTGATTTATATCGTTGTGTTCGATGTATTGGTTGTGCTTTTGTTAGCAATCTTGCTTAATATAGGTATAGTTTGTGTAATTAAAATAGTTTTTTTTTTTAATATTGGTGGACATCACACACAACACCATCTGACCCCAAACTAAGCAAAGCTTGTACTATGGCGGCCAGATAGCTGATATAATACTTATATAATTTTAAATACATACTTACTATCCATATGTTATAGAATTATATTACGTTTAGTAGTTATATTAAAATGGTTGTGTTTCATGGCGTAGCTGTAGATATTCGTACGTCAATAATCAGCCAAAGGTGGCATTTTTTTAAACTGAATCAGACCCCTAAAACCATTTTTATCTTACTTCCTGCGATCTTTACTAATAATATTAAAAGCACAATAATGTGTGAGTATGTATAGATGTTTGTTAATTTTTTACGCAAAAACTATTCAACGGATTTGGATGGAATTTTGATAATTAAAAGATGCTAATCTGGAATAACACAATGACTACTTTTTATCCCGGGATCGGATACTACACGGGTGAAACCGCGAGATGCTGCTAGTCATAGCTAATTTACCTTTTTTTAAGTCATAGTTAGATGGTAAGTCATAGTTAATTTACCAAGAACAAGTTAGCATTTGACCGCCATCTTCGATAAAAATTAACGATTTTCTCACAATAGGGTATAATCCTCAAAAAAACTAAGTAGTCCGTTAGTTAGATTGCCAAAAAATATTGTACACGTATTTTTTCTTTTGTTTCACAAACAAAAAATGACGAAGATACAGCGCTTCGAAGTTTCGTGTGACGTCACTTGTGAGTACGATTTTTACTCACGAGTGACGTCGCGACCCCCACTCTCGAAGTTTGATGGTCTATATCTTTGACGATTTTGTATCATACGAATACGATAGGTATACGATACCTATGTATCAAAAAACATCTAAACAGACATCAACATCAAAACAGGCAACGCTTTGTTTCCGAGAACTTATTACAAGAGCCTAATCAACCTCTCATTTTGAATCTCGAAACGATGTCACTTTTGGAGTTGGAGTTGCAAGCAGACCGATTGCAAAAAAGGCAAGAGTTAGTTAAAAGTTAAATACTCGTATGTATAATAAAAAATGCAGCAATGAAAAAAGTACCTACAAAACTTAATACAAAGCTACAACATTACATTCAAGAACGCTCGACACGAAGCAGAAGAACCGTGTGAGTGATTGTACAATGCAAATGAGTTGCCAGAATCTCTTTATAATTTGAAAATTGCGAGGTGTTGAATCTCAAATTATCTGTTTTTGCTTTTATTACCCCAAGGTCGATGGCTTGTGGAAGAATTCTCTCTCTTGTATATGACACGTTATGAGAGGAGACAAAAAATGTAAGCAAAAAAATGTTAGATCCATACTAGTATCCCACTTCTTGCTACTATTGTTATCAATGGGAAAAGCTTGTATGTTTGTATCGATGTTGTTTATGCTTTTGTAATGTTAATTGCATATTTTGTGAATAGTGTTTTTTTAATCCTACTAACTTATCTAGCTAATCTAATACCTTTCGAGAAATTTTTATGTTTATATATTTATACACAGAATCTGAATCGCGGAAACGACTCGACAAATTTTCATTAAATGTAGTATATAGGTTGGTTTCGGGGGCGAAAGATCGATCTAGGTTTCAGTTTTAGGAAACGTCTTTTTATGCGCGTTTTTAGACTATGAAAAACTGTTACATTAACATTAGAATGTGACGGTACATTACGCAACATTGTGTGTCAGTATAATAGCTCAGGCATATCCGGTTTCGAATCCAGATAATTCGTAAACATTTTCAAGTTTATCTCTTCTTTATTTGAGAAAATCTATTACCAGGGTCCCACCCCTTTATCAGTATCTGAGTGCTGTGATGAGTGCTTAAGCCGAGCTAAGCTCGGTCACCCAGATACTAATATATTAACGCGGAAAATTTCTAAGAATGTACGGATGTAAGTATTTTTGCTACTCTTTTACGCCGAAACTACTGAAAGGATTCACATGAAATTTGGTACATAGAATAGATAATGGTCACGACTCAAAGCCTATTCTTTTATCCCGGGAAATCAACAGGACTAGGGACTACGTGGGTGAAACCACGGACGCTGCTAGTTTAGTTATATAATTTTTTGGTACAGCCGCAAAAGTATCAACTTTATTCGGAAACGAGTGCAGACTACGTTCTAAGATCCGAGAGGTCAAACCAATTACATTTATGAGCAAGATAATACGACCTTCACACGTGTTCGTGATGATGCTTCTATAAATAGTGGTTTGGTCAAACCGACAAGGCTGAATAATACCAAGTTGCCATTATGTCTATCTGACTCCTTGTAGCTCGAATAAACGCCATCGTTTCATGCAGTCTCGTCCCTCTACCGCCTAACTAAATCGGCTATGGGTTTGCTATTGCTGTCTTTAACATTTCAAGCAAAAAGAAAAGAGAGAGAGCTATATCAAAGCTAAGACAGTTTCAGTAAGGCGGTAGACCCTCCGATCCGAAGAGGAGAATCACAGGAAAGGAAATATGAAACCTTCCCAAACCGTTGACAAACCCAAATTGAAAAACCTACGAATTAACAAAATAAATAAAGTGGCCAAGTGCGAGTTGGACTCGCCCATGAAGGGTTCCGTTGCAGCAAGTAACATAATATACATAGTACACATAGTTCTTGTAGTTCGTTGTAACTTTGATCGAAGTTTTAATAATAGTGTATTTATGACGTACTAAAAAAAAACTTCTCATCAGATCGAGTTCAAACCAATTTTCGTTGGTAGTTTTTATGGTAATGTAGGTACATCATATATTTTTTTTTGTTTTTTCATTCTCTTACTTTAGAAGTTAGAGGGGGGGGGGGGGACACATTTTACCACTTTGGAAGTGTCTCTCGCGCAAATTATTCAGTGTAGACAAAAACTATATTAGAAACCTCAACATCATTTTTGAAGACCTATCGATAGACATCCCACACGTGTAGGTTTGATGAAAAAAAATTTTGAGTTTCAGTTCTAAGTATGGGGGCAACCCTAATTTTTATTTTTTTTATTTTTTTTGTAAAAATCATAATGCGGTTCACAGAATACATCTACTTACCAAGTTTCAACAGTGTAGTTCTCATAGTTTCGGCAAAAAGTGGCTGTGACATACGGACGGACAGACAGACAGACAGACATGACGAATCTATAAGGGTTCTGTTTTTACGTTTTACGGAACCCTAAAAAGCAATTTCTATTCTCTAACCACCGTTTTAATTAGTTAGTTTTACGGGACCCTTTCCGTATTTAGCCTCTAGGCCCCCTAATCCCTTAGCTCGAGATGCATTTTACTATTTGCTGACGGTGCTTTTATTTTTAGTTTGTTGTTCAATGTGTGCAAAAAATAATGAAGGTATGGTGATTAAGACAAGAAAGAAGCAAGTAAGTAATTAATGGTGACATTAAATCTAGAATCCTACTAATGTTATAAATGAGAAAATGTTGGAGGATGGATGGATGTTTGGTACACTTTCACGTAAAAAATACTAAACGGATCGGGCTGAAATTTGGAACATAGATAGCTTATAGTCTGGAAGAAAGCACAGGTTACTTTTTATACCAAAAATAAACGGGAACGGGAACTACGCTGGTATAACCGCGGGGCATTACTTGTTTAGAATAATACTAAAACGTCCAAGCAGAATTTGAACCTAACGTAATTAGTGATGAGCATGGTCTTAACACTAGGTCTCAAGGTCTGAGCAAAGGTCGAGATAGTTGTTATAGAATCCGCCTCTTGATTGTGTCCATTGTGGTCGCTCGCTCGCGCTTGAAATTGCCCAGTAATGATATAATACTGTACAATGCGCCGTTGTAGTCGGATTATTCACGGATCTGCATCACAATACCAATATCTTGTCTAATATATTGAAATTTATTTGCTACCTAAAGTGTAGGTAGTACCTTAGTAACTTGTGTTTCCCTATAGGTACAATGGATAACTTCAAATCTATAGTAAACAGATACCTTCTAGGTCAACGTGTTACAATCTATGCCATTAAATTGTTTGACAATATGTCTTATAGGATACACGTCGGAGAGTGTGCATTTGCATTATCTAGTTCCACTTTACCCTTCCTTTCTATCGGACTGCTCATATATCATCATCACTACATAGTATAAAACAAAGTCACTTCCCGCGTCTGTCCGTCCCTATAACTAGTTCATCATTAAAACTGCCAAACAGATTTTGATGCGGATTTTTTTAATAGATAGAGTAATTCAAGAGGAATGTCATTAAGCATAAAATGGTAGAGAAACACTGAAGTTTTTAAAAGTTTCTAATGTAATGTCATAATCAAATAATCATAAATAAACACATTTTTGCGCTTAAACTGCAAACGCTGCCTGAACCCTAGAGCTAGATTAAAATAATCAAAATAATAATCAAATTTTGTACCCCTTTAAACGATCTACAAAAAAGTCAGAAATAGTATATCTCTCAGGAATAACCTACAATAACCAATTGTATTAGTATATTTAGTATCCCCTGTTTCGTTAGTAAGTTATATTTACGAAAATTAGCATTTATGTGTCATTTGGTCCAACTTGAGAAATAGGATAGATTAGGTCTTTATATGTCAATATCCGACCGAAGCCGGAATGAGTCGCTAATCTTGTGTAAAAATGCATACTATTGCTTAGCGCTAGAAGGACCGGCAAAGATAGGGTTCTTCCCCAACTGGACTCTGCAAAGAGTCATACTCGTATCACTACACATAGACAATTCGGCATCAAATTTAAAAGTGAAGGTTTTGTCTAACATAGACGTAGCTCATCTTGAGTCAAATATCCGGAAAGTTTTACCACAGCGCCGTAAAGATTGCAATCAACGTAAGGAAGGTTTATGGGTGTTGAGATCATTCTGATAACTGCACGCCAATTAACTTGGGTAATTAGAGAAATCTAAGGCGGAGTGAAGCGAGAAAGGCTCATAGACAACTCTCTTGTAAGTATGTTAATTAAAAAAAAAAGTGTTTGTGCGTACTACTAATAACAAACGCACGCTAGATGTTATGATTCTTTAATTTTAAGTTTGGACTCTACTTTCGTACAGCTAAGCAATTTGGGATACAATATGGACGTCTTCTAAGCGAGAAGAGTTGTTTTTTTTTCTACTGAAACATGCTCAAATTATGTCAAATGTACTATACCTAATAGTTAAAAAAAATATCAACAGTAAACTTTGCACAGTTATTTCACAATCAGAAAAAAACCGAAGTAAATTTCGTCGAATTAGTGATAATTTGTTTAAAAAAAATAATTCCACGTTTTTATAAAGATAATTAGTTTGTACTAATTTATTTCCAATACTATCTAATCGGCTTTCTATCGCTTTTGATTTCCAGTCTGATTGGATTTTATACAATAAACAAGTTTTGCAAAATTTACGTTTTGCCGAATCAATTTGAGGTTGTAAAACGTTTAGGACTTTAGTGAAAATGTCTAAATATTTAATTGGAATGGATGCTTTAAACTAAAAAGACGATACTATTTTAATACGTTTCAATTAAAATAAGCATTTTTTATTATAAGCACCTAAATCCTAAAGTACCTATATTCCTTCGAAAATATTCAAAAGTTCACCTGTACACTCTCTCAAATGAACAATGAACATATAACAAAAAACAAGTAACTTTGCAGCGATGTTCACCATGACTATTAATACTTGAACGTTTCTTACTTAATCGCGTCGGAACGTCAAGTAGAAATTTGGAACACAGTTAGATCATAGTCTGGAATAGCATACTGTCAGGCTACTTTTTATCACAGGAAAATCTGAGGAACCGAAACTGCCCTGTTAAACCTGCACTACACCTAGTATATGACTTAATCAAGGGCAAAAATTATTATTTTTTTGATAGCATTATTGATATAGTTTTTAAACTTCTATTGAAAATTTAACACAGGACTTAATTACGATCTAAATTTTTGTTTCATTACCTAGACATTTCGGTAGCGTTACAAGCGCCGAGATTACAAGCAAGAAAGAAATTGCGGACCGACTTTTTGGTAAATAAAGAGGTTTCTATGTACCTTCATAATATGTAGGATGTATACCTATGTAGGATTGCCACCAAGCCACTTGAGTTTTGGTGCCAAAGCGTGCTACCAAAATTGGCGGGAAAACGGGTGTCTGGTTACGTTAACGCGGTGTTTACGCTTCAGCTTATGAAGTGTAACTGTACTCACAATTAAAACCTATTAATCTCGTAAAGGCGTTTTGACGATTCCGTCGGTATCGTTTGTTTTTAATTATTGTACTCCACATATAAACTGAAGTGGCAATGGGCAGGCCACAGATTTCAATTTTTTTTATGACGTCTTTGGGGCAGGCCACATCGCTCGCGGAACTGACAACCAATGGGGAAGAAAGGTTCTCGAGTGGCGACCACGAACCGGAAGAGGCAGTGTTGGACGGCCTCCCACTAAATGGGCAGATGACCTCACAAAGGTCCCTAGAAACCGCTGGTTGCAGGTTGCGTAGGACCGTTCGTTGTGGAAATTTAGGGGGGAGGCCTATATTCAGCAGTGGACGTCTTGCGGCTGACGATGATGTTGACATGTAAGCTAGCAAGTTTAACGCCTGAGTATAAGTGTTGTTGAGGTTTTAAGTGGTTTAGGGTCTACTACGAGCACATCATAAATTAAAAGGAAGACTGCAGCGATTCCTCGTGCAGAAACAGGTGCTCGTTCTGGATCCTTGGTAGCAGTGACTCACCGATCTCTTCTGATGATGGTGCTCCAGCTTCATGCTGGCACACCGGTTGAGCGCAGTGAGCCGCCGGAATAGCGACTGGAGCGAGTCCTCGTCCAGGAAGGGGTGGTCGTTCTGGACGCCCGACACGTCGATCGGGAACTGCAAGTCTGGAACAAGCGATTATCAACCTTAATTGCTGGGACATTTTGAGATGGTTGCAACCTTGCAACCGTGGGTTACATTTGCAATTTTTCAAAAAAACTGATACGAGGCCTCATCAGACCTGAGCTTTATTGGCTACTGTGAGCGGTAGAGAAATTCAATTGTCGAATCCGGATCCGGAATAACCAGATCCGGAATAATCCGGAAAACGCTTCCCCGCGCGGTAGCGGATGACGCTCGGGTACAGCAATGTTTTTTTATCACCCGTTGGTCAATAACTTCTTGATACCGGAGCAAATGGGGTTAAAATGTGGAATGTAGTTAGATTATAGTCTGGAATACCACATAGGCTACTTTTATTTGGAGGAAAATTACGGAAACGGGAAGAGCTGCTGGTAAAATAAATGCGAACAGTAAAGATATCTAAGATAAGTTAAGACAATAAGAAAGCCTCGTATTGAATGGTAGTAATTTCCTTGAAATAGCTTGCTTGTATTTATTGGTAAAAACACTGACCCAAGTGGTCTTAGAGTTATGTCCAAAATCATAAATTAAGATAGCATCATAAATAATTAAATAAATTATATAAAAAAAATATAATAAACTAGCAGCGCCCCGCGGTGTTACCCGCGAAGTTCCCGTTCCCGTTGTTCCCGTCGTTTTAGCCTATGTGTTCTTCCAGACTATAATCTATCTGTGTTCCAAATTTTAGCCCAATCCGTTTATACGTTAGGACGTGATTGAGCAACAAACATCCAAATATCCAAACATCCAAACACCCATACAACATTATACACATACACCATACAACATTATAAACAACATTTATAATAATATTAGTAGGATTAAGAAGATAGCATTTTCTGGTTTTGGCTACGCTTTTTATTTAAGAACTGTGTTTTTGATGTTGACGCAACTCTCTAAATTTTATGAGGGTCATTACTAAAAAACACCTACAAAATTTGCTAGATTTTGGTGGACACTCCTTTCTTACATTCCTTTAGATGATGTTAAATCGATAGTTATGACGAAATGCTAGACGCCTAACGAAAATTTTCATTGCTAAAATATTTTTGTCACTGACATTTAACTATGATACGTCATACGCCCTGAGCCCTGATGAGCTGATTAGAAACCATGGTGGCCTAGTAGATGTAGGCTTTATAATTATTGTGTGGAAAACTAAAACGAAAACATATGGATTCAATCTTGTTGCCTTCAAGCCGAACGAATTGGTTTTGTAGGTAAACATTGTATTTGTATTTGTAACTACAAATCCTTGCTTAACATTAATCTACATGCAATTCAAGTGCAATCCTATTAAAAAAATCTTTTTTTTTTAAATAAAGAGTGACAAGACGAGCAGGACATGTGCCCGATGGTAAACAACATGCCTGCCATATGACAGTACAGTGACACGCAGCTATTGGAACATCCAACATTAAGAGTCCAAATCATTACCTAGCACTGCACTGCGCTCGTCACCCAGAGATCTAAGATGTTATATGTGTAAGCCCCGTAATTTCTCTGGAAACATTGCCCTTTAAACCGGAACACAGTAATGTATGCACATTACTGCTTGGCGGTAGAATAACTGGCAAAGTTGTGGTACTTCCCCAGGCGGACTCTGCTAAGAGTCCTACCACTACATGAAATTACGTGTACATAAGTATACATATACTCGTATATACTTTATGTATACTTATGTAAACGAACGTAAGAAATTAATACTACTCCTCTATCTTCCTCGTGCTAAGCAGAATAACTTCAACTACAGAATAGATAATATATGTTCAATGTAAGAAGTTAACCTGAAGTTAGTTACAATGCTTACTAAAATGTTGCCGTATGTCAGTTTTACGTGATGGCGGCGGCGTACACGTGCCTCGCAAAAAATACTCTTATCATTTTCCCTAACGCCAAAAGATATATCCAAATTTAAAAATAGTCCATGTTTTCAGCATAGCTCTGTGTAATGCAGTGAGTACTCACTTAATTGTTTTTGTAATTCGTTTTCACACACACTTCAAAACACTTAAAAACCACACAAAATAACGTCCAAATATTTCAACGCATAATACACAAACACAACACAAGCTGTGCAAAAAATCACTGATACTAACAGATAGTCGGATAGGCCTGAGATAGTGTGATACGTAAGAGATAAGATTTACGTACAACGTCCTCCCCGAATCGCGATAATGATTCCACTAAACACCAAGTGAACCAACGCGCGGCGATTGTTCATGTTTACTTAAATCCATTCATCATCATAACATTACGTCATACTCACGTGCTAAACTATTTGACACAGTTGGACAAATGTGTAAACAAAAATTAGTATCAAAAATATTAGAGTATTGGTAGATAAATGAGATGATAGCTCCACCATTCAATTGTGTGTGGTTGAGTGGTATCCGTAACTTATTTTACAAATTGTATGTTAAGTCCTTGAATGAAAATGAATAGGTATTGAATGAGTCAGGAAAACTAGAAGACAAGACGACAGAAGTTGTCAAATAGCGGAAAATATCTGAAATTTATTCACAAAAGACGAAAGATCGTATATTTAAATATATTTCTTAGACATAAATAAATAATTATGTACCTGTCTTGAAATACTCATATTATAGTATCATCATTTATCATTAGGATCCTGGAGGTAGTAAGTAATATGTTCACTAAATTATTTGAGAATCTATAATTAATAAACGAATAGTTTTATTTAAATTCTATTTAACTAGCGGCCCGTTCCGGCTTCTCTGGCATATTGTCACATACAGACAATTAATCGAAATAAAAACTATGTTATCTTTCAAGTTGGATCAAACTGCACACGGTGTGCAAATTTCATCAAAATCGGCTCAGTAGTTTAGGAGTCCATCGCGGACAAACAAATACTACCTAAGATTATTACAAAATCTACGTACACATAAGTATATGTACCTATTTGTTCCCACTTATCTCAGTAACAGGAATATACTATACGAGAGTGACATTAAATACATAGCTATCAGTACATTACCTGGCTTAACAGATACTTTTTATCCCGTAAAAGTTAGTGATTATTAATCAGCATGTTAGTCTGCGAAGAGTAGCTAGTTAAGTAATAAACAATACTTATTTATACTCCCGAATATTCCGAGCACATAAAACCAAAATCTCAGAGTAATCCCGACCAACTTTCCGATGCATGAATTTACCGCACTTACCAAGAAAATCAACACACCTTTGCCGAGGGGATGAGCTCTAATCCTCTGTGGGTAGGCTTAGTAAATCTGCGTAGCCTCGAGGGAGGAAAAACTTATTATATCGAAGGCTGTTCGCTATTCAATAAGCGGATAGAAGATAGTGAAAATGTGTCCTGGAATTAGGGAAGACGAATTATGGTTCACTTGGAAATTGGTGCTTATTTCCCAGTCCGCTACCTAACAAACCTTTTACTCAAGTTCCTACGCAACCTAAGAAGCTGACGAATTTCTAAACAAGATTATTTTCTTATAGCCGTGGTTTTTGGTTCTAATTTGGACATTTGAATATTTTTCTAAACGTAGATGATATATATGTCCTTAGGTAAATTTGCCGGCACTACTTACTTCAACGAAGAAGGAAAGCCGAGGATAGATCTGAGTGCCTAGGGTAGGGACAGAAATGCGGCCGTAGTGGATGCTCTGGGCCGGTAGGAGGCGGCTTAGGCAAAAGACGATGTCGCGTTGATTACAATCGGAATCCCAACCGGTAGTGATCGGCTCAACAGACGAAATCGGACTGACTAGTACTAGAATTAGGTTTAAAATGTTCACAACACCCCCCTATTTTCCTCTTTTTCTCCTAATCCAAGAACTATGTAAAAAAAGACAATTGTAATGACAAAGGTCACGAACCCCGGAGTCTGTGGAGTGGATAAATAAAAAAATGGCAGTCATAGGAACTGCCGATAGAAGTGAAAACTTTTAACTTAGAATGTGATAGCTTACTTTGGAAACTACGCGGGTGTAACTGGAGGGCGTGGCCTGGTCATCATCGCATGACCACCTAGAAAAACATCAGCATTTCCCATTGACTCACGCATTTCTAGATGGTCATGGCATGATGCCGAGGCCACGCCCTTTCAGCATTTCCCATTAGCTGACGGATTTTTTAATGGCCATGGTCCCGAGTTTACCCGAAGATTTCTTATCATATCCGAGCGTGACGCTAGAATCCAATTCACAGCCCACGAAATATTTGTCTAAGAGCGCCTAAAGAAGTTTTCACTTAAAAAAACTGCCTAGGGCGGGCTAATGATGATGATAAATCAGTTCAAAGGTAAACATCATGAGGACATCGATGTGTTAAAAGAAAGACACATTTCCAAGATATGTTTCACTCACTACCGGCTCTTAGCCAACGTAGTGGGTAAAGACTTTAACTCTCTCCTTGTGAGAGAAAGCCCGAGTCCCAGCAGTGGGAACACTAACTGGGCTGATTATGCTTCAAAAGAAAGGACCGTCTAATACTGGAGGAAACGTCACTCGCGAATGAACGCATCGCCGCCGATACGAATCTTACGACATCAAAAGCTTGTGATCTTACTGTAGGGAAGTATCCACTGACGATGTAGATAATAGACGCGATATTGGTACAATTCCATTTTGGATTGGCAAATTTAATAATTTAATTTAGTATAATATAAGCTTATTCATCAACAGCGGAAATTAAATGTACCTAATTTTGTGATTTTAATAAAGGTTTGCAATCTAATTCGTTACGTAATCTAATAAGTTACGGTGGTCTAGTATAAGTTACGGTGGTCTAGTCGGGAGAACGGCGGCTGCCGATCCGGAGGCCCCGGGTTCAAACCCCACACGCACCACTGTCTTTTCGAAGTCATGTGCGTAATGCCGCTAACTTAAAAACGGTGAAGGAAAACATCGTGAGGAAACCGACATGTACCTAGAATCTTTCGAAGTCATGTGTCATCCGCCAACCCGCACTGGGCCAGCGTGGAGGATTATGGCCTTAACTCTCTCCTTGCGAGAGAAGGCCCCGAGTCCCAGCAGTGGGAACGTTTAGTGGGCTGTTGATGATGAATCTAATTCAAATTCCAGTCTCTGAATATTTATATACTCTGAGATTGCTTTAAGTGATAAGGCCGTCACTTTCAAGACTTGTTTGTAGCTTTTATTTTAAATTTTTTTATCATTTTTTTTGTAATAAGTATCTGTTTTGTTTTATGGGATATCATATACACACATATTTTGTGAAAATTCTTACCTGTTATCGTTAAAAATATAATACCAAATGTGTTGATCAGGCACACATAAAAGTTTTATTACTAGTTACTAGTTTTATTACTTTACTTTTATCGAGAAATCTAAACTAAAAAAATAATTATAATATGAAATGTAATGTATAAGTAGGTAAATGGATTTTCACTAACAATGACACAGAAACCAACGCAAAGCATTTCATGTCTATAAGATATTTTCTCGTTGCCTTCGAGTTTGGCCGACGTAGGTTTGATGCCTGTGGGTAGATAATAAAGATAATGTCAGACAGTAGGTATTCAACATCTGACGTCAGCTAACGGAATCGCATCAGGTACGTGAGGGTATCAGTTCACGATGCTCGAAACCAAGATAGATTTACGGAGTTTCTATAAGAAACCATGTGCATAACTATATCTTCGTAGTCATGTGCGTAATGATAACTTAACAATGGTGATGGAAACGTCGCGAGGGAACTGGTATGTTACAAGAAACTTTCGAGGGTATGCGTCATACACAAATGCGCCCTGGGCCAACGTGGTGGATGATAGCCCATACTCTCTTATTGTGAGAGAAAGCAACAAGTTGAAGCAGTGGGCACATTTCGTGTGTTGCTTATGGTTATGTTGAAAGACACTTAGATTTACAAAGATTGTAAATAAGCCGTGATGGCTCCGTGGCTGCAACTGCCGGTTTCTGAATTACGCTATCATTAGTTCAAACCTAGATTTTTCTTAATATAGAATGACGGGACCAGCAGGCCATGTACCTGGTGATAAGCAACACGCCTGTCTATGACAACGTCACACAGCTATTGGAACATGAAGAGTCCAAATAAAATTACCTTGCACTGGATTGCGGTCTTCATCCGCTTAAGTGAAATAAAGAGTATATACAAGTTATTTGGCGGTAGAATACCTAGCAGAGGTATGAATACTTCTCCAACGTTTATTCAGACTTGCAAAAGCTGTCATTTTTAGGGTTCCGTAAAACGTAAAAACGGAACCCTTATAGATTCGTCATGTCTGTCTGTCTGTCTGTCTGTCTGTCTGTCCGTCCGTATGTCACAGCCACTTTTTGCCGAAACTATGAGAACTACACTGTTGAAACTTGGTAAGTAGAAAGATGTATTCTGTGAACCGCATTAAGATTTCAACAGAAAAATTAAAAAAAAAGAAAAATTAGGGTTGCCCCCCATACTGAGAACTGAAACTCAAAATTTTTTTTTTCATCAAACCTACACGTATGGGGTGTCTATCGATAGGTCTTTAAAAATGATGTTGAGGTTTCTAAAATCATTTTCGTCTACACTGAATAATTTGCGCGAGAGACACTTCCAAAGTGGTAAAATGTGTGCCCCCCCCCCCTCTAACTTCTAAAGTAAGAGAATGAAAAAACTAAAAAAAATATATTATGTACATTACCATGCAAACTACCAACGAAAATTAGTTTGAACTCGATCTGATGAGTAGTTTTTTTTTAGTACGTCATAAATACACTATTATTGAAACTTCGATCAAAGTTACAACGAACAAGAACTATGTGTACTATGTATATAATGTTACTTGCTGCAACGGAACCCTTCATGGGCGAGACCAACTCGCACTTGGCCACTTTATTTTCAACAAAATTAAACGTGTATAGATGTATAGTAATTTTGACGCATGACTTCATTGATGTTGATGTTAGATACGCAGTTGAACGCCAATACACCTGACGGTAAGTGACGATACAGTATATAATAGAGTAAGTGTAGAGTTTATGACGTGAAACGAACTCAAAGAAACCAAATTCAGCCATAACCAAATTCAAATATTATCACAAAATGGCGGTCAGACCACAACAATAAAGTCTGTAATAAAGAATGCCTTAAAGTAGAAACTGCATTAACTGGAACAATGACGTCACATTTCGAAATGGAGCAATGACGACGTTCAGGCTGACAACTTCCGGTCACAGGCTGTAAAGCTGTCGCTACACTGCAAGTTAAGTTACCACCATGAAGTCCTTGTCGAAATCGTGCTGAATTCAAATGCTTGCACTGTGTCTGGGTGTTTCTATGTATAATAAGTATGTTATTTATAACTATATAAGTATTATATTAGCTATCTGGCCGCCATAGTGCAAGCTTTGCCTGGTTTGGGGTCGGATGGTGTTGTGTGTGAGTTGTTCACCAATATTTATTTATTTATAACCGCGGGACAATGCCAGTGGTACACATAATATGCTCTGAATATACTTAAGATATTCTTTACGTATAAGTATAGTGTAGTTAATTAGCAAGCTTAGATAATACAGTCCTGCTATTTATATGCTGACGCATAGTTCAGTGGGCAGTAGAATCCACCCGAGGCTAACCCTCCGTTCCTTTGTAAAACTATAATTTTGGTTCATAAAATCCTTGCGCAAATGTTTACCGTAAGGTGATAGGTAATCGTTTAAAGACTACTGTTTTTTTTTTTTAACTTTGTCCAACTTCGCTAATGTGTAGCAGCAGCTTTACCTATATAATCTGTGGCAGGGCGGCGGAAGTGTGTCCGGCGGTTCCGAGTGTCGCGGGAGGCGGGAGAGTGTCGTGGCAGTCGCGCGGCGGCTGTCGAGTAAGTAGGACGCGCGGACGGGCTACCGGGATGTTATTTATAACTTTTCTTCTTTCTCTTTATTTTATAGTATAAGTAGAGTGACTAGACGAGCACGACGTGTATCTAATGGCAAGCAACACGCTTGCCCATAAAAATATGATGTCACGCAGGTATTGTTACACGAAAAGTCCAAATCATTACTTAGCATTGCACTAAGCTCACTCAGAGATATAGGATAAGTCAGAGACAAATGGTATGATATTGCGTTTTACAAATGTCGTCGTTTAATTAAAAACGCACGATGTCTACGGCAGCGTTTGCCCTCAGCGTTTGAGTGTAAAAACTGAGAGATATCGGGCGCCCACCTCAACCTTTTTATGCCTCTACTTAGGTAGAGGCATATAATATTGCAAAACTGTATTAAAGTGGATACGGTGGTCAGGTTATGGCTGGTCTAGCCTTGAAAACAGCAATTGCCGATCCGGAGCTTTTGGTTCCAATCCCACGTGCGCCACTGTCTTTTCAAACTCACATGCTTAATAACTTAACTTAAAAACGGTGAAGGAAACCGACGTGTAGTTAGGAACTTTCTAGGTCATGCAACATCTACCAATGCACACTGGCCCAGCGTGGTGGATTATAGCCTTGACTCTCTTCTTGCGAGAGAAACCCCCGAGTCCTAGCAGTGGGAACATTTCGTGGGCTGCTTATGTATGCACACGGGCTAGGCACAGGCTGGCAGCGGTCCCACACTGCCTCACCAAGTCCTCCAAGTTGACTCATGTCATGGCTCCCATAGTTTACAATCAGTTGCCCAGCGACGTCACAACGATAGAAAGCCTAAATCTATTTAAAATCAAACTTAAAAAAATGGCTTATCGAGCAATCTTTCCACGACTTCAGTGAATTTTAGAATATAAGTATGAATGTTAATTTAATCTATGGTATTTGTTGTATATTAAGTGCAACGGCACATTTATTGGTTTATTATTCTTATGACATTTTTATGATCATATTTTTTGACATGTAAAATTGTATTTTATTAATAAATTATGATTATGATTAATATTTTATGTACAATGGTATTCGTACGTTAGTAAACACCATTCGTAACTAATCCACAATGATGTCAGTAGAACAATTGTGTACCCACATCAAACGTTTTTTCCATCAAGTGGGTACATTTACAGTTTGTGTGATATGTTGACAGTTTCTCCGCGTGACGCGGGTGCGGCATTGTGGGCTTACGACAGGTTTAGTAACTATAACGTAGACTCTAAACTACCTTCAGTATAAATTTTGTTTGTTATATTAAATCTACGAATTTTGTCTTAAGGTGGATGGGCCAAGCCAATTTTCCATACAAACGTTCGGGAACCAATACAGGCGATAGAAATAGTATAATGTCTGTTTGTTATTTTTTTCTACATGTTTGTTTAATTTTCCATCCGCGAATACACTCATATATTTAAACAAACTTGTATTAATATCTATTTTTGCAAATGATAAGTTTTGAAAATTTGCCGGAGACTATGCATGTGTGAGTGGTTTTAAGTAAACATGGCGGTCACGCGTCAGCTGTTGCGCGCATTTCGGTGCAAGTTGCCGAGCGGGTCCGTAGAGGGCGCTACATTTCCGTACGAAGTTAATGCGACGTTGCCACACTGTGCAGTGAGTAATATATTATGTTCTGTGCTGTGCATGCGGCGCGCGGCGTTGCCACACCGTGCATGCGGCGTTGCGATAGCGGCGAAACTTGGTTTACTCGCTGGCGACGAGAGACTTGTGTTGTGCTCTAATGCATCGATATAAATAATCGGATATGCCCTCTCAAAGTTCGGGCGCACGGAATTATGTCATCGTTGGGAAGAGTGAGCTCACTCTTTCCGTTCTAGTCGGTTGCAGGAAGCGGTGTACGCCTGACGTTTTTATTTATCATGATTCGTTGTTAACAACCAAAAAAAGTAGAACCACAGTATATCTCGCCGAAAGCGATTCCAGGGGTCAAGTAATTGGTTATTTGTTAACCACTAACGATACACACAGAGACACAGTTTATTGCAAATTTCAGGTGTTTAGGGCACGTCCTTCGCTTTATATCGATGATCTAATGTATCTATATTGAAGCTTAGCAGTGTTGCCAACTTAAAGATTTCTCGCTATATCTAGCGAATTTTTGTGCGTTGAGAACGGGAAAATAACTTTCTAACGGCTTACGGGATATTTAACGGAATTAAAACTTTTATATTATTATTCAGAAATGGCTATTGTTTTATTTAAACGGCAACGAATTATGTTATATGACGACAAATTACGGATTTTGACGAAAATTCACAAGTAACTTGGCGGATTTAAAAAAATCTTGTTAGCAACACTGATGTTTAGTCATAGTCAGTTGTAAATGTAATTTGTTATTGTTTGTGTTTCACAATTTCACATCATATTTGGAGTGTGTTAGTTTAGTAAATAAACTATCCGATTTTGCCTTTGAAATCGTTGAGTGTTGAGGTGGACTCTGAAGTGAATTGTGTGGTGAATTCTGCGTTAGTTTACACCAAAAATGCGACGGCAAAATTCAACCAATAAAGCCTTTGCTTGAGAACAATATACGAGACACTGAAAACTCACATACTTATTGAATTTATGAATGAGCTTTACACAGGTTGCAGATACATACACAGTGAATTTATATTGAGATGCAGCATGTGCAGAAATACATGGAAGAAGACGAGCGACGACCCTACAGCAATGGCTATCGCCACATTCAAATCTAAAAGGACAATTAGGATTTTACATGACTTGTGTTCTGCCTATGAGGATAATGTGTTCCATCCATACCAATTTTTATATAAATAAAATAATAATTATTATATCTGTTGTATTTTATTTGTATTTAGTATTGTAAATATTTTGACGGTAGCGGTATTATAGAGACAGCTATAGCAAAGCCTATAGCTGTCTCTATAATTTCAAGATCAAAGCTAAGGCAGTTTTATTTATGCGGTAGACCCTTCGGTCTGGATGTTGTTTGTGTGTTGTATGTAGTCCCCGACACGAGTAATCTAAGTGGGGTATGGTATGAGTGCTTTTTTTTAAAATAAAGAGTGACGAGACGAACGGGACATGTGCCTGATGGTAAGCAACATGCCTGCCACATAACAGCACAGTGACACGCAACTATTGGAACATGAAGAGTCCAAATCATTACATATAGCACTGCACTGCGCTCGTCACCCAGAGATCTAAGATGTTATATCTCTAAGCCCTGTAATTTCTCTGGAAACATTGCCCTTCAAACCGCAACAGTTATGTCACATTACTGCTTGGCGGTAGAATAACTGGCAAAGGTGTGGTAATTCTCCAGGCGGACTCTGCTAAGAGTCCTATTACTACAAAATGTGTGTTTGCGTTTGGTTGTTTTATAAATGTGTAAGAGAACTGAAATTATTATTTTATTTATCACAATTACCTAAGCAAACCACACGTGGCATGTGTGGCTTGCTTAGGTATGTCTACCATAGGTATTCTTATTCCATAAAATCAATACTTACTCCATATTTGCGTATTACGTAAAAGCTGAGAAAAATATATTTTTTTTTCATACAAAAAGAAAATACCCCGGTGGGATTTGAACCATGTCTTATCGGATTATTCAACATATCTGTGACTTTGCTAAATGAACTATAAAGCCTATGACGTAAGCGTCCAAAATAAGCATTACTTTCTGATGTGCCTGTATAACATGCATGTGTGCGTGTGTAAACGTGTAAAATGTTTGACAGATCAGTAAATTGGCGAATATTAGCTATTGTCTTCGATTTTTAATTGAAAATTAGGTCATTACAAACATTGTATTGGTTTATATCCGCGAATTAACATTAAGTTCAAATTGGATTGCAAAATACGACGTAAAAAATATTTTTTCATAAATGACGACTCCAGCGCCATCTCTTGAGACCGTAGCGGGTTTAGCTCTCGGCCCATTCACCTTAATTTAGCATCTATTTTTATCAGTATGCATCAATCTACCGCGGTATACCCAAATTAGTTATGTTATTTAAATATTTATAGTATAACAGCTAGTAATGTATAAAAAACTAGCATCGCCCCGTTTTTTTACCCATATAAATATGTAATTCCCTTTCCCGTTATTTTTGCCAGATAAAAAGCCTATGTTCTTCCAGACTATAATCTAACTGTGTTCTTAATTTCAACCCAATCCGTGTATACGTTAGACGTGATTGAGCAACAAACATCTAAACACATTGAGGTGTCTAATATTAGCAGGTCACACTAACACGTGTATTGACAAACCACTAAAACGATAACCATTGATCATTAGAGCATGAGATCCAAGCAGTCCCTTAGGAATAAATCTCAAAGAGTCACGAAAATCAAATATGGATGGTCTGAGACGAGAAAATGTTAAACGTACGCTTCCTATGATATTTCATTAATAATTCACAAGGCCTTAGCTTTGTGACGTCATCACATTTCCTAAGCTTGGAGATTGTCATAGACTTTTGTGCCAACGAGTATTTCAAATACCTTTCGTGTTAGAAAGCTATGGAAAAATATGAAATACTGTATAGCCATGGTTGATGGTATTTTTATTATGCTGAATGTCTCGAAATAATTGTTCTAGTCAACACTGTTTTTGTAACATAAAGTGACGGAGAGCAAGATATGCGCCTGATGGTAAGTGACGCACGCCTGCCCATACCAGGACAGCATACGCCGCTATCAGTTAAACAGAACAGCAGATAAAAGCAAGTGTTTTTATAGCTAAGAAGTCAAATACCGAGAGAAAACTTCCATGTGTCGTAGGGACACGAAAGAGTATTAAATGTTTTATGCTTAGTCTTAAACCGAGAGTTATAAAAGGAGTAGTTACTCCCCTTCCAATCTATTTAAGGTCAACAGTGGTTTTAACTGTATAGTGTTTTAATTGACCTAATGGCTTAGTTGGTAGTAAGTCTATCTGCAGAGTGTAATATCATATATATGGGTTCCATTCTGTTTGACCGGCCTCGTGGCTTAGTGGGTAGTAAGATCTGCCTGCGAAGCCCAGGGTCGTGGGTTCGATTCCCACCCAGTGCAAATATTTCTGTGATAAATTCAAATGTTTGCTCTGTGTCTGGGTGTTTCTATCTATAATAAGTATGTATTTAAAACTATACTAAGTATAATATCAGCTATCTGGCCGCCATCGTACAAGCTTTGCTTAGTTTGAGGTCAGATGGTGTTGTGTGTGAATTGTCCACCAATATTTATTTTATTTATTTATTCAAAGCCATGATAAATACTTGTGGTGAACCTATTTTTTTTCTGTATTTAGGCGTTTCTACATATCATTACAATTATATAAGTACTAGCAGTGCTCCGCGATTTTACCCGCGTAATTTTCGCTTTATTCTTTCAGTATTTATGACGCAATTGAGGAATAAACAGTCAAACTTTCACATTAATAATATTTTTAGAATATTATTAAAACAGTAAGATTAACTTTTCAAAACAGCTTGCAAAATGCAGGAAATGCATTATGAAAAACGTTCCTTTTCAGTTTTAAGCTCACGTCTGTTAAAAAATCTTCAAATGAAAAATGGGAAAATCATTTCCTATTTCCGTGCAACAGTTTAAGCTCTCCTGATGGAAAGAAACATCGACACGAGGACAGCTGTTTGTACGAATGCAGATGAAAATTCCAAAGCCGATTGTGAGTTTTATTAAAACGAAAGTCATAAATGTGCTAGAATTTTCAGCGGAGATTTCCACCTGGGAACAAAATTTTCCAACAGAAAACGAATGAAAAATTGGCAGTCACAATAACTGTCTATATTAGTGAAAGCTTATACACTAGCATCGTTCCGCAGTGTTACCCGCGTAGTTCCTACTCCCGTCGTCTCCGTTACTTTTCCGGGATAAAAAGTAGTCTATGTGTTCTTTCAGACTAAAATCTAAATGTGTTCCGAATTTCAGTTTGATCCGTTCCGACGTAACGACGTGATTGAGCAACAAACATCCAAACAGCCATACATTGACATTTATAATATTAACAGGATTAGAATTTTGAGTATAAAATAAATAGCACTTATTTTGCACAATACGTCCCCTGCCTAGCTACAGATATAATAAGTATTACGTATGTTGGTGATGTGAATATACAAAGTTTTATCCATCCAGAAAGCGTCTCAAGCGTGCCGTACTGACGCTACGCTACGCCGCGCCGCTACAATGCTACGCCACCGCTCGATATTAGCAAGTAAAAAGAAATCATAAGAATTATCTACTAAAAACAGTGTCCAACAAGCTAAATAACTTTCGATCTCAAAAAATAATCTAAATTACTGTCTAAAGGCCTGTTTTCATTTTGGTTACTGCGAGTGCGAGTGAGTAGTTCAGGTGTTGAGTTATTAGTTATTAACACGTGTGGACAACGATTGATTAATGCGAGTGTGTAGTAACTTGCGTAGTGAAGTGATTAGAAGCGCGTTCTATTTTTTTGCGAGTAGCCTCCTCCCGCGCGTTTTTCCTTCCCCCTCACTCGCAGTTTGCCTGCTAGTAAACAGCAGCGTTGCCATGTATACAGATTTCTCCGTATTTATACGGATTTTTAATGTGCTATACTGATTAGCATTGGATACAGATATGTTTATAGGGTTTTGGTAATCAGCCTGCATTCTTTTAAGGGGATGTTAAGTACATTAAATACGTAATTATTTTTTTCTACAGTTTAAAAAAAGTCGTAAAGTTATTTTTTCCCATATTTGTATAAAAGAAAAGTGTATTTTTCCGGTCTAAAAGCATCGAACACTTCGTAACAAGAACACGCGCACTCTTTAGCGCTTTACGAAAATTATTATCGTACAATGAAATATTCAGTTTAATTTTTTTAAATATATTATATGTCGGAAAAGGCTAGTATCGTGTTGGTTATAATTTACGTTCATAACATTAAGTAAAGTACATTAAATATTTTTTTTCTCTTAAAAATCTTAATTGAATGTTATCGAATTTGTTACACCTTTCTAAGATTTAAAAACTTAACGTATAAAAGTCATAAATACTAAATCATTCATTTCCAATGTGACCAATCATTGTGTTGTCTGCTTACATCTGATTACTTGCGGGCCGACGGCTGGCAACTCAATGAACGAAACACAGCTACTATACAGAATTGGACAGTACTCGCACTACACACCTGCAATAATCAATCGCGATTTCTTGCTCGCACACGCACTCGCAATCGCACTACTCAAAATGCAAACCGGCCTTAACATTGCACCGAGTTTGCTTTTAAATAAAGAGTGACGAAACGAGCAGGATAATATGTGCCTGATAGTAAGCAACATGCCTGCCACATAACAGCACAGTGACACGCAGCTATTGGAACATGAAGAGTCCAAACCATAAGATACAGTATAAGCACTAAATAATCCCGCTGCTGAGACTCGGGGCCTTCTCGTGCAAGGAGAGTCAAAGTCATAATCCACCATGCAGGCTCAGTGCTGTTTTGTGAATGACGCGTGGTGAAATTATTCTAGATAGGTGTCGGTTTCCACACGATGTATTTCCTTCATTTATTGAAGTGGCTCCCTACCCTTGGATCCACAGTTAGCGACATTACACAGATGACTTCGCAATGACAGTACTGAGCGCTGTTCGAACCAAGGGCTTCAGGGTAGCGATTCTAAATCCATTCGGTTGCATCCGACACGGAATCTCATCTCTCGGTCTCTGTCATGCTAAACAGATAAGACAAAGACCGAGAGATGAGATTCCGTGTCGGATGCAACCGAATGGATTTAGAATCGCTACCCAGATCGACAGTTGCCGTTTTCCCGACTAGACCAGCCTTATGAGTCGTATTGCGATTTAAAATGTTTTATGTCTGTTCTTTGTATTTTTAGTGAAGAATTGGCATTGTTATCGCTTTGATTTCAACTGGAATTATAGACGAAACAAAAGCAATGCCATAGCAATTACTTTAGCCGATAAAGGCGCTGGTTTGCCAGTTAATCAGGTCACTCAAAGCAAATATAATAAAACAGGCAGTCGTCCGTTTGGGCTCACCGATTTAGCAGAGAGGCGGGCGCAGTGAGGTGTATCCGCGCGGATGGCTGCCCTTCGCTAATTATAAACCTTCCCTGCAGAGACGCAGACTGTGGGCATGTGGAGTGGAAACTCCATCAATGTACCTATACGTACAACCATCAATATAACCTCTGTGTTATATAAAAAGTGGTGAGAAGTTCTTTGCGGGATCCGAATACGGAACTTCATCATCATCATCAAGCGCAAGACGTCTTCTATTGAACATAGGGCCCTCCCTAGATTTACAACGAACAGTCCCGCGCAACCTGCAACCAGCGGTTTCCAGCGACCTTTGTGAGGTCCTCTGTCCATCTAGTGGGAGGTCGTCCAACACTGCGTCTTCCGGTTCGTGGTCTCCACTCGAGAACCGTTCTTCCCCATCAGTTGTCAGTTCTGCGAGCGATGTGGCCTGCCCATTGCCACTTCAGCTTAGCTACTCTTCGAGCTATGTCGGCTACTTTCGTTCCTTTGCGAATATCCTTATTACGGATTCTGTCGCGCGAAAAGACTCCAGGCATAGCTCGCTGTGTGACTTTGAGCTTTGTTATGAGGTCTACAACACTAGGGAACTAATCTTGGCTAATTTTAGAAGTTATACTAGTTAACTAGTTATAGTTCTTTTGATAAGTTATGGAACAATTATGAGTGTTATTTACGATGCGCGCCCACAATGTTGCGAAGAACTCACCCTAAAGTTATAGACTATAGGCCCGTGAACAAAATGTATGGGTCAAATGAACCACCAGGAGACCTATGTAGGATGATATAAGGGTATCAAGTAATAAGATTTAGCACTATGTCATCACTTATACCTAAGCTGTCCAACTGAGTGCAGTTGAAGAGGAGAGGTTGCAACCCTCTATCATTTCTCCTTGTAGCATGATTTTTGTACGGCGTTGCGGAATAATAGATTAGAAGAGGTATTGAAACTGTATGGAACCAATGCCGTACATAATCAACATTTTTGTAAACATTGTAACTGCGTGTCACTATGCTGTTATGTGGCAGGCATGTTGCTTATCATCAGGCACATGTCCTGCTCGTCTCGTCACTCTTTAATATAAAAAAAACTAGCCACTCGTTCTAGTTTCACTTGGATATTGTCATACAAAGACAGGTAATCGAAATAATAACTATCGGGGCAGGCATGTTGCTATGCTATTCTATAAAACTTTACTTGTCTTACTTTTGTCGCGGCAAATCACTACGTTGCCATAGCATACACCTCATCTGCTTACGATTGGTACAAAGGAACCGTGCGGAAAAACCGGATGTATTAACCTTATCTATTTACTACAGAAATAATATTATTAACATGGTCGGAACTACGCAGGTGAATCCACAGGGGAAAGTTAAGACGTATAAAAAAGTCGGACGTAGTCTCGCTAAAACAAAAACTGTGTCACTAGATTCGGCCACATTTGCACGTGTACACATACACAAGTAGCGCGTGTAATGACTCACTGATGTGTGCGTGTCAGCCTGTATGTGACAGCCCACACGTGCATATTATGTGGCCGACTCGATGGACACAGTTTTGGTTTTAGCGAGACTACGTCCGACTTTTTTTGTACGTCCATGATTTTAAGTGAGAGTTTAATTTTGCTAGCTGCAAAATTCATATTCTCGCAGTGATGAGGAAAATATTCATTTTTTCGGACTGAATTTCACCTTCAGAATAATATTAATATTTGACACGAGAATTCTCAACACTTCAAATGAAAAGGAAATACATTATTTATTTTTCTTTAATTTGTTTGAATTCAAAGCCTTTGGAGTGAGAGAAATTTTCATAAACACGATTTGAGAGACGGACGGACATTTTTGTACACAGTATAAATTAATTACATGAGATTTTTTATATTTTAAGTGATAAAAGCAACACATACGCCTGATGGTAAGCAGCTCGTCTGTCCACTACAGCTTCACAAAATGTGAGAAAAAAAGATTGGCAGTCATAGGAACTGGCGATAGAAGTGAAAACTTTTAACTCAGAATTTGATAGTTTACTTTGGAAACGCGGGTGAAACTGGAGGGCGTGGCCATGAGCATGGCCATCTAGAATTGCTGACGCATTTCTAGACGGGTAATGGGTCCCGAGTTTACCCAAAGATTTCTAATCATTCCCGAGCGTGACGACCCTAGAACCGTCGACCTAGAACCCTAGAAGACGTCCAGATAGTAGATTTTTTTTTTTTTACCTTTTTATTGGTTTACACTTGACCGCCATCTCGCCTGATGTTAAGCGACGATGAACGATGTCGAACGTCTATGATGAAGCGTGTTTACCTAGAAAAAACCGATTCACTCTCGATTTGAAGACACAAAGATTGTAACCATCGGGGAAAACCCACTCGGGCAACGTATTCCACAGCCTAGACTTTCATATCACAAAAGTAGAGTCAAATCTCTTCGTTCGTGTCTTTGGAACATCAACCATGAAACTAGAATTCAATTCACTTCCCACGAAAAATATGTCTGTGACGTGGAATAAGCAGTTTTCGCTTCAAAAAATTGTCAATCATAGGGACTGCCGATAGAAGGTAGAACTTACAATTTTCGTATTAAACAGCACAAATTTACCTATATAGCTACAGATATGCTGATATTATGGATGTCAGTGATGTGAAGCCACAATATTTCACTAATCAAAAAGCATCCGCGCGCAACCCACTTCGCTGCTCCAACGCTACGTTTCTACAACGGAACGGGAACCAATAGTATTTTTTACAGTGTGTGACAAGACAAGCAGGTCATGTGCCTGATGGTAAGCAACGTGCCTGCCACATAACAGCACAATGACACGCAGCCATTGGACCATGAAGAGTCCAAATCATTACCTCACTGCGCTTATCACCCAGAGATCTAAGATATTACACCCCTAAGCCCTGTAATTTATCTGGAAACATTGCCCTTCAAACCGGAACACAGTAATGTTTGCACATTACTGCTTGGCGGTAGAATAACTGGCAAAGGTGTGGTACTTCCCGAGGTGGACTCTGCCAAGAGTCCTACCACACCAAAAGGTGCTTCAGACAAGTATTCATTTCAAACCAGCAGCAGAAGCAGCCCACTAAATGTTCCCACTGCTGGGACTCGGGACCTACTCTCGCAAGAAGAGAGTAAATACCATAATCCACTACGCTGGCCCAGTGCGGGTTGATGAATGACACATCGAGAAGATTCTATAAAGATTCCAGGTACATTGGTTCGGTACATTGTAGGTTCCACATGATGTTTTCCTTCACCGTTTTAAGTTAGCGGTATTACGCACATGACTTTGAAAAGACAGCGGTGCGCGTGGGGTTTGAACTTGGGGCTTCCGGATCGGCAGGCGCCGTTTTCCCGACTAGACCAGCAGTATCTTAATAGTAGGTAATTAAACATTGAAAAAAAATTGGGATTACTTTGTTTTTCCTTTCATCCTTCATTTTGTTTTTTGAATAATACTACAACAGTCTTGATTATAACAAAAGGTATGAGGCTTTATTATCTATCGGCGCCGCTCGAAGGAAAAAGCAATTTCATTTTATTAAAACACACAGAGTAAAGACTGTTTCACGATGAAGAAAATTGAGGATCAGTTGGGCGATTAATATATATTCGTTGATGTTTATTATAAAATTCTTCAGGATAACTCCGTATCAAGTTCTATAACTGCTGTTATTGAAATCCTATGGTATAACGTGGTTATAACACAAACATACCCAGAATAAAATGTAACTATTCCAACTTTCATCCCTTTTCAATAATTATTAACAATCTGTGTCGCAAATTTCAGCCCGTCCCATTCCGCCTTCTAGAATGAAGTGACGAGACGAGCAGGACATGTGCCTGATGGTAAACAACATGCCTGCCACATAACAGCACAGTGACACGCAGATTAAGGATTGGAAGTATCTAATAAGTTATAGGAATATGGAATATGAAGAATCCAAATCATTACCTAGCACTGCACTGCTCGCCTCACCAAGAAATATAAAATGTTTTATTTCTGTAGCCTACTGTAGCCTGTCATTTTACTGCAATCATTGTCCTACAAACCGGAGCACAGTAATGTTAGCACATTTTTAGTGCATGGCGGTAGAATAACTGGCAAAGGTGTGACACTTCCTCAGACGGACTTTTGGCTAAAAGTTCTACCACTATATAATTGAGCAACAAACACCCAAACATCTTAACAACCACTTTTTCACATTTATAATATTAGTATGATGGTAAATACATACTTATCATACAAGCTTTGCTTAGTTTGGGGTCAGATGGTGTTGTGTGTGAATTGTCCACCAATATTTATTTATTTATATATATAATAGAAATACTACATACATAAGAGAGATTTAAATTTTATTCATCTCAAAACCATTCGCACCCATAACATGCGGCTTTGATGGCATACTTAAGCCCTTATTACACTTGGTTACATTTAGGGACTGAAATCAGAAGCAAATTTAGAAGCAAGTTTAGTCGACTAAATTCAGAAGTAAAATGGAATGATACTTTGTATTCGTCTATGAAACTAGTAAATTACAAACTTGTGTTGTTGTGTCAGAGACCAGAGAATCGTTTGCTAGTTTCCACCACAGTTTGATTAGTTATTTATTTTTAAATAAAGAGTGACGAGACGAGAAGGTCATGTGCCTGATGGTAAGCAAAATGCTTGCCACATAACAGCACAGTGACACGCAGCTATTGGAATATGAAGAGTCCAAATCATTGCCTAGCACTGCACTGAGCTCGTCACCCAGAGATCTAAGCTGTTATATCTCTAAGCCCTGTAATTTCTGTGGAAACATTGCCCTTCAAACCGGAACACAGTAATGTTTGCACATTACTGCTTGGCGGTAGAATAACTAACAAAGGTGTGGTCCTTCCCCAGGCGGACTCTGCCAAGAGTCCTACCACTACTTAACAGACAAGTGCAAGTTAAAAGCAAGCAATCCTCGCTTCTGAATTTCGTATGCTAGCTTACTGAATTCAGTAGCGACTAAATTCAATCGACTAAATTTAGCCAAGTATAATAAGGGTTTTACTGCCTACAAAGCCAACGCAACGAGGCCGTAAAAATAAACATTTATTTTCACAGACGTAGTAACAGTAGTGTTTGCAATTTGTCCACAAATAGCCGAGCGAGGTACCGGGTCCCGAACAAAGGGTCGCGGGCACCGAGCCGTGCATTCGATTACCTACGACGGAGTGGGGCACTAACTCACTAGGGCAGGCCCGTCCAACATGCGGCCCGCATAGGTAAGTCCTGCACACGGCTCACAGTCTGATTAAAATAAAAAAGAGGCAGTGTATGACTGCCTCTCTGGACTGCCGATGGAAGTGAAAACTTATAACTCAGAATTTGATAGCTCACTTTGGGAACTACGCGGGTGAAACCGGAGGGCGCTCCTAGTTTGGAATGAATCTTCAAATCATGGTCGTCTAGATACAAGTCTTCTATCATTCACTCATCTTCATGACCATCTAGAGTTAGTATTCTAAACATGGCGCACGAGAAAAGCGTTAGATCCCGATACCCAACTATTTCTTTCATTTCCGAGCGTGACTAGTGCATCATCACTCACTCAAGGTCGCGCGGTTTCAGCCTACAGCTAAACCGTGCCTCCCAGGGGACAAGTGCCAGTCGGTTGTCGGACGCACGGCTGTGCGCTCGCGCAACACGTTTCCCGCGCATATTGTTATTAGATATGTCGACAACCCTCCGCGCTAGACAGGGACAGAGTTACGCGTTAGAAGAGAGAGTTGAAAATCGCGACAGATATTGAGCGCTAATGCGAGCTGAATTGAAGTTTGTTGTGTCCCAGCAAGAGTCGCTATTTATTTTTAATTTCTATTTATTTAATTGTTTCCGGTAAGTGAGGCTTCTGTACTAATATTTATTCTGTGGCGTGACGCTGAACATCATTCACGGCGCTCGAAAAATCTGTGTATTATGTGACACACGAATTGTTCACTTTATTTATAGGTATACTAAAATATAGATACAAACTCGCGAAAATTTATATTTAAAATATCGTGCATTTATTTTGGCCCGCTGTGGTTAGAAAAGTTTAAAACCTGGCCCTCTACAAAATTGTGTTGGGCACCCCTGCTGTAGGGAGTGGGTTTGTGGGGCAAAGGGAATGCAATACTACAATTTGTACATTTTTGAATGTTCCATACTTTGACTTGAAACTTTACGTGTAATAAAATGTCTTTAATCTTTGACAATTCAAAGTAATTATTTAATTTTTTAAAGTTATACTTATTTTGGCTCGTTACATTTAGAATTCAAATCCGCAGACAATATTCTAGCTGTGTTACAAATAGCCTGATCCACGTAGCCGTTCCAACAGGATTGAGCAAGAAACATTAAAATATCCAAACTTTCGCATTTGTAATACTAATAGGATACGATAGGACATAGTGATGATGCAATCTACATTGGAATGTGCTTACCTAGAAGAAACCGATTGACTCTTCATTTGAAGACACAAAGGTTTCAACCATCGAGCAAACCCAACGTCACGCATTCCACAGCCTAGACTTTTTATTTCAAAAGTGCTATCAAGCCTCTTGATTAGAGCCTTTAAAACGTTAACCATGAAACGATGTTTCTCATTCTATTTACAAGATTCCCAAATTTAGTTGTCCAGCCAAACACTATGATCAAAAGATTGAGTATAAATTCAATAATATAATTGTTGATGTTATAGTAAATTTGTTAGTCTTATTTATACATTGTTTTAGTAGAGTTTTAAAGAAGCAAGCCAATAAGCGTATGTTTATTTGCCTTAGATTATCCGAAATAAAGTTTAATTCCTACAGTAATTCACTGTATTTTTTGCTCCAAACCATAAATAAAACCGTAGGCCCGTTAACGCGTAAGTGAAAGCTATTTCCACGCACAAAATGGCGACAAAATCAAAATAGACACAAACGAATCGACAGTAAAATTGAATCGAGATGGAAAGTGAGTTGAAAATAGTAAAAGAACGACGTCCATTCGAACAATAATCGAATGCACGGACGACTGACCACGGCCCTTTGTTCGACTTCAACTATGCCATAGAATGGATAATAACTACGTACAGAATGGATAGTCCTTAACTCACTCCAGTTTATGTAAACTGCCTAATTTATGTTCTCACTGCTGGGACTCAGGGTCTTCTCTCGTAAGGAGACAATAAAGGCTGGGTGTTTCTATGTATAATAAGTATGTATTTAAAACTATATGAGTATTATATCAGCTATCTGGCCGCCATCATACAAGCTTTGCTTAGTTTGGGGTCAGATGGTGTTGTGTGTGAATTGTCCACCAATATTTATTTATTTATTATTATTATTTATTTTATTATCTACCACGCTGTTCAAGAAGGGGTTTTTAGACGCAAATCCTTGAAAGATGTTTTTCTAGAATGCTGGTTTTCTCGATATTTTCCTAAGCCTGGTGATTAGAAAATCTGCACTTGAAAAAATTGGCAGTCATAAGAACTGCCGATTAAAGTGAAAACTAATGACTCAGAATTTGATAGTTCACTTTGAAAAACACGCGGGGGAAACGGGAAGGCGTGGCCATGGCCATATAGATCATCTGAGTTTATCCGAAGATTTCTTTCATTCCAATCGTGACGCTTGAACTCAATTCACAGCTCACAGAAAATCTGTGCGTGGTGCGCCAAAAAAGTTTTCATTCCAAATACATAGCCCAACGCCACTACGGGTTATGTATAATAATCGAATTTAATATCATATGCGCGGCAACCCTACGTAACGCAGCACATGTATATGAAAGCTTCGTCTGTGCGCTACGAGTATCTATGATAAAACCGTCCAAGTGCGAGTGGGACTCTGGCACGAAGGGTTCCGTACGATTAGCAAATAAACGGCGAAAACCTTTTCGGCTTTATTCGAAATTTCTTATACATCACAATTTCTTAGACAGGCAAAAAGTTTTATTAAAATATTGATTTTTGGCTCATGATTCTGACGATGAATTCGATATCGCGTTCTGTTTTTACTAGTGGCTAATCGAACAAAAATCAAGTTTGTTGTATGGGAGCCCCCCTTAAATAATGTTTTTATTTTATTTTTAGTATTTGTTGTTATAGAGGCGATATAAATACATCATCTGTGAATATTTCATTTATTGTATTTTACTTTGTAGTTATTAATTAATATTGGATTAAATCCTATTAATATTATAAAAGTAAAAATTTGGACATTTGAAAGTTGGTTGTGCCATCACGTTGAAACGGCGAAACGGAACGAACTAAAATTTGGAGCACATATCATAAGTAATAGATTTGAAGGAATTGATAACTTTATTACGGATCCTTGATAAGCATAGTTTCAACGTTTTGGCAGTTTGTGCTTAGTAATGTGACAATTAAATTGCATAATAAGTAGAATTCCGATACAGAAAACTACACAGCGCCTACTTCCTTTTAAAAAAGCTAAATATTCCTGCTTTTTGTAAAAATAATATTTATTTTAACATTAATTTAATAACTAACACATTAAGGCTATTTTACAAGCTGAATCTATTTTTATTACGTCCTAAATAGACAAACCTTTGTCACTTAAAGTGTGTCAAACCTGCAAAATGTTTTGTTTCATCCTCTACCCACACAAATACCCACATTATTCTATTTCTGTCTCCTGTCTTATCTAACAGACAATCAGGCAGCCAGCTTATCTATTAGATACTAATAACAATATTATCAATTACCACGTATTATCTACGATTTTGCAAATTCCGTATTATATTGATAGCGATATCGAGTTCAGTAATCGCTATTACTGAACTCGATAGCAAGCGTTTGTAGAACGCAAATATAACTGTCAAAAATAGTTCTCAATTTCGCCAAAATTGGCGCCATTGTTAATTTTGTTGAAAAGATCCTACTATTTTACTTTCTACTAATGCAACATATTTAAATTTCCTAGTTTACAACCATGAATGCGATAACTGATCTGCAAATAATTGTCTCTAGTACCATTAATGGTACTAAAGATACAAAGTTGTGTCATTTGTACCATCAATGGTACAAATCAATGGTACTACTGACATTAAGGCGATAGTTTACTGTATGTTTAGATGTTTGTTGCCTAAATACGTCAAAACATCTGAATGGATCTTTTTGAAATTTGGAACACCGATATAATACATAGAGGTATTATCGGTAGGGTAAAGAGTTATTGTTCAATTATTTTTTTAGAATTGTATGTATTTTTAAGTATTATTTTATAAGTGAACTTAGATTTTATTAGATTTTATTAAAAAAAATCTTCTTTACTTCCAAATGTTCATGACTTGAGGCAAAAAATGTGAGCAACTCTCCTTTTTTACCATCAAACATTTGGAAGTAAGGAACAAAAATAATAATAAATAAATTAAAATCCAAGTTGCCAACGAACAAGAAGAAGAAAAGAACAAGAAGAATTCAAGAAGAATTGATTTTAGCTTACCTACTTGTACTCTGAAAAAAAAATTGTCATAATTTCCGGCCTCAACGCCGTTTTTGACGAGTTGGTAACCAAACGCGGACCTATTACTTAATAAACGCTACTTTTTTAATCGAAACAATATTAGTGTTATTTTATGAATACATCCACGGGAAAGTACTAGTATTAAGTAATACAAATAATAAAGGTCCTGCCCTAATAACAGACGGAAGTGACATCAAAATTCGCTGAAAAGAAATGGGGTCGAAAATTGTTACGTCATATCCGCACTTTCAGTCCTGTATACGTTTTCCCAGTGTCTTACGTTGTTTCGCTAAAAACGTTCTTGTGTCTGAAATATGGATAAAACGTGTTTCTTTTCGGTAAAATAATACCGGGGTACACAGAGCTGATATACTCAGTCAAAAAGGCCGTCTTAAAGTTATCGTGAAGAAATACTCTAGGAACGACCTCCTGAACTATGATCTACCAAAAAAAAATTGTACTATCAAAATAAATTCACAAGATCAAGTCAAGTCTAAGGTCCTCGAAAAATGTCTTCATGATATGTCGATATTTACATGTTTATCTGCATTTAAAAACAATTTTTCGTGACAAACATGATCAATAAGCAAAGTGTTTAATATCGCTAACTAATACTATAAACCACAGATTAACCCTGCACCCGCCACTGAGCATAAACGCTTATGTTCGAGGCAGTTAAGCGCTCTGACCGCAACTTAACCGCTACAATGACGGTCCCCATTCATTGTGCAATAAAATTAAAGCGCAGGCCACACCGGGAGCTGAAGTTTAACTCAGATCACACATTTTTGGCTTTGAGAAAAAACTTTATCATTACATATTTCATCATAATAACACAAATAGTGAGAAAGTTTGATAGTATGTAGGATTATTACTCTTTCACGCAAAAGGCTACTGAAAAGAACTGGATGAAATTTGATACATGAATGGACGGTTTGGAATTAAAGATAGGCAAAATTGTATCACGAGAAGATAACGGAATTGGGAAATCAGGCGGCTGAAGCAGTGGTATGCTACTATGGTCTATCTTCATTTGGGTTTCAAGAATCGTAGGGTTGTCACCTCGAAACACTATCCATATTATCTTTTTTAGGGTTCCGTAAAACGTAAAAACGGAACCCTTATAGTTTCGTCATGTCTGTCTGTCTGTCTGTCTGTCTGTCTGTCTGTCTGTCCGTCCGTATGTCACAGCCACTTTTTGCCGAAACTATGAGAACTACACCGTTGAAACTTGGTAAGTAGATGTATTCTGTAAACCGCATTAAGATTTTTACAAAAGTTTTTTAAAAAAACAAAAAGTAGGGGTGCCCCCCATACTGAGAACTGAAGATCAAAAAATTTTTTTTCATCAAACCTACACGTGTGGGGTGTCTATCGATAGGTCTTAAAAAATGATGTTGAGGTTTCTAATATAATTTTTGTCTACACTGAATAACTTGCGCGAGAGACGCTTCCAAAGTGGTAAAATGTGTGTCCCCCCCCCTCTAACTTCTAAAGTAAGAGAATGAAAAAACTAAAAAAAATATATGATGTACATTACCATGAAAACTACCAACGAAAATTAGTTTGAACTCGATCTGATGAGTAGTTTTTTTTTAGTACGTTTTAAATACACTATTATTAAAACTTCGATCAAAGTTACAACGAACTACAAGAACTATGTGTACTATGTATATTATGTTACTTGCTGGAACGGTACCCTTCATGGGTGAGTACAACTCGCACTTGGCTACTTTATTTTTCAAAGCCTTCAACGAAGACATTTTACTCTACTTTTCTGATAAGAACGTCAAGGTTCTAGATATAGTTGCCTGAGCGGGTTTTTCCCTAACAATCTTAGTATCTTCAAATCGAGAGTGAATCGGTTTCTTTTGAGTAAGTACGTTTATCGTAGATCACACCGTAGCTTAAAAGTAAGCGACATGACGGTTGTGTTAACCTTTAGCAGTAACATCAAAATCACAAATAAATTTTGTGTTACATTTCCAATTTAGAGTTTGAAATCGCAATTATTTAAATTAGTAAAACGTAGTTCAAGCGTTTAAAAGCTACGTATTTGAGTGTCTGTTAATTAAGTTTCCTATACTTCACCAACCGTAGGTATCCCTTACGTTAAATGACCCTTCAGTCGTTGTTTAAGCTAAGTTCCGACGTTGTGACCGCTTCGCTTAGTTAAGTTAGCGGTAAGTAAAATTAATGTTAAGGAAGTAAGTAAAGTGACGTCGACACGAGATGTTAAGTACCGAAGAATGTTTCGGACTATTTACTGAGTTCATGTGAGAGGGGATTGTGATGAACATATCATCTATTTCAGGCCAAAACAAAGATTAATGATATAACATTTGTACCAGAATTTTGGAGTCAAACCTCTGCGTTCAAGTCCTGGAAACGTCAATCGTGGAACGATATTTTGTTCATCGGATATAATTTTAAAAGTAGATTTAGAATAAATTATTTAAAAAAAGCCGTCTCTTTTAAAAATTAAACTTGGACTCTTGATTAAATTTCATAACTTTTTTGAAATCCACGGTAACGTTGTCCAGATGAGGAAAAGCAAATTTAAGTTTTTTACTAAGGCATATTTCGAAAATCGGCACTTCGAATTCAATAAAAAATATATAGAACCGCTTCTGAAGTACAATAGACCAAACAAAACAAGAACCATCAAAATAGATTTTTAATTTGCGAAGGTATTACGTAACATAGCCACAAAAAATAGCACACAACCGAATCGAGAAACTCTCCTCCTTTTTGAAGTCGGTTGAAATAGAATAGAGTCAATTCTAAAAAACGGTAATAACTTTGACAAAAGTTTTTTGTGCTTTCTCTACAGACATGAATATCGTTTTACCAGCATTACCCCAGACAACAATGCAATATTGTATAATGTATTGACAACTCGCAGCATTCTGTGGTCTCACTCGTGTAGTTCACAATCCCATTACGTTTCTTAATTCATCTATTAATTTACCAAACTTCATTCAATTTCCTTAACAATTGATTTATTCTAAGTTTATTAATTCGTGCCTCAGTAATATTCGCTTGAAAGTGTAACAAACATCCATACATTATATGTGAGAAGTACGAGTACAATGAAACTTTCAAAACTAAGTTGGGTTTTGCAAACCATTTTAAAGCTGACAATAGAGGCCAGCCAAATTCGCCGTTGAGGAATACGTCAAGGATAAGATCATCACCAGACCTTCAAGCTTTCTGGGTTGATGATGAGTTCCCGTTTCATCTAAAGCCGCTACAACTGTCAGTGTCCATGACATTTACAACTCTGTAACTCGAACAAACTTACTAATATTTTGACGTGTCAGTTAACGTCAAACCAGCAAAGTAACGGTTAAGTGGAAGCGACGGGGCCCGCTGAAGTTGGGACTAAGTTAGGAGAGGGTTCGACTCGATTTCGGTTTAATGGAGCTCTGTCGAGCCGCATTACGGCGAGCGGTTTGAAATGTCATAAATAGGCTCAGGTTAGACGAACGGCAAACAAAAGTTATCTTTTTAACCGACTTCCAAAAAGGAGGAGGCTATCAATCCTACCACCATGTTTTTGAAGTGAAAACTTTTTTTGGTGCGCCACAGACTGATTTTTCGTGGGCTGTGAATTGAATTCTAGCGTCACGCTCGGAAATGATAAGAAATCTGCGGGTAAACTTGGGACCATGGCCATTGGCTATCTAGAAACGAATCAGCATTTTCCATTGGCTGACGCATTTCTAGATGGCCATGCTCACGGCCACTTCAAACTGGAACACAGTAATATTGGCTATTACTATTTTAACAATATTTAAAACGAAAATACTCAAGACATTAAACATATGCAAACGTTTACATGTTTACAAGTAACTACTCGTATCGCATGTAGAGGTGCAGTAAATATGTATATTAATATCTCAGCATGCAGAATGTACAAACAAATTATAAAGTAATTAACCAACCATCAGATTAGAATCAAATTACCCCACGGTTCAGAGGGCACCGACAATTGCGTCGTGACCTTGTTATGGGATCCGAAACCTTGATGTAACAAAGTTTATTTTACTTGTTTTTTATTCGAAACAGATACGTGAAGAAGGTAATCGTTATTGCATTATTTAGCTATCAAACGATATCAAGGAAAGATTTGGTTTTTCTTATTTGTAATCTCAATTATCTCATTACTGTGCCAAAATCAATTCCCTCTACTTAATTCATTCCTGAGCTTGTCCAATGTTTTTTTAAATGCTCCCAGCTCGTCTTTTCGGTGGACAACGAAACTAGAATGGACTGAGACACATAGATTGTATAGATAGTGCAATCCACGAAGACGCGCCCCACCAATCGCGTTTGCTCCGAGCGTCAGTCGCGAACCATTCACCAGTCATTGTAGTGTGCGTGTGCATTCATAGGTAATTAGTGTGTACCGATAACACTCAAACATTGACGGAAGCTTGCACACATATACTATAAACGGTTAGGAGGAATAGTGGGGCGCGTCTTCGTGGATTGCACTATCTGTAACTAGAATAACATACAGTCTAATTTTCATCCCGGTAAAATTACAGGAACGGGAGTTACGAGGGTTTACCCGCGGGGCGTTGCTAGTAGTTCTAGTTGATAATTTTACTCTACTATACATACATTTCCGCGAATATTGCTAAAAACATTTACATTAAAGACTAGCTGAAAGCGCGGGCGTTGCTACGCCATCTATCGAAAATTGGTCGTACCAATTAAAATTTTGAACAAATTCTGTTACTTTAGGTTCTAATGACGCAACCTTTAACATATATGACAAATGCTGTCACGCAACGAAAGCTCTCTAAAAGCAATATTTTTTTCCCGTTTTTGTTACATTTTTCATTCATGCTCGGCTCCTGTTGATAGTAGCGTAATGTTAAATAGCCTATAGCCTTCCTCGATAAATGGACTATCCTAAAAAGAAAGAATCTTTCAATTCGGACCAGTAGTTCCAGAGATCCTTGCATTCAAACAAACAAACAAACATACAAACAAACAAACAAACTCTTCAGCTTTATAATATTAGTATAAGTATATAGATAACGACCATAATTGTATTTTCTTTGGAAATTGACTTGTGGCACTTTCTTTTGTGGTCTCTTTTTACCAAACTTTGGTTTTAGCATGTTTTAGTGCAATAATCTCAGAGACTTCCTTTGAAAACTTTTTCATAGTTAATCCCCTAACTTTATACTTTTAATAACAAGCTACACTTGAGTACGTATAGTATAAAGTAAAGTCATCATCATCATCAACAGCCCACTAAACGTTCCCACTGTTTGGACTCGGGGCCTTCTCTCGCAAGGAGAGAGTTAAGGCCATAATCCACCACGCTGGCCCAGTGCGGGTTGGCGGATGTCACATGACTTCGAAAGATTCTAGGTACATGTCGGTTTCCTCACGATGTTTTCCTTCACCGTTTTAAGTTAGCGGCATTACGCACATGACTTCGAAAAGACAGTGGTGCGTGTGGGGTTTGAACCCGGGGTCTCCGGATCGGCAGCCGCCGTTCTCCCGACTAGACCAGCGTAATTTATCGTAAACGTAACTTATAAAGTAAAGTCAACAGTTTTCAAATTATTTATTTGGCTGTTTGTGTTGGTCGTGTTGGTGTAGACATAACTATAACTTGCGTGGAATGTCAGTTCCTGCATTTAGTCAATAATGATCGAAGACGAGATTCCATCGAACAGGCAGTCTGCTCCGACGTCGGGCGGATGGAACATCAAAGCGAACTGAAGTGTATAATCCATGACCTTGTAGTACATAATAAATTCATTGTTGGTGCAGCGCCGCTCGAAGCAATTGGACGCAGATGGCGAGGTGGGTCACTGAGAACTGACCAGTATTAAGCGTGGTTCAAGACACAAGCTTAGCGACTACAAAGAAATGTTCAAACGCTTAGTTGTGATAAAAATGCTGGCGCTTATTTGGTACGTGATGTAGCCTTTCAGCTGATTAAGGCTAACAACTGCTTGTTTTTTTTATATTTGGTGTAGTTGGTGTGAGATGGATTATGTATTCTATTTTTGCTGTGAAAGTTCTTTAATAGTCATCGCAAGTAACGATGTCATCGACAGAATTGCATAATGTCCAACGTATAAATGTATAACAATTGGCATTCAGCGTGGTAATAGCGCCAGCATGTTTGACATATCCGACTGGTGGTGGACTTGATTATCTTGAAACCTTCATTAATCTTATATATAAAATTCTCGTGTCACAGTGTTTGTTTCCTTACTCCTCCGAAACAGCTTTACTGATTTTTACCAAATTTTATATGCATATTCAGTAGGTCTGAGAATCGGCTACTAGCTATTTTTCATGCCCGGCAGATGGCGCTGCAGACAGTGTCTAGGTTATGTCCGAGCGAAGCCGGAACGGGCCGCTAGTTTATGTATAATTAAAATGTGCTTAGTGTTGGAAGCTCGGTTATTGTACGAATATCATATAATACTGTAGTGCTCATTGTTTATTTTTCTATTATATTGAAAAAAAAAAGATTAATGTTATTGAAAATTATGTAAAACTAAAATTTGCCGTTCATAATTTTTGAGGTAAACTACTTTTGGCTTATGGGAACAATTTAGTTGACATATTACGTGAATAATTAAGTAGACACACCCAGACTAAGAAAAAAACATCAATTTACATAAAACATTGTTCGTCCCGGAATATTCTATATGTGAAAAACTAATAAGTTTATGGACGGCATAGAAGTAAGAATTTAAATTCGCAACGCTTTGATTTCCATTGTACAGATTAAGACTATTGTTTTGCGAGACATAATTATTAGGTACATGCCTCTAAAAGAAGAGGCCAGTTTGTATGCGTCAACTTTTCAAATGTCGTGTATCATCTTATCTTGCCTGCAAAAAGCAATAAAGATATTTGTATTTGTATTTGAAAACCGCTGGCGCCGTAGATTCAAACCCTGCAACTAGTTTCCGCGAATTGGTCAAGGTTGGCGCATGCTTCTGCTCTACAAACAAACTATATGTATGTGTTGATCGATGGACTTACACCCACGTTTACTTAGGACTGGCCAAATTAATCTATGAATATGAATGAGACGTATAGATGGATTCAAGGTGGACCTAGATGAGTGGAAATGAAACTCCAAAATATTTTACCTTAATCGTAACAATTTCGCAATAGCTACGCTTTAGATTTAGATTTTGAGATCATACAATTTCAAAACGGACCATTTTTTTTTTCGAAAAACCTATACCTAATCTGAATAGGCACCTACAATAGCAGTTGAAATTTAGTAAGCTCTAATTTATACATCTCAATATCCTACTAATATTATAAATGTCAATGTATGGATGTTTGGATGTTTGTTGCTCAATCACGTCCTAACGTATGAACGGATCGGGCTGAAATTGGGAACACAGATAGATTATAGTCTGGAAGATACATAGGCTACTTTTTATCCTGGAAAACAACGGGAACAACGGGAACGGGAACTTTGCGGGTAACACCGCTGGGTGCTGCTAGTTATAAATAAATAAATGACACATTGTTTGTTCGCTATAGCCTCCTAAACCACTAAACCGATTTTAATCAAATTTGCACACCGTGTGCAATGTGATCTAACTTGAAAGATAAAATTGTTTTTATTTCGATTAATAGTGTTTATATGACAATATCCGAGCGAAGCCGGGTCGCTAGTTATAGTATATTATATTTCTTAACGGCACCCTGCTATTTTACCAGCTATTTTCCCGTTCCCATTATTTTCATGTGATAAAAAATAGCCCACGTCCTATCCCAGGCTATAATCTGACTGTATTTCAAATGTTACCTGATGCGCTTACGTTCCAACGTGATTGAGCAACAAACATCCTAACTTTGACATGTATAATATTAGTAGGGTATCTAATATAACAGACTATCAAATAATTAATTACAAAAATAATTATAAAAACTGAATAAGCAGACAAACTACAAAGCAGTGCCCTTAAGGAACAATTATCTCTCATCTGCCAGCCCTTGATCAGTGTGGTGGATGGTTTTAACTCTCTCCGTATGAGAGAAGACCCGAATCTCAGCTATGAGAACAAAACTGGGCTTTTACTTATTTCACTTTAAAAATGAAGTATCTCTTTTTTGACTTTCAGTGTTTTTAAGCGTCAATAATCAAAAGCAATTGAGAAGAAAGAAAACTCTTCAAGAAATATCAAATCAAAGCTTCATCTCGAATGAAACGCTTCGTTAGGGTTGTTACGGATGAGGCAATTTCGTTTCTGAATATTGAAAAATATTTTTACAATTTAAATTTCCAACTACTAGTCGAAGAAATTGAGAAAATATTTGATTTTTAAAGGTCCGTTGTATTTTACCAATTTTATTTGACTGGCATTAAGGGTCAGGGTAGTAAGTAAGCCAGCAAAGTTGTAAGTGGGTTCGATTCCCACGTATTTGTGTGATGAGTTCAGGTATTTGTCTTCTTTTGTTTATCTTATCTAATCTTATCTTGTGTGTGGGTATTTCTGTGTTCATTAATAGTACTAGCAGCGTACCGTTTTATCTGCGGTATTTCCGTTCTCGTAAATTATCCAAATTTTTCGATCGCTTTGTCTATCTACGAGTATCTATGAGTATATCAGTGTATACTAATTTTATAATCTCAAAAAGTACTGAGCTGATTTCAAAAAAAATTGGCAGTCATAGGTACTACCGATAGAAGTGAAAACTTATAACTCAGAATTTGGTAGCTTATCTTGGAAACTACATGGATGTAACCGGAGGGCGTGGCCTGGGTATCTTGGCATGGCCGTTAGAAATGCGTCAGCATTTCCCATTGGCTGATGCATTTCAAGATGGCCATGCCATGATGTCCTGTCCACGCCTTTTCAGCATTTCCCATTGGCATCGCATTTCTAGATGGCCAATAGCCATGGTCCCGAGTTTACCCGAAGATTTCTTATCATACCCGAGAGTGACGCTAGAATTCAGTTCACAGCCCACGAAAAATCTGTCTAGGCGCGCCTAAAGAAGTTTTCACTTCAAAAATTTTTCACCGTTGGGAAATCAACAAGGAATCACGTACAAAATCCGATTTAGGGTTGAGGGTTTAAAGGTTTAAACATTTGTAGAAGTTGTGGTGTTTTATAGACAGGCGTGCTTTCACCATCAGTTGCACGTATTGCTCGTCCTAGCACTCTAAATTATAAAGATGAATGTATGTTTGTTTACTTATTTACGCACGCAAGACGTAATACTTCCTTGAAAAACGTTTTCTTTAAAAAAAAAACGACCTCTTAAATATTAAAGAAGCTCCAAGTGCTAGTGGACTCGCGCACCAAGGGTTCCGTACAAACCATTACGTAAAAAGTGGTTTTTAAGTTTCAAATTATTAAAAATATTTTTAATAATTACGATGTACCTAACTAAAAATATACATTTTCGCAATTTTTTCCTTTATTTGCGCTTTAAGACGATGCTTCATACCAAATTTCAAGATTCTGAATTCACGGGAACTAACATGTAGGTGTTGATTCCCTTAAGAGTGTCGAAAATTTGCGGCATAATGCCGTTGTCTTAGATTTTATTTTTCAGATCCAAGAGTAAGACTTGACTATTTGATATAACCTCAGTTTAATATCTCCACGCGTTTCTGAGAAAAGGGGTCTTGATAGACAGACGGACGACGGACAACAAAGTGATCCTATGACGGTTCCGCTTTTTCCTTACGACGTACGGAACCCTAAGAGCGACAAAAGAGAAAAAACTTAGGGCGGCTGTAAACCGGAATTGACACAAAATATCTACTATTTGCAAGCTACATTTTATCACACCATAAAAACACCACAAAGTTGGACGATAAAAAGTCACTTAGAAATTTATTTCCTACTTAGAAGCGTTAAAGCATACATTTGCGTATCTTATGTTAGTTTTACGGCTGGAATGAAAGTTAATTTCAGAGAAAACCTGAGCTTTCAAATGGAAAGATCAAGTTTATTTTTAATAAATTAAATATATTTTAAGCAAGTTTCTTACCACTTTTACTCGCGATAAAATATTGTTATAATAGCAGCGGCAGTTGGACTTGATATAAGTACTTATAATATGACGTTTTAAAACTATCGCATAATAGAGCTTACCTGTTAAAGGTATGTACTACATTAATTAAATAAATTTTAATTAAATAATAAAAATAACACAAAATAAGCTCTTCTATATAAACCCACTCTACTATCCGAAGGAGCTTCGTTCTTAATGGTGTACCATGACACCAAATCTTCTTAATACCTATTCATATATTCAAAAAGATGTTCTTGTTCGTGACAGACTAAATAGTTTCCGTTTACTTAATTATCTTTATCTTCCCCTAAATCTATCTCAATTTAATAACTGTAAATTTAACTCACCCTCACTTTCTAAAAAACACAAAACTACGTCTAAAACCACAGAAAACACACAAACAGTAACACCACTCAACGTCCCAATTAAAGAACAAATACAGAACTGCACATAACTGCAATCCGCCACAGACTGACAGTTAAAATTTACCTGAACTAATCGGGCAAAAATATTTTGATGGATACTCCAAAAACTGTCAAACATTCCGACCCCCTGTCGCCTTTGCTATCTTTGAGAATGCTACACAATACGAACACGAAAATAACACCTATTTTTATACCCATAGATTACAACTTTGAATGTATATTGAAAACTGTAGTAACACTGGTCCTGTCACGTCTACAGGCAGATTTGTTACATTGATACGAGTCCTTATTCCATTGACTTAGAGTGACGATTGCAGTGATTTGTCTAAAAATATTTAGTCATTTAAATGGTTACCTGTGTCACAGATAAAGCTAATCGGTTATGTTTTGTTTGGTCGCGGGATGACGTAAACGATCGCTTTGGTTCCTTTTTTTTTTGTTTTGTGGGCGGACACTTTCGCTGTGGTATTTTTAAAATTCGAACAAATCTGGATTATGTCATTTGAAACCGATAAAACCGTTTCGGAATTCTTTTAGAACATGCCTTTGTTCCGAAATGACGGTAAAGTTGTATAGGATTTTATGGCGCCCTTAAAATAATGCACTTGAAAAATTACGGATGCCATTCGAAGTTCTCTTGTCATCGTTTTTTTAGCAAACAGGAACAATAGATGCACGAGAATACCTTAATTGGCATTTTGGATTGAGTCTTTTCAGATGACACAAAAAATTATTCAAAAAAAAATTGCCAGTCATAGGAACTGCCGATAGAAGTGAAAACTTATAATAACACAGAATTTGATAGCTCACTTTGAAAACAACGCGGGTGAAACCGGAGGGCGTGGCCAATGGGAAATGCTGAACCATGAAAATATGATCTTTGTTTTTCAAACTACGAACAGTCCGATAGAAAAAAGGCACGGTAGGTATTAGATCATGTTGGTCAGTTGCACAAATAGGTACTAATAATTTAATTTAAACTACGATCTCAGTTGTGTAATTTTGACAGGATTAACCTTTTTTAAAATTTTTATTCGACATCACATTTTTAGTACAGTCATTTGGTCGAAAAAATAGAGGTTACCTGGAAAGTTTTAAAAATACTAAATTACTGTACTATTTAGGGAATTATGTTTATTTAAAATTGTCAGAAAATTATTATTTTCTGCGTTGGCGTTTTTTCTTTCTCTATTAATTATGATTAAGATTATTATTTGAAAAAAATCCTTTTTATTTCTTCGTGTGGCTGGTTATGTTATTGATCATTATCACATTCATGTACAGCACAGTTATAGAACTTTTAACAATTTGTATAAAATTCATGTAGTTTTAGATAAAATGAAATAAAAAATTGGCAGTCATAGGAACTGCCGATAGAAGTGAAAACTTATAACTCGGAATTTGATAGCTTACTTTGGAAACTACACGGGTGTAACCGGAGGGTGTGATCTAGTCATCATGGCATGACCATCTAGAAATGGACCAGCATTTCCCATTGGCTGACGCATTTCTAGACAGCCAATGGCTATGGTCCCGAGTTTACCCGAAGATTTCGTATATCCAAGCGTGACGGTAGAATTCATTTCACAGCCCACGAAAAATCTGTCTAGGCGCGCCAAAAGAAGTTTTCACTTCAAAAACACTGATGCTATGGATTGCTAAAAAAACGACCAGCGCGTTTTGAAAATGATTTATACTCGTAAATAGTGAGCAGGTAAAGTAACGAACATTGTTATTATCAAGTTATCTTTAGACTTTTATTGGGCTGCAGATAAAACTTACCGTGTGAAAATACCACGTAGATTACTTTAACAAAAAAAGTACTGTTTTAACAATGATATCTTTTTTATTATCCTGTGAAACTAGGTAAATTTGCTCATGTTGAGTGGCAGGGTACATCATATTGGTCTTAAAAGTCCCAAAAGCATTTTCCAAAAATGATAATCCTTGTAAAGCATGCGTCATACGCTAACCCGCACTTGACTAGCTTGTCTTTAGCCCTTTCTTTGTGAAAGAAGGTCCCATGAGTTAAAGCCTTGACTAAATTAATGCGATTTAATTAAGTTGATAAGTACTGAATTCAGTAAAATGTTATAGCATTCAATAAGCTAGCATTCTAAATTCTGAAGCAAGATTGCTTGACTCTCCTTTGCTTCTGATTTCAGACTGTACATTTAGCCAAATGTAGTAAGCCTTTAACCCAGAGGAGTAAAATCTGTTCGATAAAAATCCGTTTTAGGGCTCCGTACCAAGGGTAAAAACAGAACCCTATTACTGCGACTTGGCTGTCTGTCCGTCTGTCCGTCCGTCCGTCTGTCACCAGGCTGTATCTCAAGAACGGTGATAGCAAGACAGTTGAAATTTTCACAGATGATGTATTTCTATTGCCTCTATAACAACAAATACTAAAAATAAAATAAAAAATAAAATTTAAAGGCTCCAACAAACTACAACAAACTTAATTTTATACCGTTTTTTGCTCAATTAGTCCGCCCCAAGAAAACTGAATGGTGCCACTAGTAAAAATAAAACGCGATATTGAATTCGTCGTCAGAATGATGAGGTAAAAATCTAAATTTCAAAGAAACTTTTTGCCTGGGTGTGAAATTGCGATGTACAAGGAATGCCGAATAAAGCTAATTTCGCCGTTTATTTGCTAATGGTACGGAACCCTTCGTGCGGGAATTCCACTCGCACTTGGCCGGTTTTATTTTTGTCGTCTAACAACAGATGAGTTACTGGCACAGCGCGAGCGATTTGCCATAAAAATCGAACTCCTAAAACCCATAACGGTTTCAAATGGCAGTTTTATGTGCTATTATGTAAATTGTAAATAGCAACCACTGGCTACACTAAATATGATAATTTTATTGATATTTATAATGGATATATTTGTGTCATTTTATATTGGCGCTAGCTTTAAATCTTGTGAGTGCGTTTATTGTCGAGGCATTTATTGGTCACTAAAATTAGGTACATAGTTTGAAGTGTAGTAACGGACGGTGCTTAGTAGGTAATTGTTGTGAATTTAAAGATTTATGTGAGTTGTAAATAATATTAAATTGTTAAGTTCTTACAGACACATGGACATACACTGATGTGTGTGTGAGTTTTTATTGTAGTGGGACACGCACAGACACCGAAATGCCCACACAAGCGTCAAATACACACTTCTTTAGAAACATCTTTCTTTTTAAACAAATACACGGGTAACTCACGTATAAAATAGTCAGAATAATCGAGCTAATCGAGTTGCGAACATGCGTGCGCACTCGCCTCGAAGAAGATCGCCGGACGCGATCGAAACTCGAGTCAGACTGTTCTGACTATTTTATACGTGAGTTACCCGTGTATTTGTTTAAAATGTGTAATAACCACGTTAGTTTTCATACATCTTTCTTTTATGTATGTATTTTTACCATCTCAAAAAATGCAGACATACTTTTGTATTTATGTTACGTATATTCACAATACATATGCATACTGAAGTGGGTACAGAGGTGTAAGTAAAGGTATTCTTGAGTGGAAACCGCAAATCAGCAAACGTAGTGTAGGTCAGCCTGAGACTAGATAGAGTGGCGATACACGGAAAACAACAAACAGTAGATGAAGCCGGAAAGTTGAGGAGGCTGAGTTGCCTACCTATGTCCAGCAGTGAACTAAAATGGGCTGATGATGATGATGTAAAAGCGATTGCTAATTGTGACACGAGTTCAATGATTGTTTATTGCCATCTTCAATACCATCAGCTCATATCACCGTACAAAATATAAGTGTTAAAGATTTACTGGGAGCAATCAAACACCTAAAACCTAGATCGGCGGTTGGACCTGATGGTGTTCCTCCTTTTATAGTCAAAGATTGTGTTCGTATTGTCTTGGCTCCACTTTTGCATATTTTTAATTTATCCGTCAACACTGGGATATACCCAGACTGCTGGAAAGTCTCGCGTGTCACGCCAGTCCATAAAACTGGTGATCAATCTGCGATATCTAATTACCGTCCGATAGCCGTGCTGTCGGTCTTCGGCAAATTATTTGAAACTGTTATAAACAACCGTGTCGCCCCGCAGATCGACACCTACTTGGATAACAGTCAGCACGGGTTCAGATCGGGACGTTCAACAGGTTCGAACCAAATCAATTTTGTGGATTATGTTACTTCAAGTATGGATGCTGGCCTGCAGGTTGATGTAGCCTATTTTGATTTCCAAAAAGCATTCGATCGAGTAGAAAACGATATCCTTCTACAAAAGTGTGCTGGTATCGGTTTTAATCCCAAGCTTCTTTCACTATTCGCTAGTTATCTTTCGAATCGATCACAATATGTCCAGCTACCTGGTTCTAGATGGCAAAGCAGTAACTATTATACGAGATCCGGTGTGAGTCAAGGCTCGACGCTCGGTCCGACGCAGTTTCTAATAATGGTCAATGATTTGCCGAAGTCCATCACCACTTCTAAATGTCTGATGTTCGCCGACGATCTCAAGCTGTATACAGCGGTTGGCAGCGTATCGGACTGTGAGGCCCTTCAGGAGGCAATCAATTCGGCATGCGGATGGAGTGGCGATAACCAGCTACTATTTAACGGCAGTAAATGTAACGTTATTACCTTTACTAGGAAAGAGACGCCGATTATTTATAAATACTGTTTAACTGACAATAATAGTATAGAGAAAATTCATGAAGTTAAAGATCTAGGTTTGACATTGGATACTGAAATTAATTTTAGAAATCACGTTAATAATATTTGTAAAGAGGCTTATCGAATGTTAGGATTTATCATGCGTACGTCCTATAACTTCCGGGATCCGCGAGCACCGTTGGCACTGTATACGGCTTACGTACGCAGCAAGCTGGAGTACAACGCGATAGTTTGGGATCCCCATGAAAAAAAGTACTCACTCATGGTTGAGAAGATTCAACGCAAATTCGCGCGTTTTATTTATAAAAAGAGGTACGGGTACTACCCATATATGTATCCGTCACTATTTGTGTACGGTATGGTGGGTTTGTACAGTTTGGAACTGAGGCGGAAGATGCAGCTGTTAATGCACTATTATTATTTACTAAATAATAAGTTGAACAACCCCGATACACTGAGCGAGGTGCGGCTGGCGGTGCCGGGGGTGGGCCGGCGCGGGCCGGGCGCGCTCGCGCCGCGCCGCCGCCGGCCTCTGCTGGCGCCGCCGCCGGGGCTGCGGACCGTGCGCGGCTACAACGCACCCACGCCGCGATTTATACAACTTTTAAACGGCATACTCACTCAAAAACCGGATCTGGACATTTTCTTTGATAAACAAGGAAATTTTAAGGCTGAAATTGTCGCCTATCTCAGCTCAAACATGTGACGTTTTGGTTATTCTTTTTTAGCTGTAAGTTATATGTTTAAATTGAATTAAATAAATAAATAAATCTCAAAAAATCCCGAACGAGCGTGAAGAAGTATTTACTTAAAAAAAACATGTCAATGGACTTCGATAAACCCAATATAATTACATATGTCGATTACTAAATTAATAATTAAATTTTTATTAACAAAGTTTTATAGATACCATAAATAATTATTAATGATTTCCTTGAAAACGAGTACGAACAAGAAATTACAACATTGTTGCGTAGGGAATTAAGATTTTCGCGAATATATTGGCAATATCAGTTATATGACAGATAAATAAAAACCGGGCAAGTGCGAGTGGGACTTGCGCAGGAAGGGTTCCGTACCATTAGAAAATAAACAGCGAAAACCTGTTTCGTTGTATGGAAGCCCCTTTAACTATTTTTTTATTTTAATTATTTACATTTAAAGATAACATAAAACTTACTGTTGTTCTGTGAGTAGTTAAAGCGTCTACCTATCACCGTTATTAGTATCGAGCAAGATACGGGAAAAAAAAGTTTGTTGTATGGGAGCCCTCCGTAAATATTTATTTTATTTTTAGTATTTGTTGTTATAGCGGCAATAGAAATACATCATCTGTGAAAATTGCAACTGTCTAGCTATCACCGTTCTTGAGATACAGCCTCGTGACAGACGACGGACGACAGCGAAGTCTCAGTAATAAGGTCCCGTTTTTACCCTTTGGGTACGTAACGCTAAAAATGAGAAGAGGGTACAAACCGCCGCTACATCAAACCACACCCCGGACACTCGGCCTAAACTACCAACAAACGGTGAAGTCGACATACCTACACTCACACAACTACGCATATGTCGTTCGAACACATTTACGCATGTGTGCGTGTCATCTAGGGTTACTAAATTATTTTATGGAATAGCTGTGACCCGTGAGTTCACCCGCCTGTGTTAAGTGGCTTACAATCTTACCTAGTTAGTGTTCGATCTTTAATGTAGGTAAATATAACTTTCATCAACAATCAGAAGGGAGAAGATTTAAAACACAATAGGAGATAATAAAGGTACCATGTACGAATTGATTTTTAGTTAAGTAGGTACACTTACCCAAAGAGGCAACTTTATTCTGACAATCTTTGATTAAACTAAGTAAACGAGACTTCAATGCTGACAATATATTAATTAATCACTCCACATGGCGCGTACTTCTAACCAGAATAGCTTAACACAGTTTATAAAAATGATTCAATCTTTGTAGAAATTCTTATGAAATTAAAAATCTCTTATTCTTGTTTCGTATAATAGACGAAAAATTTGGTACCATTTTGTTAAATAATACAGCATCATGGTCGTATTCTCATAGAAAATTATCGTCCGATATAATAACCCCTCGATGAGTCCGCCTTGCGTCCGCGAGGGGGAGGAAGCTTGAAATTGGCGGGGGGTGGGGAGTGTCCGTTCTATCTATATTATCTATTCTATGATCAAACATCAAAAATCTGAACATTCAATTACTGGCATTTATAATATTAGGAGGATTATTCCGATGATTAATCTTGTAAAACTTTTTACTACGTTCAAATCAAGTTTTAAATCCAATAGATTTTTTTTCAACTTGATTCTAAGCTCCAAACCACCCTTTCAAACTTCCATCTATTGAAGACGTATTCAATTGAGCAAGTGAATGGATTCGTTGGTCGATCTAATGGAATGTTTACTGTCATGGAAAGCGAGTGCTTTGGTCCTGCGCCGCTAGTTAAGGATAATTTAGTTTATATTGTCGTCTGCGGCGATAGACTACTATGGACAACTGGATCACATTCTTTACGCTCTCCGGTCTTGATCATTGCCGCAAAGTTGCTAGCTCATCGGTTTTTTATCGGATACACTTCGGAGAGCGTGCAACTGATCTGAATGATCTAATGCCACCTTCCTTTTTTTCTATCGAACTTCTCGTAGCTCGAAGAAGCGGCGTTTCATGGTTGATATTCCAAAGACACGGACGAAGAGGTTTGACTCTACTTTTGTGATAAGAACGTCTAGGCTGTGGAATGAGTTACCTGAGTGGGTTTTTCCTGATAGTTACGATCTTGGTGTTTTCAAATCGAGTGTGAATCGGTTTCTTCTAGGTAAACACGCTCCATCGTAGACTGCATCATCCCTTAACATCAAGCGAGATGGCGGTCAAGTGTAAACCTATAAAAGTTAAAAAAACCGCGTAGTTTCCAAACTGAGCTATCAAATTCCGAGTTTTTCGTTTTTACTTCTATCCCTATGACTGCTAATTTTTTGACGTGACAACGTCTTATAAATTGGATTGCCGGGTGACACTTCAAGAAACTGCGTTACGCTCCGCTCACGTTATGCGCTCACAATGAGAGCGAGTGAGAGGGACGCGTGCCTTTCACTTTTTATGTCTGTCTCTCTCGCTCTTAGGCGGGCTAACCATGCCCGAGTCGCCGATTCGCTTAGGCGCCTGCATACAAGTTTACACGTTGCCAGTTAATTGTAAAACGATTGTGTAGTGATAATGTGAAGGTAGTTTCGTCCATCGCAACAATTCAAACAGCAAAGGTAAATAATTTCAGACTGATAATATAACATGATGAAATAAATGACTAAGACATAAGTGAATAGGTTATGTTGTAGTAATCACAATGTTGTGGTAGTTTTCAATCAAAAAAGTAGTATAAATCGTTTCTTAACCAATAATAATTTGTTTAACTTGAAAAAATGAGCGCGAAATTATTTTACCACTCAAAGTCGTTGTCACGTAAAACTTTCGCCCGTATACCGACTTTACAGGCAACCAATTTTTTTTAAATTGTTTCGTAGGTCATACTTCAGAGGCCCACCTCTGATCTCTTCTCATTGATCAAGTAAGCTATTATTGTAATATAAATTTCACTTAAGTTGCGCAAATAAAGTATATCCATGTTAACATAACGCGAACACATGTAAGAATAGTGTTCAATTGAGAGGATTATCCACACGTCTCCTTCGTTACCAGCTTTACAATGTAAATGTGTCGCTCAGTGCTACACTATAGCTCCGCCCCGACTTCGGATGAATAATTAATGCTAAGCGTCCTCTCGGTATGTGCGAAGCATGATTTTATTATTATTATAACTATATTATAATAACCCTTCTGACAAGCCAAAGCCTCCTTTCCTTCCTAATGTTCTGATCTACGGCTTTGGTGGACTAATCTATATGTTACAAGTTTAACATAATATTAACGAACTTCGCGAAACCATTGACGATCGAAGTTAAAAAAAATACATTCAAAATAGTACCAGTAGTATTCAACGGTTTTCGTCGCGTAATTTCCAAATTTCCAATCTCGTAATGTAACTGGGATATGAAGCGAGATAGTAGCGTATGTGTTATTAAATTAAGTATCTATCTATGTACCAAATGTTGTACAACTTCATTCTGTAGTTTTTACTGGAAAGTCAAAAACGTATAATAGAATAATATTTATTGTAAAAACTGTGTACATAGCATAGGTGATACAATTGAGGTAGTTCCAACAGCTCTGTCCATTACGAACGTACAATATATTTATCATTTACTAATGAAAAATAGAGATATTAAAATAGTTAACAATTAAATAACAAAATAACTAAACTCACATTAAGATACACAACCATACATCCAGTCAAACTTTCCCATTTACAATATTACTAGCTGATTCCCGCGGTTTTATCCGCGTAGTTTTTGATTTCTTTATTTACGCGCAATAAAAAGTAGCATATGTGCTCTTCCAAGCTACAGTCTAACTGCGTCCCAAATGTAATCCTGATTTGTTCAGTCGCTCTGACGTGATTGAGCAACAAACATCTAAATAAAATAAAACTTTCGCATTTCTAATATTAGGATAGATAAGATTATAAAGTTAATATTTCAATGCTACTCACTTCGCTATTCACTACTTTGTTATAATACCCCGTTTACATGATTCCAGTCCAGCGACCGAATCCAGCGCTGGATTGCTCACTGGAATAATGGAAACCGGCACTGGAATGCATCAATCCAGTGCCAATGCATTCCAGTGCCGGTTTCCATTATTCCAGTAAGCAATCCAGCGCTGGATTCGGTCGCTGGACTGGAATTTTTTTTTTTTTTTTTTTTTTTAACATTTATAGGTTTACACTTGACCACTATCTCGCCTGATGTTAAGCGACGATGCGGTCTAAGATGGAGCGTGCTTACCTAGAAGAAACCGATTCACTCTCGATTTGAAGACACCAAGATTATAACCATCGGGAAAAACCCACTCAGGCAACTCATTCCACAGTCGAGACGTTCTTATCACAAAAGTAGAGTCAAACCTCTTTGTTCGTGTCTTTGGAACATCAACCATGAAACGATGCCGCTTCTTCGAGTTACGAGAAGTCCGATAGAAAAAAGGGCTAGGTGGTATTAGATCATGCAGATCAGATGCACACTCTCCGAAGTGTATCCGATAATAAACCGATAAGCTAGCAATTTTCCGGCGATGTTCAAGAGTTTGCAGTCTTTTTCGCACAAGAGAATTATTGCCTATGAGCCTTTTAGCCCGCCTCTCGATCGATTCCAGAGCCTCAAGCTGATACTTAGCCGATCCATCCCAAAGGTGCGAACAGTACTCCATACAAGAGCGAATCTGTGCTTTATATAATAAAAGCAATTGTTCAGACTTGAAGTACTTTCGCACCTTTGAGAGGACACCTAGTTTTTTTGCAGCTAATTTAGCCTTGGACTCGATATATGAGCCAAAGTTGAGTGTAGATGTCAGGGTAACACCCAAAAGCTCAAGATGATCAGTAACCGGCACGGATACACCTCGAAAAGTAGGAGTCTGTAGAAATTGACTCCTTTTTGCGGAGAACAGACACGCCTGCGTCTTTCCTTCATTAAACTTGGCCAGATTGGTTTCGCCCCATTCAGAGACTGCCTCAAGGGCCAAGTTCAAACGCTCGACCATACTCTCTCTCAATACCTTAGTTTGTTGACCGCTGGCTCTCGCGCTAGACATGTAACTCTCCACAACGGTGCTATCATCTGCGTACCCAAAGATACCGGGCTTCAGCAGATCGTTGATATGTAGCAGAAAAAGCGTCGCAGAGAGTACCGACCCTTGAGGGACTCCGGCATTGATACCCATTTGGTCCGACGAGCAGCCATCAATGACAACTCGTATGGACCGATCTCTCAAGAAGTCCGATATCCACGCAATAAAACCTGGAGACAAACCATAACTAGAAAGCTTGCTAATAAGGCCATCATGCCAAACCCTGTCAAAAGCCTTCGAGATATCCAGGGAGACTGCAAGTGCTTCCCCGTGTTTCTCGATAGCTTCACTCCAGATGTGAGTGACATACGCCAGAATATCCCCAGTCGACCGGTTTCGGCGATTTGGAATAATGTAAACGGGGTAATTAGGCTCAACTATTGTAAATTGCACGTCCGCTAGGACAAACTGTTGATACCAGACCTTTGTTACACCATTAAAGCCTTTTTTCATTTTGATTAGTGCGAGTGTTAGTGATTAGTGCAGGTGTTGAGTGATTAGTAGCAAACACGTCTGGACACCGATTGATTATTGCGAGTGCATAGTAATCAGTCGCGATTACTCACTCGCACTCGCAATCGCACTCGCACTAATCAAAATGCAAACAGGCCTTTAACGTACGCAATTTTACGCAATAAAATTTATTTCTATTTAATAACCACATATTTCCACCTGCGTCCCAGTATCCCATATCAATACACCGTGTACCCTGGTACCGGCAACCCGAGTCCCATAAACCACACGCGGGACAGTCGACAGCGAAAGCAAGATAAATCGATCCTTGGGACAGGTCGGGCACTGTTCTGGGATTGTCCTTAATACGGTCCAGTTTATTTTGACACATTTTAATATTTACATTTTATTTTCTGTTCAATAAAACCATGCTCATTTGCATAATACCAACTTGCTTTTCTTTCTCTCTCGGATTGCTCATAAAAAAGTGATATTGTTTCATGATTGGTATTTCAAAGACTCAAACTAGTAGGTTTGATTTTACTGTGGGCAGAGCCTTTATTAACAAAACTAAAATACAATGAGAACTACACTACGCTACATACCTAACAACTACTTACACTAAGCACACCTGAATTATCCATAGACCAATGAAGGTCTACAGATAATCAAGATGTTCAAGCCCACTACCAATCGGAAGCGTACCCAGCATGCTGGCGGTATTACCACGCTGAATGGCAATGCTTATGCGTTGGGCCAAATAAACGCCAGCATTTTGGTCACGCGTCGCGTCGACCAAGCGTTCGGAAAGGCTTTTGAAGATGAGGTGAGCTCCCGGCCCCCACGGCACACCCCGGACACTCGGCCTAAAATCTATACAGACGGTGCAGTTGACATACCTACACTCACACAACTACGCATATGTCGTTCGAACACATTTACGCACGTGTGCGTGTCATCTAGGGTTACTAAATTATTTTAGTAAGTTAAGTACACTTACCCAAAGAGAAAACTTTATTCTGACAATATATTAATTAATCACTCCACATATTTCGCGTATTTCATTATAGACTAGTCACAGAACATTAGATTAGCTATAACTACGTTCATAAGATGCTTAAAAAGCGGTATCACAGTTTACTATATCAGAGTATTATACACTGCACAAACTACCTACTTATTAATTATTAACACATCATGTCAGCGACCAGTAAAGAGAAAGCACATGATTTTTCAACTCAAAACTCCAAATTAATTATAGTAAGGATCGCATAAAACTTTAAATATTGTGAATTTGCGCCGAATAAACAAAAATCGGTTTCAATTTTAAATTAAATTCAGAAACTTACTTAACCAAATTTCAACGACGATCATAAAAAACTTGAACAAAAATAAACGAAAGTAATTTTTAGTTTTGTTTTCATATTTCAAAACTATGATCTACCAAAAAAAAAAGAAACATCATAGAAGACATGGCCCAAATCGTACCCTGACCTCGGCACAAAATAATTGTATCTAATCTCAAAAAAATCTAATAATTGTATGCAAATATATTTTAGGAAAAAAAATTTCACCCCTCCCATAACCCAAATTAGTGGCTAACATGTTTTTTTATCAGTGTAGTTTTGTAGGCGTTTTTTTTAAAAGTTCACCAATACTGTTTGCAATCCGATGTAATCATCATCATCATAACATCTTAGCATATACCTCTCTTCAAGTACGCCTCATATCCCAGGCCTATGCTAGTGCTGTGCTTGTGCTAGTGCTTGTCCAGATTTGACCCGCGATGTAAGCATACTGATAATTGAATACAAAGTCCAAAGTACATTACCAAAAATAAGCGTATTATCATGAATTATTTTACTTACACTCGTTAAATTTGAATTCAATTCCAAGGAAATCGCGAAAAGAACCTAAGCATATTCGTGCTTTAGCATTATTTGATATATATCTTTATGACTCAGCCGGTATATATTATTTTTATATCATTAACACCAAATTATACAATATATTTTGTTCCATAAAACGAGCTTTTGACACGAACTTCTACAGGCAAAAAAACGCAGGTTAGCCACTCAAACGGATGATGATGATAGTTTAGAATATTATTACTAATAACTTAAAATCCGAGGTACATCAAAAAACCCAGGTGTGGCACCTGGGTTTTTTCAATGTGATTTGGGCTTATGTCCTTTGTTTCACAATAAATGGAGCTATCACGTAACAAACATATAAACGAATTGAGATCCGTCTCCTTTTTTGAAGTTGGTTAAAAAAAGAAACTAAATCGTAGTAGTACCGGTAGTACTAGAACCGGTAAAGTTTATAAGTCAATGTCAAAGCCGTTAATTACTGAATAAGTTTTAGTTAAAAAATATCGTTAATTTTTTTTTGGAACTATCCATTCCAATAGTCAATGTACTCGTATCCTCTTACTGCTTTTAATGAACGGTTGTAGCGAAATCTTAAATAAGCATACTACTAGATGAAATCCTATATTCATTGTTCACTACTAACCGACATAATATATACATGGACGCACATAAAAGTACAGATAGTCTAATATAGAACCTCTTTCTTTTATTTGAGTCGGTTGAATGCTAAGAAATAATCACTTACCAATAAATCTGAATAGTAGCAATCTTAGTAAAAAAATCCACTAAATTGGCAACACTAGTGACTAGTGACTTCGTAAATTCCGCGCCATCACTCGTTACCATACGTTATTGGCGCCACTGACGTATTTCACAACGATTAACGAAAGCCGCAGTTTAAAAACAACGAGTTTAATAATTTCGTCACAGGACTTCAGTGTTGGCGCGTACTTCTAACCAGAATAGCTTAACACAGTTTATAAAAATGATTCAATCTTTGTAATAATTCTTATGAAATGAAAAATCTCTTATTCTTGTTTCGTATAATAGACGAAAAATTTGGTACCATTTTGTTAAATAATACAGCATCATGGTCGTATTCTCATAGAAAATTATCGTCCGATATAACCCTTCGTTGAGTGATTCTCGCGTCCTTGCGGGGTAGGAAGCTTGAAACTGGCGGGGGGTGGGGAGTGTCCGTTCTATCTGTATTATCTATTCTATGCCCACGGACCCAATGTCTCAACCCCAAAGGACAATATGTAACCTCTTCCGAGGGTTATATATTTTTACTTTCATAATAAGAACGTGTAATAACGAACCTACTTTTTTTTTGCTGGAATTCACACACAACACCATCTGACCCCAAACTAAGCAAAGCTTGTATTATGGTGGCCAGATAGCTGATATAATACTTGTATAGTTTTAAATACATACTTATTCTACATAGAATAGATTAAATTGGTTTCTTTTGGATAAGCATGCTTCATCGCAGATTCCATAGTCGCTTAATATCAGACGCGGTGGCGGTCAAGTGCTAGCCTATATTGTTAAAAAAAGAAAGAGAGAGGCTTATACCCAGCAGTGGGGCAGACAGACAAAGCTGTGAATAATGACGATGACATTTTTTTTCCAACTAGAATAGGTTTATACTGTAGTGGTAGGACTCTTGCCAGAGTCCGCCTGGGGAAGTACCACACCTTTGCCAGTTATTCTACCGCCAAACCGTAATGTCCAAACATTATCGTGTTCCGGTTTGAAGGTCAATGTTTGCAGATAAATTACTGGGCTTAGAGATAAAACATCTTAGATCTCTGGGTGACGAGCGCAGTGCAGTGGTAATGATTTGGACTCTTCGTGTTCCAATAGCTGCGTGTCACTGTGCTGTTTAAGCATGTTGCTTACAATCAGGCACATGTCCTGCTCGTCTCGTCACTCTTTATTTAAAAAAAAAATATATAAATATACTTAACCGCTATCCTGCGCGTTATTGACCTGGTCTACGATGGAGCGTGCTTACCTCAGAGAAACCAATTCACTCTCGATTTGAAGACACCAAGAATGAAAACCATCGGGAAAAATCCACTCAGGCAATGCATCCCACAGCCTAGACGAGTCATAAAAGATGAGTCAAAGTTCTTCATTTGCGTCTTTCGAGTATCAACCTTGAAACGATATCACTTTTTCGATCCACAAAATATTGTTTAAAGTTTACGTAGAACGAAAAGCTTTTTCCCTGACAATGTTCCATTTCGCTTTCGTGGTAAAAATGGAAAGATTCGTTATAAATTTTCTAATTTAGCTTTTATTTTTTGTGCAATAAGAGTTGATTGCGGGTAGCAGCTGGTTGGTGGATATGAGTCTGTCTGGTCTTACCTTCGTACATCTGCGCATATTGCGGGAACCCCGCCGCTCGCAGCCATTTGCACGCTTCTGCTGCCTCGATCTCTGAAACAACACATAGAAACGTGAGTTTTTGATATTATTTCGGCAACAGCACAGTAGCTGCTTCTAGCACTAACTGCGACTAATTCGCTTTTTAGAAGGAAGCTAAATATGAAGCTGTAGTGGTAGGGCTCTTGGCAGAGTCCGCCTGGGGAAGGACCACACCTTTGCCAGTTATTCTACCGCCAAATGTTTGCACATTACTGTGTTCCGGTTTGAAGGGCAATGTTTCCAGAGAAATTACTGGGCTTAGAGATATAACAACTTAGATCTCTGGGTGGCGAGCGCAGTGCAGTGCTAGTTAATGATTTGGATTCTTCATGCTCCAATAGCTGCATGTTGCTGTGCTGTTACGTGGCAGGCATGTTGCTTACCATCAGGCACAAGTCCTGCTCGTCTCGTCACTGTTTATTTAAAAAATAAAATAATAACGCCACCAAGCGTTTCACGTCGCACACTTAAAAACGCGAAACGTTGCGATTGAGTCGTTTTTCGGAAGTGCGATGCAGCGACTAAACGCTACATTCCGCACACATTGAGATGCCGGCTGCATTATTTGATGTGTACTAAATAGTGCAGTGTTACAGAAAATTTAAAGTTTTAAACTCAGGACGGCATCGGCACCGCAATTGGGATGGACAGGCTTAACGTCATTTCATGGTTGACGTACCACAGATTCTAGACTACACCCCGTGAACAAAATTTACGTAGTAAATGAACCACCAGGAGACCTATGTAGGATGATAGAAGGGTATAAAGTAATAAGATTCAGCACTATGCCGTAACTTGTAAGCTGTCCAACTGAGTACAGTCGAAGAGGGGGGGTTGCAACCCTCGATCATTTCTCCTTGTCGCATGATTTTTGTACGGCGTTGCAGAATAATAGATTAGATGAGGCATTGAAACTATAAAAAATATAAATGTTGAGTTTTTAATTATTAGTTTGTCGGAAAAATTCGTGATTTTCCGACGATTTACAGATTAAATTTGGGCATTTGATTACGTACGGCATTGGCTCCATACAATTTCAACACCTCTCCTAATCCATTATTTCGCAATGCCGTACAAAAATCATGCGACAAGGAGAAATGATTGAGGGTTGCAACCCCCCTCTTCGACTGTACTCAGTTGGACAGCTTACAAGTGAGTCAAGTGACGGCATAGTGCTGAATCTTATTACTTTATACCCTTCTATCATCCTACATAGGTCCCCTGGTGGTTCATTTACTACGTAAATTTTGTTCACGGGCCTGTACTCTATTCGAAAGAATATCCGACTCGATCCAACATCCGAGCAGTTATTTTGCCGGGATAAAAGTATAATCTATCTGTATTTCAAATTTCCGATCCGTTCATATGTTACGATGTGATTGAGCAACAATCATCCAAACATTGACATTATAGCACTATCAATCTGGTTCCTAGGGAAAGTGAATAATTAATAGATTACCGATCGGTTATTAAACACCAATTTTCTTATTCATATCTGCCATCGTCTCAGCGGGAGACTTAATTTTCAAGAAATCTCTCGATAAAATTCGAATAGAATTAAAATATTCTGGACCCATAAATTACTTAATCTTTGGCAACATCAAAAAATAAAAACTGATAAATGATCAGCGTATGACGAACGTAGTGCAAGTGTTAGGCTGTTTTCCCACTAGATATGCTATGCGTTGCAATAGATGAGTTTGATTTCCAACAATAATATTAATCGGTCCACATAGCATTAGTGGAAACGAGTTCCATTAAGCTATATCCTATTAATATTATGAATGTCAATGTTTGGATGTTTGTTGCTCAATCGCATCGCACGCATGAACGGATCGGGTTGAAATTTGGTAAAAATTTAGATTATACTCTGGAAGAACACACACACATTTGTAACAGAAACTGTAACTACAAGGGTAAAAAAAGGGGGAAAAATAGGGCCCAAGAAAAAGGGAGGGAGGTATGATATATTAAAATCTTTACAGGAGAAATAAAATTCGCCCATTTCCATCTATTGATGGAATAATAAAACTCCTTTCGTATTTTTTTCATCAAAAATCGGTGACGCCTATCGGTGACAGTTCTATCGGACTTCTCGTATCTCAAAAAAGCGACATCGTTTCATGGTTTATGTTCCAAAGACGCGGACGAAGAGATTTGACTCCACGTTTGTGATAAGAACGTCTAGGTTGTGGAATGCGTTGCCTGTGTGAGTTTTTCCCGATAGTTTCAATTTTGATGTCTTCAAATCGTGAGTGAATCGGTTTCTTCTATGTGACCACGTTCCATCGTAGATCGCATCGTTGCTTAACATCGGGCGAGATGGTGGTCAAGTGCGAACCTATTAACGTTAAAAAAAAATCTTTTATTGTAAAAGTGAAACTTGATATGTTCAGTGTTCACTTTATATCTTTTCGTTTTGATAAATTGAGTCCCTCAGCTTTCCATATAGATATAAAATTATGTAAAATACATAAATCCGAACCCATTGACCAAAGACTAATAAAAAAGAAGTGTAAATCAATATTATACAGTATATTAAAAAGCCATAAATAAATATTTTATGTTATAGAAAGCATAATAAACTTCGGATCAAATGCCACAGAGTAAGTAATCACTACGTTATCAAATGCTACCGATAAAATCTTTCTTCGAATTTGATTAGAATAACATTTTCTGTTTTCGATGACATTTTATACTTTTCTTTTAAGTAATTAGGTTTTTACCCGATTGAAAGAAGGCTTACCTATGTTTTTCGCGCTTGTCATGTATGTTTGTAAATCTCTTTATTCCCACGTATCTTGTAAATATTTTAAAAAAAGGAAATTGGTTAGCAAAATAAGTATTTATACGTATAGAATATATAACTATAACTGTAAGTATTATATCAGCTATCTGGCCGCCATCATACAAGCTTTGCTTAGTTTGGGGTCAGATGGTGTTGTGTGAATTGTCCACCAATAAAAAAAAAGCCTTTTTATAAACTTTTTATATTAAAAATGTCGTGTTTGTGACGTGTTTGTGTCATCCGCCTACCTGTACATATGTATATGTCAGGATTAACTTTTCCGACTATTTAGTCCAACGTAGAAACATTGCCATTCAGCGTGTTTATCATTTAGTCACCCAAAGGTAAAAGATATTTTATCTCTATGTCGTGTAATTATGTGTAATAATAAAGTCCTACCGCTTCAGATGATAATTTTGTACTAATTTAAGAAAAACAATTGAAGCACGTCGCTTGTCGCTGGATCTTGTCCAAAATGTGTGAAAGCTAATAGGTACAAATCACAAATCTTTATAACTGCGTCACCAAGTTCAACCATTTGCCCGAATTACGAAAGTCTGTCATTTATATGAGTCTCGAAACTGGTTCATTTGAACCAGTCCCGAGTAATTTATTAACCAGATAAGTTACAACCGATCTCGAGTTACGACATAACGTTATAATGTTGTTTTAGTGACTTCTGAACTTAGTTTTAAATGTTTGGGTACAGATAAGAGGAGTCGATGTGTTACATCAATTTATATGTAGATAATAGGAAGTGTTATAATATATCATTTTGATACTTGTACTTGTTGGTCTGGGAAGACTTTTTTTTTTTAATAAAAATGACGAGACGAACAAGACATGTGCCTGATGGTAAGCAACATGCCTGCCACATAACAGCACAGTGACACGCAGCTGTTGGAACATGAAGAGTCCAAATCATTACCTAGCACTGCACTGCGCTCGTCACCCAGAGATCTAAGATGTTATATCTCTAAGCCCTGTAATTTTTCTGGAAACATTGCCCTTCCAACCGGAAGTTTGCACATTACTGCTTGGCGGTAAAATAACTGGCAAAGGTGTGGTACTTCCCCAGGCGGACTATGCAAAGAGTCCTACCACTACAAAAACAGACTAAGTTGAATACAGATTGTTTTTTATACATATAAGGTATCTATAGCTTCAGACCTACATGTCATACAAACATAGGTAATAGGTTTGGATTTTATTACCTTTGTCTGGTCATTAATATAAAATTAAATATTGGTAGTGGACATACACCCACTTTAAGTTCTCACTTCACTTCTCTCACAAGAAGAGAGTCAAAGCCGTAATCCACTACGCTAGTCAAGTCGTTGCTTATGACAGATAAGTACATGTGCTCTTAATTGCTTAAAAAACAAAACGTGACCTTCATTGGGATATTGTTGAAGATTTGATTGTTTCGAAAAGCAATTGCTAGTCTATCGATTTTCTATCGGATACACTTCGGAGGGTGTGCGTCTGATTTGCATGTTTTTTTCTATCGGCATACTCGTAGCTCGAAAAAGCGACATCGTTTCATGGTTGATGTTCCAAAGACACGAAAGAAGAGATTTGACTCTACTTTTGTGATAAGAACGTATAGGCTGTGGAATACGTTGCCTGAGTGGGTTTTCCCCGGTGGTTACAATCTTTGTGTCTTCAAATTTAGAGTGAATCGGTTTTTCCTAGGTAAACACGCTCCATCGTAGACTGCATCGTCGCTTAACATCAGGCGAAATGGCGGTCAACTGTAAACCTATAAAAGTAAAAAAAAAGCAATTCTGGATTTTTTTTTCATATGGATTGGTAGAATTAACCCCTTAAGCATTCAATGATACTCAATGATACTTTATTAGTCTGTGAAACTAGGTCTACTACAGGTGTCTTACAGAGCATAATTTGGTTTCACTAGTTCCGACCGTGGATGGCATACATACCTGATTCCATCATTAAGGATAGTTCCTCACTCAATAACGGATACAAGACGAAGAAGTTAATATTAATATCAAGTCAAATTATAACTTATCTCTTTAGGCAGCATACCGAGTCCTTATTGGATCTTTTTGGGATTCATTGTAGAAAAAAAGTGATTACTCTGAACTTTCTTTATTTATCTCGGAGCCACTCAAGCAAAGGGTCGCCATTCTAATATCCATCCAAAAACGATTTTCCTGAAGCAGAAACAATAGATCCAAAGTCTTTCCTCGAACCAAGGGATCTTTTGAGAGTTCTATTATTCGGAATATCGGCTTCTGTGAAACAATCGTTTGATGGTTAGTTTATAAAACGATAAATAATTTAGTGTAGATCAAACGTGAAGAAACTGCGCTACGTTTTCTTTAAAACTATTGGATTATCTTGTAAGTTTAATCAATTCTTTGTAGATGTCTGACATGTGCGTAACATTGTCTGGGTGGATTTTTTTCGCCGTACGAACATGTCCCCGCTGAATTATAATATTCTCGACCCATCTAAATATGTATTACCAAAATGAGTCACAATTGCGAGGCCCATTTTAGTAGCTCTATACCCAATCCATCTTAAATAAGACAAATAGTTCCTGGTAGCGTAATTGATCTTAGCCGTTGGTCTATATTCGTGGCACTAATTTTACAGCTAAATTGATCTATTTGCTGTTGACGGCACTCAAGCTTCATAAACTGAGCTTAGCCGCTCAACAGACTATGTATTAAACTGTGATCCAGGAAGATGAATTGCGAACTAGGTTAGGTCTGGTGGTTAGGTCTACGGTAGATTAGGTAACTCTTTGCTAAGGTAATTACTAGTGTATTACATTTATGGATTACATTTTTAGTAGTGGTAGGGCCCTTGGCAGAGTCCGCCTGGGGAAGGACCACACCTTTGCCAGTCATTCTACCGACAAGCAGTAATGTGCAAACATTACTGTGTTCCGGTTTGAAGGGCAATGTTTCCAGAGAAATTACTGGGCTTAGAGATATAACAACTTAGATCTCGAGGTGGCGAGCGCAGTGCAGTGCTAGTAATGATTTGGATTCTTCATGCTCCAATAGCTGCATGTTGCTGTGCTGTTATGTGGCAGGCATGTTGCTTACAATCAGGCACATGTCCTGCGCGTCTCGTCACTCTATATTAAAAAAAAAAACTCTCTCTTTATTAAAAGAAGACCAAAGCGCACTATGTGTTCCCACTGCTGGGATTCGGACCCTTCTTTCATAAAGAGAGAGAGAGACGACGCCGTAACCATGTTCTTTTTTATAATTTAGAATACATCTTTTATTTACACAGTCGAGGTATATTAGCATCAGCAATGATTAAAATCATTTATTTGCTCTACATCTGCAATGTAATTTTCTTTGTTTTTAATTATTGACAGACCTAAGCTTAATACCCCGTTTACATGATTCCAGTCCAGCGACCGAATCCAGCGCTGGATTGCTTACTGGAATAATGGAAACCGGCACTGGAATGCATCAATCCAGTGCCAATGCATTCCAGTGCCGGTTTCCATTATTCCAGTAGGCAATCCAGCGCTGGATTCGGTCGCTGGACTGGAATCATGTAAACGGGGTATAAAGGCCTTTGATGTTAAATGACATTGCTGCAATGTTTATTTACTTTCTACTATAGGTTTTTGTGTTCTGTAATAGTTAGTCAAATTTAGTATAACTGAGATATTATCCGACAAAATTCCAAGAAACAGTTTAATTGCAGAAGGAATCATTGCAAAAAAATCTTATTAGATTTAAAAAAAATGTTTTTTTTTGGCTTACGTTTGACATCGCTTCACTAAGTAATACAGGGTAAAGATAAACTCTTCTATCGCCTGACTACATCGGTTTTGGCTTTGCTATTGTCTCTACAATTTGAATTGAAAAAAGGATAGAACAATGTCAAAACTATGACAATTTTAGGTGGTGGACCCCAAGGTCTCAGGAGCAATACGCTTATTCAGAAAATTACTATTCACGTTTCGTTTACGCTACTCAATGAGAGGTTAACTAGATCAAGGTGCTGATTATGTTGATGATATCAAAACAAGACTGAGAACGCCTGATACTAAAATATGACAATCAATTATGACGCTTAAAGCATTAGAAAAGAATAGCTTTTGCAATAAAATTACGATAACTGTATACATAATTTGGGTGGTATATTTGTTTGATTCCATTTTAATGCAAAACTCAGTATCGTAAAAATGCTACATCTTTCTAAATGGGAAAAATAGAGCACAAAACACAGCAGTGGGTAAAGAATGTGTTAATATTTACACTAAAAACCGAATCTCACACAAAATAACGCTAAAATTTCAGTTATAACCGAATTATTAACTTTATTGTAGTTTAACCAATAAAAACCGCCCGTTAAATGTATGTCAACTTCATCGTCAAATTTTATGGCAATAAAACCTTATCTGTCTCAAGATCAAAACAATGTTTAGTTTGCATTTTGAAGACATCAAAAAATAGTTAAAACATAAAATTATGCAAATGTATAATAATAAAATTAGTTTTAACATAAAACACTTCAGTTACAAGCGACGTACATAGTATACGTTTAATTTCTATGGTATTCTACCGCCAAGCAGTAATGTACAAACATTACTGTGTTCCGGTTTGAAGGGCAATGTTTCCAGAGAAATTACAAGGCTTAGAGATACAACATCTTAGATCTCTGGGTGACGAGCGCAGTGCAGTGATACCTGTTGAACCCAACTAGACCAACCGTAATTTACGAAGGTAGGTACTAACCCCGATGAATACTGCTAGCTAAATTATCCCGGTGAATTTTTCGATTGTTTCCTATACTAATCTATATATCGACGCAAGAAAGCGATCCTGTCGTATCTTGAAAAAATGAGAAATTTTATGCAATTCGACAAATGAAAACATGAAAACGGTTGGACTTTAGAGCACAGATAGATTAAAGTTTGGAATAGCGCATAGACTCCTTGCCGCGGGAAAATTACGGAAACGGGAGTTATGCGAGTAAAACCACAGGGCACTACTAGTTAATATATTTTAGCTGACTTTTAAATGTATATTTACAAGTAAAAAACACTGACTAGAACGATTCCCTCTTGATTTGAACATACTCAAATTTTACCCATAAAAGAATTCTCATTTTACCATGGACATGTCTTTACAAAAAAAATGTTATAGAAAAATACTACAAGTCACGTTAGACTACTTAAACTCTTCAATACCTAAGTAAATGATCACGTTCTTCGGTGTACCTACTTCTTTTCAAACAGACTCGTTCCTAATTAGCTAAGCACACAAAATGGCGGGCTGTTATCTGTCAGGCTAATTGTCGAGAGCAATTATGTGTTCTGTAGACAAAGAGTTCGGGACTGACCGTTAGGGCTGTGCAGACGGGCAGGCTGGCATTGTTCGATTTTAGTTAGACATCGGAGATCAAACGGAAAATAATTGTAAGTATTTTACCGACGGTAAATATGTTTTAAGGGAATATTGGTAATTTATGTCGATAATAAAAGAAGGCAAGTAGAGCATCTGAAAAATAATAAAGAAAAAACTATTTTTGATTAAAACTAGAATATTCAATAAGCACTCAAATAGAAAATTAATAATAATATACATGAACACCAAGTCATTATAGTATATGAAAGAAATTAAAATAATAATTAAGATTTAAAATTCATCATCGATCTAATGTACCTATTTATAGTGAACATGAAGTTTTGCATTTGACCGCAAATTTTGCCTGAAGTGACGATGCAGTCTACGGTGACGTGTCTTGATAAGACATCAAAAATGTTACCATCGAAAAAAAACACTCAGGTAACGCATTCCAGCCTATGTAGACGTCCTTCTTACAAAAGTGAATCAAACCTCGTTTTAGTTTTTGAAACATTAACTATAAAACGACGTCGTTTCTTTAATATACATATGTGGTTGTTGTAATCTATAGATGTATATAAATTTAGAGAAGTTAACCCATAATCATTGCCTGTAGCCACAAACTCCCAAAACTATAACGATCATTCAATAATTTCGTTTTAATCACCCGTATTTTAAGCCGCCCGTCTGTATGACCGCGTCAATTCCACTCTCCATTGTTTACTAATTTAGTTTCCACTGGCGTTTCTCACGCGGACTCACAATGCACTCTTTTCACATTGCAGATATAATCGGAAAAAGTTCTGCCTTCAACTAACAACAAGTCATTGACCTCATCATGTTACTAAGGAAACAAACCAACAAATAATTAAATCAGTCATTCTGGAATGTGACTAGAAGTTATGTCAACTGTATGCCTTGTACTTCAGTTGCGTGTATGATTTGTTTTTAGCGATAAAATCATCATATATCTACTTAAATATTTGATTTTATTTGTATCGTAGTGATAACTTAAGTCCATTTAAACTTTTCCTCAGTTTCGCAAAAAAAACATTTACACTGGAGAAGGAGCGACGTATACCTGGAATTGGTATTTTATCTTTTAGATATGTAGTACCTCGATAAGTTAAAGTCCAAGGGAAACACAAAATATGTTAAGTTATAGAGGTTTTAAGTTATCAAGGTTCTGGGCTTTGGGCTCCAATGGGAAGGGAACATATTTTTTTTGAAGTTATAGAGGTTTTTAAGTTACCGAGGTTTGAGTTATCGAGGTTCTACTGTATTATAATCTACAAGAAAATATATCACTATTCATGCTAGTCATTCTATATATGTGGTAAGTTGGTCATCAAACATAGTTTTATTAAAATTAAAATAACTCTGAAAGTTTTGAAATATAGAGTCAATAAATGTTTTTTCTTGGTTACCGTGCGCTGTCTTAGACCGCATCATCGTTTAATACCAGAAGTAATAATTTTGGTCAAGCCCATTACCTTTTATTTACAAAAAAACATTTTTCAACTAGCAGCGTCTCGTGGTTTCACCCGCCTATTTTCGCGAGTTAAAAAGTAGCTTATGTATTCTTCCAGGCTGCAATTTGTGTTCCAAATTTCAAACTGATCCGTTTAGATTTTCCCACGTGATTGAGCAACAAATATCCAGACTATGACACTTAAAATATTAGTAGGATAAGAAAACTAACGTGGTTATTACACATTTTAAAATTAATACACGGGTAACTCACGTATGATATACCAGGATTGTTTGATTACAGACAGTCAAACGTTTCGTAATCCAAATATCAATGTCAAATCCAAATTCGTTGCAGCTATGAAAATAAAGTGCGTTAACCGTTTGTGAAACGAATTATGATAACTTCGTTAATCAATCATTATTTTGATTGAGTGAAAAATAAATATGACAACCGTGAACATCCGATTATGATTCGATACTGACTAAATGATTATGAATATCTCGAATTGAAAATGTTAATAGTTATGAATAATCTCCCGATAGACTTTTAATAGAGACCATATGAAAGCGCTTTGAGTAACGCTCTCTTCTGAAGAATCAGTCACGATAGATCCCTCAAACTATTGGCGAAGTATTTCATAAATACTTTTAGCAACGCCTCGGTCTCGACGATGCTAGATCGATTGTGGACTGTATAGGAAGATTCACGTTGACGTATTTTGAGAAGAAATTGTTCTAAGCTGCATCTCGACTAGTCTCGTGGCTTAGTAGGTAGTAAGTCTGCACAAGAAGCCGAAGATTGTGGGTTCAATTACCACCTAGGACAAGTATTTTTTCTATGTTTGTGTTTGAATAATAATGTGTAATAACAACAATAAATTGTAAATATTTGTGCACCATCTTGAGTAGATAGAGAGAGTATCTTGATAGAGTAGTAATTTTGTGTTTTGATTTCTGAAGTGAAAATTTCTTCAGGCGCGCCTAGACAAATTTTTCGTGGGGTGTAAATTGAATTCTAGCATCACGCTCAGGTATGATAAGAAATCTTCGGGTAAACTCGGGACCTTGGGGATTGGGCATCTAGAAATGCGTCAGCCAATGGGAAATGCTGAAAGGGCGTGGCCTCGCCATCATGGCATGGCCATCTAGAAATGCGTGAGCCAATGGGAAATGCCGACGCATTTCTAGATGGCCATGCCATGATGGCGAGGCCACGCCCTCCGGTTACACCCGTGTTGTTTCCAAGGTAAGCTATCAAATTCTGAGTTATAAGTTTTCACTTCTATCGGCAGTTCCTATGACTGCCCATTTTTTTTGATTTTGTCAGGGTATGTATGTTTAGTATCTGTTTAATTGTCTAAATATAAGTTTTGCTTAGTTTGTGGCTAGATGGTGTACTTCGAAAGAGTGGTGACCAATTGTAGTTGAAAGAAAACGAAATAAACGCCACTACAGCTATTGCCCAATAACATGTGATCAACTGAAGCTAGAATAGATTTAATTTGCAAATAAAAACACGAAATGATTGAATAACCATACCAAATTAGAATTTAACATGAATTAGTCTGTGTGATGTGTGATGTATGTGATAAGAACGTCTAGGTTGTGGAATGTGTTGCCTAAGTGGGTTTTTCCCGATGGTTACAATCTTGGTGTCTTCAAATCGAGAGTGAATCGATTTCTTCTAGGTAAGCACGTTCCATCGTAGATCGCATCGTCGCTTAACATCAGGCGAGATGGTGGTCAAGTGCGAACCTATCAGAGTAAAAAAAAAACTAATTTCACGTTATATTCTACTGTGATTGACCAAGTGAATTTCATTATGTTGCTATATCTTATATATAAAATTCTCGTGTCACAGTGTTTGTTTCCTTACTCCTCCGAAACGGCTTTACTGATTTTAACCAAAATTTATATGCATATTCAGTAGGTCTGAGAATCGGCTACTAGCTATTTTTCATACCTTTATTTATATGGCAAAACAACGTTTGCGGGGTCAGCTAGTCTTATATATAAAATTCTCGTGTCACAGTGTTTGTTTCCTTACTCCTCCGAAACGGCTTTACTGATTTTAACCAAAATTTATATGCATATTCAGTAGGTCTGAGAATCGGCTACTAGCTATTTTTCATACCTTTATTTATATGGCAAAACAACGTTTGCGGGGTCAGCTAGTGTAGATATATTTTGAAGTGATCGCGCTAAACACGACTGTCGCGAATGATTGTTTGGACAATATCACCACACATTGGAAGCCAGGACGTCTACTCTCTGTCTACGAAACACGTTATTTCGAAATAAACTGTCGACTTTCCTACTTCGATCCGTCGTTTCGTCCGTTTAAATGTGTTGTGTACTCTAATTAGAGTAGGCTTAGAACATTTCAACGTCAAACAATGTTCGACCGGACGAAACCAAGTAGAACCGGAGTAAGAAGCTCGCGATTTTATTTCGAAATAACTTTTTTCATAGAAAGAGAGCAGACGTCCCGGTCCCAATGATGTTGTGGTAGACCAACTAAGCGAAGGTGGGATGACCTCGACGAATACCTATCTCAATGAAAGGTATAATACGGTATTAAACTCATTAAACCAGTTGTAAACAGTCGCACGAGATGGGGCTTCATCGTGAAAGGCCAATCGTAGTCTATCATAACTTTCTTGTTGACTTAAATGACATCGAAAGTCATAAAAAATCATTGCACGAAAATGTTCTCGTGTTAAATTCATGTTGACGTGACACAAACAATTTTCAATTTGCCGCCAAATCGTAAAACAAATGACAAATGAATGAAGTATATACTCAGTAATATTGGCAAAGAGTTCTATTTTCAAATTATAGAATTATTTTTTTATTATATTGTTTATAAGTGGCCAGTTCTAAGAACTTTCAGTTTGACCCTCGTATCTTGGCTGTGGATAGAGAAGTGGAAAGAGGGTACCTACTAAGGCTTTTGTCCCGCATTCAAGGTCTTGGGAAAACTCCTTCGCACTAATTAAAACGGCTGAACGGATTGAGTTGAAATTTCACACACAATAGTGTACCTGACTGGGTCAAAAATACACCATCTTAATTAGTCCGTCAGCTAGATCATGGAAAAATATTGGACACGTATTTTTTGTTTTTTCATAACATTAAAAATCGACAAAGATATAGACCATCAAACTTCGAGAGTGAGGGGTTGCGATGTCACTCGTGAGTAAAAATTGTACTCACAAGTGACGTCACACGAAACTTCAAAGCGCTGTATCTTCGTCATTTTTTGTTTGTGAAACAAAAGAAAAAATACGTGTACAATATTTTTTGGCAATCTAACTAACGGGCTACTTAGTTTTTTTAAGGATTGTACCCTATTAGATAAAGTTTTCGATAGCACTTAAGAAACATTACGGGAACGGAAACCGAGTAAAACCGAGGGGAGCTGTTAGTATTTTAAATGAACAAATTAAATACTTTTCACAAATTGAAAGTCAGTTTTCTGGGTTTTTGAGAAATATAATTATCTAACATAAACACGTGTAGAAATGTTCATAATTACCTGTTATTTGGTCGGCGCTCAGATTGGGCACACTCATTATACCACTTTACTTCATTACCACTCTCAGTAGACGCGGCGCGGGTAAACTCACGCGCATCCTCACACACACTGATTCACTTTAAACGAAAATTCGATCATTAACATGCTATTTGTTATATTAACTTTAGAAGGCGGATTAAAGGTTAAAAATTCAATAACATCAAGGTCGTTCGGATCACATGCACATAAATGTATGTTTATGATACGTTGTAAACGTATGGTATTTAATTTCATATCAAACTAAATAGTGAATAGGTTAATACATTTCACAACTACTATAATAATTTAACCACCGCATTCCGTATTTTTCTTTTTAATTTAGTATCAAGGGCACGAGCCATAGACGCGCCTGATGGTAAGCAAAACACTTGGTTAGAACAAGAGAGCGCCACGTAGCTATTGGAACTTGAAGAGTCCAAATTACGACGTACCACTACGCTACGCTCGTCACCCAGAGATAAAAGATGTTTTTTATAGTATAGCGATGAGACGAGCAAGACATGTGCCTAATGGTAAGCTATACACGCCTTACCATCACAGGACAGTGTCACGAAACTATATGCAACTGGAAAATTCCAATGCTCTACATATGTAGTACTGCATTACGGTCGTCACCTAAAGAGATGAGGTGATTTATCTCAAGGCCCAGTAATTTCTCTGGAAATATTGCCCTTCAAACCAGAACCAGGGTGCTTCATTACTCCTTGGCAATTGAGTAACTGTCAAAGGTGTAGTAGTTAGGTGGACTCCGCAAAGAGTCCTACCAATTCAGCCACTACTACATAAATATATATTTATAAATATAGTCGCACAAGGCTTCCCCGACCACAAATGAGCTGCCAATTTTTTCAATCGGAAATATTTGATAGTAACTGGTGATACCAAAATAACACATTTTAGAAAAACAAAAAACATTTTTGAATAAATCAATTTTTGCGAAAAACATTTCTTAATAAACAAAACTAGACCGTATTGAGTTTGTATATTGATTTGAGATACGAAGATTGAACGAGACTTCAGCTAGTTCCTAAATAATAAAATAATATTTTATTCTTCTTTGTTTCAAAGCATATCTTATTTAAATATAGAATGAAATGTTTCAAAGTTATACTATTACAAAGAAAAAAATATAATTTAACAAACCGTCAAAATATTCCACAAAAATACGTATATAACGAAAGCAATTCATATTATGTCAATCCATAAATATAAAAATAATTACGCACTTTCTAAACGAGAAAAAGCAGAGCATAAAAATAATTGGCTGAGTTTATACGCTCCCTTAAATAACAGTTTTCTAACATTTACGCAATAAACCTGTTCGAGAAAAGTTAAGACGCAACGCATATCTACATATAGCGCAACGAATGCTACGTTTATTGGTTAACACTTGTTATTTTATGCATAATAACGTTATTTTCATTCAAATTTCTGTAACGGTACAGATGTAACGTTGTAAAACGAACGACATGTTATTTTCACACTGCCCACATTAGTTTTAAATTAAAAAATGTTAAGTTTTTTAATGTTATTTTAAATTAATGCTTGAGCATGATTGAAGCAGTGATTTGAAGGCTTATGTACCAGACTGAAAGAAGGGTTATGTTTTTCGCGCGTATCTTGTATGTTTGTAAATTCCTTTATTCCCACTTATCTTCCAAACGGATTTCGACAATTAAAGTATCGTTAGATTCGTCTCAGTCACTCAAAATGTCCTTAGGTAGTATTTAGTATTAGGTAGTATAATGTATGTTGATTTTTTGGAGTCGGGATTTTTAAAATTAAAGTTATTTATAATGCAGAATGATGGAACGGAACTAGAAAAGATATGCCTAATAGCACGTAACACACCAGCCCGGAACAGCTTAGAGTCACGTCAAATGAACATGAAGAGTCCAGACAGCTAGCTACCTAACACTGCTCTAATCTTGTTAGCTTTCGTTATATGTATTTCTTTACTTTGTAATTAATCTAGATTCTAGATGGATTAAATAACTGCGTGGTACTATACTGTACTATACTATAATGATCAAGCGTGTTAAGTACTACGATTTTTTTTGGACTCCTCAATTTTACACTCATTTAAGGGCAAATTTTATGATCCGGTTTGAAGGGAATTTTCCAGTGGAAAGGAAATTAATAGTGGATTTACTAGCATTTGAAATAAAACCTATTACTTATAGTACAGTATATGTTTCAAGGAAGGCGATAGAGCTTTTATAGCCTTTTTTACTTATAAATTGTGGCTTCGAAACAATTCAATAAACCTATTATAAATAACAATGTAATAGTTTTGTACTTAGGTTTACCAAAATATTTAGTTTGATAAAAAAATTCAGCATTATCTGCATAGTTGTAATCCCATATTTACACACGATTATAAAACAAAAACATTACAAAGAATGCTACTCAAAAGCATTGTGCTTCATACATTAATAAACATCACACCGAAAAAAGAACAATCCAAATTCAAATAATTCCGTTATCATCACACACGATCTATTGTTTATCGTTATTGTTCTATATTTAAATTTCGATCAAAACCTTCATACACAAAAAACAGTTAATAAAAAAAAATACAGTTCTAAATTTAAATTCCCGTTGTCCACTACACGTAAGAACACAACACAAGAAAGCGACAAGTGGTAGAAGCCGGCCGAGAACAGATTACGCTTATCAGCTGTTATCGCGCTCGTTTACCGTCCTTTAATCGCCGGACGCGTCACTGATAGTGAGCGCCGTGATTTAAGAAAACATTCGTTACAGATGCGGTAAACTTTTTTCTAAAGTAGTGACAGGACGAACAAGACATGTGCCTGATGGTATCAACATTCCTGCCCATAGCAGGACAGTGTCATGCAGCTGTTGGAGCATAAAGAGTCCAAATCATTACCTAGCACTGCACTGCGCTCGTCACCTTTATCTCAATGCTTTGTAATTGCTCTGGAAGCATTGCCCATCAAACTCTATATTGGCGCAAAATTAAGAAGTGATTGCAAAATAATAATTCAAGATTAGATTGCAATCGAGCCACATATAGCGTTATTGTATAATTTTTTTCAATATTTATTTATTGTTTTGTAAGAGATAATTTACTAAAAATATGTCAACGTCAAACTTGACATTTGAAGTTTAATTTATTCACTGTATCTGTCATTGTGAAACCATCTAATTGTTGTTTTCACTCAAAACCCTATTTGGTGAGGCATAAACAATGTAGGAACGTCTAACTAGCTGCATGATAGGTCGAAATAGACGATTTAACTTGCACTGGATTGGCACAGGACGATAGAAAATGGCATGATAAAAGAGAGGCCTATACAGCAATGAGATATAGAAGGTTGTGGAGTACGATGTCGAATCCACTGTCCACAACGCAGTCCACAGTCCATGGAGGTGAGGATAATCAGAAAGAAGGTGCTCAAGAGAGATCACGACTCTCAGTAATTGGTGTATCGACGCTCGGAGGAGGAGAGGATTACGATGATGATTTTTTTAATCAGTAGTGACGAGACGCAGTACATGTGCCTGATGGTAAGCAGCATGCCTGTCACATAGCAGCACAGTGACACGCGGCTATTGGAACAAGGAGAGTCCAAATCATTACCTAGCATTGCACTGCGCTCGTCACCCAGAGATCTATGATGTTATATCTCTAAACCCTGTAATTTCTCTGGAAACATTGCTCTTCAAACCGGAACACAGTAATGTTTTCACATTGGCGGTTTTACCGGCATTCAATGGCGGTAGAATAACTGGCAAATGTTTTTCTACCTTCTTCTATTTGTAGGTTATTACGGGTATGATCTAACACAAATGCTGTAAGAATGTGAGTTAGAAAAATGAAAAATGAGAGTTAGAATGGTCTACGAGTATCTTCAAGGCTTCGTAACTCGTCGTGGCACCCGAATGACTTTCAGAATTAACAAAAATATTTGGGGTTCTGTTATCTGGCCTGTCATTCACACACTAACAGATAACACACATTACATAACACGCGTGTGTGTTCGTGGCGTATGGGTATGGGTGTGTATGGTTTATGGTGGCGACATTGACACTAATGCGAGGCCATGACGGAGTCTTTAGATAGACTGAAAAACACTAATATTTGAGTGAAAATTAGACTCAGTAAATAATGGTTTACAAATGAAAACTTATTTTGCTGCGATGAAAATTGTTTGTAAACGGAAAATCATGTGGATTCAAACAGCGACATGCTGACGTCGCGTCGGAGCGGCAGCGGAGCAGCGGCCAAAACGTGCGCGTTTCATTTCAATCCTCTAAAAAATGGTTAGGTAAAATGTTGTAAGCTTGAGTTAACGACATGCGTTATATCAGTATATCTGTAGCTATACAGATGACGTATGAAGCAACATTACTTCAGTTCAATACTAAGATACTGAGTTTTAAAGTCAAATTTATTTTCTACTCGTTGGAATCCTACGGTGTTACCCTTGTAGTCTATTCAACAAGTTCAAAAACGTGCAAAATAGACATAAAGCAAACCTAGAAACATGTGTGATACTTCATTCGATTCGGAATGACGTCTAGAAAAAAATCCTTTTAAGGGTTTTTAGTTTTTAGCAAATAAAAAGTTGCGATAGTTATTAACAAAATAAGATTACAAAATGAAGGTATTTAGTTATTCCTTAATCATTTCGTAACTAATGATACTTAAGATATTTTGTAAAAAGATCCTGAAAGAGGAGGAATTTCCCAACATAAAGGTTTAACTACTAGGACTCTATTTTTATTATTTATACACTTTTTTTAACGCTGAAAGTAGAGCTTCGCGAGGCCGCTACGGACAGACTATGCCGGTTTTTTAGACGCGGCGTCTAAAAAACCGGCATATCATCTAAAATATTGATTTTACAGTATTCAATATCAATTTAAACCCTTAATTATTTTATTGTATAGGTAAACAAAGAATGAAATACTCATTCTTTATTTACCTATACAATGAAAAACCATATCGGTATCTACACGGTTTTATAGTTTTCGTATATTTTAGCAATAAAATCAACATTTTAACGTAATTTCAATAGATAAAGTCCAATGAAATCTCACAAGATGTAGTAATATGTTGCAAATGTGGCAAAACCTTTCTATAGCACTTATTTAAGTAGTTATTTGCCAACATTACATCGGAAAATCATCTCTAAGTTCATTCTTGAAGCATAAATGTAGCAAATATTGTACGTTCTTAAGCAGTATTTACATAATGATATGATGCAATAGTCAGGATTTGCAAATAGGAACCAATTTAAAACTATTTTCAAATCGCACATTTTAACTAAATTGTGTCTTGAAACGTTTCGTTGTACGTATATCCAATCTCTTCTATAAAATAGAATAAATAAGATGAGACTAAGATAATAATTTGTAGTGGTAGGACTCTTAGCAGAGTCCGCCTGGGGAAGTACCACACCTTTGCCAAATATTCTACCGCCAAGCAGTAATGTGCAAACTTTACTGTGTTCCGGTTTGAAGGGCAATGATTCCAGAGAAATTACAGGGCTTAGAGACATAATATCTTAGATCTCTGGGTGACGAGCGCAGTGCAGTTCTAGGTAATGATTTGGACTATCATGTTTCAATAGCTGCGTGTTACTGTGCTGTTATGTGGCAGGCATGTTGCTTACTATCAGGCACATGACCTGCTCGTCTCGTCACTCTATGCTATAAAAAAAAAAGAGACTTGAGATTTAAAGTTTCCAGATAGCGTGTAATTCCACTTTTGTAGTCCTATGTCAAATATAAAATTAGAGATAGACGAATGATCTAACAATGTGTTAGCTGTCACCGTTTTTCATAACACTAGTATTATTAATTAATAAAAAATAAATGGTGTTTCATATAACAAAATCAGTTATCCAGTTTTTGAGCTTTTTGTCGTAATTTACGTACGAATTCGACTGAATAATTGTTCCAAAATACTAAGAAATACGGTGGTTCAATATGTCTACTCGTAAGAGCCAATTTACAAATAAAGATTATTTGCCAAAATATTTTTTAAACTATCCCTTAATATGCAGATTAGTCACGAAAAACCAATACAAAACCACCGTGCACATATCTGCAAACATAAAACCGATAAAATGCATTTACCGATTCGACCTTCAATACAACAATCGGTAATCGCAATCGATGCACTCCATAACAACTCGAGCATGAACGATTCCAGATAACATAGTAGTAAATTGACGTAGGATTATGTAGAAATGATATACCAGGCCGAGAAACGAAGCGAATTCAATATTATCAATAAATTATTTTCAACAGTGAATGCACGAAACAAGTGATGCTTGCACATGACTGTTTGGCGAAAGATTTAGTAGTGGTAGGACTCTTGGCAGAGTCCGCCTGGGGAAGTACCACACCTTTGCCAGTTATTCTACCGCCAAGCAGTAATGTGCAAACATTACTGTGTTCCGGTTTGAAGGGCAATGTTTCCAGAGAAACAACAGGGCTTAGAGATATAACACCTTAGATCTTTGGGTGGCGAGCGCAAAGCAGTGCTAGGTAATGATTTGGACTCTTCACGTTCATTGGAACGTACCACATAACAGCACAGTGACACGTAGCTATTGAGCTACGTGTCACTGTGCTGTTATGTGGTAGGCATGGTGCTTACCATCAGATACATGTCCTGCACGTCTTGTCACTTGTTATTTAAAAAAAATATATATGAAAGGTGTGGTACTTCCCAAGACAAATTCAGCAAAGAGTACTATCGCTACTAAGTAGGGAAAGTAAAGATTTTTGTAAAAAGAGATTTGCGTAGCAGGGGTAGGTACTTTGATAGAATGTAATGGTTATGAAAATTAGTTCACCATATTCGGCGTCCATACAGTAAATAAATAAAAATTGGCCAAGAACGAGTCCCGCTCGCACTTGCTAAACGGCAAAAACCTCTTTTATTGTTTGGGAGCCCCCTTAAGGATGGACAGCGAAGCCTCATTAATAGGGTTCCGTTTTTACCCTTTGGGTACGGAACCCTAAAAATAACTGATAGATTCGCAATTTCATCACCTTACATCACTTCATCTGATTTTATGTAAAGATATGGTCAAATATGACACATGCTGACTTAGAAATGTCCTGTTAAAATTACGTCTAGTCTGCTTAACCTTACCGATTATTTCATTGTATCGATACCCAGTATCGATAGTATGAGTCACTCTTACCTGTGCCAGTCATCTAGTAAACATCGATATTCCCCGAAACATCGTAATGTGTGGATCCGGCATCTCAAAATAGCTTTCCTTTAGTTCCGATTTATGGAATTTCACTTGTAAATCACAATTTTGGTAATTGGTTATCTTTATCTACATAACGCAATATATTTGCGTTTTAAATCATAATAGGTTTTCTTTTGACTGTCATCTCGCCAGAAGTAAAGCCGCTCCTCTGCTCAATCGAAATCGATTCGCTCTCGACTTGTAACAATCGAGGAAAACACACTCAGCCAACGAATTCCACAGCCTAGACGTTCTTATCACAAAAGTAGAGTAATACCTTTTCGTTCGAATCTTTGGAACGTCCACCATGGAACCTTGAAATTAAGTATGTAGTGTAGGTTTCATTATAATTGGCTTTTGGTTTATAAAGGTTCGGCCCATTAAAAGTTAAAACTCTGTATTCCATTTCCAAAACCATTTAATGTATGTAAAAGTTTACAAATGAACTGACCGCTGACCGGATAGATAAATAATAATGGACGTATTTCGTAACGCCAAAAACGTTAGTTCTTATCAAAAACACGAAAAGAGTAATAATTGACAAATTCTTATGATAAACGCTTATCTTAATATTCATATTGACGAAGTTTTATCGTAGAGGCACGCGTTAAATGTTTTTGAACACTTCCGACAAATAATATCCATTTCATAAAAAATACTAATTAGTGAATCATTTAAAAAACCTACATGTCACTTATTGAGTAACATACATAGGTACATAATAAACTATATTATTTACAACAAATACTTTACATAACTACTAATTGTGATCCACGACGAAGCCAAACAGCTAAGAACCACCGCAAAGAAACTTAGGCTTAAAAAAATGAGAAAAAAACACGCATCGAAATCGGACCATCCGATGACATTTGAGAGATATGATGCCACAAACACACACACAGACATCGATGTCAAACTTATAATCTTTTTGGTAAAGGGTTAACAATACATGTATTGTATACACTCGAAAAGACGTTAATATTATTTGTATGTACACGAGAAATCTTTTAGTGAATGTTAGAATTTTCCTTAACCTACATTACCATAAACCAATTCTAAGCTTATCTTCTTGGAATCGACAAGCAACAGGAAAATCAGATTTTATTTATATGTTTATTTACTGCCTTCATATAAGACGATTATGTCATTTATATCAACAGTAACATAGTTTTGTTTCAATCAAATTAATGATTAATATATCATTTCTATATTAAAAAAGGACTTAACAATTTAGAACTGAGCCTTCGAAACTAGAATTAAATAAAAAAAGTATGTATGAAAAAAAAATACAAAAGCTCCAGAAGGGCCCCGGTTAGGGCTAGAAAACTGGTTGCATTTCCATGTCATAAAGCGGGGCTTAATATTTTGCCATCCAGCACCCTGGCATCCTGGCCCTTCTGAGGAAGTGAAGTGCAGCTAGTTTCCGAAACTTTACTGTGAAGCCAGATGTGGGAGTTTCGTCCCTCGACGGGGCCAGCCCGCAAGGAACTGTGCTTGTGGTAGGGTTGTGAGAGCAGTCTGCGAATCTACCGCCAAGCCTTGGCTGGAGAGAAACATGAGGGTTTAGTCAGTAAGGGTCTAATAGGATTATTTATCGAACTACAAAGATACTGAGCTTTCTGGTCACTCGTTCCTTCAATTAAATCCTAAATAATAAGCCAAATGGGCTCAGCGCCGGATATGAGTCATCATGTAGAACATATTTAAAAAAATAATTGAATCTACTCTCAAGAATTTTGAGGTTAGTTTTGACAAAACAAATCATAAGTGAAGCTTTATCATCTAAACATTTCTGCGACAGCAGTTTAAAAAAACTATGAACTAGTGAAATCAGTTAATAGAATTTGTCTTAAAATGAGTCTCAACTGACGGTTCACAAAACAACTATCTGCTCCTATAGGTAGAACCAATCGATAAAAAGCCCATCACTTGATATGGATGGTACTTGTTGGATGTTTCCTTTTTCAGGTTTACAAATGCATACAATATAATGAAAAAAGAATCAGGTAGGTAGTAAAGTCAACTGCCAACTGTTCGTCAAATAACAAAACATAAGAACTTCTTAAAAGAAACACAGAATTATTACTAATTCAAATATCAAAATGATTAAAGGCATGTTTTCATTTTGATTAGTACGCGTTGCGAGTGAGTAGTGCAGGTGTTGAGTGATTGGTAGCAAACACGTGTGGGCACCGATTGATTATTGCGAGTGCATAGTAATCAGTCACTCGCACTCGCAATCGCACTCGCACTCACACTCGCAATAATCAAAATGCAAACCGGCCTTAACACAAGAAACAGAAAAAAAAAATGCAAATCATTTTTTCTCGTTCGAGCGATATTTTATTATTTATAATTTGACAGTCCTGAACGTATCCATTAAGGCCACTACAAAGTGTGCGGCCGCGCCGATAAGCTGTGGACGTAAAAATCGTTATAACATGAAGTTTGTGAGAGCATTAAGCCGAAGAACATGCTACGAACGAGGTATTAAGAGTTTAACGATAATCCTCCAATTTAAAACTGTGGTTGACGTAATCTTGTAGGAGTCGGGTGTGGCGGGAGTCAGAGAGATGAGCGTTTTCATAAAAAAATATTATACTAATAATTTACTTTGTATTGTTTCTTTATGAGAGAAGGCTCCGAGTCCCAGCGGTGGGAACATTCAATGGGATGCTTATGCTATTCACTGGCTGTGTCCCGCGGTGGAAACATGCGGCTTTCTTAATCAATGACATGTCATTTTTTTTAATACAAGTTGCCTAATTTCTCCTAATAACACCAGCAACAAAGCCGTTAAAATTGGCCTTGCCGTTAAAATATTAGCCAAATTGATCACACAAACATTTTTTTTTATTTATAACGTCGACGTTGAGCCACAATGTAAACAAAATATATATCACGAACACCAAGATAAATTCCTACACAATAGACCTTATTAGGATCAAAGAGAATGTATATACTACGTAATTAGGACTTGCAAACTTACAACTATGGAGTGGAATGTTTTGTTACATAATCAGATACTAAGTTATAAACCCGTGTAGTCGTCTATAATAAGATTTTTATAGCAGCAGATCTGCTGAAGTCTTAATAATCTCTACGCTCATCTTATATTTTTAATTATTTACTATTTTTGTGGATAGACCATGTTATGGGGGTTTTTATAAAACAAGAAAAAAAGCCAGTCTTAATTTTTATGGGTCAGATTTCCTCTTAGATTTTGCTACTAGTGTCCACGCTTCAGTACCGTAGGTCATAGGTAAGACATACAGTGATGGCGATGTACAGACAATTTTGATGTAAATTTAAATCTAGACTTATATTATAAAGTCAAAAAGTTTTGTTTTGTTTTAACGCGTTAATCTCGGAGCTACTGGACCGATTTGAAAAAAAATATTTCACCGTTGGTTATGTCACGTACATATGCACGTGTACGTGATCTCTAAGTGCTATATATTATGTACCACGGGGGAAGAAAGGACAGACCGCTAGTTTATTAATTAAAATGCTTCTCAATTTTAGGCTATAAAATAATAGTTAAGTAGTAAAAAACGCGCTTTTAGCACGCGCAAAAAATTTAAGTCACGTGACAATATTTTTGTATTTCTAATAGCAACCCCTTTAATTTGATACCCATATCACGGGGGTGGATTTCAAACAGCCAGGCTGCCATTTTGGGGAGGCCGCCATATTGGATTTGTAACGACGTTTCTTAGCTGGGCATGTATTATTGTCCTCAAAACTCAAAGCGTGTGCAAAATTTCATCCTAATCGAAGATGGGGAAGTGGGTCAAATTAAGATTCCAAGTTTTTCTTACACACATAGTTAGTTACAAGTGAAGCTAATAATAAAAGCGTGTTAATTAATGAAGATCGCTCCGCTTATGCAGCATCCCCGCTCCCCGCTCGCAGTCGGCCGCGCCCGTCGCTGACCGTCGGTGGGCCGGAAGGCACTGTACAGACTACACTGCACTGACCTATTTGCATAATCGCGATGAGTCAAACGTTTTGCTTCTCATTAGGCCAGTACACTCAGCTACACATTAGTATGAACCATCGTCATCAGCATTCAATAGTGTTTGAGCTCTTTGCAGAGTCCGCCGAAAGAAGTATCATACCTTTGCCAGTTATTTTACCGCCAAGCAGTAGCGTGCAAATATTGCTGTGTTCTGATTGGAAGGGAAACATTTCATATCTTTAGGTGACGAGTGCAATGGAGTACCAGTGCATAGCTGCGTGCCATTGTGCTGTTATGGGCAGGCATGTTGCTTACCATTAGGCACATGTCTTGCTCGTCTCGACTGGACTACTAAACAAATACTAGCTGTGACTTCTAACAGACTTATATAATACTAGCGGCCCATTCCGGCTTCGCTCGGATATTGTCATTTAAAGACTATTAATCGCAATAAAAACTATCCTATCTCTCAAGTTGGACCAGACTGCTGATGGTGTGCCAATTTAATTTAAAATCGGTTAAGTAGTTTAGGAATCCATCGTGGACCAACATCGTGACAGGAGATTTATATATATTAAGATATGGGAGTACAACAGTATTTTTACTAAATCTTGCTAAGAGCTTGAGTTGGTTTCTGTCGAAGATTTCTAAGTCGATTTGACTTTTCATACAATTTTAAAGATTGTATCGCGTTAGACTGCAGTACATTTTAAGTTTAAGCTTTGGAATACGAATATCAGTACAGTGCTTTAGTATTCATTCAGTAGAATGTGATTCTGATTGTACTTAGACTTTCAGTCGCAGTTAAAGAGATTATGTTTACGTAAGTGATATTTAAATATAAGATCAGATGATTCTCTCAATTTTATTGCAGACTTATACTCGTAGAAGACACTTTCGAAAAGTAGCAGGAAATACAAATGTAATGATCAATTTGAAGAGTACACTTTTTGCCTAAATAGAAAAAAACTTCTTGACTTTTTGCCTGCCTAAAGAAAAAAATCTTCTTAGCTTAGGCGAGCGAAAAGCCATTTTGTGCAAATTCGTTTTATAAATCGACGTTTTTGACATCAAATAAACTCAAAGAGGCAAACTTTTGATAACATAATATTTTTAATACGACAATCACGCACCAAAAAACAGCAAATTTTATTTTTCAGTCAAATCACTCTAACTTACATTTTAGTCAACATTTCAAGATATATCAAAGACTTCCTTTTAACTTAAGTTTTGTATTACGTCATAAAAACACACGTTATGAGACGCGCAACATTTTTGTAATCAAAAGTATTCGCTAGATTAAAAGCTATATAAATAGAAATATCAATCCGAACCCTATCCACAGTAAAGCTATCCCTCGTCTGAAATGGCTCTCGAGCGCTCTAGACGTCTCGGGTCTTGCAGACTACTTAGCGTCGAAACACTACGTCGTCTAGACGTACTTACGTTATCCTTGTCAATCGGTTTACATCTACTATCTACATCTATAAAATCACTACGTCTTAAAGACGTCTAGGTATTTAGATATAAAAGTAGATTTGTCAAAGCGAAGCGTCTAGCATCGAGTCCAACTATTAAACCACCCACCAAAATACCTAAGAAGATTCAAATAATTTGAATTTAATTTTCCAAAAGCAATCTTAGAGTTGAAATATGTAAATATGTATAAAAAATAAGTTTTTGATCTTCTGTCCACTCAAGTCTGGTAAAAAAATTTGAATTTTTCTTTAGATGCCGTTTTTTTTTTGTAAATTGGGACGTGGTAATATTTTTACTAACACTACCTACTACTTGACATAAATACTCGTAGTTGTAGATTTTAGTAGGGAGTAGGACTCTTTGCAGAGTCCGCCTGGGGAAGTACCACACCTTTGCCAGATATTACACCACCGAACAGTTATGTGAAAACATCACTGTGTTCCGCTTTGTAGGGCAATGTTTCCTGTGAAATTAAATAAATAAATAAATATTGGTGGACAATTCATACACAACATCATTTGGCAACAACAATTACGGAATATAAAGATAAAACATCTTATATCTCTGGGTGACGAGCGCAATGACTGCATTATATTATATAGGTAATGATTTGGGCTATTCATGTTCTAATAGCTGTGTGACATTGCTTACCATCAGGCACATGTCCTGTTAGTCTCGTTACTCTATACTACAAAAAAAGTTATAGCTATTGTATATCCTTTTATTTGACATTGGTAGATTTTCATATTTCATAGCAATAAAATATCTGATTTTGAATCAAAGAAAAAAATTAAAAATAATATTTGACTCATCTCACGATGGTGAATTGCAAGCTCTAGCCACTAAACAACCACGACTTGGGAATACTTCTTTTATACACAAATAAAAAGTATTTCTTCTCATACAATGCATGGGACCTCATAGGGGGTTCTCGCAATAAACTATAGCCGTCGTGACATTTTTACAACCTGGCGTACTGGCTGTTTTATGTGATTTTAAAATTCCTCAGTTTAAGACGCTCTCGGTTCACGATGCGACATCTTTAGTATCTTTAGTAAGTAGTGATAGGACCTCTTTGCGGAGTCTGTCTGAAAAACTTCACACGTTTGTCAGTATTCAACCAAGCCGTAATGGGCAAAAGTTATTGTATTCCGGTTGGAAAGGCAATGTTTCCAATCAGATTACATGGCGAAGAGACAAATCATTTTATGTTCCTGTGTTACGAGCGCAGTGCAGTACTTCAGGTATTATCCGCGTTTCGTGTTCATCCCGTTATCTTAATTAAGTATTAAAAAAATGGTTTCGTATTATTATTTTTTTTCAGATTTATCCGTTCCTAATTAATACATAAAATTATGGTAATTTGTTTGTAAAACACTAGACACTATCTTACCAAATTATTAACAAAAATGTTAGATCGTATAATATACTTTCAGTTGCAGAGGCGCTTAATTGTTATTCTATAAAAAAAAAATACTATAAAAAGTAATATATTTAACTATAATTTTTTTAATAAAATCGTGTCTAAGTAGTTAGCTTGAATATTTTTTTTGTATTTTTGATCATTGAGCCCTAGTGAATATTTTACTTTCATAAATACAATGTACCTCGATCGTCCTGGCTGTTTCCTCTAACAGGATTGAGCGCTCAATAAAAGAAAGTGCCTATTAATAGTTGTGTAGTAGTTGTGTAGAGATTTAGAAACAACCAATTTTAGCATATTTATCAAATGACTTCTAATCAAGTCCGATGCGCCGTGGGCGGGACTACCATCGTTACAATGTTAGAAACCAACTTAAACTAAGACATAAATTTTATTTCAACTACAGTAGAAAGTGAAAATTTAAACGTCTGGTGGGTTTTATACTCGTAGCTACATTGATATAAATCAATGGATGTGCCCTCCCAAGCTTCAAGCGCACGGAATCATGCCATCGTTGGGAAGAGTGAGCTCATTCTTTCCGGTGTAGTCGACTGTACGAAGCGGTGAACGCCGGACGTTTATACCTTTCGCTATTCGTTGTTACAACCAAAATAAGTAGAACCGCAACATACCTCGCCGCTAGCGATTCTAGGGGTCAAGTAGATTGGTAGTTGTAAACCACTCACGCTACACACAGAGACGCAATTTGTTAACAATTTCAAGGTGCTCCGGGCACATCCATTGATTTATATCGATGCGTAGCTAACTAGCCAGCTATGTCCCGAGTTTTCACCGGTTATTCTATAGAATTGATATTGATATCTTTTTTGGTATAAACATTAGCATATTCATAAGCCTTATTGTATTAGATAGCGAATCGGCAAACGTGTCATAGTGACACTCTGAGACTAGATGAAGTGACGATATACGGAAGATACAGAAGACAGGCAGTGGATGGAAACGCTAAGCTGAAGATTGGCTTAGAAGCGAGAACGACCCACATCGCAATAATGAGTCATAGGTTTAAATCCCACATTAGCTTCGCCATTAACAAACATATTTTAAAATGGTATATTTTTAAGTTCGTTTTGTTAATGGAAATAAAAAGTTCATCTAAGTATCTCTCTTTAACTTTTCAGTATTTTTCTAAGTTCAGATGTACTGGTTTGTCATTACAATTGGCTTTATCAGTAAAAGAAAACATCGGGAGGGGAACCAGCATGTTCCAATAACGACTTTCGAGGATATGATCCAGACATCATTCTGCCAAATTACACTAGGCCAGCGTGGTGAGTTATAGCTTTCAAATAACTCTTTGTGAGAGAAAGCACAGAATCCCAGCTGTGGGGGGAATACATAATAGGCTGCCCTCCAAACTAAATCCTAGCTTAAAGTCGTAAATATTACAAACAAACAAAGAGAGAGTTCCGTATTACCGCATTAGTGTGATTCTCGCGCAGAAGATGGACACCTATTTATGGGCCATTTAACGACGCCACAGTCACGGCATGTTGGCCAAGTATGGCAAATGTTTGTTATTGGAAAACGCCATATTTGGCCCGGACGCGAATTAGAAATAATTGCTGTGACATGATTGTTTTGTTTGTGTGAAATTTAATTCGTTTTAGAATCCAGTGAAAGCTGGTTGATTGTTTTAGAAACTTACTTCGACAATTCAAAATTTAATTATGAAACTTCATAATTAAGAGTAAACAACGACCAACAGACAACAAATATAAAAATGTTTTTTTTAAAGACACCTTATTTACAACAGAAGAAGATTGTTAAGTATTATGCTGATAAATAATAATAATAATTGAATCCAAATGTTTGCACTGTGTCTGGGTGTTTCTATGTATAATAAGTATGTATTTAAAACTATTTAAGTAATTTATCAGTTATCTGGTAAGAACAAGCTTTGCTTTTGGGGTCAGATGGTGTTGTGTGTGAATTGTCCACCAATATTTATTTATTTAATGACAATAAAATAAAATGTGTAAAAAAATCTTACACAATTTAGTAAAGTATCAAACACATTCTGTCAGCTCATCATAAATATGCTTGATACTATAGATATGTATGATATGTATGCTTTAAGTTAGTACTCAAGTAGAGTTAGTTAGTTTATCAATTAAGGTTCTGCGTCTTCTGCATTAACCCGAAGTTCGATAGGCAGTGGAAAGCCATCTTAGAGTAATGGATTTCCATCCTATAAAATTAGTAGGAAAATAATAACATTCGTTGAAACAGTTTTAAGAAGTTTGTTTTTGTTACATTTGCCTGCTGTGAATTGATTGACAGTTTCTTATGTATTTAAATAAAAAAGGTATAACCATTACAATTGGGGCAAACGTTTTCTTGGGTGGAGACTGCAAATCATTGCTAAACGCAGTGTAGGACATCCCAGATGGAGTGACGATATATGCAAGACAGCAGGCAGTGGATGGAAATGTAAGGCTGAGGATCGGGCTGATGACGATATACACCAATTGCTATCTTATCAATCTGTATTGAAGTATATGTAAGTGTATCTTCAACATATGGACTAATTTACTGTGAAAATGTGAATTTTGGGGGTGTTTAAACTTTTTGGTTAAAAAGTGAATTTCCGTAAGTAAAATAACTAATCCAGTAACAAATTTCTTAAAAAAATAAGTGTTTCGTTCCACAGTTGGAATTAAGAAGTAGGTGAAACATACTTAAAACATTCCAAAGCAGAAAAAAAAACGTTCTTATTACGATATTGATGCCGTCAATTTACTCATTTAATCAATTAATAAGGTCCGAATTTGGCCACAAATTCGCGGTCAACCAACTTTTTTGTTGGCCAATATAGCCAATACGGAACACGGACGTTGGCCATTCGGGCCAATACCGTGCTTTCGCTTCTCGGAAAATATGGATTTTACATTTTAATTTGGTGTCAGGGAATTTACAAGTGATATTTATTATTTAAGGCGAATTTCTTAATTCTTTGAACGTGTGTTTAGACGATGAATTATTGAGTTGTTTGCTGGAAGGCGCGTCGTAAGTCTTGGGTTGCTTTGATGAATGTCGAGTTGCTAAGGTCGCTTCAGACTACGCTCATTGAATTTGTGAAATTCAAATATGCATCTTATATAGACGAATTAAGTTACGGCTGGTCTAGTCGGGAGAACGGCGCCTGCCGATCCGGAGACCCCGGGATCAAACTCCACACGCACCACTGTCTTTTCGAAGTCATGTGCGTAATGCCGCTAACTTAAAACGGTGAAGGAAAACATCGTGAGGAAACCGACATGTACCTAGAATCTTTCGAAGTCACGTGTCATCCACCAACCCGCACTGGGCCAGCGTGGTGGATTATGCCCCAACATCTTAGATCTCTGGGTGGCGAGCGCAGTGCAGTGCTAGGTAATGATTTGGACTTTCATGTTCCAATAGCTGCGTGTCACTGTGCTGTTATGCGGCAGGCGTGTTGCTTACCATCAGGCACATCTCCTGCTCGTCTCGTCACTCTATGCTATAAAAAAAATCTCTCAGTGAAATGACGTAATGTCTCATATCACATAATTTTTGTTTCAATATATAGTAACATAGTCTGAAGAGTCACCAGACAAGAACCATACGTACTTACGCAAGGCGATACGGTAGAGTGTCACTTGACGTGGAGACAAGCACACGACTTACTGATTGTGTTAGATAAATAATTGTGTTTCTAGCTTTTCACGTGTTTTGGGGGTTGAGAGACGGAATCTTGACGCTTTTTACGAAAAAAAATGCCATTCTATTACTATTACTTTTTTTTTAATAGTTAGTGACGAGATGAGCAGGACTTGTGCTTTATGGTAAAACAACATGCCTGCCACATAACAGCACAGTGACACGCAGCTATTGGAACATGAAGAGTCCAAATCATTACCTAGCACCGCACTGCGCTCGTCACCCAGAGATCTAAGATGTTATATCTCTAAGCACTGTTATCTCTCTGAAAACATTGTCCTTCAAACCGGAACATAGCAATGTTTGCACATTAACGTTTGGCGGTAGAATAACTGACAAACGGTGTGGTACTTCCCGAGGCTGCCTCAGTATAGTCCTACTACTACAAAACTCTATACATTTACCAATAGTTTAGGCTGTATAGGTATACCACAGGTGATACCGCAATGCGCAGCCAGTCTCAAACATCGCAATCAAAATCCTGTAAAATCGCTACATGAGACAAAATTAATTTTAATCTCATATTCAGGCTTTAATTTTGGAAAATTAATTACCGTCATTTGGTTTTCTAAATTGCTTCTCCGCCACCGACGAAGTTAATTAATTAAATACGGATACAAATTGGTTTTGTGGTCATTAAAGGCGTATAACATTAGCATCTTAATTATAAAAATACACTCTATGATTATGAGGTTAAGAATCTATTTTATTTGGTTTTTTTGGTAGAAATTAAAGGATTATAAAAGTGGTTAAGCGTTGAGTCCCGTTTGGACATTTGATGTTCTGTGATAGATAAAAGCAATTTTGTTATATAGTTGCAACGAACAAATAATTGCAGAAACGTTACACGTAATAATGACAGTCTATTTTCTTTAGTACTTCTTTATACTGTGATGATTCTAAGAAGATATTGTCACCGTGGTGCAAGTAGGCAAGTACCTACTTACAAAATTAAAAGCAGTTGAAAATAAGTATGTATGGTCCATTTTCGTGTGACACTCTACTACGTAATTATTATACGTCCTTTGTAACTATTGACTGTTAAGCATAAACCCGATAAATAATCCTTGACAGCATCAGTTCCGCAAAGTATGACCAGATCTTACGTAAAAAGCTATTTCAAGTAGGAAAATACATGGACGTATAAAAAAAGTCGAAAGTAGTCTCGCTAAAACAAAAATTGTGGCCATAGAGTCGGCCACATAATATGTACGTGTTCGCTGTCACATACAGGCTGACACGCACACATACACATCAGTGAAACATTACACGCGCAAACTTGTGTATAACTATGTGAGCGTGTCAGCCTATCAGTGACAACCTGATAACGCATACGTGCAAATGTGGCCGACTCTAGGGACACAGTTTTTGTTTTAGCAAGACTACGTCCGACTTTTTTTATACGTCCATGGGAAAATACAGTAATTTTTGAAAATGAAATTTTGGAGTGGTGTTCAGGGATAGCGGAATTAAATAAGTAGGTACTAGGTACCTATTATATTTTTTTTCTCTTTAAAATTGATCGCCATTATCATTATACTCATAATAACTATATTCCCGTAATTTTGTACGCTTAAAGTTAAGAAACGGACTATACCATGAAGTGAACTGCAGTTTATGACGAAAGAGTGCAAATTTTTTTGCCATACAATATACTATGTGTTATTCCAAACTATATTATATTCTATGAAATCGTGTGCAAAACTTATAAAAATCTATGCTATAAATGTATTATTAACAAAAACTAGGATTATAATAATTTAGATTAGAAGATTTCATAATTTTGGGTTTTTTCGCTTGGCATTAGTATTCTGTAGTATCTTGACTCGTAGTAAGGTACACCGTATTGTAATCATTTACTCAAGTTACGGTATCTAAAAACTAAAAACCATGCCAAATTTTCAAAGCCACTTCGATACAGCAGAAAAACGTTTAGACGTTTATGACGTCACATGTACTCAAAAAAATAAAATCCTACTATCCCATCCTACTTCCTACTATCCTACTAATATTATAAATGTGAATGTATGGATGTTTGGATGTTTGGATGTTTGTTGCTCAATCACGTCCTAACGTATGAACGGATCGGGCTGAAATTTGGAACACAGATAGATTATAGTCTGGAAGAACACATAGGCTACTTTTATCCCGGAAAACAACGGGAACAACGGGAACGGGAACTTCGCGGGTAACACCGCGGGGCGCTTCTAGTAATACTCGTATTATAAATGTCAATGTTTTGGATGTTTGTTGCTCAATCACTTCCTAACGTATGAACGGATTGGGCTGTAATTTGGAACACAGTTAGATTATAGTCTGAAAGAAAACATAGGCTACTTTTCATCCCGATAAAACAACGGGAACGGGAACTACGCGGGTAAAACCGCGGGGCGCTGCTAGTTGTCCATAAATCACGTTTTATAATGCAGCAGTAAAATTTTAATAAGCGCTTTGAATTCAGGGATATGTTTGTAATCAGTTTAAACCACTCCCATTGCTTGATTAATCTGATAAAATCCATAATTAACCCAAATAAAGTAACTAAATGAATATTTTAATTCGAATGTCTCCATCTTTTCGACTAATTAGTAGAAAATGATAAGTTTTATCATTAACTCGCGTTTTTTTTTATTCATGACGGTCGTATATCTCCACTCAATGGTTAATTTGTTACAAAAATTATGTCTCAATCTGGGAATTCGAAGCGTCTTTTTAAGATAAAACTAGAAGTTTTTTTATTAGCGAAAGACAAGCTTATCTTATAGTGTTTCATTTTGAATTATGTTTGACTTCCTGTTTTTGTATTTATATTTTTTTTCTAAATGGATCAAATTTTGTTTCTGTCTTACGACTGTCTTTAAAGATTCTTGGTCGCTAAAGACAAAGTACGTTGAACAGAATACAGTAGTATCAGCATATCATTGTTTGGCGATAGAATAATTAGCAAAGGTTTGATATATTTGGTAGGTTGCTTTCAGCTATAAGGCCGCCCACTATCGCACTGCTTTACAATATATTGCTATTTTTTACTGTAAATCCTTTTTTTGTGCGTGTCAATAAAGTGTACCCATCTACCCCCACACGATAGACCAATGACATTGTCTCGGTCGCGGGAAGTCGTTGGATGGAAGCGGCACAACACCGGTCATTGTGGAAATCTTCGGGGGAGGCCTATGTACGCAAATAGGCCTCCCCCAAAGAAGTGGACATCTGCAGACTGCAGATGGCGATGATGATCTATCTATCTACTACCCTAGACGAACTCTACAATGAGTGCTACTACAAACTGAATGACTAACTTCTCCTATCTAACTGCTAAGCTAACTAATATTACTGACGCTTCGCCTAAAGTTTACAACGATAATATAAACTCACACCGTCATGTTATCGCCTAAGTTATCGTGAATTACTTAACGCTGTTCAAGCTACAAGCCCTACCCATTGTTATGGTAAATTCGTGTCGAAATCGCACATCTGTTGTAGATTAGCATCTGCCCACATCCCATCCTACGTGGTGCTAACGCGATGGCGTGTTGGACTTATCTTTGGCTGATAACCGTAATGGACGCTTTAAAGTTTTCTATAAAAATGGGACCCTATTATTTACTACATTTTGTCGAAAATAGAACGACCAGGCTTTGAAAGACGTTGTCTGAGTTGGGTTTTCGCCATGGTTACGATATTGATGTCTTCAAATCGAGACTGAACCGATTTCTTCTAAGTAGCATGTTCTATGCTAAACTGCGTCATCGCTTAACATCAGGCAAGATACCGGTCATGTGTAAACCTATTAAAATTACAAACTTTTATTTTTAAATAGACTTGCTAACGCCGTTTCACCTGATGTAAAGCGATGATGCGGTCTAAGTATACCTCACTTAGTTATACGAAATTTACTTTCGATTTGAAGATACTATCCATTTGAAAAGCGGAGTCGGACAACTTGTTCTAAATTTGGCAGCAATTAAATCCTGAACTACTGAACCAATTTTAGTCAAACTTTCTGGTGTGCAGGTTGTTCTAACTACTTAGCTAAATTATTTGTTTATTATATGAACCCGAGCAAAGACGGAACAGACCGCTAGTAAATATATCTTAGCAAATTTACATGTGCCAGTCCAATGACTAACATTAGTGTTTAGAATATTGAGCAGCAATAAGCATCTTGTCAAGGAATATTCAAATTATCGACGAGAATAGACAGGCAATTATAGCTATTGTACGATTTATTGGCAAATTTGACTTGAGCAATGAGCATTGTTGAATGTGGCATTGATGGGAGATTGTTGGCACTTTAAAAGCCATGGTAACTTATTATAGAGAATAAGGTACAATTTTATTGTGAATCGTGATATCGTAGGTTTAAACCGCGTTTGCATATTTGAGCAGTTCTCCAAGAGATGTGGGTACAACTTGGGCTTAAACCCCAAGTTGATTGAAGCTCACCACTAATGGTGAATAAAAAAAATGTTGCGAATCCACTTTGTTCCAAGAGAGAACTCTTTCGATGCCACGTGTTATCCACCAACCCGCACTTGACCAGCATGTCGTGTGTCAATCACAGCAGTGGGAATAGTTGTTGATATTAATGCACATTCGTGCAGTTTCACTATCTCCCATACCTGAAACAAAACAAAAAGCAGGTGTTATAACTTTCAACAGCTAAAATATTTGTAATTCTTAAAATTTGATAACATCAAACAGGATATTATATTAAAGTGCCGGTGTGGTTACAGGCCACACCATAAAATTACTCTCATCATTTTTCCCTAACGCGCCTTCATCATCATCATCATCAGCCTGTGTTCGTCCACTGCTGGACATAGGACTCTCCTATACTACGCCACTTAGCCCGATCCTCGGTCTTACGTTTCCAACTGCCACCAGCCATCTTTCGTATATCGTCACTCCATCTGGTCTCAGGGCGTCCTACACTACGTTTGCCGATTCGCGGTCTCCACTCCAAAACCCGTCTACCCCAACGGTTATCGGGTCTGCGACAGATGTGACCGGCCCATTGCCACTTCAGTTTGCTAACGCGAAGTTACGGCTGGACTAGTTGGGAGAACGGCGACTGCCGATCCGAAGACCCCGGGTTCAAAACCACGCGCGCCACTGTCTTTTCGAAGTCATTCAAAGTCAGTCGAAGTAATGCCGCTAAAATCCAACGGTGAAAAAAACATCGTGAGAAAACCGGCATGTACCTAGAATCTTTCGTAGTCATGTGTCATCCACCAACTCGCACTGGGCCATCGTGGTAGATTATGGCCTTGACTCCATGCGAGAGAAGGCTCCGGGTCATAGCAGTGGGAACATTTAGTGGGCAGTTTATGAATACACTTGCTAATAGTTTGAGTCTAGGTAGCGGTGTGTGAAAATAAATAAGTTAAATATAAATATTATAGCTATATTCTTTATTTGATTTTCATAAGGTCGCCTTAAGTACTTAGTTAATACCAGTCTAACAAACATTAAACTTTGTCCAAACACTTGAAGCACTGCTGAGTGACATCATCTCGGGGGCTACTCGTATGATGCTTTAAAGGTTGGTCTGAGTGACTGACTGATAGCATACGCAACTCACTTTATGTTCCCACTGCTGGGACTCGAGGCCTTCCCCCATATTAAGGAGAGTGTCAAGGCGAATAACGCTTGTTTTCGAAAGATGTCTTTTTAGGGTTCCGTATAACGTAAAAATGGAAACTTTAAGAACTACTGTTGGAACTTGGTAAGTACGAACCGCAACCAAGTAGATAGATGTGTTCTGTGAACCGCATTAAAATTTTAACACAAACATTAAGAAAACAATAAATTTTGGGGGTGCCCCATACTTACATACTATACATGCATACATACATCGAACTGAAACTCAAATTTTATTTTTCATCAAACCCATAACAGTGGGTTGTCTTTGGATAGGTCTTCAAAAAGGATGTCGAAGTTTCAATTTTTTTTTTCTATACATAATAATTTGCCCGAGAGATACTTCCAAAGTGGTAAAATGTATGTGTGTGTGTGTGTGTGTGTATGCCCCCTGTGATTTTAAAAATAAGAGAATGATAAATCAAAAAAAATATACACGATGTACATTATTACCATGCAAACTTCTACCGAAAGTTGGTTTGAACTCGATCTAGTAAGTACTTCGTTTTTTTAGTACGTCATAAATACACTATTATTAAAACATCGATCAAAGCTACAACTAGTTACAAGATCTTTTGTGTGTAGTATATTACTTGCTGCTACGGAACCCTTCTTAGGTGAGTTCGACTCGCACTTGGCCGGTCTATTTAGAATATCGGTTTTCTCACGCCGTTTCGGTTCGCACACCCCGCGAGGGGTTTTAGTCGGTAGCATAGAATAGATAATATAGACACCATGTCGGTAGTGACACCATGTTCGTACATCGTATCGAGCCCTGTATGGCCTGGCATGTCTCTGAAGGGCGGTCATACGTAAATGCATTGCCCCATTACTTAAAAAAAGAAACGTCCTACAAAAAGGAATCTTATCGCTTAATTTTTTTTGTGGAAAGAATCGGTATTGCTATAGTACCGATCTTTTCTACAGGTAAAAACAGGTAGGACAATTTATAGAAATAGAAAAATTAAATCAAGAATTACTTATACCTATTACATTGTAAGACTAGCAACACCCCGCGGTTACACACGCTTTATCTCGATCAAATATTCTCGAGTTAAAAAAATATGCTGTTTTAATCCAGACCATTATTTATCTAACTAGCAAATTACATCCAAATCCCTTGAGTAGTTTATGCTTTTAAGAAACATACATTAACAAGAGTTCGCGTTTATGTTTGCAACACCCTTAATGCAGGGTATGTACAAATATTTTAAACGTGTTATATATGTGCAATTAATCAATAATATTAGTAGATTTTCTTGCTGAGGCTTTGCGAGCGTTGACAAGTCGTCATGTCTCATGACTTGCGCGTCTAAACGAAACGCAAATGTTACGTTTTGTTTGCGTATTACAGCTACGGCAGTTACGAAACGCAGCGAATCTTGTTATATTTGTTCAGTGCATTCTTCACTCTGATTATGAGGCAACATGATAACCGACTTGACTGATATTTTTAGAACAAGAGCTTTTGTGTGTGAAATCGTGAATTGAGATAATATGTGCCAGTGTTTGTTTTACAGATTACATTGTATACTGGAGAAATAACTAGTAAATGGCTACGACTTCATTCATGTAAAATTAAGAACGAATAACAAAAGACTTTGCCACTAATTTAAAAAAAAGGTAGCCAATGAGCCTATATTTTTTTTTTAAGATGAAGTTTATTAGTCTGGCTATCTATATCAGCTGCCTGGCTTACATGATACAAGCTACGCTTACTTTATTTATTTATCTATTCTATCGTATTAGCACTACAATTGTGTTTTGGATGTTTGTTGCTCAATCACGGCATAGTAACTAACAAATAAACATACATATAGATAGCCTGAAATTTTGTAGTAGTAGGACTCTTGGCAGAGTCCGCCTGGGGAGGACCACACCTTTGCCAGTTATTCTACCGCCAAGCAGTAATGTGCAAACATTACTGTGTTCCGGTTTGAAGGGCAATGTTTCCAGAGAAATTACAGGGCTTGGGGATATAACAATTTAGATCTCTGGGTGACGAGCGCAGGGCAGTGCAGTGCTAGGTAATGATTTGGACTCTTCCTGTTCCAATAGCTGCGTGTCACTGTGCTGTTATGTGTCAGGCATGTTGCTTACCATCAGGCACATATCCTGCTCGTCTCGTCACTCTTTAATATAAAAAAGTCTTGTTTGCCACATCACTCTATTATTACTTATTACGGACATATTTATAATTATATAAGTACTAAATCTACTATCTGGCTCCCATAGTATAAGTTTTGTTTAGTTTAGGGCTGTGTGAGAAAAAAATGTGCATCACTATTTATTTATTATCGTAAGTTAGGAAATGTAAATTGTAATAACTACAAAAATAATTCAATAATTCACTTTTAAAATAACGAGTCAATTTCATGTTTAAATTTTACTGAAAAAATTGAAATTTGACTTTAACAAAAATGATATACAGCAAATATGAGTACAATAACACTGAACAAAACAAAACAAAGAATTATTGTCACACACCACAGAGCAGTGATTGATGTTATTGCAAAGACAATAGAAAATCTATCAACTTGTAATTCATATCGAATCAGAATTATTCGATAACGTCCCGGAATTGATGACTGCACTGTATCGATACTAAAAGCAATTATAATGACAATAATAGGGAATGATTTTATTCCCACTATTGTGTTGAGGGTTCCCAGGGAAGTGCATTAGACATGATATTGTATTGTATTGTAGCATCAATTTCATATCGACTTTGTATCTAATATTCTGTAACGTAGTCCGCTTTACTTTTGCTGGGACTCGGTGCTTTCTGTTAGAAAAAAACCTTATTCCACCATGTTGGTTAAAAGTGGCCTAGTAAATGACAAATCGTAATTAACATCAGGTGAGATGGCGCTCAAGTGTAAACCTATAAAAGTAAAAAAAATAATTATAGATATAATTTCTGAAACTTGTACCACAGTAAATTGTACTTTCTTCGCGATGTTTTAATACAACGTTAAAGCCAATTATTATGATATAATACGAGCATGTCACCGGAAAAATGTAAATACCGTAAAATGCAAATCTGACGAATTTAGATTATAAACTAACCAAACGTACCATACGATTTCAATATTACTCATTTTATTGTAAACTTACATGTTTACAATTTTAAGTTGACAATACAATTACTCTTTATTAAAACCCACAAAAACAGAAAACATATTACAAAAAACATACTAATAAATTAGCGTTTTAATTGGCGACCTTATCGCTTAAAGCGTGACTTTATTATTATACCATTATAGGTTACAGTTTTTGTACCAGAAACAAGCCAGAACGAGAGTTACCCGTATTTTTACATTATCATCGTCATTTTAAATCATTGGAGCCTTTGAGACACTCCCTATGTGACTACCACTTCTATATTTAAATTAACATTGATGCCTTCGTTCCAGCCAGCCGTTGTACCCAGTACCTATGTAAGTAAGTCCACATTGAAAGCACGATCGAAAATTTACGACACCCAAAGATATGGGCATCACATCCGAAACAATAGGCGGCAAACGGCCACCGCTGCGATTTGTCAACCACGTGCGTGATTTGTCAAGCACAGCCAGATAAAACTGACGCCTGACCACCGGGCTTGACAGTCCAGATGGATGCAGTACCGCGCAACGTTATCATAAACGCTTTAGCATACCTGAGATAAATTGCTACGTGAAGCTTCGAGCTGCCAAAAAGATGGATATTTTTACAAAATTAACATGGACAGAGAAATGTTTGCATGTAGTAAATTATTTATTCTGGTAATATGCATAGCGGTTAATGTTTTCATGCTGTTTTTTTGCATGTTTTCTTAAGAAATATGATGTTAGTTTGATATTATTATCCTACTATGAATTTGGGTTCACAGAAGAATGCAAGAGCGTCCCGTATTCCTGTTGAAAGCGGCAAAGGTGGAATCCCTTGAAGGTTTTAGTCGGTAGAGGCAATTGTGGGACCACTAAACTTGTGGTGCCTAGTTGGGTATAATCCAACAGTCCACAACCTTTCGGTGGTATGTGTAAATACAATTCCTCCTCGTAAAAAAAGACAGAGACAAAACTTACTCGAAAGTTTCTGTTTCGTCGTGTTATAATAATAAATTTTCATTTTTTATATTTATTCTAACAATATTACAACTGCGAAAGTTTGGATGTTTGTTGCTCAATTACGTCGGAGCGGCTGAATAGATCGAGCTGGAATTTATAACACACATTTACTTTCTAGGATAGTACATAGACATAAAATAGCATATATAATTTTCGAATGGGAGCTACATGGGTAAAACAGCGGGCCACTGTTAATCTATCACAATCGCAACCGCTATAATATAACATCAGGACAAATATTTAAATTAACAACTCACGTGTGATGTAATCAGTCCTATCCGGTTCAGTCCAACTTAAGTTTGTTATCGCGTGAGTTATCCGTCAACTAATTTAAAATGTGTAACAGCTACATCAGTGTTCATACTAAGACAAATGTTATGCCAATCTGACCTTAAAAACATACCAAAACTTAGCGCCAAGACAAAAACACGGGAAATTTTTCCCGTATATTAAACGGCAGTAGGTACTCGACACGTATTGGTTTTCCACGGGCAACCCCAAAGCAATTTATCAGAGTAAAGAGATTTCCAGCCCTTTGATTTTATTAACCCGCTTGTGACACATCAAGGGAGAATCCGTACTCGCATCATAATATATTTTACCGTAAATAGCTTTGATCTTTATTCAAAGGGGGTTTGACTTTTATAAGAAAATTATCGCCTTTAAACAACGATATTTATTTCGTATGTCAATGACTTTACATAAAATATTTATAAAGTGTAAGTTTTTTACTTTATAATCATCATCATCATCAGCAGCAGACAGACGTCCACTGCTGGACATAGGCCTGTCCCAATGATTTCCACAATGACCGGTCTTGTGCCGCCTCCATCCACCGACTTCCCACGACCGAGACAATACGTGAGACGTGTGGGGGCCGTCCTACACTGCGCCTGCCGTTTCGTGGTCGCCATTTGAAAACCTTTACTCCCCAGCGGTTATCGGTTCAGCGAGCTATATGACCTGCCTCTTGCCACTTCAACTTGCTAATTTGACGAGCTATGTCGGTGACCTTCGTTCTTCTGCTCGCGTTCTTCGTTCGTTAGCTGCGGTTAGTACTTATTAGTAAAGTAAAATCTTACTACTTGATATTTAGGACATAATATTCTCTATTATCTATGCCAGTAGTTCCTTTCCAAAAAACCTCTTCGGCTTCATAAGATTAGTATAGATTTTCATAAACTTGCATCAATTTTAATAATTGGACATATATTTTCATCTATCACACATATCTGTCATGAAATCTCCTCATTGTATATTTTATTCAGGAATGCCTTGCTATTACAAGTACTAAAAATTCAATCACAGAAAAATGTCAAAACCAGAGCCTCCACCCACGCATACCAAGCCACATCATTACAATAACGTATACAATGATCATTGCATAAAAACGCAATGGAACCAATAGCTTCTATACATTATTCATAGCAAAATTGTATGCCCACCATTGTATTCATATTAGCTCAGAACTTTCGCCAATTATTCTGCTACAAATTTATATTGACAGATAAATTTAAAAGATCAAACATTTTGCATTCGAATACGAGCTTTAAAACTTTAAGGGTAAGGTACAGGAAGTTATTGAGGAGGAATTTTGAGGGGTTTCGAAAACGTGGTCCGTGGTGTGTAAGTGCTTTAGTGAGTAAAACCAGGGTTTGTTACTAGTGGGTGTGGAGAAACTTATGTAGATATTTTTTTATTATATGACGGTACGAGAATGACATCCGCCTGATGGTAAGCAACATGCTTGCTCATAAAAGCACACTACTATACATAACATGAAGAGTATATCTCACTGCTTGCCAATGCATTGTGCTCGTCACCCAAATAAATAAGGTGCTTTAATAGTGTGCCCTGTAATTTCTCTTATTTATTTTATTCTTATTACATTATTCTTCAAATCGTAACACAGTAATAATACTAGATATTATTTAAAATAACAGACAAGGGTGTGATACTTACCCAAGCGAGCTCTGTTAAAAGTCCAACCACGACTAAAACTTTAAATATAAAATTATAATTATGTTAAATTTTAATTGATATGAAACTTTATTATCCACCGTTGGACATAAACCCCAAAAGAGAGCAAGATAAATAGTAGTATTTGTTAAACTCTTAATAAAATCTGATTTTTTCTTCTCAAGAAAATATTTCTACCATAATGTCTGTTATTAATGTGCCTGTCCGTTGGCGTAAGTACAAACCCCAAACAATCTCGATGTTTCAGTAGATGTATGTTTTCGATAATTATTTATATTTTCAGAAGTTTCGTTCTGAGGAGGTTAATTATACGAAACATTCAGTAACCAAAAAAAAAAACTATTATTTTATAGGCAAGATTTGCAGAATATTCATGTATCTTTTAATAAATATTTGCTATATTTTTGTAAAGAGTAGACCTCCTAGAGACATCCCCAAAAACTGCACAAAAATGGCTAACTTTTCGTTTTGCTTGGGCGTACCCCTAAGAGACCTGTAACAGTCCGTTTTGGACCTTTACTACCGATCATGCTCATGCATCATGATCAGACCCGGCAGTTTCGAGGACCACCTTCAGAGAATTCATTTTCAAACGATCGTAAGCCGTCGTAACGCGACAATGCTTGCTATGTTGGTACGTACCATAGATTTAGTAATGTGTAAACTCTTTGGTACTTACCGATATCTCTTGATGGAGTGCTTAGCATTCGGTATGTATAAATGTACTAGCTGTGCCCCGCGGTTTCACCCGCGTCTATTTGAGGAAAATCCATACTAAAATATCCATTGCTGGCCACTTTATTACGTTTTACGGAACCCTAAAAATACGTAAATAAGCAAAAATGCATTGTTGTAGAACAAATTTGATTACTTCAAATGACACAAACTTCAAATGTAGACACGCGCCGTCACAGACTTCAACGACCAAAGAGAATTTAAATTCACGGAACTAAAGCTCTCGAAGATAAATATTTTTCCCCGTTTTCTTTACATTCTTCACTCATACTCCGTACCTATTGATAGTAGCGTAATGTTATATACCCTATAGCCTTCCTCGATAAATGGAGTATCCAACAAAAAAAGAATCATTCCTATCGGTCCAGTAGTTTCCGAGATCCTAGCGTTCAAACAAACAAACAAACAAACTCTTCAGCTTTATAATATTAGTATAGATAAGTCTGATGTTTCTATCGTACCTAGATTTTTATTTCGGGTAAATGGATGCTAAATAGCGTAAGTATGCTATTTAATTTTGTAAATTAGGATTAGGTGTCTCGGGTCCTGCACCGTCTACGCAAATCCATCGTTCGGTAGTTAGTAAGTAGAGGCAAACGAAGCCAGCTAGTATAGATCCTTTTAAAAAAAAACTTGTCTATCATTTTTTTTATACGATAGATTTATGTTCGGCCACGAGATTTTATGCAACACCGTGGTGTAGGATTTAACATCGGACATAGAAAGTACTTTTGTACTCGATATTTAAATACTAATAGGTTATACTTGTACCTCTAGAAAAACTCAACGTTTACTACTGTATGGTGATGAGATGATTATTTTATTATTTAATTTCTTGTTTTTTGAAGACATGCCATTTTTTTTAATTGTCTATGTTTTTATATGATAAAAAGTTTGACTAGATAATGCTTTATTAGTCCCCAGTAAAAATTTCTCTCCTGCCACCACTTCTGAACACACACCTCTTCAGTCGGAACCGAAGTCCGGTCCGGTTCCGAAAAATCAAATTAAAAAACTTCGGTTCCGATAATATGACCTTCTGCTACATCTTTGCTCTATACCATTTAAGAGGAACTATCAATTAAGCACAATTAATAAATAATAGCCAATGTTTATGCTAATGTTATGCAAACTGTCATAAAAATATGTTTTGAAAGAATAAAATTATACGTCCATTATAAGCCACAAAAAAACAGAAACTAGTTTATATGCCCTCATAAACGCAGCTATTTGCTCAGTAAAATGCTAAATTGCTATTTAATTAATCAAATTTGTACTACAAATAAGAAATATACTCGCTAACAGCGCCAATTATACCAAAGAAGCCAGTTATTATTCCTATAATTGTATTAAAAGTTGATAAAAACCGCTTTGAACCGGTTTTGTAAATGTCACAACATCTAGAATTCGCGTCACGACTTAATACCGATCCACGGCGGCGAGACAGTCGAGTTTTTACACAAACTCTATAGGTATTGTTTGAAAGCTGTGTAGTTCAACTTGTTTTCGTGTTCTTTTGAGTGTTGGTTTGGATTGGATCTGTCGATGCGATGGGTTGTGTTGGTTTTTGTCGCACAGCATTGCAGTGGCGATGCAACAAAGTGGCTTGTTACTTTTGTATAAATATAATGTTTTTCTATGGTTCCGTTGCCAAAGGGTAAAAACTGGACCCTATTACTGAGACTTAGCTGTCCGTGCGTCCGTACGTCCGTCCGTCTGTCACCAGACTGTATCTCAAGAACGGTGATAGCTAGGCAGTTGAAATTTTCACAGATGATGTATTTCTATTGCCAATATAACGACCAATAACTAAAAATAAAATAAAATGAACATTTAAGGTGGGCAAACTTGATTTTTAACATTTCTTGCTCGATTAGTCCGTCCCAAGCAAACTAGATGGCGCCACTAGAAGAATAAAACGCGCTATGGAATTCGTCGTTAGAATAATAAGGTAAAATCAAAATTGTACTGAAACAGTTTGGATGAAAGCCTGTCTGCGGAAACTGCGATAGTCTATGTGTACGGAATTCGGAATAAAGCCAAAGAGGTTTTAGCCGTTTATTTATTTTGTGTGATGAATTCAAATGTTTGCACTGTGTCTGGGTGTTTCTATGTATAATAAGTATGTATTTAAAAACTATATAAGTATTATATCAGCTATCTGGCCGCCATCACACAAGCTTTGCTTAGTTTGGGGTCAGATGGTGCTGTGTGTGAATTGTCCACCAATATTTATTATTATTATTATTATTTCCTAATGGTACGGAACCCTTCCTACGGGAGCCCCAATCGCACTTGGCCGGTTTTATTTTGTTATAGGGAGTTAAGTATATGTATAAACTTTGATGGCCTAGTGGTTTTAACACATATTCACAATCGTGATGTTGTAGGATGGGATCAACCTTCGATATTCTGTCTTGATAGAGTACTGGAGTGACTGAGGCGTGCATTGTGCAGCCGTATCATGTCGCCGCGCTTGGAAATAGAAGCAACCATCGCTTACCCTCAGGCGAGTTGGTGGACAAACGCGGACCTATACGCGATAAAAAAAACCGTGACAAAGGCCCCACTGACGCCTGCGGTTGCAGTCTTCAGCCTATCTCGGACACATGCCGGTTAACATGCGTTCTACGATGCAGAGTGAAAACACCTAAATCGTATCCGTCAGGGACTACCGACTCTGGCAACGACGACTGATGACTCCATTTTCGTAATAGAAAAATGAGCCAAAACTCTTCTTTCAAGTTCGGTGGCAGTACCGGTATCGGTAGCGGTGTCGTAGTTTTTGAAGTGAAAACTTCTTTAGGCACGCCTAGACACATATTCACAGACAGACGTGGGCTGTGAATTGGATTCTAGCATCACATTGGTTGATTTTCCAAAGACGCGAACGAAGAGATTTGACTCTACTTTTGTGATAAGAACGTCTAGGCTGTGGAATGCGTTGCCTGAGTGGGTTTTCCCTGTTGATTACAATCTTTGTGTCTTCAAATCGAGAGTGAATCGGTTTCGTCTAAGTAAACACGCCCCATCGTAGACCGCATCGTCGCTTAACATCAGGTGAGATGGCGGTTAAGTGTAAGCCTATAAAAGTTAAAAAAAAATCACGCTCGGGTATGATAAGATATCTTCGGGTAAACTCGGGACCATGGCTATTGGCCATTTAGAAATGCGTTAGCCAATGGCAAATGCTGAAAGGGCGTGGCCTCGGCATCATGCCGTGGCCGTCTAGAAATGCATCAGCCAATAGGAAATGCTGACACATTTCTAGATGGCCATGCCATGATGCCCAGGCCACGCCCTCCGGTAACACACGTGTAGTTTCCAAAGTAAGCTATCAAATGCTGAGTTATAAGTTTTCACTTCTATTGGCAGTACCTATGACTGCCAATTTTTTTTAATATAGTACCTAGATATAGTTGACGAGACGAGCAATGCATGTGCCAGATGGTAAGAAACATGCCTGCCACATAACAGCACAGTCACAAGCGGCTATTGGAACATGAAGAGTCCAAATCATTACCTAGCACTGCACTGCGCTCATCACTTAGAGATCTAAGGTATTATATTTCTAAGCGTCGTAATTTCTCTGGAAACATTTATACTTTCAATACTTTATTAATCCTACCACTACAAAAATAAAAGTATATAAGTACTTAGTAATAAAACACGAAATACTCATGAATGAATAATAAATAAAAGGGACAAAAAGACTAATTTATCTCTTCCCATCAATACAGCATTCAGTACATCGGAATCTTCTCAAAAAGCATTGACTTGAATGCGGCCATCACTTTAAAGGCAATCCACGATCTGCCTCCAAAAAAGAAAATTGATTCAAAGTATTTATTCTCCAAACAGTATGGGATCTCAGACTTTTCCACGAAATTATGTCTAATGAAAGTTGATAGGTGAATGTGCAAGCGTACACGCAATCCTAAAATAGTAACCAGTATTTATCATTTTATAGAAATAACATAATTCACAAAAAAAGAACTAATAAAAGTATCTATCTATATTACCACTACGAGCCTTTCTCTTGTTTGTAGAGAGTCAAGATCATAATCCACTACGCTGGCCCAGATTGGGTTGGCGCACTATGAATGACCTCAAAAGAGTCTTTTGATTCCTTATGATATTATCCTTCACCGTTTTTGCTTAGGTAAACATTTTAATACATCGCAACTCGCAACGCAACGTAACGATGTTATAACAGACGAAACCATAGTTACTTTTGTAGAATGCGAAATAATGCATGTTCCCTTACTGGAATCCAGAGTGTATTGACACGGACACTTGAATGAGCCACCAAAAAGCGCTTTCCCGTTTTAAACGTTGAAGTATGTGAATGAAAAATACATTAAACATTTTCATGAGGTCTGCGTCCGAGAGGTATTACATGGTATTATAACGGTTCGTGATTTTGAATGGGATTCAGCTTTTTTTTATTCGACTTCCGCATATTCTGGAAGACGTTTTTGCTCTTGCTGCGTAGACAGGTACGTACAATGAAACGCATTTAGATTTACTGTCAACGATTGTTCTCAATTTCAACAAAGTGTTGTATTTCCACCGATTTAAAAAAAAAGGAAATTCTCCATTCGCGCTGTATGTTTTTTTCTTTTTGTATTGTACACAAAATGTTCCAATGAGAACGGGGTTTCGTAGTATTTTAATAAAATTTTAATAAAATTGAGCTACATGACACAGCTACACGAGTCTAGTTTTCCAAGTTAGAATAGCAAACTAGTGTTATTAAGTTAGCAAGCTAGTCCTTTTAGCTTCGTGTAGACAAAACTAGCGTTGCGTAGCATTGTCTACACGAAGGTAGAACAGAAGTACCAGCTTGCTATCCTAGCTTGAAAAACTAGCATCGTGTAGCTCGGGCATAAGACATGCTTTGTAATACGGTATAAGTGTAAGCATCCCTCTTACATATGTTTCCTCCCAACTATGGAGCTCAGAGCCATATCTCATAAGGAGATAGTCAAGATCATTAACCACCACACAGAACAAGCGTAGAATGGCGTAAGACGTATGTCTTCGAAAAATTGTTCCAGTTGGTTTCCTCACGCTAATTTCTTTCATCGTTAAGCCAGTGGTAACAAACATTTTAAAAATTTGCATTTAGAAAAACATCCAGTTACGAAACATTTACAGAACGCAAACAAAACCTGTCAAAATTGTTTTCAGTATCGCCACAAGCGGCGTTGATGTCTCATTACCTATATTAGACAAATTTTAATAGCAATACGTCAATGTCAATGATTTGATATATATTTTCACTCATATGTGTCATTTTAAAAACGATTTATTGTAATACGGCGTTAAAAAAACGCAAGGCAAAGTCTCATTGACATATCGGTAAACAGAATAAAAATTCGAATTTAAACACTGACACAGGACATTTGCAACCTTTTTTAAACGATTGAATTTCAACAATGGCAACTCTTACCCAAGAATGTCATTGAATAATGTATTGCCAGGCGCAAGAACTGTACGCGTTTCGATTATTTTTGTTTTATTTGCCCGTTCAATTGGAATACGTAAGTTGTTTTAATTATTTTTAGTTTTTGTTTCTGTATTTTATCAAGAATTGTAATTGGGCTGCCATTAGCAATTCAATTTTCATTCGTAACTGAACAATTTTAGTTTTGTGAATTTATTACTTTAGTCGATTCATTAAAAGTTTTCATTTGGCCGCGGTGTTCTACTGGCGATACTAGTTAGTAGTTGTGAGTAACTTTTACAAGTACAGATTTTATTTTAACTTTAAAAGGTTTACTCTTGACCGACATCTCGCCTGATGTTAAGCGACGAGGTGGTCCACGGTGGAACATGCTTACCTAAAAAAAGTAATCACTCTCGATTTCAAGACACTAAGACAGCCATCGGTATCCATCGGAAAATCCAATCAGGCAACGCATTTCAAAGCCTAGACGTTGTTTTCACAAAAGTAGAATCAACCCTGTTCGTTCTAGTCTTTGAAATGTCAACCAATCGATGTCGCTTTATCGAGCTACGAGCCGTCCGATAAACATAAAATAAAAAAATAAAAAAACGGTCGAATTGAGAAACCTACTTTTTTTTAAAGTCGGTTAAAAAAGTCAAGCATAAAGATAGGTAAAGCAGGTAAAAATAGATCACGCAGATCTATTGCACACTCTCCGAAGTACATCCTATAAAAACCGATAAGCTAGTAATTTCGGGGCGATCTTCAAGGCTTTGAAGTACTAGTTTGTTATCACCACTGGCTAAACGAGTGAAGAAAAAACTCGTAAAAAACCAAAGTGTTCCAAAAATCTTTGGAGGTCACGCGTCATCCATCAATCCGCACTGAGAAAAGCGTGGTGGATTATGACCTTGACTCTCTCCTTGCGAGACAAAGCCCCGAGTCCCAGCAGTGGGAACATTTAGCTGCTTAAACAAGCGCTTACCCGATGTTGACGTATTATAACAGTTTTAATATATTTTTTGTCATACCAGTTAGTTCCCACACCCTACCAAGCGTACCAAAAACGGACCACCATCCATCAAACCTAACGAAGAATTGCTATTAAACATTAATTGTGAATTTATATGCGTGTGAGCACATTGTAGTCTTTGTTCACAGGTTTTTTACATCCCCTTATATGGGGATGCAAAAATACCAGGACTAAAAGAAACAGGATAATGTTTGGAATTGTCCATTTCCAAGGCTGTCTGGGTCCTCGGCCGATGAATAAGGACCTAGTTGGTGAAGTATGTTTTATTTATATTATTATTGTAGCTAGGAAAGCCCCACGGTTTTACCTATTTATTTTCCGTTATCGTTTTCCTGCTACAAAAAGGAACCTATGTACATTTCAAATTACTATAAACTATCTGTGTTCCAAATTTCTTCTCCTTTCAACCGTTTCGACGTGTTTGAGCAATAAACATCGAAACATCAAATTTTTTTAATCCTAATAATGTTTTAAACTAGTGACATCACGTGGTTTCACTTGCGTAGATTTTTTTTTTTTATAGCATAGAGTGACGAGACGAGCAGGTCATGTGCCTGATGGTAAGCAACATGCCTGCCACATAACAGCACAGTAACACGCAGCTATTGGAACATGATAGTCCAAATCATTACCTAGCACTGCACTGCGCTCGTCACCCAGAGATCTAAGATGTTATATCTCTAAGCCCTGTAATTTCTCTGGAAACAGTGCCCTTCAAACCGGAACACAGTATTGTTTGCACAGTACTGCTTGGTGGTAGAATAATTGACAAAGGTGTGGTACTTCCCCAGGCGGACTCTGCTATAAGAGTCCTACCACTACACGTGTAGTTTACGTGATAAAGAGTAGCCTATGTGTTATGTTAAACTGTAATCTGACTGGGTTCTGATACGTTTAGCCGTTTCGACGTGCTTGAGCAACGAACATCCAAACTTTGACATTTATAATATTAGTAAAATACCTATGAAATTTTGTATGTTTGTTGCTGAATTACGTCGAAATGGCAGAACGGGTCTGGTTAAAATTTGGTACATATTTATATGATAGTCTGGGATAACATCTAGGCTACTTTTCATCGCCGTAAAAAATGAGAAAGCAAAACTGCGTGGGTAAAGCTGCTAGGCGTTACTACTTTGGTAGGATTAAATATTAAATTTCTACTTTTACTGAATATAATAGGGCCTGATAGGTGTATTCTTGTGTGTAAGGATTTGAATATCTTAAAAACATTTATATAAATAATCCTCTTAGAGACGACGACATGAGGGTGGGTTTATGGAAAAAAGGTTTAAAGGGTGATTTGAGTTTAAAATAGTTTTGGTAAGAATTAAAGTTTGGTAAGTATTACAACGATTAGTAGGTATTAATGGAGCGATTTTCAGCCGCGAGTGAAAATCGTTCCATGAGTACTTAGCCTTAACTGGCCTTCTAATATCCTACTCCCTGCTAATATTACAACATTAATAGTACAAATGTGAAAGTTGGTGAGGGTGGATGTATGTTTTTAGCTCTTTCACACAAAAACAACTGACGGGGTCTGAACGATATTTGGTACGTAGATAGATAATAGTTTGAAATACCACATAGAGTTTTGACATCCCGGGACAATAATTTGATGGAGAGCTACGCGACTGAAACTCCGGAACGCTGAGTCTCTGAGACCTTGCTGATGGAACGTAAACCATTTTTTTCTAGTAAGAGTGACAACACCAGCAAGGCATATGCCTGATGGTAAGCAACATGCTTACCCATAGCAGTAAAGTGACACGCAGCTATTGGAATATGAAGAGTCGAAATCATTACCTATCACTGCACTGCGCTCGTCACCCGAAGATGTAAGGTGGGGTTATCTCTTCCTCCGGTGATTTCTCTGGAAGCATCTGTTTATGATATCTATGTAAGCCATGCCATGTAGGATAGAAGCCAGATAAATATCTCAAATGTATGCGAAAACAGCCTGTACTTAACCTAGTATTTTAGGACAAAATAATCATTGTATCATTACAATGTTTTCAATACACGTTCTCAAAATAACAACTAAACGAAACACTCTCTATAAACCCTCGTCATCAAAATAACCTTAACTCAAACGCTTTAAGCAATTTATTACGCTTAAAAGGATTTTGATGAAGAGCTTATATCACAAAACGATCGGCTTATTTATAACGTAAACCGAAATTTAATAAAACTAAAACTTTTATGGTAAGCCTAAATTTTTTATTAATGTAAAACGGTGGTAGCTCCCTCGTCTTAGTAACTGGTAGGTCGGATTGCATCGGAGTTTATGAAAACCATTTGTCGGCAGGTAAATCGAGCATTGTGGTAGCTAAGCTGATAGAGTGAAATATTTTAATCGGATAACCTAAGGACCACATAACCGAAATGTTTTTGGAGTGAATTATTCATTTATTGTTATTAAAAATACGTTGACAAAATATAGATACCTACGCATATAGCACGAAAATAAGCAATCACTTTCGTAGAAAGATTTATGTTTTGTCGTTATCTGGACGTCTACTCTCTTTCTACGAAAACGTAATTTCGAAAAAAAACTCGCGACTTTCCTGCTCTCGTTCTACTTCGTTTCATCCGATACAACATTGTTTGACGTTTACATGTTCTAAGCTTACTCTAATTAGAGTAGGCTTCGAACATTTAAACGGACAAAACGACGGATCGAAATAGAATTGGAGTTTGAAATTCGCGAGTTTATTTCGAAATTACGTTTTGGTAGAAAGCGTCAAATTTCTAGTGTAAAAAAATGCATGTACGCAAATATCCAAAATACATAGCTGTTGAGCTAATTTGATTAATTAATGTTTGTATGGAAATCTGAGGTTCCCTTTTTTTTAACTTATATAGGTTTATACTTGACCGCCAACTCGCCTGATGTTAAGCGACAATGCGGTCTACGATGGAGCGTGTTTGCCTAGAAAAAAAACGATTCACTCTCGATTTGAAGACGCAAAGATTGTAACCATCGGGGAAAACCCACTCAGGCAACGTATTCCACAGCCTTGACGTTCTTATCACAAAGGTAGAGTCAAATCTCTTCGTTCGTGTCTTTGCAACATCGACCATGAAACGATGTCGCTTTTTCGAACCTACCTATTTGTGATTATATTGTTCTGCTAGTTATGTTTATATCACGCTTCGCATTTGATTTTTTACACTTGTCTAATGGTACAAAATGAGACTACATTATGTACTACTGGCATTCCGCAGTATCACTAATTTAGTTCCTGATCCCGTCATTTTGCGGGGATAAAAAGTTGTCTATTTGTAATTCCAGACTATTATCTACTTATGGGGGTGTAAGGGGGAAACGCTTATCGTCTAGCTTCCTAAAAAAATGTCAACCTCCCCTGCACGTGGTGCACCCTGATGCCAACTAACGAGGCTCTGACGACCGAACCAACACTTACAACCCAGTCCTAAATTTACCAGGCCAGTGACGGGCCGCGGCGTCACTAGTGCAAAGGGCTGGCCTCGCGGTCACCAACCCGCCTGCCAAGCGTGGTGACTATGGCAAACACCCCTCATATGAAAGAGCTATGGAGAAAGCAATGCTCGGAGTATCTTTGTGAGAATCCGTAATGAGTATATTCGCAAAAGAACGAAATTAGCCGACATAACTAGAAGAGTAGCTCAGCTGAAGTGGCAATGAGCAGGCCACATCGCTCGCAAAACTGACAACTGATGGGGAAGAATGGCTCTCAAGTGGCGACCACGAACCGGAAGACGCAGTGTTGGACGGCCTCCCACTAGAATCACTAGATGGACAGATGACCTCACAAAGGTCGCTGAAAACCGCTGGTTCTTTCGTTGTGGAAATTTAGAAGGGAGGTCTATGTTCAACAGTTGACGTCTTGCGGCTGATAATGATGATGATAATCTATTTATGCCCTAAATTTTATACAGATCCTTGCAGTTATTTTTCCTTGAAAATGTTATAAACATTTACAAAAAAAAATGCTATTGTAAAATTTGTAGTATTAAGATCTCTCGATTTCAGATATTGCGGTTACTATACCGCAATTTTTAATTTTTAAATATTTTAACCCTAAATGGGTTAAGTCCTTAACAATTTATATCTCCAAGGCTTATTCCGAAGATTTATTTTACGAAGATATTTGGGTTTTATGAAGTAAATGGACGATCTATCGGAGATATTGAGGCTTAAGTGAAAGATTAAGTTGGGACGATGGATACTTACCACATGAATGTGAGGTGGAATAGTTTGTAAGTAGAGTATATCACATTATTCAGAAACTTGGATTAAATGTCTATTACTTCCATAAAATGTTAAGGCTGGTTTAATCGGGCGAACGGCAATTGGCGATCCGGAGCCCTGGGTTCAAATCCCACGGGCACAACTCCAACAGCCTTTTCGAATTCATGTGCGTAATGCCGCCAACTTATAAAACGGTGAAGGTCAAGACCATAATCCACCACGCTGGCCCAGTGCGATTTGGTACACAAACTAGAAAGATCTTAAATAGGATATTTTTAACATGTTAGTTTCCTCACGATGGTTTTCTTCGCCGTTTTTTAAGATAGCGGCATTACGCACATGACTTCGAAAACACAGTGGTGCTCGTGGTAATTTCAACTGGGGCTTCGGGTCGGCAGTCGCCGTTCTCCCGAATAGATACTTGTCTCTTCATTGTCATTATTAGCATCATAAGGTTTAAATTAATAAATATTCATAAATACTTAGGCAGCCGCTGATAAAACACATTCATGCAGTTTCAGTCTCCCATACCTGAAACAAAAAAAAACTGATATGATCACTTTGATATTACACCCGATATTTCCGTAGGCTTCGAAACTTCACTTTCTCATTTGAGCGGTATGTTTAGTTAGCCTACACGTATATTATTTGGATGCACTAATTTTATTTACCTGGGCTCCGAAAGGTAAACGGCCACCAGGGAGTCTACCGCCTAACGAAAAACGCTTTGACGCTTTGGCATTGCCGTCAGTGCTTTCATTTCAAGCGAGAAGAAAAGAGACAGCAATGTCAAAGCGTTTTTCGTTAGGCGGTAGACCCACAGGTCGGCCCAGAAAGAGGTGAAAAAATGAGCTTAATGCCCACAACGAGCATTGGCTAACAATAGCTCTCGATAGAGACCAATGGAGGGAGGGAAGAGAGGTATTTGCTCAACTCTGGGACAATATAGGCTAATATAATAATATTTTTAATAAACAATAACGTTAACAGTGTAAAAATAACAGCTCAATGTTTAATTGAAGCAGTTTGTTTAAAAAAAAATGTAGAACTGCAGTAAATTAAGCTTAGGTAATAATAATAACCATTCTATGTTCGTACTGCTGGGACTCCTGACTTTCTCTCAAAAATCTCTCATCTCAATAACCAAGGCCATAAACGCTGGTCCACATCGTGTTGGAGGATGCCACGTGTCCTCAAAAATGACGTTTTAAGAACATGCCAGTTTCACGATGTTTTCCTTTCCCGTTTAAGCCAGTGATGATGAAAATCAAGTACATATATCTGTACTTTAAAAATATACGCACGGGCACAATAATTAACCGCCTACCCACCTATTATATTATATATTTTTCGGTTTTGTCCCCACAAATATTATATTATTACTCTGCCCTCCTTAATGCAAACGCAGTACTTGCAAAATGGCGGTTTTGAGATAAACGCGATAAACATATTTGTTGATATCTAAGCAACAAGCCAAAGTTTTAAAAGTTTTCAATCCTTCTTAAAAATAAATAAAAAAATCTATCTTTACAATGGTATATTTGTTTTTTTATTTTATTGGTTTAATTTAATAAAATGCGCAATACTGCACTTATATCTAACAACTGGACTCGTAAGAATAGCAGCATCACTACGTTCAAATGCAGTATTTGTGCTTATTACTGCGAAAATATCTAGCACACGATGATTCCTGCACTTCTGGCTCGATATTGTGTGATAATTTCAGGCCGGATACTACTAAATACATGCCGTTTTTTTAAATTACGTTAGATGTATGGTTTTATTTCTATAAAATAATAAATAAGACATACTTTAGGCAGGTATTTATTTGATATTTGGTTTTTAAACGTCTAAATTAACTTATCATAGTACTTATTATTACTTTTAGTTTTTACATTCGCACCACAATCATTTTAAAACATAAGATGAATAAGTAAAAAAAATATATACAGTCGAACACAGTACCTACCTCCTCCTTTTTTGATGTCGGTAAAACACTCAAACTCTTCGGAATTCTTCAATTATAGGTATGCAAATTATGTGAGCATAGTTTTGAGTCGAACTTACTAAAGAAATGTGTCATCATTTTCCTAACATCATTTTTTGTAACATCTCCACTGCATTGTGCTAGCTCGGCGTCTTGTTGATGTCTTCGCGCAGTTTGATATTTATTGCTGTGGTTATAATAAGACAAACACTCCGTACATGGTTCGATGTGTTTGCAGATTATCTGATGTAGTTTGTTGCTCTCGCATATCTGGCATTCTTTATTACCTAACTGAGCAAATGATAAGTTAATTTCTTTTTTTTTTTACTGTCGGTAAAAATCGTATGACACTATAACAGTAGGATTTTTTGTTAAGAAGATTTTCTAAATCAACATCACATGGATGTAGAACAATAAAGGAACATCTGGGCTCTATCTATACAACCATGTAAAATGAGAAAATATGCTTACAAGCGTCCTTTATTAGCTCATTACTTCGGGTGCGAAGATACTTTATCTATAATTTACCTTTTTCTTCACCAGAGCCTTTAGTAATTGTTGCCCAAAACATCTGTAAATCTCTTTAGTCCTCCGACTAATGATCATGCCAAATTCAATGCCTATTGTTTCCTAACAGCATTATGTGCATCCTCACGTCATTGTTCAAACAGCTCTACGATACACGTGCAAAGTTGTAAGTTTTTTGCAGCAAAGGTTTTCAATGTATTGTTAATGCTTCACATGTCACATACTAACATACTATTCAAATACATTAAACTAGTAGCTCTAACAAATATACCTAATTAAACATTTTAACTTACCAAATGGACGCAACACAAATTAAGAAAATGTGTTTCAGCCACACACGTATTTCATCCGCAAATGACGTTGACAATCAAATTTGCTAGGATGAAATGCGGTATTGTACCTTGCGGCTTCAACAAATGTGATTTTTTAGTCATAATCGTTACTTTTGCAACGTAGCAATGTAGAATACTGCTTTTAGTGGCACCATCGCGACACCTGTTTTTATTATTCTCGCCACACTAAAGTGCAGTAATGTTCAATACTGCGTTTAGTCTTAGTAAGCGTTCGTTGAAAACCAGTCCAATGGCAGATGAATGTGCAGTAAGCGCAGCAAGTACTGCACAACTTTGTAGCAAATGCTGAATACTGCAGATCTTGTTAGCAATAGTAAGATTTTTGTGCAAGTACTGCGTTTCTAGGTATATAAAAAACATGTTTATTAAAAGAAAAACACATATATTATTTTTTTTACACATAGATTATTTCCTTGGGATGTCATTTATGCAAAAAAGTGAAAATCTCAAAAGTGTCGATTACTGCAAGTGCAATTAGCACGGCAGTACTAGCGGCCCATTCCGGCTGCGCTCGGATATTGTAATTTAAAGACTATCGAAATAAAAACTATCCTATCTCTCAAGTTGGACCAGACTGCTCACGGTGTGCCAATTTAATTTAAAATCGGTTAAGTAGGAATCCATCGCGGACAAACATCGTGACAAGAGATTTATATATGTTAAGATTATTAAAAATCGTTTATGTTTTCAATATCTTCATTTGTTATTGCTTAATGATAACTATCAACGTAGGTACTTACTACCATAAAATTTGCTTTAAAATTAACGATTTCTGCAAACTAGAGAAATACAGGGTGGGCAGTTAATTGTACCTGTGATTATACTCAGAGGAGCAATCGAACCTACAACCATTGTGATACCGGACATACCGGACGTTTTCATCACTAGGCCAGAACGGAACTGACAGTTTTAAAATTAAAATAACTCCATTAAAACCACAAACAAACACGTAAAAAAGTAAATTGAAAAGGGTAACAGAAACCATTTTGAGAGCAGAAGGGCTGTAGGAACCTTTTAATATAGTCTTATGAATACAGCCATTAAATGATTCAATAGTACAAAAGCACAATGGATCTGTGGTACAATAACTTAATAATAAGCTTATAATGGTTTTAAAAATATCTTATGGGAGGTTAACGTTTTTTTCGTCCCTTTGTAGTTTTTGCTGATGTAAAATTAACAAACAAACGAAAGGTGATCCTTGGGTTATATTAGTTGTTGGGGTGCTGGTATTGTGATGTTTTTAAATAAATTCAGTATATCTAGTATGAGCAAGCCATGGCAGAGACTTAGTTGCGAGAGCATCTGTTATTTTATTCATTAATGTATAATTATCTTCACGGACTCCTGGGTTCGTATTTGGACAGCATGGTGGTTTATGGCCTTGACTCTCTCCTTGTGAGAGAATGCCCCGAGTCCCAACAGTGGTTGTAGCATTTATATTATTAAAATAACAAATACGAAGAACTTCACTAATGCTAAATTTGAAGTGAATAGAATCTAGAAAAAAAGCTGAAAAACTACGCGTTCGCTGCCGTATTGTGTAAACCCCTCACAAAACATCACTTACATAACTCTTCCTCGGTTTATTTAAAATATAAATCTCGGTAATTGGATATATCTTACTTGTAATTGATACAGTTTTAAATGCACCTTTGTTTACTTTGTACAAACTGATCCAGCTATTACGAGGAAAATCTCATGATGGTTCCGTAGAAAAATGTTTAGCGATTTAAAATTACCGTTTTATTCTCAGGAAAATAGAGTTCACATTACAACATTTTTGGAACGCATAAAATTTGGAATGTATAAAATCCATTTAAAATAGTTCTTAGAGAGGGACTTTTAGAATGAAAATGTAACTGTCAAGGACAGTTCTCCATTTTGTTAAAGGTGGTGTCAATGTTTCGTTTTGTTCAATTTCTCTAACGAAGTGAATTATTGGCGATATTGAAAGCTATCTTCGAAAAATATATTTGTATTCACGTGTCGTTGCGCCAAAAGAAATACTTCAATTTGATTTTTTTAACTCTGGCGGAATTAATAACTTATAAATTAGTCATTTACAAATACTACTGTATCTAATTGCTATTTACAATATTTCAACAGATACTTCGTAATTTTTAGGTTGATAAGTGTTAACAATGAAAAAAGATTTATAGGTCTCTCTTTTTATAAATGAGTAAAATATAAGTTGTGTGAAAAGTTAATTTCTGGTATAAAAAATATATACAACATACGAGTAAGTATGTATATCGATAGTTTGTAAATTTAGTATGGACAATTCGTATTTTACGAATTGTTTGTTTTTATTAATACATTTGTATGTGTTTGATTCTTTTTATTAATTTTAACGTTTGGAAAAAGAGGAGGACCCTAGTTTTAAACATTTTTGACGTGACAACGTCTTATAATTCGATGAAGCCGGCTGCACGCCCGCAAAACATGACGTCATGTGCCGTTAACATCGTTACCTCGCCGCATGACGTCATGCGGCGTTACCTCGCTCTAAGGCGTAGTTGAAGTTGTCACGTTCAACTATCGTCAGTAAACCGACTTTACTGACAACCATTTTTTGATTTGTTTTGTAATTCAAAGTCAAAAAAATCAAACAACATTTTACACAAACTTGAAAACATTTTTAAATGTTCTTCTACAGTGAACAACGGAACCCTAACTAAAATATGTTCTATGTTTTTTATGGAAGGAACGTTGATGGATTTATGTGGCCTTCCGTTGATTTATACGCCGGTTACCGTCAACTATTCCCGTAATTATATTTATCTTTTTATTATAGGCCTTTGGAACTCGATTATTTGTGGGTTTTGGTTTCAACGGGTCAGATTTGCTTAAGTTTTGATGACTTTAGATGAAAAATAAATAATATAGATAACGGGATTCTCTTAATGTGCTTGTTTTAAAGTGGAGTAAATTGATTTAATTTAGGTAAGTAAACTCTGCTATAGATCACATCGTCACTTAACATCAGACGAGGTAGCGGTTAAATACTGGTAGGACTCTTTGCAGGTACTGCTTGGGGAAGTAGACACTTTTGTCAGTTATTTTACTGCCGAGCAGTAATGTGAAAACATCACTGCGTTCCAAATTGAAGGGCAATGTTTCCATTGAAATTACAGGGGATAGAGATAAAACATCTTATGTATTTTGATGACGAGCGCAGTACAATGCTTGGTAATGATTTAGACTTTTCATGTTCTAATAGCTGCATGTCACTGTGCTGTTATGAGCAGGCGTTTTGTTTACTATTAGGCACACGTCCTGCTCGTCTTGTCGCTCGTTATTTTAAAAAAGTACGAAATTATTATTATCAATTACAAACATTGTTAGGATAATGGCGTGGTCTAAGTTCCATGTATCAGTAGTGGGAAAAAATGGCCCGTTTTTTGCTGCTGATGATTTTGCAGTACCGATTTTAACCCACTTCCAATATCATTTATAATGAAATATCTATAAGTAAGGCTGGCCGTAGTCTATCACTGGGTCATTCAGTCTCTTAGGAACCGGCTATGCATAGGTTATAGATCACTCCAGCTCTCATCGAGACACGCGCGAACCCTCGTCAATTTACTTGTTAATTGATTTCAAAACGAACTTTCGATCGATGGGTGTAACATCAAAAACATTCGTGAAACTTGTGTCCTATACTCAAGGTCTGCTTGAACGTACAACCCTTAGTAAAGGTCAGTTCTTAATACCTTTATTACACGTTTAGTATTTTAACTATGAGATCTTCTTTTATAGTATAGAGTGACGAGACAAGCAGGACATGTGCCTGATGGTAAGCAACATGCCTGCCACATAACAGCACAGTAACACGCAGCTATTGGAGAACGAAGATTCCAAACCATTACCAGCACTGCATTGCGCTCATCACCTAGAGATCTAAGATGTTATATCTCTAAGCCCTGTAATTTCTCTGGAAACATTGCCCTTCAAACCGGAACACAGTAATGTAACCATACGATGTAACCATAAAAAACCGGAACACATTGCTGCTTGGCAGTAGAATAACTGGCAAAGGTGTGGTACTTCCCCAGGCGGACTCTGCCATGAGTCCTACCACTACAAAGCAACTAACGCGTTTGTTTGTTGCACATCATTCATTTATAATCGGGGTGACTCACATATAGTTCGGTTCGGTGCGACATGAGTCTTAGCCACATCCATCACCCTTTTCAAGGTTCTGTAATGCAGGCTGTAGAATACCCTTCCTCCGGAGGTCTCGTATTTCCGATGAAATTCGAAAACACGTGTTTCTACGAATTACTAACACTACCATATTCCAGTTTGAAGGGTAATGTTTGTTGATATTACAAGGTATGAGATAAATAACCTTATATCTGACGAGCACAGTGCGATGCTAGGTAACGATAATTATAGTAGTGGTAGAGCTCTTGGCTGAGTCCGCCTGGGGAAGTACCATACCTTTGGCTTTTGCCAGTTATTTTACCGCCAAGCAGTAATGTGCAAACATTACTGTGTTCCGGTTTGAATGGCAATGTTTCCAGAGAAATTACAGGGCTTAGAGGTATAACAGCTTAGATCTTTGGGTGACGAGCGCAGTGCAGCGCTAGGTAATAATTTGGACTCTTCGTGTTCCAATAGCTGCGTGTCACTGTGCTGTTATATGGCATGCATGTTGCTTACCATCAGACACATGTGCTACTCGTCTCGTCACACTGTCTTAAAAAAATAATTATATATATTTCGATTCTTCATGTTCCAGTTGAAACGGTTGTTATGGACAGATGTGAAGTTCACCATCAGGCTTATGTCATGCTCGTCCCGCTACTTTAAACTATAAAAAAACTAGTAAGAAAACAAAATTGTAAATCTTTCAACACTTCACCAAAGCTATTTCGTAGTTGATAAGGCCCACACGTTATCTAACGAAACCTATAATTTTACATAACTCATCATATAAAACGGTTATGGGTTTCTAATAAGGGTTTTTATCAATATTTAAGGCATTTATTGAAGATCTCATTAAGATCTCGTCTAATTTATGTTAAATACGTGACCTCTCTTCGTAGTGTCAAAAGCTTTTCCTACCTATTTTATGGTTAAATGTAATCATGTAAGAGATACGGGCAAATGGTTTGGCCAACTTATGGAGAAACTTGCCGTACTAAAAATTTACTTACAGTTGAAGTTCTAATGATTCAAATTAAGAAGTTCTACTCCGATTTTGTAATAAAAACGCAAGGCTATAACGCGTTGCCTGATTGGGTTTTGTCATAATAATTTATTAAAAAATATTGTTTGATTTTTGCCGATAGATACAACCCTAATTTCATCTAACCACGCTCCGCCGTAAACTGCATCGTCGGTTAATATGGTGAGATGGTGGTCAAGTGTCATCTATTTATCGTTTAAAAAAAAACATTTATTACAATAACTAGCAGCGCCCCGCGGTGTTACCCGCGTAGTTCCCGTTGTTCCCGTTGTTTTTTCGGGATAAAAAGCCTATGTGTTCTTCCAGACTATAATCTATCTGTGTTCCAAATTTCAGCCCGATCCGTTCATACGTTAGGGCGTGATTAAGCAACAAACATCCAAACATCCATACATTGACATTTATAATATTAGTAGGATTTACACTTTCTGCTAAGAGTAAATATGTGTATGGAATGCCCTGAACTATTTACAAATATTCGAGGGGATTTTTTTTGGTATGAGCCTTGTCTTTAAGACAAGGATGACTTTATTTTAACCTTCCGACTACATCCATTGCAGATATTAAAATAAAATCGATACATAAATATTTAAACTAAAGAAACACATACTTATTGTAAATGCAACAACAAATAAATAATCATACACATGTGCAGTACAAGCATTTGAATGTTCATTTTTTAATGTATACATTGTTACGTTGAGTCTATTTTGCGTATCATAAGTTACAAACGACAATATTACAGTAGTGTTGTACAGTTTAAATCTGATTATTAAGTCTAGTACATATTAAATCATAATAAATGTCGAATTAATATAAATGCTTTATCTAACAAACTCTATCCCGCGACCACATACTACTTCTCACTAATTAAAACTCTACTTACTTTGATTTATATTTATTCACAAAATATTTACAAAATGAAAGGGAATTGTTCTCCAATTTACTGTACCGTGTGTCTCACAAAACTGTATTCGTGACCATTTAAGACCACGTTATTTGGGGCAATCGAGATAAATATGGTTTTAAGAAGTGCACCGACAAATTAACAAGTGATATTGTGATATAACACATCACCACTTAAACTTAAACTTTATTACCTTAAAATAGAGTTTGAAGTTCGATGAAAACTTTTCTAGGTGCAAAGAAGATTCTCAGGCATAAATAACTTTATCTTGGAGTAACGCACTTTCGTTTAAGATTAATAGATTGTTTATACGTTTCCTTTATTTGGGAATCCACTGCAGTTTATGTACGCCCTTTCATTTGTTTATTCATACACACTTATATATTTTAACATTATGAATGTTTGTTTGAGACATTCGCAAAGCCGTCAAAGGCAGCCGTAAGGGAGGTGCGAAGGTAGGATAAAAGATAAAGGATTTTTTGTAGTGGTAGGACTCTTGGCAGAGTCCCTGGGGAAGTACCACACCATTGCCAGTTATTCTACCGCCAAGCAGTAATGTGCAAATATTACTCTGTTCCGGTTTGAAAGGCAATGTTTCCAGAGAAATTACAGGGCTTAGAGATATAACATCTTAGATCTCTGGGTGACGAGCGCAGTGCAGTGCTAGGTAATGATTTGGACTCTTCATGTTCCAATAGCTGCGTGTCACTGTGCTGTTATGTGGCAGGCATGTTGCTTACCAGGCGTGTCCTGCTCGACTCGTTACTCTTTATTTAAAAAAAAACATATTGAAATCCTACTTCTAACTACTGCAAAAAATATCTGCACTGCATCCCACAGATGAGTATCTGTCCCTTGAGTTGCAAAAAGCTGGCCCACTTTGTGTTGCACTGATAAGACTCGGGGTCTTCTCTCTATATTATTATTTTAGTTTGCCCCAGAGTTGTTTTGGCACTCGACATATTTTATATGACCCGCCCAGTCCCATTTGAGCATGGCCGCTTATTAAGTGACATCTATTATTTTAGTTTCTGGTAGTATTCATGTGTTGCGTATACGGTAGGTGAGTTTCAAGGAGATGATCAAGGCCACCAAGATTTAAGCAAGTATCGGATGATATAACGTTGAAAAATGTCTTCCTTGGATCATTTCGATGCTCTCACGAAGTCTTTGAGCATTAAATCTAGTGATACTAACAATGTACATCAGCACTTGAGAATCACCATTGCGAAACTCGAACATTCCGTCAAATAAAACTATTTCATATCGATTTGATCCCACTCAAAAGTTTGTCAGGTTTTTCGTATTCGAATACAACCTTTGTGTGCGATAGCCTAATATATTGAGTAGTCTACAGGCTATTTAGATCGACGGATAAAACCGCAACTCACAGCTAGTTTAAATATTTAAAAACCGTTAATTTATCAATGGGAATCTACATTGTTTCCTACGTATCAATTTCACAACATCGTACAGCCGAGATCCGGCCTTCTACCGGCTAACTAAATCGGCTATCACTTCGCTAATGCTGTCTCTATCATTTCAAGCGAAAAGAAAAGAGAGAGAAACATCAAAGCTATGACATTCGTTCGGCGGTAGACCCCCCGATCAACGATGTTACAACTTACAACCATCACCTCGCTCGAATGTTCCCACAGTTGTTGTCTTACCTGTAATCGTTTAATTATAGCCCAATAACGAATGAAGAATTAATGAATACGATATTAATATATTCATTGATGGCGTATCGAGCCGTGTGTTTAAATTTCCGATCGTTTTGGGTTCGATCGAAATGCTTATTTCAGTTTATTAACAACGTAACAACTGTTGTAAAATTTTTGGAACGATGTGACATAAAAGGGTAAAGTAGGTAAATTTTCCCGGAAAAAAAAACAAATCCGACTTTAATTTAAAATTAAACTCGAAAAATTCATACGTTTTTTTTAATCAACTAATCACACTGTTTCGACGAAACAGCGAGGTGGTACGAATACGTGGTCCAGATCCGTAAACAAATTTAAGTTTTTTTGTTGATATTTTTAAAAACAGCTACACCGATTTCAATAAAATGTCTACTCCAAAGTATAATCCTTTAAACAAAAGAATCATCGATTCACAATTGGCGTAGCTATAGCATGACATAATATGTACATCCAGAAACACAACTGAATCGAACCGTTTTTGAAATCAGTTAAAAAGAATATCTACTAACCAGTATTATAAATAAGAAATTTTATATGTATGAGTAGTTTTTACTCGTTCAAGCAAAAACTATTGAAGGGATCAGAATGACATCCTACTCAATCACGTCCTAACGTATGAACGGATCTGGGGGTCTACCGCCTAACGAAAAACGCTTTGACGCTTTGGACATTGCCGTCTCTTTCATTTCAAGCGAGAAGAAAAGAGACAGCAACGCTGAAAGCGTCAAAGCATCAAAGCGTTTTTCGTTAGGCGGTAGAAGTGCGGGCTTAAATTTGGAACACAGGTAGATTATAGTCTAGAACACATAGGTTACTTTTTATCCCGGAACGGGAACTTCGCGGGTTACACCGCGGGGCGCTGCTAGTTCAATAATATGTAGAAAATGGTCTAATAACACATACGCTACGTGTATCCCGGGAAAATAATGAGATCACAAACAAGCCGAGATGCTACCAGTTTTTAAATATAAATAAATCATATTTCTGATTTTCGAAGCAAAACCTCTCGGTATTGTCCCAAGCGCTTTCCTATTAATTTCCATTTTCTATGCTAATTATTTTGATCCAAATTTGTACGCTGAGAGCCGAGCCGAGCCTCTGAGCCCTTTATTTGCGTAAAATATGCTTTAGTGTTAGATTTATTTCTAAAGTTTCATCTATGAATAAATAAATAATAGTTGGAATAGAATAACAATGTTTTTAAAGCTTTGTGGGCTAGTAGTTAGCGTTAGATTTCTCAATCGTGAGGGCACAGCAGGTCTACTACAAAGTCCGATAAATGATATATCGGCCGAACTTATGGACGTTTCCTACCATTAAAGACAATCGGTCGGTTGATCGAATCGGCCGTTTCGTTCGATCCGACCATCATCTGACCTAAGTCTATAACTTCCGACCGAGATGTATCGATCCGAATGTTTTTCGTGGTAGGCTACAATCCGATTCAGCTGTCGGTCGGATCCGATCATTCGGAGTTTGGTAGTAGACCTGCTGATTTGAATGCCGCTCAGTCTCTGCTGGATGACTTCGTTTCAAAAAGACTCCTTAGAGAAACTCCCAGCTCATGTCGTTTCATAGTACACTGTGCGTCTTTTTACTTGTGGACGGTCTTAAATCTCAGTATCCACGTTTTGGCACCATTTGCCATGACTGGTAGAAAACTAATTGTTCACACACTGAAAGTTTCGTCCCCAACGCAGCTGTAGTTGCAGCTAACGTGATTTGTGTTATCTCCTTTAATTAGCAACCGGGTTAGATACGTGTAAGAACCCATACCACCCGACACGCTTTACAAACTCACCTAAAACATGAAAATAATGTGAATTTGACAAAATTCCCGCCCTAATATGACTGGTTAATGGCCCTAAAGATTGAAATAAAGTTTTAATTCAGTATAATGTTAGGGACAAGGGTCTAATGAAGGGATGGAAAGTGGGAGTGACAGGTGAGAACGAGCGCTGGACGGAATTTACAATTTAATTATAACTGACCTCAATGTGATTGAAAATACCATGATTTTAAAATTAGTAATAGAAACATAAAATTAGATTTTTACGATCCATTAATAAAATTAGCTGCTTAGTATCGTTCATAAGGCGAAGATCTTAAGCACTAGCACTATTACACCACGGGATTGCGGTCTACGATGGAGTATTTATCAAGAGGAAACTGATTCACTCTCAATTTGAACACCCTACCATCCAGGTTGTATCTATTTTATTTGACGCACGTGTCTAATATAATCGATGCTACACTTCGTTTGGCATCAGGGAATACCAGACAGAAATCTAACCCCTACAACCTTCACGCTTCTGCTGTTCACATTTTTTTCAACTGAAATGGGTATAATAGGTAAGCAGTCCAGTGACAAATGTCATATACCAGTACCAATGTCTGTAGTCTCCGTCTAGTTGACTTAACTTCAACGGCCTCACGGAAATTCAGGTTCTTCTCCCAAGATATTTAAAGCGATGATAAACCACGCTGTCAAAGCAATGTTCTAAAAACTTTCAATATTGAAACTTGTGGGCTCTGTTAAGACGTTATCTTTCACCACGAAAACAACAAACTGGTACCTACACCTTCATTTGCTAAAATATTTAGGCCCAATGCACCTTTTGCTTTCTGTTATTACGATACTATGAGAGACAAGGCCGAATTAAGATGTCCAAAATCTGATCATACTTAAATGTAAGCTTGAAGCCAATCTGAGTGAATTAATCACACGAACGCCGTACCAACTAACTTTACTAAGCCAACCAGAAGCCCACAGATTCATTTCCCAAATTTCCCAAATTGCATCCACATTACACCAGAGCCCGACTCAAACATTCTAAACAAAATTAACTTGCTCTTCATTCATAACTCAAACTAATTTAAGCTTTGTACCCTCCTCTTACGAGCTAATTTAACTCCATCGTAGTCCGCTGTTGGTTCTCTTGAAATTCACCAACTTAGTTTACATTCCATTTACAGTATAAAAAAATTTTTCATCGAAATTGGACCTTATATTGTTGGTGCAATAGGCTGTCGTGAAGAGTTAAAATTAGGGAACGGCAAATGTAAGTTTGTTGTGGTCGTTACGCCGACACGGTCGAATTTGGCCGAAAGGCTTTGATGTAAGGGCAGTGCACACAGAAGCTTTATTACTCTGGCTTCCGTTGTCAGCTGATAGATGTTTTAGAAGCTGGAGTGATGATAATACCGTGTTGGGTATTTCGCCTGGTCTTGTGACTCAATTGGTGCTGAGTCTGCACATTGCGTATTAATAAATAAATAAATAAATATTGGTGGACAATTCACACACAACACCATCTGACCCCAAACTAAGCAAAGCTTGTGCGATGGCGGCCAGATAGCTGATATAATACTTATATAGTTTTAAATACATACTTATTATACATAGAAACACCCAGACACAGTGCAAACATTTGAATTCATCACACAAATATTTGCACTGGGTGGGGATCGAACCCACGACCCTCGGCTTCGCAGGCAGAGCTACTACCCACTAAGCCACGAGGCCAGTCATTGTATTAAACCGTGGGTATGACTTCCATCCAAGACCAAAACTGGCATAATTAGTTTTATGTGTCAGTATGTTTAAAAACTACACGACTAATTTATTATTAAAAGTTTTAGTGTACTTATCTAATAAGAATTAATTACTACTTGAGCTTGAGCCCTGCCCTACTGCTGGGGGCACCCTAGTTTAAAGTTTTTTATAATGTGCCTGTCTATTTTTTTGTATCGTAACAAAAAGTGGAAACAAAATCAGAAAATCAAAGAATTTGGATTTTCATGATAATAATACAGTAGCTCGTAACTTAGCTTAAAAAATGCCTACTCCATCAGGAGCTTGCATTTTTTGGGAAAAAAAGTATCGGGTGTGTTTTTCCAGATTATAATTTATTTGAGTACCATATTTACCAATAAGTTTGTAGTCTATAAAACTTATTCATAAATCTTCGATAATTCGTACGCGTTTCAGTGCTTTAAATTATTATGGGATTGTTGTTTAAAATTTAACTGTTTATTTTGTGCTTAGAGACGTGAAAATGTATACACCGCAATTTCTTAAGTCGAGAGTTTAAACAAGATATCAATCGACAGCGATTATAAGCATCAAATTGAAAGTCAAAAGGTTGAAATTTCAAACAATTTGCGCCGGGCCCCTTTAATTTTAAACTTTTGAGAAACTCTAAGCCATTCTTATTCTTGGCATTTCTTAGCCTAACTTCCAAGAACCAGTTTGAGTTTGTGGCTGAGCTGAAATAGCTTATTTTACTTCAAAGTTTGGTTCTTGAGGTTAAGCTAAGTATAATAGTTGCTTAAAATTATCCTAGTAATATTTTAAATGGGTTGGATGTTTGTTGCTTAATCACGTTGGAACACCTGAACGGATCAGGTTGAAATTCTTAGGCTATAAGGATGAGAAACATCTTTTTAAAATGACTTCCATTACAATTCGCTTCGTTGCTTGTCACCAGGCTATATGATCATACAGTGATATTTTTAGTTTTTTACGCTGTGAAAGAAGGGTAGGGAGGCATTTGCTTAACACTGGGACACAATGGGCTCTTAATGATAATAATTACGCTTTGAAAATGTGTACTACTATTTCTGTGCTCTTTTATTTTTTTGTTAATAAAATTGACTATTTGAAAGTCAAATTACAAGTAACACACAGAGTACATTAAATACATTTTTACGAAGTGCATTTATGAGTAAAGATTTTTTTATTTTGATTACAGTCAAGTGCTTTTTTCCATCGGAATTCTCGTAGCTCGAAAAAGCGACATCGTTTCATGGTTGAGGTTCCTAACATGATGACCCGAACGAAGAGATTTGTAAATTTTCGTCGTTTCTTCTAGGTAAACACGCTCCATCGTAGACCGCATCGAGGCTTGACTTCGGGCGAGATGACGGTCTTGGCAGAATCCGCCTGGAGAAGTACGACACCTTTGTCAGTTATTCTACCGCCAAGCAGTAATGTGCAAACATTACTGTGTTCCGGTTTGAAGGGCAATGTTTCCAGAGAAATTACAGAGCTTAGAGATATAACATCTTAGATCTCTGGATGACGAGCGCAGTGCAGTGCTAGGTAATGATTTGAACTCTTCATGTTCCAATAGCTGCGTGCTACTGTGCTGTTATGTGGCTGGCATGTTACTTACCATTAAGCACATGTCCTGCTCGTCTCGTCACTTTTTACTTCAATAAAAAATGCTTGTCTGTAAAGTCGGTTTACTGACGATAGAAACGTGACAACGTCTTAAGAAATCAGTACGCTGATAGCGCGAGTAGTGATACCGCTCGACTCGGCGGGTGGCGCCCTCAGCGCTCAGCTTCGTCCGCATGGCACTGACGACGAACTAACGGTAACGTTACATGACGTCATGTTTTGCGGGCGTGCAGCCGGCTTCACCGAATTATAAGACGTTATCACGTCAAAAAAAGTGTGCACCTATAAAAGTTAAAAAAAAAACTTGTGGAAAACAAATTGTCTTTCAGATCAACCGAGTTCAATTTGAGAATTCCTGGATTTTGTTCTTGAAAAGGGTTATAACCTCAGAACGAGGTGTCGTCGAGACGTCTCACCTGTCTCAATCCGTCAACAGGAAGCTCATTCCGTGAGTAATTACATAGAGCGGATATTACCGCTGAGCCGGAGTAGCCATCCATCATGGATTTGCATTGAATGGTAGAGCTGACTCACTGAAGGGCGACCCTACTGTTGGTTGGAGGAAAATGGCAGTACGACGAATTTACGATTACCTATAACCAAGCCTGGATGACCAAGCTTCGTTCGGTTTTGATCGAAAATACAGACAAAACGACGTTTTTTAACAATGAAACCTAGCTAGATTAATTTGTGGTCCGAAATCCCCTGCATACCAAATGTCTTGATAATTGTTGGAGCCATTTCCGAGATTCAGATTTGGTTAAATAATACTAGCAGCGCCCTGGGGTTTTGCCCCTGCAGTTTTCGTTTGCTTTGTTTTCCCAGGATAATAAATTATCTAGATTTTTCTCCACACTATAATCTAACCATTTTCCAAATTTTAATCCAATCCGTACATGTGTTATAAAGTTATCTGTATCATATCCCTACTAATGTATAATATATTATATTATTTTGTATAATATACACACATTTGGTGCGAGGACGAAGCTGTTATGCACACGAAACTTTAAAGCCATATAATCCTGTTACAAAAAAAAGTAAGCTTATCAGTTTCCAAAACGAAACGTCTGTTAATTTCGAAGGACAGACGACCCTCTCTCACAGATCCCCTCCCTATTCCACACGCCACTCTAGCGCGTGTAAAAATGACGATTTATCTTCTATATGACGGGTTGGTTTATATGAATGTGATAAATTGGGCATTGTTTGTTTTTTGGGAATTTCTGGCCGTCACCGCCGGGGGTTTTAACAGCTCTTGTTGGTTACTCTGTATTTTAAATTAAATGGGCTTACGTTTGGCCTTGGATTGTGAAATGAGAAAAAGATAGATATGATGGATTAGTTTCGCGGCAGGTCTACCGCCGAACTCTCTTGCTTTCTGCTATGCTTTGATTTGTGACGTCATTGGCCAATTTGGTAACGCCGATGAAAACAGACAACAACCTCTGCCTTCCGTATGCAGCAGAACTGAAAGCAGTTGTTTGCAAGCAAAGCAAAGCAGCTTTCATCGGCGTTTTCGAATTGGCCGATGACATCCTCTCCTACTTACTGGCAAAAAAAAATTGAAATCTGTGCTTTCTGGTATATTTTGATTTATGAAGTCATCGGTCAATTTGGCACCGCCATTGAAAGTCGACAACTACATCTGTCGCTCTAAAATGAAAGCAAGACAGGTCATCTGCAACGAAGACATTACCTGTTTTCCGTCAAAAATCAAAGCATAGCAGAAAGCAACAAAGATATGCCTATCTTTCCTGGTTTCTGCTATGCTTTGTAGACCTACAGGGTCTTGTACAGAAGTTATCAAGTTTATATGCCTAATTTGATTGGAATGACACGACACCTAAGTTGAAAGTCATGTTCTTGTCATCACAATCCCACTTTCCTTTAAGGAAAGTGGGACAAGCCTATAAGGACAAGTAAGGTAATACCTTACTTGTCCTTATAGGCTTTACCAAACAAATCATCAAAATCGACCCACACTATATAGGCCGAACTGTCGCGTGATATACATAGAACAAATAATTAAACAACCGAATCGACAACTTCCTCCATTTTTGAAATCGGTATTAGTCATGACTGTCACGATTAACAACTGCAATTAAAAAAAACATTTGAAGTGCGTTGCTTTCTAGTGATGTATAAACGCAGATTTCTATTAGCCGACGAATAGATTGAATTGCCCTCCAATCCAGCTACCGTGAAACAAGAGATCTCTCAATAAATCCGCGTCCTATCTGCCATTATTTATGAATGAACTCAGCGCAGCCTTGTTTAGCAACGCGAGCATTAGTTCTAGACAATACCCCGTGGGCGCTCGCTGGGGTCACGATCTAGTAGTGAGACAGATAATGGGACATGTTATTACTGTTACTCGAGAGATATTATAAATATCACATCATCATCAGCCGCAAGACGTCCACTGCTGAACACTAGTGGCACTAGTTAATAAATGTTTTACTGTAATATTTCTGTTTTTATGTCACGATAAAAAGAGGTATCTATCTAATTAACATAACATAATTATCTTACCAATAGTATAGATGCGAAAATCTTGATCTTTGTTGCTCAATCACGTCGTAGCGGTCATACATATTGAGTTTAAATTTGGAGCATACATAGATTATGGTTTGGAATAACACATAGTTTGTCATCGCAACAAAATTACGGGAATGGGAACTACGAGAGTAAAGCAAGGCGTTGCCAGTTGTTTTTTTATTGTACTTTGTTATATATCTTGGATGTGACCGTGCAGTTTATTTTATTATTTTTTATGATAATTAGGCAGTTTGTAAAATTAATATTTACCTAAAACAAAACATTTTGAGATCTGTGTAACCTGGATAAACCTTGTTGAGGTTGAAATAGCCAGCTTAATGCTATACGTTGAATAAATAAAATAACAAAACAAATTTGTAAAGTAATCATTTTCTCCCCAGTCGACTGACCTATAAAGCATTGCATTACACTTATGGAGGTGTTTTGTAACGATTTAATTTATGGTTGCGATTTCCTTCGATGCAATTTGGTGTTGAAATTATGTTGTTTGGGTTTCACGTGCAGAGATCTACTCGAACAATGGGCTGGGAAATGGATGGAGATTAGGGTATAATGTATGGTGATAGCTCCATACTCTGACGTACCTACTATTTATACTCTGATGGACTTGTAAGAACTGACAACCACATCGCTCGAAGAACTGACAACCGATGGGGAAGAAAGGTAGGGGAGAATGGTCAAAACAAATTAATGTGCTCACGCGCTGTCACTTTTAACCCTAACAATCACACATATTATAAATATTTTTATTTACTCAGAAACTTTTGCCACAAATCTACACCGCTTCCACACACACACACCTGTCACACACTCACACCCATTCATAGACATACACACACGCACCCACCAATACACAGAACTCCTGAGCTCCACTTATTAGCATACAATCTGTTTTGACACAGATAGGTACTACGTAAATTAAATTTTTGTAATAATAAATTAAACATCAATTATTTTATATGTAATTTTACCGTACAACACGCGGAATTTGTTTTAAGTATAACAGAGGAATACCAAGATACCGCCCTGGCCGAGTTTGGGTTCCACTTCCTATTTGTTAAAATTTAATTGTCAAACATGTAAACTGAATAAAGATTTATCTTATCTTATCTTAGGTTCTCGAGTGGCGACCACGAACCGGAAGACGCAGTGTTGGACGGCCTCCCACTAGAATCTAGTGACTAGATGGACAGATGACTTCACAAAGATCGCTGGAAACCGCTGGTTACAGGTTGCCCGGTTCGTTGTGGAAATCTAGGGGGAGGCCTATGTTCAGCAGTGGACGTCTTGCAGCTGATGAGGATGATGATGATGGACTTGTAAGATAGATAGATACTTTATAGTTGTAGGTACTTTATTGACACATCAAAAGAATAGGATTCACAATAAACCTTAAGATTAGGGCGACGAATTGACGGCTTTAACTCTAAAAGCTATAGAAAGATAGGCTATAGAGTTTACCAGCAACTAGTAGAGATTTTATCCACGTTGTGATTAGAAAAATTGGAAATAGTTAATTTATTCACTTGAGCCCCAAGAGGCCAAATTTGGGCAAAACTGGTTTTGGGACTTTAAAACCTTATTTTTTCATGATAAACATACTCGATTATTAGTTTATTTAACAATGATAGGCTTGCAATTGATCAAAATGTCACGTGGCGTTAAGCGACGATACCGTCTACCAGTGTTTATCTAGAAGAAACCGATTCACTCTCGATTTGAAAACACCAAGATTGTATCCATAGGGAGAAACCCACTCAGGCAATGCATTCCACAGCATACACACACTTATTACGAAAATGGAGTAAACCTCCTCGTTCGATTCTTTGGAACGTCGATCATGAACGATGTCGCTTTTTCAAGCTTCAAGCATTTCATTAGAAAAATACAAAAATAATTTATTGGCAGAAAAAATGTGTACAGAATAAAATAAGTAACCCTGTTTGCTTTATGAATCTATTTAATTTTAATTTATTTAAATGATTGAAAAGCGGTGACGTTGTATTAGATCATGCAGTTCAGGCGTGCTCTCTCCGAAACGTATCCGAAAAGAAACCGATAAGCTAGCCACATTACAGCAATGTTAAAGACTTTCAAGTCTTTTTCGAACAAGATTTTCATCAGTTAATTTAGTTCTATACACTTAAGCTACAAGCTTCATTTACTTCATCATTAGAATCGAAAAGCTTTCAACATTATTTCAACGTAATTTGTTTTAAGAGTTTTTGTTCTCGACCCTCGGCTTCAAGACGTTACGAATCCATCCTCTCAATGTTCCAATTAACTTTATTCCTAATGTTTTTTTACTCTAGCATGTGTACATTGAGACACGGATTCAATTGTAATATTTCCAACTAAGTAAAGACGTATCATCATCATCAAAATCGATAAATCAAAGACTAGTTAGGCCATATCTGTCTCTATTTTATAATTTAAACGTCTTATGATTAAAACTAGGTATAAATGAGGAGATAAGACAATTATGATGTTCCTAGAAAAATATCTTTCGAAAATGTATGTGTCATCTGCTAGCGCGCTACTGTTTTGTCAATATGGTGCATTGTGCCCCCCCCCCCCCCCCCAACTTCCTTCGCATTGAGAAAAGGCGCCAATTTCTAAAAGTACCTATAAGTTGGGAGTACCTATAAAGTGAGCTGCTTATGTTGTTATGAGAAAGTATCTGTGTTTGTCCTTCAGTTACAGATCAATCACGAATCAACAGATCTAAATCAAAATCAGAATGGAACGTGTAAATATAACTCAGAAATTTACTTCCTACTTCCTGTTATAATTTTTTTTTCGAATCAAATTCATTTTTTTGGATCATATAAAAATGAGTTAATACATAACAGGACTCCACTGGCCTCGAGCTAGTTAGTACTGTGTTTCGAAAACCAGCGGCATCTTCCAACTTATACATGAACAATAGTTATAAATGCGAAACTTTGGATGTTTTTTGCTCAATCACGTCGGAATGTCTGATCGGATCGAATTTAAATTTGTAACATAGTAGACTACAGGCCCGTGAACTAAATTTACGTAGTAAATGAACCACCAGGAGACCTATGTAGGATGATAGAAGGGTATACAGTTATAAGATTCAGCACTATGCCGTGACTTGTAAGCTGTCCAACTGAGTACAGTTGAAGAGGGGAGTTGCAATCCTCGACCATTTTTCCTTGTCGCATGATTTTTGTACGGCGTTGCCGTATAATATCATGCCGATAAAATTGAAAACTTATAACTCAGAATTTGATAGCTCACTTCGGAAGCTACGCGGGTGAAACCGGAGGATGCTGCTAATAAGGAAATAATCTTCAAAGCATTATCGTGTACATTTATAAGTCTTCTAAGCATGGCCATGTAGACTAGATGGCCATTGGTAGATGTGTAATGGTAACCATGGAAACACGCCATGGTCATATAAAAATGCTAACGCATTTCTAGATGACCATGATCCCTAGTTCGTCTGAAGATTTCTTTCATTTACGAACGTGATGCTTGAGGTCACAGTCCACGAAAAATCTGTGTATATTGCGCCAAAAGAAGTTTTCACATCAAAAAGTAAATTTGATTTAATAAGTAGGTACCAATACTACGCCAGCGCTTTGAATCCCATCTATACTAATATTATAAAGCTGAAGAGTTTGTTTGTTTGTTTGAACGCAAGGATCTCTGGAACTACTGGTCCGAATTGAAAGATTCTTTCTTTGCAGGATAGTCTATTTATCGAGGAAGGCTATAGGCTATTTGACATTACGCTACTATCAACAGGAGCCGAGCATGAATGAAAAATGTAACAAAAACGGGAAAAAATATTGCTTATATTTCGTTGCGTGACAGCATATGTCATATAAAGGATGCGTCATTAGAACCTAAAGTAACCGACTTTGTTCGAAATTTGGATTGGTACGACCAATTTTCGATAGATGGCGTAGCAACGCGCGCGCGTTCAGCTAGTTTAATATAAGTCGTGTCGCACTGTACAGCTTTCGCCACTCACGTACAAAATGGACGGAGAGGAAAACTCGTTCGAAATTGAAAAATTTCATTACCGACTTCGTGAACCTACGTCACGAGATGTGACGTCACTCTTTCGGGCAATAGAATATACCACGGGCCTTCCAAATTTGTACTAAACTTACCGAATTGACGCGTGACGAAAATTCGGACCCTAATTCTAAGTTAATAAGGTTGGCTATTCAAACGTGCTGATGTCACTAGATATTCGGTTTCCGAGTGAAATAAGGGAGGGAGGACATAGATGAGAAGACAGAACATAAGTATTTATTAGATGTGCAAACATTACTGTGTTCCGGTTTGAAGAGCAATGTTTCCAGATAAATTACAGGGCTTAGAGATATAACATCTTAGATCTCCGGGTGAGCGCAGTGCAGTGCTAGGTATTGATTTGGACTCTTCATGTTCCAATAGCTGCGTATCACTGTGCTTTTATGTGGCAGGCATGTTGCTTAACATCAGCCACATGACCTGCTCGCCTTGTCACTCCAATAAATATTTAGTACCTGGGTGACCGAGCTTTGCTCGGTTTAAATACTAAATATACTTAGATACCTACAGATAAAAGACTCCAAGAAATAGATTTTCTTAAAAAAAAACGAATTGAAAAAAAAAGAGAACCCGTCTGGATTCGAACCCGGAGCTACTTATTCGTGACCGCTATGAGCGCCCGACTTCCCGTCTGAGCTAATTATGCTGTCGCGTCACGCGGCGAAATTTACCTTCACATTCTAATGTCTAATGTGACAGTTTTTCATTGTCTAAAACGCGCATAATATGCGTTTTTTTTAAGACCTAGTTAGATCGATTTATCGTCCCCGAAATCCCCTGCATACATAATTTCATGCAAATCCGTCGAGCCGTTTCCGAGATTCAGATTCTATATATATATACATATTTATATAGGTACAAGAATTGCTCGTATAATGGTATATAAGATAAAAAAAAAGTTGCGTCTTATGAAAAAAGAAATGAAAAAATGTATAGAGATGGATTCGAATTTTTACTTGTCGTTTACTCATTTGTTTTTGTGTAATTCGATAATACTGGATACTTTTGTATACTCCACTTTTCTTCAGGCTTTTTATATTATCTAATAACCGTGGGTATATTAGATTCACGTAACCTCTTCTGACGTAATTACGTTGTTTTGGTTCGTTGAAGTGATTATAAGATTTGTATACTCCATAGCAAGGTTGGGAATGGCATGAGTACTTACCAAATTATGTTCCCTTTTTACAAAAATATGAAAGATAGGTTTGCGATTGACGACAGTATGGACTGATGTGAAGGGGCAATACGGTCTACAATGGAACGTTACTAGAATAAACAAATGCATTCTTGATATGAACCACCCATCACCCTAAAACAGTGAGTTTGACGACAATGTTCAAAATACAGCGACAGAATGAATATGTAACCTTGCAAATATTTATATTAGAAACCTTAGTCTTTTAATCATACTCAATGAAGTTTCATATTTATTTTACAGATTTTCGATTACTTGCCTTTTAAATAAACTATAGTTATAGGATATTGTCATATACAGACCATTCCTCGAAATATTAAATATATCCTATCTGTCTATATATTTTTTTTTTTCTCAAAACGATCTTACTAGACCAGCTGTAACTTGGTTAAGAATTCTTTTTAACAACACGCTTTTGTTAGCTTCACTTGTAAATAAATAACTAAGTATACTATATGTAAGAAAATCTTGGAATCTTAATTTGACCCACTTCCCGGTCTTCCGAGTTCTGATGACAATATATGACTCAATAAGAAAGGTCATTACAAATTCAATATGGCGGCCTCCCCAAACTAGCGGAATGTATGTTTGAAATCCACCTCCATGATATGGGTATCAAATGAAATGCTGCCAGAAATACGAAAGAAATAGTCACATGACTTAAATCCAACATGGCGGACATCCAAGATGGCGGATTGGCTATTTGAAATGCATCCCCATGATATGGGTATTAAATGAAAGGGTTTGGTGAATGGGATACGAAAAAAAATAAGCACTTAAATCCAACATGGGTGCCATGTTGGATTTAAGTGCTTATTTTTTTCGTATCCCGAAAGAAATAGTCACGTGACTTAAATCCAACATGGCGGACATCCAAGATGACAGATTGGCTATTTGAAATGCATCCCGGTATTAAATGAAAGGGTTTGCTGAATGGGATACGAAAAAAACAATCACTTAAATCCAACATGGCACCGTTCCAAGGTGGCGGATTGGCTATTTGAAATGCAAAAGCATATTTTTTAAACTATTATAATAATTATTTTAATTTAACTTTTTAAGGACATCACTACTAATACTTTAGCTAAGTCGCGGTTTATACCGCCAAGCCCTGTTAGTATTCTATACTTGAGTTCAATAAAACTAGATTTCCGATAATTTAATAACATAACTTCACGTATTTCCTGAGCTGCTGACACCTGATTGATGCCATCTACTGCCAATACACTGCGTTCGTCCGCTTCCTCGCCTCATGCGTAATGCATGCTGCGGCGTGCTGCATCTGCCAGGAGGAAGCTATACACTCGTACGGGACGTGAACGTGACGTAATTTGGACTAAAAAGCAGTAATATCCTACTTCGCTTTCAAATACCAGAATGAAATTTGAAATACGGATAGATTGAAGTTTCGATTAAGTTAAGTTACGGATGGTCTTGTCGGGAGAAAGACAAAGACAACGGCTGATCCGTAGACCCCGAGTTCAAAACCACGCGCACCACTGTTTTTTCGAAGTCATGTGCGTAATGCCGCTAACTTAAAACGGTGAAGGAAAACATCGTGAGGAAACCGATATGTACCTAAAATCTTTCGAAGTCATGTGTCATCTACCAACCCGCACTGGGCCAGCGTGGTGGATTATGGCTCTGACTGTCTCCTTGCGAGAGAAGATCCCGAGTCCCAGCAGTGGGAACATTTAGTGGGCTGTTTATATTATGTTTACAGTATCGATTAAAACACTGACTAATTTATATTGGATATAATTTATTGCGGAAAATTTTCGGGTACTGGAACTAAGCCAGTAAAGTCGTGGGACACTGCTAGTACTACATTTCTTTGTTACTCGTACTAGGAGAGCCGATAGTGACTACTAGGATTAGCAAGATTTATTTACTGGTATTATAAATACAATTTTACTTCCTCCTCCTACCTAGTATTATAAATGTCAAAGTGTAGATGTTTGTTGCTCAATCACGTCGGAATTTCTGAACGGATATGTTGGAATACTGTTAGATTATAATCTGGAATAGAAAACATATGTATTTTTAATATCATGTAGTTCATATAGAACACATATTTTATATTTTTAACCCATGAAAATAAGGAAAAGAGAACTACGTGGCTAAGCTAAAAACAACGCTGGTAATAAAACCACGCTAGTAATAAAACCTCGCTGGTAATGTTTGATTGATTCCGATTTTTCTAGGACTCGGTACGGAGCAGTGTAAAACCGCTCGAACATCCTACTTAGTTTCAAAGTTACCCGGTTTTTGGTGAAAAGCGGATGCGACGAGAATGTGGACACTTCGTGCTGTGGGAACACTACTACTTCTATTATTGATAGAAAAGCGAAAGAAGTTATTATCACTACATAGTATAAAATAAAGTCGGTTTCTCTGTCCCTATATATCCCTATGTACTCGTATGCTTAAATCTTTAAAAGTTTTTGAAGTGAAAACTTCTTTTGGCGCGCCTAGACAGAGTTTTCATGAGCTGTGAATTGAATTCTAGCGTCACGCTCGGGTATGATAAGAAATCTTCGGGTAAACTCGGGACCACGGCCATTGGCCTTCCAGAAATGCGTCCGCCAATGGTAAGTCCTGACGCATTTCTAGATGCCCATGCCATGATGGCCAGGCCACGCCCTCCTGTTACACCCGTGTAGTTGCCAAAGTAAGCTATCAAATTCTTAGTTAAAAGTTATAAGTTTTCACTTCTGTCGGCAATTCTTATGACAGCCATTTTTTTTTGATTTTTTTGTGACGGATTTTGATGCGGTTTTTTGAATAGATAGAGGAGTTGAAGAGGAAGGTTTTTATGTAGAATACAAGCGTAGTACAGTAGAGAGACACTGATATTTTTAAAGATTTCTAACACAATGTCATAAATCAAAACATTTTTTGCCACTCGTTCCAATTTTCTCGACAAAAATATACCAATCTCCCAAAATTCTAAGTAGAGTTACTTACAAGCAATCTTAAATGAGCCCTTATTGCACCATTCCAAAATACACAACTAAACCTTATCTGCACCGTTATCAGTTCTGGATGACGGGTCACTGACTCCGTAGGTACTCATCTGTATTCTAACGTCTCAACTCAGTCTGAACCATCGATTTAAATCAGTGGATGTGCCCTCCCACACTTCAGGCGCACGGAATTATGTCAGCGTTGGGAAGAGTGAGCTCAATTTTTCCATACTAGTCGGTTGCAGGTAGCGGTGAACTCCGAACGTTTTTAATACCTATCACTATTCATTGTCAAAAACCAAAATAAGTAGAACTACAACATACCTCGCCGCTACTGATTCTAGAGCTCAAGTAGATTGGTGGTTTGAAAAGCACTTACGCTACACACACAGGCGCAGATTACGCAGTTTGTATCCAATTTCAAGGTGCTCAGGGCACATCCTAATGTTTTATATCGATGAGTTTAACGCTTTGACACACCTCCCGTCTTAATTAGAGCTTAGAAGAGATCTTAATCGTAGAGGAATGCGGGAACACACGCGAGCCATTTGATTTTTGATAACTGGAAGATTAGAGATGTAAACATTTTGAATATTTAACCGCTTAACCGAAGTATACGAGACGAGAGCGTAGACGAGGGTAGATAGTTTAAATATTATGTTTATTCCCCTTATAAGAAAACAAAATAAACGATATCGACTTTAACGTTACGAGCCATCTTTTTCCAGGTAATCTTAGGATGGCATGTAAGATTATAATTGGGAATAACAAATACGCTACTTTTTATTGCCTTTAATTAGAAAATAAAAAAAGCAAAATCTTTCAAATAAAGTAGCGATTGGCGACCTTAACGCTAAGAGCCATCTATCTCTTCCAGGTAACCGCATGATGCAAAGTTCTATTTTTACAGTCGGGAACATCATATTATACGCTATTTTTATATCAAGAAAAATTTACGGATATGGGAACTGCACGGGTATAACTGCGAGTCGCAGTTAGTTTACAATATTAGAAGAATTTAAATAAATAAATAAAAACTGAATAGGTACTAGTAGCGCTCTGCAGTTCCCATTCCTGTTATTTTTACGGGATAAAAAATAACCTATCAGACTATAATTTAAATATGTTCCAAATTTCAACTCGATCCTTTCATGCGTTACAGCGTGATTGAGCAACACACATCCAAACATTTATAACATTAGTACGAAACAAATAATGTACACAACCCAATTTTTATCTTATATATAAAATTCTCGTGTCACAGTGTTTGTTTCCTTACTCCTCCGAAACGGCTTTACTGATTTTTACCAAATTTTATATGCATATTCAGTAGGTCTGAGAATCGGCTACTAGCTATTTTTCATACCCCTGAGTATTAGAGGTTGTTCACCCCAAACATTTTTTTTTTAATTTTTGTATTTTTTTTTGTTTTTATTTTTTTATAATGTGGCGTTAAAAAATACATACAACCATAAATTTTTACCCTTTTATCACCAACCCCTGTTTTTTATAGCCATTTTAGTAATTTAATCAGTTGACAGTGAACTTCTAAACCACGGGACCGATTTGAATGTTTTTTTTTTGTGTGTATTTGAAAAGAGTTTAAATTCACAAATAAGCCCGGCAGATGGCGCTGCAGGCAGTGTCTAGGTTATGTCCGAGCGAAGCCGGAACGGGCCGCTAGTATACCTATATATATTTAGCTGCACTTTCTTAAACTCTCATAATTCTAGATTCATTTGTTATTCCGCGGTAACACCCATAAAAGTGCACCCACGGTCATTTCCAATTGGTCGCGGTTACCGGCGAATGGTAACCAAACGGTAAAGTTACGGTTAACTTGTGGTTAACTTATGTTTAAGTTATAGTTAACTTGAAGTAACTTTATGGTAATTCGTCAATAAACACGATCAGGTATACGGCATAGGGTTATGAGATGGGATTGTTTTAGATTTTGTTCGTGAAATGTTGATGTGCATAATTTAACAATCAACGGAGTTTTTTTTTTATATTAAAGTGTGACGAGACAAGCAGAACATGCGCCTGATGGTAAGCAACATGCCTGCCACAAAACAGCTCAGTGACACACAGCTAATGGAACATGAAGAATCCAGATCATTACCTAACACTGAACTGCGCTCGTCACCCAGAGATCTAAGATGTTAATATCTCTAAGCCCAGTAATTTCTCTGGAAACATTGCCCTTCAGGAACACAGTAACGCTTACACATTACTGCTTGGCGATAGAGTAACTGGCAAAGGTGTGGTACTTCCCCAGGCGGACTGTGGCAAGAGTCCTACCAATACTAAAGATCTATAAAATAAGTTAAATTAAAAAAGAAACCAAATTTTTTATCAAAACAAAGTGACGTGCCGATGAAAATAAAACTTAAAGTTGATGTACACCATGAATACTCACAACGATCCATTTACAAGCAGCGGCAGCGAGAAGAGCGTTTGAAGAGCTGAATTTATAGCAATCTAGTACTATTATGCAGTTGAAGAGATAAAATACGATTTATATTAAGTATATAGTCATTGACATATATACTGAAACATTGCTATTCATACCGCAACATTGCAAGGTACTTCGCCTACAATACATATGTAAACTTTTCGTCAAAAACCTTTCCGTTACTCTGGGATCATTTGCATACCTGGAACAAAATAAACCAGTGATTAGTTTAACAGCTTACCTATATTTATGTATTTATCTATACTATTTTATTATTACCTACTACTATTATAATTTCTTTAATTTCATTTCATTTATTTGCGTATATGGGTATACAAAGATATTAACAAATTTACATATTATATTCATGTAAAATGAAGACCTCCATATTCCACCTTTCGGCTTGCAAAATAATAATTTACAAATATTTATGAATAGATCAAACAAGACACTTTAAATATATTGGTGAACAATTCACACACCAGCATCTGCCCCCAAACTTAGCAAAGCTTGTATGATGGCGGCCAGATAGCTGATATAATACTTATATAGTTTTAAATACATACTTATTATACATAGAAACACCCAGACACAGTGCAAACATTTGAATTCATGACACAAATATTTGCACTGGGTGGGAATCGAACCCACGACCCTCAGCTTCGCAGGAAGGTATGAATGCAACATTATATCAACCAATCGAACACACAAGAGTTTGTTTGTTTGAATGCTAGGATCTCAGGAACTACTGGTCCGGACTGGGTCAAAAAATAAACAATCTAATTAGTCCGTCAGCTAGATCATGGAAAAGTATGGGCACGTATGGGACACGTATATATATTTTTTTTTTAATAATAAAAATCGACAAAATATATATCATCGAACGTGCGCTGAAGTGACTTCAATTTAAAATTTAATTCAGAATTGACCAAATTTTATAAGAAGTCGTCTAGATAAATGAAAGTTAATTTTGATTCCTTGTTCATATTTCGAAACCCGCCACACCGATTTTGATAAAAGTATGATGGGACTACATCTTTACTATGATGAATCATAAAACCAAAGACAAAAGAACTGTCAAATTGATTCACAATGGCGGAGCTATCGCCATAGGACCGTACGAAAAAAAAAAAAATTGGCAGTCATAGGAACTGCCGATAGAAGTGAAAACTTAACTCAGAATTTGGTAGCTTACCTTGGAAACTACACGGGTGTAGCCGGAGGGCGTAGCCTCGCCATCTTGGCATGGCTATCTAGAAATGCGTCAGCATTTTCCCATTGGCTGATGCATTTCTAGATGGCCATGCCGTGATGGCCAGGCCACGCTCTTTCAGCATTTCCCATTGGCTGACGCATTTCTAGATGGCCATGCCGTGATGGCCAGGCCACGCTCTTTCAGCATTTCCCATTGGCTGACGCATTTCTAGATAGCCAATGGCCATGGTTTACCCGAAGATTTCTTATCATTCCCGAGCGTGACGCTAGAATTCAATTCACAGCCCACGAAAAATCTGTCTAGCCGCGCCAAAAGAAGTACCTATTCACTTCAAAAACATACAACTGATTTGACAACTTCCTACGTGTCCTTTGAAGTCGGTTAAAAACAATAATGTCGCTATCAATTCTTACTTAGTCAATAGGTTACTGGCTCGACGTATCCCAATAACCTGCCATTTGATATTTCTAGGTAATCAGTATTTAATTAGTAGTGGTAAGAGTCTTGGCCGAGTCCGCCTAGGGAAGTACCACAACTTGGCCAGTTATTCTACCGCCAAGCAGTAATGTGCAAACATCACTGTGCTCCGGTTTGAAGGGCAATGTTTCCAGAGACATTACAGGGCTTAGAGACATAACATCCTAGATCTCTGGGTGACGAGCGCAGTGCAGTGCAGTGCTAGGTAATGATTTGGAGCCTTCGTGTTCCAATAGCTGCGTGTCACTGGACTATGATGTGACAGGCATGTTGCTTACCATCAGGCACATATCCTGTTTGTCTCGTTACTAAAAAATATTTTTAAAAAAAAGTGGCCAAGTGCGAGTAGACTCGCGCACGTAGGGTTCCGTACCATTAGCAAATAAACGGCGAAAACCTCTTTGGCTTTATTTGAATTCCGTATACATATACCATGGCAGCTTCCACAGACAGGCTGACATCCAAAAAGTTCTACTAAAATTTTGATTTTACCTTACGATTTTTACAACGAGGTCGAATGCGTGTTTTAGTGTACTAGTGGCGTCATCTAGTTTGCTTGAAACGGACTAATCGAGCAAGAAACGGTAAAAAATCAAGTTTGTTGTATGGGAGCCCCCGTTAAATATTTCTTTTATTTTATTTTTAGTATCTGTTGTTATAGCGGCAGTAGAAATACATCATCTGTGAAAATTTCAACTGTCTAGCTATCACCGTTCTTGAGATACAGCCTGGTGACAGACGGACGGACAGACGGACAGCCAAGTCGCAGTAATAGGGTTCCGTTTTTACCTTTTGTGTACGGAACCTTAAAAACAGCGCTTGCTACCGCGTCCCGTTACCACGAGTGGTCATTGCAATTCCGACCACGACCATAGAATAGATAATACAGATAGAACGGACACTCCCCACCCCCCGCCAGTTTCAAGCTTCCTACCCCGCAAGTCCGCGAGAAGCACTCAACGAAGGGTTATATCGGACGACAATACAAACAAATCTAATTTTTTGTGAAAAAAACGTGGTTTCAAGAAAAAAGAAACATAGATACTCATCTTCATAAGTTCATGAGCCACATTTCTAAGCTAAGTTTCAATGAAGTTTATAGTGAGACAGACGTAAACAAAGCTTATAATACATTCATTGAATTATTCTCTCTCATATTCAATCTTTGTATTCCATTAGAAAGAGTAAAAATAAGCCATAGAAAGAAACAAAATTGGAAAACTACCGGTATAACGATATCAAGTAAGAAAAAGAAAGAACTTTACTTAGATACTATTTTTAATAATAATGAAGAATCATTAAATAAATATAAGAAATTCTCGAAAATACTAAAACGTGTTAAACGATATTCAAAAAAAGCGTCCAATATAAAATATATCAAAAACAGTACAATTAAAACAAAAGCTACGTGGGGTGTTATAAAACAATATACATGCCCAGTAAACAATATAAATACTACCATAGATAGTTTGAAAATAGATAATAAAATTGTGACTAATCCATTATAGTACAGTCATTTGGTCGAAAAAATAGAGGTTACCTGGAAAGTTTTCCGGGAGTTTTGAAATTTGGCAATTTTATAGATTTTGGTATGCTCTTGCCAAATTTCAACTTTGCCACCTCGTATGGCTGCCGCTCGCGCCGACATATTGAAAAAATGGCGCCCAAAATCAGTGTTTAGATAATAACTCCTTTCTGACGCATTTTACAGGAAAAACATATTTAATTAAAATAAAAGTAGAGAAAATTTCCTACAATTTATGTCTTAACCTTTTCTTTCCTAAAATCAAAAGTTTCGGCGTACGAGCACCGTAAACAATTAAAAAAAAAAGGATACATCCGCACCAACGTGTAATATTTACTTTAAACTGCTCAATGCTCATATTGTGATTTGTAAATTATAAAAATTATACGAAGGTTAAATATTGTTCCATAGAATGAAAACCTAGCTAACTACTAGTCTGCCATGTCTAGCTAGTCTGTAACGAAGTGTAAGTTACGGCTGGTCTAGTCGGGAGAACGGCGACTGCCGATCCGGAGACTCCGGGTTCAAACCCCACACGCACCACTGTCTTTTCGAAGTCATGTGCGTAATGCCGCTAACTTAAAACGGTGAAGGAAAACATCGTGAGGAAACCGACATGTACCTAGAATCTTTCGAAGTCATGTGTCATCCACCAACCCGCACTGGGCCAGCGTGGTGGATTATGGCCTTAACTCTCTCCTTGCGAGAGAAGGCCCCGAGTCCCAGCAGTGGGAACGTTTAGTGGGCTGTTGATGATGATGATGATGGAAACGAAAAAAAAAATGCAGAACAATGGGGATGGAAAAAAGACAAGAACGGGCTCATTCCTGTTACTACATTCGATCCCCCTGCTCCGGAAAGCTTACTGAAGCTTATTTCTTGCAAATGCAAGAAAGGTTGTCAAAAAGCTTGCGGATGCAGAAAAGCAGGACTAAAGTGCTCCGTTGTGTGTACGAACTGTGGTGGTTCTTGCGATAATTCGCCATTTCCGTCACAAGACGACATTGAAGAAGAAGAAACGGACACTATTCTCGAGCAAATAAACGATGACATCGAGAAGGAAGATGAAACCACGATGAAACTGATGATCCCATCGTCGATGATGCCGAAGAAAATTCCGTCTTCGATATTTCAATCGGTATTGAAGACGATGAAGACCCAACACCTGGTCCGTCAAGAAGAATGAAGCGACGGAAATTGACCTAAATACTTAAATAGTGAGTCAGATGTGGATTAGACCTACTGGGAATAATAGATACCACGATAAAAAAAATGCGCCGATTTCTCTACCTCATGGTGGTGTGGAAACGAGTATTTCTGCCGAAACGTGTATTGAATTACACTTTACGGCACTCCTACGCCGAAACTATTGATTTTAGGAAAGAAAAGGTTAAGACATAAATTGTAGGAAATTTTCTCTACTTTTATTTTGAATAAATATGTTTTTCCTGTAAAATGCTCCAGAAAGGAGTTATTATCTAAACACTGATGTTGGGCGCCATTTTTTCAATATGGCGGCGCGAGCGGCAGCCATACGAGGTGGCAAAGTTGAAATTTGGCAAGAGCATACCAAAATCTATAAAATTGCCAAATTTCAAAACTCCCGGAAAACTTTCCAGGTACAAATACTAAATGATTGTACTATTATTAATTTCACAGAATTTTAATAATCATTTTATAAAAGCTAACAAAAGTGGAGGATCTGATAGCTTTCTGCATACCAAAAACAGCAACTTCGTCACAAAAGCAAACTGCAAAACCATTTTTTTAACTCCTGTAGATCGTATAGAAGTCAAAAATATTGTAAAAAAATTAAAGAATAAAAAGTCCTCAGGGTATGATAATGTTCCAGTGCAATTAATTAAAAATTGCATTGAATACATCGTTGATCCTCTAGTTCATATCATAAACTTATCATTCATAAATGGATGTTTTCCAGATGCCCTCAAAAGGGCCTTAATTAAACCTCTATATAAAAAAGGATCAAAAAATGATGTAAATAATTATAGACCCATAGCGCTTTTACCATGTTTCTCTAAAATATTTGAAAAGGCGATTTATAATAGATTATCATCATTCCTGAGTTCTCAAAACATCTTAAACAATAATCAGTATGGCTTTCAAAAAGATAAAAACACATCTTTAGCCACATTCAAAATGTTGAAACAGATATGGGACGACATTAATATTAAGAAAACAGGCGTGGCGCTATTTTTAGACCTATCCAAAGCATTTGACTGCGTAGAACACAACATATTAATTAACAGACTGGAACACATAGGAATAAGAGGTCAAGCTCTGAAACTTATTGCCTCTTACCTGGAAAATCGTATCCAAGCAACATCACTAGATATGTATGACAAAAATACTAAAACTTTGCACCAAGTCTTATCAAAATACATGAATGTCACGTCAGGAGTTCCACAAGGTAGTATTCTTGGGCCGTTACTATTTTTAATATACATAAACGAACTCCCATGTGTAACAAAATACTTAACTGTAATGTTTGCCGATGATGCCACAATATATATCCCAAAAACCACGCAGTCTTTTGCAGATTTTGAAAATGAAGTTAATTATGTATTAAGCCTTGTTGTAAAATACTTAGAAAGTCTGAGTTTAAAAGTTAATATTGACAAGACAAAATTGATGAATTTTAGAAACTATAAACAAACCCCTATCCCGTTGAACATTGAACACAAAGGGAATAAAGTAAACATTGTAAATGAAACAAATTTTCTTGGAATGACATTAGATACAAACTTAAACTGGAAACAACATATTCGTAAATTAAATATTAAATTATCGCAAAATTGCTATGCGTTAGCTATAATTAAAGAAGCTACTTCTAAGGTTATTGCAACAAACGCTTACTATGGAAATGTATATCCTCATTTAAGTTACGGAATAATATTTTGGGGAAACTCAACAGATGTAGAATCTACATTTCTGTTACAAAAAAAATGCCTTCGTGTAATATTTAACTTAAAAAGCACTGACTCTTTACGAACTGTTTTCAAGGAAAATAACTTGTTGACTGTAACAGGAATATATATATTAGAAATATGCATATTTGTAAAAAACAATGAAAGCATTTTTTTCAACGTACCTTCAAGTCGTGCCGATAATTTACGTACCAAGCATAAATACAATATTTCCATTCGACAAGTCAACAATGCAATATACTTCAACAGCTCATTTTATACTGCGATTAAAATATACATGATTAGGTAACATGTTATTAACATTTCTTAATTACATATTTCATTTTTATATTTTATTTTCTATGTAAATACTTAATAATTTTACCATGTAAAATGCGTAATATTTTAAATGTATAACTTAATATTGTACGCCCGAAATGGGTAAACTGTTGTAACTTAATTATGTTTAGTACCTACCATCTTTTTTTGTACACAGTTATGCAATAAACCATTCTGATTCTGATTCTGATTCTGATAGCTAGATATGTGGGACAAAATCCCCAAAGTTATAGGTACTATGACAGGTAGGTAGGAGTCTTGGTTCAGATGACCGATCCACTTCAGGTAGTCTTCAGTTTGATGACAGACTTCTGGCATATGTGCAGTGAAGATGTAGGATTATTGATTCAGATGATCGGTGGAGTGTAGATACTTTTGTTAGTGGTTACTTTTAGATATGTTATATACAGGGTTATTGGTAATCAGCCTGCATCCTTTTAAGGGTATGTTAGGTACATTCAATACGTCAACTTTTGTTCTACAGTTTAAAAAAAAAAAGGTTTTTTTTTCTTTTACAAAATAAATAAAAAGTGCATTTGCACGGTCTAAAAGTATCGAACTCTTCGTAACAATTCGTAACGAGAGCGCGTACGCTCTTTAACGCGCAAAAAATGATGTACCGAAGTGAATAAACACTAAAAAGTCGCTAAACAGTACAAAAAGGGCAACAAATACAATTTTTTTTTTTGGGTTATCTATTAAGTTTTAACGAAAGTTGTAGAACAAAAGTTGTTTGTTTAAATATACAGAACATGCCCTTAAACGGATGCAGGCTGATTACCAGTAACCCTGTATAACTGTAATTGACAAACACTATGAAGCTATTACTTTTTGTTGTTATTTGGTTATTTCCAAACAAAACAAACAATAGTTCCGTTGACTTTGACAACATCAACAGATTGACAAATTGAAGGTAAAACGAAAAATGTAAACTATGATTTATTGTGTTGCAGATGCAAATTTCCAGAGGTTATTGTTCGATTTACTCGTTTATTATACAAATTCTATGTAAAAAAAGTCATTCAAAACCACAAAATAAACCCGAAATACAGTTATTTGACGATTTGTATATTCCTACCACGAGTTAACTTTTCTACCAAATTTGTATCTGTATTCGAAAACTAGGTGGGATAGCTTGTCTTTGGTCTGGCCAAAAGACATTCCTACGCCAATCCGATTGGCGTTGTGAATCGCAGATTCCGAACCATTCGGTAGCGGGACCGCTATCGGATGAGTCGGTTCGGGTGCAACCGACTGGTTCCAGCATAAGCAAACTGATTGTTGATGAAAGTTATATTAACCTACATTAAAGATCGAACACTAACTAGGTAAGATTATAGGAAAACTTAACACAGGCAGGTGAACTCACGGGTCACAGCTATTCTATAAAATAATTTAGTAACCCTAGATGACACGCACACATGCGTAAATGTGTTCGAACGACATATGCGTAGTTGTGTGAGTGTAGGTATGTCAACTGCACCGTCTGTATAGATTTTAGGCCGAGTGTCCGGGGTGTGCCACGACTCTAGTGCGTGATCGCTGTGCTATGACCGCTTTGTACTTATTGACAATCGACAGCCTCGTAGTGATGCAGACTTGTATAAAGACCCAGATTTCTGATTGTAAATATGATTTAATTAATTTTATTACCGGTCGCTCACTTCAGTTTTACCGGTGTAGTTTCCGAATCTTTGTTTTCCCGCGATTAAAATTCAATTGTGGTCCAAATTTTAACTCGATTCGTTCCGACGTTCTGACTGACGTGTTTGAGCAACAAACATTCAATCATCTATCTACACTTAAAAAAGGGAAAAAAATCAAGATTCATTTGAATAAAATCACATTTGAAACTATTTTATTTTTTCATCAAAACATCAAAAAACACCTTTCCATTTTACTAATATATTACCAAAACAATTGATAGTAAGTTATTTATTGAACGTAAAGCGTGATTAATGTTTCGATCGAATATTACATAAGTACAACAAAATTGTTTAATTTGGAATCAATTTATGGGAAATATCGATTTATTTTCCTGAAATAGAACGAAAATAATTCTGCGTCTACTTTACCACAAAAACCAACAAAAGTAAAGCTCAGTCTACACAAGTCGCGTCGATGCGCACGCATGCTACGCAGTTTAATATTGCTTGTTCGGTACCTACTGTGTAATCATGTACTGAGACGCAGTATTTAGTTCTTACAATAACATTACTTTTGTGATTAAACTTGCCATACTATCTAAATATTATATAGACTGAGTGTTTAATTATTTTAATTGTCTTTTTCTTATAAATATCATCGATTCATTGTGTATTTGTAATGTAATTTTATGAATGACACGGAATCGGAAACTCTGCGAGTGAAACCGCAGCATGCTTGTATGTAGTAGTTTTATAAATTTATTGAAATTTGTTGTATTATTACTAGATAAATATAGGTACCTACATAGATAAAATACATATTTGCAATTCGTGTATAAATAAATATGTTTTTACATAGGTATTTGCATTCTGTAAATAATATAATAATGAATTATTTATTAACAAAAAATGAATAAAAGAAACTTTTGAATCGAAATAAAGATTATCACAGCATCTTCTATATAAAAATTAAAATCAAATATAAATCCACAAAAAACCCTAAACCTTAAGCACTGCCAATACTAGTGGCATTAAACATGAAACCAAACGTAGCGCGTGCTAACTTCACAATGTGACCACACCTTAACATCGTCAGGACAATATTCTCACTGTTGGTTTAGGACCAAACTGCGACGGAAAATCAACAGCTTACTCCTAACATTTTATTTAAATCAACAGGCAGTATTGTGAAGACACCTTGAATTTAATTAAATACGTTCATTGTTAAAATACACTGTAATGAAAAAAGGTGGCAACTTGTAATGGATTTTTAAATGTGTGTTCCAACGGCCAGCTATTATTGTATAATTAAACTGATTTAAGTTGCATTTGTCTTTTTCAGTTTGTTAGACGTCGCTGAAATGTTTTTTATGCCTGAATTTCACAACTCAAGCTCAGACAACTTGCACAACTCTTGAGGCTCACAACTTTGACATTAGTTTTGACTCGTGTTGGGTTTGGCCAATAAATGTAAAATGTTTAGAATACGATGGTACAAGTTTCTGTAGCTTGGCTTGGCAAAACAAATGTGAGATTTTTTCTCACTCCAAGCTCTTGTAAATAAAAATTATCCCACCCTAAGCTCCAGTAGATGGAACTTCTTTCACGCTAAGTTTCAGTATTAATTATTTATCTCAACCTAAGATCTAATAGTTAGAATTTCTCCCACTCTAAGCTTCAGTAGTTCGAACTTCTCTCACTCTAAGCTCCAGTAGTTGAACTTCTTCCACCCTAAGCTCTTATAGTTAGAACTTCTCTCACTCTAAGCTCCAGTAGTTGAACTTCTTCCACCCTAAGCTCTTATAGTTAGAACTTCTCTCACTCTAAGCTCCAGTAGTTGAACTTCTTCCACCCTAAGCTCTCATAGTTAGAACTTCTCTCACTCTAAGCTAACCAACTCAGCAGTAGCTAGAATATAATTGAGGGCAGTTTATGTTTACATTATTTTTTAAGGAATCCAAAATTAGTTGAACGTTTGCTAGAATTTCCAATTAGTACATCGGTATCAAATTTAGTATTCAGTTGTCATACATCGACGGCCATGTTTTGTTACCGATACGTTCCAGGTAGCTGTCATGTGACGATTCAAATTAAAATTCATAGCTCGTTGTGGAAATTCGAGCGATCTCTCGCGAACACGTGTCCTTCGAGACTATAGAACTGTTCATGGTTTTACTTGGATTTTTACTCAGTATTCTTTAAATGCGGTTGCAGAACGAAATTCGGGGGATTAAAAATATTGGACAATAGCAACTCAGGTTAGGAAATAAAGGGTATCGGATGCAGAAGTACAAGGAGTACGGTGCTTATGAAAATGATTAGTATTTTTTTTAAACACAACGAGACTATCAAGATATGTGCATGCGTGATGGTAAGCAACACCGCTACCCGTAACAACACAGTACCAAGTAGCTATTTGAACATGAAGAGTTAGCGCGCTCGCCACCCGAAGATAAATAATATATAAGATGAATATGTTTTGTAATTTCTCTGGAATCATTAGCTTAATTCAACTCAATTAAATTCAATAAAGATTGCTGTTCTATGGTGGAATAACTGGCAGAGTTGTCGCACTTCCCTGAGGTGGACACTGCGAAAAGTCTTCCCGCATCAAAAAATAAATATCGGTGGACAATTCACACACAACACCATCTAACCCCAAACTAAGCAAAGCTTGTACCTACTATGGCGGCCAGATAGCTGATGTAATACTTATATAGTTCTAAATATTTATTAACTTGATTAGCCGTTACCTCAGATACAACTCATCATCATTCAACTTTGCAAAGTTTTGCCTGTAAATATCAATAATATCATTTTTTTATAGAATTGAGTGACGAGAAGAACAGGACATGTGCCTTATGGTAAGCAACATGTCTGCCTAATAACAGCACAGTGACACGCAGCTATTGAAATACGAAAAGTCCAAATAACTACCTACACTGCGCTCGTCACACAGATATAAGATGTCTTATCTCTACGCCCTATAATTTCACTGGATATATCGCTCTTCAAATCGGAACACAGTAATGTTTGCCCATTACTACTTGGCGGTAGAATAACTGGCAAAGGTGTGGTACTTTAGACGGACTCAGCAAAGAGTCCTACTACTATACAGACAAAATACAGACTCACAGCAGATCTAAAAACCTTGCTATTAGTAAAATGACTGTGTGGAATACAAAAAGCTGTCGCGAGCGAATCCCGGATCAATCTGGCAAATTGGAGTGAGCTTTATTTCATATTCCGGACAGACACGAGTACGGCGATACTTGCAGCTCGTGTATACTTATTAGAAAAGTGGTACGTTAGGTGTATTTAAAGTAAAATCTTTAAGTTTAAAGTAAAAACTTCTTACAGTATTTTCTGTGGGGAGGATTTTTTGTTTGTAGCTCTGTCAATGGGGCGTTCAACTTCAACTTTTAATAATGGGTAATCTCTCTACTTAAAGTACAAGTTCCCGCGGAGACCGCGACACGAGACCGCGACAGGAGACCGCGACCGGAGACCGCGACAGGCACTTGACACTATGGAATCGTATGGGTGTCAGTTCGCGCCGAGACTACGACCGCGACCTGTCTCGGTCTGCTGTCGGGGTCTCGGCGCGAACTAACACCCATACGATTCCATAGTGTCAAGTGTCTGTCGCGGTCTCCGGTCGCGGTCTCCTGTCGCGGACCTTTAGTCTGTGATAACGGCCTCCATTCGGGAATCATTCCGTAATCACAGACTAGGTAGAAAGTGTCCGTAATTTCGCCACCATCCGCAATTTCGCCAGTGTCTAACAATGGGGCGTTTAAAGATGCAAAAACAAACCCATCAAACCTATCAAAGACAGTTAGTTCCCAAATGCACCATGGCGCATGGGTGCGCCAATGTTTTATTTTGTTAGAAAATTTCACAAAAAAAAAAACATGGTAAAATTTAAAACTATCTTTGACAAGTCAATTTGCATCTGGAAAATGCCTCATTGTGAAAAGATTTTGATGTTTTTTTTTTTGGTAAATTATAGTTTCATCATCATCAACAGCCCACTAAACGTTCCCACTGCTGGGACTCGGGGCCTTCTATCGCAAGGAGAGAGTTAAGGCCATAATCCACCACGCTGGCCCAGTGCGGGTTGGCGGATGACACATGACTTCGAAAGATTCTAGGTACATGTCGGCTTCCTCACGATGTTTTCCTTCACCGTTTTAAGTTAGCGGCATTACGCACATGACTTCGAAAAGACAGTGGTGCGTGTGGGGTTTGAACCCGGGGTCTCCGGATCGGCAGGCGGCGTTCTCCCGACTAGACCAGCCGTAACTTTTATAGTTTAGTGGTCCAATATAAATTTTATCGAAATCGGTTTGGCGGTTTTCAAAATATATACAAAAACTTAAATTTGCTTTTATTGTACAAGGTGTTGCAGAAAGGTGCAACAATATTTATATATATAGGTAATAGGTAGTTCATCTTCATTCAGTTTTGAATCACGTATGTGAAAATTAGGCATGAAAGCTCAAAAAAATTTTTCCATAAAAAAAAAAATTTTTTGGTTGTTATTTCATTTGACATACTCCTAATGGCCAGATCTCCGCACGGATTTTTGTACGACGTCGCGGCGTCGGCGGCAAGGTCGTTTGTCTGCTGTACATGCGTTAGGGTTGAAGCTGGTGATTTGGTGGAAATTTTTCGTCAAACTTTGACTCGAATTATCTCGTGATCTGCCGTGCTGAAGGGAAAGAAACCTTGAATGATGAAGTCTACATCAGTGTTAGAATGAACTGTTAAAATATTGTTGGGGGTAAATCCACCACGTTGTATACAACGACGCGTTGTCTACATCCCATCACTATCCTATCGCGACGTAGTGATAGGATTCTTATGAAATTTGGTCGAGTGTCTAAATTTATTTTTAAATATAAGTCGGCTTTCTTTCGGAGAAAATTAATCAATATTGTTAAAGTTCATCAGAATAACTCACTTCACTATACAACAACTAAAGTAAATTCTACTGCCTGAAATTCCACGATACAAATGGTCTAAACAAAGACAATAAAATGGTTAATATCTAATAAGTGTACGTAGAACATTAAATTTGTTGTGCAAAGTTAAAAATAATTAATGATTGCTATTTATTTTACCATGATTTCAGTATGAACTCTTTTTGTATATGTTATTGAATCAGCATGGGGCGATACTATCTAAAGCAGGAAATAATGAAATCTACATTTTTTACTAGCCTCACTTTCATTCCATCTACTAACATCACTTCTCACGTTTCCCGACACGCGACCGAAACAATCCATCAATCAATTTGTTTAAACACAATGGACGAACCACTAATAGATATTTTATCAATGAGTTGGACAGAGATTCTCAAAATGTAGAGTGTAAAAAACTTTATTGCAGTCGAATCAGAACAGAAAGCTCTGTGACGTCAATCAAACTCAAAGAGGGAAAATATACCTTAATATTTGGTTTTACTAATCATGTGTTTGAAACAAATTTTACTAAAACCAACCCTAATTTTGTACATAGGTAACACACTTAAGTCGTAAATATGTTCCGTATGTTACATACTTAAAATTGTGAATAATCGCTTCATTTATAACATTTTGATTTATAAGCCGTAGTGGTTTAGTGTTGAAAAGGTTCGATTTTACAAGCGTAGGTCGTAGTTTGAGTCCCGTCTACACCTATGACTATTTGTATAATATACCACAGATTTGCCGACTTCACCCGTGGTACATATATACCCATTAAAACTCAGAGATTACGTAAATATCCAACGGTGAAATATTTTTATTAATTGGTGCAGTAGTTTTTGGGATTAGCGCGGTCAAACAAAAATGTATCTTCAGCTTTATAAAATGAGTATCTATAGATATTCATACTTTTCCTGATATTAGTGATGCTTTTAATTCGCTATGTATATTTTTTATCCAGAATACAGTGTTTTGGTATCTATGCCTGACTTACCACTAACACCCCAAGCGACCAGATCTGGTCACGACCAGCACGGCGCCGGCGTCATGGCGTCCGCGCGCGGTACCCAGGGTTTGACGGATTAAATCTCAACTTGACATTTTTTAATAAATTAGTATAAAGTTTTAGAACCACACAGAAAATATTAATAAACATTTTATCAATGACCATCCGTAGAAACAAATAGATGTGTTGATTTATCTGGCGGTAATCAGATTCGAACAACGCTATGAGCTTCGATTGTTCTCCGGAACGTATGTGATTAGTCATTATTAAAAAGATTGGTACTTTCCCATGCATATATGAATCTCAAATGAGTGCTAGTTTCATTGTATCGCGGTGATATATTCGTGGACTTTCCAAGGAGCAGTATTTAGCTGTCGGAACAATTTATAGGGTACTATAAATTGTTCCGACCGAATATTCTACTACATTTCATAAAAGGAAAAAGTTTGTACCAGTGCTGTGGATGTTTGTACCTCTTTCAAGGGAAAACCGCTAAAGAGAATTGGATGAAATTTCGTACATAGATAGGTAACAGAATAAATAAATAAATCAATAAATATTGGTGGACAATTCACACACAACACCATCTGACCCCAAACTAAGCAAAGCTTGTATGATGGCGGCCAGATAGCCAATATATTACTTATATAGTTCTAAATACATACTTATTATACATAGAAACACCCAGACACAGTGCAAACATTTGAATTCATCACACAAATATTTGCACTGGCTGGGAATCGAACCCACGACCCTCGGCTTCGCAGGCAGAGCTACTACCAACTAATCCACGAGGCCAGTCAATAAAGCATCTGCTACTATTTATCTTTAGAAATAAGATAACCGACATCTTCCAAGACAAACATTATAAATTGCCCATCTGTCGCTTAAGTAAATCGGTTTTAGCTTTGTATTACTATCTCTATAATTTTATTTGAAGCGAAAAGAAAAAAGAGAGCATTATCAACTAAGACAGCTTTAGCAAAGGTTGCGGTCCGTTTGGACTGAATGTTATATTGTACTAAAACCGTAATGAACAAATCTCAAAATGACCTTTTCCCATAATGACTGAATTTCAAAATGTACTTATCTGTATAATATGTAGCTTCCTCAAAGTTACTTTAGATATTTAGTTTAAAGGAGAGCCTGAAACCCACGACACAGGATAACCTAGTGTGGGTTTCAGTGAACACCTTGACGCTGAAATTGTATCTTTCATTTTTAGTTATGACATCTTGGTGTAACTAGTTAGGAATGTAAACTTATGATTAATAAACTATTAACTATAACTAACTATTAACTATTCTAGAATGCCAGAAATAAAAATCGAATTGAAGTACAGTTAGTAACATTTTATTTTAAAAGCTGAATGCATTGGTAATCTCACAGAACATATATCAGGGTAATCTTCTGGTGCGCGTATTCTATTATGAATTTAACTCTTTCTTTACAAGAAAATTTCCAACTGAAATTTCAAGAAACGGAATATAAAATTGCGGGTGCATAGCTTTCAGTGTTGTATTCTATTATTACACCCATTAATATACATAAACTTACGGCTGGTCTAGCCGGGAGAACGGCGACTGCCGATCTGGAGACCCCGGGTTCAACACCACGCGCACCGCTGTCTTTTCGAAGCCATCAACCCGCACTGGGCCAGCGTGGTCTATTATGGCCTTGACTCTTGCGAGAGAAGGCCCCGAGTCCCAGCAGTGGGAACATTTTGTGGGCTGTCTATGCTATACTTCCATCCATTTACTATTATACATGCTATTCTCGTCACGGCAAGTTAGATAAGAAGGGAAATGCGGAAAACTGCGGAATTTGTAGATACCAAACATACATACAAGAGCAAACCAAGTTAAATAAACAATGATCCAAAGTAAACATCGTTTACTGGTTGTTTGCGGCGTACAAACCACTTTCTATTATTTAGCTTATTTGCATTGCAATGGCCGATTTCCAAATAGTCATTAATGGCCGCATTTATATGGTCAAAAAATATTAGTGGTCTGGTTCGCCACCCACACCTCTCGATTTAAATTTCAATACTGTAAGTATAATGGTCGGTTTGTTTGTAATGTTTTTTTTAATTTTATACAAAAAAATCTCTGACTCACAAAAATAATAGACTGTGAAAAAAACTTTGTTGAATAGTTGGATAAAATAATGAATTTTCTTTGAAAAAAAAAACGAACACCGACTTGAATTTAAAATTAAATTCAGACATTCAACCAATTTTTTAAGAAGCTATAGCTAGAGAAATGAAAGTAAGTTTTACTTTTTGTTAATATTTCAACAAAAAAGATTTTGATAAAATTTACATCTGAACTATGATCTACTAAACAAATCAAGAACCATCAAACACAATTCCCAATTGGCTGAGCTATCGCGATATACATACAAAAAACATACATAAGCAGAAAGGCAAAAGTGGTTTAAATCAGGGATGTCACGGAGCTTCGACTCCGACTCCGATATGTCGTAACTTCCGATTATTATGACACCTTCGGTTCCGACTTCGGCTCCGAAAATTTTGAAACGGAGGTTTTAATCGGAGGTAACTTGTAAAAATATTTGAGATAATCCCTTATCGTGGTGGAAAGTAAATGGAAATACAAAATCCCAACCCCTTAAATCAATTGCCCGTCAATGTTTATCGTGTACACGTGTTTTACATATTTTTTTTATCCCCAATAAAAATGTCTCTCCTGCCACCACTTCTGATCCTGCCTATTCCTCTGACTTCGGTTCCGACTCCGGTTCCGATTCCGATAAATCAAATTTAAAAACTCCGCCTTCGGTTCCGATAAAATGACCTCTGATAAAATTACAATTCCGATAAAATTACATCTCTGGTACATGTTACTTTAGCGGATAAATCCGCAGCAAATCCTAGTATCGTAGGAGGTAATAATTTGCATATCCAAACAGTCGGTCAGAAGAACAATAATGATACATAATGTTAGAACTGGCGTATAATAACAATGGATAGATTGATAGGAGAGATTCAGATAATGATAGTTGTAATGTGATACTTATACGAACCAACATGCTGACACAAGTTTATAGAAAGGAATCATTAACATAAATCAATTTAAATAAATAATCACGCTAACATTAAAAAGGCTAAAGTTTCAGAATCAGAAGTACAATAATTTATTTTTGTACAAACTAGTAAGTAAGTTACAACAGTTCTTATACTTTCGCAAAGGAGAGAGTGAAGGCCATAATCCACCACGTTAGCCCAGTGCTGATTGACGAATGACGCATGGCGGCGAAAGATTTTTGGAAAATAATGGTTTTCTCAAGATGTTTTTCCTTCACCATAAAAGCACGTGGTGACGACAAACTTGTATACCTATCTGCACTTGAAAATATTCACTAGATGAGAATTAATTCAAATCGACGATCATAAGATTGTGAAACGCATCTTCCAGCCGTTAGGCCACTGCGGCTTCGCTTCTGAATAAAGGGACCAATTTCGTGCCGTTTTTGGAAACTATTAAATTAAGAGTGCGCCTAATGCCAGGGAAAAATCAGTTTTCACCCGCGCGACGCGTTTCTTAATACGATATACATAAAGTCGAGAATAGCATGACACAGTTTGGAGGAAAAATCAATATTAAATCAGGAGTCTATTTTTGACCAAGTTTTATTTAATTACTCGATAATTAAACATACATTTAAAAAAGTGTTCGGTTACTTTACTAGAACGTACAATTAGGAATTTTATTACCAAAAAATAATGTGGGGTCATCGCTGATAATTTCGAGTACTCGAATTAAAACGGGTTTTTTCGGTGTCATTTTTATTTTTTTATTGTAAAAAACTCTGATCTATTTTAAAAACTCTATTCGGTTATTGTGCTTCTTCTTGATTGTTCCCACACGTCAATATTTTTTTTGTCATAGTTTTTAGTTTCTTAACTTCAGTGAGCGGCGTCGAAAATGTCCTTTTTTCGTTTTCTGGCACTAGGCGCCCTCTTAAGTACTAGTATCAGAAATTCCTTAAAATTTTTGATTTTGACTGTGGAGATATTAAAATGTTGGTAGCGAAATATGTAAACATGTAGTACTCCTGATAACTTCATTTTACGTCACAATTACTGGGCCCAAGGGACTTTCCCGTAACTTAAACTCGCCGCGAATGTATATTTAAGTACTTGATTACCTACTTCTTACACTATTAACCTCCAGCCCTAATTATCGCAGCCGCACATTATTGAGAACAAACTTAAATGTGCTGTTTATTGTCCAAAGAATTAGATAATTGAATACTTATAATTCTATTGAAAATAAGAAAGTTTTATTACTCCATCTTACAGTTACTAGAGTAAATCACCAACCAATTTATACGTGCAGTTGTTTACATTTTGAAACGTATGACTTATGAAGCTTATTGTACGGTATTTGTGATTGTGGCTCTTCCAAAATAGGCTTCAGAGGAAAGGAGGTGAAGTTACATACATAATTATTTCACAGGTTTATCTCATGTTTTGTTTTATTTATGGAGCACTGCGTGTTCCCACCGCACCGATCGGGAGTGGTTATGTAGTGCTGCGAAAACGTTTGTTTAGAAATTTCGATAAACAAATACTCTATCAAACAAGTTTTGATAGTTATGTCGATAGTTTCACATCTAATTAACATTTTGATAACTGGGTAATTTTTAGTAGAACACATGTAAACTGTCTTTGAATTTTTTGTTGTGAAAAACGGTGAGTTAAAGAATTTCTCCTTCCGTTTTGAAATTGTAAGTAGTTATTATTATTTAATACTTTACAGTGCATGAAGTTCTAAGTTATTTATTGATAGGTATAAAACTTGATTCCTTTGATAAGTATTGAGTAGGTCTAACAAACAGTAATTGGATAGTACATAAGGTATACCTAGCTATTGATTTGTAATGCAATAATAAAAAAAAAATATTTGATACGAGAAAAAATTATATTATTCTGTCGCAGACCCGATAACCGTTGGGGGAGACGGGCTCTGGAGTGGAGACCGCGAATCGGCAAACGTAGTGGTGTAGGACGCCCTGAGACTAGACGGAGTGACGATATTCGAAAGGCAGCTGGTGGCAGTTGGAAAAGAAAGACCAAGGATCGGGCTGAGTGGCGTATCATAGGAGAGGCCTATGTCCAGCAGTGGACGAATACGGGCTGATGATGATGACGATGATACGAGGAAAAAAACAGTTTTATCTGAACCTTTGTGTTTAGAGTAATTTTTTTTACCCAAAAACATCTCAGAGAAAGTGAAAGTTCTGCGAATGAAAATTATTAATAAGCCAGCTTACACGAGTTTCAGGAGGCTTTGTGAGGAGTCCTTCAAAGCTGATTACATACTCCGCCGGACGAGAAGTTTATATTGCGGCGAGGAACTCGATACTGAGGGGTATTAAAATATATTTTGTTAGAATTTTGTCTTGGTAACACGATTGATAAATTCAGATATTCTTTAACATTGTCTAAGAGTATGTGTTTTGACTAGCTAAAGAAGAGGCTATTTTCAAATAATTTATTGGAAATCGGGAATAGAATATAAAATTATATCGAAGAATGGTATTATATTTTTTTATTAAAACTTAAGAATACAGACTATTGGTCTCTTGCTTGGTGGCCTTATTGCTAAATATAATCTTTTTCAGGCAATACTGCATTAAATATTAAACCAACCCTACACTTAAACCGATAAAGTAATACCTAATACTTGTCTTTCTGAAATAATAAATATATGCAAATACAAAAATATTGCATACAAACACAAACTAAAACAGTAATATTGACGTATCATTTGTATATTTATGAATAAAATACTTTGAATTTGAAATTAAAATAGCTCATAAAAATAAATTATCATCCATAGCCAAATCAGTCGATAGAACGACCAAACATGGATTACCCATATCGATAAAATTTTCGCCGCACTACACTGTTGTATGTGGGTTTTGATATCATCTATTTTTATCGTTTCTCCCCCACGACTCGCCACGAACGGTCGGTAATAATGGCACATGCTATATTTGTACTGTTATTAGAGCTTGCAACTCTGGGGAACTGTGCTGGAGTATTTCTGACTAACCCGCCTGCGAGACTGACGTAGAAGGGAGCTAGTATATCGACAAACGTAGTGTAGAGTATTCTATACCTACTACGTACGTTGTATATGTTTGCCGATTTTCGGTGTTGGTGTCATTAAATCGAGAGTGAATCGGTTTCTTTTAGATAAGTACGCTCCATCGTAGACCGCATCGTCGTTTAGCGTCAGATGGTTGTCAAATGTAAACCTATATAATAAAAAAAATGGTTAGAACCGCACAGACCCTGATTAACCCTTAGGCTAATTAGGTTGCTGTCTGGGGCGCGTTAAAATCGTGTTTTACATGTACTATCAATGGCATCATTGCAACTATCTTACGTATTTAAACTAGAGCGAGATGAAATACTAGAACTAAATGCGATGTGAACTGAAAAAATGCCTGTTTGTAACATATTTGGCTAGGGCGGGTCCTCACAATTAGCCTAGGGCTAGGTCGGTCAGAACCCTTGCGGGAGCCGATTTAAAACGATGACAATCAGATTTAATGAATCAATCATTTGAAAATAGCTGTCAAAGCTCTAGGTCTTCGAAAAAAGTTGTTTAACAGTTCTTATTTTAAGAGTTAAGAAAGGTCCATCGAAGTAATTTAGAATTTTAGTATCAAAGAGTACTAACGTTGCACAACACGTTACAAATATACTGTTATTATGTTTGTCGGTAATGAGAATTCACTAGAGTTCACCCATACAAAAACCGTCCAATGCGCTGTTATACCTTTACGCCGATTTATTAACACGGTCACGCTAACCTTGAATATTTGCCCTAACAAAAAGTGTTCAACACGTTAAACTTACTTCAACAACATTAAAAGGACAAATAATTATTTATTATACAATTTTATTAAGTTATAATTAATCTCCAGTTTCTCTTTCACGAGCTAAAAACTCTACGACAAGCAAAATGATCATAAAATGTAAAAATCAAGTTTTCCCACCTCTAAATCGGGCGAGATATCGATATCGCGACCGATTATCGAGTGATCGAGCAGGTAATCGAATAGTTCCCGTGAAAATGAATCGAGGAATGTTGAACAATAATGGTAGATCTGTTGATGGCGGGAAAGTGCATTACCAGACGCTTAGGATTTAAAATAGGACATCTGTTTTTACGATTCTGGAGTAGTGCTCGTAACTTAGGACTTTTGGTCTTCCGCACTACGACAATGAATGGTCTTGTTGCGCGTGTATAACGCAAAAAAAAACTAAATGATCAGGACGTCTACTCTCTTTCTACGAAAAACGTAATTTCGAAATAAACTCGTGACTTTCCTACTCTCCGTCCGTTTCGTTCTGGATTAAATTTGGAACGTAGATGGAGTATATAGTCTGGAAAGACACATAAGTGAAATTTAAGGCTCGAGCAGACCGGATGCGTATGCGTAGACGTAAGCGTAGACGTGCACGTACCACTGGGTTGTAATGTATGGAACTGTATGAGACAAGACACACCGCCTGCGTAACGTAGACGTGCGCGTCGACGTAATGCGTAGCCCTACGCAATGCAGCGCCCAAAACACAAACAGGCTGCGTGACTTACGCCGTACCTTACGCAGAGCAGGATGGCAACGTCGCGTTGATGACGTTGTATTCAATGGCGCGCTTTATTGGACGTCACACCGAACAAGTTTAAACACGCACGTATCTTTGCTATGCGTTGCTCTACGCGTGTAACTGCAGTCAGTTGTATTTTATTACAAAATGGTGTTTTGTTTTGATTTGAGTAATAATGAATAACGATAATAAAGAAAAGCTTATTGAAATTGTGCGTAAATATGAATGTATCTACAATCCAAAAAGTAAAGACTACAAAAATATATCATATAAAAGTTTATTATGGGAGAAAATTGGAGCTCCACTTGAAATACAAGGTATGTACTTATTTAGCTATTAAAATATGTAACAAACTTTTCTCTAATAGTAATTGCATCATTAGGTGACCTTGTGTTGGTACGTCTTAGAGGTGTTAATGCACTTTCTTCCAAATTTGTTTCGCTTGTTTCAGTTTGAATCTCGTGCATCATAATATCACCGTGTTTTATTCTCACATAATTATGTAAACAACATGCTGCTTTCGTAACGAGAATAGCATTTTCAACATGGCATTCAATAGGTCTATGAAAAATTCGCCATTTTTCCGCTAAAATACCAAAAGTATTTTCAATGACACGACGGGCCCTGCACAATCTGTAGTTATAATTTAGTTTTCTCGTATCATGTAAAGTTGTGGCTCTTGGAAATGGTCGCATTAAGAAAGTTTGTAACGCGAAACCTTCATCGCCGATAAGCACGTGTGGTACAGGTTCATTAGTACCGGGCAGAGGTTTCGATGTTAATATTGTTTTTCCCAGTAAATAGTGTCGATAAAAGTCAGAATTTTCAAAGATGTTGCTGTCACTGTGTCGACCGTAGCTCCCAACGTCTATCATCGTAAATTTATAAAATGGGTCGGCAATAGCAAGTAAAACAATTGAGAAATGATTTTTATAACAATAATAATTCGATCCACTACTGGATGGACATTTTATCTTAACGTGTTTGCCATCGATGCTGCCGACACAGTTTGGAAAATTCCAAGTTTCTCTGTAACCCAATTCCGACTGTTTCCATATGTTATCGTCAGGGTTAGGCATGTATATAGGTTGTAAACTTTCCCAAATGGCTTTTGCTACCTCTTTAATGATTTGAGATACCGTGCTTCGTCCAATGCGAAACGAAAACGAGATAGTAACAAAGGAGTCGCCGGTTCTGATGTATCTGAAAAATAAATAATAATATTAGAATGTTTTGTATTTATTAAAATCCCTTATTATTTTAGGTTCCAAAGCAAAGGATGCGTGGCGATCATTGAGAGATGGATATATTCGACATAAAAAAACAATGAGAGGGCAAACGGGTTCAAGCAAGAAATATTCAAATTTCACATGGAGTTCCCAGATGTCATTTTTGGACAGCACGCTCGAGCTAAGACCTACAAGTACTAACATAACACCACCGCAACCAGGTTTCGATGCGCCACTATCACCATCATCCTTACCAAGACAGCCATCGCCTGCACTAATGCTCTCGCCGCCTTCCCTGCAACCTGGACCATCGAGGCTGTATTCTGAACCTGAAGTTGATGACTCTTCACAATCACTATTAGAAACACTTGATTTACCCTCAGCAGAATTGCAGCAGCCGCCAATAACTAGTTTACAGCCATCACCGTCGCCAGCGTCACGTACAACTAAAAAAAAGACTGACAGCCGTAACTTGGTAGACAATGCCGATAGAGTCCTTGATTATCTTAAAAATAAAAAAAAAAAGAGAATGGGATGACGCGGACCACTTGTTCATGAGCTATGCTAAATGTTTTAAAAAATTATCAGTGCGGAATCAAGGTAAAATAAAAGTAGCATTAGCAAAATTGTTTGCTGATGCTGAATTGGACGAATTTGAAAATAATTAAACAAATAAAAGACGAAACCCAACGACCAGTCAACAACCATCGTCGCTAATGTACCTATCACCAGCTTATTCCGTAATGTCTGATGGATCTACTGAAACCATTTTTATAACAGAAGATCAACAACCGATGCAACCTGTGTTGATAGCGGAAGGTACTTCTGATGAACCACCACAAGACAACGACGTCTTTCTAGCCATAGATCTAACGAACCACAATTCGAATGAGTCGCAATAGTGTTGCCGATTTAAACAATCTTATTAAGTATCATTATTCAAAATAGAAAGCTTTTTCAATTTAGACGTCAGATATTATTACGTTACGTTAGATATTACTACAATAATATTTTATTATTTTCACATTAGATACTACTATTTTCATTAGGTACTTCCATTTCTAAATACGTTAGATATTATTATATTCATTAGGTACCTACTTCCAGTTCTTAATAAAGAAGTAAATTATTACCATTCCATTGATCAACAAGATAATTAAGATACCTATTTGTTTAAGGGTTGTGCAAATGGTTATTATCTGACAATTTGTTACTTATTTGATTATAAAATGAAAAATAAAATTACCTTAAAAAAATTGCTAGTCTTTCTCTTGTTGCAATCGCCTTCCTGTAGTTGGTATCCAGTTTGAATATACGTGGTTTCACTAAATCATGCAATTCTTCAAAAGAACTTCTTGACATATGGAAATACAAGTAAAATCGATCCTCATACGATTCCAGTTCACGACAAAGGTTGTGATATTCACTATGTGTTTCTCTCCTTTCATTTATATCATGGACCCATTTTCTTTTTGCAGACGAGGTAGTATTCTGGCACAGTAGTAGTAATATTGTTTCTTCCTCGTCAGATGAACTACTAGGTCCATATAACCAATCTTCGTCAGACATCGTTCACAATATAAGCGTCTTATAAAGCGTCCTAAATGAAATATGCGAATGGGCCTGCGTTGCGTGCTCGATTGCGCAAGCGTAGATGTCTGCGTAGCCCGGTGTGACATCGCTTTACGCCGTAATTACGCGCGTGACTACGACGTGGTTACGCATACGCAACCGGTCTGCTCGAGCCTTTAATCCAAAAACGAGAACGGGGATAACGCTGCTAATTTGCAATATATTAAGTTCTTAAGCTCTGTACTGCTAGTATGTTATATACTAACAGTGCCCTGCGCTTTCATCTGCGTTGTTCCATCCGTTTTTTTTTGCGGGATAAAAAGCAGCATATGTCTTTCCAGACTATAATCTAACTCTGTTTCAAATTACATCCCGATCCAAACCTTTGCATTTAGAATATTAGTAGGATTAGTACTTAGTGTCGGTCATTCACCTGGCCAGGCCGGTCAGTGATCACGCAGTCGACTAACAAAGGATAATAAAGTGATGAAGCAAGTAGCCAACTACTGCTCGACTAATTGGAAATGGAAGCGCTTACTGCGCATCGGAAACAATACACGCACATCAGAATAGGCTCATCAAAACTATGGCGCAAAAGGTTTTAGCATAAGGCATCAGAAGCCCACTAAATGCAGCCACAGCTGAAACTCAGGGTGTTCTGTCGCAAGAACTGATAAGATACATAGTTTAATGGCCCAGTGAAGGTTGATGGATGTCGCTTGACCACAAAAGATTCTATGTACCTTCAAATCGTTTTTTTCGTGATGTTTTCTTTCAGAGTTTATCAGCATTAGCGACATTATGCACATGACTTCTGAAATAAATGCATGAGGAATTTTAACCATGGGCTCAAGGGGGGATACGACCAGCCGTAAGTTACGGCTGGTTTTGTCGACAAAAGCTTAAGCTCAAGCTGTAAAAGTTTCGAGTTTTGTGTAAAAAGCTTAGAAACGTCGTATATTCAAAAAAATCTTAAGTGTTAGTTTAGACCAGGGATCGGCAACGTTTCGGGAGCCATGGGCCATATGGTAAAAAAGTAGATAGAAGCAGGCCGCACTTTCGTAATATTAGTTACAAATTAATATTAATACATTTATTTAGTTGTATAGGTTGCTGTATAAATTAGTATTTGCAATTTGTAAAATTTTTTGCAACACCCTCGCGGGCCGGGCGTTGCCGACCTCTGGTTTAGACAATTCCGTATCAACCCATAATAGGAGTCTACATAATACATCTACATTAGTAGTGGTAGGACTCTTAGCAGAGTCCGCCTGGGGAAGTACCACACCTTTGCCAAATATTCTACCGCCAAGCAGTAATGTGCAAACATTGTTGTGTTCCGGTTTGAAGGGCAATGATTCCAGAGAAATTACAGGGCTTAGAGACATAATATCTTAGATCTCTGGGTGACGAGCGCAGTGCAGTGCTAGGTAATGATTTGGACTATCATGTTCCAATAGCTCCGTGTTACTGTGCTGTTATGTGGCAGGCATGTTGCTTACCATCAGGCACATGACCTGCTCGTCTCGTCACTCTATGCTATAAAAAAAAAAAAAAAACATTGCAGGGGCACGGGTCCCCCCATTACTAAATAGTGAGGTTTCGTTAACAATTATGTATACGTTGTTAAGGGCTAGCAAATTTCACTTGTATTTTAAAAGTTAAGTTTTCTCCGACAAACAGGTTTCCTCAGTAAATATTTCCTTCACCACGCCACTTCATGACTCTTCAACCTTAGTAAACGGCAGTATGCACATGACTGCGAAGAGTTAAAATGTTAAACATAACCAGACTATTGACTGACTCCACTTTCGTTACAAAAACGTCTGGGCTGTAGAATGCTTTGCCTGCGCGGGTAGCTCCAGATGGTTACAATGTTGATGTCTTTAAGTTGAGATTTTTTGTTTTGTTTGTTTAGTAGTGGTAGGACTCTTAGCAGAGTCCGCCTGGGAAAGTACCACACCTTTGCCAAATATTCTACCGCCAAGCAGTAATGTGCAAACATTACTGTGTTCCGGTTTGAAGGGCAATGATTCCAGAGAAATTACAGGGCTTAGAGACATAATATCTTAGATCTCTGGGTGACGAGCGCAGTGCAGTGCTAGGTAATGATTTGGACTATCATGTTCCAATAGCTGTGTGTTACTGTGCTGTTATGTGGCAGGCATGTTGCTTACCATCAGGCACATGACATGCTCGTCTCGTCACTCCATGCGATAAAAAAAATTTTTTTTTTTCTTACGTAAACACGCTCCATCGTAGACCGCATCGTCGCTTAACACTAGGCGAGCTGGCGGTCAAGTGTTAACATTGTAGTGTAAACATTGTTGTAGTGGTAGGACTCTTGGCAGAGTCCGCCTGGGGAAGTACCACACCTTTGCCAGTTATTCTACCGCCAAGCAGTAATGTGCAAACATTACTGTGTTCCGGTTTGAAGGGCAATGTTTCCAGAGAAATTACTGAGCTTAGAGATATAACAACTTAGATCTCTGGGTGATGAGCGCAGTGCAGTGCAAGGTAATGATTTGGACTTTCATATTCCAATAGCTGCGTGTCACTGTGCTGTTATGTTACCTTATGCTGGTAAGTTGCTTACCATCAGGCACATGTCATGCTCGTCTCGTCACTCTTTATTTAAAAAAAAACATATATTACAATAACAAGAACGGCGCTTCTACCGCCTAACGAAAAATGCTTTGACGCTTTGATGCTTTGACATTGCTGTCTCTTTTCTTCTCGCTTGAAATGAAAGAGACGGCAATGCCAAAGCGTCAAAGCATCAAAGAGTTTTTCGTTAGGCAGTAGACCCCCGGGAGTTCCGCAAACAAAACCGCAAGGTATATTCACTATGTATATTACAACGAGTGAAATCAGAAAGTGCAGTTGATACTAAATAATACTCTAAGTCATAAAGTCACACAACGCCCTCAACAGGACTGCGACATGTACCAATTAATATTAATGAAGTAACCCACATTACAAATGGCGGCTTCCTGATTTGTTCGTTTCCTCTCACACCCTTTTCAATTGAACAGTCACACAACAAATATTTAAAATGTCAGCGATATCACAAAGGAAACACTCCGTTATATATAAAATATATACGCACAGCTTCACTTTGGACAGTTACGGCTGGTTTAGTAAGTCACAGCTGAGGGTCTACCGCCGAACGAAAAATGTCATAACTTTGATGTTTCTCTCTCTTTTCTTTTCGCTTGAAATGATAGAGACAGCATGAGCAAAGCGATGACAGATTTAGTTAGGCGGTAGAAGCGCCGGTCCAGTTAGTCACAGCTTGTCTAGTAAGTTACGGCTGGTCTGGCAAGTTACGGCTGATCTAGTAGTGAGAACAGCAACTGCCGATACTCTGAGGACCTTGGTTCGAATCTCATGCATGGATGAGAATGAGAAAATCAACAAATTCAAAATTGTCTAGGTTATGCGTCACTCACCAACGCACACTGAGTCAGCATGTTGTATCACAGCCTTGACTCCTTGCGAGAGAAAACTCCGAATCTCAGCAGTGGGAATATTTAGTGGACTGCTTATGCTATGTGTGAGGACCACACCTTTGCCAGATATTCTACCGCCAAGCAGTAATGTGCATACATTACTGTGTTCCAGTTTGAAGGGCAATGTTTCTAGAGAAATTACAGGGCTTAGAGATATAACAACTGAGATCTCTGGATGGCGAGCGCAGTGCAGTGCTAGGTAATGATTTGGATTCTTCATGTTCCAATAGCTGCGTGTCACGGTGTTGTTATGTGGCAGGCATGTTGCTTACCATCAGGCAAATGACCTGCTCGTCTCGTCACTATTTGTTTTAAAAAAAATGTGTGTAGTATGACAATTGAAATTTGTAATAATGTAGTTGTCAAAGTTTCGAAAGCACGTAGCGTGACGACGTCAAATAGATCAGCAGACCGACCGTCCCGTGACGAACCCTTGTTTGTCCGTAATGATGGAATTAGAGACGATTTTTATAATAATCCAACGGAAGTTGAGTTATATATTTCCGTGGAATATAAGTGGAAATAATTTGGTAAGATCACGTCATCAGAACGACAGTTGTAGCTCAATAGTAAGTAAGACTTTCAAAAGTAGTATACCACAAACTTACAAGTATACCACTAACGCTAGTCAGTGTTAAAGAGAGATACAATACTTATTGGCATTGAAATTTAAATAATTAATAAATTTTCTATGTTGTTATTCGAAATAATCCTACAAGAGCCAAAATAGAACTTGACCAATTTTAAACATAGAATTTACTTAATGTAAACACTTGAAATGAAATCACGATCAACACTATCATTTAATGACCTCGATGACTCGGCATCGTTACAACCACCGTGGTCACGAAAAGTCTGAAGAAATTGCGGGTAGTCTCATTAGGAAATGAGGAGATCTCCATCTACCCTCATATGGTCTTAAAAAATAGCAGGGTTGTTTCTACCGAACGTACCGATGTGTACCATAACAATCAGGAAACACAAAAATACTGTATATTACAGGTTTTGTTTATTTCTAAGCAAAAATAAATCGGTATTTTTTTTTTGGCTTCGACGAAACGAATTCATAGGACTATTTTTGTAACAGCCTCTTCTTAATTCAAACCTTGTAACACAAGAGTATACGTTCTCAATTAAAAAAAATGAGCATATATAAACCACATTCCACGATGATACGATCAGAAAACAAATCAGAAGGAATGACAACAACCAGCGCGGTGTTCGCACGAGCGAACCGATCGCGATCGATTTGAATTCGATCTTATCGATATTCAAAAACTTCCGACCAATTTAAAGATCGATGGAAAAAATGACGGAACTTTTAATAATCGAAAAATATGATGACAAAAGTTTTGTACCTTGTTTTTGTCGTACCTATATGTCATTAGATACCATAGACAACATTCAGAACCAACATTTCTTCCTAAGCTCAACATCCAAAAAATCTCAACTCAACGATATTAGACGAATTCAACAGGAGATAGGTACTATTGATAAGATTCTACTAGCCCTAATATTTGGATGTTTATAGCTCAATCACGTTGCTACACCGTATAACGGCAAAAGGAACGGACATGCGAAAGGTGCGAAAGTACTTCAAATCTGAACAATTACTTCTCTTATACAAAGCACAGATTCGGTCTTGTATGGAGAACTGTTCGCATCTTTGGGATGGATCGGCTAAGTATCAGCTTGAGGCTCTGGAATCGATCGAGAGGCGTGCCAAAAGGCTCATAGGCAAAGACACTCTAGTGCGAAAAAGACTTCAAAGTCTTGAACATCGCCGCAAGATTGCAAGCTTGTCAGTTTTTTATCGGATACACTTCGGAGAGTGTGCGACTGATCTGCATGATCTAATACCACCTTGCCCTTTTTTTTATCGGACTTCTCGTAACTCGAAGAAGCGGCACCGTTTCATGGTTGATGTTCCAAAGACACGGACGAAGAGGTTTGACTCTACTTTTGTGATAAGAACGTCTAGGCTGTGGAATGAGTTGCCAGAGTGGGTTTTCCCTGATAGTTATAACCTTGGTGTCTTCAAATCGAGAGTGAATCGGTTTCTCTAGGTAAACACGCTCCATCGTAGACCGCATCGTCGCTTAACATCAGGTGAGATGGCGGTCAAGTGTAAACCTATAAAAATTAAAAAAAAAAAAAAAAAAACATATTTACATAGTTGAAATTTGGATCATAGCCTATAGTTTAGAACATCACGTACATACAGGCTACTTTTTACTGCAAAAAAACTTCGAATGAAACTAATTGACACTCCTAGTACTACATTATTAAAATCGAAATGGTGTCTCACGAAAAATACAGTATTTCGCTTATTTATATCAGTGCGGCATTCGTTAATATCTATCAAAAATCATAATATATTTATGTAGATAATATGTTACCGCTAAATTATAAATGCCGTCATTTTGTAATGTAAAATGAGGTTAGACACTTAGTTTTATAATGTAGTGACGATACTTAGGTACATACAATTTTACGATGACAAAAATGTATAATTAGCTTTAAAAATGAATTTACGAAAAGAGTATCCCCTATCATGTCATCTAGCAGCTAGCGTCAGTTTGCATCTTGTTTACAAATACATCTGACTACTGTTTGTTAATGACAAGGAAATTCAATAGTAGCTCCTTAGTTAAGTTTACAAATAAGTTAGTTCAATAGTTCTGTCACAGCGATAGTTATCGATAGTCTGCTTTGTTGCCAGTTCGCTGCGCGATACCATCTCTGATGGACTGCTTAGTGTTGGGGTAGCGTATCGATACCGATTTGTAGTATCGATAAGATAAATCGGGGTACTGGCCACGAAAGTAAAAGTGCCATGACGGACTGACAGGTGGAGAAATTATTCTCATTTCACTGCTATAGTTAATTATTAAATATTTTACCATGGTTATATCGAGTGGAGCGAGCGAGTCTTCGATATTTCATGTAATTAGATGTACCAAGTTTACGGATAAACGAATTAATTAGTTTTCATTGATTTTGAAAAATGATAATTAGCAAGTTACACATTCATTACTATGTTAACATACTAATACAAAGAAGTAGAAAAAGTTATCTATATTGAGGATACAATGTGCGTGTGTGTATCTTTCGTTTCCATAAAACTCTTTATTTCAACTGGTTAATAGGTACATTCCAAATTTAAAATAAATCGTATTCGTTATGGTTACCTTGGCGAAGCTTATTTTTAAAAATACAATAATTAAAATAATGATTAATTATCCCTATTGCCTACTAATAGATGTAAAAGTTTGAATGTTTGTTGCTCAATATCGTTGGGATGGTTCAGGTTGATATTTAGAACATACATGCTTGGAAAAAATATACTACTTTTTATCGCAAAAAAAATCCAGAAACAGGAACTATGTGGGAAAAACAGTGAAGAAATTATTTAGTTGGGTATGAGGTAGTTCTCAATGTAATTTAGTTTTCTTAATAAAGGCTCTGTCTGTTAAAAAGGATTTTCTATCTAATATAGTTTGTCACCACTGATGTTGAAAACATTTGTTTTAATTTAGCTCGATATATTACTCAACGTTTGTACAAATTTTTGGCTCACGTAGACGTGAAAATGATATAAATACGCCATTAGTGCTTTGATCACGAGGCAAAATTTTTAAATTATGAAAAAAAATATTCACGAAATGACTTCTGTAATTCTTTATTATAACTTTCATCTCAGTTTCTGCGATACGAGTAATGTCGCTATATATTTATATCTCGGAACGTGTTTAATAAAACAACAAAGCTGCAGTAGGTTCCGGCATTTCTCCAATCTTGATCTTGGATTATCTCAGGGCCACGCATCGTTAGGTGGCAATGGCGACCGATAACCATCTATGAAGCTGTTTCGAGTATACAGTACTTTAACTTGGGAGCTTTTGATACATTTCTCTATAGAAATCTATTTTTACTTAATTGAAACAGCAACAGTTTTCTATTAATAAATAAAATAATGTGGTATTACTTTGCGAAGTTTGTCTAGCAGTACTAAAAAAAATGTCAGTCATAAGGACTGCCGATAGAAGTGTAAACTTTTATCTTTAAAAAAATGTGTTAAAACAGCACTAATGTTGCACGTTACGTCATCTGTAGCTATGGCTACAGCCATATTGGTGTCACGAAGTCTCAAGACTTCGTTCTTTCAAAAAGCGTCAAACGCGCTTGTTCCGCTCTGCCACCGCTCCGATACTACATTAGCATGTCGGTTACGTGAACTTGTGAAATTTTACTCAACAAAAAGTTATCTTGGCGGTTAAAGAAGGAAGGAACGGTTTCGTTTGGGAAACATCTTATAGGTTGGCACAACCAACTTGCTAAAGTAACGGCGTAGCCTAGAAGTGGTGGTGACGCTTTCGGACCGTTGAAATCTTGTGAATTTGTATCTCCAACATGCATAATAGCAATATACCTATGATAGCTGTGCAACTAACGTATGGTGCAGCATGATTGCCACTAAAATTCTCTGTTATAATTTTTCTCTTCTATTAGTATATACCCTAACCCTCATTTTCTATTATCAATAGTGTATCGGTCTGGGTAAAAATACACTATTCTAATTAGTTCGTCAACTAGAACATGGAAAAAATATGGGATAAGTTTATATTGTATTTTCGTTTTTTCAAAATATTGAAAATCGACAGAGATTTAGAGCATCAAACTTCGAGAGTCGCGAAGTTACCTACTCGTAGGTAAAAATCGTACCCACAAGTGACGTGACGCGAAATTTCGAAGCACTGGATATTCGTTATATTTTTTGTTAGTGAAACAAAAATACACGTATTTTTACGGACTAATTAGTTTTTTTGAGGATTGTACCCTATTACTCTAAATTGATAACGCATATTAATTTTACAAAGAAAGTTCAAATACTGCGTTCCACAACAGCTAAAACGAGCGCAGATGATTTGTGAGAGCTTGACATTGTCGACTTTATTGCTTATACGCTACAAAGGTCCACCGGGCGGCTTATCAGATGCAACGGGGCGCAGAAACGGTGAAAATTGTCGGTCTTTCGCGTTCACCTACCGCGGGATTAGCGACGAGAGAAAGTCGAGTGTTGACAAAGGACAAGATACCTACAAAGATTTATGAAGAAGGGTTGTGCTGAGGTATGCTTTATGTGCTGGAATATTTTTATGGTGAATGTTCAACATAAAAAGCTTCCAAATTTTTTAACTCACTTGATTCATTCGCCTGTTCAGTTTTGCTTTCAAAATTCAGTAATGATATGATATGATTTAATTTGGTAATAACTAAACTCAATCAGCAATTAAGATATCAAAGTTAACAACAGTATTTTTTTATATTACTTTCATGTAGGTATAGGTGCAGAACAAGCAGGGCATATGAATGATAAGTCCAACAGCACAATGTCTCGCAGTTATTGGAACTTGAATAATCCAAATCATTACTTACCACTGGACTGCGCGAGTGCGAGTGTCATCCTGAGATAATGTCATGAATTAATAATCTCTTTGACTTGCAATTTATCTAGAAACATTGCCTTTCAAACTGGAGCTCAGTGATATTTGTACATTAGTACTGAATTGTAGAATATATTGGCAAAAGTGTGTTTCTTAATCAGCCTTTATTTAAAAAGGGCATCTGTAAAAACCAGGCTAGCTCAACGTATATATTATGTTGTAGATGTTAATAAACGAATGGTAAGGGGTAGTTCCCTTATCATTTGACCGACTGTAAGCTTATTGACAATGATCCTACAAAAAAATAAATTAGCATCTGCAAAGGGCACCACAAAAATCTATACACATTTTAGTAGACAATGATGATGAAACATAAGCGTACTATATCAAGAATCTCACGCTAAAGGTATAAATATTACTGTCTTTGATATTTTTCTTCTGATGGCGAGACTCATTATTTGTTTTCCTTCTGTCTGTAAAAAAACAGTTTTTATAGCTCCATTTCAATGAACATAAAACATGAAGGAAACTCTTCGAAGAAATACGAAGACATGCGATACTCCAGAGCATGCGGAAATTATCTTTGACCTTTCCTTTGGAAGCTTTTTGATAAGAAGCAATATTTTTCCATCATATTTAATACGATGGTTGATCCTGAAATTTGAGATGTTTGTTCTGATTAAATTAACATCCATTTCGTAATATCAAAGTTCAAAGACGGATGTTATTTAAATCGCAATATATTTTCAAAATAAGATTATAATAATAAATATGTTTTAGATTATATAATAAATATGTACTTTCTTTCGACACGTGTTTGTGTAAGCCACATTATAGACGATCAAATAAGTATCCTACGTATTATATCCAGATCATAATCAGGTTCGTTTAGTCCATTCTCGATCAGAAATCCATTTAAAATAATATTATTGTCATCGGTACCTACTATAACAGTGTATAAATAATTGAAGTACATGTATTCACTTTCAAAATGTATTTCTATAAAATAAAAATACATCGTGATCCAAAATTTAAGTTTTCTGTTATTTTTGTACCTATAAATACGTCCCCGTAAAATTGCAAAGACTTCATGTCAATGTTAGATATATTCTGGCAAAAACACAGTTCTAGTACTGTCAGTATACATTTAATTCAAAGTTTACAGAATCTCCGTGTCACATATATCACAAGTTGCAATTGATTCAAACTTCACACCCAACAAATGATACAACGCCACGGTATCGATAAAACAATCTCAACGTCTGGACCCGTACCATCGACTCTCACACTGATCACCTTTCGATTTAGGTCATGCTAACAATGTTTACCAATTTCTGTATTATACATTTTATATATTTTTACGCTGCACGCGAAAAACGTCACAATAAACCGACACCCTGAAGTTAACTAGTCAAGATTTAAGTAATCGTAGTAACTAATTTAAAATTAATAATTTTGTTTTAAAAACTTTATCTATTCTTTTCAAGATATGTGTTTATTAAGTTAGTCTTGGAACGAAGAATATAGAGAAGTATTAACTTCTAGTATACGTACATAATAACACACACACTTTTTTGTCTTCTTTATCTAATGACAGGTATTTCAAATCAGAAGCTTTATCTAAGACACATTATTTCCATAAATGCGAAATGATGTAATAATTGCTGTCATCTTAGTATCTTTTTTTGATGTAAATTGAGGAAGGTAAGTCATTCAAACTGGAACAAGATTATAATGGGCGAAACCAGACATGATTACATTTTTTACTATATAGGTAATAACGTTGCTTATTTTCACTGCGCATGCGTGAAAAACTCGAATATGGTTCATCGTTCGTTGTGAATTTTACATTTTTTTAATCACAATGGAACATGCATGACAATATTATAATTTCTAGTTAGACTTTGTATAAGAATTACTACACGGCCCTAAAAAACGATCGCACTAAAAGTTCATAGTACGGGTTGTTTTGCAAAGTTCAGCCGAGTTATCAACAATCGCCTCTTCTCGGGACCCGTCAGCGTCTATCGATGTTCTCGCGGATGTATCGACACTATCACCTCACTAGCTGACTACGTGTCGATGATAGTCCGGGAGCACTGATTATTTCGCGATTGTGAAATAAGTTAGACCGATATTTTGTTGTGAAATTGTACAACTATTTGCTTAAGTTTAAAGACAAAATTGAGATATAAAGTCCAAAGTACAGTCATATTATTACTGGCATAGAAACGACACATCCTATTTTTGTGGGTGAAAAGCGCAGTGCAGTGATTCAGACTCTTAAATGTTTCAATAGGCATGGTGACAAAAAAAAAACTAACTAGTTTATTACTTAGATTATTTAAGAAAATGTATACGTATGTTTTTTTTATTCCAAAACAAAAAAATATAAATATAGTGCTTAGAAGTTTCGAATGACGCCCATATATGATTTATGTAGATTTGACGTTACAACATCCACTCCGGAAGCTTGATGGTATATATCTTTGTCAATTTCTAATTTTTTAATAAAACAAGTCTATAATTTTTCGAAATCTACCTAACGGACTAATTTGAATGGTATTTTTTGACGCTGTCATCATCCCAATTGGTGCTGTTTGTTTCACTGCATTGTTATGTACAGGCATTTTGTTTACCATCAGGAATATGTCTTCCTGTTCCGTCACACTATACTATAAAACTATTACATAACAAAACATTTTGATAACAAAAGTTATAACGTCGAACAAAATATTTATCGATTATGTTTTATTTAATATTTATATTTTTTCTTACAAAACATCAATGGTGGAATGCATGGAGTAGGAAAACAAGTTAATAGCAGTCACGTATTTGTAGCAATGTTAAGACTAATGATTTCTGTTGGTTTCGGACGTGTCCGCGAGTTCCCGTTTATTTACTACCAAGCCAACTATTACATCAATAAAAAAAATTACGTAGGAAGTGAATTTTTAAATTTTTTGACAAAGTGTTGTGATGAACAAATCTTGTTATCAGAATATTTACTTTGGATAAAGTTTACGTTCGTATACAAAACAGTCAAATTGTAAACGGAAAAACTGTGCCTTCGCCATACGCTATGTCTACACGTGCAATGTCACCAATGACTCATTGCATTGTGCTACAGAATTTTGCAAACAAAATTTGGCAAGCCATTTAATAACTTCCAATAGAAAAAACGCGTTTTCGCCGTTGACGGACTCTGGACTTTCATACACCATGTTTACCAGTTTACAAAGATTACCTCCACCATAGAACCTCTATAAATATCTTCAACAATAATAGTAGCTTATAACAATATTCGAATAATTGTCAACAACGAACAATGCTTTTATCGACATAGCGATCACATCCTTGTCAGGATACCATCACTACTAGAGAGTAGTGCAGTGAAAACAGATGACGCGATAAATTCTATCGTGGAATGCGGCCATGTTTATTTGTACCCGTGGTTTGCATGACAATCAGGGAAAAGTTTGGTTCAACCACATCATAGCTGTAACCACACACAAACACGACATCCTTATAATAAGCAAGGTAACTAAAAAATAAACAATTAGTCCGTCAGACACATTATTAAAATATATTGAACACATATTTTTTATTTTGTTTCACAAACAAAAAATTACGAAGATAATTTATTACAGTGCCTAGATCCCTAGATGTTTCGAGTGACATCATGTCACGACAGTGAACAACAGAGGAGAGGTGGATGAAGGTGGAATGATAAACAGTTATAAAACAAGTATATTAAAGAAATAAATAAAGATTGAATAGGATAAAAAGAAAGAAAACGTAACTTAAAATGAGAAAATTTCGAAATTAATTATCTTGAAGGCCAGTGAGTAAATGCTTCCCAACAGGTTTCCTGGATGTAGTTGTGATCAGTCTGGGCTCGCAGATGTCCACGAGGAGGGCTCCACCTAGCACGGTAGAGATCTCTTGCCAGCAGTCCCCGTGGATGTAGCTGCTTCCAAACGAAAAGGGCTCCACTCAGTACGGTAGAGCTCCCTGTCAGCAGTCTTCGTGAAGGTAGTTGCTTCCGGCTCCACCTAGCACGGTAGAGCTTCTCTGCCAGCAGTCTTCGTGAAGGTAGTTGTTTCCGGCTCCACCTAGTACGGTAGAGCTTCTCTGCCAGCAGTCTTCGTGGAGGTAGTTGCTTCCAACAGTTTTCAGGGTGTAAGTACTTCCAAGTTATTTCAAGGGATGTGATCGTTGAACGATAGTGGCTCTCAGCCGTTTAGACCTTTCAAGGTTTATTACTGATCTTGATCGCTTGGAAGTCTTTTGTAGGTTAATGTTCTTCTGTTGGAAGCTGATTTCTCACTGACCTTCTCAGCCGATGAGATTCATAAAGTAAACTTTTGATGATTTGAATCTGGAGAAAATAAACTTTATTTTAATATTGACAATTCAAAGAGGATTAATTCTAAAAACTATACAACCTTATGAAAAAGAGTAAAATTGCTAAGTGACAAATAGTTTTTTGACATGTTTACATTATGTAAACAAACTAAATTTTTGGAAAAACGTAATTATTGTAGATTTAGAATAAGATATATGATACAAGAAATATATCACAATAATCAGAAAATTATTGTCCATCGAATGAACACAATTAAAAGGGAATTAATGATATGAAAATTTTGGTATGTAAATATCTAAGAATTCTATGGATAGATGCTAGTTTTGAGATGAAAATAGTGGTAAAATGTACATTTACATATTGTAATCAATATGTAATGTTACATTATTCCCCACGACTGCGGAAATTTTACGCTTCTGTAAAATTTGGTAAGAATTTCTAATGGGTTTAAGAGAGGTATTACCTTCACACAAACAAATTCATTCACGTAACCTTTCAAGTCTTTCACTCATCACTTCCATTCTGTTTGGGTGTAAGTTCACATTCAATGACGAACACTCAAAGCATACACTCTCGGCGATGGCAGGCTTTTTTAAAGAGTCATCAACCGCTCTAATAGTCGGCTTATTTAAAGAGTTATCACCCGCTCTATGGGTAGAAGAAAATAAGAATGATAAAAGGGATGAACATAGGGCTTGATAGTTAGGCTTATTTATAGAGTTATCATCCGCTCTTTATAAGGAGAAGAAAGTAATTAAGGATGAGCATAAGGGCTCAAAAGATAGCACGAGCGGTAGGACTCAAAAGCTAACATGAGCGGTAGGGCTCAAGAGATACCTTGAACGGTAGGGTTCAAGATAAGCGTATGAGTTTAGGGCTCATACAAAATCCAAGAGTTAGATACTCATTGGTTAAAGAGTTAATGAGTTTAGAGCTCATTAACTTGAGAAAGTAAGAAAATTAGAAAAATACTAAAGAGTAAATAAAATACTGTAGGTTAATGATGAAGAGAGATCATGAGGATGAGATGAGGAGAGGAGAGGATAAAAGAGGGAAGTTATTAATCCAAAGAGTGCCGAAAAGAAATATTAGGTACATATACTAGTGTAAGTATGTTTTAGAATTTAGAAGAAATTCAGGGGTTGAGGAATCAAAGGTTAAGGGGGTAAAGGTTGAGGAAATCAAGGGTTGAGGAATCAAAGAATAAGCAAGAGAGGGGGGGTTGTTTTTGAAGGTTGGGCGCCAAATGTCACGACAGTGAACAACAGAGGAGAGGTGGATGAAGGTGGAATGATAAACAGTTATAAAACAAGTATATTAAAGAAATAAATAAAGATTGAATAGGATAAAAAGAAAGAAAACGTAACTTAAAATGAGAAAATTTCGAAATTAATTATCTTGAAGGCCAGTGAGTAAATGCTTCCCAACAGGTTTCCTGGATGTAGTTGTGATCAGTCTGGGCTCGCAGATGTCCACGAGGAGGGCTCCACCTAGCACGGTAGAGATCTCTTGCCAGCAGTCCCCGTGGATGTAGCTGCTTCCAAACGAAAAGGGCTCCACTCAGTACGGTAGAGCTCCCTGTCAGCAGTCTTCGTGAAGGTAGTTGCTTCCGGCTCCACCTAGCACGGTAGAGCTTCTCTGCCAGCAGTCTTCGTGAAGGTAGTTGTTTCCGGCTCCACCTAGTACGGTAGAGCTTCTCTGCCAGCAGTCTTCGTGGAGGTAGTTGCTTCCAACAGTTTTCAGGGTGTAAGTACTTCCAAGTTATTTCAAGGGATGTGATCGTTGAACGATAGTGGCTCTCAGCCGTTTAGACCTTTCAAGGTTTATTACTGATCTTGATCGCTTGGAAGTCTTTTGTAGGTTAATGTTCTTCTGTTGGAAGCTGATTTCTCACTGACCTTCTCAGCCGATGAGATTCATAAAGTAAACTTTTGATGATTTGAATCTGGAGAAAATAAACTTTATTTTAATATTGACAATTCAAAGAGGATTAATTCTAAAAACTATACAACCTTATGAAAAAGAGTAAAATTGCTAAGTGACAAATAGTTTTTTGACATGTTTACATTATGTAAACAAACTAAATTTTTGGAAAAACGTAATTATTGTAGATTTAGAATAAGATATATGATACAAGAAATATATCACAATAATCAGAAAATTATTGTCCATCGAATGAACACAATTAAAAGGGAATTAATGATATGAAAATTTTGGTATGTAAATATCTAAGAATTCTATGGATAGATGCTAGTTTTGAGATGAAAATAGTGGTAAAATGTACATTTACATATTGTAATCAATATGTAATGTTACAATCAGGGCTATATTCCTGTCAAACTAATAACAATTAATTAGAGTAGATTTTTTGTCCTGTTTGATTTAATTTTCTCCAAAAAAAAAAAAAAAACCGACTACAATTTAAACATAAACTCAGACATTCGACTAAATTTCATATTTTTTTAATTATCTACCAAACAAAACAAGAATCATCAAAATCGATTCACAATGGCGGATCTACTGCGAAACATAATTAATTATGTATAAAAGTAACTAGCGACCGGCCCCGGCTTCGAATGGGTGCAATGCTGGTACTAAAAATACTAATAAAAATGGTTATTGTGGGTTATCCCTAAGAGATAGACATATACCATAATGCGTTTTTTTGTAGACGTTTTTAAGCCTTCCTCTTGAATCACCCTGTCTAGTAAAAAACCCGCATCAAAATTTGTTTGGTAGTTTAAAAGATCTAAGCATCAATAGGGACAGAGAGACGCTAGAAGTGACTTTGTTTTATATTTTACATATGCAGTGATTATATGTACGTACAAAAAAACATGCAACTGAATTGAGAACCTCTTCCTTTTTGAAGTGAAAATACAAGCGTTCTAGGCGTTTGATGGTTAGTGCAAGTTTGGCTCGCCCATTTTATATTTCCACTGGTGGGAGTCGGCTGTTCTCCCACAAGGAGAGAGTCAAGGTTCTAATCCACCAAGCTGGCAAAATAAGAGAGAGCAGATGACGTATTTCCCCAAAAGATGTCTCTCTTGGGATATGCTGTTGTTCTCACGATGTTTTCCTTCACCCTTAAGGTGATAACAGACTTGTAAATCCGCAATACGCAAAAAGTGCTCAATACGGATAAATCAGTAGTAAACACTTCAAAAACCATCAGGACATGGAAATAATACTAAAATATCGTAAAAAAGCTACGTTTAGACTTTGTGGGTTCCCCAATGGAAACTTTGCGGCCCCAAACACAATCTAATAACTTACTCCATAATACAACGTCGAATATACTCTATTTCAAAGTTTTTACATCCAATACCGAACGTGACTTCCGACTCAATGATACTTTTTTATGAATTTAGTATTACGCAGAAAAATATTACAGTATTGTCATTGATACTTAGGGTTTTGTCACACTGGTGTGCTACGAGCGAGGTCAAAGCGAGGCGAGAAAGCAGCGGGCACGCTATGAGTTCGTCACTAGTACCATAGTCAATTTGGTTGCATTTCTTGTGTATAGGTTACTAGCGGCCCGCTCTGGCTTCGCTCGAATAATAACCTAGATATCAACTGCAGCGCCATCTGCCGAGCTGATTTGTGAATCTAAACCTTCCAGGGCCCTACCCAAACGTATACAAAAAAAAATCATTCAAATCGGTTCAGTCGTTTAGGAGGAGTTCACTAACAACGAAAAGTGGCATTGATTTTTATAATATGTATAGGTTATGTTTTTTGTATATTTAAAGTAATTGACTTTAGCGCTGTGTCAGTGTCGTAATTTAATTCCTAAGGTAGGAAGATATACAGAAACCTACAACACAAGCTTTGTTTAGTGTGCTATGTGATATTTTTATCTGTACATATGTACAAATTGAGTTAGTGACATGTATGAGAACCCTAATTGGTTTCGTGTAAATAGGTTTATTTATGTGATAAATACATATTATTACTTAGTTAATCAATTATATTATAAATATACTGTCTGGATGTGTATTCATTACTTAAACCACTGACTGGCTAAAACATCGACATGATTCCTATCATGTGTATCACTTTGTATTATATTTTCTCACAATTTGAGCTGGGCAACAACTTATACAATTTTCAAACACAGTCTAAAAAAGTATGTGTAGTACTCTCTCACTTTGTTTTTTCATCGCTTTGGACTCTGCTCACAAATCCTCAGTGTAATAGCAGCTTTAGAAATGACGATTTTACTTTGAAATTCAATAATGGCGGATATCATTTTTTATTGTAAGATCCCATTTTGTTAGTTTAGTTTTATAAGATGCTGTTAAAAAAATGCGGTCAGACGAAACTGGTCCTAAAGCAATAACATTAATATGATTACGAGTGAAGGAGAAAATGTACCTACAATAAGGTGCATTTTGCAGTTAGACTCTTCGACATCATTATTTATCTGTTAACGGGTGGCGCTACTATCTGATTATAATTAGGTATACTTTTTACCTCTTGCTTACAATTAGTTTAGTTTCTATTTTTCGCCATAGGCCTGGTTAACTTTGTAGCAATTGACACTGTATTCTTTGAAGTAATTCAGGAAATGTTGCAAGAAACTGACCGGAAAAATTACTGGTTTTTGTTCCCGTGTCGAATTTATTTTATTGGTAGAGATGTTTTTTTCATGAAAATTATCGACAATTGTTTGTTTTTGCACTTTATTATTTTTATTTATCTGTTTGTACTTGACCGCCATCTCGCCTGCTGTTAAGCGACAATTTGGTCATCGATGGAGCTCGTTTAATTATTTAAACAATCACTTTAGACTTTAAGACGTAACACCCGGTTTACATTATTCCAGTCCAGCGATCGAACCCAGCGCTGGATTCCTTACTGGAAAAATGGAAACCGGCACTGGAAAGCATCAATCCAGTGCCAATGCATTCCAGTGCCGGTTTACATTATTCCCATAAGCAATCCAGCGCTAGATTCGGTCGCTGGACTGGAATAATGTGAACCGGTTATAAGATTATATCCATCAGGAAATAAAGACTAAGGCAACGATTTCACAGTTTAGATTTAACTATAGTTAATCTTTAAGATCATATTGTTCAAAGAAAAGAAAATAATATCATAAAAATAATTTCGTTGAATTTGTTTAAATTGCGTCAAATGAACAAAAAAACCGCTCCAATTCAGTCTATATTATTTTTCTTTTCTTTTCGTGTCCTCGAACCAATTCTAACTTATATTATAAACGTGTAATTTTGTGAGTATTGATTAATTTTTTTTTACTCATTCAAGCAAAAACTACTGAATGGATCTCGATGTAATTTGGTACATAGATAGATAATTTGACCAAAGTAACGAAGAGACTGATTTTATCCTGAAATATAACAGGATTACAAACAACGCGGGTGAAACCGCAGAACACTGAAAAAAAAGACAAAACAAATCTGAACATTCTGTTTATTTTATATTTTTGATGTAGGTATTTTCTTTCGCCTGTTTCTTTTTTTTGACGTGATAACGTCTTATAATTCGATGAAGCCGGCTGCACGCCCGCAAAACATGACGTCATGTACCGTTACCGCGTTACCGTCGGTCGTTACCTCGCCGCATGTTTGTTACAGTTGTATTAATTATTTCAACCAGTAGTTCAAGCGGGGATGTAGCTCAGTGGTAGAGCGTTCGCTTTGCATGTGACATGCCCCGGGTTCGATCCCCGGCATCTAAAAGCTTTTTTTGCATTGTTTTTTTTTAATAGTTTTTCAGTATTTTCTTAAGACGTTGTCACGTTCAACTATCGTCAGTAAACCGACTTTACAGACAACTATTTTTTTTTGTTTATATGCAACGATAAACCTCGCGTCAAACCCTATTTTACTCGTTACAATAAGCGTTAAAAAAATAAAACTTTAAGGTTTTGATAATATTGTTTACATAATATATACAAAGTAGTGAGAAATATCCAAAATTATTGAATGAATCGTTTAATTCTAGAGGTAAGCGCGCTCCAACGTACATCACATTGTCGCTAACCATCAGGCGAGATAGCGGTCAAGTGCAAACCTATTAACAATAGAAAAGTATTTAAGAGTGACCGGCTGTACAGAACGACCATGAATGAATGAAGACTCGGCGTCTGCAAGTAGCAAGTCATGAGCCTCTAATTATTTAAAGTATTCATTAATTTGCGTAGCTTTCTAATTGAAGTCTAGTGGTCGGAAATTGAAATAAATTGGTATTACGTGAGATCTAAACGGCTTTACTTTTTGGTGGAACCTTTTTTTTCGTAAAAAGAAAATGGAGCATCAGATGGTAAGTTATACGCTTGCGTAACAGTTTAGTGTTATTATTGAAGTAAAAGATTCTTTAATCGCGTTGGGCAGTTTTTTGTTGGAGTTTGTACGTTTTACGAAATCCTAAAAATACAGCTAAACACTTAAAAACTAGCGCCACAAATGGCAGCCTGATTGCTTAGATCAATTCAATTTATTTATTCGAACCATTAATTCAAGAGAACACTTGGTAACGTCACTTACAATAAAATTATACATAAATAATCTGTGTAAAATAATACCAGAGAATAATGTCAAATAAAAAATAATCAGCTGTAAAGGGGTCTTGTCATTTAGGTGCAGCTGTAAAAATGCTTTGTCATTGTGAAAAATCAAATTATCCAAATAATTAATACATACACTAAGTACATAAACAAATTTACATTAATGTTTAGTATCATTTTACCTAACTCAATAGTTCTAGTTTTGACATATTCCTTTTCCAAACATTGCTGTCCTTTACAAAATCATCTACAGTGTAATATGCTTTGCTCATTAGGTAGTTTTTTATTTCAGTTTTAAACCTAGTTTCATTAAGACCTTCCACTTGTGTAGGGATTAAATTATAGAAGCGAATACCATTACATTTGAAAGAGTCAATGGTCTTGTGTAGTCTGCTGTTAGGAAATACAATTTTATGTTTATGATGTGCTTTTGGATTCAAATCAAACATTTTCTTCAGTCGATTACGATTTTTTCTCACATACATTATACTTTCATAAATGTATAACGACGGGACTGTTAGTATATTTATAGTTTTAAAAATCTCCCGTAATTATTTTCTAGCTGATAGATTGTACAGAGCACGGATTGCTCTCTTTTGTAATATAAAAATTGAATTTCTATCCGCGGCTGATCCCCACAATAAAATCCCGTAGGACATAATGCTATGAAAGTAACCAAAATAAACAAGTCTAGCCGTTGCAACGTCAGATATTTTCTTAATTTGTCGAACTGCATGGGCAGCTGAACTGAGTCTCTCAGCCAGTCTCTCTACGTGAGGACCCCATTGTAGCTTTGAATCCACTGAAATACCCAGAAAAAGACTAGATTGTACGGGTTCGATGACTTCATTTTTCAGTCTAATATCAAGTTTACAGCCCAATACATTGCAGAGCGTAAACTTTATACATTTAGTTTTATTTGGATTTAGAACTAGATTATTTGCATTGAATCATTTGTATGTAATGCCCAAAATTGCGTTTATTTTTGTGAAATTATTTATCTTTTATCTCTTCCAGGCAACCAAGTTAGTAGTAAGATAGTTTTGGTAGTAAATTAAATAACTTTGGTTAGTTTGCTGTAATACTAGCAACGTGTTATATTGAGGTTTATAGCGACCGTTGACACTCGACAGATAACCTTTGCCGTTGCATCAACTCTCTCTCGCACAAATGGCCAATGCTTACAATTTGTATTCGCCGTTGGGACAGTAGTCTACCAATATTCGGTTCATATATTACAAAAATGAATACATAAATACGCATAAATAAGTAAAGAAATAAATATTAGTGGACATTCCACATAAAACATCATCGACCCCAAATTAAGCAAAGCTTGTAAGTAGGTGGATGGATGAATATTGGTGGACAATTCACACACAACACCATCTGACGTCAAACTAAGCAAAGCTTGTAACCATGGTGGCCAAATAGCTGATATAATACTTATATAGTTTCATTACATGCTTATTATACATAGAAACACCCAGATACAGTGCAATCATTTGAATTCATCACACAAATATTTGGGTGGGAATCGAACCCACGACCCTCGGCTTCGCAGGTAGAGCTACTACCCGCTAAGCCACGAGGCCAGTCCACTACGGAGGTACTATGGAAGCCAGTTAACTAATACTTATATAATTGTAGATGCATACAATCGTAAAACTATGTGCCAGTTATTTTAGCGCTGAACAGTAATGTGCAAACATTATTGTGTTCCGGGTAGAATGGCAATGTTTCCCGAGAAATTGCAGGGCATAGAGATATAATATCGTAGATCTCTGGGTGACGAGTGTAGTGCAGTGCTAGGTAATGAATGGGACTATTCATGTTCCAATAGCTGCGTGTCACTGTACTGTAATGTGACAGGTATGTTACTTACAATCAGACACAGGTCCTGGTCGTGTTGCCACTTTAAACTATACTAGCTGAATCGCGCGCGCGTTGCTACGCCATCTATCTAAAATTCATCGTACCAATTCAAATTTTGAACAAATGCGGTTACCTTAGGTTCTAATGACCTTTCACGAACCTTTGACGAATGACACATGCTGTCACGCAACGAAAACTCTCGAAAAGCAAAATTATTTCCCGTTTTTGTTACATTTTTCATTCATGCTTCGTTCCTGTTGATAGTAGCGTAATGTTAAATAACCTATAGCCTTCCTCGATAAATGGACTATCCAACAGAGAAAGAACCTTTCAATTCGGACCAGTACTTCCCGAGATCCTTACGTTCAAAGAAACAAACAAACAATCAAACAAACAAACTCTTCAGCTTTATAATATTAGTATAGATAACAAAAACTTCGGAAACATTTCCATTCAATCTGGAACACAATAAAATTTGCACATTCCTGATAAGAGTAATAATTGCCAAATGTAGTAGTACTTTTGTAAGCTTTCTCTGCAAATAGCTGCTACCACTGCAAAAAAAATACTCATTTAGAGAATAATAGGAATTAGAAGCTTTTAATTAATACGTTGTAGCTCTTTTCAGTGAAACATTTTAATTAATTTCAGTACAATAAGCCGAGTTGATTAATCAGTCGTCTTGCTGCAGTCTCGGGCTAGATTAAAGACGAGATTGGAATCTGCGGTAATCATCGAAGTTGGTAGCACAAGTAGTAAGCCCTTTTATATTAAAACACGTTTCATCACTGATGCAGGCAAATATAACGTATATAGATTTAAATAAAACTGAATTGTCTGTTTTTTATATACTTTTTTTTTTAACTTTTATAGGTTCACACTTGACCGCCATCTCGCCTGATGTTAAGCGACGATGCGGTCTACGATGGAGCGTGTTTACCTAGAAAAAATCCGATTCACTCTCGATTTGAAGACACAAAGATTGTAACTATCGGGGAAAACCCACTCAGGCAACGTATTCCACAGCCTAGACGTTCTTATCACAAAAGTTGAGTCGAATCTCTTCGTTCTTCGTTCGTGTCTTTGGAACATCAACCATGAAACGATGTCGCTTTTTCGAGCTACGAGCATTCCGATAGAAAAAAGGACAAGGTGGTATCAGATCATGCAGATCAGTGGCACACTCTCCGAAGTGTATCCGATATTTGTAATTCTAAAATAAAAGTTTTTCGTATTAAGGGCGTACCCCGAGCAAATGACCATGAGTATTTCTTACCTTATCGCACACCGCAAGAAAGAGCAAGAGAGAAACAGTAGGATTTATCGCTGTTTTACGCTCAAATTTTACAATAAACTCTTTTTAAATCAGATTTTGGTCTTTTGAAAAAAATAAAACTACCAAAATGTTCGTAATGGAATTGTCTATTCGTTGGTGTAAGTAAGTACAAAATGAAAATAATGGACGATTTTCGAGGAGATGCATGATAACTACAATTATTTAATTTTTTCATGGTTTCGTTGTGAGGCGATTATTTAAACAATAAGTTCATTAACAAAAAAATAAAACTACCATTTTGAAGCCAAGAAGTTGTAGAAATTTAATGTATTTTTTACCAGTTGATATTTGTTGTGGCTAATGAGTAGATAACTCTTAAAACTTAAAACTGGACAAAAAACTCGTTTTGCTGGGGGACGCACCTTAAGTGAATTCTAACATACGGTATTACCAAATTTCATATCACTGAATACTTCTAAGCCGTGGGATGTGCTGCCTGAGGTTTCCCAGATGGTTACAATTTTGGTGTCTTCAAATCGAGAGTGAATCGGTTTCGTCTAGATAAACAAGCTCCATCGTAGACCGCATCGTCGGTTAACATCAGGCGAGATGGCAGTCAAGCGTACTAAAACCTGTAAAAGTAAATAATAAAAATGACGTAAAACTATTTCTGAAACTTTTGTCTGTCTATTTGTTTCCTACGGATAATATCTGAAACAGCTTAACTAATTTTAGTAGGACACTCATTGGCAGATAGCTGACGTTATAAGGAATCATCATCAACAGCCCACTAAACGTTCCCACTGCTGGGACTCGGGGCCTTCTCTCGCAAGGAGAGAGTTAAGGCCATAATCCACCACGCTGGGCCAGTGCGGGTTGGCGGATGACACATGACTTCGAAAGATTCTAGGTACATGTCGGTTTCCTTACGATGTTTTCCTTCACCGTTTTAAGTTAGCGGCATTACGCACATGACTTCGAAAAGACAGTGGTGCGTGTGGGGTTTGAACCCGGGGTCTCCGGATCGGCAGCCGCATTTCTCCCGACTAGACCAGCCGTAACTTGACGTTACTTGACGTTATAAGGAATAACTTAATTCTTTTATTTTTAGTAAAAAAAACATATTTCATAGACTTACACTAGACCACCATCTCACCTGGTGTTGGGCGACGATGCAGTCTACGATGGAGAGTGCTTATTTTTTTCTAAAATGTTCACTAAATGATGAAAACACTCTTGTAGGGAACACCAATGAGATGGTGTTAATAAATTCCTATATCTATTAGTGTTTTCAATTCGTGAGCAAATCGTTTTTTTTAGGTAAGCATCAGACGAGATGGCAGTCAAGTGTAAACCTATCATTAACATTTTTTTACAGTATGTATAGTGACGGGACGAGCAGGACATTTGCCTGAAAGTGAGTAAAACGCCTGCACATAATAGCACAGTATCACGCAACTATTGGAACTTGAAGTCGAAATCATTACCTAGCACTGCACTGCACGCGAATCATCTATCGATGTCGATGAATAATACATTCACCGTTTCCCAACTCTACTTTCAAGACACTAAGAAGGCCAGACGCTAGCAAAAACCACAAGACCTCCGCGTCATGCAGTCTGCCGACCATGTCCGTCCACTGCAGCTCAAACAAAAACCAACCAACCACATCCATCACCAAAACACGCCACAACCAACCTTATGCACCAACAATAAGATACAAATAACCCCCGCAAAAAGATTTAATTAGCAATTCATACAAGTAAGACCAAGTTGAACTTGTGCTGCCAAAAAAGAAAAAAGTGTCGGTATAAGTTTATGCTAATGTAACATTTGCAGGTAACCAGATAGGAGCCGGAGTTGAATGTCAGGGTGAGAATAGTGATAGCTGAGAATGGCGTGAGTTTATTTGTCAAATCTTAATATTTGTACGAGTTACACAATGTTTGGATACGGACAAAGTGACGGTGTATATTTATGTATATAGTCCACACAACATATTTTAGCATCGGTTTTGATTGAAAATTAAGGTGCTATGACCAATTAATCCATCAGTTGTAGTGGTAGAGCTCTTTGAAGAGTCTGTATGGGGTAGTACCACACCTTTCCCAGTTATTCTGCCACCAAGCAGTAATGTGCATATACCACTGTGTTCTGCTCCGAAGGGTAATGTTTCCAGAGAAATTAATGGGCTAAGAGATAATACACAATAATGACGAGCGCAGTGAGGTGCTATGTAATGATTTGGACTCTCTATGTTCCAATATCTGCCGTACGTGTCACTGTGCTGTTATGGGCAGGCATGTTACTTACCATCAGGCACATGTCATGTTATAAAAGAAAAATCCTTTATCGGTGAAAGAAAGCATTGTGATAACCTGACGGCAAGTTTCGCAACAAAATCAATCTATCCACAATCCAAGCTTTATTGTGATTCTAATACGAGTATGTTTAAGAGCAACTAAGTTATAAGTTACTATCAATGACTTCAAAGGAAGGACGTGGCTTACTGAACATTTTTTGGCATTTTAATGGCCATCAAACACTCGTTCACTCCCTCCCGCACACTGACCGTTGTGAACCAAGTCGCATGGCGCATGGCTCTAAAAATGCAATTTTAGGCCCAACGCGGTTGTCCCATTTTGTTGCACCTTTGGCCAGGTCCTTATATATAAGTCTATTGTTACTATGCTATTATTTTAAGACCATTTATGTAGAATTGTGGCGAAATAAAGATATGAATATTAATGATTTACACATTTCTATGGGCGGTAATATTTCATCGATCTAATGGTATAAGTATTCAAGTAAATAAAAGTTGCCAAGTGCGAGTTGGGCTCGCCTTTGAAGGGTTCCATAGCAGCAAGTAGCATAATATAAAAATTCTTGTAGTTCGTTGTAACATTGATCGATGTTTTCATAATACTGTATTTATGAAGATTACAAAAAAATTGTAAAAAAATGCGGTTCACAGAATACATCTACTTACTAAGTTTAAACTGTATAGTTCTTATAGTTTCGGAAAAAAGTGGCTGTGACATACGCACGGACGGACGAACAGACAGAACGTGCATGACGAATCTATAAGGGTCCCTGGTATAAGGTAAGGTGTATTTGGCCATTTGGCTACGGAATCCTAAAAAGAGGTCGAAGATTGGGTTATTTTCAAGAAATATTTGATATATACAAACTTGTAATTTGACCATTCTTTCTACTGGGTTTTATTATCCTTTTTGTTGAAAGTTTAAAGCCAATGTAATTAAAATTCCTTAGTAAAACTTCATCCTTTCAAAGAGTGCTTGAGTTTGAACATAAAAGTTAAGACAAAGTAAGGAAGTAAAATTATATGAGTAGGTACAGAGAGTTTAATGAATTTTACCCCTTTAAAAGTCATATATATCTTACCTTATATTATAATACATGATTTAATCACCAATAATAATACAAAATGTCGAGCAAAAAATGACTTTCCTAGTAAGTAGCGTCCCGTCCCGTGATTTTACTCGCCTAGTTGTCATTCCAGTTATTGTCCTGCAGTAAAAAATTGCTTATTGTATGTACTATTTTTTTTTTAAATAAATAGTGACAAGTCGAGCCGGACATGTGCCTGATGGTAAGCAACATGCCTGCCACATAACAGCACAGTGACACGCAGCTATTGGAACATGAAGAGGCCAAATCATTACCTAGCACTGCACTGCGCTCGTCACCCAGAGAGATCACGTCACGATTTGATATTTCGTAAAATTTTGGGGGTGAGCATTTCCCCTCCTTGCGTCGCGCGTTAGAATACGTCGTTACATCAGTGGTAAACCGAGCATAGCCTGGTCATCCAGGTACTAAATACTAAATGTACCAGCAAGGAATGTAGTTTTGTAGTAGTAGGACTTTGCAGAGTTCGCCTGGGGAAGTACCACACCTTTGCCAGTTATTCTACCATCAAGTAAGCAAACTGTGTTCCGTTTTGAAGGGCGATGTTTCCGGTGAAATTAGAAGGCACAGAGATGAAACATCTTATATCTCTGGGTGATCAGCGCAGTGCAGGGCTAGGTAATGAGTTGGACTTTTCATGATCCAATAGCTGTGTGTCACTGTGCTGTTATAGGCAGGCATGTTGCTTACCATCAGGCACATGTCACTATTCTACAAAAAAAAATTGGCAGTCATAGGAACTGCCGATAGAAGTGAAAACTTATAACTCAGAATTTGATAAATCGGGTGAAACCGGAGGACATGGCCATGAGCATAGCCATCTAGAAATGCTGACGCATCTAGATGGCCAATGGCAAATGCTCACGCATTTCTTCGGCCAATGGCCATGGTCCCGAGTTTACCCGAAGATTTCTTATCATTCCCGAGCGTGACACTAGAATTCAATTCACAGTCCACGAAAAATCTGGCTGTGGCGCGCGCCAAAAGAAGTTTTCACTTCAAAAAGTGATCTTACGTGTCACGATGACTGAACCTGATTTGCATGATCTGATACCACCTTGCTCTTTTTTCTATCGGAATGCTCGCAGCTCGAAAAAGCGACATCGTTTCATGGTTGATGTTCCAAAGACACGAACGAAGATATTTGACTCTGCTTTTGTGATAAGAACGTCAAGACTGTGGAGTAAGTTGCCTGAGTGGGTATTTCCCGATAGTTACAATATTTGTGTCTTGAAATCGAGAGTGAATCGGTTTTTTCTAGGTAAACACGCTCCATCGTAGACCGCATCGTCGCTTAACATCAGGCGAGCCGGCGGTCAAGTTAACCTATAAAATTAAAAAAAAAACATGTAATACCGCATAGGAAATTAAAACTTCGCAGGGCCAGTATCCGCACTGCGGGTCGGTTAGATAGAGTAGTCCACAAATTAAGAGGGTGACGAGCGTTTTGTAAACATTTGCCCAGTAATGGTCATTTGTTAAACTACGCAAAGTTTTAAGCCTTCTAAAGACGCAAATTTATTCATATTAGATGGATATGAAACTAATAAAACAATTTGTGCACTTAAAGATGGCGCAACAAACTGCGGTCTTATCACTAATAGCGTGGAAATAAGTTGCTGGTTTGTGTAAATAAAAAAAATGAAAAAAAAAGTTACTGGTTTTGTAGAATTTTGCGATGAGTTCAGAAAGGAAAGGTGGATATTTTTATAATGTTATTTAATTCGAAAGTTTGTTTCAATATTACACAGTAATTCTTTATTGTACACAAGTAACGCCCCGATGGTTTATTTACGTAGCTCCCATGCTCTTTCTTTTTATTGTGAAGGCCGATTTAAACTGAACGAACATAGAGCTAGAGCTGGAACAAGAGCATCATTCTTAGCGTTTTCCATATTATATATTCCATAGAATCTTTGCGAACGCAAACAAAACAACGAAAGAATGCTCTACGTTTGTTTACACCAAATGAATTTGATACAGTGAGGATAGAATGAGCATTCGCTCGTCTGATGTAAATCGGCCTTTACGTGAAATAAACCATGTGTTATTCCAGACTATAATTTAACTGTGTTTCAACTTTCAACCGGATCTGTTCAGGCTTTGCAACGAGATTGAGCAACAAACATCAAAATATCCAAAGATTGGCATTTATAATATTAGTAGTATTACCTCCCGACGTTTAGCGAGTTTAAAACGCGAAAGTTTAAAAACTACGAGGTAAAAACTCGTATTTGTGATAGAGGTGTAAAATATTATGGAGCAACGGAGAATACTAAATTTGCGTAGGATGTGATCTTTTTTTTTGTTAACTTTTATCTGTTTACGCTTGACCGCCATCTCACCTGATGTTAAGCGACAGTGCGGTCTACGATGGAGCGTGTTTACCTAGAAGAAACCCGATTCACGCTCGATTTGAAGACACAAAGATTGTAACCATCGGGGAAAACCCACTTAGGCAATGTATTCCACAGCCTAGACATTCTTATCACAAAAGTGGAGTCAAATCTCTTCGTTCGTGTCTTAGGAACAGTCAACTATTAAACGATGTCGCTTTTTCGAGGTCTTCTTCATACTTTGTATTTCAAGAAAATAACGGGATTGGGGTCTACGCTTAAAACCAGGAGACGATGCTATACTATGTGCCAAATAACACGAGAATAAGGTTCATTCACTGACCTTCACCACGATATCATAAAATTCATTAATTGTGATGCTGCCTAGCACTACGAAATTCTAGCGATACCATTAGGCAATAGTAACTAATAGATAATTTCATCTACTTGTGCCGTACAAAATCAAATACAATTTATGAGTAATTAGAATAATCATAATCACGTTATATAAAATAAAATTAATAATTTATAATATAATTTAACATAAATAAAAAAACTATGCCATTAGGCATAGTTTTTATGATAAACGATAGAATTAGCGATACAAGCAATATTTTGCGATATTCTAGAGTAAGTCAGGGAATTAATCTTATTCTCATGTTATTTGGCACATAGTATAGTAATTTATTATCACGATGAAGTACCTCCATCACAGAGCCATAGGCAAGTACCACATAATTATCACAAGTAGTTCCACGTAACTCTGCAAAAAATATCACTTAGTTGCTTTCCACGTGCTATTGAGATCGTATCGATATAATTTCATGTTATTAAGTTTGAGTTACGCGTCATATGATGTAATAAATTATGCTTTTTGCAAGTAACGAAACGTATAATTAAATTCAGGTTTATTCGTCTGTAAAAATGGTATGAATGTTTTTTTTGCTCGTGTTGATTTGTTGTTGGGCTTAGTAGATGATTATTATGTTTATTGATTTATCTTTGGAAGGACTCGTACATTCTGTTTTCCGGTCATGTTCCTCATTCTATGTTTACGTATTAAAGGCGGTACGGCACAACAGAAATGTTTTTTTTATATATAAAGAATGACAAGACGAGCAGGACATGCGCCTGATGGTAAGCAACATGCCTGTCACATAACAGTGACATGCCTGATGAAGAGTCCAAATCATTACCTAGCACTGGACTGCGCTCGTCACCCAGAGATCTAAGTTGTTATATCTCTAAGCCCTGTAATTTCTCTGGACATATTGCCCTTCAAACCGGATGTTTCAAATGTTTGCACATTACTGCTTGGCGGTAGAATAACTGGCAAAGGTGTGGTACTTTCCCAGGCGGACTCTGCTAAGAGTCCTGCCACTACCATTAAATGTCTCATTAAATATATTTCCAGAGCTGGGATTCAAAGTCTTCTCTCGCAAGGAGTGATTTGAGGTTATAATTCACAATGCTGGATTGCAGGTATCACATGTACGGGAAAATAACCTTCTTGGTACTTTTTACTATTTTTTGTATTTGTCTTAACTTTTTTAATCTTCACATTATGATATATCTTTAACAAATTTGTAAAAATGAAAAACATTTGCTAAATTTACTCGTTTATAATGTAAGATACTTTTGCGTCTAATTCTTAGTTTGTAACGAATGAAATCGTGTTTCTTCCCTTTATTCTCTTTAAAATATGATTAACAGAAGAGACAAAATAAAGGAGTGAAAAAAAGATTGTTCACGAAGAGATTTATACTAAGTAAGTATTGAAAGAACGATTATTAACTTAAATTCAGTGGTCACAGATGACAAAAATTAGTTTGATAAATTCAGTTTTTTGTTCTGTATTTGGGTGTTTTATTATTATTTCAGCTATTTGACTTTCGTAGTACAATACAAGTAAGATAGCGTGGTGCGAGAAAGTATCGGCCAATACCAATTTTTTACCATATTAGTATTTAAACTATTTTTTTATTTGTAAACAAGTTGAAATACACACTTGGTTAAAATACACATCCAAAACATCAAGCAATTTTTTTAATAAACGTCTCAGTTTGTAGGACGTATTTCTCAGTGCCACATATACATTTGAAATTGAGATAATCTTGTTAGGTAAAGGGATGTGATCTGGTTAAAGCTTCCGATATCGAATGCTTACTTAGAGACGTGATTGATTTCAACGGATACCTACTTCCCTTGAGTATGTACCGATAGAATATTACATAAATGTCTGGTAAGTACATTTGCTCGAAGAAGTTTTAATGTTAAAGCGTTAGTTTTGATTTTTAAAAGGATTTACAAAAAGAGTACCGCAGGGGTTTACGTTAAGACCATTTTGTCTTATAAAATAGGTATACGTACGAAACATTGTGCTGTTGTTGCTGTTGTGTAACATACGCCATTTTTTTCTTATTTAGAATTACCTGAAAATGAAAACATAATAATTAGGTAATGCGTATAATACCTATTAAACATGTTAAAACACACTGTTAAAGTTATTTATATTTAGATTTTAAAATATCTGGAAATTATTAAAGAAAAACAATACATGCAATAAAACACATTAATTATTAGGTAATGGGTTGGTGTTTACAATAATTGGTCGACGTGAATGAATTAAACACACATACCGAGACAATAAATAAACAATAAAATATTTTCACCGGCCAACTTAAAGCCGGGTCACACAGAGGCGATCCGATAGCGAGACGATATTTTTTGTAATGTTCGAATTTGTATGCATCCTCACACACAGCAAGCAGGCGCAATCTCATACTCGGTATCGGATCGCTATCGCTATCGGATCGCTATCGCTACCGGATCACCTCTGTGTGACCCGGCCTTTAATGAAGTTAATTAGTTTAATGATACTTTTTACATACACAATGTTGTGTATCAGAATGTGTATCTATTAGAAGGCGATGATGATGATGGCAATAATAAATACCGTCGTTTAGTCAGTAGTATTACAATTTGACCTGCTTCAGATAATGTATTTACAAACTATATCTAAAAATATACATTGCAGCACGGCCTTAGCATCATTATCGAAAGCTTATCTTGACGGGTTCTGATGTCGGCGACCGTAGAATGATTAATGTTCTGCAAATTTGCTGTTTTATGTACTTAATTGCTGGTAATGATACTTACTTATGATAATTTAACTATGTATATTACTCACTCAGATTATATAATAAAAATTATGCAACAAATCAGGAAAAGATACAAGAAGCAGTTTGTGCAAACATATCTACATGATAACAAGTTATAATAGAAAAAAACAATCAACATAAGAGCAATAATTCGATTTTGTAATCGACACCGACACTTCATATTTTTGTTTTTTTGTAACATTAAAAAAAAATATAAACAATACATAGTAATAAATAAACAAAACATAGTAAATTAGTGCGACAGTGGGCGGCCTTATCGCTGAAAGCGATCTTACTAAATACTATAGGATTGCGTTTATGGTTTACTATATTCTTGATATTTGTGTGTGTAGAAATCTCAAGAACAACTGAATCAATTCGAAAAAAATATTACAGTTTCTAAACTGTACTATTCCTTGATTTTAACCTTGTCATATTAGCCATTTATATTAGTTGTAAACGGATAAACTCACACGTAAGTTGATTATAAACATTGTTTCTACACAATCAAAACCGGCTACACAACAAGACTCAGTGGTACCTTGAGAAGGCAAGGTATTTTCCTAAGGAATTAAGGTCTAATTTGCTTAGTAAGCCTACTATAGATCCCTCTTGAGGTCACAGAAACTAGGCTAACCCATCGATATAAACCAATAGATGTGCCCTTCTTCTTCTTTATCGTATCGCTCTTGGCAGAGCGGTCGTGGTCACGGCGAGGCGACCACGTCGGTGGTAGAGGTGGACACAGCTCTCCGTACGATCTCCCGCCATCTCTCCCAATTCGCAGACTGCCTGGCGCAGTCAGACACGTAACTGAGCACCTTGAAATTGATAATAAATTCCGTCTCTGTGTATCGTAAGTGGTTTACAAACGACCAATCTACTTGAGCCGTAGGATCGCTAGCGGCGAGATTTGCTGTGGTTCTACTTATCTTAGTGGTTGACAACGAATAGTGATAGGAAAAACCTCCAGCGTGCACCGCTTCTTGCAACTAGAACGGAAATAATGAGCTGTGAGCTCACTCTTTCCAACGATGACATGAGTCCGTGCGCCCTGAAATTTAGGAGGGCACATCTGTGTATTGAGATCGTTGGGCTAACCTAATAGACTTCGCTCACATGATCTACCGTAGGTAATCGTACATAGAAAATTCATGATTTGCTACCAATCTTCCTAATTTTAATTTTTCCTAATTTTCCTATTTTTTTTTATTTTTCTTGATTATTGTGTACATTAAAACATTGTACGATAAAATCGTATCCTATTTTTCCATTATAATATTATAAATGTGAACGTTTGGTTATTTGGATTTTTATTGCTCAATCACGCTGCAACGTATGAATGGATCGGGCTGAAATTTGGAACACAGTTAGATTACAGTCCGGAAAAACAGATGGGCTACTTTTTATCCTGTCAAAATAGCGGGAACGGGAACTACGCGAGTGAAACCGTAGGCGATGCTAGTACTGATATATATAGAAAATATGTACGTCGGTCCCGAACTAGGTTACCTAGTGTCTCGGACTCCCGAACACAAGAAAAAAAATTGTTAATGTTTTCGATGTAGCGAACATCAAACGTCAAAACTTGTATTACTTTGAATATACCTTTTAGCTTGAGGTTGCTCAGAAAGCATGTAGTTACCCAGTAATACGTTTTTATGACTGGCCTAGTAACTTTATTGGTAAATAAGTATTAAATCTGAATGCGAAACCCTGAGTTGGAAGTTTGATTCCCACCCAGTGCACATATTTGTGTGATGAATATCAATTTAAGTTTGTGTCCAGTTGTTTTATGCATAATACCCATGAATGTATAATTATTTAACTAATACTAACGCTCCGCCTCGGCTTTGCCTGTAGTGTAGTCTATAGCACTCAGAGATAACGTACATATGCAACGGTGACAAAAAATGGTTGGAAATCGGTCCAGTGGTTCTTGAAATTAGCGCGCTTAAAAACAAATAAACTCTTCAGCTTTATAATAGTAGTACAGATTCTCTTTCTACGTCTTACTGCACAACCTTGAATGTCCTAATTGATGGCCACGATTTCATTCATACGGTTTTTATTGTAAATCGAACAGTAATGGACTTATGTAGTGCACAGGTGAAATTAAAACATCGATATCGATAACCCCGATCTTATCGATAAACGTCGATCGCACAACTTTTCCTCAAGGCGGAGGGCGGTCGTAGTGTTGTGAAACAATCGAATATTTAAGTCTTGTTTTCAATCCCAGACTCGTTATATTTTAATAAATAGATAAACACAGATCGGATAAATTTGCTAAATAGATTAATGGGTAAAATAACTAAGTAATCAATTTAGGGCATTTCCTTGACTTCTTAATAATTCTAATACTTTTGCGATTTGGAGTCATATTGTAAAGTTGTGTCAATATAGCACAGGGCATAATCACCATCTCAATTATTATCTAATCACCGTAACGTTTTACACATTAACCTAACACCAAAATGTTTGGCTTTTTAAAAAGTATATAGAAAATTTATTCGAACAAATTTTGAAACCTTCTTGATTTAATTTTAAATTCAAACTATTATAATGCAATACTCAAAACAAATAGACGTATTACAATCATGTACTCAAAGTGTATGTGAGCTAAAACACTTGAAAAACTTTCCAAAGTATTAATAAATAAAAATAGCAAGTGGTTAAGTTTTGTACATCTCTAGTACTACTTGATCAAACACAAAAACTGACATATCGAGAACAAAGCACGATCGCATCGAGACCCGGGGGCAGCACTATTTAGATTAATGATCGGAGATAAGATAATTACAATTTGGCAACACAATAGATCGAAAGTGAAAGGTGTGACAACACTACTGTTGTCATTTCGTCCAAGGGTTATTAATAAGTTGCGAATAAAGGAGGTTTCAATTTCAACTGGAAATAGTTTATTTCCTCCGAAAAAGTAAAAACTGGCTTCGATTCAAAATTAAACTCAGACACCCTAATAAAGTTATATTTTTTTTGTAAAATCTACGAATATGTAAAGATAAACAAATTTTAGTTTTTTGTTCATAATATATCAAAACAACTGAAACAACTGCTCCATCAATTTACATACAATTTAAATGGGACTACTTCTAAAGTATCATCTACCTACCAAACAAAAAAAGAATCGTCAAAATCGATTCATAAAATTGGCGGAGCTATCGCTTTTCCTAGATACGAGCATTCTGATAGAAAACAGGCGGCATCATAATTATCGTGCAAATGAGATACACGCTCTCCGAAATGTATCCGATGAAAATTCGATAAGCTGTTAAGGGGGCGCCTAAACGAAAAAAGGACATTTTCGACGCCGCTCACTGAAGTTAAGAAACTTAAAACTATGACAAAAAAAATATTGACGTGTGGGTACAATCAAGAAGCAGCACAATAACCGAATAGAATTTTAAAAATAGATCACAGTTTTTTACAATAAAAAAATAAAAATGACGCCAAAGAAACCCGTTTTAATTCGAGTACTCGAAATTATCAGCGATGACCCCACATTATTTTTTGGTAATAAAATTCCTATTTGTACGTTCTAGTAAAGTAACCGAACACTTTTTTAAATTTATGTTTAGTTATTGAGTAATTAAATAAAACTTGGTCAAAAATGGACTCCTGATTAAATATTGATTTTTCCTCCAAACTGTGTCATGCTATTCTCGACTTTATGTACATCACATTAAGAAACGCGTCGCGCGGGTGAAATCTGATTTTTTCCTGGCTTTAGGCGCACTCTTAAGACATACTTCTGCTGGATGGTAAGCAAGGACTCCCACAGCGGAAGAGGATTTTCAACACACTTGCTCATAAAGTGGCTCTAATTTCACCGCAATCAGGCATATAATGACACCCATAATCAAACTGTGACTTTTCTATTGCTATTACTCTCAAGTGAGTAATAGAGTTTTTTTTTAAATTGGTTGAGTTGATTTTTTCTTAAAAAAAGCTTCGATACAAAAAAAATCGTGTTAAATAGAACAAATAAATTAATATAGCTATTGCTTGCTCACTTCATACAACTTGAAAAAATAGAAGTGCGTGCGAGATTTTAACCTACGTCCTAGGCCACTGTAGCTTATTATTTGAATAGAAAATTAGTTTGTACGAACTCCAGTTAATTTAAGAACGTCTTGGTATGAATGAATGAGTGTCGTGGGAGTCGGCCGCCGGCTAATTGCTGCAGAATGGGAGCTGGAACTATATAGCGTGTTCTGTGATCTAGCCTATTACGGTCCTAGACAACGACTTCAGATACAATAGACTCGAAATATCTTCAAACAACTGTTTTAAAACCAGTACGCGGGTAAAGTGAATATGTACGCTGTTGACTATTACGTGTGTCTATGCCATTAAGTGTTATTCCTATACCGTATATTGCAATGAAATTAAATTATACAGGTTTGAACAATTTGTTTGAAATATAACAAAAAAAAAAACAAACAAAAGTAGATAATCCAGTAAAACACTTATGAATTAACACCACAAAATAATATTTGAGCTAAATTAAATAAATAATTCCTTTATTACTAAATTTTATGAGACATACCACAATAGACATCTCACTAATAGGTATTATAAATGTCATTGTATGGATGTTTTGATGTTTGTTGCTCAATCACGTCCTAACGTTTGAACGGATCGGGCTGAAATTTGGAATACAGATAGAATAGATAGATAGATAGATAGGAATATGCTGGAAGAACACACAGGTTACTTTTTATCCCGAAAAAATAACGGTAACAACGGGTACTACGCGGGTAACACCGCGGGGCACTGCTAGTATAATATAATTTATAATAACCTTTGTAGTCACCTAACCATAAACCATAGATATGTGCTCTTGATTTAAATGATATTAGTAATATATGTGTACCTATAGCTTGACTGAAACGGGTTGATGATTGATGTCTACAACATAGGTGATCTTCGGATCCGAGCAATAATAACCCTGGGACCTGGAACTAGCAAATGGCGTGCGAATGTGGCAGATGAAAGCCAACGGAACAATTACAAGCTTTTTATCTAACAGAGTGTACTAAATAATTGAAAGGCAAGTGAAAATTGCATAGCATAGAATAGTATAAACAGTCAAGACTAAACGTGCCCACTGCTGGGACTCGAGGCCTTCTCGCAAGGAGACAGCCAAGGCTATAATCCACCACGCTGCGCCGGCCCAGTGTGTGTTAGTGGATGACACATGACTTCGAAAGATTCTAGGTACATGTCGGTTACCTCACGATGTTTTCCTTCAGCGTTTTAAGTTAGCAGCATTACGCACATGACTTAGAAAAGCCAGTGGTGCGCGTGGTTTTGAACCCGGGGTCTCCGGATCGGCAGGCGCCGTTCTTCCGACTAGACCAGCCGTAACTTGCAGGTGAAAATTGCAATTCTTTCTAAATCATCTACCTTTATCTTATCTTCTACATCTACTGATGAAGGTATTTGGATTAACAAGATGATCAAGTCTGCTACCATTTGAAAGCACGTAAGCATAGTGGTAGTATTATCGCGCTGAATGGCGTTTGTTTCCATTTAGCGTGGTAATGCCGCCAGCGTGCTTCTAACAGAAATGCTTGATCATCTTGATTATCTGTTAAAATGTAGATAGTGTAGTTTCTTTTGTAATTTTAGTTTACTTATCAAAGGCTATACTCCCTTTTAATTTTCATTCCATTCTCTGTGAATTCCCATACGATACGCTAGTTATGTTTTAAATAGCACAGGAAACGTATCTCAATTTTCTCATAGTAAAACAATTTATTTGTCACTCCATCAATCCGTCAACACGGTCTATCAGGCCGCTTGTCTTACCGCTAATAATGTCATCAGGCCCTATAACAGTTAAAATGAGTTAAACTGTCAACCTGCTGACTTGATTCATTCTCCAAAACGTGTGAACCATTGGTTTGTCCGCTCCCATAAAAGATATGTAAGTCTGCGTTCACTTTACAGGCGAACAGAAAAACTGTGGAGAAGTTCTGTAGCCAGTTTTGTAGTAGGGCCTCATAGCAAAGAGCTATGCTCGGAGTCTCTTTGCGCGATAGAATCCGTAATGAGGATATTCGCAAAATAACGAAAGTAGCCGACATAGCTCGAAGAGTAGCTAAGCTGAAGTGGCAATGGGCAGGCCACATCGCTCGCAGAACTGACAACCGATGGGGAAGAAAGGTTCTCGAGTGGCAACCACAAACCGGAAGACGCAGTGTTGGAGGGCCTCCCACTAGATGGACAGATGACCTCACAAAGGTCGCTGGAAACCGCTGGTTGCAGGTTGCGCAGGACCGTCCGTTGTGGAAATCTAGGGGGGAGGCCTATGTTCAACAGTGGACATCTTGCGGCTGATGATGATGATGATGACTACGAAAGTAAATAGTCGCCTTGGCCACCTATTTTACCGTCTAGCAGTAATGTGCAAACATTACAGTACTTCAAATTAAAGGGTAGGTACTATTTTCAGAGAAATTAAGGCCAGAGAGCAAAATAAATATCGTCTTATATATCTGAATAATATAGGTAGGGAATTGGGCATATACTGTTTTAATAGCTCTCAGATACTGCTGTTACGGGAATGGCTATAGGGGTAACATCAGATGCATATATTGCTAGTTTTGTCACTTTATTTAAAAAAAATGAAATTGATTAATGTTCATACATTAAGTGTCCGTGCCCACATCGGGCCCACGGTATCTACAGCTAGCGCAAACAATATGTAGTGTGCGTTGAGCTGGGGGTATTTGTTAGATTTAATGAATTGTGCCTGTTGGGCAGTAATTCCCGACATAAGGAGCGGAATTACTGACATGAGTCGGTACTAAGGTGTCTACGCAAGTAACGTCCCATACCAAGACTTTGCCTAGAGACCAAGGTAAATAGAGTTGCACCGTCAGGTCGCTTACTATCCGTCAACATTCCGCTCAATGTCGAAGGCATTAGTGCTGTAGAGAGTGCTCGTCTGACTAAGTCATTAATTGACCAATGACGAAATTGCCGACCGGCACTCTTTACACGCGAAAGCCCTTGACGTCCGAATTGATCCACGGCTCGCCCGCACAGGCAGTAATGAGGCTCGCACAACTTAGTTCACAATAAATAATAAATAGTGCACAATAAATAATAAGTGATTTTGTTTATTTAACCATGTTTACCAATGGGTGTTGGGTAAACATGAATCTCAACACAAAAATTGTTGAACTAGATTTCCCATACCAAATATCTAATTCTGAAATTAATTTCATGTAAAAAATAACATTTATTGTACATGTGCGCTCCAATCATTTCCTGTCCACTCCAACAAAAACGCACCCACAGTACCAAGTTGGTGAACATGGTCAAAAAGCCGAGATTGACAGGTGACCGGTCGTCAGTCGTCATCCAATCTTTAATTCATTTCATCATTAAAACGTAACCTGCAGTTTATCCGATCATTATAAATGTGTTGAAATGCTTGACATAGTACCTTGTTGGAATCTTAGCTTGTTAGCCCAGATAACACTACGGCTGGACATACCTACACGAGAAATGCATCTGTGAAAATAAAACATATGACACGAATAAAACGAAACAAAATATATGTCATGTTTTTTTATTTAGATATGTATTTTATCTCTTATGTATATTCGCGTGAAGTGTGTTCTTTTAAAAGATAGGCAAATCAACTTCACAAACATTAAGTATGTTCTGTAATGAACAATTGATTTATATTTCCAAATTTACTGGAATTTTAATAAAGAAGACATAATGTTTCGTAGGTTTTAAAACTGCGTTAATGTTTTGCATTGATACGCTATTTATGCTACGTCCTTTCTTTTCTCATTGATTTTCAGAAAAACTTCGAGTGAATATCGTTCCACTGTGGCTTACCACTTACGGTGGATACGTCATAGTTTTTAAAATAGGACCTTTATTTATTTAATGTAAACCACAGTTTACTATATAAAACACTTAAATAAATAGACGCTGATACTAGGGCACATACACATTTCGACTAAGTAGCAAATTAAGATAATAGAAATTAAGTAAATTTCGATATTTCTATTATTTTTGAAGTCAAAACATGATAAAGCGATTTGCTAACATTTCAATAATTAAATAGTATTTATTGCTGTACATCATAGCTAAATGAACAATAATTAAAGACGCATCTTTGTGCACCGCATCTAGATACATACATATAAAAGCAAATGGCAAAGCCGCAAAATTCATTGCAACTCCACATTTTTTTCTTTACGATTTAGTCTGTAGCTAGTGTACTGTGTAGTCACACAAAAAGCGCAGGTGTGCCCGTAGCCTAAGTTCGGAGGTATAATGTTCGTAAGATATTTCCCCGTATAAGGTAGCAAGTAGTAGTAATTGACAGCAGATTATTTAGTTGATACGCTCTATGTGTTTGGGAGAACGCAGCCAGGTGTCCCGCCCGATTGCATCTGGTGAATGTCTTGGTTATATATAATCACGTGGTTATATTTTTAACTTAACTTTTCTTGCCGCAAGAATAATGTTTGATTGGAGATTTTTTTATAGATTCGCGTCACCGACATCCTAGTGTAGCGGTGTAGCGTTGGAGCGGTGGCGGAGCAGCGAAGCGGGACGTGGGCGTTAGACGACTTTGGCTGAGTGAAATCTAGTGCTTTACCAATTTGCCTAATAGTAGCTATGAAGCAACAGGTGGTATTATAGTAGTATTGTGCAATAATGGAGTTTAATAAATAATTATATAGGTACGTATTATACATAGAAACACCCAAACACAATACAAATATTTGAAATCATCACACAAATATTTTCACCGGGTGGGAATCAAACCCACGACCCTCGGCTTCACAGGCAGAGTTACTACCCACTAGGCCAGAAAGCCAGTCAATGCGTCAATGTCAGTAATGCTGAAATTCGATATTATATAATTTTGCTTGTATTGGCAGTCGCTACGTAAGTCCAAAATGAGTATTGGTAGGAAGGACTCTTTTCAGAATACAATTGGTAAAGTACCACACTTTTGCCAGTTATTCTACCGCCAAATAGTAATGCGCAAACATAACCGTGTTCCTTTATGATATTATCCTTTATTCTGGTGAAATCAAAGGTCATAGAGATGAAACATCTTATAATACATCTAGGCGATGAGCGCAGAGCAGTGCTAAGTAATAATTTGGAGTATTTATTATTCATATTCCAATAGCTGCGTGACACTGCTGATAAGGGCAGGCATGTCGCTTAACATCAGGCGCATGTCCTGCTCGTCTCGTTACTCAATTGTAAAACAAAAATGTAGTAACCACAATACTTTCTCAGGAAAATTGTTTTCTAGTTACTGGAATAATACGACGCATTCGCATTCGATCCACGTATATTTGTAGAAGATGAACAAAATACGCATAATTGAATCTAGAACGTAATCACGAAATTTAATCAAATATAAACAGGCATGATAAAGCTATCTTTTGCCCTCGAAATCCAGACGAACCTTAGATTGCGTCTACAGTAACATGAGAGAAATATTCGCAATCTATTCAGGGTTACACGAAAAACTATTGAGTTACGGCTGGTCTAGTCAGGAGAACGGAAACTGGCAATCCGGAGTGTGCACTTCTTCTTGTCGTGTCAGCGACTACAACTATAACTATTTTTTAAATGTTGTCTTTTGTTTTTAATTTGTATGTACTTTTTTTTCAAACATAGGGTTACACGAGAAGCTCTTAACACTTAGTTACGGAAAACGGCAACTGTCGATTAGGAACACCGCTGTTTTGTCGAAGTCAAGTGGCGTGGCGTGTCAAACGGCAAAGGAAAACATCTTGCGGAAACTAGCATGAACCTAGGATCTTCATCTCAGGGTCAGGCGTTATTTAAAAACCCTCACTGATTGATTGATTCTAGGTACATGTCGGTTTCCTCAGGAAATTTTCTGTCGCCGTTTTAGGTTGGCGGAATTACGTATGTGACTAGGCCAGCCGTAACTTCCTATATTAATATCCTGAATTAAAAATAAAATAAACTCGGTTACTGACTGATCATACATTTTAATGAGTCTGAAGTAAAATTTTGAACAAAAGTTTTTTTTACGATCTCAGTGTTATGTTACAAATATAAAAAATACAAAATCATGAAATACTTATACCTTTTCGTCCAATTACAGTAACCCTGTATGGGTGTCTATGGCTATACATATAATTGTTAGCTTGGTTAGAGCGAGCATGATGAAAAAAATTGTGGGATTTTGAACTAAGCTTGGTTCTTAGCTTAGTTCAAAATCCAACAATCTTTCGTATAATAATTTCAAGGGGCTTGATGTGCATTAATTTTTGTATACAACGAAACGTAAAACTTCATTATTTTTGGGATTCGGATAAAAACACGCTAACAGACAAAGACATCTTCGATACAGATAACTGACAAGCTTTACTGGTACAACAAAATTCGTGTAACGTTCGCCACAAAATCTTTTCTCGTTGTATAACATTAACTTATATAACTTTTACAAACTGTATGTCCTATAATGTTGTTCATCTGGCTTGTAAATTTCATAGCCATTCTTGAGTCTACTTGAAAGCACACAATACATTTCTTCAAAAGCGGTTCAGTCGTTTTGGAGTAGAATGATTTGAAACACGCGTACAGAAGATGTAGCCGTTTAAAAAAGGGTGGAACACTTCCTTATTCCTCCTTCCTCACAAATAAGGAAGTGTTAACTTTTTGCGTGCGTACCTTCCACATCCACCCTTTTTTTTCTCACGCTTATTGTGCCAAAAGAAGTATATTGACTTCAATAAATGCATACGTTTTTTTTGTAACACTAGCATGGGACGAAAATGCTATCGTACCGATAAAATCCTCAATGTGTGTAGCCTTATGGTCTCCTTACACCCCGTAGGCGGCTCGTGCCTTCTGTAGGTCTGCGTCAGCTGCGAACTCTGAGGATTTTATATTCCATCACGAACATATCACCCCGGGCGCTAGCAAGGATTGAATAATAGACAATACGTGCCAAACGATGTGGCAGCTTCTTTACTTTCCAGAAAAAATATAAAACAAGCAATAGCCTTGGTAAATAATAAAAATAACTACTTGATCCGTTAGTTAAACTACTAAAAAATATTAGACACTTTTTCTTATGTATCACAAAAAAACATGACGAAGATAATATAATGCTTAGAAGTTTCGAATGATATCACTGATACTCGTACTACATATATAATACTACTCCTTGGTACGATTTTTCGCAAAAGTGATGTCACAATCCCCCACTCCGGAAGTTTGGTGATCTATGTCTTTGTCGATTTTTTTATAATTTCATACGTTCTAATATAAATCGACAAATAAGAATACAATAATCATGTTTCATATTTTTCCACAATACCTGACGGGCTAGTTAAACATTTTTTTGTTTGAATGCGCTAAGCTCAGGAACTACTGGGGCCGATTTCAATATGTATAAATAATCTGAAACGCTATAGGCTATATATTATTTTATCATTAGCACGGGCAAAGATGGTGCGAATCGCTTGTGTTACAAATACCAAAATGGAGTCTAACCGATTCGTTCAAGTCTTTAGAACATCAACGATGAAATGATGCCGCATATTCAGTTTTGTAAATTGACACTAGTATTATTATTATTCACGGAATATTTACCGAAGTCAAACAGTTTCCACTATATAGAGACCTAGATATTTCGATGGAGTTGCATGTTTAGATAGATAGATAGAAAATTCTTTATTGTGGCACAAAAATAATAACATTACAAAGAAAAACTTATGATCTAGCACCACAAGTGGCGGCCTTATTGCTGAGAGCAATCTCTTCCAGGCAACCAGCAAATAGTATACGTAGTAAAAGTTTACGTACAAGTAGCCGCAATTGAGTAAAATAATGTTAATGAATTGAGTTAAATCTTTTCAAATAATAAAAGATGTTATAAAAAGTGGCTTCAACTGTAAACTCGAGTTGGAGTTAGTTAGCTATAATTTGAGCAGAATTTATCGCGGGTCAAGAGGTACAGTTGTAATGAAATGACAAAACTAGAAATAATGAGTAACTACCAACATACTGTAAACGTTTGATTAAGAGAAAGAGAGATTTCAAACTAAAAACATTTAATTTTCAAATTCGATAAAAAATATGATATTTATATCTTTGCCAGTTAGTCTACCGTAATGTGCAAACATTACTGTGTTCCGGTTTGCAGAGCAATGTTTCCGGAGAGATTACAGGGCTTACTGATATAATATCTTAGATATCTGGGTGATGAGGGCTGTGCAGTGCTAGGTAATTATTTGGATTCTTCTTGTTCTAATAGATGCATGTCACTGTGCTGTTATGTGGCAAGCATATTGCTTACCATCAGGCACATATCCTGTTGGTCTCGTCACTATATACTATTTAAAAAAATGGTTGTCTGTAAAGTCGGTTTACTGACGATAGTTGAACGTGACAACTTCAACTACGTCTTAGAGACGATTCACACGGCGCGGCTGCCAAACGCGCCCGCGCGCGGGCGCGGCAGATTTCCATATTACATTGAATTCAATACACACGACGCGGTTTACGGCCGCGGCGGCTGCGGCAGCCGCGCGGCGCCCGCGTGGCTGCGCGCGATTCTTGCGCAGTAGCTTTCCGGAGCAGAAACCGCGAAAACCTGCGGTCTCGTGAGTATTGAAACAAAACCGTCGCGCGGCGCGGCGCCGCGCCCGCACGCGGGCGCGGTTGGCAGCCGCGTCGTGTGAACCGGGCCTTAGAGCGAGGTAACGCCGCATGACGTCATGCGGCGAGGTAACGGCGTTAACGGCACATGACGTCATGTTTTGCGGGCGTGCAGCCGGCTTCATCGAATTATAAGACGTTGTCACGTCAAAAAATATTCAATGGATAATTAGGTAATATATATTATATTATACAAATTATTTTACCTTTTTAGGGGTATAACATAGGTAATATATATTGTCAAATTTATGAACTAAGTGTTTGCATTGAGGCACACCCCGGACACTCGGCCTAAAATCTATACAGACGGTGCAGTTGGCATACCTACACTCACACAACTACGCATAAATGTCGTTCGAACACATTTACGCATGTGTGCGTGTCATCTAGGGTTACTAAATTATTTTATGGAATAGCTGTGACCCGTAAGTTCACCTGCCTGTATTAAGTGGCCTATAATCTTACCTAGTTAGTGTTCGATCTTTAATGTAGGTACATATAACTTTCATCAACAACCAGAAGGGAGAAGATTTAAAACAAAATAGGAGATAATAAAGGTACCATGGACGAATTGATTTTTAGTTAAGTACATTTACCCAAAGCGAAAACTTTATTCTGACAATATATTAATTAATCACTCCACATATCGCGTATTTCATTATAGGTAGGTAGGCTAGTCACAGAACATTAGATTAGGTACAACAACGTTCATAAGTTGCAAGGCGTCATCACAGTTCACTAGGTATATCAGAGTATCATACACTGCACAAACTAATTATTTACATCTCATGTCAGCACAGTAAAGAAAAACAAGATGATTTTCCAACTCAAAACTCACAATTCAATTTTGTAAACAAACTCGAACCGGCCGGAAAGATAATGTTGCTAGTTCCGGATTTAATTTATTCCTAATTGCTTAAAAAATATTACTTTTGTATATTGATAAATAGTGATTTATTTATTCGCATTATAGTAAGGATCGCATAAAACTTTAAATAAGTATTGTGAGAATAGTAAGTGAGTCTATTATACTCAAATCACAATCATATTTGCGCCGAATAAACAAAAATCAGTTTTAATTTCAAATTAAATTCAGAAACTTAATTGACCAAATTTCAACGACGATCATAAAAACCTTGAACAAAAATAAACGAAAGTAATTTTTAGTTTTGTTTTCATCTGACCTCGGCACAAAATAATTGTATCTAATCTTAAAAAAAAACTAATAATTGTATGTAAATATATTTTAGGAAAAAAAAATACACCACTCCCATAACCCAAATTAGTGGCTAACATGTTTTTTTATCAGTGTAGTTTTGTAGGCGTTTTTTTAAAGTTCACCAATACTGTTTGCAATCCGATGTAATCATCATCATCATCTTCATAACATCTTAGCATATACCTCTCTTCAAGTACCTACGCCTCATATCCCAGGCCTATGCTAGTGCTGTGCTTGTGCTAGTACTTGTCCAGATTTGACCCGCGATGTAACCATACTGACAATTGAATACAAAGTCCAAAGTACATTACCAAAAATAAGCGTATTATCATGAATTATTTTACTTACACTCGTTAAATTTGAATTCCAAGGCCACCCATCGCGAAAAGAACCTAAGCATATTCGTGCATTGTTTGATATATCTCTTTATGACTAGAGATGGGCGTTTTCGTTAAATTTTGTCATCGATGCGCATCGTTATTATCTAAGCCGCATCCGTTGCCGGCATCGTTTTTTTCGGCATCGATGCCGGTCAACTGTCGATGCGACTTGATCAAATAACTGCCTGTAACGGTGCCATATGATAACTTTGGTTGGCTATTCGTTAATAATTAGATACGTTTAACGTTACGACGACGCATCGTTGCTCAAAAATGTTTTTGTTTTTCAAATACAACCATTACTTTGTACTTTCTTGTCGTTGTGAAGGTTGTGGTAGCGGTCGTTGTAATAGCGGTGGTGGTGGAATTATCGTAGTATCATTTAAGTTTAACAGAATACAGAATAAGTATGTGGGTGCTTTTTTTTAAGTGAGACCTTAAGTTTCTTGTCGTCGATTTGTAGCTGATATACTGGCTACAGTATTTACATATCCCTATTGTGTCATCTTTTTTATCGAAGTGGTGGCAAAAAGGATTTGCTGGTCTTTCCCGTCGTGGCATGATCACAGACGTAGGTACATACCTACGTCTGTGATAGAAAAGATGACGTAACACAGAGAAGCACAGAACTGTCAACTTGCACAACCAAGCATAGGTACATACAATTTCAGACCTAATGAAAAAATTTAAACATAAAGAAACTTAACCTTATCAAGTAGTGGTGCTATTCTCACCAATATCTGTACATCTGGACCACCGTAAATGTCGCGCTCACAAGAAGAGACATGAGCGCCCTTTAAAAAAAATTAAATAATACTTTGCTTGAGCAGGGGCTTGAGAATATAGAAAAAAACGTGTAATATTTTATGTAGTTCCTATCCCATCGATCTTTGTGAGAAATATTAAATTACGCTACAGAACATAAGTTATCATATCTACATATTATACAGATACACTGAAAAATGGTCTACATTACAGTCATTACATGATTTAAAACTTTTATGTAAAAGGCTAAAAGGCAAAAAAACAAATTCTTTGAAATTCGTAGTAGGTAGATAGATACTGTTGTAGTCTTGTAGTAGTACACTTGCGCCTACCTCATGTCGTTTCTAGTAATGATAACTCCGCAAGCGTTTGCCGCGCCGCGCTCCATTGTTATGTTGTCTTTGGTTGTCTTCCTCGCACATTCTCCAAGTGCAGCGAGAGTGAGAGAGCAAGCTACACTTCGAGCCAGTCTTCGTTCGGTTGTGGTGCCGATGCCACCAAGCCGTGCGCTGGCGCCACCGTGCGTTTTTCCGTTGCCGGTCAACTGGCGTTACTCGCATCGGGTGTCGCTGGCATCCGTTTTTCGATACATTCGGCATCGGATGCCGGCATCGTAACCTGGCATCGATGCCTAGAAACGTTATTACAAAAACGACCATCTCTACATGACTCAGCCGGTATATATTATTTTTCTATCATTAACACCAAATTATACAACATATTTTGTTCCATAAAACGAGCTTTTGACACGAACTTCTACAAAACTTCTACAGGCAAAAAAACGCAGGTTAGCCACTCAAACGGATGATGATGATAGTTTAGAATATTATTACTAATAACTTAAAATCCGAGGTACATCAAAAAACCCAGGTGTGGCACCTGGGTTTTTTCAATGTGATTTGGGCTTATGTCCTTTGTTTCACAATAAATGGAGCTATCACGTAACAAACATATAAACGAATTGAGATCCGTCTCCTTTTTTGAAGTTGGTTAAAAATGAAACTAAATCGTAGTAGTACCGGTAGTACTAGAACCATTAAAGTTTATAAGTCAATGTCAAAGCCGTTAATTACTGAATAAGTTGTAGTTTAATAATATCGTTAATTTTTTTTTGGAACTATCCATTTCAATAGTCAATGTACTCGTATCCTCTTACTGCTTTTAATGAACGGTTGTTGCGAAATCTTAAATAAGCATACTACTAGATGAAATCCTATATTCTTTGTTCACTATTGACCGACATAATATATACATGGACGCACATAAAAGTACAGATAGTCTAATATAGAACCTCTTTCTTTTTTTTTGAGTCGGTTGAATGCTAAGAAATAATCACTTACCAATAAATCTGAATAGTAGCAATCTTAGTAAAAAAAATCCACTAAATTGGCAACACTAGTGACTAAGCGAACTATGCTCCGCGCCATCACTCGTTACCATACGTTATTGGCGCCACTGACGTATTTCACAACGATTAACGAAAGCCGCAGTTTAAAAACAACGAGTTCAATAATTTCGTCACAGGACTTCAGTGTTGGCTCATACTTCTAACCAGTAGCACAGTTTATAAAAATGATTCAATCTTTGTAGAAATTCTTATGAAATCAAAAATCTCTTATTCTTAACTTAAAATTGTAAACTTATCAAAACACAGTAGAAAAACGATTCAATCCTAGTATATTATAGAAATTCTTATGAAATTAAAAATCTGTTATTCTTGTTTCGTTGAACAGATGAAAAAATTGGTACCTAAATTTAAATAACACAGCAACACAGCGTCATGGTCGTATTCTCATAGAAAATTGTCGTCCGATATAACCCTTCGTTGAGTGTTTCTCGCGTCCTTGCGGGGTAGGAAGCTTGAAACTGGCGGGGGGTGGGGAGTGTCCGTTCTATCTGTATTATCTATTCTATGATTGAGGTTAAAAATAATATTTTTGAATACAAAACCGCCGATTGAAGTAGCTCTCAATAAAAACTATAAAATAAAATTGCTAAATATGTATAGCTAATTTCACAACTCTACATTAAAATGTTGTACCATTTTGATGTAAAAACAAATTTTCTTCCAGGCTACACTTGACATTCTATGCAGAAGAAGTCGCCAGTAACAGTTAGTCTAATATAAAGCTAGGAGGGTTGAACATAAATTTTAATTACGCTATCTAGCTCTGGTTCGAGTCACCTTGCCCAGGATTTCGAACCGTGATGCATATGAATGAGAGGCTCTGGATAAAGGTAGTCGCTTATTTATTCACTTGATTACATAAATATAATATCAGCTATCTGACTTTCTTGCAAACTATTGGAAGATCTGACAAACAGTTCTACAAAAAACCAGCAAACAACACATTTTTGAATGAGATTAAGTTTTATTTTGTCGCCATGTTTTGTATAAGATTCTTGTTGACGTATTAGATTAGGGAGCCTATTAGAACGCATAACTTTTTGTTCCTAATTTACTTTGTCATAATGAATGTAGCATAATGTATAGTGTCATAATGCAACTTTCGCATAATAATTTTTTGGCGTCATGTGTTTTAAGCATAACAATCTATTGTACTACATTTTATTCGACTATTGATGAGACGCATAATAGTTTTTAAGCATTTTTTTATTTGTTCTATTTTTTTTAAGGTGCCGTTTAAATCGCACAATTTCTTTTTCCTAATTTACTTTGTCATAATGAATGTAGCATAACATATTATAGTGTCATAATGTAACTTTTGCATAATCGTTTTTTGGCGTTATGTGTTTTAATCATAAAAATCTATTGTGCTACATTCAATTCGACTGTTGCTTAGACGCATTTAGGCATTTTTTAATTATTTGTTGTGCTACGTAATATATGACCAGGTTATATAGGGTCCAGATCCGACTCGGAGCACCCCGACTCCACCTAGTCTTGTCGCTACTACCCCTAGAGTGTATTTAAAAAATGCGGGAGCCAGAAGCTCAAGGGAGGTCCTGAGTGGAGCGATCCATGCGAGGCAAAGCGTAGCGAAGGGGGGAGGTGGCGAGCGAAGCGAGCCGGCGACCTCCGTAGTGGAGCGCAGGCCGAGTGTGGAGAAGCGACACTCAGGGCTGACCGAAGAGCTTCTGGCGGGAGCCCACCCGGAGTCAAAAAGTGCACTATATGTCTTAGGTGTATGTAGGTTTTTAAGTCCTAAAAACGTTATGCCTACCTAAAATAGGACAAAAAATGTTATGCCACCCCATATAGACCCATTAGATTATTGTACGTTTATGTCCTATAATTTCATTGAAAGGACAATTCTTTCAAACCAGAACACAGTAATATTTGCACATTAGGTACTAGAAAAACTGCCAAAGATGTGGTATTACCCCAGGCTGACTCTACAAAGGGTACCACAAACAACGTATAATCATTATCATAATCATTTATTCATAACGGTGGTTACATGTAAAAGAATAACGAAAACGAACAATAATTCACATCGACAGTGTAAACTTTCCTTTGCCTTGTTCTAAAATAGCCTGCGATCGAAAGGACAGCGCCGGCGCAAGCGCAGGGCCACGTGACCGGTGACATTCAGCCACGGGCCACGAGAACAATGTTTGTCCACGTTTGTTGCCGACGAGAACATATATTGTGATTAAACTGGCAACTTTTCAACGCACAATTCTTTTAGCTTTAGTTTCGATAGAAAAAAATGTTATGGATTCATCATCGACATGCTAATGTCGGGCGACGGCAGCGGCGTAACCTACCGCCTTACTAAATCGGCTTTCGCTTTGGTATTGTTGTCTCTGTCTGTCTCAAGCGGAAAGAAAAGAAAGAGCAATGTGATAGCTAAGACAGTTCTAGTTAGGCGGTAGACTCTCCGGAGAGGTAGAGCTGCGGTATTGTCCCGGGATAAAATTTTATTTCAGAGTATTATCTATCTATGTACTAAAGTCCATTCAGATCCCTTCGGTAGTTTTTGTGTGAAAGAGTATTAAACATCTATACATACTTACAAACTTTCGCATTTAAATAATAGTAGTTTAAGGCGAATTCTTGGCAAAGGAATCAAATAATACGAAGTAGGTTTTGTTGAGAAGATTAAAACGAACGAAGAGATTTGACTCTACTTTTGTGATAAGAACGTCTAGGATTTGAAATGCCTAAGTGGGTTTTCCCTGTTGGTAACAATCTTTGTGTTTTCAAATCGAGAGTGAATCGGTTTTTGAAGTGAAAACTTCTTTAGGCACGCTATAGACAGAATTTTCGTGGGCTGTGAAATGGATTCATCAATCGTCACGCTTGGATATGATAATGGATCGGACCGGATCGGATATGAAATCTTCGGGTAAACTCGGTAAAAACGGCCAGGTAGGTACCAGGATAACAGAAACAGTAAAGAGTTTCGATTACCTACCTCCAACAGCCCAGCGTTTATCTCCAGATACCAGGACAACAGAAATATAAAAGAGTTGCGTTTGCCCCTAGGTACCAGTACCAGGGCAACAGCAAGTTTTCACTTCTATCGGCAGTTCCTATGACTGCCAATTTTTTTCTATGTAAACACGCTCCATCGTAGACCGCATCGTCGCTTAACATCAGGCGAGATGGCGGTCAAGTGTTAAATTATAAAAGTAAAAAAAAAAACTTTTTGTAAACCATAAATAACAATAGTAATAAAACATCAACAACACAAAATACAGAAGCCTAGCAGACCGCTCTGATTTCGCACATGGTACAAAATTATAGCCTCAATTATAATTAACCCATTGTTCCGGCCAGCGACGCCGCCGGCGTCGCGACGTTACACAAAAAAATTATCACTCAAAAATGAAACTAAATTTTGTGTGTCTGTAAACGACAATGTATTTATTCATATAATATCCTATCTCTTAGGCATCAAAATAAACTAATCATCGAGTATGTACATCATGTAAAAATAATGTTTTAAAGTCCCAAAAACCGGTTTGGCCCAATTGGGCCGCTTGGGGCTAGACTAGTTTTAAGCCTTATGGTATAGTACTCAAGGATCACGTGCATTTGCAAAAATACGAAACCTTAACGAAAAAGCTTTAAAATATTTGTAAAGATATTGATAGTTAGATTAATAAACTTTAAAAGTAGTCAAGGTCATTAGTTTCTCAAAATCGTTGTTTAAAATTATTCAAAAAAATATACATAGTTCTGAGATGTCTCCAACTTAAAACTTAATGGCCCATATTCAATTTCAAAGCGCGTGTCTAGTCGTCAGTATTGAAAATAGACGGTCTACAGATTTCAGTTTCGATGCTTTGAAGATCAAACGACTTCGGCAAAAATTAAGAAACATAAATAAGAAGAAATAAGAAATATTTATTTGTCATAAACTTGGTTACAAGTTTATTAAATTAATGAGATCTATCTTAGAACATAATTAGGGTAATTTTTCAGTGTCAACATATTTTTTTACTAATAATGTATTTATTTTTACTAGCCTGAATTATTATTTCACTGCCTCAAACGCCTCTCTATTTTTCTCGTTTTAAAAAGATTAAACAGGACTTAACATATACATACACCTATACTATTTTTAACCAACTTCAAAAAAAAGGATGTTCTCAATTCGATTGTATATTTTTTTGTTTGTATGTTACGCGATTGCGCCGCCAATTGTGAATCGATTTTGATGGTTATTGTTTGTTAAGTAGATCATAGTTCAGAGGTACAGTCCGCGAGGTATAAGCTGAGCGTTGCATTAGTGTGAGTGATCACCAAAAGTACAGTCAGACGCAGGACGCTGTGACCATATTCTCTTAATAAGGTGTCAATTTTATATTCAATAAATCGTTGTTTATTATGCAGTATCAATTGTATATTGGTATAAACGATAGGCCTGCCCTGAATACGGTATTCGGAAATTTTAAGTAAATAAGTTATACGTAGGTGACGGATCTCATGCTTTTCCATTAAAAAAAAATCTGTTATTCTCTGTCCTTGACCATTTGAATCCTAAAAGAGATACTTCTTTTCGCAATGACCATATTGATCCTGGATAGTTAATGTCAGCTTGTTGTTTAAGAGTTTGTTGTCTGACTGTACTTTTGGTAATAGATGCGTATGCATGTGATCACTCACACTAATGCAAAGCTCAGCTTATACCTCGCGGACTGTAGTCCCATATAAATTTAATCGAAATTGGTGTTGTGTTTTTGATTTTTTTATTTAACCTCTATTGTCCCACTACTGGGCAAAGGTCTCCCCCAATTCTCTCCACTTAGTCCGGTCCAAAGCTTCCATCGCCCTTCCATTTCAATCTTTATTAAACGCTCCGAGCTCGTCTTTCCAGCGCGTTGGAGGACGGCCCTGAGGTCGTATTCGTAACACCATACTGCGTTCCATTACAGGTGTTACAGATGTAGGACATAGATCTTCCAAACTTAAATAGGAATGGGCGGGTCATGGAAGCAGAATGCATCCCGATAGGTGGGCCATAGTTGCCACAGAGTGGGCACCATCGGCTAGTCGACTCCAGGTTTTTGAAATATAAAAAAAAAAATGCTTTTATGTATTTGGACGATATAGTGGTACTCGTAGATTCTTATGAAATTTAGTCAAGTGTAATTCAATTGTTTTTTGGCGAAAGTAAATTATTATTGAAAGCTACTGGAATGTATCGCCGACAGTCTCAAGGGAATCGCTAAAAAACGCTACCGTATCTATTCTATGGTTAGATTTCCCACTGGACGTATTCCAGAAACTTCTTGCTCTATTTATTTCGGTTTTCGTTTCCTAAGGATAAGTGTTTATTTGGAATAAGCGAGTACCCAATTTATTTTTCTGAGTCCCTATCATCAATAACAAAAAATGTAATGTAGAAATACCTATAGATAGCTTAGGTTTCAAACAGGAAGAGATTGCGCGCACTCACTCCTTTTCAACAAGGACTGCCGAATGCAGCTCAAAATTATGTCAGTTCATCGCCTATATCAACGTGAATAAGCTAATAGCCTGTAGATTATCATAAGCATCCTGCGTTATGTTTCCTACAGCTAGTGCTACGGCCTTCTTTCACAAGAATATAGTCAAGACCCTAATCCACCACGCTGGTCAAATGAAGTTGGCCAATGACGCCGACGTCGATAGATATCTCTCTTGGATTGTACCTACAAGATCACCATATTTTCCGGTGAGATGGAGTCTGGCTTTCTAGCCACCAGAGGGTTTACCGCTAAGACTGTCTTAGCTTCGATATTGCTATCTCTTTTCTTTTCGCTTGAAATTATAGAGACAGCAATAGTCTTTACTATTGCTGTCGATAGAAGAAGCAGTCACCAAATAAATGAAGGCCGTGGCCGTGGAGGCTACTATCTAAGGAAACGCAGTATGAGGTCTTTGCAAAGGAAAAAAAGCGATCGACAGGAGCAGTTGATCGAGCGCAGTAGCGTGCATTGTAAAAAACCTGTATCCTGGACTTGATGATGAAGGAACTGATGTTACTGTAGTGATTTGGAACTAAATATTTGAATTTCCTGTCACTCTTAATTTACACTTCATTAAAACCACCTACGTCGTTTTCATATCCACAGCCCTTTGAACAAAAGTTATTACCAACATTCAAAACTGACGTTAGCCCAAAATAGTTAGGGAGGCTCATTCTCAAAGTCACACGTCTGTCGCGCAAAACGGTGATAGCGTCGAACTATGTTCACCTACACTGCTAAGATAGATGAATGCTTACGCTTATGTCCGAAGACCGCAAGTCCGCGATCATTCCCCAAGTAGTTAGGTGTAATGACCGAACTACTTAAAACATTGAAAACTAGAGAAAGAGAGTTAATTAAGGTCAGTGGCGTGCATTAAGATAGGTTTAAGTCCCGCTATCTATCAGTGAGTAGAAAACAGCATACACTGATGATAATGAATAACCTGTTACACTGCACTAATATTATTACTTCTATGATACTAGCAGAGCCCTGCGCCGATCCCGTGATAAAAAGTATCCTATATGCTATTCTAGACAATAATCTAACTGTGTTTCAAATCTAACCCGATCTGTTAAGACGTTCTGACGTGACTGAGCAAGAAACATCCAAACATCGACATTTAAGATATTACTAGAGTCGAAGGATTTACCGTGGTTATAAATATGGTGAGACCAGCCCCCGATATCACACGAATAATAAACGAGTGACTTCAAAAATGAGCCCCCAAAGCGGCTTGTGTGATGACAATTTATATTATCACAAAGCATCAGAAGCGGGAAAACGAGAACCCGAATTCCGAAGTTTCGCTTTCGTTCCACGATTTTTGATTGCGTTCTAATACCAATATATTATTTTTACGACATCCATTTCCGTTAATGAAGTTTCTTTGACGTTTATTGCGAGAAAACAATTTTAGTTTCGTGTTTTTACGTTTCAATACACGTAGTGGCTTTTTGGAGCAATGAATGCATAAAATTAATGTTTTGTTTAATTGCATTCCGGTATCCGGCTACGGTTGGGTCTGATTAGAATCCGGTATTCGGGGTTAGTGTGAAATCTGATGCGTGGTTATGAGATTAGGTTGAAATACTTAAATGTGTAGTTGAAATAATGTGGGTGTGTAACTTATAGTTGATAAAATTTAATTTCTGTTAAGTTTAATTTCCTAGTTTGCTTTGTGGAACCCGTATGAGAATATTTTATTGCGTCTGCTGTGTAAATGATGCTTTCAAAGCGTACGATAATGTATGGCATAGTTATGTTTGTCACTACATGCAATATTATTCGGAATGACTTATTAACAAGACAACAGAGACGAAAAAATATTGTATAGACACTTTTTCGGAATGTAATTTTACTAATTGAAGATTATGACCAGTTCTTGATTTTCCGCATCAGCAGTAGCCAAAGCCGAGATCGTACCATCTGTTGTTTTCGAGCCAGTCGTTGCACGAGACGTAGTACTCAATGAGTAAGTACCTAAGTACCTACGGTAATTTTTTTGGTAATCATATACATATTTTGTGGTAAAATTATAAAAAGGTTTCCTTCGAGTACCTACTCTATGTTTGTGGTGAGTATTCTATGTATGTTTGTTGATGAGTGAGTGCGTAAATATTCTACTAAATATGAAAAAACGTTAAAATTTAGATGTTTGTTTCTCAATCACGTTGCAACGGTCTGAAACTTAGAACATAGATAGTGTAAGTTATGGAATAGCGCTAAAGCTACTTATCATCGCAGGAAATAAAATAAATGGAATGGGAACTACAAGGATAAAACCGTAGGTTTGCTAATATTTAGTAACTTTAATTTAGTAGGGCTCGTAACCATTTGCGCTGGCCCAAAGTACTGTAGACTGTAATTTAAAGCCATCGGCGTTACCAAAAAAAGGAAATAACAGAGAGGCACCTGAATCTAGAGTCTCGGTTTTTCATTCCACGCCCAGAAAACCCATCGAATCATTCAAAGTATTAATTATATCCTATTTAATTCGAGGTCCCCTTCACAGGTACCTTATCACTGTCCTAGCGTTTGCCTCACCCACATCGCCTAAATGGTAAGTAGGTATCAATCAGCCGTCCCAGAGAACAGTGTCAAGTAGCCGCACTCGAGAGGCTGACAGATAAATGGAGTGTAGATTTATTGAGGGAATGAATTTGTTTACTGTTTGGTAGCGAGACTTGCAGATTATTGAGAGACAGATGGATAGCTAATTTCTGTACTATTTTATATGGTCTAAAAATAGTCAAACTGCTAAATGTTGTTGGAACCATACACTTTAACTTCAACATGTTGGAAGCAAGCAGTCAAGCATACTAGCGGCATTATCACACTGAATAGCGATGCTAATTAATGAGCTAAATAAACGCCAGAAGTATGATCACACTGTGCATTGATCAAGCGTTCGAAAATGTTTTTCAAAAGAAGTAAAGCTCCTCTTTCCCAAGGATTCATTACCTTAGGGCTCACAAAAACTGCGATACGATGCGATGCGACGCCGCGTCGGAGGAACTTGCGATGACGAATTGCTCCGATGCGGCGTCGCATCGCATTGCAGTTTTTTGTGGGAGCCTTCAACTCCAAATGGCGCAGATTTGTAATTAATTGTGAATGTTTTCGACGTTTAAAACGCTTAGATAATTCAGATGCTAGTGTAGCGGCTAAATTTTAGTCTGTTCACTGTATGTCAATGGGATATGTGCTGACACCAAAGTGCCAGTCAACGCGAGTTGTGGCCCATACTACACCTATAAAGTGTTGGTACTAGGTATCAGTGATGGACAGCAGCATCTCTGATGCAACGTCATGTTTCTGCAATCGTTAATGTAGATGCCCATCATGGCGAAAATAGACAAAACTTCCAAAGAAAACGATTAGTAGATAAATAAAAAACAACATATTTTTTTACTTAAGTTTGCATAAATTTAAAACATATTATTATTTATTATTATTTAACATTTATTTATTTATTTATATCGTTATTTCGTTTTGTACATAGGAATAAGTCAAGTCAGCGTGAATTAGGCTTCTGTGCTTTACTGATCAGTGTAAGGGCCTTCAGGCTGATTACGGATTGACCAGGTATCGCTTTACGGTAGTTTCCTATGACGTGTGGGAGCTAAATTTGAAGTGCTGATAACATGGAAACCAAAACAAAACGGGAACGTCAACAAACATCGGTATTCACTTGGTTTTGTAGTAAATAATTTCGGATTTTTTCAGTCAGATTCCATTTTGTTTGGTTTTTTCAATAACTTCTCATCGTCGATTGTATGTTTAAAGCTTTGGGATGGAACATAGTTAAGTATATGTACTGGGTGTAGTTCACAGATTAAATTGAGATACATAGCAAAATGCTCTTGTTTATAAAGACTTCATAGTTTCAAAGCACGCTCTATCGTAGACCGCATGATCGCTTTTTTTTTAGTATGGAGTGACGAGACGAGCAGGACATGTGCCTGATGGTAAGCAACATGCCTGCCACATAACATCACAGTGACACGCAGCTATTGGAACATCCAAGATAATTATTATTACATATTGAAAACCGCGGGTAAAAAATGTTGAAAATCGCTGAGCACCACTAGTATCAACATAAATGTTTAATATGTTTCGGTTAGTTTTCATCTAAATAGAACAATTCTAAAAATCATTACACTTTCACCTTTTCAAAATTGCTTTCCAACTAACTAACGCAACAGTACGAAATAAAAAAAGTAAATTTTCAAACTACTACTTACTAAGCTGAAATTCACACTGCATATCAATTTCTCAATTTTAATACTTTAAGCTGTGAAATTTTTCTCTACGTTCATATTTTCGTCGATAAAAACATCGATTTCTTACGGCGGCCATTTTGTTTAATTTTAGAACATAACCCGGTGTTATATTTATTAGATTATGAATGAACGAATTCTGAAATAAAATTTTCAAGGGCGATGAACTCGCGGGTTTTTATTTTAGTAAACATTTTTGAAGGTTAGGCGGATGGGTCGTACTGAGCCGAAAGGATGTGTTTTTAACTATTGTGGTTAAAGTTTTTCGTCGTTAAGCGATGATACGATAAAGTGTGTTTACCTTGAAACTGATTCACTCGAATTGTAGACACCAAGATGGGAACCATTACGTAAAACTAGTCCAAACTAGAAAGACCAATAATTAACTTAAATAATTAGGTTTAATTAACCCAAACTATACTCATTCACCATATATCATCATGTGGGCTGTTGATGATCATCATCATCAACAGCCCACTTAATGTTCCCACTTCTGGGACTCAGGGCCTTCTCTCACTAGGAGAGAGTTAAGATCATAATCCACCACGCTGGCCCAGTGCGGGTTGGCGGATGACACATGACTTCGAAAGACTCTAGGTACATGTCGGTTTCCTCGCGATGTTTTCCTTCACTGTTTTAAGTTAGCGGCATTACGCACATGACTTCGAATAGACAGTGGTGCGTGTGGGGTTTGAACCCGGGGTATCTTAAATACACTTTAACATAATATATTTTATTTATACTGCATACGAGTTCATTTGACCAGTTGTACCCCAAAGTAAAATTCTAAAAGAGAGTAAAATCAGAGAAAATCCTTGTCTATAATTATTTTAAATCAACGCTTTCCTTTCGATTTTTCTCTTTCTTTATTACCTTGTACAAACTATTCGATTAAAAATCGCATTCACTCGCATCGATCGATTCTGATCAAAAGCGCCGACTCGATTAGAATCGATTTACGTTTATCGATTTATTTTTGGATCAAAGCTTGGAGTCAGGTATCGATATAGCGTTCTACTCGAAACATTATGGCGATGTGTCTGGAGAAAATATTATTGATGCGTTTTGGTGTCAAGTGGTTATGGGTCTGGTTTGTAAAATAGTTTATAGCCATTATCTTTATAAATAAAAAAACTCAGCATGCGTAAGTAGTCCAGTGTTATTCCCACTGCTGAGGCTCAGGGTCTTCTTTCATAATGAGAGAGTTAATAGAAAAACCACTACGGTTGGCACCACTAAAGAGGTTGGCGGACGATGCGTGTCCCTGAAATATCTTTCTTGGTGATCCAAGAAAGATTTTCGTTTGTGGGTTTCACACGATATTTTTCTTCACCGTTAACGCCCGATGACAAACTTGTTAATCTACAGTTGGAAAAACACTGAGAGGTTTTTTTTTTGTAGAAATAGTGTCAGGACATGTGTCTGATGGTAAAAAATATGCTCCATAACAGAGTGAGAGAGTGACGTAGGTATTGGAACATAAAATGTCAAAATCACTACCTAGCACTGTACTGCGCTCGTCATCCAGAGATATAACATGTTTTATATCTACGCCCCTAAATTTCGCTGGAATCATGGCCTTCAAATCGGAGCACAGGGTTGTTTTCACATTACTTCTGGACGATAGAATAACTTGTAACTGAATAAGTGTGGTACTTCCCCAGGCGGACTTAGCAAATCGTCCTATCACTACAAAAGGTGCATCTGGGATTTGAACCCACGACCTCACGTTTGCTATTCTTGCATTCTAACCACTAGACCACCGCGGCTCAACACTAGTGTTGTGAAATAGGAAGTATCGGTAACGGGAGTACCGACATCGATACCCGTGAGTGACGCGACGCCGCGACCGGCATACACAACTATTTCTAACATCTCAACACGTTCACTGGAATTTATTATTATAAATATGTGGATTGAGAAAGAAAATATTTATAAAGTGAAAACTTCTTCAGACGTGTTTTTGGTAAACAAAAGTTACGGGTCTAGGGTCATCGTCACCGAACGCTTTCAATGAGTACTATTAGTAGTACTTACTATCAAATTTGGATCTGTTATAGTCGGGTATTGTCGTCAAACAAATACCTATCTTTTCTTTTATATTAAAGAGTGACGAGACAAGCAAGCTATGTGCCTGATAATAAGCAACATGCCTGCCACATAACAGCACAGTGACACACAGCTATTGGAACATGAAGAGTCCAAATCATTACCTAGTACTGCACTGCGCTCGTCACCCAGAGATCTGAGATTTTATATCTCTAAGCCCAGTAATTTCTTTGGAAACATTGCCCTTCAAACTGGAAAACAGTAACGCTTACACATTACTGCTTGGCGGTAGAATAACTGGCAAAGGTGTGGTACTTCCCCAGGTGGACTCTGCCAAGAGTCCTACCGCTACTAACACTACTATCTATAGTCATAACTTTTAACTAAAATACCAATTCATCGAAAATTTCTTCTATCTGGAGACCTTTCAAATTGTGTCACATTTTTTTTTCGTTTAAATCATTAAAATTTGCAAAATTTGTTCGAAGAGTGTATAAAAGCATTGATGACGTCATAAAACTCTTCGTTTTATCTTTAACCGTCGACGGCCATTACCAAATTGAAATTTAACTTTTACGGCTCGAAGGACCAATACGGCACTTTGCTCGATTTATTTTATAGCCAAAGACTGCAAATTGTATAGACTTAATTTATTGTCTAGTGAAATGGTCTCAGAAACAATGGAGTTAAATAAAAAAGCAACAGAAACTCCATCAAAAAGATGAAAAGGAAGAAAACAACTAGGAAGTATAACTATTAAAATTATGTAACAAAACAAATTATAATTACTAAACATACGTGTTTTAGTTAATTATGGTAACATAAACGGTATATTTATACAATCTTGTTATAATTATTTTAATAGTATCCTCCTATAATTTTAATATTATAAATGTCAATGTTTGGATGTTTGGATGTTTGGATGTTTGTTGCTCAGTCACGTCCTAACGTATGAACGGATCGGGCTGAAATTTGGAACACAGATACATTATAGTCTGAAACCATTAAAAAAAATGATAATAGTCTGAAATAGCTCATAGACTATTTTTTATCTCAAAATAAAACACAGAAAAAGAAACTACCGCAGGGCACGGCTAGTTATAAAAAAGTCAAAATATAATATATGGACCCAATTTTCGTCATTGTCATTCAGCGTTCGCACGCGGTGAGCATCATAGGCATTTTTGCGCCGGGAGCAGTTACTGTTATGCTTTGGCTACATTAGCGGGCTACGGCGAATATTCGTGTTAACGCGATGAATGTGGCCGGGTACATCCTGTCAACGCGTAGTATTCGGCCGAAGACGATGTAGTAAATGTCTTCGCCCGCCTTTATGTCGACAAGAAGATCGCCTAAGTAATGGTGAACATTTCTCACATAACACCATCGAGGTCGAAACTAAGCAAAGCTTGTACTATGGGAGCCAGATAGCTGATACAATCCTATTAATATTTTAAACGTATTAAGTTTAGATATTTTGATGTTTCTTGCTCAATCACGTCGTAACGTCTAAATGGATCGAGTTGAAGTTTTGGAACACAGATTGATTGCAGTCTGGAAAAATACGAAACTACTTTTTATCCGTGTTCGGCTTATTTTATTCTTGTTCGGACACGAAGTTTTTGTCGCGCCAACACGATACGAATCTTCGCCCGCTAATGTAGCCGAAGCATTCGGGGTGGGTTATTCGGAGATTAGTTTTTAAATTATTATTTTGTATTTTGTACGACTACTGCCACAGTCATTTATTTGTTGTAAATTTAAATTATAAATAATTATTTTAGAAACAACAACTACGATGTAAGATCAAACGACTTTAATAGAATTTCTGGCTTATTCAAAATGTTATTTTATCCTAATAAGTTGACTGAAACTAAATGACTTTTATTGTATGTCCACAGAACAACAGTCGCTGGTTGATCCAATAAATAACGAATGGAGTCTCGACTGAAGAAAAGGAGAAAAGTTATAATTAAAAACAAGTTGGTAATTTGTTCATTGTTGACTTGTTTCAGTTGTTCTCGGGTGTTGTTCTACGGGGAAGTACATTATTAGATTTGTTTTGTAAGATAGGTGAGTAAACAAGCAAGACATGCATCTGAAAGTAAGAATGATACACATGTTATTTTAAAACATGTACAATTTAAATGCTCCAAAGACACGAACGAAGATATTTGACTCTACTTTTGTGATAAAAACGTCTAGGCTGTGGAATGAGTTGCCTGAGTGGGTTTTCCCTGTTGGTTACAATCTTTATGTCTTCGAGTCGAGAGTGAATCGGTTTCTTCTAGGTAAACACGCTCCATTGTAAACCGCATAGGCGAGATGGCGGTCAAGTGTAAACCTATTAAAGTTATAATATATATATATATATATATGTACAAGCAGTGCCCCGCGGTTTTACAATCGTAGTTCCCATGTCCGTGGATCCCGTTTTTTTTTCTGGATAATAAGTAGCCTTCATATTTTCCAGACCATGATCTATTTGTGGTCCAAAACTTCAACCAGATCCATTTAGATTTTAGACGTTACGACGTGATTGAGCAACAAACATCCAAATATCTAAACTTAATACGTTTAAAATATTAACGTCAAAGTCATCGTTCTTTGATACTTTGACTTAATAGGTAGGATTATATCAGCTATCTAGCTCCCATAGTATAAGCTTTACTTAGTTTGGACCTTGATGGTGTTGTGTGAATAATGTTCCTTCACCATTATTTATACCTACACTATTCTAATACTGCTACTAGTATTAGTGGGTTTACCAGCGCAATTATCGTTGCCGTTATTTTTCTGTGATAACAAATAGCATATGTGTCATTCCAGACTATATTGTAACCGTGTTCCAAATTTCAACCCAATCCGTTTAACTTTACAATGTGATTGAGCAACATACATCCAAATTTTCGTATTTATAATATTAGTAAGTAACATAATATTTTATCTATGTTCTCCAAAATAAAACATTTAGGGATCACCAAGAAAACGGTCATTGTGGCACTATATATTTATTTTATAGAAAACGTAGGCTATTACAATTTTAGTTATAAGTTACAAATAACAATGAACTAAATCTTTCAAAGTAAACATTTCGTGATTGCTCAATAATGCGATTGTAGCGACATTTTATCAATGTACAATGTACATTTTAAATGGTAGAAGCATTGTAGGCCCAAATAAGTTATGCAACTCAATAAATGTCTGGATATTCTGTTTATTATGAAATAGAAATTGGTAGATTCAGATAGCACCCGGCGTGAGAATATCGGTGATGGATAACTGTTTCTATAGACGTATTACATGTAATGATGGAAAATTATAGAGATAAAATTATAGACAAATCCCACATGGTATTTGTAAGACACTTTGCAGAGTTCAGATAGAGAAGTACCACACCCCTATTATTATACCAACAAGTAGTAATATGTAAGAATGAGTGTGTCCCGTTTAAAGAGCAATCTTCCTAGAGACATTCAATATGAATAGCAGTGATTTGTAGAATCCATGCTAAAATTCGTTTGTGACCGTGTGCTGTCATGAGCAGGCTCGTTGATTAGCAGCCTTGAAGCAACAGCAGATAATCTTAATACGAAAACAACACACTAGAATTATTATTCCAATCACCTACTCGCTATCCCTATTACTATTACGCTCCTGTACACGTAATACCCCCATGTTTATACTCCAGCTTATCACTCAACCGAGTTCGGTTGAGAATTATTTCGTAAACAATCGTTCGCCAGATTGTGTTGCTTTGTTCGACTTCATTTCATGTAATGCTTCAGTACAACGGTAATTACTTCAGGCAAATGAAACGATCTACTCCATTTTAAAATAAAAGTACAATTAAAAAAAAATCTTATACAAAAAGGAAGGCTATCTATCGCGATTTCCATCTCGCTATCTCAATTACATTTCTGTACACGTAATACCGCCAATGTTTGTATTCGAGCTTATCACTCGATCGAGTTCGAGTGAGAATGATTCTGTAACGATCGTTCGACAGATTACGTGCATTGTTCGACTTCGGTTCAAGTTCACGAAAGGTCAAGTTTATAAAAGCAAATGCAACGTAAGGTGAGACATTAAGAAACGTCCACAGAGGCAGCGCGCTAAAAAAAAGTTAAATTATGGTCCCATCTTGTAAAATATCTTAGTAGTGGAAAGACTCTGCAGATTCCGCCTGGGGAAGTACCACATCTTTGCCAGTTATTCTACCGCCAAACAGTAATATGCAAAACTTCGCTATTTGTCGGTTCGAAGGGTAGGGTAGAGAAGGGTTCGGTATGTATATATTGTGACACGCAGCTATTAGAACATGAAGATGAATGAAGCATGAAAATTCCAAATCATCACCTGGCGTTCCACCGTGCTCATCACCCAGTGATGTAAGTTTTATTTTTACTCCCAGTAATTTCACTGGACACATTGCCTTTCAAACCGGTACATCAATACAGTGATGGTTTCCATTACTGCTTGGCGATAGATTAACTGGCAAAGGTGTGGTTCCCCAGAGGGACTCTGTAAAGAGTCCAGTGAAAGTGTTGGCAACCCCGTTTCAAACGCAAAAAAGGTACAAGGAGTGGCAACATCGTGCGACTAAAACGAGCTTGAAGTGGTGGAGCCTGGCGGTGAAGAAGACACTTTTGCTCCAGACTGCGGCCACGACGGACATACAGTGATTGCTTTCGTGTCTTTGTCTGACTAATTGATTATTGCTGTTATATTAAATGTTTTATTATTTATTTTGACCTTTTGACCGCCAGAGTCACCTTGGCTTAGCCATAATTGACAAGCGCGAGTGAGCCCCGTGCGCCAACGACGTCTATAGTTGACAAAAAAACGGACTATACCAAAACATTGTGTGTTAGATATCAAATGGTGACAGCACAATTTTTTAATTTTTTATTTTGACTTATTTCGTACGCTTGTCGTCCAGGGTACGGAAATGCAATTTAGTCCTGGCGGTCAAAAGGTTAATGGTTTTGTAAATATCGTTTGCTGCACTCTCCCAATCTTCTGATGTAAATTGCTTACAAAAGTTAAAGGGATAAAAATAAGACATTTTTAGATTTGCCATTAAAATATAAGGTCAGTGTGAATGCAGCGTTTGTTGGTTTTGGATCTCTCGTCACAGACGGATGGCGATGCCGAGATAGCGCGAGTTTGACGACTCGGCGATGTAGTGCAGATAACATTCATCGCTCCACAATATTTTGAGGTTTTTTCCTTGAGCTAGCAGAATCAATATTTCGAAACTATACTAACTCTCAAATTAAACGGGCAGAGCCTTTACTAAAATGAATTAATTTTCTTCAAAAACAAAAACCGTCTACTATTGAAAATCAAACTCAGAAACCCGAAAAAATTAAAAAAAAAACCGACAAAATTTCATATTTTTTGTTAAATCTACGAATACGTCGCGTCGTCCAGGTAAAACCAAGAGAATTACAGTTTTTTTATGATATTACAAAAATCACCACACTGATTTCAATAAAATCTGTATGGAACTACATCTGAAGTATGACCTACCAAACAAAAGAAAATCATCTAAATCGATTCACAATTCGATCATGAACATGAAAAGCTCCTCGTCTTTTGAAGTCGGTTATAAACTGTGTTCTTATGTTGTATTAAGTAGACTTATGTCTTATGTACATACAATTAAAGTTTTTAGCGGCTCTGTCGGGTTGGTGTGGGCTTGAGTTGAAGTGGCGGGCTTACCTGAAACAATATTGAATATTAAATTGTGTATCAAACTAAAATCATCACTGTATTAAAGTTCTAAAGGTCACCATATCGGCTATTTCTTTCACAAAGACAGCGTAAAGGCTTTAATCCACCATGCCACCATTAGCGGATCCGTAGATGATGGACTCGAAAAATTTGCTTCTTGCAAAATACCTACCAATTTCCACACGCTACTAAATGTTTTTCATCACTATTGTAAAAACAATTTTTTTCCCATGTACACTATAAAAAAATACTCGAAAGTCTCGATGTAATTTGAATCTACGATTCCACGGTTGTGAAATTGTATGTTTTTTGGTCGGATCGAATTTTCGTCATCGGCCATATCGACCTAGCACTCGGAATGGGCTTTTTGATATTTGGGCGAAAGCTTTTGAGAATAACTTTTATTTCGCTTTGAACAATAAAGTGTTGTGCTATAATAACAAGTTATTCAAATTTATTTCTTATTACTAGATATCAAACCTATGTATGTGGTGTTACTAGGATGTGTTATCTAGTGGATAATGGACAATATGATAAGCTAGAAGGTAAAATACCATAATAGGCATGGTAACTACAAAAAAACTAATTAGTCCGTCAGTTAGATTATAAAAAAATATTTTCACGTTTTTTTTTTGTTTCAATAACAAAAAATGACGATGACATAGTGCTTAGAAGTTTTGACTGCCGTCACGTCTATATACGATTTTTACGTAGACTTGACGTCACAACCCCCACTCCGGAAGTTTGATGGTCGATAAATAGTCTATATCTTTGTTGACTTGTAATAATTTGACAAAACAAAAATACGTGTCACATATTTTTTCAAAACCTACCTGATGAACTAAATTAAAATAGTATATTTTTGACCAAGACTTTATCCCTATTATAAAAGGCATACCAACTTTCCTCTGCAAATATTTCCGAGCAGCTTTCCCTCCGTCCTCGGATGAGCCTGTCATTAATACAACTCGGTTCCAAATATGGAGGCGATCGAACAAAACGAAAATGATAAAATTAGCGCCTTATACTGTTACGGTTCGAGCAGAAAAGATTGAGACGCGTCTTATTCACTGTTGTGAAAACTAACACATCATCATCACCTAAATCATAGTAAAAGACATGTTTTATTCACAAAACCACAATTTTTATCTTAATCAGAAAAATGAAGTAAGACCATACTAATAGAATACATTTTTAAAATTTCAATGAAAATTTCATTTCACGATAAAGACACATGCTTGATGGTAAGCAACACGCACACACTGCTCTTAACAGCACGGTGTAACGTATCCACTATATCCTATCCTACTAATATTATAAATGCCATTGTATGGATGTTTAGATGTTTGTTGCTCAATGACGCCGTAACGTATGAACGGATCAGGCTGAAATTTGGCATACAGTTAGATTATAGTCTGGAAGAACACATAGGATTTAACCCGGGAAAATAACGGGAACGACGGGAACAGGAACTACGCGGGTAAAACCGCGGGGTACTGCTAGTGGAACATAAAGAGTCGAATCATTAACTAGCGCTGTATTGCGCTCCTACAGATAGAAGATAATTTATCACTAAGCCCTATTAATTTCTCTGGAAATATTACTCTTCAAACCGGAACACAGTAATGTTTCTACCCATCAGCTTGGTAGGACAACTGGCACAGGTACTTCCGACCTCCGAACTCTGCAAAGAGTTATAGGCAATGATACTCTTGTGCGAAAAAGACCTCAAAGTCTTGAACCCCGCCTCAAAATTGTCTTTCGCCCTATCGGTTTATTATCGGATACATTTCGGAGAGTGCGCGACTGATCTGCATAACCTAATACCACCTTGCCCCTTTTTCTATCGGACTGTTCGTAGCTCAAGAAAGCGACATCGTTTCATGGTTGATGTTCCTAAGACACGAACAAAGAGGTTTGACTCTACATTTGTGATAAGAACGTCTAGGCTGTGGAATGAGCTACCAGAGTGCATTTTCCCCGATAGTTATAATCTTGGTGTTTTCAAGTCGAGAATGAATCGGTTTCTTCTAGGTAAGCACGCTTCATCGCAGGCCGCATCGTCGCTTAACATCAGGCGAGATGGCGGTCAAGTGTAAAACTATTCAAGTTAAAAAAAAAAAGAGTCCTTTTAAAAGGTCAATCAATGTATCCTTGCAATTTAGTAGGTCTTTTCTGATTACCCCTGTATTAAAATAAGCACCATATAAGACAAGCATTGTGTGTGGCCAAATTTTTCTGGTGGACGTATTAAGTTATTACAATGCAAATGTGTAATTATACGTGAAAAAGTTGTAATGCGCTGGTTGAGTGAACGCAGCTCTTGGGTGGTAACCAGGTACCAGTCGGCCTTGCATCGGTACCTAACTACACTTGTGTATTACTATTCTTAACAAGCAAAAATTTATTGGTATTTGTAAAATACTTAAACTTTACTTGGTACTTTTTTAAAGGTATACTTTTTTAGGCGCGCGGAATTTTTTTTAAAGTAAATTTTCTAAGTTCTCCTGAAATTTGCTAGTAAAACATTTTAGTAAACATTGTTCCTTACATCAGGTTCACAGTTATTTGCATAGAAAATATTATCTTGTCTATGCCTGAAAGTAGACTTCTTAGTAAAAATAATAGAGATATAAGAAGTGTTAACTGCTTGCGTCCGTACATAAGTAGGTACGCACTAACTTTTTATAAGGGTCCTATGACATTTGGCCTCATGTGGTCTCTACTAGCTACCGAATTTTGAGCCAGCTCAGAAGTCAAAAGTCTCTACTACCAGATCAAATCACGTTTCGGTATATCAGGTCTATAAGTAAGTATTTGTTTACGACGTCCACAAACAATTTCCTCCGCAGACCGTTACCTACTTATCTTGTCTAGCTAGCAGGTCGCAGGCTACACTTGCGGCGGCTAATGGCACCCATTCCTCGACACTAGTTCACACGGAACTCACGGACGCGGTGGCGAGCGCGGTCACTAAATCACTTTTTATCGTATGAGCTTGATTTCATTAAACTTGCTACCTCTTCAGACTTTGTTCTATTTTTTTTTGACTTTATGTAAATTTTGGGTATATATATATAAGTTACGGTGGTCTAGTCGGGAGAACGGCGGCTGCCGATCCGGAGACCCCGGGTTCAAACCCCACACGCACCACTGTCTTTTCGAAGTCATGTGCGTAATGCCGCTAACTTAAAACGGTGAAGGAAAACATCGTGAGGAAACCGACATGTACCTAGAATCTTTCGAGGTCATGTGTCATCCGCCAACCCGCACTGGGCCAGCGTGGTGGATTATGGCCTTAACTCTCTCCTTGCGAGAGAAGGCCCCGAGTCCCAGCAGTGGGAACGTTTAGTGGGCTGTTGATGATGATGATGAAATTTTGGGTTGGTGCAGGAGGCGTAGGGCCCTACTTATCCAATATTACCTTATTTAACGAGTCCTACATGTAATACATCACCTAGTGCAAGGACATCTCAGGAAGATGACCTCGGCTTGGACATGGACAAGAAACGATCTGTCATCTCAGAAGTGGATGTACTACGGCCTTAAGGGGAGGATTTAGCAGGTATGCCGACTTTTAACCGGTATGTTGAGCTAACGACAAAATCAAACTATATTTTAAATCCGTGTTTGAAACTGTCATATCTGTTCACTGCATTAGTATTGTAAATTAAAGGGTATTGGATATGACAATTATGTCAGTTTAATTGATGAAACTGTGAAATATTGGAGACTCGTAATATACAACAACGGTAAGTATGAAAAAGATCTCCAACGATTAGAGTCGTCGCGACCGTGACCGTATCTGCATTCGTGTTGTATGTGAACAGCGTACAGAATCGCGGCCAAATTAACTGCCGCACTCAGTAATTACCCACTTATAAAGATTAATACAAATAAATTGATTACGCAAACTGCGAACAGTAACTGAGCTCAGTCTAAAAGCAGTATAAAGCAGCTATATATGCTTTATATATTTGTTTTCGTAGATATATTTTCACATCTCTGTTTTCTTGTGCACATGCATGAGTATCAACAGCTCACTAAATTTCCCAACGCTAGGTTTCAGGGCCTTTTCTGGAAAGAAGTAAAGTCATAATCCACTACGCTGGTCCACAGGTCCACTGATTGACAGATGACGCGTGCTCTAGACAGATTCTTGAAACAGGCCAGTTTCCTCACGCTGTTTTCTGTCACTGTTATAGCCAATAGTGATGGTATTGCAGTTTGAAAAAAACTCTGGGATGCAGGCGGGTTCGAACCCAACACTGTTGAGGGGGCGAGAAGATATTTGAAGTAATATCTGTATTTCGTTAAGAATTTGTCTGCATAATATTACTGTAAAAAAGAAATACGACGGAACGAAGTACAGCGGCACAGCTAGTTTGAAAAAAAATTACAGTCGTAGAAACTGCCGATAGAAGTGAAAACTTATAACTCCTAATTTGATAGCTCACTTTAGAAACTAAGCGGGTGAAACCGGAGGGCACTGTTAGTCTGGAATAAATCTTCAAATCATTGTCGTTAAAATAAGTCTCCTAAGCATGGCAATCTAGAAATGCTAAAAGTTCATCCAAAGATTTATTTTATTCACAAGCGTGACGTTTGAGCTCAATTCTCAGCCCACGAAAAATCTGTGTGTGGTGTGCCAAAAGAAATATTCACTTCAAAAATAAAAATCTGAAAGTGTTAGGTGACGATGACGCCAATTGCATGATTTTTGTTCACCCAAAAAAAGTTTTAATTTGCAAAGTTTTGTAGTTTAGTCACTGGCACATAACTACAGAAACACCACCGGTACCACAGAAAGGGTTGCCAGTAAACGTTACTATTACACGGATTAGTGCGATGTAAAATATCGGCGTTAAATAGAAAATTAGCGGATACTTTTAATCTTTCCTGTGAAGCGACGGGAAAGGAAGATGGTAATTTGTTTTTTATTTTGTATCTTAATCGAGGAAAAGTACGTTTTTTGTTCTGTAATCATTTTAATCGATTGCCGATACTTAGAAGTGTTCTATTTGGCTAATTACTGTATACATTTACACTGTTTTCTATCGAACTGTTTGTAGTTTGAAAAAGAGACATGGTTTCATAGTGTAGATGACTCAAACGAGGCGCTTTGACTCTACATTTGTGATAAGAACGTCGATGTGGATTGCGTTGACTGTGCAGGTCAATTGCACACTCTTCGGAATGTATCCGATAAAACCCGATAAGTTAGTGCTTTTGTGGCAGTGCTCGAGACTTTGAAATTGTTTTTCAATAGATATGTCGTCGTAAGTTACGGCTGGTCTAGTCGGGAGAACAGCGACTGCCGATCCGGAGACCCCGGGTTCAAACCCCACACGCACCACTATCTTTTCGAAGTCATGTGCGTAATGCCACTAACTTAAAACGGTGAAGGAAAACATCGTGAGGAAACCGGCATGTACCTAGAATCTTTCGAAGTCATGTGTCATCCACGAACCCGTACTGGGCCAGCGTGGTGGATTATGGCCTTAACTCTCTCCTTGCGAGAGAAGGCCCCGAGTCCCAGCAGTGGGAACGTTTAGTGGGCTGTTGTTGTTGAGATATGTCGTTGCCTGACCGTTTTTTTGGGTAGCTCTTAATTCCCCAGGGCTCTTAATAAATTAATCTATCATACTTCCTTCTTGTATTATAAATGCGAAAGATTGCATGTTTGTTGCTTTATCACGTCGGAACATCGGAACGGATTAGATTAGAATTTGGAAAACAGGTTATGGTCTAGAATAGCACGCAGGCTACTTTTGAACTACTGGAATAGAAAGAGAACGGGAATTGCGCGTGGATAACAGCGGAGTGTTGCTAATATCTAATGTGACTTATTATGTATGCAGTCATTAATTCAATCACAGTTTAAACAAAAATAATTTAAAAAATTATAAAACCCGACTAAAAAACAACACGTAAGAAAAACACTGTTGATTGAATTAAAATGCTTGAAATTATTCCAAATGGCATTTAACTACACAACATATTTACATATTTGTGATGCTCTTTAAATTCTCTGTATTTTGATACCCTACTCGATATGCTAGATAACATTTTTTTTTCAACTACTCACAATTTTGCCTCCAAAATCGGCTATATTGATTTTTTTTATTTAATACCTATCTAAGGACACTTGGGTAATTGAGACAAATGTAACGATATCTGAATCGTCAAAATCGGTCCAGCCGTTTGGAAGATACGTGGGAATAAAGAAATTTACAAACATACAAGATACGCGCGAAAAACATAACCCTTCTTTCAATCGGGTAATTAATGGTTAAAGAGAGTAGACACATACAGCTTATATATCTATGAATAATCTTATATGTATAAATCTCCTGTCACGATGTTTGTCCGCGATGGATTCCTAAACTACTTAACCGATTTTAAATATAAATTGGCACACCGTGAGCAGTCTGGTCCAACTTGAGAGATAGGATAGTTTTTATTTCGATTAATAGTCTTTATGACAATATCCGAGCGCAGCCGGAATGGGCCGCTAGTATAACTATAAATCTGTGTGATATATAGAAACAGCCCGAAATTCATATTCATCATACAAATTTGTTAGTGGTAGGACTTTTAGTAGAGTCCGCCAGGGGAAGTACCACACCTTTGCCAGTTATTCTACCGCCAAGCAGTAAAGTACAAACATTACTGTGTTCCGATTTGAAGGGTAATGTTTCCAGTGAAATTACAGGGCTTAGAGATATAATATCTAAGATATCTGAGTGACGAGCGCAGTGCAGTGCTAGGTCATGATCCAATAGCTGCGTGTCACTGTGCTGTTCTGCGGCAGGCATGTTGCTTACCACCAGGCACATGTCCTGCTCGTCTCGTCACTCTATACTATAAAAAATAACGTTTCTCTAAAATCATTATTAGGTACTCTAAGGACACAATAGTTACCGCTGAATCAAATTCATAAAATGTCAATTTGTAAACCATCGGATTGACACGCGGTTAGTGACAACCCTGGCCCTGTTGAGGTTGTACGATAATTAATATTATTTCAGCAATCGAAAGAACGATTTATTCTGAATTCAGCAAAATTTACTTTCAATATTTGTTTAGGACCGACTTTTCAATAGGTTCTTAAACTTTAATGACGGCGTGTGAAATTTAAATTTGGAATAACAAAAACTTTGATCTTTATTGGGAAACTAACAGAAACCAAAGGGAGTTCCCGTTGCCGTAAATTCCCCGCAGTAAAAGTAGCCTATGGATTCTTCCAGACGATTAGTTATATTATGTGTGATAAACTTCAAATCGATCCCTTGTGCTTTTCCAACGTGATAGAGCAACAAACATTCAAACTTTCCCACTTATAATATTAGTAGAATGTATAATATTCTACGCCCATTACTATCCGTGAAATAACGTAGTAACGTATGATCGCAACAGTTTAAAATGAATTGGAACTTATTAAAACTATACTCTGGAATATCATATAGGCTACTTTATATTGTAGAAAAATTACAGGATCGGAAACTATGCGGGCAAAGATGCTCCCTCTAAGGGTCTAAGGGCTCCCTCTCACACAAAACTGCGATGCGATGCGATGCGACGCCGCATCGGAGCAATTCGCCATCGCAAGTTCCTCCGATGCGGCGTCGCATCGCATCGCATCGCATATAAGCCCTTAATTTATATAAATTACGCGTTACGTTATTTGTCCGCGATGGGCTCATAAACTACTAAACCGATTTTAATCAAATTTGCACACCGTGTTCAGTTTCCACTCAGATCGAAACTTTGTTTACATTTCAAAGTGTAAAAAAAATATGTTAGTGTAAAAAATAAATATTTTGATTCAACTTGAAAGCTGTGATCCTTTTTATTTCGATTAAGTAATGTTATTTTTGACAATATCCGAGCAAAGCCAGAACGGGTCGCTAGTAGTTTATACATTTCAAATAGACCACCCAATTTATTATTTTATATTAATTCGCTTACGCAAGACGTATAGACCGACATCAATCACAAACAAATTAATTACTGCGATACATTAAAATTATACAAATTTTGTCTGTCATTTATTTTAAAAGATACTATCTCGCGTTGCGAATCACTAAGGTATTTCCTTAACAATCTTTCTCATCTTTTCATGTTAGGGGTCCGCACAAAAATGTAAAATCGGAACCTTATTGACTACAAAACTTTCGGTGACACTGTGTCGTCATTTTTATATACTTATTTAAGGCCGCAGCTTTATCTTACTAATATTATAAACAATAAACTAGCAGCGCCCCACGGTTCCCGTTATTTTCCCGGGGTAAAAATAGTCTATGACTGTGTTCTATGACCTGTGTTCCAAATTTCAATTTAATCCTTTCAGAAGTTCTGACGTGATTGAGCAACATACAAACATCTAAACATTGACATTTATAATATTAGTAGGATAGGAAGATTTTAAATTATCACAAGTTTCCACTGTACTAGAACTATTATTAAGGGAATTATTGTTTTTTTTTCATTTCTTAAATTTGGAAATTTGTGATGAGTTAAATTTTAATGTTTAACTGCGTTTATATTCAATAGTGGTCAAAAGTGTACAAGTGTGAGTTGGCAGATCACACATAGATAGGTAGATATCTCAAAACATGCCAGTTTTCACTCACATTGTTTTCCTCCACCGTCAAAGCCAGTGATAATGACGAACTTTTACTTCTACACTTGGAAAAATAATTAAAAGTGCGGACAAGATGTGAACTTACGATATCATGACTGTGAATCGCATATTCTTATCACTATACTCTCATGGCTGCTCTAGTATGATTAGTTGATATACTACGGAACCTTCGGAACGAGACTTCGACTCGCAGCGACTCCGTCATAATTTGGCCAAAATTCATCATCTGGTGACCCGCTTTCTTGTAAGGAATTCGTTATTTTTGGCAAAAATTCAAACAGGATTATTTGACCCAATTCCGAGGTTACAGGTTGCAAACTGGTTTATTGTTCCCGTTTTTATGTAACAGGTTTAATGTAGCCTTCAAAATTACGCTAAATGAAAGTATACTTACTCTGATAAAAGGTAGACATTTTAAGTTGCAAAATTTGCAGTAATAGTTTAAATAAAATAGTGTCAGGACGAGTAAGAAGTATGCTTAATGGTTAGCAACACGCTAGCCCGTATAACAGCACATTGTCAGCTATTTTAATTAGAAAAACTGCCAAAGTTGTGGTACTTTCCCAGATAGTAGGTATCTATCCAAAATTTGCACTGTAACATTAATGTAAGTATTTGATTTGATTTATATTTTTATACATAATTACTAACGCTAAGGCTCAAATATATAGCTCAAATAGTAACCAAGCTAAAGTGGCAATGGGCAGGCCACATCGCTCGCAGTACTGACAACCGATGGGGAAGAAAGGTTCTCGAGTGGCGACCACGAACCGGAAGACGCAGTGTTGCACGGCCTCCCACTAGATGGACAGATGACCAGTGTCCTCACAAAGGTCGCTGGAAACCTCTGGTTGCAGGTTGCGCAGGACCGTTCGTTGTGGAAATCTAAGAAGGAGGCCTATGTTCAGCAGTGGACGTCTTGCGGCTGATGATGATGATGACGAAGGCTAACGTTGGCTAGGCAGTAGAAACCATTTCAAGCCGCCAACTGGCATAGGTCCCTTTAATGTTTTATGTTTAAATTGAAATAAATATAGAAAATTAACTTCAGAATGTCTTCAGAGAATGTTGTTAGCCAACTTTAACATGTCGTTATTTAGGCTGTCGGTATGCGGCATCGTCAAAAATCCACTCTCATCATATTTTCCAACACCCAGAAGAATCATTACTTAAAAAACACGCAGGTTTATTACATACCCGTATTTAACCTCAACCTGTTTAACATTATAACACCTCATTCCGTCACGAAGCTCCCAAATTTCATGTCCAACAATACGACATTAAAACACGGCTTATCGAAACCGTATCCATTTCGGTAATTACGGCATGATGACCGCGCTTTCAGTGTTTTTACTTTTTTACTGCTTTCTCTTGGCGCGTGATTTAGCACTTGGTATTTTTTTAAGACAGTAATTTGTATATTTTTCATGCGGTGGATCATTTTCATCGATCCAGAAATCTAACGTTGACTAAATACTACAATACTAAGTTGAATATTCTGAAACAGTACCTGTACACTAATCATAGGTACAATATCGGATCGTTGTTTTAAATGATAAGCCGTGATGGAGGTCAACCAAAACCGTAACTTTGCTAAAATAACAAACTAACAACAACCCTAGTCCTAGTGTTAAAAAAATCAAACTACCTTGATTAGCCACAAAACCTTTCTTAAAACGAACGCGCGCTCGCAACTTTTTCCTATTTGGATCCTAAACAATCTATTTTTGAAGTGAAAACGTCTTTTGTCGCACCTAGACAGATTTTTCGTGGGCTGTGAATTGAATTCTAGCGTCACGCTCGGGTATGATAAAAAATCGTCGGGTAAACTCGGGACCATAGCCATTGGCCATCTACAAAAGCTTCAGCCAATGAGAAATGCTGAAATGGCGTGGCCTGGCCATCATGGCATGGCCATCTAGAAAGGCGCCAGCCAATGGGAAATGCTGACGCATTTCTAGATGGTCATGCCATGATGACCCTGGCCACGCCCTCCGGTTTCACCCGCGTAGTTTACAAAGTAAGCTATCAAATTATGAGTTATAAGTTTTCACTTCTATCGGCAGTTCCTATGACCATTGATAAACCTTGTTTGATGGCATAATGTGTTTTCCTATGCAAATCTGTCAACTAATGTAATTGGTTTTTTGTAAATCGTTTTAGTTGTGATTATAAATAAATAAATGACTGCCAATTTTTTTACAAAACTTTTTCTGATCATAAAAAAAATATTATTACCATATTGATCATGATAATACAAGCTCAAGAATACTGATAACCAAGATACAAGCTGAGTGAGGCTCACCTAAAAGAGTTTGTAACGCAAACTGACTTTTGCGTAATTATGGTGTTTTTATTTTTTAAGTGAAATCTTCTTTTGGCGCATCGCACACAGATTTTTCGTAGGCTGTGAATGAAGCCCATCGTCACACTCGTAAATGAGAGAAATGTTCGATTGAACCCGGGACCATGACCATCTAGAATCCTTACGCATTTCAAGATGGCCATGCTTCGAAAAAAAATATTTATTCTACAAAATTATTATTACTATTTCGACAAAAATGCTTTGAAAATTTATTCCAGACTAGCAGCGGCCTCCGGTTTCACCCGCGTAGTTTCCAAAGCGAGCTATCTCAACTTCTGAGTATAAGTTTTCACTTCTATCGGCAGTCCCTAATACTACCAATTTTGTAAAGTCTTTGTTTTGTTAATACTCATAAACTTTTTTATTTTTATTTTATCAAACTCATCCTACAATCATACTAATATTGTGAACTTCTATGTTTGAACGTTTGTTGCTCAATCACATCGTAACGTATGACCGGATCGGGCTGAAGTTTGGAAAACAGATTACGGTCAACAAGCACATATAGGCTATTTATCCCGGAAAATAACAGGAACGGGGACTACCCGGGTAAAACCCGGGGCAGGGCATCCTCACTCGCTCAAGGTCGCGCGGTTTTAGCCTACCACTAGACCGTTCCTTCCAGGAAACAAGTGACAGTCTGTTGTCGGACGCACGGCTGAGCGCTCGCGCAAAACGTTTCCCGCGCATATTGTTATTAGATATGTCGTAAACCCTCCGCGCTAGACAGGGACAGAGTTACGCGTTAGAAGAGAGAGTTGAAAATCGCGACAGATATTGAGCGCTAATGCGAGCTGAATTGAACTTTGTTGTGTCCCAGCAAGAGTCGCTATCTATATAATTGTTTTTGGTAAGTGAGGCTTCTGTACTAATATTTATTCTGTGCCCGGGGCTATACTAGTCTGATATAAAACGTATAACATTAAACAAATTAAAACAAACACACAACCTCAAATAAACTTTCCACGTTTGTAACACAAACATGATTCAACAACACAATCCACAAAAGTACTTGGACTTATAAACGATATTAAACTTCTTAGAAACAAGAAACATTTATCCAAATATAAGCAGAAGTTATATTGCAAAGTTACGGTTTCAAACAATTGTGAGGAATAATTACAACCGACTGGATGCCATATACCTAGAGAAATCATCATCATCATCAACAGCCCACTAAATGTTCCCACAGCTGGGACTCGGGGCCTTCTCTCGCAAGGAGAGAGTTAAGCCCATAATCCACCACGCTGGCCCAATGCGGGTGGGTGGATGACACATGACTTCGAAAGATTCTAGGTACATGTCGGTTTCCTCACGATGTTTTCCTTCACCGTTTTTAAGTTAGCGGCATTACGCACATGACTTCGAAAAGACAGTGGTGCGTGTGGGGTTTGAACCCGGGGTCTCCGGATCGGCAGGCGCCGTTCTCCCGACTAGACCAGCCGTAACTTATAAAGAAACATCCTACCAATATTATAAATACGAATGTTTGAATAAACTTATTTATAACTGACTTCCCGTTATTTAATATTATTTGTCGCATTCATTAATTACCAGCAGTGCCCCGTAGTTTCACTTGCGTAATTTCCGTTCTCGTTATTTTTTGGGATAAAAAGTAGTCTATGAGTTCTTCCAAACTATAATATAACTGTGTTCCAAATTTTAGCTCGATCCGTTCATTAGGTTATGACGTGATTGAGTAACAAACATCCAAACGCTCAAATATCCAAAAATGTACATTTATGATACTAGCAGCGCCCCTCGGGTTTACCCACGTAGTTCCCGTTCTCGTTTTTTTTTTTTGATAAAAAGTAGCCTAGATGTGTTCTTCCAGTTCCAAATTTAAGCCCGATCCGTTCATACGTTAGGACGTGATTGAACAACAAACATTCAAATATCCAAACATTGACATTTATGATATTAATAGGATATTACTATTTTTCCCCTCCACTTACTTACCAGGGTACTGCTTCTGAGCGCAATCCGAACGACTCAAATTCGGAATGAGAATCCTTGTCTGTGTCATTCTAAACGGATAAAACAAAGATCGAGAGATTTGATTCCGTGTCTAGATCAATCCGACTAGGTCTAAATCGCTACGCAGGTTTTGGGGTCAATAAATATTGGTGGACAATTCACACACAACACCATCTGACCCCAAACTATGGAAAACTCTTACTATGGCGGCCAAATAGCTGATATAATACCATACATGGTAAATAGCTGATATTATACATAGATACACCTCAGACACAGTAGAAATATTTGTATTCATTACACAAAAATATTTGCACTGGGTGGGAATCGAATCCGCGACCCTCGGCTTCGCAGGCAGAGTTACTACCCACTAAGCCACGATAAGTCATAATATATTATTAATAGAACTATGAGACAAGTTTTCATCTAAGTACCAAACTCTGTAGTGAGTAGTTGTAGGACTCTTGGCAGAGTCCGCCTGGGGAAGGACCACACCTCTGACAGTTATTCTACCGCCAAGCAGTAATGTGCAACAATTACTGTGTTCATAAGTGTATAGAAAATATAAAATAAAAGTTTTTTCATACACCATTTAACCCCAAACGAAGCAAAGCTTGTACTATGATCTTGGAACACATTTTCATCGCTAAAATATTTGTTCCGGGCGCGAATCGAAACTACGACCTACGACTGAGTAAGTAGACATACTACCCACTGAGCGCCGAAAGTAACGCAGATTTCAGAAGATTGGAAAGAAAATCTATACGAATATTTTAAATCTGAAAAGGTTTTTTCTTTCAACGCGCTAATTTTAGGAACTACTTGTAGTTCCTAAAATTAGCGCGGTTCTTAACTTTTGTAGTGGTAGGACTCTTAGCAGAGTCCGCCTGGGGAAGTACCACACCTTTGCCAATTATTCTACCGCCAAGCAGTAATGTGCAAACATTACTGTGTTCCGGTTTGAAGGGCAATGTTTCCAGAGAAATTACAGGGCTAAGAGATATAACAACTTAGACCTCTGGGTGACGAGCGCAGTGCAGTGTTAGGTAATGATTTGGACTCTTCATGTTCCAATAGCTGCGTGTCGCTGTCCTGTTATGCGGCAGGCATGTTGCTTACCATCAGGCACATGACCTGCTCGTCTCGTCACACTTTATTTAAAAAAAAATGGTTGTCTGTAAAGTCGGTTTACTGACGATAGTTGAACGTGACAACGTCTTAATAGAAAATACTGATGGAATGGTACTGATGACGTCATGCGGCGAGGTAACGGCGGTAACGGCACATGACGTCATGTTTTGCGGGCGTGCAGCCGGCTGCATCGAATTATAAGACGTTATCACGTCAAAAACTTGGTACCAGCTCTCGCAATATAATACTCACGAAAAATGCGACACGGCAAAAGGGTTATTTTTAAAACGGGGAAAAACGTTCCGGGGCTAAGACTAATAACAAGAGATGGCAAGGTGCAGGGAAACCGTGATACAACATTGGTAAGTGCGGGTTGGGTTTACGTTTTTAAGGGGTTCAGAATATTATTGTAATACTAGCGATCCATCCCGGCTTCGCTCGTATAGCACTCCGGGATTACGAACATATTTAACGGTGAAAGAATTTTTGATATCGGTTCAGTAGTTCCTAAAATTAGCGCGTTGAAACAAAAAATCTTATCCTTAAGAGGGCGCCTAGTGCCAGAAAACGAAAAAAGGACATTTTCGACGCCGCTCACTGAAAAACTAAAAACTATGACAAAAAAAATATTGACGTGTGGGTACAATCAAGAAGAAGCACAATAACCGAATAGAATTTTAAAAATAGATCAGAGTTTTTTACAATAAAAAAATAAAAATGACACCGAAAAACCCCGTTTTAATTCGATTACTCGAAATTATCAGCGATGACCCCACATTATTTTTTGGTAATAAAATTCCTAATTGTACGTTCTAGTAAAGTAACCGAACACTTTTTTAAATTTATGTTTAATTATTGAGTAATTTAATAAAACTTGGTCTAAAATGGACTCCTGATTTAATCTTGATTTTTCCTCCAAACTGTGTCATGCTATTCTCGACTTTATGTATATCGTATTAAGAAACGCGTCGCGCGGGTGAAAACTGATTTTCCCTATATTTGTATAGATTTTTTTCCAATCTTCTGAAATCTGCGTTAGTTTCGGCGCTCAGTGGGTAGTATGTATACTTACTCAGTTGTAGGTCGTAGTTTCGACTCGCGCCCAGTACAAGTATTTGAGAGATGAAAATGTGTTATGCTAGGGCCACACTAACGAGAAATGCCATTAATTATCGCGTTAATGGACGTTAACCGTAGGTGTATTTTACACCTACGGTCTATGTCCATTAGGTGTATTTTACATCAACGGTTAACGTCCATTATCGCGATAATTATTGGCATTTCTCGTTAGTATGGCCCCAGCATTACAAGATAGTACAAGCTTCTCTTAGTTTGGGATTTAATGGTGTGGAAAAGAGGTTTGACCGATATTTCAATTTTAAAATTGGCAGCCATAGAAACTGCCGAGAGAAGTGAAAACTTACAACTCAGAATTTGATAGCTTATTTTGGAAACTACGCGGCCGAAACCGGAGGGCGTGGCCATGAGCATGATCATATTATCGTGTTTACCCGAAAATGTCTTATCATTCCCGAGCGTGACGTTGGAATTCAATTTACAGCCCACGAAAAATCTGTATGTGATGCGCCAAAATCTTATCTTATAATTTTAGCAATAAACAGCAGTAATGTTGTATAATAATACGTCACTTGTGCAGTCACAGATATACTGGTATTACGTAGTCGGTGATGCGAGCACACAAACTTTCACCCATATACACAAAACATATATAAATATTTTTTTTAAAGTATAGAGTGACGAGACGAGCAGGGCATGTGCCTGATGGTAAGCAACATACGAAGAGTCGAACACGAAGAGTACAAATTATTACCTAGCACTGCACTGTCACCCAGACATCTAAGATTTTAAATCTCTAAGCCCTGTAATTTCTCTGGAAACATTGCCCTTCAAACCGGAACACTGTAATGTTTGCACATTACTGCTTGACGGTAGAATAACTGGCAAAGGTGTGGTACATCCCCAGGCGGACTCTGCCAAGCGTCCTACCACTACAGAAATATTTAGCCCTGCACCTCTACCGCCTAACGAAAAACGCTTTGACGCTTTGGACGTTGCTGTCTCTTTTCTTCTCGCTTGAAATGAAAGAGACGGCAATGCCAAAGAGTCAAAGCGTCAAAGCATTTTTCGTTAGGCGGTAGACCCCCAGCTCTTTCACCATGACGCTACCTCGGTACATAGCCATGCTACGCGACCCCATTAAATATTATCTGAGCAAAAACTGCTCAAAGAGGCTAAAGATTCCACTACAAAAACATTTCTAATCCGTAGCCAATTATTCTAGATCCCTAAAAACTATAAACAACGTAAACATTGTCCCAACGTGAACAAAGTAAAAACAAGACAACAGAGTAAAAAGGACATCTGGAGAGGAAGTATGTGCGCGGAGGTTTTTTAACTCTCGTTGGAAAGTTTCCGCTGTGTGATGAAACGCCAGAGGCAGTTTTTATTTCGACTTTTATTTGCTTGTTTGAAATTTTCTTGCTTTTGGACGGTGAAACGGACAATGTGTTATTTTGGTTTATTTACCTACGTATTAAGATCGAATATATTTCTGACAGAACTTTATTGAACCGTATCTATTTTTTGCTAGCATCACCTATATTTAGGTGAACTACCCATAACTTTACAGTTTTTAAACATTTTGTCAAATAAGAATAACGCATATATAATATTTCATTAAATATATATTTTTTTTTTAATTAAAGAATGACGAGACGAGCAGGACATGTGCCTGATGGTAAGCAACATGCCTGCCACATAACAGCATAGTGACACGCAGCTATTGGAACATGAAGAATCCAAATCATTACCTAGCACTGCACTGCGCTCGTCACCCAGAGATCTAAGTTGTTATATCTGTCAGCCCTGTAATTTCTCTGGAAACATTATCCTTCAAACCGGAACACAGTAATGTTTGCACATTACTGCTTGGCGGTAGAATACATGGCAAAGGTGTGGTACTTCCCCAGGCGGACTCTGCTAAGAGTCCTACCACTACAAAATACCATTACAATGAATAAGATGTAAAACTTATTGAAGTATATAAATGTTTAATATGGAGTGACGAGCAGGATATTATGTGCCTGATGGTAAGCTAAATGTCTGCCACATAACAGCACAGTGGCACGCAGCTATTGGAACATGAGGAGTCCAAATCGTTACCAAGCACTGCACTGCGATCGTCACCTAGATATCTAAGGTATAAAACATCTCTAAGAACTGTATTTTTTCTGGAAACATTGCCCTTCAAACCGGAACACAGTAATGTTTGCACATTTCTGCTTGGCGGTAGAATAACTGGCAAAGGTGTGGTACTTCCCCAGGTGAACTCTGCCAAGAGTCCTCCTACCACTACAATCTAGATCCTTAGTTACTGCGCCTTTATTTGCATTCAATTCACTTCAGCCATTACTATCTACTAATACTTACATGACAAATATTTAAATTTGTCGGCTTTTTATTTTTAAAATGTTTGATTTTAATAAAATCTGTAGCCGTGCGAAGCTGAGGTAGGGTCGTTAGTTCAATTAGTTTTACATATTACAACTATTAGGTACTATTTACTAAAAGCCTTCAACGTAAGCTAATTTTCCCATCCAGATCTCAGCGTTTGAAATACGCAAAACCATTTCAACGACTCACAAAGTAAATTGGACATGAATCAGCCGATGTAATTTGAGTAAATTCTGGAGTAATAACCGAATCAAGTTATGTGTACCTACATTAAGATGAGATTTTAATGTTTGCATGACATAATGCTTTCACGAAGTGATTGCTTCGTTTTTAGGGTTCCGTAAAACGTAAAAACGGAACCCTTATAGATTCGTCATGTCTGTCTGTCTGTCTGTCTGTCTGTCTGTCTGTCCGTCCGTATGTCACAGCCACTTTTTGCCGAAACTATGAGAACTACACTGTTGAAACTTGGTAAGTAGATGTATTCTGTGAACCGCATTAAGATTTTTACAAAAGTTTTTAAAAAAAAACAAAAATTAGGGGTGCCCCCCATACTGAGAACTGATACTCAAAAATTTTTTTTTCATCAAACCCTCACGTGTGTGTTGTCTATCGATAGGTCTTCAAAAATGATGTTGAGGTTTCTAATATAATTTTTGTCTACACTGAATAATTTGTGCAAGAGACGCTTCCAAAGTGGTAAAATGTGTGTCCCCCCCCTCTAACTTCTAAAGTAAGAGAATAAAAAAACTAAAAAAAATATATGATGTACATTACCATGAAAACTACCAACGAAAATTAGTTTGAACTCGATCTGATGAGTAGTTTTTTTTTAGTACGTCATAAATACACTATTATTAAAACTTCGATTAAAGTTACAACGAACTACAAGAACTATGTGTACTATGTATATTATGTCACTTGCTGCAACGGAACCCTTCATGGGCGAGTCCTACTCGCACTTGGCTACTTTTTTGTTATTTGGGATTGGTCTGTTGACTTTGGTATTTATTTGTTTCTTTGGCTTAATTCGTCATCCTTTTTCATTGAAAATACGCTGGCATTACAGCGTATTTTCATTGTGTGTTATATATATTTATATATAAAAATATATAAAAATATATATATATATATATTTTTACAGCAAAGCCTGACGAGACGAGCATGACATGTGCCTGATGGTAAGTAACATGCCTGCCACATAACAGCACAGTGACACACAGCTATTGGAACATGAAGAGTCCGAATTATTAACTAGCACTGCACTGCGCTCGTCACCCAGAGCTCTAAGTTGTTATACCTCTAAACCCTGTAATTTCTCTGGAAACATTGCCCTTCAAACCGGAACACAGTAATGTTTGCACATTACTGCTTGGCGGTAGAATAACTGGCAAAGGTGTGGTACTTCCACAGGCGGACTCTGCTAAGAGTCCTACCACTACAAATAAATAAATATGTATATTATGTAGCACTGTAGCAGCAAACTGGCTAATCAGCCATTAAGTCAACAGCCTAGCCTCTTTACTAAGCAGCGCCGTTTATGTAATGGTCTTAATAATTACCTAGTTATTCTACCGCCACAAGTCTTTGCCATTGTGCAAACATCACTGTATTCCGGTTTGAAGGGCAATCTTTCCCAAAAAATTACAGGACAAAAAATAAATTATTATCTCACATTTCTGGGTGACGAACGCAGTGCAACAATGGCTGAGTACACTATTATAAAACATCTGTGGGAAATACAAAGATGTAGATAGAGTATGGAGCTGATTGAGTGATTACATTATAAATACGTTACCTACATCGTGAATTTAAGAGCTCTGTAAACATGGCCGCTTCGACGATTTGCCAAGCTTTCAACGTTACCGACTACAACTCAATTTTTTACAAGACAGGATAATCAGAAAGTGTTTTTTTTTTCAATAATTACTTACTAGGAACGCCCCGCAATTTTATAGAGAGACGAACTTCTTAGCATTCCATGGATTCACCGTGCGGGTGCCGGGTCCATCGTGTAGCAGAGAGAGAAATCTCGAATAGACCCCAAGACTTGTGACTCGGGCGTAGGTTTAAAAGGGGCCCCTTATATTGACGTACGTCGACACTCACCTTCACTACTCGTATTTCTCTCCCTGCCCAGCCAAATCCGATATGATCCTACTAGTGCAGCTTTAGATACTCGTTCTAGTATAGAACTTACTGCACTTCTGGACAATCCAAGGTCTTTAAGCAGGTTATAGAGAGATTTTGCTGGTATACCTCTCGCTCCTACTTCTACAGCGTATAAATTAACTACATAGCCATTTTTTGTTAATTCGTTTTGAAGGTCGTAATACTTATTTTGTTCCATAATACTCTTTGTTTTTCCGTAGTTTCCAGTAATTTTTCTGTAGTTTTACCCCCATTACAATCTATCTATTTTATATAAAATAACCTATGTAATCTATTTATGTATTAACCTTTACAAAGATACATTTAGTAATATTACAATACAAAGCGTAGTAAATATCGACGATACACGTGAATATGATAATAGCTGGATACCTACCCTTTACACGAGCAATCATTGTATGCATGTACATAGATACATATAATATTATTTTTATTATATATAGTATAGAGTGACAAGACGACCAGCTCATGTACTTGAGTAAGAAATATGCCAGCCTATAACACAACACAGTGGGACGCAGTTATTGAGAGAACATGAAGAGTCCAAATCATAACCCAGCACTGCGCTGCGCTCGACGCCCAGAAACATAAGATGTTTAATCTTTATGCCCTGTAACTTCACTGGAAACGATGCCCTTCAAACCGGAACTATGGATAATTCAGATGTGCTTAGTGTAAGTAGTTAGGCATGTAGCGTAGTTTAGTTCTCAGTGTATATTAGTTTTGTTAATAGAAGCTATGCCCGTTAAAAAAAAACAATGTATGTATAGTTTCCACACTGTCTTTGTTTAATTTTGCAACAAAGAGTTTTGTATACGTCTGTGTCGGCTTAATACCCTTACTGCGTACACCACAGTAATGGGAATCTGTACTTGACTTGTAATTATCCGTTTAAATTTCGTAATTGACAAGGTTTTGGTAAATAATGTAATTGCTTAATTTTAAAACGCAATTACGTATTTTGAATGCTCGTTAACTTTGTATGAGTACCCGTTTTTTGTTCCCACCGGTGGGATTTGAAGCCTTGCTTATATACCTTGACCATGACCATATGGCCATAACTAGCAGTGTCGGACTACGGTAAATATACAAACTGATTTTAACAGTGAAGCATAACATCGTGTGGAAACCAACATGTTCGAAGAAACATATAAACGCAAATGCCATTCACTAAACCATGTGAGTCCTAATCATTACCTAGCACTGCACTGCTCATGTCACCCAGACATATTAGATGTTTTATATCAATGCCCTGTAATTTCACTGGAAACATTGCCTTTCAAACCGGAACACAGTATTGTTTGCACATTAATGCTTGGCGGTAGAATAACTGGCAAAGATGTGGTAGTGCCTCCCCAGACGGACTCTGCTAAGACTCCTACCACTACTTATTGAGATGTCTACTTTGTTTTAGATTTTATGACCCAGAGTCCCAGCAGTGGGAACCTGGGTTAAAAGTAGGTTACTTATGAAATATCTTGTGATGTGATCTATGATGATGATGATGAATAATAATTACTATACTTATATCGATAAGAGATAATCAGCTTTCGGCTTACGTATTCAGACGGCGATCAACCTACAAACACCATGTCATTAAAACCTGATAGCATTTTGCAATTCACTAATTAAATAACTTTACGAAACATACTTGTAACTAGTCTAGTCGTATTACGAGAGATTCAAATGACAGAGTTATGGTCGTAGTTTGAAAAAGCGACAACGTTTCATGGTTGACGTTCCAAATACCCTAACGAAGAGGTTCGACTCTATTTTTGTAATAAGGATGTCTCTAAGCTAGGGAATGCGTTGTCTGAGTGGCTTTTCCCCGATGCTTACAATTTTGATGTTTCCTATTCGAGAGTGAATTGGTTTCCTCTAGGTAAGTATGTATTTTTTTTTAATAACGAGTGACGAGACGAGCAGGACATGTGCCTGATGGTAAGCAACATGCCTGCCACATAACAGCACAGTGACACGCAGCTATTGGAACATGAAGAACCCAAATCATTACCTAGCACTGCACTGCGCTGGTCACCCTGAGATCTAAGATGTTATATCTCTAAGCCCTGCAATTTCCCTGGAAACGTTGCCCTTCAAACCGAAACACAATAATGTTGGCACATTACTGCTTGGCGGTAGAATAACTGGCAAAGGTGTGGTACTTCCCCAGGCGGACTCTGCTAAGAGTCCTACCACTACTGTATGTAGACTGCATCGTGGCTTAACATCAGGCGAGATGACGGTCAAGTGTAAACTTATAAACGTTAAAAAACTAGCATAAGCGGACATACCATACCATACCATAATCTTTAGGTCATGATACAAATATTTAAGTGATGCACCTGCACCTGTAAATATTTTGATCTGAGTCTAGATTTTTCTATGTATACTCTTTACAGCAGCCCACTTAATGTTCCCACTGCTGGGGCTATTCACTCCCCACAGGGGGCCCTTCTCTCGATAGCAGAAAGTCAAGGCCATAATCCACCACGCTGGCCCAGTTGGCGGATAACACATGACTTAGAAAGTTACGGTGGTCTAGTCGGGAGAACGGCGGCTGCCGATCCGGAGACCCCGGGTTCAAACCCCACACGCACCACTGTCTTTTCGAAGTCATGTGCGTAATGCCGCTAACTTAAAACGGTGAAGGCAAACATCGTGAGGAAACCGACATGTACCTAGAATCTTTCGAAGTCATGTGTCATCCGTTAACCCGCAATGGGTCAGCGTGGTGGATTATGGCCTTAACTCTCTCCTTGCGAGAGAAGGCCCCGAGTCCCAGCAGTGGGAACGTTTAGTGGGCTGTTAATGTTGTTGTTGATGTTGACATGACTTAGAAAGACTCTAGGTACTTACATGTCGGTTTTCTCACGATGTTTTCTTTCACTGTTTTAAGTTAGCGCCATTACGACATAGAAAAGTGGTAGGCCTGGGATTCGAACCCGGGGCTTCGGATCGACAGTTGCCGTTCTCTGGACTAGACTTTATCTTGATATTTATCTAACAATCCATGCTTATTGAATGAGTAATACGGCGGAAGATGAACAACTGAGATAAAGGTTGCTTAACTTCAGTAGTTTCAATTGGTTACGCTTTACAAGACCCTGTACCATGAGGTCATAATACGACTTTGCGAGAGTATCGCTTGAGTTTTGGCGTATCGCGGTCTTAACACCAGGGCATACGGTTCACAGTTGAAAAGCACATGAATGGATTGAACAATCTGATTTTGTTGCTTGTTGAATAGATATGTACTAATAAATATTAAGATCATTGCAGCTGCTAATATTATTAGAAAAGCGACTTATCCACTTAGCTTTCATATAAACAGCACATTTTTTTATTTTTTTTTAAAGTAAAGAGTGACGATACGAGCAGGACACGTGCCTGATGGTAGGCAACATGTACACATAACAGCAGTGACACGCAGCTATTGGAACATAAAGAGTCCAAATCATTGCCTAGCACTGCACTGCGCTCGTCACCCAGAGATCTAAGATGTTATATCTCTAAGCCCAGTAATTTCTCTGGAAACATTGCCCTTCAAACCGGAACACAGTATTGTATGCACATTACTGCTTGGCGGTAGAATAACTGGCATAGGTGTGGTACTTCCCCAGGGGGACTCTGCCAAGAGTCCAAGAGACCACTACATTTACCTTGATGTTGTACAACGAAAGACAACCAAGTAGGCGGTTAATACATTTCGGTGAGTGTGCAGTAGATTTACGTGATCTAATACCACTTTAAACACGAAAAAAAACAAATACCGACTTTAATTGAAAATTAAACTCAGGCACTCGGTTTAATTTATTTTTTTTTACATTTTTTTTTTCAACTAACCACAGTGTTCCAACGAAATAACGAGAGTATAAATACGTTGTCGAGGTAAGAAAATTGCAGGTTTTTGTTTATGTTTCAAAAACAGCAACACCATTTTCGATCAAATTTATAGAATCACCAATAGTTACACAATTGGTGGAGCTCACAGAAATCTAAATTACTTATTATTTAGATTTCTGTGGTGAAGCTACATCAAAAACAAACAAGTAACCGAATTTTTAGAAACTTCTTGAAGTCGGTTAAAAACATTTAAACGATTAAAAACCCCCTCCTTTTTGTTATCGGCTAAAAATTGACATAAATTATTATTACGGCTAAAACCACAATTCAGTGGCACTCGACAATTTCACAGCTCAAGAATTTCGATGTCTAATAAATATCTAAGAGCAATAACAGCTATCACAGTAGCTGTTACGAAACCCGGGGCAATAAACTGGCAACCTTTGGCACGCACTGCCATTGATTGACCAACAGTGGGCTGGCACGCTGGCAGCGAGGCTCGCTAGCCTTGACATGTGCGTGATCTGTTTAGTTACTGGCGCGAGTGGGCGGCCGAGTGTGAACGGGGCATGATTGATGTGAGAATATTGGAAGCAGTTGCGTAATATCGGCACATTAACTTAGGCAGCCGATCTTATGTTCCCACTTTTGGGATTCTGGGGTTATTTAAACCCCTACCAAAAACAGGGCTTTTTTATTTGAATATCCGTGCTGTGGTTTTTAGCTCTGTTTGGTTAATATAAATTCAAGATGGCGACCTCCACAAAATAGCGCACATTGGAACATGAAGATTCCAAATCATTACCTAGTTCTGCACTGCGCTCGACACCCAGAGATCTAAGATGTTATATTTCTAAGCCCTGTAATTTGTCCACTTGTCTCTACCATGAGCTAGTATACCAATCATTGAAATGTTTATCGACGTTCTCCCACTATCGCTTAGTTGGTCTTCCGGAACGTCTTTCGCTATATGCCTTCCACCATGATATGATCATAGGCCAACGATCATCCTACACGTAGCAGACATGTCCAGGCGAGTCCATTGTCTCTACAAGGTATCTGTTTTAAATTCTAAAGAAACCGTTGAGAAATCGAGTGAATGAAAAACCAGCTATAAATATTGAACGAACTCATTCCAAGGTTTGATAAGACTTGTAGAAGGATTTAACATGCCTTACATGCGTAAGTAGTGGTTGTTCTGTACAGAGTCTGCCTAGAAAAGTATCTTTGTTAGCTATTTGACTGTCAATCAGTAGGTAATGTTCAAACATCACTATGTGCATGTTTGAAAGGCAATGTTTGCAGAAAAAAATGTTTGAAATGACTTATGTAACCCACTTTATGTATCCACTACAGCTGTGACTACGGATCTTCTTTTACAAAATGAATGTGTTTCTTCAGATGATGACGATGACTTTTTAAGAACATTCCAGTTTCTCATAATATTTTCCCTCAACGTTAAAGTCAGTGACGATGAAAGTTTACATCTGGACATGGAAAAATACATAAGTGGTGTAGTCAGGATTCAAACTGACGACCTCGCGTTCTCGCCATTAGGCTACCACCAAGTAATTTTTTAGGGATTCGGCGGTAAAAATACACTCCCTCATATTTCACGAATAAAGTATTCATGTGGGAACAAAATGAGACAAAATCACATTCAAGAATTTTCGTTTATTCAAAGACATATATCAAGACTCAGCATTATGGAAAATGGATCCCGTAATTCGATAATGTTGAGCTTGATGGGTTTTCCTCAAGCTCCGGTTTTGGTCATACTGAATCAGAAATGCTAAATTTATGTAACTTATTTTCTCACATTTGAAACTCAAAACGCGCATTTTTTCTTATTGGTCCATAATAATAATAGGTTTGGTCTTCACCGCCATCTAATTTAAATGACGATACGGTATACAGCGGAACGCACTGACGTAACCTAGAGGCACAGTATAAAGATATACCTACTACCAGTAGTTCGTCGCCTTTGATCTTGGGAGAAACGCCCATAATCTCTAGACACGGGTAGGGTTGTAGCAAACAAAAATGCGTTTAAAACGTGGCACCAAAATAAAATTAAAACATACGGAAGACGTCACGACCCTGAGCCGTGCTCCTGCAATACTAACATTGTAATGTAGGCAATGCTGGAGCGCGCTTCCCACGTCTCACCCCGCACGCCCCGCACGTCAAACGACTAGACTGTGCTAGAGAATAGCGCGTCCCATATATACCCATAAGTAGATTATACGCGTTTAAAAAACGAAAAAGTTTTATGGTTTTTCCTTCGTTATTTAATAGGTTTGCACTTAACCGTTTTGTCTGATGTTAACCCACAATGTGATCTACGATGAAGTCTAGGAGGGCTTGATTCAATCTGGAATTGAAAACATCCCGATTTATATATATAAAATAAATTAATATTTTAAATCAAATAAATTACAGTGTATTTGGGACATAATAAGGTAAGTTTTCACCAAATTTCGTAGAAAAAGTTTTTTTTTTTTTTTTAAATAAAGAGTGACGAGACGAGCAGGACATATGCCTGATGGTAAGCAACATGCCTGCCACATAACAGCACAGTGACACGCAGCTATTGGAACATGAAGAGCCCAAATCATTACCTAGCACCGCACTGCGCTCGTCACCCAGAGATCTAAGTTGTTATATCTCTAAGCCCTGTAATTTCTCTGGAAACATTGCCCTTCAGACCGGAACACAGTAATGTTTGCACATTACTGCTTGGCGGTAGAATAATTGACAAAGGTGTGGTACTTCCCCAGGCGGACTCTGCTAAGAGTTCTACCACTACATACAAGATAAAAATAAAAAACCAAAAACTTTGTTATTTCAATTTTTCACCTAAATTTTGAGGTTATGTGAAAAAATTGTCAAACTAGGTCTTTTATTACCTACAACTTTACTATTTAACTTTTTTCCATAGGACTTGTAGTTTTGCCGGAAATCAAGATAAACCATTTTTTACCCTTAAAACTCACTCCCTCTTTTTTCTTGAACTCGGATCGACCGTAATTTATTTTTCCTTTCATTTTTATCATATTCCCCACCTTTTCTTATGGGTTTCATCATACTGTAATTTTTTTAAATTTTTTACCATTTTTGAAGGCTTTGGCCCTGGTCTAATATTAGGTACATAAAAGCAAAGTACGCTTGCGTTCGTGTATGCGTGCGTGCGTTTATGCATGAGTTCGTGCATGTGTACGTGCATTCATATATGCATGCGTGTTTAATTTTGAGCATGAGTACGATCAGATTGTTGTTGAAATTTAATCGTATCTACAGTAAACTTACTACAAAACATGACGCGTTTTTAGAGAGTAGTGGTAAAGTTACGATACAAATGTAAAAAATTTACATCATTCATTACAGTTGCAATAAATACATATGTATTTAATGTTTGACACCAAAACTTTAAAGAAAACTTCTTTAGGCGCGCCTAGACAGATTTTTCGTGAGCTGTGAATTGAATTCATTCTTCACGCTCGGGTATGATAAGAAAGCTTCGGGTAAACTCGGGAACATGGCTACTGGCCATCTAGAAATACGTCAGCCAATGGGAAATGCTAAAAGGGCGTGGACAGGCCATCACGGCATGGCCATCTAGAAACGCATCAGCCAATGGGAAATGCTGACGCATTTCTAGATGGCCATGCCAAGATGGCGAGGCCACGCCCTCCGGTTACACCCGTGTAGTTTCCAAGGTAAGCTATCAAATTCTGAGTTTTAAGTTTTCACTTCTATCGGCAGTTCTTATGACTGCCAATTTTTTTCATTAATTGATGTGTAAATTTTACATTTATGAATAAAGAACGAACTTTGACTTTGAATATACTAAACTTGTAATGTTGTGAAAGCTGTGTCGGATCGACGAACATGAAGCGTTCAGAAATAATTGGACGGAGTAGTTTCTTTGGCCGAAATCCTTGAAGGGCGAACTTTCGCTGACATTTGGCGAACTTTACTTGTTATTTGTTTTTTAATTAGACAGGTCTGTAGAAATGAGGGCTAGAGTCCTTTGTGAGTGATATTTGCACTAGCTGTGTCTGCTGTTTTAGGCACGTCATTTTATTTGGGATTTAAAAGATCCACACGAAAGATCATACCTATATCTATGCGTTTCGATGACATCGGTGATTCTATAGATTGTAAGGAACATAAACTCAGCAATATTTAATTAATAGACATTATTTGTAAATGTTACTTATGTTTAAATTATAAATAATGTGTATACTTATAGATTATCTACATGCCAGCAACTTTAACTTAGGCTTAAGCAAAAAAAAAACGTTTTCTTCAAAATTTTCGTAGCCCAACTCAGAACCGAGTTACTGTATTTAACTGAATTTAACCCTTATTTCAAGATGCCGGAAAATGCAATTTGAACTTAAGCTTTTCTAGGCATCCCCCACAACATATCCTAAACTTAGCTGTCTCGGTTCACATGTATTTCTAAATGTTTATAAAAAATTACTGGACTTAAGTGTCTGATTTTAATTTTAAATTGAAGTCGGTTTCAATTGTTTTCGGTGAAATTAAGTATGTTTTTATCAAGTCCTTTGTATTATTTTTTAAACAATCCTCGCATATAGTTTCTTATAAAAGGTGTGTGGTGGATAATTATTGGTCAGACATCGCTTGTGAGCTGCATTTCAATTCACAGGAACAATGGGCTGTTCGGGACTTCCGGTCAGGCACCGCGTGAGGGGGCGATGTTCAAATATAATGTACTAGCGTTCCGTGCTGGCTTCACTTGGGTAATATAATTTGCGTCTGAGATATGTTATAGCACAAAAGCCGACTTCTATCTAAACTTCAATTCAGATATGTATATTTTGTACGGGGGTTAATCACGATATAATTAATTGCTTATATAATAGGGTACCGGACTGGATCAAAAATACACTATTCTAATTAGTCCGTCGGCTAGATCATGGAAAAATATGGGACACGTATTTTTTGTTTTTTCAAAATTTTAAAAATCGACAAAGATATAGAACATCAAACTTCGAGAGTGGGGGGTTGCGACGTCACTCGTGAGTAAAAATCGTAGACACGAGTGACGTCACGCGAAACTTCTAAGCGCTGTATCTTCGTATTTTTTTGTTTGTGAAACAAAAGAAAGAATACGTGTACAATATTTTTTTGCAATCTAACTGACGGACTAATTAGATTTTTTGAGGCTTGTACCCTATTATCTCGACGTTTCGGTAGCGATACAACTGCCGTGGTGATTAAGCCCCGTATTATACAAACATTATGTGTTCAAATCGCGAAAGTTTAAAAACAATATTCAATTCAGAACAGAACCTAATTTAATAACAATCTATCTATTACTATATCGTCTAAATCGACTGGCCTCGTGGCTTAGTGGGTAGTAGCTCTGCCTGCAAAGCCGAGGGTCGTGGATTCAATCCCCACCCAGTGCAAATATTTGTGTGATGAACTCAAATGTTTGCACTATGTCTGGGTGTTTCTATGTATAATAAATATATGTGTTTAAAACTATATAACTATCATAATTATGAGCTATTTGGCCGCCATCGTACAAGCTTTGCTTAGTTTGGGGTCAGATTGCGTTGTGTGAATTGTCCACCAATATATATTTATTTATAAAAAAAAATACATGAAAGCCAATTTTAGTTTTTAGTTCATAGGTTCAAGTAGGTAAAAAATAATAAGAACGGGAAATGCACGAGTAAAATTGCGGAGTGGTTTGTTGATAGTAAGTTTGCCTGCGAAGCCGTACTTAGGTCGTGGGTTCGATTTCCCAGTGCACATTGTGAGATGAATACAATATACTTGTTTGATATTTGTTCTGTGTCTGGGTGTTGTATGATTGTATACTAAGTTTGTATTTACAATTGCATAAGTACATAAAATATTATATCAGCTATCTGGCTTCCACACTACAAGTTTTGCTTAATAGACTACAGGCACGTGAACATAATTTACGGGTCAAATGAACCACCAGGAGACCTATGTAGGATGATAGAAGGGTATAAAGTAATAAGATTCAGCACTATGCCGTCCTTGTAAGCTGTCCAACTGAGTACAATTGAAGAGGGGAGGTTCCAATCCTCGATCATTTCTCCTCGTCGCATAATTTTTGTACGGCGTTGCGAAATAATGGATTAGAAGAGGTATTGAAACTGTATGGAACCAATGCCGTACATAATCAAATGACCAAATTTACTCTGTAAATCGTCGGCACATCATAATTTTTTCCGACAAACTAATAATTAAAAAACTAAAACTTATAATTTTTATAGTTTCAATACCTCTTCTAATCTATTATTCCGCAACGCCGTACAAAAATCATGCGATAAGGAGAAATGATCGAGGATTGGAACCCCCCCTTTTCAACTGTACTCAGTTGGACAGCTTACAAGTGACGGCATAGTGCAGAATCTTATTACTGTACACCCCTCTATCATCCTACATAGGTCTCCTGTTGGTTCATTTGACCCGTAAAGTTTGTTCACGGGCCTATATTCTATAATGTCCGACTAGATGGTGTTCTGAGAGAAATTACCATACAATATTTTGTTTTAATTTATAATATTGACACTGGATTCAAACAAAACAGCTTTAAATTGCTATCAGCGTCAATTTACAATATTACACGTGAGCTTATAAATCCACAGTAGGTTATGTTAGTGTATAATCTAACATTGTTCGATTGTAATCTAACAGTTTTTACAATTTTACAGAGACATATTGTTACACAAGATTGTATCTTGTCGCATCTGAATAATAGGGTACCGGACTGGGTCAAAAATACACCATCCTAATTAGTTCGTCAGCTACATCATGGAAAAATATTGGACACGTAGTTTTTGTTTTTTCATAATATTAAAAATCGTCAAAAATATAGACCATCAAACTTCGAGAGTGGGGGGCACACGAAACTTCGAAGCGCTGTATCTTCGTAATTTTTTGTTTGTGATACAAAATAAAAAATACGTGTACAATATTTTTTGGCAATCTTTTTATTTTAACGGGCTACTTAGTTTTTTTGAGGATTGTACCCTATTATGTAGGTCGATAGAATGGAAATCGGACAGATAATTATATTTTCGCCCCCTCCTAAGTTAGTGCACCGGGTCCGTGTCCCGACGTACATTATACAATATTCAATCCTGTGTAATTGCTTCCTGGTGACGGTAATGGCATGTGAATTGAGTCGTGCAGTCGATTATACCGACAAAAAAACTTCAGTCTGACAAATTACTATTTTTCAATTATTATTTTAGTAAACATTTAAAAATAATAATTTGTCGCATATATGCGAGGACGAGTAGGACATGCTCCTGATAGTAACCAATACGCTTGCCTATGACATCACAGAGTCACGTATGTATTTGATCATGGAGAGCCCAAATCATTTTTTTTTTATAGCATAGTTTGACGAGACGAGCAGGTCATATGCCTGATGGTAAGCAATATGCCTGCCACATAACAGCACAGTAACACGCAGCTATTGGAACATGATAGTTCAAATCATTACCTAGCACTGCACTGCGCTCGTCACCCAGAGATCAAGTTGTTATATATCTAAGCCCTGTAATTTCTCTGGAAACATTGCCCTTCAACCCGGAACACAGTAATGTTTGCACGTTACTGCTTGGCGGTAGAATAACTGGCAAAGGTGTGGTACTTCCCCAGGCGGACTCTGCCGAGAGTCCTACCACTACTACTAAACAACTTTTGTCTTCAAAAATCTCAGGAGTAGATGAGATTTTAACCCTTGACCACACGCAAAGAGTGCTTTCCACTAAACTATCATAGTTTAGGTTCAGCTCAACATAAAGATAGGCTATCAAGTTTAGATGCAGTATCGCTATAGGAGTCGCAGTTAATGTACGTCTGCCGTCTCGAGTTGCACACTCTCAGCGCTAATAGCTCTTTTATGGCTCAGTATTAAGTTACATATTTTAATGACAGAAGCGCATCATCGGGAAGCATTATTTTTTACAACCATAGGTTGGCACTTGACCGCCATTTCGCTGAGTAATTTTTGAAGCTGTTTGTATCAATAAAACATGTTTTTTCCAGCGATATTTATTTAAATATTATTTTTAATTCTTTATTTTATGTGACTATTTTTTTGTATTTTATATTGTAATTTGTTGAAGTGTTGTAGATTTAGTTGTTTTTTCATTTGTTGTATGTTTTTTGCAAGCCGAAAGGCAGTGTATGGCGAACTACTTTTTGTAACTATTCCATCTATAAGTGCTATGCAAATAAATAATTACTTACTGTACTTTTATACGTTAAATATAGAGGTAATTCTCATATTATTATGTCACCATTCCCCTTGCCTAATCTTCTATGTAGGCGAATTCCCTATTATAAACTGGTTGCGTGAAAAATATTGCTTTAGCATTAAAGCCGCCATTTGTAGAGTTAGTTTAAAAGTCTTACATGTTAAGTTAAGTGTGTTATTTCTGTTTTTTGTGTTAGAATAAAGAGTTTTCTATCTACCTATTTCAGCCTTTCCTAAAGTGAGCGATCACGCCCCTTTGTGGGCGCTGAAGGCCTAAAGGCGGTAAGAGACCCAGAAAAAAATGGGGGCGTTGTGTAGAGGCATGGAGAGCGCTTTGTAATTTCATCGAGCTCTCGGCTACTTTGGTGAAAATATGGGGGCGCTAAAAATTATTTATGCTCAGTAGACAAAATAAGTTTGGGAACCTCTGTTCTATATTAACAGGCACGCCATTATCTAATTCTACAACTATGTAGGTACCAGGTAAGTAATTATTGTACCGTACAATACTCATGTCCGGGACAGACACTGATCACAATCTGTCAGGTCCCCGGAACAATGGGTATTCAAACCGACATGACAACTGAGTTCAAGATATTGAAACACTAGCGGTGTTCCGCGGTATTACCTGAGTAGTTTCGATTCTTGTTATTTTCCTGGGAAAAAATGTCCAGTCTATGTGTTATTCCCCACTATTATCTACATAACTGTATTCCAAATTTCAACCCGATCTCTTCAGACGTTCCGACATGATTGAGTAACAAACATCTCAACTTTCGTATCTATATTAGTTATATTAGTAGGATACAATAATATTGAAGTGGAATATTCACGCCACTTGGGTATCGTAGTTTGTAAAACGGATATTTCGTACAGATTTTCTTTAATTTGTTTTTTTTTTCGGACTAAGTGTAGTGTATACGTTTGTCACCACCATTTGTCATTTGTTCTACCGATAAGCAGGAATGTGCAAACAACACCGTGATCCGGTTTGAAGGGCTATATTTCCAAAGAAATTACAAGCCATAGAGATAAATTATCTTATATCCCTGGGTGACGAGCGCAGTGCAGTACTTGGTAATCATTTCAACTTTTCATGTTCTAATAGCTGTGTGACACTGTACTGTTATGAGCAGGCGTGTTGCTTACCATCACGCACATGTCCTGCTCGTCTCGTTACTAAGGACTAATTTTTGGCTCTCGTTAGACTTGCAACATACAGTAGCTAAGTTAACCTAACTGTCGCGCTTCCCATCAGGTGAGCGACCTGCTAATTGCGTTTGCATCACCTTTCCCTACGCAGATGTAGAGACAGCTGGGTCTATCAGCTGTCGCCGTTACTATTGCAAAGATGCGCGCGCGCATCAAAAAACTGACATCTGCGAATATAGTTTGAATGCGTGCCCCTTGGTGATGTGTAGATTCCTTATCAATGAATGGGAATTCGGGTATACATGTTACCTCGAAATCTGAGGTCGAAAAACTAATAAATTTGGTAGGGATGCACCTCTATCGACAAACATCGATATTTTTTCAAGGTATTCATTAGCAAAGTTAAATTGTTTTGAAAACTACACTACACTACGTACCTAACTAAATACTTAAGGTAGCATGAGCATAAAATAAATAGTATTACTTTGTGTATAAACATAAACAGCCCACTACATGTTCCCACTGCTGGGACTCGGGACCTTCTCTCGCAAGGAGAGAGTCAAGGCTGTAATCCACCACGCTGGCCCAGTGCGGGTTGGTGGATGATACATGACTTCGAAAGGTTCTAGGTACATGTCGGTTTCCTCAATGTGTTGTCCTTCACTGTTTTAAGTTAGCGGCATTACGCACATGACTTCGAAAAGACTGTGGTGCGCGTGGGTTTTGTACCCGGGGCCTCTGGATCTGCAGTCGCCGTTCGCCCGACTAGACCAGCCGTAAATTCCTGTTACTGAGTAATACATTTTAAATAAATAAATGTACTTAATACATTAGATTTTGTATTCGTTCCTGAATGATCACTATCATTGGTTGAGTGTATTTATATATGTTTATTCACTCATTAGCCGAGGATGACAAGCTGTATGTTTATTATTAAAGGTACCTATTTATTTAGAATGTGTATTTTAATATAAAAAAATATGTGTATAATATTGATAAGCTGTAGGTACCTATATTTTTGAATATCATAAGTGACGCCACATTATTTTCTTCTTGATGTTACTTTTGTACTCTATCCTCATTCTATTCTTATTTTTTATTTACCAACTTTTCTTGGCTTTAATGGTTGTTTGGAAGAAATCGCTTTTATTGATAAAGTTTAATCGCTACCTTATTTTGTAAATTTATTGTTAATTATAAATTAAGAGGTAATCTATCTATCTATACATTCATAAATTCCAGCGCGATTGAGCAACAAACATACATACTTTCGCATTAATAATGAAAATCCACCTACTTAAAAAGTCAATCCACACCAAAAATCAACGTTTTCAAAAAAATCTAATTATCGATATATCGACAGTTTGAAACCACCTTCCCTGCCGATATCGATACCCTGTACAAAAAACACAGTTCACCGCTCCATAATACAAAGAATATCCTAATTGGGCACCACATGTCTACCACGTGCTATGGCGCTTTCATTCCGACACACATCTGCGCTATTATCAAACTTACTACCAAAACTTAAGGATTAAATTACCTTAACAATAAATACTAGAAGAGAGACGGGAGAGAGAGAGGCAATACTTCGAAATCTGGAATTAAGGATGTTGAAATATGAATTTTAAGGAAAGACAAATAAAGTTGTATTTGGAATGAATTTAGAAGTATTTCCCAGAAGGCTCGAATTCCAGATTGGGCATAAAATTGCGGTTTCTTAAAGTTTTTTTCACAAGGTCGGAGGTTTACCTTCGGAGATTATGTTATGTGGGTCAGTGGGTGTATGGGATTGGCGCAAATATGAACCAACGTTGGCCATGTAATCGTCTGTACTGAATCCGACTGTCGCATTTCTAATATTGTTTTAAAACGCTGTCAGATTTCTAATGAAACTTAAATTATTGCCGAAATATTCGGATAAACGAACTCAAAGATATAAATATATATATACAACTTACTAGCAGCGCCCCGCGGTCTTACTCACGTGGTTCCCGTTATTTTTTCGGGATAAAAAGTAGCCTAGCGAAGAAAGATGCAGAAAAACCTCTCTTCAAGGATGTCTTCGGAATCTTCTCTATCGCTGTCAGCCTATGCCGAGATTGTACGGTCTGAGGCGTCCCTTCGCCAGTCATCATACGAGATAACATATTTAGTACCTACTC